>OV049855.1:5256051-8114372 GCA_920104075.1 Melanargia galathea
AAATCCTAACATCTAACAAGGCACTAGAAGTGCTGTGTACGCGTGACCTTGTCGCCGTGCTGAGGACGCGGACGTCGCAAGCGCAACGATGTGTGAGGTAAGCGAACAGATACGACGGACGATGTGTAAATTAAGCAAACGATGCGACGCATTTGCAACCTTAACACGCTAATCTTACGGCTTAATTCTGTCTGCACAGCATTGAGCGTAAATGTGTTTGCGTGATTGCGTAGAACATGCGTTCGTTGCGTCGACATACGTTCTGTATAGTTTGAAATGGTACACAGCAGTTCTAATGCCATATTATTAGGATTATTGTGGGTAGATACTGGGTTCTTGAATTTTGACAAATTGAGGCTGTTTAATGTGCGATCAACATTAGCATGAATTCGTGTTGACCTCTAACCACGGGTGTAATTAAAAATGAATGACGTAAGCAACATCATGCAATGCCGAATACATTGGACAATGATAAAATAGTAAAACGTTCGCCTGACCGAATTTCGGCCACGTTGGCAAATCTCGAAAAGAGAATCTTAGTCAGCAGGTGTTATTATAGTGCAAAAGTGTATGCGAAAGCACCGATGTCCTCCCTTTTCCCTCACTCTCATAATACAACAATCTGGCAAAACTGGGAAAAGAACAGGCACAATACTAGGTACCTACTTACTGCTTTACATGCTCGTTACGTAGAGAAACAGGTGTGTTACACCACTGACTTCCCAACTTCAGGCAGCTACTGAGAATATATTGATTACTAGCTGTTGCCCGCGGCTTCGCCCGCGTGAATTTCGGTTTTTCACAAATCTGAGGGAATCGTGGATTTCTGGTTCCTGTTCCCGCTCCCTTTTCCAATCTTTATACTTACTTTCAAGGTAGTTTGCTATATTGATCTACCTATAGCTGTAGATTTGGGTTTTTTCAAAATCCCGTGGGAACTGTGGATTTTTTCAGGATAAAAAGTTGCCTATGTTTTAAGTCAGGGCATTATCTATCTCCATTAAAAATTTCAGCCAAATCGGTTCAGTGGTTGATTGAGTAACAAACATCCAAACATCCACACTTTCACATTTATAATATTAGTAGGATTTACCTAACCTAACCTAACCTGGGGCTCGAACCCGGGACCTAATGATCTACGGCCGAATAAGCTAAACTACTAGACAAAAGAGGCAGTCAATGCTTTAATGAGGGTTCGAATACAAATAGGATTGTACACGGGGGGAAAATTTGTTTCTTGTAAGGATATTACTCGTAGGAAACATAAACTGAGGAAACCTCTATTATAGCTCAATACTGAAACATTCTAGTCATTCTATCTATAGCTTAGGTATCTATCGTAACGTTTTCTGTATGGAATAATTATAAATTCATAAATTACGGGGCGGTTTAGAGTTAAAAACATATTTTAGTACTTATCTACTACTTCTGATGTAGTCGAGTAAAATTACTATATTCTTTTCAATCGACAAGCATAAATTAGAAATTAGAAAAACCCCCGACACTCGCCATTTTGTGGCAGCAGCCATCTTGGATTTGCAATAGTGCTATTCTACTAGTCAAGCACTTTCATTTGATACCCGTAATATGGGAGTTGTGAAAAAATATGTAATCCGCCATTTTGTAGCGGCGGCCATCTTGGACCGATTTTCTTCAAACATAGCTAACAACACTCTCGACTAATTCACCTTTCAAACAAAAAAACCGCATTCAAATCGGTCCACCTGTTTGAGCACCCCAGGGGAACAGACACACACACATACGCATGCACGCATGCACGCACGCACGCACGCACGCACGCACGCACGCACGCACGCACGCACGCACACACACACATACACACACACAGACAGACACGTCAAACTTATAACACCCCGTCGTTTTTGCGTCGGGGGTTAAAAATGACACAAATAGGGCAATTTACTTAACGCCCCCTAATAGTTATAAGTTCTATTCTATTATGTCTTTCACTTGTCGGAACTAAAAATTTTATTATTAAAATTTTTCGTCAACGTAGACGCATTAAGTAAATCAGCGATTTTCTACAACTTTGAATACATGCACCTACATCCTAGTTGGTATTTTCGCTAGAAAGTTCGTAACAACTTGAAATGTTCTGCAATAGTTACTTGCTTGCTCGAATGTTTTAAGAATTTTTAGCGCTTTAAAACTGTTGTTGTGTGATGTATCATAAAAATACGTGTTCTTCTTCGTGTCCGAGACCCGAGTGCCTCTCCGACTAACGATGGTTGGCAGACGTCGTCATGTCAACCAATAGACGTCCACTGCTGGACATAGGTCTCTTGCAAGGTGCGTAACGCCCACGAATAGAGCCGATATGCAGCGTCCCTGTCGATAGCAAACCAAACCTAGCTTTATTTACCTTGTCATACGGTTGAAATTGGTATAACAAATACAAAACAGGGCGGCACGCGTCTTTTTGTATCACCGTTATACGAAAGTAAATGTCTGTAATAAACTTTATCTATTCGTTATTACCTCGATCAGTTCACCGAGACAGTTTATAGATGTTTTTAATCAATAGTGTAGCATTCGTTTCATGACTTTTATAGCTTTTGTCTATCGAGTAAACGGCCTCCTGTTTTATTAGGGCTCCGTAACCGTAATGTAAAACTTGTGGTAAGACTTTGATCATTAAATGTGTAGATACCTATGTCTATTTATGGGGTACTTTCACTTTAGGTAATAACTTACCTGTGGTTAAAGGTACATTGCGGTAGAGTTAAAACGAAGCTACGCGTCTATTCTAAAAAATTGTTTTCGAGTGTTTTAGGTCCAAATGAATAAAACAATAGCCTATGCGTTGTAAAATTAAAACTTTGAAAAATAAGGGACACCCTAATATATATATATTAATTTTAACATATTCTTTCTAAAAAATCAAAACGCCGCTCTAAAGTATGCTCGCGACATGCAAGCTCAACAAAACTTTCTAGGATAGCGTACTTAATAACGTTACTTAAACGTTGTCTGTAAAAAAAGTTGGCGTGGATTGCCACTGAACGTTTTTTTACATTGTTAAGTTATTGCCGAAATCGCTTTCATTGGTACTGTCGTCAAATAACGACGGCTATGTGAAGGCACTGCTATACTTAATAGGAAACTAGAGCTTTGAGGAAAATGGAGGAAAAGGTGTAGATTGGCTCACCGCATGTATAAAACAGAGTTCATAGTTCGAAGAACCGACAGACGTGGGGTTCCCAAGTTGCTGGACTGGCGACCGCGCACCAGGTAGATCGACGACAGACGAGTCGCAGAGAGCCGCTGGATAAAAGCGGCACAAGACCGCGGCGTATGGAAGTCCCTACAAGAGACCTTCGTCCATTACCGGTGCGTACGCACTCTGATGAGTACGCACCGCAACCTTAATATGCGTGGTACATTTTGAATTATAAAAATGCCTGCCTCTGGCACGTGGTTAGTGTGCGATCAGCCTAAGTCCCTGATACGTAAATTTCTCGACATTAAACTAGTAATTACGGGTATATTTATTACTTTCCACCTTTAATATATTTCTGTGTCGCATTGCCATCAGACGGATTTCAAAGTTATACAATAGTGGCTCATATTGTGGCCAATTCTGTTGTACACAATTCTCTAAACTAAACTAAAATGACAGGTCTAAATCTATTCCTATCTCTTTCACAGTGCTCATTGCGGAAAAGGATAGCAATAGATTTAGACCTGTCATTTTAGTTTAGATTTAGAGATTGTGTACAACAGAATTGACCACAATGTCTCCTACTGGAAAGCCTGAAACACACACAACGCGTGACGGGAGTTAAATTAATTTGTTTCTCTTGTCATTCTGGTCAAATGCTAAGGCATAGGTACTTTATCATAGTGTAAGGCAAACGCTCGGTTTGATTCAATTTCCATCAACCAGTCGACCTCAAAATAAAATTATAAATGGTATAGCTACTAAATCTGTTTGTTTTGTTAAAATTTTATAATTTTGAACGACGCAAGCCAATAACTGCGAGAATGTTTCCCGTTGGATTAAAATAATAAACGATTCCTCTGTTGCTTCTGGGATATGTATGATACATCAGTTCAAAGTCATAAAATAGGTAGGTATAATTAATTAAATGTTTAATAGTAGTTTATGAAACGGTTGCATAATAGAGGTTATTAAAACACGAGTGTTAGTTTAAAAAACGAGCCGCAGGCGAGTTTTTTAATAGTATTACACGAGTGTTTTAATAACTAATTATGTAGAGTTTCATACACTACTTTATCTAAGCTCATCAATAGGTATCTTACGTATAAAAGAAAAGACTAAGAAATTAACAAAATTATTTATTATAATAAGTATTCATGTTTTGGATATTGCAATTTATAAATGTACTCAATTCTTCAGGGGAGAACGTTTTTGCATTTTTTCCCTTAAAGCCCTGCGATTTTCTTTTTAAAACAGCAATCAGTCTTGTGTATTTAATAATATCGATTTGGTTGTAGATACTCAATATACTTTTGAGCATTGAGTATTTAGCCCATAAGGACAAAGACTTAAATTTATTTGATAATTCTTGGAAATATGCTAGCATTACATTTTCTGAAAATGAAGTGGTTTTTTTCAAAATTTTCCAACTCATAAAATCTTGGTAACATTTATCGTAAATTTTCTTTGATTTTGCTGGCAAAAGATTATTTGTCATTCCCGATGCTATTTCCAGAATGTCTGGTGGAGTTAAATTCTCTTCAGTATCACTGCTAGACATTTTTCCGCGCAACAAAAATCACTTGCAAAATTTTGAGTTACAAAAACTGAATAGTAAATAAATAATAAATTAAAAATTTAAATAATAGGCGCCAAAATTCAATTGTCAATTTCGAATGTGCGGTGCGTGCAGTGCGTCTATGGTCAATTATGGTAGCACTACACTCTGTCCTCTGGCCGCATCTTGCTACCGCCACACTTTCGCAGTAGTAGTAATAGGGTAACTTTGATAGCGGGATAATCATTGTAAGTAACAAAATTAAACTAACTAACTATTGTAAACTAACTATTGTACCTATTTCTTTTAAAATGTTTCTTTTGTTTAATTTATGTTTTTTTGGTGTACAATAAAGTATTAAATAATAATAATAATAATAAACACCCGGCATGGCTCAAAAATACCAGAACCCAGTGCCTGTACTATAATGTAGAAAAAATTATTTTTTAACATTGTTTTGCAATAATTTCCTAACAAAGTAGTGTTATAATGAACTTTTTTAATTTTTTTTTTAAATATTATAGATGTATGTGAATAAAGTAGTCCAATATATGACACATTTTGATTTCATATTCGGAATTTTATGATATGAGAGTAGATAAATAATGTTTCAAAACAAAGTCTATTAGTTATGTATAGACGTGCCAACTGGTCGGCTGTAAAAACATTCCAACTAGTAAGTAAAAATAACTAACGCTCATTTTTATATTATGTCGATACTCGATAACCCGGGCGATAACATTTCGCTCAGTGAAATAATCCAGTCGAAAACTCGGTCAATACACAGCAAGTACGAAGGGTATTCCCGCAGACCAAAAACGTAGATATTCGTAATAGTAATTATATCAACGTTTTAGTAATCTTCCCGATTTCCATCAATCGTTCAAAATTATTATTTTTTTATTTTATGCTCTAGGTATTTTAAAATTTCCGTGAGATCCTATGTCAGTCTCCAGGATGCAAATTATCTGTATGCTTTTCGTTATAATGGATTCCGCGACTGAGCCGTATAAAGTAATACACAATGAGAGACATACAGACACACTTTCGAATTTATAACAATAAGTAAGGATTTCTACTTCCATAATATATCAGTCAATGGTGGAAAAGTTTCATTCAATTGGGTAGTGGGGTGGATGAGAAGATTGCGAATGTCACATAGATGAATGACAAAGTTTGATTGGTACCGACAGGTTGGCATGTCTAAAGATAGCTTAACATCTACAGACATTAAATAGCATGAGCAACTTATAAATTACTTCACCTTTGTTCAGATATGAGGTACGTTTGTGACAGCTATCGAAAACCGTTATAATACTTAAGGTGACATAAATCGGAGCTGGATTTAAAATGAACACTCTACATTTCACATACGAATTAACAAATACCCAAAGGGACCAATCGAGATATAACTTTATAATGAATTTTCCCACTCCAGACTGACCGGTTTTGAACTTTCCGACCTTTGGTTTGGTGGTTTTGTTGAATGATGTAACGTGAATAATAAATCTCTAAATAATTATACCGTACCATGGAAACAGAATATATTGATGACTAGCGGTCCGCCCCGGCTCCGCCCGCGGTACATATAATATAGCCTATAGCACTCAAGGATCACGTATCTACATATCCAACGGTGAAAGAATTTTTAAAATCGGTCCAGTAGTTCCTAAGATTAGCGCGTTCAAGCAAACAAACTCTTCCGCTTTATTATATTAAGTATAGATTATGACCACACCAACCGCGAGGGATTTTCCTTACGTAGACTGCACACGCAAGGAAAATCCCTCGAGGTTGGTGTGGTCCATAGAATTAGATTATCAAGGATAGAACGGCGAAGTGAGAGAAGCCCGCGTGCCAATTGTGCCGCGGCCGAGCACAATTTTCCATGATCACGCTCAATACGCACCGGCCACCGACCGAGCCGCGAGCAGCGCGAGCCTTCGACGTACCTTATTTGTTTAGTTAACAAATTTCCATAAGTGTTTCTTTTGGCATGCGTAAATTCTTAGTAAACTGTGATGATTACCGATCTACTCTATATGTTATGTGTGGTCCCTGCCATTATCATTTGCCATTTAAAAGTTTAAAGGAACTTTGTTCATAATAATTTGAAGGTTAATGAAGCCTCGTCAGTGTCCCGGTCGGGGGCTTTCCAACATGTAAAAGGGAGCTTAAAAGGGCTTTGCGAGAATATAAAAATTTGGTTGGTTATACATACGTTGGTTATGCAAAAAATTCTAGGCTATCATAATATGATGCCTCTTTAATATAGCCTCATAGCCTCAATAGCGCAACGGTCGACGGGCGCGGAACGAAAACTGAAAGGTCGACGGTTCAAACCCCACCCGTTAGGTACACTATTGTCGTACCCACTCCTAGCACAAGCTACGCTTATCTGGATGGGGAATATTTGTCATGTTCATCATGGCTAATATTCTTTTTTTTAATGTCAATTATTCAATGTATATAAAGTGTCTATTGTCAGTTCAGTTTTGCGACTCGATGAGCTACGGCACTTCACCGACATAGCCATTAGCCAGAACAACTAACCTAATCCTATTATATAAACACCCAACAGTTACTAAATCCGCTCACGCATGCTATAACATAGTTTGACGAAATATTTGCGCAGCGAAGTACCTACCTTCTTAGGTATCTCTTTCTTGAGAGGTCCTCGAAATACCGCACTCCTTTCAATGTTGCTAAGGCCTTTTAATACAAATATCTGTTCGATACTTCGAACTCAATTTCAAAGCAGATATTATTAGTTAGGTCAAAGTTTTTGCGCTTAATTAAGATCTCGTTTATACCAACCTACAACGCTGACATCGGTGATCGGTCACTTACCTAACTAAGTTGGTCGCTCGTATTATTCGAACTGTGACGAAGAAAAACGCTGGGTAGGTATATAATAGAATCTTTCACGTCATGAATGAGTTCCATTTTATTTATTTTTCCATGAGTTTTTTTTTTCGTGTCCATGTTTCGTTTCTCGTAACTATAGTCACGTAAGTAATAGTCTATGTTACATTTTATGAGAATGCTCCCACGAGGTTAATTATTACGGCTTTAAGGTGACTCTTCTTACGCGCTTCTCCATACAAACATATTACGCCTATTATTCTAAGTAATATTTGTAGAAATAGATCTAAAATTAAGTCAGATATCAATTATTTATCTCTCCATTATCTATGCTATAAAATAAAATAAAAACTAAGTAAAATTATATTTATTTTGAAAGTTATGACGCTTGAAAAATCTCTATTTTAGGGCAAATTTTGAGGCAACTTCGTGCATATATCACTACATAGTATAAAACAAAGTCGCTTTCTCTGTCCCTATATCCCTATGTCCATATGTCCCTATGTATGCTTAAATCTTTAAAACTACGCAACGGATTTTGATGCGGTTTTTTTTAATAGATAGAGTGATTCAAGAGGAAGGTTTATAAGTAGAAAATTGGACCCGGTAGGTGGCGCTAATAGCGGGCAGGACGACGTCTGCCGGGTCCGCTAGTAAACTATATAAGAAACTAGAAAACTGAAAAATTATTATCATACGTTACTTCATAATAATTTCAAATGTCTTTAGTTTATGTAAAAAATTGCAAAATAGGCGTAATTCCAAACCATAAGTAATATGTCAAGCAAAATTTATTTATTTAATTTATTTATTATTTATTTATTTATTTTTAGTACTCCTCTTTACTGAAAATGTCTCGTTCTCTAAATGCAGAACGGGAAACCACTATTTTAGACTCCACCCACCAACGATTTTTAGTTCCCATGAAGGGGGCTCTTAAACCTGAAATCACTTGTGACAGACGGACGATAGACGGGAGACGTAGGGTGCGATCTATAGAGCGTACTCTGACTGTACTCAGACTCAAGGCAGATTTAAAAAACAGCCAAGTGCGAGTCGGGCCTCGCTCTTTCAGGGTTCCGTACATAATTATGAACAATATAATATTTTGGGTCTAAGAAATATTTAATTTCCGAGCTAGACATCGCAACAAACCGTGAAAGAAAAACCCAAAAAAATGTTCGTTTATTTTGGTCACAGCTTATAAACTATTTAATAAATCGTTGTTTTCAGTATTTGTTGTTTAAATAGAGCATATAGTACAGAATATACTGAAATATCATATTCCCAACTAGTTTAGTTTTTGAGATAGCCCCCGTCACAAAAATGGTCTAAAACTGACAACTTTGATGGCCTCCCATTCCCTTATTTTTTGAGATAAAAATAAAAAAAATATATATTTGTACTCTACTTAATGAGCTCTAAACAATGATAGCCCACAAGCTAGGGTAAAGAAAAAATTTTTTTTTTCCGGCTCCTTTTTCATGTATGGGAGCCCCCCTGAAAAATAATTTAATTCAATTTCTAATTCAATATTTGATTTTGGGTTAACGTTTTACACTAAATACCAAAATTTCAGGTTTGTAACTCATTTCGTCTGCGAGCTAGAGACCTGTGACCGGCGGACAGACGGACAGACAGACAGCCGAGTGACATTAATAGGGCTCCGTTTTTACCCTTCGGGTACGGAACCCTAAAAAGGGACATAAATGTATCCCTGACATAAATCTGTCTCGTTTTAATTCTATCTTGTAGCTGTGTAGAGTCAGGGAATCAGTATAAATCTCACCCTTTTTTTTAGTTTCCATTATGGCTTCGCATGGTTGCATATCCAGTCCTCAAGTAATAATGTTTATCATATAATTTGCCCAATTTGGGCGAAAGTGGTCAAATATAGTCTATCGTCCGTCATTGTCCGTCAGTCGGTCCTAAGTCAAGTCATGTCATGCTTTAGTAAGGCGAAGGCAATCTTACCAAAACTTTTGATAGAGTCCTGCGAGAAAAATCGAATTAATCACCTTGTTTAACCTCCACTTCACTTTTGCACATTTGCACAACTAAGATATTGAATAAAAATGGCTTTTTACTTTATGCAATAAAACTCTAAAATGCAGCAAATTAATGAAAATAAAATGAGAGCTATATGCAATTCCTACGATTTTCCTGCAAAAACCATCTCACCCTTAGTATAATAGGCCAGGAATTTATAGATATAAGTATGTAATAGGGCACGGAACCCTCTCTCGGAAGCAAACGACACATTCGGTCAAAATGGGTTAAAGTATCAAGGACTGTTTCTATTGCTTTTGTAATGTAAACTTAGTCAACAAAATTATGTAAGTAGGTACGGGAATTAGTTTATGGCATATGTAGGAGCAGGCAACATACGCCTAATCAATTTAATTAACCCATATAAAGTACAGACCATTATCAAAGTTTATCGACGACCAATAATTGATTATGCTAATGGTGGGTAGTACTTCTCTGATGCCATTTTTATAACAATGTATGTTTTCCTGGCTCTTCGCTGCAATTACAATTACAATTTTGGTGTTTTCAGTATTTGTTGTTTAACGTCAGTAGTTTAATATTGTGTGATAACCTAGTTTTTTAGACTACATAACAAAAGTGATCTAACAATAAGACTCACGATTTTGACGTGCACAATATCTTACTTTATGAAGACTTTTTCGTTATGTTTATCGTTAACACATTTTGTCTACAAGCTGTAAGGCACTTATGACTAAATATCCTATATACTATTTAGTCAAGTGCTAGAGGTCCCACGACAGACAACTGCCATTAATTAATTATTATAGAGATCCGTTTTGCGCTTTGGATACGGAATCTTAAAAACAGGACATATAAATTGTTAGATTTTATTATCTATACTAATATAATAAAGCGGAAGAGTTTGTTTGTTTGTTTGTTTGTTTGAATGCGCTAATCTCTGGAAGTACCCATTGGATTTGAAAAATTATTTCTGCATTTGATACTCCAGTTTTTGGGGAAGGTTATAGGCTATTTAATATCCCTAAAATCCTCCCCTAAGAGGGTAAAATGGGGGTAGAAATTTTGTATGAAAGTCCTATGTTTTTAAAGTTACAGACCTGAAAATCGGCATTTAGATTATTTGTTGTAAATAATAAAAATCTATATATTTTATTTTGAAAAATCTTACCTTAAGGGTGGTAAAATAGGGGATGAAATATTTAATGGGAAGTTTTAATTAATGTTATCATTAACTTAAATTTGGAAGATAGGCCCAGATATCAGCATCCTTCTAGGGCGTAGATATCAGCCTAGAAAACATTTTACGAAATTCCTCCCCTATGGGGATAAAATGGGGGTAGGGCTGTTATATGAAAGTGCTGTGGTTTTGAAGTTACAGATACAAAAATCGGCATGTAAGTTATTAAATAATAAATTAGATTTAATAATTAATTAAATAATAATTTAGTAAGATTTAAATAATAAAAATCTATTTAAATTATTTTGGTAAATCTCTTCTTAAGGGTGGTAAAATAGGGGATGGAAGTTTGTACAGGGAAATTTGAATTATTGTTAATATTAATTTAAAATTTGGAAGTTAAGTTCTTCCTAAGGGGTAGGCATCACCTAAGAAAAATTTGACGAAAATCCACCCCAAACAGGGTAAAATGGTTTACTTATATCACGTCATCAGTTTATGAACTTAAATATAATAAAACAGTGATCCTGTACTAATAATTATCGGACATAACTACAGATTGACGGGATTTTTACCCGACTGGGTTATGTGTTTCACCTGTGTGTATGTATGTCCATTCCTATGTCCGCGTGTAACTAATCAACGGCTCTACGGATTTTGATAAATGATACGTCATTAGATTTGTCTTCATGACGCGACTGTCATAGGGTACCTAAATTTAAAAAAATAAAATAAAATGGCGGACTTTATGCGCTATAATGTGCGAGCTGAAAAAAATTTTTTCTTCAAGACCCTCGAGTGGGGTATCAAAATGAAGGGATTTAAAAGGCAAATACAAAAATGTATACAATTATATATTTGAAAATAAGTTGGAGTGATAAATCACAGAAAATGACCGTTTCCTATGTCAGTTCGTAACTACTCAACGACTCAACCAATTTTGATAAATTATTCGTCATTAGATTTGTCTTGATGGCGCAAATGTTACTGGGTACATAAAAATCATAAAAAATCAAAATGGCGGATTTTATGCACTTTAATGTGCGGGCTGAAAATTTTTTTTTTCTTCAAGACCCTCGAGTGGGGTATCAAAATAAAGGGCATTAAAAGGCCAGTACGAAAATGTATACAATCTATATGTTTTAATTCAGTTTGGAGTGACAAATCATGAAAAACAAAATAAATAACAACTACACTGTAAGTGGTACGGTGGTAGTTTATTAATTTTTTAGTTCCTTTTATAGCATGGCAGTCGGGTTTTTTAATTTTTAAATTATAGCTTGTTTGCAATTGCATTTTTTTAGTTGAGGACCTGGAGATTGACAGGCTGGTATTTTATCCCGGGAAAAGAAAGGGTTCCCGTGGAACTTTTGAAAAATCTAATACCGCGGACGAAGTCGCGGGGAACAGCTAGTAGTCAATAAATATAAGTTGACAGGTATATTCAACGCAAAATAGAACACACAAATCGTCCCGTCATCATATCAAGTGCTTATGATAGTCAATTTCGTATAGAAACCTGAACAATGAGATATAGATGAAAGTTGGAACTAACCAAACATTTGACCTATCACATTTTGATATGGGTCATTGTGTTGTATGCCAATCTGCTATAACCCTTTGTTGCGAAGTTTTGGATTAAGGGCCAATTGCACGTTGGACGACTGCCTCATTGGGCTGGGTGGTTAGCATGTTCGATTGCGAATCACGAGGTCCTGGGTTCTTTCTCAGATGCTAGCCCGGAATTGATAGTCGGCGGTATTCCATCCATCCATTCCAAACCGCCTCGTTGGTCTAGTGGGTTAGCATATTCGACCGCAGATCACGAGGTCCCGGGTTCAATTCCCGCGTCGGGCAAATAATTGTTAGGTACCTATTGGGTTTTTCTGTCAAGAAATTCTCAGTGCCATTTTTTGAATAAAATAGAAAATTTATGATAATAATTCCAATACAATTTGATGTTAAAACTCTTGTAAATCATCTCATCTTGTAAATCAGTTAAAAATCAGTATGTTTGCCTACATCATTTTCTGTGAAAAATCAGCTTTCATGTGAAATAACAGACCCTGTTCGATTTATTTGCTGCCAATTTTAAAAAGTATGACGCTTAGAGAAGAGATACATAGGTACTTACATAATCTAAAATCGATAATTTTTTTGCCACACCAAACATGATTACGTCTTGTTTGAACTCTTCAAATTATGAAGCTGGTGTTTCATGATTTCGGATTTCAGTCCGCTGCTTTCCTGTGCAACTTTACATTATCTGAAAAGCTGAACTTTGTTTTAATTAAAAAGTGTTTCGAGCGCAAAATCAGATATGGTTAGCAAATTATCTCCAACAAAGTTAGTAGCCAGCTTCTTATTAGTTTTAATGCCATAGATTTTCCTTAAGCTCAGGATTTACAGTCTACGTCTTGAACTTTACAGTTTCAGCGGAAAGAGTCTTATTACTTTAAGCTACAAAGCTGCAAAGCCAAGTTACTAATCGTTCAAGGTGAATGCGAATTGGAGAATTTTTCGTCTGAGTAATTTATAACGAAGAGAGGATTTACGATGTAACGATGTCCGTCGCTGTGATAGCCTAGTGGTTAGGACGACCGACTTCTAATCGGAGGTCGTGGGTTCGATCCCGGGCACGCACCTCTAACTTTTCGAAGTTATGTGCGTTTTAAGTATTTAAATATCACTTGCTTTAACGGTGAAGGAAAACATCGTGAGGAAAACTGCATGCCTGAGAGTTCTCCATAACGTTCTCAAAGGTGTGTGAAGTCTGCCAATCCGCTTGGCCAGCGTGGTAGACTATGGCCAAAACCCTTCTCACTGTGAGAGGAGACCCGTGCTCTGTAGTGAGCCGGTAATGGGTTGATCATGATGATGATGATGATGTCCGTCGCAGACACGCCAGTCTGTAACAGTTGCCAGATAGAATAAAATCGGCCAAGTGTGAGTCGGGCACTCGAGCCTCGCTCTGTAAAGGTTCCGTCCATATCACCAATTAACTTTTATGTTTATAAATCAATTTCACTTCAGAGCTAAACATCACAACGACCCGTGAAAGAATATCGTGATTATATGGTACTTACACAATATACAGAAATTCCTGCCTGAAAACCAGCGCTGTGGTCCATTTTGGCTGCAGCATCATGCTGAGGCAGCACCCTATTCAGCCGGTATATTTGTAAAACACTATTTATGTAGGTAGGTGCCTGGTTTCCAAGGAGCCGGTTGGTATCATTTTTATCAGCTTTTTGGAAATCTACGGGTACCTATCTTATTACGTTTATCAGTATATTAATTAAGTAAATATGTTTATAGGTATATGGCTGAATAAATGTTCTTCTTTTTTTACTTTTAAATTCCAAATTCCTATCTATTTTTTGAAACAAAAAACAAAAACAAAAAATCTAGGTCTAAAACAGAGAACTGTTACGGCCCCCCATTTCTTTGTTTTTAAAGGTAAAAATAATAAGAGACACCCCACGTGAAATCAAGAAAAAAAAATGTTGCTGATTTTATTACGTAGAGAAACAACGAATATATTACACTTTCTCCATCGCCCGCTGAGTGACTGAGCTTTCTTATGAGGCCCATAATTTAAATATTATGGACCTCATAAGAAAGCTCAGTTTTCTTGGGTTTTTTTTTGGATGCAGGATTTTTCTTGGGATGAAAATAACCAACTAAATATACCTACGAAGCTTTCTTATGAGGCCCACAGTTTAATCATATAATGGTAGGATGAAATAACCAACTAAATAACAAGTATAAATTAAAAATGGCGGCAGTCATCTTGAACCGATTGTCATCAAACATAGCTAAGAACACTCCCGACTAATTCACCTTTCAAACAAAAAAAACCGCATTCAAATCGGTTTGAGCGCTACGGTAGAACAGACAGACACACACACACACACGCACACACACAGAGAGAGAGACACGTCAAACTTATAACATACCATCGTTTTTGCGTCGGGGGTTAAAAATAGAATACGCAAATACCCGCAATACGCAAATACAAATGAAAACGACATTTCGCCCCAGCAACACTGAAAGCTCGTTAGGGCCGACGCTTCTGTAGATTTGGCCGGTTATCATCACTAACATGATAACATCTAATGTTAATCGTTAGCGTTATGTGGGTTTGTTCAACCACAAATTGTGTTCCAACCTCTCCAGTAGATAGCCTTTGCCATAAGGACCGCAAATTATAGCATGAATAGCAATTTATTGCGGTGTGATGAACGACAAATACAGACGCTTTCTTCTTTGGAACGCTTTGCCAGAGCGCGTAGTGAGGTATTAAAAGCTTTATAGGTTATAGGTATGTAAGTAAATTAAAATAGGTATATCTACTAAAGTGCTCGCGACTTTGTACGCGTGGTCCATGGAGTTAGGTTTTTAAAAATCCCGCAGGAAATTTTTAAGTAATTTATGTCACTATTTTCGTATTCATCCGGACATGTTATCTCTTTACTGCGATCCCACCTGATGATAAGTGACGATGCAGTCTGGTGGAAGCGGGCTAACTTGGAAGAGGTGTGGTAGTTTTTATTAAAACCGTATCCCTGATCGGTTTGTACGAGGCATACCCATAGAGATAATAAAGGTTCATGGGCATACCAGGCAAAACCACTCTCTAAAGGCTCTAACTATATATTTCCATACAAAAAATTATAGTCAATCGTTGACTATGCGACGTGACGCGACTATGGCGTTGCGACGTGATTGAAGGACAAACCAACATACAAACATTTAACATAGTTTCGTATTTATAATATTAATAGGGAATTAGGGATTGGTTTGATGTCACTTGCCGTGTCATGCTTTGCTGCCGCTTATGGTGTAATTACGTTAGTGGTCCAACGCTTATAAGGACGTTGAGGGAGTTATTTTACCATATGCGGTCTAAATTAGATGTGTTTCCGGGGGCCCATAAGACGGTATATTTTGAGTTTGCCATAAGACTGCATAATAATATAGACTTCGCAATAATATATGCAAATATTTTCCTTAGTAGTTAAAAAATTTTTACTTAGTAAAAATTGTTCAAGCTCCATACAACGCCAATTAAAATATGGTTTTTTTTTCATTAGTGTAAGTTTAATGTTAGTTCCCAGTAGGTAGCCAACTACGATAAAATTAAAAAAACTCACTAACTACACACACAACCACACACGCACTTTGTACCATAGTTGTTTTAGCTTTTATTTCTCTGTTATATTATTATTACTTTTTTTAATATATTGTACATAATTATGTAAGTAATCTTTGTGGCCTTAAAGTATTTTTTAATCTAAAGAATTACTGTACATACCTACCTACTTGTTATTTAAACGCTGTTGATTATAAATAAATAAATAATGTACCTAGATACATAAGTACCTAATAATACTCATAATTGGCTATATTTTTTTTAATAAACTAAGATATTTGGATACTCAAAATTGTGTCTATCAATAAATTAATAAAAAACTTCGCAAAAAAAGAACACCGTAATTGAAATTAAACACCGTATTGAAAAAAATTTACCTATCATATTTTTATACAAAATATTTTACAATAATTAAGGCCCAGCGCACACCAAAAGCAGCGCAGAGTATAGTATTTTCTGCGGACACTGAATAATTAACTTTATGTCTATTGACATACAGTGTAAAATCGAATGTACTTCAAAACGCGAGATAAACCATTAGGTATAGTCGAACATTGCGTTTTGAGGTACTTTCAAGTTTGCACTGTATGTCAATAGTCGTAAAGTTAATTATTCATTGTTCTCAGAAAATTCTCTGCTCTGCGCTGCTCTTGGTGTGCGCTTGGCCTAATCCCCACATTTACACAGTGTTACAGAAGGTAATACGCCTGGTAACTGGTAAGGGCAATGGACTCATTAGTCAAATATAGGAGAGTCGTTATGGTTTTAATTGTTGGGTGTGTTAAGTTATTAAAAAAAGAAAACATAGTAAAGCTTATTGCTTAATGTTACAAAATGACACTTTTCAATGAGAATCTTTGCAGGCAGGTGCCTTAATTTGGGCTTATGATTCTACTGCTCAGCTGAAATCATTCGCATTTCTTTAGTGCGCCTTATAACGGGTGTTAAGGGGAGTACTCTCGAAAACAAAGACAGGTAATAGTAGTGGTGGTCACTGACAAGAGATAGCACATAAAAAACGAAAAAAAAATTAAAACATTTCCTGTACCTTTTTTACCCGACTGAGTATATATGTATGTGTTTCACCTGTGTGTATATTATGTATGTCTATTGTCCATTCCTATGTCCGCTCGTAACTACCAATTTTGATAAATTATACGTCATTAGATTTGTCTAGATGGCGCAAATGTTACTAGGTACATAAAAATGATAAAAAATTAAAATGGCGGGTTTTATGCACTTTAATGTGCGGGCTGAAAAAATTTTTTTTTCTTCAAGACCCTCGAGTGGGATATCAAAATAAAGGGCTTTAAAAGGCCAGTACGAAAATGTATACAATCTATAAGTTTTAAATCAGTTTGGAATGACAAATCATGAAAAACAAAATAAATAACAACTACAGTGTAAGTGGTAGGTAGGTGGTAGTTTACTAATTTTTAGGGTTCCGTACCCAAAGGGTAAAAACGGAGCCCTATTAATGTCACTCGGCTGTCTGTCTGTCTGTCTGTCTGTCTGTCTGTCTGTCTGTCCGCCGGTCACAGGTCTCTAGCTCGCAGACGAAATGAGTTACAAACCTGAAATTTTGGTATTTGGTGTAAAACGTTGACCCAAAATCAAATATTGAATTAAAAATTGAATTAAATTATTTTTCAGGGGGGCTCCCATACATGAGAAAGGAGCCGGAAAAAAAAAAAATTTTACCCTAGCTTGTGGGGTATCATTGTTTAGAGCTCATTGAGTAGAGTACGAATATATATTTTTTTAATTTTTTGCTTAAAAAGTAAGGAAATGGGGGGTCATCAAAATTGTCAGTTTTAGACCATTTTTGTGACGGGGGCTATCTAAAAAACTAAACTAGTTAGGAATATGATATTTCGGTATATTATGTACTATATGCTCTATTTGTACAACAAATACTGAAAACAACGATTCATAAAATAGTTTATAAGCTGTGACCAAAACAAACGAACTTATTTTGCGTTTTTCTTTCACGGTTTCTTGCGATGTCTAACTCGGAAATTAAATATTTCTTAGACCCAAAATATTATATTGTTCATAAGTATGTACGGAACCCTGAAAGAGCGAGGCCCGACTCGCACTTGGCTGATTTTTTTATTTAGTTCGTTTTATAGCATGGCAGTCGGGTTTTTTAATTTTTAAATTATAGCTTGTTAAAGCAATGTAAAGCAATCAGCTGACGCTTAGAGTTCATCGAACGTTGGGTAAATACCTAAAGTTATTGCCGCAGTTTTGACGATGTATGTTGGTTTGAAAAATAAGTACCTACGTGCTTACTACAAGTATACGACAAATGGTTATTGGTATCGGATTGCGTTTGGGTAGTATAATAATAGCGTTAAGTTTTCGATAGGAGCCCCCCCAGGGTATTACCCTGTATAATCGTCTCGTGCTGCTAAAGTAACTCGCTCCTTTGCTAGTAATGTGGCTGTGCTCAGGGCTGTAGGTATATCAGAGCCGAGGGCGGAATAAAATAATTAATATCCTACGTAACATTATTTATTATTTATTACTTGACAGATTTGACACCCACATCTTCCTTTTTATAAGAATTCCGTGGGAAGTTTTTAATTTTCTGGGATTTTCTATTTCCGTCAATATACAAATTATCCTCTGTGCCAGATCTGCTCAGCAATTATGTTGTAAAAAATGTATTAAATTAATTACATCATCAGTTTTTAAGGGTTCCGTAGTAAACAAGGAACCCTTATAGTTTCGCCATGTCCGTCCGTCTGTCTGTCCGTCCGTCCTCGGTTAATCTCAGAGAGCATTATTTACGCTGAAACCCTAAACATACCTACAAATAAATATCTATCTCTGGTATAAAAATTGCATCAGAGACAGACAAAAATTTTTAAAAAAATTGTTCAAATAATCATAATATGAGCTTATTAAGGGCAGTTATATATCGAAATCACAGACACACTTTTTATTTGTGATAAGAAGTCGAAATCGCTCTTTCACGGTCTATTCATTTTCTACACGGCACTATGCCATGTCCATTGTCCATCACCCGGCGTCCTAATTGGTTAACGATCGTATCGTACGATCAGTCAAACGATCAATATGATCGAATCAAACATAAGTCCCCTAAGAGTGTCCTAATTGAAGCTCGCAAGTAATCGCGCGATCGCAGATTTTCATTCGACTGCAGATCAAGAGGTCCCGGGTGCGATTCCCGAGTCGGACAAATAATTGTTAGGTATTGGAATTTTCTGTCAAGAATTTCTCAGGGTGAGCCCGGAGTTGGTAGTTGCCGGTGTTTCACCCCCGTGCCTCGGAGAGCACGTTAAGCAGTCGGTCCCGGTTATTATCACTATCATGTGACAATAGTCGTTAAAGCCTGCCAACCCGCATTGGAGCAGCGTGGCAGGTCTAAGCTCTAAATCCCTCTCTCCTGAGAGAGGTGGTCTGTGCCCAGCAGTGGGACGTTATAGGCTGTAGTGGTGGATAGTGGATCATACGATCGTTAACCAATTAGGACTTACGCCTTACACTGCACGATTGTACCTGTATATACCTAACTCCTTTAATCGAAATAAAACAAACTTGAAGCAATGGCCTTTTGTCTCACATTCCGAGTCTCGACGAGCTCAAGTGGCGTTACTCGACAGACACCTGACCCATTTTACTTTACATTTCCCCTCAGTTCTCTCTCAAACTAGTGTAACATTTTTGTTTCTAATCCGGTGAATCTAGGCGTCTTCATTGTTTTATCCGACGTGAGAGAGACTACCATTATACGATCCAGTATCGTTAGGTTAGGTTAGGTTATGTATAGATACCATATTATAATGTTGTGTATAGTTCGTTCGGTAACTTAGTGTCCGTACAGGCGCAGGTGCTCTTAGTATTCTGCTTTTATTTTTATTACTTTTTTTCTGTTTGTAGGTAATTTTTTTTCTATTCTAACAGAATCTCCGAATAGTCTGCCAATCCGCACTTGGCCAGCGTGGTAGACTATGGTTAAAATCCTTCTCATTTTGAGAGAAGACCCGTGTTCATGAGAATATTATATTTTATGTTTATGGTTATCTATATTCTATCTATACATCTTCTATCTATCTTCTATACATCTATTCTATATACATATAATAAAATCGTAGAATTGCCGTATCTGTACATTGAAGATTTTTGCAAAATAATAACTGGGGGATGTTAGGGATAAGTAATAGAACGTAAAAATGCTATTTTTGAAATTTTTGTCTGTTTGTCTGTTTATCTGTTTGTCTGTTTGTCTGTTTGTCTGTATGTTTGTGCGCGCATCACGTAAAAACTACTGAATGGATTGTAATGAAACTCGGCATGATTTAAGTTAATACTATGGAGTAACATATAGGATACTTTTTATCCCGAAATTCAGCACGGTTCCCTTGGGAGAGGGAATGAAAGGCAAAATGTGTACTTAGCTGTAATTCGTTAACGGGTGGTCCGATTTCATTCATTCTTTTTTTGTTAGAAAGTAGATACTTTAAAGACTACTGGCTAATCTCCGAAAGGCTGGACCGATTTTGATGGGACTTTCACTGGCGGATGTTTACATTTTGATGTACCTAAACATCCGCCAGTGAACTTTTAACACTTTTTAGCAAGGTTTAAGCTCAAAGGAGCATAGGAAAAACAAAATGATTCCCACGGGATTATTAAAATCAATATCCACGCGAACGAAGTCGCGGGTATCCGCTCGTACTTATAATAAAATCGTAGACTTGCCGTATCTGTACATTAAAATTGTTTGCAAAATAATAACTGGGGGATGTTAGGGATAAGTAATAGAATGTAAAAAAGCTATTTAAAAAAATTTTGTCTGTTTATCTGTTTGTATGTTTGTGCGCGCATCACGCAAAAACTACTGAATGGATTGAAATGAAACTTGGTACGATTTAAGTTAACTTCGGTTACGTAACGGTACGGTACGGTTAAGTAAGCTACGGAGTAACATATAGGATACTTTTTATCCCGAAATTCAGCACGGTTCCCTTGGGAGAGGGGATGAAATTCAAAATGTGTACTTAGCTGTAATTCATTAACGCGTGGTCCGATTTCATTCATTCTTTTTTTGTTAGAAAAGAGATACTTTATAGATTACCGGGTAATCCCTGAAAGGCTGGATCGATTGTGATGGGACTTTCACTGGCAGATGTTTACATTTTGATCTACCTAAACATCCGCCTGTGAACTTTTAACAGTTTTTAGCAAGGTATGAGCTCAAAGGAGCTTAGGAAAAACAAAATGATTCCCACAGGATTTTTAAAAACCAATACCCACGCGAACGAAGTCACGGGTGTCCGCTTGTATTGTAATAAAATACGAATATAATAAAATATAAAAAGGAAAGAGAATTTTAATGAAAAAATATGAGTAAGTATAAAACGCCAAAACCCCTTGTGCCTGTACACCCCACGCGGCATGCTTTGAAGTCACGGCGGTGTCTTTAGCATTCCGAAAAATAAAAAAATAATAAAAAAATTAAGGTTTTTGGTAGGTACTTACAAGTTTTCGCAAAAACCTATAATTATGTGCCCATATCTTTGTATTGTGTTGACTCATGACCTTGATTTGTATACACCGACCTTTAGGTACTAGTTATTATTCTGTGACACCGAGTAGGGACTATAGACTTTAGTATCTAGTCAACTTGCTAGGTCCACCCGTTCCTGAGAAAATCGGTGGTAACACACGGACAGACGCACAGACGGACAAGAAAGTGATCTTAGAAGGGTTCCTTTTTTACCTTTTGAGCTACGGAACCCTAGAAATTATAAAAAAGTAACTTGATTTAGATATAACCGCTTTTTATGAAACTCATATGGATATTTACAAATCGCGTATACCTACTCATATGAAGTCGCGGGCAAAGCTATCAGTAATGTAATATAAGATGTTAAGGCAAAAAAAGTAATAAAATACTTTGTGTGCTTTAGTTAAATTTGAATTCATTTGAGTGGGTTAAAGGTTTCACTTTATTTTCACTCATCCATTCCAGCAAAGGTTTTTAGGAGTCGCAGAATTCGTGCTGCATTATTAAAATATGCTACTCTGTAAACAAAAAATATACTAAAAGAATTCCAATGTCGTGAATAAGAGCCCACGTTCAAACAAAAAGAGCATCGCAGATTAGGACCAACGCACATACGCTTCTTTTAGCATCTTCACTTGTAATTCGGAATTTGATAGCTTTTCGGAAGCTAGAAGCTACGATTAGGGATAAAAAGTATAAATACGATTGCGTACTCGATTTTCTTCCGGAACCACGTACTTACGTTTAGTATCGATACTCTGTGATCGAGTAGACCGAATACGTATCGCTGAAATGTACTCGCATCTGTAGGTACCTACATGAATATAGTCATGATGTGATAATATAAAATCCGATTTTCCTATGCTATACATTATAAACATGCGTTGTACATCGTATGGTGAGCCAGAATTTCAGTTTACATCCGCGACTGGCGTTGTAACTTGTAATATATGTGTAGAGTGACACATGCAGTTGGCGTGTAGCTTCCGACATTAATAATAATAATAATCAAATGTGCGGATTTAAACGTTCAATCGCAACTTCTAGCTTCGGAAAGCTAGATCAAGCCGCCAATTGCCGATGCAAAAAGAGTTTGGATTAGATTAGTTAGTAAGTCGCAAAAAAACGCGAGGCAGCATCAATATCATCCCAAAATAGTAGATACCAGCATGTGTGTGGTGGGCCTTATATCGCTTTTATTTCGTTCTCGCAACCGCGATAACCTCTTCCCACATAACAGCTACTTATATATATGTACATCGAATTTTTCCACATATTTTCTTCTCGGGAAATCATTCGCTGTGTAAACAGTCCTTCATTAAATAGCTTATAGCTAACTACTTAACTAATTTAATAGCGTAATAGAAAGAATGAAAAAAAAAACTGATCCAGAATAAGATTAATTATTATTTTCTAGCGGACCCGGCAGACGTCGTCCTGCCCGCTATTAGCGCCACCTACCGGGTCCCATTTTTAGGGTTTCGTAGTAAACAAGAAACCCTTATAGTTTCGCCATGTCCGTCCGTCTGTCTGTCTGTCCGTCCTCGGTTAATCTCAGAGACTATTAGTGCTAGGAATCTGTAATTTGGCATGGGTATAAATATTAATCACGCCGACAAAGTGGTGAAATAAAATTTTGATAAATATTTTTTTTTAGGGTAGCTCCCCTACATGTAAAGTGGGGATAAATATTTTTTTTTAGGGTAGCTCCCCTACATGTAAAGTGGGGATGAATATTTTTTTTCTCGTCTACCCCATAGTGTGGGGTATCGTTGAATAGGTCTTTTAAAAATACTGTGGGTGTGGGAACATCATTTTTCGATTTCTAGATCCGTTTGTAAAATATGATGTTTTAAAGTGCTAATTTTTATTAGAGTCAAGTGTCCCCCCCCTCTATCAGACAAATGGCAGTATATAGGAACTTGAAAAAATTCACAGCAGTAGTATATATAATCAATTTTAAAGGAAAACTATCATGGCTAAGTAGGATTTATAGGTTAAGGAGTTATATCTGTTTTTCGAGGATTGTGACTACGAAACCCTATACTGCGCGTGGCCCGCCACGCACTTGGCCGGTTATTATAGTTATAAACCTTCCTCTTGAATCACTCTATCTACTAAAAAAACCTCATCAAAATCTGTTGCGTAGTTTTAAAGATTTAAGCATACATAGGGACATAGGGATATAGGGACAGAGAAAGCAACTTTGTTTTATACTATGTAGTGATGTAGTGATTTCAAAATTTGATATAGAACTAAGTATAATACATTTTTGGAATTTCAATCAATATGAAAAATATAGAAATGAGGTAATGAATATAAGAAAAAGTGATAATTATTTACGACAAGTGACAACTTTAGACCACTTAAAACTAAAGCTTCAAAGGTGCCAAGCGGGTCTGAAATGAGCCAACATCAAACTCAGCTGATTATTCATTCCATAACATATTACAATTATTGTATTTTTAAGAAAGTTTGTTAGCCTCTGACCCTGCCTCGACCTGAGGCCAACCGTTGGCCTCAGGTCGAGGCAGGGTCGGCGCGGCGGTCGGCAGCGTTTCCAGCGGACGAAGCACTGCTCTGCTTCCATCCGCGGCCGTCTGAAGTGAGAACGAAACTCTACAGTCTACACAATGCGCAATGCTTTTTTATGAAACTATTAATTGTTGCCAGCGGAACAATAAACAGATAAGATCAGATGAAGGTTATAAGTTTAAAATGTACGCGTCTTCGCAAAATATAGTAAAGCGTTAACAACGATCACACACGTGCCATAAACAAAGCTCAAAGCTTTATTTATGACCATTCGCAAATCGTGCACCAAATTAGCTAATGTTTGGATTACAGTGAAAACGATTTTATGTTACGTAAACAGAATATTATATTGAAATGTTGATGTTTCTCTGGACAGGGATAAATCTGCGAGGAGAAAATCACGACAAAATTTTGCTGCGCCACATCGATATTATTAAAAAAAAATAAAAAATAAAAAAGATAGCTGAATCGCGTCATTTTAAAACACTGTTTATTCACAGTTATTTTTAATAGAAACTTTATTTTTTGGAATGTGTTAAGAAATATACATATTCTTCTAACTCAAACTCACGTGACAGTTGGATCAGAAATTTCGTAGATTTTCCCGGAAAATATGGTAAGACATTAAAAGCAAAAATACTTCAAAAAAAAATCATCCAATACATCCTTTAATTAACTTAATTTAACTAAATAAATAAAACTTTAATTAATCATTTTGTTAACGAAAACTGAAAGCTCTAATTTTACAAATTCCCACTAATACATATTTTATACTTATGTAAGTATATGAAACAAAATAAAATAATGTACAGATTGTCCGTGTTTGACATTTGTGCGTATTTTTAGGAGATATTGTAGGTTTATGGTTGTAAAAGTTTTCATGTTTAAATGATACCGCCCCAAGAAATAAACCTCAAGAAAATGTTGAGTAAGGAATTGAAAACTGTAATATGAACAACTTTCGCTAAAACTTTTCTTACCGCCGATTTCGTGAAAGCTTTAAAAGCTGGCCTTCATAAAATTGGTCCACTTTTATATTCTGAGTAGTTTCAATGGTAATATTCGCCTCAAACAATTTTTATTAAAAAAAAGTATTAAAATCAACCGTGGCCGACGACTAAATTATTTATTTTATACATAACTACCATAATATGTAAACTTTAAAAAAGTTTCCACGGGAAGTCGCGGGCATACCCTTGTTTTGCATATAAATAAAAGCACTTAAAATCTCAACCCTTTGATTTTATTATCCTTTTTATTTTTTGAATGCTTAAAAAGGCAGACTTTTTAAAAATCAAAAGCAAATCGCGTCCAATTTTTCATTGAGTTACAACATCCCTAATATCATTGACCCAATCTGACATATTATGGTGTTAACCATATAACAAGTAGGTATAAATTAAAAATTTTAAAAAACCCCCGACATTCGCCAGTTTGTGGTGACGGCCATCTTGGATTTACATATACTTGTCAAGCCCTTTCATTTGATGAGAGTTGTGAAAAACTAGGTATGTAATCCGCCATTTTATGACGGCGGCCATCTTGGACCGATTTTCATCAAATATAGCTAAAAACACTCCCGACTAATTTACCTTTCAAACAAAGAAAACCGCATTCAAATTGGTTCACCCGTTTGAGCGCTACAAGTGAACAGGCAGACACACACACACATAAACATACACACATACACGTCAAACTTATAACACCCCGTCGTTTTTGCGTCGGGGGTTAAAAATGGGACTAACGAAAGTAACTTTTAACCGCCTTCAGAAAAAAAGAGGTTTTCAATTAGTCGGAATGTTTTTATGTACCTACCTATGTTCCTCGATTACTTAAAGATACCTGAACCGATTAGGAAAATACTTCTTTTGTTTGAAAGGCTTTACTTCCCAGGTGGTCCCATGGTCATCAGATCAGGATCTGATGATAGGATCCTGTAGAAACGAGGGAACTTTATGGTATACTAGCCGACCCCCGCGACTTCGTCCGCGTGGATATAGGTTTTTATATAGGATCGGATTGGATCCCATAATCCTTTTTTGTACCTAAACTAAATGTAGCCTAAGTTACTCCTTATAACATCACCTATCTGCCATTGAAAGTTCCATCAAAATTGATCCAGCCGTTTCGGTAATTAGCTGGAACAAATAGACAGATCGACAAACATAAATTTAAACGCACACCAGTTTAAAATAAGCCGTACGTTCAAAGATCCGGGTCCCAAGTTATTTGAACCCAATAAATGTCTGTCATTTCTGAACTAAAAAACCTATGACCTTGAAATATTTACGGGACAATACCTAAAGTACTACCTTTCTAACAAAAAAAGATTGAGTTAAATCGAACTACGCATTAATGAGTTACAGCTAAACACACGTTTTAACTTTCTTCCCCGCTCCCAAGGGAACCGTGCTGAATTTCGGGATAAAAAGTATCCTATAACCTACCTCGGAGTATAAACTCAAATCGTACCAAGTTTCATTCAAATCCATTCAGTAGTTTCGGCGTGATGCGCGGCCAAGATACAGACAGACAGACAGACAGACAGACAGACAGACAGACAGACAAAAATGAAAAAAATTACAGTTTTGGCTTCAGTATCGATTATAGAATGCCCTCCAAAAGAAATTTTCAAAATATCTTCAATGTACAGAATTGGATCTGTTACAGTTTTATTATATTACTAGATGATGCCCACGGCTTCGCCCGTGTGGATTTAGGTTTTTAAAAATCCCGAGGGAACTTTTGATTTTCCAGAACAAAAAGTAGCTTATCTGTAGAAACCCGTCCCCAAAACGGAAAAATCCCGTGGGATCCCCACGATTTCGGAATACAATTCCTTACAGCATCAGGGTTGAGGAGTTGGATATGTACCTACTCGAGTTCATTCAACGATAAAGTCTTTAATTGGTACCCTCAATATCAATTTAAATAACCGAAAGTTTCTAAAACCCATTAGTTTTGGGGATTAGGTCCCCTACAGCATCAGGATTGAGGAGTTGGAATCCAAATTTTTTATAGAACAGGGTCGCAATGTTTCTCTATCGATTAAAAAAAAAATTACGCAAATCGGTTCAGAAATCTCGGAGATATCGGTGTACATAGGTAGAAAAACACAACTCCTCCTTTTTTGAAAGTCGGTTAAAAAAGTAGCCTATGTTACTCCCTGGTTAATTCTCTACTTGTATGTGAAGGTCCCGTCAAAATCGGTTCAGCCGTTCCGAAGATTAGCCCGTTCAAACAGACAGACAGACAGACAGACAGACAGACAGACAGACAGACAGACAGACAGACAAAAATTTTAAAAACGTGTGATTCGGTTATGGTAGCGTTCAAATAACCATATGAGCTTAATATGAGGTAGTTATTTCGATATTACAGACAGACACTTCAATTTTATTTATTAGTATAGTATAGATAGATTGCAAGTCTGTTTAATTGTTCCTAAAATATAGCTTGTTATCCAATCAGAATACAAAAACCTTAGACTTATAATTTTTTTCTTTTATAGAGTGGACTTTTGGCAACGGAAATGGCTGGCATTCATGATAAATGATCATGAATTTATCGAAGTGTGCGTGGGTTGTGTATGTATTCCGTCGTACTGACACATTATTTTTCCGTCCGTGTACACATTAATTGCGCTAAGGGACGTAGGGGACTTCAAAATTTGGCAGGAAATATTTATCATGCATTCATACCTCAAATGCTTAAAGGCCACTCCATCAAGAGCACTCAACGACAAAAACAAACATATTCCGCAAATGGGTTGCCCAATTGAATCAGGTCAAGGTTTACTCTTGATAACATTAGATTAATTAAGGATTTTTTATTTATTCACTCTTTTTTTATCTATTCCGACCATAGATTAAGGAAAACGTATAATCTCCTTTATATTCTTTGTTCGGACGGATTCTCTCATGCGAGTCGCTCACAGCCGCTGAATACATGCGGCATAAGGTCGTGTTGTGTGGCGATGATAGAAAAAAATGTCCAGCTGTGGACATCTATCGGTTGAGAGGCGAACGACGACGACTCATATTTTGTTAACACAACAAATTCAATATTATTCGAAAGCAAAAACGGCCACTTTTTTGACCACTTCCCTGGCGTAGTAATGAGCGCGGTGGTCTAATGGGAGGTCGCGGTTCCTGGCAAGGGCAAATTGGGAATCCACCCACTTCCACTACAGCTTTTTTAACGTCCCACTGCTGGGCACAGGCCTCCTCTTTTATAGGAGAGAGGAGTTTAGAGCTTATTTGGGAATTAATAATTTCTAAATTATCTCTGGTCTGGTTTGATGGGAGGCTACAGCCGTGACTAGTTACCATTCTACCAAGCGATTTAACGTTCCGGTACGATGTTATACGTAGAAACCGATCGGCGATATGGGCAAGGGCGTCGCCAGCCACTGGCCAAGGGAGGGGGGGGGGGGGGGGTTCACTTTTTTGTTTTTTTTTCTATATAAGTCCTAAAGTATGCGTTTTTTAAAAAAAAAAATATATTTTTGTATCCGAAACTGCAAAATTGGAGACTACTAATATTAAAAAAATCAGAATTTTCTTTTCAAACTATAGCATATTTATATCTGGCAGCTGCCCCCCCCCCTGCCCCTACCTGGCGACGCCCTTGGATATGGGTTTAATAAAATTGGCATACCTTTTCCAGGTTAGCCCGCTCAGAAAAGGAAATAGCAAATCTCCATCGTACCTTGAGCCTAACATCTCTATCTCTTCATTCATAGGTTTTACGATACTCTGAATATTATAACTTAGTCCGCAACTTTGGATTCCTATTTGCTCGTAACATATAATAAAAAACATGAAAACAGCGCACAAACAAACTTTCCCCCCAACGTTTTCCACATCGCAGAATCTCTGAAAGCATTAAAAGGCGGCCTTCATAAAATCGGAACCTTTTTCTCTTGGAAGTTGTAATTTCGTATGCAATATAAAAATGCGTTGTCAAGTCTCGAAGAATTAAGAATGATACGTTTAATGGCAAATGGCGACAGAAACATTCCGTGATCTATTGATATGAGAAGTGTGA
Organism: Melanargia galathea; assembly: GCA_920104075.1. NCBI lineage: Eukaryota > Metazoa > Arthropoda > Insecta > Lepidoptera > Nymphalidae > Melanargia > Melanargia galathea. The sequence goes on from OV049855.1 coordinate 5,285,124, forward strand.
GCATTTAAATATAGGTAATAAGTACAGCAAGAGCCCTTGACGGCCAGACCTTCGTTATTTTATAAAAGCTGAAAGTTTCTCTGTGTATTGTCCCCAACACAGGGAGGAACGATCAGTGACTATGAAGTTGAGATCATGGTGGCTTTGGGATATAACAGGTAATAAAGGTGTAAAAAATCTTACGTCAAAGTATAAAGTCAATTTTTTTTATTTTCTTTGGAATAGTATCTACTTATTAGAACTTGAACTTTAAAACTTTAAGGGCGTCTGGCAGGGGGTTGGGTACATAGGTATTTATCTTTTTTCTAATCATGTACCGAATGGTGAATCTATACTTCTATACTTACTAATAAATAAAATTGAAGTATCTGTCTGTAATATCGAAATAACTACCTCATATTAAGCTCAGGTTATTTGAACGCTACCATAACCGAATCACACGTTTTTAAAATTTTTGTCTGTCTGTCTGTCTGTCTGTCTGTTTGAACGGGCTAATCTTCGGAACGGCTGAACCGATTTTGACGGGACTTTCACATACAAGTAGAGAATTAACCAGGGAGTAACATAGGCTACTTTTTTAACCGACTTTCAAAAAAGGAGGAGTTGTGTTTTTCTACCTATGTACACCGATATCTCCGAGATTTCTGAACCGATTTGCGTATTTTTTTTTTAATCGATAGAGAAACATTGCGACCCTGTTCTATAAAAAATTTGGATTCCAACTCTTCAATCCTGATGCTGTAGGGGACCTAATCCCCAAAACTAATGGGTTTTAGAAACTTTCGGTTATTTAAATTGATATTGGGAGTACAAATTAAAGACTTTATCGTTGAATGAACTCGAATATCCAACTCCTCAACCCTGATGCTGTAAGGAATTGTATTCCGAAATCGTGGGGATCTCACGGGATTTTTCCGTTTTGGGGACAGGTTTCTACAGATAAGCTACTTTTTGTTCTGGAAAATCAAAAGTTCCCACGGGATTTTTAAAAACCTAAATCCACACGGGCGAAGCCGTGGGCATCATCTAGTAATATATAAATAATGCCGAAAGTAGCGCAAAGACCGATTTTCATGGAATAATAAATAACTTGAAATATTACGGACTTTAATACACACTTATCTATTTAACACCTAACTCCCTTGAGGGTAGAAAATCATTTCCGAAAATCCTGAAATACACATTATACCTATACATACGAGTAGGTATAATATGTACAATGTACATACATTACAACTATCGATATAATTGACGCGAAAAATGATGGACTCTCATACAATCCTGTATCCTCTATTTAACCTACTTGAAAGTAGAATTTAGAAAGATAAAACTTTAAAAAAATATTACTCGTTATCTTCAATGAGGCTTGTATCATCAGCTGGGATTCCCAGCTTTGCCAAAGCCTGGGAATGAAAGTCTACCGCTATAAATTTGAACCCACTACCTTTCGGATTTTAACCCTCCGATGAAGCGTTGAGCCATTGAGCTTTTAAGCCGATTCCATATCACAAGTAATAAAAAAGATGAAGCCACCGGTAAGTTATTATCTATTGACAATTTTATTAATGTAATGTTGGTTAAACGGCGAACTCATTTATAACTACCATAATGACGACTGCCGGCCCTGACATGATTTATTATTTATTTCACAAAGTTCTATTTAAGTATTATAATGATGATTTTAAGTACTTACCTAAACATGTTACTTGCTCTATTATTTCACAGTTATAAAGGAAAAATATAATAACTATTCTTCGTAGCGTTCCGTCTCTATACAAAGATTTTCTGCATTCATTACAGCAATTTCAACTTTGGATGCATGCTCCAAATAATGAGATTGTAGGTATTATGAGTATTCTTCACAAAACATTAGTCGAGAAGTATTAATTTATTGCACTGTGTTATTTAATTTAAATGTTAAAGTGAAGGCTGATTATTTTATCAATTGGTCGTAGTCGATGTACTGAAAATTATTCGATAAGCAATTTTTTTGTAGAGGTACGGTGATTAAATTTTAGTTCATCTTAATTACTTACCTCATATTTTTATCACCTATAATATTATGTATCATAAACTCCTAATTCGCGTTTGGCTGAGTAACTTATAAAGCTCTTAGTTGATTTTAATACGGTTTTCAGCATAATTTAAATTTTCTGTGGAAGGTTTGTACATAACACAGTCACATTTTGTATGAAAGTATGGGTAAGCCTGCCCGTGCGGAAAGGAGTCTAAATTGCATTGATTGAAAAGTCGCGATTTTCATAAGAATCGACATGGGTAGATACACTACCACGGCAGAGTAGGTATGTATTTCATTATATCAACATAAAAAAAATTTGCAAATTAATAATCATGTACATGCACAATGCACATACATACCAACTGATAATATTCAAATACAAAATATTCAGTGCCGTAAAGAAACATTCGGGTGAGCAATAAACTGAAAATCGCGTCTAAAGAGGTCATAAACCGGCCCTTTCATGCTGCGAACGTTCTCATACTGTAACTAAAACTTACCTTACGGCACTCGAGTTGCTCACTGCGAAGGCGGGAGTTGTTAAAACTACCACATCATGGCATATCTTAATATAGGTCGAGGGGTTTTGCTTTTCACAAAAGTTACACGCGCTCAAAGACTCATTTCGATGCGCAAGTTTTCTCCGACTTCGTATTTCTCTAAAAGCGATACACAAAATTCACTGTAAATTCAATGCAATAATAATAAAACAATCATCACTTTAAATCGAAGTTTTCCGCACTCATTTTCGACGGTAAAAAATCGAACGTTATCGTTCGCTGAATTTTTTCTTTCTTAACATAAAGCCTACCTAAAATTAATTACTAAATCATCCGTGTAATTCTTCCCGGTATTATTTAAACTCGGATTTATAAATTTCGCGGCTACGGGATAACTTTGTAACGGCGGCGAGTACCGCTCCAAGCGATGTTGGTTAGCGTAGCGCCAGAGTGACACTGGTGACCCGGCGCTCTCCCGACGCGGTTTGACTCAGATCAAGGATTCGCGCTGTTCAAACCACAAGTTCATGATCAGTGCGCAAATTGGGTCTTTTTTATATAAGTAGTGTTTAAATTTAATTATCTAGGGAAAATTTAAATAGTAGTCAAGTCATGGATTTCCTTTAATGATGGAGTAGGATTTTATTAATTTACTAGCTGACCCCCGCAACTTCGTTCGCGTAGATATAAGTTGTTATATAGGATCGGATCGGATCCCATAATTATTTTATGTACCTAAACTAAATGTAGCCTAAGTTACTCCTTATAACATTGAAAGTTTCATTAAAATCGATTCAGCCGTTTCGGAGATTAACTGGAACAAATAAACAGACCGACAAACATAAATTTAAACGCACACCAGTTTAAAATAAGCCGTACGTTCAAAGATCCGGGTCTCAAGTTATTTGAACCCAATAAATGTGTGTCATTTCTGAACTAAAAAACCTATGACCTTGAAATATTTACGGGACAATATATAAAGTACTACCTTTCTAACAAAAAAAGAATGAGTGAAATCGAACAACGCGTTAATGAATTACAGCTAAATACACGTTTTAACTTTCATCCCCTCTCCCCAGGGAACCGTGCTGAATTTCGGGATGAAAAGTATCCTATGTCCTACCTCGGAGTATAAACTCAAATCGTACCAAGTTTCATTTGAATCCATTCAGTAGTTTCGGCGTGATGCGCGGCCAAGATACAGACAGACAGACAGACAGACAGAAAGACAGACAGACAGACAGACAGACAGACAGACAAAAATGAAAAAAATTGCAGTTTTGGCTTCAGTATCGATTATAGAGTGCCCTCCAATAAAAATTTTCAAAAAATCTTCAATGTACAGAATTGGATCTGTTACAGTTTTATTATATTATAGATAGAAGATAGATTAATTGCCACCTAGAGTTAGTATCTACTAAATATATAGGGTAGGTAATAAATATAAAATTAATTAATATTTATAACATGAGTCATAATGTTGATATTATTTCATTAGACCCATTATTCATTAGACATTTCATTCCCTGACGCATGGTCTTATAAGTGAAAGGTCCTGGGCTCGATTCCTGCCAGAGGCAATTTGGGAATACGAATAAAAAATAGATTCTAAGCTAACTCCTCCGACCAGTGCCTCAAACTGATTTTGAAGTGGTAGTTATTAGGTACTCTACCCACATAACCGTGTCGCAGGTTTTTTTTTTTTTTTTTACCCGACTGGTTTACCCTACTGGGTATATGTGTTTCACCTGTGTGTATGTATGTCCATTCCTATGTCCGCTTGTAACTAATCAACGGCTCAACGGATTTTGATAAATGATACGTCATTAGATTTGTCTCAATGACGCGAGTGTTATAGGGTACCTAAATTAAAAAAAATCAAAATGGCGAATGTTATGCACTTTAATGTGCGGGCTGAAAAAAATTTTTTTCTTCAAGACCCTCGAGTGGGATATCAAAATAAAGGGCTTTAAAAGGCGAGTACGAAAATGTATACAATCTATATGTTTTAAATCAATTTGGAGTGACAAATCATGAAAAACAAAATAAATAACAACTACACTGTAAGTGGTACTGTGGTAGTTTATTAATTTTTTAGTTCGTTTTTTAGCATGGCAGTCGGGTTTTTTTAATTTTTAAATTATAGCTTGTTTTTATTACTTGTTTTCACTCGCTTTACTGCTGAACACTAAAGTTTTTTGTTTTTTTTTTTTTTGATAAACGTACGTAAACTCAATTCGTCATACATTTTTGATGAAGCAGTCTGGTCAATGATCTTTGTCCAAAAAGTGATAAATTACTAGTCTTTAAGTACCTATCTACAGGAGTACCTAACTACATAATCCGTAGATAAAAGCACGACGACCTCCAAGTGCAATTGTGAGCGCTGTGATTTTATAAGTGGGAGGTCCCGGGTTCGATTCCCGGCACTGGCAATTTGGGATTTTATAATTTCTAAATTGGCTCTGGTCTGGGTCTGGTGGGCTTCAGCCGTGGCTAGTTACCACCCTACCGGCAAAACCTTGCCGCCCAGCAATTTAGTGTTCCGGTACGATATCACGTAGAAACTGATCAGGGGTATGGGTTTAATAAAAACTGCTATATCTCTTCCACCTTAGACGGCATTGTCGCACTAAGATCGCGCCAAGAGCTAACTTGTTGATGGATTAAAATAGCACACTTATAATGGTCTAAGATCCCGCTATACAACGACCTTCACCGAGATGTTTATTTGATGAAACGTATTTTATATTTAATTTAACATGTCAATAAATATATTGCATATGGGTTGCCTAACAAATTTCAGTCCAGGATATACTTAAATAAATAAAAAATATTTTTTTTTAACATTTCACCGGTTTGATTATTAGACAAATTCTATACCAATCGAAAGTATGATGCCCATAGAATATGCAAACGTTAGGTTGCTTATTATTTTCCGGTCACAACTCTCGGGTAGCCAGGTGTAAACAGGTAAATCGATACTAGCATTTTGCACCGGTCTGATTATTGAATTAAAATTAAATGAAAATAAAGATGATTTCATTATGAATTTGTCTACTAATCAAACCAGTGAAATATTCAATTTTTTTTTTTTTTTTCAATTATTATTTAATCATATCCTGGACTGGAATTTGTTAGGCAACCCATATGCAATATATTTATTGACGTATTAAATTAAATATAAAATACGTTTCATCAAATAAGCATCTCGGTGAAGGTCGTTGTATGGCGGGATCCTATACTATAAATGTATCATTTACCTAATCGAACTGTAAAAGTATCATCTTAATCGCATCAGCGTTCTTTACTTGATGCATGCATAACAACAAACTTTATTATAATACTAGCTGACCCCCGCGACTTCGTTCGCATGCTTTTAGGTTTTATATAGGATCGGATCGGATCCCATAATTCTTTTATGTACTTAAACTAAATGTAGCCTAAGTTACTCCTTATAACATCACCTATCTGCCATTGAAAGTTCCGTTAAAATCGATCTAGCCGTTTCGGAGATTAGTTGGAACAAATAGACAGACCGACAAACAAATTTAAACGCACACCAGTTTAAAGTAAGCCGTACGTTCAAAGATCCGGGCTCCAAATTATTTGAACCCAATAAATGTCTTGTCATTTCTGAACTAAAAAACCTATGACCTTGAAATATTTACGGGACAATACTTAAAGTATTACCTTTCTAACAAAAAAAGAATGAGTTAAATCGAACAACGCGTTAATGAATTACAGCTAAATACACGTTTTAACTTTCTTCCCCTCTCCCAAGGGAACCGTGCTGAATTTCGGGATAAAAAGTTTCCTATGTCCTACCTCGGAGTATAAACTCAAATCGTACCAAGTTTCATTCGAATCCATTCAGTAGTTTCGGCGTGATGCGCAGCCAAGATACAGACAGACAGACAGACAGACAGACAAAAATGAATAAAATTGCAGTTTTGGTTTCAGTATCGATTATAGAGTGCCCTCCAAAAAAATTTTCAAAATATCTTCAATGTACAGAATTGGATCTGTTACAGTTTTATTATATTTATTATAATATTATTACATTGTGTAGAAATTAGGCCCTGGAAATATGAATCCATTTATTTGATAGTATTTTCCTCCACTAAAAAAAGTTACAATTAAACTTATAGCTAGTCTAATCAAATACCTACACAAATCAAGCCCGCGTGAAATAGTGCTAAGAGTAGGCTGCATTTTCGCGCTGAACAGCCATGCTGATTCTTTGTTTCTTTGTACAAAATAAGAGCAAGCGCTTTTATCTCGTGGAGGCAATTTCACCGCCGTGAAATATCTCGTACGAATCCTTTGCATTTTATGTTTTCATATCAAAACAAAAAGGTAATGTAATTTAATCTACCCCAAAAGGTCTTTGATTCAAATTAATCTTAATTTGAACGTTCTAATTCCCAGAGCTAGGAAACAAACCTCAAACCACGTGGTCAAATATAATAGGTTTTGTTACACGAAAGTCTAACTTACACGCTAAAATTAAAAATAATTTATTATTCTGTAATCTTCATTACGTGAACCTTTTGTTAATATAATATTATTATTTATTACTAGCTGATCCCCGCAACTTCGTTCGCGTAGATATAGGTTTTTATATAGGATCGGATCGAATCCCATAATTCTTTTATGTACTTAAACTAAATTTAGCCAAAGTTACTCCTTATAACATTACCTATCTGCCATTGAAAGTTCCATTAAAATCGATCCAGCCGTTTTGGAGATAAGCTGGAACAAATAGACAGACCGACAAACATAAATTTAAATGCACACCAGTTTAAAATAAGCGGTACGTTCAAAGATCCGGGTCCTAAGTTATTTGAACCCAATACTGAGGGTTGTAATGTCTGTCATTTCTGAACTAAAAAACCTATGACCTTGAAATATTTATGGGACAATATATAAAGTACTATCTATCTAACAAAAAAAGAATGAGTGAAATCAAACTACGCGTTAATGAATTACAGCTAAATACACGTTTTAACTTTTATCCCCTCTCCCAAGGGAACCGTGCTGAATTTCGGGATAAAAAGTATCCTATGTCCTACCTCGGAGTATAAACTTAAATCGTACCAAGTTTCATTTGAATCCATCCAGTAGTTTCGGCGTGATGCGCGGCCAAGATACAGACAGACAGACAGACAGACAGACAGACAGACAGACAGAAAGACAGACAGACAGACAAAAATGAAACAAATTGCAGATTTGGCTTCAGTATCGATTATAGAGTGCCCTCCAATAAAAATTTTCAAAATATCTTCAATGTACAGAATTGGATCTGTTACAGTTTTATTATATTATAGATGTATACTAGTAATACTTGAGCTACAAAGAGAAAAGTTATTACATTTTAGTGCTAAAAATAGATTCCACATTACGAAAATCGTTAAAGTACCTACTTTAGAGCTTTATTGTACGAGTAGGTATACGAAAATCTCATACTTAACATGTCTTGTTTCAATCATACTTTGCTTGAAACATATCAATCAAGTCTATAATTACAATGTCAGGCGAGCATAGAAAGAAACGACGAAACCGACGGTCGTCGGCCGACTTTGACAAGGTTTCTTTAAAGAAAAACATTACCTACTATAATTAATTTATAACCAAGATTTGTACGAGATACTATAGAGAACAATTCTTTAATAGAACTTAATTTATTATTTTTGAAATAAAACTGAGAGTTCGGAACTAAAATATAATGCGCCCTTACTTGACACTTTTCTCAAATCTGCTTTTATTATCAAACCTCTTTACTGATATCATCTTATAACCCGACAATTTTTTTTTTATAGGAATAGCGGGCAACTGAGCAAGCGAGTCACCTGATGTTAAGTGATTACCGCCGCCCATGAACATTAGTAGCACCTGAGGAACCACTAATGCGTTGCCGGCTTTTGAGGAAGGGGACTGGCTCTTCAGCTCGCGGCCGGAACACACGGATGCTTTGCGGCAGATTACGGCTGAAGTGTGGTCGCCAGCCAGGCGGATTCGGGGTAGGATCCTACCACAAAGCATACTATTTTCTAATCTTTATGTTTTAACTTTAACAAGCTATAATTTAAAAATTAAAAAACCCGACTGCCATGCTATAAAACGAACTAAAAAATTAATAAACTACCACCGTATATCACTTACAGTGTACTTAGTTGTTATTTATTTTGTTTTTCATGATTTGTCACTCCAAACTGATTTAGAACATATAGATTGTATACATTTTCGTAGTGGCCCTTTATTTTGATACCCCACTCGAGGGTCTTGAAGAAAAAAAATTTTTCAGCCCACACATTAAAGTGCATAAAATCCGCCATTTTAATTTTTTATGATTTTTATGTACCCAGTAACATTTGCACCATCAAGACAAATCTAATGACGTATCATTTATCAAAATCCGTTGAGCCGTTGATTAGTTACAAGCGGACATAGGAATGGACATACATACACACAGGTGAAACACATATGGGTAATGGGTATATTATGTGTAATGTGTAGTCGGGTAAAAATAAAAAATAACATCAGCATAATATTTATAAATGAATATACTTATGTATATCATAAAGCAGCTTATCGTACGTCTTCTCATAAAAGGCTATCGTGGTAAATTATGTATCCATATCCAAGCCTTTATTCTGCCAACTCCATCACATAATCTCAGCCTAAAGCACGGCATACACCGTACACGTAGGAGGAAATACGCTGTACGCAGCGGAATTCCGCAATATCGTTGTTTGGCTAACAATTATTAGGTACTTATTTACTAATATTTTTAAAGCAATAATAATAAGATTATATTTTTCTTCAAATTAAGTACCTATGTAATGGTCCTGCTACACTGGTGTTCAGAAATGTTGTATAACATTATTTAACACGAGCGGATACCCGCGACTTCGTTCGCGTGGATATTGATTTTAATAATCCCGTGGGAATCATTTTGTTTTTCCTAAGCTCCTTTGAGCTTATACCTTGCTAAAAACTGTAAAAGTTCACTGGTGGATGTTTAGGTACATCAAAATGTAAACATCCGCCAGTGAAAGTCCCATCAAAATCGGTCCAGCCTTTCAGAGATTAGCCAGTAGTCTTTAAAGTATCTACTTTCTAACAAAAAAAGAATGAATGAAATCGCACCACTCGTTAACGAATTACAGCTAAGTACACATTTTGCCTTTCATCCCCTCTCCCAAGGGAACCGTGCTGAATTTCGGGATAAAAGGTATCCTATGTGTTACTCCATAGTATGAACTTAAATCATGCCGAGTTTCATTTCAATCCATTCAGTAGTTTTTACGTGATGCGCGCACAAACATACAGACAAACAGACAAACAGATAAACAGACAAACAGACAAAAATTTCAAAAATAGCTTTTTTACGTTCTATTACTTATCCCTAACATCCCCCATTTATTATTTTGCAAAAATCTTCAATGTACAGATACGGCAATTCTACGATTTTATTATACACACATCAACACTGTCTAGGGATATTCTGATTTTCTCAATTTATTCAAAATTGGTTATAACTAACATACAATATGTATATATTTTTGTAAAGCCTATTTATCAGACTATCTTTTAGAATAAAACAGAATTAGTTTTTTTGTGTAAATAATTTTTTATTGAAATAAAGACAAAAAGTGAAATGATGGTAAACTTAAGGATGAATGTCTTTTTAAGAAAAAAATATAATTTTAGCAAAATTATCAGGTTTTTTGCAGTTACGTGAAAAATTATTTAAAATTAGTAGTCAGTAAACCACCCATGGACGTTAACCACGGTCCTACAACGGCTTTTCATGCTTTGAATCAAGTTATCAAAGTCTTGCTGTGGGATATTGTCCCAGGTCCTGCTAAGATGCAAAAAAAGTTGCTTTGCAGTCGCAATGTTCGGAGGAAAACTCCTCAAAGCCCTTCTTTGGAGCATGTCCCATGCGTGCTCTATGGGGTTTAGGTCTGGTGATTCAGCGGGCCAGTCTAAGATCGACACATCGTGCTCTTGTAGCCAGCTGGTCACAACTCGCGCAGTGTGCGAACGGGCTTTGTCGTGCATGAGCGTGAAAACTTGGTCCATTTGCAGTCGATGGGGATAGATTATTGGTGCTAGCACCTGATTACGGTATTTTTCAGAAGTCATGGTGTTTCTGATCCAAACGAGATCTGTTCTTCCATCGATACGAATTCCCGCCCAAACCATAATTGTTTTGCCGTGGTATGGCTGGACTTCCTGACGGTGTCGCAGACGGTTGTCACGACCAGGAGCTCGCCATACACGTACTCTTCGTAAATCAGGATGAAATCTGAATCGGGACTCATCGGTAAACAGCACTACAGACCACTAGTTATCTTCCTAGAGCAAATGTTCGCGAGCCCACTGTAATCTTCGTCCACGATTTCCTCTGCGTAGTGCTTGAGTACGAAGCGGCCTGCGAGCATGAAGGTTAGCCTCGTGCAGTCTTCTCCTCACAGTTTCGTCACTGACAAGCAAATGGTGGTCTGACTGGAGCCTTTAAACCAACTGCATGGCTGTAGCATTTGGTTATCTTCTCGCGGTCATTTGCGAAAATCGGTCCTGTCTTCGGGCGGTTATGCGCTTCTCGCCTCCAGGGTGCCGTTCAGCCACTTCACCAGTGGTGCGATAACGTGACCATAACCTTGATATCACGTTTTTTCTTGTTTCAATCGCCTCGGCAATACTTCGTTGAGGAGCCCCAGTTTGGAGCGTACCTACTGCCCTTAACATTTCGTCTCTTGTTAAATGGCGCCTCTGCATGATGCATACAGTTGCATAAATTAGAAATTAACCAATAATTTTCATTGAAACTTTCATTTGATACAAAAATATACCAAAAACTGGGTTAGGTCAATTGAAACTTTCGAACTTCACTACAATTATGCCGCACAAATCTTTTGTTTTCAATTTATTTTTTCAAATTCAAATTTAGAATCATTTAATATGGTCTACAAAATAAGCTTTCATTAAAATAATTTAAAACCGATTAATATTTTTCGAGTTTCAGAACTTTATACAAAATTTCCCTAGACAGTGTTGATGTGCATATGTATAGATTGCTAACACTGACAACATTTACTAACATTTGTGATATTTTGTGATAATTTGTTAGATGTTTTCAATGCTCCCATACCTACTGGTAAAACACCACTGTTGTAACATTTTTGCTTAACTTTTTATATCAGTTTGGACCTACATTCCTTGTTATACTTTGTTGCAATTTGTTTAATAATGTTAAATAATGTTGCATAGCATTTGAAACTTTTGCTAACATTTGTGACTAAATGTTTACTAACATTTTTTATCATTGTTAACTGCGATGTGGCACCACCAAAAAATAGGTTACTTTTTGACTTTTACAGTTGAAAAGTAAATAGGAGTCTGACTTTTAACTAAAATCTCATCAGTGAAGTTTGTAATGTCTATGTTATCAATGGAATAAATTAAAACGCCCCTAGAGAACCTATTTTAAAGAGCAATATGCAAATTGGCGAAACGCCAACTCCAATAACTAGTTTTGTTTACTTCAACTCCTTTACATTCTCGTACTCGGCAAGTGTCGGTAAGAGTACTAGCCATACGATGGGTTAGAGTATAATTTTAATATAGGTAACATATAAAGTGAATTAAACATTATAAGTAAGTCCTATAACATTTTTGGTAGTGTAGACAGAAATGTTATTCTAATTTTAAGCTAGGTATATATAATTGCTAGGTATAGGTATTACAAATTACATATTAAATAACATGTTATAACTTACAAGTCAGAAGACACCTTCAGTTCAGGTCATACTATCTGCCGCGCGAATATTTTCAAGATGTGTCGTAATCCTAAACTGTATAACAAAATGTGAAAATAAACTGCGCCACCTTAATAACTTATTATCGTGCGAAGAATGTTTAGATTTCACGTGGAAAACTCGATTTCTGTAATTTAATACCCATCAACTTTGAACGTGATGGCGTAAAAATACAATAAGGAAAAAGGGGGAGTTTGTTAATACGAATACATAATATAATGCGATTTTAATATCATCGCTACATAGTACTTTTCATCGCGTTCAATGAAATTATTTATTGTTTTTTTTTTCTTCTGCCATCTCACCTCGTAGTAAATAATCAGGATAACATGGGAGAACAATCTCCCATGCTGGCCTGAATTAAATAAAAATCCGTGCAAAATATGAATCATTTTAAGGCATCTGATGTTAAAAAGCGGATTTTGCATTTGCAATGATCAAGACTTTATTCAAGTGTCAGTGATACCTAATTTTTCCGTCAGCGTACATAATATTATTGCGCATGATCTCAGTCTGAAAATGTTTGTCGCGCATCCATACGTCTAGTGCCGAATGGCCACTCTATTTAATCTGTGATTACGAACTTCGAGTGGGTTGTTAACAGATTATTATGTAAGAATTTTATAGTCTATTGAGTGGTTTTCTTGTTGGGCTTAACGCAATAATCCCTTTTGTAGGTCGTAGGAGTACCTAATTTTAGTCGTCGAACTACATACCTAGTCAGCTAACGATTATTATCCATTACGGGTTAGGTTAAAAAACCTACTAAGCATCAAATTAAGCAGATAATGTATCATCGGAACGTGAAAACCTCCGCTGTAGACCCTGTAAACCTGAAACGCTGTAAACCTCGTGCGGTATGCACGGAGTTTTTGATGTGGTGAATTTTGATTATGATAGTATGTTATCTTATATAGATAATAATAGGTATATTAATATATCTAAATCTAAATCTAAATATATAAAAAGAAAAGGTGACTGACTGACTGACTGACTGATCTATCAACGCACACCACTGGAAGGATTGGGCTGAAAGGGCTTTGAATATTTTTGTATGGAGCCTGTCCTACCTACTAGTCCGCCATTTTCCTATTTTTTCAAATTAACGGCTACGCATAAAACCTCGCATAAATCAATAGCTGGCATGAATACAAACAACTTATGAGACAAAATCTTCCAAGTGTCACGTTTTCGAGATATAAGTTGTACTTTCGTTTAATTCATTTCGTTTAATTTTGGTATTTAAGTAAAATATAAATTTTTCGTGGTCGTTATTTTGAAAAAAAAACAAGGAAAATGGCGGACTGGTAGGCAGGATAAAATATTCAAAGCCCTTTGGCATGCAGATAGCTATTATGACGTAGACATACGCTAAGAAAGGATTTCTGAAAATTCAACCCCTTAAAGGTATAATAATAGTAGGGGTTGAAAATTTGTATGAGATTTATAATATGAATAGATACGTGAACGAAGTCGCGTCGCGAAGGGCATCAGCAGGGCTATTCTGTAAAGCCATTTTCGAATTATAGAGAGTGAATTCGAGATGAGTTTCCTAATTTGTGCTCTGTAAAACTCGATAGTACAGGTCTTCTCACTCAAACTCACTTCACTTCGCAAGTGCGTAGCAGATGTTTACAGAATATGAAACCAAGGTGAAGTGAGTTTGCTTTCGAAGCGAGTTATCTCACTTGAGTGAGCTTCGATATCGAGATGGTATTTTAGAGAATAGCCCTACAGCACGTATTATATAAAACGAAAATGTGACTGACTGACTGATCTATCAACGCACAGCGCAAACCATTGGACGAATCGGGCTGTTTGGCATGTACAGATAACTATCATAATTACAGGCAAGCTCTAAGAAAAGTTTTGAAAATTCAACCCCCAAGAGAGTAGAATAGGGGTCCAGAATTTGTATGAAGCGTGAGCGAAGCCGCAGCCAAAAGCTAGTGCTGAAATATATATTTTTTTAATCTAAATAAATATAATAAATCAAATTACAAGCCCAATTGCAGAGTTTAAATGTAAATGCTGAAACTTTTCATCTTCAAATAGGTACGTAAATAGTCTCCAAAATAAAGTCTCATTGAACAAAGATCACAGAGAGGCGCCTACGTGCGTAAAATACTTACAAATAAGTAATGTATTTTCTAAAAGCTCATCAATTTTGCTTCTCGACTTCTTAATCGAATATTGGATTACGTTTTAAGAATCCTACGTTGATTTCTGTATTGATTCTGACCCACGACTTCGGCGTGGTTTTTAAAAATCCATTCCAATATAAGTAAGTATTTTAGGAAAAATTAAACCGATTTAACGTTACCACAAAAATTTAAGAATTCCCTCCATTTCTCCAGGATCCCAACATCAGATCCTGATCTGATAACCATGGGAATTACTTATACCATTTCACACGAAATAGAATTTTCCAAATCAAACCGATTTTGCGTTTTTGCGGCGTCTTTGAGTAATCGGGGAACATATTTATAAAGATTCCGACGAATTGATAACCTCCTTTTTTGAAGTCGGTTAAAAAGAATCTAAGCCTACGTCTGTTTCCGTGATGCAAGATGTTCCATTTATCCGATCTTCCGATGTGTTTCCGTATGTTTATCTGAGCCGAATTTCGTCAAGACCAATTCATTGATTCAGTGAGTTTTTCTTTTTTTACTGAGGAACCGTAAATATTTCCGGAATAAAAAGAAGTCTGCATCAATTTGTGATCCTTTATCCTTTATCCCTAAGTGTAAATCCTTTATCTGTCTGTGAAAGTTACATCAAAATCGCCCCAAAGTTTAGACCGGACAATATTTTAAAGTGGGTTTTTTATTGAGTTAGTTAGTTATATAATAATTAAAAATAATTATTTGCTAAATATGATTCTAAAATTCTGTCTAAAATGAATAAATGTCTCTTATTACGCTCATAATAGAGCCAAAGAGGCAATTATTTCGAAATCACAACGGACACTTCAGTTTTGTTTATTTGTAAAGGCAGAATAAAGAGTTATTCAAGACATAAAAAGCCTTAAGGAGGTTTCTAAAGGCTTATAATTAAATTCTTGCGTTACGGTAGCTTTATTATTTAAAGACGCTAATTTTAACTTTTCAGTACTACCTACTCCCACATCACGCGTACATTATTACCTTACGTACCTACCTACTATTTTCATTGAAATCTGAAGGTTGGTTGAAAGATAATTTCAAAAGTTATGAACGCGGTTTGTACAGTGACGATTATTAAGGCCCGCCATTGCTCGGGTTGTTCACACATCGACGTTTTCTTGATAGTGATTTAACATGAATCGGTGCTCTTTCCCTTTCCTTTATTCTCACAATCCGAATGGACGCCAATGCGACACGTCACACGACCGGAGAGAGATCAGCCGCAACACCGACTTTTTGTGGTCCATGACTCGAAGACATCAAGATCATTCGGAGTTCGGACAGGCTAGCCACTATACTTACAAAATGAAGCAGCACAGATATAAGAGTTACGTCAAAAGAAATCTAAATAAGGCGACGTGATTTACCTGAGTAATTTCACTTATCCTTGTACCTACGCAGGACAAAAATCGGTCAAGTCAACCCTAATAAAGCCTCTCTTAACTAGGATTCCGTACATATTAGACAAATCTGTGACCAACTAAAACATGTTCATTTGTTTTAGTGACAGCTTGCCAAAGTACATCTATCTATAATATAATAAGACTGTAACAGATCCAATTCTGTACATTGAAGATATTTTGAAAATTTTTATTGGAGGGCATTCTATAATCGATACTGAAGCCAAAACTGCATTTTTTTTCATTTTTGTCTGTCTGTCTGTCTGTCTGTCTGTCTGTCTGTCTGTCTGTCTGTCTGTCTGTATCTTGGCCGCGCATCACGCCGAAACTACTGAATGGATTCGAATGAAACTTGGTACGATTTGAGTTTATACTCCGAGGTAGGTTATAGGATACTTTTTATCCCGAAATTCAGCAGGGTTCCCTAGGGAGAGGGGAAGAAAGTTAAAACGTGTATTTAGCTGTAATTCATTAACGCGTTGTTCGATTTCACTCATTCTTTTTTTGTTAGAAAGGTAGTACTTTATATATTATCCCGTAAATATTTCAAGGTCATAGGTTTGTTAGTTCAGAAATGACAGACATTTATTGGGTTCAAATAACATGGGACCCGGATCTTTGTACGTACGGCTTATTTTAAACTGGCGTACGTTTAAATTTATGTTTGTCGGTCTGTCTATTTGTTTCAACTAATCTCAGAAACGGCTGGATCGATTTTAACGGAACTTTCAATGGCAGATAGGTGTTGTCATAAGGAGTAACTTAGGCTACATTTAGTTTAAGTACATAAAAGAATTATGGGATCCGTTCCGATCCTAGGTATATAAAACCTATAAACACGCGAACGAAGTCGCGGGGGTCAGCTAGTCTTATATATAAAATTCTCGTGTCACAATTTTCGTTCCCATACTCCTCCGAAACGGCTTGACCGATTCTCATGAAATTTTGTGAGCATATTGAGTAGGTCTGAGAATCGGCCAACATCTATTTTTCATCCCCCTAAATGTTAAGGGTAGTCCACCCCTAAATTTTTTATTTTTATTTTTTAGACAAAATTTTTAGTTTTTATTTTTCTATGATACATCATACAACATACAAAAATACATACAATCCTAAATTTTCACCCTTCTACGATCAACCCTTATTTTTTAATAGTCATTTTAAGCTATAAATTATGTACCACGGGCGAAGCCGGGGCGGACCGCTAGTTATGAATATATTTTGGTTTTGGATTCTACACCATCCAAATCTTAAGTTTATAACTCATTCCGTCAACGAGTTAGAGGTCCATGACATACGGATGGACATACAGACCGACAACAAAGTGAGACCTGTGGTGACACTTATATTCTTACACTTACACTAATTATACTCCGTTTTGCCCTTTGAATAAGTACGGAACCCCAAATCTAACATAATACTTTTTATATAGAACCTCAATAGCTCATCGGATGGATGGAATCGGTGATAGAATCTCGCACTCGATTACACCTACCGTAAATTCATGCTTAGTTGAGAGCATGACAATTACGTCAATAAGTATAGGCTATTTTTGTAAATGATAGACAAACTTTTCAATGGGCGTTAGAGAATAATGTACGTACACAAATACAATTGGGAGCGAAGCGAAGCGAAACGAATCTTGTTTTGCTTCGCTCATGTGCTAGACTATGACAGCTCGCGAGTTCGCATCGCTGGCTCCGCTTAGCTTTGTAGTTCGCGGTGTGAACCGTAAGTATGACAAGTATAAATTGAAAATTTAAAACCCCCGGTACTCGCCATTTTGTGGCGGCGGCCATCTTGAATTTGCATAGTGTTATTCTACTAGTCAAACCCTTTCATTGATACCCATATTAAGGGAGTTATGAAAAATATGTAATCCGCCATTTTGTAGCGGCGGCCATCTTGGATGGATTTTCATCAAATATCTAACAACACTTTCGACTAATTCACCTTTCAAACAAAAAAAACGCAAACGCCGTTTGAGCGCTACAGGGGAACAGACACAGACACACACACACACACACACACACACACACACACACACACACACACACACACACACACACACACACACACACGGATACGTCAATAATATATATATAATCTCTGCGAACTAAATCTAACGATGGGGTCTTATAATACCCCATCGTTTTTGCGTCGGGGGTTAAAAAGCCGCGACAGGGGCATGAACGAAGCGAAATGAACCTCTGTTCGCTCTAAATGTGGGATGCTGCCTTAAAAAAAGACATCCGAGTTTGATACCTTTTTAAACGAGTTTTGATGTAATTTCCTCGAACCTTTTCAAGTGAGCAACCCATCTGAAAACTAACTAACATCGTTTTGGAGTTTACAAATTTTATTACAGTAATGGACGGCTACTTTTTTCTGTTTTCCTTTGAAAATCAAAAACTTCTCAATGCCTTTTGTAATTCTGCGAAATCCGAGATTTTTATTTTTCTGCTCCAACAAAATTATCCTTCTCAAGAGAGTTTAATTGTTAAATCAAATGGTTCCTTCACAAAGTTTATTGTCAATTTTTCAATTCATTGAATTTATCGGTTTTTATTAATGTAATAGGTATCATATAGATAATACTTTTTTCTTCCAATCTTCTTCTCCTATATACATATATATAAACGGAAAAGGTGACGGACTGACTAATCTATCAACACACAACTCAAACCACTGGACGGATCGGACTGAAATGTGTCATGTAAATAGCTAATTATGACGTAGGCAAACGCTAAGAAAGGATTTTTGAAAACTCAACCACTATAAGAGGGTTAAATAGGGGTTGAAAGTTTAAATATGAGTTTTATATGAATTCACGCGGATGAAGTCGCAGGCATCAGCTAGTATATCATATTTAGTACAAGCGGAAACCCGCGACTTCGGTCGCGTTTCGCGTCGCGTTTTTGAAAATCCCGTGGGAATCATTTTGTTTTTAGCTCTTTTGAGCTCAACCTTGCTAAAAACTGTTATTTCACTGGCGGATGTTTAGGTAGATCAAAATGTAGACATCCGCCAGAGAAAATCCCATCAAAATCGATCCAGCTTTTCAGAGATAAGCGGGTAATCTTTAAAGTATCTCCTTTCTAACAAAAAAAGAATTATGAATGAAATCGGACCACACGTTAATGAATTACAGCTAAGTACACATTTTGACTTTCATCCCCTCTCCCAAGGGAACCGTGCTGAATTTCGGGATAAAAAGTATCCTATATGTTACTCCATAGTATGAACTTAAATCGTGCCAAGTTTCACTTTAATCCATTCAGTAGTTTTTGCGTGATGCGCGCACAAATATACTGACAAACAGATAAACAGACAAAAATTTCAAAAATAGCTTTTTTTATGTTCCATTACTTATGACACCCCCATTATTATTTTGCAAAAATCTTTAATGTACAGATACGGCAATTCTACGATTTTATTATATGTATAGATGTATAGATATTGACTTTCTAATAAGTAAAGTACTAATTAATACTTACTAAACTAAGTAAGCGATGGAAACGCGCTAGACTGTATAGTAGGGTTATGATTTATGATACGAGTAGTTTATTGAACCCATATCTCCAATGACGTGCACTTCATAAAAGCAGATTTAAGCACTACTATCCTGCGAAAAGCAATGCTTACTTACATTGAAAGAAAGAGAAGAGTGAAACTAAAAATGATATGGAATTTTTAATAATACGTTCTTATTGCACAGTCACACCCTGGCATCGAACCCTGTGCACGCTACTGCATAGTGACACTGTCGCAGAACAAAGTCGCATCGACGAACATACTATACTTCACAGGAGAGTAGTTAAAGAATGAATTTAGACTTTTCCGCATATATATTTTTTTTATTAATGACTCCCATGAATGATTTTATGGAACTAAGTATAATGAGTAACTTAATTATTATCTCTAAACACTACGCAACGCAACACTTTTCTACGCAAAAAAGTTTATACAGAGGCGTCTAGTAAGCGCGCGATCAAAAAATAGTTAGCTAAATGTGAAAGTGACGAGGCCGGCGGTGGCGCCCCATCGCTGCGCCCGTGTTCAACGTAAAGCCGCCTCTGCATACAGGCAAAATCTCTTTATATAAAACAGAAAATCATTAATTCTGATAATAAAATAAAAGCAGCATGGGATATCATCAGTGATGAAATGGGGACATAAAGTGCATAATAATAATAAACTGGAGTTAAAAATTAATAATCATGTTATTGACTCTGATATAGAGATTGCAAACACTTTTGAGAACTTTTTCCAAAATATTCCAGTTACCACGACTAGTTCTCTAAATTCCTCGCCAACAGAAGCCTATAATATCCTGAGGGGCAATGTTTCTGAGTGCAATGTATTATTTCGATTTAAATACGTAAACCCATATGATATTATCAAAACATTTAAATCTTTGCAACAGAAAAAAACAGGAGATTTATGGGGAATATCAGTAAAAATAATTCACAATATTATTGATGTCATTGCGCCATATCTTGCTGTAATTTTTAACAAATCTATAGATTCGGGAACATTTCCTGACCTCATGAAATGTAGTAAATTGATACCTCTTTTTAAATCGAGAAGCAAATCAGATCCAAATAACTATAGGCCGATCTCGATTCTACCAACTCTCAGCAAGATATTTGAAAAAATAATGCTCAACCAACTGCTTCTGCACTTTAACTTAAATAAATTACTTCACTCTGAGCAGTATGGTTTTACTAAGGGTCGTTCAACAACCGATGCGGCCGCAAGGCTGTTACGGCACATTTTCGATGCATGGGAGAAATCACAGAATGCCATTGGTATATCTGTGATTTGTCAAAAGCATTTGATTGCGTTGAGCACGAGACTCTTTTACGAAAATTAAGCCACTATGGTATTAAAGAAACTGCACTCAGTCTCATTGCGTCTTATCTCAGTGATCGTATACAAAGAGTATGCATCAATGATGTTAAGTCATCCGGATCAGCCTCAGTAATGGGTGTCCCCCAAGGCTCTATTCTAGGTCCATTCATGTTTCTGGTTTATATTAATGACTTACCACATTTCGTCAAAAATGCTTGCGATATTGTACTATTTGCTGATGATACGTCTTTGATTTTTAAAGTCGATAGAACTAAAAACAATTTTGACGATGTAAATAATACTTTATCTCAAGTTTCACACTGATTTACTATAAACAATCTACTTTTAAATGCTAAAAAAACAAAGTGTGTCGAGTTTTTATTGCCCAATACAAGGATTACTAGCAACAATTTAAAGATAAGTAGTCAGCCATTGAAAACTGAAGATACAACTGTGTTCTTGGGAATAACCCTAGATGCAAAGATTCAATGGGGCACCCATATAGCAACACTTGCTGGCAAGCTTAGCTCTGCTGCTTACGCTGTTAGGAAGATTCGACAGTTAACAGATGTAGAAACTGAAAAAATTGTTTACTTTGCATATTTCCATAGTATTATGTCGTATGGAATCTTACTATGGGGTAAAGCAGCTGATATTGAAAAAAATTTCGTTTTACAAAAAAGGGCAATTCGCGCAATTTATAATTTAAAACCGCAGGATTCCCTTCGTGAGAAATTTAAAGAAATAGGTATTCTTACAGTGGCTTCTCAATATATCTATGACAATATAATTTTTGTTAGGCAAAACATTCACAGTTACAATAAAAAGTGTGAATTACACGATAGGCAATTTAGAAATAGAAATAGATTCGTGATTCCTCAGTTACGCCTCAAGAAGGTCCGAAAATCGTTTATGGGAATGGGCGTAATATTCTATAATAAAATTCCACAAGCAATCTTAGACTTGCCTGATAGCTTGACTAATAGAGTTCTTAAATAAAAAAAGCATATTATACAATTGAAGATTATATAAATGATAAAAAAGCATGGAGCAATTTCTCAATGACAGGTTGCTTGGAAACAATCTAAGAAAATTCAACTCATGTCTTAAAAATTAAAATGAGTATTTGATTATTGGTGTTCAATTCGATGCTTTGATCATGGGTAGCCTGAGTATGTCACGCTCTCTTTAAACATTTTTCTGGTGGTGTCGTGTGGTGCGGGTTGTTACGTTCCCTCGAATATGGTTGAGCGAAGCAATGGCTGGATTATGCGTCACGCTCGTGAACGGGTGCCACCGTCGGAAATGGGGCTACTTTTGTCTGCCCTTCTTCACATGTGTAGAATTGTAAGCACCATTCCGAACCAGTGGTAGATTCATTTGTCGATTCGTAAGCACTTGTAAAAGTTTATCTGAATAAAAAATATGTCTATTCTATTCGGCTTTGCTTCAGCTGCCCACAAGACAGTTAAGCCAGTATTGTAACATTTGTTTTGAAAAGAGCAACTGCTGAGTTTCTTGCCGGCTCTTCTCAGCAGAATCAGCATTCCGAACCGGTGGTAGATTCTTGACATGTCATAAGAGCCACACGTTGGCCTACGTGAAATAAATGATTTTGAATTTTTTCTGCTAGGGTTGGCGGTAATGGCCGGATGGCCGAAAGTTGCTATGGCATTCCAATTAAACCCATAACCCTCACTAGTTTCAACGCACTATCGTGCCGAAACGCTGAATCACAATGCGTCAGTTCAACTAGAAATTCTGCAATTCTGGTTTTATACGCTCCTTGTGTGAACGCGATAGGTATAGATAAAGGGCGACCTTCAGTATCCTTTTTTCCTGCCCCGATGTGAGGACAATGTTTACGACGTCCTACCTTCTGATATCTCCTATCCCTTTTAGTTTTGTGATGTCGGTGTTCACAGTATATGGACATGTAGGTACATCATATTTATTATATTGTATACTTTTGTATGTAGGTACACTTATTAATATAATTATTATCTATTGCTATATAAGAAGGAATAATTAAACAGTTACAAGTTACAACTTACAAAGCACAATAAGTACTTATAATAATTCAATTATGCTACATTGTTGTTTTTGGGCTCTACATTGATAGATCAGTGAAAGCTCTTAGTAGGACGGATTCATACATGAAGATAATGAAGTGATAATGACGTCGTCTGCGGTTGACACGCTGGAATATCGCTCACAATCAACGTCCGCTCCGGCTGTAACTTATACGAGTATTTTGGCGCTGTTCCAAAATGTACAATATACGAAGCCTCTTGTGTGTAAACAAACACTCTTATAAAAAAAATATTTTTATATTCGACTAGCTGATGCTCACGATTTGGTCCGCATGGAATAAGGTTTAAAGAAATATCTAATCATACGAACTTTACCATCCCTTTTTAACCCCCGACGCAAAAACGACGGGGTGTTATAAGTTTGACGTGTCTGTGTGTGTGTGTGTGTGTGTGTGTGTGTCTGTCTGTTCCCCTGTAGCGCTGAAACGGGTGAACCGATTTGAATGCGGTTTTTTTGTTTGAAAGGTGAATTAGTCGAGAGTGTTGTTAGCTATGTTTCATGAAAATCGGTCCAAGATGACTGCCACTACAAAATGGCGGATTACATATTTTATCAGAATGCCATATGGGTATACTCAACTCGATATGGGTATCAAATGAAAGGGCTTGACTAGTAGAATAGCACTATGCAAATTCAAGATGGCCGCCACCACAAAATGGCGAATGTCGGGGGTTTTTTTAATTTTTAATTTATATACTTGTCACTCATGTGCAAATTGCATCTTTAGAATATCTATACTCAAGTAATATTTCCTACTTTCAAATCTCTAAGTCCAGCGGTTTAGACAGTGTGTTTTCTCTTGTTTCTCTTTTTGAAATGAGGAAAATCCTCATGGATGCTTAGGCATAGAGAGAGAATGTTGCCCAAGGGGAGAAGGGGAGAATGTTCTCCCCAATAGACATATTGGTGAAAACCGCATGAAAATCCGTTCAGTAAGTAGTTTTTGAGTTTATCGCGAACAAACAGACAGACAGATTATTTATGACTAGCTACGAGGGTTCCGAACCCGTCTTGGTAATAGAGTCCACAACAAACTCTGTTGGCAAACTCGCTCTAGCATATTGAACCGGCCAAGTACGAGTTTACAGGATTCGAAACCTTTGATGGTCTACTGAGCTTAGATTATATGTCATAACCGAGCGCGTGCTTTATTAAAACAACTAGCGAACCCGGCAGACGTCCTGCCCGCTATTAGCGCCACCTACCGGGTCCAATTTTTCTACTTACAAACCTTCCTCTTGAATCACTCTATCTATTAAAAAAACCGCATCAAAATCCGTTGCGTTGTTTTAAAGATTTAAGCATACATAGGGACATAGGGACATTGGGACAGAGAAAACGACTTTGTTTTATACTATGTAGTGATATGTCTGGCAGCGCTAACAAACAAATTTCGATTTTGTATTTAGTTTTTGAGTCTGCGAAAAATTGTTCAAACTAATTTCATTGTAGGAAATGAAGTTATCTGTCGGGAACTATAAATAGTTATCGTTCCTTTCAAAACCAATTTATTCGGCGCGAGCGTGAAAGCACTTGAAAAATCCAATAACGCTGTTAGTGCCAATAGACGCATGCTGTAAACTGTAAACACAATTATATATCTATTGTTATTTGTGTTGGTATACGCCACTATAAAATTGTATGTGATCTATAAAATGCGCATAAAATTAACAATGCCCTACGTTTTTATTTTACTTTTAACTCGCGATGAAACGCAGATGATACATATTGTGTATGCATTAGAGATTGTATGTGTGATTTTTGTTGCAATTTCAGAGACTACTGAACTGAGACAGAATCGTAAAACACGTGAAAACATTGCCGTCGCGTCAGGCTGACATCGCGTCGCCAGTTATGTGTTTTTACAAATCTAATGAGTAATGAATCAAACAAATTAATCAATCTGTCACTGGTTCCTATCCTAGCCGTGGGATTCCGTTTCTACGTGTTGCCTGCGTCGATACTTTAATCTTTCTTAAAAAATATGTCGTTCTTGAAAGCTAAATGTGACAAATGTGTATACCTAATGGCACCTTTAAATTAAATACTTAAAAGCAAATATTCATTCGCTTTGTAAAAGTTGAAACGATTTGTAAAAGCTCGTATTGGAACTCGGAACAAAAACAGATTTTTTTCAGCTTCACCAAAGTACTTATTTGCTTTGTTAATGATAAGCCTTAGGCGATTTTTCTCAACCTATGAGATACTCAAAAACTTTACCGGTATTAAAATTATGTTGAGTTTACTTTTATTAACCCCCGACGCAAAAACGACGGGCTGTTATAAGTTTGACGTGTCTGTGTGTGTAGGTATCGATATGGGTATCAAATGAAAGGACTTGACTAGTAGAAAAGCACTATGCAAACTCAAGATGGCCGCCACCACAAAATGGCGAATGTCAGGGGTTTTTGTAATTTTTAATTTATACTTGATTTATAATTATTTATGTGTTCAAGGGATGTAGTTTCAGTATCTACCAATTAATAGTGTTTGGATATCTCATGCGAGTAGGTATATTGAGAAAATAATCGCCTGCGCACACTTCCATTCGCATTCTGTATTATATAATAGTCATAAAAACAAATGGGACCATTACCTACTTTAAAGACCGACCTTGCCCCACATAAGGTTATCTTAATTTTATTCAAACAAAACTAGATCCGTTAATGTGTAAAAAATATTGCCTGCTACGGTGTTCGTAGTGTGACTAATATAAACTCAACTTAGCTGAACTTTTTTTTTTTATTCACTAAAATTCTTCTGTGATACAATGTGTCAGAGACCTTTTTTGTAACGAGTTTTGCGCCGAAAATAGACGCTAACTCACAAAGCGGTATACCTAGTTGTTGCGGTTTTTTTTTTTCTTTTTTTTTTGCGTATGCATAATATTGCATCCTGTCTCTGAGCCAATGAGCGCTAAGTCAATTAATGTGCACATAATCTATACTAATAAATAAAATTGAAGTGTCTGTCTGTAATATCGAAATAACTACCTCATATTAAGCTCATATGGTTATTTGAACGCTACCATAACCGAATCACATGTTTTTAAAATTTTTGTCTGTCTGTCTGTCTGTCTGTCTGTCTGTCTGTCTGTCTGTCTGTCTGTCTGTCTGTTTGAACGGGCTAATCTTCGGAACGGCTGAACCGATTTTGACGGGACCTTCACACACAAGTAGAGAATTAACCAGGGAGTAACATAGGCTACTTTTTTAACCGACTTTCAAAAAAGGAGGAGTTGTGTTTTTCTACCTATGTACACCGATATCTCCGAGATTTCTGAACCGATTTGCGTAATTTTTTTTTTAATCGATAGAGAAACATTGCGACCCTGTTCTATAAAAAATTTGGATTCCAACTCCTCAATCCTGATGCTGTAGGGGACCTAATCCCCAAAAGTAATGGGTTTTAGAAACTTTCGGTTATTTAAATTGATATTGGGGGTACCAATTAAAGACTTTATCGTTGAATGAACTCGAGTAGGTACATATCCAACTCCTCGACCCTGATGCTGTAAGGAATTGTATTCCGAAATCGTGGGGATCCCACGGGATTTTTCCGTTTTGGGGACGGGTTTCTAGAGATAAGCTACTTTTTGTTCTGGAAAATCAAAAGTTCCCACGGGATTTTTAAAAACCTAAATCCACACGAGCGAAGCCGTGGGCATCATCTAGTATATGTAAATAAAATTGAAGTGTCTGTCTGTAATTTCGAAATAACTACCATATATTAAGCTCATATGGTTATTTGAACGATACCATAACCGAATCACACGTTTTTAAAATTTTTGTCTGTCTGTCTGTCTGTTTGAACGGGCTAATCTTCGGAACGGCTGAACCGATTTTGACGGGACATTCACAGACAAGTAGAGGATTAACCAAGGAGTAACATAGGCTACTTTTTTAACCGACTTTCAAAAAAGGAGTTGTGTTGAAATCGGTAAATACAGATGTTAAAAACGCCCTGATAGGTATTTTCGCTGCGCGCGATCGCGACGGCCGACGCGGACGCTCGCGCTCCCCGCGCCGCGCCACGCGCCCCTGCGCCCTGCGCCCGCCGTACGCGGTACCGCGGTACGCCGCCGCGCGGCGGGGGGCGGGTGGACCAGAAATCTACTTATCCCTCAGGATTTGTGAAAAATCTAAATTCACGCGGGCGAAGCCGCGGGCAAAAGCTAGTATTATAATAAACATTTCAAAATTAAAACTAATTTATTTTCATATTATTAGCTTAGCTGATACATATATAGATGAAGTTGCGATCATACTTAATAATTATTATAGGTACCTAATCTACACACATCTGTATACATCTTCTTCTATCTATACATATAATAAAATCGTAGAATTGCCGTATCTGTACATTGAAGATTTTTGCAAAATAATAACTGGGGGATGTTAGGGATAAGTAATAGAACGTAAAAAAGCTGTCTGTCTGTTTATCTGTTTGTCTGTTTGTCTGTGTTTGTGCGCGCATCACGTAAAAACTACTGAATGGATTGAAATGAAACTCGGCATGATTTAAGTTAATACTATGGAGTAACATATAGGATACTTTTTATCCCGAAATTCAGCACGGTTCCCTTGGGAGAGGGGATGAAAGGCAAAATGTGTACTTAGCTGTAATTCATTAACGGGTGGTCCGATTTCATTCATTCTTTTTTTGTTAGAAAGTAGATACTTTAAAGACTACAGGCTGATCTCCGAAAGGCTGGACCGATTTTGATGGGACTTTCACTGGCGGATGTTTACATTTTGATGTACCTAAACATCCGCCAATGAACTTTTAACAGTTTTTAGCAAGGTTTAAGCTCAAAGGAGCATAGGAAAAACAAAATGATTCCCACGTGATTATTAAAATCAATATCCACGCGAACGAAGTCGCGGGTATCCGCTCGTATAAATAATTTTTTTCTGAAAATTCTTACAATGAATATGTTTCAATTCATAATAAATAGGTTCTGGGGTTATGCAAATATTGATTGATAGATAATAATTAATGTGTTTTCTTGACAGCTTAAAAGCACTACCACTTTACCAACGGTATAGAAAGAAATTGCATATTTTTATAAGAATTCTAGCACTCTAGAGTCTAGATGAAAGAGATTTCACGAGTAGGTATTCCAAATGCCTTCAGAAGTGTTATCTTTTGATCTTTAAGAGGTACACAGTGCAAAGAGTGTCATCGTAATCATGCTATACCTAAGGACACAATTTTCTATACAAATAAATGAAATTGAAGTGTTTTATTAATTAAATTTTTTTATTAGTAAAATATTTTATTAAAAGAGGAGTTTCAGAGTATTTAGAAAACGTATAGGTACAAATCTCGAGTAGGTACCTAAATCCATACTGTTCTATACTCCATACTAATATAATAAATGCGAAAGAAACTCTGTCTACCTGTCAGTTCCGCTTTCACGCCTAAACCACTGCACCGATTTTGACGTTTGGTTCAGAGATAGACTACACCTTTGAGAAGGACATAGGCTACTTTTTATCCCGGAAAACCATAGAGTTCCCAAGGGATTTTTAATCTATCTATCTATCTATAATATAATAAAACTGTAACAGATCCAATTCTGTACATTGAAGATATTTTGAAAATTTTTATTCGAGGGCACTCTATAATCGATACTGAAGCCAAAACTGCAACTTTTTATTCCGAAATTCAGCACGGTTCCCTTGGGAGAGAGGAAGAAAGTTAAAACGTGTATTTAGCTGTAATTCATTAACGCGTTGTTCGATTTAACTCATTTTTTTTTGTTAGAAAGGTAGTACTTTAAGTATTGTCCTGTAAATATTTCAAGGTCATAGGTTTTTTAGTTCAGAAATGACAGACATTTATTGGGTTCAAATAACTTGGGACCCGGATCTTGCTTTTAAATTTATGTTTGTCGGCCTGTCTATTTGTTCCAGCTAATCTCCGAAACGGCTGGATCGATTTTGACGGAACTTTCAATGGCAGATAGGTGATGTTATAAGGAGTAACTTAGGCTACATTTAGTTTAGGTACAAAAAAGGATTATGGGATCCAATCACATCCTATATAAAAACCTATATCCACGCGGTCGAAGTCGCGAGGATCAGCTAGTTTTAAATAATATTGTTTGAGACGCTGCGCGCTGGTACCAACTTTTCCAAGTAGGTAGATATACCTACTTTAATGATTCAAAGTAGACCGGGGTTCATGTAAAGTGTTCCAGGCGCGTTTATGTGCAAATATGTAGGTATATTCAACAGATCACCTCCTTTTATATTCAGTCATCCGATCAGAATGGATAAAACCCGTTGGAATGTTTCATTTATTAAAATATTTTCAAATGTATTTTTGTTAAATAAAATTATTATTTTAATTAACGAATAACGATTTATGATATGCTCTTTTATAAATTCTGATAATTCTAATTTTAATTTTACCAAATCTAACCAAGCCAGTATCGATTTATTTATCTATCGATTAACGAAGAGTCGTTACTTACCTATGTCTTACCACAAAGAAAGAAGTTTGAAAGGTCATAAGTTTACCTTGTTTTTAAAGTTATGCTTTAAAACCTTTCAAACTTCTCTATTTTAGAGCAAATTTTATGGAAACTTCGCGCGTAACTAAACTAATTAATATTATACAAAAATTGGTAAACAAACAAAGTGAAGGTATTTGAGGTAGGTACTTTACTGAATAATAATGTAAAATGTGTTTATTTATATTATTACCACACTAATATGATAGTGCGGAATAATACTATGTAGCATGCTCTCGCAGTTGTGGAGAGAACACTGCGGTCCCGCCACTGAATTATGGTCCCGCAGACAACTTTGCGCGTAGGTACCTACCTACTCGTCTACATACATCGATCTACAGAAAGTAATTGAATTGTTCACATCTACGATTCTTCAGAATGTAACTAGCTAGCTAGAAACACAAAAAGTTTCTAAAGCTAAAGAAACTTAAATATCATGTCGATCGTTCAATGTCATTACACTAAAGAGTTTTAACAATCACAATTTCTTTCTGGTTTACCCACGCCATTCCAACTAAATCAATATTTTGCTAATACCTTTCAATTTATTGTACACTAAAAAAAAAACATATGAAAGCTTTCACCGTAAAGATGTCCATAAAGTTTATTTTATTCGGCACACTTCGACCACGTCTATAAAAAAGCCTTAGGCGCTGCGCAAACGGAGACACTTTACCGTGTGCCGTCACGCAAGGTCGTAGCCAACATTTGCATCGAGGGAGGGCAGTGTAATAAAAAAATAAAATCAGCTAAGTGCGAGTCGCACTCACTCACCGAGGGTTCCTTAACCTATAACAAAAATGAAGTAGGTAATATTCCTTTTATTTGGAACCGCATAACTAACACTATCCTGCTGCAGCTCAACTCAACTGATACTTCCTTGTCTTTCATCTCTCTTTTTTTATTATGTCCTCCCCCCTTATATCCTTAATCACAAACCTTTTTAGGGTTCCGTAGTAAACAAGGAACCCTTATAGTTTCGCCATGTCCGTCCGTCTGTCTGTCTGTCTACATATCTGTTCGTCCGTCCGTCCTTCCTCCGTTAATCTCAGAGACTATTAGTGCTAGAAATCTGTAATTTGACATGGGTAGGTATAAATATTAATCACGCCGACAAAGTGGTGAAATAAAATTTTGATAAATATTTTTTTAGGGTAGCTCCCCTACATGTAAAGTGGGGATGAATATTTTTTTTCTCGTCTACCCCATAGTGTGGGGTATCGTTAAATAGGTCTTTTAAAAATACTGTGGGTGTGGGAACATCATTTTTCGATTTCTAGATCCGTTTGTAAAATATAATGTTTTAAAGTGCTAATTTTTATTAGAGTCAAGCGTCCCCCCCTCTATCAGCCAAATGGCAGTATATAGGAACTTGAAAAAATTCACAGCAGTAGTATATATATAATCAATTTTAAAGGAAAACTATCATGGCTAAGTAGGGTTCACAGGTTAAGGATTATCTGTTTTTCGAGGATTGTGACTACGGAACCCTACACTGCACGTGGCCCGCCACGCACTTGACCGGTTTTATTTCGTTTGCTTCTAACATTAAGATACTAGCGAGGCTACCACCCAATGTTTCCTACGATAGTATCTTCATCTGTGCAGTGCCTAAAAACTCGAAGTGTCGGCAAAATAATACAACGTCTCACCTTGCCAGTGGCCGGCTAATCCTTTATGAGGGTTTTATACCTTCTGTGTTTTACGCTGAGAAGATAAAGAAGTTTTTTCACCTTTTCGCGTCCATAAACCACTAATAAAATTGGGCCCTAATTTTTACATTACTCACGTGTCGTAAAGTGAACACTAACATAACCTATCTAAAAGGTGTGGAAAATACCTACTCTTACCCCTAAAATAGCACAATTTTTATTACTTTTTATTTTTTATTACAATTAGGTATTACCTCTTCGTATGTTAAGGCTTGAGCAAACACGAAGCGAAGTCCTTCAGTGACATGGCAGCTCTTGATGTCTAAAGCTGAGATCTATAGAGCTTTCTCTGACTCTACTCAGGCTCAAGTCAGAGTTAAAACGAGACAGATTTATGTCAGGGATATGTTTATGTCCCGTTTTAACTCTTTCTTGAGTCTAAGCAGAGTCAGGGTACGCTCTGTACATATATCTCCTAGGTCAGTGAGCTTGCGAACTCTCAAAGACGTTAGAGTATTCCCACAAATACTCACGTACTAAGTAGACTGCTAAACATATTCCTCAAAAGCCTATAGATATAAATTCAGAGGCAGGAATTTAATATACTAATTATGTGAATTTCACATTCTACCGAACGTGGAAATCTGTCCTTACATTTTTTATCTTATCATCCGTGTATCTCATTAAGTAAAAGGTTCCCATGCATTATTTATACCTATAGCACTGAGGGCGGTGAGATATTGAACTTTTCTCCTAAGATGAACAAGTATTCATGAAATACGTGACAAAATTTACTTTGCGGTTGATTTATATTTTCTTCCTGCGAATGGTAAAATGATAGCATGTCTTAAGCGCCCACTGCACCAGTTCAAGCACAATTAGCTGCACATCTCTATCGTCGATATCGCAACGTTATTAATTTTTAATTAATTAGAACGGATGATGTCCAATCAAGACACTACTGAAAGTAAAAGTAAAAAGTAATTTCATTAATTTAGTGAAATCCATAGCCTTACTAATATTATAAACGCGAAAGTTTGTAAACATAGATGTAGGAGATGTAGGTAACTTTCACGCAAAAACTTTTTCACGCAAAAACAACTGAACCGATTTGGCTGAAATTTATAACATACATAGTAGTACATACATACATAGTAGTAGTACATACAACAACTTGAAATAACACATAGGTTACTTTTTATCCTGGAAAAATTCATAGTTTCCGCGGGATTATGGAAAAACCGAAATTTGCTATAGCAATCTACAGCTATAAGTAGATTAGGTACTATAGCATACTTCCTTGAAAGTAGAAAACCCGAAATTCACGTGGGCGAAGCCGGAGGTGAAATAAAGAGGACGAGACGGACGGACAGACAGACAGACAGACGGACGGACGGACGGACGGACATGGCGAAACTATAAGGGTTCCTTGTTTACTACGGAACCCTAAAAACCGCATTCAAATCGGTTCACACACATATATCTATACCTAGCGGTCGTACTTATCTATAATACTTAATATCCCTCTTTTCCCTTTGCCCTAACTTCGGCGGTAACTAACTATCGCTAAGTTGCCGCTAAGACCAAATAACAGAAATTTAGAAAATAATATATTAATTCCCAAGTGGCCTTTGCCGAGAATCAAACCCAACCTACCTATGTAATACCACAACACCGGAAAAGACAATTTTAAACTGTAGTCAGTGCCTTGTGTAGCCTCCGGCTGTCTGTCCCGTCACGTCGACACCCTTATCTGTCAGTGACTCGTGCAAGATTGATGAACTAGGTGTCAGCCCCGAGTAATAGTTTCTTCTGTGTCCGCGTGTCGGGAGCGCCGACCCCTTTTTATTTGACATCACTTTTTTACACTGCAGAATTTATTAATTTATTTTAATTTTAACTGCTAATCTGAGAGTATTATTAGCGGTGGAATATTATAAGCCTTTTTTTTTTATTCAACTACAAGTTAGCCCTTGACTGCAATCTCACCTGATGGTAAGTGATGATGCAGTCTGGGGTGCTAGCCACGTAACCTCCAAGTGTGCCTGGGTGCTGCTGGTCCTCTTGGATACGTCCGAGGGGAAGAGCAGTATTCGGGCCGGTGCGCCCCGGTAACATGGTTAATAATTTCGGGGATATTGTTAGCCATGGCCAATGACCTGGCGGAGGGAGGTTTCTCCGCGTGTCCCTCTGATTAGCAGAGGGCACTGCGGATGAAACTGGGGGTGAGACACCCCGGGGCGGGGGGCAGCGATGCCCATCGCGGGAGGAAAAAAACCTCGTTAAAAAATTACGGGAGGGCGCGAGCCTCTGGAGGGACAGCCCAGAGGCGAGCGGGAGCCCCAGCTGGGGCGGCTGCCGGACACCTGGGATGCATACTTTGGGTTCCTCAGGCGTCCAGCACAGACATGAGCACATGAGGGTCATGCCGTGGTGGTTTTAGTGGGTATACCGTTGGAATCCCACATAACCTTCGTTCTGCCGCATTCGGCCGCAGAACGGGGACGTACGTATAAAAGGTTTCCACCACGTCAAAAAAAAAAAAAAAGTGATGATGCACTCTAAGATGGAAGCGGGCTAACTTGGAAGAGGTATGTATACCCCTGATCGGTTTCTACACGGCATCGTTCCGGAACGCTAAATCGCTTGGCGGCACGGCTTTGCCGGTAGAGTGGTAACCAGTCACGGCTTAAGCCTCCCACCAGACCAGACCAGAGACAATTTAGAAATTATAAAATCCCTAATTGCCCATGCCGGGAATCGAACCCGGGCCTCCCACTTATAAGACCACAGCGCTCACCACTGCGCCAGGGAGGTCGTCAAACAATCTCGATTTGAGTAAGTAGGCCTTGAACAATCTCGATTTGAGTAGTTAAGTACATGCCAACTTGAACAGCACGTGTGCAAAATTGGATCTGATAATATATCTAATGATCTCGTAATAGTACCTACTAATGCAGTAAGTGCTTAACTTTTTTTTTTTTTTTTTGTAATTTTTGGGCTATCTACAATCAGTCTGTTTGGACTATAAGTAGAGTCGATGTGTGCGTCGTGAGTGCTTAACTAAATAAAATAGATACCTACGTTCATTTAGCAAGAACAAGAAATGGCGATCCTTACTTGATTCTGTAGATCTATTTTGTAGTTTCTGAATTAAAAGTTTTACATTTATGAGACGCCCATTGAATAAATCTCAGGAACCACTTTAGTTCTTTTTTTTTTTGAGATGCATTGGTTTCCGCAAAGTAAGTAACTTGTCAGTAATCATCACTACTACCTTTGTATGGAAAACACTGCCAACGCGGTAAGAACATGAAACACCTGTACCGCGTCACGCGTCAACAAGTACCTATACCACGACGATAACGCTTTCAGAACGTTTAGTAATAGTAGTTAGTACTACCTACCTACCTTTTTTTTTTTTTTTTTTTGACGTGGTGGAAACCTTTTATAGGTACCCCCGTTCTGCGGCCGAATGCGGCAGAACGAAGGTTATGTGGGACTCCAACCGGGTATACCCACTAAAACCACCACGGCATGACCCTCATGCTGTTTGTGCTGGACGCCTGGGGAACCCAAAGTATGCATCCCAGGTGTCCGGCAGCCGCCCCAGCTCGCTCGCCGGCTCGCCTCTGGGCTGTCCCTCCAGAGGCTCGCGCCCTCCCGTAATTTTTTAACGAAGTTTTCTTCCTCCCGCGATGGGCATCGCTGCCCCCCGCCCCGGGGTGTCTCACCCCCAGTTTCATCCGCAGTGCCCTCTGCTAATCAGAGGGACACGCGGAGAAACCTCCCTCCGCCAGGTCATTGGCCATGGCTAACAATATCCCCGAAATTATTAACCATGTTACCGGGGCGCACCGGCCCGAATACTGCTCTTCCCCTCGGACGTATCCAAGAGGACCAGCAGCACCCAGGCACACTTGGAGGTTACCTGGCTAGCACCCCACTACCTACCTACCTAGGTAGGTACTAACCTGTGTACTAACTGAACACAGTCCTCATTATAATTTTTTGTATTGTCAAAACTCAAAAAGACCATTGACTTTGTTTGCAGTATTAGAAAGCAAGTCGAGTAGATAGTCACTGATAAAAGAATTTCCGAGCTGAGCTTAAATGGCGTGAAAAACAGTTTTAATGTTCGCTAACAACAACAGCTTGGAATAAGGAAATATTCATCTTCATTTGCGTTTCTCATAAAGTTAAAGTATCGTGCTTCTATTATCATAAAAGTCGTCAGTGTTGCTAAATCATAATTACGCGAGTGTATGCTACAAAATAAATCCCACTTATATTTTGCCACATTTCAAGAAATACATAATTAAATCATAAATACATCATTCTTCGCAAGAATCCTCTTGGAGAACGCATTTGCAGGAGGTTTCTAGCGCATGTTATAACAACCTGGTGGTCGACTGGTTTGATTTTGTATTCGACCTATAAAGATCAGCGGAATACTCATTTTTCCTTTGAGTGTTCTATTCATTGCAGCTGTATTTATTCCTTTTGTAAGATCGAGTCGTGTACAGACAAAATTTTAATTAGGAAGACAGTACAGAGATGTTAATTCAAGAAAGCGCGACTCGATACGAAAGCACCTCTTGTACTGAAGTGTACCTACTGCTGCTGTAAAATCTTCAATTTAATTGGTTCTTATTAGTGTCTGTCGTTCCTTTGTTATCGAAGAATTCATCAAGACATGGGTAGGTATAATTAATTCGAAACTCAAAATTACTTTATCACTCACTGTTTGTAACGTGAAATCACAGGTGTGTTTAATTTTCAAGTAATGCTCGTCGATTTCTCAAACAACTTTAAAATGAATTACTTAAGTAAGTATATAATATTATGATCTATTTCTGAGAATATTGGGAATTTCTCGACAAAATTTCCCTTCAAAGGGGTTCTAAATGACTTCTAGAATAACCTCTTCAATAAATCGAATTATTACCAGTCACTAGTATACCTACCTATTGGCTATTATAATCAGTAGGTATAGTAAGATGGTGATAATTTATACTCCGGGTTGAGAATTACTTGAATGAAAAATCCAATAGGAAAACTCATTTGTGTGTAATTTCAAATCTCCAGGTCCATCGGTTTAGAGGGTTGAAACGACGCAGCTAGTAAGTGCTCAAGGATATTACTTGTTGATTTTGTAAAGCCTGACTTGATGAAATAATCAATTGGGTCGGATTACAGAGGGTAAGTTTAATTGAATTCCAATCAGACGAGGCCATTTGCGGCTTAGAAACATATTAACAGAGCCAATTTATTTAATTCTTTATCCCCTCGAGTATAGACCTATCTGATTTTATTCAATTGACTTTATTAATTGAAATCGTTTTTCAACAAGCAGCCGAAAAAGCTATTTGAAGTAGGAATTTTATTTCAATGGTAGATGCATTGTAGGAAAAATACTTTTATATATATAAAAAAATAAGTATTTACTCACTGATCCCATGGAAACTGTAAGGCCGTGTAATGAAAACTATACATTGGTCCTAATATCAAAAGCTTTTGGTTTATATAACGAAGGAATATTCTAATGTAAAAATTACGGGTACATACCACGATTAATTTGTTTTTTGTTTTTGTCGATATTTCGGTCCAGTTACATGGACCGTGGTCGCGACCACGGACCAAAACAAAAAACAAATTAATCGTGGTATGTACCCGTAATTTTTACATTAGAATATGTCGATAAACCACGAAATAAGCCTTAAATCACTAACGAAGGAATATTTCCAGGATAAAAGTAACCTAAATCATTCGTGTACTAATTAATTCTCTACGTACCTTTGAAAGTGGTGTCAAAATCGGTTCAGCCGTTCCGATTACTTATATCCGAAGATTAACCCGTACCTACAAATAGACAGATAGACAGACAAAAATTCTAAAAACGTGTGTTTTGGTTTTATGTTAATATTGGCTTCGCCCGCGTGAATTTCGGTTTTTCACAAATCCGTGGATTCGGGATTCGGATTCGGGAATCGTGGATTTCTGGTTCCCGTTCCCGCTCCCTTTATATAGTTTAGAAGGTAGTTTGCTATAATCATCTACCTATTAGCTGTAGCTGTAGATTTGGATTTTTTCAAAATTCCGCGGGAACTGTGGATTTTTCCAGGATAAAAAGTAGCCTATGTTAAAACATAGGCTACTTTTAATATATAAAAAGTAGCCTATGTTAAAACATAGGCTACTTTTTATAGTCAAGACATAATATATCTTCATTCAAAATTTCAGCCAAATCGGTTTAGTAGTTGCGACGTTATAGAGTAACAAACATCCAAACATCTAAACATCCAAACATCCACACTTTTACATCTATACTAATAAATAAAATTGAAGTGTCTGTCTGTAATTTCGAAATAACTACCACATATTAAGCTCATATGGTTATTTGAACGATACCATAACCGAATCACACGTTTTTAAAATTTTTGTCTGTCTGTCTGTCTGTTTGAATGGGCTAATCTTCGGAACGGCTGAACCGATTTTGACGGGACTTTCACAGACGAGGAGAGGATTAACCAAGGAGTAACATAGGCTACTTTTTTAACCGACTTTCAAAAAAGGAGTTGTGTTGAAATCGGTAAGTACCTATGTTAAAAAACGCTCTGATAGGTATTTTCGCTGCGCGCGACGGCCGACGCTCGCGCCACCTCGCGCTGCACGGAACACCCCGCGCCGCGCCGCGCGCCGCTGCGCCCTGCGCCCGCCGTACGCGGTACGCCGCCGCGCGGCGGGGGGCGGGTGGACCAGAAATCTACTTATCCCTCAGGATTTGTGAAAAACCGAAATTCACGCGGGCGAAGCCGCGGACAAAAGCTAGTTTATAATATTATAAGTAGGATAGGATTTCAGTTAGGTATTAATTGGTATCGATATTATTTATAGGTAGGTATATATTGTTAGATATTGACACTATATTCACTTCAAAGCACACAATTTATTGAATGTGTCAACACCATACAACAAGAAATCCTAATAGTCCATTACATAGTATCTACTGTAATATACGTAATAAGGAAAAGATTTCGTAATCGAAATCTTTTCCTTATCACGTAGGTACGAGTACATATTGAAATAAGATTCGGTGACAGGAGTCCTATTTATTTCTCTTTTTTGCGACGAAATTCAAAGCAATGCGGGTCACCCTTTTAACCCGATTTCTCGGAGGTTGTGTGTTTGTTAGTTATTGATTCCCTCATAATTGCCAATCTACTTTCTATTCGTACGTTTAACGATAAAGGCCGACCCGTGGCGACTATTTGCAACGATGTAGCTACTAGCTATGTAGGTAAAGGCCTGGCGCACACTGAGCGCAGCGCAGAGCAGAGCATTTTCTGAGAACACTGAATAATTAACTTTACGATTATTGACATACGACCAATAATTGTATTCCAAGAATAAAGACGCGCGCGCGCGCGCACTCGTACCGTACCGCCCAACCGTAATATGTCAATCGCAGACATACAATTTCAAGTTGGCCACCTAAATTGCAGAGGATACCTACTGATAAACACAGTGACTTATGACACCTCGCACATCATACACTAAATCGTTCAACTAAATAATTGGACTACGATTGTGTCAGAATCGAAATTCCCTTCCGATTATGTCCAATTTAAAAGTTGGCCGATTAAATTGTGAAAGTTCGCGATTTAATTGTTTGATAGACAGCCAACTTGAAATTGTATGTCTGCGGAGTCTCTAATTGTTCAGTGTTCTCAGAAAATGCTCTGCTCTGCGCTGCGCTCGGTGTGCGCTGGGCCATAGACGCAAAAAGTTCGCAATACTATAATATCGCGAAATCACTGCTGCGATGCTGTCGCTGGCCCGCGTACCTCCGTCCTCCGCCCACATAGCGTACAATATCTATTGTATACATATTAAGTAAGTATATGGATTCTGTATCGAAACAAGATACAGTCTCGATACAGAATCCATAGTCATCATTAAAGTGCCCTAGGTCGTACGACAGTATGACAAATATCAGGATGCAATCAGGATGAAAGATAGTTTAAAATTTTTCCAACGATGGAAACTCGACTGAAACTATTCTATTCGTCCACACTTGTTATTCAAAATTGTATTTTATCTCACTGTACGTTGGGCACCGTTCCAACGGAAAAGAGAATCGTAAATGGTTTCAGATTCGTCTTTTCAGCACTTTCGACGGGATAGATAGTAATAAAATGTAGTGTTTTACAATTCGAACGCTATAAATACGTAGATTAAGACAAAAGTTTTTTTTTTATAAGGGGACAAAAAGTGGCTACTTAAATAGGTAACTCTCTAAATGGTATAAAAATCCTATTCGACTGGATCTGGAGACATTTTTGTTTTTATTCAGTAGATAGGTAGGTAGGTAGTAGGTACCTACTCCACGCAGATTTAGATTTTTAAGAATCTCATGGAAATGTTTAGATTTTAAACGAGAAAAGTAGCCTAATTCGTTTGCTAAATGCAAAATTACGTGCCTTTTCTGAAAGGACCATTCCAGCGGTTAGAAATGAGATCTTTAAAAGGTAAAAGACGGAAAGCCAGATACTTTCACATTCATCATATTATTATACTAAGTACTCCTACGGCTAGATATTACGCTTGGCCACAGTAACCACTGATAGAACGTTATGTTTCTTCCTAGGATGCATTTTCGACGGCGCCGCAGCGCACCGTGTGACGTAACACGATTTTTTCTATGAAGACGCCGCAACAACAGCTCAACGAACATCGAAGAATAATAAGGAAGGAATAGAACAAAAACAAATTTTTGTTTCTCTGGTGTTATGAGTAACGCAGCAAAAGATTTTCATAGTCGCACAATTTTGAAGAAAACACTTCTTTGAAACTTCCAAAACGAAATTCAGATTAAAACGTCAACAAATTAATAAACATCCTTTTTGTTTGTGTAAACAACTTTAAAACTGTTTACGTTCACAGAAATCACTGCATAGGTCCGGCATCTTTATAACAAATATTCGAGATTTCCGACAAGGGAGTTTTCCCACACAACTTAGGTACTCGTGTAACGTGTAAAAAACTGTAAAACGTGTAGAAAACTGATTTAGAAACCTCACATTTTTTAAATGGCGAACCCGGCAGACGTCGCCCGGTGACATACCGACATCAGCGCCACCTACCGAGACCCGGTAGGTTACCTGTACCTGTACTCGGTAATTGTGTTTTCAAACCATCCAGGATCCTATTGAAAAATATACACAAAATTTCATCCAAATCAGTCCAGCCGTTTAGGAGGAGTTAAACACATGTAGAGGTGACAAACACACGTAGGTATACCGTATTTAAAATTATTATAATCTGCTATTCGGAACGGAGACAAATACAACAAATCAAAAACCATGAAAATCGCTCCAGCCGTTCTCGAGTTATGTGTTCGAACAAACACGACTTTGTTTTATAATTTAAGATAGCAGGGTCCGTGAAATGGGCTATTAATTCAGAATGAAAATTGATTTAACACCCTCGTGTACAGACTACAGAGCTCCGGACACGATCAATCGCAATTGGCAATGTTTACATACTAATTGTTCCTATTAATCTATCTATCTATTCTATAAATATAATAAAATCGTAGACTTGCCGTATCTGTACATTAAATATTTTTGCAAAATAATAACTGGGGGATGTTAGGGATAAGTAATAGAACGTAAAAAGCTATTTTTAAAATTTTTGTCTGTTTGTCTGTTTATCTGTTTGTCTGTATGTTTGTGCGCGCATCACGCAAAAACTACTGAATGGATTTAAATGAAACTTGGCATGATTTAAGTTCATACTACGGAGTAATATATAGGATACTTTTTATCCTGAAATTCAGCACGGTTCCCTTGGGAGAGAGGATGAAAGTCAAAATGTGTATCTAGTACCTACTGAGCTGTAATTCATTAACCCGTGGTCCGATTTCATTCGTTCTTTTTTTGTTAGAAAGGAGATATCTTTAAGATTACCGGGTAATCTCTGAAAGGCTGTATCGATTTTGGTGGGACTTC
Source organism: Melanargia galathea (assembly GCA_920104075.1). Classification (NCBI taxonomy): domain Eukaryota; kingdom Metazoa; phylum Arthropoda; class Insecta; order Lepidoptera; family Nymphalidae; genus Melanargia; species Melanargia galathea. The sequence continues at coordinate 5,326,172 of OV049855.1, forward strand.
CAGTGGCGGATGTTTACATTTTTATCTACCTAAACATCCTTCAGTGAACTTTTAACAGTTTTTAGCAAGGTATGAACTCAAAGGAGCTTAAGAAAAACAAAAAGTTCCCACGGGAATTTTAAAAACCGATATCCACGCGAACGAAGTCGCGGGTGTCCGCTTGTTCCTACTAAGTAAATATAGATGTAACTTATGTGATTCATGCTCAATGTCATTGCCGATTGATCGTTTACCAAGCATCAATCTCTTGGTAAACGATCAATTAACAATGGCGATTGATTTGTCTCTTTAGATTGCGTGAGTTTTACAACGGTAGATTGCGTGAGTTTTTTGTAACGAGTCCTAGTCGTAAAAAACAATACAAAATTGTACAACTTTGTATTCTTTTGTTGTTATGTAGATCTGCACAGTTATTTATGAGACTGGTTGGGTTCTTTATTATTTGTGATGTTTTTTTGAAAAAAGAAGATTTATAATAGAAATGATGTCAAAGATCACCTTGATTTGTTTTTAGAGATATTCTTGAAGTTTTTTTTTGATAACGGTTGTAGGTATAGGATTCTGTATTTCTGTGATAAAAATATTTGATATTCAGAGAATAATAAAATACGCGTTTTTTTTTTCCTTACACGCACGTATTTTATTCTTCTACTTTAATACGATCGATAATCGAGTACGGTTGTTAATTAGTTAGGACGACAGGTAAGGGTTCCACATTTACCATTCTTGTACGGAACCCTAAAAATATAAATCTCAAGACTTCTTCGTAATATATTGCACCGAGTATAAAATAAAAGAAATATTATATTTATATAATAGGTTTAGGTATATATGCATCTTGATGTATTCATTACCTAAATAGAAAAAACTCGTAATAAATATTCTATTATCTTGTTTTTTTATCTTAGGCGACCCCATTTATCTGACTTTAATAATGCGGAATAGCATTTTAATGGCTGGTTGACATTCACGAAAATATTATTATTTGTGAGAAAAGGTTATTTACATTACAGTTATTTACAGTACAGGTTATTACCATTTTTAGGGTACCGTACAAGCAACGTCTAATAGTTCGTTCAACTAAGTATGTGTGACAGGCATTTCATTCAAAAGGTAAGTAACCTTGAATAAAATGGCTGTACCTAGTAATAGTCGAAATCCATACTACTTAATATTATTCTAAATGTGAAAGTGTGTCTGTCTGTCTGTCTGTCTATCTGTCTGTCTATCTGCTAGCTTTTCAGGGCTCTAGATGAAATTTGGTACAGAGTTAGCTTAATACATCCCGGGGACGAACATAGGCTACTTTTTATCCCGGAAAAGCAAGGAGTTCCCGTGGCATTTTTAAAAACCTAGCCCATCATCTAGTAAAGAATAATTAATTATCTATTTTATTAGCTGGATCGCCTCAGCTTTAAAGGTTTACGTATTTCCTGACTAAATCTCCTAGTACTGTTTACTCCAAGACTCATGAGCATTTAAACACGTATGAAAGTTGGAGAGAAGAATGGAAAGCATTTGATGGGTCAGAATTCTGAGTTACCGATCATTATTTTCTATTAAGAGCCAATCAAAGAATTCCATAATCAAAGGAGCCAATAAAGGCAATGTCAGTATAGAAGGGCAGATTCAGTTTCCCTTATCTCAATGCTTCGTAATCCTCATTGTTGAAGATCTTTACCAATCTTCTTCTTCATAACGCGATGGACTGCATGATTATTTCGCAGTTCGCAGACCTACGGAAGGATTTAGGTTGGTTGGTTAGGGAAGTAGGTATCAAATCAATAAAACGTTTGTATTAAACTATATTATAATAATAACTTCAAAACGCTTATAAACTTAACAACATAGTAATAAACATTTCACAAAGTTATAGTAACAATGAGTATCGAAAAGGGCCAACGTACACTGGGCTATGAACACTCCGCCGCGTAACAAAAGTTCAGCGTGTACTGAATATAGGTACGAGGCAACATAAAATTCGAAATTGGAATAATGATGGTGGAAAATTTTCTGCATCCATTGGCTCTCACTTATCAACGAATTTAAATTATTGTGGTATATGAGTACCCTGGGGCAAGAAACCGCGTTCGTCAGCGGTGTAGTCCACCCTGTACTTGACAGCGTTAGGTGCGATGTACTCGAAGAATCCCCTAACTCTCATACCCTCGCGTTCGTTGTCGATCTTCTCGATCCTGCCGTATTCCTCGGCGAGGATCGTATTCTCCGTCTCATAGATGTAGTGGTAGCCTTCGGGATCTTGCTCCTTCTCGAAACGGATGATACCGTATTTGTAGTCGAAGTTGTTCACTTTGGGCTCTACTGGATAGTAGATGGGAGTGGGTTTGATGTAGACTGGGACAGAGCTGACGTATTGGGGAGTGCTAGAGATGATGACGACAGGTTTGGCGGTAGTGACGGGTGCTGCTGTGGTGACGGGTGCCGCTGTGGTGACGGGTGCCGCTGTGGTGACGGGTACTGCTGTTGTGACGGGTACAACTAAGGTGACGGGTTCAGCGGTAACCTCGGGTGCGGCGGTAACCTCGGGTGCGGCGGTAGCCTCGGGTGCGGCGGTAGCCTCGGGTACAACGATAGTGACAGGTGCACTTGTGACGGGCGCTGCGGTGACCACCGGTGCTACGTTGATCACTGGCACGCTGCATAAAATATTTAATGTCCCAGTAAAAAAGCGTATAACAACGATCTCTCGACTGAATTTCGGCTACGGCGGCCAATGTCGATAGAGGCGGAGATATTATAATGTACAAATGTGTGTGTAAACACAGGTGCACTCTCTGTTCTCGTATGGTCTACACGACTGGAGAGTGATCAGACGCAGGACCGACGGCTTCATCCAGGAAGCAAAAGTGATCTACCGTTTTGAAAAGAACTCTATCGCCACTTCATAATAAGGATTAAAATATAATTTCATACTAATTACCTATCACCAACATTTAAATCATTATGTGAATACTTACCTAGGTTCCCTCTCGCCGGTGTAACCGCTGCCTGGGCCTCCCGGACCTCCCGGACCCCCGGGACCTCCCTTGTCCGAGGAACCAGTGTAGAAACCACCAGCACCGCCACGGTCTCCGCGGTCACCGCTGCAAAAAAAAAAAAATATTTTTTTCAAAGAATTTAACCATTGATGGACGTGACAAATATTCCCCTTTAAATAACCGAAAGCTTGTGTAGCCCGTTGTTCCTAGATGAACGACAAACGCGACGCGACGTACGACTCCATGGAAAATGACAATCTTATCTACGCGACAACGTAGGCCACGTGAAGTCTCAGCTATTGTCTGATATTTTCGCGTCGCATCGTATTATGTCGCGTTGTCGCGTTTGCTGTTCACCTAGAATAACGGGTTAGGACTTAGGAGTGGTTACGACAATTTTATATTGTAGCGGGTAGAGTTTGAATCGTCGACCTTTCTGTTTTCGATCCACGCCTGACGACCGTTGCGTTAATGCTAAAAATGCATACAAATGAAGAGAGATCACAACTCTACACATTATCGTCATCGCTCGTAGTCACTAAGCAGTTTATGTGCGAACTTGTTTATTGTATGATGCATCCTACACAGCGTTTAACATATTTCATGATGCGGTGCCGTAACAAAGTATACGACAACATTTAAACAATAATATACCGTAACATAACAATTACAAAATATTTGTATTCTCTACTCAATAAGTAGATACCTACTTTATTATTTCTTTTTTTTAATCATCGCAAAACGTTGGCTTAACAAATGTGGAATAATAAAATGGCAGATTCAAACTTACTCGTAACGTCCGGAGCCGTCGGGAATCCAACGTCCAGATTTGTCGTATTTGCCGGGGTCGTATTTACCGGGGTCGTATTTACCCGCGTTGTAGCGACCGGCGTCGTATTTGGCGGGGTCGTATTTGCCGGGGTCGTAGCGACCCGAGGTGTCGACTTTGGTGGGCCTGTTGATCCTGCCGGCGAGGAACCGGTATGGGTCGTATGTGAGGGTCGTGGGCCGTAGTATGGGCCTTAGTGTTGTGGGATTCGTGAAGAAGTATGAAAGTGGAGTTGGCTGCCTGTAACAAAACAATCATTATTAATTTAATTTTTAACCCAACTGCACGATAGCAAAGAGCGGGTTATGTTGAGCTGTGATAGCCTAGTGGTTAGAACGACCGACTTCTAATCGGAGGTCGTGGGTTCGATCCCGGGCACGCACCTCTAACTTTTCGGAGTTATGTGCGTTTTAAGTATTTAAATATCACTTGCTTTAACGGTGAAGGAAAACATCGAGAGGAAACCTGCATGCCTGAGAGTTCTCCATAACGTTCTCAAAGGTGTGTGAAGTCTGCCAATCCGCTTGGCCAGCGTGGTAGACTATGGCCAAAACCCTTCTCACTCTGAGAGGAGACCCGTGCTCTGTAGTGAGCCGGTAATGGGTTGATCATGATGATGATGATGGGTTATGTTTTTCACGGGTATCTGGGTACGTATGTATGAGAAACGTCCCAAAAGCTGCTTGGATCGTAATCAATGAGGTGTCTATCGGATTCATCTAAACCGTGCAAATAGTTATTATGGTTTGTTTTTATTAAACTAAATTAAAATAAAACAAAATTTAGATGGATTTCCAAACAGGGATATGGAAATAAATTGTTAATTTTAATTTCAACATTCAAATCTTTACGTTTTAGTATCGTAATTATAACCTCAAATTGGACTGCTTTTGTATGAAAATATGTCAGGTCTGGTGCAGTTAAGTCATGGCTATAGTTGAACTAGGAAGCCATGGAGAAGAATGAAAAAAAAAATTCCAAATAAATTAAAAAAAAAATGAATACTTACGGATCTTCATCGGCAGCAAAAGCGACCGCGGCTAAGGCGGCGACCTAGAACAGAATACTCAGTCATGATCGTGGACTTACAAACAAGTCGTTTAAACATACTAATACGTCGTGGTGAAATATCTGTTTAGTAACCATAAACCAGGGTCATCAAGATCATCACAACCGATAGACGTCCACAGCTGGACATAGGTCTCCTGCATTGATCGCCACAGAACACAATCTTGTGGCGTTTGTATCCAACGGCTTCCAGCAACTTTCTCGTGATCGTCCGTCCACCTAATATATACAGGATGAGATGAGGTAACCAGTGGCGTAGCGTACCTTGGCGGGGCCCCGTATAAAAATTTGTTTGGGGCCCTTATGAAGGGTAAGGATTTCTCGCAAAAAAAAAAAATGTTTGCATAAACTTAAAAGCAATATTTATTCATCATAATTATTTATCTGTCACTTTTTCTAAAAAATTTTTGACTTGGACTTTGAAATGGACAACATTTTTTGACTTTTGTCATTTCTGAAATAAACAAAAACTTGGGAAGTTTTTGTTAATTTTTACTTACGCACATCGGGGGCCCCCGTGGCATGGGGGCCCCGTATAATTGATACGGCATATACGGCGGTAGCTACGCCCCTGGAGGTAACTCCAACGTTTTAAAGACAGATATGTACGTATATTATGTCGGCTGAAGGAATCTCTTCTCTAACTCTAAATACATATTACTTAGTTATAAATCATAGTCGCCAACCACGATTGTCTGTGTATTCGCTATAACGTCTAAACTTAAAGAGGTTTAATGCGGTTTTCATTGTTGTTTAGAACTTATGGTTTATTTGTTTAACACATTCACATTAAATTCAACTCTGACGATAACGAGAACAACTGCTAGATTTAGCAAAAGATAGGCATAGCATAAGGTAGGCACTTAATTTAATCTAATTTATTTTGGACTTTATCGTAACCATATGGATTGTAGGTACACTTAATGGAAAAGAAATAGAAGTTTTAACGATCAATAATATTAAACAAAATGCTACTTAAAACACGTATTTTTTCATTTTATTATTCTTTATTATTTAAACTATAACGTTTTAAACTTGGCGTAATCTATGAAAACTTCACTTGGTAACACTTTTATAACAAATAATTTTTTTATGTTATTATAATAGTTATTTTTCCTATAATTATATAATTTTTACAACACTTATCATAAAAATATAAATGAATACGTACCAGTAGGAGAGACCGCATTGTATACTATATTTTTACAGCTAATTCTAATGCAATGACTACATCTCAAGATGAGCACCTATATATACCATTCTCATCTTTAATTTTAATATGTATCGATTCATCACGTCCTGCTCTTATTTTTAATACATATTACATTATATATATTAAAGGCCAGAGCTTGTCAAACCATACTCAAATAATATACACATCAGAAATTATTATATTAAGAAACCCTGCTTTGTGATAATACGTATACAATACTTGTAATAATTATATCTATTATTTTATACATAGTTTTGTAAGATTTAATATTGATTCTTTTATGTATTTTTATTAACTTATTAATAAAAATCTTCAAAGAAAAAGGATGTTATCAATTCGACAGTATGTAAGTATGTAAAATTATTATTGGAACTGCAAAGTATTCATTATGATAATAAGGGCTTCCAAATAAATATATTATGTACAAAAATTAGATATATTATGTAAGTATGTTTATTCACGCATTTCTCCGAAACTAGTGATCGGTCATCGGAACATTCTTCTTTATTGGCTTACATTTACTTCAACTTAGAGAACAGTGCAAGTTTCATAAAAATAAATTCCGAGATATGGACTGTTAGATGCGTGGTGAAGTAGGTTTTACTTTGAATCTTTTAGATTATTATTATCACTTGTAACAAATCAGCTTGGAACAGTCTTCTGAGAATCGAATATTTACAGTAATATTCACAGTAATTTGGTTTTAAAAGTTAATTTTACAATAATTGGCTTTATATTATATCTACTAATATATTTTAATTAAAAACAATAGTAGTTACTTAGTTAATACTTTTTAAAGTAATAGTTCTAAAACGATGACCAAAAATATCTAAAATTCACTGTAATTCTAAGTTGAATCAAGAATCTTTCAATCTGCCAAAATCGCATGCCGGCGAGTCGTAATTTCCGCACTGCGCTTCCTGTTTCCTTTAAGTGAGAGCTCTTAGGTAAGGTTTGAACAGCATTTTATATAGGTAACTACTACAACTTTCAGGCAATGCACGCGGGTATATGTATATGTACAAGTTAACATTATCAACCATAGCACTAACGCGACTTTGCGTGTCAATTATCAAGTATATACATCTGCACGGAAATGGGCTGATGATGATGATGATGATGATGATGATGATGATACATCTGCACAACGGCTTTACGTCAACTTCAATGCAATAGAACCCCATCAAAACTGCAATTTTGCAATGGGCTGCAGTCCAGTTGGACTCCGTCGTTATAGATAATTACGGTTATAACGTGATTGAGACCTGCTTTAAAACCAATTAATTATTATTAGTATTATTATTATATAAAAAAGCTTTCTTTTCCTAAAGGCCTGTTTCACCACCTTCTGATAAATGTAGGATAGCTTATTCACAACTTTTGTCTTTGTCACTTGACATAAAGTAAGAAAGTGACAAAACTTATGTTTAAGCTATCCGACACTTATCAGAAGGTGGCCCTAAATCTCTAAAATGACTAAAACAACGAAACTGTATAGTGCCTAAAAGCTACGGAAAGTCCTATTTTCGTGTGTTTGATTTGTAGCTTTTAGTGTAAACGGAGGGAGACCGGAGACAAGCAAAATTGGATTTCTCTTATATAAATTCGTAGTAAGTTTGCCTTTGAATCATCGGTGTTTATTTTCTTCGTTAAAAAGCTATTTTAGCAATTTGATAAAACATAGACGCTGCAGTTCTCGCAAAATGTATTAAGTATTTATTATTCGTCGTAACTAAGAGAGCAAAGTACCTGACTGATTGCATCTACATACCTACTGTAGACTGACAATAATAGATCTCATGACCTCCCTGGCGCAGTGGTAAGCACTGTGGTCTTATAAGTGGAAGGTTCCTGGTTTAATTCCCGGCAGTGGCAATTTGGGATTTAATAATTTCTAACACGGGTCTCAGGTCTGGTCTGGTGGGAAGCTTCAGCTAGTTACCACCCTATCGGTAAAGCCGTGCAGCCAAGCAATTTAACGTTCGGGTACATTTTGTAGCGGCGGCCATCTTGGATCGATTTTCATCAAACATAGCTAACAACACTCTCGACTAATTCACCTTTCAAACAAAAAAAAAACCGCATTCAAATCGGTTCACCCGTTTGAGCGCTACAGGGGAACACACACACACACACACACACACACACACACACACACACACACACACACAGACACACACACACACATACACACAGACACGTCAAACTTATAACACCCCGTCGTTTTTGCGTCGGGGGTTAAAAAGAAAAGATGACCCTTGGTGATTTAAAAGTTTGAGAAGCTTAGGTAAATCAAACTTAAAGGAACATCATTTGACATGCACCGACCGGATAAATGAATGATTTAAATATTTTTTATTACCCATAAGCAAGGACAATTTTAAATTATCGAAATGTTAAAGCATGTTAATAAACCAAATTACGGTCTTTTTATGCCGAATTGATCTATATTTTAGGATAATTTTTATAATTAATTAATAGACAAATATTTATAAAGCGGCACGTCTTTAGTGTTTTTTCCTGTAACTTATTCAGTGACTTAAACAAAACAGTTCCGGAAAAGTATTAGTTGGCTTCTTACTTTGATACAATGAAAAGAATGAGCTTTACCCTTTATTAAGGGCCTGTTTCACTACCTTCTGATAAGTGTCGGATACCCTAAACGTAAGTTTTGTCGTTTTGCTTACTTTATGTCAAGTGACAAAGACAAAAGTGAATAAGCTATCCGACACTTATCAGAAAATCACATGCACTTATCAGGTGGTGAAACAGACCCTAAGAGTTTAAAAATCTTGAGGTCTTTGATAGATTTCTAGTTTCTGAACAATCTAATGTTGGTGTAGGTACCTACTCTTAAAATACTCGTTCATCTACAGCCAAAGCACAAACTTATTAAATGAAAATTTAATGTTCACATTTTAGGTCCTCATAGTTTCTAGATCCATTTTGTTCTCAGGTCATCGTAATAATTTTAAAGGCCTCGATAGCGCAACGGTCTTTGTGCGTGGATCGAAAACCGTAAGGTATGCGTTCAAACCCCACCCGCGTCGAACAGTACCCACTCCTAACATAAGCTTTCGCTTATTTGGAGGGGAAAGGGGAACATTAGTCATGTTCTTCATACAAATCCATCAACGTTAAAGAAAGTTCTTGAAAAACCACTGCAGTTATATCAAAATATGTCTAGAAATAAATCCTTTCCCTCAAGGAATATTGTGAAAAGGATAATACTTTGAGACCTGTCTATTTAGTTTGGCTTAGAGATTATGTTCAATCAATTAAGACGAAATTCAAATTTTTCCTTATCAAGTCATTTGATTCTCGTATGCACATCGGAATGTAAGTATTTTTTATTTACCCGACTGGTTTACCCGACTGGGTATACATATGTGTTTCACCTGTGTGTATGTATGTCCATTCCTATGTCCGCTTGTAACTAATCAACGGCTCAACGGATTTTGATAAATGATACGTCATTAGATTTTTCTCAATGACGCGAGTATTATAGGGTACCTAAATTTAAAAAAAATCAAAATGGCGGACTTTATGCGCTTTAATGTGCAAGCTGAAAAAACATTTTTTCTTCAAGACCCTCGAGGGGGGTATCAAAATAAAGGGATTCAAAAGGCAAATACGAAAATGTATAAATTTATATATTTGGAAACAATTTGGAGTGATAAATCGTAGAAAATGACCGTTTCCTATGTCAGTTCGTAGCTACTTAACGGCTCAACCTATTTTGATAAATTATACGTCATTAGATTTGTCTTGTCGGCGCAAATGTTACTGGGTACATAAAATTCATAAAAAATCAAAATGGCGAATGTTATGCACTTTAATGTGCGGGCTGAAAAAAATTTTTTTCTTCAAGACCCTCGAGTGGGGTATCAAAATAAAGGGCTTTAAAAGGCGAGTACGAAAATGTATACAATCTATATGTTTTAAATCAATTTGGAGTGACAAATCATGAAAAACAAAATAAATAACAACTACACTGTAAGGGACCGTTCAGATAGACCGGCGCGGAGAGCATCGGAGAGCATTTCTTTTTTCACACAGACCGGCCGTTTAAGTTTGCTCTGCTCTCCGCGCCGGTCTGTGTGAACGGACACGCGGATGCGTTCGGAGCCGAGCGTACGCTCTTGGGCCGGACGGCAGAGCAATTCGGCCTACGGTCGGCTGTGCGAGCATGAAAGAGCACGCGAACGGAGCCGGTCGGATGCTCGAGCGCGAAAGAGCACGAGCATGGAGCAGCCGACCGGCTCGACGAGCAGCCGAGCGGCTGCTCTTAATATTTCACACAGAGCGTATTGGGAGCATCCTCGAGCATCCTCTTATCATAAAAGAGATAAAATGTAAAAATAAAGCTTATTTCAATGTCTTAAGATTCTATTTTAAATGCGATTAAAATTTGCGCTGCTCTCCGCGCCGGTCTATCTGAAAGGTCCCTAAGTGGTACGGTGGTAGTTTATTAATTTTTTAGTTCGTTTTTTAGCATGGCAGTCGGGTTTTTTTAATTTTTAAATTATAGCTTGTTACCTCTAACCATCCTCTAACTTTTATTGAAATTAAAAATAATACTTATTTACACCTACATCATTTCTATCGATATTCGATATTGTACATACCGAATATACATATGTATATCCTAATTAATATTATAAATGCGAAAGTGAGCTTATTTGTTTGTTTGTTTGTTTGTTACGCTTTCACGGTTAAACCGCTAAATCGTCTGAACCGCGATTTTGATGTTTGACACAGAGGTAGACAACCTTGGAAAAGAACATAGAACTTTTTATCGCGGAAAATCATAGAGGTCCCAAGGGATTTTCCTAAAACCTAAATCCACGCGGATGAAGTGGCGGCCATCAACTAGTTATGAATAATCCCATAAATCCAGTATTTTCTAGAATCCTACTGACGGCGCGGGCGGGGAAAACTAATTACTTACTTAGGTACTATCTATCTATACTACAAATCTCAGTATTTGCAGCTTTTACATACGAGTAGGTACATTACACTATTAATACTTACTTCTACATACATAGGTACCTATAGAGACGATAGAAACGTGTGTGATGGGCAAAAAAATGAGTAAGCAAATAGGGCGAAATCCGCCATCACACTTTTCGGCACGAAACATTGTTTAAACACGTGTCTCGTAATTGGAGAGCAAAGAGAGGAATTCAACATCAACCTGTGTGTGCACTTGCCCAATTTCGTTCAAAGAATTTGGTATATATGTATATACGGCACTTTATGTATGGGAACTATTTTCTTTTCTGGGATAAAAGTTGCCTATGTCAATTTCAGGGACGAAAGTTACCTCTGTACCTTTCGTATAAATCGGTTAAACGGATGAACTTTCAAGAATCCCGTGGGAACTCTTTAATTTCATAATAATAAATCACTACATAGTATAAAACAAAGTCGTTTTCTCTGTCCCTATGTCCCTATGTCCCTATATCCCTATGTCCCTATGTCCCTTTGTACGCTTAAATCTTTAAAACTACGCAACGGATTTTGATGCGGTTTTTTTTAATAGATAGAGTGATTCAAGAGGAAGGTTTATATGTATAATAACATCCATTAAATTGTGGAGAAATACTGTTATTTTTGAGGTTTCTAATGTGATGTCGTAAATAATTACATTTTTTCCGCTTACATTGCAAACGCAGGCTGAACCCTACGAGATTTATCAATATAATGTACTAAGTATTGTACACATTGAAAAGGTCTATAGAAAACTCCGCGATGGTATATGTCTATCTCTTATGGATATCCCACAATAACTTTTTTTGTCATTTACTTTTTTACGACAAATAATGGCTAATTTTAGAAGCGATTTTAACCAATACAGCATTAATCCTTATCTAATTAAATACCTTAAGTACATTGTTGATTTATTATAGATCTATATGGCCCTTTACAGCATATGATTTAAATGAATATTTTCGAAGATATTACAGATTTAAAAATTGCGGGACATAGCCTTTACGCGCGGCGCGCGGTTCCAGCCGGCCGGGGCGGTGCTTAAAGTTCTCCCCATATAGCATTTTGAATTTAGCAGCGATCGGACGCGTATGCTATCGGAGCTCTCTAGCGAGGAAAATAACAATCACACTAATGTTATAAAGGCGTTATTAAGTTATTAAGTTTGTGTGTATGTTTGTTCCTCTTCTCCGCCGCAACTACTGAACCGATTTGGCTGAAATTTTGAATGGAGATAGCTTATGCCCTGACTTAACACATAAAGTAACTTTTTATCCCGGAAAAGTATACCTGTAGGACTAAAATAGATATAGACCTCCAAAACGCCACAGAGGGCGCTGACTGTTCTTAGGTAAATCACGCTCACATAACCCATTATTACAATACTTTGCTGTGTAGCATGCATTGGCAACACATAGGCTACTTTGTATCCTGGTAAAATGTACAGTTCCCACGGGATTTCGATAAACCCGAAATCTATATCTACAGCTATAGGTAGATTACTATAGCGACCTTGCTTGATATTTTAAGTATAAAGGTAGGAAAAGGGAGCGGGAACGGGAACCGGAACTCCACGATTCCCTCGGGATTTGTTCATAACCGAAATTCACGCGGGCGAAGCCGCGGGCAGAAGCTAGTATATAATATAAAAAGTAGTAAAAGTAGGATAAAAAGTAGCCTATATCCTTCCCCGGGATGTAGGTAAGCTACCTCTGTACCGAATTTCATCAAAATCGGTTGAACGGATTATGCATTATAAATTATCCGTCTTCCTGTGGGAACATATCGATACCAGAAATTTCAATTGTCGTAAAGGACAGTCCTGTCCATGTCCTTTACGACAGTTGAAATTTCTGGTATCGATATTATTTTTCCGGGATAAAAAGTAGCCTATGTCCTTCCCTGGGAAGTTACCTCTGTACCAAATTTCATAAAAATCTATTACACTGTTGGACCGTGAAAGGCTAGCAGACAGACAGACACACTTTCGCATTTAGAAAATTAGTATGGATATACCATCTAGAGATGTAGAATGTAAATGGTATAAAATTATCTAACCTATCCGGATGGTAATAAATGATACTTAATGTGGCTAATTCTGTTTTACACAATCTCTAAACTAAACTACTTACAATAAAGTACAGTTCTAAATGAGGAGCGTTGTTTCAAATCGTATTTTGTCCATAGTAATCAAAATATGAGATTTCGTTGTATATGGCCTTAAAATGCAAGAGTAACTAACTTAGCAAAAGTTAGTGCATAAAAACCGAATTTGTCAAGTAAATAATCGAATGTCAAAATGAGGCGCTGTTTCAAAATATGTTTTGTCCGTGTGAAGTGGTGTTTCAAAACATAGTCTGTCCACCTGTTAGCAAAATAACAATTTATTATGGTCTGTCTGTGGCGGCAAACTGTACGATTATTTAAATAATGGCCTGTTTCACCACCTTCTGATATAAGTAAGGTAAGTATCTACAACTTTTGTCTTTGTCATTTGACATAATCCGAAAATCCGACACTTATCAGAAGGTGGTGAAACAAGCCCTTAGTAATTTAAACAAAATTGTTTTAATATTGTTGCACAAGCATGGAGCAAGGAGTCCTAGTAGGAAATCATTCAGTTGGCTCAAGAAAAAAAGACACAAAACATCAAAACAAAGAGGCGAGGAATATTTAAATTATCGTTTTATTGTTTCTTTGTACTATTATACGACTCTAACTGTATTTTATCGGCAGTTATAAGATTCTGGCTACAATATGAATTTATTTTGTTTCAGTTATGAAATAAAGGAACCTGAACTGAACAATTTTGTCATTCATAATTCCATGCATTCATAATAACTCAAGATTTAATATATGTTGTGCTATATATAAATTTGATTTAATACAGTGAAAACATTATTTTATGCATACTCTGTGCATAAAATATAGGCCATAAGCGTTTTTTTATTTTTTAGTAGGTATTATTGGACAAAATATATATCATTTCTTTGTACATAATATGCTTTGAAAATAAACCAGTGTTTCAAAATGTATTGTGTCCATAAACCAGTGTTTCAAAATGTATTATGTCCATACAAATGGTTCAAAACATATTTTGTCCAATATTTATGCTTAATTAACTTAATAAAAAACTATAGAACACTATTTGTTTTTTTATTCAGACATGCTATATTATGCTTTATATTTAGCATGGTAAATTTACTTCTAGACATAACTTTAAGAAAAAGGCATAAATTAAAAACGGCTATTTTTGAAAAATACACATTTTTGGACAAAATGAGTTTTGAAACAACGCTCCTCAAATCTATTTCTATCTCTTTTAAAATGCTCCCTGCGGAAATGGTATTATTTCTAAACCTTTTAATTTCGTTTAGATGTTTGTGGTTAGCCCCATTATTAATTAAGTAGTTATAGGTGCGTTAAAAATATTGTTAGATTATTTTTTCACATATAACTAATAGAGAAGAAATAAAATTACAAAGAAATCCCATTTATTTCTTCAGTCAAGGCATCGCGTGGACTTAAAACCAAAAGATCGACGGTTCAAATCCTACCCGTTGCACCATGATTATGATCATACATTGTCACATCTACTCCTAGCACAGGCTACTAAGTCGGAAGGGAAAGGTGAATGTGTTAACTCATGTTCAGCATGACTATTATATCCTTTAAGAGGATTCAGCGCACAAATACAGAACATCCTTTTAACTACAAGAAAAAATTTGGTGGTCAGTAAAGTCGATTTACGCACGATAAAGATAAAAATCAGCCAAGTGCGAGTCGGGCCTCGCTCTTTCAGGGTTCCGTACATAATTATGAACAATATAATATTTTGGGTCTAAGAAATATTTAATTTCCGAGCTAGACATCGCAACAAACCGTGAAAGAAAAACCCAAAAAAATGTTCGTTTATTTTGATCACAGCTTATAAACTATTTAATAAATCGTTGTTTTCAGTATTTGTTGTTTAAATAGAGCATATAGTACATAATATACTGAAATATCATATTCCCAACTAGTTTAGTTTTTGAGATAGCCCCCGTCACAAAAATGGTCTAAAACTGACAACTTTGATGGCCTCCCATTCCCTTATTTTTTGAGATAAAAATTAAAAAAATATGTATTTGTACTCTACTTAATGAGCTCTAAACAATGATACCCCACAAGCTAGGTTAAAGAAAAAAATTTTTTTTCCGGCTCCTTTTTCATGTATGGGAGCCCCCCTGAAAAATAATTTAATTCAATTTCTAATTCAATATTTGATTTTGGGTTAACGTTTTACACTAAATACCAAAATTTCAGGTTTGTAACTCATTTCGTCTGCGAGCTAGAGACCTGTGACCGGCGGACAGACGGACAGACAGACAGCCGAGTGACATTAATAGGGCTCCGTTTTTTACCCTTCGGGTACGGAACCCTAAAAACGATAATACCTACGTCAAAAGAAAACAAAGAGAGATAGATGTGTCACAACTTCACAAGCTGAACGCTTAATTCCCCTCTCGCTTGCTATGGTACGTGCGTTGCTATGGCGTTGCTGTGGCTATGGTACGTGACAATGAGTCATGCTTTTTCGTGCGTGCGGCCGGCGTTCATCGATTTACCTATAAGGCGTTATCACGTCAAAAACTTAACTCGGACCTTGGTCCGAATTTTTATTCCAACATAGCGTTCCTAAGGAATTTTCATAGACGAAGTCGCGAGCAAAAGCCATTTCATATATCTGTGAGCTGTTACACTGAAGTATAATCATTATGATGTAAATTCTGGATTCGGTAATATGGTAAATATTTACATTTAAGTCGTTAGAAAAAATTTGTAATATAAATCTGAACAGATGGTCGGCGCGTCGCTCGAAGGCCGGGACTGGGATGATACAATGCGTGGAAATAAAATAACTCACACGAAAAAAAAAAATACCCGTAATTTTGATAGGAAACTTAATTAATAACAAACGATACCCGCGACTTCGTTCGCGTGTATATTGGTTTTTAAAAATCCCGTGAACTTTTTGTTTAGCTTCTTTGAGCTCATACCTTGCAAAAAACTGTTATAAAAGTTCACTGGCGGATGTTTAGGTACATCAAAATATAAAAATCGACCAGTGAAAATCCCATCAAAATCAATCCAGCCTTTCAGAGATTAGCCTGTAATCTTTAAAGTATCTCCTTTCTAACAAAAAAAGAATGAATGAAATCGGACCACGCGTTATTGACTTTCATCCCCTCTCCCAAGGGAACCGTGATGAATTTCGGGATAAAAAGTAAAAAGTATCCAATATGTTACTCCGTACTATGAACTTAAATCATGCCGAGTTTCATTTCATCATCCAGTAGTTTTTGCGTGATGCGCGCACAAACATACAGACAAACAGATAAACAGACAAACAGACAAAAATTTCAAAAATAGCTTTTATACGTTCTATTACTTATTCCTAACAATTAACATCCCCCAGTTATTATTTTGCAAAAATCTTTAATGTACAGATACGGCAAGTCTACGATTTTATTATATGTATAGATCTGTGCTTATACCTACCTACATTGTAAGGATTTTAAGGACTTCAAAATCATTAATTACATTACATTGTAAGGATTTAACAATAAGGAAATATTGGCAACAATGTATCTCCAGTTTAATGATAGGATAGGTAAACTTATTATATTAAAGACTGCATCTGCTGCATAATGGAATGCGCTTAGATAGGTATTTTTATTAGCTTGTTCGTAAGTTTTATTCCGTTCGTGATTGTTGAGTTTACTGCCACTTGGATGGAGGGTAACAGAGGGAGCATCTATATTTGCGCACTAATTTTTATATGTCTTCTACGTAGTGGGCCTATCTCAAATTCTGGAGAACATTATTAATCAAAGCACGAAAAAGAAAAGTAAACTAGGTATATCACACTATCATACTATTTACACTAATATTATAAAGGCAAAGTTTGTGTGTGTGTATATGTGTGTATGTTTGTTGTTCTTTATCGCCGCAACTACTGAACCGATTTGGTTGATATTTAGAATGGACATAGATTATGCCCTGACTTAACACAGGCTACAGTTTTATACAGAACAATCCAAAGTTCCCGGGGATTTCGAAAAAATCGAAATTTGCTATAGATAGCAATCTACACCTGCAGCTATAGGTAGATTAAGTACTATAGTAAACTTCCTTGAAAATAGGAGCGAGAACGGGAACCGGAAATCCACGATTCCCTCGGGATTTGGGAAAAACCGAAATTCACGCGGGCGAAGCCGCGGACAAAAGCTAGTCTATCTATAATATAATAAAACTGTAACAGATCCAATTCTGTACATTGAAGATATTTTGAAAATTTTTGTTGGAGGGCATTCTATAATCGATACTGAAGCCAAAACTGCAATTTGTTTCATTTTTGTCTGTCTGTCTGTCTGTCTGTCTGTCTGTCTGTCTGTCTGTCTGTATCTTGGCCGCGCATCACGCCGAAACTACTGAATGGATTCGAATGAAACTTGGTACGATTTGAGTTTATACTTCGAGGTAGGTTATAGGATACTTTTTATCCCGAAATTCAGCACGGTTCCCTAGGGAGAGGGGAAGAAAGTTAAAACATGTATTTAGCTGTAATTCATTAACGCGTAGTTCGATTTAACTCATTCTTTTTTTGTTAGAAAGGTAGTACTTTGAGTATTGTTCCGTATATATTTCAAGGTCATAGGTTTATTAGTTCAGAAATGACAGACATTTATTGGGTTCAAATAACTTGGGACCCGGATCTTTGAACGTACGGCTTATTTTAAACTGGTGTGCGTTTAAATTTATGTTTGTCGATCTGTCTATTTGTTCCAGCTAATTACCGAAACGGCTGGATCAATTTTGATGGAACTTTCAATGGCAGATAGGTGATGTTATAAGGAGTAACTTAGGCTACATTTAGTTTAGGTACAAAAAAGGATTATGGGATCCAATCCGATCCTATATAAAACCTATATCCAGGCGGACGAAGTCGCGGGGGTCGGCTAGTTTAATATAAAATAACAAATACATATTCAAAGGAAGATGATTCTAATTGAGAAGGAAGTTAATACAAATTGTCTTTCCTTATTTAATATTGCATCCATACTTTACCCGCAGTGGCCAATATTTAAAGTGCAAAGTTCACTATAGCTTTTACAAATAGGTAAGTAATTAGTTAGATTCAGTCATTTACGGTAATTAACACATCCGGCCACGTCATTTTATTAGGTGCTATACTGTTTTAATGGCTGTTAAATATTTAATTTGCTCTTCCGACAACATAAACGTAAAGCAATACACATATTGACCTTTTAAACTTGAAACTTCTGTTGCTTAGCTATCTAATTAATAAATTATTTTAGCTTCTGTTAGGTATTTATTTAATTAACAAATACAAAAAATTCAAAAACAGTGTATGTATAAACCAACTAACTGACCGGACAGACGTCGTTATATCAAAAGCTATTCGACATTCTCGTAAACACTTTTCTCGTCAAATTCAGGTGATGACGTCGCTCATCTATAAAGTTTAGATAGATGATAGTATTAGATGTCAAGTGTGTGCGTGTCTGTGATTTAAAAACAACCACGAAAATAACACGCACACAAGTATACATCCCACGAACTGAAAGCTATGAACCGTTTGAATGTTATATATAAAAAAATGTAGTTTTTAGGTTTTTCCGTGCAATTTTTCCAATTTTACTTCATAAGAACCTTCCTCAGACTTCAACAAATATTCGAAAAAAAAAAATTGCCGAATTGACCATTCATTTTTGGGTTCCGTACCCAAAGCGTAAAAACAAAGCCCTATTAATGTCACTCTTATGTCTGTCTGTCTGTCCGTGTATCACAGGTCTCTACCTCGTAGATGAAATTAGTTGAAATACCTATACATAAGTACCTACCTGAAATTTTGATATTTGGTGTAGAACGTTGACTCAAAACCAAATATTGAATTAAATATTGAATTAAATTATTTTTCAGGGGGGGCTCCCATACATGAAAAAGAAGGAGGACATAGAGTACTTTTTATCCTGGGACATGAGAAGTCCCATGGGATGTTTAAAAAAATAAATCAAGTATTAATTAATATGCTCAAACTTTCTCCTTTTCTTGAAGTTCATAAAATTATTATCGTGAAATTATCAAACTTTATTCATTTTATATCGCTATAAGTCTCCTAATGACTGTTAATGATTAATTGTTTGTTTCCAACAATTAAGTGCAAGTGACAGCAACCCATAAATCATTGTTAGATAATATTAACATAGATTAACATGCGGAGGCGATTGAAGAATGATAAATATTTATTTATATCGACTATTGGGTAATTAGATTTAACATAAAATATGCAAGAGATCAAATACTAAGTTTTTTATTCAACGACTAGTTAGTTGATGTTTACTTTGGTAAGTCTACATACCTATTTATATTAAACCCATATCCCATAGTGTCACCCATTTATAGCGCTTTCCTGTACAAATTGTACATCGTTTGGACAATAAACCTACCTTTGCTGGTAAGGTAAGGACGCTGACGACTAGCCACGACAGCCTTCATACCCTTGAGCCAATTAAGAAATTATAAATTGCTATAATAATAATAATAATAATTGAGAATCTATACTAATAAATAAAATTGAAGTGTCTGTCTGTAATATCGAAATAACTACCTCATATTAAGCTCATATGGTTATTTGAACGCTACCATAACCGAATCACACGTTTTTAAAATTTTTGTCTGTCTGTCTGTCTGTCTGTCTGTCTGTCTGTCTGTCTGTTTGAACGGGCTAATCTTCGGAACGGCTGAACCGATTTTGACGGGACCTTCACATACAAGTAGATAATTAACCAGGGAGTAACATAGGCTACTTTTTTAACCGACTTTCAAAAAAGGAGGAGTTGTGTTTTTCTACATATGTACACCGATATCTCCGAGATTTCTGAACCGATTTGCGTAATTTTTTTTTAATCGATAGAGAAACATTGCGACCCTGTTCTATAAAAAAATTTGGATTATAACTCCTCAATCCTGATGCTGTAGGGGACCTAATCCCCAAAACTAATGGGTTTTAGAAACTTTCGGTTATTTAAATTGATATTGGGGGTACCAATTAAAGACTTTATCGTTGAATGAACTCGAGTAGGTACATATCCAACTCCTCAACCCTGATGCTGTAAGGAATTGTGTTCCGAAATCGTGGGGATCCCACGGGATTTTTCCGTTTTGGGGACGGGTTTCTACAGATAAGCTACTTTTTGTTCTGGAAAATCAAAAGTTCCCACGGGATTTTTAAAAACCTAAATCCACACGGGCGAAGCCGTGGGCTTCATCTAGTTATATATATAAAGCTACTTGAAGTTACGTATTGATCACCTCTCCTGAACAATTTTGTATGGGACTTTTTCACCATACTTTCCGTGTGTGTAGAATTCAAAAAATTTAGGTCTACAAAATTATAGAGAGAGCTGGACGTGGAAAACTGACTAGAGTACCCTAAGGGATCTCGAAAACTATCAGTCGGAGAGGTACTATCCCCAAACAAAAAATGTTCAACACCTTGGGCAATTGGGTGAACCGGTGAAAAAAATATGGCCACCAAACAAAAAAAATTTTTGTCTCCATACAAAAATTTCTTAATTTTCAAGAGGCTCTCCAGAACAATTTTGTATGGAACTTTTTTCCTCTCACTATTTATGTGCGTAGAACTTATGGGTCTTCCTTCAGGAAAATTATGAAACGTCATGAACGTGGAAAATTTACCAGAGTACCCCAACGGCTCTCAAAAACTATCAATCATAGAGGCATGGTTCTAAAACTGAAAATGTTCAAGACCTTGGGCCCTTTGGTGAGCCAGTAAAAAAAAGATAGGTACCAAACAAAAAAAAATTTCGTGTCCATACAAATTTTTTTTTAAATTTTCAAAAGGCTCTCCAGAACATTTTTGCATAGAACTTTTTTCTCTTACTATTTATATACGTAGAACTTATGGGTCTTCCTTCAGGAAAATTATGAAACTTCATGAATGTGGAAAATTTTTCAGGGTACTTCATGGGTCCTCCAAAACTACCAGTCATACAGGCATGGTCCCAAACAAATGTTATTAAGGACCTTGGGCTATTGGGTGAACCGGTAAAAAAAAGATGGCCGCCGAACAAAAAAAATTTTTTCTCCATACAAATTTTTTGGGTTCTTTTCAAGAGGCTCTCCTGGACATTTTTGTATGAAACTTTTTCCCCTCACTGCACGTATACATAAAACTTAAAGGTTTTTTTCACAAAAAATACAAAACGTAGTGAATGTGGAAAAATTACCAGGGTACCTCATGGGTCCTCTAAAACTACCAGCTATACAGCAATGGTCCCAAACAAATGTTGTTAAAGACCTTGGGCAATTTGGTGAACCGGCAAAAAAAAGATGTCTGCCCAACAAAAATTTTTTTTTGAATTTTCAAAAGGCTCTCCTGAACATTTTTGTATGGAACTTTTTTCTTATCACTATTTATATGCGTAGAACTTTTGAGTTTTCCTTCAAAGAAATTATAAAACGTCATGAACGTGGAAAATTTATTAGAGTACCCCAACGGCTCTCAAAAACTATCAATCATAGAGGCATGGTTCTGAAACTGAAAATGTTCAAGACCTTGGGCCCTTTGGTGAGCCAGTAAAAAAAAGATAGGCACCGAACAAAAAAAAATTTCACGTCCATACAAATTTTCTTTTTAATTTTCAAGAGGCTCTCCAGAACATTTTTGTATAGAACTTTTTTTACCTCACTAAGCGCATGCATAGAGCTCATGAGTGTCCTTTCAGGAAAATACGAAACGTTATGTATGTGGAATATTTACCAGAGTACCTCATGGGTCCTCCAAAACTACCAGTCATACAGACATGGTCCCAAACAAATGTTATTAAAGACTTTGGGCCATTGGGTGAACCGGTAAAAAAAAGATGGCCGCCGAACCAAAAAAAATTTTCTCCATACAAATTTTTTGGGTTCTTTTCAAGAGGCTCTCCAGAACAATTTTGTATGGAACTTTTTCCCTTCACTATTTATGTGCGTAGAACTTATGGGTCTTCCTTCAGGAAAATTATGAAACGTCATGAATGTGGAAAATTTACCAGAGTACCTCAAGGGTCCTCCAAAACTACCAGTCATACAGACATGGTCCTAAACAAATGTTATTAAAAACCTTGGGCCATTGGGTGAACCGGTAAAAAAAGATGGCCGCCGAACAAAAAAAAATTCTCTCTATACAAATTTTTTGGGTTCTTTTCAAGAGGCTCTCTTAGACATTTTTGTATGAAAAATTTTCCCCCTACTACACTTTTAAATAGAACTTAAAGATTAAAGACTATCAATCATAGAGGCATGGTCCTGAAACTAAAAATGTTCAAGACCTTAGGCCCTTTGGTGAGCCAGTAAAAAAAAGATAGCTACGGAACAAAAAAATTGGTGTCCATACAAAATTTATTTTTAATTTTCAAGTGGCTCTCCAGAAAATTTTTGTATAGATCCTTTTTTTCACTAAACGCATGCATAGAACTGATTAGTGTCCTTTCAGAAAAGATACGAAACGTGATCTTTGAGGAATTAACGTGATACCAATATTTTCTTTCTATCTTTCAAGAGACTCTCCAGAATATTCTGGTATTTGGTATGGTCCCATTTCTTTATTTTACGAATATTGAAGAGACAACAAGGCACGCGAGCTGCTTGCAGCTCGCGCACCGAGCGCAACACTAGTTTAAGTATAAGTCTACCCAGTCGAGAATCGAACCCGCGGCCTCCCACTTACTAGGTATGCCATAGCACACGAGTAAATACCGTATATCTATTCGTGTGGCCATAGCGCACTCCACCGTCAGAGACAATATAGACCAGTGAGGATTATTGGTCTGTTGCGAGAGGTCAAACGTCAATATAAAATTCACACCAAATGAATCACGCATCTTCATTATGTAAATAGTGACTTTGTGTGACATTTCAAGATCAAAATATGGTATAAACTGGGTCAACCTCTATTGAAAGGTATATAATTGACCCGGATGTAGATATGTACAACCTAAGTAAATCAAGACGGTTTTGAATCAAATCTGGAAATGTAACATGGGAACATTTTTTTTCTATGTATTGAATAAGTTTAACCGCGCACTGTAAAACTAACAGACAAATGATTATTTATATTATTGTCCTCTTTGATTCTCTTACTACAGCCCTTTAACGTCCCACTGCTGGGCACAGGCCTCCTCTCTCATAGGAGAGAGGGATTTAGAGCTTAGATCCGCCACGCTGCTCCAATGTTTGCGGGCTTTTACCACTATTGTCACATGATAGTGATAATAACCGAGACCGACTGCTTAACGTGCTCTCCGAGGCACGGGGGTGAAACACCGCTAACTATCAACTCCGTTCTGGATCTGAGAATTTTTTGACATAAAAACCTGATACCTAACAATTTTAGCCCGACTCAGGAATCGAACCCGGGACCTCGTGCTCTGCAGTTGAATATGCTAACCACTACACCAATGAGGCAGTCATTTAACTTAAGCAAATTAAATGTCCAAAGTTCTTGAGACCCCAAAGTCCATACTAATTACTAGGTCGGTGACTCTTGTTCTCATACGGGATCTCTTTATTTTTGATTTGATCACATGCGAGCGATGTACAGACTAGAGGGCAATGCTCAGAGTACGTCTATAGAAGTACAAGTACTCCGGGCTTCGGGTGACTCTGAGCGTACTTGTCAGGCCCATAGGTCAATATTTACGTGGAATAATTCACCTACGCACGACTGTAATTTAGATGGCAGAATAAACAGCACCAGCCTACATGCGGTATCCTTTGCTTTAAACGCCTTGCTACGTATTTTTGTGTAACTTTTTTTTTTATTAAACTGAGTTTCAAAGAAAATCATGAATAATGCAGAAGCTCTGTACAGTCTCAGCCATAAATCGTCGAAAGGTCATCCGGGCGCGATCGCTTAGCGCGTACCCACCTACCGTTATCAGCGTCTTGGTTACGTAAGTAATATTATACTCACAGGCATCTGTGACAGAGGTTATTCCATAAATCGTTCCATCTTTTCTTTCCAAGAACAGAACATTAAGGGCCTGTTTCACCACCTTCTGATAAGTATCGTATCAATCGCTATCTACAACTTTCTGTTGCATTGTTTGGTGTTGCTGTTGCAACAATGTATCTGGTGCGTTAGTTTGCGCTGCTATCTAATGCTCCGAGTTCGATTATGTACCTACCCTCATCAACTTACAAATTCTAAACTCGTGAAGCGCGAGGATTTGGTCCTGCCCAAATTACCACCCTAGCGCGGCGAAGCCATACCGCAAAACGATACATATAATATACAAAATATCTATGTATATATTTTGAAAAAGAGTGATGTCTAAATTTCAAATTTCCGTTTCTTCTGAGTAGAAACTGATTTCTGAGCCCATGTAGCCCAAGAGCCCACGACGGCCAGACCTTCGTTATTTTATTAAAGTTTCTCTGTGTATTGGCCCCAACACAGGGAGGAACGATCAGCGACTATGAAGTTGAGATCATGGTTACTTTGGGAGATAACAGGTAATAAATGTGTAAAAAAATCATACGTCTTTACGAGCTTTTATAAAATAACGAAGGTCTGGGCGTCATGGGCTCTTGCTCGAATGTTTCATGTTAGTCACAACAAACAAACTTGATTGTTTCTTGTTGATGTTTCAAAAGGCTATTTATTGCCTGTACCTACCTATTTGTCATTATGCCTATACTTATAAAGTAATTTGTATTTGTATATAACTCTAAGACTAAGACTGCTGAGAAGCTCAGTTTTGAGAGAACTCTACCAGGGGGGCTATTCTCTAACTTAGTTACCAACAGAAAATGGTTGCCAACAAATTAGTTTGATATACATTGCTGCTTTACTGTGTGAAAAATATAAATAGTGATTTCATTTCACACATTAAAACAGCAATGTATATCGAACTAATTCGTTGGCAACCCTTTTTAGTTGGTAACTAAGTTACAGAATAACCCACCAGGTATACAGACGATATCAAGCGAGTCGCTGGACACAAACGGCACAAGAACGTGTTCTGTGAATATCCTCTCAAGAGACCTATGTTCAGCACAGTCAACGTCTACCAGTGGAAATGACGACAGTGTTTGTATTTGTAACTATTCTATATAATATTACCACGACGCCACACATAGCACAAACATTTGATCACTTATTTGAACACGTCTTGTTTGAACATATAATGTGTGGCAGGGGTCTTTTGACTTTGGTATTTGTTCAAAGTTTGAACACTCATTTGCACTTTGCCATTCGGTATTGGTTTTCGAATGCACAGTTCAAATTCAAATGAAACGAACACGAACATATAATATGTTCGTTTCATTATGACAATGTGCGTTCAAAATTCGAACAAATATACTAAAGACCCCTGCCACAATTTTTAAAGTCTGTCCGGCCGGCAATCAAACTTGTGTTCAAATGTTTGTCTGTGTGTGGCGCCGGGGTTATATACTACACAGTTGCCCTTTTTCATACCATACATATTATAGTAATATACTAGTAAAATATCACGGGTTGAATCGCGAACATAAAAGAGGATAGGGTCACATATCAAACTGGACATAAAACTGTCATAATACAAATACAACGACACTTCAAACCCATTTCATCTATATTCAAGGCTGTGTCTATATGTATGTACATAATATTATACCTATTACCTAGCTAATGAAAGATTTTGTCCTGGTGGACTTTTACCTACTAATAAAGGTTTAAACTAACAAAACGAGCGATGCCACACAGTGCGTTGCGGCGTCCGTCGCTGCGTTGCTTCTGTGCAGCCATTGCGGCCTCCTATGTAAAAAATCTGAGATATGCCAGAACGTGCATTGCACCAACACGACGCGTTGCGGGGTCGCTGCGTAGTCCTACATAGAAAAATCTGAGGCATGCCAGAATGTGCACTGCGGAACCTAGGTACATAGAAATATCTGAGGTATGCCAGAAGGTGCATATCGAAATCACTGCGGCGTCCTGCATACAGAATGCAAAATCACATTGCAAAATAATATGCAACAAGAACTTCAATGGCTCATTTTTAACCCCCGACGCAAAAACGACGGGGTGTTACCTAAGTTTGACGTGTCTGTGTGTGTGTGTCTGTCTGTTCCCCTGTAGCGCTCAAACGGATGGACCGGTTTGAATGCGGTTTTTTTTTTGTTTGAAAGGTGAATTAGCCGAGAGTGTTGTTAGCTATGTTTGATGAAAATTGATCCAAGATGGCCGCCGCTACAAAACGGTGGATTAAATATTTTTTCACAACTCCCTTAATATGGGTATCAAATGAAAGGGCTTGACTAGTACAATAGCTCTATGCAAATCCAAGATGGCCGCCGCTATGAAATGGCGAATGTCGGGGGTTTTTTAAATTTTAAAGGAGGATGGGCAAAGTGGTCTACCTACTCAACACAAATGAAACCTATTTCAATGAAAAGCTTATTTTTAGTACTTAATTTTATTATATGGAAGCAAAGCTGTAAGTCTTGGGGTTCAAGAGATTTTCGAGAAAAACATAATGCAGCGGCCCTTACCTTATTTTCTGTTTTATGACCGCAAGATATAGAAGCATTAGGTTATGAAGGACATAATATGCCACCTAGTAACGATAGGAATAGTTTTCTTTCTAACGATAAAGCTAATAATCACACGAGTAGATAGGTACAGAGGGGAAGCTTCTACAAGCGGCCCGCTGTAGGTACACGCACACATAATTATGCGCACGTTTGTCATCCAACTGAGCTGGTTGGAGGTTAGACGCGGGCATCGATGTAGTTCTAATACATACATCGATGGACGCGGGCGTCCGTGAACCGTTGGTGAGTGTTTGTGTGAGTGTACCTACAACGAGCCGTTTGTATGAAGCTTTCCCTCTGTACCTATCTACTTGTGTGACTTATTACTATTATTAGTTATATTGGGCCCGACATTAGGCCGGTTTTGTGCCCCCTGCTGCCAACTTGACCAATGTATTTAATTCTAGACGCTACGCCACCACCACTTACAGCCTTTTAACGTCCCACTGCTGAGCACAGGCCTCCTCTCTTATAGGAGAGGGATTTAGAGCTTAAACCCGCCACGCTGCTCCAATCTAGGTTGGTGGGCTTTAACGATTATTGTCACATGATAGTAATAATAACCGGGGCCGACTGCCTAACGTGCTCTCTGAGGCACGGGGGTGAAACAGCGCCAACTACCAACTCCGAGCTGGCACTGAGAATTTCTTGACAGAAAAACCCAATACCTAACAATTATTTGCCTGACCCGGGAATCGAACCCGGGACCTCGTGATCTGCAGTCGATTATGCTAACCATTAGACCTAAAAGGCAGTTTAACGTAGAACGCTACGCACTATTAATTAAATTCATAGTAGAATTACTAATATAGAGTATTTTTAAAACATTTATTTTTTAGTGAATTTTGAAAAACTCCCATATATTTTGGCATAAACGCTATACGTAATTTGATTAACTACTTATTAGCTTCTTATTTCCATAGAGGGCGTTTGTGTTGATTAGGTAGACCAACGTTCATACATTTTTGCCCATCCTCCTTTATACTTATAAATCTTTTCTTGGATTCCTGTTATCCTATCAAGAGAACGATTCAAATCGTACAGCAAATGGTCGTTAAATGGAAGTGCACTGTAGAGCTTTACTCGCAACGTTTATTCACTTAAGTATTTTATTCACAAAGAAGTTGCATATTTGAACTTCTATTGAAATACAAATTATATTCCATTTAGCTGTTTACCCCTTTTGTGAACCAGATAGATTTGCGATGCAAAAATAGATTTCTCTAAAAATGTTACATCTTGAAGCATTCTTTCATACTTCTACGTGAAATAAGTTTATTTTAACGATCCGCCTTTTTAATTCCGCCATCTTGAATTTGACAAACCTAAACGTTCTATATGGAAAATTTTAAATCAATCCTAACTATAACAAAAAAATAATAATGATTTTTTATCAAATATTGACTAATCTTCTATCTTCTTCTATAATATAATAAAACTGTAACAGATCCAATTCTGTACATTGAAGATATTTTGAAAATTTTTATTGGAGAGTAGAAGGATAGGCCCTTCGAGCAAAAAAAACGCCACTCACAAACATACTCGAATTTGAAAAAGTCGAGTATCTTGGTTTACAGTCGGCCGCCGTCGCTTCGACGTATCGCACGTGTTTCTTGCTCGGAAAAAATGCCGTCCTGTGTGGTTAAATCTTGCAAAAAACGTTCCGAAATACATCAAAAAAGAGACGAAATTACATTTCACGTGTAAGTATATCGTTTCCTCATTTAATTCAGCGCATAAGCTGTGTATTTTTAAAATTTTTTAAAATTAAAAATGTTCTTCAAAAATTACGTAGAATTTCAGTTTTAGAAAGAATGGAGTCGATAATGTATATTTTTTGAAGTAAAACTTTTTTACCCCCGACGCAATAACAACGGAGGGTTATAAGTTTGACGTGTCTGTGTGTGTGTGTGTGTGTGTGTGTGTGTGTCTGTCTGTCTGTTCCACCGTAGCGCTCAAGCGGGTGAACCGATTTGAATGCGGTTTTTTT
This sequence comes from Melanargia galathea, assembly GCA_920104075.1. Taxonomy (NCBI): domain Eukaryota; kingdom Metazoa; phylum Arthropoda; class Insecta; order Lepidoptera; family Nymphalidae; genus Melanargia; species Melanargia galathea. Next base: position 5,354,914 of record OV049855.1, read on the forward strand.
CTTTGAAAGGTGAATTAGTCGGAAGTGTTCTTAGCTATGTTCGATGAAAATCAGTCCAAGATGGCCGCTGCCACAAAATGGCGGATTACATATTTTTCACAACTCCCTCAATATGGGTATCAAATGAAAGGGGTTGACTAGTAGAATAGCACTATGTAAATCCAAGATGGCCGCCACCACAAAATGACCAATGTCAGGGGTTTTCTTAATTTTTAATTTATACTTGTTATCCGCATATAAAAGACTATTTTTTTTTTTTTAAATAATAAGTATTAAGTATACCAATGTCGAAATCTTCAAAAGAAGTAGGTACTGGAGCTCACTAACTGTAATTGAATTAAAATAAAAATTTTACAATAAATGTACTAATGCCAGTCCATTCATACTTTGTTCTGGTTAAAGGGGAGTGGCTTACGAAACATAAAATTTTAATTTATTTGCTTATCCTTGAACGTGATTGGTCCGACCTCACAGGTTATCGGCGTCAAAGCGTGTCGCGAAGGAACTATTCGGGCGCATTTTCGTAGACGCAATTATATGAGAAAGGCTTATCCTTTTACATCGATGATTGGAGAGCACTCTATAATCGATACTGAAGCCTTTTTTTTTCATTTTTGTCTGTCTGTCTATCTGTCTGTATCTTTTTCTTTTTTTATGAAATTCAGCACGGTTCCCTTGGGATAGGGGATAAAAGTTAAAACGTGTATTTAGCTGTAATTCATTAACGCGTTGTTCGATTTCACTCATTCTTTTTTTATTAGAAAGGTAATACTTTATATATTATCCCGTAATTTTTTTTTAAGATAAATATTTCAAGGTCATAGGTTTTTTAGTTCAGAAATAACAGGCATTACAACGCTCAGTATTGGGTTCAAATAACTTGGGACCCGGATCTTTGAACGTACGGCTTATTTTAAACTGGTGTGCGTTTAAATTTATGTTTGTATGTCTGTCTATTTGTTCCAGCTAATCTCCGAAACGGCTTGGTTCGATTTTAACGGAACTTTCAATGGCAGATAGGTGATGTTAGATATAAGGAGTACCTAACTTAGGCTACATTTAGATTAAATACATAAAAGAATTATGGAATCCGATCCGATCCTATATAAAAACCTACATTTACGCGAACGAAGTTGCGGGGATCAGCTAGTTATTAAATAAATTCTTGCCATTGTCAGAAGAAATGGTGAAGAGCAATTTAATCTCGATTATTTTACTGTGGGTTTCTCCACAGTTGTTCTCTTTCAGACTTGGCACCAGAAGAAGCTATAAGTAGTGGATAACGCAAGTCGCAAGCACTAGAACAACTGACCCCATATGCTTTTCCTGACTAATCTTGCTTTTCGGGCACTGTTTGGCTTGGGAACATGGGATCCTGACCACTTATCGTATATTGGATCAATACTTCTCAATGCACATTATCTTCTAATAATGTTTAGATATTTTTTATTGTATACCTACATCATTGTATTTATATACATAGGTAGCGAAAGTTACATAAATTAAAAATAAAATATTGCTTAAAAAAATTCCCGTACCGGGAATCGAACCCGAGCCTCCTGGGTGAAAGCCAGGTATCCTAGCCACTAGACCATACGGGAGATATGAATTGTGGTAAAATTGTCGTACCTACTGTTTATAGATTTAACAAAAAGTAGTAGTCAAATCGTCATATTTTGAAAACTATAATATCTCAACCATTTTAAGCAACTTAAATTAAACCGTAAAAATCTGGTAAAAATATAGAAATACGACTGTTTTCACAATAGGGCGCATTGGTGAATGGTGTTTCACTACACATCTGTACGCCAAGTTCCAAGTTCACGTGCCTCTATCATTTATGTACCTATTCGGAATTCATACCTACTTCAGAATTAATGATCATCAATTTAGTCACTAGTCAGTACCTAATAATTCCGAAATTTCCATCTTCAAAATCTGAGAGTCGAGGCTTTCTCAGGATCATACCTACCTATAATATCTGCGAAAATAATTCCTAGCTATTTTCTAGTTAAGTGAAGGCAAATAGGTATATATTCTGTGGGGTGAAGGTCGACTTCAAAATTATTATCTTTGTACATAATGAAATGATGTTTTGATGAATATAAATTACACACAAGCAAGATGTAATTTTGTTCGTTTGATGTTATTTTTGCCCGAAAACGAAGATTTCGTTTGGTTTGAGCGCTGCGCTGTCGAGATCTATACTAATTAATAAATAAAATTGAAGTGTCTGTCTGTAATTTCGAAATAACTACCACATATTAAGCTCATATGGTTATTTGAACGATACCATAACCGAATCACACGTTTTTAAAATTTTTGTCTGTCTGTCTGTCTGTTTGAACGGGCTAATCTTCGAAACGGCTGAACCGATTTTGACGGGACTTTCACAGATAAGTAGAGGATTAACCAAGGAGTAACATAGGCTACTTTTTTAACCGACTTTCAAAAAAGGAGTTGTGTTGAAATCGCTAAAAAACGCCCTGATAGGTATTTTCGCTGCGCGCGACGGCACGGAACTCCCCGCGCCGCGCCGCGCGCCCCTGCGCCATGCGCCCGCCGTACGCGGTACCGCAGTACGCCGCCGCGCGGCGGGGGGCGGGTGGACCACAAATCTACTTATCCCTCAGGATTTGTGAAAAACCGAAATTCACGCGGGCGAAGCCGCGGGCAAAAGCTAGTTATAAATAAAAAAAATAATCAATAGCAAAATGAATAAAAAATATATCTAAGTACTCAAAATATAAGCTCAGTGGCTTTCATATTTCAACAGCCACTGAGTTAGAGAACAGGGGGGTCAGCCTGTCAGGAGATGGCTCCCTGCGAGTCCCTGCCTACCAGGGGCGTAGCTACCGCCGTATCAATTATACGGGGCCCCCAAGCCACAGGGGCCCCCGACGTGCGTAAGCAAAAATTAACAAAAACTTCCCAAATTTTTGTTTATTTCAGAAATGACAAATGTCAAAAAAGCAATTTCGTTTTTTTTTTTTCGCGTAAAGCGTACGTTCAAGAGCTGGCAACACTCTTCAGTTATAAATGATTTAATAAATCAGTTTGCCGAAAAAAAGCAAGGAGAGTATATATTTAAAATGAATTGTTTGTAAAAATTTTAGAAAAAGTGACAGATAAATAATTATGATGAATAAATATTGCTTTTAATTTTATTCTTTTGTGAGAAGCAAACATTTTTTTTCTTTTGTGAGAAATCTTTACCCTTCATAAGGGCCCCCAAACAGAATTTTATACGGGGCCCCGCCAAGGTACGCTACGCCACTGCTGCCTACACAATTTCAATTGAGAATTACTCCACCGTCATTACTCATTACTGAATCCCGTTTCATACGGGGGTATGCCCTCCAGGTGTTCCAGAACAACGACAATCATAAAACACGGACGGACAACGTTATAAATTGCATTAATGGATCGACAAAATGAGGGTGTGACGCTAAGTGCCGCGGGCACCATTTTGTTATTTACCTAACATTGTATTTTATTAATATAGGGTGGATGCTCCTAAGCTCGGCCCCCGTTCCAAATGTCGGCACACCATTCTATTTCTGTCGGTATAATAGCGTTCTGGTGCCGCTTAGGAACAATGTTATTTGGGAAAATAGTTTTAAAATAAGGCAGCAGTTTAGCATCAAAACGCTAATATCGACAGAAATAGACGGAGTGCCGACTTTTGGAGCGGGGACCGAACTTAGAACTAGAAGCATTGATCGTACTATAGATGTAGGTCTGTATTATACTAAGATTATGATTATGATCATAAGATTTAAAATCTGGAACTAACAAATATCTCGAGAGATTCTATGCAATTCTTAAACGACTTCCTAAAAAGGAGGAGCTTCTCAATTCGGCGCGACCGATATTTACATATCTATACTTACCTATCGGCCTATATTTTTTTCTATGTGTGTGCACACCGATTTCTGCCAGATTTCTGAATCGATTTGCATTCGATTTTTTCTTTAATCAATCGGATTCGGATGTTTGGATCGGAACACAAACATTTTTTAAACTTTTTAGTGGCCTTTGAAGTCGGCTTTTTGTGAACAATTTTATATCATCATTTTACGAGGAAGATTCCATGATTCGCTTAGTCTATAGAATAAGTAAACCCATCCGTGCGTATTCGGAGCGAATCAGCTTGTCATAATATGAGAGATAATTTCCCGGCTAGTGAGCGTAATGGAGCGTATTGTAACGAAAAAATCGCAAGTAATTCTTCTTTGCTCGGGTCGACTTGATTTATGTGCCTTGATACCCCGAATTATGCCGTTAGTCGTTACCATGGAAAACCTCCCTGGGATTTCGTAAATAGGTACCGTACACTTTTACGGCAAAGAATATCTTGACTTGTCGACGAGTGACGACTGAGGGTGCACATAATATAGTGACTAATAGGTACCTACATAAAGAACACAGAACCTAATCTGTGGGCATCAAATTCGATTCAGCAATTATTATTGCACGACAAGTCCGAGCCAATGTACCACCACTACCACCACTACAGCCTTTTAACGTCCCACTGCTGGGCAAAAGCCTCCTCCCTCATAGGAGAGAAAGTTTTAGAACTTAAACCCGCCACGCTGCTCCGATGCGGGTTGGCCGGCTTTACCGACTATACTATAGTCCCATGATAGTGGTAATAACCGGGACCGACTTCTTAACGTGCTCTCCGAGGCGCGGGGGTGAAACACCGCCAGCTTCCAACTCCGGGCTAGCACTGAGAATTTCTTGACAGAAAAACATATAGGTACGTAACAATTATTTTCCGACCCGGGAATCGAACCCGGGACCTCGTGATCTGCAGTCGAATATGCTAACCACTAGACCAACGAGGCAGTTGTACCTATGTAACTTTTACATAGTTTGTTTGATTGAATCAGATACTTCTCTGGTCCGCTTCTCTCCCCTCGATAGAATGGTAATATGTAATTTAAATTCACATTCCAAAAATATCTAAATTCAAAGTTAAACGCCCTGCGGAATTGAACTTGAAAATATAAGTCAACTTCTTGAAGTATCTTTCAATTCTCTACAGTTACTGAAACTTATATTGGATTTCAGTTTTATTTCTACTTGTGGCTAAAACTTTTTAGATTTCCTCCTTTATTTGGTTTCCAAGCAGCCAGAAATATAATATTGAGCAAATTGAAATCAATAAAATAATGATAAAATGTAAAATTCGGGAACTAGGTACCTACTTATTAAGCTGATACAAGTAAAGTTTTTATAGACACAAATATTGGATAAGCATTAATTAAAAACATTTCTACTAGTGTAAAGTATTTATTGTAAAGTATTCACTTATTATAAAGAAAAGCATATAAAATGAGTCTGCTTACCTACGTATAACTAAAAACCTAATCATCTTTTGTTCACTTCCCAGTGGGAAGTTTTTTGTACCTACTTAATGGGGCCGATTTTGTGAATCCCTTTTGACATACTCTCCAAGTTTTAAAGATTTCTAGAGTTTTTAACTTAAGTAGGTAGGTACCTATACGTCTCTGTGTGCAATACACGAATGTGCGTTGGGAATTATTCTTCGTCTCGATTATCTAGGGAACGAAACATGATATTGACGTGTTCACACAACAAAGTTCATTCGACGCATAGGTATCTAATTCTTAACTTGAAACTGATCAGATTTTCAGGAAAATCGTTTTTCCATCCACTGGGAAGTTAGACGTGTGGACCTCGAGGGTCGCACCTAGACCACTTTTCTTACCTAATATTCATATAGAACTATTACCTACTACCCAACTAGCACACTAGTGGAAATAGCAGCCTATTTTGCAACTTTTAGCTGTACTGTAGCGCTTTAGGGGTTCAGAAAGTGGTTTTAAGTTCTACTATTGCTTTCGTAACTGCTCATAGCTGTAAATATCACTAGGGGTAGCAGACACTGAACCAAATGCCACTTTAGGCTTTATAAGAGTTAATTTTACAACCCATTGCCGTCTATAGCTTTAAAAGAGAGTTAAAACATATATGTTAAAACTTAAAACTGCTATAAAGCTTCTATTGCCGCTGCTGTACGCTTCAGAATTGCATAAATACTTTAATTGCAGACTTTGTAACGGAACTGTATAAAAGACATATTTATTACTGTTCTGCCACTGAAAGTTTCATTGCAGAAGTGATTTGTATTTTTGCGCAGACTTAAGTAGCAATTTGATCGACTGTTTTACTAATAGCGATATTAAGGCTTCACAATAGAAGCAGGAGCGTAAAAGCTGCTTCTCATAGACGCCATTGTTTACAAGACAATTATTTATCATTACTTGAGAAATGTATAAGTTTTTATCACAATTTGTAGTAAAATATAACTAAATATAGAACCAGCAACTTACTAAATAAAAATGTAGTCAAGTATGTAATTTCAATATCGTGTAGGTATGTGATATAATATTATTTAAATAATAATATTTTACATATTTTACGATATTCTGAGGTAATTATTGAGGCGCTTTAAAAATACTCCAATAATATCAACTATTTGCACGATAAACTGATCTGCGTTTTTAGCCACTTGCTTAAAATCTATAATATAATAAAACTGTAACAGATCCAATTCTGTACATTGAAGATATTTTGAAAATTTTTATCGGAGGGCACTCTATAATCGATACTGAATCCAAAACTGCAATTTTTTTCATTTTTGTCTGTCTGTCTGTCTGTCTGTCTGTCTGTCTGTCTGTCTGTCTGTATCTTGGCCGCGCATCACGCCGAAACTACTGAATGGATTCGAATGAAACTTGGTACGATTTGAGTTTATACTCCGAGGTAGGTTATAGAATACTTTTTATTCCGAAATTCGGCACGGTTCCCTTGGGAGAGGGGATGAAAGTTAAAACGTGTATATAGCTGTAATTCATTAACGCGTTATTCGATTTCACTCATTCTTTTTTTGTTAGAAAGGTAGTACTTTAAGTATTGTCCCGTAAATATTTCAAGGTCATACGTTTTTTAGTTTAGAAATGACAGGCATTTATTGAGTTCCAATAACTTGGGTCCCGGATCTTTGTACGTACGGCTTATTTTAAACTGGCGTGCGTTTAAATTTATGTTTGTCGTTCTGTCTATTTGTTCCAGCTAATCTCCGAAACGGCTGGATCGATTTTAATGGAACTTTCAATGTTATAAGGAGTAACAGGCTGCATTTAGTTTAGGTACATAAAAGAATTATGGGATCCGATCCAATCCTATATAAAACCTAAAAACACGCGAACGAAGTCGCGGGGGTCAGCTAGTACAAAATATAACTCAAAAACACTTAATACCTTGACTTCATTTATTATTTATTTGTATTCTGTAATAGTCTGACATCAGGAACAACAGATGTATTTAATTAAAAATGAGAGACAAGGTGAATGGATAAGTGATCCTTATTCGTTCAGTTAAACCTGTCATTCATTCAATAAGCGCCACAAGAGCTTTAGTGTGGTGTTAATTATTAGTTGCAGCTCCTGTAGCGCTTTTATGCCACTATTATGAAGCTCTAATTGATAAAGTACTATTATTTGTTTGGGGAGCCAGGGAAACTAGGTTTTTTAGATTTATAACACACTTTTATTATTCACATAACAAAATTAGGTACATGGCGAGAACCACAGACCAATAACATATATGATAGATAGAACATCTTAACTCACTGACACTGCCACAGACTACCATACATAGCCATAGACATAAGTACTAACATTACATGATAATATTTAACACACCCCTACAATGACTAATTCAACTAGTTACAATAAATTAGTCATTGCTACTAATCTTACATCGATACTTATCTTAGATTACATTCAAATTATTTGTAAAATAAACATGTTTCACAATGCACAAAGGTTTTGTTAATACATCAGATACATTTTTATCAGTTGGTATATAATTAATATGAATATTATAATTCTTTACAGATTCTTTTATAAAATGAAATTTTATATCGATATGCTTGGTTCTTTTACTATTTTCATTACAATTTATCATCTTGATAGCACTCTGATTATCTATAAGCAAATAAGTTTTAATTTCTATAGGATAAAAATTAGTAAGTATACCTTTCAAATATAGTAGTTCAGTTGTTGTGATAGATGCAGCAACATATTCAGCTTCAGCTGATGAAAGAGAAACGGTTGGTTGTTTCTTTGAAAACCATGAAATTAAGTTGTTACAATAAAATATAGCACATCCACTTACGCTTTTTCTGTCTTCCTTGTCACTTGCCCAATCTGCATCACAGTATGCTTTAAGTTCTTTAGCTTCTTCAGATTTTGTATATGTAAGAGATTTGTCCATAGTTTGTTTTAAATATCTAAGAATACGCTTACCTGCTTTCCAATGAAATATGGTTGGCCTATCAAGAAACTTACTTAGATATGAGGTAGCAAAAGTTATGTCTGGCCTTGAAGTAGTTGATAAATATGTGAGGCTACCTATTAGCTCTCTATATGGTACATTAGTAATTATTTCTTCATTATCAGATGTTGATATTAAGTCTTTCTCCATAGGTGTTTGTGCTCCTTTGCAGTCTTCCATACCAAATTTATTTAATATTTTCTTTATTAATTTTTCTTGTTTAATTTTAATTGTGTTTCCTTCTCTGTGTATTTCCATTCCTAAATATTCTTTCACTTCTCCTAAATATTTTGTGTTAAATTCCTTTTTCAACTTCTCTATTATAATTTCTCCAGAGCCCAATACCAAGATGTCATCTACAAAAATAAGTATCCAAGTTTCTCCATTATAGTAGAGACAAAAATCATATTTAGATTGTTTAAAATCATTATCTAAGAAGAATTTATGTATCTTTTCATTCCAACAACGTGGCGCTTCTTTAAGGCCATATAATGCTTTTCTCAATCTTAATACTTTTCCTTTTTCTGCTTTGATTCCTTCAGGATATTTTATGTATACTTCATTATTGAGTTCACCATTTAAGAATGCTGTTGGAACGTCCAATTGTTTTAAAGGTTTATTTTCTTGTATTGATATACTTAGTAGAAGTCGAACTGTAGCAAGTCTAGCAACTGGAGCATAAACATCATAGACATTTTCTTCTTGAAACCCTTTAGCTACTATTCTAGCTTTCTTCGTTCCATCTGTCTTGTTTCTAAAAACCCATTTTGTGTCAATAGCTTTGTTACCCTCAGGTAATTCTGCTGTTTCCCAAGTATTTAATTTGTTATGTGCCTCGATTTCTTTATCTATTGCAACCTTCCATTCTTCATTTTTTATAGCATCAGTATAACTGCATGGATCTGTTCCAAGTAAAGTATTTAAACAATATGCAATATTACTCTCCATATTCTCAAAGTTTTCTTCGTAATCATTGAGATAAGCTGGTTTCTTTATGTTTCTCTTTGGTCTTGTATTTGGATCTTCTGTTATTGTCTGATTATCTCCATCTGTATTTTCTTTTTCCTTTTCTTCTTCCTGTTTTTCTTCATCTTTTTCTTCTTCTGTATTTTCCCTTACTTCATTCTCTTTATGAAAGTATATATATTTATTTTCCTCTTCTTCTTTTGGATTTGGACTATACACTATATCCAACTCATTGAATTTGACATCACGTGATATTATAATCTCATTTGTATTAGAGTCCCACAAACGATATCCGTTTTGAGAATATCCTACCATACGTGTCTCTCTAGACCTTTCATCAAATTTACCTTGTCTAGGAAGTATTACTGCCCAACTTTTTGATCCAAAACACTTTAGTTTACTCAAATCTGTTTTACCTCTGAAAATTTCCTCAGGCGTTTTAAAATTTATACTTGACGAAGGACATCTATTTAACTGATATGCTGAACAAGTGATCGCTTCACCCCACAAGTGTTTAGGTAATTTTGTTTCTATTAACTGAGTACGAGCATTGTTGTATAACGTTCTGTTCATTCTTTCTGCTACTCCATTACTTTGAGGTGAGTATGGTGTTGTATATTCTATTCTTATACCTTTCTTGTTACAAAATGATTCAAATTTTTTATTTTTCAGTTCACTTCCATTATCACACCTTATTCTTTTAACTTTAACTTCTTTTTCATTTTCCAACTGTCTTATATAATTTACTAGTTTTTCTGTAGCTTCACTCTTGCATTTTAAAAGGTTTACAACTAAAAAATGAGAATAGTCATCAATAATTACCTGATAGTAGAATTCACCATGTATCCCTTCTGTTCTGGCAGGTCCCGAGATGTCAGTATGCAGCAGTTCACCTACGTAGCTGGATCTTGGATGTTGAACCGTTTTAAACTGAAGTCTAGTAGCTTTACCTAGCATGCATGGTTCACAAACTTTTTTACTTACCGGGAGTTTCAATATGTTTAAGCTGTGCCTGTTCACGTGACCTAGTCTCCTGTGCCATAAATTATCATCAGAGTTGCTATCATTTGTACACTGTAATGACTTATTTTGAACATTTACATCAGTATATAAAATAAAGAGATTTCCTCGACGTCGTCCAATTACATAAGTTTTTGAATTATTTTTGCATATTTTTACAGTATTATTACAAAAGTTTACCGTGTTATTATTCAACATTTTTTGTACTGATAACAAATTAAAAGCTACATTTTTAACAATAAGTGCCTCTAAAGTTATTTCATGACCATTACAAAACAATTTAATAGAACCCTTTTTGTTAGTAGTTATGAACTCGCCATTTGCCACATAAATTTTCACTTCTTTTTCCAATGTTGTAATATTGTCCATAAACTTACTAAATTTTTCTTGTATAAGATGCTCCGTGCATCCAGAGTCAATTACCCATTCAATTTTATAGCTGTTATTATTGTTTGAATTTTCACATACCATATTATATTCCTTTTTGTCTATGCCTGCATAAAACACAAGCTTATCATCCGATGAATGTGAAGTAGAAGTACTCGCTCCTGAAAAGTGTTGACTTCCCCGTCCTCGTCTTAGGGGTCTCCTTGAATTATAACCTCGACGACCTCTGGAACGCTGTGACCATCCAGTTGGTTCAGAATGCCACTCCTGTCCACGTCCTTGACTGTAATACATTGCCTTACAATTATTTGCTTTGTGGCCATTTTTATGACATCTAAAGCAAGTAATAAATGCATTTTCATCAGTATTTTCACTGCTTTTTGATGACATTTTTAATTCTTCATCTAGAAGTCTTGCTTTTACATTTTCAAGTTTTAGGTCATCCTTGTTTAGTGTCTCTATTGCAGTAATTACAGTTTCATACTTCGGTGGTAGTCCAATTAATAAGTAGCAAATCTTGTCTAGTTCGTTTAATTTTTCATTATTGTTTTCTAAATCCTCTATAATTTTATTAAATTTTTGAAAGTATTGTTCTAATTTTTCATTTTCCAAACATTTCAAACTTAAAAGTTGTCTTCTCAAGTAAATCTTCGAAACCACTGATTTTCTTTGAAAAGTATTCTTTAATTTTTCTATCATTGACTTACTAGTTGTACATTCTTTTATTATATTTAGGTGGGTATCGCTTAGACATGAAATTATTATATTTTTGGCTGTAGCATCGTGTTTGGTAAACGTTTCTGGTTTTTCTTCAGATTCACACTTGTTAATGCAATATAGCACGCCTTTTTCTTCTAAGGCTGCCTTTAATCTAAATAGCCAATTATTAAAATTATCAGCTTTCAAGTTGCTAATTTGTATCGAACTAGTGCACGATGACGCCATTTTTTTTTTCTTCACATTTTCTTACCAAAATTATTCTCGAACTTTGTGTTTTGTTTGATACTGGCTCACGTATTTTAATTCGCCCATAACCTGATAAAGTACTATTATTTGTTTGGGGAGCCAGGGAAACTAGGTCTTTTAGATTTATAACACACTTTTATTATTCACATAACAAAATTAGGTACATGGCGATACGATCAAGCAAACAAGAGAACCACAGACCAATAACATATATGATAGATAGAACATCTTAACTCACTGACACTGCCACAGACTACCATACATAGCCATAGACATAAGTACTAACATTACATGATAATATTTAACACTAATGGAACTGGAGGTTGCAAAAAGTTGTGCCCCTTTGGCTGCAAAGCGGCCGCATAAGGTCTGCAGTGCACGCTCTGGCGCTTGAGCTTGGCACTTTTGGGAATAATCGGATTAGCTCCAAAGCTCCAAAGCTGCTAGTTGGGTATACTAGCGGACGCCCGCGGCTTCATTTTTAAAATTCCCAAGGGACCTCTTTGTTTTTAATTAGCTCTTTTTCATCATGATTTTTTTTTCAGTACGGGTTCCAAGTTATATGGAATACTGAGGGTTGTAATGTCTGTAACTCTGTAATAGTACCTCTAAGTAGGTAGGTACAGGTACCTACCTAATGCTTCTAAAATAACAATTTAGGACGAGATTTACGTCTGGGCTGTTTTTACGAGCCAAATGGGGCAACTAACAAAATACATTATGCCTGAAGATGCCGTTCACATACATAAAATTTGAATCTTAAGGCCCTCCGTATAAATCACTGGGGACATCTCGAACACACTCCGAGACTTCAGTACACATAAACATTAATATTAATGGAAATATCTGAATATATTTTATGTTACGGGCGATGTACCTACAGGTTGTGCACAGGTTGTGCAGGTTGACATTAGCGGCTTTGCCCAAATCTTCTAGGTCAGGGAAATAACGGGTGCAACCCCACTTACTGCTATCGAAAACGGAAACAGGTTATAGCAGTGATGATTACTGACAAGATACCATAAAAAACACAAAAAAAAATACCATGTAATGCAATCAACTGACGCCTAAATACCTAAAGTTATCGCCAGGCGCGTGTCGCTCGCGAGACATTGGCGTCGATAACGTTGAAAACAAAGGGCCTTGAACAGGTCTAGAAATTTTTTGTCTCGTTCTCACCTAGGTACTTAAAATAGTGTGAGATATAAAAACCTAGAGACAAAAATATCCAGGTGAATGACCTTGTCTTCACTACAATATTTTAGGCGCAGTCTTCAGTGTCTAAATAGATATTATGGTTATAACCTTCTTGGTGTCGATTGTTGTGCACATCCACATTTTTTTTAATTTTCCGACGAAATAAAAGATTTTGTTAGCGAGATCTTTAGAAAGATGTCTACCTACCGGATACGTTGTTATTCTATGAAAACATTCATTTCGCTAAACATGCCCTACGAAGAGTTCTCCGCGACAGCGAAGCGGCTAGGCTGAGCCGCAGCAGCGTCCACGTGACGCCGTCCGTGGAGTACTTGACGCACCGCCCCCATTTCCCCCCACTTTAGTCAGCCGCAGCCAAAACTTTTTAGGCAACATTAATACAATGGGTATTAGGTACACATAATACATAAACACTCATTGTTCACAAATTTTTACTTGGCTTTTATTATAGGTATCATATACATATTATATACATGTGTATGTACAATTATATTCTGATTCATATATCTAATCAGTTAGAATGCAATATATCTTCATCAGGTTGTCGTAAAGTCAAGCCGCTGAATTTGGCGGTCAACCCATCCCTCTGGGGCGTGCAGCACATGGGTCCTACGAAGTATTTCTCCGCGACAGGAAAGCGGCTGAGCCGCAGCAGCGTCCACGTGACGCCGTCCGTGGAGTATTTGACGCACACCACTGCCCCCACTTTAGTCAGCCGGAGCCAGTACTTCTTCGGGTCCCCGGGGTATACTCCTGTGACATCAAATATGGATATGATATGACTAAAATTATCACCATCATCTTCCGGTCCTTATTCCACGCTATGTGGGGTCAGCATAACATGACTTCTTTTTCCACTCACTTCTATTATACATCAACGCATCATTCCCTTTTACACGCATATCCTCTTTCACACACTCCATCCATCTTTACTTTGATCTTCCTCTGTTCTTTCCCTCCACGAGTCCACACGCATGTCTAACATTCTTCTAGTAATAATGGTTCAAAAACATAGAGACAGTAGAGGGACCATTTGGTGTTAGACATATGGATGTACAAAAAATATAATCTATACTAATATAATAAAGCGGAAGAGTTTGTTTGTTTGTTTGTTTGAACGCGCTAATCTCTGGAAGTAGGTACCTATCGCATTAGAAAAATTCTTTTTGCATTTGGTAGTTCAACTTTTGGGGCAGGTTATAGGCTATTTAATATCCCTAAAATCCTCCCCTAAGGGGGTAAAATGGGGGTAGAAAGTTTGCATGAAATTAAGTTACAGACCTGAAAATCGGCATTTAGATTTTATTTTGAAAAATCTTCCCTTAAGGGTGGTAAAATAGGGGATGAAAGTTTTAATGGGAAGTTTTAATTATAACTTTGCTATTATCAACTTGAAATTTGGAAGGTAGGTTAACTCTAGGGCTTAGATATCAACCTACAAAATATTTCACGAAAATCCTCCCCTAAGGGGGTAAAATGGGGGTAGGAAGGTTGTGTTTTTGAAGTAATTGATATGAAAATAGGCATTTAAATTATAATTTTTAAATTATAAAAACTTGTATAAGTTATTCTGGAAAATCTCCCCTTAAGGGTGGTAAATTAGGGGATGAAAGTTTTTATGAAAGTCCTGTTTTTAAAGTTACATACCTGAAAATCGGCAATAAGATTATTAGTTTTAAATAATAAAACCTTTTATAAGGGGATAAAACTGGAAACTAAAAACGATCACAGCGCCCTCTGGCGGCCTAAGCCGGTAACTTGAAGCAATAGCAGCGCCCTCTAGCAGCCAAAACTGGAAACTAAAAACGATGGCAGCGCCCTCTGGCGGCCAAAACTAGAAACTAAAAACTATCGCAGCGCCCTCTGGCGGCCTTAGCCGGAAACTTGAAGCAATAGCAGCGCCCTCTTGCGGCCAAAACGGGAAACTAAAAACGATCGCAGCGCCCTCTGGCGGCCTAAGCCGGAAACTTGAAGCAATAGCAGCGCCCTCTAGCAGCCAAAACTGGAAACTAAAAAACCAATAGCAGCGCCCTCTAGCAGCCAAAACTGGAAACTAAAAAAAACAATTGCAGCGCCCTCTTGCAGCCAAAACTGGAAACTAAAAACGATCGCAGCGCCCTCTGGCGGCCTAACTTGAAGCGATCACAATGCCCTCTGGCGGCCTATGCCGGAAACTTGAAGCAATAGCAGCGCCCTCTAGCGGCCAAAACTGGAAACTAAAAACGATGGCAGCGCCTTCTGGCGGCCAAAACTAGAAACTAAAAACGATCGCAGAGACCTCTAGCGGCCTAAGTCGGAAACTCGAAGCGAACGCAGTGCCCTCTGGCGGCCTAACTTGAAGCGATCACAGCGTCCTCTGGCGGCCTAAGCCGGAAACTTGAAGCAATAGCAGCACCCTCTAGCAGCCAAAACTGAAAACTAAAATATCTCGATACGACAGCTGCGCTCTCTGGTGGCCGAAGGCAATTAAATAAATACTATATTAATAACTAAATTAATAAATAAATAACTAAATAAATAATTTAAAGCTATTTAGTTATTAAATAATATAAATAATTATCTAAATATGAAAGTGTGGATATTTGGATGTTTAGATGTTTGGATGTTTGTTACTCTATAACGTCGCAACTACTGAACAGATTTGGATGAATTTTTGAATGGAGATAGATAAGGCCCTGACTTAGACCCAAGACCCTGACTATGTTTTAATAGGCTACTTTTTATCCTGGCAAAATCCATAGTTCCCACGGGATTTTGAAATAACCCAAATCTACAGCTATAGGTAGATCACTATAGCAAACTACCTTGAAAGTAAGTATAAAGGTTGGAAAAGGGAGCGGGAACGGGAACCAGAAATTCACGATTCCCTCAGGATTTGTGAAAAACCGAAATTCACGCGGGCGAAGCCGCGGGCAAAAGCTAGTATTTAAATAAAATATAATAATGTATTCGGGAAACGCCGCAGTAAAAATTTAACAGGCACTATGTCTTAAACGACTATGAGTGCTGAGGGCATGAGAAATACCACAGAAATACTAATAGAAAAATTATGTGTCACTACGACGTAACACATAAGCAATTCACGCACACTTTACATCCACGGCGGGGGCATTACTTAGCCAACTACTCAGGACTATTAGTTCGCCCCCGCATGCCATACATTTTCTAACATTAATTATGTTTATGATCTTATCAAATTCTAGTTTATAAAGTACAAAGCTTGTTTTTTGCTTTTCAGTTACCAGAACTAGTTTGTTTTACGCAGTCGGGTTCTTAGTTTTTTTAATTACGTAATTTATTTCGGTCTTTATTTACTTTCCTCTTGTTCGATATGAAAAGTAGTATGTTTAACTCGGGGAAGCCCTTTTACACCCTCAGACTATGTACGCCCTCGCGTTGCTCGGGCATACAACTACTTCGGGTGTAAAAGGGTCCCTCCCCGTCTCGTTAAACAATCTATGTACTATTTTTTTCTATTAAAAAAAAGTTTCTAGTTCTAAATAAACTTTCGAAGGAAATATAGTACCTACCTATGGCCCAGTCGGAGTCCTCGTTAGTGAGCACGCTGCCTATCATCGGCTGGCCGTCGTTGTACTCGATGCCCGCTTTGAGCCAGTGTTTCTCGTCTACGTATATCATGAGCCCCGCCTGGTCGTACAGCGTGGTGAAGTCGGCTTCGATGTACATCTGTGACAACAACAGTTAAAGGAGAAGTTATAAAAAAAGTGTCTGTGTTCAATTTACACACGGCAGAAGTGAAACTTATATTCTAATTTTTCGAAAGCTCCAATATAATATTATGTAACATATTATACTCGTATTACACCTACACATTAAAAGCTTGTTTATGTTTTTGAAATATTTGGAACCGGCTTGAAGTCTATCTCATTCTCTCGCAGGCTAAATCCTATTTGAATATGTATGTATCTTTCTCTGTCACTTGTGCAGCGCCTGGGAACTAAAACGACCTCCTGTAACCCTATGGACTCCTTGTACGCAAGAGAAGGTTTTGGTGTCGCTTTTTCGTTTCATCGATTTCCGAATGCACGATACTAAAGAAACACTTCAACTAGAACCCTACCGACAGGAGTCCCTACAAAAGACCTATCTCCAGCAGTGGACGTCTATCAGTTGATGACGACGACGACGACCGCTTAGAAATACCATCACAGATGATTGGTAAAATACATAGAGATTTTTGGTTTGATACCAAAAGAACAGGCTAAGTTTCAGAGTTTTTAGTTTTGTTGAGTTCATAGTTTTTAGATATAAATAAACAATGTACGGTGGGATAGTAGCGGGTATTTACTACCCGTGCAAAGCCGGCTCGGAACACTAGTTACATAATATATTATCATTACAAAACTAAAACAAAAAATAAATTAGCTAGTTATGCGTTACCTCCAATGTAAAATCATCCTTGAGCTCAACTCCATACACGTGTCCGGTGTTAACGCGATAGTTGTACCACGTTCCCTGCCAGAAGTCCATTCGGTTGCCGGTCGTCACTTGCAGCACGTCATCTGCCAAACTCCACTGGGAGGGTTCGTTCAGCCACGTGAAACTGGACAATTTTATGTTTTCAAAATTAGAAGTCATCTGGCAAGCTGAAAGTAGATAACACTTATGAGCAATTTCTTTAAATTGTGAGGATAGCAAGCAAATAACTTTTAAACATGCAGGGCATAAGGAGACCGCTATCAAAAACTTAGCCCTATTATTTTTTTGTAAAAACTAATTTTTATCGTTTTTTTTATAGTATCTTATCAGTAATTATCAGTAATATCACCTGTCTTCGTTTCCGAAAGCGTTCTCCTGATAAGTGATACCATGTATGTATATCATGGAAGTAGGAGGTACATATCTTATAGGGTGAATGAATTGATCGATTGTCAGATAGATACTTCTTTGGTCAGCTTCTCTCCCCTCGATAGAATGGTAATAATTCAAATTCACATTCCAGAATCTAAATTCAATGATAAACGCCCTGCGGAATTGAACTTGAAAATATGAGTCAACTTCTTGAAGTAATCTTTCAATTCTCTGCAGTTAACTAGTGAAACTTATATTGGATTTCAGTTTTATTTCTACTTGTGGTTAAAACTTTTTAGATTTCCTCCTTTATTTGGTTTCCAAGCAGCCAGAAATATAAAATTGAGCAAATTGAAATCAATAAAATAATGATAAAATGGAAAATTCGGGAACTAGGTAGGTACCTACTTATTAAGCTGGTATAAGTTTTTATAGACACAAATATTGGATAAGCATTAATTAAAAACATTTCTACTAGTGTAAAGTATTTATTAGAGGAAAGTATAAAATGACTCTACTTACCTACCTACGTATAACTAAAAACTAAAAAACCTAATCATCTTTTGTTCACTTCCCAGTGGGAAGTTTTTTGTACCTACTTAATGGGGCCGATTTTGTGAATCCCAAATTTTGACATACTCTCCAAGTTTTAAAGACTTCTGGAGTTTTTAAGTTAAGTACCTACGTCTGTGTGTGCATACATACGAATATAGTGCATATAATTATATGAATGTGCGTTGGGAATTATTCTTCGTCTCAATTTCATCTAGGGAACGAAACATGATATTGATGTGGTTCACACAACAAAGTTCATTCGACGCATAGGTAATTCTTAACTTGAAACCTAAGCTTGAAACTCATAAGATTTTCAGGAAAATCGTTTTTTCCTTTCTTTTCACTGGGAAGTTAGACGTGTGGACCTCGACCTAACCTACCTAGACCACTTTTTTCTTCTTATTAATAACATCCCTAATAATTCATATAGTTATTACTATACTAGCGGACGCCCACGACTTCATACGCGTGGATTTAGGTTTTTAAAATTCCCAAGGGAACTCTTTGTTTTTAATTAGCTCTTTTTCATCATGGATTTTAATTTTTTTCAATACGGGTTCAAGTTATATGGAATACTGAGGGTTGTAATGTCTGTAATAGTATCTCTAAGTAGGTAGGTACAGGTACATAATACTTCTAAAATAACAATTTAGGACGAGATTTGCGTCTGGGCTGTTTTTACGAGCCAAATGGGACAACTAACAAAATACATTATGCCTGAAGATGCCGTTCACATACATAAAATTTGAATCTTAAGGCCCTCCGTATAAATCACTGAGGACATCTTGAACACACTCCGAGACTCTTCAGTACACATAAACATTAATATTAATTGATGATTAAACGAACTTACCTGTAAGTGAAGTTCTATCATAATTATACGAAGGCTTTGTCCGAAGAGATCAGCATAACACATGTAGTCACACATACGGTGTTGCCATCGCGCACTGAAAGTTGAAAGCCCTAAACTAAAAATTAAAAGTTTTTTATATTTATTAGGTGAGGGTACACACACCTCCGGTCTATATATACGTCGGTATTGTGTTCCGTTGCTCATTTAGTTCAGAGCCTCGATCTTTCATTCCTGATTTGATATTTCAGGAGATATTGAAGGGATTATTTTTTGGGGAAAAAATGTGGGAGGGTGGGTTGCTGATCTCTTCGGACAAAGCCTTCGTATAATTATGATAGAACTTCACTTACAGGTAAGTTCGTTTAATCATCAATTATACTTAATGCTTTGTCCTCGAGATCAGCATAACACATGTAGACTTTGAGAGCTTCTGAAATATCACAATCCTTAATCAAAATGTATTGCAATCATTGTGATTATTCACCAGATAATGTAACATTCTTTAATGTAACATTAAGCAATTATATGATTTTATTTTTAAATTAATTATTTTTTATTAATTATTAATTATATTTTTTATTAATAATAATGTAGGTAAAAAATTTATTAATAATAATTATCTACTTGAGCCAGTTTATCTTACAGTAGAAATAACTACTACGTGAACTGGCTTATGATGCTCGATTATATAATTGATTGCAATAATATTGTAAGATACAATGTAATTAATGATTTCTAGGATTGTAATGTATAATAATTATGTAAGATATTCTTATGCATTTATATAACAATTAATAATCATCTAGATTACTGTTATTTAAAATTGACCTGTAAAGGAATCATTATTACCACAATGTTCATCTAGATTACTGTTATTTAGAATTGACCTGTAAAGGAATCATTATTACCACAATTTAGGTACACACTATTGTCAATTTTAACAAATAAGTACCTACTTGAGAAGACCGCTCCAGCGCGGTTTTTCTAATCAATTAAAAATCAATCCTAATTTGCGCGCTTTGACAGCATCTCGGGTGCTTTGCGCTGTGTAAATACATTAGGTATAATATTATGTATTCCACATTCTGTAAGCAGCTGGTTAAACCAGCGGTCCAATGTCTAAGCTGAAAGTAGGTAATTTTTGTGATTTCGTTAGGTTGATAAACAGGTTATGGACATTGTCTCGAAGTGAACTGGTAAAATTAAGATATGCTTATACTGTTAAGACTAGGTAAATATCTGATCTTTTGCCAAAAAGTGGGGAGATGAGATATGGTTTAATGTTTTTATTATTTCACAAGTATTGTGCTACTTCTCACCAGGGATAATAAAGGGACTTATTTTCGTGAATGTTTATATAACCCTAAACTATCGTTAGGAGACCACAAGGACAATCTGTTTTAAAAACTTCAGATGTCTTCTAAGTAATAATATTATACTTCGGTAAGGGCAAGCGAAATCTAAGGATACCTTTAGTTAGAATAAAATAAAATAGAAAAGTTCTTTATTCAAAGAAAAAAACTTTCACAAGTAGGTAGGTAAGTACTTTTGAATCATCAAACCATTGGTTCGGAATACCGTTTCCGGAAAAATCATTTTTCAGCTTCACTGTCGCTTAAATATAGTGGAAAAAAAAAACCGGGTTAAGGCTGATGATCATCAGCTGCTTATAGTGCCATATTGGGCACCTGCCTTGAATAAAGTAGTCAGAATAACAACACTTTGCTGACTGAGGCATTAAAGCATTAACACTTCCAAATGAACAAAAACTTTTGTCACTTCTTTAGGTTTTTTAAGTATTGTTTTATTGATGATTTGGAGAATGAAGCCACCATAATGTTAAGGACCGCTGAAGGGACGCTTTTCCAACAACAACAAGACCCGGATAAGAGACCTGTAGACAGGGTAAATTGACGGCGTACGTGGTTGTTGGAGGGGAATAGAATAATTTGTTTATTTGGACCAAATTTTTGAAAACAAGAAGCTTTCTAAATAAGCGGTATTAAGGTTGGGTGGGCCATAAAAGGGACCACTACAAAACCTGACACTTTATACAATATTCTGTAACGCTTTTAGGACCGTAGAGTAAAAAGGAGGAAACCCGTAGGTAGATAAAACGTTTCTGATCTTGATAAGGTAACTGCATAACCTATTATGGCTATAGTGTCAAGATTTCTAAACCAGGATGTACCTATGTATCGTTAGAACACTTGTGTTGACATAAATTGAAAATATCTACACCGGGAAACAGGAACGTGTTTATTGTATATATTTTGTTTGAAAAAACAGAATCGCTCAATTCCCATTTTTGATTTCTGGATGAATTCTACGCGATTAGGTATGCGTCAGCTACTATAATGTATGCCAAACATATGCGTATGTAAATGACCCACATATGCCGAAGTAATATTAATGAATATTAAACCAATTAATAGAATTAGGAATATATTTCCAGGTTGACACCTTTTTTAAATTTCTTTGGTTATGCAAATTAGATGGGGATAATTGTTGTCCCCAAGTTCTGGCAGTAGTGTTGTTGATGTGTATAATATCATTTGTCAGTTGTTTATTATTTTATTGACAAAAAAAATTTAAAACAAGCTCTAAACAGTCGATATGATAAGAGCGTTCCTCGGTTGTCTAAGCTCCATTAGTCGTGACCCCTACGTGCTACCCCGTAGTTGAACTATCGCAAAAAAAAAAATTACTAACTGTAGATACTCATCGTATCTAGTTTTAGCTAATAGGCTTATTTATTAGCACTAACCCTCGATTGAAATCGGACGGTAGGTAAATGATGTTAGGTATCTTCATAAAATAGTCATAGTTTTCTTGGCTATTTTTAAAAGTAAAACTTGCATATTATGTACAGCTATCGGTAAAGTTTATAACCTACATGCAAGATGTACGGTACCAAATAGCATTTAGGTATTATGGAGAAACCGATTTCGGTTCTCGGCATGCAACTCCAATCTTTCGGAGTTATGTGCGTTTCATAAGCAATTAAACTTCACTAGCTTTAATGATGACAGAAACAGCGTGAGGCATGCCTGAGTTTATTATAGTGATGCTCAAGACATGTGAAGTCCCCTGATCCGCATTTGGTCAACGTGGTTGACTATAGCCTAAAGACTTCACATTCTGAGAGGAGACCCGTGTCCTGTGTTGGGCCGGCTAGGTGGCTCATCATGATGATGACGACAACCACAGGATCTGAGCGCGCGACAACCAATTTCGTTATTTTTTGAATACAAAATGTGCAGTGTTCAAACTGAACGAAAAAGAAAAAATTTACACCACCAAGTTGTTATTAAATTTGAATCTTAGATATTTTTTATTATTATGAGTTTTAATTATAAATTAAGGATCTTTTAAGTTTATTGTTTCCCTGAAAATTTTCACTGAAACAAGCTTAGTTGTTGAAATGTTGTTTATATAATTTTCTTAAGAATTTAAGTTTCAAATTAAGAATTTAAGAATGTTTTTACCGTTTGGCTTCGGTATCAAGAATATGCTTGATATAAAGCGCTCGTTGCACGGATCGTGTTCTGTATAACACGTGATGACAAGGGTATTTTATAGCCAACATAATATAATAGGACCCGAAGTGGGTACTTACATTAGGGACCAAGATTTATAAAAAATGCCAGTCTCCCAGCGTTGTTGCTTACCCTGCCCTCTAGCGACGACTGTGGTGGCTGCAGATCAGCGTGGGCGCAGAGTAATCTCGCGCTCCACCCGGGCAAAGAGGCCAGGCCTCGGAACCCGTACCAGGACTGCACCAAAAAGACTCGTGCGATGCTGTCCACTGCCAAACTTACTCGCAGGCGGAGTTCTCGACGTAGTCTTCTCGTCTCGTGGAGAATAAAGTTCCGACGAACTATTGAATCGGAATGTTGATTTTGATAATTGGTTAATAGAATCCCACAGAGATTTGATAGTTATCTGTGTGTCCCTGTCTTCTTTAGCAATTATTAGTGTAATTATCAATAGTACTTCCTAGACAGGAAATAGCCTAGCCCAGTTGCTTTTGGCTCATTTCGTCGCTTTCCAAAATAGTGGTCCTATTTTCATATATATTTCCGATTTGGGCGCGGCCGCTGGCGCATCTACTAGCGTGTGGCGTGCAATTACTAGGAAATAGGTATTTTACCGTAACCCCTTGCATAGTTCATCTGGTACGCCCTTTGTTGTAAACAAATAGCAAGGCCTTGGATTTCCCTTTCGTATAGTTTTCTACTGATGGGTCATTCCCAAATCTCCATAAGTTTTCAGAGTCCAGCTCGATAATCGGAGGTACGTCATCAGTTGGGACCAGGGCCTCTGTTACCACGGTTGTGACCTGTGGTCGTGATGAGCTAATAACCACATTTGGTTCTGATTGAGTGCTTCTTTGAAAGGATTGTTTATTTATTTATTTTTCTTTAGTAACGGTTAAATCGTTGTCTGACGTTGTCATTACAGCGACAGTAAAAATATCAATGCCGGTGTGCCGGCATATTAACTTATTGTATGGTCTCACGTATACTAATAAGGTAACAATCCTGGTCGGGTATTCCATGTATACAGTGAAGTGACAATCCCACAGACTACCCGCATCACTAGTATAGCTTCACGTCTACTAATAAAGTAACAGTCCTTGTAATTGCTCGCAGTATTAGTCTTACACGTGAAGATTTAATGCGATATGGCCTCTTCTGGCCTCGCGTATACTTTAAAGTGATAACACTTGTCGGGCGGTATATCGCGTTTACGGTGAAGTGACAGTCCCACAGACTGCCCGCATCACTCGTATGGGTTCACGTCATATACTAATAAAGTAACAGTCCCATAAACTGCTCGCAGTATTAGCCCAGCCCGTGAAAAAACGCGCTTACCTATAGCTTGTGTTTTGAAGTGTTAACCCCAAAAGTTAACCGCATCAAAGCTAGTAGGTAAGTAATTTCATCTGTATACATATTATTGAAAAACACTTGACTAACCTCTGAAACTCGATGTTGATCGAAGATTTTTCTCCAATTTTCTTAAGTTGTCATGATTACTTCCGTTCTCCGTGACACTAAACACTTTTAAATTTATAATTTAATAATTTACGATATTATTTGAAATTATTTTAAAATACGTGCGCTCCGGCAGAGCACTGAAATGTGAATGAGCAACGGAACACAATACCGACATATATATAGACCGGAGGTGTGTGTACCCTCACCTAATAAATATAAAAAACTTTTAATTTTTAGTTTAGGGCTTTCAACTTTCAGTGCGCGATGGCAACACCGTATGTGTGACTACATGTGTTATGCTGATCTCGAGGACAAAGCATTAAGTATAATGGAAATATCTGAACATATAACCCCCGCAGATTGCTATTGCGCTGGAACCTTGTCACATTAACATCGGTGTGACGTCAGATGACACTAAAATATACAGTCGGCAACAAAATTTTTTTTAGAAATAAATTAAACAGATTGAACAAATAATTTTCAACTTATGTAAATTATAAGTAAATGTAGTAAATACCCTAATTCTTCAACTCCGCTCATGTACCTAATCATATTCTTGTAATTCGGAATGGATTTTTTTTTTCAGAGTGAATCACAATCATTTTCAGTCTTAATAATAAAAACTCGTCTAATAACTAATAAAAAATCAACACGAAACTTAACAATAATAAAACAAACAACAATAGCAACAAAATTTGTGAATTTAGTAATAATTATTCAAAACTCGATACGCATATTCTGCCAACAGTTTTGTTAACGGTACCGACGTCTGTCTAGTGATGACGTCACTAAAATGGCGGCCAGGCCAATTTGCGGGGTTTATATTTTATGAATGTTACGGTTTGTCCGTAACGCACCCCCCCCCCCCCCCCCTTTCTCCCCACTTTAGTCAGCCGCAGCCAAAACTTTTTAGGCAACATTAATACAATGGGTATTAGGTACATAATACATAAACACTCATTGTTCACAAATTTTTACTTGGCTTTTATTATAGGTATCATATACATATTATGTATATACATGTGTATGTACAATTATATTCTGATTCATATATCTAATCAGTTGGAATGCAATATATCGTCATCAGGTTGTCGTACAGTCAAGCCGCTGAATTTGACGGTCAACCCATCCCTCTGGGGCGTGCAGCACATGGGTCCTACGAAGTATTTCTCCGCGACAGCAAACGGGCTGAGCCGCAGCAGCGTCCACGTGACGCCGTCCGTGGAGTATTTGACGCACACCACTGCCCCCACTTTAGTCAGCCGGAGCCAAAACTTCTTCGGGTCCCCGGGGTATACTCCTGCAAAATCAAAAATGAATATGACTAAAATTATCACCATCATCATCACCTATGTATCTTAAACGACTATGAGTGCTGAGGGCATGAGGTATAATGATAGAAAAATTACGACAGAACACATAAGCAATTCACGCACACTTCAATAAATTCACGATCGTGAACGTGCGGCAGGCCAACGCCAAAGGAGAGTCCACTCTATAGGAGAATTATGACTGAATACGCAGAAAAATAAATTATTCTTTAAAAAATAGACAAGCCGTAGGCAACAGTGTTTTGAAAGTACAATTATAGAGCTAGTGACTGACATAGTTATAAACCTATGTCAGTTATCATATTTTATTTTTGAAAAAAAAAATTGTATAAGTAGGTACACAGGTTCTTTGAACGAAAACATTTCAACGTATTTCGGCTTTTCTATTGACAAAAAAAAACGTACCTACTTGGTAGCAATTTTACGAGGGTTTGGTTTTTAAATAAAAATCAAACCCTCTTAAAATTGCTTTTTTTGCCTCGTAAAATCTATCTATCTATAATATAATAAAACTGTAACAGATCCAATTCTGTACATTGAAGATATTTTGGAAATTTTTATTGGATGGCACTCTATAATCGATACTGAAGCCAAAACTGCAATTTTTTTCATTTTTGTCTGTCTGTCTGTCTGTCTGTCTGTCTGTATCTTGGCCGCGCATCACGCCGAAACTACTGAATGGATTCGAATGAAACTTGATACGATTTGAGTTTATACTCCGAGGTAGGACATAGGATACTTTTTATCCCGAAATTCAGCACAGTTCCCTTGGGAGAGGGGAAGAAAGTAAAACGTGTATTTAGCTGTAATTCATTAACGCGTTGTTCGATTTAACTCATTCTTTTTTTGTTAGAAAGGTAGTACTTTAAGTATTGTTTCGTAAATATTTAAGGTCATAGGTTTTTTAGTTCAGAAATGACAGCCATTTATTGGGTTCAAATAACTTGGGACCCGGATCTTTGAACGTACGGCTTATTTTCAACTGGTGTGCGTTTAATTTTATGTTTGCCGATCTGTCTATTTGTTCCAGCTAATTACCGAAACGGCTGGATCGATTTTGATGGAACTTTCTGGTGATGTTATAAGGAATAACTTAGGCTACATTTAGTTTAGGTACAAAAAAGGATTATGGGATCCAATCCGATCCTATGTAAAAGCCTATATCCACGCGGACGAAGTCGCAGGGATCAGCTAGTAATATAATAAAACTGTAACAGATCCAATTCTGTACATTGAAGATATTTTGAAATTTTTTATTGGAGGGCACTTTATAATCGATACTAAAGCCAAAACTGCAATTTTTTTTATTTTTGTCTGTCTGTCTGTCTGTCTGTCTGTATCTTGGCCGCGCATCACACCGAAACTACTGAATGGATTCGAATGAAACTTGGTACTATTTGAGTTTATACTCCGAGGTAGGACATAGGATACTTTTTATCCCGAAATTCAGCACGGTTCCCTTTGGGAGAGGGGATGAAAGTTAAAACGTGTATTTAGCTGTAATTCATTAACGCGTTGTTCGATTTCACTCTTTCTTTTTTTGTTAGAAAGGTAGTACTTTATATATTGTCCCGTAAATATTTCAAGGTCATAGGTTTTTTAGTTTAGAAATGACAGACATTATAACCCTCATTATTGGGTTCACGTTCACTTGGGACCCGGATCTTTGAACGTACGGCTTATTTTAAACTGGTTTGCGTTTAAATTTATGTTTGTCGGTCTGTCTATTTGTCCCAACTAATCTTCAAAACGGCTGGATCGATTTTAATGGAACTTTCATTGGCAGATAGGTAATGTTTTAAATTAGTACCTGTAGCCCAATCGGAGTCCTCGTTAGTGAGCACGCTGCCTATCATCGGCTGGCCGTCGTTGTACTCGATGCCCGCTTTGAGCCAGTGCTTCTCGTCCACGTATATCATGAGCCCGGCCTGGTCGTACAGCGTGGTGAAGTCGGCTTCGATGTACATCTGCGACAACAACAGCCGCTTACGAGCCGCTGGATACAAGCGGCACAAGATCGTGAAGTGTAAAGTCCCTATAGAAGACCTATGTCCATCTCTATGTCCTATGTCCGTCTATCGATTGATGACGACGACGACCTCTTAGAAATACCATAGGTAGGTACGGGCTTTTTATTGTTTTTTTTTTTTTTTGGGAATGCAAAATACATAGATTTTTCGTTTGATACCAAAAGAACAGGCTAATTTTCAGAGTTTTTAGTTTCATTGAGTTCATAGTTTTTACTTCAGTACAAACCACAACAGCAGGGCTATTCTGTAAAGCCATTTTCGAATTATAGAGAGTGAATTCGAGATGAGTTTGCTAATTTGTACTCTGTAAAACTCGATAGTACACGTCTTCTCACTCAAACTCACTTCACTTCGCAAGTGCGTAGCAGATGTTTACAGAATATCAAACCAAGGTGAAGTGAGTTTGCTTTCGAAGCGAGTTATCTCACTTGAGTGAGCTTCGATATTGAAATGGTATTTTAGAGAATAGCCCTACAGTTCTAACGCAGACTTAAATTGTACATTTATCTCACGTTACCTATTTATTCCATTGTCCTAGGTGAAAGACAAATGCGACGCGATGTGATGCGACACGAAGCGACGCGATACGACTCCATAGAAAATGACAAACTTTCTACGCGCCAACGTAGGGCATGTGAAAACTCAGCTACTGTTTGATATTTTCGCGTCGCGTCGTATTATGTCGCGTTCTCGCTTTTGTCATTCATCAAGGACAACGGGTATGACACGCCACACGTGGGACGCTAGCCAAAGCCAACGACGCCATACGTTCACAACAGCAAAGTGAAGTATGATGCACATAATATACATAACATTCATCATCATCATCATCATGATCAACCCATTACCGGCTCACTACAGAGCACGGGTCTCCTCTCAGAGTGAGAAGGGTTTTGGCCATAGTCTACCACGCTGGCCAAGCGGATTGGCAGACTTCACACACCTTTGAGAACGTTATGGAGAACTTTCAGGCATGCAGGTTTCCTCACGATGTTTTCCTTCACCGTTAAAGCAAGTGATATTTAAATACTTAAAACGCACATAACTCAGAAAAGTTAGAGGTGCGTGCCCGGGATCGAACCAACGACCTCCGATTAGAAGTCGGTCGTCCTAACCAGTAGGCTATCACAGCTTTTTACATAACATTACAAAACTAAAACATAATAAATTAGCTAGGTACAAGTCACGACAAATAAGTCGTGTGGTGACCTTCAATGCGCAGAAGTCGAAAATGAGGTATCTCGGGGTGTGAGGGGGACGCGGGGAAGGCGTGGGGATCGTTCGTAAGCACTGATTAGCTCTCGCGGATCCCTTGTAAGCGTTGATTGGCTCTCCAATCGTATTGTGTCCCGCTCACTCGTACGACGCTGCGCGCACTTGACGGTCACCGCTCGACTTACGTGCCGGGGGTTATATGCGTTACCTCCAACGTAAAATCATCCTTGAGCTCAACTCCATACACGTGTCCGGTGTTCACGCGAAAGTTGTACCACGTTCCCTGCCAGAAGTCCGTGCGGTTGCCGGTCGTCACTTGCAGCACGTCATCTGCCAAACTCCACTGGGAGGGTTCGTTCAGCCACGTGAAACTGGACAATTTTATGTTTTCAAAATTGGAAGTCATCTGGCAAGCTGAAAGTAGGTGACACTTGTGAGCAATTTCTTTAATTTGTGAGGCTGGCAAACATATAAACATACAGGACATAAGGAGACCGCCACCAAATATTTATCGCTATTTTTTTTTTGTAAAAACGAATTTTTTATCACTTTTTTTTATAGTATCTTATTATCAGTAATTATCAGTATTATCACCTGTCTCTGTTGATAAGTGATACCATGTATATCATGGAAGTAGAAGGTGTCTTATATCTACTGTACAAGGCAGGTACCTAGCTTATTTCCATGCCAGAGAGAAGTAGAGTGAATGGATTCGCCATTCGTCGTTAGCGTTGTTACACTTTCTGATAAATTATTAAAAATATTGAAAAACTAGCTTGATGCTCGCGACTTCGCCCGCGTGCTTTCATACAAATCTCATTTTCTATTTAACCCACTTGGGGATAGAATTCCCAAAAATCCTGAAACACGTAATTCTTTATTTATAACCGACAGTACAAATACCGATTTTCATTGATATAACTTTAAAAATCACGGACTTTCATACAAACTTTCATCCATAACCCATTTGGGGGTGTTTTTTCCAAAGTTTTTTAATCTGGTAACTCTTTATTTTTAACCGAAAACCTAAATACCAATTTTCATGGATATAACTTGAAAAATGGCGGACTTTAATACAAACTTTCATCCCCTATCTAACCCGCTTAGGGGTAGAATTCGCAATAATCCTTTCTTAGTGTGCGCCTACGTCATAAAAGGAAGCTACTGTGAAAATTTCAAGTTTCTAGCTTCAGTGGTTTTGGCTGTGCGTTGATTGTCAGTCAGTCAGGACAAGCTACTTTATATTATTAATAGATATGAAAAACATTTTCCGACATTTCCAACAATTGTCGTCTTATTTCAACCAATTTACACAAACTATACACCTAAACTATACACCTAAACCTTCCTCATGAATCACTCTGTGTATTGGTGAAAACCGAATGAAAATCCGTTCAGTAGTTTTTAAGTTTATCGCGAACAGACAGACAGACAGACAGACGCGGCGGGGGACTTTGTTTTATAATAATTAGTCATACTCACTATTTACAGTTACACACGTTACTGTTAAGCAGATCACCGCTAACGTCACTAGCGCAGCCTGACGGGGGCAGTAGCGGGCTACCCTGCCGTTCACCATTTTATGTGGACTGACAACACTGGTTCCTACTTGTTATTGTTTCTCTTAGGTTGGTTTTGGGTCCCAAACTCCCTAATTCATCAAACCAGCACACTTTTCCTTAATAATCTAACACTAGTATTAGTAACTAAGTTGAAAGCACCAAGAAAATTCACAAGTAAAGAGGAATGTTACCTCCTATTGTGTATTTATATGGAGACTTGTAACCGAGTAGGTACCGAGTACTGACAAGTGACAATCTGCTGATACCTACTGACAAAGTGCTGTAAGAGTACTCATAGATAAAATGTAAATCGTAAACGAATTGCTTATGGCCTACCTACGTGCTAAGATAAAAATATAATGCGTCATGAGTCATGACGGTATCTACACATTACCTATGTACATATTATAATAAAATTGTAGACTTGCGGTATCTGTACATCAAAGGTTTTTGTAAAATAATAACTGGGAGACGTTAGGGATATGTAATAGAACGTAGAAAAGGTAGGTATTTTTGAAATTTTTGTCTGTCGGTTTGTCTGTATATGTTTGTGTGCGCATCACGCAAAAACTACTGAATGGATTGAAATGAAACTTAAGTAGTACGGAGTAACATATAGGATACTTTTTATCCCAAAATTAAGCACGGTTCCCTTGAGAGAGGGGATGAAAGTCAAAATGTGTACTTAGCTGTAATTCAGTAACGCGTGGTCCGATTTCATTCATTCTTTTTTGATATAAAGGAAATACTTTAAAGATTGTTCCGTAAATATTTTAAGGTCATCAGTTTTGTAGTTCAGAAATTACAGCCATCACAACCCTCAGTATTCCATATAACTTGGAACCCGGATTGTATACGGACCTTTGAATATCCAGATTATCATCTGGTGAGCATTAAAATTTGTGTTTATCTGTCTCCGAAATGCTGAACCGATTTTGATGGGACTTTCACTGGGAAAACCTTAGTGATGGGAAAGAGCTATTAAAAAATTAATAGGTACTCATTACTATAGTTCCATTTGAATGCGCAACTTTTAACAGTATGAGCTCAAAGGAGCTTAGGTAAAACAAAGAGTTCCCGCGGGATTTTTAAAAAAAGTGATTACGTGTCATAGCATTATCATCTTGTTAATGTGATCAAAGACTACCAAAAATAACTCAAGTTTCAAACGTTTAAATTAAAACCACAAAGTACATTGATTACAGGTTCTTCGTCCGAGATTACAGGGGTATAGAGTTAACACTGAGAATTACGCACTAGCGCCATCTAGCGATATGCGACGTCACTGAAGCCAAGCAAATCTCACTCCTTGGGATATTTTCAATCGACTTCAAAAAAAAGAGGTTCTGTAATCGACTCGTATGTATGTATGTTCGCGATTATTTCAAAAACGAATGAACCGATTTTGATGATTTTGTCATTATCTTAATCTGCATACTTTCAGGAAGATTTTTAGTATATATAACACTCCTATTTATATTTATTATTCATTAATGTACGAAGTTACACGCATAAATGTACCCATATGTCACTAATATTTTTGATTGGTATGATTTTTCTGAGACTGTTGGACTGAAGACGGTTTTTTTTTAATATTTTAGCTATATTAGTTCTGCACTAATTGTACAGAAGAAAATTGCAAATAATTCGAAAATTATGTGTTGATTTATACATTCACAATCTAACAAGTATAAATTGAAAATTTAAAAAACCCCCAACATTTGCCATTTTGTGGCGGCGGCCATCTTGAATTTTCAATAGTGCTATTTTACTAGTCAAGCCCTTTCATTTGATACCCATATCAAGGGAGTTATGAAAAAATATGTCATCCGCCATTTTGTAGCGGCGGCCATCTAGGACCGATTTTCATCAAACATAGCTAACAACACTCTCGACAAATTCTCCTTTCAAACAAAAAAAACCGCACTCAAATCGGTCCACCCGTTTGAGCGCCACAGGGGAACAGACAGACACACACACACACACACACACACACACACACACACACAGACACAGACACGTCAAACTTATAACACCCCGTCGTTTTTGCGTCGGGGGTTAAAAACTCAAAATCGACCTCTGTATATACAGAGGTTAAGTTTTTAAAAATGCTTTTATATTTGAACATGAGTTCTATTTTAATTACTAGCTTTTGCCCGCGACTTCGTCCGCGTGGGGTTGATTTTCATAATAATCCCGCGTCAACCTTTGTTTTCCCGTTATAAAAAATATCCTATGTCAATCTCTAGGCCTTTAACTATCTATATGCAAAAAATAAAATTGATCTGTTCCGTCAGTCTTCTGTTTCGGCGTGATTGAAAGACAACTATAAATGAAAATTTAAAAAACCCCCGACATTCCCCATTTTGTGGTGGCGGCCATCTTGGATTGGCATAGGTAGTGCTATTCTACTAGTCAAACCTTTTCATTTGATACCCATATTGTGGGAGTTGTGAAAAAATATGTAATCCGCCATTTTGTGGCGGCGGCCATCTTGGACCGATTTTCATCAACATAGTTAAGAACACTCCCAACTAATTCACCTTTTAAACAAGAAACCGCATTCAAATCGGTTCGCCCCTTTGAGCGCTACGGTGGAACAGACAGACAGACACACACACACACGCACGCACACGCACGCACGCACGCACGCACGCATGCACACACATACACACACACGTCAAACTTATAAACTTATAACATCCCGTCGTTTTGGCGTCGGGGGTTAAAAAAGAATGAGATAATTTTTCCCCCACCTCGCCCGACCGCCCTGCGCCCGTCATACCGCACTTTAGTAGCGCGCACTCACGAAGATGGAAGTAAAGTATAAAATTTTATTGTATTTATGGTTCACTATTTTGGCGACAGAAAAAAAAAAAGCTGTGATAGCCTAGTGGTTAGGACGACCGACTTCTAATCGGAGGTCGTGGGTTCGATCCCGGGCACGCACCTCTAACTTTTCGGAGTTGTGCGTTTTAAGTATTTAAATATCACTTGCTTTAACGGTGAAGGAAAACATCGTGAGGAAACCTGCACGCCTGCGAGTTCTCCATAACGTTCTCAAAGGTGTGTGAAGTCTGCCAATCCGCTTGGCCAGCGTAGTAGACTATGGCCAAAACCCTTCTCACTCTGAGAGGAGACCCGTGCTCTGTAGTGAGCCGGTAATGGGTTGATCATGATGATGATGATGATGATGATGATGATTTTGGCGATGGCTTACACATATAAAAGATAGATATAAATACTGTTGCGCGTTTTTTATTGTTTGGACTATTTAAGATAAACATTTCCATTGTACATTATATTATGCATGTAACTCTTAACGGTTTTTGCATGCCAGAATACCTCGCAGAGTGCAGAAATTTTTCCTACTTAATTGAACTTATTGTTATATTTTGGACAATTCACACAATATCTATAATATTATTAAGGATATGTGTGAATAGATCTTGAATTTTGGAACAAAGAAAATAATGTAATGGTTACGCTATAAGGCTTTATGACAAAAAGTTTCCTCTTATCTATACTCTATACTGAAATTATAAAGCTGAAGAGTTTGTTTGTTTGAACGCGCTAATCTCAGGAACTACTGGACCGATTTCAAAAATTCTTTCACTGTTGGATATGTACGTAATCCTTGAGTGCTTATAGGATATATATTATGTACCACGGGCGAAGCCGGGGCGGACCGCTAGTTAACAATATAATATTGTAATTACCTTTAGAAGGGGATGGCAATGCAGCATCTAAAGAAACATTTTCAGGCCTGTTTGTGATGTCAATCAATGGGTCTTCATCCATTTCAGATCCTGAAAGATAATAAAAATTGTGGTTATCCTATAAAGCTTTTTGACAAAAAGTTTCCTCTTATTAACAATATAATATAAAATATTGTAATTACCTCTAGAAGGGGATGACAATGCAGCATCTAAAGAAACATTTTCAGGCCTGTTTGTGATGTCAATCAATGGGTCTTCACCCATTTCAGATCCTGTAAGATAATAAAAATTGTGGTTATCCTATAAGGCTTTTTGACAAAAAGTTTCTTCTTATTAACAATATAATTATTTTATCTACACCCATGCTTTAAATGCTCTATTAAAGATTCTGAAACAGTTAGCTTATTGCCAACATTAGAACACACAATGTTGTAACAACCATTACATCATCCAAACGAGTGTTGTAATGAAATTCAGTACATCATCCGTTTTTAACCCCAACGCAAATAAGATGGAGTGTTAAGTTTGACTTGTCTGTGTGTGTGTGTGTGTGTGTGAGTCTGTGTGTGTGTGTGTGAGTCTGTGTGTGTATCTGTTCCCCCGTAGCGCTCAAACAAGTGAACCGGTTTGAATGCGGAGGTGGGAATGGGGGTGTGGGCGTGGGCGTAGGCGTGGGTTGGGCGAGTTGGGTGTGGATGTGGTTGTGGGTGTATGTATGTGCGTGTGTGTGTGTGTGTGTATGTGTGTCTGTTCCCCCATAGCGCTCAAACGGGTGAACCGGTTTGAATGCGGAGGTGAGGATGAGAGTGTGGGTGGGTGGGTGTGTGTGTGTGTGTGTGTCTGTTCCCCCGTAGCGCTCAAACCGGTTTGAATGCGGGGGTGGGGATGGGGGTGTGGGTGTGTGTGTGTGTGTGTGTCTGTCTGTCTGTTCCCCCGTAGTGCTCAAACGGGTGAACCGATTTGAATGCGTTGTTTTTTTTTGTTTGAAAGGTGAATTAGTCGGGAGTGTTCTTAGTTATGTTTTATAAATTGGACCGCCACAAAATGGCGGATTACATATTTTTTCACAACTCCCTTAATATGGGTATCAAATGAAAGGGCTTGACTAGTAGATTAACACAATGCAAATTCAAGATGGCTTCAACACAAAATGGCGAATATCGGGGGTTTAGCAGTAAGCTAACTGTTTCAGAATCTTATAGAGGATTCATATTATGGGTGTAGATAAAGTCTTGTATGCAACTGTTGATAATTAGGTATTAAAACACTCATGTGATAAACCCACATTTGTGTTTTAATACCCTTTATTATACAACAGTTGCATAAATAACTAATAGTTACCTCTAGAAGGAGATGGCAATGCAACATCTAAAGAAACATTTTCAGGCCTGTTTATGATGTCAATCAGTGGGGCTTCAGCCATTTCAGAACCTGTAAGATAAAAAAAATATAATAAAATTATGGTTGTATTTGCCATAGTTACTAGAAAGATTAGTAATATTATGCTAAAATATCATTTAAAATAATTGTAGCACTAGAAAAAGAAGAACTTAAAAGGTATAGAAAAGAATACATAACTATGCTAGTTTATAGTTGGGGCCTAAACTGATTTTGGGTGGAGTATAATAAATTCTTTATTATTTCTAATTTGTGCTGCTAGCGCCTGAAAGTTCAACAACTGTCTAATATTATCATAAGAAAGACATATCTACCCACCTGGCAAGAACAAAGTTGGAATGGCCCCGGCGCTCAATCTTCTAGTCCATGTCAAATACTTTATTTCAAAATGAGCATGGCACACTCGTCGGTTTCGATACACATAGTGGGGATCCAAAGATGTATCAAGTCCAACAGCTTGAGTCCATGCAATATACCGATCAAAGTCCTTGTCAGGATTAGGAAATGAATGCAGCACTGTATCATCTGTGCCTGAAAAAAAAAATAGATTCTAGGAGAACTGACTAGACTCCCGTGTTGTTAATATAGCAACAACTATACCACTACCAGCTTCTGCCCATAACTTAATGTAATCCAAATTGTTTCTTTAATTGTAGATTGAAGTAACAAACATCCTAATTTTAATATTTATAATATAAATAACAAAGAACAATGTTTTATGAAGCTTTAGTTATTGAATCAAGGGCCAGATAGAGAAGGTGACATACTCGAGATGGTGCATATAGTGTGGAGGTTCCTTACCATGGAGCCCTAACCACCGGATGCTTGGGTTTTAAAAACTCTGCTTCCAATGAACTCCATTTATTAAATATTTTTGAACATGTTAAAACTCCTCTGAATTTTCAGATGTATATGCGTTTGTGGTAACTAAATATCACTTGCTTAGCTGTGAAGAAAAAGATCGTGAGAGTTCTCTGTAATGTTCTCAAAGGTGTGTAAAGCCTGCCAGTCTGCCCTCGATCAGAGGCTATGGCTAAACCCAACGTGAGAGGAAACCCATGTTCAGTAGGAGGCCGTTATAGTAGGTTGAAAGGAAGATGACAGACTTATCTTTGTTTGTATTAATAAATTAATAATAATCGAACTTTAAGCTATTTACTTACGAGTTTTACCGCATTCCGGTACACAACAACCTCTCTCAGAAACAGCCATAGTCAATCAATAAGTCCAAACCGTTAGGCAAATCAGTATCCTGGGATTAACGCGTAAGTCCAGTGAGAAAGGCAAAGTCTTCGGGGATCAGCAAAGTCGTAAAATAAATTACAAAAGCACATACGAAGTCCATTCAGTGATAAGAATCACAAACAAATTAAAGTGATAAGCACAGATCACTAATTTGTAGTCTCTGTGATAAGTGATTAAGATTATAGACCAAGGAACATATTTACTCTGGGGGAGTTACAGACAAACAAAGTGGAAGATCACAAAAGGAAACGGAAATCGGAATGGCGGGCGGAATAATGGGCGGAATCTTGGCGGAATAGATTTTGATGACAATTTTATTTTTCGTGGTCTGTGATGACAAGACAGACAGATGTTTATCTATATACTAATAAATAAAATTGAAGTGTCTGTCTGTAATATCGAAATAACTACCTCATATTAAGCTCATATGGTTATTTGAACGATACTATAACCGAATCACACGTTTTTAAAATTTTTGTCTGTCTGTCTGTCTGTCTGTCTGTCTGTCTGTCTGTCTGTCTGTCTGTCTGTCTGTCTGTCTGTTTGAACGGGCTAATCTTTGGAACGGCTGAACCGATTTTGACGGGACTTTCACATACAAGTAGAGAATTAACCAGGGAGTAACATAGGCTACTTTTTTAACCGACTTTCAAAAAAGGAGGAGTTGTGTTTTTCTACCTATGTACACCGATATCTCCGAGATTTCTGAACCGATTTGCGTAATTTTTTTTTTAATCGATAGAGAAACATTGCGACACTGTCCTACAAAAAATTTGGATTCCAACTCCTCAATCCTGATGCTGTAGGGGATCTGATCCCCAAAACTAATGGGATTTAGGCACTGTCGGTTATTTAAATTGATATTGGGGATACCAATTAAAGACTTTATTGTTGAATGACCTCGAGTAGGTACATGTCCAACTCCTCAACCCTGATGCTGTAAGGAATTGCATTCCGAAATCGTAAGGATCCCACGGAATTTTTCCGTTTTGTGGACGGGTTACTACTTACTACAGATACGCTACTTTTTGTTCGGGAAAATCAAAGTTCCCACGAGATTTTTACAAACCTAAATACACACGGGCGAAGCCGTGGGCATCATCTAGTTATTTAATATTTTTGTGGAAAGATCGAAAAATTACCGAAATTGCTCCATCTACTGCGAAGTAGACGAACTTTTTAAATATTTGTATAAAAATTTATTCGTGATAATAATGTTTTATATCTAAATTCAACATTAATTCCATAGAGATAAATAATAATAAGTTCATGATTAATTCATATTAAGTTCCTATTACGTACCTAATTCACAGATTAGGTATCTGCCCCCAGAAGTGCGATTGTCTAACTTTAGACCATGAAAATTGTATTCATTTGACAGCTTAAACACACGAGTAGAAAAGGAACAGAGAGGAAGCTACCTACAAGCGTCCCGCAGTAAGTACACTCACACATAGCGCCGCTCACGCACACACGAGCTGTCACGGACGCTCCGCTAGTGAACAATTAGTTGAATAACGTCAAGGCCGTCGTGTGGTCGGGAAGCGTGCGCATTAAAATATTAGCGAGAGTTATTGGCGAGAGTTTAGACAACTGTGTACTTAAAATAGTGTAAATTATACTTATAAAAAATTAAGTGTTGTGTTTAGACAAATATGCCTCAGTATTGTACAGTATGTTTAAGTTCCACTATAAAAAATAAGGATATTTCTTTTTTTTTTGTACCCTAGAGATCAAGTGAAGTAAGTATACAAGTAAGTATACCTTTACATAATATTATATTATCTACACAAAAAATTAATGAAATGAAATTAATTGAAATGAAATGAATTTATTTATTGTAGGATAGCATGTGCCACTTATGATATTATGTCAAGACTCTACCACTGGTACGGAAATCAGATTCTACTCAATAGAATTAGGTAAAACATTGCCAGGTAAGTTAAAATAGCTCCTGTACACAATGGACCATTTCGATGGGCCTATCTAAGGTACCTATCTAAGCAACTAGGTACTTAATTCATTCAATTTACTAAAGTAAGTAAGTATCTAGGTACTGTCACTAGGGATACCTACGCATGTGCACACTTACTTTTAGTAGGTACCTACTAATGTCCTGACCGAATTTTAGCCACGGCGGCCAATCTCAACCGAGGCAGAGACTAGCCATCTGCGCAGGAGATATTATAGTGCACAAGTGTGTGCGCATACACAGGTGCACTCTCTATTCCCTCACTCTCATAGTCCGATGGGACGCCAATGCGACACGACCGGAGAGAGATTAGGCGCAGGACCGACGGATTTACGTGCTCTCCGAGGCACGGGGGTGTATCTAACACCGCCAACTTCCAGCTCCGGGCTGGCACTGAGAATTTCTTGACAGAAAAACCCAATACCTCATTTTTTTTGGCCCGACCCGGGAATCGAGCTCTAGACCTCGTGATCCACAGTCGAACGTGCTAACCGCTAGACCAACGAGGCAGTCAAGGTGGTACTACCTAGCTAAGCTAGTATAATATAAAAAACATTTTATTCCAATCATTACTACATATCTTGCTATACATATATACAGTGTGTCCGGGATCGAATTAGCGATATTTTAGGGACATATTCTACAACTCATTACCTCTCAGAAAATACCACTTATTAGGGCCTGCCCCCCTCCCCCTCCCAGGGACAGCCATTTCAATTTGGTGTGCGTTTTTGTGGGTATGTGCGCACAAAAATTGTAATAACTCGAAAGTCTGCTGATGCACAGGTCTTCAAATGACCTTATTCGATTGGATACAATATTCTCCATCACCAAATACCAAACAATAGAATAAAATGTTAAAATAACTCGATCAAAAATGCTTCGGAAAAAAATTATTTTTTCAAAAATATTGAAAACTACAAGTTTATGCTGCATTTTGCAAAAACGAGGTCTTTAAGACCACATTATAAAGTAATAAATCGATAGCTTTTGAGATAAGCAACAAAACGACATAAAAATTTTGACTGTAAGCTACTTACTTCTGGAGATATTGGTAATTGTAAGTACTTCGTCCCCAAGCATGAATTACGAGTATTGAACCCAAATTTAAGATTCATCATTTTTTTACTACAAATAAGGTAAAAAATCTTAACTTTATAATTTAATTTTTGTTAGTTATAAACTCAGTAACTCAATAACTCTGATTTGTGTATGTGACACAAATCAGATATCCTAAAAACTAGGTTATTTCCGCCACAAACCGAAATTACCACCTCTGTTCTGTTAGCTAGTTGCTTCATGTTAGGAGGATCGTTGGATCATGTCCAAATACAATCTTATTTTATCTGCAACGGACAGGATCGTCTCCAATAA
The DNA here is from genome assembly GCA_920104075.1 of Melanargia galathea. Classification (NCBI taxonomy): domain Eukaryota; kingdom Metazoa; phylum Arthropoda; class Insecta; order Lepidoptera; family Nymphalidae; genus Melanargia; species Melanargia galathea. The sequence continues at coordinate 5,394,910 of OV049855.1, forward strand.
TTCTTTTCTGGTATTTGGTACCATATAAAAGACCTTCTGCTTCATAGGTCCTCATAAAAAGAAGTCCAAAGGTGTAAGGTCTGGAGAATGAGGTGGCCATTCCATTGAATTGTTGCCACGTCCGATCCAAGGCGAATAGTTGACATCTAAATGCTCTCTTATGGCTATAATAATACCGAGTAGGCATGTCTTTAAACCTAGCAAAATTCACAAACCTGAATCACAAACAAAAATGAGTAATAACTTAAGTAGCGATCATAACGCCTCCTCGCCAGGAACAACAAAATAAAATTTCAGATATTTAAATTTTTTATACGAATTTTTAATCAGTTGAAGTAGGGGTTTGATCCTAAGTTTTAACCTCATTCACTGACTAATCAAAAACAATATTATTATTACCTGATTGTCCGAGGTATGCGATGGAAACCTACATTCGAATAACATAAGAACTTACGCGCTCGCGGTTAAGTTATGTTTAAATAATAATATCTCCTAAAGTAAATAACTTACAGTAAAAAATTTTATGTCGTTTTGTTGTTTATCTCAAAAACTGTCGATTTAATACTTAACAATGTAATCTTAACGACCTCGTTTTTGCAAAATGCAGCAAAAACTTGCAGTTTTCAATATTTTTGAAAAAATAATTTTTTTCCGAAGCATTTTTGATCGAGTTATTTTTACATTTTATTCTATTGTTTGGTATTTAGTGATGAAGAATATTGTATCCAATCGAATAAGGGCATTTGAAGACCTGTGCATCAGCAGACTTTCGAGTTATTACATTTTTTGTGCGCACATACCCACAAAAACGCACGCAAAATTGAAATGGCTGTCCCTGAGGGGGAGGGGGGCAGGCCCTAATAAGTGGTATTTTCAGAGAGGTAATGAGTTGTAGAATATGTCCCTAAAATATCGCTAATTCGATCCCGGACACACTGTATATACTAGTATATAATATTTTTATTTTTACCCATAATTTTTCACATGCAACAGGTGACAACCCTATCAGAATAGGTATAAATTTTGGACGTTCTTAGGTAGCTTCCCTTCTGGTTATTCTGTGGCTTAAACGTACGTTTTCAGCTGTCAAACGGCCAATTCGAATTGTGTACGGAGTTCATAGATGGTTGACGATTACATGGCTATCATGAATATCATGGATCGTTATTTTAGACGATGAGTGAATGATTTCATACGATTTGACAGCTAATTCGAATTGTCTAACTTTTTTGAGATCATCGCCTATGTCAAATAATAGCGGTGAGTCTCGGGCCATGATTATCGTTAATCGTTTGATGGCATAAGTGTATTGAATTGATTAAAATCTAATTTTCTAACTTTTTAAAACAAATTCCTTAATAAAAACCGCAGTAAATATAACTTTTAATTCGACTACGGCAAAGAGACGGACTTTGCGACAAGTCAAGAAGAAAAAAATCGATGCTCGAGATGTGGTGCTGGAGGCGAATGTTAGGAATCTCATGGACCGAATTTCGCACCAACGTCTCGATACTCCAAGAACTCGGCATCAAACAGCATGTTTCGACGTTAGTACAGAGTCGTATTTTGAAGTTTTTAGCACACGTCTCCCGACGTGAGGGTGACTCCATCGAGCGCCTTGCCGTGCAGGGCGAAGTTGAGGACACCAGACGGCGAGGAAGGTCGCCCATGCGATGGACCGACTAAATTAAATCATGTGGGCGCTCCCTTGTATGAAGGCTCCAGGCTGTCGTCCAGCAGCGAAAAGTGGCGAATAAGTGGCGAATGCTCGTGAGGCGTATAACATCTGCCCTTAAAGATGTCACTTCTGGATGACCACGACCGCTCTACCAAGAGCGTAACGAAGAAGAATAAGTACCTAGGTGTTTGTGTTTAAATAGGTATGTTCGACCATAGTGATTACACTACTGAGTCAATGTTGATAAATAAGGTGTCAATAGATTCGTTAGTAGGTACAATATTAAGTAGGTACTTACCTAGGTAAGCATTTTTGTTTGATTGGCCATGCCAGTTTAATCAGTTAGGTAAGTACCTTGTTACAGTTTTATTTAATTAATTGCTATGTTTTAAGTAAGTTTTCTGTTTCATCATAGTATAAACCTTGTAAGTAAATATTTGGTGACAATCTTTTTGCTATTAAATCTATAGTCTGTTCGTTTTCTTACGGTCACCTTTGATCGCGCCGCCTCGGCACGCGCGGCGTCTTGTCAAAGGGACCGCCTGCGACTTCAAACGATGCCGCGTGGGGTGTACAGGTACAAGGGGTTTTGGCGTTTTATACTTACTCATATTTTTATATTAAAATTCTCTTTCCTTTTTATATTTTTTTATATTCGTATTTTATTACAATATAACCATAAACATAAAATATAATATTATCATGAACACGGGTCTTCTCTCAAAATGAGAAGGATTTTAACCATAGTCTACCACGCTGGCCAAGTGTGGATTGGCAGACTATTCGGAGATTCTGTTAGAATAGAAAAAAAATTACAAACAGAAAAAAAGTAATAAAAATAAAAGCAGAATACTAAGAGCACCTGCGCCTGTACCGACACTAAGTTACCGAACGAACTATATTCATATCATTTAAGGAAAGTTTTATTTAATTTATTGTATAAGGTCTTCTCTATAGGTAGCTATATTTTAATATTTATGATATGACCTACTAGGTATCTATTAGGTACTAGGTAGGTAGGCTACAAACACTATATCTGCAGTTTTCACCACCCCTACCTGTTTTGCTAGGCACCCCAGCTAGGTACTCCTAGTACAACACAAGTGTGTGGCCTAAGTGACTGATGCCATTAACCAGCCACAAGTGTTGCAGCAGCCCTTAAAATTCCTCAGTAACATTCAAGAGAGAAGGGCTGCTATGACGGGGTAAAAGCAGCATGTTATACTTTTTTATCCAATAGTACAAATCATCAAATACCTACTAGGATAGTATAATAATAAATATTTTTTAGGTTCATGGACACCACCATGGCCCCACCTTTTTTTTTATTAGGATCATTAAACTGGTTACAATTTTATGAGGAAACTATCTTTAATAGCAGCCTAAGGTGGAATGCGCTTGCCTAGAAGGTATTCTACACCTACCTACCTATTCAATCTTATTTTGAAAGTCCCAATATTATCCCCACAGATTATGCTCCTTAATCCTTATCGCCGCCGCCGCCGATATTATGTAAATTGATATAATGAGGTGAAATACTTAATGTGTAATGATTGAATAAAACCTGTATGAATATATATATCTTTTTTATTTCTGATTATTCATGGCAGGTTACACTGGAACTGTAGTGTTCTAGAGTGCTCTGCCCCAACAAAAGAAAAACAATAAATAAACTTACATTTTAATCTAATCTTACCTACTACATAGGAATATTTATATTAGTTAAAAGTTCCTATGTAAGTAGGTAAATAATTTACCTACATATTATATAGGAACTTTTAACTTGTAAATATAATTTACAAGTTCCTCCTACATTGGTAGGTAATTAACCTACTTACATGCTAAATACATAATTTAAAATGTCAATCACAGCCAACTTTGTACTATTAGCATGGTTGTTACATTTTAACCAAAAATTACATAAGAACAGCCACTTTTATTATCTTTATCACTACCATGCCCAAGGCAATGCGGTGTCACTTACACAAGTGAAGGCTCTATTAGGCCTCCTGGACTAGACTAGACTTGCCTTTACACAAGTTTAAGAACTCTATTAAAAGTATGTTCATAAAAAAAGCTTATTATACAATTGAAGATTATATAAACGATAAAAAAGCTTGGATTTAACTCGTTCCAGCAATGCGCGAGACGGTATTTCAATCATGTACATTAATAATAATAATTGTTATAATGTTGTTTTTTAAAAGAGCAACCGCCGAGTTTCTTGCAGGTTCTTCTCGGCTGGAACTGCATTCCGAACCTGTGGTAGATTCAATTGACGATTCAAAAGTACTTGTAAAAGTTTATTTGAATAAAAAACTTTTCTATTCTATTCTATTCCTGGAAGCCAATGTGGGTATGGGCAGGAGGACGTATACTGGGGGATGCCTTGGCCAACCAGCATGTGGACTACTTTTGGGCGAATGTGACAGCAACACTAACTAGCCACTGTACAAAATAGGGTTTGTTATTATCTACAGAAATATGTGTGTGTATCTATAAAGCTGTGATAGCCTAGTGGTTAGGACGACCGACTTCTAATCGGAGGTCGTGGGTTCGATCCCGGGCACGCACCTCTAACTTTTCGGAGTTATGTGCGTTTTAAGTATTTAAATATCACTTGCTTTAACGGTGAAGGAAAACATCGTGAGGAAACCTGCATGCCTGAGAGTTCTCCATAACGTTCTCAAAGGTGTGTGAAGTCTGCCAATCCGCTTGGCAAGAGTGGTAGACTATGGCCAAAACCCTTCTCACTCTGAGAGGAGACCAGTGCTCTGTAGTGAGCCGGTAATGGGTTGATCATGATTATCTACAGAAACAGTTTAATTAATTATTTACCACAGTACAGTCGTTGAATGGCAATCAAATACAACTAGATATTATATTAAAGTGAGATAAAAACTCAACCGAGTATATCACTTTAATTAAGTATGGGAAATATTAGCTATAATAGAAAAACATTCCTAAGGTTTTTGTCATCAAAGTAGTTTCGTACAAGTAATAAGATTTTTCAATAAGCTTAAATAGGTACTTTTATAAAAACAAGACAAAATATCTTAGTTTATTAAAAAAAAAAACATGTACAATTAGTGTAGACAACCATAATATTATGACCAAAAGCAGTCTTGTTTTCTTGAGACGATAACGAGTCAGTGTGTCTAATCACTTTATTTATTTAAATTTTACACATAAATAAGTAATAAGTTTAACATGAATTCCATGTATAGTCATATCATGTGTTGCATCTCTCTATTGCAGTGTTCAACTGCCTCATTGATCTAGTGCAGTGTTTCTTAAGTTACAATTAGTTACAAGTAAGGCCATGGAATTAATACAGAGGGTCTACGGCAAGCCTACCTAACATAATGCATTAGTGTGAAAATTGGTATACAATAATTATGTTGTGAGTAAATACTGTGTACAATTTGATGTTCCAATCCAGCATAAGCAACAGCAAATAATAGAAGCTGGTAAACATTAAACCTCATTTTTTATCTTTTAGGAAAGGGTCAGTCGGCTCTTTCATATTTTGAGAGAGGTCCACGACTAGAAAAAGGTCAAGAAACTACTCTAGTGGTTAGCTCGTTCAGCTGCGGATTGTGGCGTTTTTGCTGTTAGGAGTCACCACGCTTGCCTGAAACAAGAGATGGTTGTTATGAAGATAATAAAATATGAACAATATTTATTTTTTGTAGGATAATTATGAATTATGGTCCTAAAGTTTACTTGGTTGTTGTTATTCTTTATTTGTAGTATGGCTTTTAGTTGTGTAGTAACACAGCACAATTCACTTCACCAGTATTGAGTAGCTTGGAGAAAACACAAGAACACAATCTACTGCTGACACTGAATTTTCCATATTCAGGATAAAATAGTGAAGTTATTGTAAGTACTTGAGAGTTGATAACCTAAAACATCACAATATGAAACATTAAACATACATTTACGTAAACATAAATAATAATCTTACGTAAATCTATAAAATATACCTACTACATAATATTTTTACAATTTCATTTTGTTAGATATAGGTAACTAGATGATGACCGCGGGCCTGACTTCGTCTGCGTGGATTGAGGTTTATTCCACCTCACTGAGGTTCCCGCGGGAACTCCTTTATTTTCCGCGATAAAAAGTTACTTGCTTGTGCAGCCAATTGGCTTGTAACAGCCAAATCCGTTCAGCAGGTTTTGCGTGAAAGAGTAACAAACATCCATACATACAAACTTTGCCGTTTATAATATTAATTAGAATAAAATACACAAAAGTTTTACATAGGGACTAAACACTATTAATACACTAACACCCGTTAGAGCCTATGGAGAAGTTTGGGCAGAAGAGGATAAGAGAAGAAGACCCTTCATCCAAACCACATTCACATATAGAGCTATATTTGATTTGTGGCTGTCCTTCTTTATTTTTTGTTGAAAAATTTACGAAAATTTATTAATTCGTAAATAACATTGAGTAAATAATAAACACTAAACTGTCATAAATACATTGACACTTACATTGACACTTGATGTCATAATTAACCATTATACAGATAACAAAACAAGTCCACTAACGCCAACTATTGTTCAGAATTAGTAAGCTCGATCATAATTCACTGGTCTGCGTTTTGTTACATAATTTGCTTATAGATATTAACGTTGGAATTCTATGTTTGAAGTTATGAAAGTTAATTTTCATTATGAAATTAATATGCTATCGTAATAAGTTCCATTGTTTTTGTGTCCGACATAATTGTTAAAAACATAAAAAATTGAGTTTCACTGATGCTAGTTTGTATAATAAAACTCAATTCCATGATACGTTTTTAAGCCACCGGTCACTTTTCGCTCTTCATTTGATGGACAGTTTTACGCAATTCGAATTTTTCTTGACCATCAATGACCGATCGTCTAAAATAACCATCATGGTTCAAACCTTACACAATCGCACTTCAGAAGTGCGATTGTGTAAGGTTGTGACCTAATTGTTCTTTTTGGGCCAAGTTTGACCAAGGACCTACAAAGGACCAAGTTTTTGGTTTATCTTTGGCTCCACACGTTGACGGTTGACTACACCATAGGTACTACCTACTTAAAACCGGAATGTGTAGTGAGGCTTTAAATTAATGGGTACGTCCACAGGCAACTAGAATCGTACATAAATAGGTTAAGGTCGGAACCACACTTATGTGTCGTGGCGTGTCGTGATGCGCCGGTTTCATACATTTAGCAAAAACGACACGCCCTACAAGTGTGTCTCTAACCATACTAAATGTATGAAACCGATAGGCTTCTGGCGCGTCACGACACGCCACGACACGTAAGTGTGGTTCCGGCCTAAAGGCTGCCGGCACACTTATGTGTCGTGGCGTGTCGTGATGCGCCGCGCCGGTTTCAAGACTAGAATATTATGACGTATTCTCTATACTTTTAGTTGTCTATGGTCGTGGTCTATGGTTCAACCTCTCGTTCTCTCGTTAGAGAGTCTATTAACTATTTAGTATTTAATATTTATGTTCTGTGGGTTCAACATGGCTGCTTGATACGAATGGAGTACTTCGCGGCTATATTTTCTTAATTTTTGTATTTTGTAGCAGTTTTTTATTTATGGAAATACATTGCCTTATAACAAATAATGTAAGTCAATGTGTGTAATATAAACTTTAGCGTAAGTATGCTGTTCATCATATAATTTGGCGTATTTTCACGGATATCCTTGACCGATCCGCTGTGGCTATGCAACTCATACTTTCGTGTTTATAATATCCTGTGTCTTTGCAGGTATACTGAAGATGCCAGTAAATTTATTATCAGAAACTAAAAGAGGTGTTGAGAAAACTAAATTTTCCCTGTCACTCAATAGAAATAATGCAACCAAACTGAGCGATGAAAATAAATCTGCGAGTTTAAAAAACTGCACTCGCCCGGAATCTAACGACAATAAAGAAAATAAACCAGAGAAGAGGCCTTTAAAAGGCACATATTTTAATACATTGCAAGCCGCTAAAAAATTAAAACCTCTGACAGACGTGACTAAGCCTCCAGGTAAGGTTGTTTGTCATCAAAACATTATTAATCCCAAATTAAATTATATCAATGATGTCTATAGTTAATTGAAACTTAAATCGTGTGCTGAGAAAACCTTGTGCAAAGTTCCCATTGAAGTAATTTTGAATGTTAAATTGTACTAATCCTTTCAATAACATCATTCTTTGGTTCAGTACCAATAACAATGTATATTTCATATTCATATAAGCATTAATTTAGAAGACTATTCTGATTACACAAACCTCGTAATTGATCTCAGACAAAAACTGACATAGTGCACAGGCACTAAATTTTGTTAAAGACTGAAGAGATTTGTATGATAATAATATTTTCCTGTGGCTAAACTCAATAGAGGCTACCCAACTACATAATAGATGTTATAGTGCATGAGTGTGCGCAAACATAAGTGGAGGTCAGGCAGAGGTCCGATGTGTTATCTGAGGGGGTATAAACACAATATTTTTATTTAACCTGACCCAGGACTCAAATCTGGTACACCATGATCTGATCTACAGCTGAATAATCTTGCCACTTGACCAACGAGGCAATTGGAACTGTATAGTAAGGTAATATAAATAAAATAAGGTTCTCCTGATACAGAATCCTCATCAGAGTCTCGGCTGGTAGTTGAATCACTGCTAGGAAACTCTGCCATGTTGAATGGCCACCATGCGTCAGACAACCAGTATGGAGGGAGTACGCAGTGGAAGGCTCCCATCGCCACTCTCTCCAACCTCGGGAATACATGTTTTTTGAATAGTGTGCTTTATACTCTAAGGTAAGCAACTCTTATAAAATTAACATTAATGCTAAGTGGGCTGTAAACAATCTCTAAAATAACAGGTTTTAAGTATTGCTATGCTTTTGTACAGGGAAAATTGTAAAAAAAGGATAGCACAATTTTTACACATAAGTGTCAAGTTTTCAAAAGCTACAAGTAGGTATACTTAAAATTATTATGATTACGAAATTAAGTTTTTTTTTTCATAGGTGTAGATTAGTAACTCTAAGGCTGTAATCCAAGGTCAAACAACACTCCACAGTCATCCATTGAAATACAGTTTTTAAATGACTATTTTTCAGATATGCGCCCCAATTCGTCCACAACCTGCACCACTTGGTGTCGGACCTGAGCAGGGTGGAACAGAAGTTGGGCAGTATCAGGCTGAAGAGCTCCTCGCTCGGACGCAGCGCGGCCGGCCTGGCGTCCTCGGGCACCAGGTCGTGGAGTAGCAAGGACTTGCTGGCGCTCGGACAGACGGACAACAGCGCGGCCAAGAGCAAGATACAGGTATACTATGATCTCGGTTGGGTGGAATAGGAGCTGGGCAGGATCAGGATTTCATTAAATTAGCAAAGTTTTGATAAATATTAAAAAATAAAAATGTAGGTTTTAAAAATTATAAAAAGACAAAAGTATGCAAAAATCTCAAGTGTTCATGAATATCAATATCTGGCAAGCATCATTGTCTCAGATAAATCTTGATAAGATGTGTTACTCATAATCATAAAGCAACAGATAAAATTGAGTGAATCACAGATTTAGGTCTGTTGAACAGGTGAAAATTAAACTTGAGGTGCTGATACCCGAGCCTTATTAGGCACAGCCCATATTATATTGTTGTCTGTTGGAAAAAAATCAGACGCACACCAGAAGGCACTTTGGCGTCCAAAAAAAAATTCAGACGGACAATTTCTGATTTACTTTTAAAGTTCGCAATGTAATGCAATCAACTGACGCCTAAATATCTAAAGTTGTCGCCGGCCGGTCGCCGCTCGCGGGCATTCGCCTCGAGTTGTGCACGCTTTAAATTGCTGGTTTGAAAAATACTACACCACTAATACTACAAGTATAAGGTGGGCTTTAGTGTCGCGCTGATCGTCGGCACTGACAGGCCAACATGTATGGTTGCTATAGAAGCGTTTTAGAATAACGCCGACCGCTCAGCGCTGACACTCGTCAGCGCGACACTAAAACGCTCACTGAAGACAGGCGCGTGGACGGCGTCGACGATTAGCGTGACACTAAAATCCGCCTAAGACAATTTGTTATCGTATTGAATTGTGTATCTTCTTCTTCTTGAAGGTCACTTTAACCCGCGGCTTCGCTCGCGTGAATTTCGGTTTTCATAAATCGAATTTCGGAATCGTGGATTTCCGGTTCCCGTTCCCGCTCCCTTTTCCAACCTTTATACCTACTTTCAAGGAAGTTTGATATAGTAATCTACCTATAGCTGTAAATTTCGGTTTTTCAAAATCCCATGGGAACTGTATTTCTCAAGGATAAAAATTATGTATGTATGTAGTAAGCCTATGTGTTAAGTCAGGACATAATCTACTTTCATTCAAAATTTCAGCCAAATCGGTTCAGTAGATGCAACGTTAAAGAGTAATAAACATACACTCACACACGCACAAATTTTCGCCTTTATAATATTAGTCTGATATTGTGGCCGATTCTGTTGTACTCAATCTCTAAATCTAAACTAAAATGACAGGTCTAAATATATTCCTGTCTCTTTCACAATCCTCCCTGCTGAAGGGGATAGCACTATTTTTAAACCTGTCAATTTAGTTTAGGTTTAGAGATTGTGTACAACAGAATTAGCCACAATAGCGCTTTCGATAGCTGTCCCCGTATACCTTGTATGAGTATGGAGTGGCTTCGCCTATAGTATTTTGAATGTATATTCATTGGTGCAGATAGCCACGGAGAAGCTCCACGAGACGTACCTGAGCCTGCGCGCCGCGGAGAGCAAGTGCCTGCACGGCGGCGCGCCCGACGCCGCGCCAGAGCCCTACGCCGCTGACGCCTTCCTGGCGGCGCTCAGAGAAGTTAACGCCACCTTTGAAGGTATTACAATAAACTAGCCACCCGCCCCGGCTTCGCACGGGTACTAATTACCACCTACTGTCCCGACATACATTGTTTTGTTATATTTCAAAGGGATTATGGCAGTGTTTTCGATGAAGGCTCCCAAGGCGGCTTGACTTTTTCCGATACTATCAGCAATAAAATTATCGTCATATGTGAAATACAGTTTACACAAAACCTTAACAAATTATACGCCTAAACCTTCCTCATGAATCACGTATATTGTTGAAAACCGTATGAAAATCCGTTCAATAGTTTTTTAGTCGCTAACATTGCCACGACGAAATGCTGCCGCACCGCGTCTGTCTGCCTCGTTCGCGAACATTGCCACGACGAAATGCTGCCGCACCGCGTCTGTTTGCCTCGTTCGCGAACATTGCCACGACGAAATGCTGCCGCACCGCGTCTGTCTGCCTCGTTCGCGAACATTACTACGACTAAATGCTGCCGCACCGCGTCTGTCTGCCTCGTTCGCGAACATTGCCACGACGAAATGCTGCCGCATCGCGTCTGTTTGCCTCGTTCGCGAACATTGCCACGACGAAATGCTGCCGCACCGCGACTGTCTGTCTCGTTCGCGAACATTGCCACGACGAAATGCTGCCGCACCGCATCTGTCTGCCTCGTTCGCGTACATTGCCACGACGAAATGCTGCCGCACCGCGTCTGTCTGCCTCGTTCGCGAACATTGTCGCGACAGGTGGACAGACGCGGCGGGGGATTTTTTTATAATATGTAGTGATTGTAAACTTTTATTCATCACATTATGAAACAGTTAATGAAAACATAAATACAAAAAGCATGTGGTTGGTAGATTCAGAAAGTGAAATTAAATAAAAACCCCAGATTTCGAGTAGAACATCATAATAGAAACCGCGTAAGCGTTGTTTAGCTCAAAATGCATAAACGCACATGAGCTTGAAGGCGTGTAGATGTAGTTCTGAAAATGAAAAATGAATGCGTTCAAGCATAAAGGTGTATTTTACCTTACTATACGAACTTTCTATAAACTAATCAAAACTACAATAAAAATTAGATTTTTTTGAGAGACCAGATGTTTTAACGAGCAACTTTTACGGATTTTATAAAATTTGTACACGCTTTGAGTGAGTATTATTGGTATTAGCATCGGCTTAGTGAAGCACTTACAGTATATAATTCCGCTAATGCGAAGCCACTCGGGACGTGTTAAAGCATAATAGAAATTACGCACGACCTATGTGTAGTATCGGATCTTATTATAACGTACTAGCGGTCTGCCCCGGCTTCGCCCGTGGTACATAATATATAGCCTATGCCTAGCACTCAGGGATCACGTTCATATCCGACGGTGAAAGAATTTTTAAAATCGGTCCAGTAGTTCCTGAGATTAGCGCGTTCAAACAAACAAACTCTTCCGCTTTATTATATTAGTATAGATATCTACGTTACGATAAGGATGTGAAAAAATAATCGATTTTTAAAATAATCGATTTTTTCACATCCCTACGTTACGATACAATGATTTCGTTTAATTTCATCGAACATGTAATAAAAGATGTTGTATATTGTGCAATAGTAGGTATTGCCCGCGGCTTCGCCCGCGTGAATTTCGGTTTTTCACAAATCCCGAGGGAATTGTGCATTTCGGGTTCCCTTTGCTGTGTGTGTTGTGTTGTGTTGATCAAATAAAAAAGTTTTCTTTCTTTCTTTCTTTCTTTCTTTGCCAAACTTATTACCTACTTTCAAGGAAGTTTGCTGTAATAATCTACCTATAGATGTAGCTGTAGATTGCTATAGCAAATTTCGGTTTTTTTTCAAAATTTTCCGAGAACTGTAGATTTTTCCAGGATAAAAAGTAGCCTATGTGTTATTCCAGGTTAAAAGCTATGTATGTTTTAAATTGCAGCCAAAATTTGAAAAACTGGCGATCGAAAAAGAGTGAAGCCTCACTGACTTTGTAATAAAATATGTGAATATTTGCAGGCAACCGTCAGCAAGACGCTCACGAGCTACTGGTTTGCATCCTGGACAGCATACGGGAGACGTGCCGAGCGCTGAGCGCGCGCGCTTCCCGACTGCAGCTTCAAGAAAATGGCGACAGGTACATTTAACGCCAAACAAATATTCGTCCCTGAGCTTCGTGCGAGAGCGAGCTCGCGCAGGTTCGCGCTAGCTCGCTCTCTTTCTGTCCGCCCACTGATGTTCAGAGGCGAATATTTGTTTGACGTCAACTATAATTGTATAAACTGTACTGCGCGCGAATTACAGCAACCGGTTGGCATTTGCAATTAATTTATGTCAACTGCATACCAAACTGCAAAGTTCATCTGTCTATAATCTACTGTAGACCGTAAAGATCTTACCACGATCAATCAGTGTTTATTTTATACCAACTGTATTCAATATAGTGGTGATAGCCAATCTCAATGGTTAAGACTTCTGCCTCCCTTTCGGGGCGTGTTCGATCCACGGTACACAATATCCTCTAACTTTTCTGAGTTATGTGCGTTTTGAGCAATTAAATATCACTTGCCTTAAGGTGAAGGAAACATTGTGAGGAAATCTGCACGCCTGACAGTTCTCCACAATGTTCTCGAAGGCGGGTGAAGTCTATCAATCTGCACTCGGCCAGCGTGGTGGACTACGGCCTGAACCCTACTCACTCTGAGAGGAGACCCGTGCCTTGTAGTGGGCCGGTAATGGGTCGATAATGATGATGATTATGATGACACTAATTTTGTTTTAGCGATGGCATATTAAGTTAAACTACACTAAGTTTGTTTCAGTAACGGCATATTAAGTTAAGCTACACAAGTTTGTTTCAGTAACGGCATGTTAAGTTAAGCTACACAACTTTGTTTCAGTAACGGCATATTAAGTTAAGCTACACAAGTTTGTTTCAGTAACGGCATATTAAGTTTAGCTACACAACTTTGTTTCAGTAACGGCATATTAAGTTAAGCTACACAACTTTGTTTTAGTAACGGCATATTAAGTTAAGCTACACAAGTTTGTTTCAGTAACGGCATAAGTCGCCAGCCGAACATAGACAGCGACGGCGGCAAGACGCTGGGCAATCTGCGCAAGTCGTGGAAGAAACGCAAGGAGTTGAAGGCGAGCGAGAAGCGCAACTCGCCCTCGGAGGAGCGCCCGCCCTCGCCCGACCCCGAGCGGGACGAGCGCTCCAGGCCCGGCTGGGACTTCGTTGCGGACGACTTTGAGGGTAAGCTTTTGGAGGTTTTTTATTTATGACTCTTTGAAGGTAAACTTTTACAGACCCCGGCTACAAGTCGCACAAGAGATTTTTCATACATTTTATATGGTATCACCGCACACTGAGCGCTCGAGTGACCGCGTTCGAGCCATAAGAAAATGGATTAAAAAAACATATCCGTGACTTGTGGTGGCCACTAGTCGTCGCCACTGGTGGCCCTGTATGCGGGCCTGTGGAGCTTTTTTCTAAGACATTGAAGGTATTTTTTAGCTTACGATTTACTGTTTGGCACAATACTGCAATAAAAATAGTTTCATTTCCTATTCCAAGATATTTAGTATGAACAGCACACTTTAGGATAAATATTGTGCATATACGGCAAACATCCGAAGCAATTGTTACTAACCGGCTTCCATAAAGGAAGGAGGTTTTCAATTCGGGGCGTATTTTTTCTACACACCGATTACTTGGAAATCTCTGAAGCGATTTGCGTGTTTTTTTTTTAATCGACAGAGGAAGTTCGCGAAATAGTCCCGTAAAATTTTTGTGCTTCAACTCCTTGAGACGACTGATCCTGCAGGAGTACTGCCCACCTGAACTAAGGCGATTTAGGACCTACTCACTGTGAATACATGTTGTAGACACCAAGCATAGACTGTATCATTGAATTCAGGGTGCCAGCAGTCCTGATGCTGCAGGGTACTGTCCACCTGAACTATAGGAATTTGCGAACCGCCTACTGAGAATTAATATTATAGGTATAACCCCCGTCACGTAAGTCGAGCGATGACCTCCAAGTGCGCGCAGCGTCGTACCAGTGAGCGGGACACAATACGATTGGAGAACCAATCAGCGCTTACGAGGGATCCGCGAGAGCTAATCAGTGCTTACGAACGATCCCCGCGACCCCCTCACACCCCGAGATACCTCATTTTCGACTTCTGCGCATCGAAGGTCACCGGTCGACTTATTTTACGGCACATACCAAGCATGTATCATTGAACTCCGGATCCCGACTCTTCAGTCCTGATGCTGCAGGATACTGCAGGGTATAGTAGTACCACAGAGTAGATAAGTACAGAGGGGAAGCTTCTACAAGCGGCCCGCTGTAGGTACACTCACACATATGCGCACGTTTGTCACTAACTGTACCGGTTAGTGGAACGAGCGCGCGTCCGTGAACCGTTGGTGAGTGTGTTTGTGTGAGTGTACCTACAGCGGGCCATTTCTATGAAGCTTCCTCTCTGTACTTATCTACTCGTGTGGTAGTACCGAGTGGGCACTGGGCACTGGGCACTGGGCAGGTGTAATGGGAGAGTGGTCGGTTGCACCTTGCAGGCACGATGGTGGTGCGCACGATGTGCCTGGAGTGCGAGGCGGTGACGGAGAAGGCGCAGGCCGTGTGCGAGCTGTGCGTGCCCGTGGGCGAGGACGACGCGCCCGACGAGCCCTTCCGCGCCGCCTGCCTCTCCAGCGAGTACCTCCGCGACCAGAACAAGGTCACATCTATGATCTAATACCTTTAAACGACCAATTCTTGTATAAACGAGTATGTATACAACCTGAATCTCGGAAACGGCTCCAACGATTTTCATGAAATTTTGTGTGTAGCGGGTGTCGGGGGCGATGAATCGATCTAGCTAGGTTTCATTTGTAGAAAACGTCGTTTTATCCGTGTTTTCAGGCAATGAAAAACTGGTACAATATCATTAGAATACGAAGGTTTTCGCCACCATCTACAAGCTTGGAGGGAATCGGGCGATCCCGAAATCAGAAGATCCCGGTTCGAGTCCAGGGGCCCAAGTCTGCTATTTTGCATGATTTGCCATTCCGACGCAAAACGATTACAATTCAATTACCATTGGGCCAAAATTTCGTAGTCTACTAAATTCACAATGGTCGGCCGATGGAATCGTCATGGTCATTAGATCTGTCAAAATATTGACAGACTACCACTTAAATTCGATCATTGACTTGTCAGTATGTACGAGACTACCGATTATAGACAGCTGTTTCAATGGCATGTCAGTGGTACACCAACGGAAAACAATTATAACGTCATTGAATTAGTAGACTACCAAAATTGGCAAAAGTAACAATTACGGGGCCGATGATAGACAATTCTGACATGATTGCAATAGCAGACTTAGGCCCCAGATGATTATTTTTTTCCTATATTTTAAAGTTTATTATTCATATTTCATCAGTAGGTAATTCTTATCTAAATATAATTTCCAAAAAACATAATTTACCAAAAAAAAAAAAGAATGAGCAAAGCTCGGTCATCCCGGTTCTGATTAATTATATGAATCCAAACTAGAGACACACGAACTGCGTTTGAAGTGCTAACTGAGTGACTGAAGGATAAAATACTATTAACTAGCTGATACCTCGATTTCGCCCGTGTTAGGGGTTAAATTTTCAAAAATCCTTTTTAGCGGATGCCTACGTCTAGCTATCTGCATGCCAAATTTCAGCCCGATCCACCCAGTGGTTTTAGCTGGGTATTGATAAAATCAGTCAGTTAGTCACCTTTTCCGTTTATATAATAAATATTTAGATTAATCTTTTTTTTTGAAGTTATACTTTAGGCGCGTTATGAAAAAATTGAGAGTTAATATTTGTGATCCACGCGCACAGGGTGACACTTATAACGACATGTTGAAGTTGGCAACATCTGACAGTCAAGAGCAGAGCGTTAGACTTCTACTTCATTGAGAAATTAATAGTAGTGGAGGCGCCATACCTACTTTAAAAACGTGTCAAAAATACACTCACACACGCTTAGATTAGGTATCATACACGCACAATCCGAAGACATAAAATGGCGCGTGTTTATTGTGATGTCTCAAGTTGTGTGTTCATGTATACATTTTAGGGAGGCCATCTTTTGCCTTGAGTCTTCCGCAAACTGTTTTATTGTTATGTTAAAAATGTAGTGTTGTCTCTTACACACTTATGAAAATGTTGATAAGCTTGAGCTATTTTCCGATCCACTATTTTCTATAGGACATTAGGGCACCTCTACATTATTATTATCTATGTTCTAGTTCTTCAAGTTGCTCGCTAACCTCTCAACTGTCAGACGCTTCGCAAACAAACGTTACGCCACCTAGTGTTCGATTGTAATTAATTATTTAAAGCAGTATAACTTCTTCTCATTGATCTTCTTCTTATACGAAAAAAAAAGTTGTGTGTAACCTTTTTTTTTTTTGTTAACTGTTCGATCTTTCGCAATTATGACAAGCATAGTCCGTGTCTCTCTAATCTTTTTGGTGGTTTGCTACAATCGCAATCGTGGTGATTGGCTGAATTTATAGTGTTCTTACCATAGTAAGGTACAGTGCATTTTAACCAATCAGAGGTGAATGCGCTATGTCACCGTAGCTTTCATTTAAGACAAGTCCTTGTCACCAGTATGGTAGGTTCGTTTGTATGGAGCGTCGAAGTATGCTCAAGGTATCGTCGTTTGGTCTACTTTAGTACTGGTGCGAGCGCTGTCTCCGCTACAACGAGGCGCGGCGGAGCGTCGCGTACTCGCGCCTGCCGCGGCTGCTGGTGCTGCAGCTGAAGCGCTTCAGCGGCGGCATGGAGAAGATCACGCGCCACGCGCCCACGCCGCTGCTCATGCCGTGCTTCTGCGAGCTGTGCGCGCGCCGCGGGCCCGACGACGCGCCCGCTCACAGGTGAACACACTTGTATACTGGTATCGTACTCGCGTCTGCCGCGGCTGCTGGTGCTGCAGCTGAAGCGCTTCAGCGGCGGCATGGAGAAGATCACGCGCCACGCGCCCACGCCGCTGCTCATGCCGTGCTTCTGCGAGCTGTGCGCGCGCCGCGGGCCCGACGACGCGCCCGCTCACAGGTGAACACACTTGTATACTGGTATCGTACTCGCGTCTGCCGCGGCTGCTGGTGCTGCAGCTGAAGCGCTTCAGCGGCGGCATGGAGAAGATCACGCGCCACGCGCCCACGCCGCTGCTCATGCCGTGCTTCTGCGAGCTGTGCGCGCGCCGCGGGCCCGACGACGCGCCCGCTCACAGGTGAACACACTTGTATACTGGTATCGTACTCGCGTCTGCCGCGGCTGCTGGTGCTGCAGCTGAAGCGCTTCAGCGGCGGCATGGAGAAGATCACGCGCCACGCGCCCACGCCGCTGCTCATGCCGTGCTTCTGCGAGCTGTGCGCGCGCCGCGGGCCCGACGACGCGCCCGCTCACAGGTGAACACACTTGTATACTGGTATCGTACTCGCGTCTGCCGCGGCTGCTGGTGCTGCAGCTGAAGCGCTTCAGCGGCGGCATGGAGAAGATCACGCGCCACGCGCCCACGCCGCTGCTCATGCCGTGCTTCTGCGAGCTGTGCGCGCGCCGCGGGCCCGACGACGCGCCCGCTCACAGGTGAACACACTTGTATACTGGTATCGTACTCGCGTCTGCCGCGGCTGCTGGTGCTGCAGCTGAAGCGCTTCAGCGGCGGCATGGAGAAGATCACGCGCCACGCGCCCACGCCGCTGCTCATGCCGTGCTTCTGCGAGCTGTGCGCGCGCCGCGGGCCCGACGACGCGCCCGCTCACAGGTGAACACACTTGTATACTGGTATCGTACTCGCGTCTGCCGCGGCTGCTGGTGCTGCAGCTGAAGCGCTTCAGCGGCGGCATGGAGAAGATCACGCGCCACGCGCCCACGCCGCTGCTCATGCCGTGCTTCTGCGAGCTGTGCGCGCGCCGCGGGCCCGACGACGCGCCCGCTCACAGGTGAACACACTTGTATACTGGTATCGTACTCGCGTCTGCCGCGGCTGCTGGTGCTGCAGCTGAAGCGCTTCAGCGGCGGCATGGAGAAGATCACGCGCCACGCGCCCACGCCGCTGCTCATGCCGTGCTTCTGCGAGCTGTGCGCGCGCCGCGGGCCCGACGACGCGCCCGCTCACAGGTGAACACACTTGTATACTGGTATCGTACTCGCGTCTGCCGCGGCTGCTGGTGCTGCAGCTGAAGCGCTTCAGCGGCGGCATGGAGAAGATCACGCGCCACGCGCCCACGCCGCTGCTCATGCCGTGCTTCTGCGAGCTGTGCGCGCGCCGCGGGCCCGACGACGCGCCCGCTCACAGGTGAACACACTTGTATACTGGTATCGTACTCGCGTCTGCCGCGGCTGCTGGTGCTGCAGCTGAAGCGCTTCAGCGGCGGCATGGAGAAGATCACGCGCCACGCGCCCACGCCGCTGCTCATGCCGTGCTTCTGCGAGCTGTGCGCGCGCCGCGGGCCCGACGACGCGCCCGCTCACAGGTGAACACACTTGTATACTGGTATCGTACTCGCGTCTGCCACGGCTGCTGGTGCTGCAGCTGAAGCGCTTCAGCGGCGGCATGGAGAAGATCACGCGCCACGCGCCCACGCCGCTGCTCATGCCGTGCTTCTGCGAGCTGTGCGCGCGCCGCGGGCCCGACGACGCGCCCGCTCACAGGTGAACACACTTGTATACTGGTATCGTACTCGCGTCTGCCGCGGCTGCTGGTGCTGCAGCTGAAGCGCTTCAGCGGCGGCATGGAGAAGATCACGCGCCACGCGCCCACGCCGCTGCTCATGCCGTGCTTCTGCGAGCTGTGCGCGCGCCGCGGGCCCGACGACGCGCCCGCTCACAGGTGAACACACTTGTATACTGGTATCGTACTCGCGTCTGCCGCGGCTGCTGGTGCTGCAGCTGAAGCGCTTCAGCGGCGGCATGGAGAAGATCACGCGCCACGCGCCCACGCCGCTGCTCATGCCGTGCTTCTGCGAGCTGTGCGCGCGCCGCGGGCCCGACGACGCGCCCGCTCACAGGTGAACACACTTGTATACTGGTATCGTACTCGCGTCTGCCGCGGCTGCTGGTGCTGCAGCTGAAGCGCTTCAGCGGCGGCATGGAGAAGATCACGCGCCACGCGCCCACGCCGCTGCTCATGCCGTGCTTCTGCGAGCTGTGCGCGCGCCGCGGGCCCGACGACGCGCCCGCTCACAGGTGAACACACTTGTATACTGGTATCGTACTCGCGTCTGCCGCGGCTGCTGGTGCTGCAGCTGAAGCGCTTCAGCGGCGGCATGGAGAAGATCACGCGCCACGCGCCCACGCCGCTGCTCATGCCGTGCTTCTGCGAGCTGTGCGCGCGCCGCGGGCCCGACGACGCGCCCGCTCACAGGTGAACACACTTGTATACTGGTATCGTACTCGCGTCTGCCGCGGCTGCTGGTGCTGCAGCTGAAGCGCTTCAGCGGCGGCATGGAGAAGATCACGCGCCACGCGCCCACGCCGCTGCTCATGCCGTGCTTCTGCGAGCTGTGCGCGCGCCGCGGGCCCGACGACGCGCCCGCTCACAGGTGAACACACTTGTATACTGGTATCGTACTCGCGTCTGCCGCGGCTGCTGGTGCTGCAGCTGAAGCGCTTCAGCGGCGGCATGGAGAAGATCACGCGCCACGCGCCCACGCCGCTGCTCATGCCGTGCTTCTGCGAGCTGTGCGCGCGCCGCGGGCCCGACGACGCGCCCGCTCACAGGTGAACACACTTGTATACTGGTATCGTACTCGCGTCTGCCGCGGCTGCTGGTGCTGCAGCTGAAGCGCTTCAGCGGCGGCATGGAGAAGATCACGCGCCACGCGCCCACGCCGCTGCTCATGCCGTGCTTCTGCGAGCTGTGCGCGCGCCGCGGGCCCGACGACGCGCCCGCTCACAGGTGAACACACTTGTATACTGGTATCGTACTCGCGTCTGCCGCGGCTGCTGGTGCTGCAGCTGAAGCGCTTCAGCGGCGGCATGGAGAAGATCACGCGCCACGCGCCCACGCCGCTGCTCATGCCGTGCTTCTGCGAGCTGTGCGCGCGCCGCGGGCCCGACGACGCGCCCGCTCACAGGTGAACACACTTGTATACTGGTATCGTACTCGCGTCTGCCGCGGCTGCTGGTGCTGCAGCTGAAGCGCTTCAGCGGCGGCATGGAGAAGATCACGCGCCACGCGCCCACGCCGCTGCTCATGCCGTGCTTCTGCGAGCTGTGCGCGCGCCGCGGGCCCGACGACGCGCCCGCTCACAGGTGAACACACTTGTATACTGGTATCGTACTCGCGTCTGCCGCGGCTGCTGGTGCTGCAGCTGAAGCGCTTCAGCGGCGGCATGGAGAAGATCACGCGCCACGCGCCCACGCCGCTGCTCATGCCGTGCTTCTGCGAGCTGTGCGCGCGCCGCGGGCCCGACGACGCGCCCGCTCACAGGTGAACACACTTGTATACTGGTATCGTACTCGCGTCTGCCGCGGCTGCTGGTGCTGCAGCTGAAGCGCTTCAGCGGCGGCATGGAGAAGATCACGCGCCACGCGCCCACGCCGCTGCTCATGCCGTGCTTCTGCGAGCTGTGCGCGCGCCGCGGGCCCGACGACGCGCCCGCTCACAGGTGAACACACTTGTATACTGGTATCGTACTCGCGTCTGCCGCGGCTGCTGGTGCTGCAGCTGAAGCGCTTCAGCGGCGGCATGGAGAAGATCACGCGCCACGCGCCCACGCCGCTGCTCATGCCGTGCTTCTGCGAGCTGTGCGCGCGCCGCGGGCCCGACGACGCGCCCGCTCACAGGTGAACACGCGTGTTAACAACAGGCCTAAGAGTATATTCATTAATTCAGTAGACTTTAACGTTTTAGACTATGTTTGTAATATCCAGATACATCCTGTGGGCGGTGATAATGCACCTCGGCCAGACCCTCACCGGCGGGCACTACGTGGCGTACGCACGCGACAGCCCGCAGGCGGACACCAAGTGCGAGCGGGAGGGCGGCGGCGACGTGCCCACCGCCAACAGCGGCTCCAGCTTCATGAGGACGCTGTTCAACCGGCCCAGGCCCACGCCCGCAGGTGTGTATATTGTTGCTCTACCCGCTGGTGTGTGTGTAATTGTGGGTCTAACCGCAGATGTGTGTGTATATTATGGCTCTAACCATAGATGTGTGTGTATATTGTGGCTCTACCTGCAGGTGTGTGTGTATATTGAGACTGTAACCGCAAGTGTGTATATTGTGGCTCTATCCACAGCTCTGTGTGTGTATACTGTGGCTCTAGCTGCAGGTGTGTATATTGTGGCTCTACCCGCAGGTGTGTATACTGTTGCTTTACCTGCTGGTGTGTGTGTAATTGTGGCTCTTACCGCAGATGTGTATGTGTATATTGTAGCTCTACCCGCAGGTGTGTGTATATTGTGGCTCTACCCGCAGGTGTGTGTGTATATTGAGAATCTAGCCGCAGGTGTGTATATTGTGGCTCTACCTGCAGGCCTGTGTGTATATTGTGGCTATACCTGCAAATGGATCAAGTCTTTCTGTCATATACTGGCAATAAGTTAATACTTGACGTTTGTTATTTATCTGTGGTTGGTCTGTGACACATCTATCCATACTAATTTCATGTTTTTGTAAATAAAAAAGTTTTGAAATACTGTAGTAGATTTTGTTGATATGTTGCATGTGATCAATGACACTGCCAGAATTATTCACATGGGTTGTTTTGGCCGTGGCCTAATAATATTGTAGTGTGATTGTGTAATGAGTGCGTCGTTTGTGCGTGTAGGTTGCACGGCGCACGAGTGCTGCGTGCCGCGGGCCGGGCCCGGGCCGGCGGCGCGCTGGCTCGCCTGCGACGACGACCTCGTCAAGCCCATCTCCAACGAGGAGTTCGAGGACCTGCTCTCCGCGGAGCCCAAGATGCGCTCCGCGGCCACGCCCTACCTCCTGTTCTACGTCAAGAGCGAAGTCGGCTAGTGGCGCCCGCCCACCGGGGACTTCGGGCGGCGCGCCGAGCGGGGAACTGATGGACGCCCGTTTGTAGACGCGCCCACGAACTTGAGTTAGAGCGGTGGCGGCGCCCACGAGCTAGAGCTAGAGCGGTGGCGGTGCAGCGCGCTACACACGTTCTTAACCACCTCCCTGGCGCAGTGGTAGGCGGGAGGTCCCAGGTTCTATTTCCGGCAGGGGCGATTTTGGATTTTATAATTTCTAAATTGTGTCCGGTCCTGTCCGGTGGGAGACTGTATTACTAGTTACCACCCTACCTGCGAAGCCGTGACGCCGAGCGATTTAGCGTTCTAGTACGATGCCGCATAAAAACCGATCAGGGGTATGGATGGGTTTAATAAACTGTCATACCTCTTCTGGGTTACCCTACGTTCCACTTTAGACTGCATCGTCACTCACTATCAGAAGAGATCGGAGTATAACTTGTAGATGAATTAAAAAAACGTTTACTTCCACCGCTCGCCGCGCGCCTGCCGTGACGGAAAAGTTGTGGTCGGGCCGAAACTGTTTTGTGTGCGACCAGTGAAAGTGCTAAAATATAAGTGTTGTTTAAACTCATCATCGTCATCAGGCTGGGCGTCCACGGTTGGACATAAGTAGGCCTTTAATAATAAGTGCCGATGCCCAGGCCTCCTCACTCAGCAGCTATCCACCTCCTGGGACGGAGGTGCACTCCCAGTGGTTAAATTGTATTCAAATATAGGATTATAAGATATGGTCCCTAAATAACACGAATAAATTTTGTCTATACAAAATACTATGTCCCTCCAAAATCTCAAGTGAAAATCAGTGAGATGATGCTAACAATGTTCAAACTTTGGGTCCTTGGTGAACAGGTGAAAAAAAGGATGGCAGCCAAACAATATTTTCACATTATTTGAGATTTGGAACAATGATTCATGCAGATTTTCCGCAATTGAGCTGCCCCCCGATTGTGTAAAAATCATTGCTACAATGTAACTGTGAATGACAATCGCATTCGCCTTTGATTGACCGACATTCGCTATTGGCTTAAATGCATTGTTGTAGCAAGAATACCATAAATTCAGTGAATCACCTCGATCAAGATTATAGCAAAATTATGTATGATCAAGATTGTAGTTTCTCTTAAACAGTATCTCAGATCTCTTAGATCAGTCTCTTAAATCGAGTAGCAACTGGTACGGGAACCTTACAATTAGCGCTCAGTAGGATAACATCTCGATAACGTTGATAGATTTCGAGTATCAAAATAGTTAGACATTAAAGTAAAACGGATCTTATTGCCCTTGTTTTAATGGCCAAAGCGTCCACATATCTACGCACAGCCAGTGCCCTAAGCGGAAACTTTGGGGGAGAGAAAAATCGGTAGTCCTGAATGCACGACTTTAAAACAAGGTTCTTTAGGTCCAATTTACTCATAAGTGTGATCACATGTCAAATGATGTGAAAATATTGTTATAAATATCACTTTAGATGTTCGAAATCTATTACCACTATATACCATAAACTTGTTATAATAATTATTGAGCTGTAATTGGCGGACTTTAGCGGTATTTTATGTTAATATGAATTTCCTTCAGCGGTCGCACACGAAGACTAACCCTCCTACGTCCGTCGCTTAATACTCAGCTCTGAACAAAATAGTCTGTATATGTTTATTGGTATATTACCAATAGTATGTTGAACCCCTCAACTCGTCAGTGATATAAGTGTTTCAGTAGTGCTGACTTTATTTTAAATGATTTGTAATGTAGACAGTTTATTTAGAAGTTTCTCAAACCTTTATTTCTAGCTAAATATATTAATTTTTGATGCTTGGAAAAGACAATTTATAGGAGACAATGTAATATGTGTCAGCCTGAAAGTGATATTAATAATGTAGCGAAAAATGTATTAAAAACTAGAGTATTACAAAGTCTATCTATAGATGATATAATATTGTAAAGCGTAAATATATATAAAATAACGCCTGTTAAAATTGGACAATATGAACAAAAAGTTGAATAAGGGAAATCTATATAATTTTTTTTTTATTTGTACCTCCTATTTATCCATTTTTTAACGAAAATACATACACCATTGTTAAATGCGTCGAATAATCGATCGATCGATAATGTGGCTAATTCTGTTGTACACAAATCTCTAAACTAAACTAAAATGGCAGGCCTAAATCTATTGCTATCCTTTTCTGCAGTGAGCACTATGAAAGAGACAGGAATATATTTAGACCTGTCATTTTAGTTTAGATTTAGAGAATGTGTACAACAGAATCGGCCACAGTGTACTACTTTCTAACTTAAATAACAGACAATGGCCCTAATTGTACTACATGTAACTCTGTCTTATAAATGTCTAATAATCTATATAATTGTTAAAAATATACTTTCAATACAAAATTATATACTTCAATAATAATAAATCTTATTGTGTCAATTTTGTACATTTTTGAAATAAAATGAAAATTAAATGAAATAGCGTATCTTGTGTAATACACGGTTTTCACAATTTCATGACAAATTCTTTAAGTAACTACAGAAAAAAAAACATATGTATTATATTCTTTTTAAATGACTTGTGAATAATCCTTAATATTGACCAAAGCTTTAACCAGCCTAGCATCAAACTTGCGATGGACTCTATTGGCTGGATATCATTGGTATCAATATTTTACAGCTGCTTGTGTTAACCAATGCGAAGTTTCTATCATTATCATACCATTGTAACTATCAAAGTTTGGTGCTAGGGTCACTGTCATTAATTAATTAAAGTAATTCTCATCAACCCTAGTATCTATAGAGAGACTGACACGCTACATATAGCTTTTTTAATTACTTGGCCTTAATCGTTTAATACTGAAATAATAGTTCAAAGATAGAACAATATTATTGTATAAATAAAAATTAAAAAGAAAATAATATTATAAAATATATACAGTATTACCACGAATATTATAAGTGCACTTTGCCCTATTAGAGAAATATTGAACTAGAGAGAATAATTTTATTACTATAATTAAGTTATGTCTTATAAAATTTAGTGTAACAGCCCCCGCACACTGGGCCACTAGTGGCGACGGCTAGTGGCCGCCACAAGTCGCGGAAGAGATTAAACATTTTAATATAGTACCACCGCACACAGCGCTCGAGTGGCCGCGTTCAAACCACAAGAAAATGTATGAGAAATCTCTTCCGCGACTTGTGACGGCCACTAGTCGTCGCCACTAGTGGCCCAGTGTGCGGGGGCTGTTACGACCAGTGGGTCTACCATCAACTATAATCGCGACTCAATTAAAGACCTAAACTGAACTGAATCGCTATTTCGTACCATGAACTCTTTTATCCGACCAATAGATGTCATGACGTCTATTATAGACGATATTATAGACGAAACAAAAACCTAGTATAAAAATACAGAAACAAAAAGATACTTCATGGTACGAATTCAATGCGATTTATTTTAGGCACCGATATTGAATAGCATCGGAATTGGATCGTTAGATTAAAGATTGTAGTAGGCCTTCTGATATGTATAGCAACCACCATGCCACTTTATCTTCGTGGTAGCACTGTTTTGTTGAACACCAAAAATATTAAATTTTTCACTTTGTTAACTGTTCACTTAAAACGATGTCATCTAATTTACTTAGAATTTCTTCTATAGATCTTAATATTTTTGTTTTATGAACTGATACAAAAATCAAAACCACAACGATATAATAAATGCTTTTAATATATTATGACTGCTTTCTTTACAAATACTTTAACGATATAGATACGAATTTGCTATGGTTTAAGAGCTATTTATTGCCTTTCCTACAAGCGACTATTTTTCTACTTGATATGTAAAATATATCATCCATTTTTGATGACTGTTCAATGCTCATGTTTTTCATTTTACATAATAATCTGTCTCGAAAATCGAAATCTATTAAAAGTAAGAAATTAACACAATTACATATTAAAAAACTAAAACTAAGAACATTTCACCAACTTTAAATCTTCCTCCAAATTGATGTCCCCTTTGTATATATAATATAAAATTAAAAATTAAATAGTGAATGAAGATGAAAAATTATCACATGAATATTTATATGAATTGAGTGGTGACATATTGTGTCCTTAGAACATTTTATTGTATTGTTTCACATTATGAAATTTTATTAATGCTAACTATGAGTATTATAATTTATAAGTATGAGAAGGACAATTAATTCCTTTATCTTTTGAAATATCTTTGCAATACAAACATTTAATTTTTAATACATATATTGAATAAAAGTCTTGTTTATTTCAAAAAGTTAGATAAATTCATCGAATATATTGTAAATAATACAATGGCAAGCTGTAATTAATTAATCAATCCAAGGGAAAGTAATAACTGTATACCTATGTGGAATATTTGCAAAAGTAATAAGTATATTGGTAGTACCACGCGTATGGAGGAAGGCTAGATACCGATTATTCATTAAATAGTATGAAAACACAAGTAAGTTGTGTACCGAATTTATATTTCAATTTTCAATGTGCAATTGAACATAAGCTGTGATAGCCTATTGGTTAGGACAACCGACTTCTAATCGGAGGTCGTGGGTTCGATCCCGGGGCACGCACCTCTAACTTTTCGGAGTTATGTGCGTTTTAAGTATTTAAATATCACTTGCTTTAACGGTGAAGGAAAACATCGTGAGGAAACCTGCATGCCTGAGAGTTCTCCATAACGTTCTCAAAGGTGTGTGAAGTCTGCCAATCGGCTTGGCCAGCGTGGTAGACTATGGCCAAAACCCTTCTCACTCTGAGAGGAGACCCGTGCTCTGTAGTGAGCCGGTAATGGGTTGATCATGATGATGATGATGAATTGAACATAAGCAAAAGAAGATGTACTGTAAAAGAGTTGCATGGTACGATTGGACATATAACCCGCGCCACGTACATCGAACGCCGAACGAAACGTGGAGGGGATAGCTGCGTATGGGAACTGTCACACACGTAATACAATAGCTTACCCCTTCCACTTTCCTTCAGCGTTTGATGTACGTGCCGATGTTTATACTATCTAGTATCTAGCCTTCTTCGTATATAGTTCGTTCGGTAACTTAGTGTCGGTACAGGCGCAGGTGCTCTTAGTATACTGCTTTTATTTTTATTACTTTTTTTCTGTTTGTAATTTTTTTTCTATTCTAACAGAATCTCCGAATAGTCTGCCAATCCGCACTTGGGCAGCGTGGTAGACTATGGTTAAAATCCTTCTCATTTTGAGAGAAGACCCGTGTTCATGAGAATATTATATTTTATGTTTATGGTTATATTGTAATAAAATACGAATATAAAAAAATATAAAAGGAAAGAGAATTTTAATGAAAAAATATGAGTAGGTATAAAACGCCAAAACCTGCCTGTTGCCTGTACACCCCTCGCGGCATGCTTTGAAGTCACGGAGGTGTCTTTGGCAAAACACCGCGCGGTGGAGGCGGCTAGACACAAAAGGCGACCGTAAGAAAACGAACAGACTATACTTCATATCCGTGGTTAGTACATACAATATACATACCTGTTTGAAATGAAATATAAACTGAAGTATTCTTATTATTTTACATAAACAGTTTTAAAAAATAGGTATGTACCTTAATTACTTAAATGTTTGTTTAAATAAATATTATGTCTCATATAACTACTTATAAAAACTTTATTTCGTGGTGATTGCTTTTCTATTTATAAGCTGTATATTTGTTGCGGTTGCCATTCCAAAAGCCTTTGAAAAAGGTAAAACTCTTGTCAGTAGTTATATACAATTGAGTTCAATTTATACAAAAACTCAAGTTAATACTATATTACTTTTCATTGTAAATTTGATTGAAATAAATTTAATTTAATTATTAATCTGTTTTATTACTAAAAACTTCCTTACCTTGTATTGTAGTAACCTCTGACTGATAAAAAGAAATCTTTCCAACCATTTTGAAGAAGGTACATAGTAGGCTGTACTAAAAGCAAGATATTGGGGTTTTGTTTAGTTGAAGATTTCTAAGACGAAACCGAGATCAGACGAACAAGATTTCTAGGTGTCGCCCTAGAAATCTTGTTCGTCTGATCTCGCTCGCCATGGGAAAAATATATATTTTTTATTCAACTACAAGTTTGCCCTTGACTGCAATTTTCACCTAATGGTAAGTGATGATGCAGTCTAAGATGGAAGCGGGCTAACTTGGAAGAGGTATGCATACCCCTGATCGGTTTCTACACGGCATCGTACCGGAACGCTAAATCGCTTGGCGGTACGGCTTTTCCGGTAGAGTGGTAACCAGCCACGGCTTTAGCCTCCTACCAGACTAGAGCAGAGATAATTTAGAAATTATAAAATCCCAAATTGCCCCTGCCGGGAATTGAACCCGGGACCTCCCACTTATAAGACCACTGCGCCAAGGAGGTCATCGAATATTAAGACTAGCGATAGCGAACTCGAAGTGTATGTGAATTGGGAAGGAAAAAGGACTATGAAAACACGAAAAAAAAGGCAGTTTTATTTTTCTTGTTTTCATAATTCATAGTCTCTAAGCTAAACGAGGACAGACAGATAGATGGACATGGCAAAACTTAGGGTTCCTTGTTGACTACGGAACCCTAAAAAACGAAGTAGGTAGGTAAAACCATCGATGTAAAAATACCTAGTTACTGGGTAAAGTGAAACCGTCCTTTAATAGAAAGTAGAATCGTCATTCGTCATATTGCTTACACCTGGCTTACACTAATTCATAAGTGCATGAGATCCTTAAAGATTGGTTTCAATCATAAATAGAAAATTTTCTTGTACCTAGAAACAAAAATGATTTCAAATACATTCCTATTTTGACCTTCAAATTGCCTTCCGTTTTTTTTTTGAAAAGGCAGGTTTTGCAAACCTACTTTTTCGCTTACAATTTTTTATAATTATGTACCTACCTACTATGTTATCGAATGATGGACGAATACTTCAACGTATTGGCATTAGCTTTTGCTACAGTAGTAGTACCTAATAATAATTTATTATTTTTTGGATTCACACTAGATTAAAAAATAAAATCTTTCATAACACTAGGTACAAAATTTCACTTTAAAACTAATATCATGATCTAATATCTACCAGCTACCAATCATAAAGATAAGACGTAAAATTAATCTAGGGTACCTAAGTTAAATTAACCGATCGGCTGAGGGTAAAGTTTATTGACAACCGATAGAGATAAGAGTCGATATTTTTATCAGAAACGGTCGAATGAGACGAATTCTCTAAAAGCTAGTTTGCTGTTGATATCAGAAGACGTGTCGATTAAAGCAGGGAAATTTATTCAAAATGAAGGCTATCGAGACAAGAAATAGAATCTTGAAAGTAAGTGTTAGTGTTAGGCATTAATTTAAATTGTGTTCCGATAGTGTTTAGTTCGATGTTCTCAACATGTTTTTTTTATGAAATCATTGTACGATTTTTGATTACCTACTAAGTTTATTATTACTTCGTCAATTTTGTTGAATATACTTAGGGTACTTATTTCTATATAAAAATAGAATTAACTAAAAGCAGATTAAATCAGGTTTGCGTTGTGTTGGCAAACCGGCATTTTTGGCATTTGGTAATCCGGAATTTAGATACACCTAAGTAAGTGAAATAAAACAAGGAATAAGGTTAGTATTTTAATTATAAATTATTATCCATTAACAGTACGTGAATTATAAGATATGACTAAAACAAAAAGCAATGCTATTGCTAAATAATTATCTGTTACAGTCACAATGTAGCAAGCGTAAAAATGATTGTATAGCACGTAGGTACCTGTAACATTGCAATGACCTCTAAATCTAAATTCCTCCTTGAGTTGCTGTCAAACTATTAATACATTGAAGTTTAATTCGCCAAACTTTTTATAACTTAGTTTACTTGTTAGTCGTGGCATTTTCTGCAATATAAATGGCGTTTGTGAGTAGATAAATTATACTATAATTAACTGACAGCTAATACATATTAGTTTGGTTAAGACTTTTCTTCAAAAATAGTAAGCTTACTCTTTAGGTTAGATTTAACAATTATTGTTGTTAAACCTGCCGGCATTTCTTTTTTGTCTTTATATTCCATACACTAATGCTACTTATATTTATGAATTTTAATTAATAACGAAGGTATACTTATATTTTACTTAATCCACTTGTTTATCTTGTGAAACTATATCGGCTAGACTAGAATATTCCATTGTCTAGGGAAGGATGTAATTTTCCATAAAAAGTTACACGCCCATAGCCGGTCTAAAATGATCTCAAGACAAATAATGACATAATATATTTAAGTTTCAAATACATATTTTATATACATATATTATTTAATTCTAATGATGAATTACCCTAAATTAAATTCAATCTTTCTTTACTTTTTTTTCTTTACCTACCTATGTATATAAAATGTATAACTAAGACTCACTAGGAAAATCTTACTAGGTAGGTATAATAGTAAAATAGTATCAAAATAGCTGTTGGCACAGATTAAAGTCAGTTAGATTAGTCCGCATATTTTAACAATATTTTAATGTAAGTAGGTAAGTACAACTAACAATATAACTCTGGTAAGTTTGAAACTTAAACTTAGGATAAAATTAATGTTTATTGTAGAAAACTTTCATTTGTTGTATCTTGTTTTGTTATGCATAATTTTAAACATATTAAATAAAATATATATTCTATTACTTTAAACCTTTGATACCTACTTAGCTAAATGATAAGTTTAAAAATTAAATTTTCGCGAATGAAAATGATATCTGTTTCAGTTTATGATATTGAAAGCACTCAAAATTATGACAGGTTATAATTATTACAAATAATTGAAACAAGAGTCTTTAAAATTAAATGTTTTCCATTATAATTTGCCTACCTACTGATAGAAAAGAAAGATTAATTTTCTTTCACTGTTAAATATTTCTATTTAAATTAAATGAGTACCTAGATACTTACTATAAAGTTTTACTATCCAAATAATAATAATTTAGAAAAATAATATCACTTCCGATAGGTATTATTAGTATTTCAAGAAGATACAAAATAAAATCAGATTCAGTTGAAAGGTGTTTACATTAACATTAATTACGTAAGTTTAAAATAATATTTTGATTATACATACACAGATATTTGAAATACATTTCGTATAGATATATGTATGTAACAATCATTTATATTGTTTAACAAAGTAAAAATTAAACTTTAAATTCACCTGAACCAAATGTTGACAACTGATGTTCTACGAATGGAAAGAGAAGTTTTTAAAAATAATAAAAATGGCGTCTGCAAATTTTGAATTATGACAGATGTCAAAAAAATTGCGGGAACTTGAAAGTTGCGCGAAAACCTAAGGGAAAACAAACTCCAGAATTATCACTAGCATGTATTGGCCGTAGGTATTATTGGCACCCTTTCAGATTGCTTTCAGAGGTTTAAAATAGAAATGCAAGTTATTCAGAAGAACAATATGCTACTGAATGAATTTCGAAAGCTGTGTAGTAACAAGGGGTAGTTACAAAAGGGGTCTTATACAAAAGGATTTGGGCCTTGAGATTATTCCTAGATAACTTTAATAATAATTTGGGTGGTTTCGCACTCACCCCGCGCGACGTCGATGCGCGCGCCGTCGTTTCTGATTCGGTATTCAATACGCAAGTCAGCGTTTCAGTGCAGGCGAGAGAAGTTTTCCACGGCAAAGGGCAGTTCAAGATCACTAACATTGCAGACTTTACCACTTTGCTGTATTCCTAAAAAAAAATTTCATAATAATAATAATTGTGTAAACATGGTTTGGCCGACAATCTACGATGGCAAAACTGAGGTAACGATTTTCTATTTTCGTACTATGCCTCAATACGAGCTATTTTAGATTGGAATATTTATTTTATGGTCCACACATTTTAGTTTAGCCAATCGGTTTATCGACTAAAATTAGTTCTCATTTTTGCGTGTTTTCGAAATAACTGCAAATGCAGAGCAATTACTTAATAACAACGATTTGCTTTTGTTTTACATTATACATCATGTCAACTGTAGATATAAGTATAGGTAGATAGGGAAACTACTTACATACACTTATTTCCGTTATTAAAATTATTGAAAACATATTTTTTACCTCCCTATAACCAAGTACTTAGTGGTAAGTATTCAAATCAGTGGCTATCTTTTAGCCCCCAATTTGTGGGGGCCTCATGTCTTTGGGTCTCACTCAGTAAATAGTGTAGGTACACTTTAACTAATTTTCATTGATTAATAGGTTTCCTACTTATCTACACCTAATATTATCTAATGCAATTACATACTTCCTATGATGTCATAGCAATAAGCAGAACATGTGATGGTATGGTTAACAAGTATTTAGCCCCTCTTAGCATTATATTCAGGTGTATAGTAGCCATTTCAAAGCCATTTTCAACCTCATTGTAATAATATAAAGTTCAAAATTGAAGTGTTACTTTTACAGTCATGTAATCAATATGTTTTGTTTTGCACATGTGACATGACGATATTAGATCTTTATTACCAGTAAATGTTTAGTCACATAGAAAGTTATTGCTGAAGTGCATAAATTAAGTACCTACTATTGTTTCAATATGGCGTGACATTTATTTTTAACTATTGAAATTGCAATTTATTTACTTAAATACATTAGGTACTATAATAAGTAGACGGTTATAGTAAACTATTTGTTATAAATAATTATTCTTGTACTAGTTGAATGCCAAATGCCAATGTGGTACACACATGCACCAGGCACCCGTTATTATATGATGTGATGACTATATATTAAGTGTTATATGTATGTAGGTAGGTACTTATATATGACATAGAATCACTCAGACTAAAGGAATAACACAGACGAAAAACGATGTGCCAGAATATTACTAATGAAGCAGTAGGTATAATAACCTACCCTTACTATCACTATGCATGTCTCGAAAACTTAGATGGTTTTCGTGAGTTTCGATATTGTTGCATCGATCGCATTATTCTCATTCATTTGTTTATTTTTTCTTTATAAACTAGCTGTTCCTGACATGAATAGCAATGTCACGTAAAGTATGGTTTAAGAACATAGAGAACAAACAAATAAACATTCATTTTTAGGGTTCCGTAGTAAACAAGGAACCCTTATAGTTTCGCCATGTCCGTCCGTCTGTCTGTCTGTCCGTCCGTCCGTCCTCGGTTAATCTCAGAGACTATTAGTGCTAGAAATCTGTAATTTGGCATGGCAATATTAATCACGCCGACAAAGTGGTGAAATAAAATTTTGATAAATATTTTTTTATAGGGTAGCTCCCCTACATGTAAAGTGGGGATGAATATTTTTTTTCTCGTCTACCCCATAGTGTGGGGTATCGTTGAATAGGTCTTTTAAAAATACTGTGGGTGTGGGAACATCATTTTTCGATTTATAGATCCGTTTGTAAAATATGATGTTTTAAAGTGCTAATTTTTATTAGAGTCAAGTGTCCCCCCCCTCTATCAGTCAAATGGCAGTATATAGGAACTTGAAAAAATTCACAGCAGTAGTATATATTTATCAATTTTAAAGGAAAACTATCATGGCTAAGTAGCGTTCACAGGTTATATCTGTTTTTCGAGGATTGTGACTACGGAACCCATCACTGCGCGTGGCCCGCCACGCACTTGGCCGGTTTTTTATATAGATTTTATGGGTCAGGAACCTTCGCGGACGCATGAAGAACTCACCAAAGTTTCATCATAACCATAGTTTAGGAGTGCTTAGAGGACATGCAGACAGACATTGATTTTTTTTTATATAGATTATGTTCTATTCTATAGACGGGGTCAGCAAACAAGCTTTCGATGCAGCTCGCAGCCGCCGACGCGGGGTCGCACCTGCAACACATGTGCGCACTGGACATCGAGTCCAAGGCCTCCTACGTCCGTCTGTCCGGCATCATCTGTACTATTGGTAAGTTTCTCATTGCAGGATTTTACGTCTTCACAATCACATACGATTCGACTATTCACATGCCACTGTGTGTTGCATACTGCATCAAGCCACCTATCATGCCATCCATTAGAAAAAATATAGAAAGCTATTGTATATTATTCGTTTTTAAATAAGAATATGATACTTAAAGGTTAAGTTTCATGTTCTTATTTATAATTCTTAATAGGTACCTACTTATGCAGAAATCAGAATGTGTATAAATATTAAATTCCAATGAAAAACACAAAATACAATGTGACTTTGTGAACTCTTCAATGGAAAAAGCGTTAGGTCCTGCCCAAAATGTTTCTCTTCCAGGGTTTTTAATGGGCAAACGTCATTCCTAACTATAATTGACTACCTACTCAAAAATACTTGTAAAAGTTGATTGGATTACAAAATATTCTATTTTTATTTTGTTTCGTGTTGTAGAATAGACTATTAAAACCCCAAATGTAGTTTCTGTACTCAGCGTTCTCAAAGTTGACAAAAAGCATGGTTATTTCTCGTTGCATTCACACAGAAACGAA
This sequence comes from Melanargia galathea, assembly GCA_920104075.1. Lineage (NCBI taxonomy): Eukaryota > Metazoa > Arthropoda > Insecta > Lepidoptera > Nymphalidae > Melanargia > Melanargia galathea. The sequence goes on from OV049855.1 coordinate 5,429,997, forward strand.
GCGAAAAGATTATTTCAAAGCTTTTCCCCAGGACCCGCCTCCCGCGATGTGGCCATGCTGGAGAAGATGATGGAGACCGGCATGAACGTGGCGCGCATGAACTTCTCGCACGGCTCGCACGAGTACCACGCCGAGACCATCCGCAACTGCCGCATCGCGGAGAAGAACTACAGCGCGAAGCTCGGCATCCCGTTCTCGCTGGCCATCGCGTTGGACACCAAGGGACCAGAGATCAGAACCGGTCTTCTGGAGGGAGTGCGTATATTTTAAGAACAATAAAAATTAGGAATAAAATTCCGAATATTTGCACAAAATGAGCTATTTCCACCTTAGTCAAGCTTGTTTTTATATTAAACCAAAGTTGGATAGAAGGAATTTTTCTCTCGACAACAATCTTTATAAAAGGTCTAGTAAATAATGGTATACAGACCAGTTATATTTGGTTTGTGTGCGGATGGATCTGCTCACCGCATTATTATCCAAGGATATCTTTTACTATTATAAGCTAAATGGAAACGTTGTTACGACCCTTAGCAATGATGAATAAGATCTAATAGAGAAGCAAGTATATAGAATCAACAGAAGTACAAAAAGCGAAAAAATCTTACATACCTATAGACATACAAATATAATATTGGGAGGTATTTATACATTAAATGTTTTTAACAGGGTGGTTCAGCAGAAGTGGAACTGAAGAAGGGTGAGACGATAAAGCTGACCACCGATCCTGCGTTCGCCGAGAAGGGAAACCTCGACGCCGTGTTCGTGGACTACAAGAACATCACCAACGTAGTGAAGCCCGGCAACCGCATCTTCATCGATGACGGCCTTATCTCTATCATCTGCCAGTCTGTCACTTCTGACGCCCTGGTCTGCTCCATCGAGAACGGAGGTAAATGGGCTTTCAATCGATTTTAGTGCTGTTGCTTCTTACTGACTTATGCAGTGATGGCTGAACAAGATTATTATAGGAACATGAAATTATTAGGATATACACATTTAATGTGCGTTATCTTTAAGGTATGCTGGGATCAAGGAAGGGCGTAAACTTACCAGGACTGCCCGTGGACTTGCCCGCCGTTTCCGAAAAAGACAAGTCTGACTTGCTTTTTGGTGTTGAGCAAGGCGTAAGTATGAATAAATAAAAACTCGAAAATATAATATGTAGACTACCTAGGTACAATATTGTAAACTTGATTGATTTGATTTGAACCGTTTCTTTTAATTCCTCAAGTACCTAATACATAATTGTGCTACTAGGTTATTCGTAATACTCGTATGCAGCACATGAAAACGTTTCTAAAAAATGGTTCTGACATCGAACTATTACGCTTAGAATGGAAGTTTCTAACAAATTTCCGCTCGAAACGTAAGCTATAAACCAACCCATGTGTGCCCTGTAATTACATTTGCCGACACGCACACAAGCGCATGAGTACCTTGAACACTGACGCGACGATAGCCTTTTAGGCTTGCTAAAAACGGCTTATCGCCGCGTCGACGACTGCCTTTCTTTACCTATTTATTCTAAGGGTTCTGATTAGAAATATGAAAAAAAAATTTGCATAGATAAGCATAATAAGTCAAAGTCACGGAAACCTTAATATAAAATCATAATTCTAATACCATATCTATTAAATCGACATTGGATACGATTAGGTACAACAATATAAAGCAAACATTGATTATAGATATCAGCGCATGATCGAGCGTGGGAGAGAAATACGAACCACGTGCTATCTTCATGTACAGATATCAAATGTTTATTGCCGTCTAAATAATATCACAACCTTATCTTGCACTGTATTACTAACCTAACGTAACTTTAAACTGCAGCACGCCGATCTTAACTTTGACAACAATTCAATGTTTCTACTTATTTTAAATCAATTATGTTACGGTAAAACTTATAGTGAGCCTAATTTAACTACTATACAAATCATACCCACGTGGTGGTACCCAATGGTGCCAAGAATACTGGCTTCTATTCCGCGCTGAACAGTCAAGCTGATACTTTGCAATGAAAATTTTGTTATGAGACGAGGCATTCGACATTAACGGTTAATCACGATGGAATATCTCGTAAAAATACTTAAATTACATTATGTTCTTGATTCGTTTATAACTTTATCTCAACTTAAACTTATCTCAAAATCCCGTCTCAAATATTGGTAGGTTCATCTAGCAATTCAAATGTCGTTTTGGAAAATGTCTAAGTAGGTACCTATATCATCTTGAAACTTTGTCTGTTTTTTGAAACGCTTACAAACAATAAACTTATAATACACATATTTCTAGGTGGATATGATCTTCGCCTCGTTTATCCGCAACGGCGAAGCGCTTTCGGAGATCCGCGGCATCCTCGGCGAAAAGGGCAAGAACATCCAGATCATCTCCAAAATTGAAAACCACCAGGGCATGGTCAACCTCGATGAAATCATTGAGGTATGCTCCCAACATTTTCAACGCCTTGTGCTAAACTCTACTGTAGAACAAGTCTCAAAGAGCATTTGATTTTCAAGTTCAATCACGTTGTTGTGGAATGGTAGTCACACTGCACAAATCAGTTAGTTACCACACACGATATTTCTGAAAATTTTCACAGCGAAATTGATTACCTGTGAATCATAAATGCTTCTTATTATTTTATTTGCTATACTACTACTCCTCACAACTCTTATTTGTAAGACTCCACTCTAGTCCAGTTGTAACTAGTTTGCGCTCGTTCGCTTTTTGTAGCTATTAAGGCTCCTTACTAAGATGCGGATGCAGTCGATTTGCTGAATAATTGAGTCTGTTGCATAAGATGACATCGAACCCCGGATGAATCCAATTTGTCCGACTGAGATTTATACATGTAATTTCCCTAAAGCCTTTTTTATTGGAGGAAAATCCAACAAGAAAAATATTTTTCCAAAAAAAATGTCCAAAGAAATTAAAAATATTTAAATGAGATAGAAAGTATGTTATAGTAGTCGATATGCAGCTTCAATGTCTATTACAAAATGTGAAGATAATTTTTCTTTTGTTTCCAGGCATCTGACGGAATCATGGTCGCTCGTGGTGACCTGGGCATTGAGATCCCACCAGAGAAAGTGTTCCTCGCCCAAAAGACAATGATTGCTCGGTGCAACAGGGTAACTACATAATATTTCAATTTCTCAAATAAGTATATCTAATCGTCTAACTCTGTACCAGAGTGATTTGGACGATTAGACGAGGTGTGAGATCAACCTTACCTGTAATCCTCTTATCTTAATTTATCTTCTTCCAAGATATACCGGATTCGTCACCATATTCCCTTTGCCGACACACCCACACCCACACACACATTACCGAGCATCGCCGAGTTTCTTGCTGGTTCTTCTCGGTTGGAATGGCATTCCGAACCAGTGGTAGATTCGTTTGACTATTCAAAAGTACTTGTAAAAGTTTATTTGAATAAAAAACTTTTCTATTCTGTTCTATTCTATTCTATTCTATGCCCAGAACTTACAATTTACAATCCTAGCTTCCTGCTTTGGTTTCGAAATCTGTCTGTATTAACTAATTCTATAACAGGTGGGTAAGCCAGTTATTTGCGCCACACAAATGCTGGAGTCGATGGTAAAGAAGCCTCGCCCGACCCGCGCCGAGACCTCAGATGTCGCCAACGCGATTCTGGACGGAGCAGACTGTGTCATGTTATCTGGTGAAACTGCCAAGGGCGACTACCCGTTGGAGTGTGTTCTGACTATGGCCAACATCTGCAAGGAGGCCGAGGCTGCTATCTGGCACAGGCAGCTCTTCATTGATCTCAGTTCTCAAGTGAGCATATTAATTAACATTACAATTTCTTCAGTTATTTATAGTTGGGTATTTTGTGATGCAAACTTTAAAAATTCCAAACTAATGTTCCGGATGATTAGAACACTTTTTCGCTGTAAGCTGATTTTCATATGTTATCATCACTTTAGCATTGTATTTTCTAGTTTCATGAAACTTGTACAAACGAGCAAAAATGATTGCCATTTTCAATTATCATTGCTTGGGCACGTCGCATATTATCGAAAATTGTCTATTGGCAAGAATTATGACGCGTGCCGGAGGCACTCGGCGTATTCATTTTATCCTATCTTATAAACTCCGTAAAACATCAGAATTTTGCCGGTTCATACTTCCCCTTCTAACACTCCCCGCAGTTTTCTGATAGACAATTTCTGAACAGGAAAAGCTACCAATCGAGTCCGCGCACTCGGTAGCCATCGCGTCGGTGGAAGCGTCCGCCAAGTGCATGGCGTCCGCCATAGTGGTGATCACCACCAGCGGGCGGTCCGCGCACCTGCTCAGCAAGTACCGGCCGCGCTGCCCCATCATCGCCGTCACGCGCCAGCCGCAGACCGCGCGACAGGCGCACCTGTTCCGCGGCGTGCTGCCCATTGTGTACCAGGGTGAGTACTGCCCATTGTGAACTAGCGGTACGAGTCGTTAGCAAAGCACATTCCATTAGCACACCCCTGACGTTTCATTGAAGCGAACTAATACTGACAACGTACTTACACCCGAAAAAAACCAACGGTTAATGGCTCCTTCTGACAAAAAAAATCCCAGAAACCTGGAGTCGGTCACTGACGGTGTTGCGGTGAGCACGTAAAGCCTCCTGCGCCTGATGTTTCTCCGGTCACGTCCGATTGGCGTCGATCCCATCGATCGCGATCGCGATCCCATCGATCTATGAAATTGAAAATCATCTATGAAATGAAATTGCATAGAGGCCCCATCTGTATTTGTACTATAATACTTATTTCCTGCCTGCGTAGCAGGCTAGTCTTCGGCAGACGAACATTATTAGTCTTAACATAAACTTCCACAGAGTCGGTAGCCAGCGACTGGCTGAAGGACGTCGACAACCGCGTGCAGTACGGCCTGAAGTTCGGGCGCGCGCGCGGCTTCATCAAAACCGGCGACAACGTCGTCGTTGTCACTGGCTGGAGGCAGGGCTCTGGGTTCACCAACACCATGCGTATTATGTAAGAAACCTCTTACCTGACTACACTGAGAGGGAGGTTTGTCGGTTCACCGGTTCGCTAATAATTGCCAATTATTCTTCTGTCATTGGCTTCTTTTAGTAAATGTAGTTAATTTTAGAAAAAAGTACGTTAACATCCTACTTCCTACTTAATATTATAAATGTGAAAGTGTGGATGTTTGGATGTTTAGATGTTTGGATGTTTGTTACTCAATCACGCCGCAACTACTGAACCGATTTGGCTGAAATTTTGAATGGAGATAGATTATGTCCTGACTTAAAACATAGGCTAAATATGCACAGTTCCCACGGGATTTTGAAAAACCCGAAATCTATAGCTACAGCTATAGGTAGATTACTATAGCGAACTTCCTTGATAGTAGGTATAAAGGTTGGAAAAGAGAGCGGGAACGGGAACTGAAAATCCACGATTCAGTCGGGATTTGTTTAAAACCGAAATTCACGCGGGCGAAGCCACGGGCATTCTCTAGTAATTAATATTTTTAAAGGTACGAAAATATAATATGATGAAAATTTATAAAAATATGTACCATTCGCGTCTAGTTAAGTCTAGAAGCGTCGCGAATCAATAGTTGTGATTAAACATGCGTTGCAATCAGCTTTATAACGCAATTATTTGCTCATAACTCAACATTATTTATTACATATAGGCCAACCTGTGGCTCTTTTGATAAGTCAAGACTAAGTTTCCACCTCCCGAGAGAACTCTTTTCCGGAATTAAAAGTAACTCATGTCTTCATCATATTTTGTTAAAATCGGTTCAGCGGTTCAAGCGTGAAAACGTAACTATACTTTCGCATTTTTACTATATTTTCATGGATTTTTATGAGTATGAAGCAATGTTCTTTAATGAATTATTGTATTGTTTTCATTTCAGCCAAGTCGAATAAGATAAGCAACAATGAAGAACAAGAACATTTCACGAAAGTATTAGTGCAAAGAGCAGTGGTAAAAAATGTTATGAGATTTAAATAACACTGCCAGTGATATGATATTTATATTGAGTAAATGTGTATCAGCTGTTAAGATATCTCAAAATTCTACATTTAGTACCTAGGATATTATGTTCTATTTATTTTTGCATATTATTGTTTAGAGTAGGTACGACGTGTATTTAATACATTGTAATATGTGATTTGATTAAATTTTGAAAATACTATAAGATGTTATGTGTTTCATTAAAAATTATTTTAAACAGCTAATTAAAACTAAAAACTTAAACATTTTTCTTATTTAGCTGTATCCAAGTTTTGATCGGGCAGACCTACAAGTCCCAAGGAAATCGGCTTCATTTTTATAATAACTGGTTAACGCGTGTTCTGTCTATTTCTTTCCATTAGTCTATGAAAACAAAAACTTAAAAAAGTTTTTTGAATCAATATTGCCAGTATAATTTATATATGAGGAGCGTTGTTTCAAATCGTATTTTGTCCATAGTAATCAAAATAAGAGATTTCGTTGTATATGGCCTTAAAATGCAAGAGTACCTAACTAACTTAGCAAAAGTTAGTGCATAAAACCCGAATTTGTCAAGTAAATAATCGAATGTCAAATGAGGCGCTGTTTCAAAATATGTTTTGTCCGTGTGAAGTGGTGTTTCAAAACACTTTCAAAACATAGTCTGTCCACCTGTTAGCAAAATAACAATTTATTATGGTCTGTCTGTGGCGGCAAACTGTACGATTATTTAAATAATGGCCTGTTTCACCACCTTCTGATAAGAAAGGTAAGTATCTACAACTTTTGCCTTTGTCATTTGACATAATCCGAAAATCCGACACTTATCAGAAGGTGGTGAAACAGGCCCTTAGTAATTTAAACAAAATTGTTTTAATATTGTTGCACAAGCATGGAGCAAGGAGTCCTAGTAGGAAATCATTCAGTTGGCTCAAGAAAAAAGGACACAAAACACCAAAACAAAGAGGCGAGGAATATTTAAATTATCGTTTTATTGTTTCTTTGTAGGTACTATTATACAACTCTAACAGTATTTTATCGGCAGTTATAAGATTCTGGCTACAATATGAATTTATTTTGTTTCAGTTATGATATAAAGGAACCTGAACTGAACAATTTTGTCATTCATAGTTCCATGCATTCATAATAACTCAAGATTTAAATCAAATTTATATATGTTGTGCTATATATAAATTTGATTTAATACAGTGAAAACATTATTTTATGCATACTCTGTGCATAAAATATAGGCCATAAGCGTTTTTTTATTTTTTAGTAGAATTATTGGACAAAATATGAATCATTTCTTTGTACATAATATGCTTTGAAAATAAACCAGTGTTTCAAAATGTATTGTGTCCATAAACCAGTGTTTCAAAATGTATTATGTCCATACAAATGGTTCAAAACATATTTTGTCCAATATTTATGCTTAATTAACTTAATAAAAAACTATAGAACACTACTTGTTTTTTTATTCAGACATGCTATATTATGCTTTATATTTAGCATGGTAAATTTATTTCTACATATAACTTTAAGAAAAAGGCATAAATTAAAAACGGCTATTTTTGAAAAATACACATTTTTGGACAAAATGAGTTTTGAAACAACGCTCCTCATATATGAGTATAGGTCTGTGATATATCTTACTTATATACTAATAAACCGGAAGAGTTTGTTTGTTTGAACGCGCTAATCTCAGGAACTACTGCACAGGTTTCAAAAATTCTTTCACCGTTGGATATGTAAGTACGTGATCCCTGAGTGCTATAGGCATAGATAAAATGAATAAGACGAGATATGGCAAGGGGGCGTGGTTCCTGAGAACTCTTCTGGCGTTAAATACACCTGAGAACCGTTTTTGTCTTGAGTCGAATGTCGTCCAACGATCGCTTCACCGCTCTCGATTTTTAACAAAATGCCGTGTTGTTCAGTGGTTGTTTGCAAAAAATCAAGCAAAAAAGTGAATCATACAAAATATGGCATCTCATTTCACACTTAAGTACAAGCTATTGTTGTTATTTTCCATAAAAAACAAGAAAACATTATTTTGTATATTTACATTATGCTAAAAATGTGCTAAATTGAGAAGTCTATATCTCATTATGAACAAAATCCATTGCTTGCTTAGTAGAAATCAATCATTGAATCGGTCGGTCTTAGGACGCAATGGACTTGTACTATATAAATATATTCCTTCACTAAGACGTTAGACTCACGGTATGGACGCCGATCGGGTGGTCGTGGTCGTAGAGATGTCATGATGTTAGCTAAGTACATTGTTATCGATATTTTAACGACCAAACGATGATTTTTGATACAGTTATTATTAATTAACCCCCGAAGCAAAAACGACGGGGTGTTATAAGTTTGACGTGTCTGTGTGTGTGTGTGTGTGTGTGTGTGTGTGTGTGTGTGTGTGTGTGTGCGTGTGTCTGTCTGTTCCCCTGTGGAGCTCAAACGGGTGGACCAATTTAAATGCGTTTTTTTTTTGTTTGAAAGGTGAATTAGTCGAGAGTGTTGTTAGCTATGTTTGAAGAAAATCAGTCCAAGATGGCCGCCGCTACAAAATGGCGGATTACATATTTTTTTACAACCCCCTTAATATGGGTATCAAATGAAAGGGCTTGACTAGTAGAATAGCACTATGCAAATACAAGATTGCACCACCACCACAGAATTTTGGGTAAAAAGAAACCCAGCCCCTCATTTTTATTTCGAAATTAATTTTTTTGAATTGTTATATCTCAAAAACGGTGGCTCTTAGGAAAAAAAGTATACAGACATTTTTTATAGATAATTATCTGATCTACAATTTTGTTTAAAATAATTTTATGATAAGACTTACCGTTTTGCTGAAAAATTTCCCGTGAAAACTTTGACACCGAGTAATTTTTTTCCAGGTGTCGGATCGATGAGGACTTTTCACATTTCATTTATAATAGTGTTTTGAACAATCCTACCAATTTTCAGCCAGGTGTGAATATTGTAATCTTGGAAGTCTAAATTGATCGTATTATATAAGTAGGCATTTTTTATACCGTATTATTTTTGATTCATAATAATAATAATATATCGCTTTTCTTAATATATAAGTCATTGTCAAAACCCAAATAGTAAAAAAATTAAGAATCGATAACTTTACATTTTAGTCAATCACTAAAGTTTTAATGGCTTTTACTCAACATTTTTATTTACTCATCAGTGCATACATACCAGCACTTTTATTTAATTTTATAATTACCTTTTTTAATTTTCTTTTTGCGAATAAACAAAATAACGAGTATCTATCGATATCGATAGACAATTCAATGAGTAGCAATAGAGCGCCATCTATGGTCAAGTAGCGGAATTAATTGGACAATCGAATCTAGTGTGACTATAGCTCATAAATACATTCTTCCGTTAAAGCAAAATAAATCTTATTTCTACAAAGTCAGGGTTTGTTTCCAAATCTGTGAGTTCCAAATCTGTGAGTCCTTCTCTCTTCCGTGGCTATAGGCTATATATTATGTACCACGGGCGAAGCCGGGGCGGACCGCTAGTAATTAATAATAATCTTTCACCTCGTCGTTTTTGCGTCGGGGGTTAGAAATGGCGCGTGTTCATTGTGATTTCTCAAGTTGTGCGTATGTGAGTGTTCATGTATATGTACATTTTAGGGAGGCCATCTTTTGTCTTGAGTCTGCCGCAAACTGTTTTATTAACCCCCGACGCAAAAACGACGGGGTGTTATAAGTTTGACATGTCTGTGTGTGTGTGTGTGTCTGTCTGTTCCCCTGTAACGCTCAAACGGGTGAACCGATTTGAATGCGGCTTTTTTTTTGTTTGAAAGGTGAATTAGTCGAGAGTGTTGTTAGCTATGTTTGATAAAAAACGATCCAAGATGGCCGCCGCTACAAAATGGCGGATTACATATTTTTTCACAACTGCCTTAATATGGGTATCAAATGAAAGGGCTTTACTAGTAGAATAGCACTATGCAAATCCAAGATGGCCGCCGCCACAGAATGGCGAATGTCGGGGGTTTTTTAAATTTTTCATTTATATACTTGTTATTATGTCAAAAATGTAATGTTGTCTCTTACACATTTATAAAAATTTTGATAAGCTTGAGCTATTGGTAAAAGTATAGATATCCGGTACTTGCGTACGAGTGTGGGAGGGGGAGGGGGGAGGGGGGGAGGTAGGGTAAAACCCCCCCCCCCCCACCTTTCCCCTCTGTCGGAAATGTATAGTTTTTGAGTAATGTTTTTTTTTATAAATCATAACCTCACTTCTTTTACACAGGAATATTGACATATAAATTGATTATCCTGTGTTAAATATGCCCTTTTCGTGTCAGATTATAGGGGACGGATTATAGGGGCAATGCTTTTATTATGTTCTAACCTAACCTAACCTAGCTTCTTAAATTAGATTTTGACCTATATATTAATTACCTATCCTGTTAAATATACCTTTTTCATGTCAGATTATAGGGGACGCCTCGCTCCGCTCCGCTTCGCTCGGCTCTCAATGCTTTTATTATGTTCTAACCTAGCCTAACCTAGCTTCTTAAATTAGATTTTGACCTATATTTTAATTACCTATCCTGTTAAATATACCTTTTTCATGTCAGATTATAGGGGACGCCTCGCTCCGCTCCGCTTCGCTCGGCTCTCAATGCTTTTATTATGTTCTAACCTAACCTAACCTAGCTTCTTAAATTAGATTTTGACCTATATTTTAATTGCCTATCCTGTTAAATATACCTTTTTCATGTCAGATTATAGGGGACGCCTCGCTACGCTCCGCTTCGCTCGGCTCTCAATGCTTTTATTATGTTCTAACCTAACCTAGCTTCTTAAATTAGATTTTGACCTATATTTTAATTACCTATCCTGTTAAATATACCTTTTTCATGTCAGATTATAGGGGACGCCTCGCTCCGTTCCGCTTCCCGCGGCTCTCAATGCTTTTATTATGTTCTAACCTAACCTAACCTAGCTTCTTAAATTAGATTTTGACCTATATATTAATTACCTATCCTGTTAAATATACCTTTTTCATGTCAGATTATAGGGGACGCCTCGCTCCGCTCCGCTTCGCTCGGCTCTCAATGCTTTTATTATGTTCTATGCTAACCTAACCTAGCTTCTTAAATTAGATTTTGACCTATATTTTAATTACCTATCCTGTTAAATATACCTTTTTCATGTCAGATTATAGGGGACGCCTCGCTCCGCTCCGCTTCGCTCGGCTCTCAATGCTTTTATTATGTTCTAACCTAACCTAACCTAGCTTCTTAAATTAGATTTTGACCTATATATTAATTACCTATCCTGTTAAATATACCTTTTTCATGTCAGATTATAGCGGACGCCTCGCTCCGCTCCGCTTCGCTCGGCTCTCAATGCTTTTATTCACACTTTTTTCCTCATCTAATTCATAAACTAGACCAAATACGTATATTCTGCATTGCGTTAAACGCAATTTTTAGTAAAATTTATTTTTATCGTAATTAATTCAAAATGAATTTCCGACATCCAAAAACAGTGTATATGGTTCAAGTTTAACCCTGACAAAGCTCCTAAACTGAAAACATAAGTAAAATCAAGTACCGGATGTCTATACCCAACCCGCTATTTTCCGATCCACTATTTTCTATAAGACATTAGGGCACCTCTACATTATTATTATTATCTCTATGGAGCAAATAAGTCTAAGATATTGTAATATATACTCTAAATAGATGTCAAGTTTACATCTGTCAGTAGTCACAAATTTTTTAATGACACGTGACGATGACACGTGACGTGCTAGTGATGTAACTATCGATATTTTGACTGTGAGGATCTATAGGGACACAATATGCGTGTTTAAATATGTGCACCATACTCTAATATTACATTATGCGAAAGTGTGTCTTTCTGTCTTTTACCTTTTCAGGGCCCATCCGATTTGGACGAAATTTTGTACACAGACAGCTTGCATCCCGGGAACCGATATCTAAGGCTACTTTTGTCTTGCAGTATCAAAGCGTTCCTACAAGATTAATAAAAACCTAAGCCCATGTGAATGAAATCTCAGGCATCATCTTGTTACGAAATAAAAGAATATGTTTCGTTTAGTATATTTTTATTATAAACTAGCTGACCCCCGTGACTTCGTCCGCATGGATATAGGTTTTTATATAGGATCGGATTGGATCCCATAATCCTTTTTTGTACCTAAACTCATCACATCCCACCAATATCACCTATCTGCCATTGAAAGTTCCGTCAAAATCGATCCAGCCATTTCGGAAATTATCTGGAACAAATAGACAGATTGACAAACATAAATTTAAACGCACACCAGTTTTAAATAAGCCGTACGTTCAAAGATCCGGGTCCCAAGTTATTTGTACCCAATAAATGTCTGTCATTTCTGAACCAAAAACCTATGACCTTGAAATATTTACGGGACAATACTTAAAGTATTACCTATCTAACAAAAAAAGAATGAGTTAAATCGAACAACGCGTTAATGAATTACAGCAAAATACACGTTTTAACTTTCTTCCCCTCTCCCTAGGGAACCGTGCTGAATTTCGGGATAAAAAGTATCCTATGTCCTACCTCGGAGTATAAACTCAAATCGTACCAAGTTTCATTTGAATCCATTCAGTAGTTTCGGCGTGATGCGCGGCCAAGATACAGACAGACAGACAGACAGACAGACAGTCAGACAGACAGACAAAAATGAAAAAAATTGCAGTTTTGGCTTCAGTATCGATTATGGAGTGCCCTCCAATAAAAATTTTCAAAATATCTTCAATGTACAGAATTGGATCTGTTACAGTTTTATTATATTATAGATTATAATTATATACTTAATAAACTTATTGGTATTTTTGATGTTTTTATCTTTACTTTTTTCAAAAATTCTAGGCTAAAAAAATTATAGCGAGCTGGATGTGGAAAACTGGTTAGGGTACTCTAAGGGATCTCGAAAACTATCAGACGTGAATTAAGTGTGAAGTGTTTTGAACAAACATGACTGTGTTTCTGTGGTGTCCAATATTGCGGTCTTATTCTTTGTGCCCATTCATTTCTTATTTTTGGGTTCTTTGGAAATCTGTAACAAATAAAAATTTAGCGATCTTGATACAACAATCTAGCACGCGGAAATACACGTAAGTATTCATTGTGTGTAGTGGCTACGGAATCTAATGTTCGAAAATTAAAAAAAAACCCCGTCACCATTTTTTGATCGCGGCCATCTTGGATTTGCATGGTGTTATTCTACTAGTCATGCCCTTTCATTTGATACCCATATTAACGGATTTGTGAAAAATAAATAATCTACCATTTTGTAGCGGCGGCCATCTTGCATCGATTTTCATCAAAATAGCTGACAACACTTTCGACTAATTCACCTTTCAAACAAAAAAAACCGCGTTCAAATCGGTTCACCCGTTTTAGCGCTACAGAGGAACAGACAGACAGACAGACAGACACACACACATACACACACACACAACACACACACAGACACATCAAACTTATAACACCCCGTCGATTTTGCGTCGGGGGTTAAAAATTTTATCGCACGTAATCGATATGCAATTTTAGTACATCACTATGCTAAAAAACATAACCTTTATTATTCAACAGAAAATATTTAAAAAATAGGCAAAAATCGGTGTAGAATTGAACACGATGATGATTTCCAAAAAGTACAAATAACGTTACATAATTTTAGATTATATTTACATACAAAACTATCAAAACTCACCGATGAAATGATAATGTTTCTTTAAAATTTTCTTTTCGGCCCCTATAGGAATTACATTCTTTCACAGCACAGGACATTATAATAAAACTACGGAAAATTTATCAAAAATAACTTAAGATCAAACATTTATAAATTCTTGGAAGAAGAACACCAAAATAATAAAAATTTATCAGCCTCGTAATGTATGTTTTTGGAAAATTATGATGCGACTAAATTCAATTGTCAATTGACATGAAACATGCAAAAACAATATCTAAACAATCCATAAAGTAATGACGGTTTATGAGACATACCTATTTAATTTGGTAGGATTAAATTTATTAAAATTTAACAAATAAGTCCATTTGACAATCAATTTAGTGACATGCTTAGAAATAATAAAAAGCAAGTGCGATTCGGTGTTTCATTTACACCTAGACAGGAGTCATTTAGGTTAGGTGAGTACAATAACTGTACCTCAAGTTAATTTTTAGCTTCAGCCCCCTGAAATAAGTCATCTCTAAATGACACTGACAGCTGTCAGAATTTCACGGAATTAAAAATCATAGTATAGACCACGCAGCGTAGACAGAGAAACAGATAGACTAAGTGACGATTTCTTTCTCATTCGCACTAGAAAGAGAATACAGATAAAGTTACTAATGTGATAAACAGAGACGCAGCTATCTTATTTTCTGTCCCTCATCGTGTAACCGGTTTTTTCAAGGTTTTGCAACTTTAGTTGCAAAACAAACTGCCAGTTCGTGGTTACGTAGTGGTTATATTCTCTTTGTTCGTGGTGCCATTGTATTTTTTATTATTTATTTACTTACTTGTTTTGAGAATACGTTTGATACTCATATTGCATATCGTTTATTACAAGTATTGACTAAGTACGATGGTTCGTTGTCATATTATTTCGTGCAATAGTGATAGTGATAAGAAAATTGCCGGAATATCTTTTCACGCGTAAGTAGTGACCATTAAGTTTCATGTGTCTGTGTGTGTGTGTGTGTATCTGTTCCCCTGTGGTGCTCAAACGGGTGAACCGATTTGAATGCGGTTTTTTTGTTTGAAAGGTGAATTAGTCGAGAGTGTTGTTAGCTATGTTTGATGAAAATCAATCCAAGATGGTCGCCGCTATAAAATGGCGAATTACATATTTTTTCACAACTCCCTTAATATGGGTATCAAATGAAAGGGCTTGACTAGTAGAATAGCACTGTGCAAATCCAATATGGCCGCCGCCACAAAATTGCAAATGTCGGGGGTTTTTTAACGAACAATGCACAAACGCTATTGACATAAGTTACACTGCCGTACTCCGCTTTGACCTTCAGATATAAAAAATGAGCGCAACTATTACTATCGTTTAAAGTGACATATCTCGGAAACTATTAAAGCTAAAAACTTAAAACCAATGTGAGGTTTTAGGTAAACTTTAAGAGCATGTTTTTATTTTTTCTTGATTTTTCAAATAGTTACAAATATATAAAGGGTGTAACAGACATGTTGTCTAAAACGAGTCCCACACATTTAGTACATGATTCTAGGTTCCCCATTCGTCGGATTTTCATTTCATTGATCATTACAAAATAAATAAAATAGTTTTTATAAATATGGTCTGAAAAATGTCAATATGAAAGTTTAGTTTATTTAAAACATGTATTCAAATATGTGGAAGTCTCTCTTACGATGCTAAATTAGGAGCCTGAAATCTTAGATTTTTCGATGGCAACGGTAAGACGGCTCTTAATTATAGGCTCTAGGGCTGATAAAATTCAGAATTAAGGCAAATTTTCTTAACTGAGGAAAATATTTTCTCTCTGTGGTATCTTTGCTAAGAATTTTTTTTTGAAAGTCCTTATTGGCTGGTTTAATGGAACACAACATAGCAGCGGATTCTTCGTTTATCATATGATGAGCTTTAAATTCTCTACAATTTTCGATAGCTCTGCAGTCTTCTTTTTTCACCCGCCAGGTTTTGGATCTTATCACAGCTAATTTCTGCTTTCTGCTTTCGGCTAGAAGATCTCTCCTAGACAACCTTTTATATGTTGAATAGAAGCAGGCGTTACTTTGCGGAATTCCATGATACAAAATGAAAATAAAATTAATTTGCTATAATCCGCTAATAGTGACAAATTTTGCAAAGACTTTGCAATCGTCCGTTGTGAAGTCGACATCTGAAGATGCTCCGGTATCCGAAGCGAAACGATCGTAGAGTTTATTTTTTGGTGAATTTGTGTGGTAGTGTGCCTACAAAGTCACTGTCACTTAGCGGATTATAGCAAAGTAATTTTGTTTTCATTGTAAACCTTTTATATGTATGCATTTTAAAAAATAAAATAAAATCAATTCAACTTCTTTTTTAGTTTTATTTAAAAATTCGGGAAAGAATTTTCCCTATTCCATCTAATACCCCAAACAGGGGAGCGAAGTTATTGTGGCAACATTGATCTATAACCTTGTCATGACGTCATCGTTACGTCATGTTATCACTATCTCAGTCGCGGTTACACAGTACCTAAGTCTATGTGGTACTTGGTACTCTGTCTACGCACAGACGTATAAAGAGAAGCAGACCTAACATAATCTTCACAACTACATCTAAGAGAATAAATAATATCTGCGCTTGTTTCTCTCCAACCAAAAATATATGACTCTATCTCTTTTTTTCTGTTGTTGCAACACTTACGCACTCATAGAAAAAATTGATCTTGAGGCAAACCGCTATGTTGCTAAGCTACAAACATGCTACAAATGGTGCTTATGTCAAAAACAAGATCATAACCTGCGAGTTGTTTATTATTTTATTTTTGCATTAAAATCAAGTCTTAAGATCCAAGAATACTAAAATAAAATGGTTAAGTGTAGTGCACCTCTGTGCAGCAATTCTTCATAAAGGAAAACACCTGAAATTAATTTTTATCGGTAAGTTTTCATGTGCCATAGTCTCGTAATTTGTTTACATGGTTACTGTGAGATTAATAATAATCGTTCGGCATTTTAGAAGCAGTCCCTATTTATTATATGTCCAAAACTCGTAAATAGTTATAGTAATTTTGGTTCTAGTAGATCCCTGTTGCAATATTTATCAATAATTTGATACTCTGATCTCGTTTGATGTTTCATATACTTGTGCAATTTTACAGGGCCGTATTCAGGCTCAAAGTTTGTTTAGTAGGTATATTTTGAAGGTTGATTAGATAAAAGTAGGTACGGACAAATTATAAAAATGAAATCATTTTTCAGGTTCCCAAAGGACGAAAACTAAGAAATGCCTGGTTGACTAACATGAATAAAAAAAATTGGCATCCCAAATCATCGAGTGTACTATGTTCTAAGCATTTTAAAGCACGTTTAGTGGACAACAAAAAGGACAGGAGAGATTTGATTTACCCATCGAATGGTTTGATTAAAATAATTCAATCGTGTGAAGAAGTTTTGAAAATGATTAAAGGAAATATAAGTTATAATAGCATGATAATGTATATAGCTGATTTATCGAATAATTGTAGTGAGTTTAAGACCAATGATGAACATGATTTCAATCATTTGCAATTAATGATTAAGGTGATTGTTAAATTTTATTTTGATTTAAGAATGAAGCATAATGCAAAGCAAAGCAATCTATCGGAATGAAATTATTAAAAAAATAGTTTTGTTTAAAAATAAATAATTGAAACTTTTGTTTGTTTTTATTTATTTTACTAATTTTACATAGGTAAGGTAGGTCAAATGAAATAGTTAGGTAGTTAAACTAGTAAAAAGTTAGTTTGATAAATAGTTTACAAACTAGCGTTTCACTAGTTTAACTACCTACCCATTTCATTCGAGTGTAGTGTCACGTCATAACATAGAGCACGAAGCGAATCATAAATCAGCAGGCCTATTCTGTATCTCAGTGGTAACGAAAACGTTAGAACCTATGAAAATGTGCCCATCAAATAATTATCAAACCATCATTTTACATTGTGTAACATCTGATGATGATGAACTGCATCCCAGTTGGAAATTAAGGGTACAGAATGTAAAATAAGGGTTTAACAATTTGATGCCACTTTACCGTAGTTTTCAAATTAATTTCATCACAGATTAATGATTAGTATCTATACTAATAAATAAAATTGAAGTGTCTGTCTGTAATTTCGAAATAACTACCACATATTAAGCTCATATGGGTATTTGAACGATACCATAACCGAATCACACGTTTTTAAAATTTTTGTCTGTCTGTCTGTTTGAACGGGCTAATCTTCGGAACGGCTGAACCGATTTTGACGGGACTTTCACAGACAAGTAGAGGATTAACCAAGGAGTAACATAGGCTACTTTTTTAACCGACTTTCAAAAAAGGAGTTGTGTTGAAATGAATGTTAAAAACGCCCTGATAGATATTTTCGCTGCGCGCGACGGCCGACACTCGCGCTACACGAAACTCCCCGCACCGCGCGCGCCGCGCGCCCCTGCGCCCTGCGGTCGCCGTACGCGGTACCGCGGTACGCCGCCGCGCGGCGGGGGGCGGGTGGACCAGAAATCTACTATAACCCTCAGTATTTGTGAAAAACCGAAATTCACGCGGGCGAAGCCGCGGGCAAAAGCTAGTCTACGATAAATTTCATATCACTGATACTTAATTATAGGCCTGCAGGTCAGTCACTACGCTACGCTTTACTATCTATACTAATCTGGCAATAGTGTTATTTGACTATACTTTCAAGGGCCTAGTGACTCGAATAATAATCTCAATGTTCGCGCGATTATAGATACAAAATCAACCGCGCGATGACCGCGTAATCGCTTTCTAATACGGCGACAACGCCTAAGTCTGATTCCGCGTTACGAGTTCAGTCCCTCACCCTCGCTTGCATGAGTTCGGCCCTGTTTACTGTCAATGTGTACGTGAAATTTGTATGTAGGCGTAATTGGCACGCCAATTTTTTTGTTATGTTAGGTCTGCTTCTCTTTATACGTCTGTGTGTCTACGCCACGCAGAGATGATATCACATCTCTGAGACCACGTATAGACAATAGACCGGTCGAAGAGCACAGAGTACTTTGTCTATATATGAAATCGAAGAGTGAAGAATTCTTCTTCATCCATGAGTGTATTTAAATCATAGGATTATAATTCATGAATTTTAAATTCCCAAAATTACCCCTATTTTTATTGCTGGCAGTCCGCATTTAACATCCAAAGAGGCTAATAAATAAACCATAAAGTAATAGACCGAACATCCATGATCCACTGTGATCCACTTTCTTTGTCTGGAAATGGCATGTCGGCCATCTTGAATAAAATTAATAATGGGCAAAAAGTGATACATATAAAAATAAAATGCAATAATTCCATCTAATTTTCTTCAATAATCAAATATAAATTATTGTGGTTAATTTTAAAGCTCAGTTGACTTTAAAATTATTACTTTTAGTAACAGTTACATTAAAAAAAGATCACCAATAAAGCAAATCAGCTGTTATCCGTCAATCGATGTCAACAAAATTACATAATTTTGTTTGGAAAAACAGTGAAGCTGAATATTTTTGAGTGTCATTTTGAAATTTTGAAGACATTTTCACTAAATCCGATAATTCATCAGTGAAATTATTAAAGTAGATGTATTCACAAATGCTTAATGGGTTGGCGTATTTTCGGTGTTTGTGTAGAATGTAGCCAAACGTAGTCATGGAAAGCAGCAACATAATCGAGTGCGGTGGCTTTTATTTTATACATAATTTCGATTCGGGGAATCTGGGTCATGTGGAACGGGTGCCCACGGAGTTTATTGGTGAGGCGACATTTTGTGTCAGTGCCCTGTCATCGACAGGAATTCCTACAATGAGAACATTAGTATATTGATTTTACTGTTACCTTATTTGTAGCTCCAACTATTAACCCCAAAACGAACGTGGCAGAGACTCCGGACTATGAGTTCAATCTGTGGACCCGGCCAGACTGTGCCGGCACAGAGTTTGAAAATGGGAACCGTACTTGGTTCTACTTTGGTGTACAGGCTAGCGAGCCTAATGTACAGGTAATGGAATTAAAAATATATAAATGAAATAAATCGTTTTACAGATATTTAATATTTTCACTAAATATGGATGGAAATTTTCACACTCTATGTTCTTTCTATCAATTGTGATATACTTTTATTTGGTGTATTAGGTGCGGCTGAATTTGATAAATTTGAATAAGCAAGGCAAAATGTACAACCAAGGCATGGCGCCCGTTACACGCACATTGCCCGGGAAACCACAGTGGGAGAGGATAAGGGATCGGCCAGTACATTCTGTAAGTTATTATTTATAACAGACTAAGCAGTTTTCTCTGCTACATCTATGTCAAATTGTGCTTCAAGTTAATAACATAGTTGTCTGATTTAAATTGAATTATTGAGCTTGATATAATTGTGTCGTAGGGCAATATGTTCCATTTATTACAACACTGATAAGTAGTTAATAAAGTTCTTTGAACACTTTGACAATGTGAAATTAAGTTATAGCTTGAAATTATATCCCATCTCAATAAGATTGGCAAGAGCCAAGAAAGATCTTGCCTGCTTTTGAAGTATTAATATTAGCATCTCAAATAGAAATGTATCACTAAAATACTAATATATGTCATAACTATTTTCACTAAAATCTGAGCATTTTAGTGAAAATAATAGTTACATATATTTTTGTTACTTATATGAAACACTGTATTTAGGTGAAGTAAACAGAAGCCACGATGATAGCGCTAACAGAAACATGGACTATGCAGCTTCTAGAAGTTGTAATACAAGAAACTGTATGAAGGCGTTCTCACTGATAAGTGCCTATTGGAGCTGAGCTCCTGCAAATCTAACCTGCCTACCGGCACCTTCCACGTGACATCCCTCTGTGCAGTTATCGTCATTCTTCATGTCTGTTGAACGCTTTACCGAGATCACTTACTCTGCAAACATTGGTGTATTCTTTCAGACGGACGACAACACTTTCACTCTCACATTTCGATACAGAACAGCAGAGAATCCCAAAGCGACAACTTTCTTTGCGTTCACGTATCCCTTCTCATTTGCGGAGCTACAAATTGCACTCAACTCTATTGACTTGAAGATGTTGCCTTTGCCAAAACCACAGTCTGCCGATGATATTTACTACTGCAGGGAGTGCTTAGTATATTCTTTAGAAGGTTAGTAGGCACAAAATATGGTCTTAACACAAAAAAAATTAGACAATCATTAAATGCATGTTTATATTAAATCCTACTACAATATGACAGATTTCCTTAAACTTTAAATTTTTCGTGGTAATAAGACAGTGAGTGGTTATAAAGTATTAAAGAAAAAAATTAAAGACAAGTTGATGCCTGCAATTTCGTCTGTCTGTTTTTGTGTTTTTTAAAACTTGGCACTTGATTTTCCAGGAAAAATACTCTTCTTTTTCTAGGCTACTACCTACATTACTCCTTCTATCCCCTACATGACTGAAAGTCTCATCAAAATCAGTTCAGACTTTCCGAAGATAAGCTTCGACAAACTGATTAAAAACTTATCTTTGGGTTCAATCAAAATTCGATCTTTTTAGGTAGACGAGTGGACCTGCTGACGATATCATCAAATCACGGCATAACAATGGAGAGGGAAGAAAGATTAAAGAATCTATTTCCCGACAACCAAGAGAGGCCATTCAAGTTTACAAACAAAAAGGTAAAACCTGTATATTACGTACATACATGTACGCCGTATATCATGCACTGATCGCTATTAATACAAGTACACTGGACTGCCTATTGACTGAAGTAGATTATCGCCATTTTGGCGCGTGTTGTCAAGAAAAGTGAGCGTGAAGGTATCTGGAACTACATATTAATTCCAGAATTGTGCTAAACTATATTTTCATAGAAAATGTCTTCAGTTCCCAGTACTTTTGGTGTGGCGCTTTGAATCACCATAAGTATCAGCTCATTTTGTATAGCCACAGCCTCTAATTGTAGTCTAGCGTACTTGTATATATTTTTTTTTGTTATTCATCTATATTCCTTTACAAGCTAGCTCTTGACAGCCATCTCGCCTGATGGTAAGTGACGTTGCAGTCTAAGGTGGAAACGGGCTAACAGCTTTTATTAAATCCATATTCCTGACCGATGTCAACAAATCCCAAATTGCCACTGCACTGGAAATCAAACCCGGGACCTCCCCCTTATAGCACAGCACTCGCCACTGCGCCAGAGAAGTCGTCACTTGTGTTATCAGAGATCAGTGGTCACATGCTTTATTCGACCAGCGGTTTTAATCGGCACAAGAATCCGCTCATTTTGTATAGCCACAAACAACCTCTTCTTCTAGGCGTACTTGTATTAACAGAAGTCAGAAGTATAACTATCGTTGTCGTATAAAGCCACCATGACTAAATATCGATAGACCTAATTAAGAAGAATATATTTTCTCCAAACAGCCTGTCTGTCTGTCTATCTGTCTAATACCTTGTGAGGTCGTCACTTGTATTATCAGAAATCAGTGGTCTCATGCTTCATT
The DNA here is from genome assembly GCA_920104075.1 of Melanargia galathea. Lineage (NCBI taxonomy): Eukaryota > Metazoa > Arthropoda > Insecta > Lepidoptera > Nymphalidae > Melanargia > Melanargia galathea. The sequence continues at coordinate 5,452,252 of OV049855.1, forward strand.
CGACTTTAGTGACGCGCGCTTGCTTCTTTCACCAGATCGTTTTCATATCGGCGCGCGTCCACCCCGGGGAGACGCCCTCGAGCTTCGTGTTCAACGGATTCCTCAACCTGCTGCTGACGAGGAACGATCCGATCGCGATCCAGCTGCGGAAGCTGTACGTGTTCAAGATGATCCCCTTCCTGAACCCCGACGGGGTTGCGAGGGGTCACTACCGGACGGACACGCGGGGGGTCAACCTGAACAGGGTCTATTTGAACCCCTCCTTGACCTTCCACCCCACAGTCTACGCTTCGAGGGCTCTCATTAGGTAAGCCTGAATAAAATAATATTGTGTTCATTTTTACGATTTTTTCGACGATGTACCCAAAGGGTAAAACGGGACCCTATTACTAAGACTCTGCTGTCCGTCTGTCTGTCACTAAGCTGTATCTCATGAACCGTGATAGTTAGACAGTTGAAATTTTCACAGATGATGAATTTAACTATATCGATATTAGATCTTTATTACTTTATTGTGGGTTATATTTTACAATGTACACTGTTTTATAGTAAAATATTTAATTTTAAAATGTGATATGATATCTTTCTCTGGGCAATCCAGGATTTGGCAGTTTAGACAGACGGAGTGCAAGGTGACTGCAAAGTTGCAGTTCTATTGCAGTTGACATAACTGCATTGCAACTGATAAGCGTTGTACTAGTACTACACGCCGGCAGTCGGTCGGTAGTGGCGAAACAATTACCTTCGTACAAACTGCAATTCTACAAAAACTGTATCGGCTTGCAATCTGTTTATTTAGACTTGTTTTTGGTACCTACTATAACTTATAGAAGAACAGCCTTCAGCAAAGGTTCTGTATTTGTTATCTTACAACAGTATCACTACATAGTATAAAACAAAGTCGCTTTCTCTGTCCCTATGTCCCTATGTATGCTTAAATCTTTAAAACTACGCAACGGATTTTGATGCGGTTTTTTTTAATAGATAGAGTGATTCAAGAGGAAGGTTTATAAGCAGAAAAATTGGACCCGGTAGGTGGCGCTAATAGCGGGCAGTACGACGTCTGCCGGGTCCGCTAGTAAAGGTATAAAGTACTGGTCAAATATTTTTGAACGAAAATTCAAGAGTTGTTTAATTTCCAGATACTATCACTTCGGCCAAGAAAAAGAGGAGGATATTTGCGAAGAGAACAAAAGTTTTACGTCGCGCAGTATTCAGAATGTCAGTGAAAGTTCTGAGGTACTGTCCACTATGATTTTGTACATTCGTAAGATTATACATTCGTAAGTAATTTATACATTCGTAAAATAAGTGTATGTAGATCGTGACATGTCCACGCTTTATGACCGTAATTTGATGATTATCAAAATTATACCTACCATAGATAAACTTTTTAATATACATATCGCACCCCTAGATCAAAACCGTTTCAACTCAAAATACTTACTTTTTGAGATAATCCCATTTTTGGATTCCTGATTCGATTACCTATAAGAGGATAAAACTTTCGTAATTTTACGTCCACTAGTGTTTCTTAGATGGCGTAAGAAGTCACTATTGCTGAATAAACCCATTCGCCCCACTCTGCGTCATTTCCAGTTGTGCTTCGTCGTCCGATCGGAGATGTGCTATCTAAAGTGTATTTTTTTGAGTTGCAACGATTTTGGTTAATCCAATTGTTAAAAAAGCAATATTATTTAGAGTTGATACAGTTTTGTAGGGTAATTGAAGAGACATAATTCATATTGCAACAGTTTTGATGATCAAGTTTTGTACAGATTTATCTATTATTTTGTATGACTACAGTTTTTGTGAAAATAATCTTAAATTTTGAGTTAAATCGGTTTTGATGGTGTATTTATTTAGCTACGTTAATTTCGTTACTTTTCGAAATATATTGTTGTTTGAAATAGCATATAAACACAGTGAATTAAAAATATCACTCAAGGTAATTCTAGACAATTTGCCTTTATAGTTTAGGTTAAAATTATGTTTTTTGATTTAAGACACTTTTGATGGTTTAACTATGTAATCATTATTACTACAGAAATAAGTGGTCATTTGATTGTGGAAATGGTAAGTAAAAACAATACTGAGAATTTATTTACTAACAAAGATATTCATAATATTATAAAAAATAACATAATATATCGTTGAATAGCTATGTTAACATTTCAAAAACAGGAATTTCAGTATTTGCTTACAGAAATGTAGATAGCAGATTCCAAGCACTTCAAGTGAAAATACTTTTAAAGCTAACCAGCTGAAAATACTTTTAAAGCAAATGAAGAAAACATCTGTGAAGACATTGATTTACCTGTTCCAAGTACTAGATGTACAGGAACAGGTAAATCACACACTGGACTTAAAAAGTTATTAAACCTATTAAAACAGCGTTGTCTAAAAAATAAGAGGGAAGCATGGGAACCAGCCTACTATTAGCCCGGAAATCATAGAGAGCGGTAAATTTTATAAATACTATTTCAAGGGGAATGGAATTCAACCCATTACCGAAGGGCAAAACCTTCTCGCAAATATATCAAATGCGACAAGTCTCTAGCTAGTCTAGTAGATTTGTATAGAGATTATAAGGGAATTTGCGAATTAAATAACTTGCCTTTAGCTTCGATGTCAACGTTTAATCCTATCTAATATTTAATTTTATATACATACCTAAAAAGATATATGCAATCGATGCGAAGACGCATATAAGAATGCAGATAAATATGAAAAGTTGAAACTTCTTTCATGAAAACGAAGAGCATTTATAAAAAAAACAATTAGGAAGAATAGAAAAGGAAAATGATAAAAATAGGACTGATGTTAAAGTAGTGTATGATTTGCAAGCAGTAATGTAAGTTCCAAAAGGACAAATATCCTTAATGAATGATCTACTCTATTATAAGTATGTGATTTGTTTTTTCTACCAAATTTGTTTTGTTCATTCAATTTCCTAGTCCGTTTAGTAGGTACTTTTTTACCTTAGAACACTTTTTATTTGAATGATCTTTGATAATAAATTACCTAACACAAAATATGACACTTTGATGAATACGATTATGTAATTAAAAACTGTCCTTACTCAAAAAAAATCATCAAAACTGAGTTAACTCGAAATCATCAATAATTCTTTATTCAATTGATAACACAAAACTGTAGTAAGTTAAAAAATACAAATTAAAGCAGCTCTAGAGGCACGATTTGAAAGTTAATGATATCATGGCATTTCCAAACACAGCATATTTCTAAATAATTTGGTGGCATTTTATTTTCTGGTATAGATAATTAAAAATCAGTTTTTCTTCATTTGTGAAAAAAGTGCTTTTTTGAGTTGAAACAGTTTTGATCTAGGGGTGCGATATGCATTATATTTTCTGTATCTGTGGTTTTCCAAATGGATCTTAATTGCTTTGTCGTCATCGAAAACTAATTAAAACAAGTAACATAAAGTTACAGCATTTTTTTTGCCAAAATAAAATTTGCAATTTTGCAATATTTATTTTGGCAATTTTGGCCAAAATTTTGTAGTCTTAATTCAATAAAACAAGTGTTAAACAATGTGGGCGATTCTGTTGTACACAATCTCTAAACCTAAACTAAAATGACAGGTCTAAATTTATTCATATCTCTTTCACAATGCTCACTGCGGAAAAGGATAGCAATAGATTTAGACCTGTCATTTTAGTTTAGTTAAGAGATTTTTGTACAACAGAATTAGCCACAATGTCTATTTTAAACTAACTACATTTTGACACATTTTCAATAAAAAATATTGGTTGTCTGTAAAGTCGATTTACGGACGATAATTTTAAGGTATAACGTCATAAGAAAACAGAGAGATAGATGCGTCACAACTTCACAAGCCGAACGCTTAGTTCCGCGCTCTCGCTTGCTCGCGTAGCATTTTTCCGCGCTCTCGCTATGGTACGTTGCTATGGCGTTGCTATGGTACGTGACAATGAGTCATGGTTTTTCGTGCATGCGTCTGGCGTTCATCGATTTATAAGACGTCATCATGTCAAAACCCAGTCATGTAGTCGTCAGTTATTTTTTGTAGCACGACATTTTATGTTTAACACACTCTAACTCTAGAATTTTTTCTGCGCAAAAAGTCACGCTGGAGACACTTATTTCCCACAGTTGGTCGAGACGAAAAAGAAGAAGAACCTCAGCTCGTCATCATATAAAAGTGATTCGTCGAAACAGAGGGAGAAGACCAAGTCCAGGAACAAATCTTCCATCGTGCTGAAGGACGTGTCCCTGGACAGTACCAGGGACGGACAGTCCCTGTGCGGAGACGCTGCCAATCTAGCTGAACAGGTCCGTTCCTGTAGTATGACTATTTCTTCGTGAAATTATGTGATTCGTGTTTTAATATTATGCAAAGAAAACTAGCTTTCTTTTGACGCTCGTATAGAGGAGCTCAATTTTCCATCCCAAGATTAGTGATGGAAGCATAGAGAAAACTTTAATATTCTTTGGTTGGAAGGGAGGATTGCAGGAAATAGATCTCCAGGTCGCGAAAGACGCAAGTTGGTGCGACGCAAGACGATATAAGGGGATCGTAGCATTCTTAGCTAGCCAAAATTATTAGAACCGGCTCGGGTTAAAAAAGCTTTTCGCAAGATCACCTCCTAATTATGTATCAGATGATCTTCGTCAGATCTTCGAAATTGACACAAAAATATTGTTTCAACTAATTGAGAAAATCCAAAGATAAACGAAGATTTTTGTCTTATTCAAGCGAATTTTACCGCAAATTGATGATATGTATTGTATCGTCGCCATGACATTTATAATTAAATTCGTATTATCAGAGCGTTAGCTCACAATTAGTGAGATAGGAGGCAAAGCATTTCTAATTAAATTCATATTACACCTGTCGCACATAGGTTTTAGTTTTATCATAATTAAAAGATAGATAGATATGACTAACCGTCAGTTGCTGCTCACGTAAGATCTATTTTGATTATTTATTCATAAAAATCACCAAAAACTGGTGATAATATCAATATAAAACAAACCTGATGCCATCACTTATATTTTTACTTAAGCAAAAATCTTGCCTAAAAGTGGGGGTCTTCCTCGTTTCAATCGATAGACGTTCACTTCTGGACATAATTCTCTTGCAAGGATATCCACAGAACAAATTTTCAGCATTGAATAAGGATGTTGTGTCCACTGTCCAGCGACTCGCTTGAAATCATTTGTCCACAAAGTGAAGTTACTTCTAATGCTATGCTTTCCGGCGCGTGCTTTCGGGTGCTATGCTTCCAATGCTATAACTTATTTTGTAGTCGAAAACGATAGGATTAAACGTCTTTTCGAGTATGTGTGAGTACGGACCGACAACTCATTCAAGAATTTCTCTGAAGATTTCTGTGCTGTTTATTTGAAGTGAAAACTTCTTTAGGGGTGTTGAGCACTTTTTGGGTGAACAAAAATCATGGAACTCGCGTCATCGTCACCGAACGTTTTCCATGAGCTATATGTATACTGTGTATACATTATATGTGTACTTTTTGGGTGAACAAAAAGCGTGAAACTCGCGTCATCATCACCGCACGCTTCCCATGAGCTATATCTATACTGTTTAAACTTTAATGTTTGATCACTTCTATCAGATTTAATCCATTTTTCACTTCTATCGGCAGTCCCCAAAGACTGCCTCGAATTTTTTTTTTTGATGATTTGTATTTTATTAACAGTTCCTGAATTTATTGGTCCCAGGTGTATGACATGAAGTTGCAGGAGATGCCGTCACAAACAAGCGACATATCCTCAAACGCAGAAGAGACGTCGTCTCTTCTCAACGACAACGTGCTACGTTCGTGCCTGGGGTCCAACGTGCACCTCAGTACGAGCGAAGAGTTGAACATCCAGGGCAGCAATCCTCTGAAACCGTTGAGAGACACCCTGAAAAACAGCATCAGCTTGCTGATGGAGTCCAGTTCTTCAGCTCTTGAGTAAGTGATCATTATCAACTTATTACTGGCCCAGTATATGGCACAGATGGCCTACTACAATCTTTAATCTAACGATCCAATTTCGATGCTATTCAATATCGGCGCTTAAAATAAATCGCATTGAATTCGTACCATGAACTATCTTTTTGTTTCTATATTTTTATACTAGGTTTTTGTTTCGTTCATGACGTCATGACGTCTATTGGTCGGATAAAAGAGTTCATGGTACGAAATAGCGATTCAGTTCAGTTTAGGTCTTTAATTGAGTCGCGATTATAGTTGATGGTAGACCCACTGGTCTTATCTCAGAATAAGAAGGATTCAGGCTGTAGTCCACCAAGTGGACAGTCCACTGGCCTAGTGCGGATTGGTAGACTTCACACGCACTTGAGAACATTATGGAGAACTCTCAGGCATTCAAGTTTCCTCACAATGTTTTCCTTCACCGATAAAACAAGTGGTATTGACATTTATTTGCTTAAAACGCACATATTAACTCTGAAAACTTAGAGGTGCGTGCCTGGTATCGAACTTGGTCCGCCAGAAAGGGAGACCGATGTCTCTAACCACTAGGCTATCGCTGCTTTTTGGGCTTGGGATTGATTACTGCATAATAGTTATCGTCTAACCAGTCTGACTGAGATATATTGTTTTCTTCATCCGAGGTCCTCGTTGAACATTTTGTACTCGTTAATGTTCCAGCGAGGATTCGGGACAGGAGTCGAAGAGCCCCAGCAGCAAGGTGAAGATGGGCTGGTGCCGCGAGTGCTGGCAAGCCGTCGCAAGGCTCGAGGACACCATGCCCGGGATTACCAGCCTCGTGCCGGGATACACTGATGCTTTGGTAAGTGAGAATCCATCCATCCATCCATTCATCCATCCATTCATCCATTCATCCATCCATTCATCCATCCATTCATCCATCCATTCATCCATCCATTCATCCATCCATTCATCCATCCATACTGATATTATAAATGAAGTGTCTGCCTCTCTTCTCCAGGTTCAACCGCTGAACCGATTTTGTCGAAATTTAGCACAGAGATAACCATAAGAGAGGACACTTTTACTCTGGAAAACTAAAGAGTTTGTACTCATTTTTTTTTCCAAAATCCCAAAACCAAGCAGATCGAGTTGCGTAGACCATAACCTTTTCTGAAACACACTTATTTAATTTTGGTTGTGCTATCACACTAACACACTACTTATAACAAAAATTGGTTGTTTCTGAATTCACACTACAATAAAAATTTATTGTTTCAGTATTTTTAGACCACCCATGCATTGTTTTATTTGTTGACTGGTATAAAAAATATATAAGTTATTCAACAAAAAACTAAATTATTTTCTGGTAATCCGCTACAACATTTTCGGAACGGTTTTTGCAGGTTTATAACTAATTTATTTTTCATTGTAAATCATGGTTTATTTTCGCAAAGTAACGCCTGCTTCGATTCAACATATCAGTATTCAGTATGCATAATGAACTCGTAGTGACCTTGATTATATTTTCTAAAAATAATGAAATCTCGCTCAGATGTGCTCGGAATCCCCCATTTATCACTCCATTGAAGAGTACAGGGACCATCAAAGGCAACAGATTGACAAACAGGAAACTAAAGTAAGCCGAAGTATCTTTCACCAAGAAGTACCTTTTTAAGTGCTTGTTACACATCAGGCGGTTAAGTCATCTTCATATCATGCGGTTAAAATAAAGTTATCGTTAAAAATTTTGACCATATTTGCCACAGAAACTTGGGTTGCAGAAGTTAAGGTTCTAATGCTGACTTGTCAACCCATTTTCGATGGACAAGTTTGGCCTGACGTGTAAAGGTTTATCTCTACGGATTATGTCCTTATCTGTATTAAGTATTAAGGTCATAGTTACATATCTAACTGGTATTTGCCCCTAATTTATAACAACTGACCCTAATAGTCTGTATTACCTGTAGCCTAGATTTGTACAAAAAATAACTTACGGTTAATATTTCGTTGTTTCAGCTGACCGACGTCGAATATAATGAGACTGAGGAAAATGTGTATTTCTGTACAAATTGCTTTAAGAGATACATCATTTTAGAAAATAATGAGGAAGTCGTAAGTAGCAATAGCATGTCAATTTTAGTTTATTTTTCTCTATTTTTTAAAAGTTCACAATGTAATGCAATCAGTTGGCACTCGATGTCAGCAAACGTTGAGTAAATATCTAAAGTTGTCACCGCGGTGGCTTCGAGTTGTGCTGGCAATACATTGCCGGTATGAAAAATACTAAACTACTAAAGCTGGGTGTCCATCAAAGAAAAATTGACAACATTTGTGTATCAACACGTGTTGGTGACAAAAGTTGACAATTTTCCTTCGGTGGAGACCCAGCTTAATATGCACTACAAGTGTAAGACAAATGGTTACTGGTATTAGATTGTGTTTAGGCAGTATAATAATAGCGCTACGTTTTGTACAGACTGATGAAAGGTGACATGCAATGTAACGTAAAAGGAGAATTTCATCAGTGTGGACGCAGCGCGCGCACGAGCCGAACATTTACCTACTCGCATCTGTTTCCGGCGTGCGCGCGAACATAACGCTATGTTCGCGCGCACGCCGGAAACAGATGCGTCACAGTCTGCTGAGATAATTAAAAAATTAATTAGATCATTAATCAAAATCAAATCAAATTAAAATTTTCATTTCGTGAATTCCATAAAATTTCTCGTGTTCTGTATGCCTCGATTGCATGGCTTTTTCTTCACTCCACGATTCATCGGTAGCTGTATCCATACCTAATTCAGTTCGTGTTCGCGCTCGTCTCAACACAACTCGTCCACACTGGCGCTCTGAGCACACAGCGCTTTTGTGTTCGTCCGAAAAAGTAACTTTTGGATCATGCATAAATGCTCGTAGCATGAAAAGCACAATTCGCGCGCGCAATGTGTCTACACAATGAGAGTTGTGTTACATCGCGCTAATGTGGACGGCAAATTCTATCTATCTATCTATTCTAACTTTATTAAAAGTATGCTCATAAAAAAAGCTTATTATACAATTGAAGATTATATAAACGATAAAAAAGCTTGGATTTAACTCGTTCCAGCAATGCGCGAGACGGCATTTCAATCATGTACATTAATAATAATAATTGTTATAATGTTATTTTTAAAAAAAGAGCAACCGCCGAGTTTCTTGCAGGTTCTTCTCGGCTGGAACTGCATTCCGAACCTGTGGTAGACTCAATTGACAATTCAAAAGTACTTGTAAAAGTTTATTTGAATAAAAAACTTTTCTATTCTATTCTATTCTATTCTATCATTTTATGTTACATTTCACGTTACCTTTCATCAGTCTGTACCCGGCTTTCCGTTCCCCTTGTACCCTGTGTGACATCGCTCAGAAGCTGTGCGGCGCCGCGGAGGCGCCGTCGCGCGCGAGCGTGGCCGTGTCCGCGGGCGACGGCGGCGACGCGCGCGCGCCCCCCGCACCCCCCGCACGCCCCACGCCCCGCGCCCCCGCGCCCGCGCCCAGCGTCGGCGACTCGCTCATGCCGGTACCACACGTTTATTTATTATTATTTATTTATGTAGTACCAAAACTTAAAAACTGAGAAACTGGCAAGCGCAGTGTAGCACGACCTTCCAGCCCGCACCGTCGATTCAAAGCGCCGCACTAAGGTACCGGGAAAATGTCTCATCTTCCAATGCAACAAAAATCTTTTCACGATTCACATTAGTTCCGAGTACTTTCACTCATAGTTTTCATAGCGATCAGCGCCAAAATGGCAATAATAATCAAATCTCTTCAGTCAATAGCCAGTGTGCTATACTTGTATAGAGGTCAGTTTCAAATAGGTAATCTGGAGTGTTAGGAAAACGGAATTTGCAATGACGGCGAGATGCGCTGATGTTCTTAGAGCTCGTTGATTACTCAGCAATCTTAGGGCCTGTTTCATCGCCTAATAAGTGTCGGATAGTTTATTCACAAGTTTTGTTTTTGTCACTTCACGTAAAATAAGAAAGTGACAAAACTTATGTTTAGGCTATCTGAATTCCAACACATCAGGAGGTGTTGAAACAAGCCCTGTCTTCTAATTTGTTCTTTCTCCATAGCAATCATCTCCACCAAAGGACGAGAAACCGAAGTCGGGCAAAGACAGACAGGCGAAGAAGAAGCCGCCGGCGGCCGCGCCCGCCGCGCCGCCGGCGCGCGCCGCACACAAGGATACAGAATCTGGCCTGTATCTGTACATCGACCTACACGGACATGCGTCCAAAAAAGGTGTGTACTATAGTTGATCTAAGCTTTACCCAGCAGTGGGACATTAAGGCTCCGGCGAAGGACGCATTGTCCATACAAACGTAATACGAAAATAATTTGTAATTTGAGAATATTTCCACCATAATATGCGATTATTTGGATTGAAATTGTACTTATCTAGGTTCCTGGATATATATGTTTCCAAAATACCTTCCTAAAACGAAATGAAAGTGAACTGTGTTTTGCACATTTTTACGACATAAACGGCATGTTTTCTCTTTATTTGTTTCATATTAAAATCAACGATATCTTACCTAATAATTGATCAAGAAAATAGCTTATATTGTCAAGTTACAAAATAACAACACGAGGTGAAAAACAACAAATTTTCATTCATCATTTTTGATATTTACGGAACAAGATCAAATGTTTAACAATTAACCGCTAATATTGCTATCGCGGGAAGCACGGCGCCGATGTGTAGAGACAGAGAGAGATAGCAATATACCAGCCGGTTCTAGCGAGCGCCTTGAATTGGATTTGCGCGCGGTGTTCGCCGGCGTCTTAAAGGACTGGAGTGGTGGTGGTGCCTCAGAGGCTCAGAGGGCACGTTGAGTCGTTGCTCCCGGACTTTCTTTTTATACGTTACTAGCAGACGTCGTCCTGCCCGGTGACAAGGCTACCTACTGGGTCCAATTGTGTTTTCAATCAGGAACCCATTGAAATATACACACTTTCATCCAAATCGATCCAGCTGTTTAGGAGGGGGTTAGGTGACAAACACACGTACAGAATAATTATACATATTAAGAAGATGATGGATTAAAAAGTTGTTACTTGTTTTTTTTTTATCTACAAGTTAGCCCTTGAGTGCCATCTCGCCTGAAGGTAAATGACGATGCAGTCTAAGTTGAAAACGGGCTAACCTGGAATAAGAGGTACGGAAGTTTTTATAAAACGCGGCATCGTATCGGAACGCTTAATAGCTTAGCGACACGGCTTTGCCGGTAGTGTGGTAATGGTAACTAACTACGGCTGAACCCACCCACCAGACAAATATACCTTTTGCAGGTATATTCATGTACGGCAACCACTTCGAGGACCTGGAGAGCTGCGTGGAGTGCATGCTGCTGCCGCGCATCATGTCGCTCAACAACCTGCACTTCCACTTCTCCTCCTGCAACTTCACCGAGCGGAACATGTATCTCAAGTAAGAGGACACGGACAGAATAACGTTTGTTTACTCAATTGTGCCACACATTGCAATGCCCACCACCACACATTACAATGCCCACCACCACACATTACAATGCCCACCACCACACATTACAGTGCCCACCACAAACATGAAAATGCCCACCACTACACATTAGAATGCCCACCACCACACATTACAATGCCGACCTCAAACATTAAAACGCCCACCACCACACATTACAATGCCCACCACCACACATTACAGTGCCCACCACAAACATTAAAATGCCCACCACTACACATTAGAATGCCCACCACCACACATTACAATGCCGACCTCAAACATTAAAACGCCCACCACCACACATTACAATGCCCATCACAAACATTAAAATGCCCACCACTACCACACATTACAATGCCGACCATAAACATTACAACGCCCACCACCACACATTACAATGCCGACCACAATCATTACAACGCCCACCACAAACATTAGAACGCCCACCACAAACATTACAACGCCCACCACCACACATTACAATGCCCATTAACAGCAACAGAAAACCCAATTAGATCCTATTTTCCTGTCCCCAAATTTCGATATCAAGAATTAAAAATAGATGGGCAATCTAGTATAGGAAACTTCTTTCTATGTAGCACAAAAGTATATTACTAACGGTCTGTTTTTGAGAGAAACCCTCCAATAAATAATATCGTGTCGTCAACAGGGACAGACGCGACGGCATGTCCCGCGAAGGCTCGGGCCGGGTCGCCGTGCTGAAAGCCACTGGCCTCGTGCGCTCCTACACGTTAGAGTGTAACTACAACACCGGCCGGCTGGTCAACGTGTTGCCGCCCGCCGCGCGAGACGGGCCCGCCGCGCTGCCGCCCGCCACGCCAATGCCCCCCAAATACACCCCGCACATCTTTGAAGAGGTAAACCCCTTCCAGGTTTGTGGGACTCACGCCTACTGACTATAATTGTAGAAACTTTGTAGGTCTTGTACAACTGCCAAGAAAGTTGGGCCATTGTCACATCAGTTTCGAGGTAAACCCCATCAAGGTTTGTGGGCCTTAAGTCTGCTGACTATAGGTGTAGAAGCTGTGTAAGCGTTCTACAACTGCCGCGAAAGTGGGGCCATTATCACATCAGCCTCGAAGAGGTAAACCCTTTTCAGTTTTGTTAGACTCACGCCTACTGACTATAATTATTGTAGAACCCTTGTAGGTCTTGTACAACTGCCGCGAAAGTGGGGCCATTATCACATCAGCCTCGAAGAGGTAAACCCTTTTCAGTTTTGTTAGACTCACGCCTACTGACTATAATTATTGTAGAACCCTTGTAGGTCTTGTACAACTGCAACGAAAGTTGGGTCATTATCACATCATCTTCGAAAAAGTAAACCCCTCCCAGGTTTGTGGGACTTTGTACTTTGAACTGTATTTTGCTACAGAACTGAAACAATCGCTGAAATAGGATAAATTATAGTTGAGGATGTTCACATCAGAATTGAATAGGTAAACCCTATCCAGCTTTGCGGGATATTGAATGCCACTCAGTGGATTAATTTGAGTCGTTACAAACTTTATATCCGGTCAAAAAGTTACAGTCCGCTGCTGCGACAGACCTTTATTATATTCAATGGGATATAAACTCCTTTTGGAAGAAATTGGGACTTCCACGAAACAGGGCCATTATCACATCGGCTTCGAACAGGTAAACCTTTTAAAGCTTGTGAAACATTAAAGTCGTAACTGAGTCTCACCAAACTTTGACCGGTCACAAGATAGCTGTCCACTCCGTACATCCTTGAAGAGGTAAAACTTCTCTATATAATTTTTTTATCTGTGCCACCAGGAACATGTAATGCAAAGATAAGGAATTTCAAATAATTACTGCTATGCCTGACCACAGATAATGTAAAAAGCTCCATCATGCAATGTGAGGTCTTTACCAACTTTGATGTCTAGGATGTCCTTACCAACATTATGAAACAGCATAGGTTGGCGCTAAAAACTGACCGAAAACCGATACAATGTTCTCTAAAAGTACATAACCTACTTTTAAGTAGACGACGATCATACGAGATCGACGACATAATAAATCTTGTGTTTTAACACAAGATTTATTATGTCGTCGATATTATTTTCGTAATGTAATTTTTTTTAATACCTTTTTTGTATTGTAAGGAATATAAATAGGTTTTTTCTTAAACGAACAGTTAGTTAAATTTCAGAAGACATACCACAATTTCAGGTAAGACACTGTCGCGCTAAGAATGTGGAGGGTTTTGAAGAGATAGATCCGGTGAAGGTTCGTTCGCTTACTTTTGTAATATCGGTGCCTATTCTTGTGTATCTTGTACGGAAATCTTTAAATTAAACCTAATTAGAAGCTCTAAAAGTAGTGCTGTCCTTTCTACAATGTTCCTTGTGGACTGGAATAGTACAATTCTTAGAACTGGAGATTTGTGCACAACCGAATAGGCACCACTGTAGATAGATAAAGTTTTTACAAAAATAAAATTACAAGTAGATGATGTGTTCAGATTTTTCACTGTAGATATTGAGCGCTTTAATTCACAATTATCTCTTCAAAAATCTCCGATTTTTATATCCTCACTGCTGTAATAATTAACACATTTTTTAGTGTAAATAATTTGAACGCGGCTTTTTTTACTCAAGTTTGAAAATGTACAAAATGTAAAATCATAATAACCTATACCACAATTAACTGTATTATACACAGGTTATCCATTATGAATTTAAACAATATAAATGAAAATAACTTTTATGAAAGTAAATGTTACAAATAAAATAAATATTAGTCACTTCATGAAAATACTGTATATAGAAAAGGGTTCCGTGGCAGTTCGCTGGCAGCCAAGATATATAAATTGGTGTTGCTAGACTCGGCTAGGATAGTTCGTCGGTTTCTCTACCTACCCTGCCGTCGGATATCCCCTGCCGAGGTGTAATCCACCGCCCGCTACAAATATTTATTTTAATATATTTCTTTTTGGTTTTATAAATCTATTTATTTTGTACGCGGGAGAGTTTATATATACGTAAATAGGAAAAATAGGGCAATATACCTAAAATGTAAATATCACTTGCTTTAACGGCGACGGACGAAGTAACGGTGAACGGGGAAGGGAAAGGAAACATCGTGAGGTAACCTGCATGCCTGATAGTTATCCATACCTAATGTTCTCAAAGGCGTCTGAAGTCTACCAACCTGCACTTGGCCAGCATGGTGGACGACCTAAACCCTTCTCATTCCGAGAGGCCTGTGCCCTGTAAGGGGACCAGTAATGGGTTGATAATGACGATGATGATGAGTGGAATTGAGGTAATTTGCGTCCCCTACGGGGGTATTAACTGTGTGTAACTGGGCAGGTGGGGCGGTCGCTGGGCGCGTCCATCCTGGACCTGACGGGGCAGCACCCCAACTCGCGCGTGCCGTGCTCCGAGCACCGCAACCTGGCGGCCGTGCGCGAGTGGCTGCGTGCGCACACGCGCACGCTGCGCCCGCAGGTACGCACACTGGAGCATGTACACACACACATGCACATGCACACTTCTTTGTTTTTTTTTTAACAGACAAAAAAGGTGGAGGTTCTCAGGTCAATTCATCGGAATCTTTTTTATGTATGTTCCCCGATTACTAAAAGACGCCTGGACCGATTTGGAAAATTCTTCTTTTATTCGAAAGGGTATACTTCCATGGTCATAAGGTCAGGATCTGATGATGGTGGGATCCTGGAAAAATCGAGGGAACTCTTCAAATTTTTTTGGTATATTGAAGTCGATTTAATTTTTCCTAAAATATAGTTGTTAAGCGAGAATAATAATCCTCAATACTGAAGCACCTGTTAAAACTTTCCTAATAGCCACGAACCCTCATAGTATGAATAAATTTTATTTAAAACTACAGTAGGTCCATGCCTACCGCTTTACTGAGACGGTTGCTTCTTTTGGAACTATCTCAGTTGAAGAGAAGGCTTAAGTTACAAGAGACTTGACTAATGATAATTTATGTAATTAATATACTTATTAACTAAAGCTGACATCGAGTGAGCTTTGAGTCCAGTGTGTGTCGGCTTAATGTTATTATTTTCGAATCTTTTAACACCTGGAAAATTTAAACAATCTTTTCTTCTTCGTGTTATTAACAAGTAACCGTCTTTAATTTTCAGTTAAATCACCCCCCAACTTCTATATAAAAAATACCAGCTTTAAATTAATATTTTGGGTAAGGAACTAGATAGTGTGTTCCAACTTCCGATCTCGTCGAATAACGCCCCACTACCATCTACTAAAACTTGCGCTGATATTAATGAGCTCATCTTTTGCTGTGATCATCTGTACTGAGAGGTATGTTTAAATGATTGATTGATCAGTTTTATTTTTCAGTTGACGACGTCTCGACTGCGGCCCAAGACGGCGTCGCCGCCGCGGGTGCCGCCGTATGCTCGCTCTAAAGCCAAGGTGACGGACGAACGGAAGGAGAACGCGTACGTCGCGGTCAAACCCGACACGGAGAGGAAGCGCAGCCCGCCGGTGCTGGCGCAGCGCTCCGGCCACGAGCTCGTCAACATGAACATGAAGTTCGCCAAGAAGAACGAGCCGGTCAAGAGCACCTCCCGCACCCGGTACTTGGCCGAGAACGAGCCCAAACCGAAAACGTTGGCCACCAAACGCAGGAACATCCTCGCGATCCGGAAGCCGAACGCTTCGAAGACGCAAGCGAGCGGGATCGTTAAAGCGAAAGCGAACAGAAGGGCCGCGGACGACTCGGAGAATCCGCGCACCTCCATGGTGTCGGCGAAGCTGAGCAAGAGGAGTTTTTCGCGCACGCTGCGCGTCGCGTCGCGCGTCTCCGGCCGGCCCCGCGGCGCGGCCTGCTCGTCCTCCGACGACGTGCGGGGCGCCGCGTGGGAGGACGTGTCGCACGCGGGCACGGCGTTGGGCGAGTCGTCGCTGGCCGCCAAACGACGCCCCTTCTCGAATCCTTCGCCCTCTCACCTTAAAAAGATCAGGCTGAAGTCGGGCTTGTAGCGCAAACCGCGCGCGCGGCCCGCCTCCGACTCCCGCTGACAACACGCGGGCCTCACGCGCTACATCCAACTATATTCTATAGGTCCCCGAAAACCATAGACTTGATTTGCCGATAGTGTTCAGTCTGATCGATTTGTCGATAGTGTTCAGTCTGATCGATTTGTCGATAGTGTTCAGTCTGATCGATTTCTCGATAGTGTTCAGTCTGATCGATTTGTCGATAGTGTTCAGTCTGATCGATTTGTCGATAGTGTTCAGTCTGATCGATTTGCCGATAGTGTTCAGTCTGATCGATTTGCCGATAGTGTTCAGATCGGTCTGGTTGTCTAGTTTAGTAAGTCTCATAGTTTACTCGGGTAATACTGATTGATTGAGAATCATGTTGAATCGGTACACAGACTGATTACAATCATTAGTCGACGAGTGTGTGCGTTCGTGAACCGACTGGCCAATTTTTAAGATGGAAAGAGCAGAAAAGTTGAGTAGTTTCCAAACAATCTTGCCTACATGGATTAAAGAAAGTCTATACTATCTGTCGATCAAATTTGTGGTGTCGATGTCGGGGGCTGTAATACCTAGTTCGCATGGTCTCTGTGGTGACTAGTACAATTTTAGATACAATTTGTGGGTAGCCTACGAACATAACTGTTTTTATAAATTAATTGTGCATATTTTTCTATTGTTGTTTTTAGACCTTTTGTCTTTTTTTCTTGACTGGACATTTAAAATTGGAGTATTTTATTTAATGTGACAATGATGCTAATTTTGTTGTATACAATTTTTGTTGTAAACTAAATTGGCAGGTCTAAAAATAGTGATATCCTTTTCACAATGTTTCCTGCGGAAAATGATTGCGAGGTTAATGAGAGAGAAACTTTGTTTTCAGACCTGTCAATTTAGTTTAGAGATTGGGTAAAATTGAATTAGTATTATTATTGTAAAATTGATTTAGTAGCTATTTTTTTACAGTTTAACAAAATGAGTGTGTTAATTTTATTTTATAAAAAAATGAGCTACATTTTATTTAAATTTTTAAGAGGGTAAATAAGTAAGATAAGGTAATGGAAATCATTTCGGCTAATGTTCATAATACGATTGCTAATTAGTATTTATATAAATTATTGGCTAATCGGAAAAGCCTTTGAAAATTATTATTATACTGTGCTCTAAAATTACCAATATTATTGTCGAAGTTTTATTTTTTAATGTTTGCTTTGTTCTTCGTTAAGCATTCGGATTTCGTTTACGAAATTGTGATGGGAAATAAATATAATTTAGTTGATTGAGTTATGATTAACAATGAAAAAATTGTATTAAAATAAGCGATTATGTATAGATCTGTATTGTATAATGATGATTTAATAGAAAAAAATTAGACGTGTTTAGCTAAGGCTTTAAAAGACAATGCTAATAAGGCTCAAGGCGCATTGTGGGAGAGCCGATGCGACGCGTCGCGTCCGACTCTGCTGCGACGTGACTCGAGCCTAACTGTAAACAATGTATAGAATCATACGGCTGAATGAATTAGCTCGAAGAGCTTAACTGAAATATAATGATCTCATAATAAACAAGTTCTAAATTCTAATAAAGCCGAGTCGAGAAACGTTTTGACTTTGTTCCATTAAATATAAAAGCCTGTCTAGAAAAATAGAAAACCTGTTCGATACAGGGTCGAACTTTCGATATGAATTGAACGATGACATTGAATGACGTAAGTTAGTGTTGCCAGTAAAATAAATTAATTCTTTGGTTTTCCGCAACATGGCAAGGTTTTTTTTTATTTTTCTGTTCAGGCTAGAAAAGACCATAAATAATAATGTGTTCTAAAATAAAATAATAAATTATAAAATTAAATGAATTTTATATCTTGTAAAAAATTAACTTAACTTTAATGTAATTGAATGTTGGTATTGGATCAATTAAGTTGATTGTGCAGGTTTATATTATTTTATTTATATTATCCCAATATAATCAGAACAGTGCAATATTATAGAAATATACTTTTTTGATACATAATACAACATTTATATAGAAAACTCGCATAATTTTAAATTCTCGCGCGCGTGTAAGATGTGTTTATCATAGAAAGTAACAATATAATGTTATAAAGGTATATTGAATAGAAACTATTTATAACAAAAAATATTAATATATAAATAACATACAATGTTCTGTCATTTGAGTTTTTTTTTCATTAAAGGCCGATTCGCACATCAGTGATGCATCAGTGCTGGCGCAGTTCCGGACTTCCGGCACAGTGAAAAATATTCTTTCATACATTCTCTATGAACTGACACTGAAACCTTGCGTCGTCACTGATACAGACTGGTGTGAACGCGTTCATAGAGAATCTATTTTCATTGTGCCGGCACTGATATGTGCGTATCGGCCTTAAAGCATGCCATAATCCACGATATTTTTAATGGCGGCTGTAGACTCGTCGAGGGACCGAGGGATGACGAGTGCAAGAGTGTACTGTGCATGCTACACTCGCTTGGTCTCGTAGAGTCTCGCCTCGCCGGTCTCCATTCCGACTTCCGAGTCGGTTTTTGTGTGTGAGTCAAAGGGACAAGGTTCTCGCTACCCTCGCGAGTACACACGAGTAGATAAGTGCAGAGGGGAAGCTTCTACAAGCGGCCCGCTGTATGTACACTCACACAAACGGTTCACGGACGCCCGCTCTGGCCCCCAACCGGTACAGTTGGGTAACAAACGTGCGCATAATTATGTGTGAGTGTACCTACAGCGGGCCGCTTGTAGAAGCTTCCCCTCTGCACTTATCTACTCGTGTGGCGAGTGCATCGCTATTCGCTGTACATTCTCATTTCTCGCTTCGTTCAGTATAGCACCAGCTTTCTAGCCGCGATGACGTCTAACTTTATCAGTATGTGGAATACCTAATTTGACGACCTCCCTGACGCAAGTCATATAAGTGGGAAGTCTTTGGTTCAATTCCCGGCAGCGGCAATTTGGGATTACTTATATTTATAACTAGCGGTCCGCCCCGGCTTCGCCCGTGGTACTGGGTACATAATATATAGCCTATAGCACTCAGGGATCACGTACATATCCAACGGTGAAAGAATTTTTGAAATCGGTCTTAGTTCCTGAGATTAGCATGTTCAAACAAACAAACTCGCTTTATTATATTAGTATAGATTTAGTATAAAGTTCCTTCATTAAACTCATCATCAACTTATACAACTTTATAGGCAGATATGTCTATTCATTCACTCTTAATTTTCTTTTAGTAGGTTTTTATTGGTATTCGTCACAGGTATTCGTACTGTTATTGTGAAACACTATCCTGCCAGTCTCGCGCTGGGTCAAAATAGACTAAACAATATGGCCCATTGACAGCATTCACTGACAACTGACTGTCGACTAGAACAATAAAAACCTGCATTTATTTTAATATCATGGGCGATAATAAAAACAACTTTGTACCGCAAACCTTTTTATTTCAGTCCACAGTTGGCTTATACTAAAAAATTACAGCCTGCGTCCTCGTCTACCGCCCTTCCTACGGGTCGAGTCTGATGGCACGGGCGTCACATCCTCAATGCGGCCAATCTTCATGTTGGACCGAGCCAGGGCACGGAGCGCTGACTGTGCGCCGGGGCCTGGTGTCTTCGTCTTGTTGCCACCTGTGGCACGCAATTTGATGTGTAGGGCTGTGATACCTAACGTCTTGCACTTTTCTGCAACATCCTGAAAAATTTATTAAAATAATGTTACTAATTTGGAATTGCTTTGCCTGCAATAACAGGGATGACATATTCTTAGTGTCAGAAGACCTATAACCATTATTTTAATCTAACCCTATTACTAGCTGATGCCCATGACTTTGTCTGCATGGATTTAGGTTTTTGAAAATCCTTTGGCAACATAGGAATTTTCAAGATAAAATCCAATCTATCAAGCCTATGTCAATCTTCAGGATGCAAGCCATCTCTGTGCCATATTTCATCAAGATCCGTACAGTGGTTGAGCTGTAAGGTAGCAGACACAGAGAGCTATCTTCAATAATGACAAACTCCCTACAAACTTTCATCCCCTATTTCATTTCAACTCCTTCAAGCCTTTTTTCGCAACAAAATATATGTCCTCCAAGGTCTAATCAATTTCTGTATCAAACATCAAAATCAGTTCAGGGATTTAGGCATGAATGCATAACAGACAGAGTTACTTTCGCATTTATAATATTATTAGTAAGGATTAAAAATTTATATTAGTAATTTTCTGGAACTCAGTTAAATTGTGGCAGTCAAATTACTCAATTTAGATCTCCAATCATAATCTCAATCAATGGGTGTGGCTGGCCAACAATGTGTCTGAATTTTAGTTGGAAGAATCAAAGTTATTTCAAAAGAATTATGATGA
This sequence comes from Melanargia galathea, assembly GCA_920104075.1. Lineage (NCBI taxonomy): Eukaryota > Metazoa > Arthropoda > Insecta > Lepidoptera > Nymphalidae > Melanargia > Melanargia galathea. Next base: position 5,473,113 of record OV049855.1, read on the forward strand.
CTTTGATTGACACAATGTCAATCATTACAAAAAAATTGTGAAATTATGAGACAAAGTACACTCTTCTACCTCTGAATTTTGTGAGAAATTTTTAATACACTATTTTAACGTTTTCAAGTGATTTTCCCTGATGGCTGGATCACTGACCAATAGATGGCTCTTGTCAGACAGCTGTGCTATCATCGCAAGCACGAAAATTAGATTATTGCAATAACATGAATAGTTTTAAGTTTTAACCTGTGAAGTTTTCTAAAAGAGGTTAGACATTATGAACAATGTTTATATACAATGAATTGAAAATATTACCTGAGCAGCTAACATAGCGGCATAGGGCGAGGCTTCGTCACGATCAGCCTTCACCTTCATGCCTCCCGTTACCCTGGCGATGGTTTCCCGGCCAGACAAGTCGGTAACGTGAACGAATGTGTCATTGAACGAGGCGAAAATGTGAGCCACTCCAAACACGGTCTCTCCAACCAAATGCTGAGGGCCGAGGGTCACCTGCACCTCCTCTTTAGCAACTTTATTTTTCCTCGGTGCCATGGCTTAAGCCTGCAAATAACAACACTTTTACAGCACTTTCATAACCTTAAAAAATCATTGCAATCCGCACACAGTTTATTACATGGTGTTTCACCAGTAATTATTAAACACTAGTCTTGTAATTGCTGATAATATTTCATTATTATTCACATTTTACACCAATTTTTCGTAAAATAAAATATTTATACCTTTAGCTTTGAAAGCTGTCAAAACAAGAAAGATAACTTTTGACACTTTGACAGTTGACGTCTGACTTTTACAACTCCATTTCCGGAAAAACATTTAAGGGAAAAACAGTGGTTTACTGTTTTCATAGACAATTAAAACAAAAAAAAGTAATTTCTAATTTTCTTTAAACTCAACTCCATCAAATCGTAGACTGTTTTGAGTAGGTAATTGATTTTCCTACCACTGGAAAGTGGAAACCACAACCACGTAAAGTTAAAGATACTTGTGCCACGGGAGCATCATAAAAGTCTGTGCATATAACCGGAAAATAAACCTCTGACTTAACTCTCATACTCAAAGTAAATATTAGAATGCTAGGGAGCGACTAGAGTTCCTCGGGTGCAGGGTTGAAGTTTATGATAATTAAAATGAACGCAACCAATAATTATAGAACAATGTGTCTCCTATATGTTATTGGTCTGTGGTCAGAATACCGGAAGTAGGTAGCATACGTCATTCATTGCCAACAGTTGACATCTCATCGTATCGTTTATATGATTTGAGAATATCGTCGATTTTAGTGACGAAACATATTGCTAATAAGTGTGAAACCTTGTGATAAACTTCCTTTAGTGTTAGTTAATCTAGTACAATTTTAATAAGTGAGTATTTCTGTTTTACAAATTCAGAATTTCTGCTTCAAGATTCAACTACGCAAATGACGTACAGTCATTCACATTACTCAATTCAATATCGCAATATTACGGATTTGGGATGTTCCTTGAAGAATAAGTGAACATCTGTCTTGAAATAAGAAATTGATCGTAGACAGATGATGCGACGTAATTGATAACAATGGGACGTGCAAGTCATCGTTAGATTATTAGCCTTTGTGAGCCAGTGATGTGATAACAATAAATTATTAATTCTGTAAAAATTCATACATTCCAGATTCAAAATGTTTATCTGGGATTGGTTTACTGGTGTCTTGGGATTCCTGGGTGAGTGATTCCTTTCTAATTACAAAAAAAATACAGTTCAATGTTTGAAATTGGATACAAATCATGAATGAATATTATTGCACTCTGGCCTGACCAGTTTATCATAGTAATCTATGCAAATTAGTATGTGCGTCTTAAAATTTACTACAGTGATAATAAATTAGTCTTCAGAATTTTACTGGAATTGTTCCTCAGTAGTTGTGATTTCAAACACAAGTTCATAGTATCTCTAATGATTCTGTTTTCTTTCTGCTCAATATGTAAAGTGTGAGTTATAACTGAATCATCACCATTGTTTAGTATAAAACAGTCTCATTTACTCTGTTACATTTAGTAAATTGACTGCTATAATTCTTATTAAGGTTGCAATATCAGTGACACACTTACTGTGTGGCATGATAAGTATAGCATATAGTATTTATATAAAATCTTTGTAATTTAATTTAAAGGGAATGAATACTTAATGCAAAATTGTGTTCTCTGTCTGTCTGTTATCTTTCACAGTTCAAACGCTGAGCTGATCTTGACAAAATTTATCACAGATAGCATACTTCTTGGAGACAATTTTGATCCCAATGATTTTTAAAAATCTGTGTCCACAAAGACAAATTTCTGGCATCAGCTAGTATTAAAAAATTTACCTATTTAAATTTATGTATTCATTTGAATAATTTAGTATTTATAGGGGAAATTTACCGTTGTATAAAAACTAGTATCAATTAATTGACAACATCATAATATCTACAAGGTTTTTACTGAGTTTTATTATGCCAAAATTTTCAGAGCGGAAATGATAAACATGCAAAATGCAAGTGCTTATTTTCTCAATGTAAGCTAAAAATTAGATATCCTAAAAACTTGTTATTTATTCTGAAACTACATGTATGTTATACATAAATTATATAATTTTATTTTAAAAACAGGACAAATTGCTCAATTAATACCATTTTAATGTTATATTATGCAGGTTTGTATAAAAAATCTGGCAAGCTGTTATTCCTGGGATTGGACAATGCAGGCAAGACCACACTTCTGCACATGTTGAAGGACGACAGGCTGGCACAGCATGTACCCACATTACATCCCAGTAAGACACCTCATACTTATACTAACTACCTACCAATCATACCTACCTACCAATTATACCTACCTACCAAGTACATAGCTCATTATAATAAGGATAATGTGCTCCCAAAAAAAGCTGTGATAGCCTAGTGGTTAGGACAACCGACTTCTAATCGGAGGTCGTGGGTTCGATCCCGGGGCACGCACCTCTAACTTTTCGGAGTTATGTGCGTTTTAAGTATTTAAAATATCACTTGCTTTAACGGTGAAGGAAAACATCGTGAGGAAACCTGCACGCCTGAGAGTTCTCCATATTGTTCTCAAAGGTGTGTGAAGTCTGCCAATCCGCTTGGCCAGCGTGGTAGACTATGGCTAAAACCCTTCTCACTCTGAGAGGAGACCCGTGCTCTGTAGTGAGCCGGTAATGGGTTGATCATGATGATGATGATGATGATGATGCTCCCAAAATATTTCAGCCATAGTAGCAAATCTCACCAGGTAGATTCAAGAAATACTATAGTGCATGAATAGGTGCCCTGTCTATTCCATCATAGTCCGATGGATCAGCAATCGGACACAACTGTAAAGAGATGAACCAAGGGCTGCTGTGTGTGCACTATTTGGCACAGGGAAGCAAAACCACTATCCTTCCATTTCTTGGTACTGAGAGTTTCTCTACAGAAAACCCAATAACTTTTTTAACTCAACCTGTGACTGGAATGATTTGCAATAGAATAAACTAGCCACTCTACCACAAACCAGTTAATTGGTTTATGACAATAATTAATGTGCATAATATGTATCAGGATAATTATATTATATTATATATATATTATAATTTATATCAGGATTGCATCAGTCCTTTCTTTTGAAATCTGAGTAGCGCATATTTCACAACAAGGATTGTAACCAATTTATCTACTCTAGATTCTAGAGCAGTGGTGTGGAAGTAGTTTTAAGACATTACAACTTGGTGTTTGGATATTAGTGCCAAATTTATTCTTTCATTTATATTTCTATATGTGAAGTTACAAACAAAAGCTAATGATAATTTAATATTTGCTAACCTGCATCCAATAGGTAAATACCAGTAGACAAATATGTATACAATGTAGACCTGCATCATTATTTTACTGTATTTTACCTTCAGATCACCTTGACAGTACAATGCATTTCCTATTGTGACTAATAGATGAAATTGTAGCATATGAGGGAATACCAATTATTATGAATTTCAAGTTTGTTATGCAAATAAGCATTCTATATATTTTTTAATAAGATAACAAGCTATAATTTAAAAATTAAAAAAACCCGACTGCCATGCTATAAAACGAACTAAACAATTAATAAACTACCACCGTACCACTGTAGTTGTACAGTGTAGTTGTTATTTATTTTGTTTTCATGATTTGTCACTCCAAATTGATTTAAAACATATAGATTGTATACATTTTCGTACTCGCCTTTTAAAGCCCTTTATTTTGATACCCCACTCGAGGGTCTTGAAGAAAAAAATTTTTTTCAGCCCGCACATTAAAGTGCATAACATTCGCCATTTTGATTTTTTATGAATTTTATGTACCCAGTAACATTTGCGCCGTCAAGACAAATCTAATGACGTATAATTTATCAAAATAGGTTGAGCCGTTAAGTAGTTACGAACTGACATAGGAAACGGTCATTTTCTACGATTTATCACTCCAAATTGTTTCCAAATATATAAATTTTTACATTTTCGTATTTGCCTTTTGAATCCCTTTATTTTGATACCCCACTCGAGGGTCTTGAAGAAAAAATTTTTTTTCAGCTCGCACATTAAAGCGCATAAAGTCCGCCATTTTGTTTTTTTTTTTTAAATTTAGGTACCCTATAACACTCGCGTCATTGAGACAAATCTAATGACGTATCATTTATCAAAATCCGTTGAGCCGTTGATTAGTTACAAGCGGACATAGGAATGGACATACATACACACAGGTGAAACACATATACCCAGTCGGGTAAAAAAATAATAAGTTGACGAAAAGATGTCCATTCAGTAACCATTAAGAATTCAACACTTGAGAGCTGTTTAAATAAACAACATTTAATTACAAGAGCCTACCCTTATATTGTCCCAACTCCCAATGTTGGGCGCGCGGTGAGTGAGTGTGTGTGGTGTGTTGCAGCGTCGGAGGAGCTGTCGATAGGCAGCATGCGGTTCACGACGTTCGACCTGGGCGGGCATCAGCAGGCGCGGCGCGTGTGGCGCGACTACTTCCCCGCCGTGGACGCGATCGTGTTCCTGGTGGACGCGTGCGACCACAAGCGCCTGCGCGAGTCCAAGGCCGAGCTGGACTCGCTGCTCACGGACGAGACGCTCAGCAACTGCCCCGTGCTCATCCTCGGCAACAAGATCGACAAGCCCGGCGCCGCCAGCGAGGACGAGCTGCGCCAGTTCTTCAACCTCTACCAGCAGACCACGGGCAAGGTGAGTCTCGCTGCGGCCAATAGATGATCCGCTGAGAGCTCATAAACAACTAGCAAAGCAGCTACACTGCGTTCACCACACATTGAGTAAACACCGCATGTGAGTGGTGAGAGGCTTATAATGGGCATATGCAAAATAGGGCTTAAAATAAAAAACCATCTATCGGTCGTTCGTGCTATACATTATTTAATCCAGTTGTACAACACTCACTCTGGTGTCCCCGCAGGGCAAGGTGTCGCGCTCGGAGCTGCCGGGCCGGCCGCTGGAGCTGTTCATGTGCTCGGTGCTCAAGCGGCAGGGCTACGGCGAGGGCTTCCGCTGGCTCGCGCAGTACATCGACTGAGCGCTGCCGAGCACTGCCACTGTCACTGTCACTGTCACTCGCCGCATACTCGTCCGCTTCTCTACCGTCAGTCTCCCCAACTAGCCGTTCAGTTGAGGCTCGCGCGTCGAGGCCAACCTCGTCATTGATTTATTGCCCTTCTATTAAACATTTGTAATCTTTTCTTTTTTAATCTTTTTTAGAAATGCCCATAAATGTTTAACAAATTATTTTATTTAATCATCAGTACATTGGTCTTGAATTGATTAGTTTATTTTTGAAATTGAAACACAAATAAAATATCGATTCTTTTTGCTCTTTTATTTAACGGCTTGCGGGTGCATCACTAACGAAAGACGAAGACAGAATAACAATTTAAATTCTAAATCTGTATAGTTGTAGAGAAGCTCTCTCTTGCTCTTCTTAAAATATCTAACTAAATGTCACTCTACTTTGAAATATTTATTTATTTGGGCATTTCTAAACAAACTATACAGAATAGGTAAATTACTACTACATCATGTCTTTTAATATTTTAACTTTTTTTCTTATGAAATCAAGTTGGACACCTCACAGAAGCGAAGTGTTTTCTCTCATCGTCACCCTCTCATTTGCCTAACGAAACAGCTCTCCGACCTCCCGCTAACAGATATGGGCAATACGCGCTGCCCAGCTAATGAGGTACTTTTTGTCGTTTAGTTACCCATCCCAAAGCTTCGTTTCAAAAATTAAATCGAGCAAAATTTCTAGAACACTCAAATTCAGAGAAGATAGATACAATCGTCGCATATTCTTCCTGGGTTTTGGCGAATAAGTAAATTTGAAGAATTCTTGTGGGCGTGTGCTTGCACTGCGCGCGTTTGTCATGCGACTGGCCAAGCCCAACAATACTTGCGACGGACGTAGCAAATAATTTTTATTTTTTCGTGTTAAGCCCAAAAAGCAGACTAGATATTTGCCATGACTTTTTTATAATATCATCTCCATTGTAATCAACTTGGTTATTACTAAAACCGCTCCACTGTGTGACATTTTGGAGTATTTTCAAGTTCTTTACACTGTTGTGTCGTGAAAAATAAAATGTATGAAATTATAATAATTTTGTCCCCGACTTAATCTGAAAGGTTTAGTCGGTTGAGCGGCAAGCTGATCCTGGTGAGCGAGCGGAATTAAAATCTTTAAAAATAACTTCTATAGCTTTCATTGAATTATTGCGTATCAAGGTTCCACACGGCCGTGAACAGTGTGGATACTCGCATATTGTTTGTAGCCTGCCTGTATGTATGTATGTAATAAGTCGGCGGTAACTTTATAAAAAAAATAATGCTTAAAAAGCGCTACCACACCAATAAAAATTAACGTTGGCCATAATTAACTATTGTCAAAACACTTTTCTTCAGTGTTGACGTCTTTACATATACGTGGAAAAAGATAGGAGAAATTATTTACTTCGCATGCAAAGTGTTCAGCGCTTGACGAAAATTTTTATTGGAGTGGATACGACTTTTGTATAGTTTATTTTTAGAACGTTTCAATGTTTATATAATTTTTATTATTATGCCCTACTGTTCAACAATGCTAGTAAAATTATTATTATTAATTCATTAATTTAAAGTACATAATAAAGACATCATTCAAGTATATATATTTTTTTACTTTAAGGTTTCTATGTTTCTGTGGAAGTGTATCTAATAAGTATATGTATTTGGGGAACAGGAGTATTTTGTGAGAATTATTAACTGTGAGATATAAAAAAGCGCGTACACATACTAATAACACGGTACCCGATAACTTAATGATCGTCGCTAAATTAAAGCCACCGAATTAGTTCGATATACATTGCCGCTTTACGGCGTGAAATAAAAATAACATTTCAAAACAAACTTTCCATGGATAACAAATATGTCAAATAAGCTCAGTGTGCTTAGTCTAAATCGGAGCACTCGAAAACGAACTCGAAAACTATTGATCGATTTCAGAGTAAAATAGACCTAAAATGGCTTGTATTAAGGTTTGAGTTCGCCAATACATTCAGCATTCGAACAATGCTGAATGTATTGGCGAACTCAAACCTTAATACAAGCCATTTTAGGTCTATTTTACTCTGAAATCGATCAATAGTTTTCGAGTTCGTTTTCGAGTGCTCCGATTTAGACTAAGCACACAGTAAGAGAATATAGGGTCACGTACGAAACGGTTCGGGTGGTGTTATAAGTTTGTTCCGCTGTGCTGTGGTTGTAGGTGTTTGATGTTTGTGAAACTATTGAGGGTAGGTACTGGTGCAACTGCACTGCCAACGTATTTGCATTATTACGCGTTTCAAATGAGAAGGCCATCACCATGTTTGAAATGTAACGTCAAACTGATAATGAATTATAGTCCGGATTTTTAATTCCGTGGAATTCTAACGTTTCTTAAGAGCGTTGATGCGTTCTGCGCCGTTTTAGCTCATTTTTAAGCTATTTTGACCCTTCATATGTTGTTCATCTATGCATTTACTTGAAAACTTATTTATACTACATTGTAGACAATTTTGTGTTCTAGGGAATTGGAAGACAACATTTTGCAATTTATTGATAGTTTTTGTCTTATTGCCAAAATACCAAAAGCCTATTTTTGAATTTCGGGAATCGTGGAATCTTTGACGTTCACTACGTCAAAAGTTACTTGTTCAATTCACACACAAAGATATATTTATGAAAGGAAATGCCCTGAACTAAAGACATGGAAGAAAACATTTTTTAATTTGGCGTTTTTTACATCATAAAAATCCAAGCAAAGGAATTTTAATTTCAGTAAATTATAGACATATAAAACCGTCATTTTAGTAGATTAATTTTCGCTATTTATAAGTAAAATTAAGTACATATAAAAGTAAAACATATTAGCAATAATATAAGTTAAAAAAAATCTAACATTAATTACTATATGTTTCCAAAATATAACTTAGAAACATACACCAAAACGCAGAAAGAGGCAGTAGGAAATTGAACTAGCAAACTAGTATGAGCCGAGGCCTCTCCGCGAACGGACGTAACGCTTTTTGTCTCGGCAATTCTTATTGGATTACATGGAATATACGTAAAATTGTAGTGCGACTGTCACTATTCAATACTAGATATTTTTAATGCTCGCTATTTTTTCTTACAGATAGTTTAAAACTTTTTACGTATTTTTAATAATTGTAATATATTATATTATAGTTATAGTTGAGGATTATAGTTGTAAATCAGTAATCCATACTATATAATATTATAAATGCGACAGTGTGTCTGTCTGTCTGCCGATTTTTATGTAATTAGGTACAGAGTTAGCTTACATCCTGGGGACGGATATAGGATACTTTTTATCTCGGAAAATTAAAGAGTTCTCACGGAATTCTTAAAGGTCCGTCCGTTTAACCGATTTATACAAAATTTGGTAGGTACAGAGGTAGCTTGCGTCTCGAAAATTGACATAGTTCCCACAGGATTTTTAAAAACCTAAATCCACGCTGACGAACTCGCGGCCAACATATACTTACATAATATTATGTGGAAAATGAACTAGACAAGCTATAATTTAAAAATTAAAAAAACCCGACTGCCATGCTAAAAAACGAACTAAAAAATTAATAAACTACCACCGTACCACTTACAGTGTAGTTGTATTTATTTTGTTTTTCATGATTTGTCACTCCAAATTGATTTAAAACATATAGATTGTATACATTTTCTTACTCGCCTTTTAAAGCCCTTTATTTTGATACCCCACTCGAGGGTCTTGAAGAAAAAAATTTTTTTCAGCCCGCACATTAAAGTGCATAACATTCGCCGTTTTGATTTTTTATGAATTTTATGTACTCAGTAACATTTGCGCCGTCAAGACAAATCTAATGACGTATAATTTATCAAAATAGGTTGAGCCGTTAAGTAGTTACGAACTGACATAGAAAACGGTCATTTTCTACGATTTATCACTCCAAATTGTTTCCAAATATATAAATTTATACATTTTCGTATTTGCCTTTTGAATCCCTTTATTTTGATACCCCACTCGAGGGTCTTGAAGAAAAAATTTTTTTTCAGCTCGCACATTAAAGCGCATAAAGTCCGCCATTTTGATTTTTTTTTAAATTTAGGTACCCTATAACACTCGCGTCATTGAGACAAATCTAATGACGTATCATTTATCAAAATCCGTTGAGCCGTTGATTAGTTACAAGCGGACATAGGAATGGACATACATACACACAGGTGAAATACATATACCCAGTCGGGTAAAAAATAGCTATCGTATACAAAAACTATCGTCCGGTAACTATTAAAATTTAAAATCGGGAAATTACATCAAAATCAACATGGCGGGCTGATATAGGCAAACTTTCTTGAAAGTAGGTATAAATGTTTGAAAAGGGAGCGAGAACGGGAACAGGAAATCCATGATTCCCTCGGGATTTGTGAAAAACCCAAATTCACGCGGGCGAAGCCGCGGGCAAAAGCTAGTAGAGTATAATTTTTTTATTTAAATAATCCATACTAATATTATAAATATGAAAGTGTGTCTCTCCGTCTGATAGCTTTTCACGGCCTATTCTTTTTACCGATTTGGCCGAAATTTAGTATCACAGGCATGGACATTGGTTATTTTAGACTTTTTGATTAAAAAAAACTTACATACATACACCTATGTTGGGCACAATACCTAGGTTGTTGGGCACAGTTTATCGCAATAGCACAAAGTTATTTTTTGTATTGTTTTATAAAATGGCTGATAATTTTTTACCCGTGCAATAATTTTCTATTGTTATTGTGGTAAATGTTATTTAGTTTTTCTATTGTTATTGTGGTAGGTAAATGGATTACACTAGCACAACACCTGCAAGAGATTAGATACTAACTATCATTTGCACGTGGTCATCGTTTGAGCAACTTTATTTGATAATTTTATTTATATTTTCGAACAGGAATTTTCTTTTTATTGCAATCGACCCTTGATGGCTATTGTCAGTGTGATAAAAACTGCTTTAGCGTTGCAGGTGCTTATCTCTTTTATTGCTCTCTGTTTTGTTTTTACGTTAGGTTGGGTGCGAAAACAAAAAAAAATACTTTTATTAATTTTTTTTTAATTTTGATTCTGAATGAATCTGCATTTTTCTTCACTATCTTACCCTTACACGAGTAGGCATATAAAAAAATCAATATCAGAAGCTGTACTATATGCTCCAATTATAATTTTTATGTACTGGTCTACTCTATAAGGTATTTTTCAAGCATTATACATTAATTATGCCTGCTTTATAAAATTAAAAATCTACGAACTAAAAACTTAGGTATAGGTGCCTAAGAATATTGAAAAAAATAATAGCCCGTTTGAAAATGGTAGAAAGATCAAAACGGTTTGTTACACTACACTGCACTCGGAGCAGCCCGTTCATTCACGTAAACAAAGAATCCCAGGTAAATGCCTAAACTTGCGAAGCGGGTCCGTGCGTCAACGCTCTTAATCATGAAAAATAAAAACATTAAAGTATAAACCAACTGAAAAAAATATGTCCATACAATACAATCAGGGTCAGTAAAAAGAAAGTGTTACGAAGTGCCTCGCCGATGTCCTCTCCTTAGAAAAGCATAATATTTGCTCCTATGCATGGGTTTTTGTTTATGTATTTCTTCTTGTTTACTTTCTTGTATAATCTTTATGGTAGTTGATAATTTTACCATAATTCTACAGAATTATGGTAAAATTATCAATTATGGTATTATACATAATATGGTACAAAGTGGCTAATTCTGTTGTACACAATCTCTAAACTAAATTGACAGGTTTAAAAATAGTGCTATCCTTTTCCGCGGGTATCACTATGAAAGAGATATATTTAGCCCTGTCATTTTAGAGGTTTAGAGATTGTGTACAACAGAATTAGCCACTTTAATCTCTGTTTTACAATTAAAATTATTTCAATTTACCTATTCATGCAATATTTATTATTTTTTTCTCATTCCAATTTTATTGAGTATAATATTTTGACGTTGTTTCAACAAACTCATTGTGTTGTATATTTGTAAACGCGACATTATACATTATATTTTTGTAAATTATTTCTCTAATATCATCCTGATTATCATGTTGATCAGCAAATTAATTCAGCGGGATTCTATCAAGTATGAAGTAAATAATTATTTCGAAACGGCTGGTCTAGTCAATAATGCTTAAAATTAGGACAGTGTCAGTTGCATCATGGACGGTTAAAGTTACGTTACTGTTAAATTAGCAAAATGGTCCCCTTAGACTAAAAGTTTACCCTTATTCTTAGATTTGTGCTACCCATTTTGCTCTTTTTTATGAAAATCTAATTTTAACAGTAATCGTAACGTAACTTTAACCGAATAGGCTGCAACTGACCGTAATGGCGTGCATTCCATACAGGAAAAATGCGCCTACATTGTGTTTGTTATAATTTAGACATACTATGAAATAAATTTAAATGTTCATTAAAAGGCTTAAATAAAATGGTATTAAGGCCGATTCGCACATGTGAAGCATCAGTGCCGGTATAGTGAAAAATATTCTTTCATACATTCTCTACGAACGCGTTCACACCTGTCCGTATCAGTGACGACGCAGTGTTTCAGTGTCAGCCTTTAGAGTCTGTAATACACGCAACTGGACGAGCTAAATGTAATTTTTAATAACATTTCAAGGAATAAGTTGAATATTCTAGCGGTTAACTTCGCGGTCCTCCGGTCCTCGGACGTCGAAGCAATTTGGGCGACTTCGTTTGGACGCGTTGAATCTCAAATGTTATATTTACTTGTTACGATTTAAGACAGCAATAATTACTTTATGTACATTAACATTAATTAAATATACCTGTATAAAATCAATTTAAAGAGTGCTATGACGAGCCGTTTCAAATCATTTTGTTACAATTGATGTTAACTGCATCTTCAGTACAACTTTGATTGCTCTTTGGTGTATGATTTGCAGTATAAGTCCAAAAGTTTGTAATAAAATTTATATCGAATATTTGTTTTTTTTTTCTTATTTCATCTGTTTCTGCTTATTAAGTAGGTACTCAACCATTAAAATTAAGAACTCATTTTTTAATGTTGAAAAAAGAATTTCAGTATTTAGGTCAGAGATTCAAATCTCTAACCAGCTATCACCGAGCTATAGATAAGCAAAATGGAAATAAAACAAAACATTTACTTAAATAGTTTTAATGAAATAAAATAATGTGATAAAAATATTAAGTATAGAATATTTCTAAAAGATATAATTTTGCTAGTAGTAAAACCTGCCCGGTGAATAGGTAGTCCATTCTATTTGAGTTTTAAACAATGGGAATGCTTGCAATAAATAAATTGATAGAAAGCAACGTAATGCTTACAATGCATTAAAATATAAAAAGTATTACATATACATGATTATCAATTAAACATCTTCATAATACCTGCAAAGTGAATATTATTTACAGTTTCGGTACTGACTCGATATTGCACATATAAACTTAAAAAATTACATACATTTCGTGACAAAACGTTTTCAGATGGCCACCGAGGTTCAAAACTATACCTACTACCTTTTTAAAGCACGCCAAGTATTCTCGAAAATTTATAACAAAAAAAAAATTATATAAGTAATACAGATTTCTATAAAAATGTTATTCATGGTAGAAATATCACACGTAAACATGACATCGAAAATATTCGAGTATACTATAGTTCTCATCATATGTCTATAAATATATTAAGATGTATTTTCATGTTTGTCGAAAATACTTGACGCACCTAAACCACCCAACTACAACTAATATAGCTTCCAATTTATATTTCATTACATTATAAAACATTTCTCACTAATTCTTATATTAATTTCTTACTTAGATATTTAAAAAAAAACTATGCACGAAGCTCAACCACACACGTCACTATAGCCCGTGACAATGGAGAAATTAATCTTATATGGCGGCACTTGTCACTCGCACACTTGCGTACTGCGTGCAAAAAATATTTTCGTCTAAAATTAGAATTTTGTTTCATTGTCTCGATGGTATTTTCAGTGATTTTAAAATTCTAAAAATCCATAGCCTCATAGCGCAAGGGTCGTCGGGCGTGGACTGAAAGCCGAAAGGTCAACGGTTCAAATCCTACCCGAAGCACTATTGTCAAGCTTAACTACGTTATTGAAAAATTATGATAATTTTATTTTTCAAATTTTATTGATTAAGCGTCTCGAAGTAGGAGTGAACTTTTTTAGAATGGCGGTATCTTAGGAATGGTGATTCTTAGGAAAAAAAGTATAAAAAATATTTTTGTAGATAATTTTATGATCTACAATTTTTGCCTGGGCTGTATTTTTATAAAACTTACCGTTTTCGTGAATAATCCAAAAAAAAAAAACGAAAATTGTGACTGACCTTGAATAACCTTTTTAGCAGACATGGGATCAATGGGGACTTTTGACACTTTATTCCTACTAGTGTACCCAAGGTCTCTACCAAAATTCTGCTCTGTCGGAATTACTGTTATTTGATAACATTTTTACGACTAATTTGACTGGGCTACGTGTAAAACATAATATTAATGAACTCTTTTTTTGTTTGTTAACCGTCATCCAATTAACAGCCGCCATTTTCAAATTTCAATATGTTTCTTTATTGCCACGGGTTATAATACAGCCCCATACTTTCGTGGTACACAGCATATCAGGTTATAAATATATAAATTACTCTACCTATAAATTCCGCTCAAATTCAACGACCTTTCCTTGTCTGTAAGGTTTATCCTATCTATTTATGACTTAATTATTATTTGTTTAAGTTTCGAAACGTAAGTAATTTCTGGAAAATTTTTAATCGAAAACGAAAAGCTATCAAAGTTGAACAAATTGAAGAATTTGTTATTTTTTGTCCTACCTAGGTCACACTGAAAGGTTACAAAAAAATTAAAGCTGAAATTAGATTAGACAAAAGCACTTTTTGCCTTTGAATTATATAACAAGTCTTTGAAATATATTTTTCTCATTAGACTTAATGCATTTTTGAAGCCCCTCGGTAAATTATTATTTCTATTATTTCATGTCAATGCACTGTTGTTTACACCACTTTTAAAAAAACATTTAAAACTTCAGAATTTTCATACGAAAATCCAATTTTCTCATGTCGGCTTGACAATTTTAATCTACGAATATAATTTTAAAAAAAACATTGGATTGGTGTTTCAATCCGTAAAAAAGTTGAAAAGTTTCAAGGCAATCCTATCAAGGATTTAATCTACGAATATAATTAAAAATAAAACTTATTTTACTCAAATCTCTATTTTATTTTTAAGTATTCCTAGAACTTTCAGTGATGCCTAGATAATGAGATGTAAGGAAGATAAACCTTATCTTTTGAATTTAGAGCGCGGAATCGATCGTACGAACTAGCTCGATAGCTCGAGGGAGCGTGACCCGAAGTGAACACACATACAAAACTGGTCAGGCACGATGTGGCATATGTATTTATAAACAGCTAATAACACGTGCTACGCGACACTAAATGCAGACTCGTCTATATGGTAACTTAAAACCTAACGTTGCTTAACGCTTACCACTGAGATACTCAAAAAGAAAAAAAATTATAAAAAGAACTATGTACTTATAAAAGAAAATTTGTATTTTATGATACTAATTAATAATAATAATTTACGTGATTAATAGTCATTATTAAAATAGTCGTACTTTTTCGTCAATGAATCCTAGATCGATACCAACAGTAAATAAAACTTTTGCTGATTAACAAAAAATACGTCACGTCAAAAAGTGGCGATAAAAGAAAAAAAAAAACTTCTATATAAAATGTAAAATTATAGATATAAAACTAAACTACGTATACTTTCGGAACATTCACATCTAAAAAACACGTTAAAATGTAATAACAACAATGATTTGTATACTATACTATGCACATACTGCTCGTCTTTACCATACCTGAAAGTTAATTGAGATACAAAACTACCCAACGGTATATGTACGGCGAGTTCACACGGCCAATATACATACGTCACATTAGCGATCCCGTCTATAAAATATATCAATGTGTAAACGCAAGAACAACGTTGATGGATATCGGAAATATTTTTCGACCGTGTGACACTCGCCTTAAATTATCGATATTGTCTTAATTTAGATCACACGTTAGCTTAAACAAAAACCGTAAGTTTCGCTTACGTTGAGGGTTGTAAAACGCTTTGGTAGATACAAGTAGTGGGCGGCTCGCTTCGCTCAGTTCATCCACTTGCGGCAGTTGGGCGCGCCGCACATGCACATAATCTTATGCGCGTCGTCCTCGATGTCAAACTTGTAATCGTACGCCAGCTGCAACAGTAACAAATAACAGCTCGGTTATTACAAACATACAAACAAATATTATGGGCGATCGATTTCCAGTATCGAAACGCCATGTAACGTCAAAGTAAAATGGATCTTAACTACCTTATTTTAAGGCTCAAGTTCGTCCATATATCTACAGCCAGCAGCCCTAGCGCACTTTACGAAATAAAAAATCCGTATTCATTATATTAGATCTCTAACGGCTCTTAAATCTATAGATATAGTATTAGAGATAGGTTATCAAAATCGTTTGTATGTTTTATTAGTCAGTACCTCCCCGCCGCGCGCGATGCGACGCTTGGCGAAGATGATGATGCGCAGGTGTCGGTCCACCTCCACGGTCTCGGCCACGCAGTTGGGCTGGCACGAGTGGTTGATGTAGCGCGCCAGCCCGCCGCACAGCGTCGCGTCCACCACGCGCCGCTCGTCTGTAGTTAGTTAGTTACCTCCTCGCCGCGCGCGATGCGACGCTTGGCGAAGATGATGATGCGCAGGTGTCGGTCCACCTCCACGGTCTCGGCCACGCAGTTGGGCTGGCACGAGTGGTTGATGTAGCGCGCCAGCCCGCCGCACAGCGTCGCGTCCACCACGCGCCGCTCGTCTGTAGTTAGTTAGTTACCTCCTCGCCGCGCGCGATGCGACGCTTGGCGAAGATGATGATGCGCAGGTGTCGGTCCACCTCCACGGTCTTGGCCACGCAGTTGGGCTGGCACGAGTGGTTGATGTAGCGCGCCAGCCCGCCGCACAGCGTCGCGTCCACCACGCGCCGCTCGTCTGTAGTTAGTTAGTTACCTCCTCGCCGCGCGCGATGCGACGCTTGGCGAAGATGATGATGCGCAGGTGTCGGTCCACCTCCACGGTCTCGGCCACGCAGTTGGGCTGGCACGAGTGGTTGATGTAGCGCGCCAGCCCGCCGCACAGCGTCGCGTCCACCACGCGCCGCTCGTCTGTAGTTAGCGAGTTACCTCCTCGCCGCGCGCGATGCGACGCTTGGCGAAGATGATGATGCGCAGGTGTCGGTCCACCTCCACGGTATCGGCCACGCAGTTGGGCTGGCACGAGTGGTTGATGTAGCGCGCCAGCCCGCCGCACAGCGTCGCGTCCACCACGCGCCGCTCGTCTGTAGTTAGTTAGTTACCTCCTCGCCGCGCGCGATGCGACGCTTGGCGAAGATGATGATGCGCAGGTGTCGGTCCACCTCCACGGTCTCGGCCACGCAGTTGGGCTGGCACGAGTGGTTGATGTAGCGCACCAGCCCGCCGCACAGCGTCGCGTCCACCACGCGCCGCTCGTCTGTAGTTAGTTAGTTACCTCCTCGCCGCGCGCGATGCGACGCTTGGCGAAGATGATGATGCGCAGGTGTCGGTCCACCTCCACGGTCTCGGCCACGCAGTTGGGCTGGCACGAGTGGTTGATGTAGCGCGCCAGCCCGCCGCACAGCGTCGCGTCCACCACGCGCCGCTCGTCTGTAGTTAGTTAGTTACCTCCTCGCCGCGCGCGATGCGACGCTTGGCAAAGATGATGATGCGCAGGTGTCGGTCCACCTCCACGGTCTCGGCCACGCAGTTGGGCTGGCACGAGTGGTTGATGTAGCGCGCCAGCCCGCCGCACAGCGTCGCGTCCACCACGCGCCGCTCGTCTGTAGTTAGTTAGTTACCTCCTCGCCGCGCGCGATGCGACGCTTGGCGAAGATGATGATGCGCAGGTGTCGGTCCACCTCCACGGTCTCGGCCACGCAGTTGGGCTGGCACGAGTGGTTGATGTAGCGCACCAGCCCGCCGCACAGCGTCGCGTCCACCACGCGCCACTCGTCTGTAGTTAGTTAGTTACCTCCTCGCCGCGCGCGATGCGACGCTTGGCGAAGATGATGATGCGCAGGTGTCGGTCCACCTCCACGGTCTCGGCCACGCAGTTGGGCTGGCACGAGTGGTTGATGTAGCGCACCAGCCCGCCGCACAGCGTCGCGTCCACCACGCGCCGCTCGTCTGTAGTTAGTTAGTTACCTCCTCGCCGCGCGCGATGCGACGCTTGGCGAAGATGATGATGCGCAGGTGTCGGTCCACCTCCACGGTCTCGGCCACGCAGTTGGGCTGGCACGAGTGGTTGATGTAGCGCGCCAGCCCGCCGCACAGCGTCGCGTCCACCACGCGCCGCTCGTCTGTAGTTAGTTAGTTACGTCCTCGCCGCGCGCGATGCGACGCTTGGCGAAGATGATGATGCGCAGGTGTCGGTCCACCTCCACGGTCTCGGCCACGCAGTTGGGCTGGCACGAGTGGTTGATGTAGCGCACCAGCCCGCCGCACAGCGTCGCGTCCACCACGCGCCGCTCGTCTGTAGTTAGTTAGTTACCTCCTCGCCGCGCGCGATGCGACGCTTGGCGAAGATGATGATGCGCAGGTGTCGGTCCACCTCCACGGTCTCGGCCACGCAGTTGGGCTGGCACGAGTGGTTGATGTTGCGCACCAGCCCGCCGCACAGCGTCGCGTCCACCACGCGCCGCTCGTCTGTAGTTAGTTAGTTACCTCCTCGCCGCGCGCGATGCGACGCTTGGCGAAGATGATGATGCGCAGGTGTCGGTCCACCTCCACGGTCTCGGCCACGCAGTTGGGCTGGCACGAGTGGTTGATGTAGCGCGCCAGCCCGCCGCACAGCGTCGCGTCCACCACGCGCCGCTCGTCCAGCCGGAACATGTAGATGCCGCGGTTCTGTACCGTTAACACATAAATAGATAAATAAACGTCGAAGTAAGTAGCCCAGCCTAAATTAGACTTCCAAGGTTACAATAATTCACACCTGGCTGAAAATTGGTAGGACTGTTCGAAACACTATTATAAATGAAATGTAAAAAGTCCTCATCGATCCGACACCAGTAAAAAAAATTACTCTGTGTCAAAGTTTTAACAGGAAGTATTCAGCAAAACGGGTCTTATCATAAAATTATTTTAGACAAAATTGTAGATCAGATAATTATCTATAAAAAATGTCTGAATACTTTTTTCCTAAGAGCCACCGTTTTTGAGATATAATGATTCAAAACGATAAGTTCAAAATAAAAATGAGGGAGTGGGTTTCTTTTTACCCGAAATTCTGATATTTATAATATTTTATATGTATAAGTGTGTAACTTACACATAACTTACACATATAAGTTACATACTTACACACATAAAATATTGGAAATATCAGAATTTCTGGAAAAAAGAAATCCAGTCCCTCATTTTTATTTCGACACAACTTTTTGAATCGTTATATCTCAAAAACGGTGGCTCTTAAGAAAAAAAGTATTTAGACATTTTTTATAGATAATAATTATCTGATCTAAAATTTTGTCTAAGCTAATTTTATGATAAAACTTACCGTTTTGCTGAAAATCGTTAAAACCCCATTTTTGTGACCTTTGACCCGAGTATTTTTTTTCCAGATGTCGGATCAATGAGGACTTTTCACATTTCATTTATAATAGTGTTTCGAACAATCCTACCAATAATTTTCAGCCAAGTGTGACTCAACTGTGCGTGTCCAGGAGTAAATTTTTTTCCAGGTGTCGGATCGATGAGGACTTTTCACATTTCATTTATAGTAGTGTTTTGAACAATCCTACCAATTTTCAGCCAGGTGTGAATTATTGTAACCTCACCCCTATTTTTAGTCTAATTTGACCGGTTTATAAGGGTGAATAAGTAACATAGAGCTCTGCTGTACTATTTTCTATCGCTCCTCTAACATTATGATGAAGAAACAAACAAGCCCTGCTGCGCTGTGCTTTGTGTAAAATAGCAAGGATCAGATACGTGCTGCCTCGCTCGGCATCGCATCGCCCGAGCCGCTCAATCTTTCGTCTATCTCGCTTGCACTTGTGCGCATGTCGTGATACTGACCCAGTCGCACACCACACCGCGCAACTCAATGTTGTTTATTCACCCTTAGCATAACGTCAGAGTAAAATGGACCTTGAGTGATTAATTTTAAGACTTGACAGTTCCCAATCACAATTCACATTTGTTGCGAGCACTCTCACTTTTCTCAGCAATCAGCGCCAAATTGGCGATAATCAACTCGTTGTCGGATAGTTTCATTCATAATTAATTGATTTTCCGAGTATATATTTCAAACAATTTAACGCTGCGTAAATAAACATTTATGGATTCCAAAGCACTGAATGACACAACATACTGACACTTCACAGTTATTTAGCGTCATTAAAGTGAAAATTTGTTCTGTTTGTAGGCTGTTTTGCTAAGCTGTAAAGTCGAACGGAGAGTATTTTCATAGCTAAAATAGTCGCTACTCTCCAAAACTCGTTCGCCTGCAACGCAACAAAGTACCTAAATACATAAGGTTGTACGTGTTCGGGTCACTGCGTGTAACCGAACACCGCGTACTCAGCAGTTTACGCCATTGCCTCTTGCTCACAAGAGCGGTCGGCAAAAACAGTACGATTCGGTCATCCGCGCGGAACGTACCACTATCAATATCATATCATATCAGTATCATATATCATTAATATAAATACAAGTCCACTATCATCTACTTTAATCTATCATTTATCAACACACGACAAAGACCTGCACCCCACAGTACGGGTAAGTATGTCAGGTTAAAGGTTAACTGAGGTATCGAAAACAAATCTGTGGGCACCTTGGCTTCGTATTGCTTCTCGCGTATCTCGGAGAGCTCGGAGCGGATGATCTCGCCGATGTACTCGATCACCATCGTGTGCTTCTCGAGGTCGCGCGCCGCGTACAGCCCCAGTCCTTGGATTTTAGACCTGCACGAGAATTACATCTATTGAAGACATTTTGAAAATTGAAAAAAAAAATATATATATATGTTAGGCCAGCTTGTAGCTCTTATAATAAGTCGAGACTGTGCCACATGTATTTAAATGTGGTGACTTGTTATTTTGCATAAAGTGGTATATTAATAACCATGCATAATATGAGCGTCGGGCGGCGGCGGCGCCGCGGCCGGCTGCAGCGAGCGCGTCTGCCGGCGCCAGATGCGCGCCTGAGGGGTGAGTCCAGAGGTGAGGATTAAACGTTATAACTTTCAATTTAACGCGTTATTTTTTTTTAATTTTTAACGTTGTTAATAAATATTGAGATGATCGTTAAAATTATAACAACATCAACAGTCACTCACTAACTAGGTACTAAAGCCAAATGTTTATTTTAATGCTCTCAAATAGCCTCTTGTCATTAGTAATTGTTATCGTATATGAGTTCAATGATACAATACAAGAAATTATGAGCTCTATTTTAATAGGATTAGCATTGATTATAGAATGTAGGTATAGAAAAATTAAAAACTGTTTACGATATAATACAAGGAATTGTGAGCCTTATTTTAATAGATTTAGCATTTATTATAGAATGTAGATAGGAAAAAGTTAATTTTAACAGTATAGCAAGTTACGATACAATACGAGGAAATGTGAACCTTGTTTTAGTAGTTTTATCATTTATTATAGAATGTAGGTAGGAAAAAATAATTTTAACGGTTTAACAATTTACGATATAATACAAGGAAATGTGAGCCCTATTTTAAATAGATTAAGCATTTATTCTATTTAAAATAGAATAAATGCTTAAATGAAGGTAAAAAAATAACATCAATTTTATTTTAATCAAACAATTATTATCATTCTTCAGTTGTGAGTGAATATTGTAAAAGTTATATCTAATACTTTAATGGAAGTTAAGTTAAAAAGTTTAGTTAAATAAGATTGTTTTATCGATTTCAAATACCTGAATGTAAATTAATAGTAGTGTGAACTAATAAACTTTAGTTGTGAATTTTAAATATCTGTCAACCTCTACCTATGAGTTATAATTTTAACTTTTAATTTAACATGTTAATTATTTTTAACATTAACGTTTTAACTACTAATCTTTTTTAACATTTAATCACACCTTTAGGATATACCTGGCGAGGTAGACGTTGTTGCGCCACTCGAGCTTCATCTTCTTGTACTGGCTGCTCTTGGTGTGCACGAACTGCTTGGAGTAGGGGGCAGGCGGGGTGCGAGGGGTGCGCGGCGTCGGGCGGCGGCGGCGCCGCGGCCGGCTGCAGCGAGCGCGTCTGCCGGCGCCAGATGCGCGCCTGAGAGGTATACCTGGCGAGGTAGACGTTGTTGCGCCACTCGAGCTTCATCTTCTTGTACTGGCTGCTCTTGGTGTGCACGAACTGCTTGGAGTAGGGGGCAGGCGGGGTGCGAGGGGTGCGCGGCGTCGGGCGGCGGCGGCGCCGCGGCCGGCTGCAGCGAGCGCGTCTGCCGGCGCCAGATGCGCGCCTGAGAGGTATACCTGGCGAGGTAGACGTTGTTGCGCCACTCGAGCTTCATCTTCTTGTACTGGCTGCTCTTGGTGTGCACGAACTGCTTGGAGTAGGGGGCAGGCGGGGTGCGAGGGGTGCGCGGCGTCGGGCGGCGGCGGCGCCGCGGCCGGCTGCAGCGAGCGCGTCTGCCGGCGCCAGATGCGCGCCTGAGAGGTATACCTGGCGAGGTAGACGTTGTTGCGCCACTCGAGCTTCATCTTCTTGTACTGGCTGCTCTTGGTGTGCACGAACTGCTTGGAGTAGGGGGCAGGCGGGGTGCGAGGGGTGCGCGGCGTCGGGCGGCGGCGGCGCCGCGGCCGGCTGCAGCGAGCGCGTCTGCCGGCGCCAGATGCGCGCCTGAGAGGTATACCTGGCGAGGTAGACGTTGTTGCGCCACTCGAGCTTCATCTTCTTGTACTGGCTGCTCTTGGTGTGCACGAACTGCTTGGAGTAGGGGGCAGGCGGGGTGCGAGGGGTGCGCGGCGTCGGGCGGCGGCGGCGCCGCGGCCGGCTGCAGCGAGCGCGTCTGCCGGCGCCAGATGCGCGCCTGAGAGGTATACCTGGCGAGGTAGACGTTGTTGCGCCACTCGAGCTTCATCTTCTTGTACTGGCTGCTCTTGGTGTGCACGAACTGCTTGGAGTAGGGGCAGGCGGGGTGCGAGGGGTGCGCGGCGTCGGGCGGCGGCGGCGCCGCGGCCGGCTGCAGCGAGCGCGTCTGCCGGCGCCAGATGCGCGCGCACCGCGCCTCGCCGCGCGCGCAGCCCGACGGGTTCACGGCCAGCCCGCCCTCCAGCAGCGCCGACCGCCCGAACTTGAACCGGTAGTCCGTCAGCGTCTCGATGCCTGCCGACCGACAACACACACTTACTCCGCTTCCGTGTTACACTGTGTAACTTGTCATCGAACGTATACCGCGCTCCGTGACATTCCGTCATCAATTATGTTTGGTCATCAAGAAACAAATCGGGCGAACCTGGTAAACTTTCAAGAACTCTGACCACAGCAGGCTCGGTGAGTCCGAACAGGTCCTCGCCGGTGACGTAGTTCGGCCACAGCTTCAGCACGCCCTCCTCCCCTCGGCCCTCTCGGAGCACGGCCACTGCGTCTAACACCTTTAACAAAGTGGGTATGTCACATTCTGTCACAGGAAAGTACTGTAGTTAATGTTTTTAAACTACGTACTTTTCTGATATCTTTGTTATTTACTATGAATCTGTAAGTTTAGTTACTTATTCAGTGTTGCGAGTGTAGGGATGAGTGTGGGGATGAATGTGGGGATGAGTGTCGGGATGGATGTGGAGATGAGTGTGGAAATGAATGTGGGAATGTATGTGGGGATGCGTGTGGGAATGAGTATGGAAATGAGTGTGGGGATGAATGTGGAGATGAGTGTGGGGATGCGTGTGGAAATGAATATAGGGATGCGTGTGGGAATAAGTATGGAAATGAGTGTGGGCATTAATGTGGAGATGAGTGTGGGAATGAGTGTAGGAATGAGTGTGGGGATGCGTGTGGGAATGAATATAGGGATGAGTGTGGGGATGCGTGTGAGAATGAGTATGGAAATGAGTGTGGGGATGAGTGTGGGAAATGAGTATGGTAATGAATGCAGGGATGTGTGGGGTAGAAGGGGTGGGTAGTATACTCACAGAGGCCCAGGCGGCGCGCGGCGTGGGCGCGCTGAGCTCCTGGCGCGTCTCATCCTGCGCGCGCACGTGGAAGCGCGGCCGGCCCTCCTCCTCGGAGATCCAGCACACGTAGCGGCAGCGGCTGTTGGCGCGCCGCATCGACCAGTAGAACCGCACCTGCAAGCGATAACCGATCGTGATAATCATGTTACACTACTGCTAGCACACCCGCTAGTGAGTAGCGTCTATTGTGATCGCCATCTACGGTTCCATATGACTCACGATCTTGTATCCGATGGGGTAGATGTAGTTGGGCGTGTGGAAGGCGGCGAGCTGGTGCGGCAGCAGGTGTCCGGGGCTGAGGAAGATGAGGCCGCCCACGCGGATCAGGTGGTTGGTGTCCGAGTGCAGCATCACCGACGCCACCTGCCGCTGCTCGTCGCGGCACACGAACACGCGTCGGCTCACGCTCAGCGTCGTCAGCTCGTTGTCTTTCTCGTTCTGTACGATAACGGAATCATGTTCTACAACGTTCACCCAGCACAGTTTTAGTGCTCGATGTAAGCTGTCGCGGTGGTGGGTTATCATGTCCGATACGCATTGTACTCTTCATACTCGTAACATTATTGTCTTATTACAGTAAAATCTTCGATCATCGTGAATAGAATATATCTTTATCACCCCAGCAGCCACGAACAATCTGTCAAGAGTGTGCAACTGAGTAGTTAAGAGATTTTGCACCGAATCATTTGCTATTATACACTAACTAAAAATGTTATTGTATCTAATTAGCAATTTCAAATTTTCCAGTAACTTTTCCCCACATCATACAATATATAATATTGTTTCCAGACGAGTTATGATAAATTCTAAAGGACGAGCTAAATTAAATCCTTATTAATAAAACGGTATTCAAAGAACACCTTACCTTCGGTGCGTGCGAAGCGCAGAACGCAGCCTTGTTTTTGTAGAACACGCAGTTGTCCTTCACGGCGCACCCGACGTGGTACACGCTGCCGCATCTCACTTTGAAGCAGCGCACGGTCGCCCCCAGCCTCCGGCACACTGCACAAGTGGCGTTGGAGCCGTTCGCCAGCGCAGAGTCTACGTTCATCAGAGCGCCGCTCACAGTCTCGTAAACGCCCTCCGACCAAAGCGCACAATTGAGATGAACCCATCTATCGACGTCACAATTCAACAGCCTCGATACACCATCGGCGACGCCGTCACCTTGAATTCCACACAGTTCACACTTTCGCGTGTCTTCGTTCGTAACGGGCATAATAGCGACGCCAGTTCTGAAGACTAGTTCTGTCAGTTCTCGGTCCGTCGGGCGTTTATACTTATTCGGTGGTCCGATGCAGCCCGGTGACCAAGTTTTGTATCGAGTTCCTCTAAATTTCTCTTTCTCTATGCTCTGATTACTTTTCTCGTCAGTCTCGATGCTCTTGAGATCTTCATCTAGGGCGCTAACGTCGTCACCGACTTCCTTCATTAGCTCATCATTATCTAACGAGTCCATGAATGAGAAATCCATTTTCTCGTCTTTGATGTCTGGTTTTATGTCAAGCTCATCTGTTTCCATACTTTCAGTCGAGGCAGTATCAAAATCGTCCCTGTCTTTTGACAAATTGGCTTCAATATCGGATTTACTATCCTCCTTGATGTTTGTTTTTGATTTTCCGTCTAAAATGATGTTGGTTGGACGCCAAGCGAATCTTTCATAGCACTGAGTACTGCAGAAATATAACTCAGAATCACTATCGCACAATATCTCTTCAGCATTTCCTTTATTAGCAGATAAAAGTGGAAATTCTGAGGCTTTCGCTCTAACAACAGAATCTAAAATGACTACGTCACAGTGTCGACAGAATTTAGCCGCTCCGTTTAGAATACTTTGAATATCAATCGGTGCTCCTTCCTTGCCATCCTTGCCTTTAGATCTATACAGCCCAAGTTTATGAGACGGCGGAGTGGCCGTGCGTTCTATAATTTGATAAGAAGTGGGCGGTGGTATGTGTAGTATCCCTGCGAGTTCTTTCAATACACCGAGAATATCTTCTGCAGCGCCGGATGTCAGCGTAAGAGTAACTGTAACATTTTCATTGCTTTCCGAACTGCTAGGAGAGTCTTCCATTTTAGTTTTAAGAGGCGTTTCGGTATCTAAAGTTTTCAATGATTTCTGATTATCTTCTTCATCTTTCAGTTGATGCAAAGCCAAGGGCTTCATTCTTATTGGGATGGGAGCTACAAGTGGTAAGATTGGAGAAACACGGCCTGATAGAGAGGATTCTTCTTCTTCCTCATCGTCGTCATTGTCAATTGGTTTAAGATATGGGAATCTGTCGTCGGGCTCAATTTCATATCCCTCTGGACTGGAGCAACTCACAATAGTATCTGGAGTGTCTGTATCTCTCTCTTTGCAAATAAAATCGAGTTTCTTATCTTCAGGATCTTCATCAAATACAATAGGCTGGAATTCTTGATCATAAAAGCCTCTCTGTGTAGATGTTGCCGGTTTTTCAGGTAATGGTTCTTCTTCGCCGAATGGTTTAGTGTTATAATAGTCAGCTACGTTCGGTATTTTAGCATTACCAAAATCTCCAACTAAATCCCCTTTCAGAATATCGTAGTCTTTATTTTTTAATTTAGTCAAGTCACCTGACCCGAAGAGCGGACAAACGGCAAAGTTTGTAGTTAAAGCAGGCTCTTGTATCTGCATAGGAGGAAGTAACCTTAATTGGGACATTAAGTTATCAATAAATGTATCGTAGTCTTCTTCATATCTAGAGCCTTTACGAGGTCGTTTTTTAGCATTGGTAGCGTTTATATTGTTTTCAGCAGCCGCTTTCATATTTAGTTGCATTTGTTTTCTTTTTTTTTGTTGATATTCTCGTCGTTTACGTCTTTTAGCTTCCGATGGCGTTTCCGACGGATTGATCTCTGACGAACTTTCCATATTTACACTTTCGGGAAATTCCTCTTTCATAGGTTGATCTAATTTACCTTGATCGGAAGCAGTAGACACGCCGGATGTCGCGGATTGCTGGGAGCTCTCGTCGAGCAGTTCCTTTTTTACATCTAGGGGAGTAAAAGGACGATGTATGGGACTTTGTTGCGGTGGTGCCACTTCTTTTTTTATGGCTTGTTGAAGTTGTTGGTTTTCTATACTTGTTGGATACATGGGTAATGTTTTTACCGTAGGCGAACATTCTGGTACAGGGGTCGTCTCTTCTTTATTTAAAAACTTCATTGGTGTCTTTCTCACATCCATTAATGATTGTGTTGAAGTATATATCAAGGGAGATATTGCAGATGTGGGGACTGACGTCTGAATGGGACGATTGGAGTAGGACGAGCTCACGGTAGTTATATGTCGAGGAGAACTCTTGGGTATTTCTACTTCTTGAGTTAAAGCCAGAGTTGGTGGTGGTATTGGAGGTCTTGCTAACTGAGCCTCTAATGAAGGAATAGTTCCTAGAGCAGGGGCACTCCTTTGTATCGTTACAGTACGTTGTGGTATAACAGTTGATGTCGTAGTGGTTGTCTGTAATAATTGTTTCAACAGCACATTTTGTGACTCATCGTTTCTTTGGTTCGCGGGATTTTGTTGAATTATTTTATTTCCTAAATTATCAGTTGCGGTTGCTGAGCTGTTATTAGAATCATCAGTTTCCATTGGTTCAGATTTAACTATAACTGACTCTACACTGTGCCTCTTGGTAGGTTGAATGTGGCCGACTATTACTTCACTCTTTGGTTCATCTGTTGACTTTGATCGTTTTAGTGGTGAAGTCAATTGTGTATGCAAAAGTTTCGATGATGTCACAAAGCTAATAGGACCTTGCGCGGGTTTCGGTTGCATCTGTCCCATGCTAGTGTTCACAATGCTGTGAGTACGAACAGTAACATTAGGCGCTGGTTCTTTGTTACCAACAATTGCCCTTGAAGTCATGACCAAAGCCGGCGGTTGGCTAGAACTGATGTTTTGCGGGTTAAATTGTAGATTGCTGGTACTTATTTGTCTGGAGGGTTGCAATAAAGTGTGACCCAATATACTAGTTGGCAATGACTGTGGTTTTTGATAACCACTAACACTAGTGGTTGTAATGCTATTTGAGTGCATCAAAGAAGAAGAAGGTGTTGAGGGATTATTGTGTATTTTTGATAAAGCAGGCATTTGCATTATTTGAGAGGTTATGCTTGTATTGTGAGACTCTTCAGGTAGGTTGAACGTCTGATTGTTAATAAGAGGAGACTGTGCTGGAGATTTCATCATGGGATTTTGTATCCCTACAGGTGAATTAATAGGTGAAACTGTTGGAGATTTTCTCATTTGTCCCATTGATGACAAAGTATTAATTCGAGATCCAATCATTTGCGCTGCACTCATTGGTATTGTTTCTGACCCGGAACTAGATGTTTGAGGTTTATCTATTCTTTGTATAGGCGATGGCCGTGGTGCGGCTATCTCAACTTTTGAAGATGGAAGTAAAGTTTCAAAGTTGACTTGTGTGGGTGTTGTAGAGTCACTGTTTTTCCTCATAATTGTTTGAGAATCCACTTTGGGTGTATTAGTATTTAAAGAAGACATTATAGTACGTAACTGCTGTGAAACATTTGCCATATTAGAAGTTAATTCTGCTGGTTGTGACAAAGGCGATAGTTGAGGCACTGTCGCTGATTGTATGGCGAGTCTGTCAATTTCTCTTGTTGGAAATGCGGGCTGTTCTTTACTTTCTTGTTTTGGAGCATGATTTGGATTTAAACTAGGGTTTTGAGGCAATGGATTTGGTTTTTTAAGGTTTGGTTGTTTCATGCCAAATGGCTTATTATCATCAGTAATATTCTCCAGAATGCTTAACATATGTTCAAATGACTCTACATGTTTGGGATTACCTTCTACTGTTTCTTGATGTTCTCGCATCGTTATATCATTCAAATATCTTTCTTGAGAAGGAGTAGGTGATGGTATAGATATCTGAACTGAATCTTGTGTAACATCAGAAGTTATTTGCATATTTGAATCAATCACCATCTCTTTGGTTTGATTTGCTATTGCTTTTATGGTCTTAACTACATTTTCTTCCGTGTTGTTGTTGCTCGTAGAAGGCGCACTTGGTATTGATTGCTCTTGTAGGGTTTTATTATATGACAGCAACATATGATTCTGCATAGAATCTTCGGGCTTGTCTTCATCATCTCCTTCCATAATATTATCAGGTATTTTTTCAGGTATAGGATCAGGACTCTTTATATCTGCCTTTCCGAGTAAAAGCGGAGTTCGATCGGATAAACAAAGCGTATGTGGCAACTCAGTCTGTTTGCTAATTTCGTTTTCAATGTCAATGTCTTTGTTTGATTGAATAGAGGATTGTTGATCTTTCTGCTTCATTTCTTGTGAGGATATAGAGAGCAATTGCTGGCTCACAGAAGCGTTTTGTATGTCCATGTTATGTTCAGAAATAACAGTGCTATCTGGTGATGCAGCATCATCCTGGAAGATCTTAGCCGGTAATGTAGCATCATGAGATACTGATAAACTTGACAATTTAGTGTTTGATAATGATAATGACATTGGTTTTTCTATAGTTTTGACGATTTTTTGTTTGACTTGGGGCTGAGTTAGAACAGAAACTGGGACCCTGGACGTGCCTGCAATTGTGTTTGAGGTAGCGAGAGTAATTACCGGGTTCATACTGGCACTCTTTGCGATATTAGACGATATTACACTTATGACAGAATTCAGTGTTTTAGGCATAGATTGAGATGACATGTTTACACTCAATGGAGGATTACTTATGTTCAAAGGTACCTTCTTCATTTGAGGTTTAGGTATACCAGAAGCATGACCGGTTACGTTCGCTATAGGCACTGAAAGATTTTTTAATACGGGTACAGAAATAGTTTGATTAGCTATCGATACAGATGCAACTGTAGCTTGGGACACTTCATTCAATATTTTAGTGTTCGTATGCGGCGTAAGGACAGTGGCGCTCAAAACCGGCAAACGAGAGAGAGCTGAACTTTGAGACTGATTAACAATTTTATATTGCTGCAGATTAGATGTCGGCTGCTTCGCGGGGGCTAAGCTTATAACGGCAACCGTTTTAGTCGTAGTTTCTGTCCGCGTCGGAGGCTTGTCTTGTATAGTCTCATCCTCAGCTTCGTCTTCCGGTTTGCCACTGTCAATTAATTCCTCAAAATCTTCTTCGGTAGCTATACGCTCCTCCGGTGATATGGCGCCGGGTTCCACGACCACTATATCGTCATCGTCCAAGTGGTCGACAAAATCTTCCATATCCTCGTCGTCGTCATCTTTCGCGAAGCTCATACGAGCGGAGTCATCGGAAGCGCTCGAATATTCAACACTTCCCGAGGAGTACAGGATGTACTTCCTCGCGTCGCTCGTTTCGCCGATCTCATCGGAACGAGGTTCAGTGCCGGGAGCGCCAGTCTTCCCCGCGAATCTCGGGCGAGGGGGCGTGCGGCGTTTCAGTATGGAGACTTTATTTATGTGGGTAGGACGTCGTCGATCGTCTTCCTTCGTCGGCCACACTGGAGCGCCCCCGAAGAGGCCGGGCTTGAAGTATCTGTAGCCGGGCGGAATGGGCGCCATGTGGTGGTGATGGTGCGCGCCGCCGCCGTGCTCGTGCAGCGGCGCGGGCGAGGCGGCGGGCGACGGCGTGGGCGTGCGCGCCACGTGCGGCGAGCGCGACAGCGAGGGCGAGGCCGGCGCGCCGCCCATGGGGCTGTACTGTTGCCTTTGAAGGATTTGTTGGCGCTGTAACATTTAACGAACTTGAAATACGAATCTTTCCTGAACTCTTGTGTGTTATTCGGTTTAATTCGGAGCATTCGAATAGATGTGCGAGCTGCTTCATTCACTGAATGTCTATTTAGCAATCTATTTGGCAATAGTTTAAAATACGTACGGTCATTTCGTTGGCTGAATTTCCAGGCGACGGCAGAGGTTGAGGGCTACCGAGTGGTGAAGTCTGTTGACGGCCAACGAAGGGTACACCGACTCGCATTCCTAGAGAAAATATCGTTAGTCGAGTCAGAATAACATTGTCAAAAGTATAATCATGAATCAGATTAATATCGTCATATCACCTTGCTGGTGATGTGGCGGCCGAGCGAAACGTGTAGGCAAAGGTGAACATCCTGGGGCTGGCCGGGAGAATCTCCCAGTTGTATAATCATTCTAAAAGAAAAGAAATGTTTTCATTGGTCAGGGTGTCAGGTTTTTTCTATTTATTTATTTTTATTCAGCTCGTTAAATAATACTTACGTTTTGCAATTGTGGCGAATGCGAAGCGACGGGACTTTGAATTTGTGATTGTTGGTAAATCTGTAAATACAATGGAAATAAGAAACATGACAACTTTCCAAAACTGTAACGATAAAACTTAGTAACAGATGAACGGAATTTCGAATGATTGTACCTGTGGACTACGACTAGGCGTAGGCAGTTGAGGACTTGTTCTCTGAGCTTGCAGTTGTTGCAGAAAATGCTGTGGCGACATCGACGACTGCATCGGCGATTGTTGTGTGTGCATCGGCGATTGTTGCAAATGCATCGGCGATTGCTGAGAGTGCAACGGGCTTTGTTGAGGATGCATCGGGCTCTGCTGCGGATGCATCGGACTCTGTTGCGGGTGCATAGGACTCTGTTGCGGATGCATCGGACTCTGTTGCGGATGCATCGGACTCTGTTGCGGGTGCATCGGAGAGTGTTGTGAAGACATTTGATTTTGTGAATGCATCGGACTCTGTTGATGTATAGGAGACTGCTGGGGATGCATCGGGCTCTGTTGTGGATGCATCGGACTCTGTTGCGGTAAACTCGACGTCTGTTGCACGTGCATCGGAGATTGTTGAGAATGCATCGGTGACTGCTGAGTGTGGAGAGGAGATTGCGTCGACGGATGCAAGGGAGACTGAGACGTGTGGTGCAGAGGAGACTGTTGAGAGTGCAGCGGCGACTGCATCGGCGACGCCATCGGGTGCAGAGGAGACTGGGGAGCGAGAGAGTGCAGCGGCGATTGCGAATGGGGCGACTGGACATGTAGCGGCGACATCGCCGGCCGCTGGTTCGTCGGGCGCGGCGTCTGGTTTCCGGGCATATTGTTGCGGACATTGGCCATCTGCTGCTGGCTGAACTGCACTATGCCGCCCACCGACTGAGGCCTCTCCTGCACTCCCGACAGCTGGCGGACCAACTGTTGCTGCGGCGAACCGGTCTGCTCGATGACTAAAGTTCGCGCGCCTTGTAAGATCCTTCCCTGAGTGTTGAGAGGCGAAGTCACTAATCCGATTCTCTGCTGAGGCAGCGGTTGTCCGTCCGAACCGAGCACGGTCTGCTGTGTCCGAATCAATGTTTGTTGCTGAATATTGGTGCTTTGCAATCCTATTTGCATAGGTCGGTTTACAGTAGCCTGCTGTTGCATTTGTTGGCTTTGGTTTATGTTCTGATTTTGAGCGTACACTGTTTGATTTGATATCTGTTGCTGGTTTATGATGGTCTGTTGTGCCAATTGTGGATTCTGTTGACGCTGTTTCGTTTCGTACTCCTGGAGAAATAATTAACTTTAAAACGCAGTGAACAAAAATGGCATTTTACAAACCTAATGGATATTTAAAAGCATTGTGATAAGGTTAGGATGTCAATATGCTATTGCAGCAAAATTCAGTGAAATTTCTGAACTAGCATATCGAAATGTTAGGGCCATATCTGCGCGAACAAAACGTCGAAGAGAGTTTCCTCTAGATTCTTCCCTGGCCTGTGATATCATTAAGTACCTGTATAAGCATGCTGTGCTGGCGCGTTTGCTTCCTGGCGGCTTCCAAGTGCTTCTGGAGCGCCTGCTGCTCGGTGGACACGCGCTGCAGCTCGGCGGCGTCGTTCGGCATCAACTCGTTCCCTGATTTCCTCAATTGCCGCTGCTTACTATTCAGCGACTGCAAACAGAACGCGCACAGTGTAGGACAGGGAGGCGGATCGCTCGCAGGCTAGCACCCGGTTAGTACACATGGACATTCGGTTGCCGGTTAGCACTCCCCGACCGGTACCTGGAACACGCGAGCGGAGGGGCGGAGGGGCGGAGGGGCGCAGGGGCGGAGGGGCGGAGGACGCACACGCGACTACGAAGCGCACGAACACAGAAGCGCTACTCGCTAGCGGCTAGACTCACCTTGCGGATCTTGCGCAGCTTCTGCACCTCCTGCTCGTAGTAGCGCAGCTGGTCGGCCGCGAACGCGTTGTAGGCGGCCAGCCACTGCTCGTACAGCTGGCGCGCGCGCCGGTCGGCCTCGCCGGCGCCGCGCTCGGGCGGCGGCGGCGGCGCGGGCGGCGCGCTGGCGGCGAACAGCGGCACGGCGGGCGGCGGCGCGGGCGCGGGCGCGGCGGCCGGGCCCGCGCTCCACTCGCCGCCCTCGCGCTCCTGCTCGCGCTTCTCCTGCTCCAACAGCTCCTCCAGAAGCAACGGTTGCTCCTGGTTTACGTTCTGACGGTTAAATGCCT
The DNA here is from genome assembly GCA_920104075.1 of Melanargia galathea. Lineage (NCBI taxonomy): Eukaryota > Metazoa > Arthropoda > Insecta > Lepidoptera > Nymphalidae > Melanargia > Melanargia galathea. The sequence continues at coordinate 5,506,507 of OV049855.1, forward strand.
GCTGTCACATCGCTCCTCGACCGTCACCCGCCGCCGCCGGCCGCGACCGGTTTCGGTTGTTTGAGCGAGCGATGTGTTATTTGTGTTTCGATTTTAACCTTTCCATCGGCGACACTCGATTGTGCGATGTTTATTCGTGTATTTAGGAGGGACCATCGAAAGATATTTTTAACATTATCGAGTTCGATTGACCGACGTAAAAAAAATGACAAAAAATTACTTTCAATACTAGGAAAAAAAATAGATAGGTGCAATTTATATGACGTAGGCCGACATTTCTAATTCTACACGGTGCGAAATTTACTTTTACAAAATTACTATGGCAAAATAATAGTAACAGAAATTAATGCTGTGTATACTATGTTTATGTAGGCTAATTTAATTAATCTCGAAAATAAATAAATCTCTTCAAAAATTAAATTACATCTTCATAAATGTTTTAAAAAAAATTATATTTTTATTAAATTTCTAGTAAAGTTCACTCTCGGATCGGTGAGTGTAAAATTACCCGTAACCATTCATTTCATGAGCTTCCACCACCGAGATCCGCTTGACAAAGCTAAAGAAATGCTTTCCTTTGTTGTCGAATGTAAACCATGTAACATGTTCAAAAATATTTATTTCAAAATAACATTCAATGTAAGTATGTCATTCTCGTTAGTGTGATATTAGGATAGATGCTGAAAAGGAACATGGTTAGTCTTTATGCATGCGTGCTGCGAGCAAGCTGAGAAGAAGCTCTAACTACAAGGTGATTAGTAGTGACAAGGCCCTCTAGTTGTTCCGTCCCTGGTGCCCTTCAACAAAGGGAACCGCGCTATGGAAGAGATTCGGAAAATCTAACAGGACGGCGGATGTAGGGAGTTCTGGAATTACTTTTAAAACAGGAAACAAATTATGTTTTAAAAGACTGATATTTTTGTGTTTTTGTATTTAGTCTTTGAAGGAAATCTTGTCGTGCAATATTTGTTTTAGCATGTTACATTATTTGGAAAACGGACTAACTTTAAATGTTTAGGGCAACGGTGGTGCTACAATCATCTCGCTAAATTCTAATGGTTTTCAATTGACTTGACATAAAAATATTACAATAAGGTTGGCGATATCCATAAAAGTAATGGGGTTAGATTATTAAAAAGGCAAGGAATGTGGAGTAAAACGGCTAGCCGGTCTCTACAAGACTAGCGTTAGTAAGGCTAAAGTGTACCTAAAACTATTTGTGGAATTAGAGGAGCTGTAATTGGGGATGTCGGGCAAAATGGCGATGAATTTTCTACATGCGCTATAACGGAATTCCTGGGTTTGGTGATACCGATAAACGTGAAACAAGTTTGCTGGAACATGTATTTTCCAGCTCTGAAATATTACAAAAACAAAATTTCCAAACTTGACAAACAAGTTTCAATTTGTGTGTTTGCGTCATTAAAATGAAGGTTTGAAGCAGCATATTTGCGTAATCTTGTTTAGGTGTGCACTGTGCAGGTCCCAAACTTTATTTTAACTTTTAGCTGACTCCACCCGACTACGCGTCGGTAGGTTTGAGAGGTCTACAGTCACTGGATTTGACGATTTTGTTAGTAACAGGAGTTGTGGAGCGAAAACTAGAGGGATAAACAGGTGAGGGTTCGGAGTGAGGGTACAGTGAGGTGTATGTCGGTGTCGGTATAAGGTATAAGGTGAGGGTATGATCGAGTACCTGCAGCAGCAGCGGGCGGCGGTGCAGCCAGTCGCCCCACACACACTCCGCGTCAAAGGGCGCCTGCACCCGACCACCCACATGCAACAACACGCCTGTATACCTCTCCGCGACCACGGACCACTACTACCGGCTCAGTCCCCCTTTCATGCTACCATTTATTTTGTGTCCTTATCATAAGATATTAGAGTTTACGTTACGGATTTTCTAATAGTTATACTATGACCACAATATAATCTTGGTGTTCGAGTACCGGCAACGCGCGACATACACATTTCACGTCTGCATTAGGTTGATCGAAATTTTATTATATTATCGAGCACTCAAAACTTTTCTAATGACTTACCAAATTTCAAATAATGCACCCGAATTCATCCGAAAAAGCGCGCGCAGCGCGTATGCTTACCAGAAATCTTTATAATTATATAAAAAGAAGTCCTGGCATACTCGCTAACTCATCAACATCCAGTCCAACCCCTTGGACCAAGAAAACTAATTTGTACAGAGGTGCTCTTTATAATGTAGACAAGGAATTAAGCCCGATTTTTTGAAATTTTCACGAGAGGGAATTTCTCATTGCACGCGAGCGACCCTGCGGGCGGTCGCGCTGGTGTCATATATTGACGAATCAATCAAATATTGTAATCTGAGTATAACACGAGAACTAAATGGCACAATACTCTCATCGCGTTTCTCCTTGGCATATCGATGGTTAAAAAGGAACTGATGTTATTTAATTAGGCAGTATGAAAGTGAGGCTGATTCTGTATAATTATACCCATGCAATATTAGTTTCTGAAACTTGTTATGAATTGTTTTTTTTTTATATTTTGTTCGTTTTGTATTTACACTTTTGTTACTGAACCTCCACCAATGCATGGATGATACAATATTGCTCTGGATATGTTTACAACGATACAAGTTACAATATAATTGGCGATGCGGTCACAATCGAAGCGGACAAATCATACTTAACGGAGGCCCCTAGCACCGAGCTTTGACTGCTACAACGTGATAATCGCAATCACTCTCGATAGGCTGACTCTGTCATTTATTGGAGAATACATAGTACTAAGAGTGAGCCAAAAAACAATTGCGAAAATCGGTATATAAAGTTCGGTTCTAGTAGGCTGATCATATTTAAAAATCTTTTTACTTTATAAAAAGATCAAAAATATAAGCCGAGGCTTTAGTAGCATACATTTAAAGCTTTGAATTCATTTTATATTATTATAAAAATTCTAAACATCAAAGCGAATTAAATACCAAAAACAATTAGAGATAAAATATTACGACATGCACAACGTTAATATAAAAAAAATCTTCCAAGACTTTGTTTCAGATTTATATAAATGCATTTATTAGTGTTCAAAGATTGTTTCGATGCTATTAATTTTTATTTTAATGGGAAAAAAGGTGGTAATATTCTGAGGCAATTGCTGACGCATTTTTCATCTCCAGTAATAAAAAATTAACATTTTATCAGCAAAAGTCAGAAAATGTCTCTTTGTTTTGGCCATAAATATGGGGATAGAAGGATGGTTAAAGTGTAAATTAATGCAAGCAATTGTATAGAACTTCACAATTAACGAACATTTATAATTATCCATTTTATCTATAATGTATTTTGCATAGATGTCTGCAGCTAATCGCACTTTATACACGCTGGCAAGACACCTCAGTCAAAGATTTATTTTTATTCTAAGGATTTTTCTATAATTTCATACTTCAAAGAATAAGCCTATTCTTTCATGGAAAGATCAGTTTTTTACACCGCTATGTCTTATTGCGTCAAGCGTTGTCTGAAAACAAATTGCTCCGTTTTTTCCGCCATTGACATGTATCAGTTGCCTGTAACTAATGTCGGAGTTCAAAACTGATTTTATTTCGGTCACTTCGTGTGAGAAGCGACCTCAACGTATTACGAAATAGTATAGTTTTATCCACTTCCTTCCGTGGTGCTACAACAGTATGTGGGTCTTACGTTTTTCATTCGCGGTGTTTACTTCCTTAGTTACTAATAGTTTTGTTTATTGCTTGCATTAAATTTGAACATAACAGGAATACGCGGGTAGCGGGTAGCGGTAACGGGTAGGGAGTGGGGGAAGGGGTAGTGGGTGTGGGGTGTGGGTAGGGCAGCGGTCGCGGTACGTACCTGCAGCTGCGGGTAGGGCGGCGGCGGCGGCGCGCGCAGGCCGGGGTAGGGGGGCGGCGGCGCGCTGCGTACGCCGGCCGGCACGCCCGATACACCCGACACACCCGTGTTAGCTATCATTTATCAAAAAGCTCGATCAAAATTGGTCCAAAATTAATTTATTTTTAAATTTTTGTACATGGAAAATAGTTCTATCTGTGTCGACTGCTATGTGAAACAGTTACTATTAGTAGGAGAAAGAGATTTTTATCGGTGCTTACAGTAAAAAGTCGTTTCCTGCAGAAAATAATAACATTAACTTAACCTGTTTTTTTTTTTTTAATTTAGAGAATTGTGTAAAACCGAATTAGCACAATTTTAGTGTCGATGTAACTCGAATCTGTGGTCTTACTGTGCACACTTTTAACATTAATAATTATAAACCATTTCGTTTAAAGCAGTAAAGTACAGTATGCTTAGTTTCAGTTTGCACAACACAAAAACTTTATCAAATTGGTACTACGTATCGAAACACAATAACATCAGAGTAAAATGGACCTAATCTGGCTTATTTTAAGGTTTGAGTTCGCCAATAAATCGCCAGAAATGTTGTAAAATAAATATTCGAAGTATTTAATTACGACTTTAAAATTCTTCCTTTGGGTTCATTTGCATTATATATTACAGTTTTTCGATACATAGTATTTGGTAAAGTTAATGTTGTGCAAATTGAGACTGAGCTTACAGAACAAAGGCAAATTAAGAAGTAGATACGTACCGGACAGCGGCGCGTCCTGGCGCAGGGCGGCGGGCGCCAGCTGCCGCGCCGCCGCCACCATGCCGCGCGCTGTTAAACGGAAATCACAACTTATCATTTTGAACAGCAAGGTTGGTATAAGCCGCGCAGGTTGCTATTGCGCTGGAACCTTGTCGCATTAACATCCGTGTGACGTCCAAACGAAACTAAAATATACCATCGGCAAAAAAAATTTTTGACGTGATAACGTCTTATAAATCGATGAACGCCGTTTACACGCACGAAAAATGATGACTCATTGTCATGTTCCCCTGAGCCGAGCGTGCAAGCGAGAGCGCGGGACAAGCGATAGAGAGGCACGATCGGCCTAAGCGATCGGCTTGTGACGCATCTTTCTTTTTTTTCTTGTTACGTTATCACGTAAAATTATCGTTCGTAAACCGACTTTACAGACAACCAATTTTTTATATTATTTAGAATAAGAATTTTCGATTCGGTAATAAGTGATTAATGATTATTGTGTATACACACCGGAGTGCGGCAGAGCAGCCAGCGCGACGGAGCGGTCCTGACGCACGACGCCGACAGCGCCGTCCGCGCCCAGCAGGCGCGTGCCAGGCGCGATGGCGCGGCCCGCCGCCAGCGCCGCCTGCACCTGCGCCGTCATCGCGTTCACGATGCTCTGCGTGCTGGCGCTCAGCGCGCTCGCCGCCCCGGGGTTCTGTGATTACAATACAACCTACTCATTGTCTGGCGGATTGTATGCAGTCTGTTCAAAAAGAAAATCGGCTTGGCCAAACAGTGAACTAACGCGCTATAGTATTGTACTGCATTGCCCGCTAAACAAAAAAGGTAATTAAACACAGCAGCGACTTCAAATCCTACGCCGATTCTCTTTTTGAACAGACTCTAGCTCTGTTCAGTAGCCTCGAGCCGTGCGTGAGAACATGCTATTTCGATCAACATTAATTACGGACGGGACACACTCGGGAACGAGTCGCGCGATCTTTCGCAAACGTTTCAACGATCGTTTTGTTATTAATTTATGGGAAACATCAATATTAAACATAAATTAACTAACTAACACGGAAAGTAAACTTCTTTGTTTTGCTTTGTTATATAATTTGTTGACGCACGAAATTTCCCCAATTTCCAATTATTATTCAGAGTATAAATCACTCGAAGCGTAAAACAAGACACATGGAATTATTTTACATGCCTATAATATACAAAAAAAATATAAGAAAATTTTCAAAAATTATTTCGTGTAGTCTGTAGAATGGCGACGGACGCAGCGCGCGAACGAGTAACGGCTGCTTCTCTCACTCGCATTACCGGAAGCGTACTCTATCTCTGTCATACGACATGCACGGAGCCCATTCCTCTTCTTTTTGTTTTCATCAAAGCATACTCTATACTCCTATCTATCAGGCCAAAGCGTTCACGACTGCGTGTGTATATGCCTTTTATTTTTAAATCCGTATCCACATACCTGTGCAAACTGAACGTGCTGATTGAGGATCTGCGGCTGCGGGCGCGGCGCGGCCGGCTGCGCCACGCTCTGCGGGCCCGCGCGCGCCTGCTGCGACTGCTGAAACAAGCCACAAGCACCGTGCACGCGCGGCTCGCTGAGCAACAGCGACACTTCGGTGTACAACCGAAACGACGTCGTGACCACTGAATCGTGTACCTCTTCCGGTTAGCCAGCTTCCACCGTCACTCAATAAGGTTAGATCGCAGGCGAGGGCTAACTTGTGTATGAATAAAAAAACCCCGATAGAGAGCAGTATAAAGGTGAACGCACACTTATTCGAGCCGAACTCGTCGAACGAATCGAAGTCAAGGAGGCCTCGCACACATATCCGCACCAGAAGAATCAACCGCGCGGAAAGAATCGACCGAGAAGAATCACTCATTTTTTAAAACAATAAAGAAATAATACTCGCGCGTTGCTCTGTCGTACGCAAGTGATAGAATGCGAGTGCATCGGTCGAGTCGACCGCATAAGCCGCGCCTAATGTGATGACGTCATCCGAATTCGTGTAGGATTTCTGGGGTTCTTCCATATTCGAACGATTCGACGCGGGGAAGTGTGCGAGATTTCATAAGATTTCATATTATACAGAATTCTAAAATTCGTTTCGTTCGACGCGTTCGGCTCGGATAAGTGTGCGTTCACCTTAAGGCCGATTTACACCAAACGAGCGAATGCTCGTTCTATCCCCTCTCCGTCAAATTCTATTAGTGTAAACAGAGACAGAACATTCCTTCGTTGTTCTATCGTTGCTCGCGTAGATTCTATGGAATATTCTAAGAATGCTCGCTCGCTTGATGTAAACAGCGCTGGAGCGCGCGAACAGCAGCTTAGAGCGTTCTTACGTGTTCGGACGCGCTCGCTCCCCGGAGCGGTCTCTTCAAAGTGTTCTTGTGTTCTAGTTTGTGTTCTTATTCTTGCTCGTTGTTATTTTGGTGTAAACGCTGTCAACGAGCTTTCGTTTACACTAAAAGATCAAGAAAGAATGCTCTAGCTCTAGCTCTTTGTTCGTTTGGTGTAAACCCACCTTTAATCGCTTAATGTCGATGATCCGAAGTGATAAAAATAAAGAAATAAATATAGAAAAACTGACATCTTGAAGACATCATTGCTGTCCGCTACGATGTCCTACGTAAAAAAACCTGTCGATATTAGAGACAAACGACGGACGCGACCGAAGTCGCGGGTAGCATTCTCAAGTTCTGTAATAGAATGGGGTGGTACCTGCGTGGGTAGCTGCAGTCCGAACATGTGTGAGAAGACGGGGCGCGGCCATTCGCTCTCCTTACTCTCCTCGCTTTCTGCCTTCACCTCCCCTTTCACCGCTTGCATCGACTATACAAAAAGAAACCATACCACTAGTTCAACAATCTATTACTTCAGAAACCCGTCACACGGTTTTATTCATTGCCCAAAGTTATCACATATCAAAGTTATCAAATAGCTGTGATAGCCTAGTGGTTAGGACGACCGACTTCTAATCGGAGGTCGTGGGTTCGATCCCGGGCACGCACCTCTAACTTTTCGGAGTTATGTGCGTTTTAAGTATTTAAATATCACTTGCTTTAACGGTGAAGGAAAACATCGTGAGGAACCCTGCACGCCTGAGAGTTCTCCATAACGTTCTCAAAGGTGTGTGAAGTCTGCCAATCCGCTTGGCCAGCGTAGTAGACTATGGCCAAAACCCTTCTCACTCTGAGAGGAGACCCGTGCTCTGTAGTGAGCCGGTAATGGGTTGATCGTGATGATGATGATGAAAGTTATCACAGCTGTCCTCACAATATTTTTTGCTTATTATGGTTCTGTCTCAAAGTGTTTGTTTGTCTGTTAGGAGTCTGCAGCTTCAGCTGTAATAGTTGAAATTTTCAAAGTAAGTTAATAATAACTATAGTTATCCGTACAGTGGCCTCTATCACAAATAATAATAATAAAAAAAAAACTAAAATCCGACTTTGACGTTTATCAGTTCCTGTATAAAAGGTCACAAAAAGGATTAAATATATCACTCAATCAAATAGATAGAGCCTAAACGTAAGTTTTGTCACTTTCTTACTTTATGTCAAGTGACAAAGACAAAAGTTGTGAATAAGCTATTCGACACATTATCAGGTGGTGGTGAAACGGCTTCGTAAAAAAAGGCTTCGTAAAGGAAACGTAAGTTGAGCGGTGACCTTCAAGTGCGCGCAGCGTCGTACAAGTGAGCGGGTCACAATACGATTGGAGAGCCAATCAGCGCTTACCCCACGCCCTCCCCGCGACCCCTTCACACCCCGAGATACCTCATTTTCGACTTCTGCGCATTGAAGGTCACCGCTCGAGTTACGTGCCGCGGGTTGTACACACATGCATGGCGATCTGATGGTTCTGCGCGATGACCCTGTGCACGTTGTCCTGGAACATGTGGGTGATGGCGCCGGACGCCGGCACCTCGGGCTTGGGCTCCAGCACCTCCGCCTTCACCTCCGCGAGCTCCGACTTCACCTCGAGCTTGGCGTACTGGATGTGCTTCACGGCCTTCTGAAGCTCGCTGTCCATCTTGTTGTCGCCTTTGTGCTCGGGCTCATCGCTGTTGGACATCGAAACAAAGTAAAAAAAATTAAGCGTGAGCGCAGTGAGCCCGATAATTTTAACTATGCAGAGGCCTTGACTTGTGCCCTGCACGACCGCACGGTTATTGTTTTTTAAAAATAGAGAACGGAAATAAATGCTGAATAGAGAACGCCGACGGCAGCCGGATTTTGGAGGTGGCAACTGATGAGCCCCTTCTGACATCATTATAAAACGCAAAACACGAAACAATTATTCTCGAAGATATGAAAACGACCCACTGCCACAAAATATTGGTGTTATTTGTCCAGCGTATGCCAAGTACTCAGTAATTTTGGCGCAGACGCGGACGGTAGGAGCATTCCGCACCATCGGTGACGTCATCCGGCAGGTTGAGGTCGAATGCCGCTAGCTCGGAGTCTGCGTAGTCTCCTACATTGAAATGCTGGTCCATCTCTGACGTTATAGCTGCTAGACGCCTGTCGCCAAGTGCACTCACTCGGGAAGTCGCTTCTGGTGCGGGTGGTCGCGGTCGGTGACGTCATCGGGCAGGTCGAGCCCGTCCAGCAGGTGCTCGTCGCCCAGCGCCGCCAGCTCGGGGTCCGCGTACTCCAGTATGTTGAACTGCTCGCCGATCTCTGACGTCAGAGACTCGAGAAGCTTCTCGTCGTCTTCCCCGCTCAGACCCGTCAGGATGTCCACCTGGACGAGACACCATAGCAGTCAGACAATGCCTAGCATTCCATCAAATATACCCGGCCCTCACAAAAAATTGCGTCTATTTTAAAATTCAAGATGGCGGTTTTTTTTTAAATTCAAAATGGCAGATTTTTTTAAATTCAAGATGGCGGATTTTTAAATAAAACACATTAACAAGCGAGTGATGATGAATAATTATATATCAAAGTTACACTTCTTCCGCATGCGCGCAACAGATTCACGAGACCATTATTGTTATTTATTACTTTATATCATACTAAAAAAAAAAACAATATACACAAAAAGCAAACCGTAAAGAAGGTTACTAAGGCTACAAGTAATAATAGAATTGTAACAAAATTTTCACTACCGTGCAGAATTTCGGAAAGTTACTACCATGTGTTTCACGGTACCCGATCCAACCGGTATTTTATCATCAAATCATTGAAAATGTAATGTAAATATGGAGATACCTCCCCAATGTTGCCGGTGTCTTGCTCGAGCTTGTCCATGTCACCGATGTCCATCTCATCTGTCCCGTGGTCTTGTCCACCATCTTGTTTGTCCGCGGAAGCAACTTTTAAGAGAAAGGCTCTATTATTTTACTTATAAGTTTTAACCGGTTATATTCATCCAAAATTCTGTATGTGTAATTTGTAGGTACAACATGATAGAACATTGATGCTTCGAGACAAAAATGCGTTGAATTTCATATAATACACCATTCGCTATTCTCCACGCTAAAAACAAGTTAATTATGTCTTGATATAACTTGTAGAACGACTGTGGAGGTTATACATTATTGAACATAATATATTTATTTATTTATTATTATTTATTTAATACTTTATTGTACACCAAAAAACAAATTTGACAAGAAACATTTTAAAAGAAATAGGTACAATGGGCGGCCTTATCGCTTAGAAGCGATCTCTTCCAGGCAACCTCGTTGTGGAGAATATAAAAACTAGAGAAGTGTATAAGGGTGTACGCTAAAATTAGAGAAAATTAAAAGTATATATACGAATAATAGACATACAAATACTTACATACGAAATTACATAAAATATACATATTAGACATATATATATAAATACATATATATATATAGAGTAAACATTTGTAAAATAAAGCCCAAAACACGCCAGGAATGATGGTTAACTATTTGTAGTACCTACCTGGGTACTATCTGAGGTAAAAGGTTCAGGGAGGATAAAAATGCGTTTTGACAAGTCTTTTAAATATGGCAGGAGATTGCGCACGCTTGATATGAAACGGTAAGGAGTTCCAGAGCCGAGCGGCTACTATGGAGAAGGATTTAGAATAAAATGAAGTATTATGGGAAGAGATTTTTAACATAAGATTGCTATCAGAGCGAAGAGACAGACTGTGGGTGTTCCCTAGAAACTCAAACCGCTCTTTAAGGTAAGGAGGCGTGGTAGGATTGAATAGTACAGAGTATAAAAGAGAAAGAATGTGGGTGTTCCTATATTCTGTAGGTTTAAAGCTCATCGCGGCAAAGTCGAAACGAAGCGTCGCGTCGTCTATAAAATGTTAAAAGTAAACAATGAGGAAGTTTCCTGATGTTGAAAATATCATATTTAACACAATGGAATTAAAATATAGCTCACGTATAAATACGTAATGTAAAATAATGTGTGCAAAATGAAAACTCAGCGAAAGAAAAGACGCGTCGCGTAGTTTCAACGCTCGCACAGTGTGCCTTGAGCCATTTCCATACATCTGGTGCGACGGATGGACATACCATTTCCTTGTGAGGCCGCCATCTGTTTCTGTTCGACCATTTGCTGGGCGGCCGCGTTCGCTATGTTTTGCTGTATTTGCGAGTTGTCGCCGCCGATGAGACGATGCTGAATGATCACTGCGAAAAATTAAAAGTTAATTCCGTTGTCTGTCAGATACTTGACTAAAATAGTTATAAACCTCCGACGCAAAAACGACGTCTCTGCTGTTCCCCGTAGCGCTGAAACGGGTGAATCGATTTGAATGCGGTTTTTTTTGTTTAAAAGGTGAATTAGTCGGGAGTGTTCTTAGCTATGTTTGATGAAAATCGGTGGCCAAGATGGCCACCGCCACAAATTGGCGGATTACATATTTTTCACAACTCCCTAAATATATATATCAAATGGAAGGGCTTGACTACTCGTAGTAGAATAGCACTACGTAAATCCAAGATGGCCGCCACCGGCAATGGCAAATGTCGGGGATTTTTTAAATTTTTAATTTATACTTGTTTACATGTGGGTCACATATGCACTACTGTCCTCTGAATACACTTATTATACTCACTATGTTCGGGTCGGTGCTGCATGGAGAGCTGATGCGGCAGGGGAGCGCGCGCCCGCAGTGCGACGGGGGGCGGCGCGCGGAACGAGCCTCCCTCTGCGTTCGCATTGCTCGACACTCCATCGTCACCGCCCGGTTCTGCATGCAAGATTGCGTTTTGAAGAAAAACCCTCCTAATATTATAAATACGAAAGTGTGTTTATAAAAATACGTCCTATTTGTATGTCGGTTTGTCTTTCCTTCAAGCACGTTTCAGCAGAGCTGAGAATCGATGTGACTTTTGGATTGATGAGAGAGTGACATAGCACACTTTTTTTAAATCCTAACTCTACATAGACGAAATGGAAGCCAGTACGTTAATGAATTGGCGTCTTGTTTGTCAGTAAGACATTCGGTGCGTGTCGTGCAGTGAACGCGACTCACCGCAGTCGCGCTGCTGCGGCGGCCACATCTTGTCGGGGTGCGGGTGTCGCTGCAGCAGGTCGCGCAGCTGCCGGTTGATGTCCTCGTTGCTGGAGTACAGCGGGAAGCGCTGCACGGGGAAGGCGGCGCGCGGCGCGTCCCCGCCCGCCGGCGAGGGCGCCCCGCCCGCGCCCCCCGCGCCCCCCGCGCCCGGCGGACTGCCGCCGTCGGGGCCGCGGATGCGGTGCATCGCTGCTTGGGGACCAAAACGCGCTCACATATACATTCAATTTTTAATGGCCCGTTGGCGTGGTTGGCAGTGCCCCTGCCTTCCGCTCCGGGGTCGCGGGTTCGATTCCCGCCCCGAGTCTGGGTGTATTTATAATATGTATGTATGTATGTATACCTTTATTAAAATATATATGTATTTATATGTAAATATGTCTTTCAGTCGGCTGTTACCTATAACACAGGCATTAAGTTGCCTACTTTAGGAACAGACGACCGTGTTTGTATGTGTGAGTATTTATTTAAAAAAAAAAATTCAATATAACGAATAGTAAATCGGTGATAATAAATAGTTCAATCCTCAGCATGTCCTCTAACTTTTTGGAGTTACATATACGTTAGGAGCAATTAAATATTACTAGCTTTAACGGTGAAGGAAAACACCGTGAGAAAACCTGCTTGCCTGAGAATTCTCTATAATGTTCTCAACAATGTGTGAAGTCTACCAATCCGCACTTGGCCAGCGTGGTGGACTACGCTACGGCCTACACCCTTCTCATTCTGAGAGGAGACCCGTGCCCTTTAGTGTGGCCGGTAATAGGTATATAATAATGATGAACCGATGGTTGTAGTTAAGAGGAGTCTCCGCGCACGCCGCTCAGCCACGTGAGGTATTTCAGTATTTCATATAGCGCTAGCTCAAACGAGATATCACTCGGTACACAGTACCACACAGTATCTATTATTACAAAGATACCTTGTATAAATGTTGTAATTATAAAGATACCTTGTATAAATGTTGTAATTATAAAGATACCTTGTATCCTCTGGTCGTGTATGATCTGCTGTTGCTGCTGTGTTTGCTGCTGGCGCAGTTGTTGCAGCTGCTTCCACTGGCGCTCTTGTTCCGCTTCGCGAGCGCTCCTCTGTTGACTGCACGCTCGCTCTTGTTCCTATTACGTTAAAGTTCATTTCACTTTCACTGTTTCAAATTAGCTTTTGTATATTGAAAGCATGTCACAGCTACGCGACTTTTATGGCAGTTTTGAATTTAGTTTTAAATATAAAATTGTAATGGAATTTTTACTGTAACGTAAATATACCACAATTATCATACAAAATCCACAGATCTCATCAAATCTTACATTTTGTGGTAAAGTAAAACTAAAATTCTAAGACTTACAAAATAAAAAAAGCTAGATATTTTTTTTATTCAGAAAAATATTAAAAAGTGAAACTATTCAATATAATAAATAATTATAATTTATCAAACGAACGGATATCACCATGTTGTCTTTGAGTGGTTTCATTTTTAAGATTAAATATAAATAAAAACTTTATTTATTTTTGTGCTTACAGAAGTTATTCACAAATTAAGCGATAATCAAGATGCTAAACAAAACAAATAACAACAGTAATAATACCAATGAAGTACAGTCCTATTTAGTAAAACAACAGACAATCAGATTTAGATTTAGAGAACGCAGATTTGTTGAGATATGCGAGATAATTTGTTCAAACTAAAGACTACATTAACAAACGTGCCAATTCTTTCCATACTATATCGTAGTTATAAATTACATGCAATTATTTAAGAGCAAAAGTTACTTCAATTTCTGTACATTTTTATATTATGCAAATATTTATTGCAATATACTTAACAAATTAATATGACTTAAAATGGAATAAAGTGGTTATGAATTTAATTTAATTTTGTAAATATTATATTATTATTATCATGCTGGTGTTATTTTTTCAACAACCATATTTTCATCCGCTATTTTGTGTTTATAGTGTCAATTATATTAGTTTTAATATTGAAGTATTAATTTAAATTTATTATTATTATTTTTTATATATATTTATTATTAATGCTATGTGCTTTTGTTAATGGATTTAAAGGTTACCAATGTTTTATTCCAATATAAGTATTTTATTGAACACAACAAAAAAGAGAAAATAAAGATGCCTTTTTATTTACAGTGCAGAGAGAAAATATAATATATGTCATTAATAAAATATGCAAATCGTTCATTAGTCATATAACTTTTTGTTACGCTGTTGTTACCTGCAAACTTACAAACTACCTTACAAAAACCTTATCAGCATAATAACGCAAATGAATCGCCAACTGCGTACGAACTAAAGTTAGAATTGTTAGCACACCCAACACATTGTTACCAGCCACCAAAGTCACGTTAAAGCCAACAACGCTACCAAGACAAAGCGAAAATTAAAATAAACAACGTTACGGATACAGAGGACGCGAGTCCGGGAGGCGTTTCGTGAGTTGGGTCCTCGAGAGAAAAGAAAAAGCTAAAAGAAAATTTAAAAGAAAATAATCACACAGCTTACAACGCCATTGAACAGACAAACTTGTTGTTGGGTGACGACCAATTTAGAATTAGCACTGAGCTCTGAGAGCGCAGAGGACCGCGCACCCAACAATGTCCGACAAGCATCTCGCATACACACTTTGCAATGGTATCGGGCGAAGTATCGTTCCATGTACAAACTCAACTGTAATTTACTTGTGTAATGTGGTGTATGATGGAAATGCCTAATGATATTTACTACTCTCAGGATCAGTTATCCAGAATAATTAAAATACTCTTGTAAATTGCGTTTGTCAAGGATTATCGAGAAGTTGTAGTTGCTTTCCTAGATGAAATATTTATATAAACTAAACATATCGACGTCACTGAAGTCTGAATGATAAGACAGTAGAGAACAATATCAATTATGTTACAATACATTTGCAAATCACAGTAATCGCAGTGTGTGTGTGGATGTGGGGTGTGGGGTGTGGGGTGTGTGGTGGGGTGTGGTGTGTGGTGTGTGGTGCGCGAGGTGGGTGGGTTGCGTTCAGCGACCAGCAGCGTGCATATGCGAGCGCCCGAGCGTGTACCGTGTTGCGAGTGGCGGCGAGGTGCGGGGGGTGCGCGGGGTGGGGCGCGGGGTGCGCGGGGGGAGGCGCGAGGCGCGGCAGCGTGCGCATGATCTCGGAGGGGGTGAGCACGCGGATGTGCGCGTCCGCCTCCAGGAGCCCGCCCGCCGTCACCGTCACGTTGGGCGCGCGAACCGTGCCGAGGGGGCCGACCGTCGCGCCGGCACCGGGCGCGCTCACGCTCGCGCTTGCGGCGGGCGCCGGGCCCGTGGGCGTGACGGGCGTCACGGGCGCGGCGAGGGGACTGGGCGTGGTGGGCGCCGACGCGGGCGTGGGCGTGGGCGGTGCGGGGGACCGCGCGCCCTCTCCTTCCGCGCTCGCCGGGCCGCTCGAGCTCTGCCGCGCCAACCAACGCTTAGAGCCTTTGCATGTGACGACTTATTGGCGCGCAGTCGACGCGCGTTCACGAATTCGTGGCAATATATTTGTAAAATCGTGCAAAGGCAACGCACATATTAGTACACAGCTTGTTTCAGTAACGTGTGTCGCGTGTCAACTGCGCGGCAAAAAGTCGTTCTGTGCAGTATCTCTTGGTACTGTACGTCCCGCGATCGGATCAACATTGACGACCAATATACGAGTATTCATTACGTAGGCTCCTACCATGACGACGTCGATTTGATCTAACGAACAATTTAGTCACAATTACAAGCATTAGGTGCTTTTAATTTTATTGTTTCAAAGCTGCAATAAATAACATGAGAGGACTTTTTTTAATGGACAGGATAATCCGAGACGGTCATAGTAGAATCCTCGGTAAAATATGATGAACATTTTCATTTGTTATTAATAATTTAAAACTTTAGGTATACCATGATAATATAATAACAATTGGAATAGCAATGACTATACATTCAGTACACTTAAAATTCTCACGCGAAATTAATTTTACAAAAAAATATGAATGATGTACAAAATTTTGCTTCTTTCGATTAATTCATTAAATTGTATTTATTACGTTATTAAAATATATTTTAACATTGAAATACAACTATATCCAGTTTTTCTAATACCAAACTATGTAAACTTTTGGTGTGTCAAGTCTACGCCTTATTTACAGCTGTGCTAGGTTTTACACAAGCGTCAGAATCTACAGCTCGCTATCCAATTTCGTGGAGAACGGAAGCCTATATTAGCAGCTTTTATGGACCCCCATTACACACAAAATTACACACAAAGTAGAATACTCCCAACGAATAAATAATGATGATTTATCTATTCCTAATAATTCGTTTCCCAAGTCTGATAGAAGACAATTTACGACTAGCATAATAATACATAATCTTATAATAAGAACTAGGTGTTAGTAACGGACTGGACGAGTATGAGGCGTTTTTCGCACCAGACGTATTGTCAGCATTCGAATACGGACTGGCTCCTTCTGAGCTCTGGTATTAACATGAAATCAAACAACGAAGAGTGACATTTAAGGTTTTTATGTATTTGTTTTTTGTTGTTTTTGTGCACAAAATGTTGGGTAGTATTGAATTCCTATTCTAAAAAACTTCCTTTCGAAGCCATAAAATACGATATTTTAAGGGGATGAGCTTCTTAAAGACATTAGTGATACTATGTATTAGTGATAAAATGAAGTTAAGGGCTCTTCTCAGAACAAGTTACATTAGAAGTTGCCGTAAATAATAATCATCACTTCGCTTCCATATACTTGTAAAATAGGTTGACTAAATAATCTCAATGTGAATATACCATATTGGTGAATGGTGTAAACTGCTGAAGTGAAGTGAAGTGAAGTTAGGTTAGGTTAGGTTTGGGCGCAGCGGACAATACGGCCGGTGTGAAGCGCGCCCGACACAAGCGGCAGTGGACGCGCGGACGAGGTGGGCGGCGGGCACACGGGTGAGTACAACACAGTGAGTAACGGTTAGCACACACGTGGGGGAGTCCCCGGCCGCGCGCGTACCTGTTGCGCCTTCTTCATGCGTATCGCGCTGCGGTTGTCGCGCGCGCGCTGCAGGTACGGCGCCTTCTGCTCGGAGGGCAGCGCGCGCCACTTCTTGAGGATCTGCTTGCAGCGGTCGACCCAGTTCGGGAACTCCGTCTTCCACTCCGGGTGGTTGGTGTTCGCGTACAGCACCGCCGATATCGTCGCCGCCGAGCCCAGGCCTGTGATGGTTTTGCGTTTATACAGTGTGTCCGGGATCGAACTAGCGATATTTTAGGGACATATTCTACAACTCATTACCTCTCTGAAAATACCACTTATTAGGGCCTGCCCCCCTCCCCCTCCCAGGGACAGCCATTTCAATTTGGTGTGCGTTTTTGTGGGTATGTGCGCACAAAAAATGTAATAACTCGAAACTCTGCTTATGCACAGGTCTTCAAATGACCTTATTCGATTGGATACAATATTCTCCATCACTAAATACCAAACAATAGAATAAAATGTTAAAATAACTCGATCAAAAATGCTTCGGAAAAAAAATATTTTTTCAAAAATATTGAAAACTACAAGTTTTTGCTGCATTTTGCAAAAACTAGGTCGTTGAGATTACGTTGTTAAGTATTAAATCGACAGTTTTTGAGATAAACAACAAAACGACATAAAAATTTTTACTGTTACTTATTTATTTTTGGAGATATTATTGTTTAAACATAACTTAAGCGCGAGCGCGTAATTTCTTATGTTATTCGAATGTGGGTTTCCATCGCATACCTCGGGCGATCAGGTAATAATAATATTGTTTTTGATTAGTCAGTGAATGAGGTTAAAACTAAGGATCGGACCCCTACTTCAACTGATTAAAAATTCGTATAAAAAATTGAAATATCTGAAATTTTATTTTGTTGTTCCTGGCGAGGAGGCGTTATGATCGCTACTTAAGTTATTACTCATTTTTGATTGTGATTCAGGTTTGTGAAGTTTGCTAAGTTTAAAGACATGCCTACTCGATATTATTATAGCCATAAGAGAGCATTTAGATGTCAACTATTCGCCTTGGATCGGACGTGGCAGCAATTCAATGGAATGGCCACCTCATTCTCCAGACCTTACACCTTTGGACTTCTTTTTATGAGGACCTATGAAGCAGAAGGTCTTTTATATGGTACCAAATACCAGAAAAGAATTATTGGAGACGATCCTGTCCATTGCAGATAAAATAAGATTGTATTTGGACATGATCCAACGATCCTCCCAACATGAAGCAACTAGCTAACAGAACAGAGGTGGTAATTTCGGTTTGTGGCGGAAATAACCTAGTTTTTATAGGATATCTGATTTGTGTCACATCAAATCAGATGGTCTAGGATCCCACCTTAGAAATTTCTACCCTCATCTGTTATTTAAACGAATTATATGTCAAATGAAAGATTATTTTATTCTTAATCGAACCGTATTTGGTTGCCTGGTCAAAAGTGGTGCTAAATCATGGTTGCCTGGATTTTAAGATATAAAATGTTCGGTGCGAGTGTTGATAGTGACAGAAAAGTGTTGCGCGCGCAATTTCATTTGACAGACAAAGATGCAGTGAGGCAGGCGTGCACTCGGCAGGTGCTTAGTCTATACATAGATTAAAACCATAGACTTTCTGTGCCTGTCCATTAAAGATATTTACAAAAAAATAAGTGAGTGACGTAAGGGATAAGTAATAAAACGTAAAAAAGCTGTTTTTGAAAATTTTGTCTGTTTGTCTGTATGTTTGTGCATGTATTACGCAAAAACTACTGTATGGATTGAAATTAAACTTGGCATGATTTAAGTTCATACTACATAATAGCATATAGGATACCTTTTATCCCGAAATTCAGCAGAGTTCCCTTGGGAGAGAGGATGAAAGTCAAAATAGTGTATTTTGACTTTCATCCTCTCTCCCAAGGGAACTCTGCTGAATGTTGCGTAATACATGCACAAACATACAGACAAACAGACAAAATTTTCAAAAACAGCTTTTTTACGTTTTATTACTTATCCCTTACGTCACTCACTTATTTTTTTGTAAATATCTTTAATGGACAGGCACAGAAAGTCTATGGTTTTAATCTATGTATAGACTAAGCACCTGCCGAGTGCACGCCTGCCTCACTGCATCTTTGTCTGTCAAATGAAATTGCGCGCGCAACACTTTTCTGTCACTTTCAACACTCGCACCGAACATTTTATATCTTAAAATCCAGGCAACCATGATTTAGCACCACTTTTGACCAGGCAACCAAATACGGTTCGATTAAGAATAAAATAATCTTTCATTTGACATATAATTCGTTTAAATAACAGATGAGGGTAGAAATTTCTAAGGTGGGATCTCCTACTAAGAGTTATAGAGTTATTGAGTTTATAACTAACAAAAATTAAATTATAAAGTTAAGATTTTTTTACCTTATTTGTAGTAAAAAAATTATGAATCTTAAATTTGGGTTCAATACTCGTAATTCATGCTTGGGGACGAAGTACTTACAATTACCAATATCTCCAGAAGTAAGTAACTTACAGTCAAATTTTTTATGTCGTTTTGTTTCTTATCTCAAAAGCTGTCGATTTAATACTTAATAATGTGGTCTTAATGACCTCGTTTTTGCAAAATGCAGCAAAAACTTGTAGTTTTGAATATTTTTGAATAAATAATTTTTTTCCGAAGCATTTTTGATCGAGTTATTTTAACATTTTATTCTATTGTTTGGTATTTAGTGATGGAGAATATTGTATCCAATCGAATAAGGTCATTTGAAGACCTGTGCATCAGCAGACTTTCGAGTTATTACATTTTTTGTGCGCACATACCCACAAAAACGCACACCAAATTGAAATGGCTGTCCCTGGGAGGGGGAGGGGGGCAGGCCCTAATAAGTGGTATTTTCAGATAGGTAATGAGTTGTAGAATATGTCCCTAAAATATCGCTAGTTCGATCCCGGACACACTGTATAGTCGACGTTGTACAAAATGGATGAATTTTTTTTTAATGGCAAAGTAACACGGTAGCAATCGGCATTGCATTCAGCTGCTTACGAGGTTGTGTATAAAACATTATACATGTAACAACATTGATATAGCTTTTTGTTTAAAAGTGCAAATGCTGAGTTTCTTGCGAACTTTTTTCTGCACTTTTTGTTTTCTACCTTGTAACTTGTTTTTATAGATTTGAGAATGAACGGAATCAGTATCAGGAATTCTTATATCCGGTTCGAAGGACCACAATTATATGGTCCTTCGAGCCGGACAAATATATGGTATAACTATAGCACTTACTCTCGTCAGCGCGCATCTTGTCAGCGCTGCGCTGGTTGTAGGAGGGAGGCGGCGCGGGCTGCTCGCTCCACGCGCCGGTGCCCGCGCTGGCGCCCGAGCCACCGCTGCAGTCGCCGTAAAGAGGACTGAGCGCACTGCTGCAATATTCATTGTTGAATTTAAAATTTTATAGTTCTCTTTAAGCTATTCTGAAGATTGAAGGTCTACAGGTTATCCTGAAGTTCATCTGCCATAATATCTCCAGAAATGAAGGGTCAAAATTTGAGCACAAATCAATAATTGCAGGAGGGACGATTACACTAAAACAATCATAAGATATCAGTAACCTAGAAATCCAACTACTCTAACATGTTAAATAAATAAGCTGATGATTATGTGAACTTACCCGCTGCCAAACTCTGAATGGTAGGGCGATGCATACTCCATGGGGCTCTGCAGCTGTTGCCTCTGTTGCGAGTACGGGGTGCCCGCCATCGAGTTCACGTACGACACTGTCGACTCCTGGGATTCCTAAACAAAAACATACATTTTTATGTCCGAAGTTACACCCCTATGTACCCATGCATGTCACTAATATTTTTCATTGGTACACCGTTTTCTGTGAGATTGCTCGACCGAAGTCCGAAGTAGGTTTAATTTTTCCTGAAATCTCGTTCATCTATAATGCCTGCGATCTCACCCGATGTTAAGTGACGATGCAATCTAAGATGGAAGCAGGCTAACAAGACAAAGACAACAGTCAAAAAAGTGCTGCTATACCTGGCGTCAACTTGTATCGGCGAGGTTTATGACAGTGTCGAGCACAATAGATTGCGGACGGTCCTACAGACACCTGGTGACCGGCATAACCGCAACAACAAGAAGAAGAAACTAGACCAGGTATGGCAGAGTCCATCTTATGTAATCTTATCTTTTCTCTGGTGGGGCCCACTAGATAGCGGATGCACTTCGACACTTATGGATCTTTTGTACTCGCCCCTTCGTTGTCACTCCTCCTTAGACTTCCTCAACACCCATTCCAGGAGTTTGATGGTCGCCTTCAGGGACCTTAGTCTTCCGGTTGCGGATATGCTACCCCCATAAGATTTTTTTTTATTTTTTTTTTGTTTAATAAATAAATACTCACACATATAATAAATACACACGGTCGTCTGTTCCTAAAGTAGGCAACTTAATGCCTGTGTTATAGGTAACAGCCGACTGATAGACATATTTACATATAAATACATATATATGTATTTTAATAAAGGTATACATACATACATAATATTATAAATACACCCAGACTCGGGGCGGGAATCGAACCCGCGACCCCGGAACGGAAGGCAGGGTCACTGCCAACCGCGCCAACGGGCCAGTCAAAATGCCGAAATGCGAGTCCATACCCCAGATTTAACTATGTATAAGATATGTACCTGCGAGTCGTCGGTGAGAACGCCCTTGAATATCTCGTCCACGTCGTTGCTGTCCATGTCGGGCAACGTGTCGCGCACCATCGCGTCCAGGTTCACGCCCAGCAGCGACAGCTCGTCCTTCGGCGATATGCGGGACGACTGCGATCCGACACTGGTTTCTGTGCCCAACAAAAATAGAACAGTCTATTTTCCTGCATACCCGGCTCGAGGACTTCTGATGTTGAAAACCAAATTTTTTGCGCGAATTTTGAAGAAAAACCAAGAATCGGATTTTGTCAACCCAACAGTGCCATTTAAATTATATATTGATAGGAATACATTCAATTTACTGAAATCGCTTAATCCGAAAAAACGATCCGTTTAAAATAGTTAACATGAAATTGACCACGTTACTAAGTAAATTAACGAACAAGTATAAATTTAAAATTTAAAAAACCCCCGACATTCGCCATTTTGTGGCGGCGGCCATCTTGGATTTGCAATAATGCTATTCTACTAGTCAAGCCCTTTCATTTGATACCCATATTAAGTGAGTTGTGAAAAAATATGTAATCCGCCATTTTGTAGCGGCGGCCATCTTGGACCGATTTTCATCAAACATAGCTAACAACACTCTCGACTAATTCACCTTACAAACAAAAAAACCGCATTCAAATCGGTCCACCCGTTTGAGCGCCACAGGGGAACAGACAGACACACACACACACACATAGACACGTCAAACTTATAACACCCCGTCGTTATTGCGTCAGGGGTTAAAAAAAAGTTTTTTTTTTTAATTGCCAAAAAACGCGTTACTCGTGATTCGACATCGTTTAAATGAAAACCTAAGTTACCAGCGCTGAGATTCTCCTGTTTGGGAGTGTGTACTGGCACATCGGGCGGCGCGGCGTCGGTGTCAGTGGGCGGGGGGCCTAAGATGGCGTTCTTCAAGGCGGTGGAATCCTCCGTGTGCTTCAGCTGGCACTCCTCCGACGCCTCGGTTTTTATCTTTATGTCCGCTAATAAATTCCCGTCGTCTTTCTCTTCTTTGGGTTTTAATGTTTGGAGGATTTCGATTTCTTCCTGTAGGAGTAAGGAATTATATGAAGTCCAAAACTGTAAAAGTAGTACTAATAATTCATGTAGTAAATGTTTGTTATTTGATCACACCATAAACAAGTGTTTGGTTTGGATATTGTGTTATACATATCTGATTATATTTTTCCTGAAAAACCCATAGAACTTCTACTGTATACACTTTATACACTCTATACTGTACTTATATATTATTAACAAGGTGTGCCCATCTTCTTATCTATATTTAAAAAAAAAATGTTCTTCTGTATGTCCTTTATGCACTGCTAAACTATTCATTATATCAAAAGTTTGGTAAATTGTTCTGCACGAAAGTCCAAAAAATCTATAAAAATGAAAGTTTGTTTGTCCTCTATGCGTTCCTAAACCTTACATTGCGTGGCATTGCAACACATGCCGGGAACAGCTAGCTGAGCTATAAAAACTGGAATTCTCTAGAGAAGGATATAGAACAGAAAATGAGAAGCTAAGAAATGAAAATAATCCACACTCTCCACAAGACTAGAAGAGGCAACGCGAGTGCGAGAGTGAGGACGGTACTCTCGTGTCGCCACGTCTTCCCTCGCCTCACCTCGCTGTCGAGGCGAGGTGAGGTTTTTCGGGTGCGAGTCAAAGGACGCGAGGATCGAGTCTGGATGGCTAGCACTCCTGCAGCCTCGACTCATCAAGACTCGTGTTGAGAGAGGCCTCTAAGCGCCTCTAGGAGGCGCCTCGCGAGGGTCTGGATTGGGAACCTGACAAATATGTAAGAAGTAAGTAAACACACCGTGTTGAGAGTGATGAAGACGGTGTTGTCGTGGTCGTTGAAGGTGGCGAGCGCGGCGAGCACGTCGTCGCCGTCGCTGTCCGAGTTGTCGGCGTCGCGCGGCTCGCGGCAGCCCTCCGGCGTGGCGCCGCGCGCGCCGCCCTCGCCCTCCGCCGCGCCTCCCGCACCTGCGCAACCTTCACGACGCTCACAATCCAGACGTTCCGAAAGATTGCAAACAAATCAAGCGCTTATGAGCACGAAGAACACATTTTTTATCCTGGATAAATCCGCAGTTCCTGCGGGATTTTGAAAAAACCGAAATCCACAGCTACAGCTATAAGTAGATTACTATACCAAACTTCCTTGTAATATATATCTATACTAATATAATAAAGCGGAAGAGTTTGTTTGTTTGAACGCGCTAATCTCAGGAACTACTGGACCGATTTCAAAAATTCTTTCACCGTTGGATATGTACGTGATCTCTGAGTGCTATAGGCTATATATTATGTACCACGGGCGAAGCCGGGGCGGACCGCTAGTTAGGTATAAAGGTTGAAAAAAGGATCGGGAACGGAAACCGGAAAGCCACGAATCACTCAGGATTTGTGAAAAACAGAAGTTCACGCGGGCGAAGCCGCGGGCAAAAGTTAGTATATGGATATAAAAATAGATGATGCATTTTATGTTATAATTTTATATATCCTTCATAAGATACAGTTATATATTTCGAAAACACAGTACTGTCTATATACAATAGTTTAGATTTAAAGTAAAATTAAAAAGTGAATCGACACGCAGTAAGCGGATGAGCACTGACCAGTGGAGGTGACGGCGGGCTTGGCGGGCTCGAGCAGCTCCTTGCCGAAGAAAGCCTCCTGCATGTACGACGGGAACTGCTCCATCAGCTTGGAGCGCGGCTTGCGGCGCGGCTTGCGCTTGTTGCTCGGCGAATCTGTAGTAACGCAAGTTACAGTTATTATCATCATCATCATCATCATGATCAACCCATTACCGGCTCACTACAGAGCACGGGTCTCCTCTCAGAGTGAGAAGGGTTTTGGCCATAGTCTACCACGCTGGCCAAGCGGATTGGCAGACTTCACACACCTTTGAGAACGTTATGGAGAACTCTCAGGCGTGCAGGTTTCCTCACGATGTTTTCCTTCACCGTTAAAGCAAGTGATATTTAAATACTTAAAACGCACATAACTCCGAAAAGTTAGAGGTGCGTGCCCGGGATCGAACCCACGACCTCCGATTAGAAGTCGGTCGTCCTAACCACTAGGCTATCACAGCTTTTTTTAGTTACAGTTAACGCCAAACAAATATTCGTCCCTGAGCTTCGTGCGAGAGCGAACTCGCGCAGGTTCGTGCTAGCTCCGTCCCTTTCTGTCCGCCCAAAAATATTATGCTATTGTGACGCGCCTTGTGGTTATATTCACAGGCGAATATTTGTTTGGCGTCAACTATACTAAGAAATATACATAGAAATATAATATTATCGAGGATAGAACGGCGAAGTGGGAGGAAAATGCGTGCCAAATTGATGAACAAACCAAAATCACACTCAGTACGCACCGAGATTTGAACGTAATTAATTTGTGAATACACAAAAATAACCGTGAAAGTGCAATTTTGAACTATTTCGAACGGTAAACACTTATGCTCAGAAATAAATCGCAAAGGACGTATTTCCTATCACAAGTAACTGTTTAATTTGGAACGCGTGAATACTTAGTAAACAGTCATGATCGCCAATGTACTCTATATATTATGTCTGTGAAATTTTCACTTCAGTCAAATCCCTTCGAAATCTGTTCAAGCTGTTCCGAAGGTCAGATAGACCAAAAACCTTATAAATGTGTATCTGGGTTCTAATAATAATATGAGCTTACAACAAGCAGTTATTCCCAAATTACAGATACACTTAAATTTATAATGTACAGACGTCTTACCACTCGAGCCCTGAGTTCCATCGCCGTCTTTGTCATCGTCCGCTTGGGCCTTGGTGTTCTGTCTCTGTCGCACAACAAAGCCGCCGATGCCGAGCTTGTTGAGGTTCCTCTGTCGCTTGCGCCTCAGCACCGTGAGCCCCGAGTCCGTGGTGTAAATGGTGAAGCCTTCCGGCACCGGCCCGTCGTTGGCCACGTTCCAGAGTATGCCCTCTTTGAGGTTGCTAATGGGCGTCAGACCTGTGTATCGAACGGAGAACTTTGATGAGTGACGCTTCTCTCGCTCCGAGGCGATTCCTCATTCCTGAGGGTCGTGGCCCCTTCCATCAGTCGCATAACGGTAGGAGGTTTTAATGGGATGATAATGCAATGAGTTCTCAGGTCCTTTCAGAGTCAACTAAGATTACAGGATTTCGACTCTTAGATTTATCAGATGTTAAGGACCGTGCTCTCTGGAGCACGAAGGAAACGAAATAGCCTAATATGGACCTCTGAAGTCGGTCACCAGTTGTCTACTTGGGTCGAGATTGCTTAATCAGCGCATTCGACCGACTGATATGCACACTACAGCCGCAAAGGCAAAAGTTAACCTAAAAAAAATTGTATGTAAATCGTTGTCCCTAATATAAAGATATTTTTCTACAAAGAACATACGCTTTTCAGCATTTTGTCGCGTTAGTATTTTAGCCCGTTAGTATATGGCATTAAAACCAAAAAACAAAAAATTGCTACTTAACCACAAAAGTTGAAACTGCAGAGTGCTCGATTACAAGCTAGTATGCTATCAATGCGCGGGGCACGGTAACCGCAAACATTTTTTTTTATATATACCAAAGTGAAACAGAAGAATTGAAGAACAAATTAAACAAAGAAAATGCTTATGAGAGGTCGTTATGAGCTGATAGTGGGCAGTTTCAAGTTTCGTGTGTCGTGGCGCGGCCTGCGGCGCTATTCTCTAACTTATTTACCAACAGAAAATGGTTGCCAACGAATTAGTTCGATATACATTGCTGTGTGAAATGAAATCACTGTTTATATTTCACACAGTAAAGCAGCAATGTACATCGATCTTATTCGGTGGCAACCAATTTCAGTTGATAACTAAGTTAGAGAATAGCCCATCTGGTCGCGGTACCCACCGGGTTCGTCCTTCACGTCGGCGGTGCTGTCGGGCTTGGCGTCGTCGCCCGGCTCGCCTTCTGCATTCTGAACCACTGTTTCAATAGATGCCATTATTTCTATATCCAATAGGCCAGCGTCCAACACACAAAAATTCATGTTAGATACTCGACCTTACTTACACACATAACGGTTCCTATCAAGCATTCGATTAAGGCCACTCCCTTATTCGGTGCTATATCGGTTTAATAGTTTGTTCTGTAGTAGGTCGGTAGAGAATTTTTACAGAGTTCATTTACTTCACAAAGTCGGTACTGGAATGCGCGGCGAGGGGTGAAATGCGATCGGTATACTACGTCTCGTCCTCTAATCCATTGAATGCAGGGTGTGTCGTAGATATTCTACACAATTTGCTGGCCATGAAGATTTGTGGAAAACATGCCACCGACTCCAAGCGTACAAGAAAGTAGCAATGAGACAATGAAGTTGGGTCAACTTTCAATTAAAACCTGAAAAAGGTCTATTGAGGCGGACTTTAAGAGAGGGGGAATTTCGTGGAACCATGCTAAGGTAGTAGTCAAAGACAGGAGCGCATGGAAAACTAGTGTTGAAGCCCAAACTTCTGCAAAGGCAAGAAAGGATTCAGTCATATCTCGTCTCGATACGTACAGGCATTAAAACAGCGGGATTTAGTTTTGTCGCGCGTAAAATAGCGGCGGAGAAGTTTTTTAATAAGAAATCGATCTATCTTTTGTATCTTCTTCTGAAGATAATAAATCCTAGCAATGAAACAACCATTTTTGCAAAACTAAGGGATAAAAGTACAACAAAAGTAGGGGATAAGACGAAATCGGTAAGCGCTCGGTAATAGAGAATATACCGCGTACAGATACCGCATGGACGAATCAGAGAGCGGCCTAAATATTCAAATTATCTGTGATATGGAAATTAAATTACATAGTTAGGTAATTTGCATATCACAGAAGGCTAAACACCATCTTCAGTTTTTTTTACCTATTCCCAAACTAATTGAGGCGTGGAATTTACAATTGTCAATTAATGAATTAATTAATGAAAAATAATATGTTTATTGCATTTATATTTAACATTATTTATGATAATACAGAACAGGCTGTCAAATAAAGCGCAAAATGTTGACTTCGCTTGTTTGGGCACTGTTTGGGCACTATAACCCATTAACTGTAAACACGCCTTAATTAGTCTGATATAAACAGATACTTATATTTAATCTTAAATAATAAATATAACACAATATTACTTAAATAAGTAGATGTAACTTATAAAATTAATATCAATATTAAATCTATTTTTATACGAAAAGCAATTAAAGGATCAACTTAAAAAACAAACAACATACATGCAGACCATGCAAAAGTAAAGCCGGATCTCCTGCGCCAAAAATTAAAAAAAAAAAAACAAATCAACAAAACATGTTAGTAAAAACATTGCAATCTCCTGCGACTTCATAGAGAGAGCACAGGGACGTTGGTAACATGACGAGAGCAATGATGAAATAAAGATATTCTTAATGAGGCAAACGCGGGGATGTTATCCAAAAAAACGTGTTAGGAAAACGTGTTAGGGCCAATTTCAAACAAAAATGTCACGGTCGCAGGAGAGCCGGCTCGGAAGTTTACTTATTCCGGAAACAACAGAGTAGAGGCAACACTGACCGGCGTCCTTGTCGGTGTTGTCGTTCTTGAAGCGGCGCTTGCGGCGCTGGTGCGTGACGCCCATGTCGGCCTCCAGCTGCTTCATGTGGTGCGCGCCGCGCTGCGACAGGCACACGTCGTCCACGTAGTACTCGCCCGCCAGCCCCAGCGACAGCGGCGTGGGCCGCGGCCGCGCGGGCGGCGTGGGCGTGGGCGCGCGCGCCAGGTGCGGCGGCGGCGCCTCGCGCCCGCGGCACAGCTGGCACTTGTACCTGCGTGTGCCAGCGACTCGCTTCAGATCTTCCGTCCACCTAGTCACTAGTGGGAGATCGCCACTCGGGTACCGTGGAACCCCAGAATCGATCGGTTCTTCGCACTCAAATCTCGAAAATGAACTACTCGATGAACTATGGCAGTATCCCTGGTTTTCTTACAGATATCTCCTCATTTCGAAAGGATACCCCGAGTATAGCTCTCTCCATCGCCGAGTGACCATGAGCCTTCTTATGACGCTTATAAACATGTTTCTGGTCCATAAGTCATCGCACTGTTCGAAGATTTGTCTCCAGGCACTTAGGCATTTTGGACGAAAAAACATCTCAAAGTTTCTCGAATGATACTCAGTTGAGTTAGATTAATAGATGATATAGATTGGACCTACCAAGCTGGACCATGTGTCCTTAGTACCTATAATGTATGTGCTAGAGTCATAAACAAATGGCAGATCTCGTGTTACCCGGCCCGGCAGCAGGTTTCGGCGTCGGTCTCGCTGCGGATGGAGTCGCAGGCGGCGTGCAGCCAGCGCGCGCAGCCCGTGCACTGGATGATGAGCTCGCCGTCCGAGTACGGCTCCGAGCATATGCAGCACATCACCAGCGACGCGCACGGCGCGCATTCTGACCACCAAACATTGTTAATCTACTTTAGCTCATGGCACCATAGGTTTAGAGCGATACACATTTTGGTAGCGATACATGTTTAAGGGTGTGATCTATAGTGTACTCTCACTCTACTCACACTCAACTCTCACGTTGACTCAGAACCTTGATTTTTATACACCTAATAGGGACTTTAGACCTCAGTATCTGGTATATATTTCAACTTTAAACCTGAGAAAATCGGTGGTGCTTTTTGACAAAACACCAGCGACTAGTAATCTCAGCCGTGTAATTGTCGCACCACAGCGCGGTGTCCCTGGTGCCGCAGACGAGGCAGCGGCGGCAGCGCGCACAGCGCCAGGCGCCGCGCGGCACGTCGGCCAGCGCGGGGCGCGCGCAGTACGTGTGCCACGCCGTGTCGCAGTCGTCGCACAGCACCAGCAGTGATCTCACCTGTGTAGTTGTCGCACCACAGCGCGGTGTCCCTGGTGCCGCAGACGAGGCAGCGGCGGCAGCGCGCACAGCGCCAGGCGCCGCGCGGCACGTCGGCCAGCGCGGGGCGCGCGCAGTACGTGTGCCACGCCGTGTCGCAGTCGTCGCACAGCACCAGCAGTGATCTCACCTGTGTAGTTGTCGCACCACAGCGCGGTGTCCCTGGTGCCGCAGACGAGGCAGCGGCGGCAGCGCGCACAGCGCCAGGCGCCGCGCGGCACGTCAGCCAGCGCGGGGCGCGCGCAGTACGTGTGCCACGCCGTGTCGCAGTCGTCGCACAGCACCAGCAGTGATCTCACCTGTGTAGTTGTCGCACCACAGCGCGGTGTCCCTGGTGCCGCAGACGAGGCAGCGGCGGCAGCGCGCACAGCGCCAGGCGCCGCGCGGCACGTCAGCCAGCGCGGGGCGCGCGCAGTACGTGTGCCACGCCGTGTCGCAGTCGTCGCACAGCACCAGCAGTGATCTCACCTGTGTAGTTGTCGCACCACAGCGCGGTGTCCCTGGTGCCGCAGACGAGGCAGCGGCGGCAGCGCGCACAGCGCCAGGCGCCGCGCGGCACGTCAGCCAGCGCGGGGCGCGCGCAGTACGTGTGCCACGCCGTGTCGCAGTCGTCGCACAGCACCAGCAGTGATCTCACCTGTGTAGTTGTCGCACCACAGCGCGGTGTCCCTGGTGCCGCAGACGAGGCAGCGGCGGCAGCGCGCACAGCGCCAGGCGCCGCGCGGCACGTCGGCCAGCGCGGGGCGCGCGCAGTACGTGTGCCACGCCGTGTCGCAGTCGTCGCACAGCACCAGCAGTGATCTCACCTGTGTAGTTGTCGCACCACAGCGCGGTGTCCCTGGTGCCGCAGACGAGGCAGCGGCGGCAGCGCGCACAGCGCCAGGCGCCGCGCGGCACGTCGGCCAGCGCGGGGCGCGCGCAGTACGTGTGCCACGCCGTGTCGCAGTCGTCGCACAGCACCAGCAGTGATCTCACCTGTGTAGTTGTCGCACCACAGCGCGGTGTCCCTGGTGCCGCAGACGAGGCAGCGGCGGCAGCGCGCACAGCGCCAGGCGCCGCGCGGCACGTCAGCCAGCGCGGGGCGCGCGCAGTACGTGTGCCACGCCGTGTCGCAGTCGTCGCACAGCACCAGCAGTGATCTCACCTGTGTAGTTGTCGCACCACAGCGCGGTGTCCCTGGTGCCGCAGACGAGGCAGCGGCGGCAGCGCGCACAGCGCCAGGCGCCGCGCGGCACGTCAGCCAGCGCGGGGCGCGCGCAGTACGTGTGCCACGCCGTGTCGCAGTCGTCGCACAGCACCAGCAGTGATCTCACCTGTGTAGTTGTCGCACCACAGCGCGGTGTCCCTGGTGCCGCAGACGAGGCAGCGGCGGCAGCGCGCACAGCGCCAGGCGCCGCGCGGCACGTCAGCCAGCGCGGGGCGCGCGCAGTACGTGTGCCACGCCGTGTCGCAGTCGTCGCACAGCACCAGCAGTGATCTCACCTGTGTAGTTGTCGCACCACAGCGCGGTGTCCCTGGTGCCGCAGACGAGGCAGCGGCGGCAGCGCGCACAGCGCCAGGCGCCGCGCGGCACGTCGGCCAGCGCGGGGCGCGCGCAGTACGTGTGCCACGCCGTGTCGCAGTCGTCGCACAGCACCAGCAGTGATCTCACCTGTGTAGTTGTCGCACCACAGCGCGGTGTCCCTGGTGCCGCAGACGAGGCAGCGGCGGCAGCGCGCACAGCGCCAGGCGCCGCGCGGCACGTCGGCAAGCGCGGGGCGCGCGCAGTACGTGTGCCACGCCGTGTCGCAGTCGTCGCACAGCACCAGCAGTGATCTCACCTGTGTAGTTGTCGCACCACAGCGCGGTGTCCCTGGTGCCGCAGACGAGGCAGCGGCGGCAGCGCGCACAGCGCCAGGCGCCGCGCGGCACGTCGGCCAGCGCGGGGCGCGCGCAGTACGTGTGCCACGCCGTGTCGCAGTCGTCGCACAGCACCAGCAGTGATCTCACCTGTGTAGTTGTCGCACCACAGCGCGGTGTCCCTGGTGCCGCAGACGAGGCAGCGGCGGCAGCGCGCACAGCGCCAGGCGCCGCGCGGCACGTCGGCCAGCGCGGGGCGCGCGCAGTACGTGTGCCACGCCGTGTCGCAGTCGTCGCACAGCACCAGCAGTGATCTCACCTGTGTAGTTGTCGCACCACAGCGCGGTGTCCCTGGTGCCGCAGACGAGGCAGCGGCGGCAGCGCGCACACCGCCAGGCGCCGCGCGGCACGTCGGCCAGCGCGGGGCGCGCGCAGTACGTGTGCCACGCCGTGTCGCAGTCGTCGCACAGCACCAGCAGTGATCTCACCTGTGTAGTTGTCGCACCACAGCGCGGTGTCCCTGGTGCCGCAGACGAGGCAGCGGCGGCAGCGCGCACACCGCCAGGCGCCGCGCGGCACGTCGGCCAGCGCGGGGCGCGCGCAGTACGTGTGCCACGCCGTGTCGCAGTCGTCGCACAACACCAGCAGCGGCTCGTCGCCGCGCGAGCCACACCCCTCGCACACCGTGCAGTCGAGGCAGCGCCAGCCCAGGCTCACAATCACTTGGGACACCTGAAACAGCATGTTCCTGCTGATTCGGTTGGACACCATCATCTTCATGATCGACCCGTTACCGGTCCCCTGCAGGGCACAGGTCTCATCTCAGAATGAGAAGGGCATAGTCCATCAAGTGCAGAGTGGTAGACTTCCTTCCTCCGAGACTGGTAGACACGCCTTTGAAAACAATACGGAGAAACTCTCGGGCATGCAGGTTTTTTCACAATGTATTCCTGCACGGTTAAAGCGAGTGATATTTATTGCTTAAGTCGCACGTAACTCCGAAAAGTCAGAGGTGCTCCGAAAAGTCAAAGGTGCTGAGATTATGTAAAAATTGCAACCTTGAATATTTCAAATTATTTGTTGAAAATATGCTCCTCAAAAATTACAAGTTGTGATTTTCATAAGTTTATAAATACTTGATGAATTCTATATAAAAAGTAAAAGACAAACAATAAACAGTCGTCGCTTCGCACCTTGATGTTGACACAGTAGGGATGGTAGGTCTGTCCGCACTGCGCGCACGCTATGAGACAGCCCTCCGAGTCGGTGCCGATGGCGCCGCACATCACGCAAAGGTCCTGAGTCAGCACAAACTTGTCCTTACTTGAACACAAAACCAGTTTGTTCTCCACTCCTGAAACAACAGGAAAACATTAATAAAAATACGACCGAAAAGAAGAAGACCCAAAACCTCTGTGATTCTATTTACAACTTTCTTTAATTTTATCAGAACTATTAATTTACTGTTACAAAGTAAATATTTTTTGATGACATAGAACCTAACTACAATTAAAAATAGTTTGGTTGGTAACCAAACCATTAAAATATTCCCCAATTATTTAGCGATTAAAAAAATTACTCTAAACGAAATAGAGGATTTTTGTGAATGGGCCAAAGGTCTATACAAAAATGACCAATTTTGAATTTTACATTAAAAGTTATTTAGTACTACATACTACAATTACCTGGATCATCATCAGAAGTCTTGTTATCAGGCGCTTGAGGTCTCTGCAACCCTAGCCCTGGAACCCCGAAGACGCCTCTCATCTTTGGCTTAGAGCCTCTTTTTCTTCCCAAGTCGAAAACAGATCTCTGCCGCTTTTGAAATCCAATTTTTCCAGCTGGTGGGAAACCACCCTTGAGCTTGTAGCCACCTATCTTTTTCTTGGCCACTTTTGATGAGACTGTGTATGGTTTTCCTTTTCCGAGACCCACGTCAGTCTGCGAAACAAGCTGAGTAACAAAAATTATATTGTACACTAGCTGACCCCCGCGACTTCGTTCGCGTGTTTTTCTTTGCTATTTAAACCTCACGGAGCCCGAGACCTTTCCATGAACCTATAGAAGAGGACTTGGCATAATGTCCTATAGAAAATAGTGGATCGGAAAATAGCTTAAGCTTATCAAAATTTTCATAAGTGTGTAAGAGACAACACTACATTTTTAAACATAACAATAAAACAGATCGTGGCAGAAATTTTATTGCAACTTCCCTTAAGATGGCCTCCCTAAAATGTATACATGAACACTCACACACGCACAACTTGAGACATCACAATGAACACGCGCCATTTTATGTTACAGGATTGTGCGTGTGTGAGTGTATTTTTGGCACGTTTTTAAGGTAGGTATGCCTACTCTACTTATTATTATTATCTCTATGGACCTTTCCAACGAATGCAAAACCGTGGAAATCGGTTCGTGCGTTCTGGAGTTACAGCGTCAGGAAGGAAAACCCGACTTATTTTTATATAGTAGATATGAGCAATGGTGCTAATAAATAATTATTTTTACTCTGCTCTATGCTATCTGTACACTAAACTAAAATTATCATTTGTTGTCTAAATGCAAAGAACTTTGTGAAAAGATAGCACTATTTTTTGGCCTGACTGCCTGGTGTTGATTTAGTTTAGAGGTTGTGTACTGGTTTACACTAAATTAAAAATAGTGCTATCCTTCTCAGAGTGGAAATTAGTATTGGGCACAGAGTAATAAAGTTGTCACAGACCAATGACACAGATCACAGACAGCAAACATTGAGTATACAACATATTGCTAGTTTATGACACATACATACCTTCGGCTCAATAGCAAGAGGATCTTGGTCTTGTGGTGTATCCTCCCCGAAAGAAGAGTCCTGAGATGTTGATGCCATATTGTCTTCCTCAAATGCTGCAAATAGAAATAGTTGAATCCCAAATGCATGACAAATATATTAATTCATATAATAGATTTATTGGGTTTTATACAAACTTCGGCCATCTCATAAAAAGTGGTGCAAAGCAAGCAATTATCTACAAACAAATAAGGTGTGCTTATAGAGCATGCATCGAGAATATTTTTAGGCGAACAGTTTTGGGATGTTTGGAGGCAATGTGTTATTGTTTACGTAATTCACTAAAGAAAATTAAAATTATAACTCACATCCCGATTTGGAGCCTGTCAGCTGTAAGTTTGATTTACATATAGTGCAGCTGTATTCATATGTTGGATTCTGTTCTTTCCTTTGCCTGTACTGTTGAGGATCCGCTTCTGGGTCGCACAGCCCGTGCACATATCTACACAGGTTTAACAAGTATAAATTGAAAATTTAAAAAACCCCCGAAATTCGCCATTTTGTGGCGGCGGCCATCTTGAATTTGCAATAGTGCTATTCTGCTAGTCAAGCCCTTTCATTTGATACCCATATTGAGGGTGTTGTGATAAAATATGTAATCCGCCATTTTGTAGCGGCGGCCATCTTGGATCGATTTTCATCAAACATAGCTAAGAACACTCTCGACTAATTCACCTCTCAAACAAAAAAAACCGCATTCAAATCGGTCCACGCGTTTGAGCGCCACAGGGGAACAGACAGACAGACACACACACACACACACACACACACACACACACACACACACACACACACACACACACACACACACACACACACACACACACACACAGACACGTGAAACTTATAACACCCCGTCGTTTTTTCGTCGGGGGTTAAAAAAGGAGAATTTTAGTAGTAGATTGTTTCTTTTGGAGTGAAACTTCTTTAAGTGTTAGGAGACAGCAAAATGAATTCATACACTAAGTATGAGGTAAATAAATTGAAAATTGGTACTAAATGAAACAGTAGCCTGATTGAAACGGAAGTGATGTTATGTTTCCAACATACCTGCGGCAAGTAGAACATCGGATCATGTCCCGATACGCGGCAGCGCGGTAGGCGCGGCGGCACACCGGACAACACGAACCCTACAAATAAATATAATCAATAAATAACAAGCCATGGCGGATGAACACAGTTGGGCACGGTGGCCATGTCAGGTGTACGTAGTAGGGCACGGTGACCACGACGGGTGAGAGTGAGTGGCTCACCTTGTTGCGCTGCTGGTAGCACGAGTCGCACACGGTGTAGTGCGCGTGCCAGCGCGACGAGGGCCCGGCGCCAGGCGAGCGCGCGCCGCAATCGCTGCACACGCGGCAGCACTTGCACTTCCAGCCGTACTTGGGCACGGTGGCCATCACGGGGCGCAGGCACATGGCGTGGTACAGCTTGTCGCAGTGCTCGCACGCCACGGCGCGCGCCTCGCCCGAGCCCGGGCCCGCCTCGCCGCGGCACACCTGGCACACGCGGCACGAGCGGCACGACCAGCCCGCGCGGACGCCTGCCACAAACAACACACAAGGTGACCCATAAACTCGTAGATACTAGAGACGCGATCATAGATAGAGTCGAGTGAAGTGAAGGTTCGGCGACTCACCCGGCAGCTGCGCCAGCCCCACACAAGTGCCATGGTAGTGGCCGCCGCAAATGACGCACGTCATCAAGTTAGATATGTCCCCGATGGTCCGACACGTCCGGCAATCAATGTCTGCTGTACCTGAAGAGAAATAAAAAATTATAGCCCATTGCCCACAGCAATATTTTTCAAAAATTAATATTAATAGAACAGACTGGAAAGGATTCTTTTGAACTAGACATGAATAGTATATTCTTGTAAACTAGGTAGTAATGTATTACAGCAAAAACTGAAAGGTATTCTTCTGAACTAGAAAGGAATGTATTCTTGTAAGCTTGATAAGAGTGTACCTATTCTTTTGAACTAGACAGTAAAGTATTCCTTCTTATTAAACTTAAACATATTACTTACATTCAACAGGCACTTGATATAAATGATCCTTGCAAAACGATGATCTCGTTTGAAAGTCCATGAAGCCACCGGAAGCAAGAACACAAGGCAGGTGGAAATATTTACTACAACTCATCTGCAAAAAATAATAAC
Source organism: Melanargia galathea (assembly GCA_920104075.1). Taxonomy (NCBI): domain Eukaryota; kingdom Metazoa; phylum Arthropoda; class Insecta; order Lepidoptera; family Nymphalidae; genus Melanargia; species Melanargia galathea. The sequence goes on from OV049855.1 coordinate 5,543,155, forward strand.
AATAAAAACTTTATATGTTTCTCCATGCAAATGAAATGCTACCTATGATCTATTCAATTTAGTAACTGAGGACAGAATACACATTTGTGTTAAAACATAATGTTATTCCCAACCGCCAACATTTTCCTGTCAACCCGCATTGGAGCAGCGTGGCAGGTCTAAGCTCTAAATCCCTCTCTCCTATGAGAGAGGCCTGTGCCCAGCAGTGGGACGTTAAAAGGCTATAGTGGTGGTGGTGGTGGTGGATAATGGTATTTTATTCTGCTTTTTGAAAGCACTATCTTTAAAACTGCCCACTAAAAAAATTATTTTTCTTGTTTCTGAAAAAAATCCTAATTAGTAACCACTAACCTTGCAAGGAATGCTTGCACCGTGTCTCTGACAAAAGGCACATTTTCTACTGAGGCCTGCGGTAACAATTCCTCTGACCCGAGCCTCCTCCAATTGTTCCTTATCCTCGTCAGAATTACATGCAGCCACCACTTGGTCGTGAAATGGTGGACTGAATTCAAGGCAGCATCGGTGGACGTATAGCATCCCGGATGACACCACAGCAGGGAGCTCCAGGACTTCCACAAACCCAATGATGGACAGTTCATCCGTATGTTCCATGTTGTATAGTGGGGTCCTTAAAAAAATGGTTTACAGTGTACAAGATTCCAATTTGTACTTGCCAATGCAAAAGAAATAATCAAATGCATTGTTTATGGATCTTATTATTATTATAATTCTCTATATTAAATTAATTGTAATAAAGCGTGTAAAAAACCTCTATGGCACAACTGTACTTGACCATCTGTCCTTCTGTCTGTCACAAATTTTATTATTACACATAGTAGTAAATGCTATATAAGTAGACTTGTGGAATAATTTTAAATAATGCTTGCTCCAATAAAAGTAACTGCAAACCAAATTCAATTATTAAAAGCAGCCTTAATGGGTGGAATATTTAAATGATTTATTGAATTATTTTTATTGAATCCTTTATAATATTGTCTGTATTATAAAGGATTCAATAAAAATAATTGGTCTGGGATATTCATCAAAGTTGCTCTGTAGAGATCAAATGACATTCATTTATTTAATGTACTCACTTGCACTTATTAAAAGCCTTCTGCCGTCTGCTTAACGGCATGGCCTGTTGCTGGGGGTTGCCGTCCATCAGCTCCGGCGGCGGCGACGCCAGCCCCGCGGGCATCGCCAGCACCGGCGTGCTCGGCGTGCTGGTGGGAGTGGCGCCGCCAGAGTTGCAGATCACCGGCGTGGTGCTACCATCGCTCTCGACGACGCACACAAACTGCCGCATCTCTCCCTGGCCGAGTTGACTACGCTCGCTGAGGTTGCATAAGGCACATACTTTGCCAGGCCTAAAATTAATATTTAATTGGGATTCATCCATGTTACATATTTTATGAGATGAGTCGTAGTCATCAACCGACAGACATCTACAGCTGGACATAGGTTTCTTGTAAGGATATTCACATGGTCTTGTCGCATCTGTATCCAGCGGCTCTCTGATGTCGTTGGTCCACCTAATCTGCCAACACTGGTGTGTTCTTCTTCTAGTTCTTCGAACTATGTACCCTGCTCAGTTTTGCAAACTGTTGAGCAATGTCAGTGACTCTATTGATCTTCTCATTTCTGATTTAATCACAAAGAAACTCTGAGCATAGCTCTCTCCATCACTCTCTTCATAAGCAACATTTATGGTTATATTTCAATGTAGGTATCAAGTGCTGATCCACCAATGTAGATGACAAGTTCCATAATTTTAAAAGCACTTTAGATTTTCATGATCTGCCCCCTGATTGTGTAACTTTTGACGATGAAATGGTATTCATTTGATGGCCTAAGGCCATTAAAGTAAAATATACCTTGAATGTATTGATTTAAAGTCACAAATTCAGTACAACTGATTTCAACATGCAGTGTTATGGATTGTATCGTACATACCTCAACGTATAAGAATGGATACACGAAATTGAGCTCTATTTCAATGAAATTATGGTTTATCTTACTTTGATGCCTTAGGCCATCAAATGAATACCATTTCATCGTCAAAAGTTACACAATCAGGGGGCTGAACCTATAGTCTGATTTTTAATTCGGTGGAATTCTGACAGTTGTCATTTAAAAATAGAATGAGTCATTTGTATGAAAAACAGGGTTACCACCTGAAGTTCGATTTTACCCCAAACTAAAGTACTTGACGTATCTGTCAGACATTTGTCATATCACATGCAGCAATTGATTTTTATTTATGTAAGTTTTGAATTTATTATCTTTTTTGTGGGAACTGTTTTACCTCTGATAACATTAAGAAATGTCAGAATTCCACAGAATTAAAAATCAGACTATACAGACTGGAGCAAAAGTGAATTGGATTCATACAAATGCAGGTGACATAACAATATACACAAGTATTTTAGAAGGAGAACCATTTATTCAATGAATAACTACTTAGCAATGTTTTAGGCTACTTGCATCATTTCAAAATTTTCTGTATGTGCTTCACCCACATAATATTATGTAAAAGTTGCAATAAGCTACAGGTTTTTGATATTGTATTACTTATTTTTCCTTACAAGCTTTAGGACTCTTACGGCCTGTTTCACTACCTTATGATAAGTGTTGGATAGCTTAAACGTAAGTTTTGTCACTTTCTAACTTTATGTCAAGTGACAGAGACAAAAGTTGTAGATAGCTATCCAACACTTATCAGAAAGTGCCAGGTGGTGAAACAGGCCCTAAGAGTCCTAAACCCATAGCACAGATTGCAATAACTTCCAAGTGTCCATCTAGATAAGCACAAAACTGTATTGGATTATTAGTAACAAAATCAACGCTAATATTATGAAGATATTCATAGTACCATTTTTCTGGTGTATAAGGTGGTTCTTCCGGTGCTGGCATGGTAAAATCATCCTCGTCTATTATTTCATCAAGAGCTTCATCCCGACTTCCTCTATGTCTCTTAGCTCCTCTAACTGAGCCAGCCAGATTACCTCTATATCTGCAACAATACAATTTTAAATATATTCATAAATATTTTTTCATTAAAGTTATTCATTGGTGCTCTTCATTAATGAAAACATTATGAAAATATCTACATCAGTTTCTTAGACTAGCTTGGGCAGGCTAAGGGTCTTATTTATAATATGGACTGTTATATAAAATTGAAAAACTGATATTTATAAGAAACTAGCTGACGCCCGCGACTTCGTTCGCGTGTTTTTCTTTGCTATAAACCTCACGGAGCCCGAGACCTTTCCAACGAATGCAAAACTGTGGAATCGGTTCGTGCGTTCTGGAGTTATAGCATCAGGAAGTATATATATAGTAGATAAGAGAGCTAAAGAGTCAATTTGCCTGTTATACTAGTGTACACTTTTAAATAATTAATAGAGTAAAAAGATTAGCTTAGGAAAGACAACATCTAGGCTACCTACTATTATTTTATCTATATAATATACACTATTAGGTTCTGATGGATATAGTCCTTGCCAATCTTCTTGAATACTTCGAACCATGCTGCAAGATTCATTGATCAATTAATGAGCTCAAACTTGCGCATGGTAAAGTGTGTGTGTGGGGAATGTAAAAAATTCGACTGATACCTACAATTTCCTTTCTTCATTTTTAAGTGTGGTTATGTCCAAAAGATTGATGTGAACTTTACAATATTATTACCTTCTAACTATTTTTCCTTCTCTAGCCAGCTTGGCCCCCTCCTTGCGTGGTCTACCAGGACCCCTCCTGCCTGATGTAAAGAATGGCCGAGTGTAGGCCTGGTGGTGGAAGAATGCTGGTTGTGACACCACCGCCAGTGGGGATGCTGGCTCCTCGCCTCGAGGGGAAGAGGCGCATGATGTTGGTGTTGATGCTGGGCCTGGATAGAAGTCTGCAGAAAATTGTAACTAATTTGTATGATTCACATAATATGCAGCAGCACTTAAGATTGCAGCGAGAATACAATAAAGAAAATTAAAGTTCATATATCCATGTGAAAAAGCCAACTGTTTTAAATATTGAATAGAAGCAGGCGTTACTTTGCCTAATTCCATCTTATACAATGAACACAAAATTACTTTGCTATAATCTGCTAACAGTGACTTTGTAGGCACAACACCACACAAATTTACCACAAATTTAACTTGACGATCGTTTCGCTTTGATACATGTTGACTTCACAACGGACAATTGCAAAGTCTTTGCAATCGTTGTTCCTACAAATTTACAGTTATGCCTACAAATTTGTCACTGTTAGCGGATTATAGCAAAGTAATTTTGTGTTCATTGCCATCTGTTTTTGTTTGTTGTGCATTTTGCAGGTGCCTGGGAGGATTCTCAGATTTGAATTTCAGATTTGAGAATTTATAGCATTGCCCCTGTGCTCCAATGTACTATGTCTAATGTGAATCATACTTTAATGTTTAACAATATTTTTAAGCTTCAGGGTTTATCCTAAGAATAAGTACAAAATTCCAGGATTAGATGTTGAATAGGATTTGAATCTACAATATGATCTACGATACAATACCATATTATAGTCCCAAACGTAGTTTTTTTCAATGTAATATTGACTGTAAAGGTTAAACACAAAGTTATACAAGGAAGCATGTTCCATTGAGCATACAAAATTTTCTTGTTAGTTAGCCCGCACAAAACCTCGCCGCGCAATTTTTGAGCGCGAAGCGAAAACAGATCCACAGTTCCACACGATACATCATACAATTTGTATAAACATTAAACAGACGCAAATTCTGTATCACCCGTACGTGTACATATACGATCTAATTTGTTGCAGAATTACGATAAAAATATCTCACGGATTTTATGCAATGTGCCTTTACCCTAGATATGAATATAAATTATCAGTAGATACCTGAAGACGGTGGAACCTCGCTTTCTTCATCTGATCCATCATCAGCTAATAAATCCACTTCCAGGACGCCTTCCTCTGGTCCGTCCATCTACAATTTATAACACTTGTAAAATTCAAAGTGTTCACGTAAACACATTAAACAACAATACACTGTTTAGCAAGCATTATTCACTTTTCGACTCGAAACATAAAACTTAATGTAATCAGACGGCCATAATGAACGACAATTACTACTTTGCGAAGTGCGCCTATGAACTTACCGCAACTTATTGCGATGGACCGGAACGTTCCTGAACTTAGGAGAATGTTATCAAATGAGTAGTCAAATTCATTTTAGCTTAATTCATGCAAATAAAATAAAATTAAATTACGAAAGTACAAAATACAACATTCGCAACAGCGGATGCGAGCACAGATTAATGATTAGTATCTACTAGTGATGTGCGGAATCGATTATCAATAATCGATTAATCGATTATTAAAATGATCGATTGCAATCGATTATGATTTTGAATAATCGATCATGATCGATTATGAAGAAACTAGCAGTTGCCCGCGACTTTGTTCACGTAAATTCATACAAATCTCAAACAAACTTGTATTCTCTATCCTCTATTGCTCTATTGTCCTCATTTCTCTCTCTCTCTCTCTCTCTCTCATACTAACATTTTTAGGGTTCCGTACCCGAAGGGTAAAAAACGGAGCCCTATTAATGTCACTCGGCTGTCTGTCCGTCTGTCCGCCGGTCACAGGTCTCTAGCTCGCAGACGAAATGAGTTACAAACCTGAAATTTTGGTATTTAGTGTAAAACGTTAACCCAAAATCAAATATTGAATTAGAAATTGAATTAAATTATTTTTCAGGGGGGCTCCCATACATGAAAAAGGAGCCGGAAAAAAAAAATTTCTTTACCCTAGCTTGTGGGGTATCATTGTTTAGAGCTCACTAAGTAGAGTACAAATATATATTTTTTTAATTTTTATCTCAAAAAATAAGGGAATGGGAGGCCATCAAAGTTGTCAGTTTTAGACCATTTTTGTGACGGGGGCTATCTCAAAAACTAAACTAGTTGGGAATATGATATTTCAGTATATTATATACTATATGCTCTATTTAAACAAAAAATACTGAAAACAACGATTTATTAAATAGTTTATAAGCTGTGACCAAAATAAACGAACATTTTTTTGGGTTTTTCTTTCACGGTTTGTTGCGATGTCTAGCTCGGAAATTAAATATTTCTTAGACCCAAAATATTATATTGTTCATAATTATGTACGGAACCCTGAAAGAGCGAGGCCCGACTCGCACTTGGCAGATTTTTCTTATATCGCAAGCTGTGGCAATCTATAAGTGGGTCTACATTATAACAATTTTTTTTTGTATATTTATATTGTTTGTTTAATCATGTTTTTTTTGTAACCTGTTGATTGTCCTCTTCAAATAAATAAACAAATAAATAAATAACTAAATGTAACTGCCTTGGGGGTGAAATTCCAGAAAATCCTGAAACACCTAAGTATTTATTTTAACTGAAAGCCGAAATTACCAATTTTCATGGAAATAGCTTGATTTGACGGAGTTTCTATATAATTTTCCATCCCCTATTTAAACGCCTTAGAGGTGGAATGTCCAGTAATCCTTTCTAAGGGGCTTATTACACTATACTATTTATTGGATCCTATATCTATGACTACTAGAAAAATGATAGTGTAATGCCTTTATTTCAAGGATAAAATCTATCTCCATTCCAAATTTCAGCCAAATTGGTTCAGTAGGTGCGGCGTTAAAGAGTAACAAACATACACACACACAAACTTTCACCTTTATAATATTAGTGTGATAGTGTGGATATTAGTGCGATAAATAGTTACCTAGTAGGTAGGTACATAGGTATATTTAATTTTAATCAATTACATTAGTTTTTAATTAAAAACTAATGTAATTGATTAAAATTAAATCTATTTAATTTTCTAATCTCTTTTGCAATAAATCTAAAAAATACTGTTTGTTTTTCTCTTCTCAGAACAGTCTAAAATAAATGCATGGGTTCAGAAAGTTTTTCCAGAAAGGAGACCTGTTTTTTCAGTTCTTTCTAAGAATTATTTCATAATCGATCAATAATCGATTAATAATCGATTATTTATCGATCACGCTTACTGGTGTAATCGATTATCAAAATAATCGAATCGGCACATCACTAGTATCTACGATAGATGCGAGTGCACAGACCATAAAACATTCACAGATTATTTTATTTGAATTTTAATGTTTTTGATTACCTACAGTCCATACCATATCCCAATGCAGTATTTGTAAACAGAAATGGCGTCAGATCACGTGATCATATTTGTCATTATAGTACTCATAGTGATGGAAGCAGAAGCAGGCAGATTGTGAATGGACGATTGAATGAATACATTCTTAAATCAATTATCGAAATATCGAGTGATTTTAAAAACAACCCTATAACGTTGAAAAATATATTATATAAACCTTTCAAACCGGATACTACATTTAATATTACTAGCTTTGTAGCGAGTTTTATTACATAGTGTTTTATCTGGTTATATCTGATTTAAAATAACATAATGCTTACCTAAAAAGTAAGAAATAGTTTTATTTGAGGGGGGGGAGTGCTCATCGATGCAAATGTTACCAATAAAAAAGCCAAGTCTTCGAAAAATAAAAACTAATAAGCAGCAGAGAACACCCGAAACGTACAACATCAAGAGAAGCAGCGAAACAAATGACCCCGCAACAACCGAATCAAACGATCAGACCCGATGCAAACATCATCAAGTGCAGTGCGAGCGAGACAGTTGACCACGCAATGGAAAGCGGTGGCGACACGACGACAGCGCGGCGCATCGGCACTCGGTACGCCACTGGCATCACAAACCGAAGACGACCGAAAATATCACTCGCTCGCTCGCTCCTTCTAGGACTCGGTGTTTGGTATGATGATAGTTAAGCGTTGGGAAGGACATTGGCAATATTTAGTTTAGGTATCACACAAGTGTAGCCACGGACGTCTACTAGTTAAAAAATATAAGTAGAAGTCGATTCGTTAAATAAGCAGCAAATGTTATCATTCTGGCATCGTTACCGAGTATCTTTATACGCTGACTTCCAGCTGGTACCTAATTTTGGCAAATCCCACAGTCGAATCGATGCTAAAAAACGATGCCGGCATCGGATGCGCCTTACTAAAACCGGCTTTACATTTGGCTGGATTCAGTGTGACTGAATTCAGACAATAAGCGTGGCTAATTAGAGCTTGCTCTTTACACTTGATCTAATTAGCTAGCTAACTCAGTATAACCAAGGATTCCGAAACTGTCGCACGTATTTATAGAGCTCTCATGGGACCATCAAAATATCAAAGAATAGGGCTGGCCTTGGCTATGGTTGCGTCGATCTCGATTTTAATTAATAAAAAAAGACGCAGGAAGTGTTGGATGAAAAAAATATTTGCTTTTAAGACAAAAACTATCTACAACGAATTATATATTTTATTAAATTTTTTCTTTCGACATCGCTGCTCAAAAAGTAAATGTAGTATACACTAGCTGATGCCAGCGACTTTGTCCGCTTGGATTCTTATAAATTTCATCCTCTACCCTTACCACCCCCTACCCACTTGGGGGTAGAATTTCCAAAATTCCAGAAACACGTAATTCTTTATTTTTAACTGACAATAGGTACAAAAACCGATTTTCATGGACATAACTTGATAAATGACGGACTTTCATTTAAACTTTCATCCCCTATTTAACCACCTTAGGGGTATAATTCGCAATAATCCTTTCTTAGTGTGCGCCTACGTCATAAAAGGAAGCTACTGTGAAAATTTCAAGTTTCTAGCTTCAGTGGTTTAGGCAGTGCGTTGATAATAAGTCAGTCAGTCAGTCAAGACAAGCCTCTGTATATTATTATAGATAACGCTCCTCAAAAGCGCTGCGTTCGGCGACTAATGAAGCGATATTATAAGTACTGGATGTGTGGGCACTCCACCTCGAGTGGCGGTCAGCGGACAACTGAACGTATTTTTTTGGCTAAATCGCTTTACACTTGGCTGGATTCAGCATGCTAACTGCAGTGTCGACTCTGACTGTCTAATTAGTGTGTCTTACTGTCTGAATGCCTTTACACTTGTCTTTCTCTAGAGTCTTTTTCATTTAGTGCACTGAATCCAGCCAAATGTAAAGGGCCCTTTAAACGGAAACGCCCATTTTGTTTTGTAATACACAGATAATACACTGACCGTTATAAAAGTTACTTCCAATTTTTACCGAATTTTAGAATCGATTAAACTCGTTCTCACTCGTTCATAACATTCACTCTATGGTTCACTTTTCGTTTTTCGCATAGATATAATATAATTATTATCTCTATGGTTTTTAGCACTAGGCATTTAGTCTATATCCATTCCTATGTCAAACTCTATAGTAGGTCATTACTCTGTGGTTTTATTTTGCGATTGTGGGCTAGATTTTTGTTAAAATATTTACGTAAACTGCTAAAATTGAATTGGTTTTGTGTGTATGAAGTTAATAAGTTTTACTTTGGGAAAAAAGATCATTGTGAGTGATTTGTTATAAGCAACAGTGAAAATATCGTAGGTACGCAAAAGTGAAATGTCGTGACAAGTATGGTTTGTTTACTTATACTGCATTACCTTCTGTGACGGACTGTAGTTGAACTGCAAAAGATTTGTTCATATTTTTGTGGTCTGTGGGCTAGTATAGTGAGGAGTGAGACTGAAGATGTAAATAAACCTATTTAAAACGTTTGAAACAAAATTTTGCCATTTTAAACCGTTTTAAACAGTTAAAAACTTTATACTTGATAACTTAAATGCCTAGCGCCATCTAGTATTCTGCCTTTCGAGGCAGAGTTATTTCGTAAAACTTTAATGATATCTGAATAATTTAAATTATCTGAACAAATAATAGAAAGCTTTACTTTTTTTACATTTTATACTTGATAAACACAATGCCTAGCGCCATCTAGTATCGAAAGGCAGAGATATTTCGTAAAACTTTTCTTTATTTTTCTCGGTTTTCTGAGCCTCTAGATCCCTGAAAGTTTTTATCTGAAAACTAGAGAATTTAAGTATTCCAAAAATAAATCTTTGCTGCACATTGATTTTTGACACGCCGCAAACGCCCATAGTTTTACTGGTCATGTCCAGTGTTATCCACTGCTGTATTCACAAATAAATAGAGGACATGACCAGTATCTATATAATAATAACTAGTAATAATATATTATAATAAGTTATAGTATAATAATGACCAGTATCTATATATACAGTAACTAGCTTTTGCCCGCGGCTTCGCTCGCGTGAATTTCGGTTTTTCACAAATCCTGAGGGAATTGTGGATTTCTGGTTCCCGTTCCCGCTCTCTTTTCCAACCATTATACTTACTTTCAAGGTAGTTTGCTATAGTGATCTACCTATAGCTGTAGATTTCGTTTTTTTTCAAAATCCCGTGGGAACTGTGGATTTTTCCAGGATAAAAAGTAGCCTATGTTTTAAGTCAGGGCATTATCTATCTCCGTTCATAATTTCAGCCAAATCTGTTAAGTAGTTGCGACGTTATAGAGTAACAAACATCCAAACATCTAAACATCCAAATATCCAAATATCCACACTTTCACATTTAGATAATTAATTATTTAAGAACTAAATAGCTTCAAATTATTTATTTATTTAGTTATTTATTTATTAATTTAGTTATTAATAATTTAGTATTTATTTAATTGCCTTCGGCCACCAGAGGGCGCAGCTATCGAGATTCCGCCTGCGGCCGTCAGAGGTCATTGCAATTGCTTCGAGTTTCCAGCTCCGGCCGCAAGAGTTTTGGCCACAAGAGGGCGCTGCGTTCGCTTCGAGTCTCCGACTTAGGCCGCCAGAGGGCACTGCGATCATTTTTAGTTTCCAAATTTGGCCGCTAGAGGGCGCTGCAATCGGTTTTTAGTTTCCAGTTTTGGCTACTAGAGGGCGCTGGTATTGCTTCAAGTTTCCGGCTTAGGCCGCCAGAGGGCACTGTGATCGTTTTTTAGTTTCTAGTTTTGGCCGCCAGAGGGCGCTGTGATCTTTTTTAGTTCCCATTAAAACTTTCATCCCCTATTTTACCACCCTTAAAAGAAGATTTTTCAAAATAAAATATTCAGAGTTTTATTATTTTAAACTAATAAACTAATAAACTAAATGCCGATTTTCAGGTCTGTAACTTTAAAAACATAGGACTTTCATACAAACTTTCTACCCCCATTTTACCCCCTTAGGGGAGGATTTTAGGGATATTAAATAGCCTATAACCTGCCCCAAAAGTTGGACTACCAAATGCAAAAAGAATTTTTCAAATCCGATAGGTACTTCCAGAGATTAGCTCGTTCAAACAAACAAACAAACAAACAAACTCTTCCGCTTTATTATATTAAGTATAGATAATATAATGTTTTAGGCGCAGTCTCCAGTGTCTACATAGAATTTTAAAAAGTGTATAAAGTATAAATCATAGAGATAATAGTAATAATCTAAGATATTGTAATATATACTCTAAATAGATGTCAAGTTTACATCTGTCTGTGGTCACAAGTTTTTTAATGACACTTGACGATGACACGTGACGTGCTAGTGATGTAACTATCGATATTTTGACTGTGAGGATCTATAGGGACACAAATACAATATGCGTGTTTAAATATGTGGACCATACTCTAATATTACATTATGCGAAAGTGTGTCTTTCTGTCTTTTACCTTTTCAGGGCCCATCCGATTTGGACGAAATTTTGTACACAGACAGCTTGCATCCCGGGAACCGATATCTAAGGCTACTTTTGTCTTGCAGTAGCAAAGCGTTCCTACAAGATTAATAAAATAAAAACCTAAGCTCACGTGAATGAAGTCTCGGGCATCATCTTGTTAGGAAATACAAGAATAATATGTTTCATATTATAGTATATTTTTAACCGACTTCAAAAAAGGAGGTTGTATGTATGTATATAAGTATGTTCGCGATTATCTCCGCAACTAATGAACCGATTTTGATGATTTTTTCACTATCATAATCTACATATTACTTTCAGAAAAGTTTTAGTGTACACATCGAAAAGTATACATATATATATAAAAAACACAAAATATACATATCCTTCTAGAACCTTTGTTGTGCCTTCTAGAACTGAAATAAAATCGAGTCTTTTTGGAGTCGATGAAACTTTATAAACGGTGTTTCGAAAATACGATCATACAAGCTATTTTTAAGAAAAATTAAACCGACTTCGGTCCAGCAATCTCAGAGGAGCCGGTGTACCAGTCAAAAATATTAGTGACATGTGGGTACATTTATGCGTGTAACTTCGCACATACGAATGGTAACTAGGTGTGTTATACATATACTAAAACCTTCCTGAAAGTACTATGTAGATTACAGTAGTGAATTGTTTTGTCTCGAAATACAAAATATTAAACCTATTTATATTAATAGGTAGTAATATTATACTTCGTGCAATTTGCACATTGCACACGTTGCACATTGCACGAAGAACCGATGGACGTTGGGGTCCCAAGGTGCTTGAATGGCGACCTCGCACCAGCAAAGGAAGCGTAGGTAGACCCCCCCACTCGATGGACAGACGATCTCAAGCGAGTCGCTGGTAGCCGCTGGAATCAGGCGGCACAAGATCGTGTGCTGTGGCGATCCTTGCAAGAGACCTATGTCCAGCAGTGGACGTCCATTGTTTGAAACGAACGAACGAACGAACGAATATTATACACTTACTAAATTTCTTTGAACATTAATGTTTATACGTCGTTTATTACGTTTATTACGTTTAATGTTAACGGAGTTAATGTGCGAATGGAAACTTCATTGGCGGAATTGTCATCTGCATTACAGACATCTATTGGTAACGGTTCTCTTGCCTTAAATTAAAAAAATCAGACGTGGTAGAACATTTTTCACGTTTCGCTTCAGCGTTTTTCATACACCAATAATAGCTTTTAGGGTAAAACTTTTAAAACGTGCCGCCTTGATATGGGTTATGGGATGGGGGGAGGGAGAGGGTAAATCATCCAGTGCTGAGGTTAGAATTGATTTTCGTTGTTTTCTTGAAAACGATGAATTACCTTATTATAAGAGTGTTAGCATTATACTCGTGGACCAAACATCTATCACTAATGACTATTTTATCTCTGAATTCGTGCCAAAGACTATTAAGTCCAACCCTAGTATTTGCATGTATTTTGCACCTTCACACAACACTAGCATGAAATTATGGTATTATTACAAATATTTGATTTTATTATAATTACCAATGTGTCTATATGCGGCAAAAATAATAGCGTTTGCTTTTAAGCGCCTCCATTTTAAATTGTTTTTGGGCACAAATCAATTAAGTGTGAAGTGTTTTGAACAAATATGACTGTGTTTCTGCGATGTCCAATATTGCAGTCTTATACTTTGTGCCCATTCATTTCTTATTTTTGGGTTCTTTGGAAATCTGTAACAAATAAAAATTTAGCGATCATGATACAACAATCTAGCACGCGGAAATACACGTAAGTATTCATTGTGTGTAGTGGCTACGGAATCTAATGTTCAAAAATTAAAAAAAACCCCGACATTCACCATTTTTTGATCGCGGCCATCTTGGATTTGCATGGTGTTATTCTACTAGTCAAGCCCTTTCATTTGATACCCATATTAACGGAGTTGTGAAAAATAAATAATCTACCATTTTGTAGCGGCGGCCATCTTGCAGCGATTTTCATCAAAATAGCTGACAACACTTTCGACTAATTCACCTTTCAAACAAAAAAACCGCGTTCAAATCGGTTCACCCGTTTTAGCGCTACAGAGGAACAGACAGACAGACAGACACACACACATACACACACACACACAACACACACACACAGACACATCAAACTTAACACCCCGTCGTTTTTGCGTCGGAGGTTAAAAATTTTATCGCACGTAATCGATATGCAATTTTAGTACATCACTATGCTAAAAAACATAACCTTTATTAGTCAACAGAAAATATTTAAAAAATAGGCAAAAATCGGTGTAGAAATGAACACGATGACGATTTCCAAAAACTACAAATAACGTTACATAATTTTAGATTATATTTACATACAAAACTATCAAAACTCACCGATGAAATGATAATGTTTCTTTAAAATTTTCTTTTCGGCCCCTATAGGAATTACATTCTTTCACAACACAGGACATTATAATAAAACTACGGAAAATTTATCAAAAATAACTTAAGATCAAACATTTATAAATTCTTGTAAGAAGAACACCAAAATAATAAAAATTTATCAGCCTCGTAATGTATGTTTTTGGAAAATTATGATGCGACTAAATTCAATGGTCAATTGACATAAAACATGCAAAAACAATATCTAAACAATCCATAAAGTAATGATGGTTTATGAGACGTACCTATTTAATTTGGTAGGATTAAATTTATTAAAATTTAACAAATAAGTCCATTTGACAATCAATTTAGTGACATGCTTAGAAATAATAAAAATCAGCCAAGTGCGAGTCGGGCCTCGCTCTTTCAGGGTTCCGTACATAATTATGAACAATATAATATTTTGGGTCTAAGAAATATTTAATTTCCGAGCTAGACATCGCAACAAACCGTGAAAGAAAAACCCAAAAAAATGTTCGTTTATTTTGGTCACAGCTTATAAACTATTTAATAAATCGTTGTTTTCAGTATTTGTTGTTTAAATAGAGCATATAGTACATAATATACTGAAATATCATATTCCCAACTAGTTTAGTTTTTGAGATAGCCCCCGTCACAAAAATGGTCTAAAACTGACAACTTTGATGGCCTCCCATTCCCTTATTTTTTGAGATAAAAATTAAAAAAATATATATTTGTACTCTACTTAATGAGTTCTAAACAATGATACCCCACAAGCTAGGGTAAAGAAAAAATTTTTTTTTCCGGCTCCTTTTTCATGTATGGGAGCCCCCCTGAAAAATAATTTAATTCAATTTCTAATTCAATATTTGATTTTGGGTTAACGTTTTACACTAAATACCAAAATTTCAGGTTTGTAACTCATTTCGTCTGCGAGCTAGAGACCTGTGACCGGCGGACAGACGGACAGACAGACAGACAGACAGACAGCCGAGTGACATTAATAGGGCTCCGTTTTTTACCCTTCGGGTACGGAACCCTAAAAAGCAAGTGCGATTCGGTGTTTCATTTACACCTAGACAGGAGTCATTTAGGTTAGGTGAGTACAATAACTGTACCTCAAGTTAATTTTTAGCTTCAGATCTCTTAGTTAATAGATCAATGGTAATAATATTATCTCTATGGTATAAATAGATACTAATCATTAATCTGTGGATATTACTTTACTTACGTGTCATCAGAATTCTGACGTTTTGAAGTTTGTTTTCAATTTTTCATGTTGATCCGTGATTGCTTTTCAATTTGAAATAAACTTTTCTTATTTAATTTGAATTTCAATGGCGGGAATACCTGTGGCTACGAAGTTTATTTTAGTAATAAGTTTAATTTCCAATTGTGTTCATTCCGCTCTATTTGAAAGCGACTCTTGCTATTCTTTTGGTAGTGGTAATGTGTTTCCTGGCGGAGCTCGAAAAATTGATCATAAATTACAGTTTACAAAAGCTATGAGTATGTTTTATTACGAAGAATCAATAATTCTTGTATTCTTCAGATATTATGGAAGAGTTAATATATTGTTTTCATTGGTTTTAGTTTCGAAACCGGCCCCGGAGTGGGAGGCGACAGCAGTTGTAAATGGAGAGATAACACAGCTTTCTTTATCTAGTTTTAAGGGAAAATATTTAGTGTTCTTCTTTTACCCGTTAGATTTGTAAGTATATCCCTATATTTTAGAATTTTATTTCAAAATAAAGTTACCGCCTATGAATGCCCTACTTCTGGGCAAAGACCTTTTCCCGGAGAGCTTGAGAGGGAGTCTTACAGCGATGCCACACTGAGCGTTGCGGTGCCGCAACATAGTTATATGTCAGATACATGGCTGGTGCTCCGTTGTGGGCATATATTGTGTGTATTTTGTTTACAAGCAAATAAGCACTGTGATGTTGCAGCGCACCATGAATTCAACAAAGGCTATGTTGATACCGTAACACGCTATATGACATCGCTTTTGAATCCATCACACTATTTAGCCCATGCTGAAATCTGCAGATTTTTTTTACTACAAAGCACACCAATTATAATAGAGTACATCCACAGCTTTATTGCATCTAGTTATTTGCAGAAAAGAATAATAAAATTGAACTTAAACATTATTTTTAGCACTTTTGTATGCCCCACTGAAATATTGGCATTCTCTGAAAGAATCGAAGAATTCAAAAAAATTGACACTGAGGTTGTGGCATGTTCAGTCGATTCGCACTTTACTCACCTTGCTTGGATCAACACTCCACGAAAAGAGGGTGGACTTGGAAAAATAAATATACCACTTTTAAGTGACCTCACACATTCAATCGCCAAGGATTATGGTGTGTATTTAGAAGACTTGGGTCACACATTGAGAGGGTTGTTTATAATTGATGATAAAGGCATTTTGAGGCAAATCACAATGAACGACTTGCCAGTGGGCCGGTCAGTTGATGAGACATTGAGGCTGGTGCAAGCTTTCCAGTACACTGATCAACACGGAGAGGTGTGCCCAGCTGGATGGAAACCAGGACAGGATACTGTAAGTGTTTATTGCAACCTGAATAAAAATTTAAATTAGCACTAGCTCAAGTGCCAAAAATTATACTTTGTTTTGAATTTAAGTTAGGCTGTATGTTAATAGATTTTTTTCTTTAAAATTTCATTAGCAGTTATAATAATTCAATAATATTTACGTATCATTATGTGAAATAATATATTTATTTCAAATAAGAATTTTTTTCCAGATCATTCCCAACCCATCTGAAAAGAAGAAGTACTTCCAAAAAGTTGCCGATTAGGATGAATTACTATTTTATTGATTTGAATAACTTTTTTTTTATTACTTATTTTTTTTTTTTTGGGGGCTTTTATCCAACATGGACATGCCAGCTCCATCGTAACCTAAATTATCAATAACTTTTACAGTTGTTACTGAAGCTTCAGGGTTTTATTAATTTTAATACAAAAAGTGTAATGTTCACTGTTTTAATTGAAAAGTGATGAACTATTTTTTTATATCTATTGAAATATTTAATCTTTTAAAATCTATTTACATTTAACACAATATCCATGATCATAATCAGTAGGAACTAGCTGATGCCCACAACTTTGAGTGTATTAAGATTTTCATAAATCCAATGGCAGCTCTTTGATCTGCGATAAAAAGTATCAGGTTCAGGAGTTTAGCCTTGAAAAGAAAACAGACATTACACACACTCACTCACTCACACAATCTGAGATTATAATACATGACAATTTTTTTAATTGGATAAACTGTTTTATAATAGCAATTATTTGTTATCAACTTGTTAATGTAACTCATATCACAATTTGCATCATCACAATTAAAGTAAAGTTGCTTCATGCTTGCATTTATTACTTATTTACTTTGCATTAAAAACTACAATGTTTGAATTTTTAAACTACTGTAATGTTATACTATATAAGTAATCCTGTCTGTGTAATAGCAATTTTTTATAAAGTATGTTCATAAAAAGAAATATTTTTAAATATTCTGATGATTTTTATATAAATATCCAGTGATGACTGATTGTTGCATTTTTGCCTAAACATAATTGTACAATAATTATATGGAAAGTAATAAATTTATTTTTATAATGAAGTTTTCAATTTTCATTTTTTTTTTATATTTTTCAATAAAAATTGATAACAGCTAAACTATAACTATAATAATAAAATAAATCATTTATTTGGTGAAACGACTTCATATTTCACGCAGGTTCAGTATCAGTCCAAACTTAGGTTTTTGCAGTACTTGTCACTAAAATAAATATTCATAATGCTTTCAACACAGAGCTGCTCCCGATTTTATCTAAGAGCTGCATCAGTCAGTGATGATTGGCTGAATTAATAGTATTCTTGCTGCAAGAATGCATTTTTGCCAATAGTGAGCACAGTCAGCCAAGGTGAATGGGATTTCACACTAACAATCAGTTTTAAATTATATCTTGGTATTAGTGAACTGATTGGAGAAAAAGTAAAATTGTGAGGTTAAATTGTTTTATTTTATAACAAATAAGTACGTATAACAAATAACAAAAAATTACAACTGATTATGTATGTATTTACTACTAAAAGTGGTCTGCCATTCAGTTTCTGCATCATTCAGCCATCTTATAAGTGTTACAGCTGAAAAGAGTTTCTACCCTTTTAAGTTAATCTAGTTTTTAAACCATTTCTCAAACTTTTTCTCATGCATAAAGTATTAAATACAGAGTTACCACAATAATTTTTTACCTACATTAGTTAGATATTATTGCAGCTTGCTTGCCCAATCATTCCAACTACCAAGATAATTTTTCACACTGAAACGAAGAGAATAAGGTACCAGGAATAAAAGTTTTATCAAAAAATATTGAATTTTGAACATAAGTATTTGTAAGCTTAGCTTTTCTGTACTAACTTTTTATATCCTAAGTTTATAGTGTTTTGCTGTGCCATTCCAGACCTCTTCCCAATCATGCAGTAAAATATAATTTCACTTTCCTCTGTAGGTTTTGGCCTGTTGTATATTGCTTGGAATTCACTTTCAGGCATGGTGCCTAAAGCTGTTGAGACATTGCCTACTGTAAAATAACAATAAATTATATAAATAAAAAATAGAAGACAAGCTTTTCATGCTCTTGTCAATTATGTGTGTCACAAAACAATACAATTAATAGTAAAAACATTTCTTTGATTTTTAAACAGGGAGTTCTGATTTCTAAGCCCAGCCAAAATGCTTGTAATAACTAGCTTTTGCTTTCAACTTAACTAACATGGATTTAGGATTTCTGAAAATCCTGAAGTGTAGAATAAATAAATAGCCTAGATGAATTTCCTTGCATCCAATCCAAGTGCCTGCAAAATTCTTACAAAATTAATTCATCCATTTAGTTTTGTATGGTTAGAAGATTTTGATTGCACAAACAGAATAGTTAACCTTGGTCCTTGATCTGAAAATAAAACTTTACAGGCTAAATGATAGTGGCCAAATATGTCTGGGAGTTGGTCCAAAAATAGCCAAAAAGTGAGACATAATGTGGCTAATTCTGTTGTATAAGCCGCGCCAATAAAGAAAGGAATCTAAAATGGCGGCTTGTACTTGTAATGACAAGTACAGGTTGGACCGTCAGCAAAAAACGAAGCGAAACTGAACTGCTGTATGTGTAGCTATACAGACCACATCATCATCATCATGATCAACCCATTACCGGCTCACTACAGAGCACGGGTCTTCTCTCAGAGTGAGAAGGGTTTTTGGCCATAGTCTACCACGCTGGCCAAGCGGATTGGCAGACTTCACACACCTTTGAGAACGTTATGGAGAACTCTCAGGCATGCAGGTTTCCTCACGATGTTTTCCTTCACCGTTAAAGCAAGTGATATTTAAATACTTAAAACGCACATAACTCCGAAAAGTTAGAGGTGAGTGCCCGGGATCGAACCCACGACCTCCGATTAGAAGTCGGTCGTCCTAACCACTAGGCTATCACAGCTTTTAAAATTTTATTAATTTAAAAAAACAGACCACATAAATGCTTTTAAAATTAGAAAGTACGGAGCGCGTCAAGACAGTATGCAAGCAGTTACAGACTGATTATTTTTTTGCGCGCTGTAACTAGGTGTGTGAGTAAAGACAGGAATAACGTGCGAGTGAGAGGGAATGATTAGCGACGCCATTTATAATTCCTTTCTTTATTGGCGCGGGTTATACACAATCTCTAAACCTAAACTAAATTGACAGGTTTAAAAATAGTGCTATCCCCTTCAGCAGGGAGGATTGTGAAAGAGACAGGAATATATTTAGACCTGTCATTTTAGTTTAGATTTAGAGATTGTGTACAACAGAATCGGCCACATTGTCTAATTTCTCACTCTTCTGTCTAATTTCATGTAAAATGAAAGGTTTATAATATAGAATTAAAATTGGTCAGAGTGAGGTTAAGTAATAATAAGTTTATTTATAACTAAGAGGTTATTAATCTCAGAACATTTTATTACAGCCATCTTCTATATATTCCTCATTATATTAATCGATTATCTTAATGTTTTATGACTGGTGTTACCTTTTAAAATACTTGATAATAGAAAACAAAAATATTTTATTATTTGTGGCTACATAAAGAACGGGTGGGGAACATGGGCTTCGATTGTAGGGCTATATTAAAATTATTCAGAGATATCAAGTATCAGTTAAGAAGATTTGATTGATGTATAAATCCACCATTGGACTGGATGAGAGGAAATACAATTGAGATAAGCATGCATGCTGACATATTTTTTGTTTTTAGTAATGAACCATAACTAGACTATTAATTATTATTGTATGCTCTTAAAAAGCTGGTAAGTTTGTTAGATTGCTGTACATATGTACATGCACCTGTAATACATAAATGTTAATCTATAACTAATTGAAGCAAATATCAACTTATTGTTACTGGAAGTCACCCAGACAGATTTAAATGCCTTTCTACTACTAGCCATAGTTGCTGAACTACATTGTAATTTTTCGTTTGGCATATATCCTTGGCCATTCTTGGACTATACTCGCCAACTGTCCTTTAAATGAAAATAGAAGAAGGGTTTTTAACTTGCATGGAATGTTAATGCTGTTGGGAATTTTTCCATATTCCTTTACTTCCTCAGGTTCTCTAACATCAACAATCCAGATTTTTTCGTTAGATGTTGCACTTTTGACATAGTCATAATCAACAGTCAGTTCCTCCACCTTTACTTTCTCAGAATAAAGACGTTGAGGAATGGTTTGTGTGTTTTTTACATGAACCGCATCTGTTAATGATAAAGTATGATCAATATTGTTTACACTAATTCATTTCTATTAACGAAGAGTGGGTGATTACTTACGAATGGAAGAAATATTTCTTGTACATCGCCGTAGCGGTTGAACTGCTGACCTTAAAAACTGGATATGCAATGAAATGTAAATTTTGTTATTTACAACCCGTCGCAGCATCATTAACGTACGATTTTTTTCAGTTTCTCAAAATCAGTTTTAATGGCAAGTAAATGTAAGTATTTAAATTGAGTAACTATGTAATAAATAAAAATACTTTGTATATAAGTAGTTATTGATTAATGTCTTTTTGCGAATTGATAATTACTAAATGATAATTATTTATTGTTTGTTCACAATTTTTTGCCGAAATAAAATATATGACATGTCACCGTGACACTTGACAGACGTGAAGTTTCGCCAACATGGCACACATTAACACTATTTTTTTAGTACATATATAGTTTGTAAATCGATTTTAGATATCCTTCTTTCTCGAAAAATCGATTTTCTTATCATTATATCCAAGGTTATAAATATACATATTGTATTCTGTGTAGACACTGGAGACTGCGCCTATAATTATTTTATTGAAGGCAAGATCATTTCAGAATCTCATGAAAAATAGGGAAATGAAATTCCAAGGTTAGCAACACTACGGCTGCCCTAGCGACAAACAAAGTAACTGACATTTTTTTGTGAAATTGACTTTTTGCATTAACAAAAGTTTTATGTCGAGTAGTTTTTTACCACAGTTTAATATTTCAAATAACTTGAACCGTTTACTGAAATTTAAATTGCCCAAACAAAGTATCTGTACTCACTAACCCGGAATATAAATGCAAAAACCAAGTAAACAACAAGCACAACACAAAAACAAAGTAATTGGATGTTGATTACTTTGTTTTTGTATTTAAAATGCAGTTGCTTGATTTTTCGTTTCGTGAAACGATCCCAGGTAAGGTGTTCTGAATGTAATTACTTTGTTTATCACTAGGGCAGCCGAGCTAACCTAGTGTTGCTTACTACAAAATTTAATTTCCCTATTTTTCATGAGATTCTGGTCGATCTTTACCTACCTAGGCTATTTTTTCTCTCAAGTTTTTCTATACGAGACAAAGCAACTCCAGACCTGTTCAAGGCCAAATTTTTTGCTTCAACGTTTTGTTTTGTGCTCAGAATCGATAGTTTTCTATATAAATATATATAGATACTAGTGTTGCGCTCGGTGCGCGAGCTGCAAGCAGCTCGCGGGCCTTGTAGTCTCTTCAATATTCATAAAATAAAGAAATTCCAGAATATTCTGGAGAGTCTCTTGAAAGATAGAAAGAAATATCGGTATCACGTTTCGTATCTTTTCTGAAAGGACACTAATGAGTTCTATGCATGCGTTTAGTGGAAAAAAAGATGTATACAAAAATGTTCTGGAGAGCCACTTGAAAATTAAAAAGAAATTTTGTATGGACACGAATTTTTTTTGTTCCGTATCTATCTTTTTTTTTTGGCTCACCAAAGGGCCTAAGGTCTTGAACATTTTTAGTTTCCGGACCATGCCTCTATGATTGATAGTTTATGAGGGCCGTTAGGGTACTCTGGTAATTTTTCCACATTCACTACGTTTTGTATTTTTTGTGAAAAAAAAAATCTTTATGTTCTATTTATACGTGTAGTGGGGGGAAAAAGTTTCATACAAAAATGTCTAAGAGAGCCTCTTGCAAAGAACCCAAAAAATTTGTATGGAGAAAATTTTTTTTTGATCGGCGGCCATCTTTTTTTTACCGGTTCACCCAATGGCCCAAGGTCTTAAACAACATTTGTTTGGGACCATGCCTGTATGACTGGTAGTTTTGGAGGACCTATGAGGTACTCGGGTAAATTTTCCACAATCATGACGTTTCAGAATTTTTCTAAAGGAAGACCCATAAGTTCGACATGTATAAATAGTTAAGGGAAAAGGTTCCATACAAAATTGTTCTGGAGAGCCTCTTGAAAAGAATCCAAAAAATTTGTATGGAGAAAATTTTTTTTTGTTCGGCGGCCATCTTTTTTTTACCGGTTCACCTAATGACCCAAGGTCTTTAATAACATTTGTTTGGGACCATGTCTGTATGACTGGTAGTTTTGGAGGACCCATGAGGTACTCTGGTAAATTTTCCACATTCATGACGTTTCATAATTTTCTGCAGGAAGACCCATAAGTTCTACGCACATAAATAGTGAAAGGAAAAAAGTTCCATACAAAATTGTTCTGTAGAGCCTCTTGAAAATTACCCAAAAAATTTGTATGGAGAGAATTTTTTTTTGTTTGGCGGCCATCTTTTTTTTACCGGTTCACCTAATGGCCCAAGGTCTTTAATAACATTTGTTTGGGACCATGTCTGTATGACTGGTAGTTTTGGAGGACCCATGAGGTACTCTGGTAAATTTTCCACATTCATGAAGTTTCATAATTTTCTGAAGGAAGACCCATAAGTTCTACGCACATAAGTAGTGAAGGGAAAAAAGTTCCATACAAAATTGTTCTGGAGAGCCTCTTGAAAATTAGGAAATTTTTTGTATGGAGACGAAATTTTTTTTGTATGGTGGCCATATTTTTTTTACCGGTTCACTCAATGGTCCAAGGTTTTGAACATTTTTTGTTTCGAGACGATACCTCTCCGACTGATAGTTTTCGAGATCCCCTAGGGCACTCTAGTCAGTTTTCCACGTTCAGCTCTCTCTATAATTTTGGTGACCTAGAATTTTTGAATTTTACACATGTGATAGTTTTCTATATTTAAATTAGACTGTCAGCCGTCAACCGTCATGTTATTTAGTTTGTTGATAATATGGCAGAATTCAATTTTCAATAAAGCCTTTTAATCGGGTATCTATTATTTCAATTTATTGAAAATTGATTTTAAAATGGACAAATATTTACGTCCGGATCGTTTTGAAGGAGATCCTTCCTCAAGTAAGGACCAATCCAATCAATGGATTCATTGGAAGACGAACTTTGGTAACTTTCTCAATTCTATTAAGGTCAAAGAAGAACAGGTCATCGATGAGTCCTATAAATTTCAATTGCTGCAAAATCATCTGTCATCAACAATTTTCATGTATGTTAAGGACTGCACGAGTTACGAAATCGCATTATCTAAATTAGATACATTATTCATAAAGCCACCAAATGAAATCTTCTCTAGATACAAACTTACCAAGAGGCAACAAAGACCTGATGAAAATATAGACCAATACCTTCAGGCTCTACAACTACTATCTAAAGACTGCAATTTCAAACAAGTTACAGCGGAACAAAATTGTAATGAATATAATATTCGAGATGCTTTTATCGCTGGCCTTAACTCATCAACTATACGGCAACGATTATTAGAAAAAAGCACATTGACACTTCATGATGCTTTCCAACAAGCAAGAGCTATGGAAACGGCAGAAACAAATAACGAAATATATAAGCATCCACCATCAGCATCAACGTCATTTGATCAAAGCGCGTCTACGTATCATCAAAAAAAGGAACAGCTTTGCTATTTCTGCGGAAATAAATTACATCTACGACGATACTGTCCAGCGTCGACGGCAACCTGTCTTAAATGTGGAAAAAAGGGTCATTTTTCTAAAGTATGCAAATTAAAAGAGAACCGACAACAACAACAATCCAATGCGGCTGTAGATGTAGATACAACAAATTCAGTCCCAGATGCCGAATCTCATAATGTATTAGCTATTATAGCCTCGACTGATTTATTAAACAAAGCTACGATTTCTATAAAAATCAATGACACAATCGATGTTAACGCTCTCATCGATACCGGGAGTACGTCTAGTTTCATCAACAATAGCCTAGTCGAACGATTTAATCTAGGAAAAGTTTTATGCATCCACCAAGTTTCAATGGCATCATCTCAATTGATTTCGAATATTAACGGAAAATGTTTATTAAATATAAACATCCAAGGTCAGTCTTTTAGAGCAAACTTATATGTCATGGAAAATCTTTGTGCGGATGTCTACTGGGCCATGATATACTAAAGAGATACAAATCACTTGAAATCAGCTTTGGTGGACCTCACTCGACCCTCAAGTTGATGTGCACTGTGCCTCCAATGAAGATTGATCCTGTAAGCATTTTCGCTAATTTACAAGAAAACTGGAGGCCAATTATTACAAAATCGAGGAAATTTTCAGATATTGATAGGGAGTTTATATCCTCCGAAATAAAAACACTCTTGGCACAAGGTATAATAGAACCTAGCCATTCGCCCTGGCGAGCGCAAGTTTTAGTTACATCGAACGAAAATCATAAAAGAAGAATGTGTATTGATTATTCGCAAACTATAAACAGATTCACTTATTTAGACGCATACCCTCTACCAAGTATTGATGGAATTATTAATAAAATAGCAAGATATCGGGTTTTCAGCAAAATAGATCTCAAAAGCGCGTACCACCAGATACCGATTTTGGAGCACGAAAAGCCTTTAACAGCTTTTGAGGCGGATGGTAATCTTTATCAATTTTGTAGGATACCATTCGGCGTCACAAATGGTGTTGCAGCATTTCAGCGTGCTATTAATAATATAATATCCAAAGAAAAATTAAAAGGTACGTATGCTTATTTGGACGACATCACGATATGCGGAATAAACCAAGAAGATCATGACATGAAATTGAGTCAATTTCAAAATGTTGCAACGCGCTACAACATAACAATAAATCGTGACAAAAGCGAATTTTCAAAGAAACAAATTAATGTTTTGGGATACAATATATGTAATGGAATAATTAAACCAGATCCAGATCGATTACGGCCACTTTTAGAGCTACTAGCACCAAGTGACTCCGCTTCTCTACGACGCGTTATGGGTTTATTTGCTCATTATTCTAGATGGATTCCAAAATTCTCTGACAAAATTCGTCCTTTTATATCAACTGAAAACTTTCCACTCAACAGTGAAAATCTTAAATTATTTCAAGCGTTGAAGAAAAAGATAGCTGAGGCATCCTTGCAAGCTATAGATAATAACATGCCTTTTATTGTTGAAACAGACGCCTCAGACTTTGCCATAGCTGGCACATTATCCCAAGATAAGAGACCTATAGCTTTTTTCTCTAGGACATTAACTAACTCCGAACGTAATTACCCTGCAATAGAGAAAGAAGCTTCAGCCATCGTAGAATGTTTGAGAAAATGGAGAGAATTATTGATTGGCCGACATTTTCGTCTCATAACAGATCAGAAATCTATATCTTTCATGCTAGATCAAAAACACTCATCAAAGATAAAAAATGATAAAATTCTGCGCTGGCGATTGGAACTATCTAGCTACAACTTCGATATCGTTTACCGACCAGGTAATCTAAACATAGTAGCTGACGCTTTGTCACGAGTAGCAGCAACCACAACAAATTTAGCCAGAGTTTTTGATCTTCACAAACAACTCTGTCACCCTGGAGTGACTAGAATGACACATTGGGTTAGAAGCAAGAATTTACCGTATTCTATTGAAGATATTAGACAAGCGACAACATCATGCAATATTTGTGCAGAACTTAAACCACGATTTTGTAAAATTCAAGGTAAACTAATTAAAGCAACGGCGCCATTTGAAAGAATTTCAATCGACTTTAAGGGACCACTTCCCACGAATAATAATAATCGCTACATACTAACGGTTATTGATGAATATTCGAGATTTCCTTTTGCATTTCCTTGTGCAGATCTGAGCTCTGAAACAGTGAAAAAGAAACTCACCGAACTTTTTTCTATTTTTGGAATGCCAACTTACGTACATTCAGATCGCGGTACAGCTTTCACATCAGAAGAACTAAAACAGTTTCTACATAGCAAGGGAATTGCAACGAGTTACACTACGCCTTATAATCCTCAAGGTAACGGACAAACTGAAAGGTACAATGGCATTATTTGGAAAACAATTCAATTGGCTCTAAAAAATGAAAATCTTCCGATAACAAAGTGGCAGCATGTTTTAACTCAAGCTTTACATTCCATTAGGTCTCTATTGTGCACCGCTACAAACTGTACTCCACATGAGCGTATGTTTTCACACCCCAGGAGATCTTCTAACGGACAAACTTTACCGTCATGGCTAGTACCGGGACGAATCTTGATAAGAAACAATGTAAGAACTAGCAAAAATGATCCTCTAGTCGAAGAAGGTGATCTTTTGGAAGTGAATCCGTGTCATTCTAGGGTACGATTATCAAGCGGCAGAGAGGCTATAGTATCAAACAGACACCTGGCACCAACTGGTCGGAATCTAGAAGATGAAAGTGACGAAGACGACGAAAACATTAATGAATCTCAATATTTTGATATTTCTTCACAGTCAGACACATCAAATTCAGATTCTAGGGAACCCACAACCTCAACACCGGATTCAGAGAATGATGTATCTGCTCCACCGACTTCAAGCTCACAAGATCCTGGGTCAAATGAACTGGTAACTTCGACTCCGAATTCAACACAACCAGTCATCGAACCGCGGCGTACAAATAGACAGAGACGGCCTCCGATTTACCTCGCAGACTATGCGAGGTAATAAGGCGGGAAGAATGTGATAGTTTTCTATATTTAAATTAGACTGTCAGCCGTCAACCGTCATGTTATTTAGTTTGTTGATAATATGGTTAGTTCCCGGTTAGTTCCCACTAGTTCAACTGAGTAGTTCAACCGTTGAACTAGTGAGACTTTTTTGTCCCATTAGTTACTAAACCAAACTAGCTTCTGCCCGCAGCTTCGCCCGCGTTAATTTCGGTTTTTCACAAATTCCGAGGGAATCGTGGATTTCCAGTTCCCGTTCCTGCTTCCACTCTCTTTTCCAAGCTTTATACCTATTTTCAAGGAAGTATGCTATAGTAATCTACCTATAGCTGCAGTTATAGATTTCGGTTTTTTTATAATCCCGTGGGAACTGTGGATTTTCCCAGGATAAAAAGTAGCCTATGTGTTAAGTCAGGGCATAATCTCGCCTTTATTTGCCTTTATAATATTAGTGTGATTATTAATCATTCCACTATTTTTAAGTCACTACTGCAACGTTTGTAGCAAAATTGGTAAGCTCACCCTAATACTGACTTGTAATCGAACAAAAAAAAGATTCCAATAGTTAGCTTAATTAAAAATACATATTATAGTTTTTTATAAATATAATAAATCTTTGCCACGTCTATACATTGTATTTGAACTAAACGAACTACGAGCATATATTTTACCAGCTTGGTCTGGTCAAAACTAAATTTGAAATAGTAAAAAATAGTATACTTACAGCAGACAGCACACAGGTGAGCTACGTGATCATGGGTATTAAACGCTATTATTATTATTATAAATTAATTAATTTCAATTTTGACTTAATTTAATCTGATGAATTCCCCGCACTACGCACTACCTGAGTTCAACTATATTGTCCCATTAGTTCAACTTTTTAAAAAACTAGATTCAGTTGAACTAATGGGACAAAAAAGTCTCACTAGTTCAACGGTTGAACTACTCAGTTGAACTAGTGGGAACTAACCGATAATGGTATGGCAGAATTCAATTTTCAATAAAGCCTTTTAATCGGGTATCTATTATTTCAACACACATGGAAAGTATGGTGAAAAAGTTCCATACAAAATTGTTCAGGAGAGGTGATCAGTCCGTAACTTCAAGTAGCTTGATATATTATTATTCTGATACTATCGAGTAATAAGACATTTTCGTATCGAAAGAAAATTATCGAGTATTTAATGTTCTTTGTTCGTATCGTTTTGTTCCTAGGACCACTCTAAAAGGTGTAACCATTGATCTATTAACTAAGAGATCTGAAGCTAAAAATTAACTTGAGGTACAGTTATTGTACTCACCTAACCTAAATGACTCCTGTCTAGGTGTAAATGAAACACCGAATCGCACTTGCTTTTTATTATTTCTAAGCATGTCACTAAATTGATTGTCAAATGGACTTATTTGTTAAATTTTAATAAATTTAATCCTACCAAATTAAATAGGTATGTCTCATAAACCATCATTACTTTATGGATTGTTTAGATATTGTTTTTGCATGTTTTATGTCAATTGACAATTGAATTTAGTCGTATCATAATTTTCCAAAAACATACATTACGAGGCTGATAATTTTTTATTATTTTGGTGTTCTTCTTCCAAGAATTTATAAATGTTTGATCTTAAGTTATTTTTGATATATTTTCCGTAGTTTTATTATAATGTCCTGTGCTGTGAAAGAATGTAATTCCTATAGGGGCTGAAAAGAAAATTTTAAAGGAACATTATCATTTCATCGGTGAGTTTTGATAGTTTTGTATGTAAATATAATCTAAAATTATGTAACGTTATTTGTAGTTTTTGGAAATCATCATCGTGGTCAATTCTACACCGATTTTTGCCTATTTTTTAAATATTTTCTGTTGACTAATAAAGGTTATGTTTTTTAGCATAGTGATGTACTAAAATTGCATATCGATTACGTGCGATAAAATTTTTAACCCCCGACGCAAAATCGACGGGGTGTTATAAGTTTGATGTGTCTGTGTGTGTGTATGTGTGTGTGTCTGTCTGTCTGTCTGTCTGTTCCTCTGTAGCGCTAAAACGGGTGAACCGATTTGAACGCGGTTTTTTTGTTTGAAAGGTGAATTAGTCGAAAGTGTTGTCAGCTATTTTGATGAAAATCGATGCTAATGATGATGCAAATCCAAGATGGCCGCGATCAAAAAATGGTGTCGGGGGTTTTTTTTTTATTTTTTGAACATTAGATTCCGTAGCCACTACACACAATGAAAAACGTGTATTTCCGCGTGCTAGATTGTTGTATCAAGATCGCTAAATTTTTATTTGTTACAGATTTCCAAAGAACCCAAAAATAAGAAATGAATGGGCACAAAGAATAAGACCGCAATATTGGACATCGCAGAAACACAGTCATATTTGTTCAAAACACTTCACACTTAATTGATTTGTGCCCAAAAACAATTTAAAATGGAGGCGCTTAAAAGCAAACGCTATTATTTTTGCCGCATATAGACACATTGGTAATTATAATAATATCAGATATTTGTAATAATACCATAATTTCATGCTAGTGTTGTGTGAAGGTGCAAAATACATGCAAATACTAGGGTTGGACTTAATAGTCTTTGGCACGAATTCAGAGATAAAATAGTCATTAGTGATAGATGTTTGGTCCACGAGTATAATGCTAACACTCTTATAATAAGGTAATTCATCGTTTTCAAGAAAACAACGAAAATCAATTCTAACCTCAACACTGGATGATTTACCCTCTCCCTCCCCCATCCCATAACCCATATCAAGGCGGCACGTTTTAAAAGTTTTACCCTAAAAGCTGTTATTAGTGTATGAAAAACGCTGAAGCGAAACGTGAAAAATGTTCTACCAGGTCTGATTTTTTTAATTTAAGGCAAGAGAACCGTTACCAATGGATGTCTGTAATGCAGAAGAAAATTCCGCCAATGAAGTTTCCATTCGCACATTAACGGAGTGACGTATAAACATTAATGTTCAAAGAAATTTAGTAAGTGTACAATATTCGTTCGTTCGTTCGTTTCAACCAATGTCCACTGCTGGACATAGGTCTCTTGCAAGGATCGCCACAGCACACGATCTTGTGCCGCCTGATTCCAGCGGCTACCAGCGACTCGCTTGAGATCGAGTGGGGGGTCTACCTACGCTTCGTTTGCTGGTGCGAGGTCGCCATTCAAGCACCTTGGGACCCCAACGTCCATCGGTTCTTCGTGCAATGTGCAACGTGTGCAATGTGCAAATTGCACGAAGTATAATATTACTACCTATTAATATAAATAGGTTTAATATTTTGTATTTCGAGACAAAACAATTCACTATTGTAATCTACATAGTACTTTCAGGAAGGTTTTAGTATATGTATAACACACCTAGTTACCATTCTTATGTGCGAAGTTACACGCATAAATGTACCCACATGTCACTAATATTTTTGACTGGTGCACCGCGGTTCCTCTGAGATTGCTGGACCGAAGTCGGTTTAATTTTTCTTAAAAATAGCTTGTATGATCGTATTTTCGAAACACCGTTTATAAAGTTTCATCGACTCCAAAAAGACTCGATTTTATTTCAGTTCTAGAAGGCACAACAAAGGTTCTAGAAGGATATGTATATTTTGTGTTTTATATATATATATATATATATATATATATATATATATATATATATGTATATTTTTCGATGTGTACACAAAAACCTTTCTGAAAGTATGTAGATTATGATAGTGAAAAAATCATCAAAATCGGTTCATTAGTTGCAGAGATAATCGCGAACATACTTATATACATACATATATACATACATACAACCTCCTTTTTTGAAGTCGGTTAAAAATATACTATATGAAACATGTTATTCTTGTATTTCCTAACAAGATGATGCCCGAGACTTCATTCACGTGAGCTTAGGTTTTTATTTTATTAATCTTGTGGGAACGCTTTGATACTGCAAGACAAAAGTAGCCTTAGATATCGGTTCCCGGGATGCAAGCTGTCTGTGTATAAAATTTCGTCCAAATCGGATGGGCCCTGAAAAGGTAAAAGACAGAAAGACACACTTTCGCATAATGTAATATTAGAGTATGGTGCACATATTTAAACACGCATATTGTGTCCCTATAGATCCTCACAGTCAAAATATCGATAGTTACATCACTAGCACGTCACGTGTCATCGTCACGTCATTAAAAAACTTGTGACCACTGACAGATGTAAACTTGACATCTATTTAGAGTATATATTACAATATCTTAGGGTGTAACGCATGAAATAGAAGAGGACTTGGCATAATGTCCTATAGAAAATAGTGGATCGGAAAATAGCTTAAGCTTATCAAAATTTTCATAAGTGTGTAAGAGACAACACTACATTTTTAAACATAACAATAAAACAGATCGTGGCAGAAATTTTATTGCAACTTCCCTTAAGATGGCCTCCCTAAAATGTATACAAAAACACTCACACACGCACAACTTGAGACATCACAATGAACACGCGCCATTTTAGGTTGGGGGATTGTGCGTGTGTGAGTGTATTTTTGGCACGTTTTTAAGGTAGGTATGCCTACTCTACTTATTATTATTATCTCTATGGTGTAACGTAAATATTAATATTTAATAGTGATCTGTGATTAATGGGGCCTGTCACACTATCAATACCGTATCACGATCCACGGATCGCGGATTTCAAGACCATCCGGAAATCCATCAGTATTGACGCAAAAAAGCGGCCAAACCATCAATAATTGGATCGAGTATCGCGGATCGCGTGATAATACTGATAGTGTAACACCCCCCATTATGTTCTCTGTGATCTCATCAATTTTCAAGATGTGCCGATTCGATTATTTTGATAATCGATTAATCGATTATAAAATAATAATCGATTATTAATCGATTATTGATCGATTATGAAATAATTCTTAGAAAGAACTGAAAAAACAATTCTACTTTCTGGAAAAAAATCTGAACCCTTGCATTTAGTAGCAACATCTATATTATAACCTTTTAGTCTGTTCTGAAAAAAGAAAAACAAACACTATTTTTTAAATTTTTTGAAATTGAAATTAGAAAATTAAATAGATTAATTAAAAAATAATGTAATTGATCAAAATTAAATATACATACCTATTAGGTACCTATTTATTACACTAAGGCGAAAGTTTGTGTGTGTGTGTGTATGTATGTGTGTATGTTTATTACTTTTTAACGCCGCAACTACTGGACCGATTTGGCTGACATTTGGATTGGAGATAGGTTATGTCCTGGAATAACACATAGGCTACTTTTTATCCCGGAAAAGTGTTCCTGAGGGACTTAAATAGATATAGACTTCCAAAAACGAGATAGGTGCTGTTAAACGCTGATTGTTCTTAGGTACATCACGCTCACACGCGCTCACATAACAAATTATTGCAATAGTTTGCTGTCGTTGCATGCATTTATATGCTTTTGCATGAATTTGCTGTCGTTCTCGTTGCTAAGTTACTCTTAGATGTATTTGTTCAATAGTAGATTGTATCATAAGGGAGCAAAATAATATTTTTACGGCGAGGGCGCTTTTTTGAATCCAGAGCGAAGTGAGGGATTCTTTAGTACAATCCTGAACGTAGCGAGGGATTCAAAGTACGTCGCCCGAGCCAAAAATATATTGCGCCCGACGGCCCGAGTGATACACTCTACTTTTCATCACCCTCTATGACAGTCTTTCCCAACGTGGGCGATAACGCCCCCTTGTGGGCGCTGCAGGCCTAAAGGGGGGCGGTAAGAGACCCAGAAAAAAAAGGGGGCATTGTGTAGGGCTTTGGGGTCGATTTATAATTTCATCTACCTAGCTAGGAAGACTCTTCAGACACCGACTGAGCTCTCGACTCTCGACTACATCTTGTGAACATCAACTAATATTAATTAAGATATAGCTCAAACTCGGTTCGATATAAAAGACCGCGGGCAATCATGTTTTAACAAGTTTTTGTTAAATAATCCGAATTGTACATTCCTATACCAATCGGCTGGTTGTATAATACTTGTGATAAACAAAGTAATTACATTCAGAACACCTTACCTAGGATCGTTTCAAGAAACGAAAAATCAAGCAACTGCATTTTAAATACAAAAACAAAGTAATCAACATCCAATTACTTTGTTTTTATGTTGTGCTTGTTGTTTACTTGGTTTTTGCATTTATATTCCGGGTTAGTGAGTGCAGTTACTTTGTTTGGGCAATTTAAATTTCAGTAAACGGTTCAAGTTATTTGAAATATTAAACTGTGGTAAAAAACTACTCGACTCGACTTTTTGCATTAACAAAAGTTTTACTTTTGTTAATGCAAAAAGTCAATTTCACAAAAAATGTCAGTTACTTTGTTTATCGCTAGGGCAGCCGTAGTGTTGCTAACCTTGGAATTTCATTTCCCTATTTTTCATGAGATTCTGGTCGATCTATACTTGATTTCGTTTCAATAATCAGTTATAAGTACTTAGCGGTTTTTAAGTATGTTTAAAAAGGGGGGCGTTAAAAAATAATTTATTCTTAAAGTGGGCAGTAGACAAAAAAAGGTTGGGAACCCCTGCTCTATGAGGAAATAAAAGGCGCCTCATATTTTTAACCCTCGACGCAAAAACGACGGGGTGTTATAAGTTTGACGTGTCTGTGTGTGTGTATGTGTATGTCTGTCTGTTCCCCCATAGCTCTCGAACGGATAGACCGATTTGAATGCGGTTTTTTTGTTTGAAAGGTGAATTAGTTCGGGAGTGTTTTAGCTATGTTTGATGAAAATCGGTCCAAGATGGCCGCCACCACAAAATGGCGGATTAATAATAAAAGTATAAATTAAAAATTTAAGAAACCCCCGAATTTCGCCATTTTGTGATGGCGGCCATCTTGGATTTGCATAGTGTTATTCTACTAGTCAAGACCTTTCATTTGATACCCATATTGAGGGTGTTGTGAAAAAATATGTAATCCGCCATTTTGTGGCGGCGGCCATCTTGGACCGATTTTCATCGAACACAACTAAGAACACTCCCGACTAATTCACCTTTCAAACAAAAAAACCGCATTCAAATCGGTTCAACCGTTTGAACGCTACGGGGGAACAGACAGACACACACACATACACACACAGACGTCAAAATGAAAGGTCGTGACAACAAGACTGTTCATTTAATACCGATATTGAGGGAATTGTGAAAAAATATGTAATCCGCCATTTTGTGGCGGCGGCCATCTTGAACCAATTTTCATCAAACATAGCTAAAAATACTCCCGACTAATTCACCTTTCAAACAAAAAAAACCGCATTCAAATCGGTTCAACCATTTGAGCGCTACGGGGGAACAGACAGATACAGACACACATACATACACAGACGTCAAACTTGTAACAACAATAACAACAATTATTCGCGCCTAGCCCGGTGGGACCACGGGCCCTTCATCTTCAAAAAGTGCGCGGCAATTATCTTGTACGCGCACTTATAAATAAGTACGCCGCAAACACCACCTTTGGGTGCACTTAAAGGCGAACCAAGTCGTCCTTTTCGAATAGATGGGATGAAAATATTTTTTATGTGTACAAACTTATTAATCACGGGTAACATCGCGGGGCATAGCTTGTACATATATAGATACTCATAGCGGGGGTAATTTCACTACAGTTGGTAAAGGCGTATCGTCGGTTCGGTGTGTTCGAAAAGTTGAGTATGTATGAAAAAGCTGTAAGCTGCATAACGCTCGCTCACAGTCGGCGGCTGACTATCCGTTTGGTGTGAACAAAGCCTAAAACTAACTTTGAGGGAATACCCTTTTTGCAATGATAGGGTTACCAAACCATATTATATTTTAGCAAGCAAATTAATAACAGAAAGCTGGTAGTAAAGTTTGGTAATTAACGTATGTAACGCCACACCGCCTCAGCCAATCACAGCGCGCCAATCTGAGCCAGCCAATGACAGCAGCCTAGCCAGCCAATAACTATAGCCAAGCCAGCCAATAACCGTAGCCAAGCCACCACTCCTTTACCGGAAGCCTCCGGTTGGGGGTAAAGCCATAAAATGCCTTGCCATGCCATAATGTGCGCCTTTTCGCTACTGGCAGCTCCATAAGGAGGAACTCTGCCCGTTTCTGTTACTAAGTGAAAGTGTACATTGTGTATATATATTTTGTGCTAATAAAACAAGTGCGATATAGTTTCTTTAAAGCTTTTATTTATGCCCACTGTTTCATCTCAGAAGTGGGATAGATAAAAATAGCTATGAAGCGTAATCGCGCCGATTCGGAAAGAATAAGCCGACTCGTCCGTCCGTAAGACTGGATCAAATCACCACGTGAGGATGCATCCGAAACAAGCAACTGTGAAGACGAAGTCACTCCTCCGGCCCGGAAAATCTTTAGAAGACTTTTGGTCCGAGGCACAAATGTGTGAGGCAGTGCGTGAGTTAAAACGAAGAGATACCCTCCGTTACTACAAGAAACTACCCGCAGAATAGATGAAATACTACCAGGACAATGTAGCCATATGCTTCCGATCAGGACCGATTAGGTTGTCACAGACGATGAGTGCCTATTGCCTGGACCATCCATCATCAAAGTCCATGTGCCGGATAACAACGAAGTCTACGCCACAACATTATGAGCTGCAAGGTGTATCATACTTGAATCGTGCTGCGAGGTGCCGTCGGGTACATAAAGATCATCAATAATGTTCACAAAACATCGTTTGAGAACAAGAAAGAGTACTCACTGGACCTGACAGCTGCATCACTTCATTGCCATCGAAGGTTCAGGTTAGTCCATAAAATTATATTTTGCCATCGATTCTCGTAGCCAAAGCCTTTATAAAGTCGTTATAAGCCGTTCTAATGCCATTCTAAAGCCGTTCTAAAAGCCGTTTTAAAGCCGTTCTAAAGCCAGTATAAAGCTGTTATAAGCCGTCATAAAGCCGTAAATACTAGCCAAAGCCAATCGAGCCATCGTGTAGCGTCTCTGCTGCACACAAGCCTAGCCAAGCCAATGTTAGCACAATTGGTGGAGTACGTAAACTTATATGAGATCAAGTCGGGCCCATAGACTAAAACGATCACGATAGTTTAATTACTTTATTGACGAATGACAGTGCAAATAAAACTCAAGACATAAGATATAAGTATAGATTTATTTACACATAAAAATAAAATTGACAAATTAAGTCTATATACCGCCAACCTTTCCGTTTGTCTAGTGAGCAGGAGATAGTTAGGTCCAAAGTTTCCCAATTATTAGACGCAGGTAAGATAATCCGTGAGTCCAAATCATGTATTGCTTTTAGTCATTCATTGTTAAGAAAAAGAATGAGCTGTAGACTATCAAGCGCTTAGCGCTTAAACATCCTTATAATATACCAAAAAGGCATACTTTGCCCAACATCGATGATCAGTTTTCGTAGTTAACCGCCAAGAATTATATCTCAAATCTCGATTTAGCACAAAGTTATCATCAGGTTAAAATCGATCCAGATTCCAGAATCGGATCCAGCCCGGAGCTAACACACCGTCTGTTTCTATGCGACTCATAAAGAAGAATATTGGTAGATTCTATATGAAATTCCAATGACAGTTCTAAATGCAGCGGTAGTACTAAAACTTGTAACAAATATGAAGTGTTAGCATTTTTAATGATATTTTGTTGTTGCCATCATTCGATGTACTGTCAGGCTTGGATCTTTTATAGTCCGATCTTTAATTCCGTTCTGGCGTTCTGGAGTTCTGGAGTTCTTTAATCCGTTCATTATGTCGTTCGACTTCCATTCCTTTTTCAATATTCAACGTACTTCTTCTCTTCTATTTCTGTTAGTTTTCTTCTATTGCTGTTAGTTTGCACTTTACATTAGCGACTTCTATTTTAGGGCGAACCAACTAATATGCTTAAGCCCCGTAAATCGTTAATGCGCCTGACCGCCATATTAGTGACGTCAGCACTAGACAGACGACGGTACCGTTGATAAAACTGCTGACAGAGTACGCGTATCGCGTTTTGAATAATTATTGTAAATTCACACATTTTGTTGTTATTGTCTATACATCCTTTAATACTGGCGCAAAGATAGACTAATTATACTAGACTAAATTAGACGAAAACACAAAAAATGATAGTGATTCAGACTAAGTATAGACGACATGAAGTTTCACCGAATAGCATTCAACCAGGCGAGTCAAAGTTAGTAGCAGTGTCGCAATTTCCCAAACCTAAGTAGGTTCATCAATTTAATTGGTTATGTACTTAGGTACTTCCGTAAATTTACTAAACATTTCGCAATAATTGCACGCCTATTAATAATATATTTAACTAAAAAATGCGGTATGGAACTGGGGTAGTGAAAAATCTAATAGTTTTGAACAATTAAAACAGTGTTTATGTAGTAAACCATTACTGACTTTAGACAACCCTTCAAGATTCACATGCAAATCAGGTATCGCAGGCATTTTGTTACAAAAACTAGCTCATTGCGTAGGTATTTTACCCCATTTATGTGCCCCATTATGTAGGTACTTATTTCAGTAGGGTAAGAGTAATAGTTTTTATTTGCAAAAATGTGGTATAAATTTTAAAACTATTGTCTCCCAACACACTTAACTAATAAATTAGTGTGCAAATGCAATAATTGAATTTAAGATTAAACATAATTTAAATAGCATGCATGTCAACGTTACAAAGATATAAATAGAAAATTAACTGCAATAAATAAGAATTTATGTCATTAATATTCTCTGAGATTAAAAACATTTCTCCATAAGCCAGTTCTTTAAGTATAGTAAGTAAGTAAGAAGCATGGCCTGTATTGATTCAGGTAACCTATTAAATATAATTATAACCATATTAAAGACATTTTTTGAAGATATTAACATGACATTTGAGTTGGCACACAACGTTTATGAGGATATCTGTTCTAATTGTTTCGTTAAAAAAGCTTAATTGCGTTAAATTAAATAATGGGGGTATTTCTAGACTAAAATGCATATTTCTTTAATGTACATACATGGCAGTGGCAAAACCTTTAAATTGTTAAATAACGGTTTGTAACTTACAAAAGGACCAATACCAAAAATATCCTCAATGCACTTCTTTTGAGCTCTGAATGCTCTTTCAATATTGACTGAGTTTCCCCATGTTGGAAGTCCATACGAGAGGACTGACGCCACTTAAACATGGTAAGCTGTCAACGCTCCTTCCTTCGACACAGTTATACGTAGCCTCCTCAGGACATATACTTTATACTTTATTTAACTTTTCACACACGACATCGATGTGTTGTTTCCAGCTACAACGTTTGTCGAAATATCATGACGCTTAAAAATTATGTCATTTCTGTCTCGTTAATTTTAGAACAGGAGTAAAATGGTATCATTTTGGTCTTTTCTAAATTTACCTTTTGGTTATCTCATCTTACTAAGCCATTTTATTATCCTAACTAAAGTTTCATTTATTACATCTTGGTAGTTAGCATCAGTCCCTTGTATCAGCATTTAAGCAGTGTTGTGTCATCAGCAAAGAGAACAACTGCTTGCTTGAGATTTGGTTTACATTATAGGTAAACATATAAAGGTTGTGACGGACTGTACGGCTGTTCGAGCCACCTTAACCAAACGTGACATTTGATATTATCCCGCCTGGTGGTGGCTGTCAATATCCAAGAGTTGATATAAGTGTAGAGTACAGACTCGGAGATAAGATGACACGTTAAGTAGAAACCCAGTCGATACTATGAATCGCCTTGAAGTGTCTGACTAGTTTTATAGCGTCCTGTACCAGGATGATAGTTGAAGCGAATCATTGATCAGCTTAGGGAGGGACCGGTTGCCACCGAAATAACCAACAATTATGTATTCATGGATACTTTTTGAAAATTGTTATTGCCGAACTGTCAATTCCATGGAAATTATTAGACTTTAAAAATATTTAGCTTATTTGGATACCCTTGCAAACTTACACCTAAGTAACCATGGGAATGATTTTACCAGCAGTCTCCTAAATACCTTATCACAGTACGATTCCTATATCTGACAATGCCAACAGTTCCGATTAACAACTTGAAACTGAAGATTTTATTGATCAACAGAAAGTTAACCAAGCTCTCCCATTGCGGGAGCAATTATTGTTCCAGGACGGCCGAATGTAACGCCACACCGCCTCAGCCAATCACAGCGCGCCAATCTGAGC
This sequence comes from Melanargia galathea, assembly GCA_920104075.1. Lineage (NCBI taxonomy): Eukaryota > Metazoa > Arthropoda > Insecta > Lepidoptera > Nymphalidae > Melanargia > Melanargia galathea. The sequence continues at coordinate 5,582,807 of OV049855.1, forward strand.
CAGCCAATGACAGCAGCCTAGCCAGCCAATAACTATAGCCAAGCCAGCCAATAACCGTAGCCAAGCCACCACTCCTTTACCGGAAGCCTCCGGTTGGGGGTAAAGCCATAAAATGCCTTGCCATGCCATAATGTGCGCCTTTTCGCTACTGGCAGCTCCATAAGGAGGAACTCTGCCCGTTTCTGTTACTAAGTGAAAGTGTACATTGTGTATATATATTTTGTGCTAATAAAACAAGTGCGATATAGTTTCTTTAAAGCTTTTATTTATGCCCACTGTTTCACGTATATCTTTATAATCGATCATGATCGATTATGCAAAATCATAATCGATTGCAATCGATCATTTTAATAATCGATTAATCGATTATTGATAATCGATTCCGCACATCACTAATCAATTTCCTCATTTCCTTTTTTTCTCTATTTTTCTATGCTAGCATAGATTTATAGCAGAAATTTAATTTTTTATTTGTAAATTGTTTATTTTCATAAAGTTGTGAATTTGTATTTGATTGAACTTATTTTTTAAGTAATAAATTCGTGAAACATGTGATTTTTAGTCACGTTACATGACTACACTATGCATGGCAATATTCTTATTCACTAAAGCGCATCGTAATTAACATAGGTATTCCTATTTTTTTACTTAAAATGCAATCTATTTCTACGCATATGTTACGAAGTTTAATAAATATTGGAATTGTGATTTAATTCCAGATGGATGTTGTATAGCATGAACGAGTTGCGCAAGACAAAATCAAAATGTGGTGTGAGTTTATTTTGTAGTTGAAACTTGTGACTGGAAAATAATAAAAATGGGGTCCATGCGACCGACTGGACGGTTCCTCACGTTCGCTAATAACATTCAGAGGACACAGAAACAAACTGGTGAGTGTCACAGGTCAGGTTTGAGGTCTGATGAAACTTGCATACCTTTCTCATGCATCTTATCATAGCTGTTATGTGAATGCCCTTATTTATTTATCTATTTTTTATTGTAGTAGTACAACAGTTTCATTAGTAAAATTAGCTACTGTTATTATTTTTACTTGAGTAAAATACAACTTATTGTACCTACCAATATTGGTTCAGTGAGTACAATCATTATCTAGATGTATCCCTGTCCTGTTGCAAACTGATTTTTAATTTATACCACTTTTGCAGCATGCTTTCTTATTTTTATTTGTTATTTAGTAGACTCAGTTCTGGTTACTATTTTTTATTAATTATGTAGGCTACAAGATTTTGCTAAAATGCTATCATAATAAACATAACACAGTGCATCCAATCATTTACTATAAAGCTGCAAGCTTTACAAAATAATAAAAAATAGTTCATCTATATCAGTTCATCTAGGAATTCAATTATAAAAATTCTGTGGGAACTAAGGGACAAGAAGCCTCCTAAAGTTGTCTTCAGAATGCAAGCTATCTCTGTGCCAAATATTGTTAAGATTGATTCAGCCATTGAATAGTGATAAGGTAACAAACAGACATATTTTACATTTAGAATATATTATACACTTTTACATTTAGAACACTAATATAATTGGAACACTAAATAATATTGGAATTCCACGGAGTTTATATAGGATAGAATAAATGTAGTACATATAGTTTACATTCTTGTAACATAGTCTATAGGACAATGCTTGTAATTTTTCTTTTCTTTAATCTGCGGTGCTGAAACCCGAAATAAATTATTATTATTATTATTATTATAATATGGATTTCATTAGGTCTGTCTAATTTGTTTAACAAAATGCAACTTGGAAACTTTAATATAACTTGTCCTTCAGTGCCAAGTGGATTTCCCCAAAGTCTATCTGGCAGTGAAACAGATGTGTCAACATCAAACGAGAACCTGTCAAGAGAGGAGAGGTATGTTGTTCGCCACACGGCGCGGGTGGAGCCCCAGGGCCAAGAGAACCAGAGCCAGGCCAACAACAATAACAATAGGAATTCACTCAAGGTAATTAAACTCAAAAACAATTCATCAACATGGTTATCAACCCATTAACAACCCACTACAGGGCTCATATTATCTCCTCTCAGAATGAGAAGGGTTTAAGCCGTACTGCCGTAGTACACCACACTGGCCGAGTGCAGAGTGGGTAGACTTCACACATCTTTAAGTCCGTTATGCAGAACTGTCAGGCATGCAGATTTCCTCACAATGTTTTCCTTCACCGTTACAGCAAGTGATATTTAATTGTTAAAAATGCACATAACATATTATATTATATGCAATGCATGTCTAGTATGTTATGTATTCTTGTATGTATGTATTTATGTCTATAACATTGTTTAGTTGTTAGTTTACAATATACTTTCAATTTCCTCACATACTTGCATACACCCTCAAACCTTTCTCACTGATCATTATATCCTCCTCATCGTGGTTGCCTGGAAGAGATTGCTTCTAAGCGTTAAGGCTGCCATTTGTACCTATTTTTTTATATTTATGTCTCTTTAATTTAATGTATGTAGTTCTTGGTATACAATAAAGTATATTTTCATTTAATTTCATTTCATAACTCGGAAAAGTTAGATGTGCATGCTTGGATCAAACTCGGCCCCCATGAAAGGGAGTCCGAAGTCTTAAGTACTAGTAACTAGGTTATCACTGCAAAAACAATTGGAATCTTATATGATAACTTCTGAAATAATATTTTTCATTGAACTGAAGTGATGCATGATTACTGATTACTATATATACTATCTATATATATAAAAACAAAGTCATGTTATTTCGAACACTTATAACTCGAGAATGGCTGGAGCGATTTTCATGGTTATTGATTTGTTGTGTTTGTCTCTGTCTCGAATAGCAGAATAACCATTAAAAACATTGGAAAATTTACGAAAAAATAAAATAAAAGAAAAAATATTTTCCCATACAAAATGTTCACGGGTTTCGTAACTGTCAAACATCCCGTCGCGTGGATACGGTAAACTCTCTCACTCTCTCACCCGTATTTATAATTATAATTCTTCTGTACGTGTGTTTGTCACCTAACTCCTCCTAAACGGCTGGACCGATTTGTATGATATTTCAATGGGTTCCTGGATGGTTTCAAAACGCAATTACCGGGTAGGTACAGATAACCTACCGGGTATTGGTAGGTAGCGCTGATGTCGGTGTGTCACCGGGCAGGACAAAGTCTTCCTGGTCCACTCGTAATTTATATTTTCATTCTAACTTAGTTTGTTAACAAATCTTAAACTAAATTGGAAAGTTTAAAAGTAGTGCCATTCTTTTCACACATATATAACACACTCCTTCAAAATAATCACACTCCTTCTTCTTCTTCAGACAATTGAGGTTTAACTTCAATCAGCATCAACATGATATTAGTTTTAAATATAAAGTCAAACATGAGTTATTTACTCCTTCCTCTATGTTCCTTTTGTTGAGAAAGTTGGCATTGTAAAAAACTAAAGTATTGTTAATAGGATAGTGTGTCAGGCAGCAATCGCAATTCTCTCAAAGACTCAGTGGGAGGTGGCAACAGCAACCGAAGCTCATTGGATGTCTCCTCATCTTCATACAACACTCTTATCATCCACAATCAGGATGATTCCTGGTCATCACGACCAACACCTATTCGGTAAGCATTCAGTTGATAGAAGCTACTGATGACTGCATGGTTGAAAGAAATCATTTATAGAAAATGGCATAAGCAGATCTATATTTCTAATTTAGGGTGTGACAAAATGTTTTACATTATTATACTAAATTTGCTTCTTTATTTGGAACCATTTTAAGGTATGGAATGGTGACTTATATGAATGACTACTCAAAAATGATTAGTAAAAATTTGCATGTACCAATTTTTTTTTAATAAAATATTTATTTTAGTTTAATTTTCGGGTCATCCTGATAAAAATCTTTGTATATGCCTATGTACAGATAACAAGGACCTATAATTATACTAAATCTTATGAATTGAGATTTTAGAAGTGTTCTATTTTGTATTTCTGAGTACAGAACTCTAAAAGAATTATTCAGTGTTCTGCCTGTTTAGGGCTTGAATATAATATAGCTATTTAAGCTATGTATTAAGTATGTATTTAAAACTCGAGAAACTCATTTCTTATCAACAGAACATTGTTAACCTTTGAGGGAAAGAATGTGAAATGTGATTGTAATATCATTGAAGTAGGTAGTGAAAGTTTAAATTTGAATATAAAAATTTTTGCATTGAAAGTGACATTGTAATAACTTGTTTAATACTTTATGTTTTTTGTGCAGATGTTTATATGTATAATTTGAGAACATTTTGTTTAAATTTATTTCTTGAACTCAAATGCATAATAATCATACCAAAAGAATGTCACTGCAAGATATGATAATTAATTACGAAAATAATTGCTTAAAATTTGGAAGTTCAAGGCTAGCAACAAATGTAGCGGAATTCCGTACACCAAATTCCATTGCAATCAATATTATACTTACATAACTATATAAATATAAAACAAAGTCGTGTTAGTTTGAACACTTATAACTCGAAAACGGCTGGAGCGATTTTCATGGTTTTTGTTTTGTTGTATTTGTCTCAGTCCCGAATAGCAGAATAACTATTAAAAACATTAGAAAATTTATGAAAAAATAAAAGAATTTTATTATAAATTAAAATAATAGAAATAAACATTTTCCCATACAAAATGTTATTGGTTTGGCAACTGTCAAACATTTAATGTTCATCCCGTCGATACGGTAAACTCTCACCCGTACCTATATAATTCTTCTGTACGTGTGTTTGTCACCTAACACCTAAACGGCTTGATCAATTTGGATGAAATTTTGTGTGTATATTTCAATGGGTTCCTAGGTGGTTTGAAAACACAATTACCAGGAAGGTACAGGTAACCTACCGGGTCTCGGTAGGTGACGCTGATGTTGGTATGTCACCAGGCAGGACGAAGTCTGCAGGATCCACTAGTAATACATAATTTTTAAAAAAATTTACGGATTACTTTATTAAACTTATAATAGTTTCAATGTCGCGCCAATCTAGACAGGCTTATTTCAAACTTTATTTTTAGAAAGTAGTAAAAAGTAGTACAGTGGTAGATTCATTTGTCGATTTGAAAGCATTTGTAAAAGATTATTATCTGAATAAAAAATATGTCTATTCTGTTCGGCTTTGCTTCAGCTGTCCACAAGATAGTTAAGCTACTTCTTGTAACAATTTTGTTTTGAAAAGAGCAACTGCTGAGTTTCTTGCCGGCTCTTCTCAGCAGAATCAGCATTCCGAACCGGTGGTAGATTCTTGACATGTCACAAGAGCCACACGTTGGCGTACATGAAATAAATGATTTTGAATTTTGGAATTTTTTTGAAATTTAAGTAATTTATGTTTAGGCATAAAATTATTTTTCTCAAAGATTTTTTTATTTGGTCATTCCAACCCATATTTGTTACCCGTATAGAGAACACGAACGAACAAACAGCGAAGTTAAGCATTCAAACACACAATCGTCCCCATACCACACACTGAAAAAGGAGGGTGTGAAAAAACCCAGCGGCATTCCCTTGCCAAAGATGCATAAAGAGCAAACGGTGACTGCAAACGCGAACTATATAGATATTGGTGGACAGAGGATCTACACCAGCCCCCCGGATCATGGAGTCCAGGTTTGATTCATTCGTTGTTTTATTAAATTAAAATGAAATAAAAAAAAATTATAAGCATCTCAAAAACTATTTTCAGGTATCATTAATGGGCACATAGAGTTAGAAAACTTTGATGTTTATTGTGAGATTTTATAACATTTCCTTATGATAAAATGTTTATTTTAACTTAACGCTCTCTTGAGCTGGCGGTTAAACTGTTTTTGCGGGATAAAAAGAAGCTTATGTCATTCTCCGATCCGTTGCTGCTACATGAAACAAGGAAAACAATCACACTTTCGCAGTTATAATATTATTAGGGACCCGACCCGGCTTCGCATGGGTAGTAGTAGTATTACCCGCTACTATGACACCATACATTGTTTTGTTATATCCCAAAAGGATCAAGGCAGCTTTTTCGATGAAAACTCCCAAGAGGCTTGACTTTCTTCAACATTTTCAACATTTATCAACATATATTTTAACTAATTTACACAAAATCTTAACATTATACACCTAAACCTTCCTCATGAATCAATTTGTCTATTGGTGAAAACCGCATGACAATTTGTTCAGTAGTTTTTGAGGATGAACAGACAAAAATAAAGTCGCAGAGGGGGACATTATATGTAGTGATAATGATATAAGACAATTCTTTAACATTCCTCAGACTTAGATTTTGTAATTTAGGGATACAAATTATGTATTATATACTTTTAGGAAATCACCGAGATTCCGGACGACTTCCTCAACCAGTCTTCGGTGTTGAAGCACCTCGCAAAGGAGGTGGCGCAGTCGCCCACGCCGCGCGGCCCCACCCCGCCCGCCTCGCCGCGCTCGCCCCACTCGCCCCACTCGCCCCACTCGCCCCACTCCCCCCACTCGCACTCCAACAGGGCGCCCGCCAAGCCCAGGGAGGAGAGGAAAGGGAAAGGCTCCAAAGCCAAACTCAGCAAAGAGAAGCTCAACCTGTCGAGATCTCAACCTGATTTGACGAGGTAAGCTGATGTTTTCTGATCTTTTCGGTGCACGGCTTTGTTACGAGTATGTGTGTCAGTATTTTTATTTTATTTTATCTACAAGTTAGCCCTTGACTGCGGTATCGCCTGATGGTAGGTGACCATGCAGTTAAAGATGGAAGAGGGCTAACCTGGAATAGTTAAGGCAGTTTTTATTAAACCGATACCCCTGATGGGTTTCTTTCTATGTGGCATCGTATCGAAAATATAAATCGAATGGCGGCATGGCTTTGCCGGTAGGCTAATTAACTAGCTATGGCTGAAGCCTCTCACCATCTGGTGAGCAGATTAAGACAAAATTTAGAAATTATAAATACTCAAATTATCCCTGCCGGGATTTGAACTTGGGGCCTCCCACTCATAAGACCATAACGCTCACCGTTGTGGCAGGGAGGTTGTCTAAAATATAGGTACCGAACTAAATTTTTGAACCGGTTATTAACCAAAAAATTTTCAGTCATTGAAACTTGTTTCAGGTCCTGTTCTATATTAATTCATTTCCTCTCGTCTAGTAATTAATGAACACAACCTGAATGATATAGTCTCAATAATGGGGATATGTGATCCGCATGTGTGGTGGCAGCGTGGGAGTGCGCGCGGTGCCCGGCGGCTCGGAGTCCAGCGGCTGGTGCAGCGGCGGCGAGGGCTCGCTGGAGGAGCCCGACGACGCGTTCACGGCCGTGCTCGACGCGCTCGCCGCCGAGAACCACCAGCTCAAGCGACAGCTGGCGGACGCCTGCGAACGGGTCGCTAAGACTAACAAGGTAATTGTTTGATCCGTGCGGGTGGTGGCAGCGTGGGAGTGCGCGCGGTGCGGTCTGTATTTTTCATCATTCTAGATCTGTTAAGCCCGCGCATCATTCTATGCCATGCCGCAAAAAAAAACATGACTTTTATCCTTCAGACATCTCTATTTTAAAGCTAAGGAAACTTCGTGCTTAAATCTATTTCTATCAATAATGTAATTTAGAATAATATAAAGTAGCTTGTCCTGACTGACTGACAATCAACGCACAGCCAAAACCACTGAAGCTAGAAACTTGAAATTTTCACAGTAGCTTCCTTTTGTGACGTAGGCGCACACTAAGAAAGGATTATTGCGAATTCCATCCCTAAGGAGGTTAAATAGGGGATAAAAGTTTGTATGAAAGTCCGTCATTTTTCAAGTTATATCCATGAAAATTGGTATTTAGGTTTTCGGTTAAAAATAAAGAGTTATGAGCTTAAGGAATTTTGGAAAATCTACCCCCAGGTGGGTTAAATGGGAGATGAAAGTTTGTATGAAAGTCCGTCATTTTTAAAGTTATATCGATGAAAATCAGTGTTTGTATTGTCGGTTAAAAATAAAGAATTACGTGTTTCAGGAATTTTGGAAATTCCACCCCCAAGTGAAATTTATAAGAATCCAAGCGGACGAAGTCGCTGGCATCAGCTAGTAATGTAATAAAGAAGTTTCTCCTGACTGATCATCAACGCACAGCCTAAACCACTGAAGTTAGAAATTTGAAATTTTCACAGTAGCTTCCTTTTATGATGTAGGTGCACACTAAAAAAGGATTATTGCATATTCCACCCCTAAGGGGGTTAAATAGGGGATGAAAGTTTATATGAAAGTCCGTCATTTTTCAAGTTATATCCATGAAAATTGGTATTTAGGTTTTCGGTTAAAAATAAATAGTTTTGTATTTAAGAAATTTTAGAAAAACTACCCCCAAGTGGGTTAAATGGGGGATGAAAGTTTATATGAAAGTCCGTCATTTTTAAAGTTCGTTGTTGTAAATGAAAATCGTTATTTGCATTGTCGGTTAAAAATAAAGAATTACGTGTTTCAGGAATTTTGGAAATTCCATCCCCAAGTGAGTTAAATAGAGGATGGAAGTTTGTATGAATCCCCGCGGGCGAAGTCGCGAGAATCAGCTAGTGTATAAATGTATAAATAAAATATAAAAATAACTTTAAGTATCTTTATTTTTTTTTAAAGATTAACAGTGACATTAATAGGGCTCAGTTTTGTTCCTTGGGTAAGGGACCCTAAAAAGTAGATTTTGGGTTGGGTGAGGGTGGGTAATTACTAAAATATCGATATGTGAGTATTGAAGATTTCAAGTACAAAAATAGGCCACGTAAAAAGATATCGCGTGTTACATGACTGTATGATTCCTTGTATATCTAATTTTGATCCTGAGTAATGTTTATTTCCGCGCGTGTAGTGACGTCACCGTTTCAGATTTGAATGAATTTCACTCGAAAGTGCGTTGCACCGAATCCTACTGATTTATATTCTCTTGTGATTGAGAGAATTCTAACCTTGAATTGGGAACGATTTGTTTTGTACCGGATTCATAATTTTCATCCCTCCTTTTTTTTATAGTTTTGAAAGATAAAGGTGTTATTCGAACAGTCTTATGACTTTGTTATTAAAAAATATTTTCTTTTTCTTGAAAATTATTATATTGCAATTAATTTTTAAAACTCATAATATAATTAATAATTCATACAAGGTTTTTTAACAACTTCTCTATTCTTTGACCTCGGGTGCTGCATATTTTGTATGTACTTTGGACCCCCAGAAGGTCCACAAACCCTCCTGACAGGTCGTTTTGTCTTTTGACTACATGTAACTATTAAAATAATCTGTGTATTCTTACTAGATAGATTCCCGGTCTTGATCATCATCATCAGTGTTGAAGTCTGTTCAGTATTCAGGTTACCTTAATATTATAATTATGTGATTCGTTTTTTTCCAGACATTCCTCTCGAAAGCCCCATTACCTTAACATGTAGGATGGAAACGCTAAAATTAATTAAAGAACCGATTTTGCAGAAACCTGTTTCATAATCATCATCATCATCATCGTTATCAAAACAACATAGGCATAGGGCCCACACATAGGCATAGGGTATAGGTAGCAGACCTATGCCCTATGCCTCAGAATGCACAGAATGTGAAGGGTTTTAAGCCGTAGTCCACCACACAGGCCAAGTGCGGATTGGTGAAACCTGTTTACTGTTAGCATATTCGACTGTAGATCACGAGGGTTCGATTCCCGGGTCGGGCAAATAATTGTTAGGTATTGGGTTTTTCTGACAAGCAATTCTCAGTGCCAGCCCGGAGTTGACAGTTGGTGGTGTTTCACCCTCGTGCCTCGGAGATCACGTTAAGCAGTCAGTCCCGGTTATTATCACTACATGTGACAATAGGACGTTAAAACCCTCAAACCCATTGGACTAGCGTGGCGGGTCTACTGTTGTTCATAAAGAAGATCTGTATCGTCAACAGTTGGAGGAAGAAGTGGAAAAAGTTCGAACGGCGCACGAGGAGCTGGTGGGGTCGTGCGAGCGGCGCGAGCGGCTCGAAAGCGCCGCGCGAGTGCGGCTGCAGGCGGACTGTCGGCGACTGCACGAACTGAACAGGGCGCTCAAACAACAGGTCAGTGTCTCCTCACGCTACACGAGGAGCTGGTGGGGTCGTGCGAGCGGCGCGAGCGGCTCGAGAGCGCCGCGCGAGTGCGGCTGCAGGCGGACTGTTGGTGACTGCATGAACTGAACAGGGCGCTCAAACAACAGGTCAGTGTCTCCTCACGCTACACGAGGAGCTGGTGGGGTCGTGCGAGCGGCGCGAGCGGCTCGAGAGCGCCGCGCGAGTGCGGCTGCAGGCGGACTGTCGGCGACTGCACGAACTGAACAGGGCGCTCAAACAACAGGTCAGTGTCTCCTCACGCTACACGAGGAGCTGGTGGGGTCGTGCGAGCGGCGCGAGCGGCTCGAGAGCGCCGTGCGAGTGCGGCTGCAGGTGGACTGTCGGCGACTGCACGAACTGAACAGGGCGCTCAAACAACAGGTCAGTGTCTCCTCACGCTACACGAGGAGCTGGTGGGGTCGTGCGAGCGGCGCGAGCGGCTCGAGAGCGCCGCGCGAGTGCGGCTGCAGGCGGACTGTCGGCGACTGCACGAACTGAACAGGGCGCTCAAACAACAGGTCAGTGGCTCCTCACGCTACACGAGGAGCTGGTGGGGTCGTGCGAGCGGCGCGAGCCGCTCGAGAGCGCCGCGCGAGTGCGGCTGCAGGCGGACTGTCGGCGACTGCACGAACTGAACAGGGCGCTCAAACAACAGGTCAGTGTCTCCTCACGCTACACGAGGAGCTGGTGGGGTCGTGCGAGCGGCGCGAGCGGCTCGAGAGCGCCGCGCGAGTGCGGCTGCAGGTGGACTGTCGGCGACTGCACGAACTGAACAGGGCGCTCAAACAACAGGTCAGTGTCTCCTCACGCTACACGAGGAGCTGGTGGGGTCGTGCGAGCGGCGCGAGCGGCTCGAGAGCGCCGCGCGAGTGCGGCTGCAGGCGGACTGTCGGCGACTGCACGAACTGAACAGGGCGCTCAAACAACAGGTCAGTGTCTCCTCACGCTACACGAGGAGCTGGTGGGGTCGTGCGAGCGGCGCGAGCGGCTCGAGAGCGCCGCGCGAGTGCGGCTGCAGGCGGACTGTCGGCGACTGCACGAACTGAACAGGGCGCTCAAACAACAGGTCAGTGTCTCCTCACGCTACACGAGGAGCTGGTGGGATCGTGCGAGCGGCTCGAGAGCGCCGCGCGAGTGCGGCTGCAGGCGGACTGTCGGCGACTGCACGAACTGAACAGGGCGCTCAAACAACAGGTCAGTGTCTCCTCACGCTACACGAGGAGCTGGTGGGGTCGTGCGAGCGGCGCGAGCGGCTCGAGAGCGCCGCGCGAGTGCGGCTGCAGGCGGACTGTCGGCGACTGCACGAACTGAACAGGGCGCTCAAACAACAGGTCAGTGTCTCCTCACGCTACACGAGGAGCTGGTGGGGTCGTGCGAGCGGCGCGAGCGGCTCGAGAGCGCCGCGCGAGTGCGGCTGCAGGCGGACTGTCGGCGACTGCACGAACTGAACAGGGCGCTCAAACAACAGGTCAGTGTCTCCTCACGCTACACGAGGAGCTGGTGGGGTCGTGCGAGCGGCGCGAGCGGCTCGAGAGCGCCGTGCGAGTGCGGCTGCAGGTGGACTGTCGGCGACTGCACGAACTGAACAGGGCGCTCAAACAACAGGTCAGTGTCTCCTCACGCTACACGAGGAGCTGGTGGGGTCGTGCGAGCGGCGCGAGCGGCTCGAGAGCGCCGCGCGAGTGCGGCTGCAGGCGGACTGTCGGCGACTGCACGAACTGAACAGGGCGCTCAAACAACAGGTCAGTGGCTCCTCACGCTACACGAGGAGCTGGTGGGGTCGTGCGAGCGGCGCGAGCCGCTCGAGAGCGCCGCGCGAGTGCGGCTGCAGGCGGACTGTCGGCGACTGCACGAACTGAACAGGGCGCTCAAACAACAGGTCAGTGTCTCCTCACGCTACACGAGGAGCTGGTGGGGTCGTGCGAGCGGCGCGAGCGGCTCGAGAGCGCCGCGCGAGTGCGGCTGCAGGTGGACTGTCGGCGACTGCACGAACTGAACAGGGCGCTCAAACAACAGGTCAGTGTCTCCTCACGCTACACGAGGAGCTGGTGGGGTCGTGCGAGCGGCGCGAGCGGCTCGAGAGCGCCGCGCGAGTGCGGCTGCAGGCGGACTGTCGGCGACTGCACGAACTGAACAGGGCGCTCAAACAACAGGTCAGTGTCTCCTCACGCTACACGAGGAGCTGGTGGGGTCGTGCGAGCGGCGCGAGCGGCTCGAGAGCGCCGCGCGAGTGCGGCTGCAGGCGGACTGTCGGCGACTGCACGAACTGAACAGGGCGCTCAAACAACAGGTCAGTGTCTCCTCACGCTACACGAGGAGCTGGTGGGATCGTGCGAGCGGCTCGAGAGCGCCGCGCGAGTGCGGCTGCAGGCGGACTGTCGGCGACTGCACGAACTGAACAGGGCGCTCAAACAACAGGTCAGTGTCTCCTCACGCTACACGAGGAGCTGGTGGGGTCGTGCGAGCGGCGCGAGCGGCTCGAGAGCGCCGCGCGAGTGCGGCTGCAGGCGGACTGTCGGCGACTGCACGAACTGAACAGGGCGCTCAAACAACAGGTCAGTGTCTCCTCACGCTACACGAGGAGCTGGTGGGGTCGTGCGAGCGGCTCGAGAGCGCCGCGCGAGTGCGGCTGCAGGCGGACTGTCGGCGACTGCACGAACTGAACAGGGCGCTCAAACAACAGGTCAGTGTCTCCTCACGCTACACGAGGAGCTGGTGGGGTCGTGCGAGCGGTGCGAGCGGCTCGAGAGCGCCGCGCGAGTGCGGCTGCAGGCGGACTGTCGGCGACTGCACGAACTGAACAGGGCGCTCAAACAACAGGTCAGTGTCTCCTCACGCTACACGAGGAGCTGGTGGGGTCGTGCGAGCGGCGCGAGCGGCTCGAGAGCGCCGCGCGAGTGCGGCTGCAGGCGGACTGTCGGCGACTGCACGAACTGAACAGGGCGCTCAAACAACAGGTCAGTGTCTCCTCACGCTACACGAGGAGCTGGTGGGGTCGTGCGAGCGGCGCGAGCGGCTCGAGAGCGCCGCGCGAGTGCGGCTGCAGGCGGACTGTCGGCGACTGCACGAACTGAACAGGGCGCTCAAACAACAGGTCAGTGTCTCCTCACGCTACACGAGGAGCTGGTGGGGTCGTGCGAGCGGCGCGCGAGTGCGGCTGCAGGCGGACTGTCGGCGACTGCACGAACTGAACAGGGCGCTCAAACAACAGGTCAGTGTCTCCTCACGCTACACGAGGAGCTGGTGGGGTCGTGCGAGCGGCGCGAGCGGCTCGAGAGCGCCGCGCGAGTGCGGCTGCAGGCGGACTGTCGGCGACTGCACGAACTGAACAGGGCGCTCAAACAACAGGTCAGTGTCTCCTCACGCTACACGAGGAGCTGGTGGGGTCGTGCGAGCGGCGCGAGCGGCTCGAGAGCGCCGCGCGAGTGCGGCTGCAGGCGGACTGTCGGCGACTGCACGAACTGGACAGGGCGCTCAAACAACAGGTCAGTGTCTCCTCACGCTACACGAGGAGCTGGTGGGGTCGTGCGAGCGGCGCGAGCGGCTCGAGAGCGCCGCGCGAGTGCGGCTGCAGGCGGACTGTCGGCGACTGCACGAACTGAACAGGGCGCTCAAACAACAGGTCAGTGTCTCCTCACGCTACACGAGGAGCTGGTGGGGTCGTGCGAGCGGCGCGAGCGGCTCGAGAGCGCCGCGCGAGTGCGGCTGCAGGCGGACTGTCGGCGACTGCACGAACTGAACAGGGCGCTCAAACAACAGGTCAGTGTCTCCTCACGCTACACGTGGAGCTGGTGGGATCGTGCGAGCGGCTCGAGAGCGCCGCGCGAGTGCGGCTGCAGGCGGACTGTCGGCGACTGCACGAACTGAACAGGGCGCTCAAACAACAGGTCAGTGTCTCCTCACGCTACACGAGGAGCTGGTGGGGTCGTGCGAGCGGCGCGAGCGGCTCGAGAGCGCCGCGCGAGTGCGGCTGCAGGCGGACTGTCGGCGACTGCACGAACTGAACAGGGCGCTCAAACAACAGGTCAGTGTCTCCTCACGCTACACGAGGAGCTGGTGGGGTCGTGCGAGCGGCGCGAGCGGCTCGAGAGCGCCGCGCGAGTGCGGCTGCAGGCGGACTGTCGGCGACTGCACGAACTGAACAGGGCGCTCAAACAACAGGTCAGTGTCTCCTCACGCTACACGAGGAGCTGGTGGGGTCGTGCGAGCGGCGCGAGCGGCTCGAGAGCGCCGCGCGAGTGCGGCTGCAGGCGGACTGTCGGCGACTGCACGAAATTACGAAATGTCAAAGGTCGTTTTCTTATTTAATCTATGCAAATGGACTCGGTTTATTTTTCGATTTTTAGATATTATTGTTAAAATCTTATATTTAACACAGTTTTTGCTGTGATTCGTATTATATGTGTTTAATAAACAGATTTGCATGTTTTGAGCTTGGTAAGCTGAGCACGCCGCTGCTTGTCGCACTATACAAAAGTTGATAGTATGTGAATGTCAGGTGGAGCTGTTGACGCAGGGCGTGCGCGCGGACGGCGACGGCGACTGCGACGCGCTGCGCAAGGAGCTGCAGAACAGAGAGATGCTCATCGCGCAGCTCATTACACAGAGTAAGGCATCATTATCATAAACTAATGTTTGCGTGTTTGTTCAACTGAACATTGTCAACAATTGTTTTTTATCGTGAAAAGTCACTCGAACTGCTAGGAAACACTGCCTAGGAAATTGAGACCAACCTTACCAATATTACACTTGTTTATTTCATTTTTGTACTTTGTATTTTCGTACTAAGTACTTTTGTATTTTTTTTAATCTTCTATGAATGACAAATGTAATGACAGATAAAGAGTTGGCGTGCGCGAAAGAGAGGCAAGAAATCGAGATGGCGGCGCAGCGCGCCACGCTGCAGGAGCAGCGCACGCACATCGACATCCTCGACACCGCGCTCACCAACGCGCAGTCCAACGTCGTGCGCTTAGAAGACGAGGTACGTTATGATACTAACTGGCTAAATCCCTGTACACACTTTTTTCGTGTCAGTGGTAGGGAAATACGCAAAACTGTAAAGTATAAGTTTTTTAAATCAAAGAGTAAGGTCTCTTGTTAGCACGCTACGTTTTTTCCACGTTTTAAAAAATGACAACTGTCAGAATTCCACCGAATTAAAATCAGGCTATAAATAAAATGTGTGTGTGTGTGTGTGGTGGTGACAGTGCCGGCACGCGAGCAGCTACGTGGAGCGCGTGCTGGGGCTGCAGCGCGCGCTGGGCTCGCTGCAGCAGGCGTCGGACCGGCGCGAGCACACGGAGCGCAAGCTGCGCGCGCAGCTGGAGACCGAGCTGCAGGCGCTGAGGTGCGTGACGCGGGAGGGCGGGCGCGGCGCGGTGACGGTGACGGTGACGGTGTGCGTTGTGCTGTAGGAGGCGCGAGTGCACGTGCGGCGGCGTGGCGGGCGGCGGCGCGGCCGGCGCGGGCGACGCGGCCGCCGAGGAGCTGAAGCGCGCGCTGCGCGAGCGCGACGAGCGGCTGCTGGCGCTGGAGGGCGAGTGCGCCAAGTGGGAGCAGCGCTACCTGGAGGAGGCCGCGCTGCGCCAGGCCGCCGTCTCCGCCGCCTCCATACCCAAGTAACTACTACGTCACTCCACTACTATCGACCTGTCGACTGACACTTACCGGCTGTCCGACGATGAACGACGACCACGACTCGGCGCGATATGACTCCATACAATATCATAAACTTATCTACGCGCCAACGTAGGTCACGTGAACTCTCAACTACTGTTTGATATTTTGCGTTGTATTGCGTCCTGTTTTTGTTCATCTGGAACAACGGGTTACTAGAAGTCGCGACAAGGCATGAGAGCAGGCGACGTAGCGCGGGGAACCGCTCGCGTTCCAAGATCTCAGTCTGGAATAATCGACGGGTGTGAGAAACGCAGACGGATCCCCGCGCCTCATTTTATTATAGATATGGACTGCACGAAATGTATTCTTCTCCTACGATTGTTAAGAACAACTTCTTGAACACTAGACTTCTTGATTTTCCATTATATATATAGTTTGTTTCAAGGTACTATAGAAGTAAGTTATATACTCACTATAATATTGGGTGTAGAGACGTGAAGATCGCGGCGCTGGAGAAGACGTCGGCGGACGCGGAGCGGCTGATGGCGGAGGCGCGCAGCGAGAAGATCCGCCACATGGACGAGCTGCACCTGGCGCAGAAGAAGCTGGCCGACCTCGAGAGCAGGTGACATACAGACTCAACTTGGTATATTGGGTGTAGAGACGTGAAGATCGCGGCGCTGGAGAAGACGTCGGCGGACGCGGAGCGGCTGATGGCGGAGGCGCGCAGCGAGAAGATCCGCCACATGGACGAGCTGCACCTGGCGCAGAAGAAGCTGGCCGACCTCGAGAGCAGGTGACATACAGACTCAACTTGGTATATTGGGTGTAGAGACGTGAAGATCGCGGCGCTGGAGAAGACGTCGGCGGACGCGGAGCGGCTGATGGCGGAGGCGCGCAGCGAGAAGATCCGCCACATGGACGAGCTGCACCTGGCGCAGAAGAAGCTGGCCGACCTCGAGAGCAGGTGACATACAGACTCAACTTTGTATATTGGGTGTAGAGACGTGAAGATCGCGGCGCTGGAGAAGACGTCGGCGGACGCGGAGCGGCTGATGGCGGAGGCGCGCAGCGAGAAGATCCGCCACATGGACGAGCTGCACCTGGCGCAGAAGAAGCTGGCCGACCTCGAGAGCAGGTGACATACAGACTCAACTTGGTATATTGGGTGTAGAGACGTGAAGATCGCGGCGCTGGAGAAGACGTCGGCGGACGCGGAGCGGCTGATGGCGGAGGCGCGCAGCGAGAAGATCCGCCACATGGACGAGCTGCACCTGGCGCAGAAGAAGCTGGCCGACCTCGAGAGCAGGTGACATACAGACTCAACTTGGTATATTGGGTGTAGAGACGTGAAGATCGCGGCGCTGGAGAAGACGTCGGCGGACGCGGAGCGGCTGATGGCGGAGGCGCGCAGCGAGAAGATCCGCCACATGGACGAGCTGCACCTGGCGCAGAAGAAGCTGGCCGACCTCGAGAGCAGGTGACATACAGACTCAACTTGGTATATTGGGTGTAGAGACGTGAAGATCGCGGCGCTGGAGAAGACGTCGGCGGACGCGGAGCGGCTGATGGCGGAGGCGCGCAGCGAGAAGATCCGCCACATGGACGAGCTGCACCTGGCGCAGAAGAAGCTGGCCGACCTCGAGAGCAGGTGACATACAGACTCAACTTGGTATATTGGGTGTAGAGACGTGAAGATCGCGGCGCTGGAGAAGACGTCGGCGGACGCGGAGCGGCTGATGGCGGAGGCGCGCAGCGAGAAGATCCGCCACATGGACGAGCTGCACCTGGCGCAGAAGAAGCTGGCCGACCTCGAGAGCAGGTGACGAGGGGAATTTATACCCATATTACTAATTCCCCGGAATTCTGACAGCTGTCATTGTCATTTACAGATGAGTTATTTGTATGGAGAACAGGGTTAACATCTACGAAGTACGATTTTACCCCAAACTACTTTAATTCCCTGTCATCATAAAAAGCCATATGCCGCGTAATAATATTACTCGTTTCGCCTTAAAATAGAAAACACCAAGAATGGAGACTAGAAAGAGCACACTGACAGCAACAGAAAACAAAAAAAGCACATTGAAAAAATTTATTCAAAAATGGATGTCGAATGATATTATCACCATGAAGTGTCTGTCAGGCATTTGTCATATCTACATGGGGCAGTTGATTTGTATTTGCATAAGTTTTGAATTTTTTATTTTTTTTGTGGGAATTGTTTTATCTCTGGTAACATTATGAAACGTCAGAATTCCAGGGAATTAGTAATACGGGTATATATAACGGGTGTAAGGGGACCGCTATCATACCATACCATAAAAAATTCGAAAAAAAAAATAAAAATATGTTTTTAAAGTTCGCATTGTAATGCAATCAGCTGACGCCTAAACACCTAAAGTGGTCGCCAGGCGCCCGCCGCACGCGGGCATTGACCCCGAGTTGTGCACGCCGACATTGCCGGTTTGAAAAATGCTATTTACTAAACCACTAATATTACAAGTACAAGACAAATGGTTATTTGCTATTTGTATTTGATAGCATAATAATAGCGCTAAGTTTTTGAACAGCGGTCCCCTTATCCTGTTATAATGATTCACAAAAATACAACATATTTATAAATCTCATAATGCGGAAGCTGATTTTTTTTTTTTAATTTTCAAAACACCGAAGAAAGTTTCAGAACAGGTAAAAAATTTAAGGCCAAGTCTGATCCTAGGTCCATGCGGATGTTATTCCCTTCCTAAACCGTATATTTTTTTCGCAGAGTCAAAGAGCTGGAGTCAAAGGTGGCGGAACGTGACGCGATGATAAAGGTGCTGCAGAAACACACGAGCAGCGCCTCGCTGCGGAACAACTCCAGTCGCGAAGAGCTCGGCAACCAGTACCTGAGTAACGGTAATGACTTTTTTTTTTCATAGGTATAGCGAGCAACCGAGCAAGCGGGTCACCTGATGTTAAGTGATTTCCGCCGCCCATAAACATTAGCAGCACCTGAGGAACCACTACTGCGTTGCCGGCTTTTGAGGAAGGGGACTGACTCTTCAGCTCGCTGCCGGAACACATCGGATGCTTTGCGGCAGATTGGCTGAAGTGTGGTCGCTAGCCAGGCGGATTCGGGGTAGAAGCCTACCACAAAGCGGTGATAGTATCTAGATTACGTTGTGTGGTATCAGGCACAACGACCCGTAGAGGGGACTGAGAGCATCAGGGCCTCGTTAGCATATTGGCAGGGTGCACCGCGCGCAGGTGAGGTTGACTTTGGCCACATAGGTGGAATTTGGGCCACTTACACCCCAAAACTTCCTGACTTGACTGACTGACCGATCGATCAACGCACAGCTCAAAAGTACAGTACGGATTGGGCTGAAATTTGGCATGCAGCTACTATTATGACATACTTAGGCATCCACTGAGAAAGGATTTTTGAAAATTCAACCCATAAGTGGGTTAAATAGTGTAGTTGAAAGTTTGTATGAGATTTATATGAATCCACGCAGATGAAGTCGCAGGCATCCGCTAGTTCTGTATAAGGTTATAATAATTTGATAAGAAGATGAATCACGATCTTTTTTTTTTTCAATCCTTGAAAAAAAAGATCATTCGCTCTTTCTTATTTAGGAATCGCTCAAAATACCTTTGACAATAAATAATATCAGATAAGGGCAAAGAATTTGTACTGGTATATTTAACGCACCTGAAATTCTTGTTTTTTCTTGTTTGTAAGATATCCAGGTTGTAGGAGTTCCAAAACATGAGCTCCGAAAGGATTCGTGTTTAAAAGGCGTCGTTGAATTGGTTACTTATCATAATCGTTTTAAATTCAATAGAAAATCATCATTATCATTATCCACCCATTACCGGCCCACTACAGGACACGAGTCTCCTCTCAGAATGAGAAGAGTTTTCAGGCCATAATCCACCACGCTGGCCGAGTGAACTCTGGTAGATTTTACACGGCTTTGAGAACATTGAGATCTCTCTGGCATCTCGGTTTCCTCATGATGTTTTCCGTCGATATTGTAGAAAATATTAGAATCGAAGTCGCTGTTTTCGGAATGCATTCGGTGGCTGTTTTTGAATTAAACCATTGTATTATTGTAAGTTTAACAATTATTATCTCTCCTAAAAGAGAAGGGCTGTGCCGTGTGAGCAGCGGAACGTCAAAGAGTTGTAATGGTTCGGCTCGTGTGAAGGTTCCTCGTGTGGTTGCAGTGGGGCTGTCGTCGGGCGCGTCGTTCTCGAGCGCGGAGGGCGTGGGCGTGGGCGTGGGCGTGGGCGCGGGCAGCGCGGTGGCGGGCCGCTACCGACACCTCGCGCGCCGGAACTACTCGCCGCACAACGACAACTCTAGCGGTACGTGTGTAATGTATGGAAAACAAATTGACAATGGTGAACATTTTGAACATAGTCCCCACAAGAGACCTATGTCCAGCAGTGGACGTCTATCGGTTGAGGACGACGACGACGAACATTTTGAACTCGACGAATATAGTTGTGGAAACGAGATCCAACTCACAAAATTTGTCAAATTCACTTGAATACCTATAAATTCAAAATCAACTTTTCTTTTCGTCGGAATCCATATTGCTACCAACATTACTTTGCCGCGCCACATGCATTTATTTTTCTATTTAGGCGCGGTAATTTTGAAAGTGTTCGGTTAGTTCATTACTTGGTGTAGTTCCACTCTCCTGTTCCACGTGAAACCGCGCTAAGTGGCGTTGGGTTGCAGGGTGCGGGTTCGACAGCTCGTCGCTGCGGCTGGAGGAGCAGCTGGCGGCGCTGGAGTCGCGGCTGGAGCGGCCGCCCGTGCCCGCCGTGAGTTTCCTGCCCGACGCGCACTCCCCGCACGCGCCCCACGCCCCGCACGCCGCGCACTCGCCGCACTCCTCGCACTCCTCACACTCCTCGCATTCCTCACACTCCTCGCACTCCCCGCACACCCCGCACACCCCGCACTCCCCGCACTCCCGACCGCACGCCCACTATTACTGAGGGTGGTCAGATGTGAAAATGTCTCGTCTCGATATTCGGAACCTCAATTTCTATACATTTCATTTATACATTCTTAAAAACCACACATTTACATAATCCGAATTTTGTATCTAAGAAAATGAAGAAATAAATACACTTTCATATTTATAAAACATTCCAATTTTAGTAGAATCACAAATGCTTGTATAGTACAAGCATTTGTGCTTTGAAACGCCAAACATTTCTAAGGCGCATCATTAGCAAAGTTCGTCACCGTTATATAAAACTAGTGTTGCGCTCGGTGCGCGAGCTGCAAGCAGCTCGCGGGCCTTGTAGTCTCTTCAATATTCGTAAAATAAAGAAATGGGAGGCCATACCAAATACCAGAATATTCTGGAGAGTCTCTTGAAAGATCGAAAGAAATATTGGTGTCACGTTTCGTATCTTTTCTGAAAGGACACTAATCAGTTCTATGCATGCGTTTAGTGGAAAAAAAAGGATCTACACAAAAATGTTCTGGAGAGCCACTTGAAAATTAAAAATAAATTTTGTATGGACACGATATTTTTTGTTCCGTAGCTATGTTTTTTTTACTGGCTCACCAAAGGGCCTAAGGTCTTGAACATTTTTAGTTTCAGGACCATGCCTCTATGATTGATAGTTTTTGAGGGCCGTTAGGGTACTCTGGTAATTTTTCCATATTCACTACGTTTTGTATTTTTTGTGAAAAAATCTTGAGTTCTATTTACTTATACGTGTAGTGGGGAGAAAAAGTTTCATACAAAAATGTCTAAGAGAGCCTCTTAAAAAGAACCCAAAAAATTTGTATGGAGAGATTTTTTTTTTTGTTCGGCGGCCATCTTTTTTTTACCCATTCACCCAATGGCCCAAGGTCTTTAACAACATTTGTTTGAGACCATGCCTGTATGACTGGTAGTTTTGGAGGACCCATGAGGTACTCTGGTAAATTTTCCACAATCATGACGTTTCAGAATTTTCCTGAAGGAAGACCCATAAGTTTGATATATATAAATAGTTAAGGGAAAAGGTTCCATACAAAATTGTTCTGGAGAGCCTCTTGAAAAGAACCCAAAAAATTTGTATGGAGAGATTTTTTTTTTGTTCGGCGGCCATCTTTTTTTTACCGGTTCACCTAATGGCCCAAGGTCTTTAATAACATTTGTTTGGGACCATGTCTGGATGACTGGTAGTTTTGGAGGACCCATGAGGTACTCTGGTAAATTTTCCACATTCATGACGTTTCATAATTTTCTGAAGGAAGACCCATAAGTTCTACGCACATAAATAGTGAAAGGAAAAAAGTTCCATACAAAATTGTTCTGGAGAGCCTCTTGAAAAGAACCCAAAAAATTTGTATGGAGAGAATTTTTTTTGTTCGGCGGCCATCTTTTTTTTACCGGTTCACCTAATGGCCCAAGGTCTTTAATAACATTTGTTTGGGACCATGTCTGTATGACTGGTAGTTTCGGAGGATCCATGAGGTACTCTGGTAAATTTTCTACATTCATGACGTTTCATAATTTTCTGAAAGAAGACCCATAACTTCTACGCACATAAGTAGTGAAGGGAAAAAGTTCCATACAAAGTTGTTCTGGAGAGCCTCTTGAAAATTAGGAAATTTTTTGTATGGAGACGAAATTTTTTTTGTATGGTGGCCATATTTTTTTTACCGGTTCACCCAATTGCCCAAGGTTTTGAACATTTTTTGTTTCGAGACGATACCTCTCCGACTGATAGTTTTCGAGATCCCCTAGGGCACTCGAGTCAGTTTTCCACGTCCAGCTCTCTCTATAATTTTGGTGACCTAGAATTTTTGAATTTTACACACATGGAAAGTATGGTGAAAAAGTTCCATACAAAATTGTTCAGGAGAGGTGATCAGTCCGTAACTTCAAGTAGCTTTATATATATAATCACACTGGCGCCTCAACTAGTAGGGCGCGTGGGTGCGCGGCCCGCAAGCGGACCGCGAGGTTTCGCTTTCGGGTATTTTGGTTTGAGCAGCCTCCACCTATCTCTCCCATATTCCTAATCCTCGATCATTATCTCTCTCCATATTTTTTCTTCGAATCATTCTGCTCATCAAGTAGATCTTTAGGTATTGATCATCTTTATCCAAGAAACCACTCCTCCATCTTGTATACTTGGTGAGATAAACACCGACGAAATTTGTATAGTCGCCATCTTAAATCCACCATTTTGAGGTTTTTTTCAGCTCAGTGCCAATTGGATGAGGTTTCGAGTAATTTTTGTTTGAGCACCTCCCACTTATCTACAATACCCTGCCCGGGCTCCTCAACCATCTTCCAAACCCTCAATCATCATGTCTTCCCATATTTTGCATTGAGAGTTCTCCAAAGAACCGCATCAAAGCCTTGCATAGTTTACAACTTGTAGTCTCTTCAATATTCGCCATACATTTTCTATGGAAAAATAAATTCCGCCATTTTGAATTTTTTTTCTATTCATCGGGTAGACCTTTGGATCTTGATCATCTTTTGCGAAGAAACCACTCTTCCATCTTTTATACCCTCCGAGATGGAGACCGACGAAATTTGTATGGCGGCCATCTTTTTTTCGCCATTTTGAATTTTTTTTCAGCGGACTGCCAATTGGATGACGTTTCGAGTGACATTTGCTCGAGCACCCCCCACCTATCTTCAATACCTTAAGCGTGCCCGTCGCTCGTCTCTGAAATCCTCAATCATCAGCTCTCTCCATATTTTTGTTCCGAATGAATTTTTGTCCTCTATACGAAACCATTAGTGAAAAAAAAATTTTTCATACAAAATTTTACAGGAGGGGTGATCAATCAGTGAGTCAGTCAATGAATCAGCACGAGCAGCTATATATATATTAATGTAAACACAACTCTTAAACACTACATTCCTTCAATCTGTATTAAACTTAAGTTTGTTATTGTAGCTTTTGTGTTCAGTGTGTTTTTAGATTGTTTGAAAGTGACTCTGCCTAACATTAAGCTTTCTAACATTAATAGAGTCTATTCAAGGGGTCAGTTTAATTTGTAAAAATAATAACCTATAATGCGTACCTACTATAGATTACTAGAATCTCTGAAAAACTAATCGAATATTATTTACGTAAAGAATAATCATAAAACTGAGATAAATTATATCTACTGGACGTTTTATTACCAGACGCAAATTTCTTGCAGACGTAAACTGATTTATTGAATAGACTCTTGTTTTGATGTTTGCCGAAAGTACCCTCTTTTCTACATTATAAATTAGTAGAAATTATTTGACGTTGCGTGGATTTGCAAAAGAAAAACATCGATATTTTTATACTATTGCAGTATGAGAAAATGTTATATGAATTAAATTAACCACAGATTATAATATATAATGCTACAGATAAGAATAGGAATGTGAATCCGCCATTTTCTATTTCTGTCTCGCTCACATGTGTCTTATACACAGAGCAAGACAAATAGAAAATGGCGGTTAGAGTTCCTATTCTTGATCTTATTATGATCAAATTATACAAAATAGATTCTCCGTTTGGTGCCTTATTTAGTAAGTTTACGATATATAATATATGGCAACTTATTTTTTGTAGATTTTTAAGAATCTCCAAATATGCAAATGGAATTTAACTCCACTACTAGTCCTAGTAATCATGTTTGCTCGGTATTATTTATATTACAATATATTATGTATAACTTTTAGGTGTTTATTCACTTGTACACAAATCCTTATTTTAAAAGTAATGCTGTCCTCCTCTGTGGGAAACATTTTGAAATGATAATGTCAGAAAGTTTAGGTTTTGTATACAAACGAATAAGCGCCATTTTTGTAAAGTTGCGGGTCCACTTGATCAGCATGAGAGATTACGGATCTTGTTCAATAATAATCGTGTCCGGCTCGAACTTGCAGTTTTAGTGCAATTCTACAGGAATCAATAAAATGGGAAATATCATTACGCTCCGATGCGCCGACCAAGTGGACGCCCAGCTTTATAATCGGTAGCTAAACTAGATATAAAGGATTGGTCACAAACGTACGCCAAAGTTAGAATATATTAATATTATTCGGTTACTCAGTTTATGTAGAGTATTTCGAAATAATTTTGTAATATAATGGATTTTTATGACAGCTATATTATTTAAATTACTTTCCTATTTATTTTAGAAATACGTTTAATTTAAGAAAGTTGGTAACTAGGTATATCAATTAGAATCGGCAGTTGAGTTTTTCACACACCTTTATCTGCAATATATAAAATCTTTAAATTACACAGAATAAAGATGAGAACTTCTTTTCGAACGTGTTCCAAAATAAAAAACTATAAAATCCAATTTTCCATTTCATTTGGCTTGACATTGAAAGGCTTAAGGCAAAAATATTCTGCCGATATCTAAGCCTAAGTATTTCAATAGATGCTATGTATAAAGTTTGTGAAATTATTTATAAAGGAAGCGTTGTTAACAGCTGTTGTTTGTTGTTGTCATTTTTATCTTTTTAACGAAAGACCAAATTATGATGAATTCGAACAATATAGTATATTGATCGTATTTATATACTTCTACAATAAATACCTTTCTAATCTGTACGTACATTTATCTATAAAATGTGTCTAATGATAGTCTAAGATCTCGTGGAAAATTTTGAGGACATATTTGATGAAATCCGATAGACAGACATTCTTTATTTGGTAAACTGGCAATCTGCAAAATTAAAACTGAATTTTTGATATTATGTTTGATTAAGTATCTCCACTTTACCTTCTGTCATTTTATGGGTTGCCTAGCATTACGCACCGCCCAATCGGTGTCGTAACTTTAGTTGGCGCCTAACGTCGTTAGCCATCACCTAAGGGTTGGTGAAACGTTTTTTTCCCCTAGGCATGTCCTAAATATCTAAGCATCCGATTTAGGCGTCTCCTATAGGTTTAGTGAAAACGGGCATTAGTGTGACAACTAGACCAGCCAAACCGGTCCAAGTTGGATTCGCGAGTTTATTACGAAGTTTCATCTTTTATTGAGCGCCACTTCGAAGTTTTCCACCAGTTCCCGGCTTTGTGTCTAAAGAAATAAGATCTAATTTTAAGAAAGTGTGGATATTTTGGTAAACCATTTTTGTACTCATAATATGTTTAGGCATGTTGAATAATAAAAGAACATGTGTTTTGTTTGTTGTAGTTTTAATAATAATATAATCATTCCTAATGTTAGTTCCTAGTTTTTTGAGTTTAGCAAAGAGTAACAAAAAAATGCCTTGGATTTGCGAATGTAAGTGTAAAGAGTTTGAGTCTTAGAAAAATCAGTAAACTAACGTTTTTTTTTATAAAATTATTTCGTGAATTTGCATGACTGTTTTAAAAGGCTTATAACAAAAATTTACTTGTGGAGTGACGTCTAATAACCTTTAGTGGTTACTACTCAGTTCTAACGATATGTTTCTTAGAAGTTTTTATGCACTAAAACTCGGGAGTCGATATTAAGTATTTGGAGAGTGTTTGGCTATGGACAATTACTGAAACATGGTTATCTAATTATCTAACTAAATGAATGGGTGATTGCTGGCCATGCCCATACCAAAGTATGTAGGTTGTTATTTACAGTATTTTAAATAACTACCATGTTAAAGCGCGGTGTTTCTTTTGATGTAATTAAGTCTTTACCTGTAAATTGTAATACAAGTGGAATGACTTTGCTTGAATCTCGTCATATTATCAGTAAATGAATACCTACTAGATAGTACTACTACTACCTATCTATGTGTGCTTGAATCTAGTGGAACGGCGTTCTTCAGTTTAGTGTTTCGACTTTCAGTGAGCGGATGAGGTAAGAAATAATAACATTTTACTGATCTTTTTGTAAGCTCATTAACATTTATAACATCCCCTTTATTACATCCACTTTTGTTTTTCGTTTGTTTTTTTTTTTTTTTTGAAACTTAATATACCCAATAAGTATTATTAGTACGTAATATCAAAAACCTGAATCCACGCGTCATCATCCCCGTGGTTACAGGTTTTCGAAAATCCCGTAGACATCGTTGGTTTTCTGGGATAAAAGTCTATGTCCGTCTCCGAGATGCAAACTCGACGAAAACTAGGCAGTGAAAAAGAGAACGGACTCATTAGCCTGGTATGAATGTATCAAGACACACGGCCGTGTGTCAAGCCAAGTTCCAATAAGATAAAATCATATAAGAACGGCGACAGACGGGCAGTGTGTATAAAGCCTTACACTCAATATTATCAATTTATCAGCGTGGGTTGTGCTGCTTCCCCGGGCTGGGCGCGGTGGGCGCGCGGGGCCACGGCCGCGGCGAGGAGGCGCTGCTGCTGGAGCGACAGGGCCGAGCGTCGCAGCAGACGCGGTCGTCCTCCCTGCCGCCGCCGCCGTCAGCGCTGCCGCGCCCTCCGCGCAAGCCCTCCGCTAGGACCACCAGATACGACCGCTTGGAAAACAGAGACGCGCGTAAGGTGAGCCTGTAAATAATATGCATCATCATTTTCGCTTCCCCGTGCTGGGCCCGCTGGAAAACAAGAATTAATAAGAAACTGCATTTGAGACGCAATCTTCGTCCAATTAGATTTTGTAAAATCCATAGTTTCCAAACTGTTTCGCTACAGACCCACTTTTGTAAAATAGTAGGTACCTACTACCTGCCTACCTTTGTGAGACACATCGAAGACACCCAAAACTAAAATGTTTGTAATGCAGGTATATGTATATCTATAGGTTATTCTATAATAAAACTTTTTTCAAAAAATGTAAAAACTGTGAAAGTTATTTACTACAATTTTGCTAGCTCGTGGTCCGCGCAAAATCATACTCACCAGTCACCACTATAATAATTATTATTATAATGGCCACCCATATTGTATTGTATCCCATTATGGGATTCCCATAGATTTTAAATGTAACATTGTTTAATAATTGCAATCGTTCAGGTTACTGATTCTGTAAAATAATGTACCTAATTATATACCTAAATAATAGGTATATTATATAAAATCTTTAAAATAAAAATAATATTTTACTTTATTACATAATAGGAATTTGACAACGAGATTCCTAAAAGTATATTATATACTGGAAATAGATATTGCCGAAATCAAAGCCCACGGACATCTTCGCTCGTTCTTCTACACGTGACATAAGACATTCTATTAGTGAATTGATTTGTTAGAGCCCACGATATAGGCACCCACGCACGTTGACAACCTCAACTTCTTATTAGATTGATTGATAAAAGACAGCATCGCTATTTTGGTCTATAAAAGGGCAAAGGTAATGAGGCGTAAACAAAACCCTCATATTATTATGTAAATAGGTATCTGTATTTTATAGAAAACTAGTGGACCTGGCAGACGTCGTCGTCCTGCCCGGTGACATACCGACATCAGCGCCACCTACCGTGTATGCCACACCCACAGACCAAATATATTTGTTACAAAAAATGTGATAAATGAAGAACCGCTCGACCGATTTTGTGGAAACTTCACATAAACCATCTACTAAATAGTCCGAACAAAGCCTAAACATTTGGTTTGGATAGGTGAGCCCATTCTTGAGTTATAAAATTACAACGAAAAGTGGCAGATAGATAGATAGATATAGGTACCTACTTCTTGCGTAAAAGCCTGATAGAAAAATAAAAAAAACGCTATATTGCGGAAAACCAATAGAACTAATAGAACTCCAAAATCAAAATACAATTATAAGAAATATAAGAAATTCACTCTCAGAATTAGTTAATACAGCACAATGACAGCTTATTTAGAGATTAATAGTAGCGTTTTACCTGAAAATAAAACGCATATTAAAATACTTAAACGCATATTAAAATACTTACACTTTAACACGGCACTTAAGGCCAAATTAGATGGGGCCCCGCCCCATCTAATTTGGCCTTAAGTGCCGTGACAAATGATCCGCATGATTGTTATATCTGCCGGGTATGTATTGAATGAATGCAGTAGTGAATTTGATGTCGATCTAGAGATTCCAGGATTTGGAATTTTTAGTAGAGGTAGCGACTTCGTCCCTCCTTCTCTCCGTAAATAAGCGACTGATGTCTTGCTGACGCATTTTATAAGGATCGCACTCTGTTGATCGAACTTGGTTCTGAGGGGCATGAAGTATGGCCAATATTTCTTTTTGATTGTAATGTAGTGAATAGAATAGAAAAGTGTTTTATTCAAATAAACTTTTATAAGTACCTTTTGAATCGTCAATTGAATCTACCACTGATTCGGAATGCCGTTTCTCCCGAGAAGAATCAGCGAGAATCTCGGTGGTTGTTTTAATAATATTATATATATAATATTTAACATTTTAACAATTTCACAAACAAGTGTCTGTTCCTCTCGCGATTAAATAAATACCCGATAAAAGGAGATTGTTGAGTAATGCTCCTCAAGCATGATCTCAGACACCCGTTACTAAAAATTTACCGGCAGAGGATAAAGTAGACATCTTGTGACATCTTAAACAAGGCGTAGGAAGTGCCTTGAGCCTTCTTTATTTTTATATGAAAATATGTTATGTCAACTTTGCGCAACCAGTCTTGGGGTTGAAGAAAGTCTGGAATGCGGTGCTTACCAAGTGGAATGGTTCTGCTACTACAAAGTCATTTAGTGCTTTGAGGTTGAATATCTGTCGCGATAACCCATCACGCTTTGGTATCAGAAACTTAGAAGAAAGGAAACTTGGTGTGCGTGGTACGGTACACCTTTAAGATTTAGACTTATCGCAGACATTTCCTCTAAGAAGGAAGTGTGAAATGTCTTCCTGTTTATATTGGGAAACACAAGAGGAGGCTTTTGAAAGAATATATGCGATAACCTTGAATTACCCTCTGTATAACTTCTTCTTCTATTTTCTTCCATTGTGAAAGATGGAGTCATTTTCTCTAGTTTCGTCTAGAGGTACTGAGTTTCCCCTTGTAGGCCGCGAGCTTCGATTATGAAAGAACTCTTTATCTTTCTTTGCATTGTAACGACCGAATTCCTTTTCAGAAGATTGACCTCTATTAGGAAAATCGGTACGTTGATATCCACCCCGCGAGAGTGGGTTATAATGTTAATGCAGGCAAGTCTGCGCACATTGTACATGCCAATTAGTTCCACGCGATGGAACAGTGACACTTCTAAAGACTTGCCCCCGCGAGGGGCGACGGTCTGAATTATTAGTGTTCAACAGCGCAAGCCTGTCCTTTTTTGGCCAAAAAACTTTGCGCACCCCACTTTGAATTAAATAAATGGGTATTTTATTCGCTTTCACCAAAGGGTCGCGAACCTGGCTTGAGATAGTTTCACGACGCATCTCGATGCTCGGTGGCCGCACACTAATTGTAAAAGATCTGACGAAATTTTATAAAATTCACCTTTTTGGAATAATTCTTCAATCTTTTCAGTCAATTGATCTCAATTTTTTATTAATATTTTGTCTGGCCCATGAAAGCGAGACTTATAGCTTCTTGTTAGGCTACTTTTTGTTTTAGGAAGCAGTATGTGATAGCTGCATAAGCTTTTATCTGCATTTGCTAGATAGCGCGAGGTTTCATATGTTTTTACCTCCTTGTTTGTTTCTAGGTTTATGAAACCTGCAGTGTGATATGTTTTGTGTTTCAGCGTATCTAACTTCATACCAAGTGGCAAAAGATTTCTGAAGTCTTTGGAACAGATGGTTCCTTGAGTTTCTCTTTATCGAACGTGAAATCTAAACACGAACCTTGACATTCAATTTCACACTGAAGTTGATCAGGTGTGAGATGTTCATAAAGTTCACCACTAACTTGGGAATGAATTTCGTCCTGATCTGCAAGCGCTTGCTTCGTTTACGCAGCTGGCGGCAAGTTTGTTTTACGTTACTGCTCGAGGAAGGAGCTGCTGCTTCTTGCTACTGAAGCAGCTGCGAGCGCGCTTGCGAGTCTGTCCACTTGAACCGGCCACCTCATTATTATCCATGACTGAAATTGCTGAAATTAACAAATGTTAACACCAACGACTACAAAAATTTAAATACTTTTACGAATATTCGTAAAAGTAACAATTCTACACGTACGAAAAAACTGGCAAATTTTTAAAATATAATATTTTAAGTAGTGATCCGAACGGAAAAACCGTTAAAATAATGATCACTTACTTTATTATTATAAAAAATAAGTACTTACTGCAAATTAGCTTCACACTTGTACTATATTTAAATATATTTAACACATTTATTAAATTTACTTTTTATTACTTTACTTTATTATAATTTATAATATATAAAAATAGTTTTGCAATGTCTTGTAGACTGCTTGCAAGATGTTGCTTCGACGGCAAACAAAACGCCAATGAATCAATGGCCGCGCTCAGCCGTTACGTAAACTTTAGCGCGCGATCCCGCCAGGTGGCGCCACATAGCCGGATGTGACATCGAAAAAAGTACGAAAACAGGTATGAAATCGACGGAAACGGAAATGCTACTCTCAATATAAAGCTTCCAGTGACGGTCAAGTAATTTAATAAATGATTAGTTTATTATACATTACACATAAAAACAATATCTCATGAGTTAGTGTTGTAATGGACTACTAAATCAACAAATCAACATGTTGCTGTAAAGTCACTACTTACATAATATTATAAAACCAAGTCCTGCGCTGCGTTCGTCCAATACACAGCGTTTCCACCTGCCTGGCCTGGCTGCGATGAAAGCTGCCAGGCCGCCTGGGAGCTTTCATCGAAAACGCTAGTCGCTACCTCCTTTGAGATATAACAAAATAATATATGGTTGGATAGTAGCGGGTAATTACAGTAATCATAATTACTACCCGTGCGAAGCCGGGGCGGGTCGCTACTTTTAAATATTATCATGAGTTAATTTATGTATACCTATGCCTTCAAATGTCTTTAGACGTACTGGTAGGTACCATAATATTCGAAATCACGCATACCTAGATAATTAGATATTTTAACATAGGTACATCTATACTAATATAATAAAGCGGAAGAGTTTGTTTGTTTGAATGCGCTAATCTCAGGAACTACTGGACCGATTTCAAAAATTCTTTCACCGTTGGATATGTACGTGATCCTTGAGTGCTATAGGCTATATATGTACCGAAGCGGGCGAAGCCGGGGCGGACCGCTAGTATAACATATATTATGTATACAAACCTTTCCGTTTTTTTTTTCAAAGGATTCCGACGGATCGGCCTCAATAGCGTCCACGGCGTCGCGCAGTTCCCCGCTGCCGTACGACACGGTCACTCAACGCAAACTACCCTCGGTGCCGACATCA
The DNA here is from genome assembly GCA_920104075.1 of Melanargia galathea. NCBI lineage: Eukaryota > Metazoa > Arthropoda > Insecta > Lepidoptera > Nymphalidae > Melanargia > Melanargia galathea. The sequence continues at coordinate 5,614,793 of OV049855.1, forward strand.
GCGTCCTTGCCCGCGGCCGAGTCGCGCGAATCCCTCGTCCGGCCGCGCGACTCCAGTCTGCCTTCGCCGTCCAAACTCGCAGTGTACGCGGCCGCGCGTAGACGCTCCGCCGAGTCCGCCAAGGATAACAATAAGCGTGGGCATCAGTATCGCATACAGTTTTAGAACCACTGACCCTTCTTATTGGCTATGGCGTTCAACTCGTTACGTAACTGTAATATGACGTCTAATATGACAGTCCTCGTATGAAGAGCAATTGGGGTTCTGAACTAAAAATGTTCTTAAATTAGTTCCTAGCACTGTGTGAAACAGCACTCATTTTTACACGCTTATCGTGTAAAAAATGTGTCAATTTTTTGCACTGAGCATTACTGTTCGGGCTTAGGTTTGCGTGCTTTTGCAGTTAGTTTAGATACTCGTGACTTAAGTGACTTATTAATGCACATACTTTATTTAGAAAAGTCGTGGATTAAAAAAAACTCTTAAGGCATGGTACTTATAATCAGCTAGGTAACTTAAGTCACGTATCGTATTCAAATTGCTCAGAAAACTGATTTGTTGTATCTGTAAGAACAATAAAACAAAAAAACTACTGCGAACAGTTTTCATGAATTTGGCCTTGAAAATATGTATTAAAGTTATAATAAACTGTTTCATCATGAGGATATAAAACAGTCTAAGTATACATAATATATATGCCTCTACTAGCCTTTTTGTTTTTTTTTTTTTTGTTAACAGCAGTGTTGTGAATTCGAGTTATTATGTTAGCTATTTAAGTTAGCTTTAAAGTATGGTTTTAAATTAAAAATAGCAATTTTTGAGATTGTAAACATTAACGATTTGATTTTACTTAAACTAAGTATGTACTTATAAGAATCTTATTAGTTTTTACCCACCTAAAAGTTTTACAGTATATTTTCTATACCTACAATAATATATTTTATCTACTCTCATATCTTAAAATCCCGATTAAGAAATCAAAATGTGTCATATATTGAACTACTACTACTATTCACATACATCTATAATATTTTAAAAAAAGTTCATTATAACACTACTTTGTTAGGAAATTATTGCAAAATAATGCTTTAAAATTATTTTTTCTACATTATAGTACAGGCACTGAGTTCTGGTAGTTTTGAGCCATGGCGGGAAATTCACGCGCCTCCTTGGCAGTTTATGTGATACGTATAATGTATTGTCTGTGGCTTTTGTGTGCTATTGTCCATGATATATAAGTATTACATACTGTAATTTTAGCTATTGTTGAAATTATTAATATACATAGTAATAATATTTCTTCCTGGATTTATATTTGGGTCATGGCCAATGCGACGGCGCAGCGCGAGAGTGTGGCGCTACCATAATTGACCACAGACAATAGACATCACCTGACACTGCAGTCTGCACGCACATACGTGAATGAATTTTGCCATTTTGGCGCCATATGCTATATTATTTAAGTTTTTAATTTATTGTTTTTGTTACTCAAAACTTTGCAAGTGGTTTTTATTGTGCGGAAAAATGACTAACAATGATACTGAAGAGAATGTAACTCCACCTGACATTCTGGAAGTAGCAATGACCAACAATCTTTTGAAAACAAAATCAAGGAAAACTTATGACAAATATTACCAAGATTTTATGGTTTGGATTTTAAAATATGAGTTTAGATAAAGTAGTGCATGAAACTCTACATAATTAGGTATTAAAACACTCGTGTGATACTATTAAAAAACTCACCTACGGCTCGTTTTTTAAACTCACACTCATGTTTTAATTTTGTTATGCAACCGTTTCATAAACTACTATTAAACCTAAGACTGACCCGTTAAGTAAATTTAATTTTGTCGTCACAGTATTTTTTTATCTTTTTATTCCTTGTAATATTTTGTATCGTAGAGAACGGTAACTAGAACTAACTGTATATTAGTTACTATATTATCGTCTCTAGTTCCTTTTTCTCTCTATTGTTGATAATAAATAACATGACCCAGTCTATCGCTTTGAATCCAAGCGTGGGTAGTAAACCCTCCCTTTGGGAACCACTGATCACTGATCTAGTTTGATAAACCAAGGAAGTTATAAATTACTCGTATTATTTGGCTCGAAAATCGTATCATCTATTTCGGAACGAAATTGTTTGTATAACGATAACTTCGGGTAAAGAAAGCGTAAATAGAATTAAAATAAACAACTAAAAATATAATTATAATTAATTACTTAACTAACTACTCAGTTTTTGAAATTTTCTAGTCCTATCGCATCGTTACTTATTATTTGATAGGTAATCATATCATAATGTATTATTATAATAGGATGGCATGATATTATTTTGTAATGTATAATTATTTTTGAGTAGGTAAATGATAATAAGTACATTACGTTACGTGCAACTTAAATAGTCTATTAACACTATCATGTGACAATAGTCGTTAAGCCCGCCCATCCGCATTGAAGGAGCGTGGCGGATCTAAGCCCTAAAGCCTGTGCCCAGCGGTGGGACGTTAAAGAGTTAATGCACGGCGTTATCTCCTAAGCTCAACGAACGATGCATTATTAGACTACGTAAGTTATACGTATCGTATACTATTTTGATTTTTGAAGCATGTGTATGACCTAAACCCGCACTTAGGTAAGTCTCTTGTTCATTTTCGAAGGATAAGCCTTACTTAAGAGCGGATTAAGTCACACAGTGATCTAAAAGTAGGTATAAGTTTGTTTGGTGCTCATATAGATAATTAATGCTAGGCATTTCTTAGCTCTAGGACCTAGGTATTTTCAATGGAAATAAACTAATTCTGTTCATACTAATTTGTTTTATTAGTCTCCCCTTATTTCGTAGGTACTTATAGTTCTGTAGTTAGGAACAAAAAGTTACACTTGTATGGTCTATGTAATTCTGTTTAAGTTTGTTTAACATTTTAAGCTAGGTATTAATAACTATAATGTGATTAAAATAGGTACTTAGTACTACGTGAGTCTGTCTATCAAGACAACACACAACGTGTATTAAGTACAAGTTAGAACTCACGATAAGATGAATTCGCGATGGATGGCGGGCGCTTGCGAAATACGAGTAGGTAGGTACGGCGCAAGAGCTCGCGCTTTTATTAAGTACAAAAGCGGACACCCGCGACTTCGTTCGCGTGGATATTGGTTTTTGAAAATCTCGTGGGAATCATTTTGTTTTTCCTAAGCTCCTTTGAGCTCACACCTTGCTAAAAACTTTTAAAAGTTCACTGGCGGGTGTTTAGGTACATCTAAATGTAAACATCCGCCAGTGAAAGTCCCATCAAAATCGATCCAGCCTTTCAGAGATTGCCCGGTAATCTTTAAAGTATCTCCTTTCTAACAAAAAAAAGAATGAATGAAATCGGACCACGCGTTAATGAATTACAGCTAAGTACACATTTTGACTTTCATCCCCTCTCCCAAGGGAACCGTGCTGAATTTCGGGATAAAGAGTATCCTATATGTTACTCCGTAGTATGAACTTAAATCATGCGAAGTTTCATTTCAATCCATTCAGTAGTATTTTCCTGATGCGCGCACAAACATACAGACAAACAGATAAACAGACAAACAGACAAAAATTTCAGAAATAGCGTTTTTACGTTCTATTTCTTATCCCAACATCCCTCAGTTATTATTTTGCAAAAATCTTTAATGTATAGTTCGTTCGGTAACTTAGTGTCGGTACAGGCGCAGGTGCTTTTAGTATTCTGCTTTTATTTTTATTACTTTTTTCTGTTTGTAATTTTTTTTCTATTCTAACAGAATCTCCGAATAGTCTGCCAATCCGCACTTGGCCAGCGTGGTAGACTATGGTTAAAATCCTTCTCATTTTGAGAGAAGACCCGTGTTTATGAGAATATTATATTTTATGTTTATGGTTATATTGTAATAAAATACGAGTATAAAAAAATATAAAAAGGAAAGAGAATTTTAATGAAAAAATATCAGTAGGTATAAAACGCCAAAACCTCTTGTGCCTGTACAACCCGCGCGGCATGCTTTGAAGTCACGGCGGTGTCTTTGGCAAAACACCGCGCGGCGGAGGCGGCAAGACACAAAAGGCGACCGTAAGAAAACGAACAGACTATACAGATACGGCAAGTCTACGATTTTATTATAGTCTGTTCGTTTTCTTACGGTCACCTTTGATCGCGCCGCCTCAACACGCGCGGCGTCTTGTCAAAGGGACCGCCTGCGACTTCAAAAGATGCCGCGTGGGGTGTACAGGTACAAGAGGTTTTGGCGTTTTATACTTACTCATATTTTTATATTAAAATTCTCTTTCCTTTTTATATTCGTATTTTATTACAATATAACCATAAACATAAAATATAATATTATTATCATGAACACGGGTCTTCTCTCAAAATGAGAAGGATTTTAACCATAGTCTACCACGCTGGCCAAGTGTGGATTGGCAGACTATTCGGAGATTCTGTTAGAATAGAAAAAAAATTACAAACAGAAAGTAATAAAAATAAAAGCAGAATACTAAGAGCACCTGCGCCTGTACCGACACTAAGTTACCGAACGAACTTTATATGTAAGATAGATATGTAATGTCAATTAATGTGAAAGACAAAAAATGTCAAAGTCAAATACTCAAAATACGCTCGAGACTGACTTAATTTCTCAATGGACTGACTATAATGTTCGTAATGTTGACATGTAAAAAATCAAATAAGTAGTAGGTCCGGCCTTGATCCTGACACTAGATCGAGAGGAATGAGAGCGCGCGCCGCGCGGCGCGAGGCGCGACCTCGCGGCGTTTGCGCAACGACCACGTTACACTGGCAGGATCGCCGGAACGGGCACAATGCTTGCATGCATTACATACATGAGTGATATGTACAATGTACATGTGGCATTCGTGTTCAGTTATGCGTAGAACCTTGTACACTTTGTATGGTTAAAACTGGCTCATGTAATACTTACCTGTACCAAAGACGTTTGAAAACCTGTCACAGATTCAAAATATTATACTCGTAGGTCTGGGTTGAAATACATGTCAGGTTGATAAATACCTACCGACAATACCGATAACCAGAAAATAGGCAGAGCTGGTTACATTGTAGAGTTATTCGTATTTCGTACCACCATTGTCAAAGCATATTCTTTACAAGCGGACACCCGCGACTTCGTTAGCGTGGATATTGGTTTTTAAAAATCCCGTGGGAATCATTTTGTTTTTCCTAAGCTCATTTGAGCTCATATCTTGCTAAAAACTGTTAAAAGTTCACTGGCGGATGTTTAGCTAGATCAAAATGTAAACATCCGCCAGTAAAAGTCCCATCGAAATCGGTCCAGCCTTTCAGAGATAAGCCAGTAATCTTTAAAGTATTTTCTTTCTAACAAAAAATAATGAATGAAATCGGACCACCCGTTAACGAATTACAGCTGAGTACACATTTTGACTTTCATTCTCTCTCCCAAGGGAACCATGCTGAATTTCGGGATAAAAAGTATCCTATATTATGTTACTCCATAGTATGAACTTAAATCATGCCGAGTTTTATTTCAATCCATTCAGTAGTTTTTACGTGATGCGCGCACAAACATACAGACAAATCACAAACAGATAAACAGACAAAAATTTCAAAAATAGTTTTTTTACGTTCTAGGTTATTACTTATCCCTAACATCCCCCATTTATTATTTTGCAAAAATCTTCAATGTACAGATACGACAATTCTACGATTTTATTATAATACTAGCTGATCCCCGCGACTTCGTCCGCGTGGATAAGTATAGGTTTTTATATAGGATCGGATTGGATCCCATAATCCTTATTTGTACCTAAACTAAATGTAGCCTAAGTTACTCCTTATAACATCACCTATCTGCCATTGAAAGTTCCGTCAAAATCGATCCAGCCGTTTCGGAAATTAGCTGGAACAAATAGACAGATCGACAAACACAAATTTAAACGCACACCAGTTTAAAATATGCCGTACGTTCAAAGATCCGGGTGCCAAGTTATTTGAACCCAATACTGAGGGTTGTAATATCTGTCATTCCTGAACTAAAAAACCTATGACCTTGAAATATTTACCAGACAATACTTAAAGTACTACCTTTCTAACAAAAAAAGAATGAGTGAAATCGAACTACGCGTTAATGAATTACAGCTAAATACACGTTTTAACTTTCTTCCCCTCTCCCAAGGGAACCGTGCTGAATTTCGGGATAAAAAGTATCCTATGTCCTACCTCGGAGTATAAACTCAAATCGTACCAAGTTTCATTCGAATCTATTCAGTAGTTTCGGCGTGATGCGCGGCCAAGATACAGAGAGACAGACAAAAATGAAAAAAATTGCAGTTTTGGCTTCAGTATCGATTATAGAGTGCCCTCCAAAAGAAATTTTCAAAATATCTTCAATGTACAGAATTGGATCCGTTACAGTTTTATTATATTATAGACTAGCTGATCCCCGCGACTTCGTCCGCGTGGGACGAAGTCGCGATATAGGCTTTTATATAGGATCGGATTGGATCCCATAATCCTTTTTGTACCTAAACTAAATGTAGCCTAAGTTACTCCTTATAACATCACCTATCTGCCATTAAAAGTTCCGTCAAAATCGATCCAGCTGTTTCGGAAATTAGCTGGAACAAATAGACAGATCGACAAACATAAATTTAAAGCACACCAAATTAAAATAAGCCGTACGTTCAAAGATCCGGATCCCAAGTTATTTGAACCCAATAAATATCTGTCATTTCTGAACTAAAAAACCTATGACCTTGAAATATTTATGGGACAATATATAAAGTACCTACTACCTTTCTAACAAAAAAAGAATGAGTGAAATCGAACAACGCGTTAATGAATTACAGCTAAATACACGTTTTGACTTGTATTTAGCTGTTACATAAAGCTTAATAAAACTGTAACGGATCCAAAGTATAGATAGAAGAAGATATAGATGACCATGGTTAAGGTTGAGGATCAAGGTATCAATTTTGTGATACCTTGATCCTCAATCAACCTAAACCTTAAATGAAAATGAAAATTTATTTATGAATAAATTTTCATTTTCATTTTTGAATTTCATTTATTTATGAATAAATTTTCATTTTCATGAAAATGAAAATTTATTTATGAATAAATTTTCATTTTCATTTTTCATCAAGTTAAAGAACCCATTGTACAACCGAAAATAGCGCTTTCTTGGAGCTAAAAGTTAAACCATGACCGTACCTTTAGCCTAATCGCCTAAATATTATAATAACGATCATTATCAGGGAAAACGGTTGATCACAATAATTCACAACCTATGTAAATGTACCTATCTACCTACCTACCTAGGTGCCTATATAATATAGATATTTCACTGCAAATAATGAAGCAAAGGTTTATAAGCTCCGCCCACGGTTCACGAACTCATTATTTTTAACTCGGTAACTCATAAATGAATTTCGACATCGAATGTGAATCATTCACTGGAAGCTGTTAACCTTCGCAATAAATCTTGTAAGTATGCTTATGTTCGATACCCGTACAATTTATCTTTTGACAATGGAAATTACTTCAATGAAATAATTTCTTAACAATTGCACAGGTAAACAAGTATAAATTAAAAATTTAAAAAACCCCCGACATTCGCCATTTTGTGGCGGCGGCCATCTTGGATTTGCATTAGTGCTATTCTACTAGTCAAGCCCTTTCATTTGATACCCATATTAAGTGAGTTGTGAAAAAATATGTAATCCGCCATTTTGTAGCAGCGGCCATCTTGGACCGATTTTCATCAAACATAGCTAACAACACTCTCGACTAATTCACCTTTCAAACAAAAAAAACCGCATTCAAATCGGTCCACCCGTTTGAGCGCCACAGGGGAACAGACAGACACACACACACACACAGACACGTCAAACTTATAACACGGTAACACCCCGTCGTTTTTGCGTCGGGGGTTAACAAGTAACAACAAGTGGGTATAATTTGCTAGGTAGAAGTAGGTAAAAGGTTTAATAGAACCTTCAACCTAGAACTAGGCTGTCTCTTGAGCTTTCTTCTTTCTTGAATTTGCTAGACTTTTTAAATCGAAAGTACCTATAAAGACACACGGCCGTGTGTTAAGCCAAGTTCCAATAAGAATAATTCTTAAGGCGCCTCTACACGTTGGCCAACATGATGGCGGATATGTTGGAAGGTGTTGGGCGAGGAGTTTGTGTTCGCGTCCACACGTTGGAAGATCGTTCAGTATGCTCCGGGCCAACCTGCGGGCCATAAGATGGGCCAGCATGTTGGCGAACGTGTGGATGAGCAGTTATAAGAACGGCGACAGACGGGCAGTGTGTATACACGAACCATTTGCTCTGAAGATTTCCGCCACAAAATGGCGATAGCATCGTCGTCGACTACCTTTCCAGCTGTTCAGCTGACTACCGTTTCACTGAGATGGTTCCTGACTCCCTGAGGTAGCTGCGCGGTGCGGGAAGAGTGGGTACCTACTACCTAGGATTACATAAGTCAAGGATCCATAATATACATTGGCCCAACATATTCAAGAGAGTATTCGGCCAAATCATATTTTTAAAGCTTTGATAAAGCGCCAATATCCTCTGATGCGGTCTCATTTTCCAACATTACGCACTTTCTTTCTTACAACGCACAAAATGTAAATCACGACCTACCTATTTACCTATTTTAAGTGGCGTTTAGTCTATAAAAGTGTCAATAAAATGTGCAATTTCTAACATGCTATACCTAATACTGACTACATTAATATATATATAGCTGCTGGGACTGATTCACTGACTGACTCATTGATCACCTCTCCTGTAAAATTTTGTATGAAAATTTTTTTTTTCACTAATGGTTTCGTATAGAGGACAAAAATTCATTCGGAGGAAAAATACGGAGAGAGCTGATGATTGAGGATTTCAGAAACGAGCGAATGGCACGCTTAAGGTATTGAAGATAGGTGGGGGGTGCTCGAGCAAATGTCACTCAAAACGTCATCCAATTGGCAGGGAGCTGAAAAAAAATTCAAAATGGCGCAAAAAAGATGGCCGCCATACAAATTTCGTCAGTGTCTATCTCGGAGGTTATAAAAGATGGAAGAGTGGTTTCTTCGCAAAAGATAATCAGAATCGGAAGGTCTACTTGATGAATAGAAAAAAAAATCAAAATGGCGGAATTTATTTTTCCATAGAAAATGTATGGCGAATATTGGAGAGAGAGAGAAATGTGAACTATGCAAAGCGGTTGATGCGGTTCTTTGGAGAAATCTCAAAGAAAAATATGGGAAGACATGATGATTGAGGGTTTGGAAGATGGTTGATGAGCCTGGGCAGGGTATTTTAGATAGACGAGGGCTGCTCAAACAAAAAATACTCAGAACCTCATCCAATTGGCACTTGAGGTGAAAAAAAAATCAAAATGGCGGATTCAAGATGGCGGCTATACTAATTTCGTTGGTGTCTATCTCACCAAGTATAAAAGATGGAAGAGTGGATTCATGGCAAAAGATTATCAAGACCTAAAGATCTACTTGATGAACAGAAAAAATCAAGATGGCGGAATTTATCTTTCCATACAATTTCTTTTCTCATTGATGGTTTCGTATAGAATACAAAATTCATGCGGGGGAAAATATGGAGAGAGCTGATGATTGAGGATTACGGAGGCGGATGAGGAGCATGGCCAGGGTATTGAAGATACGTGGGACGTGCTCAAACAAAAACAACACGAATCCTCGCGGTCCGCTTTAGCGGGCCGCGCACCCACGCGCCCTACTAGTTTTATTATATAAGTAGTCGTTAGACAATTCATGCGTTCTACGTTGACACGTTCTTCCTTCTGGGCAGTTGTCCGCATTTAAACCATATTAGGTCCGTTGTGCGTACGTTGACACGTTATCTTTATTATTAATTTTCAAAATTAAAACTACATAAATTACTTACTTAATCGAGACTAAATTAGAATTTATGAATTTAGAAAGCTGACCTAAGTACTTTTGCTGTAAGATTTACAAAAAGAGAACAATTCAAGCTATAAATCGATTTCACTTGACCTAAATCTTCTAGTCTAGGTCAAAGCCATGTCAGAGTTTGATAAACGCGCTCCAAACACCTAAGTTATGTGAAGGTAGGTACCTAATCTGTGACCTTAATAGGTGAGTTTGGTACCTACCTGCCTATTTCTAGACTTCAGAAGCTAAAATATTTATAAGTATTTGAAGGAACCTGAAAAAGAAAAGTTTAACTCCAAGTAAAGAATATTGCAGGTAAAGAGCATTGTAAGTAGGTAGACCTACTTAGGTACCTACAGCTTCTGCCACGAAAGGAACTGCGCAGATAGTCGATTTCATAGTCGACCAGTGGTGCGCTGTGAGAAGCGAAGCGCCTATGTAGTGTAGGTGCCTAGGTAGGTTCCGGCGCAGAGCACAGTGTCGCTAGCAGCCCGAATCATATCAAACCGTTTATATCAGCTTTCGTGTCGCGTATCGTACCCACTTTAAGTTGTAGGTATACCGGTTACAAAACAATCGAAAAAAGTAAAACAATGAGGCAGATAACTGTAACGTAACAGTAAAATCGAGTGAAACGAAAATAAACGGATGGAGACAGCGCGCGCGGGGCAGTCGACTCGCGCGCGCGCCGCTCGCTCGCACGCTAACCCAATTCCTGCGCGCTATCGGCTTTCACAACTTTGCGTCATGCGCAGGGTTGCCCGCAACTGTTTTTTTTTATTCATCCACAAGCTAGCCCTTGACTGCGATTACACCTGATGGTGAGTCTAAGATGGTAGCGGTCTAACCTGGAAGAGGTACCTATGGTATCCATACCCCTGATCGGTTTCTTCTGCATCGTACCGGAATGCTAAATCGCTTGGCGGCATGGACAATTGCACAGCTTTGCCGGAAAGGTGGTAACTAGTTACGGCTAAACCAACCAGACCAGACCAGACACAATTTAAAAATTATAAATTCACAAATTACCACTGTCGGGAATCCAACCCAGGACCTCCCACTTATAAGACCACAGCGCTCACCATTGCGGCAGAGAGACACTCTTCACCTTTTATTAGTTTACTAGCTTTTGCCCGCGGCTTCGCCCGCGTGAATTTCGATTTTTCACAAATCCTGAGGGATAAGTAGATTTCTGGTCCACCCGCCCCCCGCCGCGCGGCGGCGTACCGCGGTACCGCGTACGGCGGGCGCAGGGCGCAGGGGCGCGTGGCGCGGCGCGGGGAGCGCGAGCGTCCGCGTCGGCCGTCGCGATCGCGCGCAGCGAAAATACCTATCAGGGCGTTTTTAACTGTATTTACCGATTTCAACACAACTCTTTTTTTGAAAGTCGGTTAAAAAAGTAGCCTATGTTACTCCTTGGTTAATCCTCTACTTGTCTGTGAAAGTCCCGTCAAAATCGGTTCAGCCGTTCCGAAGATTAGCCCGTTCAAACAGACAGACAGACAGACAAAAATTTTAAAAACGTGTGATTCGGTTATGGTATCGTTCAAATAACCATATGAGCTTAATATGTGGTAGTTATTTCGAAATTACAGACAGACACTTCAATTTTATTTATTAGTATAGATAGTATAGATTACATCCTTTTATCATATAAACTTCGTGGAACGTGACCCGACAGAGCTCTCTATTTTGCTCTAAGTATGTTATTCCAGATTTCCAAGTTACTATGATCTATACAAGCACGGTAATTGGTGTATAAATGGAACCAAGGTTCATACGGCTGGATCGCATTGAAGTGCTTCAAAATATTAACTAGGAAGTAGGTACATCTGCTAATAGGTAGTTCTTAAATGACCCTTAATGAGCTCTGTCATCTTGACGACCGTGGGATAGAGATCAGGTAAGTACAGGTAGGCATTCTAGTTTAATATCCTTCGGTTTTCCTCTTGCATTAATGTTTATAATGAACTAGCTGACCCCCGCGACTTCGTTCGCGTGTTTATAGGTTTTATATAGGATCGGATCGGATCTCATAATTATTTTATGTACCTAAACTAAATGTAACCTAAATTACTCCTTATAACATCACCTATCTGCCATTGAAAGTTCCGTTAAAATCGATTCAGCCGTTTCGGAGATTAGTTGGAACAAATAGACAGACCGACAAACATAAATTTAAACGCACACCAGTTTGAAATAAGCCGTACGTTCAAAGATCCGGGTCCCAAGTTATTTGAACCCAATACTGAGGGTTGTAATGTCTGTCATTTTGGAACTAAAAAACCTATGACCTTGAAATATTTACAGGACAATATAATATAAAGTACTACCTTTCTAACAAAAAAAGAATGAGTGAAATCGAACAACGCGTTAATGAATTACAGCTAAATACACGTTTTAACTTTCATCCCCTCTCCCAAGGGAACCGTGCTGAATTTTGGGATAAAAAGTATCCTATGTCCTACCTCGGAGTGTAAACTCAAATCGTACCAAGTTTCATTTGAATCCATTCAGTAGTTTCGGCGTGATGCGCGGCCAAGATACAGACAGACAGACAGACAGACAGACAGACAGACAGACAGAAAGACAGACAGACAGACAGACAGACAAAAATGAAAAAAATTGCAGTTTTGGCTTCAGTATCGATTATAGAGTGCCCTCCAATAAAAATTTTCAAAATATCTTCAATGTACAGAATTGGATCTGTTACAGTTTTATTATATTATAGATTCTAGGAAAATCTATTGAAAGTGTTTAATAAATGTAAGAAAAAGAGTTGTAGGTGCCTATACTTATCTTCTAACTTTACGGATGAATGCCTTTTTAACCGACTTAAATTTTCTTTAGAAAGAGGTTCTCAATTCGACGGAATCTTTTTTTTATGTATGTTCCCTGATCTGATCGGTATGTCCAAGCGTCTTTGTACTCAAAGACGCTTGGACCGATTGGGCAAATAGCATAAAAGCTATACTTCCCAGGTTGTCCTTTGGTTATCAGGTCAGGATCAATTATGACGGGATTCTAGAGAAATCGAGGGAATTCTTCACCTTTTTTTTGTTATAAGTAGTAATTTTTCGTTTAGCTTTTATATTTTTGACAACCATAGTGAGTTCACTTGCTCGCTTAACAACTCGGTCGCGACTCGCGAGAGATGTAGATTGTAGACCTCCTTCTAGTTGTAAGTTATGCTTATTACGTAATTACCATTATTTTTTTAATGATCTAAACTTTGTCGGGTTAGAAATACTCAACTACATATTAAATGTAATTTGTATTTATAACAAGGAAACCCACTTCGTGTAACTAGTTTTAATGCATAATATCCATCAAAACTAGATAAAAAGCGGCCTGATTTTTTAAAATTCAGTTGACTCTAATTTAATAAGTGGAATCTATTTTAAAATACCTAAGTAGGTAGGTACCTAACTAATCTATGTACTTACCTCCTTACATAATATGTTCGAAAAATATTTATTTAATAATTTTGTGACTGTTGACTTTTAAGTTAAAATGCGAAGCTGTTCCACTAATTTGATAAGAGTAAGTTGTAATCAATCATTTAATATCACAAAATTCATTATAATTCTCTAACAGCATCATTATTCAAATACCTACCTATAGAGGTATGCCGTATGGTAAAACTTTATCATGAATCTAAGCGTAATAAGTATGTATGCCTAATTATAATTACCAACAGTTCTCTTTTTAACAAAAAGAAAATGTGCCGAGAAAGTTACTACCTACCTACGAGGACAAAAGTTTAAATCATAATATTATGGAGACCTACATAATAAGTTAAACTTTGAAACAAACGATTTCGTAATCGAGCAATGTCAATAAAAGTTCCCGTAGAGTCGTATATTAATCGTATCGCTTTCCGCAGCAGCCCGTTTCTAGGTCAAGATAAGTCGCCATTATGAAGTGGAAACCAGCCCGCTTGCCAAGCGCTTGTAAAATCTTTATATTCGTGCACTCTTTTACATTTTACAAAAAAATTCCTCAGACCAATCTTGTAGATGATCTTTTAAGGAAAATTTTTCCCTGTATTTTTTTTTTAATTTCATTAATTTAAAACGCTGTTACAGCGCTCCAAAGTTGACGGGTTCGTCAATGTTCATGAGAATGCGGTCAAAACGAAATGTTTAACTTATTTTTGTTTTTTTTTTAACTGTAAATCCTTACTATTATAAATGGGAAAGTGAGTTTGTTTGTATGTTTGTTCCGCTTTCACGCCGTAACTACTGATTTGGTTGAAATTTTCAATGGAGATAGCTTATGCCCTGACTTAAAACATAGGCTACTTTTTATCCCGGAAAAGTATTCCTTTGGGACTAAAATAGATATAATCTTCCAAAAACGCCATAGAGGGCGCAGACTGTTCTTAGGTAAATCACGTTCACATAACACATTATTGTAATAGTTTGCTGTGTTGCATGCATTGGCAACACATAGGCTACTTTTTATCCTGGAAAAAATGAACAGTTCCCATGGGATTTTGAAAAACCCGAAGTCTATATCTACAGCTATAGGTAGATTATTATAGCGAACTTCCTTGATAGAAAGTATAAAGGTTGGAAAAGTGAGCGGGAACGGGAACCAGGAATCAACGATTCCCTCGGGATTTGTTCAAAACCGAAATTCACGCGAGCGAAGCTGCGGGCAGAAGCTATCACACATAATCACAATACCAATCCTACTAATCCTACTTTCTATCCTACTATCCTACTTCACTACATAGTATAAAACAAAGTCGCTTTCTCCGTCCCTATATCCCTATGTCCCTATGTCCCTATGTCCCTATGTATGCTTAAATCTTTAAAACTACGCAACGGATTTTGATGCGGTTTTTTTTAATAGATAGAGTGATTTAAGAGGAAGGTTTATATGTATAATAACATCCATTAAATAGTGGAGAAATACTGTTATTTTTGAGGTTTCTAATGTGATGTCGTAAATAATTACATTTTTCCGCTTACATTGCAAACGCAGGCTGAACCCTACGAGATTTATCAAAATAATGTACTAAGTATTGTACACATTGAAAAGGTCTACAGAAAAGTCCGCGATGGTATATGTCTATCTCTTATGGATATCCCACAATAACATTTTTTTGTCATTTACTTTTTACGACAAATAATGGCTAATTTTCGAAGCGATTTCAACCAATACAGCATTAATCCTTATCTAATTAAATACCTTAAATACATTGTTGATTTAATATAAATCCATATTATGATTTAAATGAATACTTTCGAAGATATTACAGATTTAAAAATTGCGGCGGCGGGAGCGTGCCTATAAGCGCGTCGGTGACCGCGGTTCTCCCTATAGCCCAATGACCAATGTCGATAATTTTTGAAACCAAAAAAAAAATCACAGTACGTAGGATGAAACCCATTGGAAAAGGAGGAGAATATTATAAAAATACAAGGAAAAATAATTTACGGGCGATCTGAGCTCGGGAAAAAAGGGGGGGAGTTTTAAGGGTAAAAAAACGGTTTATCTCGATTTCCGGCAAAACTAGAAGTCCTATGGAAAAAAAACAAATGGCAAAGTTGTAGACTGTAATAAAAAGATCTACAACTTTTGTATTTACACTTTTTTCACATAACCTCAAAATTTATGTGAAAAGTTCAAAAAACCGAGTTTTTGGTTTTTTATTTTTATCTTTTAAAATAAATATTTTTTTAACATCTACGAAGTACGATTTTACCCCAAACTACTTTAATTCCCTGTCAACATATAAAGCTCTAAGCCACTTAATAATATTAATTGTTTCGCCCTAAAATAGAAATTGCTAAGAATGGAAACTAGAAAGTGCACACTAACAGCAATAGAAAACAAAAGAAGCACATTGAAAAAATTTATTCAAAAATGGAAGTCGAATGATATTATCACCATGAAGTGTCTGTCAGGCATTTGTCATATCTACATGCAGCAGTTGATTTGTATTTGCATAAGTTTTGAATTTTTTATCTTTTTTGTGGGAATTGTTTTATCTCTGGTA
This sequence comes from Melanargia galathea, assembly GCA_920104075.1. NCBI lineage: Eukaryota > Metazoa > Arthropoda > Insecta > Lepidoptera > Nymphalidae > Melanargia > Melanargia galathea. Next base: position 5,630,745 of record OV049855.1, read on the forward strand.
ACATTATGAAACGTCAGAATTCCACGGAATTAGTAATTCGGGTATAAGGTGAGATATAGTAAGTTCATTGTGGAAAATATCGTAAAAAGTCAAGCCGCCTGGGAGCTTTCATCGAAAACGCTGCCTAATCCCTGAGCGGGTAGTACCTACGCATAATATGCTCTACTACCCGTGCGAAGCCGGGGCGGGTCGCTAGTAATATTATAAATGTGAAAGTGTGGATGTTTGGATGTTTAGATGTTTGGATGTTTGGATGTTTGTTACTCAATCACGCCGCAACTACTGAACCGATTTGGCTGAAATTTTGAATGGAGATAGCTTATGCCCTGACTTAAAGCTACTTTTTATCCCGGAAAAGTATTCCTATGGGACTAAAAATAGATATAGACTTCCAAAAACGCGATAGAAGGCGTTGATTGTCCTTAGGTAAATCACGCTCACATAGCACATTATTACAATAGTTGCATGCATCTGTATGCGTATGCACTTTTTATCCTGGAAAAATCCACAGTTCCCACGGGATTTTGATAAAACCGAAATATATATCTACAGCTATAGGTAGATTACTATAGCAAACTTCCTTGAAAGTAGGTATAAAGTTTGGAAAAGGGAGCGGGAACAGGAGCCAGAAATCCACGATTCCCTTGGGATTTGTGAAAAACCGAAATTCACGCGGGCGAAGCCGCGGGCAGAATCTAGTATAATATATTCTTAAAAAATTTTTGTTAAATTTGTACAACTTTAATTATTCATTCCTAACTCTTTTCCCCGCCACCTATGAGGTAGAGTCTGTAGGCTCGTTTTTAGGGTTCCGTACCCGAAGGGTAAAAAACGGAGCCCTATTAATGTCACTCGGCTGTCTGTCTGTCTGTCTGTCTGTCTGTCTGTCTGTCTGTCCGTCTGTCCGCCGGTCACAGGTCTCTAGCTCGCAGACGAAATGAGTTACAAACCTGAAATTTTGGTGTTTAGTGTAAAACGTTAACCCAAAATCAAATATTGAATTAGAAATGGAATTAAATTATTTTTCAGGGGGGCTCCCATACATGAAAAAGGAGCCGGAAAAAAAATTTTTCTTTACCCTAGCTTGTGGGGTATCATTGTTTAGAGCTCATTAAGTAGAGTACAAATATATACATATTTTTTTAATTTTTATCTCAAAAAATAAGGGAATGGGAGGCCATCAAAGTTGTCAGTTTTAGACCATTTTTGTGACGGGGGCTATCTCAAAAACTAAACTAGTTGGGAATATGATATTTCAGTATATTATGTACTATATGCTCTATTTAAACAACAAATACTGAAAACAACGATTTATTAAATAGTTTATAAGCTGTGACCAAAATAAACGAACATTTTTTTGGGTTTTTCTTTCACGGTTTGTTGCGATGTCTAGCTCGGAAATTAAATATTTCGTAGACCCAAAATATTATATTGTTCATAATTATGTACGGAACCCTGAAAGAGCGAGGCCCGACTCGCACTTGGCTGATTTTTTTACGTGGTATCCCCAGTTGGCCTAGGGTAAAAGCCGGATAGTTGCCCCAGTGGGATAGTTGCCACGGTTCTGACTTCTGAATACACTATGTTAGAGATGTCTCTAGCCTTAGCACTTTTCTAGAGTTAGAAGCGCTCCCTATGCAGGCATCAATGCCATAAAAATTATACACTAAAAGTGCATGCGTTTCGTCCATGAGAGCGACAATCTTCCGCGGCTAGACCTCCACGAGCATCGAAATTATATTTGTGAGTATTTACTATTGAATATTTTTTAACCCCCGACGCAAAACGACGGGGTGTTATAAGTTTGACGTGTCTGTGTGTGTGTGTGTGTGTGTGTGTGTGTGTGTGTCTGTCTGTTCCCCTGTAGCGCTCAAACGGGTGAACCGATTTGAATGCAGTTTTTTTTGTTTGAAAGGTGAATTAGTCGAGAGTGTTGTTAGCTATGTTTGACGAAAATTGATCCAAGATGGCCGCCGCTACAAAATGGCGGATTACATATTTTTTCACAACTACCTTAATATGGGTATCAAATGAAAGGGCTTGACTAGTAGAATAGCACTATGCAAATCCAAGATGGCCGCCGCCACAAAATGGCTAATGTCGGGGGTTTTTAAATTTTCAATTTACACTTGTTTTTATAGTTGTCGATTCAGTTAACACTTAAGTTAACAGTTAAGTTGTAGGTACTTATTAGGTACCTACCTACCTAGAAATGTAAAATTGGTAAATTACTGCGCATCAACTTTCGCATCTAGAATCTAGATCTATGCAGGTAAGTATATCTAATATCAACTGCTTGTGTATAAATAAAATTAAAAAGAGGACAATGTGGTTAATTCTATTGTACACAATCTCTAAACTAAAATGACAGGTCTAAATCTATTGCAATGTCTTTCACAATGCTCCCTGCGGGATAGGATAACACTATTTTTAAACCTGTCAATTTAGTTTAGTTTAGAGATTCTGTACAACAGAATTAGCCACAATGTCCAGAATCTGTTCCAAAAATTGTAATTAGCTGGGTCCACACCAGACGATCCGTCGCGCTCGGATCGCACGCGGCCGCGGCAGGAGCGCGATCCAAATGTGCAGGCGGTGTACAATACAATACAAGCGCATGGATCGCGCGCGGCACGTCCACACCGCCTGCACATTTGGATCGCGCTCCTGCCGCGTGCGATCGGAGCGCGACGGATCGTCTGGTGTGGACCCAGCTATTTAGTCTAGTCCATCGCGTCGTTTACAAGTTGCGCCTCACGAGTGTTCGCCACTTCTCCCTGCTGGCCGTCGCGCGTCGGCCGACAGCCTGGTGCACCTAGAATCTAGATCTACATAGAATATTGGTCCCATGTATTTATTTATGGTTGTTTGTGTTTAGCCTAAATAGTCTAAATACTTATTGAGTTAAAATCTCAATTAAATTTTATTTTTACCCACATGAAAAAGAAGCCGAAAAAAAAAGCTCTCAGTCGCAAACGAGCAACACTGTACAAACTTTGTTCTCCCTATTATGCCCAAACATTTGTTCAATTATTTCGTGAAATATTAATATAACTTTCCAATATAATTTCACGAGTCAACTAGATACCTACCTACTTCCGTGCCACGATTTCCACTTATCGAATTACGTGATATTCTTTAGAAAATCACTCGAGTAACGCAAAAACATTATTCTCACGGTTTTAGAGTTGCGCACAATGTCTCGGAAAGTTGTGCGAAAGATGAGAAAAGTCGTATCAACGACAGGTAAGTAGGTACTAAATACACTTCCATAGTGCAGGATGAGAACTGAGAACCATCCAACTTTTTCAACGCACGGTTTGTACTCTCATCAGTAATCACTAATTTTTAGTTAAACCTACTTATAAGTATGCCGAAATTAAGAAGCTATTCTTATTAAAAATCCGCAGATTGAAGGTCAATTTAATTCTGAAATTCAGAAACGTAGGTAGGTACCAAAGGTAGGTAGGTACCTACTACCTACCTATTCAATATATTTACCAATTGCTAAGTAGAACAGCTGATTGCAATCTCGCGATGTAACGTGATTTGATTTTATTCGCACGCTTTACTACAAGATGCATAAATAATATAATTTTATCTAGATTAAATTTTAGACTTTCAATATATATAAGTAGCTAGATCAATAATCAGTAGGTATTAATTCACGGCGCGGCGTAAACAAGAATAAAAAATCATTTTTAGGGTTCCGTACCTCAAAAGGTAAAAAAGGAACCCTTATGTGATCTTCACTTTCTTGTCCGTCTGTCTGTCCGTATGTCACCACCGATTTTCTCAGGAACGGATGGACCTAGTAAGTTGATGTTTATACCAGATACTAAGGTCTATGGTCCCTATTAGGTGTATAAAAATTAAGGTCCTGAGTCCACACAATAAAAAGATATGGGCAAATGTAGATTTTCCGAAAGCTTGTAAGTACCAAAATTTACCTTAACTTTCAACTTTTTTATTTTTCGGAATTTTTCCTTTACTTGATCTGTAAGACCTTGCTTTTAACCAAAATTGACAAATCTAGGTCAACCGGAAATACCCTATAGGTTTTGGGTCGAAAACCTAAATAGTAGTTCCAGTTGACCTAGAGTTACGAAATTTGGCAAAAAGCCAGGTCTTACAGCACAAATAAAGGAAAAATTCCAAAAACTAAAAAAAGTTGGAAATTAAAGGGTGTCCCCATACATACATACATAGTTGAGCCAATTAAGATAGACCTCTGAGTTGTATGAGTGATCATACAATTTAGAGGCCTAGCTTAATTAGCACCTTACCTTTTAACACATAGTAATGAAAAACAGATTGTTCTTATACTTACTTCTGGAGTACGGAACCCTCGGTGCGCGAGTCTGACTCCCACTTGACCGGTTTATTTATTTATTTTTACTAAGTATTATTTAATTTAATTACCTATTTTTAATTTTATGCACTTGTTGAATTTTACATTTAACTACCTACCTACCTACTTTTAATAGGGTACTTTCGTTAGTGAAAAATAAATTATGAAATTTGATAAAAATAAAAATTTATGTAGAAATATACTTAAATATTCTGATTTTGAGTCATAAAAGCACATGATTATTTTATTAAATTAAAATTAAAAGTCGTAATTTCCCATCTGTATATCACGTGACCTAAAACACGAGCCGCCTTGTTGTGACGTCATAATGATAGAAAATACTAATATTAATCTGTGGTCATATAAGCAAAAACTAATATTAATCTGTGGTCATACAAGAAAGATAGAACCTATGGAATCTAAACTCCAAACAAAAAAGGAATGTTGATATTTTTTAATATAGTATTATATAAATAAATATTTTCGATATATCTATATTTTTAAATATATCGATATCGGAGTTCGATATACCGAAAAAAATATCGATATTTCGATATATCAGCTTTATTTAAAAAATCGTAAGTCACTTCAAAAATGATTACACAGTTATATTATAGTCCAGTATCTTTATCAAACAAATTAAATTATAAATATATATATATGTGTTAGGTTATAGTTCTTAGTAATTATTTTATTAAAATAAGGTACAATATGGCCTGTTCCCGACACTTATCAGAAGGTAGTGCTTCTGATAAGTGTCGGGATAGCCTAAACGTAAGTTTTGTCACTTCCTTACTTATGTCAAGTGACAAGGACTATAGTTGTGAATAAGCTATCCGACACTTATCAGATGGTGGTGAAACAGGGCCTTATACCAATATTTTTAAATGACGTTATCACGTAAAATATTCATCCGTAAGCCGACTTGACAGACAACTAATGATGTTTACAAAGATGTTTTAACATTCTGGAATTCGGCAGAACAGAAGTCTGGGTTACATGTAAAAGTTGTTGCTTCAGAGTACAATGAACTTTATGGTTTTTGTCTATATGACCATAGATTAATGATTAGTATTAACTATCATTATGACGTCAAAACAAGGCGGCTCGTGTTCAAGGTTACGTGATATACAGATTAACGATTACGACTTTTAATTTTAATTTAATAAAAAAATAATGTGCTTTTATGACTCAAAATCAGAATATTTAAGTATATTTCAATATAAATTTTTATTTTTATCAAATTTCTTAATTTATTTTTCACTAGCGAATGTACCTATTTATTACCACAGAGGTATCATCATCATCATCATGATCAACCCATTACCGGCTCACTACAGAGCACGGATCTCCTCTCAGAGTGAGAGGGCCTTGGCCATAGTCCACCACGCTGGCCAAGCGGATTGGTAGACTTCACACACCTTTGAGAACGTTATGGAGAACTCTCAGGCATGCAGGTTTCCTCACAATGTTTTCCTTCACCGTTAAAGCAAGTGATATTTAAATTCTTAAAACGCACATAACTCCGAAAAGTTAGAAGTGCGTGCCCGGGATCGAACCCACGACCTCCGATTAGAAGTCGGTCGTCCTAGCCATTAGGCTATCACAGCTTTATCACAGCTTTTTGTATCTACATTTCGATATCAAACTATCGATATATCGTCCAAAAAATATTAGTAATAAAGAAAAAGTAGCCCAGGTGAATGACTTTATCTTCACTACAATATTTAAGGCGCAAACTCCAGTGTTATATAGAATACATTTATAACCTTCTTGTATATCATTGTTACGTCATGAAATGGCTGACTTATTGGCTGACAGCGTTTTCGCGGCATTAAAAAATGTTTAAAATTTAATTTAATTTTATGGCATGAACGCGTGTTTATTTTGCCGAAATATATTTTTTGTGGCTTTTTATTAACAAAAACAACATTTTGAAGTGCTTTTTCAAACACAGTAGAATACCCTATTGAAAATATTTTATTTTCTGTGCTTTTTGTGTTTAATTTTTATACAATACAGGTACAATAAAGTACCTGTATTGTATAAAAATTTAACCAACTTCAATGAATGAACACACAGTGCATTTATTTGAAATCAATGCTGGTGTTTTCCATTATAAGGTACAACTCTCAGTATCATGCCGCCGCGCCTCACGTTAAGCGCCGCGCATACTGCGATAGCGTGGAAGGTGCAAAAAATTCCCGCGGAGAAATTGCCAACAAACAGTTTTTGTTGAATGCAAATTGGTTCTAACGGAGTTTTATAGAATAGCTGTCCATGTGTTACCACTTGCTTGTGATTGCTGCTGTTTGCTAGTCATATTATGTATATCGTATTATGTACAATGTGGATGGAACTGTGATTACGGATATGACATAAGCCTTCGACGCTAAAAGAGGGATGTTATCATGTTACAAAGTTTTACTCTTTTCAGTGTAGTCTGTCAGTCTGTCAGTTCACTCAGTCTGTGGCACGGCACTGACACCGTAGCGAATTTGAATGCGTTTTTTGGCCGGCGGGATGGACTGCTGTCTGCTTTTTAGTTTGGAACCATCGACGTGGGATATAACGTCGATGTTTGGAACCATCCCAACTTGAAAATCTTTTCAGCCATTTAGAGATAATCAGTTTTTTTCCCCAGTGGATGTAGGGATCTCAGTCAAGCCCTAGATTTATTTAACTTCCGCTTTCGTTTCGCGGGAATCGTTTAGAAATTTGATTCACCGTGTGTAAACCTGATTGATGAATATACGCTGCCATAACAATATGTATTATGGTAACCAAGGCGATCTGTGGACTACCCAACTCCACGAGGCTCAACATCTTACAACAGATGTAGTTATCATGTTTGAGCTCTTTGTTTAGATTTGGTCCGATGAGGCGTTGGCTGAATAATGAAAAATGCAGGCGGTCGGTTACCGATTTACTTACATACTTACATTCCTCAATTTGGCTGTATTATAAAATAGATCTGAGAGGACATCCATTAAACTACCTAATGGAATTTCCATAAAATATTCGGTGGAGTTAAAGACAAAGAGGATTCTAAATATGACGTATATTAGGGAGGTACCTACTTAGTTTGCAACGCTGAATTTCATGAACTCAACTGGTTACTCTAATGAAGAGCTGCTGAAGTTAAATAAATTAAACAAGATGCTCTGATGCTTGGAGTTCGTGAATGCTGTTTGAAGTCTCTACCATCAGTCTCTACAATGCAACCGAAAATTATTTACGTACGTCTTTCTTAAATTAATAATTATATTTGTCATTCTAAAATAAGTCATTAAATTAATTCTAACTAAGACTGCTCTTTAGCGAGAATCCAAGATTTTTGCTTTTCATTATCTCCTGAAACACCCAATATTTTCTCCATTCATTTGCAATTCTTCTGTTAATTTATTTTGTTATTAAGTCTATGGTTGAAATTAACTGTCCTAAATAAATGTATTCGTCTACATAGTCAATAATTTTCCCGTCAACAGCGATATGTACTTATTTTTGTAGAGTTTGTCATTATAAATTCATTGATAGACCGACATCTGCACTTTCTTGGAAGAGCTGTTGAACCATTATTTCTAGGTTTTTGGGGTTCTCTTTATTCTCATAAACTTAATTGGCTTATACCTATTTAAAATGAAAAACAAAATTATTTTGCTGTAATCCGCTAACAGTTGGCGGATTACAGTAGAATATTTTGTTTTTAATTTTATATCATGGAACTCCGCTAAGTAACGTCTGCTTCTATTCAACATATTTTGTTTATACTTGAAGATACTTAATATAAAGAATTTTTTGGCAAAGATCAACATTCTGAAGCCGAATCGTATAATATTGATGCACTGAACTACACTAATTAGAATACAGGGCTCCGGACACGATCGCGATTGATCGTGTCCGGACCCCTTGACGTTGATTTCTTAAGTCAGGGAGAAAAATGGAAAACACGCAACCAGACATTTGAGGTGACACTATCAATCGAAGGGCAATCAAAGTTGTCAACTGCCAAATGTGCGAACAGTGATAGTGATTTCCAAACATAAAGGCCCTAGGTGCCGTCACCCGAGCGTGGATCGTAACAACACGTAGCGACTAGCGATCATAGCGGGATCAGCGAGCGCTCTTCGGTTCTTCTCGGCCTCCTTCGTTCCCCCTCTTCGGATTTTATAGCCTCATGAGAGTGAACGAGACCTCCATGGCCCATGCCCCTCTCTACCCTCCCCAGGGCCATTCGGCTTCGAGATCGGGTTTTATCGTCGCTGGAACTACCAGTTTTCAGTGAGCCGTACGAGTGAGTGTCTGTGTCTTTCGTTTCAATCGAATTGATCCGACTTTTATTTCGTGCGTCTTCTATAAAAACTCTTTTATACCTATTACCCCTGCAAAAACATTGGACGATACGCTTCGTCGCAGCGGATCGGTGCCGTGTAGAAGGTGTTGTGTTGAATTTGTGAGAGTGCTTGTGACTGCTGACGAGACGTCGCTCGCCTTCGTTATATACAAAACCAGTGACTTGTCGTCGTGGATCCTTCGCGCTGAGGTAAATACAGAAACTGCGTGTGATAATGATCGTCAACTTACGTGGAATTGAACCGTGCTGCTGTTTCACGTGACTCTTTACAAAGGTACAAGCGACCAAATTTTCTAGTAAGAAAATGAACCATTAAGTAATAAATTACACTTAATTATAATAGTTACGAGACCTACCTTGATCGGTATAGCTGTATGTCGTCATTAAGCGATAACTTTTAATTACTTATTGTGCTCTCAATCAAATTGTATTCGTAAAACAATTTAGTTTTCAATTTAGCATCGTGTTCGTAAATGTTAAACAAATTTCAATGTCACTGCTTATCTTGATTGAGGAGTTACGTACGAGGAAGCGAAACTTTATTGTTCCTTGTATTAGTAATAGCAGCTGTAGTAACAGAGTATGTATGTAATATCTGGAATTGAAACTTGAATGATGGCTTGAGAAATATGTTCCTTTGAAGTGATTATGAGTATATTGCGATCTAGTTAATATAAATTAACACTTGCTTAATTAGCAAGCGACGACTTGGCAGTGCAAACCTGCTTTCCAGCAAGTCTGGATGGGCGTGGCAAGTGGCCAAGTGTTGCCAAGGCTTACGAGTGCGAGTTTTTTAATATTTTACTAAGAACAATATTTTATACCTACCTACTACGAAATTTCAACATCCGACAACCACCGTTTCGTTAAAATATTTTAATAAATACTACTTATAGGTATTTTAACAGCTACCTACCTACTACTTATATTCATAGCTACTATACAAATTACAGTTCAAAAGTATTTACCGAAAAGAGTATTTTTACCTGATTTTTACATTTCTTTTACAAAAGCGCAATTTAGCTAGCTTAATGGTGTACGTAGGGCTTTATGTTTCATCCGTTCCCAAAAACTGCAATCAGCTTTTTATATTTTGTAAATAACGTCTCTACTCTCAAAGCTCTACCTAGGTACTTATAAGTTGTCCAGATGGAAGCGGAAAATTACGGTAATATCAAATTAATATGTTACCTATGTGTCTGTATGTAACTTCGATACCTAATTAAATATTTGGATATAGGGTAGGGTACAGTCTCCATCTCAAGTTTACAGGTAGGATGACAATATGTCCAAATCTTCATACAAAATCTACAATATACCTACTTACCTACCTACAATACGTTGAGCGGACAGTTCATTCGATACAACACGTTACTCGGATGACTAACGAATTATATCATTAAAGTTAGGTAGGTATTTAGGTACCTACTAACCTTTTTTTTATTCATCTACAAGTAAGCCCTTGACTGACATCGATGTTTGACTGCGATCTCACCTGATGGTAAGTGACGATGCAGTCTAAGGTAGAAGCGGGCTAACTTGGTAGACGTACGTATGGCAGTTTTTATTAAACCCATACGCAAGGGCGTCGCCAGGTACCTAGAGGTTTGAGAAAATATAAATATGCTATAGTTTGAAAAGAAAATTCAGATTTTTTTAATATGTTGTTAGGACCACTACTAGAGTCCACTACCAGTAGTCTCCAATTTTGCAGTTTCGGAAGACATTTTGCAGCACTTGAAAAAATATATGACTGGCCTATTTACACTTTTCGCCAAAGAGTTCCCATGTGGCATGGCATGTGGATAATCAAAGCTTTTCGCATAGTATAATATCATCAACTTGCCCTTGCCCGGTTTCTACGCGACATCGTACCTACCTGGTACAAAAATGCAATCAACTAAGTAATCAATCAATAAATAGGAAACACAAATAAACAATCGATCGATCGGCGTGTGTTGTGGCTTTCTCAACGTTTCGTCTATTTATAGCAGTGTGCGAAGGCGCGCGGGCCGAGCCGCGGCGGCGCAAGTAGGTCGCGGCGCGCGCTCGCCCGCGACGCGATGTTCCGTGCGAGTATCTTCGCATTCGTACCATTCGATTCCGAGTACCATTCGTACCATGGACCACGAGTCACGACTCGCGGATCGTCATTGCTTATAATTATACACTGAGCCCCAACACTACTCGCGAAGCGGAGTACCTCGACGAAGTGCTCGTCAAAGTCGATCGCAGTGAGCGAAGCGCGTTCGGAGCGAAGCGAAGTTGCACCACAGCGTTGCACGGAGCGAATCGAAGTAGATACCTATAGCCTATTCTACAGAATATAATAGAATAGAATAGAAATTTTTTATTTAAATAAAAAACTTAAGTATTTGCTCGATTTTCGACAATCGATACGTGTGATCAAAGAATTAAGTAAAAGTGTAACCGAGAACTCGGAGATGACGTGGCAACAGACGATCGACATCGCATTTGACGTTGAACTTATAAATCAGTTTTGTAGATCGATTGATCTACTTTTTAGGGTTCCGTAATCTATCTATATCTATCTTCTATACATATAATAAAATCGTAGAATTGCCGTGTCTGTACATTGAAGATTTTTGCAAAATAATAACTGGGGGATGTTAGGGATAAGTAATAGAACGTAAACAAGCTGTTTTTGAAATTTTTGTCTGTTTGTCTGTTTGTCCGTTTGTCTGTTTGTCTGTTTATCTGTTTGTCTGTATGTTTGTGCGCGCTTCACGTAAAAACTACTGAATGGATTAAAATGAAACTCGGCACTATATTAAGTTCATACTATATATATATGAAATAGGATACTTTTTATCCCGAAATTCAGCACGGTTCCCTTGGGAGAGGGGATGAGTCAAAATGTGTACTTAGCTGTAATTCGTTAACGGGTGGTCTGATTTCATTCATTCTTTTTTTGTTAGAAAGAAAATACATTAAAGATTACTGGCTGATCTCTGAAAGGCTGGACCGATTTTGATGGGACTTTCACTGGCGGATGTTTACATTTTGATGTACGTACTTACCTAAACATCCGCCAGTGAACTTTTTACAGTTTTTAGCAAGGTATAAGCTCAAAGGAGCTTAGGAAAAACAAAATGATTCCCACGGGATTATTAAAATCAATATCCACGCGAACGAAGTCGCGGGTCATCATGATCAACCCATTACCGGCTCACTACAGAGCACGGGTCTCCTCTCAGAGTGAGAAGGGTTTTGGCCATAGTCTACCACGCTGGCCAAGCGGATTGGCAGACTTCACACACCTTTGAGAACGTTATGGAGAACTCTCAGGCATGCAGGTTTCCTCACGATGTTTTCCTTCACCGTTAAAGCAAGTGATATTTAAATACTTAAAACGCACATAACTCCGAAAAGTTAGAGGTGCGTGCCCGGGATCGAACCCACGACCTCCGATTAGAAGTCGGTCGTCCTAACCACTAGGCTATCACAGCTTTTGTCGTCGTCTATGTCGTCTATGTCTATGTCGTCGACTAAGTCGCGGGTATCCGCTCGTAAAACATATTAAGGGTTGGTTTCAGAGGGGTAATGATTTATTGTAAAGTTCCGAAATGGTCGATAGTAGATACTATCTTGGACACTGCAAAATAATAAAAAAACGGGTCGAACTCGCAAAATGCGCTGGCCGGCGCGGCGCGGCGCGCGGTGCCGGAAGTTGTGTGATTCACCATCGTATTTCAATGTTTACATTTTCTCCGAATTATGCTTTCTCTTTGTTTATTTTGCGTAAAAAATACTAAAATAAAATACGTACCTATCGAAATCTCGAGATAACTTAATCCGATTATCGAGACAGGATGGTGGAATGTTGACTTTATTTTTCAATATGTACATACTACATAGGTCTACCTAGATAAAGATAACAGCTGTTACTACTTGACGATTTAATAATTGTAGAAAAAAAATCACTTCTGTAAAGTTTATTAGATTTTTTTATATAAGTAACTATAATTTTTTTGACCCATTGGTCGCATACTTTGTCAGCGTGGCACTATAGCAAAACCATTATATACTTGGCTCTCCCATGGTCTGCGGGACGCGGGACGGGAGGAAATTCTCATTGATAAATTAATAATCAATGGATGTGCTCGTACTATAATGTATGACAAGCATTTTTGGCGCGGCTTTGCGCCACTGTGAGTGTGTGTGTGTGTATTGCTACTGTAAGGACATGACACTAAATTAGGGAAAAAGAAATTTTATAATTATATTAATTTTAATTATCATAATTATTCTATTATTTGTGTAATCGCAATTTAGTCTTTCATCTTGATCTCTTTAAGTTTGCTCAATACTTTTCTATAGTTAGTACTATACATTTAAAGTTAAGTAGGTACGTTTCAGGATATGGAAAAAAGATTTTCCATAACCAAGAAAGAAGAAGATACGTTATTATTAAATATAATTTATACCCCATTTTTTAAATTTTATACATATTATACTCATAATAAAATAATTTATTTAATACATCTACTAAATACAAGTAAAGTTCGTGAACTAAAACCCGACTACGCTTAATAATTTAATAATAATTTAGTGGGCAAAAGCGCGGGGCAAGCAGCTAGTGGTGCCATCTGTTATTCCTATCCGAAACTAATTTTACAAGTATAAATTAAAAATTAAAAAAACCCCCGACATTCGCCATTTTGTGGCGGCAGCCATCTTGGATTTGTATAATGCTATTCTACTAGTCAAGCCCTTTCATTTGATACCCATATTAAGGGAGTTGTGAAAAAATATGTAGGTATGCCACCATTTTGTAGCGGCGGCCATCTTGGATTGATTTTCATCAAACATAGCTAACAACACTCTCGATTAATTCACCTTTCAAACAAAAAAAACCGCATTCAAATCAGTTCACCCGTTTGAGCTGAGTGCTACAGGGGAACAGACAGACAGACAGACAGACAGACACACACACACACACACAAACACACACACACACACACACACACACACACACACACACAGACACGTCAAACTTATAACACCCCGTCGTTTTTGCGTCGGGGGTTAAAAATCTAGAAAGCCGCGCAAAGCTGACTTCTCCATTTATTTCGTAAATAAAATGTAGCCTATGTCACCCTGATCATAACAACGAATCAATAGACACCTCATTCATCAAAATGGGTCCAGCAGTTTAGGTGCTACATTAGTATACACAGAATCTCATACAAAAATCGGCCACAAGCATACATACATACATATATAAATTATATATACGTAAATACATAGACTGCTAAAATCATAACCCTTCCTTTTGGCTTTGCCGTAGTCGGGTAAAAAAAAACCAGACGTTTAGATTAGTACGGCATGGAGATGTTAGGAGATGGAATAAAACAAAGATAATAAAACAATTAGAATTGATAGGTTTATTATTCACATCTCGAATAAGAGTGATCTAACAAGACGTGTTCTTGTATATCTTAAAATTTCAATGCATTGCTGTCAGATGATGTGTCACTATCGCTATCAATAACAGCTATATTATAATTCACTAATTCATCGTCGTCATTCTGCAATCTCTCAACGTGAACTTACAATGTGATTTCACGTAGCCTCCGTTACAGCTTGAAAAGCATCTTGCACCAGATTTAATATTTTTGTTTCGAAACGCCAACGAAATAATTTAAAATGTTGTCTTGAAATTATTGGTCCACATTATAGTTTTTTTTATAATAATTGAGAGGCCGTTTTAACCAATATCTGACGATGCGTGATGGCTTCAATGGGTATGGAAATTTTTCACATGAAGCTGACAACACTTACTTGACACAGTCGTCAGCCTCATATTTATTATTATGATATTTATTTTAGAGATATTTGTTGTTTTCCCTCACATTCTTGAGCACAAAACGAACGTACTACCATAACAATTTTTCTAGCACTACTTTTTATCACAATAAAGATGATTACTGCTATGTATTTCACAAAATTTTCGTAACGATGTAAACAATGAACTTTGAAGTTTCAAAGTGACTTTTCAATATGACAGATTTCGACTGCCCTAGTGATAAACAAAGTAACTGACATTTTTTGTGAAATTGACTTTTTTGCATTAACAAAAGTTTTATGTCGAGTAGTTTTTTACCACAGTGTCCACAGTTTAATATTTCAAATAACTTGAACCGTTTACTGAAATTTGAATTGCCCAAACAAATAACTGCACACACTAACCCGGAATATAAATGCAAAAACCAAGTAATTAACAAGCACAACACAAAAACAAAGTAATTTGATGTTGATCACTTTGTTTTTGTATTTAAAATGCAGTTGCTTGATTTTTCGTTTCGTGGAACGATCCCAGGTAAAACTTGTCTATGTTTGAGATCACCTTTACTTTCTTTATGTTTAATGTTAACAAATTAAACACTCTGTCATCTGTCAGTTTTGCTGCACGCTTGTGTCAAAAGTTTTCAAACGGTTGACGAAAACATAGATCAAACATAGAAACTGGAATTTAGGGTATTACTTTATGTACTTATAAATAATCGTTTTAATTGTTACCGGCTACTTACTATTTTAAAATGTTTCTACTGAAGATAGGTGCAGAATTTTAGATACCTACGTACATAATTAACTAATAGGGACATTACTTTACAGGAATATAACTAAAAATAGACACAGTACTGTAAATTATAACTTTACAAGATCAACATAGTTGATTGATGCCCACGACTCCGTCCGCGTGTATTTAGGTTTTTGAAATTCTAGTCTAAGCTCTGTAATTTACCAGGATAAAAAAGTAGCTTATGTCATTCTCAAAAATACAACTTATCTGTATACCTCGTTAAGATCAGCTGAACAGAATAGACAGACATACTTTCGCATTTATAATATTAGTAGGTAAGTGGGTAATTCTAAGTTATGAGGTATTTTCAACGGCAACAATAAAAAATCATATATACATATTTAATTTATTTGAAATAACACTGTTATGTCATAATAGTTACCGCTTTCTATATGGTCACTTAAATTCACCAATTAAATGTATGTAATTTAGTCGCAAAAGCGCCTCAAATATGAAAAATGTATCTCCCCTGCCATGTCCCCTAACCATATTATGTCAGTCAATCGATAGTTTTAACTAAATTTAAATTATGTAGTAAATTAAACTTTAATAATTTAGAAATTAGACTAATTAAATTAATGCAATCCAAGAAAAAACAACACCTAACTTTTTTTTTTTTCATATTAACTATAATGTCTACATTTGTCCCTCATATTTAGCGTCTCTTCCCCTGGCATTATGTATTAATTTAAAACTCATGACTGTTTACTTTGCTGCGTAAATTGCGACCTTCAAAACAAAGCATTCAACGTGAAGTTTGCGGCAAGCATTCACGACGCAAGCATGCGGTCATTTTGTCCGCCATTTCAGTGAAACTACTTGCTAGGAGTAGTTGTGAATCAGTGAATGTGTTCTCTCCCCTGGTAAAATTTTTTTCGCAATTATAAGCCTAAATACTTTATTTTCTTTAAATAATTACTGTAATTTATGCATAGAATCATATTCTTCTTTGTTAATTACGTATAACAAAAACTTTGACGTTTATACCTGTTTTTTAACAGAAAAGTATCTCCCCTGCCTTCTCTCCCCTGCCTCTTAAGGTGCCAGGGAAGATGCTTACTGTCCAGGGGAGATAC
Source organism: Melanargia galathea (assembly GCA_920104075.1). Lineage (NCBI taxonomy): Eukaryota > Metazoa > Arthropoda > Insecta > Lepidoptera > Nymphalidae > Melanargia > Melanargia galathea. The sequence continues at coordinate 5,647,133 of OV049855.1, forward strand.
AAATATGTCGTATTGGAGTATTTTTACAGCCGATACGTGTACTGTTTTCATAATTTAGTGAATACATCCATATTTTATAATCTTACTCTATTCCACTTTTTCTTAACATTATAATTTCACTTAGGTACTTAATGGAACATCGAACAATGTTTTTGTTTGAATACCGATTGCCTGATTGTTAACGGTGGATTTATTTTGTCCCAGGAAAATCAGTCAGTTAGTCAATTATCACGGATCGTCAGGAACATTATCAGAATAGAAAATAAAGTCCTACCCTGTACGCCTTATATCTCCCCTGTATTTAGTATCTCCCCTGGTCCATTATAAAATAACAAATAATAAATTAATTGACTGGCTGCTTTTCAGGTATGAAGATAATAAGTGTTTCTATAAAGAAATACTACAATTGTATTAACATTCTATTATTTTTGTCATGCCGCCTATCCTAATAACTTAGTACCTGTTAACTTAGAATTACCCAAGTATAGATTCTTGAGTTGTTGTAATAAGCTCTAACTTACCGTCTCTAAGTTAACTAAGTTGGATATGCTTTGTCCGTCTGACTGTCACAGCCTTATAACTTCTGATTTAATTAAAAGAATTACTTCAAATTCACCGATAACATGTAGAATAACATGTAGAATAACGGCCTAATGCCGGTGGTGGGTCCATATTGGCTCACATAAAATTCCAAATCCTATTCGTTGTCTTACTACCGTTCTGTGGTCATAATAAATAATAATCGTTCTTCATAATTTTGTTTTTCATAATTTTTTATTCATACATTTTTTATCCCTACCAACGGATCTCATAACCGTTAGTGATCATATTTAGAAATATTTTCGGACATCCGATGATAGGAGTTGAAATATGTAAGACAATGCGCTCCCGCCGGTGATTACATAAAAAATAATAAAAATAGTTATTTGAGTTATTTGGGAGGGGCGCGGGTGCCCATTAAAGCAAATGGGGGGGAGGGGGCAATATTTTTTTATTCACAATATCACAATCACAATATCACACACACACACGCACACGCACACACACATTTGAACATTAATTTTTGGGGTAACTATTTGTATCTGAATAACAAAGTAAACTCTTTGTAATAAATTGAAAAATATTTTTGGAAGAAATTGACTTGACTTAACATCTTTTTAAAGATAAATAAGTAGGTATTTTGTAGAAAGGTTGCCTTTAAATAAGAGTTTTCAATGTTTATGCTTGTCCTGTAAAATTATTCTCAATGTAGTTACTTTGTTTATCACTAGGGCAGCCGATTTATCAATGAATAATGGACGTAGTTCAGCAAAAGGGATTCAACCCACACAACTTGTCATACAAATATATACCTAAATATTGCTGAATTAAAATTAACTTTGCTATGATGAGTCGTGTGAGTTGAATCCTTTTTGCTGAACTACGTCAATTTATCAATGAACTTATGAATGAACACATCTTCCCCTCGTACTCCACCAACCCCCGCAGAAGGGCCAACTATATCGCGGTCGGATTATAGTGCAGTGAGCCATCCATTCAAGGACCCCTTTTTGGTAAATAGTGAACGAGTACCGAAATATTTGCACGAAAGATACTAAATAGGTAGTTTCCATAGCAGAATTGAGCCACGATGTCGTCAGCTGATACGCCAGGGTTTACAGCTCTGCAACTTTGTATCGATAAAATAAATAAATACTTAAATACTCACACATACATACACACACGGTCGTCTGTTCCTAAAGTAGGCAACTTATAGGTAACAGCCGACTGATAGATATACATATTTACATATAAATACATATATATTTTAATAAAGGTATACATACATACATATTATAAATACACCCAGACTCGGGGCGGCAATCGAACCCGCGACCCCGGAGTGGAAGGCAGGGTCACTGCCAACCACGCCAACGGGCCAGTCCGAGCCAGTCCAATCGATGTCCGGACATTGCGAATATTTTTTTATCCAGTGTTCCAATACGTTGGCAATTCACATAATATTATACACTTATGTGAAATTTGCTTCTCCCCCTCGAAATAAGGGGGTTTCTCTTTGGTATTTAATATTTATTTAGTGAACGACCGAAATATCGCACGAAAGATAATTTCCCTCGCAGTTTGAGCGGTGTCGTCAGCTGATAGTGCGGGGTCAACGGCCGCGACTTTGTCTCGGTGCCCGCACTTTATCACAGAGCCTACGTAACTAATAAATAGGTATTTACGACACGAGGGCGAAGGGTTATCGGGTGTCAGGACGTTTGGAATCCGATTCGTGTTTCTAATTAAATCCACTCCAGCTTCGACAAGTGGGGCGAATACCTTTGTACTTGTTTGGAACAATGGCGTGTAGTCACAGGCTAATCAGGTGCAAACAACCTAAAAAATAGGTACCTACCTAACTATTTTAATAAAAAAAGAAAAACACTACCGAGCTCTACTAAGCAAGCAAGCAAAGCTAGTATTATAAACTTAGTCAGGCACCTAAGTTCATAGAACTATTAAGTATTTTATATACAAAGCAATAGATATAAGTATAGTAGGTATCAACCACAGAACGAAAATAAGTGACAGACGCTGAATTATGGATTCATGATTGGATGCCGGGAGGCTGAATGGTGCTGAGAAACGATCTTGCTCAATTACCTAATGTTCACCAACCTTGCTTCGCTCGCGGCCTGGGATGTCCTTACCAAGCTGAACAATCGCTTTAGGATATGGATACTTAGTTATGTTTTAACTAGATTTTGCCCGCGGCTTCGCCCGCGTGAATTTCGGTTTTTCACAAATCGAATCGTGGATTTCCGGCTCCCGTTCCCGCTCCCTTTTCCAAACTTTATACCTACTTTCAAGGAAGTTTGCTATAGTAATCTACCTATAGCTGTAGATATATATTTCGTTTTTATCAAAATCCCGTGCGAACTGTAGATTTTTCCAGGATAAAAAGTGCATACGCATACAGATGCATGCAACTATTGTAATAATGTGCTATGTGAGCGTGATTTACCTAAGAACAGTCAACGCCATCTATTGCGTTTTTGGAAGTCTATATCTATTTTAGTCCCACAGGAATACTTTTCCGGGATAAAAAGTAGCCTATGTTTTAAGTCAGGGCATAAGCTATCTCCATTCAAAATTTCAGCCAAATCGGTTCAGTAGTTGCGGCGTGATTGAGTAACAAACATCCAAACATACAAACATCTAAACATCCAAACATCCAAACATCCACACTTTCACATTTATAATATTAGTAGGATGTTCTCTTCATCACTACTCACGTACCTACTAAACCAATAACCATTATTCTTCTTTTCGTAATAATTTTATAGAGTTAATGCATAGAACTGCATCCAAACGGCTATTTTGCACACGGCGTGCATTGTAAATGCAGTCCATCTGTCTGTAGTCGGTTCATTTCACGATGACTCGTCCTGTGACTTCTATGACTTACCTACGTATTATTAGATATATTGCAATTTGCAACGATTTACGCGTCTTCGTGAAATTAACTAAATATAGACACGGCACATAATACTATTTTCTGTGTAGAGTTCTAAGTTCAAAGCAAATATAGATAACTAAGTTAGGCACCTATGAATATATGATGATCGGTAACCGAATACTTCCCTATAGGTTAGGTACATATTTCAGTTTTTACTTTTTAGGGTTCCGTACCCAAAGGGTAAAAACGAAACCGTATTAATGTCACTCTGCTGTCTATCTGTCCAAAATATTATATTGTTCACAATTATGTATGGAACCCAAAGAGCGAGGCCCGACTCGCCAATTTTTAGGGTTCCGTACCCAAAGGGTAAAAACGGAGCCCTATTAATGTCGCTCGGCTGTCTGTCTGTCTGTCTGTCTGTCTGTCTGTCTGTCTGTCCGTCTGTCCGCCGGTCACAGGTCTCTAGCTCGCAGACGAAATGAGTTACAAACCTGAAATTTTGGTATTTGGTGTAAAACGTTGACCCAAAATCAAATATTGAATTAAAAATTGAATTAAATTATTTTTCAGGGGGGCTCCCATACATGAGAAAGGAGCCGGAAAAAAAAATTTTTTTCTTACCTTAGCTTGTGTGGTATCATTGTTTAGAGCTCATTGAGTAGAGTACGAATATATATTTTTTTAATTTTTTGCTTAAAAAGTAAGGAAATGGGGGGTCATCAAAATTGTCAGTTTTAGACCATTTTTGTGACGGGGGCTATCTAAAAAACTAAACTAGTTAGGAATATGATATTTCGGTATATTATGTACTATATGCTCTATTTGTACAACAAATACTGAAAACAACGATTCATAAAATAGTTTATAAGCTGTGACCAAAACAAACGAACATATTTTGCGTTTTTCTTTCACGGTTTCATGCGATGTCTAACTCGGAAATTAAATATTTCTTAGACCCAAAATATTATATTGTTCATAATTATGTACGGAACCCTGAAAGAGCGAGGCCCGACTCGCACTTGGCTGATTTTTTAGGAATCATGTACACGTTTCCTTAGCGCGATAATGTGTGCTTCAGGCAAAATATTCGAGATGATTTCAAATTGGCATTCGTAACAACATGGTAACAACATTACACTTCCTATTAGTTAGGATCTCTATGTATAAATAGCCTCGGCTCGTTTCAAGGTTACTCTTGTTGGAACCGCAGACTATTGTAGAGACTGTAATTACACGCCTTGGATATTACTTAAGTATATTCATATCATAAAAAGCAGTGCTGAGTATTTCGATATCAATTATAAGTACATACTTTTATGTAACGTAGGTAGTTCACCTATCTTCTACATATCACTACATAGTGTTACGTGCTGGGGTTCGAAGATTTGGAATAAAACACCTGGTGACCCTTGATCAGACTTTATTCTGCACTTCCGTATTCCACTAGGTACTCCTGATCTTCTTGTAGACTTCCTGTTCACGTTTGTTCGCTTCCAATCCTCTTCACTTCCGATCGCTTCCTTCGCTTGTATTTCGCTCGGCTCTCAGAACTGAACTGTCCTCCGTCAGCTCGCCGGTCCCTTTATATACCCGTTACCGCGTGACTAAGCGTTTTCTAGAAAGTTCCACCCCTATCGATGTTTATTCTAGAAAAGCCGCGTTGTTGTTGTTTACATTATGGGTTGTTTACATCGATGGGTGATTAGGTATTTATTAGGTGACGAGCAATTATGAACCTTAATGCTCTAGAAATAAGGTTCATTCGTAACACTGCCCCCCTCTTAGCGATGCTCGTCCCGAGCATCACTGTTGCTTCCGTAATGTTTTGCCAAGCGGTCGATGTGCACAACCTTAAATTTTCCCCTTGGTTGACGTTGAATCCTATACGTGACGTCGTTAATACGGGTAACCACTTTGTATGGACCCTCCCATCTGGTTTGCAATTTTGGAGATTTCCCTTTTCGACGAGTCGGATTATGCAGCCAGACTAAGGCACCTTCCTCGAATCCGCTCGTGTTCGATTTCCGGTCGTATCTGGTTTTCATGTTCTCACTCGATTGCAATCCGTTTTCCCGAACTGTAGCATGTATTTCTCGCATTTTCTCTCTCAGATTGGCGACGTAGTCTTGTACGGTGCAAGGTTCATCCGGTGACCCTCCCATCAATAAGTCTACTGGTAACCGTAGTTCCCTGCCATAATTGACTAACGCCGGAGTTGCCTTTGTGCTCTCATGCTCTGCAGTCCTGTAGGCGAGGAGAAACAGTGGAATGTACCTGTCCCAGTCTCTTTGGTGGGCGTCAACCAACTTTGCCAAATGCCTTTCAAGCGTCTGATTGAATCTTTCAACCATTCCGTCAGACTGCGGGTGGTATGCAGTTGTGCGTGTCTTATGCAGACCTAAAATTTTGCATACTTCCTGAAACACTTGCGATTCAAAGTTCCTTCCTTGGTCTGAGTGGATTTCCAATGGTACACCAAAGCGACATATAACCTCCTCAACGAGCTTAGTTGCAACAGTTGTAGCTTCCTGGTTAGGTATCGCGAATACTTCCGGCCACTTAGTGAAGTAGTCCATAACAACCATGAAGTATTTGTTCCCTGATTCAGTCACAGGGAATGGTCCGGCTACATCAACAGCTATACGTTCCCAGGGTGCACCAACATTGTACAGCTGCAGGTTACCTCTACTCCTTGTCTGAGGTCCCTTCACGGCAGCGCAAATGGTACATTTACGGCACCAATCCTGCACATCCTCCCGACAATGGAGCCAGTAGAATCTCTCTCGTACTTTCGTTAGTGTCTTCTTGACGCCAAGATGACCTCCCGAAACTCCGTCATGCACTTCACGTAGGACATCGGGTACCTTGGCTCTCGGAACGACTACCTGAAGATGGAACTCCCTGCCGTTAGTCTTTTCCCATTTTCGGTAGAGTATTCCATTTTGTAGAGTAAGACTGCTCCACTGTGCCCAGTATGCCTTAGTGATAACGCTCATAGGTGCAACCTCACTCCATGTTGGTCTGGCGTCTCCTCTTTTCTTCCACACGATGATGTGCCGTAGATCCTCATCACCCTCTTGAGCCATCTTCATTGCATCATCCTCCCAGGGGCCTAAGGAACCCGTCCTGGTAAGTTTCAATGATAGCTCCGTCGACTCCTGTTTGATGCAATGTTTGCATTCTTCCGGGCATGGCCTCCGAGAAAGTGCATCTGCATTTCCATGTGACTTCCCGCTGCGATGTTGAGTCTCGAAGTCATATTCCTGGAGCTGTTCAATCCACCGAGCAACTTGCCCTTCGGGATTCTTAAATTGCAGTAGCCATTTCAATGCTGCATGATCCGTACGTAGTAAAAACTTTCGGCCGATTAGGTACTTGCTGAAGTGTTGCAATGTTTTTACCACGGCAAAAAGTTCCCTCCGTGTCACGCAGTAGTTCCGTTCCGGTCTTGACAGTGATTTGCTGAAATACCCCATAACGACTTCTCTATCTCCCTGCTTTTGGGATAGCACTCCTCCAATCGCGGTGTTGCTCGCGTCGGTATCGACGATAAACTGGCCTTCCGGTTGTGGGTATCCCAAAATTGGTGTTTCACACAGGTATTTCTTCAGTTTTGAAAAGGAATCCTCACAGGCTTCATCCCAACAAAATGGTCTTTTCTCTTCCGTCAGTCTATGTAACGGTTTTGCGATCTCAGAAAACCCCTTGACGAAACGCCTGTAGTAAGAGCACAAACCCAAAAATGCCCTTACCTCTGTCTTGTCTTTAGGGGTAGGCCATTTTTTAACCACTTCAATTTTCGCCGGGTCAGTCTGGATGCCCTCACTTGTGATGACATGGCCGAGATAATTCACTTCTTTCCTGAATAGCTGACACTTCTTCGGGTTAAGTTTTAAGTTTGCCCCATGTATTTTGGCGAAGACTCGCTCCATGTTTTGCAAATGGTCCTCGAAGTCTCGACCCATGATAACGACGTCATCTAGATACACCAAGCAGGCATCTCCTACTAAACCTGCTAGCACACATTCCATGAGTCGTTCGAAGGTGGCAGGTGCGTTGCACAATCCAAAAGGCATAACATTAAACTGCCATAATCCTTTTCCCGTTGAAAACGCTGTCTTCTCCTTGTCTTTTGGATGTATTTCTACTTGCCAGTAACCTTATTTTAGGTCTAGAGTCGAAAACCATTTCATGCCACTCAAAGTATCCAGAGTGTCATCGATTCTAGGTAGCGGGTAACTATCCTTCTTTGTGATGTCATTGAGCCGCCTATAGTCCACGCAGAACCGTGTGCTTCCATCTTTCTTCTTCACAAGCACAACCGGTGAGCACCAGGGACTTGCGGATGGTTCTATTATTTTGTTCCTTTCCATTTCTTTCAGCATATCCTCGACTTCTTTTTCCTTCGCGATTGGTAGCCGTCTCGCCCGCTGACGGATGGGTCCCTCATTTCCGGTATCGATTCTATGCTGCACTAACGATGCTCTCCCTAGGTTTCCTTCTTGACTAGAAAAGATGTCCGCATGGCGTAATAGAAACTTCTTTGCCTTGATGCTTTGTGAATAAGTCAGGTTGCTTTTGCAGTCTTCAAGAAGCTCATAGACTGTAGGATCCTTCCCAGAACCTGATTTTTCCATGCTTGGCATTGAAGTGAATTTCTTCAGCCACACAACTTCTTCACACTTTCCGACGATGTCCCCCTGTGAGATAACCGTTGCTGGGGCTCCCTCCGTGCCAGCCAGTACTCGCCCCTTAGTCCTGGCTGTTACTAGTTTCCCTGATTTTGAGGAAACCTTGCATCCTCACCTCTCTTCGCAAGCTCCTCCAACCGTTCCTCTATTTTCTTTAGTCGGGACATCTGCGACTCTTTCTGTGGGCAATTCAGCTGCAGATGCCCTTTCACACCGCATCTATAGCACACAGCGCCAAGGTTCTTCCTGAATGAGGTCTTAACCTCTTTCACCTCCTCGACAACTTCACGTAGTTTGTGAGTCTGCCGAATGTCGTGTCGAACTGCTTCGACCTCTAAGGCATGCGCCAATGCTTCTTTTAATGAGACATGGTGACGAAGCCTCACGGCAGCTCTTACCTCCAGGTCTTTAATTCCGTCGACAAAAGCTTGCACGGTGTTTGCAGTTACCATTTTATCGTCGGCCGATGGATAAGCTTTCCGCACAAGCTTATCTATTTCCAACGCCCATTGCTGGAGACCCTCTCCAGATCGCTGGACTCTATCGCGCAGCTGGGCGCGGAACACATGCTCCAGATGTCGCTCCCCATACCTGGATTCGAGTGCATCCAACAGTTCCTTGTATCCACATCCTGAAGTGGGAAAGGCTTCCAGAACAGTTAGAGCCTGCCCTCTCAATGCGACAGTGAGGGCAGTCAAGCACTGTTCGTCCGTCCATCCGTTAGCAGTAGCAACAGTCTGAAACTGTTGCCGGTACGCGGGCCAGGAGGTGCTACCGTCGTATGGGGGTACCTTAACATTAGGTCCCTGAACTGCGCCCATCGCTCCACTTGACGTTAGTCTTGTCGTTTCAAGACGTATCACCTTTTTCTGTAGCTCGTTGAGGCCGGTCTTCACACCATCTATGTCCGTTCCTAGGCAGGTGACTCGCTCGTCCATGAGGTCCAACTCTTTTCGCAATTTAGCCACCATGCCGCCGACTTCGTGAACGGCCGACAAAACAGTCCGCTGCACCCCTTCAAATTTGCAATCTTGATTTTTCTGTATCGCTGCAAATTTGCAATCTTGATTTTCCTGTATCGCTGCAAACTGTTGTTGCATTATCCGCATCAAACTCGACAAGTCAACGGTGGGCGTGGCTTGCTCAGTGGGCGTGGCCAGGTGGGTGGGGCCAGTGGGCGGGGCCTCCGGCTGAGTGGGCGTGGCCTCAAGGGGCGTGGTCTGGTGGGCGTGGCCAGTGGGCATGGCCAGCTGGGGGGACCCACCAGGTGCTGGTTCCTCCAGGTGCTCCTCCACAGGTGCTCGGCTAGATTCCGCTGCACGCTGGGCCCTGGTCTTGACACCCTCGCTGCCGAAGTCGTCTCTCGGAGTCAATGGCATAGCTTCCAAATCGCACTTCTGTCACCAATTGTTACGTGCTGGGGTTCGAAGATTTGGAATAAAACACCTGGTGACCCTTGATCAGACTTTATTCTGCACTTCCGTATTCCACTAGGTACTCCTGATCTTCTTGTAGACTTCCTGTTCACGTTTGTTCGCTTCCAATCCTCTTCACTTCCGATCGCTTCCTTCGCTTGTATTTCGCTCGGCTCTCAGAACTGAACTGTCCTCCGTCAGCTCGCCGGTCCCTTTATATACCCGTTACCGCGTGACTAAGCGTTTTCTAGAAAGTTCCACCCCTATCGATGTTTATTCTAGAAAAGCCGCGTTGTTGTTGTTTACATTATGGGTTGTTTACATCGATGGGTGATTAGGTATTTATTAGGTGACGAGCAATTATGAACCTTAATGCTCTAGAAATAAGGTTCATTCGTAACAATAGTATAAAACAAAGTCGCTTTCTCTGTCCCTATATCCCTATGTCCCTATGTATGCTTAAATCTTTAAAACTACGCAACGGATTTTGATGCGGTTTTTTTTAATAGATAGAGTGATTCAAGAGGAAGGTTTATAAGTAGAAAAATTGGACCCGGTAGGTGGCGCTAATAGCGGGCAGGACGACGTCTGCCGGGTCCGCTAGTAATACATACATATTGTTACGTGCTGGGGTTCGAAGATTTGGAATAAAACACCTGGTGACCCTTGATCAGACTTTATTCTGCACTTCCGTATTCCACTTGGTACTCCTGATCTTCTTGTAGACTTCCTCTTCACGCTTGTTCGCTTCCAATCCTCTTCGCTTCCGATCGCTTCCTTCACTTGTATATCGCTCGGCTCTCAGAACTGAACTGTCTGCGTCAGCTCGCCGGTCCCTTTATATACCCGTTACCGCGTGACTAAGCGTTTTCTAGAAAGTTCCACCCCTATCGATGTTTATTCCAGAACAGCCGTGTTGTTTGTTTACATCGATGGGTTTGTTTACATCGATGGGTGATTAGGTATTTATTAGGTGACGAGCAATTATGAACCTTAATGCTCTAGAAATAAGGTTCATTCGTAACACTGCCCCCCTCTTAGCGATGCTCGTCCCGAGCATCACTGTTGCTTCCGTAATGTTTTGCCAAGCGGTCGATGTGCACAACCTTAAATTTTCCCCTTGGTTGACGTTGAATCCTATACGTGACGTCGTTAATACGGGTAACCACTTTGTATGGACCCTCCCATCTGGTTTGCAATTTTGGAGATTTCCCTTTTCGACGAGTCGGATTATGCAGCCAGACTAAGGCGCCTTCCTCGAATCCGCTTGTGTTCGATTTCCGGTCGTATCTGGTTTTCATGTTCTCACTTGATTGCAATCCGTTTTCCCTGACTGTAGCATGTATTTCTCGCATTTTCTCTCTCAGATTGGCGACGTAGTCTTGTACGGTGCAAGGTTCATCCGGTGTCCCTCCCATCAATAAGTCTACTGGTAACCGTAGTTCCCTGCCATAATTGACTAACGCCGGAGTTGCCTTTGTGCTCTCATGCTCTGCAGTCCTGTAGGCGAGGAGAAACAGTGGAATGTACCTGTCCCAGTCTCTTTGGTGGGCGTCAACCAACTTTGCCAAATGTCTTTCAAGCGTCTGATTGAATCTTTCAACCATTCCGTCAGACTGCGGGTGGTATGCAGTTGTGCGTGTCTTATGCGGACCTAAAATTCTGCATACTTCCTGAAACACTTGCGATTCAAAGTTCCTTCCTTGGTCTGAGTGTATTTCTAATGGTACACCAAAGCGACATATAACCTCCTCAACGAGCTTAGTTGCAACAGTTGTAGCTTCCTGGTTAGGTATCGCGAATACTTCCGGCCACTTAGTGAAGTAGTCCATAACAACCATAAAGTATTTGTTCCCTGATTCAGTCACAGGGAATGGTCCGGCTACATCAATAGCTATACGTTCCCAGGGTGCACCAACATTGTACAGCTGCAGGTTACCTCTACTCCTTGTCTGCGGTCCCTTCACGGCAGCGCAAATGGTACATTTACGGCACCAATCCTGCACATCCTCCCGACAATGGAGCCAGTAGAACCTCTCCCGTACTTTCGTTAGTGTCTTCTTGACGCCAAGATGACCTCCCGAAACTCCGTCATGCACTTCACGTAGGACATCGGGTACCTTGGCTCTCGGAACGACTACCTGAAGATGGAACTCCCTGCCGTTAGTCTTTTCCCATTTTCGGTAGAGTATTCCATTTTGTAGAGTAAGACTGCTCCACTGTGCCCAGTATGCCTTAGTGATAACGCTCATAGGTGCAACCTCACTCCATGTTGGTCTGACGTCTTCTCCTCTTTGCTTCCACACGATGATGTGCCGTAGATCCTCATCATCCTCTTGAGCCATCTTCATTGCATCATCCTCCCAGGGTCCTAAGGAACTCGTCCTGGTAAGTTTCAATGATAGCTCCGTCGACTCCTGTTTGATGCAATGTTTGCATTCTTCCGGGCATGGCCTCCGAGAAAGTGCATCTGCATTTCCATGTGACTTCCCCCTGCGATGTTGAGTCTCGAAGTCATATTCCTGGAGTTGTTCAATCCACCGAGCAACTTGACCTTCGGGATTCTTAAATTGCAGTAGCCATTTCAATGCTGCATGATCCGTACGTAGTAAAAACTTTCGGCCGATTAGGTACTTGCTGAAGTGTTGCAATGTTTTTACCACGGCAAAAAGTTCCCTCCGTGTCACGCAGTAGTTCCGTTCCGGTCTTGACAGTGATTTGCTGAAATACCCCATAACGACTTCTCTATCTCCCTGCTTTTGGGATAGCACTCCTCCAATCGCGGTGTTGCTCGCGTCGGTATCGACGATAAACTGGCCTTCCGGTTGTGGGTATCCCAAAATTGGTGTTTCACACAGGTATTTCTTCAGTTTTGAAAAGGAATCCTCACAGGCTTCATCCCAACAAAATGGTCTTTTCTCTTCCGTCAGTCTATGTAACGGTTTTGCGATCTCAGAAAACCCCTTGACGAAACGCCTGTAGTAAGAGCACAAACCCAAAAATGCCCTTACCTCTGTCTTGTCTTTAGGGGTAGGCCATTTTTTAACCACTTCAATTTTCGCCGGGTCAGTCTGGATGCCCTCACTTGTGATGACATGGCCGAGATAATTCACTTCTTTCCTGAATAGCTGACACTTCTTCGGGTTAAGTTTTAAGTTTGCCCCATGTATTTTGGCGAAGACTCGCTCCATGTTTTGCAAATGGTCCTCGAAGTCTCGACCCATGATAACGACGTCATCTAGATACACCAAGCAGGCATCTCCTACTAACCCTGCTAGCACACATTCCATGAGTCGTTCGAAGGTGGCAGGTGCGTTGCACAATCCAAAAGGCATAACATTAAACTGCCATAATCCTTTTCCCGTTGAAAACGCTGTCTTCTCCTTGTCTTTTGGATGGATTTCTACCTGCCAGTAACCTGATTTTAGGTCTAGAGTCGAAAACCATTTCATGCCACTCAAAGTATCCAGAGTGTCATCGATTCTAGGTAGCGGGTAACTATCCTTCTTTGTGATGTCATTGAGCCGCCTATAGTCCACGCAGAACCGTGTGCTTCCATCTTTCTTCTTTACAAGCACAACCGGTGAGCACCAGGGACTTGCGGATGGTTCTATTATTTTGTTCCTTTCCATTTCTTCCAGCATATCCTCGACTTCTTTTTCCTTCGCGATTGGTAGCCGTCTCGCCCGCTGACGGATGGGTCCCTCATTTCCGGTATCAATTCTATGCTGCACTAACGATGTTCTCCCTGGGTTTCCTTCTTGACTAGAAAAGATGTCCGCGTAGCGTAATAGAAACTTCTTTGCCTTGATGCTTTGTGAATAAGTCAGGTTGCTTTTGCAGTCTTTAAGAAGCTCATAGACTGTAGGATCCTTCCCAGAACCTGATTTTTCCATGCTTGGCATTGAAGTGCATTTCTTCAGCCACACAACTTCCTCGCACTTTCCGACGATGTCCCCCTTATTGAAGTAAATCTCGCGATCATCCAAATTTAGAACTTTTACTACTGCTTTAGTACTACCATTGACGAGAGTTCTTGCTGTCATGAATCTTTGAGAGGCTGTCTTCTGGGAAATGTCCTCAATCAGCACACATCTGCCTTCCTTGGTGTTATTAGTACATGGCAGCTTTACCATCACGTGAGCCTCTGCACGTCCAGGGATGACGATTTCCTTAAGACATGTCACTTTCCCATTAGCACCTCCGAGAATGAAGATTTCTTCCGTACCACACTTAAATACTCCGTCAGCAACATCAATTCTGCAGTCGTGTGTCCTCATAAAATCTAGACCAAGGATACAGTCATCCATAATTTCAGCCACAATCACGTTGTGCGTATAAGATGTCTCCCCTAAGTACATTGTAACAGTCATTTCCCCCAGGACGGGTATTTGCTGACCGGAGGCTGAAAGAAGTCGACAGTTGATTTGCTTGCTGTACCTCGACACAGATTTCAATAGGTCCGGCCGGACTATTGTCCTGGAGGCCCCAGTGTCCAATGTCATCCTGCAATCGATCCCGTTTATGGTGCCTGGTATTGCTAAATTGTTCCCATCGCATACTTGTGAGATAACCGTTGCTGGGGCTCCCTCCGTGCCAGCCAGTACTCGCCCCTTAGTCCTGGCTGTTACTAGTTTCCCTGATTTTGAGGGAACTTTGCATTCTCACCTCTCTTCGCAAGCTCCTCCAACCGTTCCTCTATTTTCGTTAGTCGGGACATCTGCGACTCTTTCTGTGGGCAATTCAGCTGCAGATGCCCTTTCACACCGCATCTATAGCACACAGCGCCAAAGTTCTTCCTGAATGAGGTCTTAACCTCTTTCACCTCCTCGACAACTTCACGTAGTCTGTTAGTCTGCCGAATGTCGTGTCGAACTGCTTCGACCTCTAAGGCATGCGCCAATGCTTCTTTTAATGAGGCATGGTGACGAAGCCTCACGGCAGCTCTTACCTCCAGGTCTTTAATTCCGTCGACAAAAGCTTGCACGGTGTTTGCAGTTACCATTTTATCGTCGACCGATGGATAAGCTTTCCGCACAAGCTTATCTATTTCCAACGCCCATTGCTGGAGACCCTCTCCAGATCGCTGGACTCTATCGCGCAGCTGGGCGCGGAACACATGCTCCAGATGTCGCTCCCCATACCTGGATTCGAGTGCATCCAACAGTTCCTTGTATCCACATCCTGAAGTGGGAAAGGCTTCCAGAACAGTTAGAGCCTGCCCTCTCAATGCGACAGTGAGGGCAGTCAAGCACTGTTCGTCCGTCCATCCGTTAGCAGTAGCAACAGTCTGAAACTGTTGCCGGTACGCGGGCCAGGAGGTGCTACCGTCGTATGGGGGTACCTTAACATTAGGTCCCTGAACTGCGCCCATCGCTCCACTTGACGTTAGTCTTGTCGTTTCAAGACGTATCACCTTTTTCTGTAGCTCGTTGAGGCCAGTCTTCACACCATCTATGTCCGTTCCTAGGCAGGTGACTCGCTCGTCCATGAGGTCCAACTCTTTTCGCAATTTAGCCACCATGCCGCCGACTTCGTGAACGGCCGACAAAACAGTCCGCTGCACCCCTTCAAATTTGCAATCTTGATTTTTCTGTATCGCTGCAAATTTGCAATCTTGATTTTCCTGTATCGCTGCAAATTTGCAATCTTGATTTTCCTGTATCGCTGCAAACTGTTGTTGCATTATCCGCATCAAACTCGACAAGTCAACGGTGGGCGTGGCTTGCTCAGTGGGCGTGGCCAGGTGGGTGGGGCCAGTGGGCGGGGCCTCCGGCTGAGTGGGCGTGGCCTCAAGGGGCGTGGTCTGGTGGGCGTGGCCAGTGGGCGGGGCCTCCGATTGGGTGGGCGTGGTCTCAGGGGGCGTGGCCTGGTGGGTGGGGCCAGTGGGCGGGGCCAGCTGGGGGGACCCACCAGGTGCTGGTTCCTCCAGGTGCTCCTCCACAGGTGCTCGGCTAGATTCCGCTGCACGCTGGGCCCTGGTCTTGACACCCTCGCTGCCGAAGTCGTCTCTCGGAGTCAATGGCATAGCTTCCAAATCCCACTTCTGACACCAATTGTTACGTGCTGGGGTTCGAAGATTTGGAATAAAACACCTGGTGACCCTTGATCAGACTTTATTCTGCACTTCCGTATTCCACTTGGTACTCCTGATCTTCTTGTAGACTTCCTCTTCACGCTTGTTCGCTTCCAATCCTCTTCGCTTCCGATCGCTTCCTTCACTTGTATATCGCTCGGCTCTCAGAACTGAACTGTCTGCGTCAGCTCGCCGGTCCCTTTATATACCCGTTACCGCGTGACTAAGCGTTTTCTAGAAAGTTCCACCCCTATCGATGTTTATTCCAGAACAGCCGTGTTGTTTGTTTACATCGATGGGTTTGTTTACATCGATGGGTGATTAGGTATTTATTAGGTGACGAGCAATTATGAACCTTAATGCTCTAGAAATAAGGTTCATTCGTAACAATATAATAAAACTGTAACAGATCCAATTCTGTACATTGAAGATATTTTGAAAATTTCTTTTGGAGGGCACTCTATAATCGATATTGAATCCAAAACTGTAATTTTTTTTCATTTTTGTCTGTCTGTCTGTCTGTCTGTCTGTATCTTGGCCGCGCATCACGCCGAAACTACTGAATGGATTCAAATGAAACTTGGTACGATTTGAGTTTCTACTTCGAGGTAGGACATAGGATACTTCTTATCCCGAAATTCAGCACGGTTCCCTTGGGAGAGGGGATGAAAGTTAAAAGCTGTAATTCATTAACGCGTTGTTCGATTTCACTCATTCTTTTTTTGTTAGAAAGGTAGTACTTTATATTATATTGTCCCGTAAATATTTCAAGGTTTTTAGTTCAGAAATGACAGACATTACAACCCTCAGTACTGGGTTCAAATAACTTGGGACCCGGACTTTTGAACTTTTACGGCTTATTTTAAACTGGTGTGAGTTTAAATTTATGTTTTTAGGTCTGTCTATTTGTTTCAGCTAATCTCTGAAACGGCTGGATCGATTTTAATGGAACTTTCAATGTTATAAGGAGTAACTTAGGCTACATTTAGTTTAGGTAGTAGGTACATAAAAGAATTATGGGATCCGATCCGATTCTATATAAAAACCTAATACCTATATCTACGCGAACGAAGTTGCGGGTATCAGCTAGTTATTAATAAGTAGGTATAATACAATGAAGTAAACATAAAAACGACTGGTTAGGTATTTTGTTTGTCCGATAACAAAGGTAAAGAGTCAAGACAAAATACTTACCTACTTACTACGTGCCTACTTATCTAGCAGGTAGTGTACATTTTTTAATTAAAGTTATTATGTACTAGCTGACCCCCGCGACTTCGTTCGCGTGTTTATATGTTTTATATAGAATTGGAAGCCGTACGTTCAAAGATCCGGGTCCCAAGTTATTTGAACCCAATACTGAGGATTGTAATGTCTGTAAGTTCTGAACTAAAAAACCTATGACCTTGAAATATTTACGGGACAATACTTAAAGTACTACCTTTCTAACAAAAAAAGAATGAGTTAAATCGAACAACGCATTAATGAATTACAGCTAAATACACGTTTTAACTTTCTTCCCCTCTCCCAAGGGAACCGTGCTGAATTTCGGGATAAAAAGTATCCTATGTCCTACCTCGGAGTATAAACTCAAATCGTACCAAGTTTCATTTGAATCCATTCAGTAGTTTCGGCGTGATGCGCGGCCAAGATACAGACAGACAGACAGACAGACAGACAGACAGACAGACAGACAGACAGACAGAAAGACAGACAGACAGAAAGACAGACAGACAGACAAAAATGAAAAAAATTGCAGTTTTCTCTTCAGTATCGATTATAGAGTGCCCTCCAAAAGAAATTTTCAAAATATCTTCAATGTACAGAATTGGATCTGTTACAGTTTTATTATATTATAGATGTATAATTTGAAATTAGTAAGCAGTAGGGGCACACATTTACTTATACGGTCTACGTTATTTTTTCTTTATTTTCACATTATGTCTGTACAGGGTGGGAGGAAACATTCCTATTCGTAGTTGCAGCTAATTTTGTCATAATAATAATAATATCCTATCCGAAACTTAGTCGTTTCGGAGTTATTGAAGAATTATGGTTTTTAACAAAACATTCCAGTTTTACATGAGTTTTACAGTTAAATTAACTGCTGAAGAAAATCATACCCGGTTTTGTTGTTTTTTGGACTTGATCTAATTGTGCCCGCATTTTTTCCGTCTGAATTTGGACGGATAAACTTACGAATTTTTCTAAGAGAACAAGTGAACCTTTTATTGGAAAATTTATACATTGTAAGAAAGTTAACATTTATGTAGTTGTCTAACTACTTATCATGTTAAGTTTCTTATTTTCGACTCGGTGGATGGACTTCGTAGTCTATAAGCACGTGGCCTTTCATAATAATTTTAATAGAACTTAAAAGCCACCCAGTGGTCAGAGCGGATACAAGCACTTATAACTTATTATTATTAACTATATTCACGTTGTTACGCGTATTTTGATTGGAGCGTAAATTATGTAACGTAACCAAGTTGTAACACGGCGACCGGTTTTTCGCATCACTAGTCTATGGTGATTGGTGACTATACATAATACTACTATACTTATACCTACTATACATAATACAATCTGTTGATTTATGGAAGGTTATAATTATGGTAACGTAGTTTGGATACAAGGAAATACCTATTACCTATAAGTATATACCTGCTTATGTACGCAATGGGTATCGGTTAGCATGCCTGTATCGTTTACGAATTACCTACAAGATGAAATTTTTTTCGTTGTTTGAATACAAGAAAATTAAACTTTTATTTCTACTTTCCAGTAGGTGGGTTAACCTTAACCTACTTAAATTATAATTTTACGGAACTATTTAAACGGCTTAACTTACGTGTATTTATTTATTTGCAATACAAAATATTTTTACATTTTTGATTTCTTGTCTGAGCACTGCAAACTCAAGTAACTCAATATTACTCAACTCCCCGACTAGTTTCAAAAATAGTTCCGTGAAATGAATATCACTTACGATAGTTTAAACTTTAAATTAATATGTACAGTGCGACCAAACTATCTGTGAACTGAGGGAGGTCGTTAGTGTCGCTTTAGTGTTGTCATACAACCATTTACTCGACAAAAAGGTAAATCCCATAGAAGTACGTATGAAGTGCGACAAGTCGCCCGCGACTAGTAATCCCAATCTGGGATTCACTGCGACTCATCGCATCACATGCACTCCCGCCAAGACGCATTACTATATTATCGTCACTTTAATGTTTATATTTTACATAATATTACGATACAAGCGGAAACCCGCGACTTCGTTCGCGTGGATATTGGTTTTTTGAAAATCCCGTGGGAATCATTTTGTTCTTGCTAAGCTCCTTTGAGCTCATACCTTTCAGAGATAAGCCGGTAATCTTTAAAGTATCCCCTTTCTAACAAAAAAAAGAATTAATGAAATCGGATCATGTGTTAATGAATTACAGCTAAGTACACATTTTGACTTTCATCCCCTCTCCCAAGGGAACCATGCTGAATTTCGGGATAAAAAGTATCCTATATGTTACTCCATAGTATGAACTTAAATCGTGCCAAGTTTCACTTCAATACATTCAGTAGTTTTTGCGTGATGCGCGCACAAACATACAGACAAACAGATAAACAGACAAACATACAAACAGACAAAAATGTCAAAAATAGCTTTTTTACGTTCCATTACTTATCCCTAACACCCCCCAGTTATTATTTTGCAAAAATCTAAAATGAGTATTTTCCCCGATATCGGGGTTTAAAATTGACCAAATCTTAAAATTTCACTTTTTTGGAATTAATTGTCAATTTTTGGAGAGCTGTATCTCAGCAAATATTGAATTGAAAGAGCTGGTTCTGATCTTAAATTGTAGCAATTTTAGCCTACTTTAAAAAAGTACTACTACTAGAAAAATATTTTTTTAGAAACGCATAGTTTAGGATTTATATTGAATAAACTAAAAAAAAGTGCAAAAATTTCGCGGTTTTTCGAGTGCTGCAAAGTTAGCACAGGTCTTTCGAAGATGCAAAATTGAATTTAGACTACTGGTAGTGGTCCTAACAACATATAAAAAAAATCAGAACTAGCTGTTTGATTGCGATTTTAGCGCCTTTTTGAGTCAAATTTGACTGGCCTATTTTGCGTAAGTGAATTTTGTGCATTAGTTCGCTCAACTTCGCAGTCCGCACCTGTCGTGGTATAATGTTGTCGGAATGAATCTATGGTATTGTTGAAGATTGCATCAAAATCGTTACAGCCGATCTCCTTCTACACTTCTTTTTTACTTCATACTATGTGCGAGACCAAAGCAAACTCAATATTTGCATTATATACTGTTGCGATACATAGATATGTATTGTTTTATTTTTATTATATTCGTTAGACTTTATGCGATACCTAAATACCTAATGTAAAACGCTTATAAAATACATACCTACATTGAATCTTAGTTGTAAGTATTTTTCAATCAGTAGTTAACGTAAGAAAGAAATGTACATAAAAATGTCTAATAAATAGCTATGTTTTATTATCCTTTAGACGTAAACCTATTATGTAAGCCTAGATTTAAAGTCTGAACCTAGAAACCTAAGATATTGTAATACTAGAAACTAATTTGCTATCCCTTTTTTTTGTATAGTCAAAACCAGCGTGTGTCTCATTCTAAAATAGCCAAGAGTTTTATACTTAGTGCATCTCACTTTACCTTATAGCATTGTTTCACTTACATCTGATATCTCATTTTTTGTATACAAATTATTCTTTGTTTCGTGTTTAATATTTAATAAAACTATCCAGTAATGGACCTTATAAAAGACGACCGTTTTTGGTCACAGCACGCACTTCAACGCCTGACTTGGAAGGCTCCATTACTCTGGAGCTAAAATATCATTGTGAGTTTTTTCTTCACCCCTCCCACTGTGGCTCCGATCACCCGATCCTCCACAGTGCATGGTCCATCGAGCGCCGGATATCAAGAGTCGGCAAACCCAGAAGAAGCTCCAAGTCAGGGAAAATTCTGCATCAGCGAGCCTTGAAGAGGAATCGACCCATCGCTTCAGAACGAGTTCTGCGGGCAGGGAAGATCGTTCAAGACTCTGCAGACGAAGTCAACGTCAAGAAGTCTGTTCAGCAAGATCGAAGAGGAATCAACCATCGCTGCGGGTGCATTGAGGTGGCGCTCCGAAGACGCTGCTGAAGACCGCGAAGCCTGTTGGGAAGATCGTTTCGTCGCGCTGCAGACCCTCAAGAATCTTCAACCACGAAGAGGAATCAACCATCGCTGCGGGTGCATTGAGGTGGCGCTCCGAAGACGCTGCTGAAGACCGCGAAGCCTGTTGGGAAGATCGTTTCGTCGCGCTGCAGACCCTCAAGAATCTTCAACCACGAAGAGGAATCAACCATCGCTGCGGGTGCATTGAGGTGGCGCTCCGAAGACGCTGCTGAAGACCGCGAGGCCTGTTGGGAAGATCGCTTCGTTCGAAGAGGAATCAACCATCGCTGCGGGTGCATTGAGGTGGCGCTCCGAAGACGCTGCTGAAGACCGCGAGGCCTGTTGGGAAGATCGCTTCGCCGAGTTGAAGATCGAACTATTCAAGCGGTTTACCGCGGCTCTTTCGTTTACCACCTAACGGTGTCAAACGGTAAACAAAGAGTTTAACGCCTAACGGCGGGAGCAGTATACCAGACGGTACTGCCAGCGCGCCTTAACCGGCTGTAAGTCTGTATAGTCTGACCGCGTCAGTACGGTACACGCAAGAGGGTGGCCTCCTGGAAGGCACGCAGACGGTACGGGCGTTCCTCCCGATACCCGATTGCACACTACTCTACGTGTATTCTCTGCTGAGCGGTTCCCACCTACCTTACCCTTTCGTTCCATCCCTGGGAGAGCGTGTCTCTCGAGACCACTCGAACAGGACTGCTAGGGCAGTAGGGCCGTTAGGGAGGTAGGGCATTTAGGGTCAAGAAGACGGAAGACCTGAGTGACAAGATGAGCAACACTCGAAGCAAGAAGTCACTACACAGCAGGAAGGAAGATATCGAAGATATATCGGGGAGCTCGACCAACACTGAAGGGACTTCAGGAACAGAGCAGACCACGAGTACTGAACAAACAACCAGTACCGACAGAACAACCTGTACAACCAGTACAGATTTAACAACCAGTACGGACAGAACTGCCAACACAGACAGAACTGCCAGTACAAGCAGAACCGCGGGTACGGAAAAAACCTCGGAAACCAAGAGCACAGCAAGAACCATCAGACCGAGCGACTCGAGAATGGACTCTACGGATCCAGAGAGGAAAGCAACGAGGTCACGTGCCTCTCAAGGTAGACGAGCCGAACTAGAAGCCCGATTAGCGCTACAAAGGATAGCAATAGAGAAGGCGGACGCCGAAGCTGCTGCTGCTCGTACACGATTAGAGCTGGCACAACTCGACGAACACTCCGACCTCGAAGATAACGACGAACACGTCGATTTAGTCGACGACGACACGAAACAAACACCAATTCAATCCGCACAGAGCGGCGAACTCGACAAAAGTGTCGACCTACTATCGAAGCTGTTGTCCAAGGTAATAAAGCATTCGAACAATAACCAAGACAACAAACAAGAGATCACTCCGAAGAAACCACCAGCTTATATGAGCGAACTTCCACCTTTCGACGGAGACCCGGTCAATTGGATACCATTTATAAAACACTACGAATGTACCGCGTCATATTTCATCGAAATAGAGAACATAGCGCGAATAAGAAAAGCGCTTAAAGGACAAGGGAAAGAAGCGGTAAAATCGCTATTATATACAAGCTCGACGCCCGAGCATATACTAACGGAATTAGAACGAAGATTCGGACAGCCAACGTATATCGTCAAAGGATTAATTGCGGAACTCAGTAAGCTGCCTAGAATGAGTGAAGACCTCAAAGGCATAGGATCTTTCGCAAGCGCCGTCTTTAACACTGTGGATACCATCAAACAACTCGATCAACTAGAATACCTATACTCTACGGAAATATCAGACAAGATCGTGGACAAAATGAGTACACTAGTCAAGTTCAGATGGCAGGAATTCAAAGCTAATAGAAAAAGAGAGCCGATGCTCAACGTACTAGCCGAATTTCTCACCAAGTTATCAAGCGACTTTGATGAACCTGGTCTAAGTGAAAAGCCAAAATTCAAGAAGGAACCCGGCAAATTCAGACCTTTTAGGAAAGCCAGAGTCAACGTTGCCACCAATCAAAGTGTAAGCGATGAGAGCGACTCCGAATCGGAATACGACAGTGAATTCGAAGAAGAGATGAGAATCGTCTTAGCCGCCTCCACCATTGAAGAAGAGAAGTGTCTTCTATGCGGAAAAGCACACAGGATCGTTAATTGCAGCCAGTTCACAAACGACACGGTAAAAAACAGATGGGAGACAGTAAAGAAGCTCAGAATGTGCTTCAAATGCCTGAAAACCGATCATAGACATCTTGGCTGTAAGGCAAAGCCATGCGGCAAAGATGGGTGTTCGAGAAAACACCATGAACTCCTGCATCAGGACAAGCCTCAACCAGAAACCAACAAAATAGTCTCAGTGAATCACGTAGGTACCTCAAGAGCCTACTTGAAAATTATACCCGTCGAATTGAGCGGACCGAACGGCTCAACAACGGTAACAGCCTTATTAGACGAAGGCTCCACCGTTACTCTCCTTTTGGACGACGTGGCAGACCAGATAGGAGCCACCGGGCCAACTAGAAGCTTGATAATCGAAGGGATAAGCGGACATCAAGTAGAGACCGAACAGTCAAAACAAGTCAAGTTAAAAATCAAAGGTCTATTTTCAAGACATTACGAAGATATACGAGCACACACGATAAATCAACTCAACTTACGACCTCAATCCGTAAGGAAAGAAGACTTAGAAGACTGCCCTCATTTGCAAGAGATAGAAGACCAACTTATATACCACGGCGCCCCGCCCAAGTTACTCATTGGACAAGATAACTGGCACTTAATAGTGACAAGAGACCTGAAAGCCGGCGACCCATCTAAGCCAGTCGCATCATTAACTAGTTTAGGATGGATACTGCACGGCCTTAAAACGCAAGTGACTAAACCCGTGTTATTCGTCAACCACGCTTACGAAAAGAAAACGGAAGACATAGACGAGTTGATTAAAGCTCATTTTAGCCTGGACTCGTTAGGAATAACTCCGAGAAAACCGATAAACGATCCTGAGCAACGAGCTTTAGCAATATTAGAAAAGACAACTCAACGGTTACCCGAAGGAAGATTCGAATGCGGCCTTCTATGGCGTACCGACAGCGAAACAATGCCTATGAACAGAAATAACGCTTTACGTCGTCTGAAAGGTATAGAAAACAAGTTAAAAAAGAATGAAGACTTCAAGTTGAAATACAGCGAACAAATAAAAAACCTGTTAGCGAGTGGATACGCTGAGCCGGCAACCAACGAACCCACATCGCCACGAACCTGGTACTTACCTCACTTCGCGGTGATACACCCACAGAAAGGAAAGTTAAGACTAGTTTTCGACGCCGCCGAACGTACGAGCGGAAAAAGCCTAAACGACGCGTTATTGTCCGGACCCGATTTATTACAATCATTATTCGGTGTACTTGTAAGATTCCGACAAGGACCCGTCGCGATAGCGGCCGATATAAAAGAAATGTTTCTAAGAATATTCATTCGCGAGGAAGACAGAGACAGCCTACGATTCTTGTGGAGAGAGAACGAGACAGATGCGGAGCCAAAAGAATTTCGAATGAAATCTTTGATTTTCGGAGCAACTTCGTCGCCTTGTTCAGCTATTTACGTAAAAAACAAGAATGCACAAGAATTCCAAGAAAAATATCCGGAAGCTGTAAACGCCATCCAACGATGTCACTATATGGACGATTACCTACAGAGTTTCGACACAGTCGAAGAGGCTGTAAGAATAAGCAAAGAGGTAGATCTCATTCACAAGAGTGGCGGATTTGAGTTGAGAGGATGGACGTCAAACCACCCCTCAATCGTCAAAGATCTGGAAACCGTTCAACCGGACCACATCAAACTGGGCGACCACGACACCTATGGAAAAACCTTAGGAATGCTATGGCAAATCAGTAACGACGCATTGAAATTCACCATGAACCTTCGTAACACACCGGAAGACGTGCGACAAGAGTTACGCCCGCCGACGAAAAGAGAAGTAGCGAGCGCTGTAATGTCCGTTTTTGACCCCCTAGGGTTGGCCACTCCGGTACTAATACAAGGAAAGATGTTAATTCAACAATTGTGGCGCACCGGAATAAGTTGGGACGATTATATAACAAAAGACACTCTACAGCACTGGTCGACATGGCTGAAAAGCTTAGAATGCCTACAAGATTTGAACATACCACGATGCACGGACTCTAAAGACGAAGGAGAGCTTCATACGTTCGTAGACGCCAGCGAAAATATATACGCCGCCGCGACTTATTACAGAACCATAAAAAAAGGCCGAGCGAACGTCAAGTTGATAGCAGCAAAAGCGAAAGTGGCGCCATTGAAACCCACCTCAATACCGCGCCTCGAGCTTCAAGCAGCCTTGCTAGGCTGCCGCCTAGCGTCAAGTATCCAAAACGAAATGGACAACACCATCACGAAGAGATATTACTGGTCAGACTCCCGCACAGTGCTAGCATGGATTAAATCCGATCCACGCACTTACAAGACTTTCGTCGCACATCGACTAGCCGAAATAGAAGATCTTTCGAAACCATCAGAATGGCGATATGTACCTACGAAACATAACGTCGCCGACGACGCAACTAGATCGGCACCCCGTAATTTTGACTCAAACCATCGATGGTTCAACGGACCGGAATTCTTATCGCGCGACATACGAGAATGGCCGGAAGATCAAAGCGAACGACCGCCACCGCTCACTGGAGAGGAAAGAATCAAGACGGTCGCCGCCGTTCACCATTATGAAACACCGATGCCCGACGTAAATAGATTCTCTTCATGGACTCGCTTCCTACGAGCGACGGCACGCTTTATACAAAGCATCGATCATTTCAAAAATCTTATCAGAAAAAATGCCAACGTCGCCGCCACAAAACGTATAACAAAAGATACAAGTTGGAAGCCACGTAAAGCCAGGAAAATGGCTAAACTACCAAAAACCGCGCCAACTCAAGAAAGTACCGCAAATACTAACACGAAATTGCCCAGCAGGTATATCAAACGAGCCGAAGAATTAATAATAATTAAAATCCAACAAGATAGTTTCAAGACAGAACTTCAGAACCTACGAGAAAATAAACCGTTCAGAAAACAATCTCGTTTAAAGCGACTTACCGCCGTCATGAATAACGATATTATGCACCTGGAAACTCGCCTGTCCACCGCTTATGATATAGCGACAACCTACAAAAAACCCATAATACTCGACGGGAAACATTCGATAACCCGATTGCTCGTGAAGCACTATCATCACGAATACAACCACGGCAATCACAACACTGTGATGAACGAAATAAGACAAAAATATTATGTGACATCGCTACGGAACACCGTAAAAATGATAGCACGAGAGTGCCAATGGTGCAAAACGCACAAGGCTGTCCCCGCCGTAGCACCTATAGGAGACTTACCGGCCGAACGGTTGAAACAAAAGCAGCATCCATTCACCTGTACAGCTGTCGATTATTTCGGCCCAATAATTATAACGGTTGGGAGAAAAACCGAAAAACGTTGGGTAGCGTTATATACGTGTCTAACTACGCGCGCTGTACACTTGGAAATCGCTACATCATTATCCGCCGATAATATGATTCTCACATTTAGAAGAATGTGCTGTAGAAGGGGCACCCCAAAGATTTTATTTTCTGATAATGCTTCGAATTTCTGCGCGGCTGACAAGGAACTCCAGGCGGAGTTCGAAAAAATGAAACACAAAACCGAAGAAAAGGGTATTCAATGGAAGTTTATTCCACCTGGAGCCCCCCACATGGGAGGTGCATGGGAAAGGCTAGTCCGGTCCGTGAAGACTGCATTAATCTCGACCCTGAACACCCGGCATCCTCACGAAGAGATACTACATACCTTACTACTGGAAGCCGAACACCTCATAAATTCACGACCAATAACTGAAGTGTCATTGGACCCAGACGACGAAGAAGGACTAACTCCCAACCACTTCCTAATAGGAAGGTCAAGTGGAGCCTATCGCATGGGAGAATTCACCGATAACGAGCTCATCGGCACCTACACCTGGAAAACCGTGCAACGACTCACCGACCATTTTTGGAAGCGCTGGCTAATTGAATACCTACCAACAATAACGCCGAGATATAATAACGGCCAAAATGGATTCATAAACCCAGCTGTGGGTGACATAGTAATTATTATCGACAGCTCACTCCCACGAGGCACGTGGCCAAAGGGTGAAATCACCCAAATTTACCCTGGACCAGATGGGCAAATACGTATAGTCGATGTCCGTACCCCAGCCGGTATTTTGAAGAGACCTGTTTCCCGATTAGTAAAAATCACTTCTTCATCTTCTTCCTCAGAATGAGGTGCTCCAGATGACATCATCTTCGCACGAGGGGGAGACTGTTGAAGATTGCATCAAAATCGTTACAGCCGATCTCCTTCTACACTTCTTTTTTACTTCATACTATGTGCGAGACCAACGCAAACTCAATATTTGCATTATATACTGTTGCGATACATAGATATGTATTGTTTTATTTTTATTATATTCGTTAGACTTTATGCGATACCTAAATACCTAATGTAAAACGCTTATAAAATACATACCTACATTGAATCTTAGTTGTAAGTATTTTTCAATCAGTAGTTAACGTAAGAAAGAAATGTACATAAAAATGTCTAATAAATAGCTATGTTTTATTATCCTTTAGACGTAAACCTATTATGTAAGCCTAGATTTAAAGTCTGAACCTAGAAACCTAAGATATTGTAATACTAGAAACTAATTTGCTATCCCTTTTTTTTGTATAGTCAAAACCAGCGTGTGTCTCATTCTAAAATAGCCAAGAGTTTTATACTTAGTGCATCTCACTTTACCTTATAGCATTGTTTCACTTACATCTGATATCTCATTTTTTGTATACAAATTATTCTTTGTTTCGTGTTTAATATTTAATAAAACTATCCAGTAATGGACCTTATAAAAGACGACCGTTTTTGGTCACAGCACGCACTTCAACGCCTGACTTGGAAGGCTCCATTACTCTGGAGCTAAAATATCATTGTGAGTTTTTCTTCACCCCTCCCACTGTGGCTCCGATCACCCGATCCTCCACAGGTATGAATGTACCCTACCCTTGGCACGCGTAGCTGGTGAGAGTAAAATTAGCTTTTTAGCCCAATGACCTCTAGTATACATTCATACCTACCTACGCCATTCTCTCATCTTGCCTCTTGAGTTATAAATACTACACTATTGTCTCGATTTTCCTGCTAAATGCTAATTTCTAATTTTTCATTACGACTTTTGCGTCATGAACAGACAATTTAACACATTTTCTCTCAAAGCATAAACAGTGTTTTTTATTCAGTTTATTTATATTATGGAAACTTATATATTAGGTATATTAGGATGAAAAGTAGCCTACCTGTGAAAGTCCTATCGAAATCGGTTCAGCCGTTCCGAAGATCAGCCGAAACAGACAGATATTTTTTTAAAAAACGTGTTTGATTTATGTAGATGCACATTGCACCGTCAAATATCCATAACATGAGCATATAACTATGTACATAAGAGGCAGTTAATCGTTATTACGAAATTTCAGACCCTTAAATATTTATTTTTATTATAGCTAAGGTAGATGGCAAAGAAACCGGATCTGTTTTATTTTGCCACAGGTTTAACACTTAAATTGTGTAACAGCACTCAAGTTTGTAGATGCTCGGTACCGCCCGCGCCAGCACCCTGGCCGTCCGCAACACTTTCACCGCCGCCATCTTGCGGCGGCCATGCCGCGGCCGTGCGCTCGCGCAGCTCGTTCAGGAATTATTGGCACTGTAATAAAATGTTTGATTCGAAATTACTCTTTATGCGTTACGTTCATATTAGAATACGAAAGGAACTATTATAGGAAAATCCTACTATTCCTACTAATGTTATAAATGTGAAAGTGTGGATGTTTGTTACTCAATCACGCATAAACTACTGGATAGATTTGGCTGAAGAAATGGAGATAGATTATACCCAGGAATCAGGATTAACTGCCGCGCGGCCGCAGCAAGAAAATTTTCGCGTCGTCTAACTGCAGCCAAAGATTGCGAGCTTGACCTTAAAATAAATTGAAAATCAGAGGGCTTAGCCTTCGCTCGGGACAGGGCCAATATATCTCCCTAATCCCTTAGGAACGTCTTCGCCGTTTATCTCTATCAGATACTCCATTTTATCGGCTGTTTCATTCACATAGATTGTCTTAATAAAACTTCAGTTTTACGTAGGCGGTCTTTGTTCTTGCTTTATGAACCGAAAATTTTATCGACTGGTTGGCTGGCTTTTAAAAGTTAGGTTTTAGGTACTTGCTCAAATACTAGAAGTTTTTTATTATAAGCAAGCAACTACCTATCATCAATTTTACGGAACCTTGGTAAATGACGTTTTAACGTGTAGAATTGTAAGCACCATTCCGAACCAGTGGTAGATTCATTTGTCGATTCAAAAGCACTTGTAAAAGTTTATCTGAATAAAAAATATGTCTTAGACTTGCCTTTACACAAGTTTAAGAACTCTATTAAAAGTATGCTCATAAATAAAGCTTATTATACAATTGAAGATTATATAAACGATAAAAAAGCTTGGATTTAACTCGTTCCAGCAATGCGCGAGACGGCATTTCAATCATGTACATTAATAATAATAATTGTTATAATGTTATTTTTAAAAAAAGAGCAACAGCCGAGTTTCTTGCAGGTTCTTCTCGGCTGGAACTGCATTCCGAACCTGTGGTAGATTCAATTGACGGTTCAAAAGTACTTGTAAAAGTTTATTTGAATAAAAAACTTTTCTATTCTATTCTATTCTATAATGAACATGATATAAGGTGCGCTTTGCAGTGCTCGTATTCATACATTAGTCCTCCTCCCGACCGAATTTAAGTCACGGCGGCCAATCTTAGGCGGAGACTACCCAACTACGCACAAGATATTATACTTAGTGCACGAGTATGTGCATACACAGATGTACCTACTCTCCATTCCTTCACTCTCATAGTCCAATGGGACGCCGATGCGACACGATCAGGTGCAGGAGCGACGGCTTTACGTGCTCAACACGGGAGTGTATCTAATACCGCTAACTTCCTACTCTGGGCTTACACTTAGAATTTCTGGACTGAAAAACACAATAGGTAGGCTTTACCTACCTAATAATTTTTTGGCCTGCCCGGGAATTGAACCTAGGGCCTCGTGACCGGCAGACGATTAGATACGGTCCGGATAAGTGTCCGTCGGGTTTACGGTTTGTAAGAACTGGGTTAACACTTTCGTTTGTAAACTTATAAACCGGCTTGAAATAAGATGCAACGAAAATTTGATGTCAAGGTCGAATCCATAATAATATTACTCGCAAAAATAAAATCTGTTTTTCTTGCAAAATATCTCCACACGTATCTTATTCATGAACTATTTCCCATTAGACTAGTAATAAACAATCATATTTTTTAACCCCCGACGCAAAAACGACGGGGTGTTATAAGTTTGACGTGTCTGTGTGTGTGTGTGTGTCTGTCTGTCTGTTCCCCTGTAACGCTCAAACGGGTGGACCGATTTGAATGCGGTTTTTTTTTGTTTGAAAGGTGAATTAGTCGAGAGTGTTGTTAGCTATGTTTGATGATAATCGATCCAAGATGGCCGCCGCTACAAAATTTCAGATTACAAATTTTTTCACAACTCCCTTAATATGGGTAACAAATGAAAGGGCTTGACTAGTAGAATAGCACTATGCAAATCCAAGATGGCTGCCGCCACAAAATGGCGAGTGTCGGGGGTTTTTTAAATTTTTAATTTATACTTGTATAACCTCAATTCATTTTTATATTGGTGTCAGTTAGATTTTAGATTTTGAATGTTTATTTTTATTTTTATTGACATGATAAGTGATAACGTCTTATAAATCGATGAACGCCGGCTACACGCACAAAAAAGCATGACTAATTGTCACGTACCGCGTGCAAGCGAGAGCGCGGAACAGGCGATAGAGAAGGCACGATCGACCTAAGGCCCGGCGCACACCGAGCGCAGCACAGCGCAGAGCATTTTCTGAGAACACTGAATAATTAACTTTACAACTATTGACATTAAGTCAATAATTCCATTCCAAGAATAAGTTAATTTCGTGTTTTGTTCGTGAAATAATCGAGATGAAAAATAATTTCGAACGCCCACCATACGTAGGTACATAAATACATAATTAAACACATAGACAGACATTCACTTAAAAACTGTGGCATTCGACTTTATACTTAAACCTTAAAACCTGGAGATAAGAGATCTTAAAATTTGCGATTCACGAAAGGGCCCCATCAAAAAACTTCCCACTGGGCACTGTATGGGAAGAATCTACGAGCACATTTATTGGCTACTAGCCCGACGGACCAGCAATGCGCTCGGACGTTTTACAGGGCCACTTGAGATGAGGTATAATTTCCGCATGCAGCTACTAGGCGTGTTTAGATTTTGGCCACGAACGCATTCGGTCAGTGTGTAAAGCCTCCTCCACATGTCTGCAGACGCGTCCGCGGATGTCATCTGCGGATGCGTCCGCGGACGTATAGAGGGGGTAATTTGTGCATCTGTTGTAGGTATTTAACGTCCGCAGACGTCCGCAGACGCGTCCGCCTCGAATCCGATTGTTGGCGGTTTTTATGGCACAGATCAAAGGGTTTCGGCGCGGACGTCCGGCGACTGTCCACACGTCTGGTGGCGCATCAGTTTCATCGGAGTTACGATTGAGAGTGCACGCGTGCTTTTTGCGGTTTAATTCTTGTTTAAATGGCTAATAACATGAGCACCGAGGATGCACATTCACGTAGAAGTTAAAAGTACTAAATAAATAAATAGTTGCGGCAGCTACGGTCTCAATATCCATTTTTGAACGTGCGTGTTGCGTCTGTCGAGAATGAACCTAGACTGATCGATCTGCAGACGTGTGGACAGCTCGTAGTGATCCATCTGCGGATGCATCTGCGGGCGTCCGCGGACGCATCTGCAGACATGTAGAGCAGGCATTATGAAGCTTTTTACTAATGTATAAATATACCTACATCGTCTGTCGCCTTTACTGACTCTGTAAACAAAATACTTACATCCAGAGGCGTAGCGTGAACTAATATAGACGTGGGCGAATTCGCATCAGCGAGGCCCCTTCTCTTTCGTTCCCAAGATAATCACAATAAAACTAATATAATTAAAAATGCTTTGTATTTCCTGACAAGTCTCGTAATCCGTCAATCTAACGGTCGCGGTCTTTGAAGGTAGTTACAACGGCTTCGCAGTCGCACTTAAATGGGGATTCTTGCGAGACCCCAAAAAAAGCACGCTTTTAGTGGCGTTCTTTTTCGAGCGTAAAAGTGATCAAATTAATTATTTACCTGTGGGCCTACGGGTGACGCGAGGCCCTCGCGAGTGCGAGGCCGTGGGCGAGGGCCCACATCGCCCACGTCTAGCTACGCCACTGCTTACATCAGTCACAGCCTCGCAGGTGCACATGCGCGAGCGCCGCGCCGCGCGCCGCTAACGATACGTGGCGATACTCTCGTGACACAGTTCACACTTCACAGTTTGTTTAACCCAAAAACCTTTATTAATTTATTTCCGTTTTGTTATCACACACGTTGCCAACATTTCGTTTGATATTCTATACATATTTCATATTTACGTAGTCTATTTATTTAATTATGTTTATAATATATTATGTATTTTAAATATTTTGTACTTTTTTGTTTTTTTATGATTATAAATAAATACATAAATAAAGAAAGACGTGTGGCACACGGGGACTGCCGCGGTAAAGCTATTGCATAGCATTTTTTATCAACTTATGCAATTATAATTACATATTTATTATATGCAGTATTTTTCGCCGATAAAACCAATGCCACCTAGAGGCGAGTTGCTGAACTAAAGAGACAAGCGTGATATTTCAAAAAAGTCATTAAAAGTTCTGCTATTCATCGATAGATGGCAAAACTAACACCGCTGTGCCGGTCGGGTGGGGGGTGTTAGGTTATTTTCGATACGGAATTTCTGGATTCGGTCTCCACGGCCTGCGATAGAAGCTATGCAATAGCTTAAAAATCCAAAATATTATTTTACTGTACATGGTGTAATGTTCAGTTTTATTTTTTTCAGATTCGTTAACCGTTGACTTCAGATACAACTTTCAAAATAGCGAAGGTAAGCATTAATTATGTGTATTCATTAGAATATTAATTATTATTATAAACTAGCCTTCAATATAAAGCCTTAAACAAACAAGGCGCAATGGGAACTTTTTCAGTTACAACAACTGTTCCTTGCATTAAAAAAATCGTACACTCATAATACTTATTATATCTAAATAAAAAATTAATAAGAACGTTGCCTACTAATTCACAGTGGTAAAAAAATATATCGTGGTCGTATTTTTCATATTTATTTCCGTAGATGAATGCGAGCAGTTTTTGCTGTCTTGGAGCAACGCCTACAGCAGTACCTACTTAGCCAATGACACCAAGTTTTATGCCTACATTACTTTGTAATCCTAATCACTTTTTCATGATGCCCCGTAATATCGTTTCACGAAGCTGATCTCAGTGGGTAGGTACTCTTTGATTTTCCGGAATGAAAAGAAGCCTACATACAGCTTCATGCAGTGCCATGTAAGTATTAAATCGCGCTTCTGGTTTTATTGGCAAAGACGAATCTCAAACTACTGGAAGGAACGGGCTTAGGCACACAGATAGCTATTAATGTGGCGTACGACATCCGCAAAGAAAGGATTTTTGAAAATTCAACCCCTTAGGGGGTAATATAGGGGTTTAAAATTTGTGTAGTCCACGCCGACGAAGTCGCGCCCCCGACTTCGATAAAAAAATATACCTCTTGGCGTTTTATTATTTACCTACAATTTACTTTTTATTAGAACTTAAGACCAGTAAGATTGACTGACCCCTTGCTAGAAAACTTAAAAAGTCACATCTCCCTAAATAGTGCACCGATTTCGATGAAACAAGAACCATATATAGCTTCGAATAAAGTTAAATACATTTATTAAAACAAAATGAACATTTGTTCAGTATTTTTTGTGTGATGTGGGAACAGACAGATTTTTATATATCTTTGAATTGGTCAGTGTCTGATGCAACTTTTGGACATTTTTCGATTTTTTCCTTCATATACAGACTAAGACTCATCTTCTTACCAAATTTCAACATTCCACATACACGGGAAGTGCGTCATAATTTTGATCAGTCAGTGAGTAGGTCTTGTTTTATGTGATTTTCAAACCTCTGTATCTCAGAAACGGTTTAACTTGAAAATTTGAAACTTTCAATTTATCATCACATCCACTTATATTTCAAATTTCGTAGGATTACTATCCCGCGAACCAGAGTTATGAGGGGGGTCAAAACAGCTCGAAATGGATCGTGTAAATAACACACTCATGCGACAAGGCCGGAGGAACTTGGCCTGGCGCACTTCGTGCGCCTAGATATAATGTTCAGTACGATGTCCAGCCATGCAGTTCCATTCGAGTGATTTGTGTGTTTCAAGGCTTTAGGACACTTTCGTACCCCGGACTTCAAGCTTTGCAAGTCATGTAAGTAAGTGTGAGTTACTGGCAAGTGGCAGGCAGCAGACCAACTGTATTGTATGTAGGTATAGCTAATTATTGTAAAGTATACAAACCGAATGACCTCTGACTTGGCACTTGCGGCACCCGCACAATATGACAATACACATTAATTTGTGAATAGTGCTTGCATCCACACAATACCCCAGTATGTATGTACTGTTATAGTACTATTAAACTATTATATTATAATACTAGATGATACCCACGGCTTCGCCCGTGTGGATTTAGGTTTTTAAAAATCCCATGGGAACTTTTGATTTTTCAGAACAAAAAGTAGCCTATCTGTAGTAACCCGTCCCCAAAACGGAAAAATTCCGTGGGATCCCCACGATTTCGGAATGCAATTCCTTACAGCATCAGGGTTGAGGAGTTGGACATGTACCTACTCAGTAGCTCAGTAGCTGTACCTACTCAGAGTTCATTCAACAATAAAGTCTTTAATTAGTATCCCCAATATCAATTTAAATAACCGACAGTGCCTAAATCCCATTAGTTTTGGGGATCCCCCCCTACAGCATCAGGATTGAGGAGTTGGAATCCAAATTTTTTGTAGGACAGTGTCGCAATGTTTCTCTATCGATTAAAAAAAAAATTACGCAAATCGGTTCAGAAATCTCGGAGATATCGGTGTACATAGGTAGAAAAACACAACTCCTCCTTTTTATTACCCGACTGGGTTATGTGTTTCACCTGTGTGTATGTATGTCCATTCCTATGTCCGCGTGTAACTAATCAACGGCTCAACGGATTTTGATAAATGATACGTCATTAGATTTGTCTTCATGACGCGAGTGTTATAGGGTACCTAAATTTAAAAAAAAATTAAAATGGCGGACTTTATGCGCTTTAATGTGCGAGCTGAAAAAAAATTTTTTCTTCAAGACCCTCGAGTGGGGTATCAAAATGAAGGGATTTAAAAGGCAAATACAAAAATGTATACAATTATATATTTGAAAATAAGTTGGAGTGATAAATCACAGAAAATGACCGTTTCCTATGTCAGTTCGTAACTACTCAACGACTCAACCTATTTTGATAAATGATACGTCATTAGATTTGTCTTAACAGCGCAAATGTTACTGGGTACATAAAATTAATAAAAATTCAAAATGGCGGATTTTATGCACTTTAATGTGCGAGCTGAAAAAATTTTTTTCCCTCAAGACCCTCGAGTGGGGTATCAAAATAAAGGGCTTTAAAAGGCCAGTACGAAAATGTATACAATCTATATGTTTTAAATCAGTTTGGAGTGACAAATCATGAAAAACAAAATAAATAACAACTACACTGTAAGTGGTACGGTGGTCGTTTATTAATTTTTTAGTTCGTTTTATAGCATGGCAGTCGGGTTTTTTAATTTTTAAATTATAGCTTGTTTGAAAGTCGGTTAAAAAAGTAGCCTATGTTACTCCCTGACTAATTCTCTACTTGTATGTGAAAGTCCCGTCAAAATCGGTTCAGCCGTTCCGAAGATTAGCCCGTTCAAACAGACAGACAGACAGACAGACAAAAATTTTAAAAACGTGTGATTCGGTTATGGTATCGTTTAAATAACCATATGAGCGGTAGTTATTTCGATATTACAGACAGACACTTCAATTTTATTTATTAGTATAGATTCTGTGTTGGGAGTGCTATTCTGGAGATATTTTATTATATTGGAGATATTGTATTCTGTGCTTCGCAAATTCACAATAACCATCCTACCCCTACAAATTAATTTCGCTGTTTTTGCTTCAATAACTATTTCTTGCTCTACATTCTAGTCTACAGCCATATTATGCCACTCTAATAAGATAGAAGAACTTTACGATAGAATCTAACCTACTTTTTTCAACAAATTATCTACATGCTAAACTTTAATTAACTAGATATATTGCTATTTTTCCTCCTAAGCACACAAAGGTAGAGCTCTAGAAACCAAGGCTTGGTATCGAATTTAATTTGTTGGGTTATGTTAGGGTCCCATAGATTTTTTCGAAAAAAAGATTAAATAAGTTTTTTCGTAAAAATCAATGGGACCATTTTGCAAACATCCTCAGCTATCGATTAAAAAAAGAATTACGCAAATCGGTTCAGTAATCTCGGAGAAATTGCTATAGGTACATGGAAAAAATACCTCAGAGCGGGTTGGATGACGATAAACGCTAGAGCGCCGCGTGAAACGAAATTAGCAACTTTAAAGTTTAATAACTTTTTCACTTTTTGAGATAATTTAATAATTCTTTCAGATTTTTGTTTTATTTTAGTTAAATTTTTATAGTAAATTTAAAAAAAAAATATTGGAAACTACCTACCTAGTCCATTATTGAATCAACTTCTTATTCTAATGGATTCGTTACCAGCTAAAATGGAACATGATTATACTTAGTTATTATATTGATCTATACAAATAATATTTTATAATTACAGTCATAAATTAAATAATATTTGCATATTAATTGGCAAATCATGTGACCTTACCAATGAATGAAAGCAACATTATAAATTTATACGACCTTTCGCATCTATTATGTATACAATTCTAATGTCACCTTATTACGAAAGTCTCTCCATAAAATGCACGATAATTTTGTTTCTTCCATATTTATTTTATTCCTACTTGTACTTATTTATTCAAAAATTCAGTAGGTACACTGTAGATAGCTAGGTACTTACCGATTTTACCAATTTTGAATAAAGAATCTGATTCTGAATCAGTGCAGCATTGAAACTTGTTGATAGGTAGGTATCAGCCGTGGGACATAAACTTTACCAATCAACAAATGTTGAGAAAGTAATCATGTGGCGCGTTGGCGCGTTTCCCAGCCATGTGCCCTACGCCACTCAACGCTTGAGTGTGTTTAGTGCATCCCGTTCCGACAAGAGGTCTTGACAACTCCACTGCACATGTTCACCGAACGACGTTCACCTTCATTCATTATCATTACACTAGTAAAGTAGTCGCAGAATATACGAGTATAATTATTATCCATTGTACGATACCACCACCACCACTACAGCCATTTTACGTCCCACTGCTGGACACAGGCCTGAGGCCTCCTCTCTTATAGGAGAGAGGGATCTAGAGCTTAGACCAGCCACGTTGCTCCAATGTGGGTTGACGGGCTTTAACGACTATTGTCACATAATAACGTGCTCTCCGAGGCACGGGGGTGAAACACGGCCAACTACCAATTCCGGGCTGGAACTGAGAATTTCTCGACAGAAAAACCCCAATACCTAAGAATAATTTGCCCGACCTGGGGGGTTATTCTGTAACTTAGTTAGCAACTGAAAATAGTTGCCAACGAATTAGTTCGATATACATTGCTGCTTTACTGTGTAAAATTATGAAAACACTTTATATTTCCCACTTTAAAGCAGCAATGTATATCAAACTAATTCGTTGGCAACTATTTTCAGTTGCTAACTAAGTTACAGAATAACCCAGCTGGGAATCGAACCCGGGACCTCGTGATCTGCAGTCGAATATGCTAACCACCAGACCAGCGAGGCAGTTTTGTACGGTATGGGACAAGGCAAAATTGCGCACGACGTAATAATATGAGTGCGAGGACGCACCCTACCTGTCACTACGTATACCACTACATCCATATGTCCCACTGCTGGGAACAGGCCACCTCTCTTAATATAGAATATCGCTTTTCTTACGCGAACGCTGCTGTCAAATATCTACTAATTAAGTTTCGTATCGAGATGAAAATCGCCAAATCTAATTTACAAATAATTAAAATTGAAGTTTCCGTGATTTCAAAATAACTTTTTGGATGATAAAATTGTTTTACAATAATATTATCAAAAACCAAACACTCATAATTATATTATTGTTGTATGGCTGTTTGTCTGCTCCGAGCTAATCTTCGAAACGACTGAACCGATTTTGCCGGTACTTTCGCAGGTTGCTTTTTATTACGGACCAACAAAGAGTTCCTGCGGGATTTAAAAAAAACATAGATCCACGCGTGGACGTAAAATATTTTTAAAGTCCTCGGATCCACGCGGACGAAATCGCGGAGAAAAGCCAGTGTGTATCTACCTACTAACAAGTGTAAATTGAAAATTTAAAAAACCCCCGACATTCGCCATTTAGTGGCGGCGGCCATCTTGAATTTGCAATAGTGCTATTCTACTAGTCAAGCCCTTTCATTTGATACCCATATCAAGGGAGTTGTGAAAAAATATATCATCCGCCATTTTGTAGCGGCGGCCATCTTGGACCGATTTTCATCAAACATAGCTAAGAACACTCTCGACTAATTCACCTTTCAAACAAAAAAAACCGCATTCAAATCGGTCCACCCGTTTGAGCGCCACAGGGGAACAGACAGACACACACACACACACACACACACAGACACGTCAAACTTATAACACCCCGTCGTTTTTGCGTCGGGGGTTAAAAATTACAGAATTCTCATGAAGTGGAATAAAAATCAAGTTTCATTTAGGTTTTGAACTTGACCCAGTGCATGGGTTTGTCGGAGTTTGGAATGATCGCTCTCAGGCCTCGTAGATCGGGCCGACCTTGGGGGTAAACTTTTTGTTTATTGCCTCCCGACCATCGACTCCCGACTGTTTTTTGTCCACTCTTTAGGAACCATTCGTTAACATTTACAAGTTCTTTGTTTCTAACTTTGTTGTTTGATTGGTAAT
Organism: Melanargia galathea; assembly: GCA_920104075.1. Classification (NCBI taxonomy): domain Eukaryota; kingdom Metazoa; phylum Arthropoda; class Insecta; order Lepidoptera; family Nymphalidae; genus Melanargia; species Melanargia galathea. The sequence goes on from OV049855.1 coordinate 5,686,276, forward strand.
AGCAATAATTCATCCAGACGCAGTAGGTAGATTAGATATATACCTACTTTGGTAATGATAATAATTAATTCTTTAGTAAACAATCTCGAGACTAAACTATAATATGCACATCAACAATGTCTAGGGATATTTTGTATAAAGTTCTGAAACTCGAAAAATATTAATCGGTTTTAAATTATTTTAATGAAAGCTTATTTTGTAGACCATATTAAATGATTCTAAATTTGAATTTGAAAAAATAAATTGAAAACAAATGATTTGTGCGGCATAATTGAAGCGAAGTTCGAAAGTTTCAATTGACCTAACCCAGTTTTTGGTATATTTTTGTATCAAATGAAAGTTTCAATGAAAATTATTGGTTAATTTCTAATTTATGCAACTGTATGCATCATGCAGAGGCACCATTTAACAAGAGACGAAATGTTAAGGGCAGTAGGTACGCTCCAAACTGGGGCTCCTCAACGAAGTATTGCCGAGGCGATTGAAACAAGAAAAAACGTGATATCAAGGTTGTGGTCACGTTATTGCACCACTGGTGAAGTGGCTGAACGGCACCCAGGCGAGAAGCGCATAACCGCCCGAAGACAGGACCGATTTTCGCAAATGACCGCGAGAAGATAACCAAATGCTACAGCCATGCAGTTGGTTTAAAGGCTCCAGTCAGACCACCATTTGCTTGTCAGTGACGAAACTGTGAGGAGAAGACTGCACGAGGCTAACCTTCATGCTCGCAGGCCGCTTCGTACTCCAGCACTACGCAGAGGAAATCGTGGACGAAGATTACAGTGGGCTCGCGAACATTTGCTCTAGGAAGATAACTAGTGGTCTGTAGTGCTGTTTACCGATGAGTCCCGATTCGGATATCATCCTGATTTACGAAGAGTACGTGTATGGCGAGCTCCTGGTCGTGACAACCGTCTGCGACACCGTCAGGAAGTCCAGCCATACCACGGCAAAACAATTATGGTTTGGGCGGGAATTCGTATCGATGGAAGAACAGATCTCGTTTGGATCAGAAACACCATGACTTCTGAAAAATACCGTAATCAGGTGCTAGTACCAATAATCTATCCCCATCGACTGCAAATGGACCAAGTTTTCACGCTCATGCACGACAAAGCCCGTTCGCACACTGCGCGAGTGGTGACCAGCTGGCTACAAGAGCACGATGTGTCGATCTTAGACTGGCCCGCTGAATCACCAGACCTAAACCCCATAGAGCACGCATGGGACATGCTCCAAAGAAGGGCTTTGAGGAGTTTTCCTCCGAACATTGCGACTGCAAAGCAACTTTTTTTGCATCTTAGCAGGACCTGGGACAATATCCCACAGCAAGACTTTGATAACTTGATTCAAAGCATGAAAAGCCGTTATAGGACCGTGGTTAACGTCCATGGGTGGTTTACTGACTACTAATTTTAAATAATTTTTCACGTAACTGCAAAAAACCTGATAATTTTGCTAAAATTATATTTTTTCTTAAAAAGACATCTATCCTTAAGTTTACCATCATTTCACTTTTTGTCTTTATTTCAATAAAAAATTATTTACACAAAAAAACTAATTCTGTTTTATTCTAAACTAGATGATGCCCACGGCTTCGCCCGTGTGGTTTGTAAAAATATCGTGGGAACTTTGATTTTCCAGAACAAAAAGTAGCCTATCTGTAGTAAGTAGTAACCCGTCCACAAAACGGAAAAATTCCGTGGGATCCTTACGATTTCGGAATGCAATTCCTTACAGCATCAGGGTTGAGGAGTTGGACATGTACCTACTCGAGGTCATTCAACAATAAAGTCTTTAATTGGTATCCCCAAATATATCAATTTAAATAACCGACAGTGCCTAAATCCCATTAGTGTTGGGGATCAGATCCCCTACAGCATCAGGATTGAGGAGTTGGAATCCAAATTTTTTTGTAGGACAGTGTCGCAATGTTTCTCTATCGATTAAAGAAAAAATTACGCAAATCGGTTCAGAAATGTCGGAGATATCGGTGTACATAGGTAGAAAAACACAACTCCTCCTTTTTTGAAAGTCGGTTAAAAAAGTAGCCTATGTTACACCCTGGTTAATTCTCTACTTGTATGTGAAAGTCCCGTCAAAATCGGTTCAGCCGTTCCAAAGATTAGCCCGTTCAAACAGACAGACAGACAGACAGACAGACAGACAGACAGACAGACAGACAGACAAAAATTTTAAAAACGTGTGATTCGGTTATAGTATCGTTCAAATAACCATATGAGCTTAATATGAGGTAGTTATTTCGATATTACAGACAGACACTTCAATTTTATTTATTAGTATAGAAGATAGTCTGATAAATAGGCTTTACAAAAATATATACATAATAATTATTGTATGTTAGTTATAACCAATTTTGAATAAATTGAGAAAATCAGAATATCCCTAGACAGTGTTGATGTGTGTATTTAGAGCTCTAAAAATATTACAGTAAAGGATAGCTTTACATGTAGATCTGACAATTTAGAGATCGGCGTAGGCTACCTAGTAGGTACCTACTACCTAGTTACCTACATTATTAACATCAGTATCAAAAACAGCAGAATTTAATTGGGATTCGAATCGTCTCTACAATAGTATAAATAAACTAGCTTTTGCCCGCGGCTTCGCCCGCGTGAATTTCGATTGTTCACAAATCCTGAGGGATAAGTAGATTTCTGGTCCACCCGCCCCCCGCCGCGCGGCGGCGTACCGCGGTACCGCGTACGGCGGGCGCAGGGCGCAGGGGCGCGTGGCGCGGCGCGGGGAGCGCGAGCGTCCGCGTCGGCCGTCGCGATCGCGCGCAGCGAAAATACCTATCAGGGCGTTTTTAACATCTGTATTTACCGATTTCAACACAACTCCTTTTTTGAAAGTCGGTTAAAAAAGTAGCCTATGTTACTCCTTGGTTAATCCTCTACTTGTCTGTGAAAGTCCCGTCGAAATCGGTTCAGCCGTTCCGAAGATTAGCCCGTTCAAACAGACAGACAGACAGACAAAAATTTTAAAAACGTGTGATTCGGTTATGGTATCGTTCAAATAACCATATGAGCTTAATATGTGGTAGTTATTTCGAAATTACAGACAGACACTTCAATTTTATTTATTAAGTACTAGATGATGCCCACGGCTTCGCCCGTGTGGATTTAGGTTTTTAAAAATCCCATGGGAACTTTTGATTTTTCAGAACAAAAAGTAGCCTATCTGTAGTAACCCGTCCCCAAAACGGAAAAATTCCGTGGGATCCCCACGATTTCAGAATGCAATTCCTTACAGCATCAGGGTTGAGGAGTTGGACATGTACCTACTCAGTAGCTCAGTAGCTGTACCTACTCAGAGTTCGTTCAACAATAAAGTCTTTAATTAGTATCCCCAATATCAATTTAAATAACCGACAGTGCCTAAATCCCATTAGTTTTGGGGATCCCCCCCTACAGCATCAGGATTGAGGAGTTGGAATCCAAATTTTTTTGTAGGACAGTGTCGCAATGTTTCTCTATCGATTAAAAAAAAAATTACGCAAATCGGTTCAGAAATCTCGGAGATATCGGTGTACATAGGTAGAAAAACACAACTCCTCCTTTTTTGAAAGTCGGTTAAAAAAGTAGCCTATGTTACTCCCTGACTAATTCTCTACTTGTATGTGAAAGTCCCGTCAAAATCGGTTCAGCCGTTCCGAAGATTAGCCCGTTCAAACAGACAGACAGACAGACAGACAGACAGACAGACAGACAGACAGACAGACAGACAGACAAAAAATTTAAAAACGTGTGATTCGGTTATGGTATCGTTGAAATAACCATATGAGCTTAATATGAGGTAGTTATTTCGATATTACAGACAGACACTTCAAGTCTTCAATTTTATTTATTAGTATAGATACTTACTTATCTACCCTACAACGTCTGATACTTTTTATCATTTAAATTATTATAATATGAACTCACGAATATAGTTGGATACCCAGTTCAGCTACGCGTCTATACGCGTACCGGTTGAGAGAGAAAATATTCGGTCTATTATGTACCTAATCTGATTTTTAATTCGGTGGAATTCTGACGTTTCTTAATGTTACCAGAGATAAAACGGTTCCCACAAAAAAGATAGTAAATTCAAACTTACATATAAATAAAAATCAATTGCCTCATGTAGATAATATGACCCATATGTAGGTGGTAACCCTGTTTTTCATAGAAATACCTAACTCATTCTATTTTTAAATGACAATTGTCAGAATTCCACCGAATTAAAAATCAGACTTTATCTTCGTTCTTTATACTCGTGCAACAAAATCAAAGCACCAGTGGACAGCGTTTAGAGTTTAGTAAAAAAATTGGCAATGTCCTAATTGACTGCTCTGACATGACATAGGATAGGTAGGTACCGCGTTTACTCTAGGCGCTATCAAAGAGCCAAATTAATCGAGTTCCTTGAACGATGTTTGCAAAAACGTCTCCGCTACGCCGAATTTGATTCGCAGTGCATCAGCACAATGAAGTTACGGTTCGCGCGGGTGTCGGTGGGGTGTGTGCGGCGGGGCGCGGCGGGGGCGCGGGAGGCGGCAGGTCAATGACGTCCCTCCGTCTGGGGCCCGCGCCTCCGCCCCTCGCCTGAACCAGTTCCCGGCCCTGCCGAGTGCCGTGTAGCTTACCGCCACGCCACGCCGGGTCTATCTAGTTTACAGTGCACAGATACTGTACCTATGTACCTACATACCTTCCTGCCAACTGCCAAACATTCTAGTTCATCTGAATAGTGAATACCGAACCCTAGCGAATAACTCGAATTGGCGATCTCTCAGACAGTGTATAGCCTATGCAGGTACCTACGTAGCATAATAATATGTATCGGTTTTACTGAGCTCCCAAACTGGAAGGAGGAGCTACGAACACGTTTTGCTGTGGCCCCTTTAATAATTAATTATATTATGTAGAACGTGTAATTTCTTGCTGGTTCAACCAGCACTCGATTCCTACCGATGTGAACCACCCTGATTCTTGGCGGTAGGAAAGGCATTCTTAACCAATTTCTAAAACAAATAAACAGAATAAACAGAGGAAGGCTATATTTACACGGTACATCTATTTGGCATCATAGGATATTATCTCTTAGCGTGAGACTACGTACTATTGGGTCAGATCGTTGTCAAGCGCATACCTGACAAAGACGTCGTGTCCACAGAATTTCCACGGAGAACTGATTATCACTTGAATCACTATTCAAATACCGGTTTAAAGGCTTGGACGCACAAAAAATGCGACGGCAGCGAGTGCAAAGCGGATTCTAAAAGATCAGTACTAGGAACTATATCCTTCTATGTAGCCTTCACACTTATAATCACACCACGGTCTCGAGGTAGAATTAGTCAAGTCCAAAAATCCTCAGTCAAGACATCCTAATCCAAGCCTCCGAGGTCCAAAACTCACAGGTTATCCGTTCGACAACGCGACGCCATATTCTGCCGTAGCGCTGTGAGGTCTGCTTCATATACCTATACAATTCCCTTGTACATAATATGTATTACAAATCTTTAGGATCTAGTAGAATCTTTAGGAACCGCTTCCGCTACGCGTCGCCTACATTCTGAGTGGCCTGTGTTCAGAATGACGAGTACTGACGTCATGCCGTGCTGTTGCCGGCACGCGTTGTGTCTGACCAGGATTTAAGACGATATCGGGAGGTTACGGCGTTGTCAAAAACTCGTCGCTCGTGCCTGGTGGCTCGTGGCGCAACAGTCGCTTTCGCAAGCCGTTTCATAATGCGATCGGGCGGAGAGCAGTCGAAAGTTTCTTCACGTATTTTTTGTGCTCACAGTCAGAGCGCGGCTTGCACGAACTTACAAAAGTCGATCACGAACACAGCTGAGTTTATAACCGTTTTCCGACTCGATCATAGACTATGGTATCTTGCCATTGGAATTGGATACGACCTATGAGACGTGAATCAAGCGAATTAATATTTTATGGATAGCTGATGGTAGACTCATGTTAAATGTAGAATTTTGTATCGTCTGAGCTAATCTGAGCTTCTGGTTCGATCTGGGATGCCTGGAATAAATAAAGGGAAGAGCATACTTATACAGAATATAAGAACAAGAGCAATTCGTTCAGCATCATTCAATAGAGCGTTGCCATATCCAGATTCAAGGACACGTTGAATTTAATCTGTATAATATTGTGCATCCAAAATTCTATGAAAACCAAGGTAGAGGCACACTCCACATATTTTATCACGTACGTAGCACGATATCGTGGTAATCTGAAAACGCTGCCAACCTTCCAGTCTCGTGTAGTAACATCGTGACACGTGCAGTGAGGATTGTGACAAGGTCATAGGCGTGAAGCGCCTCTACGATCACGATCACACGCAAACGCTACCAAGGTACCATAATCTGTACTGTGGTATATTTTATTTACTTTGTAAAATGCCCTTCAAGATTCACGACGAGAATGCCACTTGATCTCCTAAATGGGTGAGATGTTCGAAATCTTGAGTTCTTGAATCGGCGAACCTTTACCGTTTAATCGAGCATTAAATTGTCTTATACTTTTTGGTTTTTACGCAGTTGGGGTTTATATTTTAATTTTTTGTTTTTATTTTTAGCGAATTAGTGATGCATTTGACGCGTCCGGAATGTGAATTGTGCACTCAACATTACCAAGAATACACACAGCACACACACAGGTTTAATATTATTATGCCAGTTATTTTTATGAGTGAAGCTGAACCTTTATACCTACTAAGCTATTAAAATATTTATGTGGCAAATCGTGGAGCAGGACCGGAAATACCGAGTAAAATTCTATCCTCACGGGAGGCGCCATCAAGGGACAAGCTTTAGAGTAGACTTAGCTCTTTAGTCCCATTATTATCAACAGATCATAAACTTTAATGTGTTCTCTAGATATTCTTCTAAACAGGTTCAAGTATTTTTGCAACAAAATTGCAATTTAACATACACTATTAAAAAAATCGTCGTTACCACACAACGCAGAAAATATAGCATCAAATCAAAAAAAATTGTAAAGAGAAAATCTTCTAAAGATACCTGATTCTGGGAAGAGAGTGTTAATTTGTTATTTAGTTAATGAATTCCTTAGTGATACCATTGCATAGGTAGAAACAATCTTTTCACAAGCTGTCCATAAGATAGTGTACCAAGTAGAATATGATTTGTTACGTTTATTGAATTAATCCATATTAAAAATAATTGCGTTTTGAATATAATAAAAGCTGAGTTTCTTGCCGGTTCTTCTGAATATAATCTAATTTCGATATCAGTGGTTATTATGAGAACTACAAATTGGCCTACATAATATTTTTCACTTTGAATTACTGAATTAGGGATTTCTATTTTCTAAATATGTACTACAATTCTCCCAGTGGCCAATTTCGGCGAATATTGGGAAGCTCCAAGATCTGACGTACCTATTTGATCAAATATTTGATCAGACATAATATCATGAAGACCATGTGAAGACCCAGTGATCTTATATGTATTTTGACAGAGGTTACTGTTACTGGCGTACGTATAGTCTCTCCCCATCGAACGGGTGTTATTGTCCTGACGGGCGTTGGCTCCTATACAGGTGCCATAGTCGCCATGAATATTTTATAATCCTAAATACATATGGAAGCTCTTAAACACAGCGATTTGCATTTTAAAGTACTATGTATGCAATGCATAATCTAATTCTGCTTTAGAAAGCGAGATCTTTTTTAAACCAAAATGAAAAACACGAATATTTTAACTTTTTACTGAACATTTAGCGAAAAAAAATCATATTTTACATTACTTAGATTCGATACCGAGAAAATTTGTGCAAGCTTAGAAGTAAGTATGTTGTTACCTGCTGAACTACTTAGTAATTGTTTTAACAAAAAACGGGTGGAACTGAAAGACGCGAATATCGGATTTCAGTATTTCCAGTCAAACCGCCCACCCTTATTATAAAAGTTCAACGCTTTTGTGACATTGATACCCTACCTACGCACAGTGAATCGCCTAGAACAAGCTAGGTGGACAAAAGTCAATTCAAAGAATCACTTAATTGATGGTCACTTATCACTAATGATAACCCAGGGATAATTAATGCAGGTAATAATTATTGCAAACATTTCTTATCGATGAGTCATACGCAGTTGAAATCTGGTAATAAGGTAATTACATTAACGTAAACAATTTAGTTGCAATTGTGCATTGCTTTCGACAACATATATTTAAATTTGTGCTGAATATTATAGTTTTTGCTGTGATGGATTTTACTTTAGAGGGTAAGTATTTTCTATTTTTACTTCAAATAGATTCTAATAACAGATAATATGCAGTCTAACAGTTTTTGAAATAGGAGTCCAAAAAATGTCGTCTTTTTTTAAAAACCTTTACTTTCAAGGAATGTAACTTTTTGTATCCACATGTATCCAGTCTAAATTTTTTATATAATATAGCTACTACATTAAGCTTCAATATTATATATAATTTGAATACCACAACGATTCCATTTCATTTTAATAAATTTTTTTCAGAACACGTGCATTGCATTTCGAAAATGGAATTTTTCGAAGAGTGGCGGAAACATGCCAAAGAAGACAGAAATATTCGTCTAATGAGTTTTATTATGGAAAAATTTTCTATTACGAATATGACTCCCGACTCACAGAGGAGTATTCAGCTACAAATAGCAAGTATTTCGTCAAAATTAGCTGAAAAGTGGGCTGAATCGAAAATGACGGAGGATCGTTTTCTTCAGAAAAATAAAAGTTGGTTCGAGGGGGCAAACATACAATTTAAAGTTTGCATACATCAGGCTTGTCCTTCCTCATCATCTGAAGGAAGTCGGCCTCAAGGGCGACCTAAAAAGGACTTTGAAGATACGTCTTTCAAAACCAAAAAACGCAGGGTTGAAGATTTAGTGCAATCGCGCAGTGCTTCTGAATTAACTACAGCTGCGGAAGTGGCACATCGTTTGTCGGGTCACAGAAACGTAGCTTCTTTAATAAGAAGTTCCGAATCTTCAGAAAAAAGGAAATCTGTTGGTGATGTTTGTAGTGGTAGGCAATTAAACAGTGACGAGGCGTTAGCTTATTATGTAGATTCTAGGTGCACCAGTCACGCTTATAAAAAGACGCGAAAGTGGTCATTGAAGGCGGGACATGAAGTGTTTCCATCTTATCATAGTCTCTGTAAAGCCAAAAAATCATGCTATCCTTCGGAGGAAGACATTTCTGTGACCGAAACGCGCGCTGATATTAAGCTTCAAGCTATTTTGAATAAAACTGCTGAACGTTTGATTGAAGTGCAAAGTGAAGTCATTAGAAATGTGTCTTCTTCATCATTTACATTAATTAGTAAATGGGGATGTGACGGGAGTTCCGGGCACAGTACATATAAACAGAAATTTGAGAACATTGACGCTACTGATGAGTTTCTGTTTGTATTTGCATTTGTTCCTTTGAAATTGATTGATGATGACCAAAATATTATTTGGCAGAATCCACGGCCTTCATCGACACTTTACTGCCGACCAATTAAATTTATTTTTTCAAAGGAAACAAATGAATTTACTAAAATTGAAACTGACAAAGTGTTAGAAGAAGTATCTCAACTTCTTCCAACATCTTGTAGTGTTGGTGAATCTCAAATTACTGTGAAGCATAATCTTTTATTGACAATGACAGACGGAAAAGTATGCAATGCTTTGACTGACACAACCTCTGCACAAAAGTGTTATATCTGTGGAGCTACTCCTAAAATGATGAATGGCGAATTAGAAGGCTTGGTTGATAAGAAAGAACATTACGGTTTTGGTTTGTCTACTCTGCATGCGTGGATTCGCTGTTTTGAATGCTTGTTACACATTAGCTATCGTTTAGATATAAAAAAGTGGCAAGTCAGAGGTGATGAAGATAAAGCTAGTGTGAAACAGCGTTCAGACGAAATCAAGCAAAAGTTTAAGAATCAAATGGGACTTATTGTAGACAAACCAAAACCTGGTTATGGGAACACAAATGATGGCAATACGGCTCGTAGGTTCTTTATGAATCCGGAATTGAGTGGGGAGATTACAGGATTGAACGTTAATCTAATTAAAAACTTTAGTATTTTATTAAGAACGTTATCTTCCGGCTACGATATCAATATTACCGAATTTGAGAAATTTTGCATTGAAACGAGATCTCTTTATCTGAGTCTGTATTCGTGGTATTACATGCCTGTTACTGTACACAAAATCCTAATTCATAGTACAGAAGTTATTAAAACTTCCATAGTTCCAATTGGGCAACTCTCGGAAGAATCTCAAGAGGCTCGAAACAAAGACTGTCGTAGATTCCGCGAGCACCACACCAGAAAACAGTCACGTAATTTCACGAATACAGACTTGTTGTATATGCTCTTGATAACGTCCGATCCTGTAATAAACTCACTCAGGGAAGTGCCGAGAAAGAAGACTGAGAAATTACCAGTAGAAGTTCTAAATTTGATTGTCCCTCCTTCAATACCAACACATCAGATAGCACGTAATATTCAACCGTGTGATAAAGAAGATTACGTGATATCTGATTCGACTGATTGTGAAAGTGATGATGAGTCTTCTGATGAATATTATTAGCATATATGGTATTATTTGTAAAATTGATATTATTTTTAAGTTGTATATATTATACTTTTTGTATATATTAAGTTTTGTTTATCATAAGGTAGTTTTTAGTGATTTAAACTGGTATTTTATGTTGCGTTTTATTTTTTTCTTTAACTTGTTATTATATTACTGATTTTAAACATATTATTTTCATTTAAATAAGTACATTTTTTATACCAAATTTGATTTTTTATTTAAAACAAGCGGATGAAACATGCCAAGTTTCATTTCAATCCATTCAGTAGTTTTTACGTGATGCGCGCACAAATATACAGACAAACAGATAAACAGACAAACAGACAAACAGACAGAAATTTCAAAAATAGCTTTTTTATGTTCTATTACTTATTCCTAACATCCCCTAGTTATTATTTTGCAAAAATCATTAATGTACAGATACGGCAAGTCTACGATTATATTATATAATTATTCAAAATTTTCCTGAAGCGTTTAAATAATTATTTTTGATAATTTAAGCAATATCACAACAAAATATCAATGTTCATAGCTATAATAGTTAGAATACACAAAAAAATGTTTTTGTCCACCTAGCTTGTTCTAGGCGATTCACTGTGCTACGCTTCAGTTTCGCTCGAGTGATGTTACCGATCACGAAACAGAAACAACAGAAAAAATCTTATTCATTTATCTATGTTACCGATATTATTGAGGCAAAAAATACTAAGTATTACTGCGTCAAGAAGAACCACCCACTCCTCAATCGTAAAAGTACGCCTAATAGTATTACGTATAGTGTTGTCCTTGTCCTGCTCGATTTACGTATAGCCACAGAATACATAATCGTACAGAAGGCTAACTCCACACAGACATTGAAATAAAAAGCGACACTTGTTTCGAATAAAGTGCAGTTATCCAATGAAGTGCAGTTTATAGCATTATAGCTCGCACAGCAATAGGTGCTTGAACTTATATATTATATTCACCTACAAAGTATCTCTCTTCGCTTTTTACCGCGTAATCTTTTTTTTCTTATTTGATGGTATAAGTACAACGGAATTTGCACCGAGCAACGGCCTAACAGTTCGGTGATTACTGATTAGGATTAGACAACGAAGCGACACAGGCCTGGTATAGCGTTTGTTCTTACTTCTTGTCACCTACTTGACGTGTCAGAGGTGTAATTGAGGTGCCTAGAATGAAGTGCTAAGAACCTTTCCTCATGAGGAAAACTTTGAGCTTTCAGACGGACATACGAAGCAAATATTATAATGCCAACTCTTCACTATCGCCGATTCTATCGCCGGCAATCCTCACGATCATTGTGGAAGCATCCACACGATTGTCGTAAATTATTATTATTGAGTGGCTAGCGTTCAATACGGACGTGGAGTTTGTAACTGCTGCTACCATTCATAATCATTTTGTCAATTTAGTTGAACCAAAAAGTGAGAAGATGGTGGTGTTTGAGCATTCATTGTAACTGAATATACTTATAGGTAATCTTAGTGCTTCAATGATCGGTGATCGTGTGGTACGCGCACGAATCTACACGCGAATTCCCTTTGAAGCGTGCCCGAAAAACCGACAAGTCGTCGATCGCCACGATTACTGACGATTGTGACGACGATGATCGGCGACTACAAGCGAATAGCGATAAGCCCTCCACACGATCGTGCACGTGTAATCGTTGTGAAAAGGAGGCTTAATAGTTAACACGGATTCACAAACGAGAAAGCGAATTCTTCGCTATGCCCAATGACTCCGATGATCTCGATCGTTATAATTAATGCGGATGCCGAGATATCGCTCACAAAGTTCAAGGTTTGACCTCACGCCGCTCTTGTTTGTTTACTCCTCCTATATACCTATTATATACCTACATACATACATCGATGCTATTATACAATGGAGACCGTAAATAAACGCTCTTCCTGTGCGCTCTTCGGACGAATTCGACAACACGATGTGCTAAATTAATATCAAATCAATTTTCATGATTTTCTTTTAATTCAAAGGCGAAGCTGCCGGGTAAGATTGGTAGAATATAAAACGATCCATGGATTGGACATAAATACTTAACTATTTATGATGGATCGATCAATTATTTATTATTGACCCGGTGATAGGTATTCTCGCGTAGATACGGCCTATTTCGATGTGGCTGCCCTTGTACATTGCGATAAGGCGAATAGGTATACGGATTATCCCGAAATACTAACATGTGAGCAGTCTATTATTTGAAGCAGATCAATGATTCGAACAGATAAATAATAGATTTTCAAATGAAAAGAAAGGAACAAGCTAAAAATGTCTATTTTCAATAAAGAATCCTGAATTGTTTTTTCTTCATCACACCCACTATTAAATACTTAATATAATATTTATTAAATAGAAAATACATAAGTGAGGGTGTAGACTAGGAAGCAAAAAACTTGCTTTAAAGAGTAAGTTAATAACCAGCTTCAAGGCGGTTGAGTCTGCACTTGGCGATTTGCGCGCAAAAAACCACCAACCAAGTCACGGTGAAGAAGCACAGCGTATATGAACCCGGAAGGAGAACTCGTTTACAAGGCGTCCCTCTAACGGGCAATAGCGGTAACCTGTGTATTTTCCAATGGCTGCACTAATGACGTAGGTATGTGCTGTGAACGCCACTTTGCAATGATAGCGTGACTTTCTAAGGAGACGAGAACTGCAGAGGTTCAAGACTCTGGTGCCACAGACATAAATAGGTGCCATGCATGAAGGATGCCATTTTTGGTTTACTGAGACGTATAAGGAATCAGGATAGGTGTACAAAGCATAAGAATTCTGAATACAACCTTTCCAAGATTGAAATGGGTCTTCTGCCATCATACAACCATGATTTTTAACGAGTAGGTTATAGTACCTACTACGTCTTCTCTGTTGAAATTTTATTAGATTTGAACATAGTGCCACAGAGAATATAATAGGTAGTACTTGAATTTGATTAGTGCCTCAATGGTCGTAGGTACATGCTTAGGTACCAGTGTTAGATACCTACGAACATGGCGAACCAGTTTCCAGAGAAAACACAACGCGAGGCAACATTGTATTATAGATTTCCAATAAGTATTTCCTATTTATAGCAACTCATGGCAATGGCGACAATGTTTTATTATGAAAAAAAAACGTTAAACACAGTGTTAGACGATAGGAAAAATAAAACGCACATCGCATTGTAGGATTTATTGCGTACTCAAGTTCTCGTACCCGCAGAGCCCCTCGTGCCCCTCGGTCTCGTACGCGGATATGCTCGGGGGTCAACGGTTCTCCTTGATGGGGTGTTCACCTCGATCGACCTTAACGACACGGCCATACGAAAATAAAACAACCACTTGCTCACTCGATACTATTCCACGATTCCAATCTAGATAAAGGTCCTTTAGAACATAGGTACAACTTGACAATTTAATATTCAATTTAATTTTTTATAATTACAGGGTGTAAGGGGACTGCTATCGAAAACTTAGCGCTGTTATGATACTACCTAAACACAATCCAAAACCAATAATCATTTTATACTTGTAATATTAGTGATTTAGTACCTACCTATTCAGTATTTTTCAAACCGGCAATGTACACCGTGCAAACCGTGGCGACAACTTTAGGTATTTACCCAACGTTCGTTGAAGTCTAGCGTCAGCTGATCGCTTTACATTGCGAACTTAAAAAAATAAAGGAAATGCAGGTATTTTAATTTTTTTTCCTGTTTTTTGTGGTGTCTTGTCATTAATCATCACTATTAGTTATTATAGCAAAACCATTATATACTTGGCTCTTCCATGGTCTGCGGGATGCGGGACGGGAGGAAATTCTCATTGATAAATTAATAATCAATGGATGTGCTCGTACTATAATGTATGACAAGCATTTTTGGCGCGGCTTTGCGCCACTGTGAGTGTGTGTGTGTGTATTGCTACTGTAAGGACATGACACTAAATTAGGGAAAAAGAAATTTTATAATTATAATAATTTTAATTATCATAATTATTCTATTATTTGCGTAATCGCAATTTAGTCTTTCATCTTGATCTCTTTAAGTTTGCTCAATACTTTTCTATAGTTAGTACTATACATTTAAAGTTAAGTAGGTACGTTTCAGGATATGGAAAAAAGATTTACCATAACCAAGAAAGAAGAAGATACGTTATTAAATATAATTTATACCCCATTTTTTAAATTTTATACATATTATACTCATAATAAAATAATTTATTTAATACATCTACTAAATACAAGTAAAGTTCGTGAACTAAAACCCGACTACGCTTAATAATTTAATAATAATTTAGTGGGCAAAAGCGCGGGGCAAGCAGCTAGTGGTGCCATCTGTTATTCCTATCCGAAACTAATTTTACAAGTGTAAATTAAAAATTTAAAAAACCCCCGACATTCGCCATTTTGTGGCGGCAGCCATCTTGGATTTGTATAATGCTATTCTACTAGTCAAGCCCTTTCATATGATACCCATATTAAGGGAGTTGTGAAAAAATATGTATGCCACCATTTTGTAGCGGCGGCCATCTTGGATCGATTTTCATCAAACATAGCTAACAACACTCTCGATTAATTCACCTTTCAAACAAAAAAACCGCATTCAAATCAGTTCACCCGTTTGAGCTGAGTGCTACAGGGGAACAGACAGACAGACAGACAGACAGACAGACAGACAGACAGACAGACAGACAGACAGACAGACAGACAGACAGACACGCACACGCACACGCACACGCACACACACACACACACACACACACAGACACGTCAAACTTATAACACCTTTAAAAATCTAGAAAGCCGCGCAAAGCTGACTTCTCCATTTATCTATATCTATACTAATAAATAAAATTGAAGTGTCTGTCTGTAATATCGAAATAACTACCTCATATTAAGTTCATATAGTTATTTGAACGGTACTATAACCGAATCACACGTTTTTAAAATTTTTGTCTGTCTGTCTGTCTGTCTGTTTGAATGGGCTAATCTTCGGAACGGCTGAACCGATTTTGACGGGACTTTCACATATAAGTAGAGAATTAACCAGGGAGTAACATAGGCTACTTTTTTAACCGACTTTCAAAAAAGGAGGAGTTGTGTTTTTCTACCTATGTACACCGATATCTCCGAGATTTCTGAACCGATTTGCGTAATTCTTTTTTTAATCGATAGAAAAACATTGCGACACTGTTCTACAAAAAAATTGGATTCTAAGTCCCCAATCCTGATGCTGTAGGGGATCTGATCCCCAAAACTAATAGGATTGAGGAACTGTCGGTTATTTAAATTGATATTGGGGGTACCAATTAAAGACTATCGTTGAATGAATTCGAGTAGGTACATATGCAACTCCTCAACCCTGATGCTGTAAGGAATTGCATTCCGAAATCGTAGGGATCCCACGGAATTTTTCCGTTTTGGGGACGGGTTACTACAGATACGCTACTTTTTGTTCTGGTAAATCAAAAGTTCCCACGGGATTTTTAAAAACCTAAATCCACACGGACGAAGCCGTGGGCATCATCTAGTTTCGTAAATAAAATGTAGCCTATGTCACGCTGATCATAACAACGAATCAATAGACACCTCATTCATCAAAATGGGTCTAGCAGTTTAGGTGCTACATTAGTACACACAGAATTTCATACAAAAATCGGCCACAAGCATACATACATACATATATATACGTAAATACATAGACTGCTAAAATCATAACCCTTCCTTTTGGCTTTGCCGTAGTCGGGTAAAAAAAACCAGACGTTTAGATTAGTACGGCATGGAGATGTTAGGAGATGGAATAAAACAAAGATAATAAAACAATTAGAATTGATAGGTTTATTATTCACATCTCGAATAAGAGTGATCTAACAAGACGTGTTCTTGTATATCTTAAAATTTCAATGCATTGCTGTCAGATGATGTGTCACTGTCGCTATCAATAACAGCTATATTATAATTCACTAATTCATCGTCGTCATTCTGCAATCTCTCAACGTGAACTTACAATGTGATTTCACGTAGCCTCCGTTACAGCTTGAAAAGCATCTTGCACCAGATTTAATATTTTTGTTTCGAAACGCCAACGAAATTATTTAAAATGTTGTCTTGAAATTATTGGTCCACATTATAGTTTTTTTTATAATAATTGAGAGGCCGTTTTAACCAATATCTGATGATGCGTGATGGCTTCAATGGGTATGGAAATTTTTCACATGAAGCTGACAACACTTACTTGACACAGTTGTCAGCCTCATATTTATTATTATGATATTTATTTTAGAGATATTTGTTGTTTTCCCTCACATTCTTGAGCACAAAACGAACGTACTACCATAACAATTTTTCTAGCACTACTTTTTATCACAATAAAGATGATTACTGCTATGTATTTCACAAAATTTTCGTAACGATGTAAACAATGAACTTTGAAGTTTCAAAGTGACTTTTCAATATGACAGATTTCGACTGCCCTAGTGATAAACAAAGTAACTGACATTTTTTGTGAAATTGACTTTTTTGCATTAACAAAAGTTTTATGTCGAGTAGTTTTTTACCACAGTGTCCACAGTTTAATATTTCAAATAACTTGAACCGTTTACTGAAATTTGAATTGCCGAAACAAATAACTGCACACACTAATCCGGAATATAAATGCAAAAACCAAGTAAATAACAAGCACAACACAAAAACAAAGTAATTTGATGTTGATCACTTTGTTTTTGTATTTAAAATGAAGTTGCTTTTGATTTTTCGTTTCGTGGAACGATCCCAGGTAAAACTTGTCTATGTTTGAGATCACCTTTACTTTCTTTATGTTTAATGTTAACAAATTAAACACTCTGTCATCTGTCAGTTTTGCTGCACGCTTGTGTCAAAAGTTTTCAAACGGTTGACGAAAACATAGATCAAACATAGAAACTGGAATTTAGGGTATTACTTTATGTACTTATAAATAATCGTTTTAATTGTTACCGGCTACTTACTATTTTAAAATGTTTCTACTGAAGATAGGTGCAGAATTTTAGATACCTACGTACATAATTAACTAATAGGGACATTACTTTACAGGAATATAACTAAAAATAGACACAGTACTGTAAATTATAACTTTACAAGATCAACATAGTTGATTGATGCCCACGACTCCGTCCGCGTGTATTTAGGTTTTTGAAATTCTAGTCTAAGCTCTGTAATTTACCAGGATAAAAAAGTAGCTTATGTCATTCTCAAAAATACAACTTATCTGTATACCTCGTTAAGATCAGCTGAACAGATGGTGCATGAAGACTTAGTAGACAGACATACTTAAATCGCATTTATAATATTAGTAGGTAAGTATAGATTCTTGAGTTGTTGTAATAAGCTCTAACTTACCGTCTCTAAGTTAACTAAGTTGGATATGCTTTGTCCGTCTGACTGTCACAGCCTTATAACTTCTGATTTAATTAAAAGAATTACTTCAAATTCACCGATAACATGTAGAATAACATGTAGAATAACGGCCTAATGCCGGTGGTGGGTCCATATTGGCTCACATAAAATTCCAAATCCTATTCGTTGTCTTACTACCGTTCTGTGGTCATAATAAATAATAATCGTTCTTCATAATTTTGTTTTTCATAATTTTTTATTCATACATTTTTTATCCCTACCAACGGATCTCATAACCGTTAGTGATCATATTTAGAAATATTTTCGGACATCCGATGATAGGAGTTGAAATATGTAAGACAATGCGCTCCCGCCGGTGATTACATAAAAAATAATAAAAATAGTTATTTGAGTTATTTGGGAGGGGCGCGGGTGCCCATTAAAGCAAATGGGGGGGAGGGGGCAATATTTTTTTATTCACAATTTCACAATCACAATATCACACACACGCACACGCACACACACATTTGAACATTAATTTTTGGGGTAACTATTTGTATCTAAATAACAAAGTAAACTCTTCTTTGTAATAAATTGAAAAATATTTTTGGAAGAAATTGACTTGACTTAACATCTTTTTAAAGATAAATAAGTAGGTATTTTGTAGAAAGGTTGCCTTTAAATAAGAGTTTTCAATGTTTATGCTTGTCCTGTAAAATTATTCTGAATGTAGTTACTTTGTATATCACTAGGGCAGCCGATTTATCAATGAATAATGGACGTAGTTCAGCAAAAGGGATTCAACCTACACAACTTGTCATACAAATATATACCTAAATATTGCTGAATTAAAATTAACTTTGCTATGATAAGTCGTGTGAGTTGAATCCTTTTTGCTGAACTACGTCAATTTATCAATGAACTTATGAATGAACACATCTTCCCCTCGTACTCCACCAACCCCCGCAGAAGGGCCAACTATATCGCGGTCTGCCTATAATTACCTGTCTTCGTTTCCGAGAGTGATCCCCTTACACCCGTTATACATACCTACGTAGAAAGGTGATTGAACTTTTGAATTTACACAAAGCAAGATAAAGAACTAAAATTAAAATAAAACCGACAACACCTATTATACCTACTAGCCTACTAGTATACGAGTATTATACAAATTAATATTTTAGGAATCTACATGTAGGTATAATGACTTGGTATATTTATCTCAACTTTATTTTTTTTCTTGACATTTATTTAATTAATATTTTTTTATGTTGAATTTGTCATGACGTTCACAATAATTTATAGCCCGTTTTATTCTATTAAATATTAATTGGATGGATCAATCCTTTTGCAACAAGTAAAAGAAAAGAGACATCATGCAAGAACTGCAAAAAATAGTTTTTATAAAAATAAATAGTTAACTAAGTAACATACAGTACCTACCTACTGTTCTCTTTTTGTACGAATTCCATAGAATAGATACTTACTGTATTTTTTTAAGTGAACGTATTATATATTTTATATAGCTTATTCTGAAAAATACTATTTTCAGTCGAAAAAATGTTGGCAACAACGTATAGACGACCTTGGAGAAATTACATATAGAAGACCTGAGAAAATGTGGTCCGGAGGAGTGACCAAATTAGTAAGATCAAAAAAAACATTAGATCGAACTTTGTAGAGGCACTTTAATAATTATGTAGAATCAATATCGCGTTGACTCCTTAAATGTTTACTATGACGACCTTCAGTTCGATCAATACCTTCGTTTTCAAGAAATACGAGTTTTTGCGAAAACAAGCGTTAATGTCGACCACAAATCGAAAAGGTCAAGGAACATGACAACATTTGAATAGGTTCCTACTTATATTAATGAACAGTAATCAAGTCAGATAATTTACTATCGGTGAATGTACGATAACGATTCCGCGATGATTTGCATTCTACTACAAGAAATTAGCTACTTACCTAGCTACAAAATATTTAAAAATTACAAATTGTGCGCTCTATCTAAAATATCTCAATAAAAAAATCGAGTCAGGCCCGGACTCCACCAAAGCGGAGACGAGATGAGCCGAGCGGAGATGGTTTTTAAACAACCAATAGAATTTCGTTAGTCCCGCATCTCGTCTCCACTCCGCTTCAGTGGATACCACTGAGCGGAGCTGCGAGCTAGAGACCTGTGACCGGCGGACGGACAAACAGACAGACAGACAGCAGAGTGACATTAATAGGGCTCCGTTTTTACCCTTTGGCTACGGAACCTTAAAAAAGAGCATGTTAGGAAAATATATTGGATCAAGTAAATTTATTCTGAAAGATAATCATTTTTTCTCTCAGTGTAGAAATAAAAATTGCAAGCGATATATCAAAAATATCGATATTTTTCATCGAATTATCGCAAAGTATCGATACAACATTACGATATATTATATCGATAAAGATATCGATACTTTTTGTACATGAACATCCCTAAACTCCGCTCGCCGCACGCAGCTCACATCTCAGCTCCAGTCTAGCCAGTACAGGGCATCTCCGCACAGCTTCGGTGGATACACCCTTGCTGAAAAACATCTCTTCTCGTCTCCGCTTCAGACATCTCCGCACATCTCCGCTCTGGTGGAGTCCCGGCCTAAGGGAAAGTTTCCCTTTATACCTACCAAGGAAATTGCTATAGTGTATAGTAATCTACCTACAGCTGCTGAGCTATGTATGTTTTAAATTTCGCCAACTCGGTTCAGTAGTTGCGATATTAAAGAGTAACAAACAAACACACATACCTAAATACACACAAACTTTCGCCTTTATAATATTAGTTAGTAACTAGTAAGGAATAGGGATATGCAGCCTAATAGGTAATAGGGTTTTCTTACCGGTTATCGTCCATTTAGTGGAGTGAGTTTGAGAGGGTGAAAATATATGTTCTATAAAAAAAATTAAACAAAAACTTGTTAAAATATACTTCTAGTCTATTTTCATTGCATGTTAGTATTTTTTTAGTCAGATAACTAGTTTTTTTTTAATCCTAATAAAAAGCTGAAAATGCCGATTTCACCGGTTATCGTCCACTAAATCTAGTTATCGTCCACCCTTGTACCTGTTATCCGTCCACTGATTTCTATGAGAAATTTACTATGAAAAAGTATGCATGTAATGAGTAAGTAATTGAATATGTAATATTAACACCACTTTAATATGTATTTAATATCTATACCAATTAAAATTAACTTCCTGTCCGTCTTTTCGAAATGTATGGGTTTTTATTAGTGAACTTATGTTTACTTATACATTATTAAAAAGCCACATAACCGTTTGTAAAAAAATTGTTTTCTGTCTTTCGTCGTAATACTTACTTTTCAAAACAGCTGAACCTATTTTGACAGAACTTTCACAGGGTGATAAAGAACTTTATACAAAGTGATGTGGTCTTTCTACGCATACGCAATAGCGGTCAACTGCTTGTTTTAAAATAAAACATAAAAAAACTATTGCCTTGTTAACGCGGTTTATAGAGTCTACAATATGACATAATATATTTACCAACTTTGCGCCTATCTATCTTGCATCGTTTTTTACCACATCGCACTTATATTATATAAAAGTAGGTACATATAATTTGGCAGCCTCCCTGGCATGGCGCAGGGGTAAGTGTTATTAGTAGAAGGTCCTCTACTTGATTCTCGGCAGAGCAATTTGGTAAATTCAATTTAATAATTTCAAAATTGTCTCTAGTCTAGTATGCCTTACTTCCAAGTCATTTAGCGTTTAAGGGTACGGATTCTGCCGTACCTCTTTCAGGTTATCCCGCATCCATCTTAGACTGCATCGTCACTTAACATCAGATGAGATCGCTGTCAAGGACTAACTTGTAGATGAATAAAAAATAAATTATAGATATGAGTAATAATCAAAATTCGCCTAAATAATAACATAATATTAAAAAATATATGTTTTTCATACAGTTTAAAATATAGATGGACGGATAACCGGTGCACTTCAGATTCTCTATTTTAAATTTCGTCCACAAATTATAATGATCGACAATACTATCTTTACTTATAAATATATCAAAGTTCCAAGGAGAAACACATAAAATATAAGGTAATTCTTTTGTCAAACAAGTTAATTATTTATATTTTTACTAAATTTATTTATTTTCAAATAATAGCTTAGTGGTCGAAACTTAGAATATTTATTCAGTGCAAATTTAGATATCGTCCACGCGTGATTTTGAAGACCCATAGTTTTATATACAATGAGAAAAAAGTGGACGAAGACTAGTCACTAACTAGTGTATGTGTATAGGATTCGAATTAATAAACTTAATTCCAATTTTGTTCACACCTCGATTGATAACAAGACTACCTAAAATTAAGACGCTAAACCTGTGTTTGACCGCCCGGACGATAACAGGTTTTCTTAAGAAAATAGTGAACTAGTTGTCGTCCACCCCTTTTATTTGTATTCTAATGTAATCAAAAGTAAAAAAACACGTTCACAGTATTTTATGAAACATAAGTAAGTGCTACAAAGAAGAATCAAATTAAATCTTATAGTAAAATGATTAAAACCTTCCCGTGATAGTTGAAGCATGCCACTAATTTTTTTGCTCCACACGGCTCGTTTACATTCCTTAATTGCATACTCAAAATTCGATCGCTTTGTTTTCAAAGAAACTTAAGTGAAATAGACTTTTTTCTTTCTCTTTGTCTTGATAAGACATTCAAGTTGGCATAGAGATGCATTATTTTTATGTAAGTCTTATAATGTTTCTATTTTTAAGCATTTCTTAAGAGTGATCCGCTCGGTGGACGATAACAGGTGCGTGTCCGGTAACCGGTGTTCCTACCCTACGCGTTTTGTTATTATTTTTCGTATTGCTCTAGCTTACCCAAAAAACATTTTTTTTCCCAAATCTAGGTACGTAGTACATACAGATAGATACAGAATTACAGACCTACCTACTAGCTACCTAATTGGCACTTGAGGGTAAAAAGTAATAAAATCAGCCAAGTGCGAGTCGGGCCTCGCTCTTTCAGGGTTCCGTACATAATTATGAACAATATAATATTTTGGGTCTAAGAAATATTTAATTTCCGAGTTAGACATCGCAAGAAACCGTGAAAGAAAAACGCAAAATAAGTTCGTTTGTTTTGGTCACAGCTTATAAACTATTTTATGAATCGTTGTTTTCAGTATTTGTTGTACAAATAGAGCATATAGTACATAATATACCGAAATATCATATTCCTAACTAGTTTAGTTTTTTAGATAGCCCCCGTCACAAAAATGGTCTAAAATTGACAATTTTGATGACCCCCCATTTCCTTACTTTTTAAGCAAAAAATTAAAAAAATATATATTCGTACTCTACTCCATGAGCTCTAAACAATGATACCCCACAAGCTAGGGTAAGAAAAAAAAATTTTTTTCCGGCTCCTTTCTCATGTATGGGAGCCCCCCTGAAAAATAATTTAATTCAATTTTTAATTCAATATTTGATTTTGGGTCAACGTTTTACACCAAATACCAAAATTTCAGGTTTGTAACTCATTTCGTCTGCGAGCTAGAGACCTGTGACCGGCGGACAGACGGACAGACAGACAGACAGACAGACAGACAGCCGAGTGACATTAATAGGGCTCCGTTTTTACCCTTTGGGTACGGAACCCTAAAAACCGTGGATTAAAACGAATGTTGATATATACCTATAAGTCATAATATTATGATGTGGCTTGTATAATAAAGAGCATGTTTTAAATTCTTAATTTAAGGAAACTTAGTGGGTAGGTAGGACCGAAGAATATTTGAATATCGAAGTGAATTCGTGTGGCTGTAGTGCGCGCGCGCAACCTTGCGGCGAGCAGCGCAGGTCAGATTTTTCGAAGGTCGATGACTCGTTTGTAATCGCTACGAGTTATTATTATTTGTTAGCGCACGACACGACGAATTACGAATAGAATTCGAGATTTCGACGCTTGTTGCTCGAGCCACTCGGGCTCGACTTGCGCTATTCTGCGTTAGCTTTTGACAATTTTTTTAGGTAGGTGTTTATGCAATTTTTAGGGTTCCGTACCCAAAGGGTAAAAACGGAGCCCTATTAATGTCACTCGGCTGTCTGTCTGTCTGTCTGTCTGTCTGTCTGTCTGTCTGTCCGTCTGTCCGCCGGTCACAGGTCTCTAGCTCGCAGACGAAATGAGTTACAAACCTGAAATTTTGGTATTTGGTGTAAAACGTTGACCCAAAATCAAATATTGAATTAAAAATTGAATTAAATTATTTTTCAGGGGGGCTCCCATACATGAGAAAGGAGCCGGAAAAAAAAAATTTTTTCTTACCCTAGCTTGTGGGGTATTATGGATTAGTGGATAGTGCCCGTGCCTCGGAGAGCCCGCTAAGCCATCGGTCCCGGTTATCATGTGACTCGCCTACCCGCATTGGAGCAGTGTGACGGGTCTAAGCTTTAAATCCCTCTCTATAAGAAAGAAGATCCTTGCCTTGCAGTGGGTCGTTAAATGGCTGTAGTGGTGAGCGGCTGAATAAGTAAACTTTAAGAAATTATGTCTATAAGTAAATAGTGCTTTTGGATGTAGACGATAGATATGTAGCTGCAACACCGAACTGCACCCCTGATTTAGTTATCATCAGTTTTCTGAAATGCCTCGCACGTCAATTTAAAAATGAATGAATTTGCTGACGATAAAACTTCATCGTCTTCATCCGATATAAGTCCACTGCTGGACAGTGGACACTCGGTCTCCTGTAAAGTCCGCTCGGTAACATAGTGTCGGTACAGGCGCAGGTGCTCTTAGTATTCTGCTTCTATTTTTATTATTTTTTTACTGTTTGTAATTTTTTTTCTATTCTAACAGAATCTCCGAAATGAATAGTCTGCCAATCCGCACTTGGCCAGCGCGGTAGACTATGGTTAAAATCCTTCTCATTTTGAGAGAAGACCCGTGTTCATGATAATATTATATTTTATGTTTATGGTTATACATATTGTAATAAAATACGAATATAAAAAATATAAAAAAGGAAAGAGAATTTTAATAAAAAAATATGAGTAGGTAGGCTTCGATGTAAAACGCCAAAATCCGTTGTGCCTGTACATCCCGCGCGGCATATTTTAAAGTCACCGGCGGTGCCTTTGGCAAAACGCCGCGCATCGGAGGCGGCGCAACACAAAGGTGACCGTAACAAAACGAACAGACTTTACGGTGACTTCATAGTTCGTATTATGCATAAAATAGATAAATCCGTAAGTAAGTATTGATCCATATCCACGATATGCATTGGGGTGACATTGTCGGGCGCGGGCGATAGGCACTTGCACAACATCTGTGGTAACTGGTAACGCCGTCTCTATACACAATTATTACTATTTACGATGGACATGCGCATGTTAGCGCAGTTAAGCTCAGTTTATTATGTTCTCTACGGTTACTACATTTCGCAGGCGCTGTTATTGATCGAGGTCGAGGCAATAACTCGCTAAAACGATTCTCATAATATACCTATGTATAAATATTAGGTCAATCTTTATTAGAATCTTTCGTTGAAACATATAAAATACTGCAAGTGCAGAACCTATGCAAGTCTGACCACGTTATGTTTGTATTTATTTAGTATTTACCTCTAGTTCCGTATCAAGCGAAGCAAACAAATTTTTAAATATCTATACGCGCTGACTGAGAGCCTCACAAGCGATAATCAAGATTGATTTGAAAGTAAAACCGATTTCACCACGCATTGAACACTCCATATCTATATCGGAAACTACCGATCCAATTTTGATGAAACTTGCAGTGTTCCATAAGTTGAAGTAAACGTAAGCCAATAAAAAAAGAATGGTCACAATGACGTAATCAATAGTTTCGGAGAAATAATAACAAAACATACACCTATAGGACCTATGTGTGTTGTGTTGTGTATGTTTTGCAGTCCTAATAATATTGCATACCTACATACATACTGTCAAATTGATAAGCTCCTTTTTTGAAGTCGGTTGATTAAAATAAAGTATTACTTTTACAAATATAGGTAGAGTTATTTACTTATTTATAATAATAATTAACCTTGTATTCAATCAGGGTCAACTAGATAATATTATACCTGCAACGTACAATCGTCTTTGATAAATAAATAAAATAGTCATTTATTATTAATCTAATTTTTTACCCGACTGGGTATAACCGTATATGTGTTTCACCTGTGTGTATGTATGTCCATTCCTATGTCCGCTTGTAACTAATCAACGGCTCAACGGATTTTGATAAATGATACGTCATTAGATTTGTCTCAATGACGCGAGTGTTATAGGGTACCTAAATTTAAAAAAAAATCAAAATGGCGGACTTTATGCGCTTTAATGTGCGAGCTGAAAAAAAATTTTTTCTTCAAGACCGTCGAGTAGGGTATCAAAATAAAGGGATTCAAAAGGCAAATACGAAAATGTATAAATTTATATATTTGGAAACAATTTGGAGTGATAAATCGTAGAAAATGACCGTTTCCTATGTCAGTTCGTAACTACTTAACGGCTCAACTTATTTTGATAAATTATACGTCATTAGATTTGTCTTGATGGCGCAAATGTTACTGGGTACATAAAATTCATAAAAAATCAAAATGGCGAATGTTATGCACTTTAATGTGCGGGCTGAAAAAAAATTTTTTCTTCAAGACCCTCGAGTGGGGTATCAAAATAAAGGGCTTTAAAAGGCGAGTACGAAAATGTATACAATCTATATGTTTTAAATCAATTTGGAGTGACAAATCATGAAAAACAAAATAAATAACAACTACACTGTAAGTGGTACGAGGGTAGTTTATTAATTTTTTAGTTCGTTTTTTAGCATGGCAGTCGGGTTTTTTTAATTTTTAAATTATAGCTTGTTATTAATCTAAAAATAGTACCTAAGCACACGATACCTAAGTATTAATAATGTTTAATCATTTTTATGACCTCATTATTTGGAAATATTCGGAGTGGAGGAGCTGTAGAATATTATTAACAACCAGCAGATTTTTTGTATGCAGCTTAGTAAATAAATACTTGTATAATGAAATGGCTACATAGTCCTACAAATTTAGTGGAATGATTTCCCACCCGAGCGAATCGAAATGTTTAACACCTGCGCACTCGAGTATCTACCTCCATCGAGAATTTTCATAGAGGAAAAACTTGGTCGTCTCGTCGAAACGAATCTACTCACGGAGATCCAGCCTGTTATTAATCACTAAAAATTTTGTTCGCCGGCTGCCGGACCATAAGGTTTTTAGGGTTCCGTACCCAAAGGGTAAAAACGGAACCCTATTAATGTCACTCTGCTGTCTGTCTTTGTCAGGTCCATCCACCGGTCACAGGTCTCTAGCTCGCAGACGAAATGAGTTACAAACCTGAAATTTTGATATTTGGTGTACAACCGACAGTCCGAAATCAAATATTGAATCAGATAAGTACATGAAAAAGGAGCTGGAAAAAAAATTTAAACCAGTTAGGAATATGAAACTTCGGTACATGATGTACCATACTGTATACTGTATTAAAACAACAAATACTGAAAATAACGATTTATAAAATAGTTTGTAAGCTGTGACCAAAACAAACGAACATTTTTTGGGTTTTTCTTTCACGGTTTGTTGCGATGGATGTCAAGCTCGGAAATGAAATATTTCTTACACCCAAAAATTATGTTGTTCATAATTATGTACGGAACCCTGAAAGAGCGAGGCCCGACTCGCACTAGGCCGATTTTTTGTACTTCATCTCATCTGCGTACTTCACTGTGCTTCAAACTCGTTGTCAATGTCGAAAGCAATAAAATCACGGTGTTCAAAAGTGAATTCGAATCCAATATGAACTGTGAGGCAACTGGCAAGGATATTATGTAACTTCGTTATCACCGTTGTGTGCACTGTGGCCGCGAACAATAACTCAAATATTTTATTTTCTATAAAAAACAACATTATATCCCTTGTGTTGTTGTTAACATTTGAGTAGGGTTGCCAGTTGCCACTTTAAGTAATTGGCATCAAATACAAAACTCCATCTTTTTCAAATTAGAATCAAGAGTGATATATTATGTTGACGATGACTAAAGTGTTATTACTTACTCTGGTTTTAAAATAATACACTTTTAATTTTTATCTAATGATAACTTATGCGTGTTCATAATATTTGTACAAGTGACGATCATGAATATGCTTGTAACGGGCTATTGTATTGTTTTTAATATTATGTATTTCAAAAGATTTTCGTTTTTCACATTAGTCATTACATAACATATTTTGAATTGTGTCTAAAAAATTACCTATCAACTAAGTATATCAAATTTAAAAAATTGAAAAATATGAGCTGTAAAAAACTTTTGTTAAAATATTGGTGGTAACCCTAAATAGAATCTACCTGCGTCGACGGATAAGGGAGAAAGGGAATAGGACATGTTTTTGTGCCTTATCCTTGTCTATGGCCGATCTTTATTTATAGAGGATAAATGTTTTTGGGGAACACGTGGAGTCACAAAAAAGATTCAAATTGGAGACAATTTTTTTTGTAGAATTCTTTTTAAAATACCTACTTAACAATTAACATGAGTTGGTACATTTACACATAGAACATAATTATAAGCCCAGTAGAGAATATGTCTTCTTGTTCCTATACTAGAGTAAAATAAAGAGAGAAAAATCGTCAAGTGCATAATATCGGGCTCGGGCATCGGGCCTCGCTCTAGCAAGGCTCATAATAATATCGTATAGTAGAGTGACATAATACAATATTAAAAGTATTCGTTTATTTTGGTCATAGTTTACATACTAGGTAGGTAAATAGGTAGGTACATAATGAATCTTCGTTTAAATATACTTACCTTTTTTTTTTAACGGGGGGGAAATCTCCCTGAGATACCCGACTTCTTGGGGGGGAAATCGAGTTATGTGGGGTTTTTACCCACTAAAACCCCCTCGGTGGCCGTACTCTGCGCATATAAACGGAAGGCTCCAAGATCTCTTATGAACGCATCGGTGCCTTCGCTGCGTGAAACTCTATGAGCTCATCCTTGTGCCTCTCATCGAGGCACGGCAGCTTGTGCCACAGCAAGCTGCCGTCTTCTCAGGGTCGTTGGAAAAATTAAAAATTAAATTAAATTAAATATACTTACCTAGGTACCTTAGGTTAGTACTTAGTTATGTGGTAAAAAAGTATGCAACAGAGAGATTAGTTGCCTTACATAATATAGCAGCTAATCTCGAGCAAAGGTGTCGTTTTTATGCTCTGTTACTCATTCTTCGTAAAGCGACTTCAAAAAAAGGAGTAATTTCTCAATTCGGGACGTATTTTTTTCTGTTGTGTACGTAGTTAGTACAGCAATACAAGTGTTTTCGTTCATTCATTCGTTCACGATAACAACAAAATATGAGATGTAAACAAACACTTCCAGAGGCGTCGACAGCAATCGATGTTCGACAAACAATACACGTGTACAATGTTGCAAAAAGAGCAAAATGATGTCCCAGTGACCCATTTCATGTCCGTCAGAACTCGAAGCCAAGGCCAGGTCAGTGTCGCCCGCTTCATTTGACCCACTATTCGGCTAGCTATCAGATTATGTTAACAGCGGACCAGATAAAAAATAATTAAGGAGGTAACTTAGGAGTTATAGGATCTTAAGAAAGATATATTTTATGTAGTAGGTAGTAAGTAGATACTTACCTACTTCTAATAATATACATATGTAGAGAAAAATAGGAAATTGTCCGACTGACCTGATTGTGATATCCGTGAGGGGCAAGGTCAGATTCTCACAGTACCTACTAGTGTGCTACTAGCTTTAGTTAATAATTATTGTACCTATGTTCTTCTCAAATCGCAATGTTTGTGAGATTCCTACGACATAATTTTTATACCTATGTACATAGAACATCGGGAGTGTACAGCCAAATTCGAAGAAACTGCGACGCACTAGGTAGGTACATAATTACATTGAAAGATCATAATAATCATATAGTCATATACATATCATATAGTTATAAAAATTCATAATTAACAAATTAATAAACTTTTATTAAAATTTATCGCAGGATCAAAGATCAATAAATACAAAGAATTCCATTGGCATGTGTTAAGCTGCTGGCTATTATTAAGAACTCAGTAAATCAAAAATTTTATACGTCTACAGTCTACACAGTATGGTAGTTAGTTGGTTTTACGTGTTGCAAAAATCGCGAAATTGTTGTCCGAGTGACCTAATTGATTGTGTTGTCTGTAAGAAGCAAGGTCAGGCGAGGTTCGCAATCGTTTTAGTTGCCCCTCCCCAGCTATTCTATCGACACTGTCGATATTATGTTTTTACCGACTACGGGAGTAAGTATTGTGTTTTATAACTTGTATGTGGGTATGTTTGTCAGTACTCAGTACCTACATCGGTTCCCGATGATTGCTAAATGGTATTGTTAGCGTTAAAAATTCATAATATGGTAGGCTAGACAAATTCATACAAAACGTGATTTTCCACGGCGTGTTAACTAGAGGCCTTACGTCTAGTCAAAAGTAAAATTGAGATTCGTCGTTATTGAGTTTTGTAAGTATCAAATGTAAGACCCACAGAAAACGCTGGTACCTAACACATTTATAATAATTAACTAAGGATTTAATTTTAAATGGGTACTGAGGGCAAAACAAAAGCGTAACTTTGTTTACTCTGATGCGGGCATTATTTTTATGTACCTAGTTAATATGTAGTACAAGTACGACGCACGTAACAATAATATGTATCACGGCCGAATTACTTCTGCGTAGGTAGGTACATAACGGCATCGAATACCAAATCTGCGATGTGAATCGCTTAATTTTATACTTTAATTTACTGCGCTCGTGAAACAATGCGACATTCACGCAGTGAAACCACACGGTGAAACTACGTAGGTACCAGAGATGAAACATGAAACATCTATCTTATTATTCACAGAGTAAAAGTTTTCAGCTTATAAGGCCACAGTTGAAAAAAAGTTTCGTCGTGAGATAGATGGTTTGTACAGTGTACACTGCAGGTGAAAATTTATTACAGTTAAAATATACAGATGTACCTTACACAGAAATATGATCAAGGTATGCACTATGCACCCATTATAATGTAAGCATGCAACTTGCAAGCTTCTATATGGTGGCAGTCACAGATTGTGGCAGTAATTCAAAATTTCCTGGCACTCACGGACTCACTATCACTATATAAACAGAAATTCATAATTTCTGTTGATATAGTGATAGTGATTATTTATTTGTGACGTTATAAAACTTTAACTATCGAGTCATTTCATTTCATTTCATTATCACTCAATAGTCAATAGTCGCATCAGAAACGCATCGATTAATGAACGTTTTAAAAGTAATTTTCAACACACTTGCTCATAAAGTAGCTCTACGTTCACCGCAATTAGGCAGATAATTACACCTATTATTCAAACTGTGACTTTTGTTTTACTATTATTCACAAGTGAATTATAGAGTTTTATTTTTAATTTATTGGTTGAGTTGGTTCCTTTGTTCTTAAAAAAGTTTCGATACAAAAAAGGTCGTATTCAATAGTACAAATAAATTAATATACCTTTTGCTTGCTCATTTCATGCAACTTCGTATTTAAATAGATAATTTCAACTTGTACGTGTTTAATAAATAAAACTTTCACTCAAATATAACTTTTGTTTTTTCTGTAATAAAGAAAACTTGAAATTCCCCATTTTGTACGTGGCTTAAACGCTATCCGCGAAAAGCCAAATAAAACAAACCTCATTCTATAGTCTATGGCCGATTGCCATTTTAAGAAGCGCGCGCATAGGAAAACTGATTAATTTTTCCCGCCATTGCAAAATGCCATAGAAAACAAACCTCATTCTATATAGTCTATGGCCGATCGCACTTGCGCATAGAAAAACTGATTAATTTTTCCCGCCATTGTGAGAAAATTTTCATAACTCGTTTTCACTGTTGAAATTACAGTTATTTATTAATTAAAATTAAAATATCTACAAGTACTAATTATGAAGAAAATTATTTATGTTGTACACCGCCCGATATATGTGAAGCCCTTAAAGTTATGGAAAGTTTACTACCTACCTGAAATATCCAAGGAAAAATATCTATTTTAGTGTTATTTTCTTCGCAAGTGTGTTGAAAAACGTCGTATGATACACGTGTGTATTGATGATTACCGTCCTCGGCTATCTTAAGACCCTCACCTAACGGCTCGGGTCTCAATATCGCCTCAGCGGTAATCACCAACATTACACACTTATACCATAATGTACTATTATCTGTCTATATGTATTTGGTCATAATCAAATTGATATTAGATAGTTTTTATTATTTATCTAACTTGCATAACTATCCTCATATTTCAGTATTATGTTGTTTCTTCTTGTAGTATCTACCGAACGTGGCTAGTTACGGCAGTGAGTTTGTTTCGAAGATGTAGATAAATCTAGTTTTCTTTAGATGTATATCTATGTAGGTAGGTACATGATATGAATGTTTGCGTTCCTAATCAGTGGTAGAGTGACTATTACAACACTCGGATTATCTAGATGTTTAATAACTGTTTCTTCTGCAAAGTTGGCCTACTTGAAATAAACGTTTTTTGGAATATCTACTATGAAACATTCACCAACCTAGTCAACTCGTGGCATATTAACGGAACATGGAATTAACTTTCCCTACCTCAATATGACCTCCGACCTTCCCTTAGCCATACCAGCACCACCAGAAGGCCCTACAATGGGCAATCCAACATCACAATTCGACATAATAAAATTGGAAAGCTCTCACCCCACATCCAGTAGAACCTCAGCTCCTTCTACGCTCACTGAACTAACCGACATGGTAAAGACAATGATAGCGTCCCGCTTCCAGGCCTCGACCAGCCAGATTGCTGGCTAAACAAAATATGAGATCCACCAAAAGCTCCCCTCTAAATATAAATCTAATAAAAAAATGATTCACTACCACCAATCGGTCACATACAAAAACCACGTGAGACTATGGTACTACAAATGGCGACATATTTAACGTTAACGGATGCGATAATTTAACGTTTTCAACGCTATATATAATCACGACACAAAAATATCCATTATAATTGGCGAGTTCTAGTAAATCTTACAACTTCCCTCGAATAGAAGCTAACACTACTGAGATATTTATATTCCGAAAGTTTTCACCCTCGATCGATGCAAAGATTTGCCGTAGGTAATAATTTTATTAAGTATTCATAAAATCAAATAATAGGTTTTCGTAACGAAATTGACAAGGTAAAGTGTTGCCATGAAATTGTGAACTTTACTCGCGACCTGGTTGCGCAAAAACAGGGTAACGGTAGCTTCCGTTCCGTGGCTCCAGAGCAAACGCACACACTAGTCTTAAACTGGACGACGAAAGTAATCGCTTGGTCACTTTCTCCTGAACAGGTCTCTATCTCAGTCTCGCTCCGACACTCGGCCGACTCGCGAGTCACATGCCACAAACGAGTAATACGAATCTCATGCTAAATTATTAGAAAAATCGCTCATCGAAACGTGACTGGCCTCTAAAACGCTATCTTTCCCGGCAACGCGCACGCAACCTTGCGAATTAAGGTTTTGCAATGCCGTTGGCGTATCAAGGAGACTGTAATGTAAGTTTAAATTACAGCTATATTTATCTTTATATTTACCTATGTTTATAAAATTTCCCACACTTTCCTCCTAAATACTTACCCAATACCGAAATAAAAACAAAATATGTACTTTGATAGGTAGATAAATGCTAAACTGTATAACCAAAAAAAAAAACCGATTGGTTTGTACATTCTTTAATCTACCATAACAAGTGAATTTCGCAAAAAGTGATGAATTTGATGAAATCGCGCGCTTGTTTAGTGAAAGGTTCGCCATTTGCCACGAGTTATGTAGCCAGCCATTAAAAATAAAGAACTGGTAAGGCGATGACTTGGCATGCGAGCAAAAAAACCTGAATTGTCGAGTGCGAGAGGGAAAGACGAAGAACCGAACAAGTGCGTTACCCCCGCGAAGATTGTTAACGCATTTATTTTTATTTATTTCTGAACTAGCTGACTCAATCAACAGATAGATAAAATATTTGTGATAAGTTAAAGTCGATATTCATGTATTGTTTTACAAAACTAAAAAACCAGCTAACTTATTTTAGATAGGTAGGGTTTTCTTACCGGTTATCGTCCATTTAGTGGAGTTACTGAGTTTGAGAGGGTGAAAATTTATGTTGTATAAAAAAAATTAAACAAAAACTTGTTAAAATATACTTCTAGTATAGTCTATTTTCATTGCATGTTAGTATTTTTTTAGTGAGATAACTAGTTTTTTTTCAATCCTAATAAAAAGCTGAAAATGCCGATTTCACCGGTTATCGTCCACTAAATCTAGTTATCGTCCACCCTTGTACCTGTTATCGTCCACTGATTTCTATGAGAAATTTACTATGAAAAAGTATGCATGTAATGAGTAAGTAATTGAATATGTAATATTAACACCACTTTAATATGTATTTAATATATATACCAATTAAAATTAACTTCCTGTCCGTCTTTTCGAAATATATGGGTTTTTATTAGTGAACTTATGTTTACTCATACATTATTAAAAAGCCACATAACCGTTTATAAAAAAATTGTTTTCTGTTTTTCGTCTATTCGTAATACTTACTTTTCAAAACAGCTGAACCTATTTTGACAGAACTTTCACAGGGTGATAAAGATCTTTATACAAAGTGATGTGGTCTTTCTACGCATACGAAATAGCGGTCAACTGCTTGTTTTAAAATAAAACAGATAAAAAAACTATTGCCTTGTTAACGCGGTTTATAGAGTCTACAATATGACATAATATCTTTACCAACTTTGCGCCTATCTATTTTGCATCGTCTTTTACCACATCGCACTTACATTATATAAAAGTAGGTACATATAATTTGGCAGCCTCCCTGGCATGGCGCAGGGGTAAGTCTTATTAGTGGAAGGTCCTCTACTTGATTCTCGGCAGAGCAATTTGGTAAATTCAATTTGATAATTTCAAAATTGTCTCTAGTCTAGTATGCCTTACTTCCAAGTCATTTAGCGTTTAAGGGTACGGATTCTGCCGTACCTCTTTCAGGTTATCCCGCATCCATCTTAGACTGCATCGTCACTTAACATCAGATGAGATCGCAGTCAAGGACTAACTTGTAGATGAACAAAAAATAAATTATAGATATGAGTAATAATCAAAATTCGCCTAAATAATAACATAATATTAAAAAATATATGTTTTTCATACAGTTTAAAATATAGGTGGACGGATAACCGGTGCACTTCAGATTCTCTATTTTAAATTTCGTCCACAAATTATAATGATCGACAATACTATCTTAACTTATAAATATATCAAAGTTCCAAGGAGAAACACATAAAATATAAGGTAATTCTTTTGTCAAACAAGTTTAGTTATTTATATTTTTACTAAATCTATTTCTTTTCAAATAATAGCTTGGTGGTCGAAACTTAGAATATTTATTCAGTGCAAATTTAGATATCGTCCACGCGTGATTTTGAAGACCCATAGTTTTATATACAATGAGAAAAAAGTGGACGAAGACTAGTCACTAACTAGTGTATGTGTATAGGATTTGAATTAATAAACTTAATTCCAATTTTGTGCACACCTCGAATGATAACAAGACTACCTAAAATTAAGACGCTAAACCTGTGTTTGACCGCCCGGACGATAACAGGTTTTCTTAAGAAAATAGTGAACTAGTTGTCGTCCACCCCTTTTATTTGTATTCTAATGTAATCAAAAGTAAAAAAACACGTTCACAGTATTTTATGAAACATAAGTAAGTGCTACAAAGAAGAATCAAACTAAATCTTATAGTAAAATGATTAATAACTTCCCGTGATAGTTGAAGCATGCCACTAATTTTTTTGCTCCACACGGCTCGTTTTCATTCCTTAATTGCATACTCAAAATTCGATCGCTTTGTTTTCAAAGAAACTTAAGTGAAATAGACTTTTTTCTTTCTCTGTGTCTTGGTAAGACATTAAAGTTGGCATAGAGATGCATTATTTTTATGTAAGTCTTATAATGTTTCTATTTTTAAGCGTTTCTTAAGAGTGATCCGCTCGGTGGACGATAACAGGTGCGTGTCCGGAAACCGGTGTTCCTACCCTACTTAGTCTATTAAAGTTTTAAATTGAAACAGTGACCTTTTTTTGGCGACGCGGACGACATAATTTCGGTAGAAGACTATAAAAATGTAGCGATCTAGAGAATTAGAGATCTATTATTAAATTCTCGAAACTGGTTTGTCCTCTGCATTTTATCACACTGAACTTTAGACTTTTCTAATTTATTTTAA
Organism: Melanargia galathea; assembly: GCA_920104075.1. Classification (NCBI taxonomy): domain Eukaryota; kingdom Metazoa; phylum Arthropoda; class Insecta; order Lepidoptera; family Nymphalidae; genus Melanargia; species Melanargia galathea. Next base: position 5,722,672 of record OV049855.1, read on the forward strand.
AAATTGCATTTCGGTAACAGGTTCGTTCACTACCGTCAATAATTTTGATGTCCAGAGGCTATACCTACCTATTGCAAATTTTTAACTTAGGTACCTACCTTAATAAAACATGAATAAAACAAATGTACCTATATGTAATTGGGTCTGAACTCTGAGGTTACTTATAGTAGGTATTTGATTATTTACTCTCCATAGTTATTTATTTGGTAGTACAAATATATTTTTTTATACCTAGGTAAATATATCTGACAATTTTTGCAATGTCGAATGATCATTCAAATGAATCATTTACATTCGCCCATCTCGCTAACTTTGACAAGTATTGTTATCTAAATGAGCTAGCAACAGAGTGAGTTGACCTTAACGCTCGAACGCGTGGCCATGAGAACTCCTGAAGGTTGCAGATTCTGCTGTACTGTTGCAACGATTCCGGGTAAGTGTCTTTCGAATGGTCGTCTATTGTTCTAGAGGTTTTTTTCCAGAGGATCAGAGAGAAGTACTTAAAGGTTAATCAATTAGAGATATTTATCTGCGTTTCGACAGAGGCACAACTGTAGGCGTAAAACGAATCAGCCTAGAATCTTTACTGACAGCGTATTTGTGTGAGTGCCGTGCCAATAGGTCGACCAACAGTGTGACCACATTTAAATTGGTCAATCTACTTCTGCAGCTTAAAAAAACTACTGAAATATACCACAGTCTTGGTAAAAAACTACCACAAATCTACCTCACTAATATGATAAAATAGAGATGAAATAAAACTACATATTATATTTCATTAGAGTCTGGCCAACGAAAGTAGGAAATCATAAAATGCCAATAATTTTAAATGGCAGCACCAATTTTAAGTCAAACTTCTGACAACTGTCAGATGTGTGACTGTCAATGTCATTAATATTTTTCAGAAAATCCTTTGAAGTTTTTTTGGTGTTTAGCTGAAGTTTCATGTTCCTTAAGAGACGCTATCCGTGGAAGAAAATATTCTTCCACGGATAGCGTCTCTTAAGGAACATGCCTTGTAAATTGTAATTTGTAAATTGTATTGTATTTGTAACTTGTAATTTGTAAAGCCTGCAATTGCAATAGCAATTGCAGGCTTTACAAAAGGCGTTGTCTCCTTCCGATGATTTTGTCAACCACTTTGAAAATAAAGGGTTTTGCTCCCACTCCGTACGATATTGCTTTCCATATTTTCTTTTCATGGCGTTATATTAAATTACAAAACAAAGAAATATCGATATGTGCTCTTCAGCTCCTAAGTAGGTACGCGTAATCTCGTTTAGTCATTTTAAGTCGTATAAGTACATACATCAAGTTAAAAGTTTACTAATTAGGTACTTACCTACGTATACGTAGGTACGTACGTACTTGCAAACGGGCAAAGAAGATAAACAAAAAAATCTGGCCATCACTAGTCAGTGATGGCCTGTTATGGACGGGGAAACCCCGCCCCGAAAATCTTACTAAACAGAAGGTTGCCATATACTTGATCCAAAATCTACCAAATCTACCGGGGAAAAAATCCAAAATGTGTAATTATACCAAAATCTACCCAACAATTTTTAACTACCACAACAAGCCTTAAATCTACCAAAAAAGTAGAAATCTACCACATGTGGTCACGCTGTCGACCAACCAGTCGACCAGACAACTCTCCCTCCCTCGATGTGTCCTCCGTCTGTTCCCCCTCCCAACCGATTTTCCCCCCCTGCGCCAGTCAGTCAGCGTATGGTCAGCGGCCCGATAGCACGCGCTCTGACTGTGTAAACTCTAAATTCTTTACGTCCTAGTTATTAATTTAAGTGTAGAGTTTAATCTTCTCTAACTAAGTGAGTATTCTCCATGCAATATAACTGTGTTCTAAAAATGATTCATATCACCTCTAGATGTCTATATAAATCACGATTTCTACAACGGCTTTGTCTTGTTACAGGTACCTACTTGGAGCTGGGTGTGAACCCAGATACGGTGTGTGTAGTTTTATGTAACCATATTTTATAATCGTATCGAACAAACACCGTGTTTAATTTTAAGAAACTCTACAGTGCTAGTGCAGTGCGTTATTGGATTGAGGCACTGAAGTGAGTGAAATTTCCGTACGTAAGTGGGCAAGTGAAATTCCTGCACACATAGTGAACTAGTGAAGTGAAGCGACGCTAACTACTCTCCTACTGTCGTGCAAATAAGTGATTTGTGTCATTAGTAAATGGATTTGTAACAGCTTGGACTACATACAACTCAAACAATTCAATGGCAATCGTAAGTATATATTATTTTATCAGCGTCTTAAAAATTATATATAAATTGATATAAATATATTGATTTAAACTCATTGACTTATATATTCATCAATGTTTAAACCAAAGAGTTCCATTTAAACTACTTATTTATTTTTCGATTTCATTGTTTTTTGTGGAATTCCAAGCTTAGCTATAAAAATTATTCGTAGTCTTATCCGCATTAGTTCTGTTTTCTTTGTGAACATCCAATTGGAATAAAGAGTACTTTTAATTTGTCAAAAACAGCTGATTATATTTTAGTGTTGGACACTTGACATTTTGCCAGCTAAAATGCCTATTCTCCTTTCTTTTTTTTTCACTGGGCCTAGTTTTATAGTTAATCGTAGTTAATTTAATTGGATTGAGTAATAAGTTGTTTTGGTAAGTTTTCGTTATCGAATTGCCTTTTATTTTTGAATGACCGAGAATGGCTCTATGTGAAATAATTTTATTTCTGCATTTTCTTAGTATGCCAAAGGAGCAATTTAAACAAATCTTTCGAGAAATATGAATCTTATTCGCAGTATCTTACTTACTTGTTTCTTTTGTACAATCGAGTTTTATTATTAAAAAGTCCAGGTAGCCGTCGGAATCCTATCCCGGAGGTAATAAATTTTAGAATTATTCTATCCTTCGCCCTTCGCGCAGGTGTAGAGTTCGTTCTATGGATGCTCACAATAGCTAGTGAATCATATAGCCTCGTCGATCTCCGTCTATCTAATTTAATATTATGCACCTATTCAGTATAAATTGTTCATTGAATAGCCACGAATAGTTGAGCGAGGCTAAATGGCTAATGACGAGAACAGAGAACATACGGGCGCCATCTTCAGGAAACCGGGAACTGACGCGCAAACTGACCTCGTGTCCAAGTTCATATTTAGAACGCTGTTGACAATTATTTACGATCAAAGGAGTTGTCCAAAAATGGTTTTTTAAATTTGAATGTAATTAACCAGGATGATTTATACATATATTTGGATAGAAATCCAAAAAGGCTTCTATCTTAATAATATACAGATTTATTAAAGACCCCGATTTTGAGAAAAACATTTTTGTTTTGACACATTTATCGACCTTTGCTTGTGAATTTTTAATGGCGCATTTTGATCTTTTGGCATTTAAGCACAGAATTTAAGTGACATTAAAATGACAGTGACAAGTGCCAGATTTGATAAAATAATGATAAAAGTTTTTAGTGTTGCCATCCATTGAAAAATATTTTCTTCAAATAATATTTTTCTTTATTAATTAAAAAATGGGGTTTCCTAATATTATTATTTAAATGGCATAATATAGGTAATTACATATTTTATTCTCTTTCATTTGACGGCAGTTTGGTTCTGGTTAATTGACGCTCAGAATAAAAAACCACCTTCCATACTGAACTGGGACATGTCCTTTAAATTGTATGTACATATACATATATATTTATAGATACTGTTAAATTATTTTTCTAGTAGAGCATGAGTTTATAGTTTTGGTTGTATTATCTTCAATGACCCTCTATGTCACAAGGTCATTGGGTATCTTACTTACTGTAATTCTGTAAAGACCTCCTCTTTACTATTTTTACGCGTGTTAATTAGGTTCTTATTAGTGTTGATTTCAACATAAGCAAAGAATATTTCTTAAGTGTAATTTGTAATCCAATCTTGAATGTTGCTTGGCAACAAAATGGTAGAGCACGTTAAATTCGTATTTTTTGCACGGTTTTCCAAGGCGATCGCATCTGTCGTAAGATTTGTCTACCTCCGTACCAAATTTCATCAACATCACTGTAGGGCCGTGAAAAGCTAGCAGACAGATAGACAGACACACTTTCGCATTTATAATATTAGTATGGACAACGATTAGATATTTAATGAAGATAAATCTTCATGAAGCGGCGTAAGCTCAATTAAATCCTCCAGTCATTAGTCGACTGCATTTCGATTCTCGCTGCTGTTGCAAGAGCTGCTCAATTCCACGTAGAGAGGTGCAGTATAAGCAGTAAGCACACGAGCAGCCGCGCTGCTACAAGTGGGTCAAGGCGCGTGCGGGCGGCCTACGTTTCCTACTCGCCGCCGACACCGCGCCGACGAGGAAGCCGCTCGTTAAATCTACTCGTGTAACAACTAACAACATCAACCCGTTGATATAAAATTCTTCAAACAAGCGATAATCTAAAAGATTTGAAAGTTAAACCGACTTCCCCACACACTTGACAGTCCATATCTTGGGAACTGTTGAACCGATTTTGATGAAACTCACACTGTTCCCTAAGTTGAAGTAAGCCAATAAAAAAAGGATGGTCACAATCCGATTGACAGTTTTTGAGAAATCCACGGACAAACATAAAAATACGTATATTATAATTTTTGTTTGGAAACCCTTATAGATTGCGTGAATATTTTTCAGATCCAAATTCCAATAATATTTCATACATATACTGTCGAATTATAACCTCCTTTTTTTGAAGTCAGTTAATAAAATATTATCGTTTCGTTTTTATAACGTTACTTCGCTTCGCAACGTTGCGGTTTTAACTGTTCTCAATGGGGCGCTTTCGTGCGTAGCTGATCTCAGATTAGCATGCGCAATGTTTTAACGTTTCCTCGGTTATTTAGCTTAATTATTTAATATTCAGTTCCGAGGCTGTTAATCGAGATGTGGGCATGCGAAAACTCTAGCTTTTTCTCAATTGAGCGTCTATTGAGACGCTCAATTTTATTAATTTAGTATTTAAATTGTGACTCAATTACAATGCCTTAGAAACATCGATGTAGAAGGATAAGCCTCATATAATTGCGTGTACGAAAATGCGCCCGAATAGTTCCTTCGCGGCACGCTTTGACACCGATAAACCTGTGAGGTCGGACCAATCACGTTCAAGGATAAGCTAATAAATTAAAATTTCATACTTCGTAAGCCACTCCCCTTTAACCAGAACAAAGTATGAATGGAGTGGCATAGAACATTTATTGTAAAACTTTTATTTTAATACAATTACAGTTAGTAAGCTCCAGTACCTACTTCTTTTGAATATTTCGACATTGGTATACTTAATACTTTAATAAATAATAATTATTTAAAAAAAGATAATTTTAAAATTAAGAAAATTAAAAATTAAGAAAACCCCTGACATTGGCTATTTTGTGGTGGCAGCCATCTTAGATTTACAAATTGCTATTCTACTAGTCAAGCCCTTTCGTTTGATACCCATATTGAGGGAGTTGTGAAAAAATATGTAATCCGCCATTTTGTGGCGGCAGCCATCTTGGACTGATTTTCATCAAACATAGCTAAGAACACTTCGGACTAATTCACCTTTCAAAGAAAAAAAACCGCATTCAAATCGGTTCTCCCGTTTGAGAGCTACGGTGGAACAGACAGACAGACAGACACAGACACACACACAGAGACACGTCACACTTATAACACTTTGTTGTTATTGCGTCGGGGGTAAAAAAGTTTCACTTCAAAAATATACATTATCGACTCCATTCTTTCTAAAACTGAAATTCTACGTAATTTTTGAAGAACATTTTTAATTTTACAAAATTTTTAAAATACACAGCTTATGCGCTGAATTAAATGAGGAAACGATATACTTACACGTGAAATGTCATTCCGTCTCTTTTTTGATGTATTTCGGAACGTTTTTGCAAGATTTAACCACACAGGACGGCATTTTTCCCGAGCAAGAAACACGTGCTATACGTCGAAGCGACGGCGGCCAAATGTAAACCAAGATACTCGACTTTTTCAAATTCGAGTATGTTTGTGAGAGCGTTTTTTTTGCTCGAGGGGCCTATCCTTCTACATCGATGCTTAGAAATCGATTGCTAATGTAACAGTTCTCTGGGGAACTCCCTACTTAGGTTCTAATCTAACTAACTGGGGCTACATTCGATGCTTTATTTTTTTTAATCTACAATGCAGTTGATATCTATTACAATGTCTGTAAAAGGTTCTGATGAGTCAAGTAACGAAAGGTAGAGTTGAGTTTACTAACTAAAGACTATAAAGTGCTGAATAGCTATTGTAATTCAACCTAGGTGTCAATGTTTATTTAATTCACAATTTTGTTGGCAATAATACCTACCTACCTACGCGTAGATAAATCCTTTCAATCGATACTAATATTATAAATGCGAAACTGTGTGTCTGTCTGCTAGCTTTTCACGACCGAAGAGTTTAACCGATTTTGATGGAAGATACAGAGGTAGCTTTCATCCCGGGGACTGACATAGACCACTTTTTATCCCGTAAAATTAAAGAGTTCCCACGGGAAAGGTACATCCGTTTAACACAGCGATTTATACGAAATTTGGTTGGCTTGCGTCCTGAAAATTGACATAGGCAACTTTTATCCCGGAAATCCCACAGGATTTTAAAAAACCTAAATCCACGCGAACGAAGTCGCGGGCATCATCTAGTAAATAATACACACCTACCACGGCACCATGGTAATTCCTTAGGTGACTCATTTATTGTATTCGGAAATTAGCGAGCGTTATTTGGACAACCTCCGATTAATATTGGTTATTCTGAGTAAAACGTTCGGTGCCGATGTTACTCTTTTGTGTTGTCAAGTGTAAAATTTAATAATTTAATCTTTACGATGATGATAATCTGTATTCGATTTCCTTATTATTCATAATTATTTCGGCTGGGTCGATAGGAGTTTGATCACTTCTTCGCCATATTGTTTCGAAATTCAAAAGTTAAAAAAAACAGCCAAGTGCGAGTTGGACTCGCGCACGAAGGGTTCCGTAATCCGTACCATTATCTATAAAATCGGCAAAAAAATCACGTCTTTTGTATGGGAACCCCCCTTAAATATTTGTTTTATTTTGTCTGTGTCCTCATAAGTTGTGTCGAACAGGCATTCTTTTAGTGACTCACTGTAGTAGACTCTCTCATCTTTTGAGGTCATACCGCCCATCACTAATCACTATAGAAAAGTTTTTTAACTTTGACTCCTCCTTTCTAATATCAGAACTTTATAGACTTTCTTCTTCGACCCAATTCTTTATTTGCTCGTCATCATGATTACTATCTACTTGACCTTTAAGAAAGAAGCAATAAATGATGTCCTTACAAGTTATAACATCAAAGGCGCTTCTTGTTACGAAGGAATTAATTGTTTCCTATCGAATATGGAGACGGTTAATATTAATTAACCTTTAAATGGTTTTTACGTTATTTTCGTAATTAATGTGAATTGTGTAATTTGAACAATTTAATTTCAATCTATAATATAATAAAACTGTAACAGATCCAATTCTGTACATTGAAGATATTTTGAAAATTTTTATCGGAGGGCACTCTATAATCGATACTGAATCCAAAACTGCAATTTTTTTCATTTTTGTCTGTCTGTCTGTCTGTCTGTCTGTCTGTCTGTCTGTCTGTCTGTCTATATCTTGGCCGCGCATCACGCCGAAACTACTGAATGGATTCGAATGAAACTTGGTACGATTTGAGTTTATACTCCGAGGTAGGTTATAGGATACTTTTTATCCCGAAATTCAGCACGGTTCCCTTGGGAGAGGGGATGAAAGTTAAAACGTGTATATAGCTGTAATTCATTAACGCGTTATTCGATTTCACTCATTCTTTTTTTGTTAGAAAGGTAGTACTTTAAGTATTGTCCCGTAAATATTTCAAGGTCATACGTTTTTTAGTTTAGAAATGACAGGCATTTATTGGGTTCCAATAACTTGGGTCCCGGATCTTTGTACGTACGGCTTATTTTAAGCTGGCGTGCGTTTAAATTTATGTTTGTAGTTCTGTCTATTTGTTCCAGCTAATCTCCGAAACGGCTGGATCGATTTTAATGGAACTTTCAATGTTATAAGGAGTAACAGGCTACATTTAGTTTAGGTACATAAAAGAATTATGGGATCCGATCCGATCCTATATAAAACCTAAAAACACGCGAACGAAGTCGCGGGGGTCAGCTAGTCCTATATAAAAACCTATATCTACGCGAACGAAGTTGCGGGGTTCAGCTAGTTCAAAATAAGACACTCACCGTAGTAGGTAGTTAGTAGTGGGTCACGCGATAACGATTAGGTATATCTGTTTTTATTTTAGGTCAAGGATTTCTCGATATAAGGTTTTGTTTTCTTATGCAGAACAATATTATACAAACTTTTTCTATCTTCTTTTTCTTAATATAATTTGTACCTGAATCCCGGTAAAAATATAATCTCTGGTTAATGTATACAGTAATGTACATAATATGCGCTCGTCCAAATGGACTGTATTAGTGTATTGTTCTCTTTAATCACTGGTTTCGTACCTACTGCCCTATATTATATTATTTTTAAATAGATATTCAATATTAACGGGTAGTTCGTGTTCGTGGTCAGAGGACGGCTATAATTAGTTATTTATCTGAAACGGAACCTCGTTGATGATAATAATTATACGTTATAAATTCTGAAATGGGAATAACAAACGTAAACACATAACTCAAGCTGGTCTAGTTGGTTCGCAGTGTGATGTAGGTCTTCCGTGACCCACATAGATACCCGCTATCGTTCAGGCGTAGGTACAAGCGTTATACCTATGAAGATAACGCCCCACCGCTTTCTCTGACATCAATTTCGTAAATTGCGCTTTGTTTACATTCTTTTGTGTTACTAATAGTAGGAGATCCCACCTTAGAAATTTCTACCCTCATCTGTTATTTAAACGAATTATATGTCAAATGAAAGATTATTTTATTCTTAATCGAACCGTATTTGGTTGCCTGGTCAAAAGTGGTGCTAAATCATGGTTGCCTGGATTTTAAGATATAAAATGTTCGGTGCGAGTGTTGAAAGTGACAGAAAAGTGTTGCGCGCGCAATTTCATTTGACAGACAAAGATGCAGTGAGGCAGGCGTGCACTCGGCAGGTGCTTAGTCTATACATAGATTAAAACCATAGACTTTCTGTGCCTGTCCATTAAAGATATTTACAAAAAAATAAGTGAGTGACGTAAGGGATAAGTAATAAAACGTAAAAAAGCTGTTTTTGAAAATTTTGTCTGTTTGTCTGTATGTTTGTGCATGTATTACGCAAAAACTACTGAATGGATTGAAATGAAACTTGGCATGATTTAAGTTCATACTACATAATAGCATATAGGATACCTTTTATCCCGAAATTCAGCAGAGTTCCCTTGGGAGAGAGGATGAAAGTCAAAATACACATTTTGACTTTCATCCCCTCTTCCAAGGGAACTGTGCTGAATTTCGGGATAAGAAGTATCCTATATGCTATTATGTAGTATGAACTTAAATCATGCCAAGTTTCATTTCAATCCATTCAGTAGTTTTTGCGTAATACATGCACAAACATACAGACAAACAGACAAAATTTTCAAAAACAGCTTTTTTACGTTTTATTACTTATCCCTTACGTCACTCACTTATTTTTTTGTAAATATCTTTAATGGACAGGCACAGAAAGTCTATGGTTTTAATCTATGTATAGACTAAGCACCTGCCGAGTGCACGCCTGCCTCACTGCATCTTTGTCTGTCAAATGAAATTGCGCGCGCAACACTTTTCTGTCACTTTCAACACTCGCACCGAACATTTTATATCTTAAAATCCAGGCAACCATGATTTAGCACCACTTTTGACCAGGCAACCAAATACGGTTCGATTAAGAATAAAATAATCTTTCATTTGACATATAATTCGTTTAAATAACAGATGAGGGTAGAAATTTCTAAGGTGGGATCCTAGACCATAAACATGCCAAAAAACTCGGTAAGTGTAAATTAATAAGAAACTTAATCGGGATTCGGGCTCATCATAAAAAAAAGTAAAAACATTTTGATTTTTGTTACACCACCACACCACAATATGTTTAATGTGGGAGTTTTTTTTTTATTCAACTGTTAGCCATTGACTGCAATCTCACCTGATGGTGAGTGATGATGCAGTCTAAGATGGAAGCGGGCTAACTTGGAAGAGGTATGTATGTAATATACCCCTGATCGGTTTCTACTCGGCATCGTACTGGAACGCTAAATCGCTTGGCGGCATGGCTTTGCCGGTAGGGTGGTAACCAGCCACGGCCAGACCAGAGACAATTTAGAAATTATAAAATCCAAACCCCTGCCGGGAATCGAACCCGGAACCTCCCTCTTATAAGACCACAGCGCTCACCACTGCGCCAGGGAGGTCGTCAAACATCGCAATCGACCGTAGCACACGACCATAGTCGATGGTAAGTGGTATAGTCATGTGGCGGTCCCCACTCCCCACATCAAACATTAGATGGCGTTAATGAACCGCATACTCTACAAGTCTACAAAATTCGCGCTGCGATAAAGCAACATTGGTACTACAAACTACTAACTAGATGTCGCCATGCGATTTTTTTATCTCGCTATCAGAATTTTCTGACCTGCTAGGCTGTGGTAGGCAGATTTCCCGGTTATTAGGGTTGAGCGCACAAGGGTGGTTTTACACCCGCGAGGCGATATGCAAGTGTTATTTTAAACCTGACAGAATTTCTATACAAAATCTGTCAAAACTCAAAACTTTAATTTAGTCATCAGTTAGGTACCTACTTGTTTAATTTTTTTGGTGGAAAATCCGCAGTTTTTTATGACGAAGTAAATGACATGTTTAGTAATTGTTGACATTGTAGACTCAATTGACGATTCAAAAGCACTTGTAAAAGTTTATTTGAATAAAATAACTTTTCTTTACTTAAAAAACTTTATTCTATTGAAAGCTGGTCGTTGTAATTGACATTTAACAGTCACGTGCGAACTATAATAAATTATAATTTATGTCTACCATGCACAATGCACATATTATACCTACTGTAGGTAGTATATGGGTTCTTGTTATTGTGTGTATTATAAGCGGATAAATGTAGCTGACTAGACGCTTAGGTATTAAATAAATAGGTAGATTTTTTCTTTATTTACAATCTTAGCTGGTTTAGGTACATATTAACTATCGCCTCTATCGGGTTACCCACGTTGAACTCACGTGCATCACTGCATGGTAGTAACTAGTAGACATTTAAAAAACTACAGCGTACTTGACAGACGTAGACGTATACGTGTAAAAACAAAAAATATTTTTATATTTTGCAGTGGATGGTGGTCAGTTTTTTGAAAAGAAAAAAAAATTGGATTAGAGGATTATTGTAAGACATCGCCTCAGTGAAGTATCATATGAGTTAAAGATGTAACTGAACTAGTTCTTTTGTATCGCCCCACCTCATGAAATACTTGCTTTTTCAAAATTTTAATGGAAAAAACCATATAAAGGTGCACTCAAGGAATGCAGTAATATATGATTTTTTTAAATATACTTATCAGAAGATCCGATACAGACTCCGATACTTATCAGAAGGTGGTGAAACAAGCCTTAAGGGCTTGTTTCAACACCTTGTTTCACATATCGGATAGCTATCTCCAACTTTTGTTCTTTGTCACTAAAGTAAGAAAGTGAAAAAACTTACGTGTAGGCTATCCGAGACTTATCAGAAGGTGGTGAAACAGGCCGTGAATATTTTTATTTCAATATTTGGCGTGACCCGAAATAATTAATTTATAAAATTAATTCAACCTTAAAATGACATTATTAACAGAATTATGGAATTCAGCATAATGTGGTGGCCTGCATCGACATAACATTGACTTTCACAAATGTCTGATGTAACTTGGCCTCGGGCGTGCGGAGTGAACGATTAGGTAAATGTTGCGACGCGCGCTTTCACCGCACTTTCACCGACCGCGCTACTTCCGCGTCGCGACGCCGCCAGGGCTGCCTCTCGCTCGAATACTCTGGTGCGCTTTCCAAACCATAGTCGTAAATATTTGAGCCGTGATATCCTTCTGTAACCAGGCATTTTCCTTGCATAATTAGTTGAAAGCGTTTACATGTTTTGGTGTTACATATTATCACATATTTGAAATATTGTATCTTCCTTTTTTTAACAGTCTAAGCAGCTCCAAATCCTTCCACATTCTCTGCAGCACCGTACTATTCGTCAGCGCAGCGGTCTATCGAGGCTATTCTTGCTCAAATACATTGACTGGACTGACTGGCTTTCATATTATGATTAATACCCGAACTTATTAATAGAAATGAAAAAAATGTGTAACCATAAAATAAAACTAGTTTTGTTACAGTAGGTAAATTATTTAAACTATTAATTTATGTATTTAACTTGATGGTTACAGCCCTATTCACCCACTTGATTTCCACCGCTCGAGCTCGAGCTCGTTCGATCGCACAACTCATTACGTGTTTACTGCCGCTTTTCTGTTGGATAGGTAGGTACCTACTTGCCTTTGATTTTGCTTCACATTTTTGCGCGAGTGCAGCGGCGAGGCTTCAACGTGCGGTTCGCAGTGTGATCGCCTATATTATGTAGTTCCTTGCAATTTCTTCTATGAGCCAGCCAGAGAGAGATATTTAAAAATTTAGTACAAAATAGACAATACAAATGATACTCACAACTCACAATATTCAAGAAAAACGGGCCATTTGGCTACTTTTCGTTCAAAATCGATTGTCAAATTTTAGTAATATTTTATACAAGCGGACACCCGCGACTTCGTTCGCGTGGATATATATTGGTTTTTAAAAAATCCCGTAGGAAACGTTTTGTTTTTCCTAAGCTTCTTTGAGCTAAAAACTGTAAAAAATTCACCAGTTATTATTTTGCAAAAATCTTCAATGTACAGATACGGCAAGTCTATGATTTTATTATATGTATAGATTGTCATAGTAGTAATTTCTGGAGATTTAATAATATCTCCAGATTTAATTTTGGTCACGATAGCCAATCTCACCGGAAACTAGCAAACTATGCAGGCGTCAGCGCACATGTTTGTGCGCTAACAGCCACAAATGAAGCCACATTTCAATTCAGTCACAACTCGCCACGGCCCATGACCGCAGAGATGAAGCGCAGGACCGACATTTTCACGTGTTCTCCGAGGCACGGTGGTGCAACAGCGCCAATTTCAGGCTACTTCTGAAAAGCTATTGACAGAAAAACCCAACAAATATTTTGGACTAGACTTACTAGACACGATCCTAAGTCTAATGAGCTAGCCACTGAAACAGTTAGATCTGTAGGTAATACAGATCGGAAGTGTTATAATTAAGTCCAATAAGATAACACAATACATTTTGTCCCACAATCGTTTTGATATATTATAAAGCAATTAAGCTATCTTGTACACAAACATGTGATATTGTTAGACAATTGACCTGTCTACACTAATTTATTTTGATAAATGTTTATATGGGTGGGTCTTATTGACGTTTTCAAACCTGTTGATGACATACACGCGATAAACTTCCATTCTAGATTGATTTAAAGTGAATATTCAATTTTATCTGGGTAAACGACAATAATTATAATGTGTATAAAACGCAGCAAGTAAATAAATATCTGAATACCAACGTACGGAGGAATAAAAGATATTCAAACATATTACATAACTAGCTTTTCCCCGCGGCTTCGCCCGCGTGAATTTCGGTTTTTCACAAATCCTGAGGGAATCGTGGATTTCTGGTTCCCGTTCCTGCTCCCTTTTCCAACCTTTATACTTACTTTCAAGGTAGCTTGCTATAGTGATCTACCTATAGCTGTAGATTTAGGTTTTTTCAAAACCCCGTGGGAACTGTGGATATTTCCAGGATAAAAAGTAGCTTATGTTTTAAGTCAGGGCATTATCTATCTCCATTAAAAATTTCAGCCAAATCTGTTCAGAAGTTGCGACGTTATAGAGTAACAAACATCCAAACATCTCAGCCGCTGCAATCGCTTCAAGTTTTCGACTTAGGCTGCTAGAGGGCGCTGCAATCGTTTTTTTTACATTTTGAATGATAGCTGCTAGAGGGCGCTGCGATCGTTTTTAGTTTCCAGTTTTGGTAGCTAGATGGCGCTGCAATCGGGTTTTTAGTTTCCAGTTTTGGACGCAAGAGGGCGCTGCAATCGTTTTTTAATTTTCAGTTTTGGCCACCAGAGGGCGCTGCTATTGCTTCAAGTTTCCGGCTTAGGCCGCAAGAGGGCGCTGTGATCGTTTTTAGTTTCCAGTTTTGGCCGCAAGAGGGCGGTGATCGTTTTTAGTTTCCAGTTTTAGCCGCAATAGGGCGCTGCAATTGTTTTTTTAGTTTCCAGTTTTGGCCGCCAGAGGGCGCTGCAATTGTGTTTTTTAGTTTCCAGTTTTGGCCACCAGAGGGCGCTGCGATCGTTTTAGTTTCTAGTTTTAGCCACCAGAGGGCGTTGCGATCGTTTTTAGTTTCCCGTTTTAGCCGCAAGTGGGCGCTTTGGTCGTTTTTAATTTCCAGTTTTGGCCGCAAGAGGGCGCTGTGATCGCTTCAAGTTAGGCCGCCAGAGGGCGCTGCAATTGTGTTTTTAGTTTCCAGTTTTGGCCGCCAGAGGGAGCTGCGATCGTTTTCAGTTTCTAGTTTTGGCCGCCAGAGGGCGTTGCGATAGTTTTTAGTTTCCAGTTTTGGCCGTAAGCGGCGCTGTGATCGTTTTTTAATTTCCTGTTTTGGCCGCAAGAGGTCGCTGTGATCATTTTTAGTTTCCAGTTTTAGCCGCAATAGGGCGCTGCAATTGTTTTTTAGATTCCAGTTTTGGCCACCAGAGGGCGCTGCAATTAGTTTTTTAGTTTCCAGTTTTCGCCGCCAGAGGGCGCTGCGATCATTTTTAGCTTCTAGTTTTGGCCACCAGAGGGCGTTGCGATCGTTTTTAGTTTCCAGCTAGAGGGCGCTGCTATTGCTTCAAGTTTCCGGTTTAGGCCGCCAGAGGGCGCTGTGATTGCTTCAAGTTAGGCCACCAGAGGGCGCTGCGATCGTTTTTAGTTTCCAGTTTTGTCCGCCAGAGGGCGCTGTGATCGCTTCAAGTTAGGCCGCCAAGGCCGCTGCGATCGTTTTTAGTTCCCATTAAAACTTTCATCCCCTATTTTACCATCCTTAAAAGAAGATTTTTCAAAATAAAATATACAGAGTTTTATTATTTAAAACTCATAATCTAAATGCCGATTTTCAGGTCTGTAACTTTAAAAAATAGGACTTTCATAAAAACTTTCATCCCCTATTTTACCACCCTTAAGGGAAGATTTTCCAAAATAACATACAGGTTTTTATCAATTAAAAATTTTAATCTAAATGCCTATTTTCATATCTGTAACTTCAAAAACATAACCTTCCTACCCCCATTTTACCCCCTTAGGGGAGGATTTTCGTGAAATATTTTCTAGGTTGATGTCAAAGCCCTAGAATTAACCTACCTTCCAAATATCAAGTTGATAATAGCAAAATTATAATTAAAACTTCCCATTAAAACTTTCATCCCCTATTTTACCACCCTTAAGGGAAGATTTTTCAAAATAAAATATACAGAGTTTAATTATTTAAAACTAATAATCTAACTGCCAATTTTCAGGTCTGTAACTTTAAAAACATAGGACTTTCATACAAACTTTCTACCCCCATTTTACCCCCTTAGGGGAGGATTTTAGGGATATTAAATAGCCTATAACCTGCCCCAAAAGTTGGACTACCAAATGCAAAAAGAATTTTTCAAATCCGATAGGTACTTCCAGAGATTAGCGCGTTCAAACAAACAAACAAACAAACAAACAAACAAACTCTTCCGCTTTATTATATTAGTATAGATTTAGCTAGTTACTGACAGATAGGACAAAATAAATAGTCATAAGTCAAGAAATAAGGTAAATGGGATACATTTGACCCAGTCTACAACTGTTATAGTTTCATGTAATTTCAGTTTTTTTTTAAATAGCGAAATGTATTTTGTTATGTTGATGTTATTTTCTGAACACAGTGGTATATGTATATTGCAGGCTTTTTAGTGAAAAGAATAATACATCTAAATGGAAATCTTCTGCCCAGTATCCGCTCTATCCTTCCAATCTCTTTTGTTATACTCAAACTTAGGCTCAAACCGTGTAATGAAAGTATCTATCTATTTTTAATCGTATTTTTTGAATCCATAATGATTTGACGATTCAGTAAAACAGAAGGATGAAATTTTATTCTCCGAAACGGCGAATTCCGCTGTATTCTGGTTTCTGAGTAACAAGGCACTCACAATGAATCATCAATACGGGCTATCAACTGCGATTCGTGTAATTTATATAATACTGAAAGATTACATTATTTTGATATTCTAAATTTAAATCTAGAATTCAGTTTGCTTAGAAATGGGCGTAGCACTGATAGTGACTGTTTTTCTTAAAATTTATGTTTTTATGCGCATATTATATTTATGTATTAATTGTTAGTTGTTACTTATTATTTTATTAAATTTATTTCTGTCTCTGGTTCCCGAATGGCCTGAATGCTCCCCTTGCACAGTAATCAGGTTGAAGTCGTTTTGCCGGGCGTTACACTCTAGCAATATAACAACTCTCTGGGTGTAAATACGCCTACTTTTGTATAAAATTTAAATGAATAATAGAGCGTATACAATGGGTAAATAACGTATTTAGAGCGAGCGGTCGCGGCGCGGCGGGGAGCGACCGCCGACATTGGCCCGGTGACCCACTATACAGTTTCGCCGGCTCGTTTGCACAACTATGATCTCTATCGAGTCGCTGGTATATTAGGTATCTGCCGTCAGCGATTTTCATATCGATTTGCGTAATCGTTCCGTTGCTTGAACTCCGGAACTACAATGGTATGTTTTATGCATTCTGAATTATGAATACGTTATGTGTGGTTACGGTGTTGTATTTTATTTACAGCTGCCAGACTTTTCGAGCGATTTTATTTAGGTACCTAGGTATATCAATTAAAATTGTTTATTAAACAGAATTTAAGAGAAAGCCCCAAAAGCAACTGCAAAAGACTAAATTACTATAATTCGTGATTTTTTATCTTTCCCGACACTATAGAAAAATAAAAAATATATACGAATTATACCTAGTAATAAATAAATAATCTTCGTCACCTTCGTCGTCACACTGGATAACCATTGCTGGACAAAGGTCATTCTAGAAGTAATTTCTACTGTCCATTAATATCTTGCCACTTGTAAGTTGTGCCCTGTGGCCCCTTCCCTTCGATTAGTTTATATAATATATCGTCACAGTAATATCGTACATATGGAGTTTTGGTAATAGTAAATAGGTGGTTGGCGTTTTTGGACTGAGATAGGTATCATGAGATAGGTTAGAGCTCTCAACGAGCGATATCGCCACATTCGTCTTGTAAAGCCTGAAACAAACACACCGCGGGACGGAACGTGTCCAACGCGGCTCCTATAGTACACAACTTCAGTTAATCTATACTAATTCTAGACTTAACCTCGATTAAATGCAATAGTGTACTGTGTACCCTTTAATTAGCTTTAGACATTTTTCTAATCATGACAATTTATTAAGTACGCGGTAAAAAAATAATTAAGTCAAAGTCACTTTCACGGATCATCACAGAAAAAATGATGACATGAGGTCATTTTTAGTACCGAAATTATATCGACTTAACGAACACTGCGAAGAGCGCGATAGTGGTCATAGCGCGCTAGCAGTGTGACGCCCTAAACAGTGTCCTGTATTGTATCAGTATCATTGCGACATCTCGTCGTATAGTATCCGTCGCGCGTCATGTGTGTTTCAGGCTTTAGGGTTTAGCTAACGTAATTCACCGACCGGTTTTGGTATTGCTCAAAATAATTCTCGAGTAACCAGCTATTGACCCACTGACACACAAACCGTGGAAGGAAAACGAGTCGGTTGCGTGTCGCCATCGACTCACGGCTAACGGGCGGAGTGAGTGCACGCCGCACGACGCACGACGCACGACGTTTGCGATGCCACTGGCTAAGGAACAGGAAGTTATCTCAAGTTTATTTGCTCGTTAAGTGCGAGGATAATCCTATTCAAATGCTAATTAGGCGCGGTCTTGCGCCGCCAGTGGGGCTAACTTAGTTACTTAGTTACCAACTGAAAGTTATAGCCACCGAATAAGTTCGATATACATTGCTGATTTACTGTTTGAAAATATAAACAGTGATTTCATTTTCACACATTAAAACAGCAATGTATATCGAACTAATTCGTTGGCAACCATTTTCTGTTGGTTACTAAGTTAGAGAATAGCCCCACTGGTGACTTAACTCGCTACTTCGTTGTGTTAGCAACATTGTTATATTACGTTTTGTGAGCGAAATTAGCTGGAGGTGTAAGTCTGTAAGATGTCTTTTAGCATTTGATAAGAGTTTAAATTGGAACGATTAATGTCGTGCTGGGGAGAACAATATGCTGTCTACAACACTGTTATTTTGAAGAAAATGCCTTTGTTTGATATCGATACAATTCACAACGCAATACATCAGTTAGATACGTTAAAAAGTAAACAACAACCAACCGTGCATTAACAAACTCATTTGTGTTGGACAAATTCCAATCTCACAGCGCTAGTTGTTTCAAACGAGATCTTAAAATAGTCGCAGGTATTTTATCGCGACCTATTTACGCTGAGACATTGGATGGCATAGGCGTCCTTTATAATGAATCTAATGATCTATAGTGCTATTAGGTTCTTAGAAAATGTTAATAGTTTTTTGAGTGGCTTCTCTATTCGCGAGGACTTGTTTATGAGCTCCGTAGGAACTTTGTAATCCTGGGAGGTGATTCCGAATCGAATAAGCTATCGCTCATATTTTTAGGACCTTTATCTCTATTTTTCACGTTTTTGAACTTGTTGACCAGTCTAAGTATGACGTAAGTACTTCATACACTTGTTACGTTTCGTATACGCATATGCGGAGTTTACGTCGCGCAAATCTGAACAACTAGGTACTCGTAGATATTATGTAATAAAAAATAAACATTTTAGGCTTAATTTTTATTACGTAATATCTACCATCAGCCCCATGCTAAAAAAACCAAGTGTGTCGAGTTTTTATTGCCCAATACAAGGATTACTAGCAACAATTTAAAGATAAGTGGTCAGCCATTGAAAACTGAGAACACAACTGTGTTCTTGGGAATAACCCTAGATGCAAAGCTTCAATGGGGCACCCATATAGCAACACTTGCTGGCAAGCTTAGCTCTGCTGCTTACGCTGTTAGGAAGATTCGACAGTTAACAGACGTAGAAACTGCAAAAGTAGTTTATTTTGCATATTTCCATAGTATTATGTCGTATGGAATCTTACTATGGGGTAAAGCAGCTGATATTGAAAAAATTTTCGTTTTACAAAAAAGGGCAATTCGCGCAATTTATAATTTAAAACCGCGGGATTCCCTTCGAGAGAAATTTAAAGAAATAGGTATTCTTACAGTAGCTTCTCAATATATTTATAACAACATAATTTTTGTTAAGCAAAACATTCACAGTTACACTAAAAAGTGTGAATTACACGATAGGCAATTAAGAAATAGAAATAGACTCGTGATTCCTCAATTACGCCTCAAAAAGGTCCAAAGGTCGTTTGTGGGAATGGGCGTAATGTTCTATAACAAAATTCCACAACAAATCTTAGATTTGCCTTTACACAAGTTTAAGAATTCTATTAAAAGTGTGCTCATGAAAAAAGCATATTATACAATTGAAGATTATATAAATGATAAAAAGCATGGATTTAATTTATTCGCTTTATACGCTATTATAACTTGAGGAGTATTCGATTATTGGTGTTCAATTCGATGCTTTAATCATGGGTAGCCTAAGTATGTCACGCTCTCTTTAAACATTTCTGTGGTGGTGTCGTGTGGTGCGGGTTGTTACGTTCCCCCAAATATGGTTGAGCGAAGCAATGGCTGGATCATGCGTCATGCTCGTGAACGGGTGCCGCCGTCGGAAATGGGGCTACTTTTGTCTGCCCTTTTTGACGTGTAGAATAATTGTAAGCACCATTCCGAACCAGTGGTAGATTCATTTGTCGATTCAAAAGCACTTGTAAAAGTTTATCTGAATAAAAAATATGTCTTAGACTTGCCTTTACACAAGTTTAAGAACTCTATTAAAAGTATGCTCATAAATAAAGCTTATTATACAATTGAAGATTATATAAACGATAAAAAAGCTTGGATTTAACTCGTTCCAGCAATGCGCGAGACGGCATTTCAATCATGTACATTAATAATAATAATTGTTATAATGTTATTTTTAAAAAAAGAGCAACAGCCGAGTTTCTTGCAGGTTCTTCTCGGCTGGAACTGCATTCCGAACCTGTGGTAGATTCAATTGACGATTCAAAAATACTTGTAAAAGTTTATTTGAATAAAAATTTTTTCTATTCTATTCTATTCTATTCATGAGTCACGACTTCGTCCGCTTGGTTTCGGGTTAAAAAAAATTCTTCAGAAAACATTTTTACCATCCCTTTTCACCCCTTTAGGGATGAAATATCAAAAAGGTAATTTTTATGGGTTATCATAACTCTTAATAATAAAATATGTACAGTCGACTCTCGATAATTTGACACTCGTTAATTTGAATCTTTTGATAATTTGAACTTTTTCCCGGTCCCTTGAAAAACACTCGATAAATTGAAAAAAAAAAAAAAAAAATACTAATGGGTCCCCTCGGTAATTTGAAGTTCAATCTTGCCCGCCAACATTCAATAATTTGAAATCCGGGCTTCCATACCTACTCTCTGTAATTTGAAGGGTTTATATCATGCACAGACCTATCGATAGTTTACACTTTACATGAATGAGATAAGAGTCATTTGCAGTTCATATTTCAGTCTTCGTTCAAACGTTAAAGTGAGTCACAAGTGACGATTACCTCTCAGCTCTCACCACTATACGAAAATTCATTGGACAATGATAGATTGAAGGCTCAACTCAACCGAAAATTATGGACTATTGGTTATTTAAGCTCTTGTCATTTTGAACCATTTTTGAACTCTTGGTAACCTGAAAGTTTTCTCTGGTCCCTTGAGTTTCAAATTATCGAGAGTCGACTGGTATATATTCATAAAGCTGAGAATTTTATGTAAGTAATTGTGAAATACTCGTTGGTTGTCCGCAATTAGCAACACTGTTCTGAGATGAGTCGACGAAGGTTGATTTCGAGGAAATAATTAATTAATTACTGCAATTA
Organism: Melanargia galathea; assembly: GCA_920104075.1. Taxonomy (NCBI): domain Eukaryota; kingdom Metazoa; phylum Arthropoda; class Insecta; order Lepidoptera; family Nymphalidae; genus Melanargia; species Melanargia galathea. Next base: position 5,744,008 of record OV049855.1, read on the forward strand.
GAATTTTAATTCTCGCTAATGTACAACAGTGTTGTAAAGGTTAAGTAATGTCCAATTAGTTAAGTACGTATACAGAGTGTTCGGTAAATAGTGGCCGAGGCTCTTGAGATTTATCTATAACTAGTAGGGCGCTTGGCTGCGCGGCCCGCTAAAGCGGACCGCGGGGATTTCAGTATTATTTTTGTTTTAGCAGCCTCCGCCTTCTTCTATCATTTTCAGCATATTTAACCCTGGCCGTGCTCCTCATCCATTTTCCAAACCCTCGATCATCATTACTCTCCAAATTTTTTTCTCCGAATCATTTGCCAGAAGGAGAGTTCTTTCATAAAAACAAATTTTGAAAAGGAACCGTATCAAAGTCTTGTATAGTTTCCCAACTTATAGTCTCTTCAATATTCGTCATATACTTATTTTGTGTGAAAAAAATAAATTTTGCCATCTTGATTTTTTTCTGTTCATTAAATTGTAGATCTTTAGTTCTTGATCATCTTTTGCCAAGAAACTACTCTTCCATCTTTTATACTTGGTGAGATAGACACCGACGAAATTTGTATAGCCGCCATCTTGAATCCGCCATTTTGTTTTGTTTCAGCTCAGTGCCAATTGGATGAGGTTTTGAGTAATTTTTGTTTGAGCACCTCCCATCTATCTCCGATACCATGCCCGGGCTCCTCAACCATCTTCCAAACCCTCAATCATCATGTCTTCCCATATTTTTCATTGAGAGTTCTCCAAAGAACTGCATCAAAGCCTTGCATAGTTTACAACTTTTAGTCTCTTCAATATTCGCTATACATTTTCTATGGAAAAATAAATTCCACCATTTTGAATTTTTTTTCTATTCATCGGGTAGACCTTTGGATCCTGATCATCTTTTGCGAAGAAACCACTCTTCCATCTTTTATACCCTCCGAGATGGACACCGACGAAATTTGTATGGCGGCCATCTTTTTTTCGCCATTTTGAATTTTTTTTCAGCTCACTGCCAATTGGATGACGTTTCGAGTGACATTTGTTCGAGCACCCTCCACCTATCTTCAATATCTTAAGCGTGCTCTTCACCAGTCTTCGAAATCCTCAATCATCAGCTCTCTCCATATTTTTGTTCCGAATGAATTTTTGTCCTCTATATGAAACCATTTGTGAAAAAAAAATTTTTCATACAAAATTTTACAGGAGGGGTGATCAATCAGTGAGTCAGTCAATGAATCAGCACGAGCAGCTATATATATATTAATTTGCTGTAGATAACAAATTCTATCCAACCAAGTACATACAATGTTTTCACTGTATATGCTGTATTTTCAACTATTTCTCAAATAATGTGGCATCTGAAAGTGTTCAAAACTGAAAAACCTAATCCTGTTTTTGTAATCGCGCAGTCGGGAAATACATAATATCTATACCTAGTATACATATGTCTATGTATACCTGAATGCCTAGTTTAAAAATTGCACGTTCCACTACCAAATAAACATACTGTAGTCTACTCGTGTGCTGTATTATAGTGAAGATGTGTGGTATTATTATATTATACCTATGCACCACTTACGTGTACGAGTAATTATTATTTGTAGGTATACATATTTATCGCGTGCGTTAAATATATCGCCTGCCAAGCTTCCGCATACCGACGCGTACGAAATTAGAAAATTCTCTTTGTGCTCGTTTCACGACCACTTTTTAAGGTTATATTCTCACGAGTTTCGCCATACAAATGAATTACACTTATTAATCTTATTATTCTGATATCTTTTATAATCTAAAACTAAGCCAGATATATTATATCGATTTATCTCTTCATTATCTTTCGGACAACAAAGCAAAGAGTAAAATTATATCGAAAGCTGTTATGCTTTCAGCCTTTCGGAGCCGGTAGTAGGTAGTATCTTGACTTAACAATTTTATCGTAAAGAGCCTCATGTTAACCTATATGAAATAAATCATTTTGAATTATATGAACCTTAAAAATCGCTATTAAAATCTAAATCCATCAGCTAGTTTGGTAACAACCGTTATCCTTAGAATTGAGATCGTACTTTACTCTGTCATTATCACTTTTTCCGTTTTTTCTCAAATAAGAAAGAGAAAAATATCATCTTACGATAGCAATAACCATTAGCTAGCAACATTAAATAAAAAAATAATGTATCGATGTAGCAAACAAATACAGGAAGGCGGCCGTTTGCAATCAACAATGCGATGCGGATCTAATTATAGAGGGCGCTAGAGCGCGCGTTGAAAAATAGAACACGGTAAATGGGCCACAGGCGCGCCCGCGCAACGCTGCAGAAGTATATACAATATACATACTAACTGATGCTCGTATTATGACTTTTTCCACGTGGATTTAAGTAAAAAAAAAGATTTCATCATACAAATTTTACCATCCCTTTTTTACTCCTTTATAGGGATGGAAATTTAAAACATCCCTCCTTATTGCTCCTCATATATTTCCTCCTGTCAAATCTCTAGGTCCAACGGCTTAGGTTAGGCTGGGTGCTGTTTGTCACTCAGTCAGTAACGTTACTCTTTTATCTATACTTAATATTGTAATGCTGAAGAGCACACGAGTAGATAAGTACAGAGGGGAAGCTTCTACAAGCGGTCCGCTGTAGGTACACTCACACATATGCGCACGTTTGTCACCAACTGTACCGGTTAGTGGAACGAGCGGGCGTCCGTGAACCGTTGGTGAGTGTGTTTGTGTGAGTGTACCTACAGCGGGCCGTTTGTATGAAACTTCCTCTCTGTACTTATCTACTCGTGTGCTGAAGAGTTTGTTTGTTTGAACGCGCTAATCTCAGGAACTACTGGACCGATTTCAAAAATTCTTTCACCGTTGGATATGTACGTGATCCTTGAGTGCTATAGGCAATATATTATGTACCACGGGCGAAGCCGGGGCGGACCGCTAGTTGGTTATAAGAGGATAATAATATAATATACATATTACATATACCTACAAGGTATTTTATTTATGCGTTACGTCTTATTGTTTTCACATTGTAATTATGTATGTACATGATTATTATCTATATTATGCTTATATTTCTCAATATAAGTATGAGATATCCAAAAACTTGTAATTGTTACTGAAACTAACATAAAAAAATAAACATTTGGTAAGCCTGTTTGATCCAAATGAATTTGACAAAGACCATTTGACCGAACGGGCAACGGCCTCATAATCGTTAACATGATAATATTGCCCTTTGCGCGCAGCCATTTGAGGGTCCGACACTCCGACCTTTACCCCGAGATCCCTTTTCTAATAACAGATCTTCGATTGAGGGCGATGGCCTTGTTTAACAAGCTTTACTATAGTAAATTCTTACATATTCAAATAAAATTGTAGCTGTTTTCTTTCTCTGCATGCCTCGTGGAACATCTATATCTATATCTATCTATCTTCTATCTATCTATACATATAATAAAATCGTAGACTTGCCGTATCTGTACATTGAAGATTTTTGCAAAATAATAACTGGGGGATGTTAGAGATAAGTAATAGAACGTAAAAAAGCTATTTTTGAAATTTTTGTCTGTTTGTCTGTTTATCTGTTTGTCTGTTTGTCTGTATGTTTGTGCGCGCATCACGAAAAAACTGAATGGATTGAAATGAAACTTGGTATGATTTAAGTTCATACTACGGACTACGGAGTAACATATAGGATACTTTTTATCCCGAAATTCAGCACGGTTCCCTTGGGAGAGGGGATGAAAGTCAAAATGTGTACTTAGCTGTAATTCATTAACGCGTTGTCCGATTTCATTCATTCTTTTTTTGTTAGAAAGGAAATACTTTAAAGATTACTGGCTAATCTCTCAAAGGCTGGATCGATTTTGATGGGACTTTCACTGGCGGATGCTTACATTTTGATCTACCTAAACATCCGCCAGTGAACTTTTGACAGTTTTTAGCAAGGTATGAGCTCAAAGGAGCTTAGGAAAGACAAAATGATTCCCACGGGATGTTTAAAAAATCAGCCAAGTGCGAGTCGGGCCTCGCTCTTTCAGGGTTCCGTACATAATTATGAACAATATAATATTTTGGGTCTAAGAAATATTTAATTTCCGAGCTAGACATCGCAACAAACCGTGAAAGAAAAACCCAAAAAAATGTTCGTTTATTTTGGTCACAGCTTATAAACTATTTAATAAATCGTTGTTTTCAGTATTTGTTGTTTAAATAGAGCATATAGTACATAATATACTGAAATATCATATTCCCAACTAGTTTAGTTTTTGAGATAGCCCCCGTCACAAAAATGGTCTAAAACTGACAACTTTGATGGCCTCCCATTCCCTTATTTTTTGAGATAAAAATTAAAAAAAATATATATTTGTACTCTACTTAATGAGCTCTAAACAATGATACCCCACAAGCTAGGGTAAAGAAAAAATTTTTTTTTCCGGCTCCTTTTTCATGTATGGGAGCCCCCCTGAAAAATAATTTAATTCAATTTCTAATTCAATATTTGATTTTGGGTTAACGTTTTACACTAAATACCAAAATTTCAGGTTTGTAACTCATTTCGTCTGCGAGCTAGAGACCTGTGACCGGCGGACAGACGGACAGACAGCCGAGTGACATTAATAGGGCTCCGTTTTTTACCCTTCGGGTACGGAACCCTAAAAACCAATATCCACGCGAACGAAGTCGCGGGTTTCCGCTTGTGATAAATAAAATTCCATCTAAGTTATTTTAACTAACATTTTGATAATGTTCTCTATCATAGTGTCAAGTAGAAACAATTCTGAACCTGTGACATTGATTCATTCCTAATAAATTGCGGATAGTATAAGATTAAATAAAACTTGCTTCTTTCAAAACTTTTAAGGGTTATTTCACCACTTTCTGATAAGTGATGGATAGTTTAAACGTAAGTTTTGTCACTTTCTTACTTATGTCTATAAGCTATCCGAATATATATATAAATAAGCTATCTGATACGTATCAGAAGGTTGTGAAACAGGCCCTTAGCTTATTAAAATGAGGGAACTATGCTTATCTAGATTAGAAATCGTCTGATCGTCTCTAAATTATTATTGTACGTGCTCTATAAAAGAGGGATGTCTTATATATATATGAAGTTCATACTATAAAATGAAAGAGTCAAACGCAGAGTGCAGACCCTGTCGGTTAAGCCAGGGACAAATTGGATCTCTTCGGCGTTTTGTCCGCGCATATTATGTACCGAGTCCCTAAAAATATTCCAATATGTTATCTACATTGCAAAAAATTTTGCTGCAATGCATGATAGGTATTTGTCCCGGGACTTAAATAACAAGTATAAATTGAAAATTTAAAAAACCCCCGACATTCGCCATTTTGTGGCGGCGGTCATCTTGAATTTGCAATAGTGCTATTCTACTAGTCAAGCCCTTTCATTTGATATCTATATTAAGGGAGTTGTGAAAAAATGTGTAATCCGCCATTTTGTAGCGGCGGCCATCTTGGACCGATTTTCTTCAAACATAGCTAACAACACTCTCTAATAAACTTAAACTTATAACACCCCGTCGTTTTTGCGTCGGAGGTTAAAAATGGACAGAGGAGAGGAAAAAGTGGTAAACAGTATCTAAGGGATTTTCAATGTTATCCTAGATGCATTTATTTTGTTCATATATAATAAACAAAAACAAGGTAAAAAATGCGGTTAAAGTAAAGCAAAGGCTTTCGCAGTATAATTTATTTCCTTCCTTGGTTCCGACAACAATAATATTTCCTTAAATGTTGGCTTAATTGCCTTGTGACCTTTTGAAATTTACTGCCTGAAGGTCGTACAGCTACTGATACTTATACAAAATCGACTGTGGTCATGTAAATGTTGAATTATTAATACAATTCTTTATTTAAACTAGTTTAAATTATATTATCATTTCGTCGGGTTTTGGGTAGCGTAATACTTACCTTCCTAAAATACAGGGTGTAAGGCGACCGGTATCGAAATCTTAGCGACTAGATAATATACTAGCGAATAGATAATATACTTACACAATCTAATATCAATAACCATGTTGTCTTATATACTCGTAGTTACTTGTTGATATATAAATTTTTAGTATTTTTCAAACCGGCAATGTGCACAACTCAGGGTCAATGCCCCGCGAGCGGCGGGCGGCCGGCGACAACTTTAGATATTTAGGCGTCAGCTGATTGGATTGGTTCCTGGATGGTTTGAAAACACAATTACCGGGGAGGTACAGTTAACTTACCGGATCTCGGTAGGTGACGCTGATGTCGGTATGTCACCGGGCAAGACGAAGTCTGCCCGATCCACTAGTTTATAATAGTAGTAGGATTGTTAATTAACTTTAAATTCATCATTAAATACTTAATTAACGTAGAAGAAATTAGATCTATAATATCAAGGTTAGAACTAAAATTGTAATAGGCATTACTCAGATTAAATTTTATGTTGAATACTTAAAATCATCTCTAAAATATATAGTCTCATTAATAAATTTTTAAGGAGTTCAGAATTAGAAAGTAGCGTTTTTATTACGCATTTACATATTCAATGATTGCCTTTATATATTACGTATGTATATATTATATACAATGTACATACTCGTATGTATAAGTGAAACGTAGAATTTATTTAGACATAGGTAGGTGTACGGGTAGGTGGGTATATTAATAGCCACTCGCTTCGTAGATAAATTATTTCTGCACCTCCCACGCAACTATTTATTTTTAAACCGATCATCTGCCATTCTTTTTGCGCACACGGGGACAACTAATGCATTTTGTTGTTCTTATAGAAATAAAAGCTTTTATTGTCTCGTTACTGACCGTGAAACAGCGAATTTATTGTACGTAACAAGATAGAAATACCTAATAGCTTTTCCGGATTTTCCGTTAACTAGCCTCCGTAGAAAACGTCGTTTAATTGCAATCATTATATAGCAATTAAATAATTAAATTACATTATATTGCATTACTGTTATTTGATTTAATGGAATGGAGATTTAGGTAATCTTAAGTTTATACGTATTATTATATTATACGAAGTTTACACCGTACGTATGTCCAGCAGTGGACGTATATTCTTGATGAAGAAGAGATGTATAATTACTAATTCACCGCGTGATTACGCACGTTTATGTATTTTACGTTGATTCAATTAAATATACCTACCCCATGACCCCATACAATTACCTCGCGTTATCGAGCCTTTGCGTCAAGGGAAAGCTCGTCATTTTGTTCCCCTCACCCCTATTGACATAGCGTTGTGTGGAGCGCGTTTGCTTGGGAAATGGGAATATTTTATGTTGGTAAATAATAATATACTATGTAGTCGCATACATACGCATAGTCGAGATAAGAAGTGTAACAATTATAAAATCAGTTAGGATTAGGTACATAATTAATCAACTAGAAACTAGAAAGGCGACAAGAAATAGTAATCTCACACTGGAAATCACAGCATTGATAAACGCCCACTAGGTGGACAGGTGACACTAAATGAGTGTGATTAGTCTGTATCCAGGGGATACAAGCGACACAAGAGTGTGAGCATCCAAACAAGAGATCTGTATCCAGCTGTAGGGTTGATATATTATAACGGTTCGGTGTGAACAGAAAATTTGAGAAAGAAAAAAAAACAGAAATATGAAAGATAAGTCGATAAATAATCGGCCCGTATAAAAATTGCAAATCAATACTTGTAGGTAGAAGAAGTAATTGCAAGTCTTTCACATTTTGTCTGGACAGCAATAACGAGTAAAAAATTGTCGTTTTAGCTTTAAAGACGCTCTGAAGTAGGTATTGAGATAGGGTATACGTTTCAGTGTTCGGCTGCTAAATAAACAGTCGCGAATGGATTCCCGGGCGGTGCGCGGTGTTAATTTAGCCCACCCCCGCGGTCCTTGCCCGTAACACAGTTATACAACTGCATAGCCTGCCAAGATTAATGAACTTTGAAATTGGGTTCGCGAACTATTTTGAAATTATGTATGTCGCGTGCAAATAAATCCGTTCGCGTATTCGGCACGAAAGTCTGAATTTAGTTGAACTGCAGTCTTGAAGAAGCGAATATTGGTATAGGTAATTACATAATCACATATAAGTATTAGTTTAAACGTTTAATTTTTCTATGTAAATACATTACTGCTTTTGTTATAAATTCGCTCAAATTGTGTCGGTCTGTTTGTTGTTACGTTTTCACGTATGCGCTTGGTGAAATTATTTTGATGAAATAGCTTGCATTCTGAAAACGGACATTGTGCTAGTTTTTACTCCGAATACACAAACACTCGGATGAAGCCGAGGATAACGACTCCTTACAAAAATGCTCAACTTTTATTTTTAAGTTGTTTTTTTAAGTATCTTATTAATTATCAAACATAATTATAGCTGAAGCGCAGTTATTTTTGCACTATTATGTCTATAAAACAAACATTGTTGCAACCTTAACATTGTCGAGGCAATTAAAGTTGTGACTATTGAAACTATAGGTACAATATAGTATGTAGGTATATGGGCTTCAAAAAATATGTTGGCATGGGGTGCCAAGATTAATGGACTTTGAAATTGGGTTCGCATACTAAAGTGTTTTAAAATTGTTCCGCGTACGCCAAATGGCAAATACTTACATACTAGCGGTGGGCAACCACTGGTTTTTTATCAGGAACGAATTAACTGTTTTCCAATAAAAACAGGTTAAAAAAAAAATTTGCAATTGGCAAACGATCAAAAAGCACGCGTAATGTAGCCAATTGACAAACGTACTGGTTAAGTAGAGTAATAAATAAGGCTTTTTAAAACATGTTAAAAGAAGCAGTTTTTTCAACCTGTTAGGTACATACCTACCTATTAATTAAAAAAAATAAAGCAGTTAGGTAAAGTACATTACGGGTACAGTGCCACGAAAATTACGTATTAATTAAAAAAAAAGCAGCTAGGTACCTACATACAATTATCACGCAATAATTCTGGTCATTTAAAGCGTCAATGTCCGCGTGACAAAGACCTCCCTAGAGTAAAGTGTCATCATCATCATCATCATGATTAACCCATTACCGGCTCACTACAGAGCACGGGTCTCCTCTCAGAGTGAGAAGGGTTTTGGCCATAGTCTACCACGCTGGCCAAGCGGATTGGCAGACTTCACACACCTTTGAGAACGTTATGGAGAACTCTCAGGCGTGCAGGTTTCCTCACGATGTTTTCCTTCACCGTTAAAGCAAGTGATATTTAAATACTTAAAATGAACATAACTCCGAAAAGTTAGAGGTGCGTGCCCGGGATCGAACCCACGACCTCCGATTAGAAGTCGGTCGTCCTAACAACTAGGCTATCACAGCAGCAGAGTAAAGTGTACCGTAAGCCAAACGTTCGACTATTCGTTCGCATCATTTTCCTACTTGTGGCTAAATGTAAGAAAATTCCGGTTTTTTGTTTGCAAGTCCTCATCCCTCATGGGCTAAACGTAAAGTAAGACATATATGCGCAATATTCCTTATCCGGTGCAATGAAATATATGTTGCAATCATGGTTCAATAATATTTAAACTCGCTCAGACTTTAGCTCAATCATTGTACAATCTTCAACACTTACCTTTAACCCGCGAGCACTCGCGCTATGAGCATTTTGCTCACATTAAATTTAAAACACGCGCCATTTTGTCAAAATTATTCGTACGTACATCGTTCATTTGGTAGCTGAGTTTTGTTCCGTCCCCCACCCCTGTATGCAGTTCACATCTCGCCAGTGTGCGCCAGTCACTTGGACGAGGTGGTTTGTTGCACCGTGTACCATCAGGCGGCGTTTTGCTCATCGCGCGGGTATCGATGTAAGTACTTTTTTTACTCATGACTTAATTTTTTTTTCATCTTAGCGACAGTTTTACTGCTACTTCTATGTAATATTATGATTTTACATTACTGAAATAGTAATCTATTATGTATTTCTATATAGGACAAACAAGTTTTGGCATGGTTGATGGAGGAAGATTTAGAAGACATTGAGGACCCGTCTTTTAGAGCCGATGATATATTATAATATTGATAACACCGAACAATCGTCATCGGAAGTAGAAGATGAGGTTTCTTCAATTTCACTGGGTAATCAGCTGTGTTACGTAGGCAAAGATGGGTGTACAAAATGGAATGGATTATCCACTTCGTTCCAATGTGAGAACAAGAGCTCACAACATTGTCGAAAAACAACCAGGGGTAAAACCAGTGGCTAAAAATGCTAACACTATAATGGATTGTTTTCTCCTCTTTGTGAGTGAAGAAATGCTAAATGATATAGTTCGCTTTACAAATATCCACATCAGTAAAATCAAGGACCTATTCTCAAGGGAGAGAGATTGCAAAGAGATGGATACTGTAGAACTTTACTATTACTGTAGAAAGCCTTTATTGGTATTTTGTACATGGCTGGTATAAAAAGATGAGCAACGCACTCTTCAGCAACGTTTGTGATGAAACGTTTTGTACCAGAATCTGAGTTACCGGAAGAAGAAAAACCAAGTAGTATCTGCGCGGTTAGCCCAAGACGCAAAAATGGCAAGACCAAAAAGAGCTGCATTTACTGTCAAAAATTTTTATGTACCGACCATAGTCGTACACTATGTGATATGTGTAAAGCTCGCGTATATGACGAAGATTAGTTATTTATACTTAGTTTAAAAGTTTTTTTTGAAAAGTTGTTTTTTTTTTCATTTTTTCCGTAAGAATGCCTTACAAGACTGGCAAATTAGTTCCTATGTTTGTTAATTAAAATAAAAAAGATTAATATTGTTAACTTTTTGAATATATATTTTGTAGATTAAATGATGTGTATTTTATTTAATAAAATATTTTTTTATTCATATTTTTTGGTAAAACTTGCATTTATTGACATTCATAAACGTGAGCAAAATGCTCTACACGCGAGTGCTGATGTAATTTCTTGAGGCGCGAGTGCTGCCGGGTTAACGCTCAAAAACATTGTATTCGTGATATTGTGCAATATAATTGATCGTGAAGGTCCACCTGGAGTTGCGTTGAACACGTATTCAAACTCCAAGCTGTTAATCTGTCGCTTTTAACAAAATATTTCACTTCCATTATACCGAATATGATTGCATTTTAATAATCCAATCTTTCCATTCGTATGTTTCTATACAAATTATGCGTTTTAGATAAGGAGAAGAAAAAAGGCATAATATCGCTTCCTCTGATAAGAGCTACATACATGGCTCTACTGGCTCTACGCTCTACAAGTGAAAGTGGAAATATACATACATGTATACCGCTAACATAATGCGGGCTCTTATACATAATAATATTATTATAATATGTTTATTTACATTTTTATAAGACGATTCATGCAATAAACAATATCTTTTGCAAATAGTTGGATATTTTATATTTTACTAGCGAACCCGGCAGACGACGTCCTGCCCGCTATTAGCGCCACCTACCGGGTCCAATTCTACTTATAAACCTTCCTCTTGAATCATTCTATCTATTAAAAAAAACCGCATCAAAATCCGTTGCGTAGTTTTAAAGATTTAAGCATACATAGGGACATAGGGATATAGGGACAGAGAAAGCGACTTTGTTTTATACTATGTAGTGATGATTATATTATTATGTAGGTAGTTAATAAAATTGGATAAGATAAATGATTTTATCAGTTAAAGGACGACCTTTAACTGATAAAATCTGTTAAAGGTCGTCGTCACGAAACTGCTTATCATCACGAGATGATAAGCAGTTTCGTGATACTGCTGAACGTGTGTTATGTTCGTCAGCGGAAAATACTCGTAAAATCTGTGTTATTTTTTTAATATATTTTTATTTTCTTTATTTAAATACTTAAGTACAAAACATTTTTACAAAGATGGGCTCGTCGTGCTCTTAAGCGCTAATAATAGGCTTGTCTTTATTATTATCAAAGGTTTTGACAGCCACAAAGTGCGGAAGCAGCGACACGCGATGGCGCGTCCGCGGCGTCTTACAAGGAAACTATCTGAGGGAAGGTCCTCACTCCTCAGTCCTCACATAGATAGCGTACCGGGTGTGACATGCTTCATACAGTTTCGTATATTGCATAAGTGAATTAAATTCATAAATTCAAAAAAACCCAAGATGAAATGCAGCGTCACTATAACTCACTAAGTAGGGTTTTCTTACCGGTTATCGTCCATTTAGTGGAGTTACTGAGTTTGAGAGAGTGAAAATATATGTTCTATAAAAAAAATTAAACAAAAACTTATTATAATATACTTCTAGTATAGTCTATTTTCATTGCATGTTAGTATTTTTTTAGTCAGATAACTAGTTTTTTTTTAATCCTAATAAAAAGCTGAAAATGCCGATTTCACCGGTTATCGTCCACTAAATCTAGTTATCGTCCACCCTTGTACCTGTTATCCGTCCACTGATTTCTATGAGAAATTTACTATGAAAAAGTATGCATGTAATGAGTAAGTAATTGAATATGTAATATTAACACCACTTTAATATTATGTATTTAATATCTATACCAATTAAAATTAACTTCCTGTCCGTCGTTTCGAAATATATGGGTTTTTATTAGTGAACTTATGTTTACTGATACATTATTAAAAAGCCACATAACCGTTTATAAAAAAATTGTTTTCTGTTTTTCGTCTATTCGTAATATGTACTTACTTTTCAAAACAGCTGAACCTATTTTGACAGAACTTTCACAGGGTGATAAAGAACTTTATACAAAGTGATGTGGTCTTTCTACGCATACGCAATAGCGGTCAACTGCTTGTTTTAAAATAAAACAGATAAAAAACTATTGCCTTGTTGACGCGGTTTATAGAGTCTACAATATGACATAATATATTTACCAACTTTGCGCCTATCTATCTTGCATCGTCTTTTACCACATCGCACTTACATTATATAAAAGTAGGTACATATAATTTAGCAGCCTCCCTGGCATGGCGCAGGGGTAAGTCTTATTAGTGGAAGGTCTTCTACTTGATTCTCGGCAGACCAATTTGGTAAATTCAATTTAATAATTTCAAAATTGTCTCTAGTCTAGTATGCCTTACTTCCAAGTCATTTAGCGTTTAAGGGTACGGATTCTGCTGTACCTCTTTCAGATTATCCCGCATCCATCTTAGACTGCATCGTCACTTAACATCAGATGAGATCGCAGTCAAGGACTAACTTGTAGATGAATAAAAAATAAATTATAGATATGAGTAATAATCAAAATTCGCCTAAATAATAACATAATATTAAAAAATATATGTTTTTCATACAGTTTAAAATATAGGTGGACGGATAACCGATGCACTTCAGGTTCTCTATTTTAAATTTCGTCCACAAATTATAATGATCGACAATACTATCTTAACTTATAAATATATCAAAGTTCCAAGGAGAAACACATAAAATATAAGGTAATTCTTTTGTCAAACAAGTTTAATTATTTATATTTTTACTAAATCTATTTATTTTCAAATAATAGCTTGGTGGTCGAAACTTAGAATATTTATTCAGTGCAAATTTAGATATCGTCCACGCGTGATTTTGAAGACCCATAGTTTTATATACAATGAGAAAAAAGTGGACGAAGACTAGTCACTAACTAGTGTATGTGTATAGGATTCGAATTAATAAACTTAATTCCAATTTTGTGCACACCTCGATTGATAATAAGACTACCTAAAATTAAGACGCTAAACCTGTGTTTGACCGCCCGGACGATAACAGGTTTTCTTAAGAAAATAGTGAACTAGTTGTCGTCCACCCCTTTTATTTGTATTCTAATGTAATAAAAAGTAAAAAAACACGTTCACAGTATTTTATGAAACATAAGTAAGTGCTACAAAGAAGAATCAAACTAAATCTTATAGTAAAATAATTAATAACTTTCCGCGATAGTTGAAGCATGCCACTAATTTTTTTGCTCCACACGGCTCATTTTCATTCCTTAATTGCATACTCTAAATTCGATCGCTTTGTTTTCAAAGAAACTTAAGTGAAATAGACTTTTTTCTTTCTCTGTGTCTTGATAAGACATTCAAGTTGGCATAGAGATGCATTATTTTTATGTAAGTCTTATAATGTTTCTATTTTTAAGCGTTTCTTAAGAGTGATCCGCTCGGTGGACGATAACAGGTGCGTGTCCGGAAACCGGTGTTCCTACCCTACCTATCGTTTCAAGTCTGTAACACTTGCACACGTCTCCGAGCTAGAGATCCGTGACATACGGATGGACAGACAGACAAATAGCCCCACCATCTTTTATCCCTCATTACCAGAAAAACATACACGCGTACTGTGTGACGTTCTGCCATGCTGTTACAATCTTATTCTCTGGCTGTGCAAACCTAAATCTAAATAGGTAATTCCATAGCTTCTTAAAATATATTGTCGCTTAGCATGACTTGCAAGTGCCGAGTATAAATCATTGAACACCCACCCACATTGTTACAAGTCGCAAGGAATAAGCACATATCTCGCATTCGCATAGAACTCGTCGGGTCGCATTTCAGCGCGAAGACAAAAACTTTTTGTGCGCGATTCACCTTGTTTCGCGGCGGGTGCGTTGACCCGCCACAGCTGGCCGCTCTGTACGTAAATACTGCACACCACGAATATAATACACCACACAGTAGGTATAGACTCACTTGTTTGTGTGCGGTGAGAAATTACTTTATGTGTAGGTAGGTACATACATATGTGTACATAGCTCCGCGTCGCGGTGTATTTACGAATATTAATTTAGTTAACCAAAGTTCGTCCTCAAGGTCATTCCTGACTACACGTTTTATTCGTTTTGATGAATAAAACATTAATTGAACTAAATTTTATCATATTTTTACGATACCTATACCGGTCCAATTTAATTAATTAACTCCTTGAACCCGTCTGTTGTTTTTAACCCCCGACGCAAAAACGACGGGGTGTTACTGACTTTATAACTTTGACGTGTCTGTGTGTGTGTCTGTCAGTTCCACTGCACCGTAGCGCTCAAACGGGTGAACCGATTTAAATGCAGTTTTTTTAGTTTGAAAGGTGAATTAGTTGGGAGTGTTCTTAGCTATGTTTGATGAATATCGGTCCAGAATGGCCGCCGCCATAAAATGGCGGATTACCTATTTTATCACAACTATTTTTTTTACTGTTTTTTCACAATATGGATATTAATTTAAAGGGCTCGACTAGTTGAATATATTGAATATTTAGTGGTTAGGATCGAAAGATCAATCAATAACAAAGAATTCGCCCTCGGATGTTTCTTTGATGTAGAAGGAGCATTCGATAAAGCGAGTCGGGAAGCAATTAAAACAGCATTACACAGAGATGGCATAGAGAATGCAGTAGAAGTTTGGATTATGAACATGCTACAGCATCGCTCTATATCAGCGGAACTAGGAGGAGAAGAGCACACAATAACATCCACCAGAGGTTTCCCTCAAGGAGGCTGTTTATCACCTCTGTTATGGTGTCTCTTACTAGACTCATTGTTAATCAAAATCAATGAAATGAAGATCTATATGCAAGCTTACTCAGATGATGGAGTACTACTAGTGACAGGCAAGGACCTGAACACGGTGAGAAACATTATGAATAGTGGTATCAAGACTACAATACACTGGTGTAGAGAGAGGGGCCTGAACCTCAACCCCTCAAAAACCAAACTAGTTCTTTTTACCAAGCGAAGGAAAATAACACATCTTATACCTATCGCAATAGATGGCGTAGTGTTAGAATTGACTAAAGAAATTAAATATCTTGGGGTTATTCTAGATAACACTCTTAGATTTAAAAAGCATATAGAAGAGCAATGTGCAAAGGCAAAAATAGCCCTGATGCAGTGCAGAAGAACAGTCGGCAGAACTTGGGGTATGAAACCGTTTATAGTAAAATGGATATATACGTCCATCATACTACCAAGAATTCTGTATGGAGCAATTGTATGGTGGCATAAAGCAGCTGCGGTAACAATTAGTAGAGAATTAGCTAAAGTACAAAGGATGGCCACGTTGATGATCTCAGGTGCCTTGAGGACAACACCATCCGCGGCGCTGGAGGTTCTTTTGGGACTGTATCCTTTGGATCTAGTAGTCAAAAAAAGAGCACTAGAACAATGGTATAGGATGAAACTGTCGAGACAATGGAAAGGCAGGCTCACGGATGAAGGACACACCGATATAGGAAAACTATATGGAGATAAACTGTCAATGATAATCATTAATAATGATCTTATCAGAAAACAGCGTATCTTCGACAAGAAATATAGAGTGCACATAGGACAGAAGGATGAATGGAAGATAGAAACCGCCTATGAAGAAACAGTCATCTGCTACACGGACGGCTCACGGCGGGAATCCACAAAGCTCAGTGGTGCTGGGATTTTCCTCGAAACTACCCCTGAAAAGAGTCAAGCAATTAGCCTGGGTAAATTTGCAAGCGTATTTCAAGCCGAAACATACGCGATTATGGAGTGCGCGATCGGCCTAATAGATACGGTAGGCAATGACACCAAAGAAGTTATCATATATAGTGACAGCCAAGCTGCTTTAAAAGCTTTAGAAAAACAGGAGACCAATTCGGCCCTAGTGAAAGAATGCAAACAAGCATTGAACTCACTAGCTGAAAAGACAGAAGTGACGATTGCCTGGGTCCCTGGACATCAAGGAAATAATGGCAATGAAAAAGCAGATGAATTAGCAAGAATGGGAGCAAGTGTCCAATTCTATGGACCCGAACCTTGCTTACCCATTCCATACACGATCACCAAGAGAGTGATAGAAGGAATCGTGGAAAGAGAATCGAACTCAAGATGGAACGAGTCTACACAATATAGACAATCAAAAATGTTCCTGAAATCATTCGACAAGAAGAAGACAAAGCAACTAATGTCACAAAGCAGAACTAACATAGCACTGGTAGTAGGTATAACAACTGGACACTATCTGCTCAATAGACATCTCACAATAATGAGACTCGCAGAAGACCCATCCTGCCCAGAGTGTGGTGAAGAAGAAACTAGCTTCCACTTCATAGCTGAGTGCCCTATGTACTCACTGGTAAGATGGGAACTACAAGGTAAGGATATCATCAAAAAAGAAGACTTAACAAACCTTTCTATAGGACACATTGTTAGGTTTACAAAAGCCACGGGAAGGTTTGAGGGGGGTAGACTGCCAGGACACCAGTAACCTGTGTCCAAACACGGGGAACTGGGTGAAATGGTCCTCACAAGGACTGATCACCCGCCTGGCGACGGCAGGCGTCCCCTCTATAAATACAATACAATACAGTTGAATAGCACTTGGCGAATTTCGGGGGAATTTAATTTTTTAATTTTATACTTGTATCACGTAGAGAAACACCGAGCATAGCTTTCTCCATCGCCCGCTGAGAGGCAGCCTTATGAGTTCCATAGTTAACGACCATGTCGTCACCGACAGCACGCACTTTTCCAAGACTTTTGTCTTCAGGCCCTGAAATATTTAGGACGAGAAGGCATCTCGAAGCTTCCCGTACGCTGCACAGGCGAGTTGGATCAATCGTTTTCTCGAAATTGCACTTGCTTTATTCGTTGATCACATTGATCGTTAGTACGTAACTAACTATTTATTATGATAGGTAAAAGTAAGTAACTAAGCGCTAAAGATAGCACCTACGTTACGTAATCGACGGTTACGGCAGAGCACGACGCGCGCGCCGTTAGCCGATGATGTAGCCAATTTATTCAAAGTAACGTTTTAAAAATCGATTCACGCGATGTATTTTACGGGCTATCAGTGAGAATTGTATGTGGGTCAATGTCCATACGGCACTTAAAGATATCGACACAACCCATTTCGTCTCTATCTACTAGTGCCACAGTGCTTATCGTCGATCTACGGATTGCAACTTGACTTAAACTATTACCTGTTGGAACACTTTGTTGGAACATAAGTGATAACTGAAATATACATATAAATGCAAACAAGTCATTAAACGTAGTCTATAATAATTATGTATAAATAATTGCAAGTTGTTTAAAAATAACTAAAAGCTACGCAATATTGTTTCCTGTGTAATTTTTAGGAGACATTGGATAGATAAGTTAAGTTCTAAATAACAGTGAAACAGTTCTGGCAGTCGGGGATTCGTAGAGGAATGTTTAGATTTTAGGCCACCGAAGGCCTACGAAGTCTCCTGAATCAGAAAAGAATCAGAAAAGAACGAATTGGAATCAGAAAGGTCCACAGCTTAACCTCGATTCAACTCGTCAAACTCTCTGCCGTGCCCACTCCTTACAAAAGCTTTACGCTTGATATGGAAGGGAAAGGGGAATATTAATCTGTCAGTGGCTAATCTATACTTAATATTATAAAGCTGAAGAGTTTGTTTGTTTGAACGCACTAATCTCAGGAACAACTGTACCGATTTCAAAAATTCTTTCACCGTTGGATATGCACGTGATCCTTGAGTGCTATAGGCTGTATATTATGTACCACGGGCTACTGTACTGTACTCTAATAAAAATTGTATTAATGTGGTTGTTTGTTTGTTTCCAGGCCACGCTGAACACAAGGGAGGAGACATGAACGCAACCGGGGACTGTCACTCCCATCAAGCAGGGTAGAGACATCCAAAGGTATGTTGTATATACATATACTTACTTAATTATTGGTAGGTTAGCGGACCCGGTAGGCAGACACTGTCCTGCACTTTGGTCGGAAAGCTATGAACTATCCAAGTGACCCCATAAGTACAAAAAAAAAACATCAAAATCGGTCAAGCAGAAGAAGAAGAACGAATACACGAAGAAACGAGCAGTGTAAGTGAAGAATTACGAACACACGTTATGTAGGTATAGAGATTGGCATAGGTAAAGGCATTATGCATACTATACATATTACCGTCTCATATAGATATTTCTTTTTATGCCATTAAATAAAAAAGATTCTATTCACCTATCCATACTTTCAAACGCAGCTTAAAGAAATAATACGTCGGTCTCCACTCTCCAGGATGCAAGCTATATTTTCAGTGCCTTTCGTTGTGCCGTTCAGCGATTGAGCCATGAAAAGGTCGTAGACAGACAGACAGACAGACAGACATAGTTACTTTCGCATTTTTAATATTAGTATTAAAGCGAAGTGTGGTTTTTTGTTAGTGTGTCCTTCAAACACTCTGCAACAGAGCAATGGATCTATCGACTTGATTTTTTGCACGGATCACAGAAATCCTAATAATCATGCGCGCACGGATACATATAGTGACCTAGAGACTGGGATAAAATACTTTTCATTGCTAGAAAAAAAAGAGATTCCTGCGGGATTTCTGAATAACTTAACTCCACACGGACGAAGTTGCAAGAAAAAGCTTGTGGTTAATAAAAACGTTAATTGTATAACAATTTTTGCTGCTGGCATAGTGTGCTATAATAATAATTGTTATGAAGGTACCTACAGTGAATCCATACAAGTGCTGAGTGCATAACATGATTACGTGTTCAATGTATGGATGCACTCGCCAGGCACTCGTGTAGCGAGAAAATGCAACTAAACATTGTAGAGTACCTATGTTTAAACACTTTTATACCTACCTACCATCGCGTTTATGTAAAGAATAACTTTAGAGCAAAACTATTAGTTTCCACAGTTGTAAGGTCACAAAGCACCTATATATAGTAGCAGGCAATATAGGCCTTTTTTAGGGAAATTTAGACTTTTACTTCTCATACGAGAGATCGGAGGCAAGGAGTGTCTAGATTTTCGAAAATATGACTTCCTTTTTCAAATATCCAAATCAGTAGTTTGGGTTAGCAGAGAAGTTGCCTGTTTCTTGCTTTTAATATTAATTTTTATTCCGTGGTAACAACAACAACAATGTTACTGGTGTGTTACTGAGAAAACTTCGCTTACTCAATTCCTTGTTCCTCCTCAATTCCTCATTTCCGAGCTATTGTTCGTGCCTCTTTCTAGCGGGCTAGTCTTATCGCAAAAGTTGGAACATGCTTACATAAATGTACGGTAAAAATACAGCTGTTTGCTTTTATATTGCCTGCGTTTACATTTTTATTACGAAACACAAAGGTAGTATACTTCTTGCTACAGAAAAGTTCTCATGTTATTCCCAAAAGAAGGTGTTAGTACGTAGATAACACGAAACATAAAACTTGATATAAAAAGTTAAACATCTAGTTAAATGTTCATTTAAATCGTATGGTACCAGGCAGGCGTAGAGTTGTTCCAACAGAAACATTAATCATTTTTTTAATTGAATACATACCTACCTACTAAGGCAAAGGTAAAAATGTAAAACTTGACTGAAAAAGGCTCATGGTGATGTATTATAAAAACAAATGTCTCATTGAATGACTCATCAACGCCCAATCCAAACCATTGGACCTAGAAAGCTGAAAATTTTCAGAGGTTCGCTTTATAATTCCACACGAGTGAAGCCGCGGGCTGTTGCTACTATCCGTTGTATTATGCGTGTTGTAGACGTAATATGATGAAATAGAAACCAACACAGGTACAGGTACAGATAGCCCATATAAAGGTGCGTCCAAACTTGAACATTTCACCGAACCGAACTTCGTAACATTACCGCGAACTTGTTACGCTCAATGTGGACGGCGCCCTTGGAGCGCTCGAGATGGGTTACTGCGTAATAGTTCGGCGTGACAATTGTTCGCGTAACAAATACCGTCCACACTACCGTAACTGTTACGTGGTGTTGACACGGTTACGCAGTTCGTTCGTTTCGGGGAAATGTTCAAGTTTGGACGCACCTTAAGATGAAAATGTCGTTATGTAGACCGTGTAATGGTGCCTGTTATATGTAACAAATCTCTAAACTGAACTTAAACCAATGAGAACTTTAAATACTAATGAAAATATTTTAGACCTGTCAATTTAGTTTAGAGATTTTTAACCGTGTTGTACTTATGCGTGTTGTAGACGAAATAGGATGAAATAGAAACCAACACAGGTACCCGTAGGTACACTATTCACTTCCATCAGTGGTCGGAGCCGTCTAGGGGCACAATCGATTGAGGGCGGTCGTCACGGATACGATCGTTGATCCGGGAGTAGGGTTGCCACGCCACCTGTTGCAATTTTATTCATAATCCGGTTGAGGAGATACGTATATAATGTATGAGAATAGTAAGACCACGTCACATCGACAATATTTGATAGCGCATATTTAACATTGATGAAATACAGGCCTTGTTGATTTGCTCTTAGATTTTTGAAATATATAAATTCACACAAGGCAATTAACGCAGCGTCTGCCTAATATTACATTGTGGCTGATTCTGTTGTACACAATCTCTATACTAAAAACTGACAGATTTAAAAATAGTGCTATCCTTTTCCGCAGGCATCGTTCTGAAAGAAATAAGAATATATTTAGCCCTGTCATTTTAGTTTAGGTTGTGTACAACAGAATTAGCCACATTGTCTTAGACGTCTGCGACCTCGACTTTTAATAAGAATATAAATTCCCTAGTGCGAGTCGAACCTCGCTCTATAAGGATTCCGTACATATGATCAACTAAAAATTATTCGTTTGTTTTGGTCACAGCTTACAAACTACATTATGAATGTGTGTTTTTAGTACAGTAGGTATCGAAAATATGAATATTTTAATTTTTCATCAGTAATCAGACAGACGGTGACAACCCTTGTAGTTATAGGTAGACTTCTCTTTCCATTTATACGAGTAGGTAGGTTACAATATAAATATAAAATATAATTTTAATAAAAATAAATCTCTTGAAGAAACCTTTTGAATGCGACGGATTCAAGAGGATTCTTTTTATTAAAATCTACCTAAGTAGGTAGTTACGTATTGCAGGAACTTATTAATAAAATGTTTATTTTTTATGTACTATCTACTTACTTCTTTAACGTTACATGAACTTAACCGTTTTAGGGCAATTAGTAAGCGATTTAGCTCTCTCGCCTCGAAAATAAAGCGAACGGTATCGAAAGACATGACACGCAATAATAAGGTCGGTAAACTTTTTATTAGTAAGGTCTCGCGGAAGTTTCACATTGTGTGTCCCGTGGTGCGTACTACATTGCGTGTGTGTGCGTGCGGGGCTGGGGGCGAGGAACGCTCAAGGGCAGCCGACGGGTAACGACCCCATCACCTCAAGTTCTACGTGCCATAAAATATGCTGATTGAAGACCTCACCAGTTACGATAAATATGTATATTATCTAAACCGCTTTCTGTTCATTGGTTTACATTAATTTTGTGGCGCAAATAATGTCTTGCAGATATACCGTATAATATAATAATATAATAGATACCTATGCTAACTCTTGTCGTGGTTCTGGATTTAACGTGTCTTGTCAGTTGTAACGTAATGTCCATTTCTTCTATCTACATTACAACTAAGTGTTATGTTATTACAAATTACAATATCCTACAAATACAATTTTTTTCTTTCAAGGTGCTGGCTGCCGGACGAGGAGTGCATAGTATGGATGTCAGTTTCAACAATGTACTGGAAGGGACGCGCCAGTACTTTATGGGAATACCAAAGCAGGCACAGGGAGGAACCGGCCAACAGATGTGGCCTGCGAGCGCTGCCACCGAGGAGGGCGCTCCCGCTCTGTCGGGAGCTCCGACGCCGTCTTCGCGACCGCCGTCCGTGGCTGCGGCGCCGCCTCTAACGCCCGCGCCCACGCCGGCCTCTCTACCGCCTCGCCCGCCTTCCGAGCCGCTCGAACCCGAGCCGCACATCATCCACAAGGCCACGGTGATGCGCGAGGCGGCGGAAAAACGCCGCGAGCAACCTGAAATCGAGGACGAAGAAGAGCCAGGGGGCGCGTTGTCACCACCGTCTCACATCATACGGAAACCGACTCCCCACACGCTGCCCTCTCCCGCACCGGCTCCGGCCGTGCCGAGTCCGTCTCCCGCGCGCCCTCCTTCCGAAGCTCCGCCAACTTCGACCACGGCAACCGAGCAAATCGATACAACGATCCAGTACCGTACCCCCGTGCACCGGGTGCACACTCCGACCGCGAGGCCGCCCGACCAGTACACGTCGGGCCGTCCCTTGGATCACTACTCAGCATCCCGTCCGCCGGAGTCCTATCCGCGGTATCAATACGAGACCGGTATACCCGATACCGGGAGAAATTCGCACGGGCCGCCGGTTGCCTCGCCTCAACCTTCAATACAACATCGCCAGAGTCCACAAACATATGCCAGAATCTCTAGCTCGATGCCGCAGCATACTATTAGCCGTTTAACAGAAACGACATCTTATAGTCCACCTACGCAGCGATATCCTTTACCGCCCACTCAGGCACCACCTCCGCACAACGACCGTGTCCCACCTATTCATCATCCGCAACACGTGCCACCGACTAAAAGGATCAATTCTATAGATAACCGTGCCTCGCCTTTGTATTCCTCGGTGCCTCAGCGTCGAGAATCTCCGTCGCACGCGCGAGCATCTTCACATTATGAAAGACATCCGACCCTCCCTCAGAGAAAATACGATCCTCAACAAGTGTACTCCGGCTACCGGCCGACGCCGTCGGCGCCCTTACCCTTGCCTATTTCAAATCAAAGAGTGGATTCTCATCAACAAGTTCCATTTAAGCACAGTACTTTAGACGCTATGAACGCTTCCTATGCGATCAGAGGCTCAGATCGAATCCCGCCACAACAACCGCCTCTACAACCCCATGAAATGGCGCGGTTAGCTCAACAACGTGTAGATTATGTTAATAGCAAAACGAGAACAGCGGATTCCAGAAGTAGCTACCCTTACGCTGCCCCGTCAACATCGGCTGTAAGATATGCTTCGAGCTCACCGGCTCAAGCTATTCAAAATAACTCGCAACCACATCCACATCCGCAAACACTCGCATCTAGATCATCTTACCGTACGGCCGTAGCTCCAAAGACGAATTACGATTATGCAACGTCGAACCATGTACAAATCTCGCCATCGCGCTCGACGGCTAAGCCAGGATATCCCAGTCAGCAAGCGCGCATGACCGTATCCGTCACATCTATAGTAGATCAAATGAACCAAACTAAACAAAAGCGTGAATCACCTCTTGATTTATCTGTGAAAACGGTAAAGAATTCTGCAGATTCTTCAACGACTCAAGATGATGCCATCGATTCTGCTTCAATGAAAAATGAGAATCCTCTTTTACCCACCAGACCATCCAGACCAACTTCCAGCAGCCGAAATACATCAGTACCAGGTTATGTTGCATCCCATAAAGTAGACTTCGCTCCTGATTTTGCTCAATATAGAGACAGAAATATGAACCATGCATATAATGCTACAAATCAGAATATTCGCTATAACGGGGCTTATAATTGTTCAAGACCAGGGTCTGATTCTTATGATGTTGAATCTCGCCATCAAATATATCCCGAGCGCAGTAAATCTAACGGTCCAGTTAACAGAGCTGACTATGTTCCCAGAATAGACCTCACGCGAACAAGTGGGGATGATCGTTATTCGGCTAGTAGGATTCGCGATGATCGACATTTAATTATAGAGGAAAGAAAAAGGCCTGCAGGCCCTATAGTTAGTAACATTCCCGAAAAAATTCTTCGCCACGAAACGTGGACTGCTGACAGTCGGATAGAGCAACTGAGTCAATCGGCAAGAGAACAACGTGAGCTAATGATTCAACCAGTATATAGTTATGCCAGCCATAAAAGGCTTGAAGCAAGTCAACATGAACAAAAGCGTTCAATGAGCGCTTTTGCCTATCGTGAACATCATCATCATCCTCATCATCGATATTCTAGCAATTCCAATCCTGGGGGCGGTAGTAGAGACGTAAATGACTACCACCCTCATTATCATGAAAAAGTACCATCAAATAGTAATCGACATATTATTCAAAAGATTCCGAGCCATAGAGACTTACATCCACATAATTTATTGCCCCTTAATAGTGCGCAACCTGCGGATAAAAAAGTATTAAGTATATTACGAAACAGCTTAGAGACGAAACAAACTGGGTATTTAGAAACTGCTAAATCAAGTTGTGAAGCTCCTGATCTCATTGTTATAGATGATGTAGATGATTCTGTGATAGAAATAACTGATGATGACGCAACAAAAGATAACGATGTAAACAGACTGAATAATAGTAATAAATCCAATAGTTTGAAACCATCGGTGCCAAGCTTAGGTCATCATATCAAAATGCCAAAAGCTATAGATTCGATAACACGTGATTCAGATTATCCGAAATTTGATAGTCCAGAAACTAAGAGAATATCTCCAGAAAATGACGTTGCTTCCAGGATAAGAACCAAGGCTGAATTAAAAATAATGCCACCATCACAAGATCCATCAAATTTGGATATGAAGCCAGAATCTATAACTATTGAAAAAAATACATCAAAACCGCTTCCAAAATCACAAAAACAACATCTTTTCAATCAAATTCGGGAAGATAATCTCAGATTAGAATCTGTCATAAAAAGTGAGAAACATCTTAATACTAACATTCCAGAAATAAAAACCGAACCTATGAATATTGATGAAATAGAAAGGGATGCAATACTACACATAAAAACAGAAAATATTGAAGAAAAAATGATTGCTGAAGAAAATATTAGTACGGAAAGCTTAGACATGGACTGGGCTAGTGCCTGCGATAGTTTTATGGAACAGCTGAAAGCGAGTTGTCATAAAAAAAGAAGTCCTAAGAAACGTAGTAATACCTTAGACGTAGAAAATGAGTTACTGGAACAACCTTCAGAAAACTCTGATGTGATAAAAGACAATAACTCTTCAGAAAACATCGATGTGACAGAAAAGAAACCACCTTTAGAAAATAGTGATGTCAAGGAAGACAAACAACCTTCAGAAAATAGGGATGGGAATGATATAGAACTACTTTCCGAAAACAGTGGTATGCAAAAAGACAAACAGCCTTTGGAAAACAATATTATAAAAGAAAACAAACAGCCTTCAGAAAATGTTGGTTTGAAAGAAGACATACAGCCATCAGAAAGTAGTGGTGTGACAGAAGATTCACTGAAAAATACTCTCGAAAAACCTATTGTAGAATTGCCTACTGTTGAAATTAAAAAAGAGCCAATAGATGAGGAGGAACAAAAATTAGAAAGTGTAGTGCAAGTATTAGATAAAGGAGAATCTTCAGCCAAAAACAGACCAAAAAATAAACCTGAAAAATCTAAGATCGAAAAGCAAAAAGACAAAGAAAATGATAAGTCATGTAAAAATAAAACAAAACTGAAAATGAAAACTAAAGTATCAAAAAATGAATGCTTATCCACTAATACTATTCCCATAAAAAAGGAATTAGAAGAAATCGAACCAGTAAAAACAATTATAAAAGAAGAACTGGAATCGACTGACGATGATGAACCTCTTATAAAAAGCAAATTGCTCAAGGATAAGCAACAAAGTGATCAGTTAATGAAATACCAACTATTAAAAGATTTATCCGAAAAATCAGCTTACGTTAAGTTAGAATGTTGTGATGAACGTATGAACAGTGTCAGAAATTCTCTAGAATCGGGTCCAAGGGAAGATAAACAAAATAAAGGAAAGTCGACACGACACAGGTCAAAATCAAAGGGGAAATCGCTATCAATAGAAAACATTAAAAAAGAGAAACCTGACGAAGATTCAAGTTCTGATAGCGATGACACATTGAGTGTAGCAAGTCGATTAAGAGTGCGTAAAAGTGTAAAAACTGATGAAAACAAAGCTTCTGTTTTGCAAAAAACTCCTCTTAAAACGTCTCCGAAAAAAATAGATAGCGCTAACAGTAGCAACTGTTCGACACCACTGCGTAAACCGGGTTTCGGTGATGGATCAGATTTTCATCCCGGTTGGGAAGAAGAATTATACAGATATAAGAGATCTTTACGCATGCCCACTAGACTAATTGCGATACCGAGAGGCCGGTCCGGTGGCCCCTTTGGTAAAGGTTGTGCGACGCAATTCTCACGAGGCTCAACATCACTTCCGGACTTAGATCCCGTTCCTCTTTCACCTGCTCCGTCATCTGCTCCGTCCGCTGCAACTGATGACATTTATAGAAGACCAGATAAATTGAATATTGACAGTGATCTTGAGTCTAATTCTAGTTGTTCTGCTATGAATAAGCTTCATTACGACTCGGAAGCTTCGACATCAACGGTTTTTTCCGCAACAAAAGCGAAGAAAAAGAGTAGTTCTATTGTAGACGTCCTTATTCAAAAATGTGGTAAAAGAGAGGAATCAAAAAAGAAATCTAAAGAAAAAGAAGACAAAACGCCGAAAACAGTTACCAAAACTTCCAATAATACCGAACTATTACCAACGCCAAGTTTAGGTTTGCTTAAGAATGGAAATAAGGGTAATCTAAGCGCCAAAAAAGAGAAGTTGATGGAAGATATTTTTTATTTAGGTGCTTTCAGGAAACAAACTGTTACCATGTTTAGAACGGCTTTTATTAAAGATACTAATGGATTAATAGGTGCTACAGAAGAATTTGCGCCAGTCGTACTCAAGTCACGAACTAGAACTGAAAGCAGAGTGTTAAAGCAGCGAGCTACCATCAAAGAAGTATTTGGGGATGACAGACCTGCATCGGCACCGCCATCTTCCTGTAGAGAAGAAATTATTCAAGACGATCCGGGTATCCAGATAAAAAAAGAACCTGAAACAAAACCTAAATTGAAACCGAAAAAAACTGATAAGGAGAAGTTAAAACGAAGATCTAGTTCAATAAGGGATGGATTAAGAAGCACTAAGTCTTTAAAAACAAACGACGCTAAAGGCAGACTTTTGCGCTTAAAGAAAAGAAATAGCGTTATCAAATCATTCGCTCATAAAAGAAGAAAGGAACTCTCTAATAATAAGGTAAAAAAGGATGCAAGCCCTAGCACTGGTGAAAAAGATGAAACTAAAGTAGAAGGCGGTGCTCCAGTACCTACTGAGGGGAACACCAAAAGGAGATTAAAACGTCTGTTTGGAAGGAGAAAATTCAGCTCAGGGTTCGATTACATACGTAAGAAAAAGAAAATAATACGCAGAGAAGACCACTGTCCTAAAGTAAGGCGAGCAGCACCAAAACCCAGTCCTGAATCTGTCCAAGATATTCAGAAAGAGATCAAGGGCTGGTTTATTAACAAGAGCATAGGCGAGACGCACCTACACCGCGCTGCCAGACTTGGTTTTACAGTGAGTATAGTATCATATTGGTGGCATATTATGTCTACCTAAAGTTTCATTCATGAATCACATAAAAAATTATGTATCTCTTTTGCAGGATTGTGTTGCATATTGCTTAGAAAAATTAGAGTCGGATCCATCAGCTAAAGATAATGCAGGTTTCACTCCATTGCACGTGGCATCGGCTAAAGGTCACGTTCGAATAGCAAGACTCCTTCTGCAATATGGTGCTAATGTTTCTGCTGCAGCTCAAGGAGGCATACGGTGAGCACCTTCAAATATAATATCAATTTTTAGCGCGGCAGTTAGCAGCTTGCATTTATATCAAAGCTTCTGAACGTGTAGACTTACTACAGTATGCTTCGTCTTTAATTTGAAAAATAGCTTGCTCAGATGATGGGGTAAACCCTGGAAGCACTTTACATCGCTTATCAGTAACCCTGTTGAATCGTCTTAGTAAGAAAAGGCTTCCGATAGTGGAGGACCTTGAAAGTAGTTTGAGATTGTATTGTGTTTTTTTTAATTCTCATTAAATTTATAGAGCGAAAACCATTAATTGTATTATTTGGCATCATTTGAATTGCTCCAATAAAATCTTAAGTTGAAAAAAAATATTTGAAATTCACCCGTTTGCCAATTAGTGCCTAACCAATTTTTGAACTTAAGATTTTTTTAGTTTTTTTTTTTAATAACGTCTTCTTGATTGAATACATTTTATTTTACAGGCCACTGCACGAAGCCTGTGAGAATTGCCACGTAGAAATAATCAGACTTCTGTTATCATACGGCGCCGATCCCCTCTTGGGGACGTATGCCGGTCAAACGCCTGAAGAGTTGGCGGAAGGGACCGCTGCCAAGCTGCTCCGCCTGTACATAGCCGACGTGCAGGGTCGCGCCATTGAGCCTTGGAGATTTCCTCCACCGGATAAGATTCTAGGTGAGGATTACAAGTATAAAGGCTACACAAGTACTGTATAAATACTATCACGAACTTATTGAATATCGAGCAATTCTAAACTATTTTCTCCAAAGAGTAAGCTTGCGCTACGATTGGTTACGAGAACAAATAGCACCAAGCTCCCAAAAAAAGTTACCAACCTCGCGGTCAAACGGGCCGATTCATCGAGAGAGCGCCCGGCACTTGCTCTTAGCGTGTTCCCGAGCTCCTTCTTAACTCCTTACAAATTATTTTTCTATCTGCTTCCTTTGTCCCTTAACATCCCTATACATTTTATATGGTACCACTGGACACTGAGCGCTCGAGTGGCCGCGTTCGAGCCACAAGAAAATGTATGAAAAATCTGTTCCGCGACTTGTGGCGGCCACTAATCGTCGCCACTAGTGGCCCAGTGTGCGGGGGCTGGTAGCGTCCTTCACCCCTTCCTGGGGCGACAGTACGACTAGTGTGAGTTAGGAAGTGGAACTCTGTTGGTAGATCGCGAGGAGATAGGCTGCGACCCGCTGTCGTCGCCGCCGCCGGGCACGCCGCCGCCGCCGCCCGACGCCACCATCGAGATCCAGTGCACGGAGGCGCCGCTGCCGCCCTTCTACAGCCTGCGCACGGCGCCCGGACAGCCGGCCGACGGGCTCTGGTGCCTGCTGCAGGACATCACTAACATACTACAGGTAAACATAAATCTATTTATTTGTTGAAATTGGGACAGGTAAATAAGTTAAGGAGTATTAGCGTACGTCTTTGTTTGTCCATTAATGGATTAAGGGTCGGGGTGTACTAGCGCAGAGTCGAAGCGCATCGAAACAAATCGAAGCGTCAAATTCTTCACAAGTTGCTCGAATGCGCGTGGAGTCTCGTGGATGCGCGATTCACGAGAATCCGCGCGCCTCTTCGTGCGTATAGGACCCTAAATAACTGTTGAAAATGGATCAATATTAATTTTAAAGTCAATAGTAAAAAATCATTGTTCTCTTCAATTCGAAACATTGATAAATCCATTAAAATGCTACTCTTCTGCGTTTCCAGATTAAGTCAAAGGACAGTTTACTGAAGCAAATCCACTGCGGTTCAGGATCTCCCAGAGAACTGCTCCGCGAGATTCGCACCCAGGAGTTCCTGGAGAGGGCGCAGTGCCACCAGCTGCTGGGCGCCGGGGAGAAGGTCAACGTGAGGGCCTCGAAGGTGGCCCTTGTTAGAGTTACGGACAAGTTGAGGCAATTACTCAAAATCGAGACCGTCCTCGTTAGCTGACATTAAACTAAATATATCAACTATCCAATAGTATTTTGATCAACTTTACATGTTACGAATATTGATATACTAGTGATTGAGCTTTTTGTGAAAAAAATAAATCGTGAAAGTGTTATGAGAGTGCTAATAATTCTGATACACAAAACTAGTCCTAAATTAACAGGGATTAAAACGATGTCACCTTTTTAACAATGCTCCCATTTGAAAAGGAAGGCATTGCATTAGACCTGTGAATAATTCAAAAAAATTAGCATATAAGTACCGCAGTTATATGTATAGTGTGTATTTAACAAAATGGCTGGAGTAGGTACAAGTTATGATTTTCGAGATATAACTTTTTTTTAATATAAAACGGGATTTTTAGATATTCTAAGGTCTAAACAGGAGGAACTTTTAATAAAAAAAATTAAAAAACGTATTAAGAACGCTTGAAAGGCATCTACAGAATTTTAGATCTCGAAAGAAAATTGATTGTGTTTCTGAAATAGACTATAATATGTCGACTAATAAAATAAACCAAGCTATCTATTAAAAAAAGAAGTAAGTATGTAGTAAGAAAAAAGATGTATCTCACTAAGGAACAAAATAATTTGTTTTATGAGACTGTAATTTAATTTAAGGCAGCCATTACATAATAAACACACAATCGAAGTTTGTATTGACTGAGATGTGTTTTATAATGATAATATTATGTATAACTACTGTAGAACAACTTGTATATAATATTGTTTGTACATAGTTTTGCGTATTGTAAATAATAAATGTCGCTTTAAATGTATTATATTCCCATGGGTGCTATTTAACGATGGTGTATGGTGTTTTGTTTAAGAATGTGAATATGTAAGTATATTGTGTAGTACTGCGGCAATGATAGTGTATTAAAGAAGAATAACAAGTTATAGTTACCATAACCTTATTTAGCAGTTAAGGGTATAGCATAATCTTGAGTATAAGTAAACTTGCACTGTAGTTACACATGAAAATAAATTTTTGGGGTACAAAATGTTCTTGGGTTCTTGGCTATTAATTCGCTATATTTAACATCAGTCAAATGTGAAAGACAGATAAATATATAAAGTTTAAAAAACAAATGTTGAATGAAGTGTAAATTTTGTTGAATGAAATGTGCATGATGTTGAATGGAATGTTATGTAAAATTTTTGTTTGATGACTAAGTATATCTTAATAATTTGGTAAAGTGTTGTGAGTGAACTGTATTGTGCGCTTAAATGTTTTGAAAATTTGCATCAATTGTCATGAGATTATACTAATGCTAAGTTAATTGATTTTTTTGATCTTTTATCTAGTACCTTAGTATATAGATCTATCTAATATTATTTTTGTTTTATATATTGTTATGTTTGCCAATATTTGTCTCCATTTTATTATATTTTTATTGTACATTAATTTCACTTATTTTTGTTAAAGTTATGTTTTTATTTATAGTCCAATAAGAAATTAGGAAATTTTATTATGTAAATCATAATTTTCATGCATATCGCGAAAATTATTCAGTGTGTAAATAATAAGTATTTTTAATAAGACAAATAGTAAGCAAATTATTTTTTAATTTATTTGGAGCCTACTGTCTGAATAATATATTTCAAGGTGTATCAAATGTGTATTATTCAGTCGGTGCCCTATATGTGTAGCATTTTGGAAGAATTGTGTGAATAGTACCTAGCAATTTTGTATTCCATAATTAAATCATGTTCCGCCCTATCTTATTTCTTGGAGATGAACGAAGAAGTACATGATTGATCTGTGATGAAATAATATTAGAAGAATGAAAAGCGCGCGGAAAATGGTATGAATTTTAAAATTGTAACTAACAACTTTATTATAGTACCTATACAAAGTTGTGTAACTACGGAAACTGAACTGTATAATATTAACTGTCTAAGTATTATTATCAATATTGACACAATGATTCTTGTTGATGAAGTGGAAAATAAAGAAAGTGGTCAATTTAAAACTGTTTTTTTATTTACTTACAATTAGTTAAACTAATATAATGCTTTGAACGTGGTTAGTAGATATTGGTAGCGTCTAGGTCGCATACAAACACGTTTCCGTACAGTTTACGTACATCGTCATTCGGCATTCAAAACAGCATTTTTGAAAAGTGCCTTTTGTTTGACAAATTTTGTATTATGGAACAAGTAGTTGCACTTGCACTTGTAGGTATAGATCGACCAGAATCTCATGAAAAATAGGGAAATGAAATTCCAAGGTTAGCAACACTAAGGCTGCCCTAGCGATAAACAAAGTAACTGAAATTTTTTGTGAAATTGACTTTTTGCATTAACAAAAGTTTTATGTCGAGTAGTTTTTTTACCACAGTTTAATATTTCAAATAACTTGAACCGTTTACTGAAATTTAAATTGCCCAAACAAAGTAACTGCACTCACTAACCCGGAATATAAATGCAAAAACCAAGTAAACAACAAGCACAACACAAACAAAGTAATTGGATGTTGATTACTTTGTTTTTGTATTTCAAATGCAGTTGCTTGATTTTTCGTTTCGTAAAACGATCCCAGGTAAGGTGTTCTGAATGTAATTACTTTGTTTATCACTAGGGCAGCCGAGTTAACCTAGTGTTGCTTACTACAAAGGAGAATGATCACCCCTGACCCAAACATTTACACAAAATGTAATTTACTAAAAATTATCTTACGAATATATGACAATTTGAAAATTAATAATTATTAATGCTAAAGCTGCTTTTAAAAAAATGCAATAAAAAAGGAATTCAACCGTCTCTTCCTGTTCTCTGGCATGTCTGGTGGCCATTTGCATTACTTTCTACGTATACATGCCCAAACAAAAAGTTTTGTTACTAAAAAATCATGTCACTTGAAATAAAACAGATATTTATTTTTAATACATTATTTTATTTGTTACTTGTTGTAAATCGTACAATATGATTAAAGTAAATAAGTAATAATTAATAATATTATTTTGTTATAATATTGTTTTAACTTCATTGCGTTTTGTGCAATGGAATGGAATAGAACTACAACCTTCTTGATTTTGTGTAAAGAAACTTATTATATTTCAAGATGCCAATGTGACATGTCATTGTTTTAGTTGTATGTGACGCTAGTGACGTCTACTCTGTTTACATTTTGAATGTTTATTACGTATAGCGCAGCGGAGACCAATATTAATTCTATGGTTTATTGTTTATCCTTACCAACGACTTTTGCTATACTATACGGATTCGATCTCGCCTACTCGCCGACTTTACGCTACTTTCTACGGATTCTGATTTTTGCTCGTGATTTGGATAACAATGTTGAGGTGTATTAATTGTCACTTGAATGTAAACATGATGCCTTTGATATGATGCTAAGACATGATATGGGTCTTCGTTAGATTCTACATTGCAAACTACTCTCAACATGGACATCGTTGCAACAGGTATGTTAAGTATAGTGCGCGGAACAAATAATTCAAATCGGCAGGAACGATACACGGCTTTCCTTACTAGTTTAACAATCATAAACTACACATAACCTAGAATCATTTTCGAACTTAAACTTAGATTTATTCAAAAACGGCAGGACCTAGAGGTATTAAAATGGTGTGTTTGGTTATCAGGAATAAACCTGCAATAAATGCTGCATACAACACGCTTGTAAACGACTGGGTTACACGCCCATAGATTTTTGGGCATTCTCCTTTAATTTCCCTATTTTTCATGAGATTCTGGTCGATCTATAGGTACGTTGTACTTCGGTGCACGCGAACAAATTCACGGTGCTGAAGACGGAGGGCAATGACGAAGAATGGGAAGGACGTGCGCGGTGCGACTATAGATGTAAATAAACCGATTTAAAACGTTTTAAATAAAATTTTGCCGTTTTAAACCCCAAATAAACCGTTTATCTTTGAAAACTCGCCTACAAAAATAAAAGAACTGTGTTCTATTACACTTCATTAATGGGCTTCCGAGACGGTCAAGCGGCTTGATGGCATGCACGTAGATTGCTGTTGCTTGCTCCAACAGTTTGTAAGCCAGTTATGC
Source organism: Melanargia galathea (assembly GCA_920104075.1). Lineage (NCBI taxonomy): Eukaryota > Metazoa > Arthropoda > Insecta > Lepidoptera > Nymphalidae > Melanargia > Melanargia galathea. Next base: position 5,778,388 of record OV049855.1, read on the forward strand.
CTGTCAAGCAGCTTAATCAAGCAAGACGTATTTTTCCTCATGTCGTCGAGCCCGATCTTCCGTGTTGATGGTCAAAACAAAAGTGATTTTCCCGATTGTGCCAAATGGATTCAAACAAACGTAAAGCATTGCTAGCTCTTGCATTAGCTTTGAGTAATGAAAAGAAGAAAAAGAAACGCATTTGGTGTCAAGAATGGTACAAATTAAGAAATCGCTTTACTCATGAACATTTGCAAAGAGTACTGCAGGCTACGGCACCAAATGATTACAAACATTTTCTTCGAATGGATGATCGTATCTATGAAACATTGTTGGGTATGGTTGAACCTCTCATAAAAAAAACAGACACCAACATGAGGCAAGCTATCTCTGTTAATCAGAGATTGTCTGTAACATTGAGGTTTTTGGCCAGTGGAATTGATTTGCAAGAATTGAAGTATACATGTGCTATTCATCCTCGCACTCTAGAACTAATAATAATGGAAACATGTGAAGCAATTATAACTGTTTTAAAAAAACATATTAAGGTAAGGAATATATTTATTGGAATTATAATCAACATTGATAGGCAGTTACATACATGTTTTAAAAAGTAGGAATTAAAAACAAGAATATTTTTTTAAATAATTGGCACCAGAACTTAGCTCCTCGCTGACGCGAATAACTGGCTGAGTGTCATTTATAGTAACTTCGCTGTCAACGTAATCGACAACAGAAATAAGCTCTCCATCTTCTCTGACACGAACGCCTGGCTGGGTATCATCAATCCTTTCTGAAGTTGACTGTGATTGTGGTGACGAAATTCCTAAGTCAAATGGCTGGACATATCCTTCTGTTTCTGAAGTAGATTGTAATAAGTATGACTGTGGTACTGACTGAACTAACACAGATGACAGATTTGTTGACGAAAACATAGGTGTGGTCTTAGGAGGCTTTTGAGAAGACGATTGACTGATTCTGTATTGATTTAGGTTTCGGGTCTCTTGTTTTGTGATTTTATTTTTGGTAGGTGTTTTTGAAGATATATGAGATGATGAAGTCTTATGTGGCGCAAAAGTCTTTGAAGGCGATTTTCGATTCTTTGGGTTCTTTACTGTGACAGCTTCAACAACAGTAGGTAAAGAAGATGAAGAGCAACTACTGGGTGAAGGAGAATTTATAGGCACACGAAATTCTTGTGGTTCCGGAGATGCAGAATAATCGGAATGTGATGAGTAAATCAAATTAGGTGTTCTACTGCTATTTATTGATGGACCGTCAGGTAAAAAACGCACACCGCTTCTTGTGAGTGAACCCATTTCTCCTTCAAACAATACATCATTTATAATTTTCTTAGCAAAACGTTTTTGAGTCTCTGACAATTTTTTCAGTTGTACTGCCCAAGCCTTTGCTAGAATCTCGTCCTCATCCTCCGGCTTATTAAAATATGATGACGCCACTGACATTAACTCCAATTGTATATCATCACGACTTTTGGCCTTCTTTTTTTTCTGACTGCTCTCAGTATGGTGACCGCTATGAGTCTCGGACTCAGATACATCCTGTAACAATGAATTATTATTTTATTTCAGATGCCCAGAAATTCAGAAAATTGGAGACAAATTGCGTATCAGTTCGAAAATCAATGGAATTTTCCGCATTGCATTGGCAGTGTGGATGGAAAGCATGTCGAAATAGAGAAGCCAGCAAATTGTGGATCCTATTACTATAATTATAAAGGCACACACAGTATCGTTCTAATGGCAATTGTAAATGCTGATTACGAGTTCATGATGATTGATGTCGGTGCTAATGGACGAATATCTGACGGTGGAGTTCTTAAAAATACTGAATTTTGGCGCCAATTTTCAAACAATCAATTGAATATTCCAGAACCAATAGAATTATCATTAACCTCTAATAAAAAAATGCCCTTTGTATTTATTGGCGATGAAGCCTTTCAGTTAACACCAAATTTTATGAAGCCGTACAATAAAGCTATTTTGACAGACGAGAGAAGAATATTTAATTATAGGCTGTCTAGAGCACGCCGAATCGTAGAAAATGCTTTTGGTATTCTGTCATCTCGCTTTAAAATATTTAAGAAAGCAATTCCTATGCCTCCAGACAAAATCCGTAAAATGGTAATGGCATGTTGCTACTTGCACAATTATCTATCAAAGCACAAAAGATACATTCAACGAAGTGACGTTGATGTTGAAGACACTTTAACTGGTACAATAAGGCCAGGTTCATGGAGACAAGAAGACAGTCAACTTTTGCCTTTGCAAGGTTTTAGAGGTAATTTGGCCAGAGACGCAAAGCAAGTCAGAGATGATTTTTGTGAATATTTTAATACTGATGGCGCAGTGTCATGGCAAGATAAATGTTTATCCTAATTAAATGCTTTGCTGTCTACCTATAAATAAATAAAAAATTAAGATACTGCTACAAAAAGTTCTTCTTTTTTACTTACCTGTGAGTTTATTGAATTTTCAGTATCCGCAATATCCACTGAATCAGCTAGGAACATCATTTCATTAAAGTACCAGAGTTTTGGTTCATATATTTCATCAGAACCAGCACCCGACCTCATAGATAATTTCTTTTTATTTAATTCTCGGTTGAAGTTTGTTCTTATCACATTTATTTTCTTCTTCAAGTCATTTTCTGTGTAATTTGGTTTTAAAACTTTCAAAGCATTTGTAATTCGCGATAAAGTTAATGCTTTTTTATTTTTGTCATAGTAAAATTGTGACTTTACTTTCCATAGTTCTGGTGCGTCTCGGTACAGGGATATTAATAATAATAGAAATTCTTTTTCGTTCCGTTGTTGGTTATTTTCAAAATCTTCACTATTTGACAAAGCGTCGTCCCGGTCGTCCGCCATGATTGCTACTGACTGAGCTATGCTTGGTCAAGCCACCTTGCGAACACTGTCAAAACGTCGCGTCAAGCCGTCTCGTCAAGCAAAAAATATAAAATCACATCAAGCGCGGAGCAAGCACGTAAATGCTTGACTCAAGCATCAATCCAGCGTTGTAGATGGTCAAAATGCTTGACACAAGCTAAGATCTACGTGCTTGCCGTCAAGCCGCTTGACCGTCTCGGAAGCCCATAAGGGCAATGTATAAACAATAAAATATACAATAAATATTTAAATGTTATTTAGTTGTTCTTATTATACCTAATTATGGACATAGTACCTAAATACCTGTGACGGCTGTGAGACGGCCGCGCGTGGCAGTTTACGTGTGTGCATGTGTGTGTGGGGTAGGCGAGTTGGCAAACGTTGCGTCGAGTCACGAGTAACGACGTCAACAAGAGTCCGAGTGTGTGTGTTTGGCTTTTCAAACCAAATCAAATTGATTTATATCGTTTGAAAACTATGAAAAAAATGTTTATTTACCAATACAGAGTTTTTAACTTATCAATAGAGTTTTATAACTTAGATAGCTTATTATCTACGCTTGGTCGGATGGAGACGGACCAACTAGAACTAAACCCGCTAAGTATATCAATATCAGTAGGTGTATCACACATTTAAAAATCTTTACATAATTTAAATAGGTGTTCCGTTATATCCCTACCTCGGTAATATCAAGAAAAACATAGTCACACCAACCGTTTTAAACCGAAAAAAATTGTTTATTTCGGTTTCGTTTTAAACGGATTGGTTTAATTTGTTTTAAACCGGCCTTACATAATCTATAAGTGCGACCAAGAAAGTTGTAAATATTCTATGTAGACACTAGAGACTGCAAATTAAACATTTACTTTGTGGTAGGACTCTACCGCGAATCCGGCTAGCAACCACAATTCAGCCGTAATCTGCCGCAAAGCATCCGATGCGTTTCGGCAGCGAGCTGAATAGCCAGTCCCTTCCTCCAAAAGCCGGCAACGCATTATTGGTTTCTCAGGTACTACAGGTGGTGAACATTAGTTCATGGGCGGTGGTGATCACCAATGATCGGAATTGAGGTGCGATTCCTCGTGATATCATAATGTGGATATGCCAATTCATAATTTTTTTAATACTGTCCCTTACTTTTCCTTGATTTCCTTACTCAGTTTTTATTAGTACAACATGAAAAAGAGAAATCTTTTCGACACTGAACATTATATGAGGTATCAAAAATTGCGAAAGACAGAAATCCCACTGTCATATCCATACTATTGATAATGTTTCAGGTCGTTGACCCCAAATTGCACTACCTATTACACATACACTTGCTCTTTTGTCCGCTATTATTATAAAAAAAAAATTGTAGTCAAGACAAGATCATTCACCTAGGCTTTTTTTTTCTTTTTTTCTATACCTCACACTCGACACAAAACAACTCCAGACAGGCCAAATTTTTTTGCTTCAGCCCAGCCGGGCGGTTCAGAAAACTTCGATTAAGGTTCGATTAGGTTTCGGTTTCGACAACTACCCTGTCGATACGTTTATTCTGAATTGAAAATACATCTTATCGTACGATAACTTACTGAATCGATCGAAGTGTTCTGAATCGCCCTTAGTCTTCACTACAATGTTTTAGGTGCAATCTCCAGTGTCTACATAGAATAATATAACCTTTTTGCTTTAAGTAAAAAATAAGCTATGGTTAAGGCGGGGCTTGGAATTTGTAACTGTGTTTGTAACGAATTGTCAATTTTGTCATCAAATCAGAGAAACAATAATATTTGATGTTAATTCATGTTTTTTGTATTACTCATTCAAGAATTATAAATGGAATTAATTACAAAGTTAAGGAATAGATAAACAAGTATTTAATATAGGGGGAATTTTACGCAATGTGGGAACAAAACATGAAAGCGATTTGCTTATTTGTAACGGTGTTCAGTTGTGTATACGGTCAGGGAATGGAGCTACCTTACAATCCAAACTACCAGCAGCCAAACTACCAGCAGCAGCCTTATCAACCGGACAACAATCAGAACGGAACGTATCGACAAAATCAACAGGTACCCTATGGTAGTTTCCCGGTAAACGGTATCGACTACACAAATCCTGCACAGAGTTCTTTCTATCAGGACAGTTCCAACTCTGATGTTTACGGCGAGAGAGAGAACGATGTCGATCCACAGAACACCGCCAGTTACTACGCAGAGTTAGATTACGAGGAGCGATACAGGTGTCCCCCTAACTGGATTCGGTTTAGAGAAGCGTGCTATCGTTTCACGAAATCGCCAGACCGACCTCGTAACGAAGCTCGCAAAATATGTCAAGCGTACGAGGCAGACCTAGCAGCTGTAAACAGTCCAGAAGAACACGGATTCATCATCACTAACTTGATGCGTTTAGATCCTCAGAAAGGATCGTGGTACATTGGAGCTCACCAACAGACCCCGGGCTATTGGGTCAACGAAGCTGATGGCTCACAATTGACAGGTTTAGAAAGTGCATTCTTTGATGATAGAAAGCTGACATACACTAGTTACAATTTACTGCCTAAAGATTACTTAGTTTATAGGTTTTCCCATGAAGATGGCCGTTGGGGTCTAGCACCCATCGAGGGCACTCAGTATTTCCACTTTATTTGTGAAGGACAAACACAGAGATTGCACTACCTCATAGAAGAAGAAAGATCCTTCACCTATGGTCTGGATACATATGATCTGGAGAGGTTGCCTAGAGGACCATACTTTATAAAAGAACCAGTTGACATAATCTATGATCCAACAAAAAAGAACCATGTTCAGTTAACGTGCATAGCTGGTGGGTACCCGGCACCTACTTACAAATGGTTCAGAGAAGATTATCAAGTAGATAATCCTGTGTTCACCGAAATAGATCCTCTCTCAGACTCAAGATTCATTCTAAGCGGAGGCACGCTCATGATAGACAAGCCTGATGCTGAGAAGGACAATTCAAAGTATCACTGCACAGCCACAAATAAATTTGGTGTCATTAGATCGGAATCAGTGAGATTATCCTTTGGTTTTATTAGAGAGTTCAATCAAAAGAGACCAGTTGAAAGTGGTAAACAATATTGGGGCAAGGCCATGTACTGTGATCCCCCATCATATTACCCTTCTGTAAATTTCCTCTGGGCTCGTAACTATTTTCCCAATCTTGTAGAGGAAGATAGGCGAGTGTTTGTCTCTTATGACGGAGGTCTCTACTTCTCAGCTTTGGAGACTATCGATAGAGGAAACTACAGCTGCAATGTGATGAGTAAAGTATCTGATGCCGGTCGCAATGGGCCTTTCTTTCCCCTTCTGGTATACCCACATTCGGATTATCAGCAACTTAAGTTCCCCATTGGATTCCCTAAAGTGTTCCCTGATGCTCCAGTAGTTGGGCAAGAGATACGACTTGAATGCGTATCTTTTGGTTATCCAGTGCCATCATACAACTGGACAAGAGTAAATGGTGACATCCCTAAACAAGCTCATTTGAGTAGTTATGATCGTGTATTGACGATCCCTAACGTTGGTGTTGAAGATGAAGGAGAGTACATATGTGATGTACGGAATGATAGAGCCCGCATTTCCAATAGCGTCTTTCTTAAAGTACAAGCGGAACCAAACTTTACTATTCCGCTGACAAATAAGCATGTGGATAATAAAGGTGATTTACATTGGAACTGTGAAGCATTTGGTATCCCGGATGTTAATTACACATGGTGGAAGAATAGTGAGAAACTGTCCATGGACACATTGGCACCTGAAGACAGAGACAGATATGTAATACAAGATAATGTACTCATAATCAAGTTCTTAGATCCATCGAGAGATCCAGGCATGTATCAGTGTGAAGCCAAAAACCAATTGAAGGCTAGATATTCAACAGGACAACTTCGTGTTTTATCTCTTAAGCCATCTTTTAAAAAGCGGCCATTAGAATCTGAAACTTATGGATCGGAAGGTGGCAATGTCACTCTTCGATGCAATCCAGAAGCAGCACCGAAACCTACATTTACTTGGAAAAAAGATAATATTGTCATAGGAGCTGGGGGTAAAAGATTTATAACTGAAACTGGCAATCTCATAATAAGGCAGCTGTCGAGAGACGACGAAGGTGTTTACACTTGTGTTGCTAAAAACCAATATGGTACTGATGAAAGTCGCGGTCGTCTCATAATTTTGCGTGCTCCGCGGTTCACAGCACGATTACCACCGCGTATTACGACGCAAGTTGGTTCAGTGATATTCTTACATTGTAATGCTGAGATAGATTCTATTTTAGACACTGCTTACCTTTGGAATCATAATGGTATAGGCATGAGAGAGAATGCTGATGTTTATGCCGACAAACGTATCAAGATCGATGGAGGGGAATTAACTATTTATGACGTCAGTCTGGCAGATGTGGGAGAATACGAATGCATAGTTAAGTCGGCAATCGGTCGGATTTCAACGCGTACGCAATTGCGCATCGAAGGTCCACCGGGGCCACCGGGAGGTTTACAAGTCATTAATATCCAACGTGATTCTGTAACTCTAGAATGGACCGACAGTAGCCCCAACGGCCGTCCGATAAACAGCTACGTTGTCACAGGTCGCACTCAATGGAATTCGACCTGGTATGTCGTTAACGATAATGTCGCTAATGTCATGGAGATTGATAGATATAATGGTCGAAAGCGAGCGTCAGTATCCACAACTCTGATGCCATGGTCCGTGTATGAGTTCAGAGTGCAAGCTGTCAACAGTTTGGGGGTGGGAAAACCGTCTTCTCCTAGTCCTCAGTTCTCGACTGCACCCGATAAACCTTATCAAGCTCCATCCAACGTGGGCGGCGGTGGCGGCAAAATTGGTGATCTCACCATTAAGTGGACTCCACTGCCACAATCCCTACAAAATGGCCCAGGCATTCACTACAAAATATTCTGGCGACGCAATAACTCCGAAGTCGAATTTCAATCGCTCCTACTCAAGGAATACGGAAATGTCGGAATGCACGTCGTGCACATACCCTTGGACTATTTCTTCACTCCGTACAACGTGAAAGTTCAGGCTTTTAACGAGATCGGTGCAGGTCCAGAGAGCGATGTAGTTACGATATATTCCGCTGAAGACATGCCCCAGGTCGCGCCGCAACAAGTGTACGCGCGATCATTCAACTCGACAGCTCTCAACGTCACCTGGAATCCCATCGATCAGTCTCGTGAGAGGTTGCGCGGCAAATTGATCGGACACCGCCTCAAGTATTGGAAGCAAGCCAACAAAGAAGAGGAGTGCATCTACTATCTCTCAAGGACAACACGCAATTGGGCTCTCATTGTTGGATTGCAACCAGACACTTATTATTTCGTCAAGGTAACATTATTTCGCTTTTGCGTCCAGGTAGGACGATTTCCTTTCGCGTGATTGTCGATTTCAAAACTGTTACTATTTTCCAGGTGATGGCATTCAACTCAGCGGGCGAAGGGCCGGAGAGCGAGCGGTACTTGGAGCGCACGTTCCGCAAGGCGCCGCAGAAGCCGCCGGCCTCCGTCAACGTGTGGGCCGTCAACCCCAGCACCGTGCGCGTCGTGTGGCGATACGTGCAGCCCACCATAGAGGAGGAGCCGCTCATGGGCTACAAGGTAAATCACCTTCATCTTGGTGATGTGTTGACAATCGCCGATCTATTTGTACTCTCCACTATCTTATGCCACTATCTATGCACTAGAGCTTATGATTGTATATGTACATATTTAATCCTCAGTGACCAGTTAAAGCTCATATTAGAATAGATTTTTCCTACTAAGGTCTGACTGGTGCTTTGGAGTGGTTTAAACCTGATAAATTAAAACAAAGCACAATGAGGCACCATTCAATCATTGTCCACAAGGGTGTTAGAAATACTGAAGAACGCCTTAAATGGCTACACAGTTTAATATTCAATACACCAAGGGTGTCGAATAGCAGAATTTTTTAACTTAAACTGAGCTTTAATATACCAGCATATATGATTAACATGATTGAAAACTAGACATATCAATATCAACCATTCATAAAGCTGTTTAATATAAAGCTGTCAGGTCTACAGTCGGTGACTACAGTAGGTGACGAAAGACTAGACGCTACTTGTATTAAAGCAATATTGTAATACTGTTTATTGTATTTAATTTACAAATAATTTACAAATTATTTTTCTTCTTTTCAGGTCAGAGTATGGGAAATAGATCAAGACATGAGCACAGCCAATAACACAATAGTACCAGTTGAGCATAAACTCGAAGCCTACGTGACCAACTTGACACCAGGTAAATCATACAACTTGAGAGTGCTGGCCTATTCCAACGGAGGAGACGGCAGAATGTCCTCTCCTCCCATAACTTTCCAAATGGGGGATTATCACAGTGACGCGTACGGTTACTATGTGCGGGGTTCCGCATATAGATTAACAATCTCGAAAGAATCTCTATTGATATACATTTTCGTTCTTTACTTTTTAGCCTCGTAAGATTAACCATTTTTAGGTTTTAAGAAAATGTGTAGGTTATAAGATGCTTATTTTTTACATGATCACTTTTCTGAAGAATGTTTTATATTTTTATATTGATGTATAACACAATAATCGATTATTTATTTTTATGCTGACATTCCTTTTCTTGATGTATTAATTTATGATATATTGTGTTTTTATTTAATTTTAGTGAAAGTAATTCTTTGTGATACACTTATCCGGCCATTTTATTTTTTTACATTGCATTTTGTGTTGCTATGTTAATTTTTTACTAAGGTAATAATTGACAATAATTAATGTTGCTGTAATTTAATAATTATTATTATGAATCTCAATACGTATTTTTCAGCAGTACTTTTATATGTACATATATGTTTGTGTTTTCTAAAAAAATCATATCATATCTAAAACTGTGAGTAGATGTATAAGAACTCAGTTATTTTTTATTGTTTTTGGAAAACTAATAATCCGAGCCATTTTTAATAGATATTTCTGATAATAATTAATGTATGTATCTTTATTGAAATGTAGTAATAAGTATCTATTAAACGAAATTTTTTATTACCTCTGACACATAATATTGTAACGAACATCACAATATTTATTGCTTATTGTTAAAATGTACCAACTCAGAAATCTTGCAGAAGCATGTATGTATATTTTGTTATGACATATGCAAAATGTAGCGAATTTTTTTTACAAATCTAATCCAGACTACATTTATAACCCGTGATCACACTGCAGGATAACTTCATCCATTCATTCAATTGAAAAGCAATTGTAGAGATAAGTCCTATAAAGGAATATGTTTTAGTCTGGTAAGAAATAGTAACTACATTGCATTTGAATTGTGTATCATATGGAATAAGTTATTATGCTGTAAGATCCTTGGGAAATTAGATGTTATTTAGATTCTTATCTATACTCATAACCCCATAAATGTTAAAATATATGAAGAGGGCACCATAAATGCCCCTAAGCTTGTGCTGTGTAGATTTTGCATATAGAATATTTAAATCTACTAAAATCTGAATTTAAACGTATTAGGGCGCGCGCACAAAAACGACTTTTGTCTTCAGTCCTCAACATTTAGTTTACCACCGAATATACAAGCCGCGTTGCAATGTTGCGTAATTGACGCCTATACCTGCTTCTTGTATCCATGTAAGCAGCATCCTTTGAGCTAAACCGACGCTACTAAAGACATCTCTATTTCCTTAAGACTAGGGACGAATCTAATGCCTGCTGTTCACCATCACCGATGCCATCGCCAGCAATCGTCACGATCATCGTGCAAGCATCCACATCATCATCCGTAATCGTTTATTGAGCGGCTAGCAGCGCGAATTTCCTTTGATGCGTGCCCCAAAAACCGACAAGTCGCCGATCGTCACGGATTGCTGACGATTGTGACGACGATGATCTGCGACTACAAGTGATAAGCCCTCTACACGATTGTGCACACGTGTAATCGTCTATAATCGCTGATTGTAAAGAGGACGCTTTAATCTTTGGGCGATATTCTGCAGTAATGAAATATTCACTTTACTTGCTGCGGTACGAGGAGTTGCCTCGAGTGGAAAACTGAGCTGAAGACGAGTTACCGGAGACAAAGATTGTTTAGGTATAAGCGCCTAAGTCACTACGCAAAACTTGGCAGACTGTTTCTAGTTTCGCGTAAAATACAGAGTAGGGATACACGTTTGCAAAGGCTCTAGTGGCCAATCTTTTGGAATGCTCTGAAATTACGTGGCGAGATCCACCGACCAATAAACGAGCTCGATGAAAACTTTAAGTTCTTTTTTTGTTCATGTTCGAAGTATTCAAAATTCAGATTGCCACGAACAGTATCTTTGGTCTTTGCGGATGTGCTCCGAACTACATATGAAACTGGGGTTTTTTCTGGTTTCTGGTGTGGTTAGGAGACTAATAGTGTCTTGTATGTTTCATAATTATAATGGTAGTTAAGTGGAGAATGATAGTAGAGAATTGATGCAGCAAGAGTTTCAGGATTTATCTGATGAATAGAAGGAAAATTTTGCCTTAATAGTAATGTTTAAAATGTTAATATGTATTTTGTAAAAAAAAATTTTCAATAAAATTACCCATAGAAGGTTATATTATTTTTATTCAGTGTTTAATTTTTAACCTCCTTATTTGTATCATAATAATACTATTTCGTAAACACAATACATAATTACTAAGTATTAGGTATTTACATCTTTTTATACTTTTTTTTACGCTTTAGGCACTTCGCGTCCGTAACCTCTAACGTATCATAGGAACCTTTCCTTTTCAATAAACCATTGTCTTCTATCGGCTGCATCTGCTTTAGGGGTAAAAGTCCAACAGCAAACGGTATATTTTCGTCCAAAGTTGAATTGACAGTTGTATGTGTTAAAACTTCGTCGTTTTTATCTACACCTTCATCGTATTTAATTGAATCCCATTTCTCAATTGCAAGTTCGTCAGGCTTTACTAAGTCTACGCTTGATTCTGATATTTGTGATTGTCTATTTAAATCTAGAGCATTATTTACAGTTTCATTAATGTCACTGTTCTCGTCTTTGCCGCTTATGTTCCATTTTAAATCACAGGCAGAAGGAAATTCGGTATTGGCATTGGTCGAATTATTTTCTTTTCCATCATCAGCATCACATAATACAGATTCTATAGTGTTATCAGATTCTTTATCAATCATTTTGCTTTGTTCCATCGCTATCTTGTTTTCAATATTCATCAAATCCTTGATAATTTCATCCCGTTCTTTTACGCTACTATCTACATTATCTTCAATATAATTTCCACGATTATTATTTTGTTTCGGTGACATCAAGCAGTCAAGAGTATCATCTTTGAACACATTAGAGTGCGGCAGTTGCAAGCTAAAATCATAGCAATCGTCGTTTCTCTTCAAGTCTTCGTTGTTCAAGGAATCATATTGTTGACTCATGTTTTCTCCTAAATGAGAACTCTTTGTATCAAGTAGAGACATGTTAAAGCTTGTTTCCAACGAAGTGCTTGTCGGACAAAATTGATCCATCACTCTTGCATCATTTAGCCGTTGTTCATTATAATACTTTTTTACATCGTCACTCATAGATTTGGTAAAAAATTGCAAATCACTTTCGATACAAGAAAAATCATTCGCATTATCATTACTTATTGACGTATGACTATCTTGAAGATTAGGATCCAATACAACATAGTTTTGAGGTTCTCCAAAAGATTCCAAATTGTCCGGTAGGATAGCGTTTAAACTGTTGATAGGGCTATTTTCATTGGCATTCCTGCCATTTTCGAAGTCATTAGTTGACGTAAAACCTTTCGGACCCATAAGCATTTCTCCGCGCTCTATCGATTTGGACAGTTCATCTATACTTTTGATTTCACTTGGATCTGCTACCTTTTCTATAATATTTGGTTGCTCGATAACTTCGTACTGTATTTCACTGCTTTGAACCATGTCGAGGAGGACTTGTTCGTTGACGTTTATGTAAGATCCATCGTCGGATTCGAATAAAATCGGCAAATCCGTGGGCAAACCTGCATTCTTTAGGGCGTTAACATATTGGGACATCGCTGTGTTTCTGCCACTTGTCTCATTGGCAGTGCTGGTTACTGCTGTAGAGTAATCGGACGTTATAGTCTCGTTTACCAGAGGATTCTTCGTGTAAGGTGCTGTTGAGTCGAGCGTGTTGGATGATATCTCCTGATCCATATACATGAGGTTGCTGTCCATGTTGAGGTAGTTTTGGGAGTTCTCGTTGTTACAAATGCTGTTGACGGCTTGAGACAATGTCACTTGGTCCATGTAATCCTGAAAAAAAAAGATAGAAACGGATTTCGTAAAAAGCGCCCAATTTAACAACACAACACTAAACAAAAGAGTTCATTGAGATTCATAATTAGTAAATTAAAACGGAATGAAGCGATGAATTGTTACGGGCGATGAATACTCTTTTTCGACAGTCTCTGTAGAAGAAGAAATGTTTGAAATCTTATCGCTCCATGTTCCCTCGGATTTCCATCAGGTGAGATTATTGTCAAGCGCGAGCTTTTCAAAGATGAAGTTGTCCGTTACCTGCATATGTCGCGTCTGCAAGTGCTTGAGGTGGTGTATGGCCTTTCTTGAGTCCTGCTCGCGTCGCAGCAGTGCGCGCTCGGCCGCGCGGCCCAGCCCCGCGCCGCTCTCCCAACCTGAGGGTCGCTAGTAAAACAAACAGATGGTACAGATTTAGGAATACCTACGAGTACTAGAATTATATTATGCGGGATAGGAACATAAGCAGATGAATTTGGATTTCTAATTTAACATTTTAGGAATGTGCTGCATGATTGATAATATTGATAATGAGCTTCAATGAAGAATTGAGCAAGATTTGTAAGCAGTTTGAAGAATTAAGGACGCTCGACCCATGTCGGTAACTGATTGGGTGACTTTTGGAGGTTCGAATTTGGCCTTTTCGTACTCTATGCGTCTCGGAGAGCACGATAAGCCGTCGCGTCGTCGATTCTAGTTATTACTGGATTCTGAACATCTGTGCGTAGATTATGTGAAATCGACATTAATCGTTGCTACAACTCAATTATTGTGGTGATTGTCTGAATTTATTGTAGGTAGGTATATAGGTATTTTCCATGCCACAATACTACTTAATGCGTTAGCCAAAAGCGAGAGTCAATCAGAAGTGAATTAATTCGATTGTCACACTGTACCTAACTTTTAGACGTTTTTAGACGATCGGTCGATCGATGCTCATATTACTCGTTAGTGATAAATACGACTCAAGGACGCATGGTTAATGTAGGTAGTAGCACAGCCTTGAAGTAGTATTTCTTTAAACTGTGGTAGTAGGTACAAGTAGTTTTGTTACATCAACTGCTTCTCTACCTTGAAGCTCGGCCGGCCTCGACGCGGTTTTGCTCCACGTGTGGCGTCCGCGTAGTCTATTCTTGAGCCGCCATCGATGTCAAAAGGTATTCTCATCACCATGTCCTTAGTATTATTGGTATGTGTATCGACCGACTGACTTGGTGTTGATGAAACGAGCTGCTTTGGCTTGGCCATGTTAGCGTCTGTGGTATCCTAAAATAATTACATCATAGAAGCTAAGCCAGTATTCGCACTGCTGCGGGATTTAGAGGGTTATCAATATATTGGGATTTTACGATAAACAAATATGTACCTATGACACACTCCCTGGGACAGTGGTGAGCACTGTGATCTTCTAAGTGGCAGGTCCCGGGTTCGATTCCCGGCAGGGGATTTATAGATTTTAAATTATCTCTGGTCTGGTCTGAGCCTTCAGCCGTGACACTCCCCCCCCCCATCACTCTTTACCAATAGCGTACCTACGTATAGCCCGCAACCGTACAGTAGATACATATAGATAGGGGAAGGTGGGGCAACACGGGGCAAGGGGCAAGATGAAGTTTTGGCTGTAAGTCGTGATACCAATTCACCAATCAGTATTGAGCATATGCGTTAGACGTGCTCTCACCGCCGTCATCGGCGTGTGGCGAGTCACCTAATCGAGTGGTGGAGTGACAAAATTATAGCGATATTTATGAAATGCACGATAATGTTAAAATTTTCTAATTTTTACTAGTCGTGACATTAACATAATTAAATAAAATATCGTAGCCAGCTGTGAGTGTTTCTGAGACAGAATTTAACTGTTTATAAGATACGTATTCTAGTTCATGCTTTTTAGGGTTCCGTACCCGAAGGGTAAAAAACGGAGCCCTATTAATGTCACTCGGCTGTCTGTCCGTCTGTCCGCCGGTCACAGGTCTCTAGCTCGCAGACGAAATGAGTTACAAACCTGAAATTTTGGTATTTAGTGTAAAACGTTAACCCAAAATCAAATATTGAATTAGAAATTGAATTAAATTATTTTTCAGGGGGGCTCCCATACATGAAAAAGGAGCCGGAAAAAAAAATTTTTTCTTTACCCTAGCTTGTGGGGTATCATTGTTTAGAGCTCATTAAGTAGAGTACAAATATGTATTTTTTTAATTTTTATCTCAAAAAATAAGGGAATGGGAGGCCATCAAAGTTGTCAGTTTTAGACCATTTTTGTGACGGGGGCTATCTCAAAAACTAAACTAGTTGGGAATATGATATTTCAGTATATTATGTACTATATGCTCTATTTAAACAACAAATACTGAAAACAACGATTTATTAAATAGTTTATAAGCTGTGACCAAAATAAACGAACATTTTTTTGGGTTTTTCTTTCACGGTTTGTTGCGATGTCTAGCTCGGAAATTAAATATTTCTTAGACCCAAAATATTATATTGTTCATAATTATGTACGGAACCCTGAAAGAGCGAGGCCCGACTCGCACTTGGCTGATTTTTATTATTTAAATAATGTTTCTAACAGTATTAAAATATTTTGAGAAAAATGATAAGGGGCATGATGGGGTTTTGTTATTGGTTAGTCCAAAGAAATAATTCTTATGCCAATCACAAAATAAAAGACTCGTGTCTCAAGACAACGTACAAGTACTGCAATTATTACGTCCTCCCGGTACAAAAAGTAGTCTAGAAGATAGTAATAAAAAGAAGAAATGGGTAGAAAAAGAAAAAGAAGAGAAGAAAACTTAATAATGTATCAAGTACTAAAACTCAAGGTAAGAAAAGTTGGACAAAATACTAGAAAAGTAACAAAAAAAGCAAAAAAGGCAGTCTTCATCAGAATCAGAGGATACAGAAGAAAAAACAAGAATCCTGCATGTTTGTATTGCACTGAACTATAATTGGAATCAGTGGAAGGATGGATAAGTTGTCAGGTATGTAGTAAATGGGCTCAACTCGTGTGGCGATGTAGAAGACGACGACGATGAAATCATACATATACGTCGCCACTGTCAAGCCAATAAATAATTAGATATACCTGTTTGTTGTTAGGTACCCCGTCTTGCCCATGGGGGTACCCTGTCTTGCCCCACCCGTGGGGCAAAATGGGGAGAAAGGACTTTTTTGTATTTGTTGATTTATTATTTTTAAAACTTTAAGTAAATGTTTAATTCTTTCTTAAACTGAAAGATTGATAACCAAAGAACAGTTAAAGAATAAAGTTAATTAGTTGAATACAAAAAACTGTGTTTTATTCATCATCAAACCTTAACCACCCCGTCATGCCCCACCTTCCCCTACATATATAGCGTTGTCCTTGTCAGTACTAGGTTAGCTCGTGAAAAGTGTCGGGGGTGTGATACTGCCATATTAATAGGTATGGCTTACGTTCTACCTTAGAATAAATAATGCTAATAAATTACCTGGATTTGAGAGTGCAAATCGATAAGAGATTGGGGCGGGTGATTTATCACAACCGGCGGAGTGAACACGGGCAGTTCACCTTTAGAAAATTAAGTAGATATTAAAAATTAAATAACAAGGTGTACTAGTTCGAGGTTGAAAAAAAGTATAAAGAATGTGTATACTGTATAGAGAGAAAGCATAGACTTTATTTGGCATTGGCCATTGCACGGTGTCAGGGTTACTGACAGAAAGCAAAGCAACAGCTTCTATTAGGTACCGTGCGGCGTGCCATGCTTACAATGGTACCTACAACGCGTGTGTATAGTGCTGTGGAACTGGGACTTTGCTAGCGCGATTCAGGATCGCACTTTATGCTAAGCGTATGCTGAAACGCAGGCGACGCAGGTCCACGCAGCGCAGAGCAGAGCAGATTTTGTAAAGCATGGAACGTCATTGAACAACGTACGCTGCGGCGCGACGCAGGCACGTGCGACACAGACATGTGTGTCCTGCTCTGCGTCTAGTTGTACTGCCGGCACAGAATTCTGCGCGACGCGTGCACTTCGAGACGTATTTATTAACAATATTTTATAATTTTGTTGCAATGACAGAACATTTAATTGAATTAGTTCGTTGTGAACCTTGTTTGTATGATACAAATCATCCAGACTATTCAAAAAAGACATTGAAAGAGTTATTATGGGTGAGAACTAGCTAGGATGCGAATGTCAGCTGCGTCGCAGCATACGGAGGGGGCACATGTATGTCTGCGTCAACTGCCCTGCCCTGCACTGTGCTGTACTGCATCGCCTGCTTTTCAGCTAATACGCCTAGCCTTATGTGGGCGCGTGGCGGCATTTAGTTTACATAGCGGCACAACATAACCTATCGTGGGCTGTAAGCGTAACGTGGCGTAACCTACGATTTGTATTTGGATATCTAAAAAAAGTGATAAGTACTTAATTGAAAAGATTGAAAGTTAAAGAGACTTCATCACACAGATAACAGTCCGTATCTTGAAAACTACTGAACCGATTTTGATGAAACTTGTACCTAAGTTCCCTAAGTTCAAGTAAGAGTTTCGCACTGCGAAATTTATTAATTTTAAATCGCATGTGAGTGCAGCTTCAAACATTTCCATATGTCACAGAATTTGGCAAAAAAAATCGCACGTAAATGTAAGCCAATAAAAAACAATGGTCAAAATACAATACTTTCGGAGAAATCCGCGGACAAACACGTATACATACGAACATAATGATATATAGTTTTATTTATTTTGCAGTTCCGATAATTTTACATGTGAGTACACACTGTTGAATCGGTAACCTGTTTTTTTGAAGTCGGTTAACAAGTCGTCCAAAACAACTGTATTTTCAGGTCATGTATGTTTAGGAAGTGATTACTTACTAGGATTGTTAATACCCAAGCCCTCTTTAGTGACTTTAGACAAGCCCTTTATCTTCAGGAACTGCGCAGCGGACACCAACTCGTCGAGGTTCTCCTCCAAGCACTGGGTTTTACCGCAATACATGAACTCCACGAGGCATTTCAACACGCTAAATCTCATTTTTAGTATGATTAGCGGTTCCCCGGTCTGTTTTTGTAAGACTTCCTAAGAAAAGGAAGGAATACCTAATCAAAGTCAGTCAAATAAACTTTATTCAAAATTGATAAGTAGGTACACTGTACATTATTTGAACGTCAATTTAAGAACAGGTAATGGTGATAATTACCTACTTACGAAAACTAAACGCGCCCCTGGTCTAAGAACGCACAACAAACTCAGCTAATCTACCTAGGTAGATTACTTATTCTTTCCTTTCCATTTTTAATGTTGCGGACCATGTTTTATAATACTTACACGCGGAAAGTTGAAAAATGGGCCATTAATTCTGCCTCTCCAACAACGATATGCTGGGTTCCGTGGCAATGGAATCCAGAAAAAAAAATCTTTCTTAAAGGCCTGCCTTTAAAGGTCTGGCTGCCTGTGGCGAAGCCTGACAACGTTAGTACACGTAGCGACCTATTATTATTATTAGTTCTATGGTTCTTGAGGAGAGGCGCGGAGAGATGACTGCAACTCTTACTATTAAATTATAATAAATTGGAATAAAATGTATTTGTACTAGTTACTTACTTGAAAGTAAGCACTACTCGCAGCTAGGACTGCTTTGTGGACACGCAAAGTGTGCGAGCTGCACATAAGAGTCATATCTACCAGGGACTGCATTTGTAACAGCTTCCCAAACCTCGACATCAGGTGTTCAGAGTAGTCTTCATAGTGCAAACTGTACCGTATTGGAGCCATTCCATCAAAATTATTATTTTTTGATGCAGGGCTCTCAATCAATAAATTGACAGCTATTTGACGTGACCAAACAAAACACAGCGAAAAATTGATTTGAAAGTTCTTATTAAACTATTTTAAAATATAGACGGCCAGTGAACTGATTCTCCGAACTTTTTGGTACCTAATTACAATAATTATATTGATCCTACAACAATAAAAAGTTACTTCACGACTCGAATCGAGACTGTAAAATGTACGTACATTTTTCAAACTAATTTTTCAAAAAAAGAATAGAAAAAATGAACCCTCTTGAAGTGTTAATTTTTCCAGAGCAGTTCCTATTTAAATTAATTTAAATTTTAATACTGAGTGCTCATTCCGTTGTCCGCTTTTAGTCGCGGCCTCCTAGAGTTTTTGCAGCATTTTAAATCTATCTACCACAGATAATACTTGAAAATATATCTACACAAACATCGTTAATGTGTTGGATTCTTTTATTTAAAAAATACAGAAAAAATAGTAAAATGTTAAATGAATTTATTACAAATTTGTATTCATTTGCATTCAATTTAATGAATTAAAAAAAAACAGGTGAAAAAAAAACTTATTCTATCACAGACTAATTAAGTACTGGAACCATAAATATATAATACTTTATTACTTACAAGCTTATAGTATATCAATAGGTACATATGTACCAAATGTCATGAATATTTATACATAGAATAAAGAAACATCGAAATTGAACAGTCACACTTATAGTCATTCAGCTAGGCACAAAACATAACCAAACATTACAAAGAAGGTGGCCTGCATTCTCAGGTTTACAGAAGACAGACCGCCATTCTAATTATGGTATTAGGTATTAGGTACCAGTCAGGCCCGGATCTAGGGGGGGGCAGGCCGGGGCCCGTGCCCCGGGCGGCAGAATCAGAGGGCGGCAAATTCAAATGCTGAGTACAGCATTATCGCAACTTTGCGATGATTGAACGCGCAGTATAGTAGTAAAATAATCTATAGGTCAATTATGGCGGATTATCCTTAAGGCAAACTAGGCACGTGTTTAGTTTAGTAGTTAGGGCGCGAGATTACAAGGGGCGCCAAAATTAAGTAAGCAGGTGCTGCAAAGTTAGCACAGGTCTTTCGAAGCTGCAAATTTGGATTAGTACCTAGGTACTTATATCTACACGACTTTCATTGGTCCTAACAACATATTAAAAAATCAGAACTAGCAGTTAGTTCAGCCAATCAGGGGCGCCGATGAGGTGCTGCCGCCTAGAGCGCTGTCGACATCTAATCCGCCACTGTATCAGGAATTCTTTGGTATCTGTGTGCTTTGTCTAAGATCGGAGCACTCGAAAACAAACTCGAAAACTATTGATCGAATCACAAGTGAATTCAGAGCAAAATGAACTCAAATACTCGTATTTTAAAGTCGTAATTCCATAGTTCGAATATGTATTTTACAACATTTCTGCTTGGGGCGCTCGTTGTGTTCGAATGCTGAATGTATTGGCGAACTCAAACCTTAATACAAGCCATTTTAGGTCTATTTTACTCTGAAATCGATCAATAGTTTTCGAGTTCGTTTTCGAGTGCTCCGATCTTAGACTAAGCACTCAGGTAAGTACATATTTCAAACTGTTACAGGTCCAATTTTGCATTACATTGAAAATATTTTAAAAATTCTTTTGGATGGCACTGTATAATCGATACTGAACCTAAAACTGTAATTTTTCATTTTTGTCTGTCTGTCTATAATCTAGGCTACGAATCACGCCGAATCTACTAGGCCAGTCAAATCTTACATTAAAATCGCAATCAAACGGCAAGTTTTGATTTTTTAATATGATATTAGGACTACTACCAGTAGTAGGTACCTATTAATCTAATTTTGCAGCTTCGAAAGACCTGTGCTAAGTTTGCAGCACTCGAAAAACCGCGAAATTTTTGGCACTTTTTTGGATTTTTAATATAAGTCCTAAACTATGCGTTTTAAAAAAAATTTAAAAATATCAATACTTTTTTAAAGTAAACTAAAATTGCTACAATTTAAGACAAGAACCAGCTCTGAAAATTCAATATTTACTGAAATACAGCTCTTCAAAACTTGACAATAATTTCCAAAAAAGTTAAATTTTAAGGTTTGGTCAATTTTAAACTCCGATATCGGGGAAAATAGGTACTCATTCTACAGGTTAAGTTATATGAAAAGATGTTGTAGTAAATATACTTACTTAATTAACTTTAATTTAAACATAAAACAAAATTTTTAGGCCATATATTTTATTTACATCCTGAAAATTCAAAAAATAAGAAAATTGCATTTTTCACTTTAGTTTGTTTTGAAGATAGTTTGAAAGAAAAAAACCATATATATCCACGAAATATATGTATGTTTAAACTACTATTAAGTATTTATAATGTTATTTATTTATATAAAAAAATTATATTATTATTTATGAAACAAACCTGCATACAAGAACATTATAGAGTGCCGAGCAAAAAGCTGCTCTTTCTCTGTGTAGCCTATATTTTTTCCAAAAATACATTGACGTGTATAGACGTTAAGACGAGCAGTTGCCCCCCTACCCTCCCTAGAGATTAATGTAATGTAAAAAAGTATAAGTACTTTTCCCTCCTCACACTTTAAACTAAGTATAAGGCCTAGAGACATCGTTTTGTCCTTAAAATAAAGCTAATTAGATTTGGTAGTTACACCATTTTTTTTATAATTCTACCCGTAGTGGTAATATCCCCAACATCGCGGTCAGAAATTGTCCAAATCTTAAAATTTCACTTTAAAAAAAAAAACAATTTTAGTCTGCTTTCAAAATGTAACTATAGAAAATATTTAAAAAAATGCATAGTTTATACTGGTGACCGATACCTACTAGTGTATACCGAAAATATTGGTGGGGGCGGCATTTTTCAGTTTTTGCCCCGCCTCGAAAAAACTGAAGATCCGGGGCTGGTACCAGTACGCGCCGAAAGCAAAGCATTTTTCGAGTTGGTAGATTGAAAATTACTAACGCGCATGCTGATGCATTTTCAGCTCTGAGTCTCATCTTGTCTACGCCATTTGTCATGTTTTATGCCTTTCTGATTGGAATGTAGGTAGGAATGCATCGATTTGTTCATAAGGCACTTGGAACAAATACTGAGATCATATGGTCAGGTTAAGAGCTGCCATAGATTGAGAATCAATTTTTGTTGTTTTGTAAAACTATCACACTTAGAAATTGCTATTTAATACACAATATACCGTACATATATTTCGAATAGATTCACATTTTACTGAACTACAAAACCATTATATAGTTCCATCGAGTCTAATCACATTTATTTTTTCATTTGATTTACATTAAAAACACGTGCTTTACCAACGTTAAATAATATTGTAGAGAGACATCTAACAAAAAAAACAATTAAATGACTAATGGATTGTTAATATAGAGGCCACACTCTCGCTTCGAGGCAGTGAGTGTTACATAGGTACCTATATTCAAAAAATGTAAAAAAAATAATTGAAGCACAAAATGAAAATAAAGTGTAATAAATGTGTAATTAAAAAAAATTAAATTTTGGATAATTTAAACCAAATCGATTTGGACATCCTCATGTTAGCGTGACCTCCTTAGTAAATTGGATGATAATAATCAAAAATATTTTAAATCTAGCATAATTTATAAAACAGGGAGCTACTACATCGAGGCGAATGCATAGCGACAAAAACTACCCAATTTATTATTCTCACATTATTCATAATTTAATTAATGTTTACATTATAATCAAAATCCAAAGTTCTGCCTCTTCTAGATTGAGCTAGTCTATCCTCAGATCTGGCAAGAGTGATCAAAGGTTTATATCTGTAACAAAATCGACCGATTATTTGGCCAATGCTATGTAAGAGAAACTATCTGGGTCAGTCTATAGATGAATTTTTATACTTTTTAAAACCTGATTAATTTAACTCCTTCGTTAATAAGTTTCGGATCCGTTCATTATGGATTTTATTATAGGATCTAGTTTGGAATGAAATTATTTTTTTGGATATCCGAAAGTTTTAGTAAACGTTACGGAGCTCCATAACATCCATAACAGTAATGGGTTACTGTTACTCGTTTTATAGTTGTCTGCACTTGTGCTTTTTCTCTTATAGAGGGCAGAATATATCTACGAGCTCTGGAAGATAATAACAAAAAACTAAAAACACAAACACTCTGTAATAAATACTCTTTTTTAATATATTTGTGCTTGTAGAACCGTGCAAGAATCAAAACAGACTAGTTAGTTAGTTTTCTGTTGAGGATTGTCTACTAATTTAGGGCTTTAAGGTATTTTTGAGACATTTTGCCAGACCTGAGGATTACTGAAACTTAGGACCGGCGGAACTTTGGCTTTTGACCTTTATACGAAAATTTTAAAAATACAAATTTGTAACATTTTCAATACTTTTAGTATCGTCTTAGAAATTGGGTTCTATACAATATCTAGCGTTTATGTTACCCTTACCTCCCTATAACGAAGCTCATTGATGCTGTGCCGCAAAAGCATTCGCGACCTTCTTTGCCACTCGTATGGAACACATTCTGATATCTGAGACAGAAATCTATTCCTTCCCTACTCATTCATTCGAATTTGGGACTACATTGTACTTAATTTTTTACAACAATAACGTTTTCAGTCCTAATAAAATTAAGTAATTATATTTAATAACAATTTCGTACTTAAGAAATTCCTTAACCAAAAGTTACCTAATATTGGCACTGAAGATTAAGACAAGTTCTTATTGAAGAATCGACTCGAGATTATGACGCGTGCCAGTAAAAAATAAATCTCAAGTGGCTGTTAGTAAATAATTTTGCTGTCATTACAAAAGTCAATAGTAAAATCCGACATGAATTCGTTCATATTTTATTGGCACGGGATACAGTGTAATGCAACGCACGCCAGAGCGCGCCAAAGTGACGCACGGTTATTTGTGTGCACCTTAAATCGGACAAAATAAAGACAGTTCAATTAAAAATAGACGAAAAATAAATTAAAATACCTATCTTTTTTGGTACCTAATTAGCACATTAACAATAACAACGATTTACATTTCCTATAATAATTACAGTGTATTTTGCATAATATTGTCTCGCTAATACATCGACTAATAAAATCAAATTCCATCCCAGATATTGCAGAACATAATAAAAATAACAGCAGTTGAGTTCGCTCAGACATGGTTTGATTAAGATTTTAAATATTTAGGAAATAGAATTGTTAGTTAAATCCAATATTTATAGAAAAATATGATTATTTAAAGAAAATTTATATTTTAATCTCTTATCATAATTGAGTGACATATTTTGTTAAGTTTAATGAAAACACAGGATCCTACTTATTGATTTCAAAATTACAAAGTTCATTTAAAAAGTTTGATTACTAATTAATTAAAAACATATTAAACTTTTTAAATGAACTAGACTCGTGAAGTAGAGACCCGGATCGAAATGTATGGAAATTAGATAGAAAATCACTATTAATGAAACATATCTCTTTTGTTTTTTATTCCAACCGTTATTATTAGAAGTTTATGAGTGGGCAATGGGTAGGATCCTGTATACTTAGATCAAATTCTATGAGACAAGTTGAGTGTTATACTAAATTGACGAGTTGAAAAATAGTGCTATCCTTTCCCGCAGGGAAGGAATAGGAATATATTTAGTTAGCCCTGTCATTTTAGTTTAGGTTTAGAACTTTAGAGATTGTGTACAACAGAATAAGCCACAGTAATGTCTCTTCAGACGAACCACACCATAGACGAAAAAATGTCGCCAGGCATGATACGTAATGGTCTTGCTGCAGTTGCTGATAATTGCGGAAGCTTTTTGTTGTTGTAAAGTTGAAAGTACGCGACAGCTTTTGTGCTGTGCGACATTTTTGTTGTTGTAAAGTTGAAAGTACGCGACAGATTTTTATGCTGTGCGACATATTTGTTGTTGTAAAGTTGAAAGTACGCGACAGCTTTTGTGCTGTGCGACATTTTTGTTGTTGTAAAGTTGAAAGTACGCGACAGCTTTTGTGCTGTGCGACATTTTTGTTGTTGTAAAGTTGAAGTTCGCGACAGCTTTTTGCGCTGTGCGACATTTTTGCCACTGTAGCGTGGTTGTGACACGTCTGAATAAACACAGAGTGCAAAGTATTTTTCTCGATTTTTATATAGTTACATTTATATTATTCAACAGATTGACATAGTAATTGACAGCTATTGAAAATAATTAATATTGAGAGGTGAGATGAGTTGTTAAATGATTGCTTTAACACGTTGGTTATTGTACTAAGCACATAATTAATTAATTATTTACTTATAATTTTTAGACGCAATTCAACATGTAGGTAAGCTTGTTGTTACACGATCTTTACAATATCTTTACAATAAACAAATGGACAAATCTTTTTACTGCATAATTTATTGTATTAAAATAATTATATATGAACACTTTACATAAGTATGAGTAAATTTGTACAATAGGTACGTAGTATGTAGAAAAAATAGAGATTCATTTATAGAGATCGTTCAGTGAAACGAAACCATTGCCAGCCTGGAAATTATAAATTATTATCATTTACCTATAAAATACATTAATAATAATATTAATCTTCTTAAGTGAAAATATTCTGGAGAGTGTCGATCTAAGTCTATAGTTAATACGTAAATTCACTTAAACAGCTATCGTAACGAGTAGGTAGCTATAATTTAATGAAGTAGATGGCAACATTGGGACATATCAAAATGCTAGTTCGCGAGGCAAAATGTGAGTAATCAGTAAACACAATGCAAGTCTTCCCGGAGTATTTATTTATCTAACGCAACTGAGCAATGGCCTGTTTCAGTGGCGCGCGGTATCCTAACGATTAATAGAAGCACATTACGTTATTTACAAGAACATCGATCAGCCGGCGATAGATACATCTGCGAAACATCTCAATAATATACACGTCGATTAATCAGTATAATTATTACTCTTCCGTAGAAACGACTGACGAGTCTCACGCGAGAGTCGACTAGTTGTCGATCATGTTGAGGAAGTCCTCCGGCGAGATGTGCACGCCGTCGACGGCGGCCTCGCTCGCG
Organism: Melanargia galathea; assembly: GCA_920104075.1. Taxonomy (NCBI): domain Eukaryota; kingdom Metazoa; phylum Arthropoda; class Insecta; order Lepidoptera; family Nymphalidae; genus Melanargia; species Melanargia galathea. The sequence continues at coordinate 5,804,465 of OV049855.1, forward strand.
TTGGGGACGGTGTGCTTGAGCTCGCCGAACGTGTAGGGGGTCCGCTTGGCCGCGCGCGGCGCCGGCGCCGGCAGCGACGCCTCGCAGTCGAGCGACGCGCGCTTGTTCCAGCAGAAGGCGGCGCGCGGCTCCGCGCCCGCCGACATGGGCATGGCGAGCCGCAGCCGCGACCGGCTCAGCTCGTTGTCGCTCAGCTGCCGCTTCAGCTTGTCCTTGCCCACCACCAGCTGGAAACCCCGCAGGCTGCTGTCTGCCCCCGCAGCCTTGCCCGGCTCCGCTTCGCTCGGCTGCCGCGCTAGCCCCGCGCCGCTCGCGCGCTTATCGACTAGACTGTTCTGTCGGGACGTCCTCCCGTTCCTCGACGCTCCGTCCCGACTGCTCCCCGACGAGCCGCTCGTGTTGGTGCCGCCGTCGTTGTTCGCGTCCCTTCGCAGCGTCTCGATGACGTTGTAGAAGTGTTCGGGCTCGTCGGTGCTGCCGGGTCTCGAGCGGCTCACGTTGCTGGCGCTGTGCCGGTGCGGGCGGGCCTGCGCGCGGGGCAGGTGGCCGGGGCTGGGCTGGCTCGTCTGCCGCCGCGGCATGCTGCAGCTCTTCGGGACGAAGGCGTCCTGCGAGCCGAGCACGTTCTCGTACACGTGCGCGCTGTCGGAGTCCTCCTGGGATATGAGATTCTGTCGGCTCTCGGTCGTCTCGCGCTTCTGCCCCACGGAGTTGCTCTTCCTGTGACCCGTCCGAATTTTCAGATCGGGTATTCTCCTGCCCAGTTTGCAGTCGCTGGCGCTGCGCGGCAGCAAATTTTCGTATCCGTGAGCGACTCCATCTCGCTTCGCGTTCTCAGTTCGGGGAACGCTGTTACTGTCGCCGCCGCTTCTGGCGTGTTTGGTCGCCTTAGCGCTAGGTTTGGCGTCGGCGGGACAGGCGAGCTGCGGCAGCGCGTCGTGTCGCTTCCTGTCCACGTCGGGTTTCGACGACTTGTCGAGCACGACTTTCGTTTTGTCGCTCTTGCATATTTTAACGCTAAATCGGAACGGAGGTTTGAAAACGACCTGCAACCTAGTCTTCTCTCCGGAGAGCAGGTTGGTTGCGCTTTTGGACGGTCTGGTTTTTCTCACACCCTTCGGGGCTTGCCTATGCGCTCTTTCGGTTAGACCTAGAGGGATAGACTTAGATTTAGGAATGGCCGGAGGCTGAGGGGAACTGAGTAGCCACTTTTGTACTTTAGTCAGAGCTTCGGTGTCTTTGACAGGAGGGGTCGAGGAGTGCTTCTGCATGGAACTGTAGTCGATCGTTTCTTTTTTGACTTTCAATTTCCGCTTCTTCACTTTGTTTTTATGTTTCGATAGGATGACGTGCTTCGGAGACTTTCCCTCGGCGTTCGTCACTATCGCTGTACTTTCTTTCGGAACTTTATTTAGTTCGTCTGTTTTTGGTGAAATGCTTGGCTTCTGAAATAAAAAAAACCATTGTTAAATATTTTTATGATTCAGGCATCATGATAAGTTAGCCGTGACTCGTCAAAGTAAACTTGGTGCACTCACTCTTTTCTTGACGTTGTGTGCGGGGGACGCCTTGTCGCCCTTCTGCGCGTCCTTCTTGCTCCGGTAAGCACGTGTCCTAAGAGCCACTTTCTTTTTCAGAGGAACTTTTGATCTGCGGGAAATATAATTAAATTAATAAAATGATAATATCGATAATTATTCATACTTATCACTTGTCAATATATAGTAAAACCATGCTGCTGGCAATCTCGGTAAATAGCGAGATATCATTCCGGTATTTCGCCGCTTATAGATGCTGATTAGAGGCATCCGTTTATACTCAAGCGAGTATAAACTGATGACTGATAGATCTCAAGCGAGTCGCTAGAGTCGCTGGCAGCCGCCGTTAACAAGCGGCACCAGATCGTGTTCTGTGGCGATCCTTGCCAGAGACCTAAGGGTTATGGTGTATAGTTCGAATCACCGATAGTCATCTCAAAGTGCTGGAATGCCGACGTAGCACTTATGAAACCTTGCGGATTGACAATATCAAACGAGCAGAGCTGGACTAGCTGGACACTAGACCGGCTGCTTTCGGCACAAAACCGTGGAGTGTGGAAAGAAAGAGACCTGTGTCCATCATCATTCTTAATTATTACAGGCCACGGGTGAATGAGAAGGGTTTATGCCGTAATCCAGCTCGCTGGCCAAATATGAATTGGTAAATTTCACAAGTCTTTGAAAACATTACGGAGAACTCTCAGGCAAGCAGGATTTCCTTCACCATTAAAGCGTTAACCTTATATTATTATATATGTAATTGCTTAAAAAGTACATCTCCGTAAAACTAGAGATGCCTACCGGGGAAGGGAGACTGAAGGCCACTTGGCTATCACCGCGTTTACTATACTATCGCCGCTTCGGTGGTTGTCCCACGACATGTATTTTAACCCCCAAATCAAAAAGAGGGGTGTTATAAATTTGACCACTGTGTCTGTTCCTGTCCCACCGTAGCTTTTTAGCGATGGTACTCAGACATGTTTCATCAAAATCCGTTCAGCCGTTTCAAAGTTATCAATTCTTTTTTAACCCCCGACGCAAAAACGACGAGGTGTTAATATGGGTATCAAATGAAAGGGCTTGACTAGTAGAATAGCACTATGCAAATCCAAGATGGCGGCGACCACAAAATGGCGAATGTCGGGGGTTTTTTAAATTTTTAATTTATACTTGTTGTAATGTTTACCTAACAGCAGTGTGCACGATGAGCCCCTGGTCGGCGGCGTCGGGCAGGCGGACGGTTTCGGTGGTGGATGAGTGGATGATGGTGACTGACTTCATCTTCTTCGCTTGGCGGCCGAAGAAACGGGTGCTAGCCACCTGCAAAAGATACATTTAAATAATTAACGAGAGAAAGTAAATGTCACTTATGAAAATACACAAACTCTAGCCTCTAATGATCATAGACGAATGAATAACAGAACAGCTGACTAATTAGAAAAATGAAAATACCTCGCCATGTTGCGGAAATTCAAAGAGTTAATTTATTTTACTGGCAACACTGAACTTAAGATGATGACATCTTAAGGTCAATGTTGCCAGTAAAACATATCTGAACACGAAAAGCCTTTAATTGACACGTGTACGGTAAGTAATACTTAATCTAGGAGCATTATGTAATACATTTATATGAGGGTAAAAGTAAAAATTCCATGTATTTGAAAAAACTTTTAGGTTAACACAAATAAGAATTATTATAGATTAACACACAAAGAAAGTCTATATGTGTGGCAAAATGGATAGAAGAAAATGGGAAATTAAATTATTAAATAATTTTGAATGAATCTTGATGAAAATTTTAAGGTGCATTTCACTAAATGGTAGGTATAGCCTACATATTTGTGACACTGATGCAATTCAATATGTACCTTCTTATCTAAAATAACGTAGAAAGCTATAAGTAAAAGTGTTATATTTTATCATCCAGTTCTATTGCGGAATCTAGAACGCTGCAGCAACGCTAGAAATAAAACAGAAAATGTCTCAAAGTAAATCCCAAAGTTCAACTTTTTACTTCCCTTTTATCATAAAATATATATATATATATATATATATTTAGTTACCTACCAAAACAGAAAAAAGAGTTTTTTACAATGAATTTCTAGCGGTCTCCACACTAGGAAACATGTATTGTGGAGACCATTTTAGGAACATCATTCCTACAATCGAGTATTTTACGTCCATTTCGGCTTATAATTTTTCTGACTATCTAACATACAGGCTAGGAGCCATATTAAATTTACGATGACGTCACGTCCATCATAACATTTGCAAGGCAGCCGCCGGCCTTCTATTATCTTACATCTCGAGTCTGTGTCTATAAGTTGCACTTCTTCCCGTTTATACACAGATACCGCCACCAGTGCACCTCGATCGGTGCACTTTGTATTTTGATGGGTGAACAGCGTCGAACACTTGGACACGTCGCACAGTTCGTCACTCACCAGTAGCGCGATAACAGCGAGCAGTATGAGCAGCACGGCGTACCAGTGGCGCAGCACCCAGCGCTTGAAGCCGGCTATACTCTCGTCGGACAGCAGCAGCTTGCGCAGCGAGGCTAGCGGGTCCAACGGGTCCACTTCGCGACAGCGTTGGAACACGTCGCACAGTTCGTTCACTCACCAGTAGCGCGATAACGGCGAGCAGTATGAGCAGCACGGCGTACCAGTGGCGCAGCACCCAGCGCTTAAAGCCGGCTATACTCTCGTCGGACAGCAGCAGCTTGCGCAGCGTGGCCAACGGGCCCGACGGGTCCACTTCCCGACAGCGTTGGAACACGTCGCAATACCTAAATAGGATGTGTATTAAACACTCGAACAGACAATATGGAGCACAAAACTTACTAGAAACCGTAATGCATTCATAAACACTGTCATGTCGTCTGCGCAAAGTTGTTTGTGGGGTTGAGTATAAGCTTTTATAACGTGGTTCCAAAAGAAGTTTGGATCTGCCATTATATATCTCTTTGAGTATACCTTGATCCTTTGGAGGATTGCTTTTATAAATTGGTTCCGAAATTTATTTAAATTTTCCTTTACATAAATTTAACCCCTTATTGCATGATTTTTTATTTTTTAATGAAAAAAATATATGTGGTAAAAAACAAGAAATTAAAAGACACGTATATCAGCATTTTCATGTTTATTGAAAAAAAAAGGAAATTTACAGTTTTTCCTGATTGGTACGTATTTGGAACAGTGTGCATAAAATACAAAATAAGTATTATAATCTTACATCTTACAATTTGCAATCACATTGTAATCTGAGTTAAAGAACATAACATTATATTGTATGGAACAGCATAAAACAATTTATTTGGCGTTGAGACATAAACTCACTCTATTTCTAATTCGGTTTAGTTTTTTTCTAAAAATCCGTCCCTCCGTCGAGGCTTTTCAGCCCTTGAAGCCCTCGTTGAAGAGGAGGCTAATTGAGATATTATCGTCGGGTTCAGAGTCAGAATTATCAGATTCTGGAATATATAGAGGTGGTAACAATCGGCATCTGTTTTTCTGATGTTTGTCATCTGACAGATCTATTGTATGGATACCTCCATAAAACCGACGTGGATCCATGTTACCAAGCTTTCTGTAATATAATTGGTAAATAAATACTCGCAAAACTATATAATATATGTTTATCAACAAATAACACATTTAATTTTTGTGCATATTGATCCAAATAAGGAACGAACGAACCAACATTTCTGCATGTTGTGCCAAATTTGATCCAAACAATTTATTACGAATAACTATTATTATGTCTATGTAAAATGATAAACACTTACCCTATAATAATCTTCAGATGTTCTTTTTCTCTGTTATATTTATTTGATAGCAATAACACGTAGTTTTATATTTATTTCATAATATTGAAATGGGAGAGTACGCGTTGTACCCGTCGCAACGTGTTTGTCGACTTTGGGCGACGATTTAGTCCATAAAAGACACCAACAGATGGCGCAGTTCTAAATAATATGGAAATTCAATGGATCTTATTTGATACACTATGCACAAAATGACAAAAAAAATTAGCAATTCGAAAATACTGGTGATATTATGGTTTGGTTCAAATATGATCCACAATGCGGTAAAGGGTTAAATCCGAAAGAAATATCTTGGAGTCCACAGAGAATTTGAGATAGTTCACAAATCGCCTAGAATTGATTAGAGAATATGGAGAACTTGTTGGGGGCCCAGAGATAATTAGTGAATTTGAGGATTTCGTTCTGGGCCCAGAGACGATTAGAGAATTAGAGTATCTCGTTTGGGGTCCAGAAGTGATTAGAAAATTTGGGGATTCCCTTTGGGGACCAGAGATGATTACAGAGTTTGGGGATTCCCTTTGGGTACCAGAGGTGATTAGGGAATAGTGAATTTGGCTCAGAGATGTTTAGTGGATATGGGGATCTGAGGGCTGAAATGATAAGATAATTTGGGTTGCGGACCAGAGATGATTAGTGAATTTGATGATCTCATCGATGTTCCAAACACTCACCCATTGTAATCATTGCAAGGCGTGCCGGGCTTGGCGTACATGTCGGGCACGTCGTAGGGCGAGGTGTTCCAGTGGAAGGACGACACGCACGCGCCGCCCGGCTTGCGGCAGCACAGCTCGCACGCCGAGCGCGGGTCGTCCTTGCGCGGCGCGCACTGGCAGGACTCCAGACCGTAGGCGAGGCAGATGGAGCCAGTGCATTCCTGGATGAAACAACATCTTTAGCTAGTTCTTCACTAATTATTTTTTTGATCGGTTATAAGTTATAACCCTTGGGTGAGGGTTAACGCTGAGGGGTGCTAGCCAGGTAACCTCCAAGTGTGCCTGGGTGCTGCTGATCCTCTTGGATACGTCCAAGGGGAAGAGCAGTATTCGGGCCGGTGCGCCCCGGTAACATGGTTAATAATTTCGGGGATATTGTTAGCCATGGCCAATGACCTGGCGGAGGGAGGTTTCTCCGCGTGTCCCTCTGATTAGCAGAGGGCACTGCGGATGAAACTGGGGGTGAGACACCCCGGGGCGGGGGGCAGCGATGCCCATCGCGGGAGGAAGAAAACCTCGTTAAAAAATTACGGGAGGGCGCGAGCCTCTGGAGGGACAGCCCAGAGGCGAGCGGGAGCCCCAGCTGGGGCGGCTTCCGGACACCTGGGATGCATACTTTGGGTTCCCCAGGCGTCCAGCACAGACAGCATAAGGGTCATGCCGTGGTGGTTTTAGTGGGTATACCCGGTTGGAGTCCCACATAACCTTCGTTCTGCCGCATTCGGCCGCAGAACGGGGTACCTATAAAAGGTTTCCACCACGTCAAAAAAAAAAAAAGGGTTAACGCTGATATCAACCTAAGTAAGCTAGACCGTTTGCCCCGCATTCAGCCAAGCCACAAACGTGTCCATTCTTTCACAACTCGGAATCACTGCTCGGCTTTCCTTCATATGCTACCAACGATTGCTCTCATATTTCGGCCACATCATTCGGCGTGGGGACGACAGCATAGAAAAGTTAATAGTGACAGGCAACACGGAGGGCAAAAGAGCGAGAGGCCGCTCACCAACTAGGTGGTCCGACCAGCTGAAAGAGCCTAGCAGGTGTAGATTCTATCAACATTGTTAAAATGGCCACCAACAGAGTCCGGTGGAAACAATCAATCCATACGAGGGTAGTATGCCAGGACCACGATCTTCAGCAATGAAGGAACAACCGGAGATAGAGAGAGAAGCTAGACCGTTTACCCCGCATTCATGATATTATGTAAGCATCCAAGTCATGCGTAGAGAATATTTTGAGCTGTCCAGTCATAATTGTAATGTTGAGTTTGTAATAAATTGTGAGCAATTAATAGTCTTTTTTTGAAAAGGCTATTTAAGGATCCCATAACAGATCTTCGTATTGGGATAATATATGTGTAGCTGCTTTGATTGTTAAAATTTGAATGGACAACGGGATAGTGTAGATTCTGAGAACATTTTGTAACAGTATGTCGTGTAACTGATAAACCGATGAAGTATTACTCACTCCCATGAAGCAGACGAGCTCCTTGTCGCAGCGGGTGCGGTTGGGCTTGTGGCGGCTGGCGGGGCAGGCGGCGCGCTTGCCGTCGCAGTGCGCCGCGTCCCGGCAGCCGTTGTCCGAGCGGCACTTGTCGCCGAACTTGAGCGTGCAGGATGACGTGCAGCAAGGACCCTGGAAATATTCCTTCAAATTAACTCGACTCCACAAATTCTCGATAAAGGGAAATAGGTAAGTAACCTATAACATCCAAGGTTGATGGTTGTCCAACAAGTAGCAATATGATGCAACTTTTAAGCAATATCCCAGTCGCACTCCTCGCCCTCCTCCACCACGCCGTTGCACGTTACCTGGCTCGGGCTGCAGACGCTGTGCTCGGTGAGCGTGCACGGCTTGTAGTGCGGGCGCACGGCCTGCGGACGGCAGCACACGTCGGTGCACTCGGACGCCCAGCCGCAGTCGCACTCCTCGCCCTCCTCCACCACGCCGTTGCACGTTACCTGGCTCGGGCTGCAGACGCTGTGCTCGGTGAGCGTGCACGGCTTGTAGTGCGGGCGCACGGCCTGCGGACGGCAGCACACGTCGGTGCACTCGGACGCCCAGCCGCAGTCGCACTCCTCGCCCTCCTCCACCACGCCGTTGCACGTTACCTGGCTCGGGCTGCAGACGCTGTGCTCGGTGAGCGTGCACGGCTTGTAGTGCGGGCGCACGGCCTGCGGACGGCAGCACACGTCGGTGCACTCGGACGCCCAGCCGCAGTCGCACTCCTCGCCCTCCTCTACCACGCCGTTGCACGTTACCTGGCTCGGACTGCAGACGCTGTGCTCGGTGAGCGTGCACGGCTTGTAGTGCGGGCGCACGGCCTGCGGACGGCAGCACACGTCGGTGCACTCGGACGCCCAGCCGCAGTCGCACTCCTCGCCCTCCTCCACCACGCCGTTGCACGTTACCTGGCTCGGGCTGCAGACGCTGTGCTCGGTGAGCGTGCACGGCTTGTAGTGCGGGCGTACGGCCTGCGGACGGCAGCACACGTCGGTGCACTCGGACGCCCAGCCGCAGTCGCACTCCTCGCCCTCCTCCACCACGCCGTTGCACATTACCTGGCTCGGGCTGCAGACGCTGTGCTCGGTGAGCGTGCACGGCTTGTAGTGCGGGCGCACGGCCTGCGGACGGCAGCACACGTCGGTGCACTCGGACGCCCAGCCGCAGTCGCACTCCTCGCCCTCCTCCACCACGCCGTTGCACGTTACCTGGCTCGGGCTGCGGACGGCAGCACACGTCGGTGCACTCGGACGCCCAGCCGCAGTCGCACTCCTCGCCCTCCTCCACCACGCCGTTGCACGTTACCTGGCTCGGGCTGCAGACGCTGTGCTCGGTGAGCGTGCACGGCTTGTAGTGCGGGCGCACGGCCTGCGGGCGGCAGCACACGTCGGTGCACTCGGACGCCCAGCCGCAGTCGCACTCCTCGCCCTCCTCCACCACGCCGTTGCACGTTACCTGGCTCGGGCTGCAGACGCTGTGCTCGGTGAGCGTGCACGGCTTGTAGTGCGGGCGCACGGCCTGCGGACGGCAGCACACGTCGGTGCACTCGGACGCCCAGCCGCAGTCGCACTCCTCGCCCTCCTCCACCACGCCGTTGCACGTTACCTGGCTCGGACTGCAGACGCTGTGCTCGGTGAGCGTGCACGGCTTGTAGTGCGGGCGCACGGCCTGCGGACGGCAGCACACGTCGGTGCACTCGGACGCCCAGCCGCAGTCGCACTCCTCGCCCTCCTCCACCACGCCGTTGCACGTTACCTGGCTCGGGCTGCAGACGCTGTGCTCGGTGAGCGTGCACGGCTTGTAGTGCGGGCGCACGGCCTGCGGACGGCAGCACACGTCGGTGCACTCGGACGCCCAGCCGCAGTCGCACTCCTCGCCCTCCTCCACCACGCCGTTGCACATTACCTGGCTCGGGCTGCAGACGCTGTGCTCGGTGAGCGTGCACGGCTTGTAGTGCGGGCGCACGGCCTGCGGACGGCAGCACACGTCGGTGCACTCGGACGCCCAGCCGCAGTCGCACTCCTCGCCCTCCTCCATCACGCCGTTGCACGTTACCTGGCTCGGGCTGCAGACGCTGTGCTCGGTGAGCGTGCACGGCTTGTAGTGCGGGCGCACGGCCTGCGGACGGCAGCACACGTCGGTGCACTCGGACGCCCAGCCGCAGTCGCACTCCTCGCCCTCCTCCACCACGCCGTTGCACGTTACCTGGCTCGGGCTGCAGACGCTGTGCTCGGTGAGCGTGCACGGCTTGTAGTGCGGGCGCACGGCCTGCGGGCGGCAGCACACGTCGGTGCACTCGGACGCCCAGCCGCAGTCGCACTCCTCGCCCTCCTCCACCACGCCGTTGCACGTTACCTGGCTCGGGCTGCAGACGCTGTGCTCGGTGAGCGTGCACGGCTTGTAGTGCGGGCGCACGGCCTGCGGACGGCAGCACACGTCGGTGCACTCGGACGCCTAGCCGCAGTCGCACTCCTCGCCCTCCTCCACCACGCCGTTGCACGTTACCTGGCTCGGGCTGCAGACGCTGTGCTCGGTGAGCGTGCACGGCTTGTAGTGCGGGCGCACGGCCTGCGGACGGCAGCACACGTCGGTGCACTCGGACGCCCAGCCGCAGTCGCACTCCTCGCCCTCCTCCACCACGCCGTTGCACATTACCTGGCTCGGGCTGCAGACGCTGTGCTCGGTGAGCGTGCACGGCTTGTAGTGCGGGCGCACGGCCTGCGGACGGCAGCACACGTCGGTGCACTCGGACGCCCAGCCGCAGTCGCACTCCTCGCCCTCCTCCACCACGCCGTTGCACGTTACCTGGCTCGGGCTGCAGACGCTGTGCTCGGTGAGCGTGCACGGCTTGTAGTGCGGGCGCACGGCCTGCGGACGGCAGCACACGTCGGTGCACTCGGACGCCCAGCCGCAGTCGCACTCCTCGCCCTCCTCCACCACGCCGTTGCACGTTACCTGGCTCGGGCTGCAGACGCTGTGCTCGGTGAGCGTGCACGGCTTGTAGTGCGGGCGCACGGCCTGCGGACGGCAGCACACGTCGGTGCACTCGGACGCCCAGCCGCAGTCGCACTCCTCGCCCTCCTCCACCACGCCGTTGCACGTTACCTGGCTCGGGCTGCAGATGCTGTGCTCGGTGAGCGTGCACGGCTTGTAGTGCGGGCGCACGGCCTGCGGACGGCAGCACACGTCGGTGCACTCGGACGCCCAGCCGCAGTCGCACTCCTCGCCCTCCTCCACCACGCCGTTGCACATTACCTGGCTCGGGCTGCAGACGCTGTGCTCGGTGAGCGTGCACGGCTTGTAGTGCGGGCGCACGGCCTGCGGACGGCAGCACACGTCGGTGCACTCGGACGCCCAGCCGCAGTCGCACTCCTCGCCCTCCTCCACCACGCCGTTGCACGTTACCTGGCTCGGGCTGCAGACGCTGTGCTCGGTGAGCGTGCACGGCTTGTAGTGCGGGCGCACGGCCTGCGGACGGCAGCACACGTCGGTGCACTCGGACGCCCAGCCGCAGTCGCACTCCTCGCCCTCCTCCACCACGCCGTTGCACGTTACCTGGCTCGGGCTGCAGACGCTGTGCTCGGTGAGCGTGCACGGCTTGTAGTGCGGGCGCACGGCCTGCGGACGGCAGCACACGTCGGTGCACTCGGACGCCCAGCCGCAGTCGCACTCCTCGCCCTCCTCCACCACGCCGTTGCACGTTACCTGGCTCGGGCTGCAGATGCTGTGCTCGGTGAGCGTGCACGGCTTGTAGTGCGGGCGCACGGCCTGCGGACGGCAGCACACGTCGGTGCACTCGGACGCCCAGCCGCAGTCGCACTCCTCGCCCTCATCCACCAGGCCGTTGCACATTACCTGGCTCGGGCTGCAGACGCTGTGCTCGGTGAGCGTGCACGGCTTGTAGTGCGGGCGCACGGCCTGCGGACGGCAGCACACGTCGGTGCACTCGGACGTCCAGCCGCAGTCGCACTCCTCGCCCTCCTCCACCACGCCGTTGCACGTTACCTGGCTCGGGCTGCAGACGCTGTGCTCGGTGAGCGTGCACGGCTTGTAGTGCGGGCGCACGGCCTGCGGACGGCAGCACACGTCGGTGCACTCGGACGCCCAGCCGCAGTCGCACTCCTCGCCCTCCTCCACCACGCCGTTGCACGTTACCTGGCTCGGGCTGCAGACGCTGTGCTCGGTGAGCGTGCACGGCTTGTAGTGCGGGCGCACGGCCTGCGGACGGCAGCACACGTCGGTGCACTCGGACGCCCAGCCGCAGTCGCACTCCTCGCCCTCCTCCACCACGCCGTTGCACGTTACCTGGCTCGGGCTGCAGACGCTGTGCTCGGTGAGCGTGCACGGCTTGTAGTGCGGGCGCACGGCCTGCGGACGGCAGCACACGTCGGTGCACTCGGACGCCCAGCCGCAGTCGCACTCCTCGCCCTCCTCCACCACACCGTTGCCGCAGATCGCTGGCTGCGGCTCTGTATATAACAAAAATAACTACTGTATTTGTATAGTTGAAGAGTTTAATTGTCTTCAACACCTATAATAAAAAAGAAAACGGACCTAATAAAAAGTATATAAAAACTTATCGTAAACATTTTTTAATTTATTGATTTTGTTCAATTAAATTACCACTTAGCTAACGCACAGTGACACGTTTCAGCACTAGAGAGTTGCTCTTTATCCTGTGAACCCAGAACCTTTTTTTTTTTTTTTTTCCATGTAGGAGGGGAAATCCTCATGGACATCCAGTACAGGATAGTGCCGGACTCCTACCGGCTAAAAACCCCTCCTGCCCAGCAAGCAATAGTGTTCCTGCCTTTTAGGCCTACCACTACTGCCGCAGCTCGAGTCAAATGATTCCCGCTCTTTCGTCACTCTCTTTCTTTTTCATTATTTCCTCTATATATTCTTGAATCTGAAGCCAGTTTTCCTTTTTCTCCAACATAATGTTAATAAGGCTCTCCACTCTTATATCGCGTCCGAGCTTTCCAACAACCTTCTTCCTTTCGTTTTCGAATTTGGGACAAAAGAACAGTGTATGTTCCGCATCATCCGTTGGGTTTAGGCAATACATGCATCGAGTATATTCTCGCTTTTTTATTCTTTCTAAGTATTGCATGAACACCCCGTGTCCCGTGAAACACTGGGTCATACGGAACGTCAACACCCCATGCTTCCTGGTACTCCAGCTCTTTATGTTTGCTATCAGTCTGTGCGTCCATCGACCCTTCGTAGATTGGTCCCATTCCTTTTGCCATCTCACTAAGGTCCGTTCCCTAAGGGCGCTCCTTTCTTCCGGCACTTTCAGGCCATAGCCTTCTAGTCTTTCCTTCGCTAGGAGATGAGCCGGGATTAGATTTGCCAATACGAGGGCAGCGTCAGTAGATGTCGTTTTATATGCACAGCATGTTCTTAGCGCCATCATTCGCTGGGTGCTCAACACCGTCCTCCTGTGTACTTCCTTGTCCATAGCCGTTACCCATACCGGTGCCGCATACATTACAGTGGACTGCATAGCAAGAGCTAAAGTTCTTCTTTTCCATGTCTTCGGTCCACGTGTATTGGGTAGTAATGTGGTGATTGCCTTTATCGTTTTTTGGGCTTTTTCACACGCCACATTGATGTGTTTACCAAAATTAAGACGCGAGTCCAGAGTGACCCCCAGGTAAGTAACAGTTGGGGTGGGTCTAACATGTGTATTGCCACATGTAAAGATATTATTTGGGCTCAGTCTTCTATTGAAAATAATAGCTACGGTCTTATCCGGAGCAATTTCTAATCGGTTGTACGACATCCATAATATTATGTTATGCAGAGCTTCGTCACCTTTCCTGACTAAGTCTTCCGCATTAATAGCCGTCACTGACACTGCTAAATCGTCTGCATAGCATATTAGTTTGACTCCTTCCGGAACTTCGACTGACATGACGTCGTCATAGAGAATATTCCATAAAGTTGGACCGAGGACAGATCCTTGGGGGACCCCCCCTCCAATTTCAACATTAACCCCTCTTTTTAACTCAATAGCTCTATGTTCTAAGTAATCGATTATACTGTTTATAATATATTTGCTTACATTCCTTTTTTTCAACTTAGATATTATCTTAGGCCAGGATGCAGTATTGAATGCATTCCTAACGTCTACAAGAATTAATCCATTCCATTTGTTTTCTTGCTTTGCTTGTCTTGCTATATTAACTACTTGCTTTATAGCATCCACAGTCGTTTTTCCCTTCCTAAAGCCGTACTGACTTTCATGAAATCCTCCCCTTTTGTCTATTTCCTGCAGCAGTCTGGTATTTAGTAGTCTTTCATAAACCTTTGCCAAAACATTTATCAAACAGATTGGTCTATATTTATTAGTTTCAGTTGGAGACTTTTTTGGTTTGTCAATGAGAATCAATTTTGAGAGCTTCCATCTCTCTGGGAACTTGCCCTTCTCTAGTAACCCATTAAATAGCCGGACAAAATAGAGGGGGTATTTTTTTAATACTTGCTTTATGACATCTGGCGGTATTGAATCGGGGCCTGGGGCTTTTCCAATCTTAACTTTATTTGCAGCCTCCTTAATATCCGCCTCAGAAAACCTTAGGTGTTCTAAGTCCTCATCCTGTTCATCCAGGTACTCTCTTTTCAACTCTTCACAATTGGACACTATGAACAATTCCTTGAACACTTTCTTTTGGTCTTGAAACAATAAAATTGTTTTGGGGTTAGGTAGCTGGAGTTGGCTTTTGACTATTTTATAGGCACTACCAAAGACATCCTCTTCTAGTTCGTCACATAGATATTTCCATTTCTGCGCTTTTGACTGGATCAAAGAGTATTTTAATTCTTTTTTACAGGCTTTATACTCTTGCTCTAACTTCTGCCTATTATTTTTCTCTTTACATTTCTGGAACTTTCTACGCTTAGCTCTAGTTTCCTTTATTTTCTCTTGTATATCTTGTGTCCACCAATAGGGTAACATGTAGTTGTCATCACATCTTATTTGAGGAGTGCTTCGTTTATATGCCACTCGCAGTGCGTTGTCACATTCTTTGTCGTTAATTTCTTTTTCCTTTACTATTTTTTCAAACGTTGCGTTAAATATCTGTAAATTAGTTTTACCAAATCTATATTTTGGTGTGTCCTTAACCTTTTCATCAACACTGCAAGTTATTATGAGTTTATGATCACTCATGGATACTTCATCCTCTAAGACTGTCCATGTGGTTTTCTTTGTCAATACTTTTTCCTAAGAGAAATTATACCCCTAGCACTTTTTCGTTTACAAATGTCATGTCGATATATGATGTTCCGTTTGGGCGTACACAGGTTGGTATTTGACCGTCGTTGAGAATGATTAATTCCAAGGAATGTACCCACTCCAGTAGTTCAATACCTCTTTTCGTTGTTACATTACCTCCCCAGCATGTATGTTTGGCGTTAAAGTCTCCCGTTACAATGATTTTATTTGAAGGGCTCCCTAAAGTCTGTATATCATGCTGAATATTGCATAAGGAATTCATGAATCCTTCAATTGTACATTTGTTGGGACTTATGTATACGCTATAGAGTGAAACGTCCCCAGTTTCGATGCAGATAAAACAACCCTTTGTACGGTATTTTTTCACGTCATATTTTTTACTGTAGTTAATTATCATAGCACCTAAATCCTCGCTCACATAATAGTGCTTGTTAATACTTTTGCATTTCGTTATATTAGGTTCACTAAGGGCTATAAAATCGCATTTTTTGTCAGACGCTACTAACAGGGCCATATCATGGGCACTAATACTTCTATTTGCATTTACTTGAAGGACTGTGAATGCAAATATCTATTTAATTCCCGACTCTCTTTGTCTATTGCTCTGTCTGGCTTTATTTAGGGCTTGCTGAAATAACTTGCGTGAACCCAGAACCTGCCAAACGTGATTAATTACCGTTAGACGTTACCAAATTTGTTATGACCTCTTAGATTAGTTACCTGTGAAGCATCCCTTCGGCGAGCGAGCCTTGTTGTTGAGCACGGGGTCTATAGCCCGCAGGGAGCAGGGCGAGAATTTGTTGTTGTTCTTGCGGTCGCCGCTGGTGGCGCGCGCGAACATTATGTAGTTGCCGTCCTCGCCGAAGGGCGTGCACATTTCAGGATCGTGCTAGAACAGTTGAAATGGAATTTCATAATCGAGCTAGAACAAGTGAAATGCAATTTCATGATCAAGCTAGAACAATTGAAATGGAATCTCATGATCGAGCTAGAACAGATGAGATGGAATCTCAGAATCGTGCTAGAAGAATTGTAATCTGACCTCCAGATAAAGTAAACGTTCAGTAACGCTCAAACTAGATATTATTTGTCCAAAGATTTAATAAATAAGGCGCTGATCTGGATCAGAAATACCAGTTCATTCTCTTTCTACTAGGCATTGTATCGCAATCTTCTTTAACTATAGGCTGTGCTCTTGACGGTGCACTATTTACTGCTCATTTATTTTCATCTCTTTGTTGATCATTCGACCTAATCCCTTAAATTGATCTGCCCCATAATCAATCCTTAGGCTTTTGCTTCCTCATCTTTCCTGTTTCCCCTAGAGATATACCGAGATTCAATTAACCGAGAATACAGAAGTATTTACCGGCGATCCGAAGTTATGACCGATCTCGTGCGCCAGCGTGACGTGCGACACGGCGGGGGGCACGTGCTTCCCGTAGTTGAGCAGCGTCACGATGCCGGTGTTCAGCGACTTCATGCTGCCGCGGTAGTGCTGCCAAACAATTTACAAATAACTGAGGTTCCTCGCGGCACTCCACTTAAATTTAGTTAGCTGCATAGGTTAGCTGTCAGAAGTAGCCTGACAATAGGCTTGAGAGCTTGCTTACTTGAGATCTATAGAATGTACTCTGACTCTACTTGACTTGAGTTGACTTGAGAGAGTTAAAACGAGATACATTTATGTCAGCGACATATTTATGGTCCATATTAACGCTGACTTGAGTCTGAGTAGAGTCAGAGTATCTTCAATTCAGCCTTAGAGGCCATCCATAAATTACGCCAAACAAATTTCATGATTTTGTGACCTCCCCCCTAGTGTGACGTCACATATTTTACATCTAAATTTTCTTTAATATTTCATATTTCGTGTTTTTATGTTCATATTCTACCTACTTTAAGTATATTAGATTATGTAATGTGACGTCACTAAATTTATGGCCCCTCCCACCCCCTTGTCACACAATGTCACAATTCGTCGATCCCCCTCCCCCCTTAACGTGTGACGTAATTTATGGATGGCCCCTTAGTGCAAGTCATGGGGATGAAACTGTCATACAAATTCTAAGTCGAAAATTTTCAAATATACGAGTGACCTCTAGCGTCCGGGGTGGTACAACTTTCAAGAAATTGTTTAAATGTGAAACTAGATGGCAGGATGTTCGCCTGATGCATACCTAATCTGTCACTTGTCAAAGTTCAATTAATCAAGTGTCAAAAACTGAAGTTTTACAAACTTTTTCAACGGTTATTTGCAGTGCATTATTTCTTAGTTTTCTCATTTTCTTTGTTTTATTAATAGTGGTTTTTGTTTATAACGACGACTTGGACTGTTAATGGACTCTGTGATTTCTTCTCCAAACGATTTTACCCGACTTTGCAAATTGATTTCTGTTTCCTTATATATACGACATACCTGGCATCTATTTTCGGTTTCTTGACAAAATGCCTAAAAAATCGGAACTTCAGAACTATTGGAACGGAATTTCATTTTGGGTGTACTGTTGATGGTAAGTTTGTTTGTATAAAGTTTATACTATATTATGTAGGTACTTATATCCCACGTAAAAATCCAATGATATCCATATCATCCAAGATTTTGACCAATTCTTCATTTTTTCAGGTACATTGCATAGATTTCCTAAATGGGAGTATCCCCACAACGAAAAGTTTGAATCTTGGAAGAGTGTGTTAGGTTTAACAACTCAAGGATATAACAATATATTGTAATTTTGATATCTTGTCTAAATGTAAAGCGCATTTTTCTAAACTTAAACTATTCATTATTTCATTGACTACTTATTAAACTAATACTTACTTCACAGTTGGTGTATGGGGGTAAACAAAATATTAAAAGGTAAAACTACAATGTTAAAAAAATGATTTAATAAAAGAACATGCTTATAATATTATGTATTAAAACATTCATACAAAATATAAAACAAAATAAATACTTTGTGTTTCATTTTTACTAATAAATTTAAAAAACAAATAAATAATCCGTTTTAAAATTTAGAGTTATTGTCCAAAATATATTTAAAGGAAATTCGATCTGAATTTTAAAACGGATTATTTATTTACCCTGAATAGTAATTATTTATGAGCCGAGCCCCCAAGGTCGACATGTACGAAAAGCGCCATCTATCGGTCTATTTGGTATCTAAATGTGGTTTCAATACTAACGCCATCTTTAGACGGTGGAGGAAAAACTTTTAAATACATCTCAACGTTTCGCATCTATAGCAGGTAGTAGTGTATTATCTATGGTGCAAGTGTGTAGTGTAGTGTAGCAAAAAGTGTAGTTGTCATCGCAAACTGTTCTGTTCTGATAAAATAATCCGCCACTGGAGTGTGAAAAGAGGGTGTTTTGTAACGGGCATTTTCTCCAGCGTTTCTCTAAAATCTGGCATGCAAGTTACAGATGATGAATATGATCATAAATTTTCAGCACAGTTAAGAGTATTAGTAGGTAACTGGTATGCCATGTGCGGCGGCCGACCGGCAGTGCTGTAAAACAATCAAACTTTAACACGAACATCGCAACGCCGGAAAGTAGGACACTGCCAAAACACACAATGCTCGTTAAAACTTCCGAGTTTTAATAGAATCCAAAATTTTAGTTCTCTTTAAGAGAACTATTTGAAGAATTAACGAATTGTTTGTTGTGTGAGACATATTGTATACTTACAGACAATTTAATTGAAGGTACCGGAACTAATGTGAAATGTGATAATTTGTACTGGGAAATATAGGATTTAGTTGCGGTATTTTGAATCGGTATAAGAATCTGCTCATTTTGTATAACCATTGCATGTCCAGCTTACTGTTTAAGTTATTCTAAGTTTGCGCACCCCTAAAAATTTACCAAATATTAAATATCGAAAAAATGTAATATGTAATGCAAAATGAACCCAGAGACTTTAAACTCCTAGTTTAAAGTAATTCAATACTTCGAATTTTACAACATTTCTGCTTGGGGCGCTGGCTGTATGTATTGGCGAACTCAAACCTTAAAATAAGCCAGTTTAGGTCCATTTCACTCTGAAGTCATTGTGTTTCAATATGTAGTATTTAGTAAAGTTTTCGAGGTGTGAAAACTGAGACTAACCATACTGGTATTAATTATTATTGAGGTCAGTGCTACTAGGTCCTAATGAGTTGGACCAACCATTAGCGAAGTATCAAAAAACTATTTGTGAGGGCGCATCATATTATGAGCATTCAATATACCGGAAATAACATTAGGCTAACAACATTAGGCTTTAATGGCCATTCCGGTTTCGCGCATTATTTCGGTCAAGGACCGTGATTACGACCACTAAAACGTTAATGCTTTTCCTTCCTCAACGACAAACAACGCCTTTCAATTTTGATTAGTTATTTAGTTTTAGTTTTATCTATTGGTTAGGTATAAATATTATGATTGACAGGCGTATTCGGCAGTTCTGGATTATTTCACCGATATTGAAGATTCTAAATCTAAACAAGTAAGTAAATAAAGTAGGGTGACGATACCAATAAATGACTGGGTACCAATAGATGAACAAATCGCAGTTTTTATTTAATTATAAGAATTAGGCACTAACTACGGCTTTTGTTGTATTTTTCCTCGAAGCGGCAACACCATACACTCCTTTCTAAATTAACAAGCAGTGTCTTAACTAATCAGTCATCCGGCTGGAATTCAACAAGTGCGCATGTAAATCGGTCTTTGAGTTTTTGTATGGAGAACGTGCTAAGGTGAGTCTACCACTTTCATAAGCTTGTAAGTGAATTGCCGATCCATTTATATTAATAAGCCCCAAGTAAATATTTTCCAGTAAACTACATTATTATCTTAATTAGAAAATCAACCAAAATATGTTCTTTTTCATCAGGTTTTTCAGAAATAGAGTGTTCATTTAATGGTTTGTAAAATACGCTCAAATCGTAATTATGAACGGCCGTTCAGAATAAGCATGACCCACTAAAATTGGTTTTAATATTGTAATTCTTGTATATGGTTTTTTACTGATGTTGTGGGTTTTTTTAACTGTATTATATACAGAATACTATTTACCAATACTTGAACATAGGTTCATTAGACAAAAATCACTTTTTTATCATATTCTTATTTCAGGTGTTCATAAATTATTCTGAATGTTGTATTAATGAACCAAGTACTTTGTCCGTTCATAATTGAAATGAAAGACTTATTATGACAACTCGTTTTAATACCTGTTTTATTGTTGTGGTAGGTAAATAAGAACAGATATTAATGGTTCTTCAATAATAAAAGCAAACCAATATTATTGAGCCGTTCATCAAGATGAATGCCTTAGATTTTAGATTGTAGGGCACATAGATAAAATGAACATAGATAAAATGAATAAGACGAGATATGGCAAGGGGGCGTGGTTCCTGAGAACTCTTCTGGCGTTAAATACACCTGAGAACCGTTTTTGTCTTGAGTCGAATGTCGTCCAACGATCGCTTCACCGCTCTCGATTTTTAACAAAATGCCGTGTTGTTCAGTGGTTGTTTGCAAAAAATCAAGCAAAAAAGTGAATCATACAAAATATGGCATCTCATTTCACACTTAAGTACAAGCTATTGTTGTTATTTTCCATAAAAAACAAGAAAACATTATTTTGTATATTTACATTATGCTAAAAATGTGCTAAATTGAGAAGTCTATATCTCATTATGAACAAAATCCATTGCTTGCTTAGTAGAAATCAATCATTGAATCGGTCGGTCTTAGGACGCAATGGACTTGTACTATATAAATATATTCCTTCACTAAGACGTTAGACTCACGGTATGGACGCCGATCGGGTGGTCGTGGTCATAGAGATGTCATGATGTTAGCTAAGTACATTGTTATCGATATTTTAACGACCAAACGATGATTTTTGATACAGTTATTATTAATTAACCCCCGAAGCAAAAACGACGGGGTGTTATAAGTTTGACGTGTCTGTGTGTGTGTGTGTGTGTGTGTGTGTGTGTGTGTGTGTGTGTGCGTGTCTGTCTGTTCCCCTGTGGAGCTCAAACGGGTGGACCGATTTAAATGCGTTTTTTTTTGTTTGAAAGGTGAATTAGTCGAGAGTGTTGTTAGCTATGTTTGAAGAAAATCAGTCCAAGATGGCCGCCGCTACAAAATGGCGGATTACATATTTTTTTACAACCCCCTTAATATGGGTATCAAATGAAAGGGCTTGACTAGTAGAATAGCACTATGCAAATACAAGATTGCACCACCACCACAGAATTTTGGGTAAAAAGAAACCCGGCCCCTCATTTTTATTTCGAAATTAATTTATTTGAATCGTTATATCTCAAAAACGGTGGCTCTTAGGAAAAAAAGTATACAGACATTTTTTATAGATAATTATCTGATCTACAATTTTGTTTAAAATAATTTTATGATAAGACTTACCGTTTTGCTGAAAAATTTCCCGTGAAAACTTTGACACCGAGTAATTTTTTTCCAGGTGTCGGATCGATGAGGACTTTTCACATTTCATTTATAATAGTGTTTTGAACAATCCTACCAATTTTCAGCCAGGTGTGAATATTGTAATCTTGGAAGTCTAAATTGATCGTATTATATAAGTAGGCATTTTTTATATCGTATTATTTTTGATTCATAATAATAATAATATATCGCTTTTCTTAATATATAAGTCATTGTCAAAACCCAAATAGTAAAAAAATTAAGAATCGATAACTTTACATTTTAGTCAATCACTAAAGTTTTAATGGCTTTTACTCAACATTTTTATTTACTCATCAGTGCATACATACCAGCACTTTTATTTAATTTTATAATTACCTTTTTTAATTTTCTTTTTGCGAATAAACAAAATAACGAGTATCTATCGATATCGATAGACAATTCAATGAGTAGCAATACAGCGCCATCTATGGTCAAGTAGCGGAATTAATTGGACAATCGAATCTAGTGTGACTATAGCTCATAAATACATTCTTCCGTTAAAGCAAAATAAATCTTATTTCTACAAAATCAGGGTTTGTTTCCAAATCTGTGAGTTCTGTGAAGTAGGCTAGTTTTGACTAAACTTAAAACGACAAATCAAACGATTTGTTTCTTTGTAGTGCAATATATGATTAACGGTATATTTGTGTGAGTTTGGCGACAGCGGTTCTTAAAGTAGTTTTGGTGCATTTCACTTCCCCTGCCTTCTCTCTTCCGTGGTAGGGCATGTTACTAATAATGATCTCTTGTTTTAATACTTCCCTGTTTTATTGTTGTGGTGAATAAGAACAGATATTTAGGGTTCTTCAATAATAAAAGTAAACCAATATTATTGAGCCGTTCTTCAAGATGAATGCCTTAGATTTTAGTTTGTAGGGCGTTACTTATGATGATCGCTTGTTTTAATACTTCCCTGTTTTATTGTTGTGGTGAATAAGAACAGATATTTAGGGTTCTTCAATAATAAAAG
Source organism: Melanargia galathea (assembly GCA_920104075.1). Classification (NCBI taxonomy): domain Eukaryota; kingdom Metazoa; phylum Arthropoda; class Insecta; order Lepidoptera; family Nymphalidae; genus Melanargia; species Melanargia galathea. Next base: position 5,826,745 of record OV049855.1, read on the forward strand.
TAAACCAATATTATTGAGCCGTTCTTCAAGATGAATGCCTTAGATTTTAGTTTGTAGGGCGTTACTTATGATGATCGCTTGTTTTAATACTTACCTGTTTTATTGTTGTGGTGAATAAGAACAGATATTTAAGGTTCATTAAAGTAAAGGAAATTTTAATTATTTTACCTACTTACAAACGAAATAATGCTAAAATAATAAAAAAAATGTTGAATGGAAGCAGGCGTTACTTTGCGGAATTCCATGATATACAATGAATATAAAATTATTTTGCTATAATCCGCTAACAGTGACAAATTTGTAGGCACAACACCACACAATCTTGTAGGCACAACACCACACAATCTTGTAGGCACAACACCACACAAATTCACCACAAAACAAACTCGACGATCGTTTCGCTCCGACACCGGAGCATCTTCAGGAGATGTCGACTTCACAACGGACGATTGCAAAGTCCGTTTTGCACTCGTCTTTGCAATCGTCCGTTGTGAAGTCGACATCTCCTGAAGATGCTCCGGTGTCGGAGCGAAACGATCGTCGAGTTTGTTTTGTGGTGAATTTGTGTGGTGTTGTGCCTACAAGATTGTGTGGTGTTGTGCCTACAAGATTGTGTGGTGTTGTGCCTACAAATTTGTCACTGTTAGCGGATTATAGCAAAATAATTTTATATTCATTGAATAAAAAAAATGATTTTTATATTTCACCTTTTATTTTCTTAGTTCATAAATAGGTCGGATTTTGGTCACAAGCACAAATTTAACAACAGAGAAAAGTTGCACAATATCTGATGCTAATATTTTAGACAAAGATCTTTATAAGGATTTACAAGGAGTGTAAATCCTTATAAAGATGTTTGGATTCAACACGACCGTATCCTTTAGTACCTAGATACATTAGCGTGGTGCACTCAACGATAATTCCCGGTGGACACTGGAGTCTGGACTAATTCAAGGAATGGAGCTACAGTGTCTACTCGATTGGCGTAAGTGCTGGCGGTACATTGTAAATGTCAGATAAGCACTTCAGTTTTGCTCATAACCGTACAAATCGTATTGGACTGTGCCCCGAGTTGTAATTTTTTAATTTAATAAACGTGACATCTGAGTTAGATATAACATTTATCTGCCGAAACGAAATTGTATGGAGATGGTTTGACATAGACATGTAAACGTTGCTATTTGTCACGTTTGTACGTTCATACTAAATGATAGAATAGGTTGAAAACGAAATAAAACAAAACACGGACCGCACTCGGACGCGACGGAGCGCTGTTCGTGTTTTCTTTTCATTATACTAATTTCAATCGTAAATAAAGCTGTTAAAGTTGATTAATGTCCCATTCGCACATATCAATAAAGCATTAGTGCCGCGGCGGGCGCAGTTCCGGCACAGTGAAAAATATGTCATTCTCTATGAACTGACACTGGAACACTGCGTCGTCACTGATACGGACACTGGACAGGTGTGAACGCTGTCATAGAGAATGTATGCAAGAATATTATTCACTGTGCCAGAACTGTGCCGGCACTGATGCTTCACTGATATTTGTGAATTGGGCTTAAGAATCGGGCTTCTGCGGCGCAACGCGTTTGAATTAGGTCTTACGCCAACACATAGTCTTGCAACATTAGCAGTTACACTAGGTCCTCTGAATGTACTTACGCCATTCTTTTCGCAAACTCCGCCGGCGTTCTTCAGGTCACCCGTCCACGCCAGTCCCAGAGTGCCCATCTCAAAGTCTCGGTACGTGAACATGTACGCCAGACAAAACGCGTCGTAGTCTTCCTCTGTTACAATAACAAACATACTTTGATTAATAAAACTAATCCTTTTAATAGTAATAAAATAACATTCAATTAAACTATTACTAAACATTAAAAAATCAAAAAACTAAATTAAATTTAAACAACAGAATTAATTTGAAAAATATAGTGTTTGTAAGCAAGGTACAGTTTAAGTTAGTCAATTCTAAAGTGAACATATTCTTACCTGAAAAAAGTTCCAAATACTTCTCCACCCCGTAATTGTTAGGAAACCGGTAGGCTGGGTCTTTTAGGGCGTCTAGCGTGTGGACCTTTATTCTTTTAATCATAAACGTTATGTTATCAGGTTTTCCATCTTGATTGAAATCTAAAATAAAACGATAAAGTTCAAAAATGACCGAAGGATCACATAAGAGCGGGCTTTAATTTAAAGCGATTTTCTTTTCCGATGTTTGCCTTTTGTAATAATTTGTATTGAAGACGTATGAAGATAAAGAAAAACAACAATTATTCAACATTCGACGTATAAAAAATCAGCCATGTTGACAAAAATTATAATAATTTACCTGTCACTTTATAAATAGCATTAACTTTCTGTACGTGTCTAGTCATAACTTCTATACACGCTTCCTCCGAGCCGTATCTCTGATAGAACATATGATCGGCCTGTAAATACACTAAACATGTTGTCTTTCTCGGATCCACTGTAGCTCTTTTGTTCACGTGCCTCCCGTCGTCGCTCGCGTTCGCGGACAGTACCGTATACCCCACTGGCTCCTTCTTAACTATATCCTTACTAACTGTCACAACACCTGCTTTAGTTTTTATCACTTCGACATGCGTCTTTGGCTTCGGTCTCGATTCCTCGGAATCGAGTCGCACTTTAGTAATGAGGTTACTCTTGTCGATTTTGGTTTTTGGTTTTCTCGTACTGAACTTATCGAACGGATCGCTGTTGCTCGTGTACGGGACGTCTAAGTCTAACGGCAGTTCGGGGTTCTTCTTTGGCTCGTCGTCTTGCATTTCGTCTTCGGGAAGCCATCGCTTCTTTCGTCTATTTATTTCTCTGTTCCAGTCTTCTGTGTGGTTGTTAAAGGGTACTTCTTCAAGAGTGACTTGGTCGGTGAAGTTGAACAGTTCCCCTTGGTACCCGAGCTTGCCCTTGACGTGGAGAAGATGTGAAGCACAGTTAGGACCCTCGTGGCCAGCGTTCGGATGCTCGACGTCCGATCTCCTATAGATGACGCTGTGCATGGAAGGATGGTTAACGTCGTACCGGGAAAGTGGTTCAATGTAATACTCTTCCGTAGGAGTCCATATCGTTCCGTCGAAGAGACCGTCAGCGGTGATGACTCCGTAGACGAGTGAAGCATCGTCATCTGTAAAAAAACACAAACCTTTTTATTTATCACCTTAGTAGAAATTGTTAATGTCCGCGACTTCGTCCGCGTTTTAGGAATCCCTCGGAAACTCTTTAATTTAATTTTCCGGGATAAAAAGTAACCTATGTCCTTCTCCAAGGTCTAGTCTAGCTCTATATTAAATTTGGTCTAAATCGGTTTAGCAAATATTTATTGTTTGAGCCAAGAATTACAATCAAATGAATTCAAATTAAGATATTATAATATCTTTGCCGAACAATCTTAAGATTTAATGAAATGGTCACTGCTTTATCAAGCGGTTAGTTCACAAACAGCAAAATGGAGACCGAATAAATGGAGTGCTATATTTTATGCAAACTAATTCGAGGTGCAAAGAGCCTCCGGACACCCAATGTATACGGCGACTTGTATTCGCCACTGAAAACCGCTCATAAATAACCGTAATTACAACTTCCCTTCGACTTTCGTATCGTTTTATTTTTACTGATAACGTTTTTGCAGGTTCAAATTGAAGTCTTATTTTTTTATAAAGTAGGTACCTGTTTTATAGATAGACCACATTTTCTGTGAAATGGCAAAAAATGAAACTACGGCTGTCATCTTAGAATTTCATACAATTTGACTACAGGTTAGTGTTGTCCGTTCCTTAAACATAAAATACCTACCTAATTAATTATAATAAGAAAAATCTTTTCGGAAATTAATATAGAATCCGTAATTATTTCTTAGCATTAATGATGCCAAAAGCTATTAAAAGTGATGTCTGGAATAGAATTCTGAAAATAAAGACATTTTTTGCAGAATCAGGCTCCGATTATTTCATAATAAAATCGAATAAATACAAGCGAGTATAGTTCGTTCGGTAACTTAGTGTCGGTACAGGCGCAGGTGCTCTTAGTATTCTGCTTTTATTTTTATCACTTTTTTTCTGTTTGTAATTTTTTTTCTATTCTAACAGAATCTCCGAATAGTCTGCCAATCCGCACTTGGCCAGCGTGGTAGACTATGGTTAAAATCCTTCTCATTTTGAGAGAAGACCCGTGTTCATGAGAATATTATATTTTATGTTTATGGTTATATTGTAATAAAATACGAATATAAAAAATATAAAAAGAAAAGAGAATTTTAATGAAAAAATATGAGTAGGTATAAAACGCCAAAACCCCTTGTGCCTGTACATCCGCGCGGCATGCTTTGAAGTCACGGCGGTGTCTTTGGCAAAATACCGCGCGGCGGAGGCGGCTAGACACAAAAGGCGACCGTAAGAAAACGAACAGACTATATCTGCTGGTACAGTATTATCAAGTGCAACCGGTTTGAGAGCTGTTAAAACCCATTTAAAAACAGACTAAATTTATCATCAGTATACTTACGTAATATGTAAAATATACACATTAAAGTAACGATAATATATTAATGCGTCTTGGCGGGAGTGCATGTGATGCGATGAGTCGTAGTGAATCCCAGATTAGGATTACTAGTCGCGGGCGACTTCTCGTACCTCATAGTACGTACTGTTATGCGATTTTCGTAAATTTGTCGAATAAACGATTGTATGGCAATACTAAGGCGATACTAGCGACCTCCCTCAGTTCACAGATATAATGGTCGCACTATATTTTGGTTTCTTATGTTTGACATATCTCTCACGCAACGCAAAACGATCATGCAGTGTTTAAAAAATGCATGGTTTAAAAAATCATCAGTCGATACAGCAATAACAAGCTATAATTTAAAAATTAAAAAACCCGACTGCCATGCTAAAAAACGAACTAAAAAATTAATAAACTATCACCGTACCACTTACAGTGTAGTTGTTATTTATTTTGTTTTTCATGATTTGTCACTCCAAATTGATTTAAAACATATAGATTGTATACATTTTCGTATTCGCCTTTTAAAGCCCTTTATTTTGATACCCCACTCGAGGGTCTTGAAAAAAAAAATTTTTTTCAGCCCGCACATTAAAGTGCATAACATTCGCCATTTTGATTTTTTATGAATTTTATGTACCCAGTAACATTTGCGCCGTCAAGACAAATCTAATGACTTATAATTTATCAAAATAGGTTGAGCCGTTAAGTAGTTACGAACTGACATAGGAAACGGTCATTTTCTACGATTTATCACTCCAAATTGTTTCCAAATATATAAATTTATACATTTTGGTATTTGCCTTTTGAATCCCTTTATTTTGATACCCCACTCGAGGGTCTTGAAGAAAAATTTTTTTTTCAGCTCGCACATTAAAGCGCATAAAGTCCGCCATTTTGATTTTTTTTTTAATTTAGGTACCCTATAACACTCGCGTCATTGAGACAAATCTAATGACGTATCATTTATCAAAATCCGATGAGCCGTTGATTAGTTACAAGCGGACATAGGAATGGACATACATACACACAGGTGAAACACATATACCCAGTCGGGTAAATAAAAAACTACAGCAATTCAAATCTTATATTAATTAAGTATTATAAACACAGCCAAATTGATAAAAGTGAAAGTAATAAAACTAATAATTCTTTGACAATAGATACAATGTGATAACAAGCTATAATTTAAAAATTAAAAAAACCCGACTGCCATGCTAAAAACGAACTAAAAAATTAATAAACTACCACCGTACCACTTACAGTGTAGTTGTTATTTATTTTGTTTTTCATGATTTGTCACTCCAAATTGATTTAAAACATATAGATTGTATACATTTTCGTGCTCGCCTTTTAAAGCCCTTTATTTTAATATCCCACTCGAGGGTCTTGAAGAAAAAAATTTTTTTCAGCCCGCACATTAAAGTGCATAAAATCCACCATTTTGATTTTTTATGAATTTTATGTACCCAGTAACATTTGCGCCGTCAAGACAAATCTAATGACGTATAACTTATCAAAATAGGTTGAGCCGTTAAGTAGTTACGAACTGACATAGGAAACGGTCATTTTCTACGATTTATCACTCCAAATTGTTTCCAAATATATAAATTTATACATTTTCGTATTTGCCTTTTGAATCCCTTTATTTTGATACCCCACTCGAGGGTCTTGATGAAAAAATTTTTTTTCAGCTCGCACATTAAAGCGCATAAAGTCCGCCATTTTGATTTTTTTTTAAATTTAGGTACCCTATAACACTCGCGTCATTGAGACAAATCTAATGACGTATCATTTATCAAAATCCGTTGAGCCGTTGATTAGTTACACGCGGACATAGGAATGGACATACATACACACAGGTGAAACACATAACCCAGTCGGGTAAAAAGGAAGCATTTCAATTCTAAATCACGCGTTTGTAAAACTAATTAGAAACACGATTTAATATCCTTAAATTAACGAATAAACCTTTAAACCTATCTGGACTACATTATTAGAATTAAGAGACGGACGTAGACTGCTTAATTCCACGGGAAACACAAAACAAAAAGTGAGAAGCCAGGCTATTGATAAATGACGAAATACTGAAAACAAATTAACAGAATACTACCTATTAATACTTATGTATGTGTGAACAGTATAATTATTGCATAATATGTACATTATTAATATTGAAATGAGTTGAGAGGGTTGTGTGTAACGTCGGAGACAAGAAAGTCAAACTCCCAAGGAGCACACTCCATTAAACTTGTGAACTAATTTCATCAAATTTCACTTTGTCTTGAATGTAGCAGATGGGTAGCACCTCGTAATTTTGTTTTATTAAGTTTGCTACAATGTATCGAAGTTTGTTAATTTATTATCTCGGCGACGCGGAAATGTGCGGATCGGATACAAAGATAATAACTGCTACATAGTAACGCTTAAAAGAAGAAAAAAAAATATTTGGCTTTTGGCTTTGGTTAAAGCCTGCAAAATAAATAATGTTCGATAGAAGCTCGGCGCGACAGAAAGTATACATGCAGTCATTGTGAATGCACGCGTACCTACCTATGAGTAAACGAATTGTAATCGGCACAAAGGACTGTATCTATACAATTTATCAAACTGTAACACAGCGCTAGCTTTTCATATACTTATGAGTTTTAATTGTTTGTACCTTTAGACCTGTTGCTCCAAATTCTAATAATTGAAAATTATTTATTTTACCTAGTGACCTACATGTTTTAAACACTGTCGCACACTTGTGGCTTTTATGAAAAGTCAAGACACTGGCTACCCCTTCTTGTCGGTTTTGACTAATCATAGGTACCTAGGATTTGCGGAACTTCCACTTTTAATAGTCCATTTTCTATATGTATTCAATCTATCTGTAATCTATAGATTTGTTCATTAGCAACGTTGTTATTGTCAAAAAATATTCATACAGAAGCACACTGGCTACCCCTTCTTGTCGGTTTTGACTAATCATACCTAGGATTTGCGGAACTTCGACTTTTGATAGTCCATTTTTTATATTCAATCTATCTGTAATCTATAGATTTGTTAATTAGCAACTTTGTTATTGTCAAAAAATATTCATATAGAAGCAGACTGGCTACACCTTCTTGTCGGTTTGGACTAATCATACCTAGGATTTGCGGAACTTCAACTTTTGATAGTCCATTTTTTATATTCAATCTATCTGTAATCTATAGATTTGTTCATTAGCAACGTTGCTACTGTCAAAAAAGTCCACACAATTTTTGACAAACAACAGTTACAGTGATATTATATTGAATTTAGAAAACGTATGCACCTACGTATATATACTGACAGGCGTAATCTATACATTAGGTAATTCATTAGCAACGTTGTTATTGTCAAAAAATGTTCATACAGTTTTTGACAAACAACAGTTACAGTGATATTATATTGAATTTAGAAAACCTATGTACCTACGTAAATACATATACTGACAGACGTAATCTATAGATAAGGTAATTCATTAGCAACGTTGTTATTGTCAAAAAATGTTCATACAGTTTTTGAGAAATAGCAACTTTGCTAAGTAGCATAGTCAATTAGGTACATTACAGATAGATTGAATATAATATATAAAACCGATTTTATATCGTAACGTTCAACCTAGAAGTATAGCAATGTGATGAAACCATCTAACCCTTATTGGTTTCTAAATCAAACAATTGTATACAGGTCCTATGTAACTAGTAGTCTAGACTCTCCATGCATGGAATTATCGTCGTGACAACAGCAAATTAGACAGTGAATGTAAAGCTTAGCCATAAATCTCAAGGGTCCCTAACAGTCGCTTATTCGACTGTGTGATGCTAAATTTGTCGTGAACACCGCCTAATTGCGTTGAGACGTAGTGGGTAATTATACTATGCATACAAGAGTTGTTGTATTTCTAGAGCAACAGTGTCCCGCAAAATGGACTCAATCTGACTGATGAAGTGATTTCTGCCATGAACCTGCTTTTGTTCAGTCCGTGAATAAAATCGCTATCGCTGTTATCATATTGTGATAAAAAAGTAAGGTAGAAAGAGTAAAAGATATACATACCTGCTTTATTTTTACTTTAAAATGTTTTTTTGAACTTAAATAAATAAAATAAATTAAGTTTCTATATTTTATATTTGAACGATAGCATAATATTAAACAAGCGTTTTAAAAATTTTTGTCTGTCTGCCTGTCTGTTTGTCTGAGCTAATATTCGAAACTTCTGAACCGATTTTGGTTTTGCAGTCTTATAGCGGACTGATTCTGACTGATACAAGGAGTGATTTAGACTGGACCGGGAATATTTCGGATTCCGGCGTAAAAAATTTAAAAGGGGTTGATACTAAGATAATATACATAGATGTGCGCCTAGTAAGTCTTTCGTAGGTATAGCGCTGTCCTTGCCAGTAAAAATTGCTTGTATGAAGTGTCGATGTACCTGAGGTTTGCTGTTCCATGCTCTAACTCAATACACTCGTAGGCACGCATACATCTAATCAAGACATGTGAATACATTGTAATCTAATTGTAAATTCGGATGATATTTGCCGTGAATAATACATGACCACTGAAGCTATTCAATTGCAAATGATTATGATATATACTCACTGGTCATTTATATGCATTGTTTATATGATGTCAGTGGCGTTAAGTACAGTGCACAAACTAGCATAACGACACTGCCTACCCTGGTCAAAAACCTTGCCTGAAAAACATACTACGTACTTATACACTTTGTATATTTGTTTGGAATTATCATATCATCATAGATTATCATAATGTGAAATATTACGTAGATACATATAACTACATAAGCGTTGAATTGATAAACACCTTTGAAGTCGGTAAAAAAGAAGTGAAATGTTCGTGTTAATGTTTCAACAGAGAAAACTTTTATTTACTTTGCAGTCTAGAACAGTTATAGCGTCTTTACGAGTGGGCGATAAGAGATTTGTATAATCCTGTTAATTACACCCATTTCCATAAATAAATCGTTCCTTTTTATGTGGGGCTTCCGATGCTCTTTGATTTTCCGTAGTAATTACATTAAATGCATGGGCGTGTCCTGTCCCTTATAATGAACGTAAATAGATCCTTTTCACGAGAAAATTGAATCTAGTTCCATTTATCAGTCATGTGGTGCATGCTCGTAAATGTATGTTATACCTATACTTAGAAAAATATGTGACAGATGGTCACATGACTGCTACGAGTTAAGGAATCCGTTGTTTTTTTTTGTGAAATCACACTAATATTATAAAGGCGAAAGTCTGTGTATATGTATGTGTGTATGTGTGTCTATTTGTTACTCTATAACGCCGCAACCTTTGAACCGATTTGGCTGAAGTTTTGAATGGAGATAGATTATTCTGGAAAACTTACTTTTTATCTTGAAGCAAAATTCACAGTTTCCGCGGGATTTTGACAAAACCGAAATCTACAGCTACAGCAATAGGTAGATTACTATAGCAAACTTCCTAGCAAACTTCAAAAAAAAAAAGAAAGTAAGTATAAAGGTTGGAAAAGAGAGCGGGAACGGGAACCGGAAATCCACGATTCCCTCGTGATTTGTGAAAACCCGAAATTCACACGGGCGAAGCCGCGGCCTAGTTAACTATAAGACAGAGGTAAGTCTTCTATCCCTTTTAACATGCTCCTACGAGTATTTCTTGAGCTTATTACTCTAAACTTATTTAAGAAGCTGTTACATTTGAAGAGTTAGGTTGATTACCTTCCAGTTTCCCGGAGTAGACCAGCTTGGTGTCGTAGTGCAAGGGCCCGGCGGAGGAGTGGAACTGCACGCCCTCCGCGAACACCGAGCTCGGGTCCGGCTGCAGAACTATTCGAAACTTCCTGTAACAACAATAACGGGTGTAAATAATTCCTCAAAGGTGTAAGGAGACCGCTTATCGAAGACGAAGACGGGTAATAGTACTTAGTAATAGGAGCGCAAAAAAAAATTCCTGTATTTTTAAAAAGTTCGCAATGTAATGCAATCAGCTGACGCCTTATATCACTTACTGGATGAACTTTTATGTAGTAGGTAGGAGGATATTATAGTTATCGTTACGGATCTAGAGGCATGGTCTTGAAAGCGCCAGAAGGCATTCGTCCACAGTACGCACGTAACATCAGGATTGATTTCAGGGAGTGAAACAGCAAAATGAACGTACCATGTGCGATTCCACCCACTCAGAGATAATTTTTTGAAATTTATGCTGACTGATTAAAAATGAGAATAATAATCTCTTTCTCAAAAGTGAAAAATGGTATTCAATTAACTAAGGTAAATCGTAGAACTTTGTCAAAATTGAGTCAAACAGAAAGAGATTTCTGGCCAACTAACTCAACTTGCTACTGAAATGTGGATTTAACAAAACTCGTCAAAGCTGTCATTCATTCATTCATTATACAGGTTTTTTTTAAAGAAACTATATCAATAAACTCAATTTCATTATTTGGGAAAAGTTTCCAAACTGTGGTTAGTACTGTACGGACATGCCCGTATATTCATATTACCAGTGGTCTCCGAGCAAGTGTCGTTACTCAGGAAACTTGGTGACGCGTGTAAAAGTAAGGAACTTGCTGTGAGACCAAAGTGCTCACGTCCCGGCTCTACGTCAGTGTTATACGGGACGCTGATATATTGATATTACTCACATTTTAATGGAACTATCGATAGCACTTGACGTAATTGTAGAGCTATTTTAATAAAAAATGGGAAGGAATTATATCGGCTGACATAAACTTGATGTGCTGATTATATTAAGTTTATGCGTTTATTTTTTTTTTTCATTTTACCCATTCTGGGAAGGCAAAGGAATCTGAGCCCATACAGCCTCTTCTATAGTTTTTTATGCGTTGAAGCTCTACGATGCCATAGACGGAAACACAGACAGACTTAAAAGTTGTCAAACTTACAATATCCCTCTTATTTCATCAGGGGTTAAAAATTCCTTACATGTTCCACGTAAACGAGCTGCATTGTATCTATTTATCAATGTCGTGGATTCGTCAGGTGACCCAAAAGCACGTCATTTAGCCTGGTAGGTAATACATAGATCAGGCAATACATAGAGGCATTTTTTTCATTCATTTACAAGTTAGTCCTGACTGCAATCTCACCTGATGGTAAGTGACGATGCAGTCTAAGGTGGAAGCGGGCTAACTTGGAAGAGGAAACTACTACCTCTGATCGGTTTGTACGCGATATCGTACCGGAACGCTAAATCGCTTGGCGGCACGGCTTTGTCAGTACGATGGTAGCTAGTCACGGCTGAAGCCTCCCACCAGACTTAACACACCAGATGACCACTCGAAAAATGTAGGTATATACATTTTGTAAATATAATTTTTTATAGTTAGTTAACTTTATTTAACACTTGCGTACAAGAAGCAATTTATATTTTACGGTATGATATATGATATGACAGGTCTCTTATGAGTCGGCCGAGGACCGGGAGAAGCCGAATTCTCGACTTGCTCCAGAATGAGTTATGGCTTTTGGAAATTGCGTTCCCTAATAAGTAATAACTTATCTTTTCACGGTTTTTACTGTTGAGGCAACCAAATACGGCCTGGAGACTGGAGATAATAATAAAATAAAAATGGGTGGTTTGGGCTGTCACTTTGTTTTAATTTAAAGGCACTTGCTTCGCCAAATAGCCTATTAAATAGTAGACAATGTTCTGAGCTCCGCTGTCGGTCGCCAGCAGGGGGAGCCATTTGGACCGGCTATCTTTAATTTGGCAATCCACCTAATCATTTCGGCATTTAATTCAAAATTCAATGTTTGGTTTTTGGTATTTAGATTTGAGTGATTTTAAGTGGCGAAATGAACACAGTTTTGGGCGAGCGCGACCATAACATTATGATATCAAAAAACTAGTTGGCCTAGAACTTAACTCTGATAAATGTGGAAATGCCAATAGAACAATTCAACAACACTAGGCACTAGGCACTAACATTTCAAACGACAAGTTACATCGCTTCCTAGGAGCACTTATACTAGAGGCCCCAGTTTCTCAGTTTGTTGATGATTCAATTCATGACTGTAAAGAAAGAATTATTATTATATAATGCAAACAAAACATAACATAATATCATTATAGAAGCTGTTAGAAAAATAATAAAAACCATAAAAAAAATTAAATGATTGCCGGAATGTGAACAAATATAATTATTATTAATCAATTACCAAATACAATTTACAAAACTGTTTACTAACATAAAAAGAAATAAAACTCAAAGCAAGTCGTATCGTATTACTGTGGCCAAACTTAATTGCGTCTCGGCTGAAAGGTCGGTCTCACCAAACTCCTAATAATATCAGAGGCGGAACGCCGAGCCGAAGGTTAATCCCAGAGATCTACGGCCGAAGTTTTTGTGACAAATTGTAAAAATATTTCGCGAGGGATAACGGAGTTTTGGAAAGCGAAAACGGCGAGAAGTTGGGAGTTTTGGTGTCGGTTACACAATCAAAATGTGCCTTGCCATATGACGCGATGTCCTTTAGAAAGCCCACAAAATGCTTAGTGCTTAAGAACTTTGGGTTTGTTTGAGTATTTCTTACTAGCTGACGACTTCATCCGCATGGGATTTCCCTGAATAAAAATATCCTATGAAGAGGACTTCAGGACGCAAGTTACCTTTGTGTCTTTCGTTCACTTTATATTTATCTAAATATGGCCGCATCTAAATGAACGGATGATATTTCATTCATTCTCTTCAGCCCTATCTGAATTAATCTGAGATAGGGTGAAGTGAATAAAAGTGGCATGCTGGCAGATAGGCTACTTAGGCCTGATGATACCTGATCTGCCACGGTACGTAGACTTGCAACATAATATTATTTGTATCTAAATGTTTTACATACCTGCTATAAAAAATATATAAAACTAAGTGCCAGTTTGAGTTTAACTGTATGAGCAACAACCCTTCCAGCGAGGACGCCCGCACGACAAAATCTACTCTGTAACTATCACAATACGGTAGTATTTCCAAGAGGAAAAGGCAATCTTACTAATATTATAAAATATGTGAAAGTGTGGGTGGATGTTTGTTACTCAATCACGCCGCAACTACTGAACCGATTTGGCTGAAATTTTGAATGGAGGTAGATTATGCCCTGACTTAACTGACTTGGCTACTATTTATTTATTATTTACTACTTTTATCCTGAAAAAATGCACAGTTCCCACGGGATTTTGCTTTTGGAAATCTATAGCTACAGCTATAGGTAGATTACTATAGCGAACTTCCTTGATAGTAGGTATAAAGGTTGGAAAAGGGAGCGGGAACGGGAACCGGAAATACACGATTCCCTCGGGATTTGTGCAAAACCGAAATTCACGCGGGCGAAGCCGCGGGCATTCTCTAGCACCTAATATGAATTATTGACAACCGAATTTCTAACTCAATTTCCTAATTAATTACCTGAACATCGGACTCGCGAATATCTGCGGAGTTATATTTATCTTTGTATAAATATTAATAAGTTGGGTTTAGCCGGGAAGTTATTTGGCCGCGGAGACAATTAACAAGATTAATGTTCCGGATTTTCTTTACTTTCTTATTACTAGAGGTCCGATGACGGTGCTACTACTACGCTTCTAATGAATACTTTGACATATTACTCGAGTTTTGACAACGGAGATCCGTAGAAGAACCGATAATACCGACATAAGCTAACCGGCTTGCGAAGTTGAAGTGGCAAGGCGGGGCGCTTAGTTCGAAGAACCGAGACGTTGGGGTCACAAGGAGCTGGGCTGGCTACCTCATACTGGAAAACGCAAAGGACACATACCTAAATAGTTGTACGTACATCTGTTATTGCCGATTTGTGTTCACTATCGTAGATAGATAAACAAAATGATACAAGCCAAGGGTCAGGACAGGACCCTTCTCAAATATCTACTTCATGTTAAATCTCCACATTACCATCTATGAAACGAGACAGTGATTAATACGGGCGGCCCGTAAATCAAAAACAATGTGACAGAATAAATTGCCAACTTTTATTAGAAAGTCCAACATTGCCCGTCCGTCCTTATTTGGGCGGCTCAACACTGGAAACTCGGAAAAGAACTTATTAGAGAGCGCAATTTCCCAAAGCCATTACTCATTTGAGGAACAAGCCGGGCTCTCGGCTCGTCCAGAGCTGACACAGTTTTAAAAGCCATCTCTTAGGAGCCTTACATCAGTTACATCAGACTACAATATTATAATTTTAAGTGCATTATAATATTTGAAAAGCTTTTTTAACGATTCTTAAAGAAATTATTTCAAAACTAGAATCTGCCCGCGGCTTCGCCCGCGTGAAATTCGATTTTAAACAAATCCCGAGGGAATCGGGGATTTCCGGTTCCCGTTCCCGCTCCCTTTACCAAGCTTTATACCTACTATCAAGGAAGTTCGCTATAGTAATCTACCTATAGCTGTAGCTATAGATTTCGGTTTTTCAAAATCCCGTGGGAACTGTGGATTTTTCCAGGATAAATGCATGCAACGACAGCAAACTATTGCAGTAATGTGTAATGTGAGCGTGATGTACCTACCTAAGAACAATCAGCGTCATCTATCGCGTTTTTTGGAAGTCTATATGTATTTAAGTCCCACAGGAACACTTTTTCCGGAATAAAAAGCCTTTGAGTCAGGGCATAATCTATCTCCAATTCTCCATTCAAAATTTCAGCCAAATTTCAGCCAAATCGGTTCAGTAGTTGCGGCGTTAAAGAATAACAAACATGTACACAAACACACACAAACTTTCGCCTTAATAATATTAGTGTGATTAGTGTGAAGTGTAAGTCTCGGAATCTGGAGTTATATCTTCTCTTTGAAGTGTGGAGCAAATTAATGCTTTTTCTAAGTTGGAAGCCGAGGGGGGGGGGGGGGGTAAATGAACGGCGGCGGAAGGACTTCAAAAATTTGGCAGAAAATATGATAGAGTGGGATATCCTATGAATAGCGTATTCCTCTATGTACTTATTTACATCAACCAACGGCATCTGTAGTGTACATGTAAAAGCTCTTTAGCAGGAGCAAAGCCGTTAAACAGCGTAGCAACTGGTTGGCATTAAGGCCTGCCTACGCTACATTAGCTCCTATGCGCGTGGATTAGCTATTCTGCCATTTGCTCTGAGTGCGGTGCTTTCGGTTTTTGATTGTATAGTTAGCTGTAATAGTTAGTGTTCTGTGGTATAGATCGTCCAGAATCTCATGAAAAATAGGGAAATGAAATTCCAAGGTTAGCAACACTACGGCCGCCCTAGCGATAAACAAAGCAACTGACATTTTTTGTGAAATTGACTTCTTGCATTAACAAAAGTTTTATGTCGAGTAGTTTTTTAACTACCACAGTTTAATATTTCAAATAACTTGAACCGTTTACTGAAATTTAAATTGCCCAAACAAAGTAACTAGAATAGAAATAGAATAGAAAAGTTTTTTATTCGAATAAACTTTTACAACTACTTTTGAATAGTCAAATGAATCTACCACTGGTTCGGAATGCCATTCCAACCGAGAAGAACCAGCAAGAAACTCGGCGGTTGCTCTTTTCCAAATTTACAATATCAATATAACAATTTTATGTTAAGTACATGATTGAATTGCCGTCTCGCGCATTGCTGGAACGAGTCAAATCCACGCCTTTTTATCATTTATATAAGTAATCTTCAATTTTATTCAGATAAACTTTCACAAGCGCTTACGAATCGACAAATGAATCTACCACAGGTTCGGAATGGTGCTTACAATTCTACACATGTGAAGAAGGGCAGACAAAAGTAGCCCCATTTCCGACGGTGGCACCCGTTCACGATCATGACGCATGATCCAGCCATTGCATCGCTCAACCATATTCGAGGGAACGTAACAACCCGCACCACACGACACCACCACAGAAATGTTTAAAGAGAGCGTGACATACTTAGGCTACCCATGATCAAAGCATCGAATTGAACACCAATAATCAAATACTCATTATTTTTTTTATCATTTATATAATCTTCAATTGTATAATATCCTCTTTTTATGAGCATATTTTTAATAGAGTTCTTAAACTTGTGTAAAGGCAAGTCTAACTGCACTCACTAACCCGGAATATAAATGCAAAAACCAAGTAAACAACAAGCACAACACAAAAACAAAGTAATTGGATGTTGATTACTTTGTTTTTGTATTTAAAATGCAGTTGCTGGATTTTTCGTTTCGTGAAACGATCCCAGGTAAGGTGTTCTGAATGTAATAATTACTTTGTTTATCACTAGGGCAGCCGAGTTAACCTTGTGTTGCTTACTACAAAATTTAACTTCCCCATTTTTCATGAGATTGTGGTCGATCTATACAGTTTCGAGTTTTAGTACAGTAGTAAAGTTAATTTCATTTCCATAGATTTGAACATACATATATGTTTATTATCATATATTATTATGGATGTCATACCAATATTTTAAATGCGAAATTGTCTGTCTATCTATGATAGTGTCAATTTATCGCGGAAGACAAAATGTATACATATTATATATAAAACCCATGTAGCGTTTGAATTTTTATTACTAGGACCGGTAATGGATTATTTCTTGTACATTTTATTTGCCATCGTCAATTTATCGTGATTAATTTTAAACTTCTTGAACTCAATATAGAGAGTGGCATCATCAATGACACTACATTGATAATAAAAGACTATTTGAGTTAGCAATTGCTCTATTATAGATCAAATAGCTCACTTCCTCGCTACAGTTGTTATTTTTAACCCCCGACGCAAAAACGACGGGGTGTTATAAGTTTGACGTGTCTGTGTGTGTGTGTGTGTGTGTGTGTGTGTGTGTGTGTGTGTGTGTGTGTCTGTCTGTTCCCCTGTGGCGCTCAAACGGGTGGACCGATTTGAATGCGGTTTTTTTTGTTTAAAAGGTGAATTAGTCGAGAGTGTTCTTAGCTATGTTTGATCAAAATCGGTCCAAGATGGCCGCCGCTACAAAATGGCGGATGATATATTTTTTCACAACTCCCTTGATATGGGTATCAAATGAAAGGGCTTGACTAGTAGAATAGCACTATTGCAAATTCAAGATGGCCGCCGCCACTAAATGACGAATGTCGGGGGTTTTTTAAATTTTCAATTTACACTTGTATTGATATTTCAATAGAGCGCCTGATGCATTAGGGTCCATTGCAGTGCAGTAGGTATATTATGAGTTTATTAGATTGAGTGATAAAATTTTAGCGTTTTAGAAC
Source organism: Melanargia galathea (assembly GCA_920104075.1). NCBI lineage: Eukaryota > Metazoa > Arthropoda > Insecta > Lepidoptera > Nymphalidae > Melanargia > Melanargia galathea. Next base: position 5,844,514 of record OV049855.1, read on the forward strand.
ACGCATAAGGTACCTAGGTACTAGTTTCGTAGTATAATAACACACATACAATATATAAAACACCCTACCCGTAAATCAAAAAATTAGAATAATTAAAAAAAACAAAGTTATTTTTTACTAGAGGATGCCCGCGACTTCGTCGCAACAGTAACTTTGCAGCTATAATAGTTTCAGAGTAAAATGGTGGTGACACACAAACAGATAGATAGACGGTCCGTCGTACTAGAAACAAGTGTAAATTGAAAATTTAAAAACCCCCGACATTCGCCATTTAGTGGCGGCGGCCATCTTGAATTTGCAATAGTGCTATTCTACTAGTCAAGCCCTTTCATTTGATACCCATATCAAGGGAGTTGTGAAAAAATATATCATCCGCCATTTTGTAGCGGCGGCCATCTTGGACCGATTTTCATCAAACATAGCTAAGAACACTCTCGACTAATTCACCTTTCAAACAAAAAAAACCGCATTCAAATCGGTCCACCCGTTTGAGCGCCACAGGGGAACAGACAGACACACACACACACACACACACACACACACACACACACACACACACACAGACACGTCAAACTTATAACACCCCGTCGTTTTTGCGTCGGGGGTTAAAAACTACAAGGGTTCCTTGTTTTATATGGAATATGGAATACTAAAAGTCTTCTTACATATGTATACCTTCTTAAATCTTCTTATTGATATGCATCATAGAATGCTAATTACAATTTATTGAAAATTTATGTCAACAAAATGTCTCAAAAAAGACGAAGTTCTCCAACAAGTCTTAATTTGTTTTTTGTTTTAGATCCGTTAACAAACATAATATTGCGCTACCAATAGAAATGTATAGAAAAAGATAAAATAGGTAGATAATAGGGCAGATTTGAACGATCTATTTTCAATGAGAACGATATAAAAGGGCATGAAACATCGGTATTGGTTCGATTTGAAACGTTTTAATTAAGGGAATGGAGGGCTGCCGCCGGCCGCACCGCTGCGGCATTAAGCTCGCCCCACACCTGCGCGCCTAAGATAATTTGATATCGAGTGCAAGTTGAGAATTTTATCAATATGGTTTTGACTAGGACTTTGGTGCATTTGATATAAGTCAAATGCAGACATTTCGAGCTGTTGACGATTCCAAATTAACTTTGCCGCCCTTTGAGAAGTCGACTCCTTTTGTGTTTACTGTCCGCTCTATAACGAAGAGTGCTCTGCAGCGTTGTTTGCACTGATACCACCGTCCTGTTACCTGTACCTTTGAAATTATGCAGTGGATATTTCATCCAAGTCTCCTGGCTTCTTGGTATTCTTCCATTTTCCGTTATTCCTCATCATTTAAACCATACACATGCTGATTCCTTCATCAAGTGTTCTCCTGGTTCATAGGCGATAGTAATTACTTAATACTATGTGATTCGCCTGCTCGTTTGCTTGTTATTCTAATAAAAAATAACAAGTGCAAAAATCTCAGTAGCGTAGTATAAACAGATTAGAAATGAATTAGGTACAATACGTACGCATCTTGGTAAATTATATGCAGTTGCAAGATATCAGTTTTAATACAATTTAAAATATAAGCTGTGATAGCCTAGTGGTTAGGACGATCGACTTCTAATCGGAGGTCGTGGGTTCGATCCCGGGCACGCACCTCTAACTTTTCGGAGTTATGTGCGTTTTAAATATTTAAATATCACTTGCTTTAACGGTGAAGGAAAACATCGTGAGGAAACCTGCACGTCTGAGAGTTCTCCATTACGGTCTCAAAGGTGTGTGAAGTCTGCCAATCCGCTTGGCCAGCGTGGTAGACTATGGCCAAAACCCTTCTCACTCTGAGAGGAGACCCGTGCTCTGTAGTGAGCCGGTAATGGGTTGATCATGATGATGATGATGACAATTTTAAAAATATAATTTGCTCGGCCCTCGTATTTACGTCAACATTTCTATTTCATTTCTGTTTTGTGAAAAGAACTATAGGGATCAAATTGAAAGGAACAAAATCGTTCCCAGTCCAGTCCGTCCCAGGTGTGTGCTTAGCCTTACCTAAGCCTTAGCAAATGGATTAGTCTGGAATATCTTCGATTTGCTCAGACTTAGAGAGGGTTTGCTCACCGAGCGAGGGAAAACATTGATTGTTTTTTCTTCTTTTTTTATGTTGCTTAATGCTGGCCGTCTAGAGAAAGTTTTGCTTAATATTTGGAGAAAATCCAGATGGCTGCTTTTTATGTGCAATTTACTTAAACTTTTAAAGGAACGAACTTTTCGTCTTGCCGAGCTACTAGGATCATTCGTATTTATTTATTTGAACCGTACTAATTTGAGCTTACTACGTCTTAAGCTTAATCTAACCAACAAAAGGAAAAGTTTGTGGAAACGGTCTATGGATGGTTATAATATACATATTTAGCTTATTAATCACATATTATTTAGCTTACAGACTTGATTGTCATGCCAACCAATTAAGTAGGTACATATGTATAATCTCGCTAACCACATAGTTATTTTGCGCCGTCTTCCTTTTTCTAACCCATGAGTCTTGATTTATATTTAGTTTGGTAGCAAACCAAGTTTTGCTGCTGATTTGTTTTTTTTTTGCTGACAAAAATATATCATGATGCACAAATAATAAAATATAAATATATCTATACAGTGTACGTACACGTATGCTTTCTAGTTAGCAATTTGAATACCAACATAATTGTATTAACAGGTGCATTCCCGTAATAGAGTAATGAAGACTGATGATGCATTGTATGGCATCCTTAATTCTATTTAGCCGTACAATGGATCTTAATTGAGGTTAATGTATTCTAGATGCTGGTAATTAATTAATTAATAATGTGGTAATATTATATTATTATGTGCTAATAGAATATAATATGTGGGGTTAATCGCCTTGCAACACTACATAGTTTCATCTGTATGCCTAGGTATTATATCAATAAGTTACATCTTGGCCACAGGAGCCGAAGTACTACAGTGGATATTGCGTACAAGCAAAGTGGGGCATCCTTCAGCGCGTTATACCAAGTAACCATATAAAGAAGGTAAAAAAAATAAACTATAGGTACTCCTAAACTATTCGTCCGAATATGATGAAACTTTAGTGAGTTGTTCTGCACACGCCCACGAAGGTTCCTTGCCCAAAAATCTATATAAAATATATGTTTGTATGTTTGTCGTCTGTGCGTTTCTAAATACTTTACGCGGTATTGCAACACATGCCGGACACAGCTAGTTGAAAATTAAAAATATTCAATTTTTTGATTATACACAATTCAATTATTATTTGAGGAAGGAGTAGAAAAACTGAGCACTAGATGTGCGGTGATGGGGTGGTGGGAAGGTCCATGTCCAACAGTGGACATCCACACGGTGGTATGATGATGCGATACATCTAGATATATTTATACATGAAATATTTTTATTGTTATTATTTTATATTAAACAATATTTCCTTTCTTACGCCTTTAAAACCTCAGCTTGATTATTATTATTGACCCTTTGATTATTATTTTTGATTATATTTGATTATAAACCACACAGGAGCACTGATACAGGGGTACACCGTACAGGTAGATACAATAGACAGCAATATGTTGTGGGCTCATCAATAGAAAAACAATTTAGCTAGTTATTATAGGAAATAAGGCTTTAGTAGCAAGGAGAGCTCGTATAAGAGGATTAGTGGAGACGTAACATATTGAAGGCATTTGTATCTCGAGCGTGCACTCACAGCCAAGCGGAACCAAACCATGAACATTGCAATAATGAACACAGTGAAAAATGTTCACTTTTTTTATTTTTAGCTCCCATTTTTAACCCTCGACGCAAAAAGAAGGATGGATATTTATTTATTTGAACCGTACTAATTTGAGCTTACTACGTCTTAAGCTTAATCTAACCAACAAAAGGAAAAGTTTGTGGAAACGGTCTATGGATGGTTATAATATACATATTTAGCTTATTAATCACATATTATTTAGCTTACAGACTTGATTGTCATGCCAACCAATTAAGTAGGTACATATGTATAATCTCGCTAACCACATAGTTATTTTGCGCCGTCTTCCTTTTTCTAACCCATGAGTCTTGATTTATATTTAGTTTGGTAGCAAACCAAGTTTTGCTGCTGATTTGTTTTTTTTTTGCTGACAAAAATATATCATGATGCACAAATAATAAAATATAAATATATCTATACAGTGTACGTACACGTATGCTTTCTAGTTAGCAATTTGAATACCAACATAATTGTATTAACAGGTGCATTCCCGTAATAGAGTAATGAAGACTGAGCTAAAAATCTGTATGCCTAGGTATTATATCAATAAGTTACATCTTGGCCACAGGAGCCGAAGTACTACAGTGGATATTGCGTACAAGCAAAGTGGGGCATCCTTCAGCGCGTTATACCAAGTAACCATATAAAGAAGGTAAAAAAAATAAACTATAGGTACTCCTAAACTATTCGTCCGAATATGATGAAACTTTAGTGAGTTGTTCTGCACACGCCCACGAAGGTTCCTTGCCCAAAAATCTATATAAAATATATGTTTGTATGTTTGTCGTCTGTGCGTTTCTAAATACTTTACGCGGTATTGCAACACATGCCGGACACAGCTAGTTGAAAATTAAAAATATTCAATTTTTTGATTATACACAATTCAATTATTATTTGAGGAAGGAGTAGAAAAACTGAGCACTAGATGTGCGGTGATGGGGTGGTGGGAAGGTCCATGTCCAACAGTGGACATCCACACGGTGGTATGATGATGCGATACATCTAGATATATTTATACATGAAATATTTTTATTGTTATTATTTTATATTAAACAATATTTCCTTTCTTACGCCTTTAAAACCTCAGCTTGATTATTATTATTGACCCTTTGATTATTATTTTTGATTATATTTGATTATAAACCACACAGGAGCACTGATACAGGGGTACACCGTACAGGTAGATACAATAGACAGCAATATGTTGTGGGCTCATCAATAGAAAAACAATTTAGCTAGTTATTATAGGAAATAAGGCTTTAGTAGCAAGGAGAGCTCGTATAAGAGGATTAGTGGAGACGTAACATATTGAAGGCATTTGTATCTCGAGCGTGCACTCACAGCCAAGCGGAACCAAACCATGAACATTGCAATAATGAACACAGTGAAAAATGTTCACTTTTTTTATTTTTAGCTCCCATTTTTAACCCTCGACGCAAAAAGAAGGATGCATTATAAGTCTGTCTGTGTGGCTGTCCCCTTGTCGCTCTGAAACGGGTGAACCGATTTGAATGCGTTTTTTGTTATTTGAAAGCAGGTTTGGATGCTTCTCAGACGTGTTTTATCAAAATCGGTTCAACCGTTTCAAAGCTCTTTTATTAGCTGCGGTAGGGATCTTATTAAGGGTCTTATCTTCTAGAGTAAACTGCGGTTTTTATATACCTAGTTAGATTTTTCTCGACGAGTACTTAGTAGACAGACACGTCAGGTTTTCCCACAGGTCGGGTGTTATTTAAATTTTTATTTACAGTTATTAGCTCTGACTTTAATAAAGAAATAAAAATGTATGTTTGTCCTCTATGCACTCCTAAACTATTCGTCCGAATATGATGAAACTTTGGTGAGTTGTTCTGCACACGCCCGCGAAGGTTCCTTGCCCAAAAATCTATATAAAATATATGTTTGTATGTTAGTCATCTATGCGTTTCTAAATACTTTACGCCAGTCTTTACGCGGTATTGCAACACATGCCGGACACAGCTAGTTGAAAATTAAAAATATTAATTTTTTTGATTATACACAATTCAATTATTATTTGATGTGCTATACAATGAAGTGAATAAAAAAAATTCTCAGCACTACGAAACGTACATCGATAAATTTCACATTGGATCAGTCACAGCACTAGTCGATGTCGATATAATGGGAGCAGATCGCTCATTACTCATGATAATGCCTCGTGTAACTCCGCAGTACGCGCGGGGACTTGTATTAATTCTGCTCTCCCTTGATATTATACGATATGTTTATAGAATACATCACTTTATTGGGATCAAATTAGGGTTATTTTCTATGAAGAGAACCATTTTTTCGTATTATTGTTTAGTCCTTACACGTGTTCGGTGTTGAGATGGACGAAGTTTTATGGAGATACTAGGTTTTGGCAGCGGCTTCGCCCGCGTCAATTTCGGTTTTTCAAATCCCGAGGGAATCGGGGATATCTGGTTCGCGTCCTTGCTCCCTTGTCTAACCTTTAGGCTACTTTCAAGGAAGTTTGCTATAGTACCTAATCTGCCTATTATAGCTGTAGGTTTTTTCAAAATCCCGCGGGAACTGTGGATTTTACCGGGATAAAAAAGCCTATGTAATGTATCCAAGGTATAATCTATCTCCGTTCCAAATTTCAGCCAAATCCGTACAGTAGTTTTTGCGTACATACATCCATGTTTACAAACTGTCGGCTGTCATATTTTCAATCGTTTTGTTTCATCATATACCGGTACTTATCAATACGTCAGGTACTGGTGTCCATAACCCTATCGGCCATCGGTTCTGCGACAGCCATGACCTGCCCATTGCTATTTTGCGACTTACTCATTCTTTGAGGTATTTTTGGTCTTCCTACGATTTTTTCGTTTCGGATTTTATAGCCGAGGGAATCACCCAACATAGCTTGCTCGGTGCTCCATAGCGTGCTGAGCAACTTTTAATTTGTGGACGAGACCACCAGTCACTGTGAGCTCGTCCACAATTAAAAGTCAACATCTACGTTTCCGCTCCATACGGATAGGACACACTCGTTGGATACTTTGGTTTTTGGGCTTAACGGTATTGATGAATCGAAGAACTGAGGCAGTTTTACAAACGCTGCCTAGCCCAACTGAATTCTTTTGTCACCTTTCTTGTCGAAGTTATTATATTCCTGAATAACTAATAATTATGCTGATTTGAAGTATACAATGTTTGACATTTTCGAGATATAGATATATAGAATAGATAGATATACATACCTAGAAACACAATTACCATTTCAACAGAGCGCATGTATAGAGATAATAAGCTAGAAATTTCATCAAAGTACCGGTCTATATTACAGATAAAGTCACGAGGTCTTATATGTCCGCGAGTCACGCGATGTGGGTAATGGGTATCTACTCGATAAATAAATAATTATTGCTCTCAGCAAATGGAATTAGTAAAAGGCCATTACTCAGAAACCGATCATGTTAAATTGAAAGAATGAGAACAGTTTTTAGTAACTACTAGCGGACCCGGCAGACATCGTCCTGCCCCGTGACATTCCGACATCAGCGCCATTTAGGAGGAGTTAGATGACAAACACGTACAAAAGAATTATACCTATAGGTACAGGTGAGAGAGTTTGCCGTATCGACGGGATGAACAATAAATATTCGACAGTTACGAAACCCATGAACATTTTGTATGAAAAAATATTTTTTAAAAATCCCTTGGGAACTCTTTAATTTTCCGGGATAAAAAGTACCCTATGTCCTTTTCCGATGCCTTGTCTACCTCTACACCAAATTTCGTCCAAATCGGTAAAGCCGTTCTTGAGTTATAAATAGTGTAACTAACACGACTTTCTTTTATATATATCACTACATAGTATAAAACAAAGTCGCTTTCTCTGTCCCTATATCCCTATGTCCCTATGTCCCTATGTACGCTTAAATCTTTAAAACTACGCAACGGATTTTGATGCGGTTTTTTTATACACAGAGTGATTCAAGAGGAAGGTTTATAAGTAGAAAAATTGGACCCGGTAGGTGGCGCTAATAGTGGGCAGAACGAAGTCTGCCGGGTCCGCTAGTAGACTTATATAGCAGACATACTTCTTTTATCAGATGATTTACAGTCAGACCACAAAATAGAGAATATATTAAAATTACGTTATTTAGTAGTTAGCATGTTCAACTGCAGATCACGAGTTCGATTCCTGGGTCGCACTAAAAAATTGTTAGGTTAGGTTAGTTTAGACATTTTATTATCATAAAATTCTCAGTGCCGATCACTCCGGGCTGCCACTTTCAAGAAAGTTGGCAGTGTATCACCCCCGTGCCTCGGAGAGCACGTTAAGCCATTGATCCCGGTTATTATCACTACCATGTGACAAATCGTTAAAGCCCCCAAACCCGAATTGGAGCAGAAAGGATGCCTGTACCGAGCAAGTGAGATGTTAAAGAGCTGTAGCCAGTGGTGGATATTATGCCAGATCCAGACTTTCGCGAGGCGCCTCCTAGAGACTCTCGGCACAAGTCTTGGCGAGTGGAGACTGCAGGAGTACCAGCCATCCAGACTCTAGATTTTCGCGTCCTTTGACTCGCGCTCGAAAAACCTCTCGCCTCGCCTCGCTGTCGCTCTATACAAAGTGGAGCAACAGCGAGGCAACGCGAAGGAAAACGAGGGTACACTCATCGGTGAGGGGACACGAGCGCACCGTCCTCACTCTCGCACTCGCATTGCCTCGAGTCGCCTCGTGGAGAGTCTGGATGGGGTTTTAGAATCGTCTACAATAAGAGGATAGCAAAGAAGAAGAAGAGTAACATTACCTGTTGTGTGCTGTGAACGCGAGGCGCAGCGTGGCGGGGGGAGGCGAGAGCGGCACGGCGCGGCGCCGCCGCGGTCGCGCCACGGGCTGGTAGCGCGCCGGCTGCCAGTGCCGCACGAATGGTGACAACCCTGCCAACAAACAAACACATTGAAACTTTCTGATACAAAACGCTAAGGCCCACCATTCACGGGTGCACCAATCCGCGAGATTTGTCGCTGGCGACAAGGCCGCGGACCAATCTTCGTGTGAATGGTAGAGTTCGCGGTTCGTCATGAACCTGATTTGTCCGCGGCGACGGATTTGTCGACGGCTTGGGTGCGGTTCGCGGCTCGTCTAACGCATGGGGTACGTAAGGTGTGGAAAGCTCCTTCAATGTTCATGTATAAATTGAACTGGATCATACAAGGCAGGCAATAGAGTGAATAGGCAAGCGCGCTCCAACCCAGACTTCATAAGTGAGCAAGAGTTTGCATACAAGAAATCTTATGTAGGTATACTTATAGGATGGTTTAAACACTGATGAAACAAAGATCATGATTCCATTTAATTTTGGATTATATGGATTTTGACACTTTTATTTTTAAACCTTAACTTTTCCTTTATACCCAAATTAAAATCAATGATGAATATCAACTTGGTCGCTATTGCTGGATAGTACCACATAATATAATATCTACGTGACCCAGCAATTTCAATCCAATCATAACAGTTTTAATCGTAACAGTTATCTGTTTGGACGTGAAACAAACTATGCATAATTAAAGGGAGCTTAGTTGAAATGGATTTGAGCACGCAAATTAATTTGATTTTATCCCTGGATTAATCTACGAGTACATTACAGTAGATAGTATGCAGTGAGGCACGTAGGTTTTAAGCGCGTGGGTGAAGGTAAATTTTTTTGTAGGTTTGTTTGAGGCTTATTTATCAGATCATGGTACAACAACATTTATAAGAACAAAAAGTAGAACTTTATTCACAGGTTAGCGCGGTCAGGTCTTCCTTCTCTCTTCAGAGAGAATCTCTGCGTTTGAAAGAGTCTCCGATCAGGCTTGAGACAGAATTAAAACGGGACATATCAGTCTCGTTTTATTAACTCTTAAGTCTGAGCAAAGTTGCAGTAAGCTCTATAGATCTCACAATCAGCCAACGACAATAGAATTGTCCTGATATGCTTGCAGAAGTGGTGGAATTGCAACAACGTCTAATGTCGAAGGTATACAATATTATTTTAAAATCTTTTTGCTTTACTTATCCTTACCATAAACCCTGTATACTGTAAGGTACAAAAATACGCTGGAAATGTTGGTAGTTGGGTGGGATTTAGCGAGCTCAATATCACGTCCCCGCGCGCTGACTCCGCGCACGGCGCACGTCCGTCGTCCACCCGCCGTCGAATGGAGCGGAAAATTGTTGCCTTTGATCCACTACGCTACAGAAACAGTCTACAGAGTGTTATTTTGGTGTGGTCAATGAAATGAAACGGAAAAATCTACTATTAAAGATGTAGAACGGTCTAAGGAGCCATAGCGTCGATATTAAAATATTTAGCGAGCCGCCCCAACTTCACACGTCAAAATACATTGTTTTTAACCCCCGACGCAAAAACGAGGGGGTGTTATAAGTTTGACGTGTCTGTGAGTGTGTGTGTGTGTCTGCCTGTTCCCCTGTAGCGCTCAAACGGGTCAACCGATTTGAATGCGGTTTTTTTGTTTGAAAGGTGAATTAGTCGAGAGTGTTGTTAGCTATGTTTGATGAAAATCGACGCTACAAAATGGCGTATGGCATATTTTTTCACAACTCCCTTAATATGGGTATCAAAGGAAAGGGGTACTAGTTTATTCACACTTGGCTGAAAATTTGTAGGATTGTTTGAAACACTATTATAAATGAAATGTACAAAATCCTTATCGATCCGACACCTGTAAAAAAAATTACTCGGGGTCAAAGTTTTCACGGGAAGTTTTCAGCAAAACGGTAAGTCTTATCATAAAATTATAATAGACAAAATTGTAGACCAGGTAATTATCTATAAAAAATGTCTAAATACTTTTTTTCCTAAGAGCCACCGTTTTTGAGATATAATGGTTCAAAAAGATAAGTTTCGAAATAAAAATGAGGGACTGGGTTTCTTTTTACCCGAAATTCTGATATTTATAATATTTTACATGTGTAAGTGTGTAACTTACACATAACTTACACATATAAGTTACATACTTACAGACATAAAATATTGGAATTGAATTGTTATATCTCAAAAACGGTGGCTCTTAAGAAAAAAAGTATTTAGACATTTTTTATAGATAATTATCTGATCTACATTTTGTCTAAACTAATTTTATGATAAAACTTACCGTTTTGCTGAAAATCATGAAAAACCCGTTTTTGTAATCTTTGACCCCGAGTAATTTTTTTCCAGGTGTCGGATCGATGAGGACTTTTCACATTTCATTTATAATAGTGTTTTGAACAATCCTACCAATTTTCAGCCTGGTGGGAGTTATTGTAACCTCACCCCTATTTTTTAGTCTAATTAGACCGGTCTAATGGGGTTACGCAGCGTTTTCAATGACAGCTCGCAGGCGGCTAGACTTTTTCCAACATTTTCAACAATTATCGTCATATTTGTCAAACATCGTCACACAAAACCTTAACAAATTATACACCTAAACCTTCCTCAAGAATCAGTGTCCATCAGTGAAAATCGCATGAAAATACAATCAGTAGTTTTAGAGTTTATCAGAAAGACGCGGCGGGGGACTTTGTTTCAAAATAAACTAGCGGACCTGGCAGTCGTCATCCTGCCCGGTGACATAACGACATCAACCCCACCTACCGAGACCCGGTGGGTTACCTGTACCTACCCGGTAATTGTGTTTTTGAACCATCCAGGAACCCATTGATAAAAATGAAAAATGTGATAAATGAAGAACCGTTCAACTGATTTCGTGCAAACTTCACATAAACCATCTACTAAATAGTCCAAACAAAGCCTAAACGTTTGGTTTGGATAGGTGAGCCCGTTCTTGAGTTATAAAATTACAACGAATAGTGGCATTGATTTTTATATATTAGATATAGATATAAGTAGCGATAGTGATATTTAGCCTCAGTGGTCTTAGTGATGGTCACTTAACCCCCCGAAGAGAAGAGTGCGAGAAATCAAAGGGTTCACGCATGACACTAAAAATCTACGCGGACGAAGTCGCGGGCCAAAGCTCGTAGAAGAATTTTGTCCGCCCGCGCCAGATTAAGTTTACTAAGGAATACCCAAACAAGCAATAAAAACCTACAGGTGAGCAATTTAGGAAAAATTAAAAGTACAATTTTCAGGGAAATCTCGGGTGGCTGTATACATAAATGGCTTCATTGACTCCGCAGGTAGCGCGATTTGCATAAAACAGCCGTTAAGCCCAGCTGTCTGCGGGTTTTCATTAAAATTTCCGAAACGATAGCTTTCAGATATATCGGGATGATGGATGGTGTTTTAATACGTTATTAATTGACTTTTTATTTGAGATATTGTAATAATTTATGGGTCATAAAAAAGACATTTCAGTTAATAAAATTATGTTAATATTCGGCACCTAAGGGCCAGTCTTCACGGTTCTTCTGACGGTTGGGTATCTGCACGACTTTATGATATCGAATTCAAAAATCAGGGGAATAGACACACACACACACACACACAGACACGTCAAACTTATAACACCCCGTCGTTTTTTCGTCGGAGGTTAAAAAATCTGGCAATATAAAATTGAGTTTAAACGACTTAATTCTCTCGACAAATCTCTTTTCACACTAGGAACTAATAACTATGTACATCAGTGAGCAACACCAAAGTTCACAGCTATAATATGTAAACAATAATATGACGATTGCTATCATCGATGATTGGCTATACTGTTCAGTTGCAGCAATAAACCGACGTGGAGATTAGCCAACTACACAGGAGATGTTATAGTGCACAAGTGTGTGAGCAAACACAGGTGTACTCTCTATTCGCTCACTCTCATAGTCCAAAGGGACACCAACGCGACACATCCGTGTCGCCGACACGTGTTACGCGCTTGCCGAGGCACGGGGTCTGAAATGGTACACTTCCCAACTCGGGCTGCTTCTACGTATTTCTATTTTTTTTATACAGAAAATCTCAATAGGTAGGTAGATATATATTTTTTTGCCCGACCCGGGACTCGAACCCAGGACCTCATGCCTCATACCGCAACGGAACAAGCTAACTACCAGACCGATGAGGCAGTTGAAAACGAAATGCAGCAACAATATCTACCTACTGTAAATTCATCAAATCGTAACAATTGCAATTATCGCAATTTGATAGTGATAGTTTCCGTGTTAGCCCCCCTGATTATCGCAATCAGTTTATTTTACTTACCTACTTACTTGATAATAACTCGGTTATAAGAACCAATGCAATTATTTTGTGATACATGTTCGTGCAACTAGGTTACACCAACATCAATTACGTTATATACATATTTCAACGTCCATTACGATTTGTGCGAAAGACTTTTTACTTCGAATTATTCGCACGGAACATTGGACAAGTATAAATAACAATTCCCAATTAAGCAATTTAAACAGTATACCAGTTGGAAAATTTATGCTTCACACCTACAGTAAGGTGATTCCTTCTCTCGCTCGTGGGCATTTAAAGCCGTAGAAGTTCGAGAGAGATGCACGCACGGGTTTAGATGAAGTTTATTCCGACCACGTAAATATGACCGCCAAACTTAACGTAATTGGAAAATCAAGCTCCATATATTTCCTGCGAGCGCTCTCCTGGGCGTCCTAGAATTTATGTGGTAGCGGATAAGTCTAGATTAGCGAGTAGGGGATCTCTAGAAAATGGTTTTCTGTTACGGAGGCGAATCTGCAATGTGCAAGACTTTTGGCGAGGTTTTTGAAATTTTTACATGCCAATTATTTGCTCATTCATAAAGGAATAAAAGAACACGTCATGTCCAATTGTCCACCAATACTACTCATGTGAGGAAATCTCGCTTTTTTTTGATTACTCGCAAAGAGGAGTCCAATTTTCGTTTCCAAGATTGGTAATTGAAGGGAAGATTTAACGCTCCTGCGCTTTGATTATTTACTATCAAAGAGAGTAAATAATCAAAGCTCCTGTGTTATATCTCCAAAAAATTAAATATTATTTTGTTAGATAATAATAATTATAAGAGCGACCCCAAATGAATATATAAAACAAAAACATATTATAAATACTTTAAAGGGTTTGTTTATCTTTAAAGTATTTATGTATGTTTTTGTTTTCAACCCTAGTCAACGAATAGTTTTGGTTTTATTGCTGATGTTAACAAGATTTACGCAAAGATGCATTTTTATAGCCTATCTACTAACTACTTTACAATTGTAAATCTTAACGTGTAGAATTGTAAGCACCATTCCGAACCAGTGGTAGATTCATTTGTCGATTCAAAAGCACTTGTAAAAGTTTATCTGAATAAAAAATATGTCTTAGACTTGCCTTTACACAAGTTTAAGAACTTTATTAAAAGTATGCTCATAAAAAAAGCTTATTATACAATTGAAGATTATATAAACGATAAAAAAGCTTGGATTTAACTCGTTCCAGCAATGCGCGAGACGGCATTTCAATCATGTACATTAATAATAATAATTGTTATAATGTTATTTTTAAAAAAGAGCAACCGCCGAGTTTCTTGCAGGTTCTTCTCGGCTGGAACTGCATTCCGAACCTGTGGTAGACTCAATCGACGATTCAAAAGCACTTGTAAAAGTTTATTTGAATAAAAAACTTTTCTATTCTATTCTATTCTATTCTATTGTCGTATAGAGTTCATTTCAACAGTTTAAAGACAAGTTAGGGCCTCACAGGACTTTACTGCGCTAACTAAAAGTTACTATCAGACGGCTTAAAAGGATTTTTCAGGCAGTTCAGATAAAGAACAAACACAAGTGGCTCTTAAAAAAGATTGAAGAGGTCTTGATCTTTTTAAGTCCCATTTTAGGATACGATGAACTTCAAATGGCAAAATAATAAAAAACTTTATAATAAGTAGGTATATCATTTATAGTTTTATTTTTTATCTGTGTTGCTGACGCGTAATTCGATATTTTAAATGTTTGCTAATTCTAATAAAATAGAGCAGTTTCTTACATGGTTCTTAAATGGCTATAGCAAGAGAATCAAATGGAAGATTTAGCTTCTTTACAAGAATTCTAATATCAAACTTTAATATATTTTACTTGAAGATACTAGCACAAACACGAAAAAAACTGTTCCTTTTACAAATTGAATAAAGTGTACAATTTTTCGCGCCATTTGCCTCCGCGCGGTGGACGTATGCGAAGTCAGCTTGCGACGGAGTGATTTTTCATTTTGGTCCACCGCGAATGCCGCCAGCTATCCCAGCAAGGTGTTTAGATATTTTGTATGTTCATAATATCTACCGCGATCTCTCATCGTACTATTATATGGAGCGGGATAGGCTGTGTCGTGTCACTTTATGAAACAAAATCGATAGTGGTGACCCGTGAAAATATGGAGCGGGATAGGCTGTGTCGTGTCACTCTATGAAACAAAATCGATAGTCGTGACATGACAAAGTCATGGCACAATGCCTAAGTTTGACGACCTCCCTGGCGCAGTCGTGAGCGCCGTGGTCTTATAAGTGGGAGGTCCCGGGTTCGATATAACATCTAAATTGTCGGGAATTTTATAACTTCTAAATTGTCTCTTGGTCTGGTCTGGTGGCAGGCTTTAGCCGTGGCTGGTTACCACCCTACCGGCAAAGCCGTGCCGCCAAGCGATTTAGCGTTCCGGTAAGATGCCGTGTAGAAATCGATCAGGGGTATGCGTACCTCTTCCAAGTTAGCCCACTTCAATCTTAGACTGCATCATCACTTACCGTCAGGTGAGATTGCAGTCAATGGCTAACTTGTAGTTAAATAAAAAAAAAGTGATTAGCAAGCTGAAGATGTCAGGCTGTGCTTGTCGTAGAAGCAACGCCCTTCGTGTGACGTTGTTCTCCCGCCTCCCGCGATGCTACTATGGCCGCGCATCGGCAATAGTAGCATCGGACGACCTCCACTCCTCTGGAATGAAGACCTTGAGTAGATGAAGAAGGTGGTGAGAAGGTAAAGGACGAGGAAGGCGATGGTACGCGGAGGATGTTGGACTCTGGAAAAAAATTTCATCCAACAGTTGACGCAATCGGCCAGATGATATACATATTTTACTCAACAGATCTTGCTTGTCTACATTGTCTGGAATGGAAGTTTGTAGAATGTTTACTACGATACAATACAATGTTTATAGAAATCAATTAAAAAAAAATATTTAAATGGTTTGTTAAATTACGCATACAAGCTCCTTTGAATCGTCAAAGTTTGATATGTTGAGGAATCTACTACGGATTAGGAAACTTGATTTTATCGAGAAGAAATTCCCCAGTTACTCTTGTATCGGAGTTACTAGTCACTTTGATGCATGCTTGAGCACAGAATTTAACTAAACTAAAACCCTATTAGCTTCGCTTCAATGAAACAGTATCGCTTTACTTTCAATGTGATCACAAATATCCCTGTGGAAGTATTCGTCTACGAATAGGTACTAGAAGTAGGATATCCAATACGTTAACTAGAAAGTTGTCTCAACTGATGGACGTCTAAGGCTGGACATAGGTCTTTTGTAGGGATTCCCACACTCCACTTTCTTTCGCCGATAGTTAGATATCGGCTCCCTGCATTTTTAATTTTTCATTCACCGTAATTTGATATCGTCTGCCCTGCTGGTGTATCGTTTGTTTGAATTCGTATAGTTATATATGTATATCTATAACCGTATCAATTATTGGATATACAAAACTTCTAAAGGAATATAATATACTTCCGACGAATCCACATCAGGATTCATCATCATCATCATCATGATCAACCCATTACCGGCTCACTACAGAGCACGGGTCTCCTCTCAGAGTGAGAAGGGTTTTGGCCATAGTCTACCACGCTGGCCAAGCGGATTGGCAGACTTCACACACCTTTGAGAACGTTATGGAGAACTCTCAGGCATGCAGGTTTCCTCACGATGTTTTCCTTCACCGTTAAAGCAAGTGATATTTAAATACTTAAAACGCACATAACTCCGAAAAGTTAAGAGGTGCGTGCCCGGGATCGAACCCACGACCTCCGATTAGAAGTCGGTCGTCCTAACCACAAGGCTATCACACATCAGGATTAAGCAGAAGTTAAGCAGACCTGCCTATTTTATTTAAGAGTCTGTAAATCTTCTTCAGATTCTAATTAGGTATATCGAATGCAAACTTTAGATCATACTCATTTTTTTTGTTGATCGAATTTGTCTTGAAAGTTTTCTCATGAATTGAAATTTCACGACGCACGGTACAGAACACAAAGGCGAATCGATATGCTCCTAGATCACAGTCTAGTAAGTTTCAAGTTCTCTTCGGGAAAGAATCGGGAAAGACGGGGATTGTGAATGGCGCAAAGCAAACTCATTCTTCAAAAGCACTAGAACTTCCATTTGAGAGGGAGCAACTAATGAAAGTAATTTATTAGTATACCGCATATCAAGATTAGACGTACTAAGTACATCATAGGTTATATTATTCCTAATTTTTTTTGTCCCTGAAATTACATACTAAATACATCACAAATTCAGATGAGAGTGGCTAGAATTCTTCCATTGAAATAGGGTTGTCATATTGTTTTGATAAAAGTGTGTGTTTGTTTGATGGAGTGCCTTTTGCTACTTTTAGTTTTAGATATAGGTACCTATATAATCTAAGGAAATACGCTTTTGAAAGAGATTTCCAGTTAATCACGTAGAGATATAAAAAGTTACGCAATATGATAAAAACATAGCTCTCCACCGGTCCTACGTACATTTACTGCAAGGAAATTGAATTTAAGTAATATCAATGAAACCCTGCAATGCTTGAAATCCGTGTAACGAACGCTGAAACGCTCGATATGAAATGCTGAACGAATGATACGGTGCACATGTATTTTTCGGACGCGGTTCAAATGGGATATGAATTATTACATAGCAGAAAGCTGTGCTTTAGGTTCAAAGAGAGTTCTGTATATTTTAGGGAGTACTGACAAAGAGACTACGTTATTGGGGCTTCTTTTGAAATTCTGAACGTTTCGCGGGGAATTTACCTTCACAGAGAGCTGATGGAAATCGATAAGATCTTCTTCCCGTGGATTAATGACTACCGCTTGAATGTTTATTCGTCGTTATAGGTCGGGTGTAAAGCGCGTTTGATTGGAACACCGTACATTTGATATGTAGGTAAAGTTGGTAGCATCTGTCAGTCTTTATTGAAGCTGGGAGTTAAACATTCTCTCGCCTACGGTTTAATGAAGAACGCTTGGGTTTTTATGAGCCACAACGACGATTGGAAGCGAAGATTAGACTACCAACGAAAATTATTCCAACATAATTAGCATCTACCGTGCCTACAGATACGAAGCCCAGTGCAGCGTTAGTAGTTTACCGATGGCAGTCACTATAACATTCCGTCACCCCATCAATAATAAGCTAATTCTAATAATACCTCATTAATCAAAATCGGTTCAGGGATACAGAAGTCAGGGTGGAATATAAAAACTCACATACACACATCAACTCTGAAAACAATATACTCCTTTTTTTAGGCAGTCGTATAAAAAATAATTATTTTCACAAAGGGTAGTAATAAAACGAGTGACTGTAAATTACAGTTCTAAGTGTCAAAATTAATTAATTTGGGTTATAGAATTACAAAGTGAGCGACTGACTGCGAGTGACGAGAAATCAACAAAACAGCAACTTACAAACATTAATTTGAGTTACTTAAAATACAAAATGAGCAGCTTCATAATATTTGAGCGACCTAATATTTGTTTGAGTGTCAACGTTACGTCCTGCATTTTTTTCAATATTTGGCAAATGTATTTTTTATACTGAGCGGCATTTTATCTTAAATGAAGTGTTTCGAATACAAAAACCACTTTGAAAAATACACTAATGAGCAGAGTATAATGAGCTCACATTTAAAAAATAAAAATAATATGAAATAACTATTTGAAGAAACACTATTCTATTAGTTGAGAAATTTTATTATTGAAATATAAGGGTAATTAAATAAAACAATGTACTCCGTAAAAAATTTGGATCTGGCACTTCGCCGGCCGCTGCCGCGGCACGCTCGCTTCGCTCGCTCGGCTCGTGCGTTGTGGTAACTGTTCTAACCTAACCTAACCTAGCTGGTGTTTTTGGAATCCTGGTGTTTTTTAACCTGGTATTTTCATTAAAAAAGCGTATCAAAATAAAAAACATAAGCCCTCAAATAGAATATCAGTAACCAATAATCATTAATAAAGCAGCTTACAAAACTTTGCTCAAAGTGAACTTTTTAGTAGTTCGCTAAGTATAACCTCACTTAGAAAAATCGAATCTATCTTAATATTGAAGTTGCCCTCTCTGTATTTCCAGTCGCTCACTTAGTAATGAAGTCGCTCAGATAAAATTTTAATATCTGAAATGGATTTATCACAATCCACTTTTTGTAAGCTCGTTCTGGATTTTATTATAAATCAATATTCGTCGTCAGTTTAGTTAATTTTTCGCTTACTCAAATTCATACCGCTCAAGTTATTAAAACAGTATGTCATCATCAGTCGCAAAGTTTTTTTTTGTTCGCTCGTTTTATAATTCCCCTTTCACAAATAATCAACAATTTACTTACAACGTTTTAAGCCACAGGTTATATGTAATATTAGGTCAAGAAAAATGTTCAAGTAAATTGTATTACGGTAAAAGGACGTCGCGGACAGTCGGCGAGGTCGTATCAAAGTGGAGAGTACGAAGCTCTCCGCACAAATGGTTTTCACATTAGGTGCTGTCTCCTGCCAGATGTACTCTGGTAAAACTTTGATGGCATTAACTCCGGTTACGATGACAGAATGATTTCTATTACAAAATATTATGTTGCTCTGATGTCGTATCAGTACAACAAAAATATTTAATATTCCTGTTTAAAAATGTAGAGACATTAATCTTACAATATACTGTTAGCTGCGGGTAGTAACGGCCCGTCGCTATGCAGCACGTTGCGAGCGTGTTTCGACGTGCAAGAAGCATTACGTCACCTCCCCGATTCATCGTCATCAACCATAGCCTATATAAGGCCGGAGCGCTTTGTGTAGTGACACATTTCACCTCCAATTTTACAACGGCAACGTTACGCTGCTCAACTCTGTTTTGCTCATTCTTTGACTATTTTCTTATTGTATAACTGTGGTTTAGTGCTGATTTGTTGTGAAGTAAAACATGTGTTCATCTAATGCTTTGTTTGTTAAAATTACCTCATTAAAATTATTTTTATTCTCACTTCGACGTTTGATTTCTAACATCAGAAGTGGGATTGAAGGCCTTTTGTGCTCGATTGCCAGTTCTGATTTTGGAAATTTAAGGTTGATTTAAATTTCCCCTTTGGAGTTTTGTTTGGAGATAAATTTAATAGTTGAGCAGAGTGACGGTGATATTTGTTAGCATTAGAGCTAGAGAGAGGAGTCCTTTACGGATTGCCTCGCTCGCTAAATAGTTTCGAAAAAGTTTATAAGTTGCAGGTAGTTGAAAAAAAAGTTACTTGTGGGTGCCGAGCTGTGAGCAAGGCAATAACGAGTGACGAACGTGAGTGTGTCCGCCTGCGGGTGTGCCGCCAGCTGCGGGTATGCCGCCAGCCAACCTGGTGCCGCTGAGCACGTCACCATGAGCTTCGGCGTTCTGAATGAGCGCGAGGCTTTGCCGGCGCTCGGACGAGCGCATAGCTGCATGCGCAGCGCCCGCTTCGGCGCTCATGTGCGCATCGCCTGTGGCTGTGGGCCGCAGCGCCCGCCTGGGCATCTCATCGTGAGCCGTCTACTGTGGGCTGCCGGCTGCAGCGTCCGCCACGGCATTTCTCCGTGCACCGCCTGTTTCGTGGCTGCCGGTTGCAGCGGCCGCCGCGACACCTCAGCGCCCCGGTGCTGGTGTGCGCACCGCTTTGTGCGTCTGTTCCTGTCAGCGTCTGCTATGGCATCTCGTCGTGTGGTGGCGGTCGTGTCCCTGCCTGCACGGCGCTCGCCACGACGCCTGCCGCGTCTGCAATCGCCGCGACGCTACAAGCATAGCACCCGCCATATGGATATGAGGTTGAATTTGAACTTTTATTTTTAAATAGTTGCGGTCAACCGGTGAAATCAGACGCCGACCGGCGAAATGATATGACTGTCTGGTGTTACTAAAAATTACATTTTAGGGTCGGTGAAGTTAACCTTTTGCCAGATATACCCTCTTTGTTAACGTGCCTTGCATTTTTCTGTGTAGCGCCCGCCTGGCGCGTCTTCGTGAGCTGCCTACTGCGAGGCTATTGGCCGCGCAGCGTCTGCCACGGTATCTCGCTGTCCGCCGCCTGCTGGTGGCTGCCGGCTGCGATGGCCGCCGCGACGCCTTTGCGCTTGCTTCGGCGCTGGTGTGCGCAACGCATGGTGTCTGTGCCTGTCTTCGTGTGCAATTGCCGCGACACTGCTTGTATAGCGCGCATCGCGTGGATTCGTGGAAAATTCGATAAAGTCGACGGTCGGTATGAGCTTGAATTATTTTCCTTTGTTATAATACGTGGCTTGTGCAGCGTCTACCTAGTAGCGCTCAATACTAAATTTTTTATTTTATGTTAACGTTCAAAGAATTTTGAAGTTTATAATGAACCCGTGCGGTTACATTGAAAATCTGAATTTTGGTTAAATTCTTTTGGACTGTCGCTATCTACCTACATAAAGCGTGAAGGTTACGAAGTAACCGCGTCTAACCATAACTTATGACGTTAAAATCGTTGAAAAGTTTTACCGTTATTACGGTGTATTGGTGTAAACGTATTCAGTAACTTACACTTTTTTATGCCATATGTCAAAAGAATCTAAGAGCCTAGCAAAAAAAAAAAAAATCATCACGGTCGAAATGACGGAACTATTTAAAGGAATTGAAGCCGGTGTGGCTTTAACTCACGTGTATTTTTGTCTGAGTGTACCCGACTAGTTTCTATTGACGGAACTATGTTTATGATCTGATTGCTTAATGTTGTCTACAACACTATTTGCTGCTCTTTTGATTTGAACATGTTACTTGCGCTGCATTTTGTTGTGTGTACAGATCTGATTGTGCGTGGCCACTGTGGAGTGGTCAGCACGCTGCCGGGTGGTCGTTGCGAGCTCCAGCTGTTGCGGGGAGCTGCAGCGAGTCCACGCTGGTGGCAGCGCAGTGCATGGCGCCTTGGCGAGGCGGCTGGTGTCTGAAGACGTGCAAGGCGTTCTTCACACACACAATTCGACTGTTTTGTCTCAATCATAAAACCTTGCTTATTGTTCAGTTGGTTGCCATCCTTCTTAGAAGAAAAATTCTTTTAACGTAGGTAGGTTTAGCATAGGATTTAAACTAGTTTAGAGTAGGAATTACTTTGAGGAGTAATGATTTAAGGCTTACTTCTTGGTTTACATTTGATTATTTCGAGAAGCTTCTCACTCTCAGGCATACCATTAGGCATACCGTTAGGCATACGGTTAGTTAGTGGATGGTGATTGACTTTGCATTAAGTAATGGGTTGATTGTGATAAATGTGCCAGGTCGGGAAGTCGTGTCCATTGGATGCGCAGGCCAGGTGCTGTCCTGGGAAGTCGCGTCCATTGGATGCGCAGGCCAGGTGCTGTCCTGGGAAGTCGCGTCCATTGGATGCGCAGGCCAGGTGCTGTCCTGGGAAGTCGCGTCCATTGGATGCGCAGGCCAGGTGCTGTCCTGGGAAGTCGTATCCGGATACGCATATCAGGTGCTGTCCTGGCAGGCTTTGTCCTGGGCGTTAACGCGGGGGGGTGTATTTTGTGGGTTAACTTGCAAGTTAAGGTATGAGAATGAATGAGATGAAATGTCTGGAGAAATATGCATACTTTTGAGTGCGAAGCGTTTTAGTTTTGAAAGCGAAAGTGTGATTTTGTATGAGGGCCATGTATGTGTGATGACTGCCAGAATAGGCAACGGTGTATGTTGCCATGAGTAATTAACAGTTTGTGTTTCCTCTACAGTTTCTCACGATAATTATGACGACTAGTACGTCAATCTGAGTCCCGAGAGTGGACTTGTTCGTAGCAAGTGTGGACACGTTAAAGTGTCTGCATCTAACCACGGTGCTGTACGGTTAGCGGCAACAAGCTGGCTGCTGCTGCTGGCGGGTGATGGATGGCGCAGAGGTCGCGCCCAGGTTGCATCCGATTGGCGCCAAGGTCGCGCCCAGGTTGTGTCCGGTTCGAGACACCGAGGAGTTTACGTAAAACCTAACCTACGTACTTTTTATTATTACTTTCGTAGTACGTCTCGGTAGACGTTTTAAACCCTTGAAATGAATTGACTTGTTAAATGTTGGAAATTAATTTTAAGATGAATTAATTAATTGAAATGAAAGAAGAGTGACATATTTGTCCATGATAACTTTAGACGATAACTTTGTTCCTAGATGACAACATCTAGAAATGACACAAAGTAACATGTTGTTTCTCCCACAGATGAGGAATCTGCTTTGGTTATAAAAATGCAGGTGAACTTTCGAGTCGCGAGTTCACGAGGTTGCCGTTCCGACGTCAGCGGGTGGCGAGAGCGTGTCTCTTCGCCGCTGCGACACCTCAGCGTGAACGCGACTGCAGAGATGCATCGCACTGCACACGAGAAGTCTGAGCCTAAGTATCACTGGGCTCATTGGTGAGATTTTTCCAATTTATTGTTTAAATGTCCAATACGTGATGTTAAACATTTACCAAATGTTTAAAATGTGATAACCGCACATTTTTGTGCAAAGATATAAACGGCGAAAAATATAAAAGTAGTGTGGGTACTCACAGTACGGCCACATTCATTCATTGAGAACTTCGTTCATTCAAAGTTAAGAACTCGTCTATAAATTATTTACGAACGAAGGTAGAAATTAAAATTGTGCCGCGATCAAGTGAGACCTAGAGTTGAGTGATGATCCGTAGCGATTAGCGGTTCATTTACTAGTTTTCGTATACATCCTTATCTACGGTTGTGAGTTTTGACGATTTATCAGTTAACAATTACTGTCTACAAAAAGTAAATAATGTACTAGTACATTCCTGTCTTCCTGAATTAGTTTGTTTTTACCTGAAGAAGACTGATACTTTGTCTTAGGTTTTTGCACGAATAAGCGTAGATTAGAGCAACACTGACGCTTTTGACGAGTTAACGATGATTCAAGAGATCATGTATCCGAAAGATATTGAATGTTAACGGATTTTGTTAGCGAGTGTCTCGCATTTTACAAAATGTTAGACTTACTTTAGTACTTGAGTCTGTACACTTACTTACCTACTGTTACTGACTGACGTGATTAGAAACAATCGTATTTTCCCTTTGGAATTTTTGGGTTGTCTCAGGATGGGTCGAGCGGGGTTATTAATAAAACTTTGCTCTATCAACTCTATCAACTAGAGTGCATTGACGGTTTATTTTTATCTGACCCATAATTAGCAGTTAAGTTTAATCGAGACTTACCTAGTGAATTACATACTGGTGAAGATCACTGTTACTGTTTTACACCTATAGAGCTTATAAAAAGACTAGTATGGCGCTTGGGTGCGCGGCCCGCTAAAGCGGACCGCGAGGTTTCGTTTTCGGGTGTTTTTTTGTTTGAGCAGCCTCCACCTATCTCTCCCATATTCCTAACCCTCGATCATTATCACCCTCCATAATATTTTTTCTCCGAATCATTTGTCAGAATGAGAGTTCTTCCATAAAAAAAAAATTTGAAAAGGTACTGTATCATAAGTCTTGCATATAGTTCCCAACTTATATTCTCTTCAATATTCGCCATATATTTTGCATGGAAAATAAATTCCGCCATCTTGTTTTTTTTTCTGTTCATCAAATAATCACGTCTTGACCATCTTTTTTCCAAATAACTACTCTTCCATCTTTTATACTCAGTGAAATAGACACCGACGAAATTTGTATGGCCGCCATCTTAAATCCGCCATTTTGGACTTTTTTTTCAACTCACTGACAATTAGATGAGGTTTCAAGTAATTTTTGTTTGAGCACCTCCCACCTATCTACAATATCCTGCCCGGGCTCCTCAAACATCTTCCAAACCCTCAATCATCATGTCTTCCCATATTTTTCTTTGAGAGTTTTCCAAAGAACCGCATCAAAGCCTTGGATAGTTCACAACTTGTAGTCTTGTAGTCTCTTCAATATTCGCCATACATTTTCTATGGAAAAATAAATTCCGCCATTTTGAATTTTTTTTCTATTCATCAAGTAGACCTTTGGATCTTGATCATCTTTTGCGAAGAAACCACTCTTCCATCTTTTATACCCTCCGAGATGGAGACCGATGAAATTTGTATGGCAGCCATCTTTTTTCGCCATTTTGATTTTTTTTTCAGCTCACTGCCAATTGAATGATGTTTCAAGTGACATTTGCTCGAGCACCCCCCACCTATCTTCAATACCTTAAGCGTGCTCTTCACCAGTCTCCGAAATCCTCAATCATCAGCTCTCTCCATATTTTTGTTCTACTTCAATTTTTGTCCTCTATACGAAACCATTAGTGAAAAAAATAATTTTCATACAAAATTTTACAGGAGGGGCGATGAATGAGTGAGTCAGTGAATCAGAACGAACAGCTATATATATATTAACTAGTATGGCGCGTGGGTGCGCGGCCCGCAAGCGGACCGCGAGGTTTTGTTTTCAGGTATTTTTTGTTTGAGCAGCCTCCACCTATCTTCCCCCATATTCCTAACCCTCGATCATTATCACTCTCCATATTTTTTCTCCGAATAATTTGTCAGAATGAGAGTTTTTCCATAAAAAAAGATTTTGAAAAGGAACTGTATCAAAGTCTTGCATCAGTTCCTAACTTACATTCTCTTCAATATTCGCCATATATTTTGTATGGAAAAATAAATTTCACCATCTTGTTTTTTTCTGTTCATCAAGTTAACTACGTCTAGATCATCTTTTGCCAAAAAACCACTCTTCCATCTTTTATACTCAGTGAGATAGACACCGACGAAATTTGTATGGCCACTATCTTGAATCCGCCATTTAGGAATTTTTTTCAGCTCACTGCCAATTGGATGAGGTTTTGAGTAATTTTTGTTTGAGCACCTCCCATCTATCTACAATGCCCTGCCCGGGCTCCTCATCCATCTTCCAAACCCTCAATCATCATGTCCTCCCATATTTTTCTTTGAGACTTCTCCAAAGAACGGCATCAAAGCCTTGCATAGTTCACAACTTGTAGTCTCTTCAATATTCGCCATACATTTTCTATGGAAAAATAAATTCCGCCATTTTGATTTTTTTTTCTATTCATCAAGTAGACCTTTGGATCCTCATCATCTTTTGCGAAGAAACCACTTTTCCATCTTTTATACCCTCCGAGATGGAGACCGACGAAATTTGTATGGCGGCCATCTTTTTTTCGCCATTTTGAATTTTTTTTCAGCTCACTGCCAATTGGATGACGTTTCGAGTGACATTTGCTCGAGCACCCCCCACCTATCTTTAATACCTTAAGCGTGCCTATCGCTCGTCTCCGAAATCCTCAATCATCAGCTCTCTCCATATTTTTGTTCCTAATGAATTTTTGTTTTCTATACGAAACCATTGTTGAAAAAAAAAATTTTCATACAAAATTTTACAGGAGAGGTGATCAATCAGTCAGTGAATCAGCACGAGCAGCTATATATATATTAAAGTAGAGCCAGGAAAGCTCTGTAAGAACAAAAAGCTCCATAGAGGCGATAGAGCCGATCTTGAATGTTAAAGTTACCCTTATTTTGCATGTTTTTATACTATGTGCCAAGCAATCGCACTTATTTTTACAATTTTAGTTGTGGAAAGATTGTTTTCATGCGAATTTTTGATTACACTGATCGAGTCATCATGTAAAGCCAAGTTCGACATTTGGAAAACTTAACTTGTGGTTGTTAGGCCTAGTGGCCAGTATCATACTTGGGGTCTTTTGTATAGAATTAGTGCTGTGTGCGATTATATGATCGTGTTGTTCGGTACATAAGCTAAGGGAAAGTTAGAACTACAGATTCAACATCTGGACCCCTTTCTCTACTAAACACTTACTGTTGAAGTGTCTGTGTCTACTTCTTGTTAAACTGTGATTTGGGGTGCGATCAAAGAATTGCGATCTTAAAGAATTTTATGATTACAGGTTACGAGACCCTGTGCCTAATCGTTGATACAGGCATTGCCGGTCCGTGAGCGAGAGTGGCTGCGAGAGTCTACAGAGCCCGGGACGGCCTCATGCCAGCGCTGGCCGTGTTAGCTGCGGGTAGTAACGGCCCGTCGCTATGCAGCACGTTGCGAGCGTGTTTCGACGTGCAAGAAGCATTACGTCACCTCCCCGATTCATCGTCATCAACCATAGCCTATATAAGGCCGGAGCGCTTTGTGTAGTGACACATTTCACCTCCAATTTTACAACGGCAACGTTACGCTGCTCCAAGGGCGTCGCCAGGTAGGGGCAGGGGGGGCAGCTGCCCCCCCCTAGAGATTTGAGAAAATATAAATATGCTATAGTTTGAAAAGAAAATTCTGATTTTTTTAATATGTTGTTAGGACCACTACCAGTAGTCTCCAATTTTGCAGTTTCGGAAGACATAATATGTGCTAACTTTGCAGCACTTGAAAAATATGACTGGCCTATTTACACTTTTCGCATACTATAATATCACCAGCTTGCCCCCCCCTTGGCCAGCGGCTGGCGACGCCCTTGCGCTGCTCAACTCTGTTTTGCTCATTCTTTGACTATTTTCTTATTGTATAACTGTGGTTTAGTGCTGATTTGTTGTGAAGTAAAACATGTGTTCATCTAATGCTTTGTTTGTTAAAATTACCTCATTAAAATTATTTTTATTCTCACTTCGACGTTTGATTTCTAACAATACTGTATAACTATTATACAAATACAAAATATATTATTATCCAATATAATGTACTTATACAACTTTTTCAGAGCTTTTGAATTTGATCCTTGTCTTACACAAGGTAGGTACTGTCGTCCAATGACCGTCGTAATTAGTCGTTTCCATAAAATTGGGCTCCTTTGCAAGGACATAATGATTTTTAATAATATCTATAAGATAGACTTGAATGATAACGCACGCCAACTCGCATTGGAGCAGCATGGCGGATCGAAGCTCTACATCCCTCCTATGAGGGAGGAGGCCTGTGCCCAGCAGTGGGACGTTAAAAGGCAGTAGTAGTGGTGGTAGTGGAATGATAACGTACGAATATAGCTTTTAGTCGAGGGTGTAGACAGGGTTGCATTTTGTTCTTGCTTTGATTAAAGCAATTAATTATGTGTACTAATTAATTGTACGTAGTTTAGCGAAAAGGGTCCAATTCACAAAACTTATCAATAGCATACTACTTAATCTTAATTCTTATATAATAATTACAGGTATTTATTTATTTAACAATTTTGTGGGTTAGATCCTTTTCGCTAAACTACGTCGTAATGTGCAATGTCAAAAGTGGTCTATGTACTTTAGTTTACAAGACTTCAATATAGTTGCTACCATTTAAGAAGCTAAAGAATGTTTACGATTGTGTCTTAATATTAATATTATTATAACTAGTACTTCATAGTGGATACTATAGGCACAAGCCAACTAAAAATAATTTCAAATCGAAAATAATTTTTTTTAATGTAATTAGTTTAATTACTCAGTTAATGAATTGCTTAATGTGCTACGTGTTATTGATTGCCTTAATGTGATGGTTTTGTTATTCTATTTAATAGCGCGCACTAATTGAATAAACCATAGCAAAATACTATAAAGATTTATTTGTCGCCACTGATATGTTGCCGGCTTACTAATTAATTATCTAAAGTGTACTAATCCTTTGTAAGGGGATTACGGCTCTATAATTAATCAGGTCGCGATTTATATCGACAGATTTACATTTATATCTATGGATTATAAGCAATGTATGTTATAATGTTTTAGATCCATTTAAACTTACTAGAAATTCTAAACTAGAATTAAGTAATCAACTTATAGTGCGCTCTCCAACGCACGGATAAAAAGTTAACAACACCCTTCACTCATTCATTTCATGCACATTTAACGATTAAGTCACAGTTACTTAACCAACATAATCATAGACAACGTTTCGCCCTTCAAAAGTCCGCCGCATAATTTTATCTGGTAGAACGCAGACCAAGAAATCCTACTAATGCTACTATTAACCTCTGACGCCCTGACGGTTCACATGTGAATCAAACAAATTTCCTTTTGTCAGGCACCGCAGGTTCACATGTGAACCTGAGGCTTGCCTGCGAAAATTTATTTTATTGTGAAGATACTACGGTCTAATTTTGTTTGCAATGTTCTGAGACTATACGACCCTTTAAATTCGCTTTCAAATGACGTATAAACCGTCCATATGGAGTGAGTGGAAGCATCGCTATGCCTCTGCGAAGTTAGTCGACTTTTTCGTTGGTGTGTGTTGGCTCGTACTGTGCGGTCAGTGACATAAAATATAATTATAAACCGGTTTTAGTGTTTGTTATTGAGTGTTTTTGTGTGGATTTCGAGAAAATCGTAAGTATTCTGTCTTATAATATCTCAATTACATGATTTTGCTTTGTCTTTGTGTTTTTATGTGATGTCTAAAATTTGAAACTGATTTTTTTTCCCCAATCAATCAAAGTGATTTTGTTGTTGATTACTCTCAAATCGAACTTGATTGAATAATATATCTTATATCAATAGTTTTTTTTATAGATTTGTCACATTTTTAGCTAAAAATGTTCATCCGGAATAAAGAAATGCGGTTTCAAAGACTGCGGTAAAATTTTCGTACTGTCGATACATTTTCAATTGAGCTAAACTTTTTTTATTTGTTTCGAAGGGACGAAACCAATTATGCACAATCGTTTTATATATGTTTATTTATAAACATGAGCCTTTATCTTCATAATATGTACAACAGTTCTTTTTTTTTAGCAATTTTTCCACTTTTGTGCCCACTTTTGTGCAACCTTACACTTTTCTACTATATTATAAGTTTATAGATGAGAATGTCCTTTTATATTTATATATATGTATATTGGAAATTTATTCCAGATTCAGAATCAAAAAACAAAATCAGAATCGGTAAACAAATAAAAGAACAGGAACGTTTTTTCTGATGTAACTCGCACGACGCGAATTCGCGCGCCGCGCGCGGGGCTTGACGGGTGTTCGCGGTCAAAAGGTCTAGGGCGTCAGAGGTTAATATTATAAGTGTGAAAGTGTGGATGTTTGTTACTCAATCACGCAAAAACTACTAGATAGATTTGGCTGAAATTTGGAATGGAGATAGATTATACCCTGGATTAACACATAGGCTTTTTATCCCGGAAAATCAGAGTTTCCACGGGATTTTTAAAAAACCGAAATCTATAGCTACAGCTATTATTACTATAGCAAATTTCCTTGATAGTAGGTAGAAAGGTTGGAAAAGGGAGCGGCAAAAGGGAACCGGAAATCCACGATTCCCTCGGGATTTGTTTAAAACCGAAATTCTCGCGGGCGAAGCCGCGGGCAGATGCTAGTCAGATATAAAAATATCATCATGAAATTTATTCCGGTCAAGGAAATATGAGCGACTTCCACCTAATTGGAAAATCAAAAGCCATATATTTCCTTGAGCGGTCCCCTGGGTTTTGATATATATGTTACGTTATACGATTTCAAATTTAAATTACCTACATAGTTAATTTGAATAAACGTATTCGAGTTTTGTAAAATGTACCATATAAGCTTATTTTTCCTAGTACAGTTGCTTTTAAAGTTGTATGCTTAGGTACAGGAAAGACTAGCTCAATAAAATAAATATACAGTATTTCTGTTACACCGGCAAACCTGCTCAAGCCTAGGTATTCGTTGCAAAATAAATACAACACTGCAAAATCCAACGCAAATTCAATTTAAGCTTGGCGGTAGAAAACCTGCAGCTCTTGAAAATAGTAGGTATAACGAATGGAGAAATGTTTGCGTGATATGGATCATATTTACAGATTCGGTTTAAAAGCCGAATGAAATATAAATTTAACGGCATCAAAGTTTATAGATCAAAGTGGGTTAGATTCTGAAGCACATACCAGCGCAAGCCAACGAACACCTATAATGTACTTGTACATACGATTTGGTTAGTAAATAAAATTAATTGGAGTCACACATACAGATAATGTACTGCAAAGAGGCTGCGGTAGGAAGCGATCTTTTTTACCCGACTGCAATGTGTTTCACCTGTGTGTATGTATGTCCATTCCTATGTCCGCGTGTAACTACTCAACGGCTCAACGGATTTTGATAAATGATACGTCATTAGATTTGTCTTTATGACGCGAGTGTCACTGGGTACCTAAATTTAAAAAATAAATAAATGGCGGACTTGTGCGAGCTGAAAAAAATTTTTTTCTTCAAGACCCTCGAGTGGGGTATCAAAATAAAGGGATTTAAAAGGCAAATACAAAAATCAGCCAAGTGCGAGTCGGGCCTCGCTCTTTCAGGGTTCCGTATATAATTATGAACAATATAATATTTTGGGTCTAAGAAATATTTAATTTCCGAGCTAGACATCGCAACAAACCGTGAAAGAAAAACCCAAAAAAATGTTCGTTTATTTTGGTCACAGCTTATAAACTATTTAATAAATCGTTGTTTTCAGTATTTGTTGTTTAAATAGAGCATATAGTACATAATATACTGAAATATCATATTCCCAACTAGTTTAGTTTTTGAGATAGTTCCGTCACAAAAATGGTCTAAAACTGACAACTTTGATGGCCTCCCATTCCCTTATTTTTTGAGATAAAAATTAAAAAAATATATATTTGTACTCTACTTAATGAGCTCTAAACAATGATACCCCACAAGCTAGGGTAAAGAAAAAAATTTTTTTTTCCGGCTCCTTTTTCATGTATGGGAGCCCCCCTGATAAATAATTTAATTCGATTTCTAATTCAATATTTGATTTTGGGTTAACGTTTTACACTAAATACCAAAATTTCAGGTTTGTAACTCATTTCGTCTGCGAGCTAGAGACCTGTGACCGGCGGACAGACGGACAGACAGACATCCGAGTGACATTAATAGGGCTCCGTTTTTTACCCTTCGGGTACGGAACCCTAAAAATGTATACAATTATATATTTGAAAACAATTTGGAGTGATAAATCACAGAAAATGACCGTTTCCTATGTTAGTTCGTAACTACTCAATGGCTCAACCTATTTTTAACCCCCGACGCAAAAACGACGGGGTGTTATAAGTTTGACGTGTCTGTGTGTGTGTGTGTGTGTGTGTGTGTGTGTGTGTGTGTGTATGTGTGTGTGTGTGTGTCTGTCTGTTCCCCTGTGGCGCTCTAACGGGTGGACCGATTTGAATGCGGGTTTTTTTGTTTGAAAGGTGGATTAGTCGAGAGTGTTGTTAGCTATGTTTGATGAAAATCGGTCCAAGATGGCCGCCGTTACAAAATGGCGGATGACATATTTTTTCACAACTCCCTTGATATGGGTATCAAATGAAAGGGCTTGACTAGTAAAATAGCACTGTTGCAAATTCAAGATGGCCGCCGCCACAAAATGGCGAATGTCGGGGGTTTTTTAAATTTCCAATTTATACTTGTGATAAACGATACGTCATTAGATTTGTCTTAACAGCGCAAATGTTACTAGGTACATAAAATGTATAAAAATTCAAAATGGCGAATTTTATGCACTTTAATGTGCGAGCTGAAAAAATTTTTTTTCTTCAAGACCCTCGAGTGGGGTATCAAAATAAAGGGCTTTAAAAGGCAAGTACGAAAATATATACAATCTATATGTTTTAAATCAGTTTTGAATGACAAATCATAGAAAACAAAATAAATAATAACTACACAGTGAGTAAACGGTGGTAGTTTATTAATTTTTTAGTTCGTTTTTCAGCATGGCAGTCGGGTTTTTTTATTTACCCGACTGGGTATATGTGTTTCACCTGTGTGTATGTATGTCCATTCCTATGTCCGCTTGTAACTAATCAACGGCTCAACGGATTTTGATAAATGATACGTCATTAGATTTGTCTCAATGACGCGAGTGTTATAGGGTACCTAAATTTAAAAAAAAAATCAAAATGGCGGACTTTATGCGCTTTAATGTGCGAGCTGAAAAAAAATTTTTTCTTCAAGACCCTCGAGTGGGGTATCAAAATAAAGGGATTCAAAAGGCAAATACGAAAATGTATAAATTTATATATTTGGAAACAATTTGGAGTGATAAATCGTAGAAAATGACCGTTTCCTATGTCAGTTCGTAACTACTTAACGGCTCAACCTATTTTGATAAATTATACGTCATTAGATTTGTCTTGACAGCGCAAATGTTACTGGGTACATAAAATTCATAAAAAATCAAAATGGCGAATGTTATGCACTTTAATGTGCGGGCTGAAAAAAATTTTTTTCTTCAAGACCCTCGAGTGGGGTATCAAAATAAAGGGCTTTAAAAGGCGAGTACGAAAATGTATACAATTTATATGTTTTAAATCAATTTGGAGTGACAAATCATGAAAAACAAAATAAATAACAACTACACTGTAAGTGGTACGGTGGTAGTTTATTAATTTTTTAGTTCGTTTTTAGCATGGCAGTCGGGTTTTTTTAATTTTTAAATTATAGCTTGTTAGTTACTAGTTGTTAGTTATATATAATCAACGATTGACTGAGACTGAGAGACTGAATACCCCAACTTATGAAAAAGTTAAAGAGCATTTAGAGTCAATTAAGCAATTAAGGTAAATTAACTTCATATAAGTGATCGGGAAAAATCTGCAACTGTTGAAAATGTTATACATATACCTACTAATGATTGTCGAAAATGTTGCGTTCTACGAGTCATATTTTTCAGATTCGTTGTGAAATCCGAATGAAATATCAATTTGTGGGTATAGATTCAAAGTGGTTCTGATTGCAGATATATTATTAAGGTTGAAGAGGTTGTGGGTTGAAGAGGTTGTTGGCTGTAGGAAGGTTTTCATGGCATTCAAATTACTTGACGAAGGTATTTAATTTTATTGGATTTTCCTGTTTAACTTCCTTAATATGTTTAGAGGTGGATTCTTTAGCGTTTTTTTATAACAATATTACGCTCGAACAGTTCGAGTGCTCCTGAAATAAGTATTTTGTATTTAATATTTTTGGATTAATGTTATTTTAAAACCAAACAAGCAATTTAGCTTTATTAAAGCTACTGAAACTCGATAAGTAGCTACTTTCTGCGGTTTTATACCAAAACTATTTGAACATAATAAATGAGAATTACTTAATTAGGTACTTACTTTTACAATAATGAGTCAATGAAATGAGTTTCAGAAAAGTAATCGAGTGAAGGAGGACTAGGATAGATAGTGGGTGTTTTTGAAAAGCTGCAAAAATTCAGTAAGTACATCTTGAAAGTTACACGATATTTAAAGAAAATTTGATTTGACAAAATGATAAATTCATGAGTCCATCTTGGTGAAACGCTAGACTTACATGAATGAAAACTTATATATGAAACTTATATATGAAACTTATATATGAAAACTGATTAGAAAATGATGGCCTTAGAAAGGTTTCATGAATACGAAGTTATTCAAAACACTACTCGTAACTTTTGTGGAGATCCTCGACAATTCCGTCATGGGATTGCGCAAAATTAACGAGCATTAGCCTCGAGCCGGACAATAGCAAGACCCATAATATGCAGTGAAGGGCTCTCAAGTTCTCAACGTCCAACGCTGAAAAACATGGCGCTTTCGTGTGTTTTATTATCCGACCTGACTGGCTTTTGTTTGACTTAATCCAATTAGGGGGAATCGAGTTTGTTCGCTGCAATTATTGTACCGGCCCCTGTCTGCAATCAAGTGCAGGGATTTTATTGAATGCGTATTCATTTTCAAGTAGCAAGAAAACTTCGCTTCGTCGTCATTGTTTCAACAACAGACGTACACTACTGAAATTGGCTTGCAAGGATTTCCGAAGTACACTGCTTGATATCTTCGAGAATAATAAGCCATCAACTTCAAGCTGTCGAGGAGCTGGGTAGTCTGCAGACTATAATGACTTCATCATCAGAACAACGTAAACATTATCGTAGTGTAGGTAGGATTCTTTGGTGTACCTTTCAAGTTAATTTGCTAAGCGGAAGTGTGTTTAAATAACAATAAAATTGTATTATGTAAACTAAGATCTATATCGACGGCCCCTACGTATAAAGCGACATGTCAAAAAGTGAGGTTTTCAGGAGAGCGTAATTAAGGTTCAAATCGCTCTAGAAATAATTCTATGTACTGTGTAATTATGTTTTCTATAATATTTTATTAACTTTAGGAAGTTTATAATAGTATTTATATTTATTTAATTTTTTTATATTTACCTATCAAAACTGATAGATGACTGTTTCTACACTTAAATTCAAACAAAAGCATGTCGGACAAGTCTGAGATACCTCTTTATACTTAGGAAACAAAAAAACGAAGATAGGAAGATGAATTTAATTAAATGTTTTATGAAAACGTGGTATTACGTTACTTATTTCAAAATGATACGTTAAACATCATAAGATCATCATCTATCAATATTAAAAACGCAATAATAGAGACATATCTCTCTATACGCGGTTTCAATTAATTAGGATACGACTGTTTCATGCAATGTAAACAAGTACATGTCCTCAATATAAAATTTTTTTCATTAATAAAACGAGGTTTATAATTGAAAATTTAAACATTACTCTATTTTTAAGTAGAAACTAAATGCTGAAAATCACATTTTTGTCTTAGATTTACAATTAAATTTTACCGGCTGAGAAAAGAGCTGATAATACTCAAGCGATTAAACAGATTTTCATCAAAGATAGCTGGGAGACATCCTGATTGAGCACACTATTGAATAAAAAAATCGCATTAAAGTATTTCCTTTCTAACAAAAAAAGAATGAATGAAATCAGACCACCCGTTAACGAACTACAGCTAAGTACACATTTTGACTTTCATCCCCTCTCCCAAGGGAACCGTGCTGAATTTCGGGATAAAAAGTATCCTATATGTTACTCCATTGTATGAACTTAAATCATGCCAAGTTTCATTTCAATCCATTCAGTAGTTTTTACGTGATGCGTGCACAAACATACAGACAAACAGACAAAAATTTCAAAAATAGCTTTTTTACGTTCTATTACTTATCCCTAACATCCCCCAGTTATTATTTTGCAAAAATCTTCAATGTACAGACACGGCAATTCTACGATTTTATTATATGTATAGATAGAAGAATAGATATGTATAGATATAGAAGATATATGTCAGGCAAATAAAAGCTGACAATATCTAAGAGGACATGAATATTCAAGTTTTCCTGTCTGAATATAGGCCAGGCTTTCAACTCCTAGGTCCCTTCACAGATAGTGATTTTCAATTCTCTTGTTACAGTAGTGACGGCAACATCTGTTGTTTATTCATCGCATTCATCGTGCGACGTGTCCTCTAGATATTGGGACCTTTCCCTTTGACTCGTGTTTGTGAATGTGACGAATCCGTCGTCGTCGTAAGTGAACCATTTTGAAAGAAAAATCGTTTAAACACATAACAGGTATCTTGAACTATAAGATATGTAAGTACGAGTGAAATCTATTTTTCTTTATAGCTGACTTAATAATAGTTGCATCTTGTATAAATACGAAACGCGTAAGCGACACGATATGCAACGGCTCATATGATCTTCTAACCGTGAACTAGCAATGAAACCATGATACAACTTTTTGACAAGTGTAAATTGAAAATTTAAAAAACCCCCGACATTCGCCATTTAGTGGCGGCGGCCATCTTGAATTTGCAATAGTGCTATTCTACTAGTCAAGCCCTTTCATTTGATACCCATATCAAGGGAGTTGTGAAAAAATATATCATCCGCCATTTTGTAGCGGCGGCCATCTTGGACCGATTTTCATCAAACATAGCTAAGAACACTCTCGACTAATTCACCTTTCAAACAAAAAAAACCGCATTCAAATCGGTCCACCCGTTTGAGCGCCACAGGGGAACAGACAGACACACACACACACACACACACACACACACACACACACACACACAGACACGTCAAACTTATAACACCCCGTCGTTTTTGCGTCGGGGGTTAAAAAATAAAAGGTTTCAGAACTAATGGAGCGCTCTGCGGTGGCTCTGCGTTTCTCCGAAACTTTTCTGCGATATGTAAGAAAAAAATTACTATAATTTATTTGTATAGGTGTGTCTGTCTTTTCTGACTTGTTCATTGACTGACTCGTTGTTCTAGTGGCGAGCTTGTTGAGCTGCGGACGCTTAGGTCCCCTAGTTAGGTTGGGTCAAAAAAATGTTACTGAGTTTTACTGTTAAGAAATTCTCAGTAACAGTTCGGAGTAGGAAAGTTGGCGGACTTACACTCCCGTGTCCCGAAGAGCACGTAAAGCAGTTGGTCCTGCGCCTGCTCTTTTCGGCTGTTTTTCACGGTAGACCGAGAACCAATCTTGACGGAATCTAGCGCAGAGTTAGTATAGTAGACAGTGAAAAGAACAATTTTTACGTGTACGAAATCACAGGCATTAGGTACTTAAAAAAGCTTGTAAGGAAATAGTCTAGTAAGTTTTCGCGTTTCATTGCTTGTAAAGTTCATAAACTCAGTGGTCGGTTCGCAGAGTCAAGGGCTTTATGTTAATTATAATAGCTTACAAGTCTTAGTCGAGCCAACTGAGTAAAGTAAACTATGTAGCTCCTACGAGTATTTACATGATAATGCTTCTAGTTCCGGCGACAACAGATACCTACTTTGAGCAACTATACACGTGACCTCGCAAAGAAACTTCTGCAATTAAACCGGGGACAGGAAAAAGAAAATAAACCGACTGTGTACCGACTTTTTACTGGGTAATAGGTATATCTAGATATAACGTACGGGTCAAGATATAGATATCATCATCATCATGATCAACCCATTACCGGCTCACTACAGAGCACGGGTCTCCTCTCAGAGTGAGAAGGGTTTTTGGCCATAGTCTACCACGCTGGCCAAGCGGATTGGCAGACTTCACACTTGAAACCTGCATGCCTGAGAAGGCATGCAGGTTTCCTCAAGATGTTTTCCTTCACCGTTAAAGCAAGTGATATTTAAATACTTAACACGCACATAACTCCGAAAAGTTAGAGGTGCGTGCCCGGGATCGAACCCACGACCTCCGATTAGAAGTCGGTCGTCCTAACCACTAGGCTATCACAGCTTCGATATAGATATAGCGGTTTAAAATCGATAGCTCCCAGTTAGCCGTGGGTTTATGAAGACCGCTTAGACACTTATTAGCTGCGGTGCTGACTGAGGAGGGTTTAATGGAGATTCCGTCGTGTCAGCTTAACGAGGCATTTCCCGGATTAGTATAACTAAGAGACATTGAACCAGAGAATACTTGCCAATATTAATTTTTTTAATGTATTTTTTTCTGCTCTAAATGCACTTTATTACCTAACTAGTGGCATGTGTGAATAAAAATATCTGCAGTAGACCAATTACAGTAGGTAATTTTACATACCTACTACTCATCTTAGCAACGCTGCATCGCCTTGCGGTGCCGCAGCGCATCTTTTTAACCCCCGACGCAAAAACGACGGGTATAATTTTGACGGGAATAAGTTTGACGTGTCTGTGTGTGTGTGTGTGTGTGTGTGTGTGTCTGTCTGTTCCCCTGTGGCGCTCAAACGGGTGGACCGATTTGAATGCGGTTTTTTTGTTTGAATGGTGAATTAGTCGAGAGTGTTGTTAGACATGTTTGATCAAAATCAGTCCAAAATGGCCGCCGCTACAAAATGGCGGATTACATATTTTATCACAATACCTTCAATATGGGTATCAAATGAAAGGGCTTGACTAGTAGAATAGCATTATGCAAATCCAAGATGGCCGCCACCACAAAATGGCGAATGTCGGGGGTTTTTTTAATTTTTAATTTATACTTGTGGTATATTTATATACCACGAAGTTTTCTATATAGGACGCCGCAGAAGCAACGCTGCGCGCAGTGATACCTCAACACTGTGTGGTATCAGTCTAACAACTAGCTTAGATTTAGAGAAAATAAAAAGGAGATAAACCAACAACAATACCTAATATAATGTGCGTCAAACAATTACGAATACTAAGAAACTGCGAACAGTACTATAAGTTGTTGGGTAATTAGTGGTAGAGTGCCCACTAGCATGAACGCCGCGAGAATCGAGAAACCCGAACTTTGTAGACAGGTACCTACTTATGGCAAACACTCGGGGAACTAGATTTCAATACCTCAGTTTTACAAACTTCAAAATTAAAACAAGTAAAAATTTAAAAAACCCCGACATTCGCCATTTTGTGGTGGCGGCCATCTTGGATTTGCATAGTGCTATTCTACTAATCAAGCCCTTTCATTTGATACCCATATTGAGGCAGTTGTGAAAAATATGCAGTAATCCGCCATTTTGTGGCGGCGGCCATCTTGGACCGATTTTCATCAAACATAGCTAAGAACACTCCCGAACATTCACCTTTCAAAAAAAAAAACCGCATTCAAATCGGTTCACCCGTTTGAGCGCTACAGTGGAACAGACAGACTGACACACACACGTGAAACTTATAACACTCTATTGCGTCGGGGGCTAATAAAGCTGCACTCTCTATTTACTAGGTTTATGCCTTTATTATGGTATACGAGGGGCATACAGATAGATTTGCATAAAGTGTGAAATTCACGCGAACTGCTCGACTGTTCGACAGTTGCGATGCAGTTACGTCGACTGCAATAGAACTGCGTCCAGACTGCAATTTTGCAGCCCAAATGCAGTGTTGTAATGCATAGAGAGCTTGGAGTACAACAGTGGCGAAGCATTTCAGTTCATTGATGCAAGTGCACGCTCGAGTCCGCGCGCTGGGTTCGCATCGGAGCCTAATTTGCATTCATCCCGATTTGCGATATCGAGAGCTTCTCGAGCTCAAATATTCAGATATCCATCGGATCAATGCAAATTGCAATCCCGATTGCTTTCCAAGTTAAAAGCCTCGGGGAAATAGATATAAGTAGGTACTTGCTTATTTTCGAAGAAATGACTTCAAGTGAAGTCGCCGTCAAAGCGCCGGTGAAGTGACCAATTAAGGTTCGGGAATTAAAATTGCGTTAATATTTTTTAACGCGCTCATTTTAAATTAAATTTACAAATTAACTTTACAAGATTAAATTAAAAATTAATTAAGTTTTGCGGGCTAAATATTTATATTGTGAACCATTAATTAATTAATTCCCTTTCCACCCTTGTCACCACCGATTTTTAACCCCCGACGCAAAAACGACGGGGTGTTATAAGTTTGACGTGTCTGTGTGTGTGTGTGTGTGTGTGTGTGTGTGTGTGTGTCTGTCTGTTCCCCTGTGGCGCTCAAACGGGTGGACCGATTTGAATGCGGTTTTTTTTGTTTGAAAGGTGAATTAGTCGAGAGTGTTCTTAGCTATGTTTGATGAAAATCGGTCCAAGATGGCCGCCGCTACAAAATGGCGGATGATATATTTTTTCACAACTCCCTTGATATGGGTATCAAATGAAAGGGCTTGACTAGTAGAATAGCACTATTGCAAATTCAAGATGGCCGCCGCCACTAAATGGCGAATGTCGGGGGTTTTTTAAAGGAGAATGCCCAAAAATCTATGGGCGTGTAACCCAGTCGTTTACAAGCGTGTTGTATGCAGCATTTATTGCAGGTTTATTCCTGATAACCAAACACACCATTTTAATACCTCTAGGACTTGTAGTTTTAAATAAATCCAAGTTTAAGTTTGAAAATGATTCTAGGTTATGTGTAGTTTATAATTGTTAAAGTAGTAAGGAAAGCCGTGTATCTTTCCTGCCGATTTGAACTATTTGTTTGGCGCGCACTATACTTAACATACCTGTCCAACGATATCCAATACAAAAACAATAAACCAAATTAATATTGGTCTCCGCTGTGCTACAATAAACATTCAAAATGTAAACAGAGTAGACGTCACTAGCGTCACACAACTAAAACAATGACATGTCACATTGACATCTTGAAATAAGTTTCGTTACACAAAATCAAAAAGGTTGTAGTTATATTATATTCCATTGCACAAAACGCAACGAAGTTAAAACAATATTATAAAAAAAATATATATTAATTATTACTTATTTACTTTAAGCATATATTGTACGATTTACAACAAATAACAAATAAAATAATGTATTTAAATAATTAATATCCGTTCTATTTTAAATGAAATTATTTTTTTAAAAATAACAAACCTCTTTTTTGGGCATGTACCTATGCGTAGAATGTAATGCAAATGGCCGTCAGATTTAAACGGGAAGTTGAAAAGACGGTTTAATTCCTTTTTTATTACATTTTTT
Source organism: Melanargia galathea (assembly GCA_920104075.1). Classification (NCBI taxonomy): domain Eukaryota; kingdom Metazoa; phylum Arthropoda; class Insecta; order Lepidoptera; family Nymphalidae; genus Melanargia; species Melanargia galathea. Next base: position 5,885,657 of record OV049855.1, read on the forward strand.
TATCGTGAAGTGTAGCATTAATAATTATTAATTTTCAAATTGTCATATATTCGTAAGATAATTTTTAATAAATTACATTTTGTGTAAATGTTTGGGTCAGGGGTGACCATTCTCCTTTAGATTTTCACGAAAACTTGTAAGTACCAAAATTTACCTTAATTTTCAACTTTTTTTATTTTTCGGAATTTTTCCTTTACTTGATCTGTAAAACCTTGCTTTTAACCAAAATTGACAAATTTAGGTCAACCGGAAGTACCCTATAGGTTTTGGGTCGAAAACCTAAATGGTATTTCCAGTTGACCTAGAATTACGAAATTTGACAAAAAGCCAGGTCTTACAGCACAAACAACTAATGAAAAACAGATTGTACTTATACTTCTGGAGTACGGAACCCTCGGTGCGCGAGTCTGACTCGCACTTGACCGGTTTATTTTATTTGATATTGCAAACTCTTAGTTTGTCTCCTAGGCTATCAGGTTTCTGTCTATATTTTTAGAGAATATTTTCAAAAAATTAACCCAAACAACTTCCAAATGATATAGGTAAAGCTAATAAACTTTAGTAATTCGTTTAACTTTGTAGGTTTTATTTTTAAACAAAATTATCAGATTCATCTACATTCAGCAACAATGATATTAACAACGACAACGGTCCACTGACAATGAAATTAAATCGCGCTGAAAAATAAATCCGTACACGAAAAATTCGCTTTTACAACATTTTACTCCGCTATAAACCGCGGCGTCGTGGCATTTTAGCCAGGTTTTTATAAGCAGTTTTATTTTATTTCAATAGTTTGAAACACCTGAAATATTTAAGCGTTTACAAAGTTATACGGTTATTACACTATTTTATGAGGATATTGTACGAAATTCCTTTGATATCTTCAGACGATAACATTAAAATTTACTTCAGACTTTCACTGTTAAAAATGAAACAACAAAAGAACGTTAAATGTTTTTTTAATACCTAAAGTTATTTATTTAGGTAGGGGAAAGAGTTTCTTCGTATATTATGAACATACAAATTACACTTAGTGACTAATGACGGAAATGAGAATTAGATAGAGGCTCCTAAAGAATAGTTTAAGAGTCATGCGGGAACAGATAAACGTACATACATACCTAACACACACATTATTATATATCCAAATCAAAACTAATCCGAAATTGGATAACGAAATTATAGATTGAACATTACGGCAACGGCGATTCTAAAGAGATGGTTGGATATTTGCACAAGCACGCTCAGGGGCTTTGTGCGGTGTTTGCGCGGACACAACAACTCGACCGAGTCTCAGGCACAGACGAAAACGGCAAAGGGATTCGATTCACTTTGATCCCGGTGCACTATTTTTATTTCCGCTTTTTAGCTGCGAGTTAAGTCAATATTTGCAGTTGATTTTCCTTTATCTGCTTGCTGACTGTCCTGTTGCGTTAATAGTTCTTTACGCTGGTCTCACATTTAGTCCTTACTAATATTATAAAAGCGAAATACTACTTTTAACCTGGAAAAATCCACAGCTCCCGCGGGACTTTGAAAAAACAAAATTTGCTCAAATTGCATGACGCTTGTGGGGAAAATATATGAGAATTCTAAATCGTAACTTATCAAAACATCCATTTGTTAACAAAAGTCCATTATTACAAGTATATGTTACTTCGCGAGTTTGAGAATGAATGGCTTGTATTAAGTTCAGCACTTTACAGCGCTCGAAAGAAGATTGCTATCGGAGTCTGGTAACAGGTGCGAGCATAATCGACCAATAACTCGATCTTCCGACATCTGACGCCACTGTATGGACATAAACCCACTTATTAATAAAACACGGAGTAGAAAACCCAGGTTCCCTGTAAGTCATAAGCACCTACCTATATCGAAAACTTAAAACAAGTATAAATTTAAAATTTAAAAATCCCCGACATTCGCCATTTTGTGGCGGCGGCCATCTTGGATTTGCATAATGCTATTCTGCTAGTCAAGCCCTTTCTTTGATACCCATATGAGGGCGTTGTGATAAAATATGTAATCCGCCATTTTGTAGCGGCGGCCATTTTGGACCGATTTTCATCAAACATAGCTAACAACACTCTCGACTAATTCACCTTTCAAACAAAAAAAAACCGCATTTAAATCGGTTCACCCGTTTGAGCGCTACAGGGGAACAGACAGACATACACACACATACACATACACACACACACACACACACGCACACACACAGAGACACGTCAAACTTATAACATCCCGTCGTTTTTGCGTCGGGGGTTAAAAAAGAAAAATTACTTCTCTTTTTACATGACGGTCCGTCTAGACTCTAGAGTCTAGACCAATTTACAGTCAGATCCTTAAATTCACTGATTAAAATTCAAAAAGAATAATATTTTAATCATAAATCACTGATACGGTCGTCTAAAATACTCTAAACGTAGTGCTACCGAGTTTATGAAAAATACCCAGTTCATATTTTTATACCTAACTTTTGCGTTCAGCGTTTAATAGAAAATGGATAGGATTCTTGCAGCAGGTGTATTATAACCGACAAATAACTCCACTTTATCGTGATCCGACGCTAGCCAATAAACTAGAGTAGTTTGTAATCTCTGCGTGCACCATATGGACATCTTACCCCTTACCCGAGATGAAAGTGTTAATTAATGGTAGTGATATTACGGTAGTAGTTAGATGTGTTTACGGGAAGTTTCCATTTTGCTAATCTAGTTTAAGTAACAATTTGTAGTCTTAAAATTTGATGGGGATCATGTAGTCGATCAAAACTTTTTATCGAAAATCGACAGCACCGAAGGAACCGCTAATGCGTTGCTGGCTCTTAGAAAAGTTGTTTATATTAAGTAGATATATAATAATCTCTTAATAAATCCATATCGTAATTATGAGGGAAAGCTGGTTCCATAATTTGTATACATGTACGTGGTATAAATTATCTGGAATAATGGAAGGTGGAACAGTACCAGGCATCTAGGTATTGAGAATGAATGTTTCAGCGACATGCAATTACATAATTACAGAAGGTGGTATCAAGTCAATAAACAACTCATACTTAAGTCATTACTCGTAAGAACAATCCAAATTTTTGTATTCTGTGGTAAGTAGGTAAACCTGTGGTAAGAATATCAATTGTCTAGTGAATACCTACTGTGAATTTAATGTTAACATTTTTCTTACAAAAGATTACTTGATGTTAATCTTTAATAACTTTTTACCATCCCCATTAAATGTAAGATTAATAATGGTCTCCACTCTCCAGATCGAATTTCAAATCCGGCAAATCTCAACCTAGGTGAAGACTAGCCAACTACGTAATAGTACCTAACTACGCACAAGACGTGTGTGCGCATAGACGGTTGCACTCTCTGTACCTCTCAGTTCGATGGGACGCCAATGCGACACGATTGGAGAAAGATCAGGCGCAGGATCGATGGCTTTACGTGCTCAAGGTCTAAGATTAAACATAGCATAGCATAGCATCGCATATCGTGCGAGTTAGCGACGCTGTACATGGCAGATACTCTGACCTGCCGTACTAGAATCTTTAAGTAATAAAATCCCAAGATTACCCTCTTGCATACCAACTGAAAAGCGAGTGCTCTCGTAAATGAAAGATGCGAGGTCTATTTAAGTGTAAGGTCTATTTCAATTTCAAAGCCTTAACCTATTTTCCGAATACGTTTTGGGTTATTAAAACCTTAGGCCTCTTGTTAACACGCGTTTTTTCCACGGTACGGCGAAACGTGGAACCTTGTTAACGACATGGCGTGACCACGGTTTGGATCATCTATACTAATATAATAAAGCGGAAGAGTTTGTTTGTTTGTTTGTTTGTTTGTTTGTTTGTTTGTTTGAACGTGCTAATCTCTGGAAGTACCTGTCGGATTTGAAAAATTCTTTTTGCATTTGGGAGTCCAATTTTTGGGGCAAGTTATAGGCTATTTAATATCCCTAAAATCCTCCCCTAAGGGGATAAAATGGGGATAGAAAGTTTGTATGAAAGTCCTATGTTTTTAAAGTTACAGACCTGAAAATCGGCATTTATATTATTAGTTTTACATAATAAAAAACTGTATATTTTATTTTAAAATATCTTCCCTTAAGGGTGGTAAAATAGGGGATGAAAGTTTTAATGGGAAGTTTTAATTATGTTATTGTTATTATCAACTTGAAATTTGGAAAGTAGGTTCATTCTAAGGCTTAGATATCAGCCTAGAAAAGATTTCACGAAAATCCTCCCCTAAGGGGGTAAAATGGGGGTAGAAAGTTTGTATGAAAGTCCTATGTTTTTAAAGTTACAGACCTGAAAATCGGCATTTCGATTATTAGTTTTAAACAATAAAAAGCTGTATATTTTATTTTGAAAAATCTTCCCTTAAGGGTGGTAAAATAGGGGATGAAAGTTTTAATGGGAATTTTTAATTTATATTATTGTTATTATCAACTTGAAATTTGGTAGGTAGGTTCATTCTAGGCATTCTAGCCTAGAAAAGATTTCACGAAAATCCTCCCCTAAGGGGGTAAAATGGGGGTAGGAAGGTTATATTTTTGAAGTTATGTTGTGTTTAGTTCAAGTGCTTAGTGAAAGTGTTTAGTGCCAGTATTTAATGCCAGTGTTTAGTGCAAGTGTTTAGTGAAAGTGTTTAGTGCCAGTGTTTAGTGCAAGTGTTTAGTGCAAGTGTTTAGTGCAAGTGTTTAGTGTAAGTGTTTAGTTCAAGTGTTTAGTGCCAGTGTTTAGTGCAAGTGATTAGTGCCAGTGTTTAGTGCAAGTGATAATGCACGTGTTTAGTGCCGGTGTTTAGTTCAAGTCCAGTATTTAGTGCAAGTGATAGTACCAGTGTTTAGTTCAAGTGTTTAGTGCAAGTGTTTAGTTCAAGTGTTTAGTGCAAGTGATTAGTGCCAGTGTTTAGTGCCAGTGATAGTGCAAGTGTTTAGTGCCAGTGTTTAGTTCAAGTGATTAGTGCCAGTATTTAGTGCAAATGATAGTGCCAGTGTTTAGTTCAAGTGTTTAGTGCAAGTGATAGTGCAAGTATTTAGTGCCAGTGCTTAGTGTCAGTGTTTAGTGCAAGTGTTTAGTGCCAGTGTTTAGTGCAACTGATAGTGCAAGTGTTTAGTGCCAGTGTTAGTTCAAGTTATTAGTGTCAGTATTTAGTGCAAGTGATAGTGCAAGTGTTTAGTGCAAGTGTTTAGTGTAAGTGTTTAGTTCAAGTGTTTAGTGCCAGTGTTTAGTGCAAGTGATTAGTGCCAGTGTTTAGTGCAAGTGATAATGCACGTGTTTAGTGCCGGTGTTTAGTTCAAGTCCAGTATTTAGTGCAAGTGATAGTACCAGTGTTTAGTTCAAGTGTTTAGTGCAAGTGTTTAGTTCAAGTGTTTAGTGCAAGTGATTAGTGCCAGTGTTTAGTGCCAGTGATAGTGCAAGTGTTTAGTGCCAGTGTTTAGTTCAAGTGATTAGTGCCAGTATTTAGTGCAAATGATAGTGCCAGTGTTTAGTTCAAGTGTTTAGTGCAAGTGATAGTGCAAGTATTTAGTGCCAGTGCTTAGTGTCAGTGTTTAGTGCAAGTGTTTAGTGCCAGTGTTTAGTGCAACTGATAGTGCAAGTGTTTAGTGCCAGTGTTAGTTCAAGTTATTAGTGTCAGTATTTAGTGCAAGTGATAGTGCAAGTGTTTAGTACAAGTGATAGTGCAAGTATTTAGTGTCAGTGTTTAGTGCAAGTGATAGTGCAAGTATTTAGTGCCAGTGCTTAGTGCCAGTGTTTAGTGCAAGTGTTTAGTGCCAGTGTTTAGTGCAACTGATAGTGCAAGTGTTTAGCGCCAGTGTTAGTTCAAGTTATTAGTGTCAGTATTTAGTGCAAGTGATAGTGCAAGTGTTTAGTGCAAGTGATAGTGCAAGTGTTTAGTGCCAGTGTTTAGTGCAATGATAGTGCAAGTGATTAGTGCCAGTGTTTAGTGCCAGTGATAGTGCAAGTGTTTAGTGCCAGTGTTTAGTTCAAGTGATTAGTGCCAGTATTTAGTGCAAATGATAGTGCCAGTGTTTAGTTCAAGTGTTTAGTGCAAGTGATAGTGCAAGTATTTAGTGCCAGTGCTTAGTGTCAGTGTTTAGTGCAAGTGTTTAGTGCCAGTGTTTAGTGCAACTGATAGTGCAAGTGTTTAGTGCCAGTGTTAGTTCAAGTTATTAGTGTCAGTATTTAGTGCAAGTGATAGTGCAAGTGTTTAGTACAAGTGATAGTGCAAGTATTTAGTGTCAGTGTTTAGTGCAAGTGATAGTGCAAGTATTTAGTGCCAGTGCTTAGTGCCAGTGTTTAGTGCAAGTGTTTAGTGCCAGTGTTTAGTGCAACTGATAGTGCAAGTGTTTAGCGCCAGTGTTAGTTCAAGTTATTAGTGTCAGTATTTAGTGCAAGTGATAGTGCAAGTGTTTAGTGCAAGTGATAGTGCAAGTGTTTAGTGCCAGTGTTTAGTGCAATGATAGTGCAAGTGTTTAGTGCCAGTGTTTAGTACAAGTGTTTAGTGCAAGTGATAGTGCAAGTGTTTAGTGCCAGTGTTTAGTGCAAGTGTTTAGTGAAAGTATTTAGGTTCAGTATTTAGTGCAACTTATAAGTAAGTGTTTAGTTCAAGTGTTTAGTGCCAGTGTTTAGTGCAAGTGATAGTGCAAGTGCTTAGTGTAAGTGCAAGTGTTTAGTGTAAGTGTTCAGTTTAAGTGCTTAGTGCAAGTGTTTAGTGCCAGTGTTTAGTGCAAGTGTTTAGGTTCAATATTTAGTGCATGTGTAAGTGTTAAGTGTCAGTGTTTAGTGCCAGTTTTAAGTTACTTTGCTGTAATAATTCCAGGTACGTTAGCCATTAATGTATCACACTTATTATAAAGGTGAAAGTTTGTGTGTGTCTGTATGTTGGCTGAAATTTTGAATGGAGCTACATTATGCCCTGGTACACATAGGCTACTTTTTATCCCGGAAAAGTATTCCTGTGGGACTAAAATAGATATAGACTTCCAAAAACGCGATAAATGGCGCTGACTTTTCTTAGGTAAATCACGCTCACATAGCACATTATTACAATAGTTGCATGCAACTCTTGTCATACGCATACAGATGCACTTTTTATCCTGGAAAAATCCACAGTTCCCATGGAATTTTGAAAAACCGAAATTTATAGCTACAGCTATAGGTAGATTAGGCTATAGCAAACTTCCTTGAAAGTAGCGGGAAGGGGAACCGGAAATCCACGATTCCCTCGGGATTTGTGAAAAACCGAAATTCACGCGGGCGAAGCCGCGGGCAGAAGCTAGTATACATATAAATGCTATTTACATATAAAAAGAATTTTACTTTAGGTTCCTACTAAAGAAGTAGGTATGTATAATCAAAAAACATTTTCTTTCATGAATACTTGCACGTTGCTAAAACATTTTCGTTCAAAACCTTGACCGCTAATAGTTCCGAGAAATAGAAATTGTCAAACTGCCGAAATAAATATCATACGCCAAGAGCAAGAAAACCAATAGAAATTGTATTAAAGTACTGCCAGAGAGTAGAGACTAGAGAGGAACATAATGTATAAGGTAGATATAACAAGTTTGGTATTCGCGCTATTGAAAATGTTGGCGATCTGTATTTTGAACCTTGACCTTTAAAAATCTTAAGAATCATCTCCAAAACATTATATCAGATGAAAAAAAAAAAAACACTTTCTCGTTTACTCTATTGTGATAGCTAGAAATTGGATCAAGGCACCGAAAGAAACATATAACTTGGCAGGCTATACGCGTTACTAAAATGTTGGTAATTCCAACCTTGGCCTCCAAAAATCAGAAAACGAGCCAAAATGCGAACTGCAGTAAAAGTACACACAGTGTATTTTGGCAAGGAGTTTGAAGGCCAATAACATCAAGCTCCTAGTCTGCTAGATTATAATGTGTCTTCGCTGCAGTCGGGCCTATCTATACATATAAATAAAATTGATAAAATTGAAGTGTCCCTCTGTATTTTCGAAGTAACTGCCTCTATTAAGTTCATATTTGTGATTAACGATGACATAAATAACCCAAAACATGTGTTTCAAATTTTTGTGTCTGTCTGTTTATCCAATATAATCTTCGAAAAAGCTGAACTTATTCTGACAGGCAGGTAGAGAAACAAGGAGTGATTCAGGCTACTTTTTATTCCGTAAATAATATAGATTAAAAATTCTAAAAACTGGAACTGCATTCCGAACCTGTGGTAGATTCAGTTGACGATTCAAAAGTACTTGTAAAAGTTTATTTGAATAAAAAACTTTTCTATTCTATTCTATTCTATTCCTGCGAAAAAAAAAACAACATCTCGGTTCTTCGAATTATATAATGTATCCTGAGGACATTACTAAAGAAAAAAATGAGAAACTGATTCTAAATATAACAATATTGTTTATAAAAATAAAATGAGTAGGTAATACTGCTAATAATATGAGCTATCCAGTTTTTCCCTTATTCGGATACTCTCAAAGGTTGTCTGGAGGAGAAAGTTCTCAGCGATAACACCGCGTTTTGCAAGTTACTTATTCTTAATAAGTTTATTTTCTTTATTATACTCTTTCATCGATGTACTCTTTAAGTATTATAAAACTTACTGTAGGTATATGAAAAAGATTTAAGTATACAACGTTAGTTTTACTTTGCGCAAAAACCGAAACACGTGTCAAATATTTTTACATTAAGAATATTTATACAAAATTTCAAAAAAATATAATGAAAAGTAACGAAGTTATAAGCTTGTTATGTTGCGTCGTTGTCCTCGAAAAAAATGGTCACCGCAAGCCGTCGCCACAGCGACTTGCGATCGACGCGAGTTGAATGACCGCCGCTGTGTGCCGACCGTCAGCTGATGCGCGGTAAATCATTGTGTCTAAGCTTGTAGGATTTCAAAATATTTTTGGACAAAAATATAACACTATATAAAAATGGTTGGATTCGATTTTGTTACTGATTTTGAACAAACTACTTTCAGGTTTTGCGTAAAGTAAAACTAACGTTGTATATTGTCATTATTAGATTCTTTCACTCTCATAAACCGATAAGTAGTACATGAGACTTTAATTCGTCTCCAAGTATTTTCTAGCGTCCTTAGACATCGCGGCCTTCTAATACGAGAGAGGGACTTAGAGCTTAGACCCGTCGCGCTGCTCAAGTGCGGCTTGGCGCACTTTAACACCGTTGTCACATGAAAGTGTAATAATCGGGACTGATGGCCTAACCTGGTCTACGAGGCTTCGCCAACCTCTAACTCCGCGTTGGCATTGAGAATTTCTTGACAATTTTTTTTCCCGATCCGGGAATCGAACCCAGGACCTCTTAGTCGAACACGCAACCGCTAGACTAACGAGGCAGTTAATGTATAATGTATAATCATTTCCAGATTATTGATAGAGAGTATAGCGTGGCGTTCATCTCGTTTGTAGCACAAGGTCGGAACTTGGAGATGTTCCAAATAGAGGCAATATAGCCTCATTTCGGGGTGTACTGGGAATTAGGCTAATCAAAGATATTACGCTCCCATTGATTTATCTGGCTCGAGCCGAGACGTAGTGGAATAATAACATTAGGTATATTGCTTGTTCGACAAAGTTTTGATAGACTCTCGGCCTATCAAAACTTTCTCGAGGGTAGTACGAGTTAGCACATTGTGACAACGTTGGTCGAGTTCGAGTATCGAAACCAAAGAATTCCAATCGAAACACAATAACGTCAAAGTATAATGTACAGAAAGTGGCTTGTTTTTATAATGTTCGAGTTCGTCCATATATTTACAGCCTTCTTACCAACATTTTATTTACAAGTATAAATTAAAAATTTATAAACCCCCGACATTCACTATTTTGTGGTGGCGGCCATCTTGTATTTGCATAGTGCTATTCTACTAGTCAAGCCCTTTCATTTGATACCCATATTAAGGGAGTTGTGAAAAAATACGTAATCCGCCATTTTGTAGCGGCGGCCATCTTGGTTCGATTTTCATCAACCATAGCTAACAACACTCTCGACTAATTCACCTTTAGAACAAAAAAAACCGCATTCAAATCGGTTCACCCGTTTGAGCGCTACAGGGGAACATACAGACACACACAGACACACACACACACACACACACACACACACACACACACACACAGACACGTCAAACTTATAACACCCCGTCGTTTTTGCGTCAGGGGTTAAAAACCGTGCATTATGTAGGCATCTACTTAACCGTTATCCTTTCCTATTCTAACATGATCATAACAAAATCGCCACATTACGAGTAATTAGACTAATGGCGCGCTTTCTGCAAGTATGTTAACAAGATGCCTCTTATGTAACCTAGCCTTATAACCCAGTACGCCACAGAGCATTTGGTGCGTGAACTGTGAATGAAAAGTTTTGCCGGCAAAGTCATGCGTGCAGTCAGAAAAGTTCTTATTTCATGATTGTAAGAGTGATAATCGTTTGGTGTAGAGTATTGATAACTTTGTCGCGCGAATTAGTCTCATTCATCCATTGGGCGGAGATAGTTACGAGTTAGGGACCTTTCAGACAGACCGGCGCGGAGAGCGTCGGAGAGCATTTTTTTTTTCACACAGACCGGCCGTTCAAATTTGCTCTGCTCTCCGCGCCGGTCTGTGTGAACGGACACGCGGATGCGCTCGGAGCCGAGCGTACGCTCTTGGGCCGGACGGCAGAGCATATTCGGCCTACGGTCGGCTGTGCGAGCATGAAAGAGCACGCGAACGGAGCCGGTCGGATGCTCGAGCGCGAAAGGGCACGGGCATGGAGCAGCCGACCGGCTCGACGAGTAGCCGACCGGCTGCTCTCATATATTTCACACAGAGCGTATTGGGAGCATGCTCGAGCATCCTCTTATCATAAAAGAGTTAACATGTAAAAATAAAGCCTATTTCAATGTCTTAAGATTCTATTTTAAATGCGATTAAAATTTGCTCTGCTCTCCGCGCCGGTCTGTCTGAAAGGTCCCTTAGTATGCTGTGGTTACGTTGGTCTTTATTCATGTACTAGCTTCTGTACGCGTCTGACCCCGAACTAGTGAATGAATTGGCGCATCTCACTGCCTCTGTTGATTACGAGAATCTTACTCATCGCCCTCAAGGATTCGCTTCTGAAACAAAGTGATACGACCTCTGAAGGACTTTCGGAGATTCTAGTGTACTTAAATATACATGTACATGTTCACTTGTACTTATTAAATATACATGATACCTAAACACACTAACAAACATCCACATCCTCATATACATACATGCTCTCACTTGTCTTCACTATTTGTGTGATTGTGTAGTCGAGTTATTGATTTCCAAGATCCAGACTACTGTATTCAATACCACTGAACTTGCTTTTTAGCAAAAAATGTGAGTAGGACAGATTTATTCACTATTTTGTACCAAGAAAGAGTATGAACAATACGTAAAGACAAGATATCGACAGAAACAAAGACGTAAACAAGAGAGAGGCCTGTGCCGAGCGGTGGGATGTAAAAGCCTGTAGTGTTAGTAAGAACAATATCTACTAAATGATACTCTTTTAAAAATAAACTATGAGAATTACAAACGAGAGTTCAATATTGATTCACACAGTACATAGCCCGGTCGCGTCACTGCGTAAATACTACAGAGCTGTTCTGAAGCATTGGACATTCGATCGTGGTGTGAAAAAACACAACCCCCCCCCCCCCCCATAATCCCATAAGTGCAATGCGCTACAATCCGATTACGTGCGAACGAAGTGGCATCCATTAAACCCACCGCAACACACCTATAAGTTTAAATTGGTTATTTAAAAGCATTGAATTATTTTACGTAATTTTAAAACGAAAATGAAAATCCGCAGTGACGTTATTTAAAATTTTCGATCATCGAAAAAAATTTGTGTCGACAATTTTATAAACTCTTAATTTACCTATACGATGTTCGATCAATAATAATGTACTAGATATACTGTAGACCGTGAAAAATTAGTTCTCACCACGTCTCGCGTTAAATCATGTATAATAATTAAATAGGTAAGTATATCTGACTTAAATTACTTAACTTTACGTAAGAGTAAAGTTTTTTTATTTAAACTAAAACGGTTCGATTGCTCCAGCATTGGCCGGTCATTTGTCTGTTCGGCGCCATCGTGTCTCGACTTTAACAATAGGTACATTATTATGAACCAAATAATTTGGTTTATTATATAAATTTGGTCCAAATTGTCTATATGTATACAGAAAATAAAGTTTGGGGATAGTATGGATATGTTAAAGTTTAATACAGTTAACACACGCAGATATTAAGCATACATAACGCTGCGGTATGTTGCTCTCTGTGCTCTCTTAAATCAATGCATATTGCGTAATCATGTAAACATGCAGAAGAGGGAATGTGACAATCTTGATCCTAATATAATCGCGTAAGCGCAGAAAATGGAGTGCGTTAAAGGAGGATGGGCAAAGTGGTCTACCTACTCAACACAAATGAAACCTATTTCAATGAAAAGCTTATTTTTATTACTTAATTTTATTATATGGAAGCAAAGCTGTAAGTCTTGGGGTTCAAGAGATTTTCGAGAAAAACATAATGCAGCCCCTTACGTTATTTTCTGTTTTATGACCGCAAGATATAGAAGTATTAGGCTATGAAGGACATAATATGCCACCTAGTAACTGTAGGAATAGTTCGCAGCTTTCTAACGATCAAGATAATAATCACACGAGTAGATAGGTACAGAGGGGAAGCTTCTACAAGCGGCCCGCTGTAGGTACACGCACACATATGCGCACGTTTGTCATCAAACTGACACCGAACCGTTGGTAAGTGTTTGTGTGAGTGTACCTACAGCGAGCCGTTTGTATGAAGCTTTCCCTCTGTACCTATCTACTTGTGTGCTAATAATCTCGACTTATTACTATTATTAGTTATGTTGGGCCCGACATTAGGCCGGTTTTGTGCCCCCTGCTGCCAACTTGACCAATGTATTTAATTCTAGACGCTACGCCACCACCACCTACAGCCTTTTAACGTCCCACTGCTGAGCACAGGCCTCCTCTCTCATAGGAGAGGGATTTAGAGCTTAAACCCGCCACGCTGCTCCAATGTAAGTTGGTGGGCTTTAACGATTATTGTCACATGATAGTAATAATAACCGGGGCCGACTGCCTAACGTGCTCTCTGAGGCACGGGGGTGAAACAGCGCCAACTACCAACTCCGAGCTGGCACTGAGAATTTCTTGACAGGAAAACCCAATACCTAACAATTATTTGCCTGACCCGGGAATCGAACCCGGGACCTCGTGATCTGCAGTCGATTATGCTAACCATTAGACCTAAGAGGCAGTTTAACGTAGAACGCTACCCACTATTAATTAAATTCATAGTAGAATTACTAATATAGAGTAATTTTAAAACATTTATTTTTTTGTGAATTTTGAAAAACTCCCATATATTTTGGCATAAACGCTATACGTAATTTGATTAACTACTTATTAGCTTCTTATTTCCATAGAGGGCGTTTGTGTTGATTAGGTAGACCAACGTTCATACATTTTTGCCCATCCTCCTTTCTCTAATCATTAAAATCCGTTTAATGTTGATCCACTTTTATATATTTTAACTGACTTCAACAAAGAAAGAGGTTCTCGATTCGGGGCGTTTTTCTACAGTTTTGTAGTGAAACGAAAAAAAAATTACATTATACAAATTGGTTATCTGTAAAATTATCGTCCGTAAACCGTACGGACGATAATTTTACGTGATTTTGCAGGCGAACATAAAGTTTAGGCACTCGTTGCTGTGCGAGCTAAACTGCACTTTATAGAGACGAATCAAGAGTCGCTGTTTATTTAAATGTATGTGAAGTGAGCCTTCTGTGCCTGTACTATTAAGTATTCTGTGACTGTACACATAGTCACTAAAGACATACAGTGGTATGCCTTCAGGCAGTTTAAATTTGGTGTGCGTCGGTTACGGATCGTCTACGGATCTCTTTATTTCATGTTTAATGCCTCATCCAGACTCTCGCGAGCCGCCTCCTAGAGGCTCTAGGCACGAGTCTTGGCGAGTGGAGGCTGCAGGAGTGCTAGCTATCCAGAATCTCCATCCTCGCTTCCTTTAAATCGCGCACGAAATACCTCGCCTCGCCTCGCTGTCGCTCCGACAGCGAGGCGAGGCGAGGGAAGACGAGCGCACCGTCCTCACTCTCGCACTGACGTTGCCTCGTGGAGAGTTTGGATCGGGCATGAGAAACTCCGAGCACAGCAACAAACATCGTTGGCCCTCTCCACTTCTCAAAGCCGTGTGTCCTCCCATCACTAATGGACTCAGGTGCAGGCATCTCTGGTCAACGTTAGTACGTGCGGGTGTGTCATTAAATTTGTACAAGGCATTGTATTACGTTCAATAAAGGGAGACGTGGTTGCGCACAAACGGCAGTTAAGGAGTTGAGTGATGTTGTCCCGGGCCCACTCTGAATAATGTATGGCACCAATCGAGCTGAAAGCGGTTTATACTTCCCGAAGGGCGGCGGCGGTGCGGCCCTCGCTACGCGCTACCGACCTTGCGCTGGGCACACATTCATTTTTTATTCCAGTTATAATACTTATAGTAATATTTTTTTAACGTTTATCTATTTATCTATTAAATAAATATGCACGTCATCTATGCGTTCATAAATAATTTATCCGATCGTGATGAAATTTTCTTGGGTTCTTCTATGTATGCCTCTGCATGTTTCCTGACCCCAAAAAATCTACATAAAAATTAACGTTTGTCCGCTATGCAACGCATGCCGTTACCGGGGACACTCAGTAAATCATAATGTTACCCATCCCATTTTCAGACGAATAGCAGATAAGAAATACGAGTCACCTGACTGAATCGAAATTGTCGATCGTTCGATCGTGCGCTCGATAGTAAATAAACTCTCACTAATATTTTATGGTTTGCTCTTCAATCACGGCGCATTATAGAGCAACGAATCGACGTGAATTTTTGCGTGAACATAGTTGAGGACCTGAAGAGTGAGTGACATAGACCCGAGAAAACAAACAGTGCCCGCGGGATGGCGTGCTATATTTTCCACGCATTTGTACTTCGACCGCGACCCAAGAGAGCAAGGGATTGATGTGATTTTCTGTATGAATAGTATAATATATGTATGAATATAATATAGTTCTAGATCTCGGGAGCGAGACAGGAAACTTTTTGCCCCGTGAAAACAAAGGGTTCTCGCGGGATTTTCACTGGAAAATCTAAACATACTTTGTATCGAGCGGATGTCCTGAGTGTACACTATACCTTTGCCTACAAAACGTCTAATTCTCATTTCTTGTCTGCGACACGCATTCGTACCGACGACATTACCATAAGCCCACGTAAACCTTATTTACAATGGCGAGCAATATTGTTCATTTGAAAATCAAATTGCGTTATTCTCGGGCTTTATACAGTTCTCAAGAAAATCCTCTTATCATTTACAATCCTGTTTGTTTATCCATGACCTATATTTAAAATAAAGAAATGTAAGTTACCTACCTAAAGACGAAAAGTTACAATAAAATATTAATAAACCTGAATGGTACTTTAAGGGGTACGGATATCTACTATTGAAAAATACTCGGCAAACCTTTCTAAAAAGTACATAGTTAGATTTCGAAAAACTTCGAGTTCGCAGATAAAAGCTTTTATTATTATTATTATACAGGGTGTAATTTTTTAATATGAACGAATAACGATGAATTAATGTGCTGTCGACACATACGCGGTACGCAGTTATATTGACAAGTGACGATTGCCACTAATGACCGGGCCGCTACTTATTATTTTTGACCCCCGACGCAAAAACGACGGGGTGTTATAAGTTTGACGCTTGCAACCGCCGAGTTTCTTACTGGTTCTTCTCGGTTGGAACGGCATTCCGAACCAGTGGTAGATTCAATTGACGATTCAAAAGTACTTGTAAAAGTTTATTTGAATCTTTTACAAGTACTTTTTTCTGTTCTATTCTGACGTGTATGTGTGTGTGTGTGTGTGTGTGTGTGTGTGTGTGTGTATGTATGTGTGTGTGTCTGTCTGTTCCCCTGTGGCGCTCAAACGGGTGGACCGATTTGAATGCGGTTTTTTTTTTGTTTGAAAGGTGAATTAGTCGAGAGTGTTGTTAGCTATGTTTGAAGAAAATCGGTCCAAGATGGCCGCCGTTACAAAATGGCGGATTATACATTTTTTCACAACTCCCTTAATATGGGTATTAAATGAAAGGGCTTGACTAGTAGAATATCACTATTGCAAATCCAAGATGGCCGCTGCCACAAAATGGCGAATGTTGGGGGTTTTTTAAATTTTTAATTTATACTTGTTCCAATATTTATTATTTTCTAATATTTTTTAAAATAATTTAAATCCATTAAGAAATGACTTTATAAAGGTTTCTGTGTTACCTATGGTTTTTTGCTTCTTACTAGTAACAACACAACATCCTGTATAGTGGACGGGCAACCTGAGATTTGGGTTGACATTTCATTATCCAATGTATCGCAAGAAACACAAATTAAGGGAAGAAAAGAACAGTAAGGCTGCAAAGAAATTGGAATGATAAACATCTAGGATGGATTGGCAACATCTGGGGACGCGTCATTAGGTACGTGTTAGGTACAAATAATGGTAACATAAAAAATAATATAGTAAGTAATGAAAAATAAATAAAAAGTTGTGTATATTTTTATAATTACATTTTTAGAATATAAACGCACGAGAAAATTGTCTCGAGCATTTTTGTCAGTTCTTTGAATAGCGATTATGTTAACTAAATAAAAAACACATTGATATTATCAGGTCGTGCCCTAATATGGAAACCACATTTAATCATTAAGACCAGAGACAAATCTAACGGAAAAACGCCAACTGAATTCGGCGCGCAGACGTTCTCTACGGCATTTCGTTCGCGAAGATATAATGCGACTCTGACATTTAAATATTTTAACACCTATGTTCCACTACTGGGCACAAGTCAAAAGGCCGAAAGGTACGAAATAACATACCTTTTAACTGAGGTTGATGATTTAAGTACAAGAGAAATGCGACGATTACCTGAAAAAAAAAAATTATCGTTAATTCGCAATACGTTGCGCCGAAGAACTTATATGACTAAGAAGTAAGAGCCCCGGACGGGTTCGAAACTGGTCGGGCATACACCGACAAAACCAGACGTGAGCAATGCAGTGTTCTATATTTTTTTAAAATAATTTTTATCAAATAAGCCAAGTTTAAGTTGTTATTGATCATTACAAGACGCTGTGCCTAGGCTCTATTCGTGTGGCTTAGTTTGGGCCAACGAGGTATGCTTAGTACCTACGAGCCATCTCAGAATTATGTTATTCAAATACTTTGTCAAATATCCTGGCACGTCGTGAACTGTTGTTAAAATTAATTAACATAATATTTATAGCTATTCCTGTTGACATGTTTCGAACATTTTGTCACATACCATATTACGTCATGCATGCCAACTTTGACGAACGGTGATATTACTTAAAAACTAAGTAGAACCCTTAGCAGTGTAACGGAGAGCGCTCACGGAGCGGTTTGGAATCGCGCCCGCCGCGGCTGCGGGAGAGAGGTTAGAGAGAGCGCGCTCACGAGCCCGCTTGTTTTTGCGGGACCGCAGCCGCCGCGGCTGCGGGCGTCGCCCGCCGAGTTGGCGGGCGACGCCCGCAAGACCGGCGGTTATAGTTATATATGAAGAGCTGGTGAACAAAATGTTATATTTTTTAATCCGATGGTCTTTGGCTTGCTGAATAAGAATATCAACTTAATTTTACTTAAAACGGCCCGCAACTGTATCAAAATTGCATCCGTAGGTCGTGGTTTCGATCATAACGGCATAATTACAATAAAGTTTCGAAAGATTTGAATAATCGAGCACGTTTTCGTTCAAAATGGATTAATTTCCATACTTTGTAAGATGTCAATCAAAATGATTATTTCTTTTTCAGAAGAAAAATTTGTTTTTTTTTTTACTAAGAATTTTTTTTTAATTAAAAAGTTTATCATTTAAAAACTTTATTCACTAATAAAGTTTTTAAACAATTTATGTTGAAATTGGCCTAATCATCATCATCATCATGATCAACCCATTACCGGCTCACTACAGAGCACGGGTCTCCTCTCAGTGTGAGAAGGGTTTTGGCCATAGTCTACCACGCTGGCCAAGCGGATTGGCAGACTTCACACACCTTTGAGAACGTTATGGAGAACTCTCAGGCATGCAGGTTTCCTCACGATGTTTTCCTTCACCGTTAAAGCAAGTGATATTTAAATACTTAAAACGCACATAACTCCGAAAAGTTAGAGGTGCGTGCCCCGGGATCGAACCCACGACCTCCGATTAGAAGTCGGTCGTCCTAACCACTAGGCTATCACAGCTTCTTAGGCAGAAATTGGCCTAAACTAACTTACAAATGTCAGACTGACTTACAAATGATAGATTATTGTTGAAAATTAATTAGAATTTTTAGAAATGGTTTACGAATTATTAATTTCATAATTGAAATAGGTTAGAATTAACTGACATTTGATTCATTCAGTGGCGCCGAACCGCCATCTTGAATTATTGGTATAAATACGGGTAATTCGAAGCCATGAATTGAGTCTCCTCCAAAGACTCAACCGACTATTAGATGCTTCAGCGTCTAGGTCGTGATATTTGATTGAGGGCTGCGATAGCAATCACACCCTCATCGAATAAATGCTGCCATTTTGGACTTGGCTGAGTGTAATTAATTAATTAGTATAAAATATATTTGAAAATAGATCTCAGTTAAACTAATCTCTGAGTTGATATAAATTGAGTTATGTGCGGGTGATAAACGCAGATATTTTAATAATAGTTTGATTTAGTTTTAATATTAATTGATACTTAGTCTGCTTCTGGAGTTGTGTTTACACAAACAAGTTATTGCTTGCAATATTAATTAATTATTGCTTCCGTTATATGAGATAGCAAACTGAATTTAACATATTATTATGTTCAATAAAGTCACAAACTACATATGGGTAAATAAAAATCCACGCCAAAGCTCACTGTAACCTGAATCAATACAGGCCATGCCTCTTCAAACTTTTAAAGTAAAACTAAAGAACTGGCTCATGGAGAAATGTTTTTACAATTTAAAAGAATATAGGTATGACATAAATTCTATTTATTGCAATTAATTTTATATTTATATCTTTAGAACGTTGACATGTATGCTACTTACGTCATTTTGTTTAGTCTCAAAATCAATAATTCAATTTGCACACTAATTTATTAGTTAAATGTGTTGGAAGACAATAAGCTTTAAGATCCATAATATTTGTACCACATTTTTGCAAATAAAGACTCTTACTCTTTAGTTTGATGCAACTATACCGTTTTGTTCGTCAGCTCCTATAAGAAAAATGCGATCGCGCCCGCCAAAAACCGCAGAGCTTGCGGGCGACGCCCGCAAAGCTTGCGGGCGCCCGCTGCCCGCCGGTTCTGCGGGAGCCGCGAGCAACCGCCAACTCTGCGGGAGTAAATCGCGTCGTGAGTTTTGCACTCGACATTTGTATGAATTTCGAGTATTGCGGGCCCGCAACCGCGGCGGGCGCGGGTGCGAACCGCTCCGTGAGCGCTCTCTCTAAGAGTTGTATGTAAAATGTGAAGGCAATTTCTAACCAAGCAATTCCCAATAGAGTCCCAATAGTCTATAAGTACCACATACGGCGCGGGTGGAAATAACAGTAAAATAGCGCAGCAAGTCTTAATAAAGAAGTACGACCGTTCCACGTGGATTAATTAGCTGTATAGGGGCACTTGTGCAGGGTTTTACGAGGCCTCTAGTGGCTAGCTCTGAAAGCGTTCGCGAGGAGTTTGTGGCACTATAAAACCTTCACGAGCCGCAGTAAACACATGCGGGCTATACTCAGAGTTTAAGCTCGAGATAGGCGCCCTCGATATAGTCTAAGAGCTACAGAACGAATGAGTAAGTAATTTAAAGCAATAAAAAATGGATTTAAGTTACATGCCTAGTGCATTATGTTGCCGGTCATATTTTTATCCCCGGACGCAAAAACGACGGGGTGTTATAAGTTTTACGTGTCTGTGTGTGTGTGTGTCTGTCTGTTCCCCTGTAGCGCTCAAACGGGTGAACCGATTTAATTTTTTTTTGTTTGAAAGGTCGAGAGTGTTGTTAGCTATGTTTGATGAAAATCGATCCAAAATGGCCGCCGCTACAAAATGGCGGATTACATATTTTTTCACAACTCCCTTTATATGGGTATCAAATGAAAGGGCTTGACTTACTAGTCAAATTCTACTGAATAGCATTATACAAATCCAAGTAACTATAATACAAATTAAGAAAGTGTTTTTTCCATGTACAAACTACTTAGTTAGGGGAAATGTCACAGGACAGTAGCGCAGCCAGTCTTGTCTTCAGCAAGGTCGAGTCTTGAAACATTCTAAATACCCGCCTAACAGCTCGAAAGGGCGTCTCTGCTTGTCGGTGACAGCCGGTATTTCATTCATCACGAAGTCGAACCAATAAAGAAGACAGAATCACAGAATGTCTGTCATTATCCAACTGAAGCTGTTTTTATACGTTTGTGCTATTCGAAGTTCGAACATACTAAATAGCGCTGAACATTGTGTGTGAGTTACGGCAGCGTTTAAGGGTGGACAAAGGGAAACGAAGATATTGTACTAATTATTTTATTCTATCTTATCTAACAAGGAGACGGCAAGGGTGGCAAGGGTGTGGGGTCCTCAAATCAAACGGAGGTTCCGCGTATAGTTAGCACTCAGCAAGTGTAGGTATTCATATACTCAAATCCTAGAGCACACTACTTAGCCATTGCCGAGAAAAAAAATCCTAAAGTTTGAAAAAAAATATCTGTTCACAAATTAATATCTATTCACATTTCTCGTCTTTTATAAGTTCTAATCGTTAAAAAGTTAAAAATTATTAAATTCGCGATTCAATAATGTTCAAAAGAAATGGTTTATGACGATTTATTAGATTTTAATACAAAAACTATTTTTTTTTCAAACTTCAGGATTTTTTTTCTCGGCAATGGTTAAGTAGTGCGATCTAGGGTTAGAGTATATGAATACACTCACTGAGTGCTAACTACACGCGGAACCTCCGTTAGATTTGAGGACCCCACACCCATGCCGTCTCCTTGTAAGTTACAATATTATCACTTGTATGCTAAAATACTTAATGCCTTTCTTATTAACTAAATCCCTAGTTTTATATCGATTCCCCCTCTACCATCTCACGGTAGTTAGCGACTGTGATCACGTATAGAAGCGAACGGAAACCTTGGTGCTGTGATGCTGTGCTGTGCTGTGTCGGGAAATTTCCACACGCACTACGTGTGTTGGACATACTAACTCCCCTGACAGTGCCTAGGTTTTTATGAGTGTACCGTTGTGAGTGCGTTGTGAGTGCGTCTACTTGATAGCTAAACATGGTAGAAGCACGGCTGTCGACTTTACTTGAATAGCAGGCCGTGTTCTGTCTTTCAGCACTTCTTTAACGCACCAGTTTTAACCCGTAGACCGTAGAGTGTTTAACATCTATTTGTATCGTTTTGAATATATTATTCAACAACTCCTCGACTACATATAAACGAAAGGCTCCCTTAAAAATTTGGATGCTTCTTTGTTGCGGAGAGCGTTACCATCACGGCGGCCTCGCAGTTTTATAGCCGATAATATTTATGATCTCGATAACGCGTAAGAATTTAGCGCGGAATATTTTACCCTCATGTGTGGTTTTGTTACTACAATGTAGAATGTATGTCGACTCGAAATATTTAAGCTCTTTTGGTAAAATACTTACTTTACAACTGCTGGTTACAACTGTACAATAGGTCAAAAAGTGCTCGAATAAAATCGGTGGTAGGTACTAAAGATTCAGTCAACACCGCGGGGTGTAGTAGTTTGAAAATAATTTCAAGGCAAAATTAAAGGCCTACACTACAACTAAGCAGCCACCCCTCAGCCACCTCGAGCGGTGTAAAATAAAATATTAAGGTGGATATTTTTAAAACTTGCAAAATTGTTTTAAACGAGTTTTGTTTATTCTGAAAAATGCTAAAACATATTTTTCGCCTTACCGGGGATGAGAAATAATAAAGGCATTGTATTCCGTTAGGTATGAAACACACAAAACGCGCGACGGAAAGTACACAACAAGATGACATAGAGCAAGTGTGTACATGCGTGTACGGTTTGTGATTCAACGTTTATGATACACAAAGCGCACGACGCGCGTCATGCCACTGCAACACTACGGCTTCTAAGCAATGTGAACACTTTCATACAGCTCCCATATCACTTTCCCTGAAAGAAATTTCCTGATGGTTCTTCTGATTTTTCTCCTCACAAAGTTGTTTTTTTCCTTATTACCTACAGAATCGGTAAACTGCGTTATCCCTACCGTAATCGGGAACGGATATGTTCTCCTTTTTGAAAGGAGAAAGTCAGAATGAACGTTGGGAAATTTCTCTCAGTTACTTTTAGGGATACAGTATGTATTTTCTTGTGCAGAAATATAGCATCAATAGTGACTTAAGTGCTTTTACTAACCTGTTTACAGAAGAGTTTAAATCTTTTATTGAAACATAAGGGCAGTAATATAATGTTAGCTTCTATTATAGGGAAGTTGTTAGTTTTACTAAAATTTGCCAATCATAATGGATGTTTTTGTAGAATAATTACCTATTGTTCAGACCTCCGTATGTTTGCTAGTTGTCAAACGGTTTGGGTTTTTGTATTTATTTATAGTATGTCGTGATTTGTTATTGTTTTATTTTAAGTCGTGATTGTATATAGCATTGAGAACGTTATAATATCGCATTAAAAAATATTCGCATATATATAACGCATATTATACAATTTAAGATTATATAAATGATAAAAAAGCGTGGATTTGACTCGTTCCAGCAATGCGCGAGACAGCAATTCAATCATGTACTTAACATAAAATTGTTATATTGATATATATATATATATATATTGAAGAGCAACCGCCGAGTTTCTTACTGGTTCTTCTCGGTTGGAATGGCATTCCGAACCGAAACGTGGTAGATTCAATTGACTATTCAAAAGTACTTGTAAAAGTTTATTTGAATAAAAAACGATTCTATTCTATTCTATTCATCCGTTATAATGTGTCTGTTGTATTCCATAAGGCAAGATAATTATAATTTGGGTTGAGAAGAGACAGGCGTGTCCATGTCTGATAAAATTTCCTAAAGAAATAAGATTATAATTAAAAATAAAAAACTTTTTGGACTCGCATCGGACAGTTTCCAGTCGCACCGCACTGCCCTGACGCTTTGTCTGTGTTTCAGGCTTTAAATAACGGAGGCAAGCGGACGAAAAAAGGTTTATTTGCGCGGATTTCAGAAGTTTCACCGCTGAAGTTATAACAATTCTTTCTTATCTTCCATCCAACTTGTAAAAGGACTTTTTGAAAAGTTTTTAAGTTACCTGCGTTGCCAACTTGTTCAAGTGAGATGCTGAGATGGGCGATGAATATGGTTTTGCCGTGGAGAAATCGTATCGAAAGTTATTATTGCTCAATCGAAGTGTCAGGTACCTATTATAAAACTTTTATAATACGATTGAAAAAACAATCCTATTATTTTCAGGTTTTCATAAATAAACTTCAGCGTCTTTTTTAGCAACTCACTTAAACAAAAAAAAAACTTTCAAAGTACTTACAATATTTTATTTATAGCATTCCATAGCCTATGTAGGTATAAATATTAAATAAGTACGTATGTTTTTATAATAACGCGCAATAATGTTTTATAAGTCATTTGCGCGACTTTTTCACCATGTTTTATGCCTCTACCTAACCTAACCTAACCTAACTACTAGTAGGTACTTACCTACTCTTTTATAAATATATATTTTTTGTTTAAAGTATCTTTTTCGTGGTGTTACCGCCATCGGTATAATATTGGACATCATTTTTGCATCTTCAATTCATTATTTACTATCATTTAATATATTAGGGCAAGTCAAAATGAACTTGACGTTGAAATAATAAAGGATCGTAAAATTCAAGAAATTCAAACGACTTTTCAACGAAGAAGCATGAAAATGCAAATGTTATCTTTACATTACACGCATAGCGACGTTCTGTCAATGTTGCTTTGATCGGGCAGTCGTGAAATTACCTACCTGTGCGCATTGCGCATTGAGTTAAACACCATAGAGGTGCAGTCTTCTCATAATATCCATAAAACGCACCCGCCTCATGATACGAGTAACAAAGACGTAAGCTTGGAATTAATTGTAAATATCATGCCTGATGTAAAGCAATGATGAGGTCGACGACGGAGCCTTTTCACTCTTGCCTCGAAGTTATACTCGTGGCAGGAAACACGGACGCTGTAAGAGTGTACCACCATCCATAACTGCTACTTAGTAGCTCATATATAAGAAACGTTTAACGAAAATATTTTGTGCGACGTCAACCACATAATGATGCCAACGCTCACGCCTTCTTTAGTTCTTTGGTAGACGTTGGCGGAGGTTGTAAACATTTATAACTAAACATATTCTTTTACTCTTGTTATATTACTGTAAAAGTAATATAACTACAAAAATATGTCCAGCTACACCCGACAGGTTGTTCACGAGACAGGTTAAGGCAGTTTTGCGGAATATTACCGCCTCTCGAGTATCGCATCTCTCTGTGCATCATCCACGTAAATATGCTTGCCAATTGTGAGACGCGATGGAATTGGGTCTGCGAAATTATGTTGATGATAAGAAACGAAAGTCAACACGGGTTATCTTGGATCACATTGTTGATGTTTGTACATGTTTTTTTAAAGTTAAATTAGATGATGACGTTGTGCAGAAGTCCATAATAATATTTCGAAAAATTTGGAATTTACTACATCGGAAAATTGTTCTATATATCTCTAAATGTAGAGGAAACCGGAAAACTGGAACATCTCAACTTTTATTAATAACTAGATGATGCCCACGGCTTCGCCCGTGTGGATTTAGGTTTTTAAAAATCCCGTGGTAACTTTTGATTTTCCAGAACAAAAAGTAGCTTATCTCTAGAAACCCGTCCTCAAAACGGAAAAATCCCGTGGGCTACCCACGATTTCGGAATACAATTCCTTACAGCATCAGGGTCGAGGAGTTGTATATGTACCTACTCGAGTTCATTCAACGATAAAGTCTTTAATTGGTACCCCCAATATCAATTTAAATAACCGAAAGTTTCTAAAACCCATTAGTTTTGGGGATTAGGTCCCCTACAGCATCAGGATTGAGGAGTTGGAATCCAAATTTTTTATAGAACAGGGTTTGAACAGAACAATGTTTCTCTATCTATTAAAAAAAAATTACGCAAATCGGTTCAGAAATCTCGGAGATATCGGTGTACATAGGTAGAAAAACACAACTCCTCCTTTTTTGAAAGTCGGTTAAAAAAGTAGCCTATGTTACTCCCTGGTTAATTCTCTACTTGTATGTGAAGGTCCCGTCAAAATCGGTTCAGCCGTTCCGAAGATTAGCCCGTTCAAACAGACAGACAGACAGACAGACAGACAGACAAAAATTTTAAAAACATATGATTCGGTTATGGTAGCGTTCAAATAACCATATGAGCTTAATATGAGGTAGTTATTTCGATATTACAGACAGACACTTCAATTTTATTTATTAAAGTATAGATGTAGTACAATGGTAAGTAGTACATTTTAACGAGAATCGAGTGAAGGGTCTTCTAATGCTTGCGATTATAACGGTAATTTTACACATGAAACAATACAGATACCCTTTGGTGACAAGACCTCCCCAACATTAATATTCTTCTGGTGGGAATAGGAGGATGTCTTCTGAAAGATGTCGCCAGACCGACGGAACGGCTCAACATGCTGCCATGCTTTGAAAAGTATGTTCTTATAACCGAGCCGAAAATGAGGTATCTCGGGTGGTGAGGGGGTCGCGGGGAGGGCGTGGGGATCGTTCGTAAGCACTGATTAGCTCTTGCGGATCCCTCGTAAGCGCGGATTGGCTCTCCAATCGTATTGTGTCCCGCTCACTCGTACGACGCTGCGCGCTTGAAGGTCACCGCTCGACTTACGTGCCGGGGGTTATACGAATCTCAAGCTGGGCTCACTATTATAAAGACAAAGCATACTATGCGCACACCTGTGACATACCGACACACACACACTGACTACAAATTAAATTTGAAATAATTCCAAATACAACCCAGTACAGCTTGTTGTTTGTAAAAGCCCGCATTGTTGTGTTTAACTATTTCGAACAAAGGTAGTTAGTTTGTGTAGGTATATGTGTACCAGTAAGTGTAGCCATCCGTGCGAATTTCATAGGATTTCATCATTATTTAGGTAAACAATTTTAGAATTAATTTTCTTTTTCACGTACGTCCGTCAGCTTTGAGAATCGTGGTTCTCTCGAGATCATTTTCTTCACGGGGGCTAACATTTCTATTTCTTATAGAGCAAAAGCATTGCGAATGGCAGTACCGACCACTTATTTTATCTAGTCCAACCTTTTCAGTTAGGTCTTTATTTTTACTTGCTTATTTAAAAAATAACGGAAGATCAATTTAAATATTTTAATTGTTCATGTCCCGTTGAACTTAAGGTGACTCTACGTTTACTTCAGAGAAATTTCACCAGAGTTCAGTAGTCTGAGGTGATTGCTAATTAATTTATAACGGGGGAAGCCGCCCGCCGTAAGAAACTTCGATAACAACCTCCAGCCCCCATAATGTTTCATTTTACAATTCAGATGTTTCAAAAGATTTGTTCATTTCTGATTTTGTGTTTGAACCATTCAAATATTGAGATTTAATTTTCTAACTTTGAAATGAGCAACGGAACCTTAACAAACTTGTTCAAAGTTATAACTGACGATCTTGCAAAATTGTTAAAAATAAGTAGGTATTTATTTAATGAGAAAATTGAGTCTTTAGATATTTACGTGTAACGCTAAATTTTTCGTAGTTGATCTTATTACCTAGGACCATAAAACAACAAATTTATATCATAATCCGCGAACGAAATCAATCCTCTAACAAGCTATATTTTAGAAAAAATTAAACCGACTTAGGTCCAGACTATTTATATATATTTATATATTAATTATTTACATATATTAGGTACAGAGTATTTTTCTCGTCACGTCGACTAATGTGAGGGACCCGGGCGCGGGGCGTAGGATGAAAGTGACTTAGGTAAGTTTAATGGCGATACGATGTAAGAAATGAAACCGAAGTTATTGATAGGCAGGCGTTACGATGTAGGAAATTGACGTGAAATTACGTAAAAATATAATATGAGAAAAATTACTTTGCAAGAACGTACATAGGTACTCAAAGTATTGGAGTTTAAGGCTTAGCACACATATGTTATAAGTTAATTGAAATATTTTTTTACGAATATTATTTAGCAACTTTATTCATTAGCATATTTTGTTTAAATACATTGATCGATATTAAATAGTCTAGATCTACCTACTTACAAACAAATAAAACCGAAATGTTTGTCTATGATTTTGAAATACCTCTTGCGAAGCTCAGGATTTCAACGATACCGTGACTCAAACGCATGTTTTTTAAATTTTTTGTCTATTCGTCTGTTTGTATCGGCCGATCTTCGGAACAACTGAACCGAATCAATTTTGACAGGACTTTAAGGGACCTTACCAGATAGACCGGCGCGGAGAGCAGAGCAAATTTTAATCGCATTTAAAATAGAATCTTAAGACATTGAAATAAGATTTATTTTTACATTTTATCTCTTTTATAATAAGAGGATGCTCGAGGATGCTCCCAATACGCTCTGTGTGAAACATTAAGAGCAGCCGCTCGGCTGCTCGTCGAGCCGGTCGGCTGCTCCATGCTCGTGCTCTTTCGCGCTCGAGCATCCGACCGGCTCCGTTCGCGTGCTCTTTCATGCTCGCGCAACCGACCGTAGGCCGAATTGCTCTGCCATCCGGCCCAAGAGCGTACGCTCGGCTCCGAACGCATCCGCGTGTCCGTTCACACAGACCGGCGCGGAGAGCAGAGCAAATTTGAACGGCCGGTCTGTGTGAAAAAAAAAAATGCTCTCCGACGCTCTCCGCGCCGGTCTGTCTGAACGGTCCCTTACTAGCAGATTATACAGGGAGTGATTAAGGTTAATTTTCAGCCCGGGTTAGACTTTGCGTACAAAAGCAAATCCGTTGTTATTAGGGACAATATACATTATACTATAGAAAAAGTCCCTTAGATCTTTCTCTATAATATATAGTGGCCTACATATCTACTTCAGTACAGCGAAATCTCAAGGGTAATATTTTTATTTAATTATACATTGTGTAACTCGCCGCACGTATCTGTACACAAAAGGATAAGCCATTTGTAATAACGTGAGTGAAAAAGGATCTCAGTCGACCACCGCTGCAAAAACAAGGAAAGCCACAAATAAATACTAGGAAAACTCGGAGAAATCTCGACTGTAGCAAAAGAACAATAAAATACATGTAAGCTTTCTATGACCCGTGTAGATATAGGATCTTAAGTCCACCAATGGAATGGAGTGGCGCCAAGGCAAGGCTTTCCACAATAACAACTAAACTCAGCTTTATTTACTTTATAATATGGTTGACAAGTGTACCGCCGCCACAAAATGGTGAATGTCTGGGGTTTTTTAAATTTTTAATTTATACTTGTGTTCTTATTACACAAATAACCGTATATCGAAATTAATAAAGCTGTTTAAACTGTTATTATTAAAAGAGGCCCACTCATTTGCACTGGGCCTTTTATTAAGCCTTAAACACACACGAACGCACATAAACTCCATGGCCGCGGCAGGACGCGTGTAGCATTTGGAATTGGAATACAAGGAAATGTAGGCGGTAGAAGGAGGCAAAATGTAGCGTTTGACGCCCACGACGCAACGGCGCGCGCTTGCAGTGTCAACGTACTTAAATAGTTCTTTGTAATCTTCGATCAATAATGTGCAAGATAGAAAATCTATTTTAAAAATTAACCGTGAGAAATAAGTTTTTATTTACGAGAAATAAGTGATTTTCACTTTTACCATATACCTCCAAACTATACTATAAACCGTATACACTTGCGTTTGTCTTTTTACCCGACTGGGTTATGTGTTTCACCTGTGTGTATGTATGTCCATTCCTATGTCCGCGTGTAACTAATCAACGGCTCAACGGATTTTGATAAATGATACGTCGTTAGATTTGTCTTCATGACGCGAGTGTTATAGGGTACCTAATTTAAAAAAAAAATTAAAATGGCGGACTTTATGCGCTTTAATGTGCGAGCTGAAAAAAAATTTTTTCTTCAAGACCCTCGAGTGGGGTATCAAAATGAAGGGATTTAAAAGGCAAATACAAAAATGTATACAATTATATATTTAAAAATAAGTTGGAGTGATAAATCACAGAAAATGACCGTTTCCTATGTCAGTTCGTAACTACTCAACGACTCAACTTATTTTGATAAATGATACGTCATTAGATTTGTCTTAACAGCGCAAATGTTACTGGGTACATAAAATTAATAAAAATTAAAAATGGCGGATTTTATGCACTTTATTGTGCGAGCTGAAAAAATTTTTTTTCCTCAAGACCCTCGAGTGGGGTATCAAAATAAAGGGCTTTAAAAGGCAAATACGAAAATATATTCAATCTATATGTTTGTAATCAGTTTGGAGTGACAAATCATAGAAAACAAAATAAATAACAACTACTCTGTGAGTAAATTGGTGGTAATTTATTTAAGATCCCTTCCCACTCCACTCTACTACATTCCACATTCCACATAATCCCCCCTACACCTCCCCCCTTGCCATCAATTATTGTAATACTACCACTAATAATTTAACCTTAAATCGCCAAACACTAAAATAATACAATAATATTATGAAGGACCTTATTAAAGTTTCCAGTGTTCAACAGATGGCGCTAATAGTGGTCTTAAACGCGCTATACTTTAATACATGAACATCAAGACTGCGTCTTATCTTATGGGCTCGCGCTACATTGAGAAATTGATTGATTAATCGTTCTGTCGATATCTTTCGTAGTTCGGGTTACTAGTAAAAGGTTTATTAGCCATTAATTATTATTAATTACTAATTATTACTTATTATATTATATTTCTTGTATTCTTACATTAATTCGTTTCGGTGGCAAAAGTCGGCAGAACTGACTAGTGCCTAGTGCCTCTTTCGTTTTGTGTCCATCTTGCAACTATCGAGAAAGTTGAACGTGGTCGAACAAATAGCGCGCGCGCGCGTCTTCGCTTGCGGCAGCCTACTAGATTGGCCCTTGCGTAATGGCCGCCGCCTGTAGGTATGTTTTTTAATACCTACACGCGGAGTGACACAGGCCTGTCTCTTGTAAAAATATGCATCTAAAAATTTTTCATAGTTTTGCACTAAAAACCAAGAAATAAATTACGTAATTAAAAAAACTAAAAACCCGACTGCGTAAAACAAACTAGTTCTGGTAACTGAAAAGCAAAAAACAAGCTTTGTACTTTATAAACTAGAATTTGATAAGATCATAAACATAATTAATGTTAGAAAATGTATGGCAGGCGGGGGCATTACTTAGCCAACTACTCAGGACTATTAGTTCGCCCCCGCATGCCATACATTTTCTGACATTAATTATGTTTATGATCTTATCAAATTCTAGTTTATAAAGTACAAAGCTTGTTTTTTGCTTTTCAGTTACCAGAACTAGTTTGTTTTACGCAGTCGGGTTTTTAGTTTTTTTAATTACGTAATTTTTACCAACTTTTAAAGCATACATTGGCATCGTGAGGCGTCTTCACGTCGGCTTTTGTACTGAAAATAGGTTCGCAATCGTCACTTACAAGTTATTATTCAGTGACACTTTTTGACGAACGACTGTATAATATCCACACTACCGATCAAAGTTTGTAATACAACTTCTAGAGGTCGCGTCGGACACATTACTGTCGCGCGTTCCGTTTGTTTCGGCCTTAAAAGCTAGTGTTTACCTTCTTATGGATTTATTTGCCCAATAACCGGGGCTCGTGCCCAATCACGCCCCAATACGCTGGGAGGTTGCGTCCGGTCCTAAATAAACTTATATGGGGCCACGAGAACGACCCCGAACGTCCGATTACGGGGCCCAGATATGCCCTAAACGGGAACATTCAAATAAACAACGTGCTTCCGTTATTGGTTTACGATCGTGGGAAATGTCTATTGCTTCAGCCTAGCCGCAGTACGTGGAAATGATTTTCTAGGTTATTGTTTTACTGTTAGGGAAAATTATGCTTCTTAAATAACTGATACTGCGGTGCTTGAGTTTGAGACCCTAGGCCCATGGTCATCGGACACGAAACATTTCGTCAATGTTGTGTCTCAAAAATTGATCCACGCGTCAGGTGACCCAAGAGCTGGCTCGTATTTTGTCCAAAGACTTAGCCTGGTAATACAAAGAGGCAGGCAATAGCGCCAGTGTCTTGCACACCATGCCCTTAAACGATCATTTGGACGGTGTACATTTTTTGTAAATATTATTTTAACTATTTTTAGTTACAGTCAATATACACTGACACAGCCAGGGATACCTATATGAGTCAACATAATAAGTTGCGTACATTTTGGAAACTGAGTGTGAGCCTAAGCTATAGGTTCCCGAAATCCCGAATATTAAAAAAAGTTTAACTTTCGCATTTCTCATGGCCCAATATTCCATTATCCCGCGGGTGTTCGGAGGTCCTGGGGGATGTCACAGAAATACACCGGCTCAAATTCGGATTTCTTCCTCCTTCATAACATACGTTGGGGACGTTATTTGCTCCCTGTAAAATGTGTAGAGTCCTTGGAGACTCACCTAAGACCCCATTTTCTAGATAATAGACCCTATTTGGACTGGCCTTTGTCAGTGAGGAGACTTGAAAAGACACTCATATTCTGAGTAAAATCGCTGCTATCTATACCTATATTATGAGTTCTACTATGACAAATAAAATTGAAGTGTTTCATCTGTGTTTTCGAATCTGTGTTTTCGAACTGTGTTTTCGAACTTCGTTTTCATTTCTATTTTTCTATATGATTCTCAATTCTACAGCATTCCAGCATATTGGGTTTTTCTAAAATTCTGAAGTTTGGAAATAATAATATAATCGTTTTCTTTTATTTCCGATTTCGTTTTATTAAAACGTTCCGAGTTCGCTAAAGATATTATATTGTATCGAATTCCGTTTTTTTTACATTTAATTAAATACGGAAAACCATTTCGAAGCTTCGTAGAAATATGTACCTCCCGTATTTACGAGATTCCCGCGGGAACGGTTTTTATGGAAGTTTGTTCCTCATTTGCGAAGTACGGAACTGGGAAATATTTCGAAACGTAACAAAAATTGATTAACACTGTTCTTAATTAATTTCACAGGAATAAAGCATATTATAAACGTATTATGGGATAAAGTTTGAGCTACTTTGATAAAATTGAGTATCATTTAATTGATAAAATAGTTGAACGGTATTGTTAAATATGGTTAAAAAATTAAACAGCTACTATAAACTTTGTTGAAGTTTCGCAGAAATGCCTTCGGTGTTAACGAAGGCTTTTATGGAAGTTTGTTCCTCATTAGCGAAACACCAATCGTGTATATCTCGACACGAAACAAATATAATTACAACAGTAATTAATTAATTTTATAGGGGTAAATATTGTGTAAATTTTAAAATGATGAAATATTTATAGACTGTTTTTATATGATTTATTAAAAGACCTGTACACACCTCTTATATGAGGCTACTATGAGCCACTAGGCTATCACACCTCCAAGCTGTGATAGCCTAGTGGTTAGGACGACCGACTTCTAATCGGAGGTCGTGGGTTCGATCCCAGGCACTCACCTCTAACTTTTCGGAGTTATGTGCGTTTTAAGTATTTAAATATCACTTGCTTTAACGGTGAAGGAAAACATCGTGAGGAAACTTGCATGCCTGAGAGTTCTGCATAACGTTCTCAAAGGTGTGTGAAGTCTGCCAATCCGCTTGGCCGGCGTGGTAGACTATGGCCAAAACCCTTCTCACTCTGAGAGGAGACCCGTGCTCTGTAGTGAGCCGGTAATGGGTTGATCATGATGATGATGATGATGACACACCTCTTTATCACTTTTTAGTTTTTACATGTTTAAATAGTAGCCTGTAAGGTCTTAACAATGTTATAGAACGTAATGTACGATGTTAAAGGGAGACTTCTCAATGGTTAACAATCATCAATGAGTCCATTAAGTTTGAGCTCGTTTGACTTGATGAGATCAATGAGTCCTTTGCTAACTCTTAACGAAATATTTCAAAAACGATTTATTTCATTATTTTTAAACTGTAATAATTAATTCTACAGACTTCTATAGTAAGGTTGAACTGGTTATAGTGAAGAGGCAAAGGCGGGATTTCGCTCCACTTTTATATCTATTACAATATAAGGTAGGTAACTCTTATAAGAGTAAACCGTGGCAAGGTAAAAAATACTAAATCCCATCCCATATTCAACATTTCCTTTTTTCAATTTTCTCAAAACTGGATTCAAAATAATATGATTTTGTATTAGATGTTACTTGAATGTTAAGTTTGCTTTGATGGGGATTTTATTACATTTCCTTGAAGTCATACTGAAAGTTCGTGAGGAAATCTGGTACTTCCGTGAGTATGTATGTTTTATTTTGCTGCACCATGCAAACCATTTGAATAATTGACGTTTTACATTCCAACCTAAACGGGTACAAAAAAAAACCTAACCTTAATTGAATCAAAGTTTTCAGTGATCTATAGTTAGCTATGTGTAAAGAAAATTCAAAGCTCTACTTAGCTTAAGCCAAAAAGAATATTATATTCGCTGAAGCGGCAATTTATGAATCCTTCAAAAGAGTGTTTAAAAGTTGGAGATAAAATCTTGTTCAACTTATTTACGAATTCAAAGAAAAATGCTCGCCGAAGGAAAATGCAAAAAGGTTCATAATAGCATTTCGTAAATATATTTTGCTTGCGATCGCCATAATTCGTTATATCCCGTTAACGGATATGAAATTACGGTATAGGGTACCTAGGTATGGTGTTTGTGGTAGTATGTTAGTATGTTATAGGGGAGTAAAAGTAAAAATAAATTAAAAGTATAACGTCGGCGATTAGATAGGTATGGATAAAAAAAGTTTTGTTTGAAAAAAAAAAATGACAATCACTTAACTGCAACTTACCTGGTATTGATATATGCAGTAAATGGCTGGGTTGTGGCTGTTTTAATCAACTCAACAATCAACAACAACAACAATCGCTGGTACTGGTAAGCCAGATCGTTTTGCGGCACTCCTTTGCCGGTGGGAAACTGGAAAGTGCCTGGCCACGTTTGGAGCCTTCCACCAAACTTCCCAAATCCCTGCCGGGATTCGAACCCGAGACATTCCACTTATGAGACCACAGCGCTAACCACTGCTTTTGCCTTCAAATAAGCGAAAGCTTGTTATATAGGAGTGGGTACGACAGTAGTGTAACGGGTGGGGTTTGAACCGTCGACGTTTCGGTTTGCGATCCATGTCCGACGACCGTTGCGCTATTGAGGAGTTTTTTTATTCAACTACAAGTTAACCCTTGACTGCAATTTCACCTGATGGTAAGTGATGATGCAGTCTAAGATGGAAGCGGGCTAATTTGGAACAGGTATGCATACCCCTGACCGGTTTCTAGTTTCTACACGGCATCGTACCGGAACGCTAAATCACTCGGCGGCACTCGGGGTAGTGTGGTAACCAGCCACGCCTAAAGCCTCCCACCAGACCAGATGAGACACAATTTAGAAATTATAAAATCCCAAATTGCCCCTGCCGTGACCACATCGCTCACCAGTCACCACTGCGCCAGGGAGGTCGTCAAACAATAACAAGGGAGTTTGTATTATGTGTCGCCACATCGTAGAGCACATGTAACACAATCCTACATGTACCTACACGTACTCGCACGTACCGCGACCGCAGACCACCTGCCCCCAGGACCCGGTAAGCTACTCGTGTCTCGAGTTACCTTGTTTTTGGAGCACATTTTACAATATTTACGGCGCAGTGAAGTGTAAGAATTTTGAGGGGACATATTATCGAAACCTCAATAGCGCAATGGTCGTCGGATGCGGATCGGGGACCGTAGGGTTGACGGTTCAAATCCCACCCATTATTACTCTATTGTCGTACCCACTCCTAGCACAAGTTTTCACTTAATTGCATGGGTAATGGAAATATAATTTGTCATGTTCATCATGGCTCACATTCTTTAAGAAAAAAAAAATTGTTTGCCTATAAAGTCGGTTTACGGACGGTAATTTTACGTGATAACGTCATAAGAAAACAAAGACAGATAGATGCGTCACAAGCCGAACGCTTAGTTCTATCGCTTGTTCCGCGATCTCACTTGCATGCGGTACGGGACAATGAGTCATGCTTTTTCGTGCGTGTAGCCGCCGATCATCGATTTATATTTATATTATTTAGACGTAAAAATATTATTATTGAATTCATGTGATTTTTGGTTACCCATAACTTGAGAACTAAAAAGACTGATAATAATATTTAAATAATCACGCTTTTTTAATTCTCAAAAAAAAAAAGTTTTTCCAAGCAGTGCTTCAAAATCTTTATTTTTAGATTTAATCAAAAACGTTAATGAGTTAGCCCGCCAACCCGTATTGGAGCAGCGTAGCGGGTCCTAAGCTCTCCTATGAGAGAGGAGGCTTGTGCCCAGTAGTAGAACGTTAAAGGCTTATAGGTGGTGGTGGTTAATTAGTTAAGTATTTTGTTTTTTCTATTTATGTTAATAGCCTAATATTACAATTTCCAAAATTATCATGATTTTTTTTAAATATTTGCCTCGTATTGCAGCACTGATTAAATGTGGTTTATAACAATGTAGTTTTTTTCATTTCTAAAGTGAATTTTAAAATTTTCAATTGTTTGTTTCTAATCATGTAACGTAACTCGTAACTTTTGTGTACAGAAATGAAAATATTTAAAGTTGTTGTTACTTATATCTTCTGGTTTCATTAGCCTCTTTTGAAACCCTTTTCGAAATAATTTGTCCGTCCGTTAATTATCTTCTATTTTAATCTCGTAATAGATGTCCGTCCCAAACAAACACGTTAAGGGATAATGCCCTAAGGGCGAATAAATATAATGGATTGTACCAGGAAACGTTTAATTTTCAAATTTTAATCATAATAATATGATTATACCTGATAAGAGACCTGGGGCCTGGGGACCTGGGGCCCTGAGAGAGGCAGAAACTGTTCTTTTTAGAGTTCGGTACTCAAAAGTAGAAAATGGAACATATATGGATTATCTTGATGTCCGTCCGCTTGTAACAGCGATTTTATTCATAAACTAGCCGACCCCTGCGACTTCGTCCGCCTGGATATAGGTTTTATATAGGATCGGATTGGATCCCATAATCCTTTTTTGAACCTAAACTAAATGTAGCCTAAGTTACTCCTTATAACATCACCTATCTGCCATTGAAAGTTCCATCAAAATTGATCCAGCCGTTTCGGTAATTAGCTGGAACAAATAGACAGATCGACAAACATAAATTTAAACGCACACCAGTTTAAAATAAGTCGTACGTTCAAAGATCCGGGTCCCAAGTTATTTGAACCCAATAAATGTCTGTCATTTCTGAACTAATAAACCTATGACCTTGAAATATTTACGGGACAATACTTAAAGTACTACCTTTCTAACAAAAAATGAATGAGTTAAATCGAACTACGCGTTAATGAATTACAGCTAAATACATGTTTTAACTTTCTTCCCCTCTCCCTAGGGAACCGTGCTGAATTTTGGGATAAAAAGTATCCTATAACCTACCTCGGAGTATAAACTCAAATCGTACCAAGTTTTATTCGAATCCATTCAGTAGTTTCGGCGTGATGCGCGGCCAAGATACAGACAGACAGACAGACAGACAGACAGACAGACAGACAGACAAAAATGAAACAAATTGCAGTTTTGGCTTCAGTATCGATTATATAGTGCCCTCCAACAAAAATTTTCAAAATATCTTCAATGTACAGAATTGGATCTGTTACAGTTTTATTATATTATAGAAGACTTAAAAGCTGTAATTTAGAACAGTTACAGAAGCTTGTTCGTTTTTTAAATTGAATTACTTCCGAACATGGAAAGTGAGTCGAAAAATAATTCTGTTCGTACCCCCTAAGTGCGACCACATTGACTGGGTTTTGAACCACGCAAGACACGTTAACCTATTTTAAAATCATTGAGTTTTCTCAAAACAATATTTCTTTAATTACTTGCTTCGAGCAGAGCTCTCTCCCGCCCGCTGAGTGGCTCTGTGCTTTCTTCTGAGGCCCATAGTTAGCGACTATGTCTCGGAATCATACTTCAAGACTTTAGGGAACCCGGCCTGTATGAAAGGCTGGAAGTCGTCAAAACTACGAGCGAGATGATTCATAATAATGACTCTAGAACAACTCACAAATATGGCTCAGCAGTGAGAAGAATCTATACATCAGCAAAGTATTATCGGTCTTTTTGAAAAAAGAACGCTTCTGCGCCACGCCTCTGGCGTTATGCCCTCGCTGATGCCGAATTGAACAATCGCTGAAAGACGTTAAGAACCGGTATTTCACCCGCTTTCATGAGCCCCGCTGTGATCCCGTCATCACCATCATGATGACATAATTCTCAATATCTGCATTTTCTTCGCACGGTTATTTAACAACAAAGAACGAAGAACATCGACATAAGAGTAGTGCACATTTGTGCACTACTCTTTGTCTCTTGTCAATGGCCGCGACCCAAATAGAGCTGGAGGTTTGTAATGCAGACCTGAATCGATATCCAATACCTAAATATTAATTACGATATCGACTGTCCGTGTTGACGTGCTCTATAAATTCTTGCCAATTGTTTTTAAATAAACAACAATAGAGTTTTGACTACCAAAGAGCCTGTTGTTGATTATATTCAATGTTTGGGTGGTACGACAAACTGGTAAGTCAACATGTTAATTTCAACATCTTTATCATTATCAGCTCATTGCCCGCTACAGGGCACGGGTCTATGAGAAGGGGTTAAGTCGTAGTCCGCCACGCTGGCCATATGCAGCCTGTGGATTTAGGATTGTAGACTGTGGCCTTTGAGAACATTATGAATAATTCTCAGGCATGCAGGTTTCCTCACGATGTTTTCTTTCGCCGTTAAAGCGAGTTATATTTAATTGCTTAAAACGCATATAATCTCGTCAGGGACGATTTATAAATTTATAATTTCTAAAATATCTTTGGTTTTATTTTAAATAGTCTGGTGGGAGGCTTCATCTATGGTTAGCTACGCCGAACCAAACGATTCAGCGTAGGATGCCACGTAAAAACCGATCAGGAGTACGTACGTTTGGTTTTAATAAAAATCAATATACCTATTCGTAAGCTCGCTTTGTAGATCGCAGTCAAGAACCAACGTGTAGAGGAATTAAAAAAAAAAGTGAACCGAGCACAATAGATATTCAATTAGAAGTCATTTCGAACCGCATTCATCCTATGACAAATTGGAATCCAGATCCAGATTGCATTTCCAGATGGACATAATGGGCGTAACGATTTTTTAAGTGTCCCGGGCCGAGGCGGAGAGACGGAGAGGAGAGTGGGGGATTAAATGACAACAATATTAATGACGGAGGCGCGCAATTAAGCGGGCGCTCGTCGCATCAATCACTACTGGAAACGTGTAGGGGGATTTGATTTTGTTGCTTTATTGTGGTGCTTGTGTTGTGCTGGAGCTTGTACGTGGAGCTTGGATCACTGATATTTTTATGTGATCAGTAGTTAAAATTTAAAAAATTGAACACTTGAATCACCTCGGTGTCTTTCTGTCGTCGTCAAAGTAATATTGTTCAGCACTGTCTCAGAGCAATAAAGGCTTACGCAATATGCATATTACATCTGTGGCAGGCCGCATTGCAAAACATTGCTAAAGGAGATTAAACTCTATCTATTTAGCATATCGACCGATCCATCCGAACGCTGCGTTACGGCCCGTCTCTAATAAGCGATATACTTTCGATCAGATTTAATACCCTGTAATGTGTAATATAATAACACCCTGTCGTTTTTGCGTCGGGGGTTAAAAAAGAGGGGTTTCTAGAAGAAACCAATAATATGTTTATGCCAAGGTTTATGCGCATGTTAACAAGAAAAAAATGTACACGATAAACACGTAAACAAAAGCTTTGTTGTGAAGACTTGCGTCGTCGGCGCGGTCGTCGTCGGCTGATTGATGGAGCGGGTCGGGGCTTAATTACGCGGCTTCAGCACTTAACTACTTCGTTGCAAACATACTTACACATAAATTGAACGTAAACAAAGTATACAAAAATTAAAACTGGCCAAGTGCGAGTCGGACTCGCGCACAAATGGTTCCGTGACACGTACATGAATTCTTAAAGTAAACAACAAGACGATGCGATAACAAGATCAAGGTGATAAAATAAGATGCTAAAATGGTAAAAAGTACCTACACACTGTGAGTACGGAACCCTAATTTTTATAATTTGTTGTTCTACAATCTAACCCAATCTGAAACTTGTATAATACATATTATGTAGTTCTTATGAGCTGAAATAATTAATAACATTGAAAAAAAAACGGTATTTTTTTGTATGGGGGTCCCTCGGGTTTTTTTAATCTAATTGTATTAGAGAAAAATGTATTCAAGTGGCGATTTAAACCAGTTCAAGATTAAAATGGCCATCAATAATATGTAATGAGCATAAAATTACGTTAGACGAGCGACGCGCGGCGCTTAAGTGTTATTAATTTTTGTACGGTACATTAACTTTTTCTGTGGCGGCCTGCTGTACCCAAACGCTACACGGTATAATTGGAAATAAATTGAATGCGATCAATCAAAATCGCTTTAATTAAATATAAATTAGGGCGTTAAACAATATAATAAATTATTACCGATGGCATTTCAATTTATTAAAAATCTTTTGGGAAGAATAAGACTTCAAGTCTTTATTATTTTGTAACGTACCTACCTAACGAACGGTAATTGTGGTTATTGCATTTTACGAACCTTACAATTAAACAAGTATAAATTAAAAATTTTAAAAACCGCCGACATCGCTATTTTTTGGCGGCGGCCATCTTGAATTTACAATAGTGCTTTTCTACTAGTCAAGCCCTTTCATTTGATACCCATATTAAGGGGGTAGTGAAAAAATATGTTATCCGCCATTTTGTAGCGGCGGCCATCTTGGATCGATTTTCATCAAACATGGCTAGCAACACTCTCGATTAACTTACCTTTCAAACAAAAAACGCATTCAAATCAGTCCACCCGTTTGAGCGCTACAGGGGAACAGACAGACACAGACACAGACACACGCACGCACGCACGCACGCACGCACGCACGCACGCACGCACACACACACACACACAGACACGTCAAACTTATTAAAAAAAAGGTAAAAAATTACACACACACGAAACGTATG
The DNA here is from genome assembly GCA_920104075.1 of Melanargia galathea. Lineage (NCBI taxonomy): Eukaryota > Metazoa > Arthropoda > Insecta > Lepidoptera > Nymphalidae > Melanargia > Melanargia galathea. The sequence goes on from OV049855.1 coordinate 5,926,250, forward strand.
ACTGTACATAATAAGCCACCACCGTGTATATCTTTAACCATTAAAAATCTTGGGAAAAAGTTTCTTCTAGCTTCTAGTCTATGTCTACATTATTTCGTAACGTTGTTACGGCTGTGGTTACGGAACGAATGGTAATTACAAAAAAATATATATTTACACACCATGTATATCGCTTATGTACACGGAATCAATAACTACATAACGTGGTGGCACCAGTTATGGACAGGGTTAAGCGCCGAGTCAAACATGAGGAGCTATAACTTTTTTATTATTTAATCTAGAGTGTTATAATTTTACAATGATATACTCAGATATACAGAGCTTCTCACTAACTGCTAAAATTTAGAAATAGTCGAATGAGTTTTGAAATATGGATACCTAAAAACGATCAACTGAAATATGTAAAAATGCTTATGATGGACAGTCTAAATCCAGTTATGGACACCCAGTGATGGACAGTTCGTTTTTATCCGATTACTGCAAAGCCAAAAGGAAGGGTTATGATTTTTGTAGTCTATGTATGTATGTTTGTATTCAATTTTTTGTTCTAGCGAAGCATCTAAGCTACTGGGCCAATGTTGATGAATGAGGTGTTAATTGATTCGTTGTTATAGTTTGGGGGTGACATAGGCTACATTTTATATGCGAAAATTTTTTATAATCGAGAAGTGACGTTCGCACAGCTAAATTGGAATATTAAGTTAGTTTTAGATAGACATAACAGATGGCGCCACTAGCCGCTTGCCCCGCCTTTTCTTCCATTAGTACACAATTGAATACACGTTTTTCTAAATTATTATTTTTAATCCCCGACGCAAAACGAAGGGGTGTTATAAGTTTGATGTGTCTGTGTGTGTATGTGTGTGGGTGTGTGTATGTGTGTGGGTGTGTGTCTGTCTGTTCCCCTGTAGTGCTCAAACGGGTGAACCGATTTGAATGCAGTTTTATTTCGTTTGAAAGGTGAATTAGTCGACAGTGTTGTTAGCTATGTTTGATGTGATGAAAATCGAACCAACATGGCCGTCGCTATAAAATGGCGGATTACATATTTTATCACAACTGCCTTAATATGGGTATCAAATGAAAGGACTTGACTAGTAGAATAGCACTATGCAAATCCAAGATGGCCGCCGCCACAAAATGGCGAATGTCAAGGGTTTTTAAATTTTAAATTTATACTTGTATACTATAACGAGTAGTCGGGTTTTAGTTTAAGTATTTAAATATCACTTGCTTTAACGGTGAAGGAAAACATCTTGAGGAAACCTGCATGCCTGAGAGTTCTCCATAACGTTCTCAAAGGTGTGTGAAGTCTGCCAATCCGCTTGGCCAGCGTGGTAGACTATGGCCAAAACCCTTCTCACTCTGAGAGGAGACCCGTGCTCTGTAGTGAGCCGGTACTGGGTTGATCATGATGATGATGATGATGGGTTTTAGTTTACGAACTTTATCTCTTGTTTTATTTTATATGGATTGTGGGCAAACGAGCAAGCGGGTCACCTGATGTTGAGTGATTACCGCTGCCCATGAACATTTGCATCACCAAAGGAACCACTAATACGTTGCCGGCTTTTAAAGAATTTGTTGATCCGCTCCTTGATTATTTCGAATGATATATAAATATCAAAGTTACGTAGAAACAACCAAGGTTCGTCACATTTCAATTTGACACTTGTCTATTTGAGGACGTTTACAAAATGGTTCCATAATTTTTTATTTGCTTCAACTTCTTAATCCTGATGCTGTAGAGTGTAGGGTACTACCCACCTAAACTAAAGGGATTCGGGAACTGTTCACTATGACTTCATATTTTTGGTACCAAGCTTAGATTGAATCACGGACCTCTGAGTCCCAGCTCTTTAATCCTGATGCAGCACGATACTGCTCACATAAGCAGCGAGGAATTTTCGCCTGTTTTTTGAAAAGATGAATAAGACGTGTTTTTCTAGGCCTGTTACCTGTAAAAGGTTTCCTTTTTTCTTGCGTAATAATTACTTGGACACTGTCCAAGAGGGCAAAACGTGATCCTTAGCTATGGAGAATCTTCTTATTAGGTGAAAGAAGGTTCCTCATTCATAGCTACTCGTATGACACGTTTTACTATTAACACTTCTTTATTTTGTGTTAATATAGAGCTAGGCCCCATATTGCATACAAGCGGATGCCTGTGACTTCGTCCACGTGGATTTAGGTTTATTATAATCCCGCGGGAACTCTTTGTTTTTTCTAAGCTCCTTTGAGCTCATACCTACATTTCTAAAAAATGTTAAAAGTGGCGCATCTAAATGGAACTACAATAATAGGTATTAATTTTTTAACCCTTTCCCACCCATCAGATTTTTTTTTGCATGGAAACCATAATAATTTTTTTAAAACAAGTATAATATTGTTAAAAAATAAAAAATATCAACTGCGTGATAATTTTTTTTCTTTTTCACTTTTGATGATTTTGATCACAATATTTTTTTGTCAAAAAAATTATATTTTCGGAATCACCTTTTCAACCCCTTTAATTTGACACCCAACTTGATAAGATTTGAAGGAAAAAAAATTTTAAGATGCAATCCTTCTACTATACCGAACTGAACCGATTTGGCTGAAATTTTGATGGAGATAGATTATGCCATGCACATAGGCTACTTTTTATCCTGAAAAAATCCACAGTTCCCACGGGATTTTGAAAAAAACCAAAATCTATAGCTACGGTTATAGGTAGATTACTATAGCAAACCTCTTTGAAAGTAGCTATAAAAGTTGCATAAGGGAGCGGGAACGGGAACCGGAAATCCACGATTCCCTTGGGATTTGTGACAAGTATAAATTAAAAATTTTAAAAACCCCCGACATTCGCCATTTTGTGGTGGCGGCCATCTTGATTTTCATCAAACATAGCTAATAACACTCGACTATTTCACCTTGCAAACAAAAAAAAACCGCATTCAAATCGGTTCATCCGTTTGAGCGCTACAGGGGAACAGACAGACACACACTCACACACACAGAGAGAGAGAGACACGTCAAACTTATAACACCCCGTCGTTTTTGCGTCGGGGGTTAAAAAACCGAAATTCACGCGGGCAGAAGCTAGTTAAACTATACAAGTTTAATTTTGACTTGTAATTGTGTTTAAATGATAAGAATAGATAGGTCCATGACTGGATTTTTGATGTGTTTCCGATCCAGTAATGGACATCCCCTCTAAAACTTGAAAATAACTCTATGTCGCATTTATTCCTTCACAAGCATGTTTTAAAGTTTATATCTAAGTGATTTAATCATTGTAAATTTACATTTTAATCAGAAACGAGAATCCATCGATCAAAACGTTTATTTACCTTCTTAGCGATTTGCTTAAGAAAACTATTGAAATCGAAAGATATTTGCACACAACATTTTGTTCGCCTTGCCATTTTAAAACAAAATGGCCGTTTCATATGATATTTGTCAATATGACAAACAGATCCCTATTCTACATGGTTTAAATGTTGCCAGCGGTAAAACTCTAATCTAGCTCTTATTTTTGTTAAAAACGGTGAAGGTGGTCAGCTACTGGTGCCTGGTCCATACCTGGCGACACCACGTTAAGCCATTACAGTAAGTATATCTATATATTATCTTTAAACAATGTTCTTAATGTTAATTTAGAGTATACCTACAGCAGAATTTAGTATAACGTTGTACCTACTAGGCTCTTGCCCAGTTAAATGTTCGGAGCAAAAAACATAAGGGTGATGACACACGGCGCACTGCGGCGCCGCAACGCAGTGATTTTCCCGGATTGTATGCTTCACTAGCGCCATCATTACCAGCTACCAAATTAGCGCTGTGCAACTGTGTGTGTGGCTGTGGTAGGTACACCACAGATTTTTTTTGAGACTCCGCAAATCGTCCTAGTTCCGCAGCGCACCGTTTTTTTTTTGTGTAGGACGCCGCAGAAACAACGCAACGACGCCGCAATGCGCCGCATGGCATCACCCTTAATGTATGAACATCCTTAACGACTAATAATGACTCTGATTTATATTGTCCAATAAAAAAAGCTGAATAGAATCCTTTTAGCTCGGTTCATCAGCATTGTAGATTTATTCGCAACACATTGCTGACTCAGCAATATGGCGTCACGTGCCGTTTTGCATATTTTAACGACTATTTTTTTAAATTATTCTACTAGGTAGGTACTGTACGAATATCACCGTGAAAATATTATATCGAAATGAAATGTTGAAAAATCGTGCCTTGAAAAGATGTTGACGATACCATAATTTGCTTCGTTTTCTTGTTTCTTATGAAAAAGGTTCATGAAATTTGTATAAGGCTGATCGCAAATTATGATCGAATCGCACGCGACAAGTGTAGAGTAGAGTAGGTACTGCCCAACTGCGAGAATTGTCAAACTGTGTCCTGTACTGTACGCGGCAAAGCATTGCGAAAGACGTCTTCATCATATGCGGTACAAGTCACGGCAAATAAGTCTAGCGTTGACCTTCAATGCGCAGAAGTCGAAAATGAGGTATCTCGGGGTGTGAGGGGGTCGCGGGGAGGGCGTGGGGATCGTTCGTAAGCACTGATTAGCTCTCGCGGATCACTGATTGCCTCTCCAATCTTATTGTGTCCCGCTCACTCGTACGACGCTGCGCGCACTTGAAGGTCACCGCTCGACTTATGTGCCGGGGGTTATAGCCCATTATATCGCGTTGGAGCAGCGTGGCGTGTTTTAGCTCTAAATCCCTCTCACCTATAAAAAAAGAGGCCTGTGCGGCTTGGCCCAGCAGTGGGACGCTAAAAGATGGGGGCCGTAGTGTGCGATCAGCAAAACTATTGTAGATATTTCTCAATTCTAAACTTAACTATAAGCTTTTGAATTTCACAGAAATGCTATAGGTAATCAAGGAATTACATAGGTACTTATGTGCTGTTTTGTACGAGTTTGCGTTGTGGCTTGTATGTCTATGGTTGATGCCTTTATGTTACCTGAAAAAAAAAGAAAACACACTTTAATATAATGATTATATTGCATAATGTACCTACGAGATTAAAATTTCGACGATAATCTTCATTGTGCTGTACTAATGGATGATCCAACGATTTGTATTAAACGAGAGCATTGTTACGAAAATTGTATTGTAATTGTAATGTATACCTACTTAATAAAAACATGTTCCCACCATCAATAGGAACTATATCATCGGTGGTTTATAGAATCTCTGATATAACTTCACTTGTCTGCCACCTTGGATGCTGTCTGTTCTAATAATAAAAACAATTTATATAACGTTATAATGACTTTAATTAAACTTCAGTGCCTAAAGATGTGCCTATGTTAGCCTAGGACATAAAAAATTAAAAACCGGCCTAGCGCGAGTCCGACTCCGTACCATTCCGTACCGTATCTATAAAAACGGCCAAAAAAATCACGTTTGTTGTATGGGAGCCCCCTTAAATATTTATTTATTTCAGTTTTTTAGTATTTGCTGTTACAGCGTCAACAGAAATACATCATCTGTGAAAATTTCAACTGTCTAACTATGACGGTTCTTGAGACGGTTCTTCTTCTTCAGCCTGGTGTCAGACGGACCGACGGACAGTGGAGTCTTAGTAATAGGGTCCTGTTTTACCCTTTGGGTACGGAACCCCAAAAATGGCTGATTGTTAAACATGTCCTCATATGCGACCTTTGATTAAGTTGTTACAACTTTATTGTTGGGGTTAACTACGCAGTCGGGTTTCTTAAAATGTTATATTTTTATTTTTCGTACTAAGACCGTAAATATTTCGAAAACTTGTTAAAAAAATAAACACAGACGAACACAAGACGCTATGCGTAACCATTTCGTTGTCAGATAAATAAAAAGATTAGTTAGATGACAGATCTAATAGTGGAACTCGTAGGTACAGATTCCATTAACTAAGGTAGAACAAAACAGTTTAACCGTGAACTTCACTCAGAACCCCTTGTCACTTGGAGCACAAATTGCTTCCCTTTGAACTCGGTAATGCTTCAAGAGTTGCAGAGTCACTCGACATCGCGGAAACGATTAAAACATTTATTACCCCTTTTACCTCAATTCCGAATTTAGATCTACTCATAAGTTCCCAATACGAGACTTGACGCAGATTACGAAGCTCCTATTCATCATGATCAACCCATTACCGGCTCACTACAGAGCACGGGTCTCCTCTCCGAGTGAGAAGGGGTTTGGCCATAGTCTACCACGCTGGCCAAGCGGATTGGCAGACTTCACACACCTTTGAGAACGTTATGGAGAACACTCAGGCATGCAGGTTTCCTCACGATGTTTTCCTTCACCGTTAAAGCAAGTGATATTTAAATACTTAAAACGCACATAACTTCGAAAAGTTAGAGGTCCCGGGCTCCCGGCTCCGTTTTTTACCCTTCGGATACGGAACCCTAAAAATCAATTGCCTCATGTAGACATGACAAATGCCTAACAGATACTCGTACTTCAGGTAAAGTACTTTAGTTTGGGGTAAAATCGAACTTCAGGTGTTAACCCTGTTTTTCATACAAATAACTCATTTTATTTTTATTTGACAACTGTCAGAATTCCACCGAATTAAAAATCAGACTATAGTGTTACTTTTCAAGTCAATTTATAACTTACGTAAATCTGTTATTCAGTATGGAGACGTTAAATCATGAACTTTTCTCAAAAGTTAATTTTCATATTTTCATACATAATGACAGTTTTACGCGCAGTTACGTTAATTTGAAAAGTCACACTAGCGCAGAGTCTAAGAAAGACGTCACTGCTTCTGCGAAAAGGCTAATAAATAAGTCGCAGCTTTGTAGCTGGCTAAGTAATTGGAAAACTGTTTAGTTTGATGTAGCAAAAGCTCGCAACTTGTTAGCACAAAAAGCATTATACTCGTAGGTATTTATTATGTGTTCTACAAAAAAAACATGATTTTTTCTATGTAAAAAAGGTTATATTGGAATTGAATGTATGAGGATATAACCAAATGCACGAGTATAACTATGATTTATGTATGTACATAAACACTGTTTACTAAACAATTGCACTAAGTAATTAACTGTTGTTCAAAAGGCTCACTCAATAAAAAGTTACGCGTGAACAATAAGTAACCCCGAAACATACATAGTACCTACTAACATACTATGATCGTTATGATCTCAACCGTTAGACGTCCACAGCTGGACATAGCGTGGCCACAGAAAATATCGTATATACCGCTTGTATCCACCAGTACAACGACTTTCTTGAAATCGTTCTTCCACCAATTGAAGGCCTTGCAACGCTGCGTTTACCAGTGCGGGGTCATCATTCGAGTGCCTTGGGACCCCATTCGCTATCGGTTCTTCGATCTACTATATGCTCCGCCCACTGCCACTTATTGCCATTTCAGTTTCGATTCGATAAGCTAGTGGTCGGTAGCTATGGTTCTCCTCATTTCGGATCCGTAACATAAAAGGATGCAACCTATGAATTGAGAAGCTTCTCCTTTTTTGAAATGGTTTGAAAATAATGTAACAAAGCGAACAGTTAAAGGGGTTTTCAATATAAAGGAACGTGTAAACGAATATTTATCCACATCAAAGTCGTGGGAGGACAATGTACATATGTCCGGCATAAACAGAGTTCGTTCACTCGCGACCCACGCTGCAATGATCCTTTTAGACTCCTCGCAAACGAAAGACAGCCTGACTTATGAACCCGAATCTTATGGCTCCAGTACACATTGGCCTAATGTGTACGGCGAGTGCAAGCCAAGCCAATGTTTGCGAATTGCGGCAAGACCCTTTGGTGTTTATGTAAAACCCGGCCAGTGCTGTTGTCTGCACGCACCCAATATACACCAAGTGGCCCTGCACACGTTTGCCTAGTGGATTGGGCGGGTATGGTGAACCAAGGTTCATTATATTTTATTTATAAACGAATATAGTAGATTGCTATAAATGTTAGAATTTTGGGCAAATTATTAACTAAACTAGCGGCACGCTATGATGGCCGGTTTGACACATTACAATAGTGATGTGGAATGTCAATTTATTCTCGAACAAAAAACAATTAAGTTTTGTTTTTGTACCTGATTAAATAGGTTTAATAAAACAAAAATGTATATGTTTATTTAATTTATTTGAACGAACTGAATATTTGAACGAAAATGAATATACATACTTTATATGCACACAAGAAACATATGAATACAAAAGATACCAAAAAAGGTGCCACAAAAGGCCATAATTAATCAGATTCGTCCATACTACTATTTTCACTGTCGTCACTGCTATCATCACATACATTAATAATTATATGTTCGTTTTCTATAATATTATCTATTTTCACATCTCTTTCATAATCTTCCCTTATTAATTTAACAGTTCTATTCACAACCTTTTCCCAGTCTCCTTTAGTCACATGTTCACAAGCTTCTTCTAATAATTTTAGCATTTTTTTTGTGGTAAATGGGGGTTCTGTATTGTGTCTTGCAGCATATCCCTTAATTTGAGCCCACACCAACTCAATCGCATTATACTCACAATGGTAAGGCGGTAACCGTATAACTCTGTGCCCATGTTCTAATGCTATTTCGTCAATGACGTATCGGATCTTGGTTGGTTTGTTTTCTTTTAAAAGACGTACTAATTCCGCTTTTAACATATTCATGTTTGCATCTACGCCATTTTTACGAAGCCATGCGACGATATCAGCTTTCTTTTGGGATTGGCCAGGTGGCTTGTCAATTTGCATCGAGTGGTATGGGGCGTTGTCCATAATTATAATAGATGGTTCAGGGAGGCTACACAACATTGAGGTAAACCATTCAGTAAACTTTTCTCCATTCATGTCTTCATGATAGTCTCCAGTGGTTTTTGACGCAAAAGCCATGAGAGAACCTTCGACAAACCCGTTGATGGTTCCGGCGTGACAAATTATAAGTCGCGATCCTTTTCCTACAGGAACTTTGGAAGTAGATGCTGCTGTGTCATCGTTCCAAGAACGGCCTACAGTATGGTTAGCATTAAGCCATGTTTCATCCAAGAACACAACATTTTGCCAATTTTTGATTTCTTTCACTTGCCGTAAAAAAGTATACCTTGCCATCGCTATATCAAATCTTTCCATCAATATTTTGCGTTTGTTACATAGCATCGGCATCAAAGCTATCGATGCCTACGACTGGTTTTGCTCGTTTTCTCTTTTTTGGTGTGTGAAGTTTATTTTCTTCTGTGCCAGTCTCGCCATATTTTTTTTAGTTATCCGTCTAACAGTTCGTTGTCCAATATTAAGCGCATCAGCTACGCGTTCAACCACTGACGTTATAGGTAAAATTGGCCCTCCATTTTGAGCTTCACGATCGAAATAGTTACGAAGGCGTATTACGAACTCACGTGTCTGACTATTTAGAACAGTTCTCTGCGTACGTTCGGTCATATCGACGAAATCCACAACAAAGGGCTTGAACAGAGTCCAAATTAACGAGCAAGGGTCAACAGTAATGCAGTATCAATATTTGAAATCCAAAGCCAGGTCAAAACTATATCACAATCGCATTGCACTGACAGTTTATACTTTTCGAAGCAACGTCAATTCGAAACTGCTTTGTTTTGCATTGAGCATTGACGCGAGTTTGCCGGAGGTAGTAGTTGTGCTAGCCAGCGATCCTATGTGACGATCGTATTAGATTCCATTTTTAAAAATTTATTGATATTTTTTTGCGATTTCAGAGGTTTGTCCACATAGTGAAAATTGTTCATATTCACAAGTACATTCACCCCTTAAATGGTGCAAACTGATTTTTCTACACTTGTATACATTTAAGAAATCAATTTAATAAATAAATTTTGAGTCCTAAACCTAAAACTACATTCGATAAAATTTATGAATCTCTGCACATCACTATCGTCAATAAAGTAATACAATTATTTCCTTCAAAGTCGTTATCAATTAATACGGAACTTCATGAGCGGACAAACGTCAAACCGGCCATCATAGCGTGCCGCTAGAGTAGGTCTATATATTCATACATTATTTCCATAGTTATGATTTAGTTCAATTCATTCATTTAAGAGCCCTCTCCATGGCATCGACAAATCGTTGGTGAGTGGAGTCTAAAACAGTGATTTCTGCATTTAGAGAGCGAGACGTCTTTAGTAAAGAAGAGTACTAAAACTATATACATAAATAAATAATAAGTTAATTAAATAAATAAATTTTGCTTGATATATCATGATTTTTAGTGAAAAACGGCAAAGTAAAAAGATGCAAATCTAGGTTTGGTATTTCGCTTATTTTAGCAAACATTTGGCAATTTTTTACATGAACTAAAGACATTTGTAATTATTATGAAGTAACCTATGATAAGACTTCGGTCGTTTTTCAATTTTCTAGTTTCTTATATAGTTTACTAGCGACCCGCCCCGGCTTCGCACGGGTAGTAGAGCATAATATTATGCGTAGGTACTACCCGCTCAGGGATTAGGCAGCGTTTTCGATGAAAGCTCCCAGGCGGCTTGACTTTTTACGATATTTTCCACAATGAACTTACTATATCTCACCTTATACCCGAATTACTAATTCCGTGGAATTCTGACGTTTCATAATGTTACCAGAGATAAAACAATTCCCACAAAAAAGATAAAAAATTCAAAACTTATGCAAATACAAATCAACTGCTGCATGTAGATATGACAAATGCCTGACAGACACTTCATGGTGATAATGTCATTCGACTTCCATTTTTGAATAAATTTTTTCAATGTGCTTCTTTTGTTTTCTATTGCTGTTAGTGTGCACTTTCTAGTTTCCATTCTTAGCAATTTCTATTTTAGGGCGAAACAATTAATATTATTAAGCGGCTTAGAGCTTTATATGTTGACAGGGAATTAAAGTAGTTTGGGGTAAAATCGTACTTCGTAGATGTTAACCTTGTTCTCCATATAAATAACTCATCTGTAAATGACAATGACAGCTGTCAGAATTAAGTCGATATTAAGTCAAAAATAAGGAGAAAATCTAATTATTTCAAATCAAATAAATTACAGTGTATTTGGGACATAAAAAGGAAAGTTTTCACCAGATTCCGTGAAAAAAAATATTTATTTTAAAAGATAAAAATAAAAAACCAAAAACTTGGTTTTTTGAACTTTCACATTTTGAGGTTATGTGAAAAAAGTGTAAATACAAAAGTTGTAGATCTCTTTATTACCTACAACTTTGCCATTTGATTTTTTTCCATAGGACTTCTAGTTTTGCCGGAAATCGAGATAAACCGTTTTTTACCCTTAAAAGTCCCCCCCTTTTTTTCCGAGCTCAGATCGCCCGTAAATTATTTTTCCTTGTATTTTTATAATATTCTCCTCCTTTTCCAATGGGTTTTATCCTACGTACTGTGATTTTTTTTTTGGTTTCAAAAATTATCGACACTGGGCTATATAGGAGAACCGCGGCCACCGACGCGCTTATAGGCACGCTCCCGCCGCCGCAATTTTTAAATCTGTAATATCTTCGAAAGTATTCATTTAAATCATATGCTGTAAAGGGCCATATGGATTTATATTAAATCAACAATGTATTTAAGGTATTTAATTAGATAAGGATTAATGCTGTATTGGTTGAAATCGCTTCGAAAATTAGCCATTATTTGTCGTAAAAAGTAAATGACAAAAAAATGTTATTGTGGGATATCCATAAGAGATAGACATATACCATCGCGGACTTTTTTGTAGACCTTTTCAATGTGTACAATACTTAGTACATTATTTTGATAAATCTCGTAGGGTTCAGCCTGCGTTTGCAATGTAAGCGGAAAAAATTTAATTATTTACGACATCACATTAGAAACCTCAAAAATAACAGTATTTCTCCACTATTTAATGGATGTTATTATACATATAAACCTTCCTCTTGAATCACTCTATCTATTAAAAAAAACCGCATCAAAATCCGTTGCGTAGTTTTAAAGATTTAAGCATATCAAAATCAAATCAAATCAAATAAACTTTATTCAAAATTGGTACACTGTACACTTTTTGAACGTCAATTTAGGTACAGGCAATGGTGATAATTATTTACGGAAACTTAAAACTAAAACTACGAGGGTTCCAAACGCGCCCTGGTCTGAGAAGAGCCCACAACAAAGTCAGCCGGGTTTATTTTTTTTTTATTATCACCATCTTACAATATGGTATAATAGCCATAAAAATGATTTGAACTGTTGGCTTTTAGAGCAATCTATGTCCATGGATTTTTGTCATTAAAAAAATCTTTTAAGCTATATACATACATAGGGACATAGGGACATAGGGATATAGGGACGGAGAAAGCGACTTTGTTTTATACTATGTAGTGATTTACGCACGAAGTTGCCCCAAAATTTGCCCAAAAATAGTGATTTTTCAAGCGTCATAACTTTCAAAATAAATATAATTTTACTAATATTTTTATTTTATGGCATAGATAATGGAGATATAAATTGATATCTGGCTTAACTTTAGACCTATTGCGACAAATATTAGAATAATAGGCGTAATACGTTTGTATGGAGAAGCGCGTGAAGAGAGCGGCCTTAAGTTCTGTGCGGTGCCCTCCGAGACTCTGCAGACTACAAGCTCTTAATCTGCCGATAAATGTGTCGCTTAACATGGCAAATTATAAAAAAATAGGTCGATAGAAAGTGACTATCCGGCTGTAGCTTACATAATATATGTGCAGTCATAGACTGATCCGACAAAACTATCAGCCCCTCGAAAGTCTTTAGTCTGTAGGGATCCTTAAGTTATTCCTTAGAATATTCCGAACTGAGGTGTCTCATAAAGGGGTATATGACCGCATGCTTTTGTCGTCGGTTAACGAGGAGGTTTTTGTAAAGTTGCCTAAGTTCGCAAATCACGATGAATCAACAAACCATTGCTAATAGCTTTGTTATTCACGTTTCGTCCACTCTTTTATCAGTTAAATGGATAGGATGGCATTATTACAATTTGCTAACACAAATAATACCTATTCGCATTTATAGCCACAGAGTTTATTGAACCCATACTCAAAATCAGTTTCTACTCGGCGAAACCGCGTTGTTATTTCGGCCCTACAGCCCAGAACTAGGAAAATAATAAATATATAAATGACTAGCGGTCCGCCCCGGCTTCGCCCGTGGTACATAATATATACCCTATAGCACTCAAGGATCACGTACATATCCAACGGTGAAAGAATTTTTGAAATCGGTCCAGTAGTTCCTGAGATTAGCGCGTTCAAACAAACAAACTCTTCCGCTTTATTATATTAGTATAGACTAGCGGTCCGCCCCGGCTTCGCCCGTGGTACATAATATATAGCCTATAGCATTCAGGGATCACGTACATATCCAACGGTGAAAGAATTTTTGAAATCGGTCCAGTAGTTCCCGAGATTAGCGCGTTCAAACAAACAAACAAACAAACTCTTCCGCTTTATTATATTTATTACATTACTCCAACCAGGAATCGAACCTAAAACCTCCGTGTTACAAAGCCACAAAACACATCGATGCAAACTGCGACAGTGAACTCTTCATACTAACCAGTTAGCCATCTCCAGCATAATAGAAAAGCTACAAATAGGATAACAAAAAAAGTAAGTTTACAAATAAGTGATTTATATCAGGCACGTACGATCTTCCACCCTTCCCTAATATAGAGGAATTTGTTCCCAACAAATATATTTTACAGGGCATATATAAAAAGAGTGAACTTTTAGGAGTACAAAGACTGAAAGTCCCTTCAGGCCGCGCGGGACCGATCTGCTATTTTATGTTCACACTTTGAGAGGGATTTTTCACAAACTATGCATGAGAGACGCCAAGAATAAATATTCAGCGAGTTTATTTAATACAAGCGGACACCCGCGACTTTGTTCGCGTGGATATTGGTTTTTAAAAATCCCGTGAGAATCATTTTGTTTTTTCTAAGCTACTTTGAGGTCATACCTTGCTAAAAATTGTTAAATTTTCACTGGCGGATGTGTAGGTAGATCAAAATGTAAACATCCGCCAGTGAAAATCCCATCAAAATCGGTCCCGCCTTTCAGAGATAAGCCAGTAATCTTTAAAGTATTTCCTACCTAACAAAAAAAGAATGAATGAAATCAGACCACCCGTTAACGAATTACAGCTAAGTACACATATTGACTTTCATCCCCTCTCCCAAGGGAACCGTGCTGAATTTTTTGATAAAAAGTATCCTATATGTTACTCTATAGTATGAACTTAAATCGTACCGAGTTTCATTTCAATCCATTTAGTAGTTTTTACGTGATGCGCGCACAAACATACAGACAAACAGATAAACAGACAAACAGACAAACAGACGAACAGACAAACAGACAAAAATTTCAAAAATAGCTTTTTTACGTTCTATTACTTATCCCTAACATCCCCCAGTTATTATTTTGCGAAAATCTTCAATGTACAGATACGGCAATTCTACGATTTTATTATATGTATATAGATTTGACGTCATCAAGCAACGCGCCTAGGAGTAGACGTCCTCTTTATGCAAATATAAAATATCGTTTACTACGACTAACTTGTACAGGTTTGCATGTGTGGAATTTTGCTCAAATCAAGCTGTCTATTCTATTGGACCGAGCTTAATCAAAGTAGGAGGATTTCGAACTGCAATTATTTCGCCTGAATCGGTCCGTGGCAATTTTTCAAATGTAAAATTATATTTTATAGTAAAGATTTATGTAAAGCAACTTTATTAGAAAGTTAAGTACCTGTTACAAGCAGAAAAAGGCGATAAGAAATCCAAAATTTATTTCTACAACGCTACGCCTGTAATGAAACTGAAATAATGAATCTACGCTTCAGCGAACTTTGAGATGACATCGCTATTTTGTATTTGACCCAGTGATCAAGTACTTTGGCAGAAGGGAACGTTGCGTAGTCGCTCCCTCTAGAAAAAAGGCTCCTATTTTTCTTTCGAGGTTTTGATGTACTTTTATAAAGCGTTGCGGGTTGGTGACATGTAATATGTATAATTTTTTTTTCTATTGTTGGAACGTCTGGTTACTGAACTTCCATTTTAATAACAATGAGGTTCATGAACTCAATAATGAAAGGATCTAATCATCCTATTGAATGAATAGGCTTCATCCAAACCTTTTATTTAGAACCCTTGAATTTATAAATTGTATGAACAGACTTCATTCGTACAACAATTTGATTTTAATAAAGTAATAAGTTCTACTTTTGAATAGATATTGGCCGCGACTTCATTCATGTGGATTTAGGTTTTTCGAAAGTCCCTACTACGAAGGTTTGCAAAGACAAAAAGACAAACGAATTTTTTTTAATGATGCTTATTTAAAAAAAAATATTTTGACAGTTTTGCGAATACGTAAATAGTCGGGTAAAAGTAGCAATAATTGTCCCTCTCTATGATCTCCAATTAAAACATTTCTTTACAGTTACATTTTACAATAATTTAATTTACAATTTAATAACATGAATCTTAGATTAAACATAAACAATAAATAAATGATAATAGGTATGTAATTTGCAAGGAATAATATAAGATACCCCGCCCGCCTACCCGCATTGGAGCAGCGTGGCGGGTCTAAGCTCTAAATCCCTCTCTCCTATGAGAGGAGGCCTGTGCCCAGTAGTGGGACGTAAAAAAGGCTGTAGTGGTGGTGGTGGTGGAATATAAGATACTTAATTTTTTTTTAGAAAGTTATTTATTATATTAATGGTTTGCAAAAAATTAAAATGTAACGTAAATTAAGTGGGAATTTTTCACGGGTTATTTTTTTGTTTTTTTTTTTAAAACCACCAGCCGTCTGACGCTGGGTGTGACAGACTACTCATTTTAAGGAGGTATACAATTTGCCGGGAACACTTGCTAGTAATTATGTTTTAGACTTCAAAAACAGGGCTTGGTGGTAATTATTTTTCTCTCAAATAAATTACTCATAGCTTAAGCTTATTGGTTTATTTGTTCGAGCGAGCATGACACAAAAACTAATGCGACGTTTGAAACGAATAAAACTTTCGTACTTCATGTGAACGTATAATGGAACTGAAATACTGCTCCAACTTCGATCAAAATCGGTCCATTAAAACCTTGACTTTTACGAGGACGAGGAGAGAGAGAAAGGATTGTTGAAGTTATAGAAAGTTGAAGGAGAAATGTGATGCTAGATACTATAAGGGTGAAAATTTATAAGATTTTTTCACATCGTTACGAAGTTACTGGCGGTTCTAATATATATAGCGTTTTACAAAGACTTGTGAATTTCGCGGGCCGTATGGGACCTATCTACTATTTCATGTTCACACTTTTGGAAGAGAATTTTCGCCAAACATGAATGCGGGCCGCGAGAAATATATTATCTTTTTAATGTAAGAGGTTATGAAAAGTTATTTCCTATATTATGTCTATGCAATATACTCGTAAGTATATCGTCACTTCTTATGACAAATATTTATACATAATATTTATAAAAAAAAAATACGGTGTATAATTTTGTAAGCAACATTATTTGGTTTAGCCATTATTTTCACTGGTAGATTTACTTGAAGCATTCGAAAGCACTTGTAAAATATTATTTCAATAAAAACTTTTCTATTCTATTGTATATTGCATCGTCGCTCCCTCATTACCGAGGATCATAGATGCTTGATAAGACCGTCTTTGATACACCCATAGAATTGTATTATCAAGGATAGAACGGCAGTGTGGGAGGAAAATGCGTGCCAAACTTATGTACAGTTGTACACAAGTTTCTAAAAACACACTGAGTACGCCCCTAGATTTTGACGTTAGTAATTTATTTGTTTTAGTGCACAAAAATAACCGTGAAAGTGCCATTTTGCGCTATTTCGAACTGTAAACATAGCAGTTCTGAAATAAATCGCAGGCCTCCTCTCTCCTACGAGAGAGGAGGCCTGTGCTCAGCAGTGGGACGTTAAAAGGCTGTAGTGGTGTTGGTGGACCGTTTAGTACTCGAGTGTTTTCCGCAGACATAGGGGCGACAGCCGAGTTTTAACGCCTAATGTTTATAATATCGAGAGACGTTGGTTCTGTGCTAGGTCCAGGTGATGTTCAGGATGGACCTCCAGCACCACATTTCAAAGGCATCAAAAAACTATATAAACTTCTTCATACTATTTAACTTTAATAACATCTGTAAACAAGACGTATAGGTACGCTTTGAGGCCAAGTTTGAGGCATTGTGGGGACTACACGCGTGATTGGCAACATAAATTTATGAAAGGAAGATAACGCCATGTCGGCTCGGTCGGCTTTCGACAAATTGCACCCACTTCCATTTATTACGGCGGCCGTAGTCGGCTGTGATTCCTTCGCCCCTGCAGACAAGCCCAGCGACATTGATGTATTCCCCAATCGTAAATTACTTGTACCGAGGCACTTGCACGAACAAATGGCGGATCCCTGATGGTGAAAATTTTATAACAATGCAAATATCGAGTCTTACGTGTAAATCTTTTGTTTTCGTAATTTTTTAATTGTTATGTAAGTATGTATTTAAAATTGCCTTGAGAGCATGGATTGGAGTCAGAATTGGAGCATGCATCTAGAACATCTCTATGGGTTTTACATTCATATAAAGCCTTACCTACCTTCCTTTTTCAATGGGAGTAGGTAGGTCTTCAGGTCGCAGAATCACGTCGACTGTTTACGATCTATTGTGATCGATCAAAGCAAGAAAAGTCATATACCGCACAGTAACGAACTCGAGAACATTTTCCAACAGTAACCAACATTGTAATAGCGTTTCTGGCAATATTTATATTATGCGCCGGATAAAATTTCATCCGTGCAGTAGGACCAACGTTCAGAAACGAAAATTGGTTAAAGGAAATCAAATCGGCGTATCTTGATATTGTATGGAACGCGGAGGAATTTCACGATAATAATGCCTGCGGTGCTCGAATGAATCTAATAATATTTTTATATGAATTATGCTGATATATGTACCGATATTGGAAATGTTTATTAAGATTCTGCGTATTAATCCTATATCCAATGCCATGATTACCAAGTAGTACCTGCCTAGTGGTAGTCAAGTATCTGTGAATCAATGCGGACGCTGGGACAGCGTACTCAGCAACAGAAACTAGGAGTATATATACCGGTAAGCGCCGTGTAGGACGACCTCCATTTCGAAGAATCTATGAGCTCAAGATGAAGCAGTCTTTTGTGTAGCAGTAGACGCATCTTTAACAAACAAATTAAGTTATGCGATACAAAACAAAAAGGATTTTTATTTTGAGACGGCCGAATAATTCAACTCCATAATTTGTCAGGTCTCAGGTACACTTCATTTACACGATGCCTCTGAAGTAGATAATCCTCAGTGTGTCATTTTGTACGTATCCACCAAACGCGCAACTCGCATTCGGTGATACGTATGAGATTGCATAAAACATCCAATGTCCTAACTACTCCTAACTTAGAACATCCAATTTGAATTTTATTAGAAAGTCTACCTTTAATAAAATGCTCCGAGGGACTTACGTAAGGGAGATCCGTGCCAAGGCAATAATGGCCGTCTAGACCCCAACATACCCACTTAAGTCGGATGGAAGGAAAATTCAAAGACTTTAAGACTCCGATTTTCATACTCTGAATATATTACATCCGATGTTTCAGCGGGGTTTATCTTGGGACTCAGTGCCAATATATTCCGAGGGACTACCTTTGTACATGATGGAAATTGGTATGCCGCGTTTAGACCTAAGATTTTTCGATATACATAACATTTGCTGGATGACTGCTTCATTGGTCTAGTCAGTGGCTAATTTAATAGGCAGTAGTGGCGTGCACTTCGTAAAAGTAGAAAAGCACTGCTTACCCTAAGAAAAGCACTGATTACGTGCTAAGAGAAGAAACATAAAAAAGAGAATTAGAAATTTTGATAATATCATTTGCATACATTGGGATTTAAACCATTGTCATGATGTCTATGCTCGCCATTGGTCATGATGTCCCGGGCTATAGTTACGGGTCGGGTAAAAAAAGTTTAAGGGGTTTTCTGTAAAATGAAATAATAATTCAGTGAAAATTTCAGATAGCAGCCCGGAGTTGAGAAGTTGGCGGTGTTACATCCCCGTGCCTCGGAGAGCACGTAAAGCCGTCGGTTCTGCGCCTGATCTCTTTACAGTCGTGTCCGATTCCCTTACATCGAACTATATTATGAGAGTGAGGGAATAGCGAGTGATGTTTGTACACACACTTGTACAATACAGTATATCCTGCGTAGAGATTGGCCGCCATGGTAGAAATTCGCTCAGAAGAACACTATTATTTTTGTTGGATATACATATACGTATAGAGCCATTATTCCCGTGGAAAGACAAATGAACCGGCATCAATCATGTAAAAACAAATCGACTCGAACTGAACGCTGAATCGATTTCTCGCACTCACATTTGTAACTCGATTCGATTTAAACAAAGTGAACATGAACATTTTGTATATTGGAATGAGGGATACCTAATGAAGACTGACAATCGAATAAAGAACGGGAAGACGTGATAAAACATTCGGTAATTTACAATTCCCTTGGCTTCCTCAGTATCTGTAATCGTATTTATCAAAACAAATATTTTATTGATTTGAAAGTAGTCTGAGATAACTAGGTAGAGCAATGATATAATAGCGATAAATTTTAATTTACGTTGCATTCATACCTGTGCTTTTGAAAAAAAAACACGCTTTATTTGATTCGTTAAAACAAACCAAATGAGCCAAAACTCGATGGGCTTACGAGTGGTTATTGATGAGTTCCACTATCCAACTCCATGATGCATCGTTGAGATGGTGGATGACACTCGTCACAAGTGTATTGAAAGTGAATTGGAGTGTGTATTGCAATCGTTAAAACTAAATGATTGTATTTTCATTATTAAGTTTTAAATCGATACGATAATTATTACAAGTTGGTTAAATCCGACTTTCAAAATTTGTTTAATACATAAATTTAGTTACAAATGAAGCTAATAAAAGCGTGTTAAAATCGACGTTAATTTACGTCCCGGTATTATATCTAGACGTACTCGTAAGATACCGTTTCTATTACCTTATTCAGAGTTCTGTGGTTAAACTAGATTAAAGCACAATTTTATTCATATTTGCTACATAAATAATTGTAATAATTGTATTATGTCTATTTATTCGTTTGGGTAATAATTGGATTATATATGTAATTGTATTTATTATGTCTATAATTTATACGTCACACAAAGGCTACTGAGACTGATCATCTTTTGCTTCAGGGGCAGAAAATAAATAAAGCATGAATGGAAATGAGAAATACAGACTTAAATATAGACGAGAAGCGTTATAGATTTTAATTTCAAAAGTATTATAGGAATACTTCCCGAATCACTAAAGTGTCACCTCCACCGCGGCTCCTTAATGAATTTCTTTATGAGTCTGCCAATCTTCCGGGACTCGAACTTTACGATGGATTTTGGAAAATATTTAATAGGGAAAATGTTTTGAGGCATATTTTTGTTTTATACTAGCGGCACGCTATGATGGCCGGTTTGACACATTACAATAGTGATGTGGAATGTCAATTTATTCTCGAACAAAAAACAATTAAGTTTTGTTTTTGTACCTGATTAAATAGGTTTAATAAAACAAAAATGTATATGTTTATTTAATTTATTTGAACGAACTGAATATTTGAACGAAAATGAATATACATACTTTATATGCACACAAGAAACATATGAATACAAAAGATACCAAAAAAGGTGCCACAAAAGGCCATAATTAATCAGATTCGTCCATACTACTATTTTCACTGTCGTCACTGCTATCATCACATACATTAATAATTATATGTTCGTTTTCTATAATATTATCTATTTTCACATCTCTTTCATAATCTTCCCTTATTAATTTAACAGTTCTATTCACAACCTTTTCCCAGTCTCCTTTAGTCACATGTTCACAAGCTTCTTCTAATAATTTTAGCATTTTTTTTGTGGTAAATGGGGGTTCTGTATTGTGTCTTGCAGCATATCCCTTAATTTGAGCCCACACCAACTCAATCGCATTATACTCACAATGGTAAGGCGGTAACCGTATAACTCTGTGCCCATGTTCTAATGCTATTTCGTCAATGACGTATCGGATCTTGGTTGGTTTGTTTTCTTTTAAAAGACGTACTAATTCCGCTTTTAACATATTCATGTTTGCATCTACGCCATTTTTACGAAGCCATGCGACGATATCAGCTTTCTTTTGGGATTGGGCAGGTGGCTTGTCAATTTGCATCGAGTGGTATGGGGCGTTGTCCATAATTATAATAGATGGTTCAGGGAGGCTACACAACATTGAGGTAAACCATTCAGTAAACTTTTCTCCATTCATGTCTTCATGATAGTCTCCAGTGGTTTTTGACGCAAAAGCCATGAGAGAACCTTCGACAAACCCGTTGATGGTTCCGGCGTGACAAATTATAAGTCGCGATCCTTTTCCTACAGGAACTTTGGAAGTAGATGCTGCTGTGTCATCGTTCCAAGAACGGCCTACAGTATGGTTAGCATTAAGCCATGTTTCATCCAAGAACACAACATTTTGCCAATTTTTGATTTCTTTCACTTGCCGTAAAAAAGTATACCTTGCCATCGCTATATCAAATCTTTCCATCAATATTTTGCGTTTGTTACATTTTTTGTATCGAAATCCAATGGTCTTCAAAATCTTCGTTAAAGAACTTTCCCCACCGAAGAATAATCCAGCTTCCTTCAGTGAATGCACCAACTTTTTTCTTGTTGGATACTCCTTCTGTAAATAGTAGCCGTAAACATGTCTTCGGATAGCATCGGCATCAAAGCTATCGATGCCTACGACTGGTTTTGCTCGTTTTCTCTTTTTTGGTGTGTGAAGTTTATTTTCTTCTGTGCCAGTCTCGCCATATTTTTTTTTAGTTATCCGTCTAACAGTTCGTTGTCCAATATTAAGCGCATCAGCTACGCGTTCAACCACTGACGTTATAGGTAAAATTGGCCCTCCATTTTGAGCTTCACGATCGAAATAGTTACGAAGGCGTATTACGAACTCACGTGTCTGACTATTTAGAACAGTTCTCTGCGTACGTTCGGTCATATCGACGAAATCCACAACAAAGGGCTTGAACAGAGTCCAAATTAACGAGCAAGGGTCAACAGTAATGCAGTATCAATATTTGAAATCCAAAGCCAGGTCAAAACTATATCACAATCGCATTGCACTGACAGTTTATACTTTTCGAAGCAACGTCAATTCGAAACTGCTTTGTTTTGCATTGAGCATTGACGCGAGTTTGCCGGAGGTAGTAGTTGTGCTAGCCAGCGATCCTATGTGACGATCGTATTAGATTCCATTTTTAAAAATTTATTGATATTTTTTTGCGATTTCAGAGGTTTGTCCACATAGTGAAAATTGTTCATATTCACAAGTACATTCACCCCTTAAATGGTGCAAACTGATTTTTCTACACTTGTATACATTTAAGAAATCAATTTAATAAATAAATTTTGAGTCCTAAACCTAAAACTACATTCGATAAAATTTATGAATCTCTGCACATCACTATCGTCAATAAAGTAATACAATTATTTCCTTCAAAGTCGTTATCAATTAATACGGAACTTCATGAGAAACTACATTCGATAAAATTTATGAATCTCTGCACATCACTATCGTCAATAAAGTAATACAATTATTTCCTTCAAAGTCGTTATCAATTAATACGGAACTTCATGAGCGGACAAACGTCAAACCGGCCATCATAGCGTGCCGCTAGAGTAATTGGCTATTCTTTGTAAGAAGGCCGCAAGGCTTCTAGTAGGTAGATAATGTGGCTAATTCTGTTGTACAGAATCTCTAAACCTAAACTAAAATGACGGCTAAATGAGGAGCGTTGTTTCAAATCGTATTTTGTCCATAGTAATCAAAATAAGAGATTTTGTTGTATATGGCCTTAAAATGCAAGAGTAACTAACTTAGCAAAATTTAGTGCATAAAAACCGAATTTGTCAAGTAAATAATCGAATGTCAAAATGAGGCGCTGTTTCAAAATATGTTTTGTCCGTGTGAAGTGGTGTTTCAAAACATAGTCTGTCCACCTGTTAGCAAAATAACAATTTATTATGGTATGTCTGTGGCGGCAAACTGTACGATTATTTAAATAATGGCCTGTTTCACCACCTTCTGATAAGTAAGGTAAGTATCTACAACTTTTGTCTTTGTCATTTGACATAATCCGAAAATCCGACACTTATCAGAAGGTGGTGAAACAAGCCCTTAGTAATTTAAACAAAATTGTTTTAATATTGTTGCACAAGCATGGAGCAAGGAGTCCTAGTAGGAAATCATTCAGTTGGCTCAAGAAAAAAAGACACAAAACACCAAAACAAAGAGGCGAGGAATATTTAAATTATCGTTATATTGTTTCTTTGTACTATTATACGACTCTAACTGTATTTTATCGGCAGTTATAAGATTCTGGCTACAATATGAATTTATTTTGTTTCAGTTATGAAATAAAGGAACCTGAACTGAACAATTTTGTCATTCATAATTCCCATGCATTCATAATAACTCAAGATTTAATATATGTTGTGCTATATATAAATTTGATTTAATACAGTGAAAACATTATTTTATGCATACTCTGTGCATAAAATATAGGCCATAAGCGTTTTTTTTATTTTTTAGTAGGTATTATTGGACAAAATATGAATCATTTCTTTGTACATAATATGCTTTGAAAATAAACCAGTGTTTCAAAATGTATTATGTCCATAAACGAGTGTTTCAAAATGTATTGTGTTCATACAAATGGTTCAAAACATATTTTGTCCAATATTTATGCTTAATTAACTTAATAAAAAACTATGGAACACTATTTGTTTTTTTATTCAGACATGCTATATTATGCTTTATATTTAGCATGGTAAATTTATTTCTGCATATAATTTTAAGAAAAAGGCATAAATTAAAAACGGCTATTTTTTAAAAATACACATTTTTGGACAAAATGAGTTTTGAAAAAACGCTCCTCAAATATATTCTTATCTCTTTCACAATGATAACTGCGGAAAAGGATAGCACTATTTTAAACCTGTCAATTTAGTTTAGTTTAGCGATTGTGTACAACAGAATTGGCCACATTATACTATTAAATCGTTTAACTGAGATGAAACCCCACCCGTACCGCGCCGCCACCTCAGGAACTGTCTAGTTTAACAGCAGGCCTATACCTAGGTATAGATCGACCAGAATCTCATGAAAAATACGGAAATGAAATTCCAAAGTTAGCAACACTACGGCTGCCCTAGCGATAAACAAAGTAACTGACATTTTTTGTGAAATTGACTTATTTGTATTAACAAAAGTTTTATGTCGAGTAATTTTTTACCACAGTTTAATATTTCAAATAACTTGAACCGTTAACTGAAATTTACAACAAGTACAACACAAAAACAAAATAATTGGATGTTGATTACTTTGTTTTTGTATTTAAAATGCAGTTGCTTGATTTTTCGTTTCGTGAAACGATCCCAGGTAAGGTGTTCTGAATGTAATTACTTTGTTTATCACTAGGGCAGCCGAGTTAACCTAGTGTTGCTTACTACAAAATTTAATTTCCCTATTTTTCATGAGATTCTGGTCGATCTATATCTAAATTTTTTACCCTTATGTTAGGTAAAATAAAAGAAACCTTCCCGAGGACCTCAAGACTAGGATAGAACGACGAAATATTTGTTTCTTGGAAATGTTAATTGCAATAATAAACTTTTCAAAGAAACAACAGATTTGGAAACTCAGTTTTAGTTGGCTTTAATTCTGCTTCGAAATTAGCAGGACATACCTACTCTGACGAAAATTTCATATACATTTCTATGAAATTAATATCACTAACCACAATTTCAAGTGTCAACGCTAAAAATAAATGTTAACAAATAAACATTTAAAAAAAGAATCAAAACGCTTACTTACAAATAGTTCTTACTCCTAGACTTATTTAATTCACTGTGAGATCACTGTGTAACGTTTAATATATTCAGAGCATCAAACAAGAGCGTTTGAAGCTTTGAATCTTTCTCCCAAGTCAAGTAGGTACCACTCAACGTAAATAAATGCCGACTTGTAAGTATGTACCTATATTTAAAAGTCTATATTCTTGTTATTTATCAAAGAAAATTCTCATAACACGATAATATAATAAAGAGAATAATGGTTAAAATACTTCATACAGAACGAATGTATTTTTTGTTAAGCCCAAACGTAAAAAATTTGAGTTATAGTTTCACCGTTTTGACATAATATGTTAATAAATAATAATAAACTGAATTTTAAATTTCTAATCAAATAAAAAAAAATCGTCTTAGCTGCATCAATAAAGTTTGAAATGGTAAAGTGCTGAGCACATGGCTAGGAGGAACGATGAACTTTGGGGTGTCAAGTAGATTGAATAGCAGCCCTACACCGGAAAGCGCAGTGTTGTTGACCCACTGTTGGTTATACAACATCGAACAAGTCGCAGCGAGCCAGCCCCTAGACAAAAGCGGCGTAAAACCATGAAATATGGAAATCCTTAGAAACGACCTATGTCCAATGAAAATAATAATCATTGCGTCCAAAGAGAGTTTTGAACTTACAGCTTTTCAGATTAAATACACATGTGTTTCCGCTGAATTATTGATACTGTATGTAGGTAATATTCTAACAATTTGTTATCACATTTTTCAGCACCTCAGGCGTTATCGGGAATCTTCGCCGGTGCCAAATAATAACGAGGTTCGACAATTTGCGTTTTCTTCTCCCCTATTTTCCCGGCTGAATGTATGAGCGCCAGCATTTCTCAATACAATTGAATAAATTTTCACCTTACGCGATTGAACGTAGTGACGAAAATATTTCTGGAATATTTGCTCAGATATTTCTCGTAAGACACGTCGAGGCTATACACGTAGGTACCACTTAGGGACACCTAAAGTAAGATTTCCTTTATATATTTTCATAGGAAATCAAGGCTAAGTATGGGCTGTATCCATATCGATGCTAATATTATAAATACGAAGGTGTGCGAACGACCTTTAGCGATGCCCGATACTACGCCGTGTAGAGATTAACTATAGAACGAACTTAAGATCGAAACTGCATCTATGAACAAGAATTACAAGAAGTAACCATGAGGGAAAAGTGATGTAATATTATGTCTTATAGCGTTTGGCACGGCTTGCATCTTGCAGACGGACATATTATTATTAATTTTATTTCGGAAATTTAAAAAGTTTCCACGGAATTCAAGAAGAAGTTACCTATTTAAAAATAACTATAATTATTTTCAATCTACTTAGATACAGACTGTGTGATAAATAAATAGTAATAAATGTAAACCACACGGAATAGGTATTTTAAATTTTTGTGTGTAGAAACTATGTGTTTGTTTCATAAGAAAAATTAAAAATGCAAGTTCGATGATCATAATATTGTCAATCATTATGGAATTATCTATCTATAATTATAATAAAACTGTAACAGATCCAATTCTGTGCATTGAAGATATTTTGAATTTTTTTATTGGAGGGCACTCTATAGGTATCTATAATCGATACTGAAGCCAAAACTGTAATTTTTTCATTTTTGTCTGTCTGTCTTTCTGTCTGTCTGTCTGTATCTTGGCCGCGCATCACGCCGAAACTACTGAATGGATTCGAATGAAACTTGGTACGATTTGAGTTTATACTCCAAAGTATAGGACATAGGATATTTTTTATCCCGAAATTCAGCACGGTTCCTTTGGGAAAGGGGAAGAAAGTTAAAACGTGTATTTAGCTGTAATTCATTAACGCGTAGTTCGATTTCACTCATTCTTTTTTTGTTAGAAAGGTAGTACATCCAGCTAATCTCCAAAACGGCTGGATCGATTTTGACGGAACTTTCAATGGCAGATAGGTGATGTTAATAGCATGGCAGATAGGAACAACTTAGGCTATATTTAGTTTAGGTACAAAAAAGAATTATGGGATCGATCCGATCCTATATAAAAACCTATATCCACGCGAACGAAGTCGCGGGGATCAGCTTGTAACCAATAAAGCATGTAAACGAAAATAACGTATTTCGAAAAAAAGTGTAGCGAAATCGTAAAAGTGTGATAATTTCAATTTCCCATTAAAACAGAAACCAGCCAACCAACCAACAGGGAACAAAGTAAAGCGAACGAGAACAAACAAAAACCATTAAACCAGTGAAACACTTGCGACACACTGACCATTAGTTGAAATTACTGAAGCATTGCAGTTGCTTTAGCGGTGTGTTGCCATCGTAGACCGAAAAATATAATTTTTATTTAAAAAATGATCGCGCCTTTGCCAACGGCTGGTTCGTATTCATGATTACTAATGATCATGAATTTATTGGTTGTTTATGAAGTTCGTCGTAGGACACATAATTTTTTTATCAGTATTAATTGCGCATGCAATTCAAAATGTGATAGAAAAATTTGTCCTTGTACCTTTCTTGTAATTCACCCGCATAGATCCTTCGAGTTAATCTCACACGGCATGGTATCGGGCATCGCTACAGGTATTCCGAGTCAGTGTTGTGGCGAGTTGAGGCGCTCTGAGGCGTACTGAGACAGGGCGAGGTGAGGCAACTCGTGCGGTGTGCCTCACCGCGTGTTCACTTGCACCCGACAAATTCAGTCAGGCGCTAACAACCGCGGACATATTGACTTCAGTGCGTTCTACTCTACTGCCTACAAGCGACTGTGTACTTTGTACCTTAGATGTGTTAATATTGACACTTGATGTTGGTAAAGGTTCAAAGCAAGCTGGTCCCGTAACCGCAACATATGCAACCCATTACGACATCTCTTTACACTTGATTGGTAAATTATATGGCTGAGAGACACCCTCTGTATATTATATTCACTACTTCTACAGGAATTGTTCTTAGGCATATTTCTTAAGATACACATAATCATCTATGCATTTACTTTTTTTGCTTCTCTAGCTCGCGTTTTTACACCAACACCAATTATGCACACATGAAGCCAATTTTTTTTTCCATAAGAAGCGGTTGTCCGGAAAAATGACGTTTAGAAACTGTTGTTTTTAAAAGTTACTTGTCGGGAAAAACAAATTAAAAGTTCCTCAACGCGTTTCTCTCCAAGGCAACTTTTTACGAACATCAATATAGGATATATGTATAATTGTATATTTGTGTGGCCGAGTGGACGCTAGAGTTTAGAGTTGTTATAGTACGGGGCCGAGCAAAAAGCACGCTCACTCCCCGTCCCCACCCATGGAAGGGAGGCTGCCAATCTGCCAGACCATCAGGTCCAAAATATATTATTGTGTCACGAGGGTGCGTGTCAGTTATCAATTAATAATTATTAACAAAACGTGTGTAATGCGCAATGAAAGTTAAACTCTCGCGCTATTTGAAAAGCTCGTATGCGGTTCGGGTAGTATTTGTATATCGACTGTAATTATCACTTTAAGGCACTTACTATATAAGTAACTATTTTGTATTGTTGGCCACTAGATGGTAGCTTGGAGGCATGCCGCTCGATGGGACCGAAGCAATACGCTGGAGATAAACAAATTACGTTCCGTGTCCGCTACTGAAAAATGCGAGTTTCACAAAAAATGCGTAGCGCAAAACGGAACGTTGCTCTTAGCAATATTACGTTTTTGGAAGCAAAGGAAATCTGTCCCCTGCTGAGTGATTGTTGCTTTGATAAATGGACTGGGCCGGCGACGAATCTATCGACCCTGAAATGTTCAAGGGTATATTAGTATTTTGATAAAATATTACTTTTCTGATTGAATTGTGAAAACACGCAGTTGAGTTTTGTAAATTTTAATAACATTAACATAAAAACAGTGTTACAAAAAGTTTCAAGTGTTTTAAGTAAATAGAAATGGCGTAACTAGTTCATTCTCTCATTCATAAATTGTGTCACTTATTGACACAGTGGTGGTGACTTCAGTGGTGACACAAATAGCTTCAGTACATTTTCAACAATTTGAAAATTTCATAAGATTTTCAAATTTAATATGAAACATTTTTATAGTATAGAAAAAAACATGAGAGGCATTTCCTTTATCCTATTTTGGTAATATACGGCCATATGCAAAACTTTCTGCCTATAAAGTATTTTGTAACGCTTGCAAATATTTTAAAACCCGCATTAATTTAACGCGAAATATGCTAACAGAGATGGACAAAATTCTAGGACCATTTTTCTCCGCATCTGATTTATGCTCTCATATACTTTAAGCGCGGGTTTAAACCTTTATAAATATTTAGAACCTTTTATCTTCATATATTTTTGTACATATTTTACCTTTTAGTGCCCGTTGTTGTAAATAAAAACATTACCAAGTTTTAAGCACGACATGTTTTTAAGGGGCTACAATGAAACTGAATTTTCGCAAAAATTTGAGAAGGATGGGTTTTTTCACTCTCGTGTACGAAGAACAAGTATAAATTAAAAATGTAAAAAACCCCCGACATTCGCCATTTTGTGGTAGCGGCCATCTTGGATTTGCAATATTGCTATTTTACTAATCAAGCCCTTTCATTTGATACCCATATTAAGGGAGTTGTGAAAAAATATGTAATCCGCCATTTTGTAGCGGCGGCCATCTTGAACCGATTTTCTTCAAACATAGCTAACAAAATTCTCGACTAATTCATCTTTCAAACAAAAAAACCGCATTCAAATCGGTCCACCCGTTTGAGCGCCACAGGGGAACAGACAGACACACACACACAACGAATTTAAAATTACCATTTAAATTCGTTTTGTTATCTTTACTAGCGGACCCGGCAAACGTCGTCCTGCCCGCTATTAGCGCCACCTACCGGGTCCAATTTTTCTACTTACAAACCTTCCTCTTTAATCACTTTATCTATTAAAAAAACCGCATCAAAATCCGTTGCATAGTTTTGAAGATTTAAGCATACATAGGGATATAGGGACAGAGAAAGCGACTTTGTTTTATACTATGTAGTGATTTACACTTGTATTACAGTTATATTAAATTGGTTTTAAAAATAAATTAAGGTAATTAAAAGAAACAATTCCTCCGCGTTTTTCGAAGCAGCATATACTAAACTAGTACGGCGCGTGGGTGCGCGGCCCGCAAGCGGACCGCGAGGATTCGAGTAGTTTTTGTTTGAGCACGTCCCACCTATCTTCAATACCCTCGC
Source organism: Melanargia galathea (assembly GCA_920104075.1). NCBI lineage: Eukaryota > Metazoa > Arthropoda > Insecta > Lepidoptera > Nymphalidae > Melanargia > Melanargia galathea. The sequence goes on from OV049855.1 coordinate 5,956,470, forward strand.
CGTGCTCTTCATCCGTCTCCAAAGTCTTCGATCATCAGCTCTTTCCGTATTTTTCCTCCGCATGAATTTTTGTTTTCTACACGAAACCATCAAAAATTTTTTTTGTGTAGAAAAATAAATTCCGCCATCTTGTTTTTTAGTTCTTGATCATATTTTTCAAAGAAACCACTCTTCCATCTTTTATACTTGGTGAGATAGACACCGACGAAATTTGTATAGCCGCCATCTTGAATCCGCCATTTTGGTTTTTTTTTTCACCTCAGTGCCAATTGGATGAGGTTCTGAGTATTTTTTGTTTGAGCAGCCCCCATCTATCTACAAAACTCTGCCCGGGCTCATCAATCATCTTCCAAACCCTCAATCATCATGTCTTCCCATATTTTTCTTTGAGATTTCTCCAAAGAACCGCATCAATCGCCTTGCATACCTAGTTCACAACTTTATACTCTCTCTCAATATTCGCCATACATTTTCTATGGAAAAATAAAGTCCGCCATTTTGAATTTTTTTTGTATTCATCGAGTAGACCTTTGGATCCTGATCATGTTTTGCTAAGAAACAACTCTTTCATCTTTTATACCCTTCGAGATGGACACCGACGAAATTTGTATGGCGGCCATCTTTTTTTCGCCATTTTGAATTTTTTTTCGGCTCACTGCCAATTGGATGACGTTTCGAGTGACATTTGTTCGAGCACCCCCCACCTATCTTCAATACCTTAAGCGTGCTCTTCAACCGTCTCCGAAATCCTCAATCATCAGCTCTCTCCATATTTTTCCTCTTAATGAATTTTTGTCCTCTATACGAAACCATTTGTGAAAAAAAAATTTTTCATACAAAATTTTACAGGAGAGGCGATGAATGAGTCAGTGAATCAGAACGAACAGCTATATATATATTAACTATGGTACACAATCCTAAAATAATGAAAATAAACTAAAGTAATACTATCCTCTTTCGCAAGGAACATTATGAAAGCACTATTTTAAGACTTATCAGTTCAATTTAGTTTATACAACGTTAGTTTTACTTAACGCAAAACCTGAAAGTAGTTTGTTCAGAATCACTAACAAAATCGAATCCAACCATTTTTATATAGTGTTATATTTTTGTCCAAAAATATTTTGAAATCTTACAAGCTTAAGGTGCGTCCAGACTTGAACATTTCACCGAACCGAACAGCGAACATTTCGGCGAACTTGTTACGCTCAATGTGGACGGCGCGCTTGGAGCGCTTGAGATGGGTTACTGCGTAACAGTTCGGCGAAACTTTCGCCGAACTGTTACGCAGTAACCCATCTCAAGCGCTCCAAGCGCGCCGTCCACATTGAGCGTAACAAGTTCGCCGAAATGTTCGCTGTTCGGTTCGGTGAAATGTTCAAGTCTGGACGCACCTTTAGACACAATGATTTACCGCGCATCAGCTGACGGTCGGCACACAGCGGCGGTCATTCAACTCGCGTCGATCGCTAGTCCCTGCGGCGACGGCTTGCGGTGACCAATTTTTTCGAGGACAACGACGCAACATAACAAGCTTATAACTTCGTTACTTTTCATTATATTTTTTTGAAATTTTGTATAAATATTTTTAATGTAAAAATATTTGACACGTGTTTCGGTATTTGCGCAAAGTAAAACTAACGTTGTAGATTGTGTACAACAGAATCAGTAGCATCATCAATCTGATGTATAGTCTGATTTTTAATTCGGTGGAATTCTGACGTTAGGTAGGTAGGTATATGACCTAATTTACAGGTATGGATTCAAAATCAACTAATCTTTGGTTTCATTTCGAGAAAATGATTTGACGCTGAAGTTTCAAGTCCTGAAAGTAGCACGTAGTTTTACTTCGTTTTAAATTCGCTAAAATTAAGCAAGCGCACTTTGGAACCGAAAGTATGCATCCCAGGTGTCCGGCAGCCGCCCCAGCTGGGGCTCCCGCTCGCCTCTGGGCTGTCCCTCCAGAGGCTCGCGCCCTCCCGTAATTTTTTAACGAGGTTTTCTTCCTCCCGCGATGGGCATCGCTGCCCCCCGCCCCGGGGTGTCTCACCCCCAGTTTCATCCGCAGTGCCCTCTGCTAATCAGAGGGACACGCGGAGAAACCTCCCTCCGCCAGGTCATTGGCCATGGCTAACAATATCCCCGAAATTATTAACCATGTTACCGGGGTGCACCGGCCCGAATACTGCTCTTCCCCTCGGACGTATCCAAGAGGACCAGCAGCACCCAGGCACACGTGGAGGTTACCTGGCTAGCACCCCAGGTAGGTATATGACCTAATTTACCTATGGATTCAAAATCAACTAATCTTTGGTTTCATTTCGAGAAAATGATTTGACGCTGAAGTTTCAAGTCCTGAAAGTAGCACGTAGTTTTACTGCGTTTTAAATTCGCTAAAATTAAGCAAGCGCACTTTGGTAACGTTGAAATCTTGCAAAAGCAGATGGGAATTTCTCCGTACAATTTTTTCAAGTAACGCAAGCAAGTCGTACGCTTTCGCCGAGAGCACATTCTTGAACTTTTTTCATCTCTACGAAATAATTATGCAGCACTATTTTTCGTGTATTTTATTTTTTTGTTATAACCGTGCACCGTCAAAAGGTGAAAACAAGAATATATGCTGCCTAACTTTCTTGTTGGTCTAACGATTAGCGTACAGTGACACAGACCACGAGGTCCTGGGTTCGATTGCCCAATTGGAACAAAAATTAGTAGGTATTTTTCTTCTGTCAAGAAATTCTCAGCACCATTAAGGCCTCTTAAGGCATTTTTGGGCATTTGGGCTCTTAAAGCATTAACCATAATTAGCCGCAACATAACAAATCATTGAAAGTTGTTAAAATTCATTATTGAAGCGAACGAGAGATATTGATCAAGCGCACTGGCGCCTCTGAAATAGGGTTACCACCTATTAAATGCAATAAAACTTAGAGCTTACTAACTAATTACAATAAAAGTCATGGTCATGAGTGGTACCGAAGATACTCGCTGCTGATTATTTGCTCAAAAATTGGCAGACCTTCAATAACCACATCACCATCAATGCTTACTTTAAAAGTTCCTGTGAAACGTCAAGTCTTAAGTTTTTAGGGATCAATGCATTTTGAATCTAGCTGATTCGCGCGACTACGTCTGCGTTTTTTTTAATCTCTTTAGTTTCCAGGATAAAAAATATTCTACGTTTGGCTCCAGGATACGAGCTATCTCTGAGCCGAATTTCGTCGTAAGCAGGTCAGCTGCGAAAAGTTAACATACACAGACACCCGTTAGTAGGCTTAAAACGATAGCAGCTATAGTGAACGTGTTTTGTTTAACCAATAAGTAGGGACCACGCGATGGTAATATACGATAGCATCGGGAAGCCAATAACTAAAACAGGAAGAAAAATCACACCCAATTTATTGATATCGTGCCGATAGGTACAGTGAAACCGTGACACTATCAATTTCCACTCGGTGCCAACCCTACTCAACTTTTCGCAGACTGGTAAACAACGCAGGGGTGACAGTGTCGCCAGGACATAATTTATATACTTTTTAGGTTTTTGTTGACTAGCGTCAGTCGAAATTATAATTTAGGTAAACTGTAGACAAAGGACCCTGTCTAGTCTAGGTACGTAGTTTTAATCCAATATGTCTTACAAACAAGTGGAAATTAAAAATTAAAAAAACCCCCGACATTCGCCATTTTGTGGCAGCGGCCATCTTGGATTTGCAATAGTGCTATTCTACTAATCAAGTTCTTTCATTTGATACCCATATCAAGGGAGTTGTGAAAAAATATGTAATCCGCCATTTTGTAACGGCGGCCATCTTGGACCGACTTTCTTCAAACATAGCTAACAACACTCGACTAATTCACCTTTCAAACAAAAAAAAACGCATTCAAATCGGTCCACCCGTTTGAGCACAAGGGAACAGACAGACACAGACACACATACATAATACATACGTCAAACTTATAACACCCCGTTGTTTTTGCGTCGGGGGTTAAAAATATACTCGGCTTAGAAATAAATAATACGACGAAACGATGAGATGTGATTCAAAGATGTAATTCACAGGGTAAAAGGGCGAAACGTAGCGCTATTATTATACTACCTTAAAACAAACCAACCCATTTGTCTTATACTTGTTGTAGGTATTAGTGATAGTGATTAATTAGTATTTTTGAAACCGGCAATGTACTGCATGCACTGCATGCACTTACCGCAGACAACGCGAGCGGCGGATGGCCGGCGACAACTTTATTTAGGCGTCAGCTGATGATTGCATTACATTGTGAACTTTTAAAAATACAGGAAATATTTTAATTTATTTTTCGCGTTTTTTTTTTGTGGTATCTTGTCAGTAATCCTCAGTTCCTCACTACTATTACCTGTCTTCGTCTGATTGTGAGTAGTTAGTGTTAGTTAATTTAGCATTAGGTATACGTACATATTACCTAGTAGGTTAAATATTGATAGCGTGCAGTCCCCGACCCCGAACCAGCTTGTAAAATGTAAACAACGCCGCAGGGACACAAACTTTGTCGGAGCTCTGTGTGCATATAGCGCAGTCGGTTTTATTTCGAAAATAGCAGCCGTGTTCTGTGAAAACTTTATTCGAATAACTAACTATAGCCCTAACTTTGACAATATAGACAGCCGTATGTAGTAGTTAGTCTGTCTAGGCTTCGTGCAAATAAAAGTACCAACGCCTCGATAAAGGTTTTGAATAGTTTCTGGAGTTGACTTCAATGGATGACACCAATGCGTTAATGTTAAAGAGCTCTCGGTTCACATGCAGTTTTCAAAATTGCCGAAGTTATGACTACGAGAAGTTTTAGACATTTTTAACCTACTTCCAAAAAAGCAGTTTTCAATTCGGCGCTTATGTCCGAAGCCTTCCAGAAACAATTTAGAAATTATGAATTCCCAAATTGCTCCTACCGGGAATCGAACTCGGGACCTTCCTCTTATAAGGCCACAGGGAATTTGCTCCTTGCGCAACAAGCGAGTCCGTCTAACAATGTACGGAGTATGTTTCAGTAACATTCAGAACTCGGAACATGTCTCAGAAGTCAGAGCAGAACTAATACATCTTATTAGGGAAGTTATATCTAGAGAGCTGGAACGGGGAAGCGAATGCTATTTACTGTATGTCAGGTGACAAGACAGCAAGTATGCATTACCCGGGTCATGTTATGAATTCTCAATGAGGTTTGAGCTGTATCTAATTTCGTGTGTATTGTCGACTGTCGAGGAGTGATGATTAAAATTAGATTTGCTAATATTATTCTTAGCGAAAAAGCGCGTCGGACCTTAATTATTGACAATGCAGTAAAGATAAATTGAAATGTATAGTTGATGTATAGTTTGTGTGTGTTAAATCTATATATATATATTATGTTACGAGGAAGGCGCGAGCATCCGCAAGAATTCCCTGATTTATATGGCACATGCTAATATGAATTTTAATCGTCATATTTAACATTTTCCATTCATTGCACTGTCAATGGGTCTGTCGTATTTTTCAATTCGCGAGTTATTGACATCTCATTCCCATTTGACCTAGATTCCTAGCCCACTGCATCCCATCCAAATAGCCCAATTAAGTATTTCATTGTCCATTTCTTGAAACAATTCTGCACGGTGCACCCACCGGGATCGTGTTACTTAATAGTCCTAACAATCTCGTGTAGACTAAATATCAACATTCAACATAGCTAAGTTAAGAGTGACATAGCCTTCATATTACGACCTTAGATATGTAGTCACAGCTCAAAGCAAAAATACGTAAGGGAACAATATCTTAAAGTGAGAACAAAGGATGAGCCAAATGCAATCTTCTCGACATGCGAGGTGACTTTGTAATGTGATACATAAAACAATATTATGCACCTAGTATTGTGTCAACTCCTGTCTTCAATTGTGAGTTTACAGAGTTGTGGTTCAAGCAGCATACTTCTACTACCAAAAATAATGTGCATTTTGCATACTAATAAGAAAAAATACGAAAGTCTTCCAGTCTGTCTATCTATCTGTCTGTCTGCCTGTTCGTCTGTCACGTTTTTTTCACGGTTTAACCGTTATTTTTTTCACGGTTTATCGATTCAGATGATATTCGACACAAAGATAACTTGCATCCTGAAGACGAACGTGGGATTCCAACCAAAAAAATAGAGTTCCTGTGAGATTTTTAAAAATCCTAAATCCACGCGGACAAAGTCGCGGGTATCAGGCAGTTATTATTGGAATAAATGTTTTGAAACATCGCTCCAATTACTCGTCGACTCGGTGTAACCACAATTTCACTATTCCAGTTATTCTTTTGTGTCCAACATTTGTACGGATTGTGTAAATAAACCGTTAGGTACCTACCTACTTCGCTATTTCTCCCGCGGACGCTACTTAGGTTTTATGTATGCGCAACTAAAATTATTTCTTACGAGCGGATACCCGCGACTTCGTTCGCGTGGATATTGATTTTAATAATCCCGTGGGAATCATTTTGTTTTTCCTATGCTCCTTTGAGCTTAAACCTTGCTAAAAACTGTTAAAAGTTCACTGGCGGATGTTTAGGTACATCAAAATGTAAACATCCGCCAGTGAAAGTCCCATCAAAATCGGTCCAGCCTTTCGGAGATTAGCCAGTAGTCTTTAAAGTATCTACTTTGTAACAAAAAAAGAATGAATGAAATCGGACCACCCGTTAACGAATTACAGCTAAGTACACATTTTGCCTTTCATCCCCTCTCCCAAGGGAACCGTGCTGAATTTCGGGATAAAAAGTATCCTATATGTTACTCCATAGTACTAACTTAAATCATGCCGAGTTTCATTTCAATCCATTCAGTAGTTTTTACGTGATGCGCGCACAAACATACAGACAAACAGATAAACAGACAAACAGACAAAAATTTCAAAAATAGCTTTTTACGTTCTATTACTTATCCCTAACACCCCCCAGTTATTATTTTGCAAAAATCTTCAATGTACAGATACGGCAATTCTACGATTTTATTATATGTATAGATAGATTTATTATATGTATAGATATAGATTTTGCTTTATTTGTATAATACAGGAAAAAATATTATACGTATAAAACAGACGGACAGATCGACTGGCAATGTAGCTATTTATTTAAAAGGAGGAAATATTCCTTTACTTTAGTGATGTACTAACGAGGGCTTTAGAGTTTTGGGTTTCCCTACTTAAAATAAAATGATGGAAAGAGCTCTTAAAGTATGTATGAAGAATTTTTTTCCCGTATGTTTTACACATAGGTATCTGGAATCTGTATATAGGAATAATTATGTAGAATTCTTTATATCGTTGAAATATCCAAAAATATCTTAGGCACATTGCGCTCCAGCAATGTGGCATTATGTGATGTTGACTTAACAATAAGCAATACTTCGTTCCAAATATTCGTCGACACCAGTCTTAAGCTGAGATCTATAGAGCGTACTCTGACTCCACTTAGATTTGAGACAGAGTAAAAATGGGAGAGAAATATGTCCCTGACATATTATATGTCCTACTAGATGATGCCCACGGCTTCGCCCGTGTGTATTTAGGTTTGTAAACATCTTGTGGGAACTTTGATTTTCCCGAACAAAAAGTAGCCTATCAGCTGTAGTAAGTAGTAACACGTCCACAAAACGGAAAAATTCCGTGGGATCCTTACGATTCGAGGAGTTGGACATGTACCTACTCCAGGTCATTCAACAATAAAGTCTTTAATTGGTATCCCTAATATCAATTTAAATAACCGACAGTGCCTAAATCCCATTAGTTTTGGGGATCAGATCCCCTACAGCATCAGGATTGAGGAGTTGGAATCCAAATTTTTTTGTAGGACAGTGTCGCAATGTTTTTCTATCGATAAAAAAAAAAAATACGCAAATCGGTTCAGAAATCTCGGAGATATCGGTGTACATAGGTAGAAAAACACAACTCCTTCTTTTTTGAAAGTCGGTTAAAAAAGTAGCCTATGTTACTCCCTGGTTAATTCTCTACTTGTATGTGAAAGTCCCGTCAAAATCGGTTCAGCCGTTCCAAAGATTAGCCCGTTCAAACAGACAGACAGACAGACAGACAGACAGACAGACAGACAGACAGACAGACAGACAGACATACAAAAATTTTAAAAACGTGTGATACGGTTATAGTATCGTTCAAATAACCATATGAGCTTAATATGAGGTAGTTATTTCGATATTACAGACAGACACTTCAATTTTATTTATTAGTATAGATTGTAACTCTGTACCAAGTCCTAAGTAGAGTCAGAGTACGCTCTGTGGATCTCAACCTAACTACAGCTTTACTGTTCAAGTTGTTCTTTTGTATCCAACATTTGTACGGATTGTGTAAACGAACAGTTTGTTCCGGAACTCCGCAGTTCTTACCGCGGATACTCGGTCTCATAATATTTACGCCACTAAAAATATTCCTTTGAGAATGTTTATTGTACGTTAACGTTTGAACTGAAATTGTAGGTTGGGGCTTCTGTATTCCGTTGTACACGGGTTCTTCGCTAAATTGGAAAAGAAAAATGGTATATTTTATGTAATTTGACGCGAAGGTTCTTTTAGTGAATTTGCTGATGTTTGACTCACTTGTTTTTTATGTAACACTAGTTTTTGTTTGGGACTTCGTCCGCTTTTATCAAATGCTGTAGGGACTCTTTATTTTACAGGGATAAAAAAGGTTTCCGCCGTTTCCACGTCTTTCTCCAGATAGTGAATAGTGTTCAAGCTTTCGTAACTCGTCTCAACCAATAGACGTCCACTGCTGGACATAGGTCTCTTGCAAGGATCGCCACAGCACACGATCTTGTGCCGCCTGACTCCAGCGGCTGCCTGCAACTCGCTTGAGATCGTCTGTCCATCGAGTGGGGGGTCTACCTACGCTACGTTTATACGTCTACGACCCCTACATCCATCGGTTCTTCGAACAATGTGCCCCGCCCATTGCCACTTCAGCTTAGCGACTCGATGAGCTATGTCGTAGCTGTAACTCTGGTTCTCCTGCGGATCTCCTTATTTCCGATTTGATCCCGCAGGGATACTCCGAGCATAGCTCTCTCCATCGCCCGCTGAGTGACCCTGAGCCTTCTTATGAGGCCCATTGTTAGCGACCATGTCTCAGATCCGTAAGTCATCACTGGCAACACGCACTGTTCAAAGACTTTGTGCGTTGCAAATTGGCTAGGTAAAGAAGAAACAAACCCATTACCAGATTTACAAAATCTTCATGTACCTAATACAAAACTGTTAAAGCACAACGTCCCTAATGACCTAGTTACGTACATACATGTTTATATGTATACATGTGATATGCACGTAATAATAATTACAAACGTACCGACAAAAAATAATAAAAAACGAAAGCGTCGTTCCTGCTAATTATTTTTCAAAGGCTAAGGCAATTTAAATGTTCACCAAAATAATTAGGTACTTACCTACCTATGTAAGTAAAATATATTGACTCCAAATAAATATTCTTTTTCCGCTTCCCTAAACTGATAAATGATCGACAAATGTTGTTTTACCCAATAGGTAACATCAAAAGCCATAATCGAGTAGGTGGGGCGGAATGAAGTCTTCGAGCGTAGCCCATTTAGAAAATTTAACATATTTTGGAAAAAATATACATACATATTTATTAATATTAGATATCTTTTTAGCAATTATATAACTAACATATTTGGTTTTAAATGAACTTGTCCGGGGTCCAATTATTTTTATAGCATAAAATAAAAACATTAAAGGTTGTAACGTATAAGATACTTTAATGAACGCAAAGGTGAGAGTTGATCCATTCAGGCATGGATTTTGAAGTTTTTGGTGGAATATTTACATTTCTATAACCTATTAAATACATACCAGCCTTTTCCAAATTATCGTTTATTCGTCGGAAACTTTAGTCTTGCCTCTTGAGCCTGAATCACACAAAAGCGAGACAGTAACTGCACGGCAGGACCACACGAGTAGATAAGTACAGAGAGGAAGCTTCATACAAACGGCCCGCTGTAGGTACACTCACACAAACACACTCACTAACGGTTCACGGACGCCCGCTCGTTCCACTAACCGGTACAGTTGGTGACAAACGTGCGCATATGTGTGAGTGTACCTACAGCGGGCCGCTTGTAGAAGCTTCCCCTCTGTACTTATCTACTCTGTGGCAGGACGTCACACTAAACGCGCGCGTCCTTTGCAACTTCTACGAGCCGCGTTGAACGCGTTTTCGTTGCGTGTTCTGTTTGTTTCGACCGTTTAAAAGGGACGAGGCACACATGCATATTCGAATAATTGGTCCTTCGTAGAGGATAGTGGGAAAGGAAAGATTCGATTCATTGTATTGAATTCGAAAAGGGCATGGTTTGAGAGTGGACCACACGCGCCCTATAAATATTTAATGTTCGATCGTGTTAATAATACAGAAAGCCATACTTCGTGAAAAACGCCCGAAACAAGATAAAGTGAAAAAAGAAAATACAATTCTACGAGTATAAAATATCAATACCACAGGGACGAACGATTTACCATTTCATGTTCCATAAATTATTGTACTTGCGGAATCTTCAATCTCGACATAAGTAATCATCTTAATTTTATTATTTACTGGCCGATGCCAGCGTCTTTGTTCCTTAAGGATTCTTACAAATCTCATACAAATTTTTATTTTCTATTTAACTCCCTTAGGGGTGGAATTTGTTTTTAAAAGGATACCTAAATACCAATTTTCATGAATATTATTTGGAAAATGAAAGACTTTCATATAAACTTCAATCCCCTATTTAGGGGCGGAATTTCCAGTTATCCTTTCTAGTGTGTGCCTACGTCATAAAAGGAACCCACTTTCGAGATTCCAAGTTTCTAACTTCGGTTTAGGCTGTGCGATGATGGATCAGTTAGTCAGGACAAACCTTTTTAAACCCCCGACGCAAAAATTAGTTATTAGTGTTATAAGTTTGACAGCTATGCGTGTCTGTCTGTCCCCCCGTAGCTCTTAAACGGGTCAATGTCTATCGGTCTTCTATCGGATATACTTAAGAGTGTGCTCAGAAACTTCACAACCTTGTTCCTCCTAAACCGTTCCACCACAGAACTGTAGAAAACGTATATCTAATATCTATGTAATTAATATCCAATATACTCGTACGAAACGCTTTCGTTCAAAGTTACTGATACGAACTGCTATGTTATCGAACGCACTTCCGGAATCCGTGTTTCCGGACACGTACAACTTCACTACCTTAGGTAAGTGCATTTCAACCTAGACCATCATCATTATCATCATTGCTCTCCATCAGGCATGATTGTTGTCAAGCCAATCCAAGCAAGCCTATCATGCAATAAAAAAAACTAAGTGAACGACCGTGCATTGTAAACTGTTATAGAATGCAATCAATAGGTACATCGCAGGAACTGCAACTAATATTAATATAAAACGTGGTCACCTGTCCGTTTCACTCGCAGCCATGTCGGGTCGCGTCGCGTCGGACGGAACATGATTTTATTATGAAACTCGCCGTTCGCTCGCTTCATTAAACAAAGTTCTTTGTGGCTCACTTCCAATGCAGTAAAAACACTTCGCACATAAAACTGTTGCGGTCCATGTTGGAAACCGTAGCCTGATGAGATGTTTTAACGGGCGTAGGCTAAGAGCTGATCGACATTGATACTTTTATTATTGGCCTCTTATTTTTTTATATGTTTAGGCTACCTTAAACATTTCAAAATTGACAGATCTCTCTGGGTGTCCATTTCCGAGCTAGAATCTCTATTGGCGAATTCTAAGACGAATAACTATCCACACTATTGATTCGCGGTGTTTACTTGCTGTCAGGACGGTAGAGCGGTATACAAAATTCCTAATATTACAAATCGTACACAGTACACACATACGCGCGCTTTTAGTGTGACGTGTGCAGTTTCCGCCGCTCCATGCTGCTTCGCGCGTTATGTTTGTTTCAGGCTTTGAAATAAGCTTTTAAGTTCATCAGCTCTCAGTTCGCTAACTTTTATTAAGTAACAAACTAACGATAGATATACGGTGCAAAGTTTAGTAGCATATGTTGTGGAAGGCTTTACCTAGGGAAACTTTGCTCGTAAACGGTTCGCAAGACCTGCTGTGATAACATTATAACTTATATATAACCGACGGTCCGACGTTACAGTTTATTACTCTTGGATAAATGGCTAACTGCTTCGTTGATCTAAGATAGAGCTGAAAATGGTAAATTAAAAACCGTTAAAAGCAGGCTTTGTATTTTAACACAGGTAAGTAACTCCAAAGGTATTATATTATTTGTTAAATAATAAATATCTGAAAAAATTGATAAAAGTATATTTACGAATAAGAAAGTTAACGGTAAGACAGATTGATAGGTTTTTAATGAATATTAATTTGCCTAAAAGTTCTGTAAAGAATACACAAGGGTGTTAATCAAAATATATTTTAACAAAGACTGAATACGCCAGGGATTCAAAGCGGAACAATAGACGTGCTCTAAAAATGTGCCGAAAATATTTTTACAAAGCCTTTTATTATTGAATTTCATAACATTCCAGTATACAAGTGCATTTGTTTTACTTTTACGTAGGTAGGAGCAATGATTGCTCGATAAAAAATTAAATCAAAGAACTCGACTATCCAGCCTCTGATTCGGATGCTCTAAGTCTAGTGTAACTTTACAAGTTAACTTAGACTGTGCTTAAATCTGTCGTTCAATATGGATAATGGAGATCTCGATTTATTACGTTTTCCCAAAAGTAAATTTCTATAAACACTAAATGACAGATTCATGTTCAGTTAACGTTAATTTGAAAAGTTAACAATTATTAACCTCGCGCCAGAGCTCTGAATTATAAGTTAAGGTTAACAGTCAGTAGTCAGATGGTGCAGAAATCTGTCATTTAGGACGGACAATATTTTTTGCGAATATTTATTTATTTGTTGTGAACATTATACCAGTTATCCAGTCATTTCTGGCACGTTAATAACTTAATACGCCACGAATTGAAATCTCCAGTCTTATTGGCAGATTTCGTCGTCGTCGTCGCGACTGTTTTATATTATTTGAAGATATGCAAGTAGGTACTGCGATATCATATACCAATGAAAAATATTTCAACACCTTTAGACGTCGTTGGCAAAACAAGCGGAAGTTTCGGCGAGCTCATACCGCATAATTTTCCCATCTAGTTGATGCGAGACACGACGCGACGGGGGCACGGAGCAGCCTCATCAGTAAACCCTCTCTGAATTAGACCTAACGCAATAAGGAAATATTGTAGAGAAGCTCTGCCTTAAATCTACCTTTACTCAATGATGGCTAATAAGTTAACTCGTATACATGTATACAGTGAAAAAATGGACGACTTTTTTTTTACCGACTTCAAAAAACTTCGACACGTATGTACCTAAGTATGTAATATTATTGGAACTCTACTACTGTACCTACTACTATACTATCTACTGTAATACTATATTAGCTTCCAAACAAATAAACCAAATTTTATAGGTGTATCATATTTGTATACCTATGTATGCTTGTCCTCGCATTTCTCCGAAACTATTAATCGGACCAGGACCATATTTTTTGTTTTTTATGCGGTCCCAAGATGCTGGAATGGCGATTTTTTACGTAGTTAGGAGCACCGTGACATGACAGTATGACGTGACCTGATCCCAAGTTTAAAGTTAGTCGCCCTTCACAAATATAGTTATTTTAAGTATTACTTTCGTAAGTTATTACGAGAGTAATACTTAAAGGGCCGAAATCGATGTCGAGAATTCCTTATTTAAAAAGTAAAACCCGCGCGACAAAAGCAATTAACGAAACAATTTCAGGTTCACACCCCCAAACACGACAGTTGAAAGTGAATTTAACTTTTTTAATTTATCGCTGTAAACGAGAAACTGTTTTTTAGATGTTCTCTTGACCTACTTATTCTTGCTTTATCGAAATGACGCATAAAATTATTTACATTTTTATGGAATAACAAGGTTTAACTTTCTGACTTAGGAAAAGTGTTTTGAAACGTACGATCAACTGAAAACTTAATCTGACTTTGAAAATCAATAAGAGAGCTTTCGAGTTTTATAATCCTAAATGTTAATATTATCCAAACAAAAACATTTCATGTGAATAATAAGGCCAACTTCCTATCAAAAAGTTTCGGCCATTAAAAGTACTGATATCAAAAATTATGACCAAGTCCTTTGCTAGGCTCGATAAATGAAACCATACAGTTTTAGAAGGTATATCTTCTTCGATCACCCTCAAGCTGTCATACCATTCCTAATGATACTGTTAAAATATTTTTAAATAATTTATGTCTTAGTAATAACACTATAATATGAAGCTCATTTGGGACTGAGAATAGTTTTATTGTTTTCAACTTGACAACATTTTTGCACTCCTTTGAATTTGTTTAATTTAAAAAATGTTGCCAAGTTGAAAACAATAAAACTATTCTCAGTCCCAAATGAGCTTCATATTATAGTGTTATTAGTAAGACATAAATTATTTAAAAATATTTTAACAGGATCATTAGGAATGGTATGACAGCTTGAGGGTGATAGAAGAAGATATACCTTCTAAAACTGTATGGTTTCATTTATCGAGCCTAGCAAAGGACTTGGTCATAATTTTTGATATCAGTACTTTTAATGGCCGAAACTTTTTGATAGGAAGTTGGCCTTATTATTCACATGAAATGTTTTTGTTTGGATCTCACTCCTTTTTTCTAAGTATTTCAAAGTTAATGCAATAAGTATAATGAAGTCTGTTTTCTCTCTTACGCTTCAGTATAATTAGGAATAGAGCCCTATCACATTTTACGGTCTGATTAGATGTGGTTTAATCTTCAATACATAGTATAAAACAAAGTCGCTTTCTCTGTTCTAATTGGGTGAATTTTTATTTTGTTCGTCTGTCTGTCAAAATCACAGATAACAGAAACTCCACTCCAGAGTATTTCCACTCAGTGGTCAGTTTCAGAACTTAGAACCATACGGCTTAACTTAGAGAAGATTTTGAGTATTTGACTCTCATTAAGTTTAATGAATAGTATTAGATATTAGTGATACCTAGTAGCCGGAATCAACAGGACACCAAAGTCTCCTCCAAACCTCCAAAGTCGGCCACCCATCCATTTCCTGGATTGGGTCAAG
Source organism: Melanargia galathea (assembly GCA_920104075.1). NCBI lineage: Eukaryota > Metazoa > Arthropoda > Insecta > Lepidoptera > Nymphalidae > Melanargia > Melanargia galathea. The sequence goes on from OV049855.1 coordinate 5,971,648, forward strand.
GTTGCTTATCAAAATTATTAAGAAAATCGCGCTTCTGGTTTTATTGGCAAAGACGAATCTCAAACTACTGGAAGGAACGGGCTTAGGCACACAGATAGCTATTAATGTGGCGTACGACATCCGCAAAGAAAGGATTTTTGAAAATTCAACCCCTTAGGGGGTAATATAGGGGTTTAAAATTTGTGTAGTCCACGCCGACGAAATCGCGCCCGCGACTTCGATAAAAAAATATACCTCTTGGCGTTTTATTATTTACCTACACTTTACTTTTTATTAGAACTCAAGACCAGTAAGATTGACCCCTTGCTAGAAAACTTAAAAAGTCACATCTCCCTAAATAGCGCACCGATTTCGATGAAACAAGAACCATATATAGCTTCGAATAAAGTAAAATAGATTTATTAAAACAAAATGAAAATTTGTTCAGTATTTTTTGTGTGATGTGGGAACAGACAGATTTTTATATATCTTTGAATTGGTCAGTGTCTGATGCAACTTTTGGACATTTTTCGATTTTTTCCTTCATATACACACTAAGACTCATCTTCTTACCAAGTTTCAACATTCCACATACACGGGAAGTGCGTCATAATTTTGATCAGTCAGTGAGTAGGTCTTGTTTTATGTGATTTTCAAACCTCTGTATCTCAGAAACGGTTCAACTTGAAAATTTGAAACTTTCAATTTATCATCACATTCACGAGTTTAACTTATATTTCAAATTTCGTAGGATTACTATCCCGCGAACCAGAGTTATGAGGGGGGTCAAAACAGCTCGAAATGGATCGTGTAAATAACACACTCATGCGACAAGGCCGGAGGAACTTGGCCTGGCGCACTTCGTGCGCCTAGATTATGTAGAATTCTATTAGATTAAAAAATATTAACTTTGTAACTTAACTGTAATAAACTGAAGGTAAGTAGGTATATCTATTTTAAACTAACATCTTACTAAGTTACTCGTAACTAAAAAAAATGACTTTTGTTAAAAAATATACCTAATTTTAGGCTGTATGGATTTATTAAAACTGCCATACCCCTTCCAGGTCAGCCCGCTTCTATTTTACTCTGCATCAGGTCACATCGCAGTCAAGAGCTGACAGTCATGACATCGAAAACAAGACAAAAAACCCTTACACTAAATTCAAAAGCTGTGGCAAGTGGCAACCCTTCAAAGTAGGTAAGTGGCGTCATTACGCACTAGAGACAACAGCCATTAAGGGTGTTGCTCGACTTTTGCGTTTTGACCCCTGGATGTGTACACTGCTCCCTCAGGACATTGACGTAGGGTTTAAATGAAAAGGGCTTTATACTTTCATATTTCACAACTTCCTTCTTCGCCATTTTACTGCTTGCTTGAATACGGTACCAGATTTTCGACCGCTTTGCTTCCAGAAATAGTTAATGTCCTTCTCTCCTATAGAAGAGAGACATCTGCCCAGCAGTCACGAAACGTCAGGAACGTCAAAGGGCTGTAGTAGTGGTGGTGGGCTTAAAGAAAACTCTCAGACTGGTCAGATTGTAAGAAAACATAAGAACAGTAATTGTAAAGTATATAAAGGGTAAAAAGAGCCTCAATAGCTCGACGATTAGGGAGCTGATTGACAACCGAAAGGTCGAGGGTTCAAATCCCACACATTTTTCGCACCTACTCCTAGTACAAGCTTAACGCTTAGCTGGAGGGGCAAGGGAAATATATTAGTGTTTAATATAATTCTTAAAAAATTAACATCCAAGTTCACACAGCGAAGAACTCTTTGGAGCCTGCAAGCTCGGTGCAATTTTACTTCTTCATGTGATTTTTACATGTATATAATATAGATGTATAGTTGGAGACTGACACAAACTACTTTTTACCTCGCGAAATCAAAGAGTTCCTACGGGATTTAAAAAACCTAAATGCACGGGTAAATAATTCAGAGAATGTATTTGGGTTAAAACGATATTTAACTCTTATTGACCGTGGACACTAATGTTCAATTCCCCATCTGGCACACAATGCACCTGCAATTATATTTTAGTGGCAATAAAAGGATTACCGACAGGGATGGATGGTTAATTACGCAATGCGGTCATCAGTCAGGCGCTGTAATGGCAACAGGGACTAAATACCTCTTACGTACCTATAGTATGATATAATATACGTAAACATAGGATTTTTATTCCTTAAATTCCGGAGTTCTCATATAGTTCAAAATCCTTAATCTACGCGAAATAAGTCGCGGGCGTCAGCTAATAAATAATAATGAAATTCATCAATATCATACAAACCTTGAAAGGTCTATTGCTTATTGGATATTGAACTTCAACAGCTCTCTCTCTTTCAAAAGCTCTTTGGGTGTCGAGATAATCTTAATCGACTACTGCGATGTATGCGTTTGTCCCCCGTTCACCTTGTCGAGGGTGACAAAGGACGTTTGTTTAATCTACTGGAGCAAGACTGATGACCCCATCTACCTGATCAAGCGCCCTCTATAAATACTGGTATTAGTCAGATGAGGTAAATATTAGAGATGGGCCTGACTATGCCGTTCGCCGACTAGCCGACTAATCGGTTTTCAAATAGCCGATCAGTCGGCCGACTAGTCCATCTCTAGTAAATAACAATGAAGATCCATCTTAGACTACATCGTCACTTACCATCAGGTGAGATCGCAGTCAAGGGCTAACTTGTAGAGATTAAAAAAAAGTTCACTAAGAAAATTACGAAACGATATATTTATGTAGTTTGCATCCAGAAGGCAAAGTCCGTTGAAAATTAACCGAGAATTGGTAGATTATTAGGAAGAAGTACCTATACAACTCTCCCACTAGTTACTAAACGCTAGTTCGTAGGATTTACAATTCAGAACAGATAAGACAAATTATCGTTTCTTGCGATCTCGCTCAGACTATCTTAGATACTAATCATTCATTAGTCTCAGACAAACTTTGAAGAGAAAAGAAGAACCAGCAAACGGGATGGAACGCAACCTAAATAGCGCATATTTTGGATAGAACATACAGCTTACTTAGATAAGATTAAGAACAAAAATAAAATAATAAACAACATTCTACATTAATTATTATTATTGGTTTGAAACATATATGTATAGGTACCTACATAAGGAAAAGTTTCTCAAACGACTTTTAAGGAAGTCTCCAACTTAACCATTTAGGTACTTTCAGAGAATGAGAATGAACGCACACATACGTCACCCCTGTCACGAGAATGACCTCTAAGCGGCGCCTCGAGTCATCCCCAACTCCACCCCTCGTGGCGCCTCAAATCTTCCCCTATATAAATTCATTCTGATGCGTTATGCCTGCTATGCACTACCGTCATTGCCTACGAATTTCGATGTTTCCTTCTTTAGGGTACATAACTGGATATAAACGACGCAAGACGCAGTGTCTATCAGTTGATCCTCATCAACCGATAGACACCGGGTCTTGCGTCCATATTGACTTTTCGTCGGTTTTGCTGTGGAGTGTTTCATGGTTCAAAGTTTTGTTTGAAGTAGTTGTTATATATTTTAACATGCCTAATGAGACTTGTTCCCAGTAGCTAGGTATATTCTTCCTCAGGAAAAAACTACACATTAATACTTTTACTTACTTTTCTGTGTTAGTTTCCACTTTCCGCCACCGGGTCTGATAACTGGGTGACTGGGTCAGATAATTTTGTAGGAGTATATATAGTTTTTTTGTCTTTCTTAACGACCTTCTCTACAAAAGCGTTCCATTGTCAAATTATAAAAAAGTACTTATACAATTATTTGTATAATTAATAGAGAATTTGTTTTACATCTGCCAATAATGCTAGCTGCCATTAACTTTCATTGTCATTCCACAAGTTTTAAGAATTTTTATTATTATGAAGTAAATAATTATTATATTTTTTAATAATTAATTATTTTTCTGATGACAAGATTATAATTTGATATGGCATTTCAAATACTTAAGACTTCACCGATGCGCGTTTTTAACCCTGCGGTAAGTTTTTTCACGGATAAGTGAAATTATACATGCAAATCGATCCATAAAAAGTTACATGCATGAGCTGTTTGTATGGTTTGTATACAGTTAATCTGAATCGTAATAAGATTCTGACCTGTGATTGGCTACCCATCTCATGTATCATAACGGTCAACCAATCACAGGCCTTGCATGCCATGAAATTTCTGCTAATACCTGTTTTTGACTTGCTTGTATTGGTACTTATAACAAGTTTTATTTATTCCAGTATATGCAATACGTTTCAAAACGACTACAGTCCTCCAAAGCGGAAACTTTTTTGAGTGGAACTAATGCTAATTACTTAGAAGCTCAATACTTAGATTGGAAGAAGTCCAAAGGAGCTGTTAATCAGGTATTGCTTTTTTTACCCTGTTTGGTTGTGTGTTTATTTAGGACTTGTGTCTGTTAACATTTTTCTCAAAACTGGTGGAACGATTTCGATGGTATTAAAACGAAGCTTAAAGCTTTTCAACGAACGTTTGGGTTGTGGACCTAAATGGGAAAATTTATTTTTCGCCTATTACCTACGAACACACGCACATGGTAAACGAGCCATTATTTTGTATTTTGTAAAATCTTTAATTTTCAGTCATGGGATGGATTTTACGAAAGTGTCAGCGGTCCTACACTAAAAATCGAAGAATTTGAAGACGAGTTTAGTCCTAAAACCATCATTAGTGAGCTCATAATCTTAATACATAGTTTTAAAATTTTTACATTGTTTGCTTGTTTTTTTTTCATCACACAAAGATTATAAAAGGAGTGATTTAAGATATTTTTTATCCCGGAAAATCACGAAATACTCCCAGAAATCTATGCGGACGAAGTCGCGGGTAACAATTTGCTTAAATATAAAGGGAGAAACAGACTTATTGACAGCTCTTACCGCTAGTTTTTTACATATAGGACAGTAACATACGAACATCCATTTTTATATAAATTTTTTGGCCGGGAACCTTCGCTGGCGTATGCAGATACCTCTCCAAAGTTTCATCATAATCGGATGAATACTTTACAAGTGCATATACATAGAGGACATATTACAGACAAACATTGATTTTTATTTATATGTATATAGAAGATTAATATAGAACTACGCAGACGAAGTCGTAAACCAGTTAATAGAATTATTACTAAAAATATCAAATTTGGGATTTCAGAGCCCAAAAAGAGCAATAAGGAAGACAAAGAGGCTAAAGAACGGATCAAGATGCATCTGGCTGTGATGAGTCTCATTCGAAGCTATCAGGTACTTTAATCTATGCTCTTTCATTAGAATAGAATAAAACAGAATAGAAAAGTTTTTTATTCAAATAAACTTTTACAAGTACTTTTGCATAGAATCATCAGCAATTGAATCTACCACTGGTTCGGAATCCCGTTCCAACCATTTTACACAGGAAACAATGTTAAGAGCATGGCGTTAGAATAGGTAGAGCTGTATGATAGAAACCAAAATGTCAGCGAGGTCCAGCAAAATGGCCTCACACTGACTGGTAAAACATGAACTAGTCGGGCCTTTGTCCTTAACTAAATTGGCACTGGACCTGCTTTACCTCTGTACTCTGTTATTCCCCTCTGCATGTCTGCTACTGGACTCTGTCAGTAATATCGCTTGCTTTATCATATGACGCAACTGTTACGGTAATGTAACAAGAGTAAAAGAGATAAACGCACGCGCACATAACGCTTCGGCTATTTTTGTCCCGTCAGACCCTCAGCAAGCCCAGACCCCTGGCTGAAGGCTCTCTCGAAATCTATCTTACTTCACGGCGTTACGTCATTTCCCCCATTAAGGCTCCCTGGCTCTCTCAAAATGTATCTTTCTTCACGGCGTTGCGTCATTTCTCCCAATTGGAGGCAGTGCGCAAAGCATTGCAGAATGGTTTGCCGGCTGCTTTTATCTGGCCAGATCACCTTTAGGGTTACGTTCGTAAGGATCTCTTTCTATCGATCTTGTCAGGGATCATGAGTTGTTCTATGGTGCTCGCGTTTATCCAAGCAATGTGACCGATGCATTCAACCAACGACCGCAGACAGACGCTGGATATCTTCCGCATTTTAATTTTTAATCTGTTTAATAAGGAGCCGTTGGACCAATGTAAAGTTTCCGCTGTTCGGTAAAAACAAAAATACCATCTAGAAGTAGATGTACATAAGTAAATTGGCAGGTACGCGGACATCTGCTGGCAAAAACCGATCCACTGAATCTAACGATAGGTGCTAATTGGATTCTGAAGAAACAAGTCCCGCCGTTAGAGTTGAAAGGAGTGGAATGTGGTATAGTGTCGCGAGAGCTTGGCACTACTCTTGGTATGATTTTGTATTATCTTATCAATAAGAAACTAATAAACAGTCTAATATGAAAGCTCTAGTATGATATTTCACAACTCGAAAAATTACTTTTTCTGAATTCCCATTTTCTACATTAGCGTTCTTTATGTCACAAAAAAAGGCTCAAGTTGCCTTGATCACCAGGGATATTTGAGGATGCGTAACGAAAAATGTATCGTCGTCGTCGTCGTTCGTCGTCGTTTCAACCAATAGACGTCCACTGCTGGACATAGGTCTCTTGCAAGGATCGCCACAGCACACGATCTTGTGCCGCCTGACTCCAGCGGCTGCCAGCGACTCGCTTGAGATCGTCTGTCCAACGAGTGGGGGGTCTACCTGCGCTTCGTTTACCGGTGCGAGGTCGCCATTCAAGCACCTTGGGACCCCAACGTCCATCGGTTCTTCGAGCAATGTGCCCCGCCCATTGCCACTTCAGCTTCGCGACTCGATGAGCTATGTCAGTAACTCTGGTTCTCCTGCGGATCTCCTCATTTCTGATTTGATCCCGCAGGGATACTCCGAGCATAGCTCTCTCCATCGCCCGCTGAGTGACCCTGAGCCTTCTTATGAGGCCCATTGTCAGCGACCATGTCTCAGATCCGTAAGTCATCACTGGCAACACGCATTGTTCGAAGACTTTCGTCTTCAGACACTGAGGGATATTGGACGAAAAGACATCTCGAAGTTTCCCGAATTCGCTGCCCAGCCGAGAAATGTATATCAACTATCAATCTACCAATACTAATCTTTATCGTCTGTGGATTTTGCATATTTTAGAATTTAAATAGCGGCAGCACTATCGCTATGTTAAAGTATACAAGGTGATCGATCTTCTATGAATATTATTCAAATTATTATACATCATTTAGTACCTTCATTTGCATAGCGGAACTCAATTGGTGGAACGGCATCCTATACGTTAAAAAAAGTTCTCCCTAATCTTGCTTCCTCCTACGTTTATTTATATGTCATAGGCGACGCTCAAATGGATGAAGTTTTCGAACTGCCTGCGAGAACTCTTATTGGCGGTAAAGAGTCAGCATTACCCCTAAGGTAAATTTTTCCATAGATTTAAACTAGGAACAATAAGCAAGCGGAAAAAAGCACAATTTTTCTTAACATCTTGAGTTATGAAGAGCATAGATATGGAGTTTCTCTTACATTTCAATAATTATGTCATATCGTAGGAATTCCGAACGCGGGATTCTATTATTATAACTAGCTTTACCAGGAAAATAAATAATTTTTTCGCTGTCCAAACTAAACCTTTTCTAGCTGGAAAATTTTAAAATAGCGAAACAATGAACTCCTTTACATAAAGAGTTAATGATTCGCTGCCGCGAGCGAATTCGTCGGTGTGCTAAAGGCATTAACTTAGCTTGGCTTAACAATATTTTTCTTGTTTTAAATCCTTGTGATATGTGAACGTCCACAGCAACTTGGCGGTGTACTGTTTTCGATGAAGCACAAGTATAAATTAAAAATTAAAAAAACCCCGACATTCGCCATTTAGTGGCAGCGGCCATCTTGGATTTGCAATAGTGTCATTCTACTAGTCAAGCCCTTTCATTTGATACCCATATTAAGGGAGTTGTGAAAAAATATGCAATCCGCCATTTTATAGCGGCGGCCATCTTGGACCGATTTTCATCAAACATAGCTAACAACACTCTCGACTAATTTACCTTTCAAACAAAAAAAAACCGCATTCAAATCGGTCCACCCGTTTTAGCGCCACAGGGGAACAGACAGACACACACAGACACGTCAAACTTATAACACCCCGTCGTTTTTAACCCCCGACGCGACGTGAGAGTGTTGTTAGCTATGTTTGATGAAAATCGATCCAAAATGGCCGCCGCTACAAAATGGCGAATGTCGGGGGTTTTTAAATTTTTAATTTATACTTGTTGGAATATACCTACGGGTGGCGTGTTTTTCGCTAGCAAGTAAACTTGGTAATCGTATTAAGGTAACAAGTTGTAGCACATAACGTGTATAATTATTTCAGAGAGATAATAAGTCGTCTGGAGACGTCGTACTGCGGCTCGATAGGCACGGAGTACATGCACTTGTACAACTTGGACGCCATCCAGTTCATACGCGAGCGGCTGGAGCCGCCCGGCGCGCTCGACAAGACCACGCACGAGAAACGGGAAATTATGCGACGTCTTACTAAAGCTGTCTTGTTAGTGATAATCATAATTGATCATTATTATTTTTATCCCCCGACGCAATAACTCTAAATAATAAGAAATATTAAGGGTCCTTTAGTAAAAAAAACTAAAACTCTTGTTATTAGGGATAATGCTGAATCGATCTTGACTTAGGTACTCGTAGATTCCCGTGTGGGGTTGCTGGTCCCCCATCGGGCGCGTCCCCCCGATGGCGGATGGGGGAACGCCTCCCAGATATGGGAGGTACCGGGGAAACCCGGCGCGGACCAAAACCAGCAGGGGATCCTGGTACTTCTCTGTTCATCAGAGTGGACTGTGGAGACTCCGGGCGGCGACAATTGAGGGGGAGGCTTTCGGGCCGCGAGGAAGAAAACCTCGTTAAAAAATTACAGGAGGGGGTGGAAACGCCCTGCGCGGCGGGTCCGCTGGTCTTTTTAGCCGGTGGGCGCTGGCTTCGGCCACCGTCGGGCAACCCGTAATCCGCACTGAGCGGAACCGGGGACCCCACGCACTGAGCGAGGGGCCGCGAGGAAGAAAACCTCTATAAAAAATTACACGAGGGGTGAACCTCTTGAGGGTCGCCTGCGGGTGTGGCCCTCTTGAGGGTTGCCTCTAGCGAGGAACTCCGGGTGATGGAATGGTGTATCCGTCGCCCGTTGAGACGCCTCGGGTCGGTAGGCGCACCATTATGTTCCTGGTGCGCCTCAGACGGTGTTAGGGGGCCTTAGGTCCCCCGGTGGAGGGTCTGCCTCGGCGGACGGCGCCGGCTGGGTCGCGGATGATTGCGCAAGTGTACCCGTAACCCAGCCACCAGGCGACACGGAGGAACATCGCTGGGTTTTAGTGGGTATTCTGGCCATCGGCCTGCTTGAGTCCCACACTATCTTCCGGAAGCATTGCAGTCCGCTGTAGGGCTTCCGGAGGGTGTGCGTAAATGCATTTCCTAGCGTCAAAAAAAAAAAAAAAAAAAAGCAATGAGAGCTGAGAGAGAAAGTAATGAGAGCTTTCACACGGGATTTAACAAAAACCATAAACGCGGACAAAGTCATAATGTTTAACAATATTTTTACACCACTACCACCACCACTACAGCCTTTTTTTTTTAACGTCCCACCGCTGGGCACAGGCCTCCTCTCTCATAGGAGAGAGGGATTCAGAGCTTAGACCCACCACGCTGCTCCAATGCGGGTTGGCAGGCTTTAACGACTATTGTCATATGATAGGGATCATAACCGGGACCGACTGCTTAACGTGCTCTCCGAGGCACGGGGATGAAACACTGCCAACTACCAACTTCGGGCAACACAATATTATGGTTCACTTGTTACTTTTAATCTTAAGGTGAAAATGGTTTTGTGAGCAATCTAATAAATCAAAAACTTCAAATAAGGTATTAATATAATTTTCAAGAGATGAAAAAGTCTTCAGGTAAAAGTGGACGTTTTTCGAGCCCCACTTTAATTCGTTTCTTAGAACACGCTCGCCGCTTTAATATTCCGTATTTATCGAAAAAAAGATAAAAATTATAATGAATTTTTCACAGAAAAAATGGACCAAATTCTTTTGACTTCGAGGTTTTTGAGGGCTTTTGTTTTCGAGTACTTGGCTGGCACTTCGCCATACCATGTTCAGATTACAAGCAATTAATGATTAAAAAATGTCGGAAAAATTGTGAGATTTAAACCTCGGTTCATATTTTATCGGTTGAATTAAGCAATAGTTATTCGTAGTTTACAGTTGAACACTTTTTTATTTACTACATAGGTACTCTCTCTCTCCGGTCGTTCCTTCATTGCTGAAGATCGTGGTCCTGGCATACTGCCCTCGACTGGATTATCTGTTTCCACCGGCTTCTGTTGGTGGCCATTACATAAGTACAGTTCTTATGAAATTATAAACAATCAACAGGGTTTTAGTCGACAGCAAAATGAAGATTTTCTTATTATGCTAATTTTGAAGCTTTGGTCGGTCTGAAGCGAATTTCGCGTGGGATACGGGAAGCGAATTAGCGCGAATCGCGAAATTAATGTTTTGTAACACGTTAAAGTTGTTCATTAAAGTTCTTTGATGCAATTGCCTCCCGCAGAATGCGCAGAATTCGCACGTTTTACCCAAACTTTAAGATGATATTTCTTTAAAATATTTATTTAAGACGAGCGGATACCCGCGACTTCGTTCGCGTGGATACCTATTGATTTTAATAATTCCGTGGGAATCATTTTGTTTTTCCTATGCTCCTTTGAGCTTAAACCTTGCTAAAAACTGTTAAAAGTTCACTGGCGGATGTTTAGGTACATCAAAATGTAAACATCCACCAGTGAAAGTCCCATAAAAATTGGTCCAGCCTTTCGGAGATTAGCCAGTAGATAGTCTTTAAAGTATCTACTTTCTAACAAAAAAAGAATGAATGAAATCGGACCACCCGTTAACGAATTACAGCTAAGTACACATTTTGCCTTTCATCCCCTCTCCCAAGGGAACCGTGCTGAATTTCGGGATAAAAAGTATCCTATATGTTAGTCCATAGTATGAACTTAAATCATGCCGAGTTTCATTTCAATCCATTCAGTAGTTTTTACGTGATGCGCGCACAAACATACAGACAAACAGACAAACAGACAAACAGATAAACAGACAAACAGACAAACAGATAAACAGACAAACAGACAAAAATTTCAAAAATAGCTTTTTTACGTTCTATTACTTATCCCTAACATCCCCCAGTTATTATTTTGCAAAAATCTTCAATGTACAGATACGGCAATTCTACGATTTTATTATATGTATTTTATTGTATGTATAGATAGATTATTATAAGTATAGATGATATCAACAGCCTCGAAAAATATTTTGCGACCAAGTGGCCGGCGGAGAAACGCTTTGGATTAGAAGGTGGAGAGAGCATGATCGCGATGCTGGAAGAAATCGTCGATACGAGCACAATGTTAGGCGTTGAATCGATTGTCATGGCGATGCAACACCGAGGTATTTTGGCAGAGTTTTATTTAACATCGTGCATTTTTATTTTATCTGAAGAGAAAAATTGATTTGCTAATTCTAAAAGTAGTGATGTAATTGTTATATTATGTGCAAAAGAACTGTGTGATTTCTAGTCTCATTTAGTACAATGTAATGTCTTGAAACTGAAAAAAACTGAAGAATAAAGATGTGGGTAAATGCGTTCATTTTTTTTTTTCCAGGACGACTGAATATGTTAGTTAATGTGTGTCGAAAGCAGTTGACGGATATCTTCGCTCAATTCAAACCTATGGAACCAAAGGAGCCGGTAAGGTTTGATTAATTTTTTAAATAGATTTTTTAATACATTTTATTCCTAGAGTTTTATTAGTGCTGCATATTCGGTTGTAAGTACATAAACATCTAAACTAAGCTGACACGAAGTGCCACTTGGGTTTACTTTAATTTGTGTAGTAGTTACCTACCTACCAACCACCAAATAGGGACAAAATATAACATGTTAATTTCGGTTTTTGTTTAGGGCTCAGGCGACATAAAATACCACCTGGGCACATTCATACACCGGTTCATTCGGAAAACAAACAAATACATTAAAGTGTCGATGAGTTGCAACCCGTCACATTTGGAGGTCGTGTCTCCCGTGGTGGTGGGGAAGGCACGCGCTGAACAACACTGGAAGGGGGACAGTAATGGAGACAAGGTAATTACCCGACTACGGCAAAGCCAAAAGGAAGGGTTATGATTTTAGCAGTCTATGTATGTGTGATTTTTGTATCAGATTCTGTGTGTTTCACCAAAGCGCCTAAACAACTGGGCCGATTTTAATGAAAGAGGTGTCAATTGATTCGTTGTTATGGCCCGGCTGACATGGCTACATTTTACATGTATGTATCACTACATAGTATAAAACAAAGTCGCTTTCTCTGTCCCTATGTCCCTATGTATGCTTAAATCTTTAAAACTACGCAACAGATTTTAATGCGGTTTTTTTTAATAGATAGAGTGATTCAAGAGGAAGGTTTATAAGAAGAAAAATTGGACCCGGTAGGTGGCGCTAATAGCGGGCAGGACGACGTCTGCCGGGTCCGCTAGTAATGTATATGAAACAAATCGAGAAGTGACCTTCACGCGGCTAAACTTGAATAATAGATTAGTTTCGAACAGGCATAACAGATAGCACCACTTATAGATAATATATATATTAAATTATTAAGCGTAGTCGGGTTTTAGTATACGAACTTTATCTCTTGTTGAGTTGACTAATTAAGGTGTTACGTTTTCCATACTAACTTCATGTTACCATTGTACACGAGTAGCAATATCAATGTAATTAAGTGTATACGAAAAATAGCGCAAAATAAAGATTGGGCGAAGCGAAGGGTAAAACTCAAGTTTAACTGTTAGGCTGAGAACGCACATTACTTACGTCTATACGTTACATTGAATTTAATCATACTTTAATTTGGAGCGTTTTTAACTCGAAAGAAAATTCTGTGCTAACTCAAAGTACAATCTACACATCTTAGCTTTAATTTTACCTAGGTAATGGCAATAGTAATGCACGGAGATGCGGCATTCTCCGGGCAAGGCGTGGTGTACGAGACCATGCAGCTGGGCAACCTCACGTACTTCACCACACACGGCTCCATACACATCGTGTGCAACAACCAGATCGGGTACACCACCGACCCCAGGCTCAGCAGGAGCGTGCCTTATTGCTCAGGTATTATCCTTCAACTGGGCAACCTCACGTACTTTATCACACACAGCAATAATCAGATCGGGTACACCACCGACCCCAGGTTCAGCAGGTGCTTGCCTTATTACTCAGGTGTTATCATTAGATGTCCAATATTAGATTAGATAGTATTTCCTAATAAGAATCTCCACAAGCCTTTCTCATCCAGCCACTTTCCATTAAAACCTGTTTGTATTATGGATCTCTATAAATCACTTCAAAGTTACGACATCATTAATCATCGCACTAATTGGAAATAGTTTTAAAAATTTCGACAAAAGGAAAAGTACTTAATCAATTCAATGTCCATCAAGATGGGACAGTTTGTAATTTAATGATAAGAAAACAAATCATTCACAACACTTGTTAATGCATTCTAAAGCGACAGGCGGAACATTATAATAATTGATTAATGTTTTCCTCAGAACTATCAGATGAATTTTGATGCAGATTTTTGTCTTACAAAGCTATCAGCTAAGACGAGGATCTTAAAAAGGGAACGTTGCAGTCGTTAAAATTCTTACTTTCTTTAATTCTTACTTTTTTAATTCTTACTTTCTTAATTTCCTTAATTCTTACTTTTTTTAAACGTTTTTTTACCAGACGTAGCAAAGGCCTTCGATGCGCCAATTTTTCACGTAAACGGAGATGATGCCGAAGCGGTAGCCCATACGGCGCGACTGGCGATCGAGTACCGCTGCAAGTTCAAGAAGGACGTCGTGATAGACTTCGTGTGCTATCGACGCTTCGGCCACAGCGAGGAGGATGAGCCAATGTTCACGCAACCGTTCATGTACAAGAAGATCAAGAGCATGAAGACAGGTACAGTTCTTCTCCCTTGTTGATGACGCTTAAACTGTGGCTTATTTTATTCAACTATAAGTTAACCCTTGACTGCAATCTCACCTGATGGTAAGTGATGATGCAGTCTAAGATGGAAGCGGGCTAACTTGGAAGAGGTATGCATACCCCGGATAGGTTTCTATACACGGCATCCGACCCAAACGCTAAATCGCTTCAATCAACCAAGCAAATCAGCAAACCTCAAAGCATCCAAACGGCTGCTGGATTGTATAAATATGGTGTATATTGATTCGTCTAAACCGTGCAATGGTTTAGGCTAGGTTTTATTTCAATAAAACCAAAATAGCGGAGGAATTGCGTACCGTATTAAGTGGCATATCACAGAATAGGTCTTTAAAAATCGAGATGATGTTTCCTAGATTAAAATTTCGTTTAAGAATTGATGAAGGTGTTCAATTACTTGTTGAAACACTTTTTTATACAAGGTTATTTTTACAGTTGACAAAATTTACGAAGATAAGTTGAAAGCTCAAGGCGTGGTTACGGAAGCTGACATCAAGAAGTGGGAAAAAGAATATACAGACACCCTGAACAAACACTTCGAACTGGCTAAGAAGGTGACAAAACTAAGCATTATGGACTGGGTGGACACTCCTTGGACTGGATTCTTCGAAGCCACCGATCCAAAAAAGGTCCTGAGTATATCAAATACTAATCACCTCAACAACGAGCAACGGCAACGTTGCGCAATGTCACACGGTGCATTGCAGCATTTTTTGACTTTTCATGTAAGAAAGTGAGGTTCTAAAAAAAAATTTTTTTTTTCCAAAATTTTCACATATGGATAGACAGATGGACTGGACGAAACTATTTCCTTGTTTTAGAAGTTAGAACGGAACCCTAAAATGGCAATTTATATGTAATTTTGTATGTTACTATAACAATATATGTGTTCTTGTATAGGTCAAAGAAACAGGTATTAGTGAAGCGACGATCGCTACAATATCCCAACACTTTTGCAAACCGCCAGAACCATGGGCATTCGAAATTCACAAAGGCATCCACAAAATGTTAGAAAAACGAACAAAAATGGTGAGAATTTTTTTTGGTACTGCTGGCTGAAGCTGCACGAACAAAGAACCTCGAAACAAAGCTGTTGATTGCTGCTGTCCATTTTTAATCCCGATGCAAATAGACGGGTGTTATAATTTTATGGTGTATATCTGTGTGTCTGTCTGTGGCATCGCAGCTCTTAAACGGATAAACTAATTTTGATTAAATTATTTTCGTTTGAATAGTGACTTGATCGAGAACGAGAGTGTTCCTAGCCATGATTCAAAAAAATCTGTTCAGCCGTTTGAAGATCATCAGCTCAGGTAGGCTAGGTATCTAAGCAGTCTGCGCGGGTTTTTTAGATTATTTACTCTGAAGAAAAATATTTACTTAGGTACTCTTACGTATCCCGAAAAAATAGCTTCAAATGAAGCCTGAAATTAGACAGAGTATTTACAAAATTGTAGTATTATTTACTCGATATCAGAAATCTTCAAAAAGAGATATAACTAGTAGGTTATTTGTCTTTGATAGCAGGTAGATATTTTTCTAAATGTTAGCTCAAATCTCAAGTTCTCGCCTAGTTTTTTCTCTATTTTAGGTGAAGGATGGTATTGCTGACTGGGCAATGGGGGAAGCGTTGGCATACGGGTCTCTGTTGCGGGATCAGATACACGTACGACTTACTGGCGAAGACGTCGAAAGAGGAACTATGGCACATAGGTAATCTTTTGAGCACTGGTGAAAAGGCAAGCGCACTGGTGAAAAGGGAATAGCACTAGTGACAAAAGAAGAGCACTAGTGCCATAAATCTGTCTCGTAGTAGCTCATCATAAGTCTGAGTAAGTCAGAGTATGCTCAGCTTTCATCTTAAGTCTATATTGTGTATCTATGTACAAAATCAACAAATAAAGCACCCCACAATAATATTCTCGTAACGGAATTTTGCATATGGCGGGTAGTCATGGAGACTAGCTATATAAAAATAGGAGAGATAAATTATAGTGCACGAACACAGGTATACTCTCTATTGCCTCACTCTCAAAGTCTAATTGGGACGGTAATCAGACATTACCGGCGAAATACCAAACGCATGGTCAACGAATTTCTTCGTCTAGTTGCAGTAGTTCGGTTGTTAGTCTGGTTGACCGTACTAATTTTGACAGAAAAACCCAATAACTTTTTTGGGTTTGGGTTTCGGTTTGGAACCCAGCACCTCTTAATCCGCACCCGAATAAGCTTGCCATTAGACCAACGAGGCTATCATGAATGAACGAATGGATATTATCGGTAGCTTTGTCACAGTACAAAGGAGGTCAGATAGTTTTGTTGGCACAAAGGTCTGCAACAAAGCGGGCCACTTTTATTCCTCTCGGTAAATTGATCATTTCGCCGCAGTCCGAACTAATCGAGCGGGGACCGACTTCCCTTGTATTGGACGACTGACCCTGATTCACAGTTTTGAAGGGTTGGCCTGAAAAATATCGATACATCTAAAAGTCGATATTTTGCTTATAGTGTCAAAAGCAATATTAACTATTGTGATTTACTTTACGATTCGAAAACACTATGAAAAAGTTAAATGCATGATATACTTTTCTACTTTATTCTTGAAAGTATTAAACGCAGGCTACTATCCAATTTCAATGTCATTTTATTTGAAACATAGTGTATATGAGAACTTGTTTTTAAAATAAATAGTATTTGTCTTGCTTGGCTTTGACGCCCAAGAATCTTAAAATAAATAGATCCTTAAAGATGGCATCTTTTCTATTTGAGGAGCGTTGTTTCAAAACTCATTTTGTCCAAAAATGTGTATTTTTCAAAAATAGCCGTTTTTAATTTATGCCTTTTTCTTAAAGTTATATGTAGAAATAAATTTACCATGCTAAATATAAAGCATAATATAGCATGTCTGAATAAAAAAACAAATAGTGTTCTATAGTTTTTTATTAAGTTAATTAAGCATAAATATTGGACAAAAATAATATGTTTTGAACCATTTGTATGGACATAATACATTTTGAAACACTGGTTTATGGACACAATACATTTTGAAACACTGGTTTATTTTCAAAGCATATTATGTACAAAGAAATGATTCATATTTTGTCCAATAATACCTACTAAAAAATAAAAAAACGCTTATGGCCTATATTTTATGCACAGAGTATGCATAAAATAATGTTTTCACTGTATTAAATTAAATTTATATATAGCACAACATATATAAATTTGATTTAAATCTTGAGTTATTGTGAATGCATGAACTATGAATGACAAAATTGTTCAGTTAAGGTTCCTTTATATCATAACTGAAACAAAATAAATTCATATTGTAGCCAGAATCTTATAACTGCCGATAAAATACAGTTAGAGTTGTATAATAGTACAAAGAAACAATAAAACGATAATTTAAATATTCCTCGCCTCTTTGTTTTGGTGTTTTGTGTCCTTTTTTCTTGAGCCAACTGAATGATTTCCTACTAGGACTCCTTGCTCCATGCTTGTGCAACAATATTAAAACAATTTTGTTTAAATTACTAAGGGCCTGTTTCACCACCTTCTGATAAGTGTCGGATTTTCGGATTATGTCAAATGACAAAGGCAAAAGTTGTAGATACTTACCTTACTTATCAGAAGGTGGTGAAACAGGCCATTATTTAAATAATCGTACAGTTTGCCGCCACAGACAGACCATAATAAATTGTTATTTTGCTAACAGGTGGACAGACTATGTTTTGAAACACCACTTCACACGGACAAAACATATTTTGAAACAGCGCCTCATTTTGACATTCGATTATTTACTTGACAAATTCGGTTTTTATGCACTAACTTTTGCTAAGTTAGTTACTCTTGCATTTTAAGGCCATATACAACGAAATCTCTTATTTTGATTACTATGGACAAAATACGATTTGAAACAACGCTCCTCATTTTTAGTCATCACTATGTTTAACCATAGCCTAACATTTCTAGGTTTAACGTAAAAGGCTCCAATTTCCGTTGCAGGACAATTGCTCCAGTTTGCTTTTACCATTTCACATTTCGGTTAACTTTGATTTAGCGCTAAGGCTAACAAAGCCAAATTGCCTATGTACACAAAAGCTAGAAACTTTTCTTGATTGGTTTTTTTAAAGCTGTACAGATCTACAGTCGGCTGACATGGCTGTGAGCCTCTTCCTCTTGTCATTCTCGGGGTGCATTATTTTGTTATGGTTTCTGCTCACATTCTAGTCGACAAGCCATAATCTGTCCGGGCACGGGCCTTTTTACCAGCTGGTGTGTCCTCACCGGTAGCTTTGGCTACCTGGGCTATTTGTTCTAGCTCTTTTGAATCGTGGTTAAGATCGCGCCTGGCCTTGAGGTCCATAGGACCTCAAGTCCTATGTAAGTAGGTTGGTCTCTCCAGTCTCCGATGGTAGTAAGTCTAGTTTCTCTGATCAATTTTCGCCGATACAACTCTGTGTCGCGTCGGAATTGAAAACTCATTGTATTTCGGTAGCCTCGCACCTTAAGGGCTTAACGTTACTTTCACAGGCATCACGTGTACCATCACCAGGGTATAGACGGCGCCACTTACCGAGTCCTCGACACTATATATCCGGACCAGGCTAAGTACAGCCTCCACAACAGCTCTCTGTGTGAATTCGGTGAGTGCTTCTCTTACCTGAAATATAAACGAGTACATATTAATTTTAAACTTCTGACGAAAAATCTAGGTAAATAGCGCGTTGGCGACTTATCATCATGAGGATAAATCGAAACTGAATTCTAACAAAAATATCAAAAGGATAGGTTTATTTACCGTCGTGTACCGAAAAAGGG
The DNA here is from genome assembly GCA_920104075.1 of Melanargia galathea. NCBI lineage: Eukaryota > Metazoa > Arthropoda > Insecta > Lepidoptera > Nymphalidae > Melanargia > Melanargia galathea. The sequence continues at coordinate 5,990,563 of OV049855.1, forward strand.
ATGGTAATGGTAATTTGTCCGCGATGTGAGCAAAAAATTGAAACTATAATAGTTTTAAATGTTATATTATTAGTGAGCAAAAAAGATCTTGGAATTTATAATTATCTTCAAAAATAAAATAAAAAAATTGGCTTACGGACGATAATTTTACATATAATAACGTCATAAAAACATTGATGAAGCCGGACGCTTAGGCCGATAGTGCTTCTCTATCGCTTGTTCCGCGCTCTCGCTTGCACGCTCGGAACGTGACAATGAGTCATGCTTATTCGTGCGTGCATCCGGCATTCATCGTTTTATAAGACGTTATCACGTCTAATTAATGCCAGTAACAGTTGCAAAACTAGCTTCTACTCGAAGACTGAGTATCACATGCCGTTGAAAATTTACCTAAGCGAATCGTTTGCATTCTCAAATCTAGATAGAATTTTCCTCCCACTCAATATGTCGAATGGACATTAAATGTAGGTACCCAGCAAGTTGATTCAGGGATTTCTCGCGTAATTATCGCTGGAACGACTGTTAATTACAAGCACTTAGAGGCTGCATCGAATGCATTAAATTCTTAATTCACACGCAATGCTGTGAATAACTAAACTCTTAGATCTAACGCCTACGAGTTGAAGCGAGACCTTGTTAACTAAAGTTTGATTCGTCTCAACTAGTTGATAGACCACTACCACCACTATAGCCTACTGCTGGGAATAGGCCTTCTCTCTTAGAGCAGAGAAGGATTTAAAGCTTAAACTCGGTACGCTGCTCCAATGCGGTCTGGGTGGCTTTAACAGCTTTTATCACATGACAATGATATTGGCTGGGATTGACGGCTTAACGTGCTCTTCGATGCACCTAGGTGAAACACCGCCAACTACTAAGGCAAAGCGTATGCTGAGACGCAGGCGACGCAGGTCCACGCAGCGCAGAGCAGATTTTGTAAAGCATGGAACGTCATTGAACTATGTACGTACGCTGCGGCGCAGGCACGTGCGACGCAGACATGTGTCTGTCCTGCTCTGCGTCTCGTTGTACTGCCGGCACAGAATTCTGCGCGACGCGTGCACGTCGAGACGTATTTATTAACAATATTTTATAATTTTTTTGCAATGACAGAACATTTAATTGAATTAGTTCATTATGAACCTTGTTTATATGATAAAAATCATCCGGACTATTCAAAAAAGACATTGAAAGAGTTGTTATGGGTGAGAATGGGAATGTCAGCTGCGTCGCAGCATACGGAGGTGGCACATGTCTGCCTCAACTGCCCTGCCCTGCACTGTGCTGTACTGTGCTGTGCTGCGTCGCCTGCTTTTCACCATACGCCTAGCCTAACTCCGGGCTGACATTGAGAAATTCTTGTCAGAAAAACTCAATACTTAACAATTTTTGGCTTAACCCGGGAATCGAGCCCAGGACCTCTCGATCCTCAGCCATGCTAACCGTTAGACCAACGAGGTAGACACATAGTGATAAAGATCGGATCTTAGAACAGGAAGGTAACCACCATCCGTCGTCAAATTTATCAAACGTAGACCCATATAATATTCCAAATGTTCCAAAAATTTAAATCACTCCGATTTAAATTTTTTTAAACACTTGTATCCCCAGTTACGACTGTGGAGCTTATCGTTTGCTTTGGCTCAGGTATTCTGGGCTTTGAAGTGGGCTACTCGTACTCGAGCCCGTATTTGCTCACAATCTGGGAGGCGCAGTACGGCGACTTCGCTGACGAAGCGCAGCCGGTGTTCGACACGTTCGTCTGCAACGGCGAGAGCAAGTGGATCTGTCAGTCCGGCCTCGTGGTACAACTGCCCCATGGAATCGATGGAGCGGTCAGTTCGCTCACCTCTTTTAACCGACTAATGATGGGTTAAATATGTCTTTAGCAGTAGTCGTATGTGTGTAATTGACGGTTCATCAATTTCCTCATGACTGCCGTTTGGCATCTACTCATTAGATAATTGATAAATGAGAGTTGGTTATTCTAGTTCAGTGTGTTATAGGCACTAAGACTTTATAATTAGTCCAATATGGCGGTTATGAAAAAAAGAAAACAAAGAAATATATACTTAACTATCGGATTTGGTATCCAATGAAAGATCATCATGCGTAGATTTTAAAAATGTATAATTTAACAATGTGAAAATATGAACCGATCGTCTGTGGTGGATTTTTAAATGTACATGATTCTATGATTAGACATAAAATTTTTGGCAGTCAGTTTTGACAGTTATTTTACTGTTAAATTATTGGTATTTGGTTTGTCATTTTCCAGGGCCCGGAGCATTCTTCTGCGCGTGTGGAGCGTTACCTTCAGCAAGCTGATGATGACGAGGATAAAGTTCCAGACCTTGACGATAAGGATATGTGGGGTAAGCTCATAGTTTTTATCAAGGTTAGGTTAGGTTAGTTGGTCTCTCTCTCTCTCACTTTCCGTAAATTTCTTAGAATAATAATGCGGTGGGCGCCCAGATTCTTCTGTATTTAGTGTCTAGATAGATGGAGTGCATTTGGACTGCAAATTTGCAGTTTAGGTGCATCTAAGCATCTCCGTATATTCTATTCTATTCTATACTAATATATTTTCTAGTAAATCAACTCAGAAGAGCGAACTGGATAGTTTGCAACGTTACAACTCCGGCGAACTATTTTCATCTGATGCGTCGGCAAATCGCACTGCCTTTCCGTAAGCCGATCATTCTGATGACACCGAAAGTTGGCCTCAAGCATCCATACTACACGTCTCCCTTCAAGGACTTCCTACCTGGCACTTCCTTTCAGAGGTATCAATTTTAACGTGAACTCCGTACTACAACAGTTGACATTTTTTCATTAAAATATGTCAGAAGTCAAAATATTGCGACGTAATTCTCCACGAGTATCTTGTTTTTATTTATTTGTTCCGCAATATCAGGAGATAAAAAGTAGACCACATAAAAACAAATGACTAGGATGTTTTCGAATTGTGTATTTCTTTAGTTTGATGACCTATGATAGTCAACCATCCGTATGTGACTGACTTGACATCAGATCGTGTCGCAGGACACGTTTTTTTCGACCCTTGTACCGCTAAGGTGTAGAACGCCTTATTGAGGGCATCCGCATGTTTTCTGTCTCGTATAACTTGAGTTCCTTCAAAGCAAGAGCAAAAAAGGCAAATTCCAGGCATAATTTTTTACCAACACCGCCAGCTTGGTGGTTGTAGTCAAGTGCAAGCCTATTTTGCATATAAAAAGGAATACGTCTTCACATAGATGCGAAAACATATGTATACCTCGATAACACTAAATTAATTTCATTTTATACAAAGGGCAATAAGAGAAAGCGGACCAGCAAGCAAGAATCCAAAGGAAGTAAAAAAACTAATATTCTGTTCTGGAAAAGTTGCCATCACTATTGACGAACTGCGAAAAGAGAAGAAGATGGAAGACAAAATAGCTTTGTGTAGAATCGAACAGGTGTACCCGTTCCCCTATGACATAGTTCTCAAAGAGTTTTGCCGCTACGAAAAGGCGAAAGTAGTTTTCTGTCAAGAGGAACATAAGAATCAAGGCCCTTGGTCTTTCGTTAGGCCGAGGCTTGAGAATCTTCTCGGAAAGAAAGTCGAGTAAGTAACACTCTTTCTATATATTTGCGGAAATTAATAGCAGCATGCTCGAAATTAGTTTCAGGCGAAGTCTGAAATTTATATCAGGGTATAAGTTAGTAAAATTTAATTTATTTTCGTTAGGCGTCACGTTGTTTATGCATACGCTAAATTATGAAAATGTTTGTGTTTTCTGGCGGTAGACTTCAGCCCTTGTGTGGCCTTCATGTGGGTGCGCTCTATGATGATCGGAACTCGATTTCTCAACTCTTTTTATCCTGTATAATTGTCTAACGACGTTAAAAGCACGTTTCTACCAACTTATATATTTTAATCTGTAGAGTTATCACGCGGCCGCCCAGTGCGGCTTCCGCGACGGGGATCAAATGGATACACGCAAAGGAGCTTAAGGAATTAAAGGACGCTATAATAGCATAACTCATTTTGTCTCGTGTACGTTGAACAAGAAAAAATTGTTATAAAGTGTTAAAATACTTATTTTTTTGTTTTATTTTTACACGCGTTTTAATGTTTTACGTCTTCTTACACCTCTAAAATTTTCAATACTTTGTCTGAAACTTCTCAGAATGAGCAGCGCAATTTCAACAATTTATTTCTCTTTTAAAAATGTTATTCAAACAAAAGTTTCAAAATGCAATTCCTGCTCTTAAGAATAATAGAGGTAATTTGATAAGATAGAAGCTTTCGCACGGGTCAAGTGAACGGTGTAATTTCGTTTCTGAGGCCACTTTGGTCGGGTTTATTGTCTCTTACAATCTTTTACCCGCTTTTTTTGTTTTGTGCGGGGAAGAGCTTAAATGGACTGGGGTCTGGGGGTGAGAGGCGCTCGCTACGTCTATTGTGCAAAGAATACAGTTTTGTCATTTTTTTTAAATCCATTTGAAGACATATGCTTATTTTCCTCTTCTACTTCTATTTACCTACTTAGTATTTTTGTTCTTTATGGAAGAGTGCATGATATACTTAAAGCTGAGGTCCACGAGCTCACTGACGAGGTCGTCAATAGACGCCTTTGAATAAAATATTTTAAACTATTAATTATCGATCAAATAGATCCATTCCCTTGTGTCACATAAATTTTTTGCGCTCATGCTAACGGCTGACATTGAATTGGTGTATTGTGTTCGATAGTAATTAATTAAGATTAGTTTATCTGTATTCATTATTCCCTTATCACAAAACAATATATTATGTACATATGTACATCATCCCAACAGAAATCCATCTCTAATGTAAGTAGGTCAGTTACAAGGGTCTTTGCTCGATTGTTTATATCGTATTTCTGCAGGCGAAATAAGGGGCTAGCAGTTTTATTAGTTCGGTGATCTGGGTTTACGAGACGTGTTGTCTGCAATAAGCTCATTCTTCTCCCTGAAATGAGCACATATATTGAAATTTTTCCCTTATGAGTCTGCGGTAGCGGGTTTTGACTTGCGATATAATATACGAGTAGTTTATAGATATTATAACAAAACCAGTAAAGTACTTGTAAAAGTTTATTTGTATAAAAAACTTTTCTATTCTATTCTATTCCAGGCAAATGCGAACCAACCTTGTACATCATTAAAGTAGGTTTACCCGTTTCAAAGATTAGCCCGGACAAACAGATGAATTTTTTTTAAATCGTCCGGGTTCTATCGTCTTAATAACAAGTGGAAACCCGCGACTTCGTTCGCGTGGATATTGGTTTTTAAACATCCCGTGGGAATCATTTGTCTTTCCTAAGCTCTTTTGCGCTTATACCTTGCTAAAAACTGTTAAAAGTTCACTGGCGGATGTTTAGGTAGATAAAAATGTAAACATCCGCCAGTGAAAGTCCCATCAAAATCGACCCAGCCTTTTAAGAGATTAGCCAGTAATCTTTAAAGTATTTCCTTTCTAACAAAAATAGAATGAATGAAATCGGAACACGCATTAATGAATTACAGCTAAGTACACATTTTGACTTTCATCCCCTCTCCCTAGGGAACCGTGCTGAATTTCGGGGTAAAAAGTATCCTTTATGTTACTCCGTAGTATGAACTTAAATCGTACATAGTTTTGTTTCAATCCATTCAGTAGTTTTTGCGTGATGCGCGCACAAACATACAGACAAACAGATAAACAGACAAAAATTTCAAAAATAGCTTTTTTACTTTCTATTACTTATCCCTAACGTCCCCCAGTTATTATTTTGCAAAAATCTTTAATGTACAGATACGGCAAGTCTACGATTTTATTATATGTAGGTATAGATTAATTATAATAAGAGCTTAACATAAAAATCAGTTATTTCGAGATCACAGACGACACTTGTTTCTTTAATCTATTTATTTTAAAGTACTAGTATAGATGCCACGCGCACAACCTAACCTGAGACCTAGCATTTTAACTTAGAAAACGTAGAAGTCGATATATGAGCGCAACCAAGAGCTCTCACTGATGTCAGCAGAATTAATCCTCCGACCTCATTAATGCAGTCATCCAAAGGTCAAGCTGTATACAACACCCGCATGGTGTGGACGTATAGCCACCGACGCACAATAGTACCTACCCTAATAACTTACTTAACTTTAATGTCTTCTCTCAGTATTCAACAGTCTTAGTGAATATCGCATGTAATTTTGTGGAGCAAAATGTATGACGTTAATTGAATTGTCCAAAAGTAATTCTATCGGATCTTGAAGTACACATTTTTAGGTACTGTCTCTACAATTTTTTTTATAAAAACAGATCAGAAAATATTCTGGATTTATTATTATTATATTTGCACCAATGACCTTGTGTGTATAGGTCATTTAGTATTTGCACTATATTTTGTTTTTCTTCGCCACTAGATAGGCATCACCTATCAGGTCTACCAAGGAGCGCTGCAGTGGATTTTTGTCTAAAACATCTACCTAGATTTTCCTCAAATACCTACTACTGGACCGATTATGACGCTACATTTTGCATTACGCAGGGATATATTACTTGAAAGCAAGTTAATTCTTAAGACAATTTAATCATGTTTTATACTTATATACGTCTAAGTATCTAAGAGTAATTTTTCTGAAGAATCCTTCTCCCCGAGCAACTAAGTAATTTGTCCTCGCAGATGCCCATATAATTTTTACAGCGTCAGCAGTAATTACGTTTTACTACGTGACGACAGAATACGTATCTCAAATGGCCTATATACGGATATTTACATAAAGCTAGCTCCAGATATGCCAACAGTAGTCGGCTACTGACTTTTCTTTTCTTCCTGGACTGGCTTCCACTGACCATACCATACCATATTATAGTAGACCGGACTGATTCAACGCCCCACTGCACACTCCAGCAATTCGAACTGCACTTGAAAAGCCTAGCAGGTTAAACCTAGATGCCAATATAATAGGATAGGATGATATGTCCGACTTCATCATCATCATCATGATCAACCCATTACCGGCTCACTACAGAGCACGGGTCTCCTCTCAGAGTGAGAAGGGTTTTGGCCATAGTCTACCACGCTGGCCAAGCGGATTGGCAGACTTCACACACCTTTGAGAACATTATGGAGAACTCTCAGGCATGCAGGTTTCCTCACGATGTTTTCCTTCACCGTTAAAGCAAGTGATATTTAAATACTTAAAACGCACATAACTCCGAAAAGTTAGAGGTGCGGGATCGAACCCACGACCTCCGATTAGAAGTCGGTCGTCCTAACGACTAGGCTATCACAGCTTTTCACAGCTTGTCCGACTTGCCCAACTAGAACTACTTACCCTATACAAATTCGTACCTGTGTACAAATCCAACCAGTAGGTAAACAATCCAGTTGTAAATGTTGGTTTGGTGGTTTGATTGAAAAACATGTCAACTTCTATTTTTATTTGGGATATGGTCATCGAAGAGTTATGAATGGAGATAGATGGATCACTAAATTGGTTAGGCTCGTCCATGAGACGATTTCTCTAAATCCAAACAACCTAAAAACGTGCGATAAAGTCGGCAACCAACCGCGACCTGACTTGGAGCTGGCATGTCTGTAGATGCGTCCATCATCCGCAAACACTCCGGCGTTCCTGCTCGTTTTCGTTTACTTTCAACTTCAACGGAATTTAAGCAGGGCAGTAAAAATTTTATACGACTCCGTGGAAAAATTATAAGTTCACTAGGTACCTACGTTGAGCTCAGTAGAAGAGATTCTTAAAAAAATATTGAATATTCCTAATGCTCATTAAAAGAGGAATTTGTATTAAAACTCAGAAGCGAATTCATATTAAAATTCAATTAATTTCACCTTTTACTTTACTTTGAATCTATAATATAATAAAACTGTAACAGATCCAATTCTGTACATTGAAGATATTTTGAAAATTTTTATTGGAGGGCACTCTATAATCGATACTGAATCAAAAACTGCAATTTTTTTCATTTTTGTCTGTCTGTCTGTCTGTGTCTGTCTGTCTGTCTGTCTGTCTGTCTGTCTGTATCTTGGCCGCGCATCACGCCGAAACTACTGAATGGATTCGAATGAAACTTGATACGATTTGAGTTTATACTCCGAGGTAGGACATAGGATACTTTTTAACCGACTTCAAAAAAAGGAGGTTCTGTATTCGACCCGTATGTATGTATGTATGTAATGTATGTATGTATGTAAGTATGTTCGCGATTATCTCCGCAACTAATGAACCGATTTTGATGATTGTTTCACTATCGTTATCTACATACTTTCAAGAAGGTTTTAGTATATAACACATCGAGTTATCATTCTTACGTACGAAGTTATAAGCATAAATGTACACATATGTCACTAATATGTTCTCTGAGATTGCCAGACCTATTGCTGAAGTCTTATATAGCTATTCTGTCCAAAGACTTCACTCTGCGATGCCTACGTAACATTGACCTTTTGCAAAAAGTTCTGGGCCGAAGTCAGTACAGTTGCATATAGAGTGATTTCTTGGAGTTTGTGCATGGTTACGTGTATTTCCATTCTATACAAAGCCAAACCGCACGGGTGTGAAACTAGTCGAGTGTAGATTGTAAATTACGGTCTATCCAAATTATACGAGAGTTGTACGCATACAAACTAATCTTTTATAGATCAGAAGTTAGGTTAGGTTGGGTTAGAACATAATAAAACCACTCACCTATAGTATGACACATAAAATGTATATGCCACAGGATATTTAATAATAATTAATAATATTATATAGGTCATAATCTATTTTACATAGTTCTCGTTTATATTATTACTAGAGAATACCCGCGGCTTCGCCCGCGAGAATTTTGGTTTTTCACAAATCCCGAGGGAGTCGTGGATTTCCGGTTCCCATTCCCGCTCCCTTTTCTAACCTTTACACCTACTTTCAAGGAAGTTTGCTATAGTAATCTACCTATAGTTGTAGCTAGAGATTTCGGTTTTTTTCAAAATCCCGTGGGAACTGTAGATTTTTCCGGGATAAAAAGTAGCCTATGTTTTAAGTCAGGGTATAATCTATCTCCTTTCAAATCGGTTTAGTAATTGCGGCGTGATTGAGTAACAAACATCCAAACATCCAAACATCCAAACATCTAAACATCCAAACATCCACACTTTCACATTTATGATATTAGTAGGATAGTAGGAGGATTAGTAGGATAGTAGGATTAGTAGGATTGGTATTGTGATTATGTGTGATAGCTTCTGCCCGCAGCTTCGCTCGCGTAAATTTCGGTTTTGAACAAATCCCGAGGGAATCGTTGATTCCCGGTTCCCGTTCCCGATCCCTTTTCCAACCTTTATACTTTCTATCAAGGAAGTTCGCTATAATAATCTACCTATAGTTGTAGATATAGACTTCGGGTTTTTCAAAATCCCATGGGAACTGTGCATTTTTTCCAGGATAAAAAGTAGCCTATGTGTTGCCAATGCATGCAACACAGCAAACTATTGCAATAATGTGTTATGTGAACGTGATTTACCTAAGAACAGTCAGCGCCCTCTATGGCGTTTTTGGAAGATTATATCTATTTTAGTCCCACAGGAATACTTTTCCGGGATAAAAAGTAGCCTATGTTTTAAGTCAGGGCATAAGCTATCTCCATTCAAAATTTCAGCCAAATCGGTTCAGTAGTTGCGGCGTGATTGAGTAACAAACATCCAAACATACAAACATACAAACATCTAAACATCCAAACATCCACACTTTCACATTTATAATATTAGTAGGATTAGTAGGATAGTAGGAGGATTAGTAGGATTAGTAGGATAGTAGGATTAGTAGGATTGGTATTGTGATTATGTGTGATAGCTTCTGCCCGCAGCTTCGCTCGCGTAAATTTCGGTTTTGAACAAATCCCGAGGGAATCGTTGATTCCCGGTTCCCGTTCCCGATCCCTTTTCCAACCTTTATACTTTCTATCAAGGAAGTTCGCTATAATAATCTACCTATAGTTGTAGATATAGACTTCGGGTTTTTCAAAATCCCATGGGAACTGTGCATTTTTTCCAGGATAAAAAGTAGCCTATGTGTTGCCAATGCATGCAACACAGCAAACTATTGCAATAATGTGTTATGTGAACGTGATTTACCTAAGAACAGTCAGCGCCCTCTATGGCGTTTTTGGAAGATTATATCTATTTTAGTCCCACAGGAATACTTTTCCGGGATAAAAAGTAGCCTATGTTTTAAGTCAGGGCATAAGCTATCTCCATTCAAAATTTCAGCCAAATCGGTTCAGTAGTTGCGGCGTGATTGAGTAACAAACATCCAAACATCCAAACATACAAACATACAAACATCTAAACATCCAAACATCCTCACTTTCACATTTATAATATTAGTAGGATTAGTAGGATAGTAGGAGGATTAGTAGGATTAGTAGGATAGTAGGATTAGTAGGATTGGTATTGTGATTATGTGTGATAGCTTCTGCCCGCAGCTTCGCTCGCGTAAATTTCGGTTTTGAACAAATCCCGAGGGAATCGTTGATTCCCGGTTCCCGTTCCCGATCCCTTTTCCAACCTTTATACTTTCTATCAAGGAAGTTCGCTATAATAATCTACCTATAGTTGTAGATATAGACTTCGGGTTTTTCAAAATCCCATGGGAACTGTGCATTTTTTCCAGGATAAAAAGTAGCCTATGTGTTGCCAATGCATGCAACACAGCAAACTATTGCAATAATGTGTTATGTGAACGTGATTTACCTAAGAACAGTCAGCGCCCTCTATGGCGTTTTTGGAAGATTATATCTATTTTAGTCCCACAGGAATACTTTTCCGGGATAAAAAGTAGCCTATGTTTTAAGTCAGGGCATAAGCTATCTCCATTCAAAATTTCAGCCAAATCGGTTCAGTAGTTGCGGCGTGATTGAGTAACAAACATCCAAACATCCAAACATACAAACATACAAACATCTAAACATCCAAACATCCACACTTTCACATTTATAATATTAGTAGGATTAGTAGGATAGTAGGAGGATTAGTAGGATTAGTAGGATAGTAGGATTAGTAGGATTGGTATTGTGATTATGTGTGATAGCTTCTGCCCGCAGCTTCGCTCGCGTAAATTTCGGTTTTGAACAAATCCCGAGGGAATCGTTGATTCCCGGTTCCCGTTCCCGATCCCTTTTCCAACCTTTATACTTTCTATCAAGGAAGTTCGCTATAATAATCTACCTATAGTTGTAGATATAGACTTCGGGTTTTTCAAAATCCCATGGGAACTGTGCATTTTTTCCAGGATAAAAAGTAGCCTATGTGTTGCCAATGCATGCAACACAGCAAACTATTGCAATAATGTGTTATGTGAACGTGATTTACCTAAGAACAGTCAGCGCCCTCTATGGCGTTTTTGGAAGATTATATCTATTTTAGTCCCACAGGAATACTTTTCCGGGATAAAAAGTAGCCTATGTTTTAAGTCAGGGCATAAGCTATCTCCATTCAAAATTTCAGTCAAATCGGTTCAGTAGTTGCGGCGTGATTGAGTAACAAACATCCAAACATCCAAACATACAAACATACAAACATCTAAACATCCAAACATCCACACTTTCACATTTATAATATTAGTATATTATTATTATTATTACCTAATATAAAGAAAACAAATCACTAAAAAGCATAAAATAATTTTTTTCAAAGAAAAATGAACCGACTTCAAACGAATCGAACTAAAAAGTTTAAAATAATTTTTTATTCATTTAGATTGACGATTAAATTACCTAACTCAAATGATATATAATTTTTTGAAGTCGGCGCCAAACCACATTCAATTCGTGTAAGTAAAATCAGAATATCCACTTTTGAATGCAAGCGCGGTGAACCTAGTCGCGGAGGGTGAGTCTGGGACCCGGGGGGCACATTTTAGACTTGAAGTGAACTTGAAGTCATTTGGCGCCGACTTCAAAAAATTATATATCATTTGAGTTAGGTAATTTAATCGTCAATCTAAATGAATAAAAAATTATTTTAAACTTTTTAGTTCGATTCGTTTGAAGTCGGTTCATTTTTCTTTGAAAAAAATTATTATTCCGAAATTCAGCACGGTTCCCTTGGGAGAGGGGATGAAAGTTAAAACGTGTATTTAGCTGTAATTCATTAACGCGTTGTTCGATTTCACTCATTCTTTTTTTGTTAGAAAGGTAGTACTTTATGTATTGTCCCATAAATATTTCAAGGTCATAGGTTTTTTAGTTTAGAAATGACAGACATTACAATCCTCAGTATTGGGTTCAAATAACTTGGGACCCGGATCTTTGAACGTACGGCTTATTTTAAACTGATGTGCGTTTAAATTTATGTTTGTCGGTCTGTCTATTTATTCCTGCTAATCTTAGAAACGGCTGGATCGATTTTAATGGAACTTTCAATGTATAACATTGAAAGTTCGGAGTGACTTAGGCTACATTTAGTTTAGGTACATAAAAGAATTATGGGATCCGATCCGATCCTATATAAAAACCTATATCTACGTGAACGAAGTTGCGTGGTTCAGCTAGTATTAAATACGAGAGTACATAATAATTTTGTAGCTCAGTGTACTTGAATAAAACAGTATATTATAGAACAAAGCCGTGAGGTCTGAAACACTGGAGTAATTTGAAAATTTATATCAAAGCGAACAAAAGCTTTTCAAATAACCCATTTGGGACACTGTTCACATTTTAGACAATAATGTAAACTTGAAATCTACAACAATAATTCCTATAATCTCAATTGTGGTGATTGGCTGAATTTATGGTATTATTTATGCAACAATGCATTTGAGCCAATGGCGAAGGAGTGTCGGCCAATCAGAGGCGAATACGATCGTTACACTGCAGCAATCATTTTTAGATAATTTACAAGTCCCTCGCTAAATTCAAATAAGAGCAACTGATCAAAGTTCTTCGCGTTTTCCTTCAAAAAAGAAGACAAGAATGTAGAGTGCCAATACTAGTATCAGAACTATGAAATAACTATGGCAAAATATTTGGAAACGCTTTTCTTACGATTAAGCATGCAAAACAAGTGACCCCAGTGAAGTATTACAGAGTATTGCTCAAGCGAAGCAATGAAATGCACGCATTCGGATCAGTCGGCCAAAATGTTAGTCTACGCTTGTACCTACTACAAAAATGTATTCAAATATCACTTTCACTATAGTCATTGTCACAGTGAGTCACATCAAAGCTATACGCACATTTGGAAGCATTGAACGCAACGCATGCAACGAATTTTCGAATGCTTTTATTGTACGACGTCCATCGTCCTCTTAAAGAGATTTCCTCAAACAGTGTTTGTACTGTCTGTCGTGTCGACCTAGTGGAAGGTCTACTAACACTGCAAATTCCATTACGAGGTTTCCATTCCTGCAAATGTTGGTATCCCATTATATCCTAATGACGTCGTTAAATTCATCAATGGTCGCGTACAATGAAAATTGGGTTGGGACCCTTGCCGGCCGCGGTGTGGTGCGTAAATGGTTGAATGAATATAATGTAATACAGAATATTAAATAAATTGAAATCAAATTGACAATAATCTAATTACTTCAGTCAATAGCTAGTCCACGGTACTTATAAAGATCAGTGCGTGCGGCTGCATAGTTTATGCCCAGCAGTGGATATATCCAGGCTGATGACATAGGTGCGGTTTTAAATACAAATGTGCGTTCAGCTTAATACTGAGATAGAAACTGAAATCTGTAAGGGTATATTTATGTGCGTTATTATTTACTGTCTCTACTTTCTCTCTTCACGCTGCATTGGACGCATGTTCAGAAATCAATGACTAATTTATGCTTTTGATTACTGATGTGTATAGATCTACCTGTTGTATAGCTTGAGATTTGTTTACTTTTTAAGTACTTGCAGCCTCTTTCGACGAATACTCGGGCGTATTCACTTAAATATATTAATCCATTGAAATGTTACAATTTAAGGACCGAATATTGCATTTATTAGAGGACGCAGTTTTATTTTTGGGACATGTGTGGGAGGTCAATAGAAGCTTAACCTCAAGTTTGTGGGATCGCCACACTTGTCCCCCAGCCGCCATCTTGGAAAACACTTTTTTCGCGATATCTTGGAAACTATGTGTCTTACAAAAAATTCGTAAAGACATAATTTATAGCAAATTGTTTTGCCTACAAATATGTTTATTTAACTTTTTGCCCTAAATTAAAATTAAAGAAGTTATAAGCAAAAAAGTGAGAAAATTTTTATAAAACCCGCCGGGCATTGTGTATACCGCCTTTATGGTAGATAAGAAAGCGATCGTCGTCGTCACGAGGACATCAAGTACTTACCCGTATAACGACTGAAAATATACGCTTTTTATCTATCCAACCATGACCCAACCGTACCTGTTTGGGTCACATTGCTCGTATCCAAAGCGACCCAAAATAATTTTAAGTATAGGGTCCTGCTGGCCTTTGAAAAGGCCACTTCGAGGTCACTGAACATTTCACGCAACGCGTCGCCGCCTGGGATAAGTCGACCAAGATTTAACATGAGTTTGATGAGAACAGAAAATTGTTCTATTATACTCGTACCTATACCTACTTGTAGTAAGACGACTCTTTACAAGATTGCGAGAAAGCTTTATGCTTACTAGATAAGTATAATTACTAGGTAGGCGTATTTTTTTCTGAAAGAAAGAGAGAGAGTTGCAATTGAGGGATGACTGTGTGGCCTAGCCGCGACAATCTATATCAATCGATTTTACTGGGTTAAACAACGTTGAACAAAGTTGACTGGTAAGTCAAGTGTCAACGGAACTGGTAAGTCGGTGACGTGATGGGTGATTATTGGAGATCCCAATTAGGCCTTTTCATGTCATCCTTGGCTCGGAGACTACATTAAGAATCGACACCGGTTATTATGACTCACACCTGATTCGTCGATCATCCACAATATATAATTGATATATACAGGGTGACTGGTAACAGGATACATTCCTTGCAGGGGCTTAAAGTAGAGCTCATTTGCAGTAAATTTTTTCATATAATGTCCTATCCGAAACTTAGTCGTTTCCGAGTTATTGAAGATTTAAGGTTTTTAGCAAAAAATTCCAGTTTTAAAGTTAAAATTAGTTGCTGAAGAAAATCATACCCGGTTTTGTTAGTTTTTTTGTTGTTTTCTGATAGAAAAACGTTCAGAAACTCAATCAAAATCAAAATAAGCTAGAAAATACCGTTAACTTTTCAGTTAAGGCCTAAAAACCACGTATTATTTTTAAGAAAAAAATCGAATTTGATGAAAAGCAATAGTATTTCTAAAAAAAAATGTATGGAACGTTACGTACAAATTACTGAAATAACTTCCTTGATTCATTAGCTATCCAAAAAGGTACAGATGTCTACAACTTTTTTCAAAACCTCGATTTTATTAACAAAATTCTGAGAACTGACGAGTCTCAATTTGACCGGGATGGAATCACAAAGTATCATAATTTACATTATTGGGCGGCAAAATGAGAAAACCTAAAAAAGAAAAAGAAAGGGCACATCAACGGAGGTATTCTGTAAAAGTATGGATAGGATTAATCAATTAAACATCTAATTGGCCCGCATTTTTCCCTCAGAATTTAAAAAAAACGAATTAGGTGAAAAGAATATTAATTAAAAAAGAAAAATTTATGGAACGTTACGTAAAAATTACTGAATTACCTTCTTTGATTCATTATCTATCTAAAGAGGTAAAGATGTCTACAAAAAACTGCAATAACGATAGGTGAACCTATTCCTTGTCCAGATTTAACGCCTTGAAACTTTTATCTTTGGGGCCACATGAATGATTTGATGTACGCTTACCCCATTATCACAGATGAGCTTCGCGAGTACTCTTCGTGCAGCTCATGAAATACGTAAGAATTAGCCAACAAGAGTCACTAAAACAGAAATACGAAAAAGGTTTTGGGCTTGTATCAGACAAAGAGGTTCACAGTTAGAGCAAGTTTAAAATTAGATTTAGATTAAGATTAATATTAACACTAAGATTTAGAATAAAATAAAGATTAAAATTTAGATTAAAATCATAACTAGTTTTTCTTTTGCGAACCTAAAATATGTAATTACTAATAATTATTAGTTAGTTTATTGTTATTCCTAAAATTAATCAATTAGTCATTAAACTACTACAAGTTTCAAATTGAATTAAAAATCGTTCTTGCAGTTTTTTGTAAATATCTTCACCTCGTTGGATAGCTAATGAATCAAAGAAGTTAATTTAGTAATTTTTACGTAACATTCCATACATTTTTTTTTTAGAAATAATATTATTTTCACCTAATTCGTATTTTTTAAATTCTGAGGGAAAAATGCGGGCCAATTAGATGTCTAATTGATTAATCCTATCCATACTTTTACAGAATACCTCCGTTGATGTGCCCTTTCTTTTTCTTTTTTAGGTTTTCTCATTTTGCCGCCCAATAATGTAAATTATGATACTTTGTGATTCCATCCCGGTCAAATTGAGACTCGTCAGTCCTCAGAATTTTGTTAATAAAATCGAGGTTTTGAAAAAAGTTGTAGACATCTGTACCTTTTTGGATAGCTAATGAATCAAGGAAGTTATTTCAGTAATTTGTACGTAACGTTCCATACATCTTTTTTTAGAAATACTATTGCTTTTCATCAAATTCGATTTTTTTCTTAAAAATAATACGTGGTTTTTAGGCCTTAACTGAAAAGTTAACGGTATTTTCTAGCTTATTTTGATTTTGATTGAGTTTCTGAACGTTTTTCTATCAGAAAACAATAAAAAAAACAACAAAACCGGGTATGATTTTCTTCAGCAACTAATTTTAACTTTAAAACTGGAATTTTTTGCTAAAAACCTTAAATCTTCAATAACTCGGAAACGACTAAGTTTCGGATAGGACATTATATGAAAAAATTTGTTGCAAATGAGCTCTACTTTAAGCCCCTGCAAGGAATGTATCCTGTTACCAGTCACCCTGTATATTGTGGAGGATAGGAAAATTATTAATTTTAGGTTCAGTCGAGAAGTTATGAAGCTATAAAGCAAGTGTAGCTCTTGACAGGACTTGACATCATTAATTTTAGGGTTTTCTTACCGGTTATCGTCCATTTAGTGGAGTTACTGAGTTTGAGAGGGTGAAAATATATGTTCTATAAAAAAAATTAAACAAAAACTTGTTAAAATATACTTCTAGTATAGTCTATTTTCATTGCATGTTAGTATTTTTTTAGTCAGATAACTAGTTTTTTTTTAATCCTAATAAAAAGCTGAAAATGCCGATTTCACCGGTTATCGTCCACTAAATCTAGTTATCGTCCACCCTTGTACCTGTTATCCGTCCACTAATTTCTATGAGAAATTTACTATGAAAAAGTATGCATGTAATGAGTAAGTAATTGAATATGTAATATTAATAACACTTTAATATGTATTTAATATCTATACCAATTAAAATTAACTTCCTGTCCGTCTTTTCGAAATATATGGGTTTTTATTAGTGAACTTATGTTTACTTATACATTATTAAAAAGCCACATAACCGTTTATAAAAAAAAATATTTCTATTTTTCGTCTATTCGTAATACTTACTTTTCAAAACAGCTGAACCTATTTTGACAGAACTTTCACAGGGTGATAAAGAACTTTATACAAAGTGATGTGGTCTTTCTACGCATACGCAATAGTGGTCAACTGCTTGTTTTAAAATAAAACAGATAAAAACTATTGCCTTGTTAACGCGGTTTATAGAGTCTACAATGTGACATAATATCTTTACCAACTTTACTTACTTTTACTTTATCTAATCTTGCATCGTCTTTTACCACATCGCACTTACATTATATAAAAGTAGGTACATATAATTTGGCAGCCTCCCTGGCATGGCGCAGGGGTAAGTCTTATTAGTGGAAGGTCCTCTAATTGATTCTCGGCAGAGCAATTTGGTAAATTCAATATAATAATTTCAAAATTGTCTCTAGTCTAGTATGCCTTACTTCCAAGTCATTTAGCGTTTAAGGATACGGATTCTGCCGTACCTCTTTCAGGTTATCCCGCATCCATCTTAGACTGCATCGTCACTTAACATCAGATGAGATCGCAGTCAAGGACTAACTTGTAGATGAATAAAAAATAAATTATAGATATGAGTAATAATCAAAATTCGCCTAAATAATAACATAATATTAAAAAATATATGTTTTTCATACAGTTTAAAATATAGGTGGACGGATAACCGGTGCACTTCAGATTTCCTATTTTAAATTTCGTCCACAAATTATAATGATTGACAATACTATCTTAACTTATAAATATATCAAAGTTCCAAGAAGAAACACATAAAATATAAGGTAATTCTTTTGTCAAACAAGTTTAATTATTTATATTTTTACTAAATCTATTTATTTTCAAATAATAGCTTGGTGGTCGAAACTTAGAATATTTATTCAGTGCAAATTTAGATATCGTCCACGCGTGATTTTGAAGACCCATAGTTTTATATACAATGAGAAAAAAGTGGACGAAGACTAGTTACTAACTAGTGTATGTGTATAGGATTCGAATTAATAAACTTAATTCCAATTTTGTGCACACCTCGATTGATAACAAGACTACCTAAAATTAAGACGCTATACCTGTGTTTGACCGCCCGGACGATAACAGGTTTTCTTAAGATAATAGTGAACTAGTTGTCGTCCACCCCTTTTATTTGTATTCTAATGTAATCAAAAGTAAAAAAACACGTTCACAGTATTTTATGAAACATAAGTAAGTGCTACAAAGAAGAATCAAACTTAATCTTATAGTAAAATGATTAATAACTTCCCGTGATAGTTGATGCATGCCACTAATTTTTTTGCTCCACACGGCTCGTTTTCATTCCTTAATTGCATACTCAAAATTCGATCGCTTTGTTTTCAAAGAAACTTAAGTGAAATAGACTTTTTTCTTTCTCTGTGTCTTGATAAGACATTCAAGTTGGCATAGAGATGCATTATTTTTATGTAAGTCTTATAATGTTTCTATTTTTAAGCATTTCTTAAGAGTGATCCGCTCGGTGGACGATAACAGGTGCGTGTCCGGAAACCGGTGTTCCTACCCTATAAGTAAGTGAATTAGGAATTTGGTTACACTTGGTTATATTTTCCAAAGCCCCCCTGCTCCCACTCGGCGACGCCCTTGACACACGTAGCTCTAACATTTCTCTTTAACATGTCACCCCTCAAAAGATAATATTACACTGTCCCAATTTTAAAAGCGCGTTTGTCACTGCAGTATGTTTTAGCGGGGAATATTATTGATGGTCGTGTCTACCGTGTAGCAAATTTCAGTTATACATTGAGGCTACTTCCGCTGAGCAACGGCATGCAGGGGCCTGTAGAAGTAAAATCAACACACAACTCACACGCCGCTAGGAAGTCTCCTCTCTTTGCTTGTCAGGTCAAGCGAAGAGACGAGACTTCCCAGCAGTGCGATATAGTGTTGTGCTGTGTTGACTTTACTTGTACTAAGTCGTGGTGCGATATCGAATTAATCAGGCATGGCTAATTCGTCATGGTAATTTTAGTAATTTTAGCAATTGTCACTCGATTTATACAAATGTGTTACAACAAATAAATTAATCTGATTGACCATCCGTGTTCGGCGTCAAAGTTTTTATTTTATTTATCTTTGAACGCTAAATCGCACGGCTTTGCTGGTAGAGCGGTACCTAACTTGTAACGGCTAATACGTCCTTACCAAACCAGACCGAGAAAACTTAGAAGTTATCCGCATTGCCCCTGCCAGGAATCGAATCCAGGACCCACTTATAAGACTGCGCCAAGGAGGTCGTCACACGATCAAGGTGCTAAGGTTAAAGGCTGTTATTGCGTGGTACACAAAAGTGTTGCCCAACTGTATGCATGTGAAACTGTGTTGGTGTCAAAGCTCGTGAATATTACAAGAGCGCGGCGCGCGTCCCCCCGGGGCGCCGTAACACGCTGTAAACCCGATCTTTGTCACCTCGGGGGTTTTATTACATCGCACTGCACGCCGCTTCACGATTTAACCAACTTGGAGCGAAATTAACACCCTCTATTCCGTATTGAGACGAGAATAGCACTGCCAGAAATGAAAGAGCGAAAAACTAACTTTTAATTCGTGTATACTTCGTTCTTCGTTAGAGTCTGATTTTTAATTCGGTGGAATTCTGACAGTTGTCATTTATAAATAGAATGGAGTTCACAATGAGTTGTATGAAAAACAGGGTTAACACCTGAACTCTGAAGTTCGATTTTACCTCAAACTAAAGTACCTGAAGTTTAATAAGTTATGAATTTATTATCTTTTTTGTGGGAACTGTTTTATCTCTGGTAACATTAAGAAACGTCAAAATTCCACGGAATTAAAAATCAGACTATAGTTACAATAATGTCTTAATACTAATAAACTCATAGATATTGATACTTACTAAATATGTATTTTCTGTTACAAAAAAAAATGTTTCAAAAGTAATAAAAACCCCAAGAGATATTGTTAGAATGGAAATATTTGAGTCGTGTATTAATATCTACAATTTTGGTTTTAAAATCTGTCTAGTGTTCTAAGCTATTTCAATTAGATTTAATATTAATTTACTCAACGATTATTATTATCTAATCAAGTAATTGTACTCTACCAAAGCAAGTAATACTGAGAGCACGAACTGCGACCTTAGGTACTCGTAATGTAAACTGAAATATAAGCAATCCTCCGTATATATACAGAAAATTAATATGCAAGAACGTAACCACAGTGGTATACGATCCTACATATTGTTCCCTGTGTATGTTATAAATATAAATACCGTATATTATTCAAAACAAGCACTCAGCACCGTAGGGCTGTCTAGTGAAGACAAACCGGGAAGGGTTTGTTTAGAAACTCTAATAGAACTTCCCTAGAGAAGAAATTCTAGTGGCGACTTTATCCGTCTGTTCGTCTCTCAATTTTCACTATGGATGGTATTTAAAATGTTATAAAACGGCTTAGTTTTAAAATTAAGCTTGCTCATCTTTATGACCAAAGAGAGGATTTAAAAATACTTTATTTATTTTAATTACTAAAATGGGGATCTTAATTTTAAAGTGGGGTAACATATCGAAGGGTTTCATTTGCATACAGGTTTTTATTTTATTTTAAGTCGTATTTTTGAGTTACTATGAAAAACGTCCCTGAAGTTTGTGATGCGAATTAATAAATAAGTAAGTATTACAGCTGATAGAGGTGATAGGCGTGAAAATTACAAACAAGCGGACACCCGCGACTTCGTTCGAGTGGATATTGGTTTTAAAAATCCCGTGGGAATCATTTTGTATTCCTAAGCTCCTTTGAGCTCATACCTTGCTAAAAACTGTTAAAAGTTCACTGGCGGATGTTTAGGTAGATCAAAATGTAAACATCCGCCAGTAAAAGTCCCATCAAAATCAATCCAGCCTTTCTGAGATTAGCTGGTAATCTTTAAAGTATCTTCTTTCTAACAAAAAAATAATGAATGAAATCGGACCACGCGTTAATGAATTACAGCTAAGTACACATTTTAACTTTCATCCCCTCTCCCAAGGGAAACATGCTGAATTTCGGGATAAAAAGTATCAAAATTTTTTCAAAATTCAAAATCATTTATTTCATGTAGGCCAACGTGTGGCTCTTATGACATGTCAAGAATCTACCACCGGTTCGGAATGCTGATTCTGCTGAGAAGAGCCGGCAAGAAACTCAGCAGTTGCTCTTTTCAAAACAAAATTGTTACAAGTAGCTTAACTATCTTGTGGACAGCTGAAGCGAAGGCGAATAGAATAAATAATATGTATTTATTCAGATAAATTTTACAAATGCTTTCGAATCGACAAATAAATCTACCACTGGTTCGGAATGGTGCTTACAATTCTACACATGTTAAGATGGGCAGACAAAAGTAGTCCCATTTCCGACGGTGGCACCCGTTCACGAGCATGACGCATGATCCAGCCATTGCTTCGCTCAACCATATTCGAGGGAATGTAACAACCCGCACCACACGACACCTATCCTATATGTTACTCCGTAGTATGAACTTAAATCATACCAAGTTTCATTTCAATTCATTTAGTAGTTTTTGCGTGATGCGCGCACAAACATACAGACAAACAGATAAACAAACAAACAGTCAAAAATTTCAAAAATAGCTTTTTTACGTTCTATTACTTATCCCTAACATCCCCCAGTTATTATTTTGCAAAAATCTTTAATGTACAGATACGGCATATAAGTCTACGATTTTATTATATGTATAGACACAGAATAATAACTAGTACCTAAAGGTACAGAAGCCTTACTTCGCAATGGTTTTTAAAGAAATATGTACTCAATTTGATAAACAATATGATTTAATTTAGCTCGCGTTCCAGTCGAGCACGTGTTCATTTACGTACCTACAAATTTTTTTTTGAGGGAATATGTGCCTTAATTCACTGGCTTACGATTCATAATAGGTTATACGTGGTTATACGTTTGAATGATCCGCGGACACTAGGGTTGTTTACTTCGAGAAACTACTTACGTCATCTAGCGCACAGCACGAGCGTTTACTCCTACTTGTGGCGGGCAGGCAGCACCGAGTAGGTACGTTCATAGCTAGCTGCATAATTGTATATGCTATACGATTATTGCCAAAGATTTAATTTAATGAAGTAATAAAATAAAACACATTTTGTTCATTGTACTTAAATAGACAAAAGAATAAAATGTCTAAAATGTCTAAAGAAACGACTAAAATGTCTTTTTATTGTACTTTTAAATACTTTTAGGGTATTGGAATAGTACTTTGTTCAACAAGGGGAGAAATGGTTTGTAGTTTGAATTAATTTCATTTCAAATAGGAACATAATGTAATCCAATCAAAGTAGATTTTATTTGTCAGCGTCTTTAGGCAACCAAAAAAAAGTTAAATTTCGATCACGATCCGTATTTAAACAATTAAATACTGCACAGTACCTTTTTGCTTTTTTTTTCGTTTTGTGTCCATCTTGCAACTATCGAGAAAGTTGAACGTGGTCGAACAAATAGCGCGCGCGCGTGCGTCTTTCTTCGCTTGTGGCAGCCTACTAGATTGGCCTTATCGAAACGGCCGCCGCCTGTAGGTATGTTTTTAATACCTACACAGGCCTGGTATAGATTAAAAAAACTTGAGAGGTGTCAAGGGACACCCGGATGGAACATAATATTGCATAAAGTTATTATTTTTTATTATTTATTATGTACAAAAAACCTGTATACACTCTCAAACATTCACTCAACAAAAATAATCGTCGCGACACCACACTGTTCAATGCGAAATAGAAAGACGAAACGAAAATAACTGGCTTGCTTTCTATACGAGAGAGAGAGACAGACAGAGAAACACGCGCACGCCGCACGGCTTACAACTAAGTATAGCAAAAAGTGTCGTTACAACTTTTTCTCTTAATTTTTTCCGTCTAGCCCCCTTTCGCAATGCGCGATAAGGAACTTCGTTCCAAAAGATGTCTATATTTAGCAAAGTTTTTTAGAAACCAGAAATAATCGCATACAAAAAGCATAGTTATGTGGTCATATAAAAACATCAAGGAGCACAGAAATTTTGTAAGAACAGACAACCCTAGTCCCGGGGGTGAACTACCGAATACATAAACAGTTTGAGTTTAAAGCCCGATAGAATGAGATGCTAGTTACAAACTTCGTTTAATATAACGGAAGTAATATCTAACGCTTTCGTTTACGGCTCTATTCGAAGCGATGATTACCTGTAACAATTAAAAAAAACGGTTTGAATTTTTATGTTCATATACAGATAATAACAATATTATTATTAGATATACACTAGGTATTCTAAAAGCTTTGAACCTCGATCAATATCACTTGTTTTAACGGTAACGGATAACATCGTGAAGAAACCTATATGCCTGAAAATTAATGGGGGGGGGGGGGTAATGGGTTGATAATGATGATGAAATAACAGTTACGTATCTTCACAATGATTAAAAGCACTTTTTATATTTTTGAAGTCATTTAAGCTAAAATAGATGTGTATTATAGAATAGATAAAATATACCCACATGTATTGTTTTGCCACAACAAATGCCGATGATAGCATCAAGTTAATTATTGTGGTTTGGGAAATCGTGTCCCATATGACCGTGACCGCCGGCCGGATGATTCAAGGAAAGGACACGCCATTAATTATTACCAAATTACATAGCGACGTGAATTACGTGAGATAATGTACCTAATGGTCGATAATTGTGCATCCACATCGTGTAACACGTTATAAACCTTTTGTTGCACACGATCATTTAGTTTATCATTGTTTTATGTACATGTACAATGTGTGAAAAATGTTATAAAACCATGAAATATGTTATATAACCATGAAACATGTTATATAACATGTTACGTTCTGTAATCCGGGAGCACCGCACACATTGCAGAGGAGCCTAACGCGCGGAGCGGCTCCATGACTTTGGAGTTGTAAAGTATAGTGCATAGGACGAAGAGGAGGCTGAAAACAGGAGTTTTCAGAACTGAAACGTTCGACAGTTGCGGCTTATCCAGAATATGTGATAACACCGCCGTTTCCCTCGGTATAGGTACTCGGTACTCGTCATAACAAACCAAATGGACCCAAACTCAAGGGTTTTCCTAGTAGGCATTGTGAAGTGCCTCTATCTGCTTCGTAGTTCCATCGTCAGACCCTCGTCGCTCAGTATCATGTATTCATCTATTCTACCCCCGAATGGGATGGACAGGTGTTGAAGGTTTGTATTGGAGTTATACATAGCCGGTTTGAAATATACTAAATACTAAACCACTAATATTACAAGTATAAGACAAATATTTATTATGGTTTAATGTGTTTAAGTAGTACAATAACAGCGCTAACTTTTCGACAGCCCTTGTCCCCTTACACCCTGTGTATATATAACTGTTGTACAAAGTAGTTAGTTATATATACAGTTATATAGTTCCTTGGGTGAAATAAACATGTCTCAACTTTCAGCAGCACGTCAAAAAACGTAGTGGAATTCGACCCATAGAACTAGTATGTATGTAGCACCCGTAGACATAAAATATGTTGTACATAGTAATATTTGTCGTCCCAAATGTAATTCAAATCAGTCCTCCGCTCGGCATTCAATTGAAGCAATCCGTGTTTATTCTTTCAACATCTCGTTATTCGCGCGCCGCGCCGGGTCGCGCGCCAGGCCGCGGCTCTTCCTCACAATGGTCGCAACTCGCAGGTCGCGCCAACTCGTTAGCTAGCTTTCAGTTGGACGCGCTCACTCGTGTTTACACAACTCTCTGAAGGCTTTTGTCTCTAAATTCGTGTGTTGAAGTAAATATTTCTGTTTATTCCAACTAGTTTTGCTGTCGTTCTTTAACGACTTCAAAAAAAGAAGGAGGTTCTAATAATCTTAATAAGGTGATCTTTTTATACAGATATGTATGTTCCTCGATTAGGTAGGTAGGTAGGTACTCAAAGACGCCAGGACTGATTTGGAATATTCTTCTTTTTTTGAAAGGGTATATTTCCCAGTGGTCTCATCGTCATCAGGTCAGGATCTGATGATGGAATACTGGATAAACTCTTCAAATTTTGAAGTCAGTTTCATTTTTTCTAAAATATAGCTTATTGATAACAATATTTTATGTAGGTACTACAGCCGCCGAGGCCGAAATTCAGTCAATAGTATTATAGGAAGCAATTTCAACGGATATTAGTCAACCACAGTCGCACGACCATGTTCTCTATGTATATTGCGTCCTAAAGATTTTAGACTTACTTCGTGGTTTAATACAACTGGGTCTAAATATCGACGTACGAATAAAGGACATAAACGTGTACACAGTAGTACCCGTTTAGCACACTATAATTGTGCCTATAGGTGTAGTTTACGCCACTGTCGAAGAATACGTGTGAACATTTATTATATTTTTGTCCATAAAATTACGTTCCTTTGGCAGACATCTAAGCAAGGACCTTTATATTAATGGGGCGAGACGACTAGCGCTCTTGCCAAGCTATTTTTCCATTATTTTCTAGACATCGAAATGTCGAATTACATCTTGTGTGGTAACATTTTCTAATGTAGGTATATAGGTATACTACTCCATTGGTTTTTGTATATTTTCTTATTTGTAATGTTAGGTACCTATATACAGATAGAATGTAAATGTAGTTTACTAGTCTACAAGCGGATACCCACGACTTCGTTCGCGTGGTTTTGGTTTTTAAACATACCGTAGGATTAATTTTATCTTTCCTAAGCTTCTTTGAGCTCAAAAAACTGTTAAAAGTTCACTGGCGGATGTTTAGGTAGATCAAAATGTAAACATCCGCCAGTGAAAGTCCCATCAAAATCGATCCAGCCTTTTAGAGATTAGCCGGTAATCTTTGAAATATCTACTTTCTAACAAAAAAAGAATGAATGAAATCGGACCACGTTTTATTGATTTACAGCTAAGTACACATTTTGATATTCATCCCCTCTCCCAAGGGAACCGTGCTGAATTTCGGGATAAAAAGTATCCTATATGTTACTCCTTCCATACTTGGTACTTAAATCGTACCAAGTTTCATTTCAATCCATTCAGTAGTATTTGCGTGATTTGTGTGAAAAATTTCAAAAATAGCTTTTTTACGTTCTATTATTTATCCCTAACAATATCCCCCAGTTATTATTTTTCAAAAATCTTCAATGTACAGATACCTACGGCAAGTCTACGATTTTTATAGATAAAAGATTATAGTCAAATAAATAAAATTCAAATGTGAGTGTGGTTTCGAAATAGTTGGCTTTTTAGGGTACCGTTATATAACTAGGAGGTTACCGAAATAGCTTGTAAACAAGGTAAACTTTATTGCAAGGAATCGCAAAATGCATCGCAAACACTGTTATGAAGATTTGTGTCTGTTTGTTATCTTTTCACGGCTCAACCGCTTTTAACTACTGATATTTAAGAAAATGCCCAGATATAGCTAACATCCTGGAGACGAATATTGGATGCTTTTTATCCCGGATATCTACAACTTTCTGAAAATCCTAAATCCACATGGATGAAATCAAAATAGAAAATAGTTAAATTTTCGCGAAAATACTTCGATTATGGGTAAGCATCGAACGTCCTAATTTAAGCTTGAAATGAACCGTGGAATAACTCATCTTAAATATTTCACCAGAATTTCACCCTTCGGCGCATTGTACCTACATACTTTGCGACGTTTTTTTTTTTAATATTTTTTTCCTGCCACTTTCATTTCACTTTCCAGGTAAGTAAATAGTTGATAAAAATTAAATTATTTGTAATTCCCTCATTAGCAGGTGGGTCTTAGACAACTATAAATCACTCAGAAAATAAGGGCCAAATAAAATTATAATCGATAACAAGGTAGGTAATCCCGCCAACCTCCCGAAAAAATAGTACCTATAAATACAAACTCCCGCCAGTCTATCTTCAACTTCCTGCCATATAAGTTGTACAGAAACTCGGTAGAAGTGATTTACTGTTATGAATGTGGATTAGAACGATTTTGAGCGAAAAAGCCGGTCGGCCCTGAAAAAATAGTATCAAAACCCTGCAAGAGAAACAGTTACGCGCGGTATAAAAGAATTGATTGGAGCGTTAAACTTGGCGCGATGTCTTAAAGCCGATCCCAAAAGAAATCTCATTAAACCGACTTGCAATGAAGACTGATTAACGGCTGAATCTGTTCGCTCGAGGAATACTGATCGTAAGATGTATACTGCTTCGATACGATGAGATAAACGCTTTAATTTAAGGTTTCAATGGCCGTTTCCTAAGACAAGGTGAATGAGTTTTTCTTTGCGGTACAATCGGTCCTCTATATTGTTATCAGTTTTGTGCTCGACAACGATTTCATTTGTTCATCCATTCATTTCATTCATTCATTCATTCATTCATTCATTTGATCAAACTGTAAATATCACGAAGTGATGGTGTATTGACCCAAAATATAAGGATCGACGCGACAGATAAGTTCATTATTTCCGAGGTTTGCATATCAGATTGATTGTTGTCATCAGATAGATGTCCACTGCTGGACATACTGTACGTTTTGCTACCGCTTATGTCCAACGGATCCCCGCGACTCCTTCGATGGCATCTGTACACCTGGTGGGGAGATTTTTGGTAAACTTTTGGTAAAGTTGCAAACACTTTGATTCATCAAAATTTATTAGTTTTAATAACTATATTATGAGTTATGACCACCTTCGCAACGCGTTGAGCTATGTCGGTCACTGTAGTCTTTGCAGAGCTCCTCAATTCAGATTCGATCACGCAGAGAAACCAACCATAGACTTCACCAAGCCCTCTACCACGATCTCTTTAGTACATCACCCACTAAATAACTGGGCTTTCTTTACATGACCATAACTAGCGACCATATCGGCGCTATAGTTATGGTATGTGGTTCAGGAACTTCTGTCGTCTCTACTTAAAATATTTATGTGTAGGTATAAATATATTATGACCAAAATGTAGAGTACTCTTACAGGTCACAAGATATCTCAAGTTGCGGTAAACCACAGTTTGTAATAGCCCTACAAATTCCTACCGCTTAATTGGAATCTACACGGAGTTCTATTGATGGGTATAATTATATCCAAATAAATGGCTAGGATGTAAATTCAAATTCGAAAACTCTGTAGCCTAACACTTTTATATTTATTTGTAAAATCATTAAAATAGTCACGTTTGATTATAACAAAGCAAAAAATGAAACCTCTACATAACTAAGTATAGCATAGTAGGTTATTATATTGAACTAAATTCTACAAAATAATAAAATGGCCAAACTGTTCGTTGTTACAAACGTGATAATTTTTCAGGTTGTTTTTTTCCATTTTTGCGGCGTTTTCAATTTTCATATGCGAGCGAGCCTTCAGTGCATTCGTACAATTTGAAACTTTACAGGATTTATTAAATCTGCTCGCTTTACAAGGAAAGGTAACATTAAAGAAGACAGAAGACAACAACAGTAGAAGCAGTAGAATAGAATAGAGTAGAATAGAAAAGTTTTTTTATTCAAATAAACAATTACTAGTACAAGTAGGTAGTTTTGAGCACATACATATGTACATTCATCATGGTCTGATAAGGGAACAGGAAGGTGCTCACAGGAACTGGTCTAGCGAGTTTTTACTATAGTTGGATTCATCTCGACGTGTGACATACAGAGTGACAAAGATTTTGACGCTGGAGCAGTGGAGCAGGAAGGTAGTTTATCAAACGTAGACTTATATGCATTGCACATATGGGAGCGATTTAAATTTTTAATTTACGCTTGTGTAAAAATAGAGTGCATCCACGATGTGACCTACAAACTATCGGACAGAGTTATACGTAAGATAAATGTAAAGTTACTTACATTTCCTTTTATTTGTAATAGTGATTAAGCTACTGTAATACAAGTGTATCAAGCATGATTCAACATTTTATTTTTAAATCAGTATTTCAATGTTTTGTGAACATTTCAAAATACGGAAATGCGTTTTGGGACGCGTTCCCAAATGACATTTTCACTAGTTTTATGAGGAAAAAAAATGTGTTAGCATAATTTTGCAAAAAACAATGAAGGGTTTAGATAAAATTAACTAAATCTGATAATTTAAAATAGTTGTGACCCAATTATTTCAAAGCTTTATTAGGTAAAATTGTGTCAGAACCAAATTTCCCACCTTGGTGATTTTGACACATATAAGTAAAATAGTGATCAGAATTTTGTAATCAAGAGAAGTATGCATGTGTATATTACACTTTATTTATAGAAGAAAAGACACATAAGCAAATTAATACGAACATATTACATCTATATATTAATTTGATACATAGTGTATTTAATAGTATGTAGAGACAAAAAGTGCATCATTCTGCACGACAAATTCAAACTTTTAATATTAAAGGCGGCAAACGACTCACTCAGTAACTAGGTTAAAAACCTTTTAAATAGTGTTTAAAACTACCTCCACATAAATGTCAGGTCTAGATTTTATTCGTTTGCACAAAATAATGTACCACATTTTACATGTTATCCACATTTTCGAAGGATTTTAACCTTTACGACTATAGCAATAAGTGCTATGTGTGTGTAACATAAAGTTTTCATTGCAGGACGTATGCGTGAAATTGGATGGTAGCGTATGCATCCTTATGTTAACTTATTTAAAGTTTATAGGTATGTACGTCGAAATACGTCGTTTTATTAATATACTAGCGGTCCGCCCAGGCTTCGCCCGTGTTACCTATATAGCCTATAGCACTCCAGGATCACGTACATATCCAACGGTGAAAGAATTTTTGAAATCGGTTCAGTAAGTAGTACCTGAGATTCGCGTTCAAACAAACAAACTCTTTATATATATAGAGAGTATAATATAAAGAGTTTGTTTAGAAGTATAGATAGTATAGAAGTATAGATTTCAGTTGTTCACTTGAACGAGCAGGTGGATCGCCATAATATAATGAATGAATGAAATATTTTTATACTCAGTGCACTGAGAAAACAAAAATAAACGCAATACTTGGCATTGGCAACTGACCCGTTGGCGCGGTTGGCAGTGACCCTGCTTTCCGCTCCGGGGTCGCGGGTTCGATTCCCGCCCTGAGTCTGGGTGTATTTATGTAAGTATATAAGTATGTATTATGTATATACTATACTATATATTTAATAAAAAAATTATATATATCTATATTGTATATATGTAAATATGTATATCAGTTGGCTGTTACCTATAACACAGGCATTAAGTTGCCTACTTTAGGAACAGACGACCGTGTGTGTATGTGTGAATATTTATTTATATTTATTTTATTTTATTGGGCAATTAGTAGGTACTTATCGCTCAAAGCGCATCTCTTATTACTACAAACTAAGTTACACAGGACCCGATGATCATCAGTAAAAGGGTAAGGGTAGTACATCGCTGTAGGTATCTACATATAAAAAAGGTAAAACTAACGACATATTAGATACCTATCTATATATATAGCTAATGTATAGTGTAAACCTTTGATTTGTAGTCCAACAGGATTCATCTCCAAAGGAATGAATAACCGGCTGCACGCACGAAAAAGCATGTCTCATGGTCACGTTCCGGCTGAGCCAAGCGTGCAAGCGAGAGCGCGGAACAAGCGATAGAGAGGCACGATCGGCCTAAGCGTTCGGCTTGTGAATATATTTAATATTTGTATATAAAAGAATAAACTTTAAAATTGGTTCGATGCTCCGCCTTCGGGCCTAGTGTTAAATCATAATATTATTAAATATAAAATAATAATTAACCGTGGAGAACAACAAAATATTGTTGTAACATTATACCCGGGAACACATTTAATTAGTTTGAATATTCCAAAAATATCGCAAAATAAGCAGAGTGAATTATTGTGAAATATTAAATATTGACGAGGCAGTAATTGCATCCGATGCAATGGTCGAACTCTCCAATAATGATGTGGAAATGAATGCAAATTTGTCATTTCCGTTTTTCCTATGGATATT
This sequence comes from Melanargia galathea, assembly GCA_920104075.1. Classification (NCBI taxonomy): domain Eukaryota; kingdom Metazoa; phylum Arthropoda; class Insecta; order Lepidoptera; family Nymphalidae; genus Melanargia; species Melanargia galathea. The sequence continues at coordinate 6,022,137 of OV049855.1, forward strand.
GTTAAGTTAATTGGCGATTATTTAAATACATTTATTATTACTTACTTGTATTGTATGAGAACCTGGGTAAAGTGGAAACCAAGTGCGCTTTATGTGCGCTATATATATATATATAAATTAAGGAATGTTTATCCGACCCTTGGATAACTCTACAAAATATGCTCGAGGGCAGCTCAGGCATTCGAACCTAGAGCATATTTTGAGCATTTCAAATCTACATTATCATACTTATTCTATCTATCAATCTACATTATCTATTAACATGTAAAGAAGCTCGAATTCTTCTTTACATGTTACTAGCGACGCACCCTGGCTTCGCACGCGTAGTAATTACCCGCTACTATCTCACATAAATAATAATATATGATAAAGGCAACGTTTTCGATGAAAGCTCCTAGGTGGTTTGGCATTTCCGACATTTTCAACAATTATCGTCATATTTAGACCAATTTACACAAAATCTTTTATATGCACCTAAACCTTCATGAATCACTCTGTCTATTGGAGAAAACAGCACGAAAATCAATCATTCAGTAATTTTGAGTTTATCGCGAACATACAGACGGACTGAAGCGGCGGGTACGTACTTTGTTTTGTAATTTGTAGTAATTAGAGATACGACCAAGCGATAGTAGCTAATGTGCGGCCTAGTCTTAGAATACACTTTTTACTCCTAATCCAATCCTGATAAATGCTGGTATCAATACAATACCAACACGCACTTTCGAAGGCACTGTATAACAAGTATAAATTAAAAATTTAAAAAACCCCCGACATTCGCCATTTTGTGATGGCGGCCATCTCGGATTTGCATAGTGCTATTCTACTAGTCAAGCCCTTTCATTTGATACCCATATTGAGGACGTTGTGATAAAATATGTAATCCGCCATTTTGTAGCGGCGGCCATCTTGGATCGATTTTCATCAAACATAGCTAACAACACTCTCGACTACTTTCAAACAAAAAAAAACTGCATTCAAATCGGTTCACCTATTTGAGCGCTACAGGGGAACAGACAGACACACACACACAGAGACACGTCAAACTTATATCTAACACCCCGTAAAAAATAAAATCGTTTGAAAAGTGTCGACATCGATAAACTGCAAATATGACACACAAGTCATAAAAGTAACGTTACTCTAATAATCGAGATACTAGCACAACAAAAACTTGCAAACACATGATGAGTAACGGTGTTGTTTCATTCAAAACTATCCCGTCTTTTTCACCTATCACGATACGTACGATATAATAACACCAAATGCCATCATGCAACTGCATGTTCCATCGGCGCTTTTGAAATATACAACAATTTAATTCCGGAACAGAAGACATGCCTTTCGTGGGAATATCGATCAGTCGACAAAAACTTGCAAACACATGATGAGTAAAACGGTGTTGGTTGAATAAAAACTATACCGCTTTTTTCACCTATCTCGATACGTACGATATATAATAACACTCATTCACAAAATGCCATCATGCAACTGCATGTTCCATCGCCGCTTTTGAAATACATACAACAATTTAATTCCGGAACATTATGTTTAGTCCGAGCTTGCGCACCTCGAAAACTTTACTAAATATTAAATATCGAAATACACTGACTTCAGAGTGAAATGGACCTAAACTTGTCTTATATTAAGGTTTGAGTTCGCCAAAACATTCAGCATTCGTCTACAGCTAGTACAGTTACAGCGGAAATGTTGTAAAATAAATAGTCAAAGTAAGACTTTAAAATCTTTGGGTTCATTTTTAACCCCCGCCGCAAAAACGACGGGGTGTTATAAATTTAACGTGTCTGTGTGTATGTGTGTGTGTGTGTGTCTGTCTGTTCCCCTGTAGCGCTCAAACGGGTGAACCGATTTGAATGCGGTTTTTTTTGTTTGAAAGGTGAATTAGTCGAGAGTGTTGTTAGCTATGTTTGATGAAAATCGATCCAAGATGGCCGACGCTACAAAATGGCGGATTACATAGTTTTTCACAACTCCTTTAATATGGGTATCAAATGAAAGGGCTAAACTAGTAGAATAGCACTATGCAAATCCAAGATGGCCGCCGCCACAAAATGGCGAATGTCGGGGGTTTTTTAAATTTTTAATTTATACGTCTTGTGCATTACGTCATATTACAGTTTTTCGATATATATTTTAGTAATTAGTAAAGTTGTCGAGGTGCTCAAACTCGGAATAACCATACAGGAGACATGGCTCTCGTGGGAACATCGATCAGTGTAGGCACCTACCTATCAACGGTAACAGCATAATAACGTGGCAGTAACTGTTTATGACGATGAGGACGGCTATATGCTATATGTAACGCGCGCTGCGGAGCGAGCGATATGGTTCACCTGCCCATTCAACTGAACGGCGTAACTGATCGGCTTCATATCCGACTGGAGCTCGGAATATATTCTCGCTTATATGTATAATTCAACAATCTAATAGAATGGCATATACCTACTCCTACCTATGTAATATCATTATTATGGAATATCATTATAATGCACCTAGCTGATGCCCGCGACTACGTCCGCTTGAATTCATATAAATCTCATACAAACTTTCAACCCCGATTAAACCCTCTTAGGGGTTGAGTTTTCAAAAAGCCTTTCTTAGCGGATGCTTAAATCACAATAGCTATCTGCAGGCCAAGTTTCAGTTAAATCCGTCGAGCTGTTTGAACTGTGAGTTGATAGATCAGTCAGTCAGTTACCTTTTCCTTTTATATATTTATATATAAGAAAAGAAAATACCAAAGACATGATGATTTAAAAATTATTGACGACATTATTATTATTAACGACGACAGGAAAATTAAATACCCTAACATTTTAAAAAAGATAATCAAGATAATATGAGTCTTAACCAAAACAACATGCGACTGAAAGTTTAATAATATGTTTCAAATTCCCGAAAGTTTCGAAAAAGATTGTAAAGATTTCAATCGAAAACACGAAATATATAAATAGGGTCACTACTCATCCAAGACAACATCACAAAAAGGCAATTTCGCGGATGTTGACAACAAAATACGAGACTATAATGTCAAGGCCGCTTAATTTGGCAATATGTGAGATACGGCGGCGCGACATTGAAAACATATTAACGGACGCCCCGCCCAAGCCTTGTCCCATTCCGTCTTCACACTGGTATATCTAATCAAGAACCGGTTCTGCAAATTGACTCACAAAAGCGCATCAACAGTGTCATATATAGATAACGAAACTTTGATCTTTGCATACAGCAGTAAATGATTCTTGTGAAATGGCTATTGTGCTATCTACACAAAAGACGAGATGTTTCTAAAGTAACGTTAAATAAAATGACTTGAGAGATTCGCAAATAAATAGAGCACCTAAACAACAAAACAAGCAAAATCTTTTATCTTATTAGTATAAAACAAAGTGGCACTCTGTCTTTATATGCTCATAATTGCTAAGCATTCGATGCAATTTTCACCACCACCACCACAAAATTAAACGCGAAATGTTTATAAACGTAGATATGTAACACGTTTAAAGGTGTTTAAATTTAGTCTTAAGAAGAGATGACCACCTGTACAAAACGGGGGAGAGTAATTTAATAAATAATCGATTAGAGCTTACAAGAGTATAAGAACATAATATTATTTTGATACCATTAGACCTACAATGACCATTATGAAACAAAAAGTTAAAGACGTAAAAAGGCCGCAGAAAAACGCCAATATATCTGATGAAGTCAATAAAAAAGTATGCACATCGGTATAACAAAATCTATCATATTATAAAAGTGATACAAAAAAATTAATCACTATTTTTGCGTTAGTTTTTCGAAACTTAGTTTTTTTTAATGATCTATCAATTAACTATCTATAGCAAATATTAATAGATATCTAACAATAAAAAACAAAGCAAAACAGTGAAATCAGGAAATTTACTACGTAGATGGGTAGTTGAAAACCATTAAAAATGTAAACAGATATTCTGGTTTAAAAGCAAAGAAAGTTGTCTTCATAAATATTCAAGGCTGCGGCGGAAATTGGATGATAGAGATTAAATTGAAAGCGGACAATATTATCAAAGATTTTAAACAACTAAAGAGACACCGCATTTTGACCACCTCTAAATGACCTTAGATTTTATAATATTTTTTTTAATTTCATGCTAGCTATTGCTATTATGTAAGAAACAATAGCTAAGCTTTTTAAATTACGTGTATATATATTTTTATAATATAAAATTATGTGAAACCCAAGTTATGTTAAAAAAAAAAAACTCAGATAGATGCATAAAAGCCGTAACTACTACGGACAAATGTAACGACGAACGTTATAGAAGACTTGGTAGAAGATACTTTGACGACTTTATCGCTGCAAAGCGATCTCTATACTCTTCCAGGCAAAAAAGTGTAGAAGGACATCTAAAAGTTAGAACACTATATACAATATACATAGTAACTACTAGTACTATATATGTATACTATAGTAAGTTTGATTTCTTTAAAAGTAACGTTTTCACATATAACTGCTACCAAAAGACAATGGGCGGGAACCCAAAATAGTTAAACCGTTTCAAATTAAGATTAACCGGTTGTCAAACACAAGTAATTATGACTTTCTAGCGCGCACTTTGCGTGACAATAGGAAAAAGTTGTTTTACTAACGAGGCTGGTTATGAAAATTACTAAGGCCCCATTACACGTTAATATCAGGGGCGTAGCTACTGCCGTATCTGCCGTATGAATTATACGGGGCCCCCAAGCCACGGGGGCCCCCAACGTGCGTAAGCAAAAATTAACAATAATAACTTTAGCGATAAATGATTTAATAAATCAGTTTGCCGAAAAAAGGCAAGGAGAGTATATATTTAATTTGAATTGTTTGTAAAAATTTTAGAAAAAGTGACAAATAATTATGATGAATAAATATTGCTTTTAATTTTATGCAAACTTTTTTTTTTGTCTTTTGTGAGAAATCTTTACCCTTCATAAGGGCCCCCAAACAAATTTTTATACGGGGCCCCGCCAAGGTACTCTACGCAACTGGTTAATATACTAGTATCTACATATCTAGTAGAAGTTAACGTACGTGTTAAAGTACGTCCTAAGCATTAAAAATTGATTGAAAAAGAAACTATTAATATAGACAAAACCAATTCATGAACAAAAATTGGCTAACAATGAGTAAGTGAATACTAAAATTTTATAAGTCTCTTGAAGGGTTTTCCACACTTTTTCCACACTTGGAAGTTTTGATACAAGCGGCTTGTATTCAACGTCTCCCTGCGCCTCGTCTGATGTCGTCGGTCTACCTAGTCCTAGTGGGTGGTGGTGGGTAAAATAAACTTGAACAGTTGAACAGTGAACTGCCTATTTAATATTCGTAATAAACAATAGCACACGTGGGCGGAAACGGGTTAACGATCGCTGATTCAAAATACCATGAGGAAACCGTTACAAGGTATGACAAAACTCTATGTGACAAAAATAACATTTCTAGCTATATGTGTTTATTTGCGTCAAAATAGCGGCGGGCTACTGATGGTGTCATCTAGGCTACTTTCATCCTGGGGAAACAAAGGTTTCCTACATGATTTTTAAACACCTAAATCCACACGAACAAAGCCGCGGACAAAAGTTACTAAATAAATAAAGACATGCACCCCGTCCCAAGTAAAGACAATTACAGGAAGGCAGATTAATAGGAGTTTAATGGAACAATTAAAATGCCAAAATTTCCACGAGGGGGCGACCGCAGCCCGTCATTACTGCCCCCGTAGGCGTTTCTTGCCCCGTATCTGTAATTTGCCGACATGTTTAGGTTTTTCCGACAACGTAGGCTTTTTTTTAGGCGGATTTTTTTCCAAAATATTTTTCAACTATTAATCTTCTTCTTTGTAAACATAGGCATAGGTCTCTTGTAAGAACTTCCACTCGCCTCAGTTTTGCGCCGCTGGTCTCCAGCGCATCGGCTCCCTGCGTATCATTTGATGTCATCTGCCCCCCGAATCTACGGTTTCCAGTTCGAGATTTCCTTTCCAGCACCTCGGGACCTCAACGTCTATCGATTCTTCAAACTATGTAACCCTCTGTTCTTCCTTCGCGACTCGTTGAGCTAAATATTATGTCGGTTACTCATGGCTGGTTTAAAAAAGAAAAATCGATAAGTGATGTTTTTCAGATGCTTGACAACCCTTGACATAGGGGCCATAATTGAAAGCTGTTTCTTAAACAATTAGATTGTCGGCGCGGTCGACGCTCGGGGCAGGGCCGCCTAGTAATTTCGAAACAAATAATTACTTTTGTTCGACATTCCCAACAGTGAAATATAAACACACGTCACTCACGTTATTCCACTTTTGCTGAAATGATTATTATTGGATACCATGGATACTTTTCGTTAATTACAAAAAAAAACCCAAGGTTAATACCTACTCTCGTTTGGACTAACTGAAATTGGCTGAGATAGTAAAATATACATAAGTTACTACACCAAAATATGACAAGTTACTGAGTAAGTGTTTGATTGGCAAATATGTGAATCAATCCCCTGAACCCAGACAGATTTAGAAAAGTTCTAAATAAATATTGAGCATCACTCCAAATTTCACCATTTTATATAACAATCTAAAATTTAGGAGTAGGTCCTACTTAGATATTTGGCAACACAGTTTCACATACCTTCCAAGTTAGAACCAAGAGAGATTAAAGTATTCAAGTACATGCCTAAAATAAAAAAAAATATATAGTTCACCCTTTTGCGGTTCACCAAACTAATTAATTAACTCGAGCACTGATCCACTTTACGCGTAATTTATGTAAGAGCGGTGATCGAGAAACAGTCGAAGTTGAGGAAATAGTTACCCAACCGTACAACTTGCGCCCGAACTTAGTGAACCGTTGAATTGATTGAGTAATTATGGTCAACCTCAGAAATTCATTACGGATCCAACCACGCATGAAAGTTCATGCACCTATTCATGTCGGCTAAATCCAATATGGCGGATATGAGAAACGAAAATATGCCAATAAAAACAGTAAAACGGACAATATTTTATTTATTTAGAATACTTATTATACACTCAGAAAATCCCAGTTAAAGAAAGCTTAAACACTACAGTTTCGCATCTACTAACAGCGATCTCTTACAGACAATCTTTGGTAAGGAGCACGATAAAAGAACGGGATGGTGCATAAAATAAAATGTGTTAGATTAAAGATACTTCAAATGTAACAGATAAACATGACGATACAAGCCATACAAGCCTGTAAAGGATTTTTCCTCTGTATCGATTCTTACAAAATACCTAGGTCGATTAGTATGGAAACTTTATAGCTTAATGACCAGTCACAGGCGTAGACATCTGTACAGAGATCTCTGTCCAACTTTTGTCTAGTAAGGAACGTCGGCCGGTAGAGAAGACGACATCCAACATTGCAAGTGTGGTAACAAACAAAAAATTTAATCAAATTGTTTCATTTTTACAAAAATAGAACAACTTACACATGAAATGACGTCAAAGGAATCCGTAACATTCATAACAAGCTCAGAAACTTGAGAACCGACCTGAAACAATAAGAAAATAGATATTAAGCAAACAAAAAAACGTTCATTTGCCAAACGTGAAACACAAGAAAGCAATTTAATCGCTTTTATTGCTCCGTGGGTGGAAAAAACGGGGTTTTCTGCCTTTTTGGACAATTGCTTTGTTTACTTGACTGGTTTATGCTCAATAGCACTTTGTTTTAACGACAGCGCTCAAAATTACTGACAATAATACAAGACTGCGCTTGTTTGATGAAAAAATACTGACATCTGCCTGCGGCTCCACCACAGACGTATAAAGAGAAGCAGACCTAACATAATCTTCACAACTACATCTAAAAGAATAAATAATATCTTCGCTTGTTTCTCTCCAAACAAAAATATAATACTCTATCTCTTTTTTTTCTGTTGTTGCAACACTTACGCACTCATAGAAAAAATAGGTCTTGAGGCAAACCGCCATCTTGCTAAGCATGCTTAGCATGATGGCGGTGCAATATGTCAAATGATGTCAAAAACAAGATCTTATCCTGCGAGTTGTTTATTATTTTATTTTTGCATTAAAATCAAGTCTTAAGATCCAAGAATACTAAAATAAAATGGTTAAGTGTAGTGCACCTCTGTGCAGCAATTCTTCATAAAGGAAAACACCTGAAATTAATTGTTATCGGTAAGTTTTCATGTGCCATAGTCTCGTAATTTGTTTACATGGTTACTGTGAGATTAATAATAATCGTTCGGCATTTTAGAAGCAGTCCCTATTTATTATATGTCCAAAACGCGTAAATAGTTATAGTAATTTTGGTTCTAGTAGATCCCTGTTGCAATATTTATCAATAATTTAATACTCTGATCTCGTTTGATGTTTCATATACTTGTGCAATTTTACAGGGCCGTATTCAGGCTCAAGGTTTGTTTAGTAGGTATATTTTGAAGGTTGATTAGATAAAAGTAGGTACGGACAAATTATAAAAATGAAATCATTTTTCAGGTTCCCAAAGGACGAAAACTAAGAAATGCCTGGTTGACTAACATGAATAAAAAAAATTGGCAACCCAAATCATCGAGTGTACTATGTTCTAAGCATTTTAAAGCACATTTAGTGGACAACAAAAAGGACAGGAGAGATTTGATTTACCCATCGAATGGTTTGATTAAAATAATTCAATCGTGTGAAGAAGTTTTGAAAATGATTAAAGGAAAATATATAAGTTATAATAGCATGATAATGTATATAGCTGATTTATCGAATAATTGTAGTGAGTTTAAGACCAATGATGAACATGATTTCAATCATTTGCAAATAATGATTAAGGTGATTGTTAAATTTTATTTTGATTTAAGAATGAAGCATAATGCAAAGCAAAGCAATCTATCGGAATGAAATTATTAGGAAAATACTTAGTTTTGTTTAAAAATAAATAATTGAAACTTTTGTTTGTTTTTATTTATTTTACTCATTTTACATAGGTAAGGTAGGTCGAATGAAATAGTTAGGTAGTTAAACTAGTAAAAAGTTAGTTTGATAAATAGTTTACAAACTAGCGTTTCACTAGTTTAACTACCTACCTATTTCATTCGAGTGAAGTGTCACGTCATAACATAGAGCACGAAGCGAATCATAAATCAGCAGGCCTATTCTGTATCTCAGTGGTAACGAAAACGTTAGAACCTATGAAAATGTGCCCATCAAATAATTATCAAACCATCATTTTACATTGTGTAACATCTGATGATGATGAACTGCATCCCAGTTGGAAATTAAGGTTACAGAATGTAAAATAAGGGTTTAACAATTTGATGCCACTTTACCGTAGTTTTCAAATTAATTTCATCACAGATTAATGATTAGTATCTACAATAAATTTCATATCACAGATACTTAATAATTATAGGCCTGCAGGTCAGTCACTACGCTACGCTTTACTATCTATACTAATCTGGCAATAGTGTTATTTGACTATACTTTCAAGGGCCTAGTGACTCGAATAATAATCTCAATGTTCGCGCGATTATAGATACAAAATCAACCGCGCGATGACCGCGTAATCGCTTTCTAATACGGCGACGACGCCTAAGTCTGATTCCGCGTTACGAGTTCAGTCCCTCACCCTCGCTTGCATGAGTTCGGCCCTGTTTACTGTCAATGTGTGTGTGAAATTTGTATGTAGGCGTAATTGGCACGCCAATTTTTTTGTTATGTTAGGTCTGCTTCTCTTTATACGTCTGTGGGCTCCACTTACCAGTTGGAAAGGAAATTGACACTTGCCAATTTCCCTTCCAACTGGTAAGTGGAGCCGCATTATCTTGGTTACAGTGAACAACTATGACCAATGACCATATTACACGAAAAAAAGAGTTTGTTTTGCATGATTTTAATTTTAATTTATAAAAACTTTGGACTCTTCTAGTTAATTTCTTAATTAAACTTTAATGATAATAAGAGCTGACAATAGAAGAAGAATCATAGATAAGTTCAAACACACGTGTTGAGCTGAAAGCAAAAATTGCAAAGACCAAACCTTTTTGTGCGCTTTTGTCAGACAATAATAAAACCGTTTACTAATGCTTATTTTAAAAACCGCTTAAGTGCATTATTGTTGAATTAATAGCACAGCCAGACATTTAGTTTGACTGTAGAGGTCGAACCAGTGACCTTTTCAACTTGTGTGCATTGACCTTTACAAATGAATAAGCGTACTCATCTACGGTATATCTATGGCTACTATATCTAAACATATATATATATATATATATATATATATCTACTAATTGGAAGTATGTACCTAAACTGCATAAGTATAACAATAATTGTAGTAGGTATTTTTATCATAAAATAATTATTTTCCCAAGTAGATGTCAGTATGAATTAAAACCACGAAACTATGTATTAAACCGTGTATACGTAAGTACCTCTGTGATTTAGAATATTACTTAGTTAAACTGAAAATTGACAACTTTAGCAATCTATGTAAAAATCAGCCAAGTGCGAGTCGGGCCTCGCTCTTTCAGGGTTCCGTACATAATTATGAACAATATAATATTTTGGGTCTAAGAAATATTTAATTTCCGAGCTAGACATCGCAACAAACCGTGAAAGAAAAACCCAAAAAAATGTTTGTTTATTTTGGTCACAGCTTATAAACTATTTAATAAATCGTTGTTTTCAGTATTTGTTGTTTAAATAGAGCATATAGTACATAATATACTGAAATATCATATTCCCAACTAGTTTAGTTTTTGAGATAGCCCCCGTCACAAAAATGGTCTAAAACTGACAAATTTGATGGCCTCCCATTCCCTTATTTTTTGAGATAAAAATTAAAAAAATATATATTTGTACTCTACTTAATGAGCTCTAAACAATGATACCCCACAAGCTAGGGTAAAGAAAAATTTTTTTTTCCGGATCCTTTTTCATGTATGGGAGCCCCCCTGAAAAATAATTTAATTCAATTTCTAATTCAATATTTGATTTTGGGTTAACGTTTTACACTAAATACCAAAATTTCAGGTTTGTAACTCATTTCGTCTGCGAGCTAGAGACCTGTGACCGGCGGACAGACGGACAGACAGACAGACAGACAGACAGACAGACAGACAGACAGACAGCCGAGTGACATTAATAGGGCTCCGTTTTTACCCTTCGGGTACGGAACCCTAAAAACTGTGTTTTGCATAAATGATAATTAATTTTATTCGAGAAAGCATGGGAAAATCTAATGGATGTATACAGACATAAATAAATAAATTTATCTCATTGGCATAATACGCTTTCAAAAACTAGGCCATAGTGTCACTAAAGACAGTCATCGCGTAGGCATCTCTTCTGGTACAAGATTTTCCTGATACTACCACAAGTAGTTTATAGAACTATGTACTATGTATATTTATTTACCTTATAAGAATTTAGTATGAACATCTCTCCATCTATACTAATAAATAAAATTGAAGTGTCTGTCTGTAATATCGAAATAACTACCTCATATTAAGCTCATATGGTTATTTGAACGCTACCATAACCGAATCACACGTTTTTAAAATTTTTGTCTGTCTGTCTGTCTGTCTGTCTGTCTGTCTGTCTGTCTGTCTGTCTGTTTGAACGGGCTAATCTTCGGAACGGCTGAACCGATTTTGACGGGACCTTCACATACAAGTAGAGAATTAACCAGGGAGTAACATAGGCTACTTTTTTAACCGACTTTCAAAAAATGAGGAGTTGTGTTTTTCTACCTATGTACACCGATATCTCCGAGATTTCTGAACCGATTTGCGTATTTTTTTTTTTTAATCGATAGAGAAACATTGCGACCCTGTTCTATAAAAAATTTGGATTCCAACTCCTCAATCCTGATGCTGTAGGGGACCTAATCCCCAAAACTAATGGGTTTTAGAAACTTTCGGTTATTTAAATTGATATTGGGGGTACCAATTAAAGACTTTATCGTTGAATGAACTCGAGTAGGTACATATCCAACTCCTCAACCCTGATGCTGTAAGGAATTGTATTCCGAAATCGTGGGGATCCCACGAGATTTTTCCGTTTTGGGGACGGGTTTCTACAGATTAGCTACTTTTTGTTCTGGAAAATCAAACGTTCCCACGGGATTTTTAAAAACCTAAATCCACACGGGCGAAGCCGTGGGCATCATCTAGTAAATAAATAAATACACTCGCATTAAACGAGTTAGACCCAAAGTTACGTGGAAACTCCGTGCTCAGGCTTATAATTATATCTGGCACGGCAAACGCATTACAAAGCCTTTACATGATTAAACTGTATTCGAAATAGCGTTGAATCCTCAATAGTGCTTTATCTAATAAACCACGGGAAACAAGCTTGGAAATATGAATTTATCTTACGTCATCGCATGCTGAGTAGGCGCCAAGTGAAAACGGGTTATAGAGTTTCCGAGGCAGAGAAACTTTCGGATGTTTACTGATTAGGTTGGCTTGTTATTTTTCCAATAAAAAGTTTTCACTATTCAAATAGAGTTGACATTGAATAACTATAATCTACTAGCTGATGCCCGCGACTACGTCTGCTTGGGGTTAGGCTTTTAAAAAATCCCAGGGGGCCTACTCTCTTTCTCTCAAACGAAACTTCGCAAACGAACGAAATTTAAACGAAGTTTCGTTAGCACCTCTACTCTATTTTGTTTTCGGATCCGCAGACGAAGTACGGATCCATAGACAATTTTCGTGAACGATTGGAATGAACGATTTTGTGTGGGTCTAATAACCGACTCATTTGAAGACTACTATTTAATGCCAAAAATGCCTAGTAACTTATGACAACTAAAAATATCCGTATTATGCACACGTAATAACTACCTATATAGGTACCTACCTATTAAGTAAACTACTCGTAACATGTCAATTGTCAACTTATGATTTTTTGTTTGAAATTCTTTAAAAACTTTTCTGGAGTTTGTTTCTCAAGTATGGTGTTGATAAATCATGTTTTCAAGTGCTTTTTATACTTCGAAATCTCAATACACATTCCGTCAGAAAGTTACAAGACGTGCAAGTCGTACAAGTTTGGATTTAAAAACTTTGTAAGTAAATATCATAACTTTATTCAAAACTAAATATGAAACTTATTTATTATTTATTCACTAAAAATATCACCTCTTCTTAATATTCTTTTATACATCTTTTCAGTTTAAAATGGCTAAACATACGGGTTCCGCTACTTCCGAACAAATCGACACCCTCCTCAACTTTTTAGACGAGCAAGAGCATAGGGATCTAGCCCGCGGGACGTTGAGGAGTGTCGAAGGAAATGTGCAGACAAAGAGACTGTAGGAAAAATTGTGCAATATACTCAATTCCATGGGCGGTTGCACAAAAACCATTCAGCAATGGCAAAAGGTATGAAGTGTTTTATTAGGTACCTAATCTTTCTTAGAATTCTCAATTACTTTAAATCTAATCTTAGTTATGTTCAAATATTTTTTGCAATAATAATTGTTGTGAAACAGTATTTTTATGATTTATGTCTTGTACCTATTTAATTTAAAGTCCATTTTAAAACAATTTCATCAAATATGATTTAATTTCGATATTTCATGATTCTATTAGGTACCTACCTATTATTGTATGTTTTATTTTCAGACTAATGAAATTATTCCATCAATGTCCAGTCAAAGAATCTCTTAGTTTGGATGTACCTACATGAGGAAGTTGTGGAGTATGTGCGACCCAGCCAGGGTGACGTAGAGCTCCCGGAACCTGCGAGTCAACCACGGGTGTCATAAGAAATCCTGACTCCTCGTCCATGTAAGTATAAGTTACTGTGATATTTTAAGTACATATATCATTAAATGATGTTATAAAAATTTTAGTACATGATAGTAAGTACATTATTTTGAGAGTCTATTTGCATGAAATAACTTTTAAACAAACTACAGATAAGACATTAAACTTTAGCATTGAATAATATATACTACTTCAAATTGTGCAAAAATAAATTTATTAATAATTGTGTACTGCAGAGACCTGGAAACACTGGGCTATCACTGTGTTAATATAATACAAGAAAAAAAACTATTATTACTGTAGTATAGTTACTTTGACACAGTAAAATTTACATAACATTATTATCTGAACCCATTCTGTCTTATGTAAGGCATTTTTGTTAAGTACCTTTTTAAATTGGAATATTATTTTACAGCCTCACAGCCTACACATCCCAGAAGGAGACATTCTGCTGCTGGCACTGATGTCAGAAGCAGAGATTATTTCAATATGAAGAGGGGCATGTAGAGAGAGAAACAGTCAGGAACACCGAGCTTGCAGGCATAAGGGCTGCCTTGTTAAACCTGTGTGGCCTTATTAGGGACTTTTTAGATAGACAATAGGAATTATGATTATTTTATTATATTAGATTATTTATTACTATTGTTGCCTTTCTTTTTAATATTTTGTTTCTAGGTAGAGTTAAGTAAATAAAACATTATTGTAAGTTAAAAATAAATTTTATTATTATATTAAAGTAAAAAAAAGCTTTTATTTGCATTCCTTAGCATACAATAGAATAGAAATATTTTTTATTCAAATAAACTTTTACAAGTGCTTTTGAATAGGTGATGAATGCCACATGGAGGGTCCATGTTGCTTCTTATCTCACACTCCCTCCAAATATAAGCATGTGTGTCGTTCCACCAAATGAAGCATCAACATATGTTATAATTAGCAATCACTATCGCATATCTGGAAAAAAATGTAATTCATTAATTCTTATATTATATCATGATATTATGTTGTTAAGATTAATGAGAATTAAGGACAATGAAATCATTAATATTCTGTTCTCATACTTACAACTTGGGTGTTAAGGGTATAAAAATGTTTCCGATTAAAATACTGTTCCTCGTGCTCAGGAGGTCTAACAATTGCAATATGAGTGCAGTCGATGCACCCAATTACACCAGGAAGTCCATATTTCTCATAAAATCTGCAACATTAATGAATTAAACTCAATATTCACTCAACTAAGACACATACTAGGTAGACATACATACCCCTTTTTAATAAGATACCTTTCATTTCTATTTTGCGGGAATTTTTTAAGCTTTATTAAAATATAGGGTCCATGTTTTGCCCCACAGACCCTTGGTAAGCACCTCGGGCATAAAAATTCAAGGCCGTAAGGATCTGAAAATGTTGAAGATTGTGAACACTGAACAGTGAAATGCTTACCTACCTATTTTTATTGAGTAAAATGAAAAAAAAAAAAATGTACAGTACCTTAACTGTGGGCTCGAGGTAGTAAAGGCACTATTTCCTGGCACAACTCTTCGAATAATTGCCGACTGAGTCTATAATTTCCTACAAACTCTAATCGGGGAATTTGGCTTATATTGAGTTGGTTGCGCAGGCGGCGCCGTCTCCTTCTACGCTCTAAACGCTCTTCACGTAGAGCAGCCTCTATTAAAAGCATTCTTGTAGCCATTTCAAACAATTTTTTGACAAAATTCACACAACGAACGACAAACGAAAATCAAACGATAACACTTTTGGTTTCGTCAATTTGAGGTTAAAATTCCGAACAATCAGCTGTCAAAATCTAATTTTCGTTCGCAACGAAAATGAATTAGAGTAGGTTTAGAAAATCTAAACGTCAAACATTTTCGTTCGAACGAAACTTCGGAACGAAAAGAACCGTGGTAGGAAATACGCGAAATTTCGTCCGATATTTCGTTTTTCGTCGAATTAGAGTAGACCTACTGTACACTTTGAAAGTCCAGTTGCGCTAACATGCGACCCACGAGAAAATTATGTCTACTCATTTTCTCGTCGAAGACAATAGAAATAAACGAGAAAATGTGTACACATAATTTTCTCGTGGGTCGCATGCTAACGCAACAGGAAACAGAAGTCTGTATCTGTCTCCAGGATGTGCAAGCTTTATCTGAGCCTTTCATCAAAATCCGTTCAGCGGTAGGTTTTGAAAAATCCCATTGGGAACTCTTTGATTTTCCGGAATGTAAAGTAGCTTGTGTCCGTCTCTAGGATACAAGCTATCTTCTGTGGAAAATTTCGGATTTCATTTATCTTATCTTTCTCTAAATAGTACCTACCTAAGCTAGTGCTTTTCTAACAGTGAGCAGTGCTTTCGGACCAAATTAAAAATTTTGCTAGCGAGGTTCGCCTACCGGCTGCATAAATACATAAGTATTTTGTATTATATGATTGAGATGACGTCATCGCAATTCTACCTCCGATCAATTCATGGTGATATCATAATAACTGGTCACGTACCTACCACTAAAAACTTAATGCCATGTTAATGATACGATATCATATCATTACGTTATTCTCATCTGTAAATTGTATTTTTTCAAGAATACTTGCCACATTGTTTAACATAACTAATATTATCCAACGTTTTGTTTTCCCGGTGTAAAAAGAATCCTATGTAGTCTCTAGGATGCAAGTTATATCTTTGGTGCGACGTTGAAATGGGTTAAGGCCATCGAACTATTACGCTTAGAATGGAAGTTTCTAACAAATTTCCGCTCGAAACGTAAGCTATAAACCAACCCATGTGTGCCCTGTAATTACATTTGCCGACACGCACACAAGCGCATGAGTACCTTGAGCACTGACGCGACGATAGACGTATCGAGCCTTTTAAGGCCCGTTAAAACGGCTTATCGCCGCGTCGACGACTGCCTTTCTTTACCTATTTATTCTAAGGTTAAGGCATAAGAAAGTTACAAACGTATAACCAAATCCACACTTTCAATTTAAACTTGCTCGTAGTCATACATAACTGCATATCCTGACGTCGAAATTGAGATAGGATACTTACTATAAGAATGTCCTCGCCACGAGCAAAATACACTGTGCTGGCTGCTGGCACAGGGGAAATCCATAAAACAAGGTAACTAAAATGTCATAAGAAATCATGCGCCCGCTGTTTAGAGCATGCAAAGGTGAAAAAAAAGCAAAACAGCAGAGTCCTCTACCTTGACCGCTCGCAACACCAAGGTCCTTTGCGACCGGTACCACTTTACTAACATACCTAACCAATATAAATTAGATATGGTTAAACAAGTTTGCTTCAAGTACAACATTATTGAGTGACGAGCGGATACCCGCGACTTCGTTGGCGTGGATATTGATTTTAATAATCCCGTGGGAATCATTTTGTTTTTCCTAAGCTCCTTTGAGCTTATACCTTGCTAAAAACTGTTAAAGTTCACTGGCGGATATTTAGGTACATCAATATGTAAACATCCGCCAGTGAAAGTCCTATCAAAATCGGTCCAGCCTTTCAGAGATTAGCCAATAAACTTTAGAGTATCTTCTTTCTAACAAAAAAAGAATTAATTAAATCGGACCACCCGTTAACGAATTACAGTTAAGTACACATTTTGACTTACATCCCCTCTCCCAAGGGAACCGTGCTGAATTTCGGGATAAAAAGTATCCTATATGTTACTCCATAGTATGAACTTAAATCATGCCAAGTTTCATTTCAATCCATTCAGTAGTTTTTACGTGATGCGCGCACAAACATACAGACAAACAGACAAAAATTTCAAAAATAGCTTTTTTACGTTCTATTACTTATCCCTAACATCCCCCAGTTATTATTTTGCAAACATCTTCAATGTACAGATACGGCAATTCTACGATTTTATTATATGTATAGATGTATAGATATAGATTTCTATTTTATTATACCCATCTACTTCCTTCGATACAGAAGAAATCCGGTAGCTGGAAATAGTCACGGTTTCTTTTGTCGGTTTGCTGGTTTAATGTTTATTCTTTATGCGTATCAAGTAACCCGTCGCGGTGATTCGTCTGATGCAAAACCACCTTTTTCAAATGGGGGTTAAAGCTGCAATTATAAAAGCTCAATAGCGCAAAGGTCAGAGTGTGGACTGAAAACCGTAATATCGACGGTTCAAATCCTAGACCGTCTGCATTTTTCACGAACCCACTCCTAGCACAAGCTTTACGCTTAGTTGGAACGGATAGGGGAATATTGGTCCTGTTTAGCATGGCTAATATTACCTACTTTAAAAATCGTCACAAGCTCTCGACGCTACTTAAGACCACAAACTTTCTATCATCTATTCTATCGCCATCTATTAATCTATAATATAATAAAACTGTAACAGATCCAATTCTGTACATTGAAGATATTTTGAAATTTTTTATCGGAGGGCACTCTATAATCGATACTGAAGCCAAAACTGCAATTTTTTTCATTTTTGTCTGTCTGTCTGTCTGTCTGTCTGTCTGTCTGTCTGTCTGTCTGTCTGTCTGTATCTTGGCCGCGCATCACGCCGAAACTACTGAATGGATTCGAATGAAACTTGGTACGATTTGAGTTTATACTCCAAGGTAGGTTATAGGATACTTTTTATCCCGAAATTCAGCACGGTTCCCTTGGGAGAGGGGATGAAATTTAAAACGTGTATTTAGCTGTAATTCATTAACACGTTATTCGATTTCACTCATTCTTTTTTTGTTAGAAAGGTAGTACTTTAAGTAATGTCCCGTAAATATTTCAAGGTCATAGGTTTTTTTAGTTTAGAAATGACAGGCATTTATTGGGTTCCGATAACTTGGGACCCGGATCTTTGTACGTACGGCTTATTTTAAACTGGCGTGCGTTTAAATTTATGTTTGTCGTTCTGTCTATTTGTTCCAGCTAATCTCCGAAATGGCTGGATCGATTTTAATGGAACTTTCAATGTTATAAGGAGTAACAGGCTACATTTAGTTTAGGTACAAAAAAGGATTATGTTATCCAATCCGATCCTATATAAAACCTATATCCAGGCGGACGAAGTCGCGGGGGTCGGCTAGTCTATAATATAATATAATAAAACTGTAACAGATCCAATTCTGTACATTGAAGATATTTTGAAAGTTTTTATTGGAGGGCACTCTATAATCGATACTGAAGCCAAATCTGCAATTTGTTTCATTTTTGTCTGTCTGTCTGTCTGTCTGTCTGTCTGTCTGTCTGTCTGTATCTTGGCCGCGCATCACGCCGAAACTACTGAATGGATTCGAATGAAACTTGGTAGGATTTGAGGTTATACTCCGAGGTAGGACATAGGATACTTTTTATCCCGAAATTCACCACGGTTCCCTAGGGAGAGGGGATGAAAGTTAAAACATGTATCTAGCTGTAATTCATTAACGCGTTATTCGATTTCACTCATTCTTTTTTTGTTAGAAAGGTAGTACTTTATATATTGTCCCGTAAATATTTCAAGGTCATAAGTTTGTTAGTTCAGAAATGACAGACATTTATTGGGTTCAAATAACATGGGACCCGGATCTTTGTACGTATGGCTTATTTTAAACTGGCGTGCGTTTAAATTTATGTTTGTCGGTCTGTTTATTTCTTTCAACTCATCTCAGAAACGGCTGGATCAATTTTAACGGATTTTTCAATGGCAGATAGTTGTTGTTATAAGGAGTAACTTAGGCTACATTTAGTTTAAGTACATAAAATAATTATGGGATCCGTTCCGATCCTATATAAAACCTATAAACACGCGAACGAAGTCGCGGGGGTCAGCTAGTTATAAATATGAAACTATAATATAGCATATTGAGCATAAACATAGAATGTCCGAATGCTAATAAAAAGGTGACTACAACAAAAAACCTTATAGGAAAGACCCAAAGAGATGGATAGATTGCTTAGAAGACCTACGGAAATTGGACATCGCGGAAGAAGGAACTAAAGGATGAACTAAATGTAACATTAATTTTGGAGGAGACCAAAATTCAAGACCCACAAAAGTTGTAGCGCTAAAGGAGAAGAATTAAGAATCATATTGGCACATCAAATACTGTTATCACAGGTCTCAAAACCGGATATTCCATGCTTATAAGCCCACAACGCACGCGGTGTGCGGTATAATAGCTTCTCCTCGCTCCGGGAGACGGCGTTGCTTTTTGCTACATGCCGCATTGAGTTACAGAGTTAGAAGAGACTGAAGAGATCTATAACCCCATACACCCTTCAGAAAACGCACCCCTCTCAATGACTCAACGACATGATTGAACTAATCGCATCTTGAAAGTATTCAGACAGGGAAAAGCTGAAAATTAGTCCATCGAGCGCCTTGTCGTACAGGGCAAAGTGGAAAGCACCAGAGGGCGTGGGAAGTCGCCTGTCCAATGGACCGACCAAAATAAATCTGATGCGGGCGGTCCCTTGCACGAGTGGGGCAATGCTCGTGAGGTGAACGACATCTGGCCCGAACAATTGTCACTGCCTAATGACCACGACCATTCCACCAAAACGGAATTAATAAATAGATTTAAAACGGAATTAATAAATAGATTTAGAGATACATAATATACTTATTTACTAATCTTTTTTAATTTTGTTACAATACCATTAGAGTTTAGTTACAACATAATGATTTAATTAATTATTATTCGACAGATTGTGTAAAAGCAGCACGAGCGCCTACTTATTGAATTAAAAAATGTACGACAGGCCCACCAGATGATAAAATGCCGTTGAGTGGGACGTTACTGCCTCTAGTATTGGCAACTCCGCGTATGCCATAACTGTGGCGCACACGATACATTGCCTTTTATTTAAATTTATTTCCTGCTTTTGAAATCAGAAGCTTTATATCATACGTGACTTCCTTTATTGATGAGACCGCCATGGATGATGAATCAAGCAATTCCAACAATGGCTTGCGATTTACATGATATGCTAAATACATACGAGAACATCGTGGAAAATTGCTAAATGGAAGTAAATATCTGTAATGAACGTCATACGACTAGACAGTCGGTACTTAGTGCAAGACTTGTTTGACCACAATTTTTATGTGATGGTAATCTGTGATTATATTATGTTATCGTCGAAGAATGCCAATGTGATATTATATTCCTCGACAGCTTTTCTTTTATTATTTAAGTATATTCTATACCTACCTACAAATAAATAAAGGAAGTGTCGTTTGTGATTTTTTTTAAAGATTTTTTTCTCTAACTTATTACGGTTACTTACCTAGATATTTATTACACGTTATCAAAAACCAAAAACCCATTTTTTTTTAACACCGAATGGAAAGCCCAACCAGGATCCCTCCTTACAAAGCTCTCTATCTGCCACCTGGCCGTCTCATCGAAATCAGTTCAGTTGTTTCGATTGATTAGTCTGGAAATACCACGTCATTTTTAACGTCTCACAAAGCCTACTTTTTTATAGGAGAGACGGATTTGGAGCTTAAACTCGCCACGCTGCTCCAATGCAGATTGGCGGGCTAATAGCCTGGAAATACAGACAGACACATTTTAAAAAAATGGTTGTTTGTCGAAAGCATCTAGTAAGACATCAACAGTTAATGAAAATTCAGCTAGTGTTGAATGTTAATGGTTTCATTTTGAAATTAAAGTTTGAACTTTATAGAGACCCACGTAGGGTTGACAACTGCTCTGAATATTCAGGGACGTCCCGGTTTTTAGGGTTCCGTAGTAAACAAAGGAACCCTTATAGTTTCGCCATGTCATGTCCGTCCGTCCTCGGTTAATCTCAGAGACTATTAGTGCTAGAAATCTGTAATTTGACATGGGTATAAATATTAATCACGCCGACAAAGTGGTGAAATAAAATTTTGATAAATTTTTTTTTAGGGTAGCTCCCCTACATGTAAAGTGGAGATGAATATTTTTTTTCTCGTCTACCCCATAGTGTGGGGTATCGTGGAATTGGTATTTTAAAAATACTGTGGGAGTGGGAACATCATTTTTCGATTTCTAGATCCGTTTGTAAAATATGATGTTTTAAATTGCTAATTTTTATTAGAGTCAAGTGTCGTCGTCGTCCCCCTCTATATCGCAGTATATAGGAACTTGAAAAAATTCATAGCAGTAGTATATATAAGGAATTTTAAAGGAAAACTATCATGGCTAAGTAGGGTTCACAGGTTAAGGAGTTATATTTGTTTTTGTGGAGGATTGTGACTACGGAACCCTACACTGCGCGTGGCCCGCCACGCAATTGGCCGGTTTCTTAGATAATTTGAACAATACACTTCTATATTTATTTTATGTGTCTGATAGGCTCGTATAAATTGTAGGGACACCTTTACCCCGTGAACAAAATAAGCTTATTAGACACGAACACAGATAATAATCAAAATTAAATGGAACCTGTACATTCAGCGTCCTTTATAATTTAATTAACTTGTGTCGAAATAATTAGCTGAATGGGCTCGGGGCCTTGTTTCGCCTTCCTCCTTCGACACTTGCTACCTGACGAAAGTACCTACCTACGTGAATGGCGACATTTTGTTTATTACATAATATTAACGGCAAAATGAATCTTTTGCTCCTATTTAATTATTGTTAGCTTTTTCCTTAACTTTATGGATCTTAGACCCATAAGGGGTTTTCCCGTGAATGTCAGTAGCGACTGCCGCTAAATGGTCTCGTCGATGCGCATGTTTGTGTGAGTGAGCCTGAGCCGTTTCGAACGGTTTGTAGGTAGTTTCAATACTGGTTGTATCTGTGTACTGTGTCTTAGTTCTTTAAAAATCTCGTGGGAACTCTTCGTTTTCCAGAAATAAAAAATATGAGCCGTTGGTCCGTATCTACCATCTAGGTTGCAAGTTTTATTTGTAGGACTTGAGAAGTAACAAATAAACAGGCTCATAACGTAAGTATAGTATACTAGCGGACCCGGCAGACGTCGTCCTGCCCGCTATTAGCGCCACCTACCGGGTCCAATTTTTCTACTTATAAACCTTCCTCTTGAATCACTCTATTTAAAAAAAACGCATCAAAATCCGTTGCGTAGTTTTAAAGATTTAAGCATACATAGGGACATAGGGACATAGGGATATAGAGACAGAGAAAGCGACTTTGTTTTATACTATGTAGTGATATCATCAAAAACCCGCATTCACAGCCGAAAACAGGCTTCCGACTTCGAGTTCAATTCAGTTAGTCAGAGTCAATAGCTATTGGCTGCCTAGCAATCATTATTTCTTCGAAGAGTGCTTTAAATAATAATTTTTAAAAGCGTTTATTCGCTTCATTTAACATTGTTGATTGTTAAGAGACCTTGAACTGACTAACTAATCAACGGAAATAACTGCGAAGAAGTAGTCGACTTACATTGAACCGTTCATTGAAACACTCGCGTTACTCTAAATTTGACTCTTTTTTTTGTTTCTATTATGGCTTCGCATGGTTGCATGTATAGCCAGTCCTCTGTCCTCAAGTAGGTAATAATGTTTATCAAATAATTTGCCCAAATTGGGCGAAAGTGGTCAAATATAGTCTATCTTCCGTCATTGTCCGTCAGTCGGTCTTATACTCTGATTTTTAATTCCGTGGAATTCTGACGTTTCTTAATGTTACCAGCGATAAAACAGTTCCCACAAAAAAGATAATAAATTCAAAATTTACATAAACACAAATCAATTGTTTCATTCAGATGTGACAAATGCCTGACAGATATCTCAGATACTTTAGTTTGGGGTAAAATCGAACTTCAGGTGGTAACCCTGTTTATACAAATAACTCAATTCTATTTTTAAATGACAACTGTCAGAATTCCACCGAATTAAAAATCAGACTATAAGTCAAGGCATGTCATGCTTTAGTAAGGCGAAGGCAACCTTACCAAAACTTTTGATAGAGTCCTGCGAGAAAATAGAATCACTTAAAACACTCTTGCTTAATTTTCACTTCACTTGTGCACATTTATAAAACTATATTGAATAAAAATGCCTTCTACTTTATGCAATAAAAGTCTAAAATGTAGCTAACTAATGAAAATAAAACGAGAGCTATATTATGCAATTCCTACGATTTTCCCGCCAAAACTCTTAATTTCGACTTAGATTTTAATATTATGATCCCTGAGGCAATTCTAGTTTAAATTAGCGAAATTTAGAACAAAAACATCCCTTGGGATATTTATCTATTTCTATTTTACCACGCATCGCGAAGCAATCATTAGCATTTTCATATATTATATTACTTAGTTGGTATATTCCTAGGAGAATTCAATAAAACGTGCTTGGCATATTATTCAGCTAGTGTTGAATGGTAATGGTTTGAATTTGAAATTCAAGTTTAAACTTTAAGGCGCCTCTACACGTTGGCCAACATGATGGCGGAAATGATGGAAGGTATTGGGCGAGGAGTTTGTGTTCGCGTCCACACGTTGGAAGGTCGTTCAGTATGCTCCGGTTAGGGCCAATGTGCGGACGTATTTACTAAATTGAATATTGAGATGTTAACAGCTGCTGCGGTTTAATTATTCACAGCACCGCAGTTCTACGTGAATGTGTACATGATACGAAAATTGTATTTTTTATTTTTGTGATTTTATTTCTTGGGTTCCACAAACAATTTTCGGCTTAGTAGGGCTCTGTATAAAGCAAAAAGTTTCTTTATTGGTCATTGTCACTGCAATTTTGTGGACATTATACTAGTTACGACGCGTGAATATAAAATTTAAAACACGTGCATGCGTGCGATCACTCTGAGAGCTCGTAGCAAACTGAACTTGCCTCCAACGTGTGGATGCGGCGGCCAAACTCTGTCCCAAACCCTTTGATGTACAGACGCGAAATGGATTTCGCGCCAACTTGCGGGCCATCATTCCAATACCTACCAAAATAGCACAAACTCCCGCTCTACACTTTGGCCAACGTTTGGGCCATAAGATGGGCCAGCATGTTCGCCAACGTGTGGATGAGCAGTTAAAGAAACCCACGTAGGGTTGACAACCGTTCTGGATATTCGTGGACGTTCCGGTTTTAACCGACTTCAAATAAAGGATGGAGGTTATCAATTCGTCGGACTCTTTTTTTATTTAGGTATGTTCCTCGATTACTCAAAAATGCCTAAATGAAAAAACCGATGTGGAAAGTTCTTCTTTTGTTTAAAAGGGTACTTCCCAGGTGATCCCATGGTCATCAGGTCAGGATCTTATGATAGGTTCCTGGAGAAATAGAGGGAACTATTCAAATGTTATATTGAAGTTGGTTTAATTTTTCCTAAAATATCTATAGCATGTCTTAGATAATTTTAGATTTATTATTTATTTATTTATCAGACAATTTTCTATAATTAACTATTATACTAAAAATCCGTCAAACTGTATGACAGTTTGTTGACGGAGGACTGCTGAGGAGTTGAAGCATCTCGTGAAATTACCTAGGTACCTACTCTTTTGTTCCGGAAATCAAATAGGGCAAACTAACCAATTATTGGCACTTTAGCAATACGGTACAAAAAAGCTATCGTCGCGTTAAAAAAAATGTTTTTAAGAAAATAGCATCCGCTGTGTTTAAGTTTTATACTATTCTAGAAAAAGCTGTGCGTGTAAACTGGATGCAATATGTAACGCCGTTAAGCCGCAGCTCTCACGCCAGCAGGCGATCGATCACAACCATTATTACATTACCTACCTTCGTATGAACCTGACATGATTACGAGCAAAGATATATAATGCCTAGCTGTAAAATCGTACTGTTCTAAAAACTTCATATTATTTAGAGACGTACGACAGAGTAGAGACTTCCAACAGAGACGGAAAGTCGGGCTTGTAGTTGGTAAGAATACCTACATTATTTCAGTTTTCAATACATTTACTCGTAAAATGGATTTTACTGCATCGCTGTCAAAACTTTAAAGTAGACTTTTACCACACAGTTAGCGACATACAAAAGCCGTACCTACGATAAAAATCAGAAATCGCAAGTTCTCTTTGTATAAAAGTGCTAGCGGACGCGTATTTCTATTTACCTCTAACTTCACTCACAAAATATAACAATGCTGCCAACTTAACGAACTTGTGATTTTTTTTACGAATAAACCCTAAATATTCCCTAGACAACTCGTTGTACAGTTCTCTATCTGACGGTGAAATTCAGCGGTTCTAATACTCCGTAGAAAAAGTCAGACATTCACAAAAAATTAAAAATGTGCGTTTTGAGTATGTTTTATTTATTTGCATAGATGCACAAAATTAAACAAACCAAATGGTACTAAATAGGCAATGGATACTAACTAGCCGGAAGGACGATCAAAATGACGCTGGCAGCCGCTGGATATAAGTGGCGCGAGATTGTGTTTTCTGGCGATCCTTGCAAGATCCACCTATTTAGTCCAGCTGTGGATATGGGCATTTCTCTACTAACTGGAAACTCGTCCATACAAAGTTGTCCCGACTCTATTTTTTTTGAAAATTAAGAAATGATATATATTTTTCGAGAAGTAGTAATGAAGTAAATACTAATCCCCAAAAAACAATTGAAATTTTGACAATTTTTTTTTTGTACGAAAAAAATAATTTTTTCGGTGTATGCCCCGTGGACCAACCGGCCAGACCAACCAGTTGGTCAAAGGGGAATTCGTATTTCCCCTTTGACCAACTGCGGTAGGGTAAGAATTAAATGTCGATACATTGTATCGATACATATGTAAATAGGTACAAAACAGAAAAATACAAAACAAGTGTGGTATGTATTAATCACACTAATGTTACGATAATCACAGTAATATTATAAAGGCGAAAGTTTGCTTGCGTGCGTGTGTGTGTGTGTGTGTGTGTGTGTGTGTGTGTGTGTGTGTGTGTGTGTGTGTGTGTGTGTGTGTGTGTGTGTGTGTGTGTGTGCGTGCGTGCATGCGTGCGTATGTGTGAGTGTGTGTGTGTGTGTGTGTGTGTGTGAGGACTCCTAGATGTAACAATAATGGTATTTATACTGTTAAAGCAAGATAGCTTTATGGTATTAAGCCCTTATTGAGCAGTTTTTAGGGTTCCGTACCCAAACAGTAAAAACGGGACCCAATTACTAAAACTTCGCTGTCCGTCCGTCTGTCCGTCTGTCACCAGGCTGTATCTCATGAACCGCGATAGCTAGACAGTTGAAATTTTCATATATGATGTATTCCTGTTGCCGCTATAATAACAACTACTAAAGAACAGAATAAAATAAACAGAATAAAATCACAAAAGTGATTTTTTCCTCTTTTTTGCTCGATATTGATAACGGCAACTGGAGTATTCACAGAATATTGAATTATACATATATTCACTTTAAAAATAAATAATTAAATTAAAATAAAACAAATATTTAAGGGGGCTCCCTTACAACAGACATGATTTTTTTTGCCTTTTTTATAGATATTAATGGTACGGAACACTTCGTGCGCGAGTCCGACTCGCACTTGGCCGGTTATTTTGTTTGGCAAAATGTATTTTGACGTGAGATTGCTATGAGATTTTGACAAACAAATCGAAGTGAGATTATTTTGGTTGACGTTAAACTCAATTTTTTTTAAAGAATTAATTGATTTGTTCTGTAAATTAAAAAACAACTTTTTTTATAAAGTGAAATATAGGTATAATAGTTATTATATAATAGTATAACATTCTCTATTTTATAATAATTGTTTTTTTATTAAAGCGCTATGAAAATTTAACTTTTTTAATTTATGTATCGATATAATGTATCGACATTTAATTCTTACCCTACCGCAGTTGGTCAAAGGGGAAATACGAATTCCCCTTTGACCAACTGGTTGGTCAGGCCGGTTGGTCAACGGGGCATACACCATTTTTTCGTATTATTATTTTTCTAAATTTAAATGTTTTCATCTTATTGCACGTTTAATGGACATTATCTGTAAATAAAATAGGTCTTTGTAGCATAAAACAGGTAATTTGTGCTATAAAATTCCAGAGGACTGTTGCCCAGAGGACTGTTTTTTTTACATAAAAAGTGTCATAGAATTAAATCATTTAAGATTTTGTTTAATATTATTGTAAGAAGTGATAATGCTCGCACTGGGTTATTGTTGTATAAAATTATTACAATTGAATCTCTTATAATACTAAAAATACAACTCTCCAGAGGACTGTTAAACAAGCTGCCCAGACACGTGATTCTCTTACACAAACAGAGATAAAACTGAATAAAATGGCCGCTGCACTTTGTACTTTACTTTCGAACGAACTTCACACTGGTTTCATTGCGTTTTACGACATAAATAATCTCAGTAGTGCATAGTAAGCTTTTGACGCGATATTCTAATTGTATTCGGGGAAAAATCAAAAATCGTGCGGACAACATTCGAGTGCCAGTTTGTAGTATCAAAAATAAACCTAGAATTATCATTGTGTTTTCTAAACATGCTATCTGTATCCTATTATTGCTTGTATATGTTTAAATTTGTCTATTTTAATAAAGGAAATAAATATTCATCATAAGAGTTGTCATTCTGGAAATAGGACATAGCCAAGAACTGTATTTTGAGGTTTTCAACTGAATTTGATAGAATATGACAATGTTATATTATTAAATGAACTTGCCTCCTTTAAGATTAGGTAGTGTACTATCATTATTGATATTAAAAATTAGTATTATTATAGCCAAATAAGAAAAAAATGCTTGGTACAACGATTTTCCCGTTAGTAGAGAAACAGCCATATCAAGCTGCCTCGTTGGTCTAGTGGTTAGCATATTCGACTGCAGATCACGAGGTCCCGGGTTCGATTCCCGGGTCGGGCAAATAATTGTTAGGTATTGGGTTTTTCTGTCAAGAAATTGTCAGTGCCAGCCCGGAGTTGGTAGTTGGCGGTGTTTCACCCCCGTGCCTCGAAGAGCACGTTAAGCAGTCGGTCCCGGTTATTATCACTATCATGTGACAATATATTAGTCGTTAAAGGCCGCCAAATTGGAGCAGCGTAGTGGGTCTAAGCTCTAAATCCCTCTCTTCTATGAGAGAGGAGGCCTGTGCCCAGCTGCAGTGGGACGTTAAAAAGCCTGTAGTGGTGGATATCAATCTGTTTATGAGGTAACTTTCTATATGTTTTAAATTTGAAGCCTTTTCGTCGCTTACAACCGTTTCCAAGTCAAAATCCAGACGACGAAACGCAACGGTTCAAACTGCATAATGGCTAAAGGTCAGGCTACATGCAACGAGTTCCCAACCACTACACGAGATTATAAGTGAAGTAACATTACCTTAAAACCGGTCGCTACTTCTATTAATACTGAGCTGAACCTAGCTGTAGCTGAGGTGTTTATATGTTTGAAGGCGAAACGCATTTATATACGAGTATATTTACAGGTTTTCTTACAATGTTGCTTAATATGTTACTGCATAGGAATGGTGTAATCACTCATATGAAATAGCGTATTTGTATAATGAGTGGCTAATGACTCTCGCTATGGTGAGTTCTTTTGCAAATCATTATAATTTATATTATTACCCTTGGGTACTTATAAAAACAATCTGTTGTAGTTTACATTTTTTTGTGCATATAAACAACAATTTGGATTTAAAACGGGTCATTAACATAACGAGTTCAAATATATAAGTCTACCTTAACCTCAAGTACTGAAATTAATCCTGACGCTGAGGGCCACACTCCAGATTGAGGTAAATGTAAAAAGGTAAGTAGGTACCTAAAAGATTCACTTATTTATCTCGCGTCGAGCTGTCAGCTGAAATCTCGAAGTCATCTTTTTTCGTAAACGATTTCTATCCGTAATTTTAATAAAAGCGAGTAAATTATCATCATTACAAATAATTAGTGCCTGCAAAATGATTCATGGTAAAAATACATAATTTTTACTAATATATAATTACTTTTGTAGGTCTATTTATTACAAAAACTAATTAATTACATAAATAATATATATTGTAGATGCCTATAATAATTATGATAGGTATTGCAACCTTTTCCGCTTAACCTAAAACTGACAAGTACGGTTTTTAGCATGATAATGTGGCTAATTCTGTTGTACACAAAATCTCTAAACTAAACTAAAATGACAGGTCTAAATCTATTGCTATCCTTTTCTGCAGTGAGCACTGTGAAAGAGATAGGAATAAATTTAGACCTGTCATTTTAGTTTAGGTTTAGAGATTGTGTACAACAGAATCGGCCACAATGTGGCTAATTCTGTTGTACACAATCTCTAAACCTAAACTAAAATGACAGGTCTAAGTCTATTGCTATCCTTTTCTGCAGTGAGCACTGTGAAAGAGATAGCAATAAATTTAGACCTGTCATTTTAGTTTAGATTTAGAGATTGTGTACAATAGAATCGGCCACAATATCTCTGTATTATGTATATAACGAAAATATATCTGTTATCGTATCTTTTTGTTCCGGGAACATTGTGGAAGGGTACCACAAGTTAAAGACCAGTCAATGTATTTTAGTTTAGAGATATTATGTGTACAACCGGCCACCGGGTCTTGTTGTTATCTATAAACGCAATTAATTCGTAAGCAATGATGCTACAAGTCGGTAACATAATAGTTCGTAAGCATGTTACACATATTTTGTAAATGTTTCGTGAACACAAAAAATGTATCTATCTCATCATTATTCACTCCTATTCAATAACATTTCTTAAGCAGCTGCTGTCTTTTGAATAAATGCTCCATGGAGGATTCCACGTAACAAATAAAGGAAGCGCTGGTCTAAAAGGCAGAGTCAGTAAACACCTGCGGCATTCCCGAACACAAACTCAATAATAGAATAGACAAATCCTCAGCCGACGCGACGCCCGACGCGATGGGCCAGTGGCCAAACGCCGCCGCTCGCTATTGTGATGGAGCCTAAATAATAATAAATCTTCACGTAACTTGCCACCACGAGCTGAATTTATACTTACACAACCTTATAAGTTTGGTTTAAAATAGATATATGTAGTTACATATTATAAGGCCAAGGATAAATCTAGGAGAAAATAGCGCACGGCTTTTTCTCCAGATTTTTGTCCAAGCATAATAAGTATATGACGCATCCTTAATACACTTTTACTTAGAGTGTATTTTCTTCTTCGTAAATTTATAAATGTCGCCTGCAAGACATCTGTTATACTTCTACACGCCTCGGTCTTGCGCCGCTTGTATCCAGACTCGACTGATGTCGTCCGTCCACCTAATGGGGAGTCTGCTAACATTGCGCTTTCCAGTTCAAGGTAACGTTTCTTGTACCTTGGGACCCCAACATCTATCAGTTCTTCCAATTAGGTATATGTGCCTTGCTCATTACCACTTGAGCTTCGAGACTCATTTTACTATGTCAATTGCCTACTCTAGTTTTTCTACGGATCTTTTCATTTATTTGATACAAGCGGAAACCCGCGACTTCGTTCGCGTGGATATTGGTTTTTAAACATCCCATGGGAATCATTTTGTCTTTCCTAAGCTCCTTTGAGCTCATACCTTGCTAAAAACTGTTAAAAGATCACTGGCGGATGTTTAGGTAGATCAAAATGTAAACATCCGCCAGTGAAAGTCCCATCAAAATTGATCCAGCCTTTGAGAGATTAGCCAGTAATCTATAAAGTATTTCCTTTCTAACAAAAAAAGAATGAATGAAATCGGACCACGCGTTAATGAATTACAGCTAAGTACTCATTTTGACTTTCATCCCCTCTCCCAAGGGAACCGTGCTGAATTTCGGGATAAAAAGTATCCTATATGTTACTCCGTAGTATGAACTTAAATCGTGCCAAGTTTCATTTCAATCCATTCAGTAGTTTTTGCGTGATGCGCGCACAAACATACAGACAAACAGACAAATATTTCAAAAAAATAACTTTTTTACGTTCTATTACTTATCCCTAACATCCCCCAGTTATTATTTTGCAAAAATATTTAATGTACAGATACGGCAAGTCTACGATTTTATTATATGTATAGATAGAAGAAGATAATCACATAGAGAAACATCGAACATCGCTCTACTCACCGTCCGCTGAGTGACTGAGTTTTCCCGCTAAGTGACCCAGAGAGCATAGTTATTAAAACGTTTATTGATATAATATGTAGTCCCAAATTGAGTCAAGTTCGTTAACGCGAGTTGGTACTTTAATATAGCGTTTGTAATATTCACGTAACTTTGCATAAATAGCGTTTGTAATATTCGGTAGAATCATATTCGCATACATTTAAGACTGAAGCATTACTAATACAGTAATCATAGTCAAGCGCAAATCTTTTGGAATAGGTAGTCATTTCCATAGTCAACTTTTTAGCGAAGTGGTCCTCAAACAAACAAAAAACAATTCGTATTTCCACGTCGTCGTATCGGCTTTATCTTCTCTTGCGCTGGCGTCTATTAGAAGCAAATTACATTGAATAATAAAAGAAACGGCCAAATGCGAGTCGGGCCTCGCTCTTTTAGGGTTCCGTAAATAATTATGAATAACATAATATTTCGGGTGCAAGAAATATTTAATTTCCAAGCTAGACATCGCAGCAAACCGTGAAAAAAAACCCAAAAAATGTTCGTTTGTTTGGTCACAGCATACAAACTACTTTAGGTCTTAGGAATAGTTGTTTTCAGTTATCAGTATTTGTTGTTTAAATACAGTATATGGTACATAATATATCGAAATTTCACATTCCTAACTGGTTTAGTTTTTCAGATAGCCTTCGTCACAAAAATGGTCTAAACCTGACAACTTTGATGGCCTCCATTTCCTTATTTTTCATGCAAAAATTAAAAGAATATAATATTATTCGTACTCTACTCAACGAGCTCTAAACAATGATACTCCACAAGCTAGGGTAAGAAAAAAATTATTTTTTTCAACTCCTTTTTTACATAAGTATGGGAGCCCCCCTGAAAAATAATTTAACTCAATTTCTAATTCAATATTTGGTTTTGGGTTAACGTTCTACATCAAATACCATTTCAGGTTTGTAACTCATTTCGTCTACAAGCTAGAGACCTGTGACCGGCGGACGGACAGACAGACAGCAGAGTGACATTAATAGCAATCCGTTTTTACCCTTTGGGTACGGAACCCTAGAAAGGCCAGCTTTGTGTGAAACAATCATTATTTCCGACACAATCGTACCCAACCTGTCGCAACGTTCCCATCGTTGAGGCGATGTCGTAATCTCATTATGATGTTTACCCACGCCTTATCAAGATTCACTTACAGCATATTGTTTTTAGCTTCGACAACAATGAAATTAGCCTTTTTGCTGTTAAAAGGCACGACTATAACCTTGATGTTTGCCACCAGTTGTTTTGCTGTGTTAATTAATTCACATGTCCGACATTTCTGTTCTGAATAAGTATTATGCGAAATACATATATAAATATTTATTTTCTTTATATGTATATTTTTTTAAATAAAATGTTAGAATAAAACTTATAGCTATACTTATAAGACCACTGCTTCAGGGAGTTCCTCAAAATGATGTCTTTCAACTTACCCATTTATCTAGTTTACTTAAGACACCCATTCCCTTTTTTAACTAACTTAAAAAAAAGAGGAGTTTCTCAATTCATCGGAATCTTTTTTATGTAGATATGTTCCTCGATTACTCAAAGACGCCTTGCACAGATTTGAAAAAAATCTTCTTTTTGTTTTACTGTGAATACTTCCCAGGTGGTCCCATGATCATCAGTCAGGATCTGATGATGGGATCCTGCAGAAATCTTGGTAACACTTCAATTTTTTTTTTGGTAGGTATATTGAAGTCGGGAAGTCCTAAAATATAGCTTGTTTCTTCGTAAAATATAGCTTATAACGGCTAAGAGTGATGATTATAAACATAAACAGTATAGGTATTCGAAATGTTGTACAATATGATTATGTTGAGTTGCACTTTTTCAGCTTCATTATTTATGTCACCAGCTTGTAGTTTACGTAAATCCTACGTCACGATTACACCGTAAACTGATTAAGTTCTCTATTTGCCACCGTTGCGACGGACGACTACATGTGAGGTTATATTAAAATAGATTCTCAGTCCTCTGTCTGGCTTCCTATTACCGATAAATAATATCCTCAGTGACATGGTGTATAATAGATTTAAACACGATAACAGATTTTAGTTACCCTTAATAAGACTTGAAACACGTGTAAGTAGACGGAAATTCATTATTTGTTTACTATGGTAATGTACTTAAATCTAAAAGTTCTGCTCCCTTCAAGCAAATCTTGACTACGTCCTTGTGCAAATTGCAAAAAACAGTTGCAAAAATTGCAAAAAAGAGTTCTCAAAACAGTAAACAATAACGGTACATTTTGGTTTTATCATAAGCTTTTAAGTCGCACAGCCGTACCTGAAAACCTTTAAAGTACAAAGTGAAAATTTCCAAGTTTTTCAGCGGGCTTTAACACTCGCTTTAGCGATAGAGCTCGTTACAAGGAACAAAGCCGAGAGACATCAAACGACTCTCGGTACTTATTTCTTTTCTTGCGATCACGTTTATTTGATTTGGGATCGTCTGTATTTTGCGCGCTATTTTTTTTTTTTTCATATAAATGCTCTTTTCTGACTTTTTTTAATTGATGGGAGCTTAAGAGAAGTTTCTCTCGAGCACGTTCCACACACGTTTGTATAATATTTGAATACCAACGATCGCTCAGTTTCGCTCGCGTGCTATTAGAAATTTCCTATCCCGTGGGAATTGCGAAAAACCCCTTATGCTTTCTGTAGATTATAACAGGAACCTCTGTGCTTTTCATCTTTCTAGGCTCATGAGTCCATATGGGTTGGGCGTTGAGGAGTTTCTGTGGGTGAATCTAACAAAGTGACAATGACGAACATGGAATTTTACTGGACCAGTCAAACTCAATGTCTGTAGACCTATTTAGTTGTAGACACACTCCAGAGACTAATATCTGTCTGTGATTTGTCAGTTTTCCGTAAAACTATGTACAAGTAGTTTCAAAGTATCACGGGTTCAAGGGTTTATCTACGTTTTAAATCTTTGAATCTTTTTTTCTAGAGAGTGATTTATTCGTTAGGTACTTAGTCTTATACTTATCAATGTTCTATGAAGTAGACTTGAGTGAGCTAATTAGGAACACGTCGGTCGTATGAACTTACTTAATACTTGAAAAGCGCGATTTTTCCGTTGCCCGTTTCCTGTTATTTTTATAAATATGGAGTTTTATAAATTGAACACTTTTCTGCGCGATAAAAAGTAAAAAAAACAACACGACGGAAGTTATATACTTGGAAACAACATGCAACATTAATCCCTTAGGTGCTCTACCGCAAAAAACGTTAATCCTCGGCGGATTTCAAAAGCGTTCTCAGCGGGCTTTAGAAGCGATTTGAAAATCTTTTTTTCCCGACTTTTTTCCCAGGTCAATTTACTGCGCAGTCCGGTTAAGCGTATTATCCAGGGCCATTATCTGTTGCTCTCTAGGCCTCTGGATATCCCAACCTCATCCTGTATGCTAGGCCGATTAGCTACAATTCTATCAATATTTTGAATTCTTTTTAGGGCGTAGGTACCTACCTCATAGTGAAAGACAAGTGTAAATTAAAAATTTTAAGAACCCCCGACATTTGTCATCTTGGATTTGCATAGTGCTATTCTACTAGTCAAGCCCTTTCATTTGATACCCCTATTAATGGAGTTGTGAAAAAATATGTAATCCACCATTTTGTAGCGGCGGCCATCTTGGATCGATTTTCATTAAACATAGCTAACAAAACTCTCGACTAATTCAAATTTCAAACAAAAAAACCGCATCCAAATCGGTTCACCCGTTTGAGCGCTACAGGGGAACAGACAGACACACACACACACACAGACACGTAACTTATAACACCCCGTAATTTTTGCGTCGGGGGTTAAAAAACAATCCATATAGAATCACTTTGTTGTCCTTCCACGTGTCAAGGCTTCTTTTCTCGGCAACGTTATAACTTATAAGTAGTCAAGTTATAGTATTACCTACCTCCGTATCGGCACCGTACAGGTAATAAATGCGATTATTATTAATGATTTCCGGTATATTAGTGTCAGCAAACTCTCCCTTTAGTCTGACGATTAGCATGTTGTACTACGGATCACAAGGTCCTAGGTTTTTGATTGGCAAAAATTGTTTGGCATTCGGTTTTCTATCAAGGAAGGTTCTGTCAGCCCGGAGTTGGTAGTTGGCAGTGTGTCAACCCCCTGCCTCGGAAAGCACGTAAAGCCGGGTATTATCACTATCATCTGGAGCTGCGTGGCAGGTCTAAGAGGAGGCCTGTGTACAGCAGTGGTACGTTAAAGGGTCTGGAACTGCGTGGCAGGTGTAAGAGGAGGCCTGTGTACAGCAGTGGTACGTTAAAGGGTCTGCAGCTGCGTGGCAGGTGTAAGAGGAGGCCTGTGTACAGCAGTGGTACGTTAAAGGGTCTGGAGCTGCGTGGCAGGTCTAAGAGGAGGCCTGTGTACAGCAGTGGTACGTTAA
Source organism: Melanargia galathea (assembly GCA_920104075.1). Classification (NCBI taxonomy): domain Eukaryota; kingdom Metazoa; phylum Arthropoda; class Insecta; order Lepidoptera; family Nymphalidae; genus Melanargia; species Melanargia galathea. Next base: position 6,058,380 of record OV049855.1, read on the forward strand.
CGGGTCTGGAGCTGCGTGACAGGTCTAAGAGGAGGCCTGTGTACAGCAGTGGTACGTTAAAGGGTCTGGAGCTGCGTGGCAGGTCTAAGAGGAGGCCTGTGTACAGCAGTGGTACGTTAAAGGGTCTGGAGCTGCGTGGCAGGTCTAAGAGGAGGCCTGTGTACAGCAGTGGTACGTTAAAGGGTCTGGAACTGCGTGGCAGGTGTAAGAGGAGGCCTGTGTACAGCAGTGGTACGTTAAAGGGTCTGCAGCTGCGTGGCAGGTGTAAGAGGAGGCCTGTGTACAGCAGTGGTACGTTAAAGGGTCTGGAGCTGCGTGGCAGGTCTAAGAGGAGGCCTGTGTACAGCAGTGGTACGTTAACGGGTCTGGAGCTGCGTGACAGGTCTAAGAGGAGGCCTGTGTACAGCAGTGGTACGTTAAAGGGTCTGGAGCTGCGTGGCAGGTCTAAGAGGAGGCCTGTGTACAGCAGTGGTACGTTAAAGGGTCTGGAGCTGCGTGGCAGGTGTAAGAGGAGGCCTGTGTACAGCAGTGGTACGTTAAAGGGTCTGGAGCTGCGTGGCAGGTCTAAGAGGAGGCCTGTGTACAGCAGTGGTACGTTAAAGGGTCTGGAGCTGCGTGGCAGGTCTAAGAGGAGGCCTGTGTACAGCAGTGGTACGTTAAAGGGTCTGGAGCTGCGTGGCAGGTGTAAGAGGAGGTATGTGTACAGCAGTGGTACGTTAACGGGTCTGGAGCTGCGTGACAGGTCTAAGAGGAGGCCTGTGTACAGCAGTGGTACGTTAAAGGATCTGGAGCTGCGTGGCAGGTCTAAGAGGAGGCCTGTGTACAGCAGTGGTACGTTAAAGGGTCTGGAGCTGCGTGGCAGGTCTAAGAGGAGGCCTGTGTACAGCAGTGGTACGTTAAAGGGTCTGGAGCTGCGTGGCAGGTCTAAGAGGAGGCCTGTGTACAGCAGTGGTACGTTAACGGGTCTGGAGCTGCGTGACAGGTCTAAGAGGAGGCCTGTGTACAGCAGTGGTACGTTAAAGGGTCTGGAGCTGCGTGGCAGGTCTAAGAGGAGGCCTGTGTACAGCAGTGGTACGTTAAAGGGTCTGGAGCTGCGTGGCAGGTGTAAGAGGAGGCCTGTGTACAGCAGTGGTACGTTAAAGGGTCTGGAGCTGCGTGGCAGGTCTAAGAGGAGGCCTGTGTACAGCAGTGGTACGTTAAAGGGTCTGGAGCTGCGTGGCAGGGCTAAGAGGAGGCCTGTGTACAGCAGTGGTACGTTAAAGGGTCTGGAGCTGCGTGGCAGGTGTAAGAGGAGGTATGTGTACAGCAGTACACATACCTTGTGAGCCTGTCTGTTGAACGGACAATTGAACTAGCGGCAGTTGAATTAGAGCAATTCATTGTTGTGTCTGTTTATAGACCACCATTGTCCAATTTTGAACTTTTTGAGAAGGTAATGGATGAAGTATTATTCAAAATAGTAAATTCAAGTAAAAAGTTACTTGTATGCGGTGACTTTAATGTCAATATTTTGGAAAGTAGCCCTTTAAGTGTAAAGTTATTAAATTTGTTTATGTCCTACAACTTATCCAAAATGTTTATGGAACCAACAAGAATAACTTCAATAAGCGCCACTTGTATAGATAATATTTTTACAGATATAAATCCTCTTAGTAAAAGCATTATTAGTAAATTAGATTCAGATCACTGCGGACAATTAATTCAGTTTGAAAGTTTGAGGGAAAAGTCTGCTAAACGTAAAATAACTTTTGTACCAGTAACGTCGGACCGTATAAAGAAAATGAGAACAGGTCTAGTTAAAGACATTCCATTTCTACCAGATATTTTAAGTCCTAATGAAATGTATAACTTATTCTTTTATTCATTTCATAGAATATTTAATGATATTTTCACTAGTAAATCGGTCTTAATTACTGATGCAAAAGCCTTTAGCGAGTGGGCAACAATTGAATTACATAAAAAAAGGCAAAAATTATATGAACTGTATGCTGAGCGACAATATAATACTAGTGATGAGTTCAAGCAGTACGTTCAATTGTTTTCCAAAACTTTTAAGAGGGATTGCATTGTGGCCAAGTCTAAATATATACAGACCAAAATAAAAAACAGCTCCAATGTAATAAAATCTACCTGGAAGATAATTAACGAAGAGACAGGGAAAGCAACAGAGAAAACCAGTGAGTTTAAACTTATTGTGGATAACAAATCTATAACGTCAGACTCTGAGGTTGCTTCAGCCTTTGAGGCCTTCTTTACGGATATCCCTGTTTCTACTACAAGATCATTGAACTCTTCACCAGCTGCCGCTCTCTCATTATTGGAGGATAGCGTGCCTGAATGCAATCAAAAATTTAAATTCAGTCACGTTAGTTGCTCTGACGTTATTAAGGCCTTCAAATTAATCGACAATAAGAAAACAAATGATTTGTGGGGAATTTCCGTTAACGTTGTAAAGTCATTGATTGACATTGTTGCACCTGAGTTAGCTTTAATATTTAACAATTGTATCGACTGTGGTGTGTTTCCTGACTTAATGAAACATAGTAAAATAATTCCGTTATTTAAATCAGGTAGTACTAGTGACCCCACTAACTTTAGACCAATAACGGTACTACCTACCTTTAGTAAAATTTTTGAAAAATTAATACTAAATCAATTGCTTAAACATTTTCATACTAATGATATATTACATACAAAACAGTTTGGTTTCACAAGGGGTCGCTCAACAACTGATGCTGGTGTTGAGTTAATTAAACATATATTTGAAGCCTGGGAGGAGTCACATGATGCACTTGGAGTTTTTTGTGATTTGTCCAAGGCTTTTGATTGTGTTGATCATGAAACATTACTCAGAAAACTACACCATTATGGAATTAAAGGTGCAGCTTTGGATTTAATGAATTCTTACTTTAATGATAGAACACAAAAAGTAGATGTGAACGGAAAGCGGTCTACCGGATCAGCTGTAAAAATAGGAGTTCCACAGGGTTCTATTCTTGGGCCCTTTCTATTCCTTATTTATATTAATGACCTTCCTTATCTCGCTAAGGATAGTCACGGGATAGTATTGTTTGCTGATGATACATCACTTTTGTTTAAAATTGATAGATACCAAAGAATACCTGACGAAGTAAACAATTCTCTCACAAAAGTGGTACAGTGGTTTGAAGCAAATAACTTATTACTTAATGGGAAAAAAACTAAGTGTGTTAAATTCACTTTACCTAATGTTAAACAAGTTGAAACCACTGTACAGCTTAATAATGAGGAATTAGATCTAGTGGATACGGCTGTTTTCCTGGGGATAACGTTAGATGCTAAACTCCAATGGGGCCCTCATGTAAATAACTTATCGAACAGACTTAGTTCTGCTGCATATGCGGTTAAAAAGATTCGCCAACTAACTGATATTGAAACTGCGAGGTTAGTTTATTTTAGTTACTTTCACAGCATTATGTCATATGGCATACTTTTATGGGGTAATGCTGCTGATATTAATTCCATTTTCGTGCTGCAGAAGAGGGCTGTTCGTGCCATATATAATATGGGACCCAGAGAGTCACTGAGAAATAAGTTTAAGGAAGTTAAAATTATGACAGTTTATAACCAATATATTCTTGAAAATTTAATATATGTACACAAAAATATCGATAAATTTAAGAAAAAAAGTGACTGTCATAACATTAATCTTAGAAATAAAGATAAACTTGTGTTGCCCACTACTAGGCTGCGAAAAGTTGGAAAATCATTTGTTGGTAATTCTGTACTTTTTTATAATATGTTGCCAGAGAACATTTTGGATATGTCTCTCAATAAGTTCAAAGGTTTTATTAAACGCAAATTAATTGAAAAGTCTTACTATAGCTTAAAAGATTTTTTTAATGACAAAAATCCATGGACATAGATTGCTCTAAAAGCCAACGGTTCAAATCATTTTTATGGCTATTATACCATATTGTAAGATGGTGATAATAAAAAAAAATAAACCCGGCTGAGTTTGTTGTGGGCTCTTCTCAGACCAGGGCGCGTTTGGAACCCTCGTAGTTTTAGTTTTAAGTTTCCGTAAATAATTATCACCATTGCCTGTACCTAAATTGACGTTCAAAAAGTGTACAGTGTACCAATTTTGAATAAAGTTTATTTGATTTGATTTGATTTGATCAGTGGTACGTTAAAGGGTCTGGAGCTGCGTGGCGGGTCTAAGAGGAGGCCTGTGTACAGCAGTGGTACGTTAAAGGGTCTGGAGCTGCGTGGCAGGTCTGTACAGCAGTGGTACGTTAAAGGGCTATAGTAGTGGTGGGATATTAATAACAATTGTATTTTTTTTTAACTTTAATTCATATTGGATAAATTTTTAGCGGTTATGTAAATCTATGCACCTATAACCCGCGGCACGTACATTGAACACTGAACGAAACGTGGAGGGGATAGCTGCGTATGGGAACTGTCACGCACATAATACAATATGTAGCTTACCCCTCCACTTTCCTTCAGTGTTCAATGTACGTGCCGCGGGTTATACTCACACAGTTTGAACGCTAAAACACTGCGAACTTGTTCCATAGAGCATGAACTATGAATGCAGTTGCGGTAGCCAAACCTAGTAATTTAGCTCAAACATGCAGGCGTCTAGTCATTTATTAATTACTAGCTGACCCTCGCGACTTCGTTCGCGTGTTTATAAGTTTTATACAGGATCGGATCGGATCCCATAATTCTTTTATGTACCTAAACTAAATGTAGACTAAGTTACTCCTTATAACATCACCTACCTGCCCTGCCATTGGAAGTTCCGTTAAAATCGAAAAAAATTCTAAATATCTTCAATGTACAGAATTGGATCTGTTACAGTTTTATTATATGTATTATAGATTTAATGATTAGGTAGGTATTATTATTTAGTCATGTAGACCTCCACTGTAGCTCCTATCTACAAACTAATGTTACGCGTTTCCGTCTAATTGAATAATAATAATCGACTGGGGCGTATACTGTACACTTAATAAGAGTTTGCACATTTCGACAATATTGATCAATTTCGAATAAAGAAAAACTATAATGTCAGAGTAAAATCGACTAAAGACCTGCTATAAAGTCCTTCAGTACTTGCGATTTTTATTTCGCAAAATTTCCGCTTGGGGCTCTGGCTGTAAATGTATGGACGAACTCATACCTTAAAACAAGCTAGGTCTATTTTACTTTATAGTTATTCTGTTTCGATACTCGAAATCGATCAACGTTTTCGCAACGTGTATGAATTTGTACTACTGGATACGTGCGAATACGCGAATAGTACACAGGAATCGCGGTTCGCCTCTCCCCCACACTCACAGGCCCCACTCGATTATTATGATTCAATTACATGGAAATGCGTAACACTCGCAATCGAGGGGCCGAGCGCTGCAGCCAATAACAACCTTCTATACAAAAACCGGTCAAGTGAGTGTCTGATCATATATAAAGAAAAGGGTTCAGTAGTCGAGCTAATGAAGATTTCCATAAAGCAGAGTTGAACCTATTTTGTTACGTTTCTCTCTTCAAATTACACTAGCGGCACGCTATGATGGCCGGTTTGACACATTACAATAGTGATGTGGAATGTCAATTTATTCTCGAACAAAAAACAATTAAGTTTTGTTTTTGTACCTGATTAAATAGGTTTAATAAAACAAAAATGTATATGTTTATTTAATTTATTTGAACGAACTGAATATTTGAACGAAAATGAATATACATACTTTATATGCACACAAGAAACATATGAATACAAAAGATACCAAAAAAGGTGCCACAAAAGGCCATAATTAATCAGATTCGTCCATACTACTATTTTCACTGTCGTCACTGCTATCATCACATACATTAATAATTATATGTTCGTTTTCTATAATATTATCTATTTTCACATCTCTTTCATAATCTTCCCTTATTAATTTAACAGTTCTATTCACAACCTTTTCCCAGTCTCCTTTAGTCACATGTTCACAAGCTTCTTCTAATAATTTTAGCATTTTTTTTGTGGTAAATGGGGGTTCTGTATTGTGTCTTGCAGCATATCCCTTAATTTGAGCCCACACCAACTCAATCGCATTATACTCACAATGGTAAGGCGGTAACCGTATAACTCTGTGCCCATGTTCTAATGCTATTTCGTCAATGACGTATCGGATCTTGGTTGGTTTGTTTTCTTTTAAAAGACGTACTAATTCCGCTTTTAACATATTCATGTTTGCATCTACGCCATTTTTACGAAGCCATGCGACGATATCAGCTTTCTTTTGGGATTGGGCAGGTGGCTTGTCAATTTGCATCGAGTGGTATGGGGCGTTGTCCATAATTATAATAGATGGTTCAGGGAGGCTACACAACATTGAGGTAAACCATTCAGTAAACTTTTCTCCATTCATGTCTTCATGATAGTCTCCAGTGGTTTTTGACGCAAAAGCCATGAGAGAACCTTCGACAAACCCGTTGATGGTTCCGGCGTGACAAATTATAAGTCGCGATCCTTTTCCTACAGGAACTTTGGAAGTAGATGCTGCTGTGTCATCGTTCCAAGAACGGCCTACAGTATGGTTAGCATTAAGCCATGTTTCATCCAAGAACACAACATTTTGCCAATTTTTGATTTCTTTCACTTGCCGTAAAAAAGTATACCTTGCCATCGCTATATCAAATCTTTCCATCAATATTTTGCGTTTGTTACATTTTTTGTATCGAAATCCAATGGTCTTCAAAATCTTCGTTAAAGAACTTTCCCCACCGAAGAATAATCCAGCTTCCTTCAGTGAATGCACCAACTTTTTTCTTGTTGGATACTCCTTCTGTAAATAGTAGCCGTAAACATGTCTTCGGATAGCATCGGCATCAAAGCTATCGATGCCTACGACTGGTTTTGCTCGTTTTCTCTTTTTTGGTGTGTGAAGTTTATTTTCTTCTGTGCCAGTCTCGCCATATTTTTTTTTAGTTATCCGTCTAACAGTTCGTTGTCCAATATTAAGCGCATCAGCTACGCGTTCAACCACTGACGTTATAGGTAAAATTGGCCCTCCATTTTGAGCTTCACGATCGAAATAGTTACGAAGGCGTATTACGAACTCACGTGTCTGACTATTTAGAACAGTTCTCTGCGTACGTTCGGTCATATCGACGAAATCCACAACAAAGGGCTTGAACAGAGTCCAAATTAACGAGCAAGGGTCAACAGTAATGCAGTATCAATATTTGAAATCCAAAGCCAGGTCAAAACTATATCACAATCGCATTGCACTGACAGTTTATACTTTTCGAAGCAACGTCAATTCGAAACTGCTTTGTTTTGCATTGAGCATTGACGCGAGTTTGCCGGAGGTAGTAGTTGTGCTAGCCAGCGATCCTATGTGACGATCGTATTAGATTCCATTTTTAAAAATTTATTGATATTTTTTTGCGATTTCAGAGGTTTGTCCACATAGTGAAAATTGTTCATATTCACAAGTACATTCACCCCTTAAATGGTGCAAACTGATTTTTCTACACTTGTATACATTTAAGAAATCAATTTAATAAATAAATTTTGAGTCCTAAACCTAAAACTACATTCGATAAAATTTATGAATCTCTGCACATCACTATCGTCAATAAAGTAATACAATTATTTCCTTCAAAGTCGTTATCAATTAATACGGAACTTCATGAGCGGACAAACGTCAAACCGGCCATCATAGCGTGCCGCTAGAGTAGACGCCGGAGGAGCTGTGTTAGTAGGTATATGAATTCATGGGTAATTCTAAGTTATGAGGTATTTTCAACGGCAACAATAAAAAATCATATATACATATTTAATTTATTTGAAATAACACTGTTATGTCATAATAGTTACCGCTTTCTATATGGTCACTTAAATTCACCAATTAAATGTATGTAATTTAGTCGCAAAAGCGCCTCAAATATGAAAAATGTATCTCCCCTGCCATGTCCCCTAACCATATTATGTTAGTCAATCGATAGTTTTAACTAAATTTAAATTATGTAGTAAATTAAACTTTAATAATTTAGAAATTAGACTAATTAAATTAATGCAATCCAAGAAAAAACAACACCTAACATTTTTTTTTTCATATTAACTATAATGTCTACATTTGTCCCTCATATTTAGCGTCTCTTCCCCTGGCATTATGTATTAATTTAAAACTCACGACTGTTTACTTTGCTGCGTAAATTGCGACCTTCAAAACAAAGCATTCAACGTGAAGTTTGCGGCAAGCATTCACGACGCAAGCATGCGGTCATTTTGTCCGCCATTTCAGTGAAACTACTTGCTAGGAGTAGTTGTGAATCAGTGAATGTGTTCTCTCCCCTGGTAAAATTTTTTTCGCAATTATAAGCCTAAATACTTTATTTTCTTTAAATAATTACTGTAATTTATGCATAGAATCGTATTCTTCTTTGTTAATTACGTATAACAAAAACTTTGACGTTTATACCTGTTTTTTAACAGAAAAGTATCTCCCCTGCCTTCTCTCCCCTGCCTCTTAAGGTGCCAGGGAAGATGCTTACTGTCCAGGGGAGATACAAATATGTCGTATTGGAGTATTTTTACAGCCGATACGTGTACTGTTTTCATAATTTAGTGAATACATCCATATTTTATAATCTTACTCTATTCCACTTTTTCTTAAAATTATAATTTCACTTAGGTACTTAATGGAACATCGAACAATGTTTTTGTTTGAATACCGATTGCCTGATTGTTAACGGTGGATTTATTTTGTCCCAGGAAAATCAGTCAGTTAGTCAATTATCACGGATCGTCAGGAACAGTATCAGAATAGAAAATAAAGTCCTACCCTGTACGCCTTATATCTCCCCTGTATTTAGTATCTCCCCTGGTCCATTATAAAATAACAAATAATAAATTAATTGACTGGCTGCTTTTCAGGTATGAAGATAATAAGTGTTTCTATAAAGAAATACTACAATTGTATTAACATTCTATTATTTTTGCCATGCCGCCTATCCTAATAACTTAGTACCTGTTAACTTAGAATTACCCTCATATAGAATGAGTTGACCCTCGACTATAGCTGTTGTTAATTTATGTTAATTATAACTGTTGTCAGAATTTCTGCAGAATATTTAATCTTTTTACCAATCAAAGCACTTGTTAAATTTTATTTCAATAAGAAGTTTGTAATTTATTCTAAATTTTCCTCGGGAAATGTGTTCTTTTATCATCATGATCAACCCATTACCGGCTCACTACAGAGCACGGGTCTCCTCTCAGAGTGAGAAGGGTTTTGGCCATAGTCTACACGCTGGCCAAGCAGATTGGCAGACTTCACACACCTTTGAGAACGTTATGGAGAACTCTCAGGCATGCAGGTTTCCTCGCGATGTTTTCCTTCACCGTTAAAGCAAGTGATATTTAAATACTTAAAACGCACATAACTCCGAAAAGTTAGATGTGCGTGCCCCGGGATCGAACCCACGACCTCCGATTAAAAGTCGGTCGTCCTAACCACTAGGCTATCACAGCTTTTAATAATGTGTTCATAATGATATTTAAATCTGTAAATACTCCCTCCTACAGATTTCGCACTTTAAGCTAGTCGTTTTATGAAAATCTAGACTGGGCCTGTTTCAACACCTTCTAATAAATGTCGGATAGCCAAAACGAAAGTTTTGTCACTTTCTTATTTTATGTTAAGTAACAAAGACAAAAGTTATGAATAAGCTTATCAGAAGGTGGTGAAACAGGGACTAAGTATAATATAAATATGTAAGGGATTTCTTGTCAGTCAACGGAACCCTAAAAGTATCTGCACCGATAGGGGCATTGTATCTATCAGACACGGTCTCGATCACGAACGCACGATCAGACTGGCTCCAATCTTATTAAACAATATTTCGTGATGAGAAATGACCGAACGGGAACCTTTCGTGATACACTGTCTGTTACTGTCAGCCAACGGCATAGTATTGAGACCTATTAGGTACATCATATCGGGTGTAAGGGAAACGCTCTCAGAAACGAACAAGTGATAAGTAATAAAATCTGTCTGGTGGGAGGCTTAAGCCGTGGCTGTTTACCACCCTACCGGCAAAGCCGTGCCGCCAAGCGATTTAGCGTTCCGGTACGATGCCGTGTAGAAACCGATCAGGGGTATGCATACCTCTTCCAAGTTAGCCCGCTTCCATCTTAGACTGCATCATCACTTACCATCAGGTGAGATTGCAGTCAAGGGCTAACTTGTAGTTGAATAAAAAAAAAAAAAAAAAGTTGAAAAAAAAAATAGCTTTTACAAAAAAAAATTTCATTTTGATGCAATACCAGTTTTGGGGGCTTAAACAGAACTGTAATTGCAAAAAAAAACAACTCCTATTTTTTTAAAGTTCCTAACGTATTTCAAATAAAATCAGCTGACGCTTGAGGTCAACGAACGTTGTGTGACCTATTTACGTATCGTTAGGTACCTACACAATCGCGCGCGCGCCAAGGACCGATACCTATCCTATAAGATTATGCTTAGGTAGTATAATAATAGCGCTAAGCTTTCGGAAGCGGTCTCCTTATACCCTGTATAGGTAGCACCAAGTCCCGAGACACGTTGCAACTGTCGTAATTGTGGTTATTAGCTGAATCTGCGGTAATTTTGCTACATCTGTGCATTTGAGCGAATAGTAATGATCGTCATAGAAGTCGAAACCCCGTACACTTGGGTGAGACTTATAGAGCGTACTCTGACTCTCCTCTTGTACTCCTCAGACTTAAAACAAAGTTAAAACGGGACAAATATTTATGTTAACATCCTAGGTTAACAAAACATAAATCTGCCTCGTTTTAACTCTGTCAATGTGTTCAGTTATTAAAGCATTTGGCAAAAAGTATGACGTCACTTATTATTTATGGAGAGCTAAAATAAACCAGTAGGTAATACCATATTATAAATCTACCTGTTTAAATCGGTTCTAAACAAAATTGGATTTGCTAAAATAAAATTTTTTCACGCGCCGAGTCACCTGACCTTCGCCGTCAGGATAAGTTAGCTTGTTGTTGTAAAAATAAATAAATTTTCTTTGATTTATCATCAGACGTGGTTAATCATTAATGTCTACATTGTCTAGGTGTTTTTAGAAACTTTGTAATTTTATTTATAGTTATAATAGTTCTTTTATACTAAGTACCTAGGTACCTATGTCATTCAAGGCTACAGTTGACACTTGCTTAGGTATTCTATTTCTACTAGTTGCTTGCTTAGTTTTGAAGTAGGTACCTACTTATGTTTCTTCAAACTTCAAAGACGCGTTTCGAGAACGTGTCCTAATTCTCAGCCTACGCAGTTTCTAGTTTATTTGGTAACTAAAATACATTCTTTCAACTTTATTAGAACTTTAAATAGATTTGTAAGTTTGTAATACTCTGGGTAGGTACCTACTAGGATTAGGAAGCTACTTGTAGTGTACCGCGGACGTGACGTGCTTTGCCCGCCACTTTAGATGTTAGTATATTTTAATAATTTTCACTTCCACCACGGTTACATTGTCCGTTCGCGGTAAGAACATCCTATGTGTCGTGGACAGCACCTCCCTTACGCGATTCTGTGAGAAGGAACTTGACTACCTTAAGTCAGCTAAGGTAGTGCTCTTACTCCAGTACCAGGTCGCAACTGAAGTGGAATGAATTATTCGAACTTGGCTTGACAGTTGACACATGGTCGTGTCTTGACTCTTGACGGTGTGTCTTGATATTCGCTAGATTTGGCCCTGGCCTAAGATGGCTACTTATTCTAAAGCAATCTAATTGTGCAGTAGATTGTATGCGCGTGGCATTACGATGATCGCGGGCACATCAGTTGCATAACAAGCGTCCAGCTAACGGGACCGGCGCGGCGGCGCGCGCTCGGAGCCCGGCTGTTTCCATCTAGACTCCATCTGATTCGGACCAGACACGCCAATACAGCTACTTTGACCGGTCATTTGCATCCGCCCAAGGGCTCTGCTGGCCATCGAATTCGCTCGAGATATCAAAATGGCCTGGGTAATATACGTAGTACCTAGGGGGGAAAACTGTTTTTTTATATTTATGAATGAGATGATGAAGACTGAAGCTCAAACGCGCTCTTCTGACGCAAGTTTCTGTCAGAAAGTTTTATTTTTCTACGTAGCTGATGCCCTCAATATAGTTCGCGTGGATTCAGGTTTTTTTTAATCCCGTGGGATTTCACATAACTATTTCTAGAGTTCTGCGTTCAGCTTTCTACTACTTCTTTCTTCTACAACTGTATTTCGTATTTCGATGTGGAAGACTACTTACACAAACAAAATACAAAATACAGATAGATGGATACAGTTCGATCGACGAAATGACATTCATTAGAAGATTCTCAAAATCACGGCAAGCCGCTATCATAACGATAATAATTTTGAGTGAGGGATATCTCGTTTACAGACATGACTAAGCTCACTAGATATTTTCATCGTGAGCTTGTTAATTGGTATGAAGTCATTGAAATCGTATTCGGATTGTAATTTATATCCATTTCAAGTTTGTTCTTGTGAGCCGATGTACCTATCTGTATCTGAAAATATTATTGAAAAGTCGGAAAAAGTCAATCCGCCTTGGACTTTCATCGAAAACGCTGCCTTTGAATTATAAATATATAACAAAACAATGTAAATATGATGGGATAGTACTTAGTAGCGAGTAATCACCTACTTACCCGTGCCCAGACGGAGCGGGTCGCTAGTAAACACATAAAACAAACCAAGTGGGCTATTCTCTAACTTATAAGTTACCAACTGAAAATTATAGCAAACGAATAATTTCGATATACATTGCTGCTTTACTGTGTGAAATATAAACAGTGATTTCATTTCACACATTAAGGTTGCTCTCCTCACGCGCTTCTCCATACAAACGTAATACGCCTATTATTCTAATATTTGTCACAATAGATCTAAAGTTAAGCCCGATATCAATTTATATCTCCATTATCTATGCCATAAAATAAAAAAATTAGTAAAATTATATTTATTTTGAAAGTTATGACGCTTGAAAAATCACTATTTTTGGGCAAATTTTGAGGCAACTTCGAGCGTAAATAAACTATATATGTAAGAAACTAGAAAATTGAAAAACGACCAAAGTCATATCATACGTTACTTCATAATAATTTCAAATGTCTTTAGTTTATGTATAAAATTGCCAAATATTTGCTAAAATAGGCGTAATTCCAAACCTAGATTTGCATCTTTTTACTTTGCCGTTTTGCACTAAAAATCATGATAATAGCAAAATTTATTTATTTAATTTATTTATTATTTATTTATTTATATATTTTTAGTACTCTTCTTTACTGAAGACGTCTCGCTCTCTAAATGCAGAAATCACTATTTTAGACTCCACCCACCAACAATTTGTCGCTCCCATGTAGAGGGCTCTTAAAACAACAATGTAGGTATATCGAACTAATTCGTTTGCAAGCATTTTCTGTTGGTAACTAAGTTAGAGAATAGCCCCACAAATCTTATCTAACATTGCGCGTAAAGGCCGTGCACATAGTCGCGCTCTTGCAGCATGACATTCATCTCGAAAAAAGTCCAACAAGAGCCGTACACGGTTCCAAATCCAAAAATTGTCAGTGCGGTTCGATTAAAAGCAAATGAGGACATTCCGGCGCGTGGCGTGAACTAACGCGTCATTGGAATGGAATTTTCGACCCCGAGACTTGGTCGGGACGGCCGCGGCTGCGAGATTATCGTCTCTCAAAGTAATTTGTGCGGATTTGTGGTCAACCTTCGCTGAGATATGCGAACCCTGTTGCGTCCGTTATACTGGGTCTTTAAACTGATCGCACACTACGAGAGGAGTCTGTCTGTTATGCTTTCACGTCTAAACCACTGAATCGATTTTGATGAAAGGTACAGAGATAGATTAGACCTTCCAAAACGACAGTTTTGTTGCGAAAAAGGCTTGAAGGGATTAAAATAGAGGACGAAAGTTTGTGAGATTTGTAAGAATCCACCCGGACGAAGTAGCTGGCATCAACTAGTATATGAAGCCAATATATCGCTACGGTATGCTAGTCCCACTGCTTTGACCCTCCAGTGGGCCTATCAGGACTTGAAAATCCTGATCGACCCACTGGTGCGTCAAAGCAGTGGGACTAACAGTAGGTACATAGCTGAATTGAGCTGAATATATTGAACCTCCTTTCTTGAAGTCGATTAAGAAAACAAACAGATCCTTTTTTATATGCGACAGTCGACACGTACTGGTGCCCTAATCAATACCACAAATCAACCAGCACAAATTAACGACCCGCAAAATCCCCGATCGAATTTAATCCTGAACACTTACCTATATAGTCCGATTAAAAGAAAATGAGTACAATCCGACGCGTAACGTGTACTAATGCGTTTTTGCCTGCGGGAAAGAATTCCCGAACCGTCGGCCTGGCGAATGGCTGCCAGATTATCGTTTCTCTGAGGCAATTTGTAAGGATTTGCGGTCGACCTTTACTAAATAACATAGGTACATAATTAACTGATGGCCTCTTGGACTAAATGATTGAATAATAATTATATCTCCGCCATATTACCCAGTCAAATTAGACGTAAAAATGTTATCAAATAACAGTAATTCCCAGAGCTGAATTTTGATAGAGACCTTGGGTACACCAGTAGGAATAAAGTGTCAAAAGTCCCCATTGATCCCATGTCTGCTAATAAAGTTATTCAAGGTCAAAGTCACAATTTTTAGTTTTTTTGGATTTTTCTCCAAAACGGTAAATTTTATAAAAACACAGTCCAGGCGAAAATTGTAGATCGTAAAATTATCTACAAAAATATTTTTTATACTTTTTTTCCTAAGAATCACCATTCCTAAGATATCGCCATTCTAAAAAAGTTCACGCCTACTTCGAGACGCTTTATCAATAAAATTTGTTTAAAGATATTAAATATAAAATTTAAGAAATGCAAAAATTCAAAGGCTTACTGGATAGATAAATGAACAATAATCCGCCAAAAAAATAAAATTATCACAATTTTTCAATTGATGTGAAGTGATTCTTAGGAAAAAAAGTATAAAGAATATTTTTGTAGATAATTTTATGATCTACAATTTTTGCGTGGACTGCGTTTTTATAAAACTTATCGTTTTCGAGAAAAATCCAAAAAAACCAAAAATTGTGACTTTGACCTTGAATAACTTTTTTAGCAGACATGAGATCAATGGGGACTTTTGACACTTTATTCCTATTGGTGTACCCAAGGTCTCTACCAAAATTCAGCTCTGTGGGAATTACTGCTGATTGAAATGTCTATTTTGACCCGGCTAATAAAGAAAATCTTACTTCTTATTGTTTTGCATTCTTTGTTTTTGGACATTTGTCAAAACAGCAGAATCAAATGAAGACCTCAGGAATCAATTGATTCTTGAGTAGTGGGAGGAGGAGTCCCTTTAAAATCAGTTCAGCCATTCCAAATATTAGCCCAGACAAACAGACTAAAATTTTATATATTTTAAGTGTAGTGTGTGTGTGGGTTTGGGTTCAAATATTTCCAAGCTTATGAATGCAATTATTGCCTTATTATGGACAGACACTTTATTATTTATTTACATAAAGATTGTACTAAGTTTATAAATCGACCCCTCCTAGTAAATTATCGTAAGCCACATAAGTTGGCATTAGACTTACATTCTTTACATACGAGGGCTCAAAATTAAGCATATTAAAAAGAAAAACTGATATAGTTAAAAACCAAAATAACTTTATTTAATCAACGTAACTACTTTATTACAAAAAATAATAATTTAAAACTTCCTCAACTTTTCAGTCATCCGCTTGCCGCGGTCAAGGTCGGTAGTGGTCGGTAAGTGCGTTGCGCCAACGAGCGCGGGCGCATTTCGCGAATTAAAATATGAATACGGTGAAATGTAATTTGTGTAACATTGTAATCGACGAACTGTTAGCATATGTTCAAAATAAAATATCGGTAATCGATGAAGACACACTGAAAAGGATATGTGTATCAACGTTCACCAGCAGTGAAATTAGCAAGTCAAAAGTTCTACTATATGAATCTTTGCCATCAGGACAACGGAAAATTTTGAGAAAAGGTAGTAAAAAAGAAGAAAGAGATCTTGATGACATCATTAGTGCCTTTAAAACAATAGATCCAGATGTAATGCCAGTGTTTGTGGCGCGGGTACTTGAAAAACTACCTCCTATTTTATTTGATCATCTTGACTGCACAAAACTGCTTAAAGATCTCACCAAACTAAGTTCAGATATTGCAGAAATCAGGTCTACATATGCCACTGTACGACAGTTTGAAGAATTACGGGCTGAAGTTCAGAATTTGAAATACGCATCGCTACCCCCATCTGTGAACCATCCGACCGGATATGTAAACATGAATCGGGGTGCTTGGAATATGTCGAGTGGTCCAGTCGGGCTAACATTGAGCCCTAACACTACTCCTGAGGAACATGACGTCTTACAACAGGCGAGTAATAGGTGTGATGCATCGATGTCACAGTCAATAGTGGCAGATAATAATTGTGCCATGACGTGCACGCCGCGATCTGTGTGCAAGGATGAATCATCGAGCGCGGCGGCGGCCTCCTCGGCCGCGCCCGCGCCGGCGGTGGTTAGCGATAAGCGCGGTGAAGGAATGCGACCTACATTGTTATCCCCGAATTCCCCAATATCTGCGAGTCCAAGTAATTCACAGGAGCCAAACACGCTTAAAATAAACGAAAACTTAAATAACAACGATTGGCGAACAGTGACTAAACGTAAAAGAAAACCAAAGTATAGGTATTTGGGGGAAAGAGGCAAAGCTATGACTCCTATTTCATCATTTAAGGCGGCCGATAAAAAGGTACCTATTTTTATAACAAATGTACATAGCGATACAGCGGAGTCTGATATTGTAGACTATATTAAAATAAAAACTCAAGAGAAGGTATTTCTAGAAAAAATTAACACTAAGAAAGTATTAAACCATAAGGCCTATAAATTCTTCGTTCCTGAGACTAAAGTAACACTATTCTTAGATGAGAAAATATGGCCGGAAGGAATAATATTCAGACGGTTCGTACACTACAAAAATCGACGAGCTGACGGAGTGTCGGCGGCAGACGGCCCTTTGCTCACTAATGGCTAGTACGACCTATAAGTTTGCTAGTTACAATTGTAAGAACGTAAAAAGCGCCGTGAATGATATTCGGCGTTTATGTGACGAGTGTGTTTTACTAGCACTTCAAGAAACTTGGTTACTTCCTGAAGAGCTGGTGTACCTAAACAGCATCGACAGCAGGTTCAGTAGCACGGGGACGTCAGCTGTAGACACGGGAGCCGGTTTACTGCGGGGTAGAAAATACGGAGGAACGGCATTACTCTGGAATACGAGTGTATTTCCGTGTGTTACAGTGATCGGTTGCGATAATCCGCGAGTGAGTGCTATTCGCATCGTTACGGCCACGAGTCCGTTTATAGTGGTGTGCGTGTATATGCCTACAAACAAACCGGACAACCTGACGATGTTTACCGACTGCATGGCAACTGTAAGTGCTATCGCTAATGATTATGAAAATGAACCTATTTTTATTGCAGGGGATTTTAATGCTCATCCCGGCGAATTATTTTTTAATGAATTAAATATTTTATGTGACGAGTTCAAATGGGTACCTATTGACGTAAATATGTTAGGCTTGGCGTCTAACACATTCACTTACATTGATCAAAGATGTGGGTCTAAGCGATGGCTAGATCATTGTGTTGGATCGCAATCAGCTGCTGTTTCTGTGTGCAATGTATATGTCAAGTATGACGTAGTGTGGTCAGACCATTTTCCTGTAATTTGGGTATGTAATCTGGAATGTTTGACTCCAATAATAGTTAATTCTGATAAAAGTGCCAATAAAGTGAGGTGGGGAGAAAAAACAGCAAACCAAATCTCACACTATCGTAAAGAATGCCATAAACGCCTTCGACTAATTGATTTTCATTGTGATTTTGAAAAGTGTGCTGATCGGTACTGCAACGACTCAGCTCACTGCTTACTTATTGATAAACTGTATTCCGACATTGTGCTCGCGTTATCACAGGCGGCTGTGGCGGGGCGGGGAAGTGAGCGTAAGCAGTGCAAATATAGATCAAAACCAATAGTGGGGTGGAATAAGCACGTCAGCGACAGTCACAGGGCGGCCAGGGCATGTTTTCAAGAATGGTTATGGTGGGGGAGTCCTTCCACTGGACCTATATATCAAAAGATGTGCGATAGTAGGAAAATATTTAAGTCACGATTAAAATGGTGCCAAAACCATCAGGACCAATTACAAATGGACATTCTTGCCGCTAAGCACTGCGC
Source organism: Melanargia galathea (assembly GCA_920104075.1). Classification (NCBI taxonomy): domain Eukaryota; kingdom Metazoa; phylum Arthropoda; class Insecta; order Lepidoptera; family Nymphalidae; genus Melanargia; species Melanargia galathea. The sequence continues at coordinate 6,076,743 of OV049855.1, forward strand.
GAAGGATTTTAGAGGTTTTTGGAAACACACAAATCAGCTGATGTGTCGGCCTGGTCTCCCTGTGAGTGTGGACGGAACGAATGATCCCAAATTAATTGCAGATAAATTTAAAGATAACTTTGTCGTTAAATCACCATTAGGACCTTCATTGTCACAGACATCAAGTGGGGTTAGTGGGGATTGTGTAAATACCAGAATACTGGCCAAGGACGTATCGAATGCAGTGAAATCAATTACAAAGGGTAAGTCCCCTGGCCATGATGGGTTGAGTGTGGAGCATGTACAGCACGCTGGACCTCATATGTACAGAGTGTTGGCCATGTTCTACAACCTATGCATATCGCACTCATACCTACCTACAGACATGATGAAGACTATTGTCGTACCGGTAGTGAAAAATAAAAATGGTGATTTATCAGACATAAGTAACTATAGGCCTATATCCTTGGCTACTATTGTAGCGAAAGTATTCGACAGCATTATTAATTCACAATTGAATGGGTACTTGCAACTGCATGATAACCAGTTTGGTTTTCGGCAGGGACTTTCCACAGAGACTGCGATATTGTGTTTGAAGAGTGCTGTCAAATACTATACTGTGAGAAATACATCAGTTTACGCTTGCTTCCTTGACCTTTCCAAGGCTTTCGACCTGGTCGCATATGATATCCTATGGAAAAAGATGAAAGAATCCAACATACCGGAAGAACTTATAAACATCTTTAAGTATTGGTACGGGAACCAGGTGAACAACGTGAAATGGGCGGGTACCATGTCGGAGCCGTACAGGTTGGAATGTGGCGTGAGGCAGGGCGGCCTGAGCTCACCCTCTATTTTTAACCTGTACATTAATGGTCTGATCGAGGCGCTCAGCGAGCAGCATGTCGGTTGTCACATAGATGACGTCTGTTTCAATAATATAAGCTACGCGGACGACATGGTGCTGCTGAGCGCCTCGGTCTGTGGACTCAGAAAGCTGCTGAGTATTTGTGAGGGCTATGCAGCTGAACACGGTCTAATTTATAATGTTAAAAAGAGTCAGTGTATGGTCTTTCAGGGGGGACCTAGAAAAGTATCGGATGTACCACCTATAAAGTTAAATGGAACACAGTTACAAACGGTTGAACTTTTTAAATATCTAGGTCATTTAATAACACCTACCCTGAAGGACGACGCTGACGTTGAACGGGAACGAAGGGCGATGTCGGTAAGAGCTAATATGGTGATCCGCAGGTTTGCACGGTGCTCCACAGATGTTAAGATTACTCTTTTTAGGGCTTACTGCACATCATTTTACACCTGCAGCCTGTGGACTACCTATACGCAAAGATCGTACAGCGCCCTTCGGGTCCAGTACAACAATGCGTTCAGGATGTTGTTGGGGCTCCCGCGCTATTGCAGCGCATCGGCGATGTTTGCCGAAGCGCGCGTAGACTGTTTCTATGCAATAATGCGCAAGCGAGGCGCGTCGCTGGTGCGGCGCGTGCGGGAGAGCACCAACAGCATGCTGGCCGCGCTGGCGGATCGTTTCGACTGTGCCTACGTGAATCACTGTTGCAGACTGCACGTTGCACACAGGGACTAAGTTACGGGGCCCACTTTGAATGAATATTTTATTTTTGTAATATAATTGTACCTAATCTAATTTAATGTCTCTATAATTTAATTTAATGTTATTTGTAATTTGTAATTTTTAATGTATCCTGATTATTGCAATGTGACTACTATGATGTTTATTACTCTATTGTATGGGCTCCTTGAATTGCCTGAAATAAATGACTTATTATTATTATATTATTATTATTTAGAATATTCATTAAAATAAAATTCATCTTTTTACATATGTACATCTACAAGTTTTGCAAAGAATTACTTTATAGATGCATGAATAATTTTTTCAGTCCATAAAATAGTTTAAGGGTTTCTAGAGACTTCTAAGGTTGTACAGTGTATTCTTCATATAACTACTTTCTTCACACCACCAGTAACCTTGCTTCAATTTCATAGCGAGAACATGCAAAAAGCAAAAATAAAATTTTAATTAGCGTCTACTTATGTGAATAAAAAGATAACATTAAGGGGTTATCGAATAAGTACAAGCATTAATTTGATTTGATATAGTGGTAGGATATTTATATTCCTACCCCTATATCAAATAATTTATCATATCGCTATAAGCAATGATGCTGTTAAGTCAGGTAATTTGTATAACATCACTCAGATGTATGAGAATATTATAGATAGCTTCATTTTCATAATTTGCTCATTGAACTCCTTTAATACAAGAGCTAAGATGAGCAGGGCTATAAAAAATAAGCGATAATGTTGGTGGGTTTCAAAACCTCCCTATGCATCATTGCACTTTCCCAGTAGAAACAAGTTTTTTTAAAGTAATGTATAATTAACATTGGACAGTGCAGTAAAGAAAATTGAAATTGTAATTTGACAAGTTTATAAAAATTTTATTACCATGTGAAATATTATAAAGAATCAATTGTGAAATGCACCAGTAACCGAGGATTCCCAGAATTTTTGCTTTTATTAACAAAATTATCCATTTCAATTTTCTTTACTGTACTGCTCCTGTGGCCCGATGAACTGATTTTAGCTTAATGCTTTTCTTAAGAAAATAATGTTGTTTTTTACTGAAGACTAGAGTCAAAGGGGAAAACATAGTGACATTAGAATGGTTATGGTAAGAAGTTCTTCAGGACACCCTCAACCTGTGATATGTCAGACACACCTGCTTAAAGGTGCCATTGATCACAGATGAGGAGCTCGCAAACAAAACAGCATAATTACATAAAATAAAATATTACAGGAGGAGCAAAAAACATTCAAAGCTGTTAAGACTTGTTCGAAACCAACAAACTTTCAATGCAATTTTAACACAGTTTTAGGTTGTTTTGAATAGAAATTAGTTGTGAGTCTTACTCAGCAGGCCAAAACCACCAGATTTAAAAAAAAAAGTATTTAGACCAGGAGTGTAATTATACAGTTTTGTTCACCAACTCCTCAGATAATAATATAATAGTTGAGAATGAAGAACCCAATATTATATTTAAAACAAGTGTAAATTGAAAATTTAAAAAACCCCCGACATTCGCCATTTAGTGGCGGCGGCCATCTTGATTTTGCAATAGTGCTATTCTACTAGTCAAGCCCTTTCATTTGATACCCATATCAAGGGAGTTGTGAAAAAATATATCATCCGCCATTTTGTAGCGGCGGCCATCTTGGACCGATTTTCATCAAACATAGCTAAGAACACTCTCGACTAATTCACCTTTCAAACAAAAAAAACCGCATTCAAATCGGTCCACCCGTTTGAGCGCCACAGGGGAACAGACAGACACACACACACACACACACACACACACACACACACACACACACACACACACACACAGACACGTCAAACTTATAACACCCCGTCGTTTTTGCGTCGGGGGTTAATAAATAAATTTAAAAAAGAGCAAAAAGTACCATGTCAAGTTTGCGTAGGATTTAAGTTGTACCAAAACAGTATCCATTATTTAAGTACTGGTTTAGCAAAAACGTTGGAAACTCTCATGCTATGTCCACACAACTGTGACAAACAAGAAATACCAAAGACTGGCACATGCAGGGTGCCAATCAATCGACAGAAAGCACTTGCAAGCCTACACAAGCTAAGTCAAACACCCCTTCCATAATATTGGTGTTTGTTATTATACAGTCACAAGCGCAATAAATGCAAGGTGTAAAAGAGACATAGAGAGTGCAAAAAAATGGTTCTTAAAGTTATTTTGTACTATTACTGGACTGTAACACAAGAGTAAGTGATGCAAAGTTGTCACAAGTACAATAATTATTGATGATTTATTAATTTAATATTAAATATTTTAGAATAGTTAATATTGTAACTCGCTTAAATATCAAAACAACACAAGTTAAAAAGAAGTTATTATTGTTAAAAAACTTTGTTTAATACTGTTATTCCACAGTAGCAATTCATAATATATAGTCTCACACTGAAAAACTGAAGAGCTGATAGGTTTATACCTGAACTAGTATGGCGCGTGGGTGCGCGGCCCGCTAAAGCGGACCGCGAGGTTTTGCTTTCGGGTATTTTGGTTTGAGCAGCCTATCTCTGCCATATTTCTAACCCTCGATCATTATCACTCTCCATATTTTTCTCCGAATAATTTGTCAGAATGAGAGTTCTTCCATAAAAAAAATTTTTTGAAAAGCAACTGTATCAAATTTTGCATAGTTCCCAACGTGTAGTCTCTTCAATATTCGCCATATATTTTGTATGGAAAAATAAATTCCAACATCTTGTTTCTTTTCTGTTAATCAAGTAAACCACGTCTTGATCATCTTTTGCCAAAAAAACCACTTTTCCATCTTTTATACTTAGTGAGATAGACACCAACGAAATTTGTATAGCTGCCATCTTGAATCCGCCATTTTGTTTTTTTTCAGCTCAGTGCTAATTGGATAAGGTTTTGAGCAATTTTTGTTTGAGCACCTCCCAGTCCCATCTATCTACAATACCCTGCCCGGGCTCATCAACCATCTTCCAAACCCTCAATCATCATGTCTTCCCATATTTTTCTTTGAAATTTCTCCAAAAAACCGCATCCTTGCCTTGCCTAATTGAAAGCCTTGCATAATTCACAACTTCTCTCTCTCAATATTCGCCATACATTTTCTTTGGAAAAATAAATTCCGCCATTTTGATTTTTTTTTCTTCTCATCGAGTAGACCTTTGGCTCCTGATCATCTTTTCCGAAGAAACCACTCTTCCATCTTTTATACCCTCCGAGATGGACACGGACAAAATTTGTATGGCGGCCATCTTTTTTTCGCCATTTTGAATTTTGTTTCGGCTCACTGCCAATTGGATGACGTTTTGAGTGACATTTGCTCGAGCACCCCCCACCTATCTTCAATACCTTAAGCGTGCTCTTCACCCGTCTCCCAAATCCTCAATCATCAGCTCTCTCCATATTTTTGTTCCGAATGAATTTTTGTCCTCTATACGAAACCATTATTGAAAAAAAAATTTTTCATACAAAATTTTACAGGAGGGGTGATCAATCAGTCAGTGAATCAGCACGAGCAGCTATATATATATTAATAAAATTAACAACCCACTGATAAAAAAGGCAACAAAAAGTTGGGTAAAATTTTTTGTATCTCCAAAGGAAGTTAGGTAGGTACAAATGATATTAAGTGTGCAAGCTATGCCCCAAAATGAGGAGTGCGTAGGAGGGCAGAGGTGCTCACCTCTCAGAGACAGTGGCGCGGGCTCCAACGGCGTCGACACCACCCCCGCGAGCTGCGCCAGGGCCTCCAGGGTCCACAGCACACCCCACATGTCCCACAGCCGCATCACAAACACTCCACTATCTCATTATTGGCACAACATTCACTGAACTTAACCAATGTGAACACCTAACTATGCTAATTCTTCGTGGCACGATCATACTTTGGAGCAAATCATAATTCGAACACTTTATCTTTTGTATATCACGTTGCTATTACATTATGGTATCTAAGATCCTTTTGAAAAACTATTCGAATGTTATTGAAACAAAGGCAGTTGCTGCACGTCATAACATTTCACCGTAGAACTCGGAATACATTCACTATACGACCCTCGAGTATCAATACGAGTCGCAACTAGCGAGTAGCGACGACGACGTCTCCGATCTCGTTTTGATTGTAACTTATAAACACTAGTGATGTGCTTTATTGCTTTTGTATAATACGTTTAGAAACTTAAGTTAAAAGTATCGATTGAAAATCGATTATGAACCCATTGCCATTGAGTTTGATGGAAGTCTGTATATTATGCAAGTCTATCATTTTTCAAGTAGTAGTACACCGCTTTTTCTGAGATTGCTAGAAGTCAGTTTAATTTTTTTTTCTAAAATATAAATAAAAGTTAGGTACTTTGCTTCCCACCTACTCACAATAACAATTCACATGTAAAACAATATACAAAATACACAACTACTAGTCATAGTGAACGTTCGACCTGTGATTGCCGTTTGCAAATGTACCTAAATATGGCTGCTTACCGTACAACAGATTTCTTTTTATCTTGATTCCTTTTACAAATACAAGGAGTATATTTAATGAGCTGTGGTAAATCGGTCTTCTTCATATTCATAACAATTTCAGCCATTTGTTCTAAATATGATACTTTTATTTGTGGATCTCTAGGTAATATAAAATGAGAAGCCGGTTTCCATTCTCCATTTACCAAATGTGCAGGTTGAGAAAAACACCCCTGAAAATTCAGTCCGAAAGATCCTAAAATGTATGATTTAAGTATTTAATTTATACAAGATGTAAGAAGAAAACACTTGCTTATGTATACTTACCTTATAAATGATTATGAAATAGATACTCACCATCACATCTAATTCCCAAATTTACTATGTAATTTGGATTTGGGTCAAAAAGCCATATTTTGAGCAAGTTCAAAACTGCCACAGTTTTATTTATAGACAACTTTCTTTCTGCTGTTTGCTTCAAACTCTAAAAAATAAAAATGACTCGTTTGTGCGTTCCTCAAGTTTGCTGTACAGAATACTTATTTGTGAAAAACGATTCAACATATTATTAATTACGGCTTTACAAGTTGGATTAACTTACTTTTCTGTCAGCTACCGTTTTCCATAAACTATTATCAAAAAACATCAAATATTCCATTGTCCGTATTTCTGGCGTGAGAGTTCCAATACAAAGAGAAGAATTTCGAACTTTTGTGTATCTATCATAAGGATCAAAAGTATTGTATTTATGGAATGTAGTTTGGATATCAGTCAGGTGATTTATACCAACAAATCCCCATACTGGCGGACAAAACATATTTCTTAAAGGCACCTCAGCAATTTCAGCAGCAACTGGTAGTATATCCAGTCCTATATCTGATGTAACGACAACTATATTATTTTTATTAATTTTATTCACTGAATTTGCAAGAATAGTTGCGTTGTAGCAAGCAGGTCCAACGTTTGGTATAACAACGTACATTTTATTCGAAGCAGTAGCATTAATTTTTACTGCCATGCTTTCCATGAGTTTTTTGTTCTTGTGAAGCCATTCTCCAATAGAATACGTTGACCTTTTAACAAAATTAGAATAACAAAATCAGATATAAATAACAATATTGACAGTCTCAATACATAAAAAAGTATAATCGACTACAATGTACTTACCGAAAAGGTATATAATTCAGTAATATTAAAAGATCTGTATTTGTAAGGGCACTTCCTATCTTGTTTACGTGTCTTACAATTTTCCCTGAATAACCAGATCCCACGTAATTACATTCATTTTCAATGAAATCCATTAAATTTTGTGAACATATTTCATCGTATATGTATATTTTATAAAAGCTCATTTCTCCAAATGTCTCCAAAAGACCAGAAATTAGAAACATAGATAAAGGATTTCCAGCGCCAGAAATGCAAACGGAGAAACTTGTTTTCTCAATCTTTTCGACATACTCAGATACACTTATTCTTGTTTCAGTTTTAATTTCTTGTTTAATTTTCTTTTGAAATTGCCCGAAATAATCCAATAGATGATCGAATCTTTTAGGCGCGAAAAATGCATCAAATTGGTAGTAAGAATGTACATACTCTAGAAACTCACTTGCTCCTCCTATGTAAGTAGGCATACTACCAGCCATCAATAGCTCTTTCCAAACAACAGGCGATTCAATGTGGTGCCATTTGTTTTTCTGATTTATTTTAAATAGCCAGGGCTAAAATTTTCAGATTTTTTTCATGAAATATGTTACATACAAAATGAAGCCAGAAAATTCAAAAAATAGGGTACTTGGTAAGTTATACCAACATAGTTGTATTAGAAACTATGAACTAGTCTACATTCTCTAAAAAACCAACCTTCCATTCTGCTACTGGTTTTTCAATACGTTCATAACAAAATGTGGGTAAATTTTGAGATAAGTAATCAGCTACCAAGCAAATTTCTGCGAACAAACTGCATTGCGATTCTCCAGCAATCACGATGCGAATACTCATAATATTGAAATTCCTTTTTTTTTAACTTTGAACAACACAATATACAAGTTATAGTTTAAAATTCTTATGAATGCTAAATAAGTTTTTGAGTTTATCAAACAAAAACTGTCACGAGAACCTTAATTAATTATTAAATTCCAAGATTATACCTACCATTAGTAAATTGTGACATTTCAGTCATGACTTTTTTTTATTTTTTTATAATATTTTTATGTCAATTTTTCACTTTATAAAGTTCCAACTATTTCCTGAAATAGTAACAGGCAATGGGTCAAGAATTCTAGATTCTATCCTAAGACTATGTAATATCTTCAAGTAAACAATAGTATAATGACAATAATTTCAAAAAATAGCTGTTTCTAACGTAGTAGTCTTCAAAAATCGAGAAATAATCGGATTTGATAATATCGATATAAGAAAGCACTATGGAACGTGTTTCTGAACTTTTACTAAAGTGTCAACCAACTTGTCCATTTGTCAAATGTCATCATGAAAGTTGGACTTCCGACTTCAGCGAGACCAAAACAAATCATACAAAATACAAAGTCACATTTGTTTGGGTTTGCGTTACACTTTTTTAATGTATTTGTAATTATTGGTGTTTCTATAATTACAGTTACTACTTTTAACTAGGCTCAAACCTAAGATTAAGTAAGTATTTTGGCTCAAACCAATTTGGTCTGAGTAACTTTATAGGTCTATTTATCGTCAGTTTTTACTATAACCTAATATTTATCTGAAGACAACATAACCCCTTTGTATTTATGTTCTTTAAAAAAATCTAAAATGCTAAACGTGGAACGTACTTGGGGATTTTGTGATTTATCTATAGATAAAAGCTACGAGCTTAATAAATTGAATTTAATTGAAAAGCTTGGTTTCAACACTATAGCACTAAACACGCATATCGAGGAAGCTGGTGATGAGCCCAAAAAGAAAAAGAAGAAAAGCGAACCGACTGAATCAAAAGATTTTGTGCCATTGCCTGCGGAGATTCCGGAAGAGTTAAAAAAAAATTGCAAGCTTAATATTTTACAGAGAGTAACAATAGAATTTTCGGAATCTAGTATTTCTCACAAGCTCAATAAATCGGAGAACATTAAGAAATATGATATACTCGCTGTAGTACCTAAAACATTGCAGGCTTTTCAGTATGCTTGTGGGAGCCTCGATATAGATGTGATAACGTTTGACCCTCAAATAAGGATACCGTTTAAAGTCAGTCGCAAGATGTATAGACAGGCAGTCGAGCGTGGTATATTTTTCGAACTAATGTATTCACCTGCCATAAGAGATTCTATGTCCCGGAAGAACATTATAAGTAATGCACATAATTATCATGCAGTTGGCAAATCTAAGAATATCATAGTAACAAGTGGTGCAGAGAACTATTCACAATGTAGAGGTGTGCATGATGTTATAAATCTCGGATTTATACTCGGATTAAACAGCAATCAGTGTCTAGAAGTAATCAGAGATAATGCACAGAGACTAATTCTTAAAACCCAAGGTAGGAAATGTGGCAAGCATTATATGGAGGTTTCTAAATTAGAAGTAAATGAAAATAAAACACAGGAGGAATAGAACCAAATTAATTTATTTCAATTCATTTTTTGAATTCTTATTGTGCATATGTTAAAATTAAAACACTTTATTAATTTAAGATAGAAACTGAAAATTAGTAAAGTTTAAAACTTCTGATGGAAAAAAAATGATTTTTATTTTTATAGTTTAATTAACAATTACCATAATTATTAGACTTTAATCTTATAAGATCAGATCTTTAATTTTATTATAATATTAAATTTATATAAATGAATTCTTAATGATAGTAAACTTTTGAACTGTTATTTCATTAAAAAACTTAGAATAGCTTTAAATATGATCACATAAATAAAATCACAGATTACATAGGTGCATGTTGTACTTGCACTTACCATGTTGTACATGGCAACATCAGTTTTCAATATTGACAGTCGCTCCTTTATCTGGTTGCCTCACTGTTGAAAACTAGTTTCTGTGTAAGTCCATTGAAATATATGAGGCAACATGATTGCATCAGAATTGAAAACTGATTTTATTTGGTCACCTTGTGTGAGAAGACACTTGGCTACAATACATAGATTAATGGACATTTCAATTTTAAAATAGCTAGCTAGCTAAGCTCCTAATAGGTACTTAAATAGTAGCATCTTTATTGATGACATTTCCAGTATTTCTCACTCTGTTTTTAAATGTTCATTTTCATTCTTCTCATGGTTTGAATCAGTCTTGTCAGCAGTAACTGTGCGTTCCATGGATAATCTTGCTAAAGGCGATACAATCTTGGATGCAGGCAAATCTTCACGAATTGTGAAAACATCAGTGAGCCATTTAAATCTGAACAAAAATCAAAAGTATTATATTACGAAATGTTCAATTAATTCTCACATGCAAAGATCCGTCGCTCGAGCAGTGCGGATTTATACCGTGAGAATAAAATCGCACTGATCTCTATTAATATATTATGTATGTTGGATTGGTTATTGACAGATCCAATTTGACTATCGTCATTTTTGCATTGCTAAGAAAGATTTAGGAGTATCTTGGCCTAGGCCGCATTGCGAAATTTATTCGCGCGAATTTTTCCGCAAAATTCTGTGACATATGGGAATGTATGAAGCTGCACGCACATGCGATTTAAAATTCGCGAGAAAAATATATTAAAATGCGGAATATAAATAATTTTCGCAGTGCGGCCCCGCTCTAAAGGTAGCATTCGGTTCTTCGGCGACCGCGACGAGCGACTGCGACCAGCGACTACGCGACCATGGTCGCCTGTCGCAAGGCGACCCCTAGCTTTCGGATGTCAGCGACCGCGACATCGCCAGTCTTCCCGCAGTTTTTATGTGTGACGGTTGTGTTCTATTGTAGTACGATATGTCGGACAATTTTTCCAGAGCGAAAAAAGTTATTCAACAGCTATTGGAGGATGAGGAAGATGATAATAATAAACGGTAAAATCGACGCCATTTTGATGTGCTTCTCGCCTGCGTCGCGCGACTGCACGGGCTCCGGAGCGACCGGGTCGCGGTCGCCACGCCGCTCCCTGGCCCCGCCCACTGGTCGCGCGACGCGGTCGCGGGATTTGTTTAGTCATCATCATCATCATGTACAACCCATTACCGGCTCACTACAGAGCACGGGTCTCCTCTCAGAGTGAGAAGGGTTTTGGCCGTAGTCTACCACGCTGGCCAACTTCCGGATTGGCAGACTTCACACACCTTTGAGAACGTTATGGAGAACTCTCAGGCATGCAGGTTTCCTCACGATGTTTTCCTTCACCGTTAAAGCAAGTGATATTTAAATAAGTACTTAAAACGCACATAACTCCGAAAAGTTAGAGGTGCGTGCCCAGGATCGAACCCACGATCTCCGATTAGAAGTCGGTCGTCCTAACCACTAGGTTATCACAGCTTTTTTTTTGGTGCTCCATATAAATTAATACTAAGCAGTGGGTCGCGCGACCCGGTCGCGGTGGCGGGTCGCCGTCGCGCGTCGCTGTCGCTAAGAACCGAATGCTACCTTAAGATATACTACCTATTCTCTCTGTAGAGATACCTACTCAGAACTAATGTGAACTGTGATAAATTGTTGTACCTAATTGGAAATGTCTTTAGTTCCCAAGTACCTTCGGCTCGACGCTTTGAATCGGCACAAGAATTAGCTCATTTTGAATCGCTATAGCTTCACCAATATACCTGTATTAAGAGGTTTAGGTCCTGTTTCACTACCTACCTTCTGATAAGTGCCGGGTAGGCTAAACGTAAGTTTTGTCACTCTTACTTTATGTCAAGTGTAGTCCAGTAACTTTAATAATCCGACCTTGCGTCAAATCCAGTAGTTCTGATTTTTTGCAAACTTGTTCATAATTTTGGCCCAATGAATAATCCAAGTTTGTGACCTCGACCCCATACTAGCAAACGTTAAAGTTACTGGACTAGTGACAAAGACAAAACTTGTGACTAAGCTATCCGACACTTATCAGAAGGTAGTGAAACAGGTCCTACAGAGTAATTGCTGTATCATTAAACTTTCGTAGAGCATACTCTACGAAAGTTTAATGATACAGCAATTATGACGCGAGGTTAAAATCGGCACACCAAATGAGACTGAACACAAAATGTTTTTTTAAACTAATTAGAAGAAATCAAAGATGTAGCAATGATCAAGATAAACAAGCAGAATGATTGAATCAAGCAGGTAATATGTGCAAACGAAGTATAAGGAAAAGCAGAAGAAAGATAGCTGGATTTAAATATTCAGCACAAGGCACTGTGCATTTTTTGTATTTTGTAATTTTTTGAGTTATGACGAATTTTAAAATTATCATATTACAATTTTTCTAGATTTAGTTTTTGTTAAGATTGAGTACCAAGTACCAACTCCTTGTAAAGAATTCTGCACGTTCATATTTAAAGTTATCTAAAGAAGAAAATTAGGTAGCTACTAAAAGTTTACTAAAATCAATGAAAATGTTAAAATAATTTTCTAATATTAAGATGTTACGAATACTTGTTTATCAGCATCTCAAATAAAATTTTACATTTTTTTTAAATTAAAAGGTGCGAGTCCTTGGAGCAAAATTAAAAAACATTTCGATTTTCCCATATTATATATTTTTTCAAATGCAATCTCAACGTTTGGTACAGATAATACAAAATGTATAAAACACACTAGTATATTATATTAACTAAATCATAAAAGACCCACACACACAAGGCTTATAAGCAAACACGTTAAGTACCTACTTAAAAGATTAAACTTTTGAAATCTTTATGATAATATCAGTGGATGTCGACAGCACCATAAATAATATTCATTTAACGATTTGAGAACACAATTATTAAAATCTACAAACGTAGAGAATTGTGTAACTTTTCTAAACTATTTATTTTGCTATAATAATTATTATAATATGGTATAATTGTTTTGATAAGTATACAATATTCTATATTTTTTGCGCTATAGAGGCATCTAATCGAAGAACATTGTTTTTGGGAATTAATGTTAATGTGTGCGTTAGTAATGACGGCAATGATAATGTAGGTAATTTATCATTAAAGCCTTCCCTACCCAGGTACGTTACCGGTCGATGCGTCTCACATATTGCTGATATAATATCAGCAATATGTGAGGTCGCATACAAAATGTACTACAACAGATATAGCACGACGCAATAACGCACCTGTGTGAGGGAGACTAAGCTTTCAAGCTGCAATGACCTTAGAAATCTGATTCGACTAGACAATTTTAAAAATCTGTCACAACTCAAACATCTACTATTTCAGATGTCATTGCAGCAGATACATGACAAGAAACATATATGTCTCCAGACTACTGAAACTATTCTCAAAATTTAAGGTAATTTTTCAAATCCTAAGTTTGATGATTCTGGCTTTACCTTTACAGCAAACGTCAATTATAAAAACGCAGATATATTGAGAAGCGTTTCAGTTTGCAACAGACTTCATTCACTCTCTAATCGAGAAAAACAGGTTTCCCAATTAGTTTATATTTTATCAATTAATGTCGATTGAAATATTTTTCTCGAGCATGCTAGAAGTCTGAAAGATAGGCCATGTGGACGCATAAATATAATATGGTAAACTGAAACCTTACGTGATATTATACAAACCATACTGTGTTAGTGACAATTGAGCAAACAAGTAATCATAAAGGTCATACTTTCGTCACAACTTATCCATCCATGGTACTAGTGTAACTTTTCATGTTAATATATCTGTGCGTAAATCTGACATTCAGTATGGACGGGAAACTTCTAGCTTTTCAAGTTACCGTTAATTGTGTTAATCCTTAATTTAGTATGGAAATTAACCATTGGCAAAACGTCACGATTTGATATCTCTTTGATAAATGACTTATGTATACACGAACGGTTACAGTTAACTTGAAAAGTAACATTAGAGCCTTGCTAGTAGAATACTCGTATATGCTTTTTTACAATTTTCAGTCCGTGGAGACTTTTGTTAAACATGTAGGAGACAAAAGTTTAACTACTCTAAAGATAAGTAGATTTTCGAGATCGCGACCCGAGAACCAAGTAGGACCTTTTTGTAACACATATTTTTGTATCTTAACTTAAAACAGTCTTTAATGTCTTTCATATATGTTTTTTTTTTTTTCAATAACAACACATTAAACCTAAATTCATCCGAAAGTTTAAGAGACACACTGATATGGTACAAAACATAATTATATAAAAAACACATCACAATTAAAATTCACGCTCATGGCAAAACATTAAAACGAGGGTAGTTGACTTTCAACAAAACGTGAGTTCTGCGTTTGTATGACAGATATAAGTAACAATTCGATGCCCATTTAACGCCTCCTAGGGAAACTACTATAACTGAACCGAGCCGAAACTTAGAACAATTGTAGGTAACATTTTTAGATTTTAGTGTATCAATCTGCAGCCTATGCAGAGTGCTTAGTCTAAGATCGGAGCACTCGAAAACGAACTCTAAAACTATTGATCGAATCACAAGTGAATTCAAAGCAAAATGAACTCAAATACTCGTATTTTAATGTCGTAATTCCATAGTTCGAATATGTATTTTACAACATTTCTGCTTGGGGCGCTCGTTGTGTTCGAATGCTGAATGTATTGGCGAACTCAAACCTTAATACAAGCCATTTTAGGTCTATTTTACTCTGAAATCGATCAATAGTTTTCGAGTTCGTTTTCGAGTGCTCCGATCTTAGACTAAGCACTCTGAGCATGCATGCAGACAGATGACAGACCGGAACACGTAAAGCTTAAGTGCACGGGGGGTGTATTCAATTAACGCGAAATCTTCATATAAGTAATGAATCTCTAACAAAATCACATGAAGTCCTCAAATAGGGACGCTGCACTAATGGTCTCACGAACAACGTCGTAAGATGAACCCACGACAGAAGAAGAAAATCAGCGCTTGATCGCGATTTTATTTGGGGGTGTAAGTGAGGACACACGAGTAGTAAATCTACAGAGAGGAAGCTTCCACAAGCGGCCCGCTGTAGGTATACTCACACAAACACACTCACCAACGGTTCACGGACGCCCGCTCGTTCCACTAACCGGTACAGTTGGTGACAAACATGCGCATATGTGTGAGTGTACCTACAGCGGGCCGCTTGTAGAAGCTTCCCCTCTGTAGGTACTCTGTGGCGAGGATGTCTTCTAGGGAAGCAGCACGTTAACTAGAATGGAGTTTTACGATACCTATACATATAACGGGTGTATGGGACCGCTATCAAAAACGAGGATAGGTAATAGTAGTGATGATTACAGCCAAGATGCCACAATAAAGCGAAAAAAAAAAATTACTACATGTATTTTTAAAAGTTGGCAATGTAATGCAATCAGATAACCTAAAGCCGCCCGCCGTTGGCGGGGGCAAATAAACTTACTACTAATTTATGACTACAAGTATAAGACAAATAGTTATTGGTGTTGGATTTTGTTTAGGTAATATAATAATAACGCTAAGTTTTCGATAGCAGTCCCCTTATACCCTTGATCTAACTAGCTAACTAGCCGCGTCCGAAATCTTCCAACAAATCAGACTTACGCTATCCTAGACTATTATTATGTAACTTTAATCCTAATCACAAACGCACAACCCAAGGTTGAATGTTTCAACTGCTTATTATAATTACTTTATAGCACTCGTGAACTAATACCGAATTTAAAGTTGAAACGTTATCTTACACATAAAAATAAATAATCCCCTGACATAAATTCAAATAATAGTTAACAAATTCAGTCTCATTGGTTAAAACAAATCAAATTATTTAGATCTGCATCTTTCCTCAAAAACATACAATCTAATCTCTAAAATATATTTTATAATGTCAGAATTTAAAAATTAATTTTAAATACAAATTGTTCATATTTTAACTAAAAAGTAAATGCATAATAACTAAAATGCAATTTTAAAATATAAATTAATTAGGTAAGTAGATAATATTACTATTTTTTATCATTAATATTAAATTTTACTATTTTTATTACATTAAAATGGAAAATATAATTCAGTAACCGTAATATCTTACACAGGGTAAGGCCGTTTGGTCCGTACATAAAACACTACTTGTGATAACAATTAATGGCAAACTATGGAAATATATTTTTACAGTATCATAATGTGGCTAATTCTATTGTACACAATCTCTAATGCCTGTTCTACACAATGGGCCATCGCTGGGCTGTCAAATGGTCGGTGAGACGGACATGCGATGGTTGCAACGCATCCACACAATGGCTACGTTCAGTGTTCATTGGTAGTTGTGACAAGATGGACGTGGAAGCTATCGCCGCTGCGTCAATATATCTATTTAAGGTGGTACGTTTTCCATACTAATTTATTATTACCATTTAAGAACGAATGGATTATATATTTACACTGAAATTACATCGCACAGCCTTAATTTAATGTTTAATTTGCGGAAAATTTTATTTACATAAAGAAAACATTACATAAACAGCTAAAGGTGAAGTAAAGCCATCTCGGTCAGCTAGGCAAAACAGCGTTTAATAGATGGCTATTATAATAATTAAGCTGTCTATGTAATGTTTTCTTTATGTAAATATAATTTCGCGCAAATTAAAAATTATATTAAAGCTTTGCGATGTAATTTCAGTGTAAATATATAATCCATTCGCTCTTGAATGGTAACATGAAGTTGGTATGGAAAACGTAACACCTTAACACGCGCTATTTTCTTCATAAATTAAACGAGAAATTTATGTTTGAGACTCCATATTATGCTTTCAATATGAAAAAATTCAATAAACGTTATAGTTTCGTTATTTGACCGAGTGCTTAGTCTAAGATCGGAGCACTCGAAAACGAACTCGAAAACTATTGATCGAATCACAAGTGAATTCAGAGCAAAATGAACTCAAATACTCGTATTTTAAAGTCGGAATTCCATAGTTCGAATATGTATTTTACAACATTTCTGCTTGGGGCGCTCGTTGTGTTCGAATGCTGAATGTATTGGCGAACTCAAACCTTAATACAAGCCATTTTAGGTCTATTTTACTCTGAAATCGATCAATAGTTTTCGAGTTCGTTTTCGAGTGCTCCGATCTTAGACTAAGCACTGTGCGTCAGTACTCAATCACGTTCGAACATACACTGAGTATTGATGTGCAGCTGAAAACCGTTAACCGACACCGACGCCATCCCAAGACCATCGCACGCGCCGTGAGCCAGCATACGCACTACGCCCTCTACACAATGGCCCATCATACTGGCCCATCGCGATGGTCCATTTTGTAGAGCAGAGGTAAAGTAAACTATATTGTCAGGTTTAAAAATAGTGCTATCTTTTTTCGTAAGGAGCATTGTAAAAGAGATAGGAATAAATTTAGACCTGTCATTTTAGTTTAGTTTAGAGATTGTATCAAACAGAATTAGCTCCAAATTGTTTCTATAAATTCGAACTTGTGTATCCAATTCAAAATTATAAGAATCCTGTATATTATTATAATTTAGTTTCTGAAGTGGACTAATAATAAAGTGTTCAAATTTTCCTGAGGGTCAGGTGTAGTTACTTCTTAACGTAGCCATTTTAACTTAGCTCAGTCGTAAAACAGAGCAAAAGCGAGACAGATTTATCTTACGTTTTAACTCTGTTCTAAGTCTGAGAAAAATCAAAGTACGCCCTGATCCCAAGCCTAAAGGTCTATTCACACATGTCAGTGAATTCACAGTTCCGGCACCGTATCCTCATTCCATATCAGTATTGCAATAATACAAGCGTCTTTAATTCACACACGTCAGTGATTTCTCAATGCTTTTACGGATCTCCAGACGGTTTTCAATGCAGAGGCATCCGTGAGCCGATAAGAAATATCATAATCGCCGAATTACGTCCGTACTTGCCAGCGGCGGTACTGACATTGAAGCAATATGATGTCACTGACACTGACAAGTGTTGATGCTTTATGTGCGTTTTAAGCAACTAAATATCATTCGCTGTGAAAAAACTTGCACGCCTGAGAATTCTCCATAATCTTATAGAACACGCCATAGTCTACCAATCTGCACTCGGCCAGCGTAGTGGACCTACCCTAAAACCTTCTCATTCTGAAAGGAGACCTGTGCCTTGTTGCCGGTAATGGATTCATCTGGATGATGATGATGATGATGAATAATTATCACGGTGGGCGGTACTGTAACTTCACCGATATGTGTGACCAGACCCTAAGCGTCCACTGTGTCATTTCACTGGTATGTGTGAACGGACCCTAAGCGCCCACGGTGTCTGTGTCGGGAGCACAGGTGGCACCCAGACAGAGAGCCGGCGGTCAGTTGTTGAGGAAGGACACACAGTGCGCGAGCGTGTTCACGTTCTCCACCAACCTGTTGTAGAGCTCGCGGCGCACGCTCGCCGTGAACTTGCTCACGAGGCACAGCGTGACGGTGGCCGCGAATATCGCGTTGTACAGCAGCACCAGCTTGAAGTTGCCGAGCCACTCGATGCGCCCGAACTCGCCGAGCAGATCGAAGTTTGTTATACCTGCAACAATAGTTTAAATAAATAAATAAATGGTTATACTATGTAGTGTGTGTCATTATACCCGACGGCAAAATGACGGTAGTCGGTGTATTTATTAAATAAATACATATCTGTTTTACGTACGCTTATTGGAATAGCATTGGCTATAATATAATGCATCATCTATGTGACCTGATCCGCCCGATAAAAGACGCCCTAAGCACATCCTTTATGGCCCCGGATATTAGGTATCGACAGACAATGTAACCCTCAAAACACAACTCTACAACAACAAACGCTATAAGGCCCCCACGCATCAAGTCCCAATGCCATCCTAAGCCGAGGTCCGAACCTCACAGGAGGCACCTATAGGAAAACGTTACGTATATTGGTGAACTAGGGAGAATCATAACATACTACGCGTTCACATTATATTGACGCTCGCTCCCCACCTCGCCAACCTGCAATTCGCTTTGTTCTCTGCCCTATCATACTAGTGCCCTATTGATACCCAAACTATGTCGTTGTGACTTAACGTGTGACGCGACTTGTGACCTAACTTCCGACCTGCCTAAAAGACTGAATACGGTTGGGTATGCACAAGAACACCGAACACCCCCTCACCTAATATCTTAACGAGCAGCGGTTGCGCAGTGGAGTGCGCCAGCAGCACCGCGCACAGCGCTATGATCCTCGGCAGCGGAGTGCGCCGCGCGCGGGGCAGCACGCGCAGCGCGCGCATGGGCGTGGCCAGCCCCGTGAGCGAGGCGGCGTGCAGGTACAAGATGAGGAATGTCTCCAGGGTCGCGCCCGCCCAACCCAGCTTCGATAGCGACGCGATGCCCAGTGTGAATTGCTGGAAACATTACGTAAACATTGTGGCTAAATTCTGTTGTAAACAATCTCTAACTAAACTAAAATGACAGGTCTAAATCGATTCCAATTCGAAAAAAATCGAGAAGTGACCTTCGCGGCTTAAACTAGAATATTAAGTTAGTTTCGTATAGGCATAACAGATGGCGCCACTAGTTGCTTCCCCCCACGTTCTTTCCTTCGAATTCTCATTAGTATGCAGTTGAATACAGGAATAGAATAGAATAGAATAGAAAAGTTTGTTATTCAAATAAACTTTTACAAGTACTTTTGAATAGTCAACTGAATCTACCACTGGTTCGGAATGCCATTCCAACCGAGAAGAACCAGCAAGAAACTCGGCGGTTGCTCTTTTCCAAATTTACAATATCAATATAACAATTTTATGTTAAGTACATGATTGAATTGCCGTCTCGCGCATTGCTGGAACGAGTCAAATCCACGCCTTTTTATCATTTATATAATCTTCAATTTTTTTCAGATAAATTTTTCAGGTTTTCAGGTTTATCCGCACACTAAATTAGTAGTCGGATTTTAGTTTACGAACATTATCTCTTGTTATTGTTATAACTTGAACTCACCCTCGTGCTCAACGGCAGAGCTTTGATTCCTATGAGCAGTTCCAGGGTGTTCTGGAGCACCATCAGCACGGTAATGGTGGTGAGCGCCAGCAGCAGCAGCATCGCTAGCGGGTACACGACGTTCCGCTGCAGGGATGAGGTCTTGCGTTGGTTTTCCACCTCCTGGGGATCGAGAGATTACTTGCTCAGGCTTGATATTAAAGCAAAAAGAGACGAATAGAGCCTAATCTTTTGACTGGCCCGTTGGCGTGGTTGGCAGTGACCCTGCCTTCCGCTCCGGGGTCGCGGGTTCGATTCCCGCCCCGAGTCTGGGTGTATTTATAATATGTATGTATGTATACCTTTATTAAAATATATATGTATTTATATGTAAATATGTCTATCAGTCGGCTGTTACCTATAACACAGGCATTAAGTTGCCTACTTTAGGAACAGACGACCGTGTGTGTTTGTGTGAGTATTTATTATTATTATTATAATCTGTACAGAACTCCTCAACAGATAGCAGAAAATAACTCACGGCTTAACGATCCTTTATACATGCATACATACTTACCACATATTGTAGGATACACCAATCTTTTGAAAACGCTCATTAAAACTAGGAGAGCTCCGTTCCTAAACCTCAGCAATGGCGTCTCTTTCTTCTCAATCACCGAAGGAGCTTCTTTCGGTGATTGAGAAGGTCCTTTAAAACGGACACCTTGGGATTAAACCTGGCAAGTTTGTCCCCTGTTGAAAATTAATCTTCGCGGATATGTCCCCTGTAACTGACCTTTCTCATAGCCACAATCTTCTGCAGTCGCTCATTAAGACCAGCTTGCAGAGCACCGTTCCTTCGCCTCAACAATGGCGTCTCCTTCCCCTCGATCACCGAAGTGCTTCGGGTGTCCTTTGTAATGGACACATTGGGATTGATCTGCGCGGATATGTCGCCTCGGTCCGGATACATCGGCTCCGGAGATATGTAGCCGACACCTGGCAACAAACAAAAATCCTCTTATAGTTGAGCCATTCCAAACATGCAAGTTGAGTCAAAAATCTTTTTTATCGGACCTCTCACTCGCACTTACAGGCCTTGTGGAACTGGGACCTGACACTCTGGTGTTGTGTGTAACAATAAAAAAGGATTAGTCGATAGACTATAACAGATTATAAAGAGTTTGAGAGAGACCTCACAAGTCACGTTTGAACGTTTGTAATGTGCTCGAAAAAAATGCTCAACTATATAGTAATTATGAACATCAGATGGATATGGAATCCGAAATGGATGGTCTTTTTTTGACAAGGGTCATTTTAATGAGCAGTATGATTAGTACGAGCTTACAATATTTCGATACGATTGATATATTTTTCGTAACGAAACATTGGAATAACGTCAGAGTAAAATTGATTTTGTCTTGTTTTAAGGTTGAAATTCATCCATTTAAACATCACTTCACAAACCATAGGAACGTAAAAAAATCGTTTATTTTTTAATGCTACATCGAACAGCATTAAAAAGAAAATTCGAATGTTTTACTGTACCGCAGGTACTAAGCGAGACAGCCTCCATAATTATACGGGTTTGGATAATCGAATTCTATCAACATTGTCGAAATCGATCGGTAATACACGTGCTTGTCACGCTTCCTATACATTGACGTAAACAAAGGTCAAGGCCTGACGACTAGAACCTGTGACTAGAACATTACCGGGCAATAAACTCGAATAACATGTCTCTTTGTATATATTCGTATGGAAAACCAACAATATGTTAGTACTTAGTCCCCTTTGTTGAAATAACCTTACAAACTTAACTTAACTTATAACTTATATTAAGCAGTGCCCTATGCACATTAGAGAGGTAATAAAATGCTTCGTAAATAAGGATATGTAGGAAAGATTTCCTTTATTTATTTACAGTCATACATTTATGTTTATAATAATGTTATCCTATGAAAAACTCTTTGAAATAGAAATCTGTAGTAAAATATGTTATCGACACCCACGAAAACCATCATAGGTAGGTACTTGAAATATGTGGTAAGTATGTTACGAGCTGAAATAGCAGTTTCAGGCCAAACAGTTTCTACTTTGAAACTGCTCAAATGCATAAAATCTGCTCGTCGGTCTCTCTACTGAACGCACGGTCCGGTATCGCGTTTCTGAATGCTCAAACCAACGAAATATGAGTCGGCGCAAATAGCCTCATGGTTCGACGTACCCAGAATGAGGCAGTGGCTCCACTAGAGCCTCACTCCCTCACTTTCACTAAGGCTGCAATCTGTACAGCGTACTCTGACTCAGATTCAAGGCAGAGTAAAAACGAGACAGATTTATGCCAAAGACTATTAGACATTTATGTTATGTCCCGTTTTAACTCTGTCTTGTGTCTAAGTAGTCAGAGTACGCTCTAATAGATCTCAGCCTTAAGGAGCCGAGGCTGCCCATCGTTAATAACTTTTGGATAAATCGGCGTTTATGGACATTTTATTTTTATTTATTTATTTATTCAACAGTGATGCTTCATTTATTACCGTCACGTTATCTATGCTTAGCGAGTATGTATGTCTTTTATCTTTAGTGATTATTTTTAACGATTGTATCGACAAGTATAAATTAAAAATTTTAAAAACCACCGACATTCGCCATTTTGTAGTGGCCGCCATCTTGAATTTGCATAGTGCTATTCTACTAGTGAAGCCCTTTCATTTGATACCCATATTGAGGGAGTTGTGGAAAAATATGTAATCCGCCATCTTGTAGCAGCGGCCATCTTGGACCGATTTTCATCAAATATAGCTAACAACACTCTCGACAAATTCACCTTTCAAATAAAAAAAAACCGCATTCAAATCGGTTCACCCGTTTGAGCGCTACGGAGGAACAGACAGACACACACACACACACACACAGAGAGAGACACGTCAGACTTATAACACCCCGTCGTTTTTGTGTCGGGGGTTAAAAAACCAGAATTAACCACTTAGCGTGCCTTAAACAGACAAAAGCTTTCACCGATAGGTAAGTACCTAGATAGGAGTGTTATTTGTGAACATTATTGCGGTGAAAGATAACAGGTGACAATGACGGCCTCACTTTGTCACTCAACAAATTGTTCAACATGCTTCTCGAGTTCTAACCAACAATTTAAGTAGGTAAGTTGGTAGTTACTTGGAGAAGTGTGAAAGTTTGGCGCTATTGTAAAACTGTAAGAAAATGTATACATACTGAAAACGATTAAAAAAAATAGTTGGTACAAATAATCTAACTAGGTCGAGTACCTGTTTTAAATATGTAAATTTCAAAAATTACAGAACACGATAAAGCGCATGAAAGTGATAAAGTACATATTTATTGACTTATGAAAAATGTCTGAATGAGAAAGAATCTACCTCCAATTGGGTTCTATTAAGCACTATCTCCTATTAGGCTGTAATTTTATGTGTATATGACTTAGTACGTAATATGGATAGGAATCTAAAATGTGAATCTAAAAGCACTTAGTAATCCAAGGTTAGATATATCATACAATAAAAATGTTTACAACATATCGGCCCACCCAATAAAATCTGTGGAGCACATCCATCACTATGAATTGGCCGTCCGCCAAACGTTAAACTAACTGATAGACAACACTGAACATCCACTGTTTGTTACACGTATACATATTCTCCATGAATAAAACATGTACTCAGTAACGCAAAACTCTTGAAAAGACAAGACGAGAGAAGCTGCAGAAACATACTGAAGACATCAACGGCATTTCATATCGAAATCAAAGAAAATTAAACAGGACGAAATCAAATTCAGTATGAAATACACGCCGCGGGCGAGCTTATCAATTCAGCTGTTGTACTGTATACAGCACAAGTATAAATTAAAAATTTAAAAAACCCCCGAATTCGCCATTTTGTGGCGGCGGCCATCTTGAATTTGCAATAGTGCTATTCTACTAGTCAAGCCCTTTCATTTGATACCCATATTAAGGAGTTGTGAAAAAATATGTAATCCGCCATTTTGTAGCGGCGGCCGTCTTGGACCGATTTACATCAAACATAGCTAACAACACTCTCGACTAATTCTCCTTTCAAACAAAAAAAAACCGCATTCAAATCGGTCCACCCGTTTGTGCGCCACAGGGGAACAGACAGACACTCACACACACACACACACAGACACGTCAAACTTATAACACCCCGTCGTTTTTGCGTCGGGGGTTAATAACCCGAATGTCTCCTAAAAATATACTATAGATAGATACGGTCTACGGATACCATATAATACGGATTCTCTGCTTATTTTGGGGATAATTTCAATCAAAAGACAATAATTTAATAGTTATACGTTCTAATTTAAATATAGTTACATGTACGTTAACGCACACATTTACAATACAATAATAGGTATTATAATATTATACTGATGAGTGAGCAAATTTTTTATGCAAACTTGACTCTTGAGACGCTCATTATAATATAGCCACATATAGCTCTCGAGTGTAACCAGTTTCGTAAGACAGGTTTCGCACCTCGTGTATCGGAGTTAGCGATAACGTTATGACGACGTGACACAGTGCATTTGTGCCGCTGCGTTGATAGACGATAGTGCAAATGTTTGATAATAAAACATTATGACAATACATGCAAATACATGACGAACAAATATCGAACGATTTTGCAGCAGAATATATTTACCATAAAAAAAATTTAAGTAGAATATGATTTTTGGTGAAGTCCATTGAAGCTGCTACGCTAAAAATACATTGTTTCTTCTAAAGACACGTCAATGTTCGCTTTCAGTTTATCAATCTGAATTTACTGCATTGAAAAAAAAATGTGTATTTTTTTCGTTCAGAATTGCCTATGGTTTATTTTTCAATAAAACTACTTACCTAAAAATCGATACGAAATTATCGTGCTCGTAAGTATTATAAAATCGGGCAGAATTTAACGTAAATATGTATATAAATTGAAATAAAATATTATTCTTGAAACTCAAAGAAGCCATATAGAGTTCTTATATATAGTATACTTAAATCCCACGCTGTGTGGGGGTCGGCACAACAACTGCAACGCACCATTCACCCCTTTTACACGCATTCCTCTTTCACACACTCCATCCATCTTTTCTTTGGTCTTTCTCTATTTATTTTTTCTCCACATGTAGATATATCTAACATTTTTCCTGTAATATGGTTAGTTATGTGTCAATCAAAAGCCAAAAACCAAGAAAAAAAGATAGCCATACATATTTTGGATAGCCTCAGCAGATAACGGAGAGCTCTCACCTGTCGCCAGCGATGTTTTGATGCGCCTCCTGAGGGTCTCCTCCTCAAACGAGTACACATAATACTCCTCATTCAGATCCCTTAGAAACTGCGGCTTGACCAGCACGCCGCCCACCACGCCGAACAGTCTCACGAACCCGAGCGGCGTGAACACTGCAGAAAAAGAAAAAATCACACTAATATTATAAAGGCGAAAGTTTGCGTGTTCGTATGTTTGTTACTCATTAACGCCGCAACTACTGAACCGATTTGGCTGGAGATAGATTATGCCCTGACTTAACACAATTACTTTGATCCTGGAAAAATCCACAATTCCCACGGGATTTTGAAAAAACCGAAATCTATAGCTACAGCTATAGTTAGATTACTATAGCAAATTTCCTTGAAAGTATAGGTATAGAGGTTGGAAAAGGGAGTGGGAACGTCGATTCCGTCGGGATTTGTGAAAAACAGAAATTCACGCGAGCGAAGCCGTGGGCAGAAGCTAGTATTAAATAAATAAATAATATGTATGTACATAGTAATAAGTAAGCACTGGCGTGGCGTGCCGTGCGTCGCAGTCGTGACAAAAATCGGTGATTAGGTACGATTTAGATAGCGAACCCACTATTGGGGAATTTCATTTAATTTTTATTTGTACCTATTGTGATATTTAAATGGGATTTATTGCCTGAAACAAATGGCCGATAAAAAGTTGCCTTTGTGCTTCTCCGGGACGCAGATTATCACTTAGGGGCCATCCATAACTTACGTCACACTTTCATGATTTTTCGACCGTTTATATTTTTTTACGTATAGGAACCTTAAAAGTTCCTGTGATAAAAAATTGATCAGATCACCGCCTATATGTACTCCTCTTTATAATCCTCTACGGTCTACCTGCCTGTGAAAGTCCCGTCAAAATCGGTTTCGGAAACACAATATTTTAAAAACATGTGTTTGGTATTGTTAAAATAGTCATGAGCTTTACATAAGGCAATTATTGCAAAATTTTTACATAGTATGTCTGTAACATATCTTCAGATTTATTTGTATAGATTTACATCATGCTCTGGATTTGTTTTATTCTTTTATTCTGAATCTATACCTGACTAGGATAGGTACAGTTTTTAACTAAAGTAACTAGGTGTGGCTAAATTCTAGATATAAGCCATCAGTGATGATAAAAACAAGTCAAACGTCAAACGTGTCTCTGTGTGTGTGTGTGTGTGTGTGTGTGTGTGTGTGTGTGTGTGTGTGTGTGTGTGTGTGTGTGTGTGCGCGTGAGTGCGTGCGTGCGTGCGTGCGTGCGTGCGCGCGTGCGTGCGTGCGTGCGTGCGTGCGTCTGTCTGTCTGTCTGTCTGTCTGTCTGTCTGTCTGTCTGCCTGTTCCCCTGTGACGCTCAAACGGGTGGACCGATTTGAATGCGGTTTTTTTTGTTTGAAAGGTGAATTAGTCGAGAGTGTTGTCACAAGTCCTGGGTATCAAATGAAAGGGCTTGACTAGTAGAATAGCACTATTGCAAATCCAAGATGGCCGCCGTCACAAAATGGCGAATGTCGGGGGTTTTTTTAATTTTTAATTTATACTTGTTGTTTAATATTTTAGTCATGATAAATTTATTAATAGTTTCTGCGTCTAAGTTATTTGAGCCACTACTAATTACTATCAAGATTGTGGTCAAGGTCGCACAATACGCTTGAAGAATAATAATATTTATGTACATTTTATTTTCCCGGTCCCCATTATTAATTACTTAAAACACACACATCTGTATAACATTTTTGCTGTAGATCGGTATATATATGCTGTATGTTATTTTTTACTAATTTTACTAATAAAGTCTAAAGTAGTAGTCTAAGCTCTGCAGTAAAAAATAAACTATAGTCTGATTTTTAATTCGGTGGAATTCTGACAGTTGTCATTTTGAAATGACAATGAGTTATTTGTATGAAAAACAGGTTTACCAACTGAAGTTCGATTTTACTCCAAACTAAAGTACCTGAAGTATCTGTCAGGCATTGTAAGTTTTGAATTTATTATCTTTTTTGTGGGAACTGTTTTATCTCTGGTAACATTAAGAAACGTCAGAATTCCACGGAATTAAAAATCAGAGTATACAATCTAGTTAATGACGCCAAAAAACGATTACGTGTATTAAGGGACCGTTCAGATAGACCGGCGCGGAGCGCATCAGAAAGCATTTCTTTTTTCACACAGACCGGCCGTTCAAAGGACATGACCAGTGGCACTATGGGCACTTGCCTAGGTGTCAAAAATCAATGTGCAGCAAAGATTGTTTTATTTTTGGAATTCTTATATTCTCTAGTTTTCAGATAAAAAACCTTCAGGGATCTAAAGGCTCAGAAAACTGAGAAAAATAAAGAAAAGTTTTACGAAGAACTCTGCCTTTCGATGCTAGATGGCGCTAAACATTGTGGAATATCAAATATAAATGTAAAAAAAATGGTTTTCTACTATTCAACGTCATCTATATAGGTGGAACTTTGCTATAAAAAGTAAAGCTTTCTATTATTTGTTCAGAATAATTTAAATTATTGAGATTTGCTTGAAACGCCTAGCGCCATCTAGTATCGAGGGGCAGAGTTATTTCATAAAACTTTAAAACGAAATAACTCTGCTTTTCGATACTAGATGGGGCTAGGCGTTTCAAGCAAATCCGAATAATTTAAATTATTCTAAACAAATAATAAATAGCTTTACTTTTTATAGCAAAGTTCCACCTATATAGATGACGTTGAATAGTAGAAAATCATTTTTTTTACATTTTAGACTTGATTAGACATTGCCTAGCGCCATCTAGTATCGAATAGCAGAGTTATTTCGTAAAACTTTCATGAATGATTATTATTTGTATAAATGGTGTAGTGTTGCCAGATGGTATGTCGTGAATCCTACGAACGAGACCCTGAAAAAGTTCGAAAGCTAGATAAAGTACGAAGCTGTAGTGCCACTGACTTTCGTAACAAAAAGTCAATATTCTCGGAACGAAAGAGAACGTCAGGAGTCAGAGGTCGTCATTCATTAAGGGACTTCCAGGTACAAAATCCAATACTAAGTTTTTATTCTGTTAATAATAATGGTTTGTTGTTGCTCGCTATTTTTATTTTTAAAAAAAGACTCATAATATTTGACACCTTTCTAAAGTTACTCATATAGCTACTGTAGCAACCGAGCTAGTGATTCATACCAATCTCTTTTTGTCCCCAGCAATATTTATTTTTATAAAAATCTGGTAGCAATGGAAACGTCAAAGAATGTATAAATAAAAGTTAAATTGAAAATAAGACCGAAGGTCACCTAAAAAGTACCAATTTCGTACATTTCATACCTTTCTGGCAATTCTGATGGAGTAGTAAATAAAAGGAAAAAGCGGAATCAATAAACATACTGTTTTTTTAGATATTTTAAACCATGGCCTTTTTCGAAATAATAAATCCATATTAAATTAAGCTTTAATTTTTGAATCTTACTGTAAAAGCAGAAATCCTGCACATTTTTCCTAATCGGTAGGCAGGCACTGGTCATGTCCTTTGCTCTGCTCTCCGCGCCGGTCTGTGTGAACGGACACGCGGATGCGTTCGGAGCCGAGCGTACGCTCTTGGGCCGGACGGCAGAGCAATTCGGTCTACGGTCGGCTGTGCGAGCATGAAAGAGCACACGAACGGAGCCGGTCGGATGCTCGAGCGCGAAAGAGCACGAGCATAGAGCAGCCGACCGGCTCGACGAGCAGCCGAGCGGCTGCTCTTAATATTTCACACCGAGCGTATTGGGAGCATCCTCGAGCATCCTCTTATCATAAAAGAGATAAAATGTAAATATAAAGCTTATTTCAATGTCTTAAGATTCTATTTTAAATGCGATTATTTGCTCTGCTCTCCACGCCGGTCTATCTGAAAGGTCCCTAAACCGTCCTTTTAAATAATTAAATACATAGTGGTATCTCATAAGTTGATTTCATTATATTTCGATGACATTTACATCTGTGCAAATATTGTCCTATACTCTGAGCAAGTACCTACGAGTAGATTTGTATGTATGTACATAAGTAATGTACATCGTGCACATAGACGCGTGCACATGAACACCTGTTTCTATTACGTTTTATGGAAAGCTATTAATTGATTTATCACTAAACTATCGCGTAGCACTCACGATACGATAGTAATATTAAATAAATATTACAGCAATATTATCATACTAATATTATAAATGCGAAAGTTTGTGTGTGTGTGTGTATGCTTGTTACTTTTAACGCCGCAACTACTGAACCGATTTAGCTGAAATTTAGAACGGAGATAGATTATGCCCTGACTGAACACACAGCTAACTACTTTTTATCCTGTAAAAATCCACGATTCCCTCGGGATTTGTGAAAAATCGAAATCGCGGGCGAAGCCGCGGGTATAAGTAATAAGTTTTATTTACAAATTTCTTTATGTGCATAGTGTATTCGCCTTGTAATAGTCATCCATTTTCTCACTGTTAGACAAATTTAAACCCGAGGCAGATCATCGTGATTTAAATACCTATATTGAAATTAATAGTGTTTACTAAACAATAGCTAGAATAATGCAGCAGACTATTATGATGGGGAAAATTGCAGGAAAAAGAGGTGTTGGAAGACGAAAGAAGTCATGGCTAAGAAACATAAAGGAATGGACTGGCATCAAGACAGTCGAACAACTATTCCGCCTAGCCATGGACAAGGAAAGGTTCAAAAGACTGACTGCTGACCTTCAGTAATGGAGAGGCACAACAAGAAGAAGAAGAAGAAGCTAGAATAATACTATAATTATATACTAAACAATAGCATCTAGAAAAGTTTATCGTCCAGGCATATCGTTTGCACTTGAAATGCAAGTCGATTGCGATACATTTATGTCAACTGAAGGGTGGAGCCTGGAGGCTGAAGCGGCAGGAGCTCGGTCAGCAGTCCAAATTCAGTTCGTCCTTCTATCTAGATCTAGGATCTTTAAGCTTTTTGTAAAATTGATCGGTCCAAAAATATATAATGGATCTTTATAAACTGGCCTAGATTATCCTATCGACTTTCATCGACTGAACAAAAAAGATGACAATCTTTAGTTGCTTCTAAAAATACATTGTGAGAATGTTTCGCACAAACGTCGAGGTCTAGAATTTTTATTTCGAGATCTTACAAACAATGAACACGTCTAGAAACATAAATCACATTAACATTCATGTAGCTTTTGCTTTTCGACGTTGCGTTGTTTTGAAATACAAAATATAAATTGTTTTTTGATCAAAGATTTTTTTGAACATAAGTTAAAAAACTGATAAAATCTTTTATGCAAACTAAAGTGTTGCAGTTCGAGACTTACAATTCGGTAATGTTTAATCTAATAAATAATTAGTTTACGGCCTATTTCACCACCTTCTGATAAGTGCCGGATAGCCTAAACGTAAGTTTTGTCACTTTCTTACTTTATTTCAAGTGACAAAACAAAAGTTGTAGATAGCTATCCGATACTTATCCGCAGGTGGTGTAACAGGCCCTTAAGCAAATTATATTAACTCCGCATTAAAAAAATTATAACCACGCTATAGACTTAAAAAAGTTATATTGTAGAATATCACTCCGAACCACTACCAACAGTATCAGACACTTTCCATGGGCCAGAACTTTTATCAGACGCTTTAAAGCTCCACAAAAATTAAATGAACTTACTTATTTTTAGATGTCTGATTTGTAACCCCCGACGCTAAAACGAGGGTGTTATAAGTTTGACGTGTCTGTGTGTTTGTGTGTGTCTGTTCCCCTGTAGCGCTTAAACGGGTGAACCGATTTGAATGCGGTTTTTTTTTGTTTGATAGGTAAATTAGTCGAGAGTGTTCTTAGCTATGTTTGATGAAAATCGATCCAACATGGCCGCCGCTACAATATGGCGGATTACATATTTTTTCACAAATCCCTCAATCAAATGAAAATTGTAATGACCAAACATCCTCTAATCACAAAAATTATTCAACCGTGAGTATGAGCGCGAGAGCAGTTACCTTTCACACTTGATATCTCCATAAGTACCCCAGTTACGAACTCCACAATTACGCAGTTATTCAAAGCAAATGAGACACTACTGAGAGCCTAAGGTTTCATCTTTCCGAAAATAAGTTATGTCAGATCGCACTGGGATCTTGGTCTATTAGAATAAGGCCTAGGCCGCACTGCGAAATTTATTCGCGCGAATTTTTTCGCAAAATTCTGTGACATATGGGAATGTATGAAGCTGCACGCACATGCGATTTAAAATTCGCGAGAAAAATATATGAAAATGCGGAATATAAACCGCGCGAATAAAATTCGCGCGAATAATTTTCGCAGTGCGGCCTCGCTCTAAGAATTAAAAATACTTTCTATTTATAAACACTTGTCAGCAGAGTCAATTGACAACGGTAACTATGTAAACAATTATGTCAATACCGCGCGTCCCACGCTTAGATACCAGCCTCGTTTCAATAAACAATTTGTATAAAGACATTAAACATATCACAATGAGCGTAAACAAACGATTATCGAACCCTGCTTTGAGGAATAACCAGCAATATGAATTAAACGAAGAATGGAACAATTTCATGAAGAAGATAGGGGAGGTGTCCAGTTTAGTGAAGGATATGGCGAGCGGCGACAAGGAAAAGGCTGATGCGGCTAAAGCGATCGCTGATGAGTATCTCAAGGGCAAGGTTATACTGGACGAGGGGGTACAGATGAGGGTGAAGGATGATCGAACCGTGATCAATACGAAAGCTTTTCAATCACTCGAAAAGAAAGTAAGTTATAAAATGTCCTAATTATGATGGAAAGTCAAAATTATATTATTTTCGCAAAGTAACGCCTGCTTCTATTCAATAGTTATAAAATTAACAGGTGCTGCATTAGCATAGGTGGTTCTATGTATATCTATCTATAATATAATAAGACTGTAACAGATCCAATTCTGTACATTGAAGATATTTTGAAAATTTTTATTGGAGGGCACTATATAATCGATACTGAAGCCAAAACTGCAATTTTTTTCATTTTTGTCTGTCTGTCTGTCTGTATCTTGGCCGCGCATCACGCCGAAACTACTGAACGGATTCGAATGAAACTTGGTACGATTTGAGTTTATACTCCGAGGTAGGACATAGGATACTTTTTATCCCGAAATTCAGCACGGTTCCCTTGGGAGAGAGGGTGAAATTTAAAACGTGTATTTAGCTGTAATTCATTAACGCGTTGTTCGATTTAACTCATTCTTTTTTTGTTAGAAAGGTAGTAATTCATACATTGTCCCGTAAATATTTCAAGGTCATAAGTATTTTAGTTCAGAAATGACAGACATTACAACCTTCAGTATTGGGTTCAAATAACTTGGGACCCGGATCTTTGAACGTACGGCTTATTTTAAACTGGTGTGCGTTTAAATTTATGTTTGTCGGTCTGTCTATTTGTTCCAGCTAATCTCCGAAACGGCTGGATCGATTTTAATGGAACTTTCAATGTTATAAGGAGTAACTTAGGCTACATTTAGTTTAGGTACATAAAAGAATTATGGGATCCGATCCGATCCTATATAAAACCTATAAACACGCGAACGAAGTCGCGGGGATCAGCTAGTTATAAATAAAAATCAATGTTTGTCTGTATGCCCTTTATGCACTCCTAAACCATTCACCCGATTATGATGAAACCTTGGTGAGTTGTTCTGCATATGCATAATATACCCGCGAAGCTTTCTGTCCCTATGAAAATCTATATAAAAGTGAATGCTTGTTTGTTTGTCGTTACGTGGCATTGCAACGCGTGCCGGCAACAGCTATTGTTTTATATAAATGTTAAACTATTGTTTTGGCTTTATCGTTGTCGTCATAGACGTCGACTGATGTACCAATAAGATCTACGTAATTGTTTGTTTAAATCTTTGAACAGAAATACTGACTTTCAATAATAAATAATGTCTTTCCGACCCAATTTTGACCGTGACGGCTGATCCCAACGAAGGCGGAGACTAGCCAACTACGCAGGAGATATTATAGTGCACAATTGTGTATGCAACTACAAGCGTACTATTACGCACACTCATAGTCTGATGGGACGGCAATCCGTCACGATCGAAAGGAAATCAGGCGCAGAACCAACCAGGCTTTAAATGTGAATGACAATAATATGATGTCATCTGGCATACAACAATCGCTTAGGCGTACGTTAGCGTTAGATTTGTTTCGCAAACAGCAAGTACAATTAATAAGCTGCTAGTAGTTGTAAATTGGGTTATCTGTGATATACGAACTACGGTAGGTATTCAGTGCGCGTACGCTTTTAACGAGTGCCTAGTGCCTATTTGCGTAGCAATCATTCTGTAAATTGTCTTCAACTGTAAGATTACATTGTTCTTCTAACGCAGAACATAGTATTAGTAGATAGTCTTAAGAATATTAAATTATATAATTAAATACCAACTAAAATTTTGCTCGCGCCTAGGCGTAAATTATTTAAAATATACGTATGTATTTATAATTAAGGTAAACAAGAGGATAGGGCAAGAAGGGCCCAGATTTGCTCATATACCTACGGTTTATAATCTATATATTATAATACATTAGTAACTGCCTTACTGACTGGCAGACAACATAAAGCCTAACCGGTGGACCTAGAGATTTGAGACCCTAGAAGTGCACTAAAGTGGGATTTTTAGAATTTTCATCCCTAATGGAGTGAATTTAAAAACCTAAATTAGGTTAAGATTATGGTAAATGGCTGTAGATAATGCTATCAAGATTAGGTACGGTAAGTATATTAAGTACTCTGGAGTATTTGATTTGTTTCAAGCTTTTGATTAAAACCACGACATCTTCTTTCACCTAAAAAACATTTTGATAGTGTCAAAGTAATTACTGTATTATTTAATACATCTTTTCATTTTGATTAGGTGCTAACTACTAACGAAATTACTGAAAGAGTCAATTCAGTAGGTACACGTTCTGTGCAAGAAAACAGACTTCAATGTCAAAAATTGACTCAAAAAAAAGGAGAAAATTGGTTACATTTTAATAGATAAGGACTTTATAAATATTCATCATCATCATCATCATCATGATCAACCCATTACCGGCTCACTACAGAGCACGGGTCTCCTCTCAGAGTGAGAAGGGTTTTGGCCATAGTCTACCACGCTGGCCAAGCGGATTGGCAGACTTCACACACCTTTGAGAACGTTATGGAGAACTCTCAGGCATGCAGGTTTCCTCACGATGTTTTCCTTCACCGTTAAAGCAAGTGATATTTAAAGACTTAAAACGCACATAACTCCGAAAAGTTAAGAGGTGCGTGCCCGGGATCGAACCCACAACCTCCGATTATTATAAGTCGGTCGTCCTAACCACTAGGCTATCACAGGTCACACAATCGATTGGCGCATATAAAAAGCATATAAATAGTTAAGACAGATGTGTTGTCAGTGAAAGCGATTTGGCTCAAGCAACGCTATTAAGGCACGCGAGTATGTACTCGGTTTAGAAATAATAAACAAGAAGTTAAGCTAACACTATTGGAAAGCCAAGTTCATAACTTATGCGTGAGGGAAAAATGTAGAAATGTTGATTGACCATACACGTATAAGAGAGTAGAAAAAGCTTCACTGTACTCTTATGATGTGTAACTGCAATAATTTTGCCCATAGAGCGAATGTCACAAAACACACACACATAGATACAATTGACTTTCAATATTCGAACGATACACTTACTTAAGTAGATACATATACACAGATATTTGTAAATAATTTAAAAAAACATAATTTTTGAAACATGCTTTAAATATGTTAGCAGTTAGCACCTCGAAGTAAGTGACGACTAAGGGACCTTTCAGACAGACCGGCGCGGAGAGCGTCGGAGAGCATTTTTTTTTTCACACAGACCGGCCGTTCAAATTTGCTCTGCTCTCCGCGCCGGTCTGTGTGAACGGACACGCGGATGCGCTCGGAGCCGAGCGTACGCTCTTGGGCCGGACGGCAGAGCATATTCGGCCTACGGTCGGCTGTGCGAGCATGAAAGAGCACGCGAACGGAGCCGGTCGGATGCTCGAGCGCGAAAGGGCACGGGCATGGAGCAGCCGACCGGCTCGACGAGTAGCCGACCGGCTGCTCTCATATATTTCACACAGAGCGTATTGGGAGCATGCTCGAGCATCCTCTTATCATAAAAGAGTTAACATGTAAAAATAAAGCCTATTTCAATGTCTTAAGATTCTATTTTAAATGCGATTAAAATTTGCTCTGCTCTCCGCGCCGGTCTGTCTGAAAGGTCCCTAATAAAGCAGCATGACACGGTTATTGCAAAAGATTTAAGAAAACGTTAAAGTGGCAAAGCACTACCAAGGGACTTTATGAGAAACAATTTGTATCCGAGAGCTTCTGGAAAGAAACATCCGCGACCGCAGCATAAAAGAACTCATCGACAGTCAACCATCGATAAACATGAACTAAAAACGCTCGCATGAACGTGTAGGTGCGGCGAACAGAGTATTTTTAGTCGATACTTTTAAAATAATTAATTTATTGCCTCTATACAACGCACCCACAACTACTTTGATCTAAACATATCGCACACACAAATAGAGCCAGATACTCTGTAGAGATGTAAGTTCATGTCAAGTCTCTCTAACCAAAAAGATTGTTAATAATTTATTTTTACATCCTATCGAAATTAATCTATATTTTATAAAAGCGGGGGATCACATTAGCGAGAAGCCGCACGACTAAAGGTAGCACTACTTAATTATGTACGGAAAAACTAAGATGTAGACAGACAATCCTTACATCGTCATATCTATAACAAAAGAATTCACTTCGCGCGACGGGTTAAAATGTTCTGTTTTCTTATTCATTAAAAAAAAACACGAATAAAATCTTGTATATTTATCGATCCTATAAATTTGGTCATTCCAGCGTATATTGCAGAAAGCTTCGGGAGCTCTTGTATAGGACCGGTGTGAAACATTAAGGGCCTGTTTCACCACCTTCTGATGACAAGTGTCGGATAGCGTATACGTAAGTTTCGTCACTTTCTTAGTTTACCATGTCAAGTAACGACAAATTTTGTGAATAAGCTATCCAACACTTACCAGAAGGTGGTGAAACAGGCCCTAACAGCCCCCGCATACTTGGCCACAAGTGGCGACGAGTAGTGGCCGGCCACAAGTCGCGGAAGAGATTTTTCATACATTTTATATTATGGTACCACCGCACACTGAGCGCTCGAGTGGCCGCTTTCGAGCCACAAGAAAATGTATGAAAAATGTGTATAGTGCCCAGTGTGCGGGGGCTGTAAGTCTCAAGTGTGATTCTATGCTAAAGCTAAACAGGACAAGAGTGCAATGCTGAATGTTGCGTAATGCCTCAGCGGTGCACGCGCATTCCTTAGCAATCTACAAGATTTCTATTCACCACATTTTACCATCGGAATGTGGAACTAGAATTGCTTTCAAATGGTTTGTTTAATTTATATTTATAAAGCTGACAAGTGAAAACTTACCTATTAGAAAACTTATCTATTACCAGTGGTAGATTCAATTGACGATTTAAAAGTACATACTTGTAAAAGTTTATTTGAATAAAAAACTTTTCTATTCTATTCTATTCTGCGTAGATAAGGGCCACAAGATACGAGGCCTTTAGCACATCTGCGCCGCAAACAGGCAGTTTCGCTACAACCATAGAGAAACCACGTAAAACTGGATGTTCTAACGAAGATATTTACCTATCCCTTTTGTTCCACTACTAGTTTCGTAGCAGATATGTAAAAGTAACAAAATTGATAATTTCGAAACTTTATGATAACTTATTATATGACCGATAATAATGAAACTTGATATTAAATCCTAACTAATATTACAAATGCGAAAGTGTGTTTGTTTGTTACATCTTCACGCGTATACCGCTGAACCGATTTTGATGAAATTTGTTCAAGATATAGACTAGACTTTGGAGAAGGACATAGGCTACTTTATATCCCGGAAAATTATAGACTTCCCTTGGGATTTCAAAAAAACTAAATACATTCGGATGAAATCGCGGGCATCAACTAGTATTCTTATATCCAGACATGTGCAAATCTAAAAATGTACCTATAAATAAATTATTGTATAATTGCATACATCACAGACAGCATGATGACCGATATATTAATTAATGACGGTTGCCAAAATATATTATTTTATAATGTACAATATCTATCTATCTATCTATAATAATATAAAGTAGCTTGTCCTGACTGACTGACTGACAATCAACGCACAGCCAAAACCACTGAAGCTAGAAACTTGAAATTTTCACAGTAGCTTCCTTTTGTGACGTAGGCGCACACTAAGAAAGGATTATTGCGAATTCCACTCCTAAGGGGGTTAAATAGGGGATAAAAGTTTGTATGAAAGTCCGTCATTTTTCAAGTTATATCCATGAAAATTGGTATTTAGATTTTCGGTTAAAAATAAAGAGTTATGAGCTTAAGGAATTTTGGAAAATCTACCCCCAGGTGGGTTAAATGGGAGATGAAAGTTTGTATGAAAGTCCGTCATTTTTAAAGTTATATCGATGAAAATCGGTGTTTGTATTGTCGATTAAAAATAAAGAATTACGTGTTTCAGGAATTTTGGAAATTCCACCCCCAAGTGAAATTTATAAGAATCCAAGCGGACGAAGTCGCTGGCATCAGCTAGTGTATAATAGATACTAATATATTTTAATAAGTAGAAGGTTTAATATATATAGCTTGAATTAAATGGGAGTAATACCTATCCTCACGTAAAAAACAACCCACCACTTAAGCCTTTTTATGTCCCACATCCTTAACACAGGCCTCCTCTCTCATAAGATTAAGAGTTTAGACCCGCCACGCTGCTTCAATGCGGGTTGGCGGGCTAAAAAAAACAACCATTATAATAATAATCACACTATCACACTAATATAAAAATCGACATCTATAGCTACAGCTATAGGCAGGTTACTATAGCACACTTCCTTGAAAGTAGGTATAAAGGTTGGAAAGGGGATCGGGAACCGGAAATCCACGATTCCCTTGGGATTTGTGAAAAACCAAAATTCACGCGGGCGAAGCCGCGGTCAGAAGCTAGTCATAAAAAATGGTTTTATAAATTTTGTTCTTTAAATTCTAGGGTGAAATCGACAAAGATGCGTGGATGGCGGAAGTGGGCAAAGACGCAGACCGCCGCGCTCTGGATCGCAAGATTCGCAAAGAGAAGGCTGACACACTCAAAACTCAAGCAACCAAAGCGTTTCGCCGGCAGGAATACGACCGGGCCCTGTCCTACTACAATCGCGCCATAGAACAAGTCAAGGACAACGCCATGCTGTACTGTGACCGCGCCTTGACAAACATCAAACTCGGAAATTATGACAAGGTAACATACGAGTAGGTACTATTAACACGTTTGATGTATTAGTACGGGAGCCCAAGAGCTATCTACCCGCCACTTATAGTCTCCTCACTGTCTGAGGGATCACGCTGTCCCGATCCCCTCCTCTTTAGCACGGGAGCCCCGGCAGTTGGCGGGGGCGGCTGACAGACGCCTGGGACGTATACAACGGGTTCCCCAGGCGTCCAGCACAGTCAGCAAGAGGATGTCCCTCTGTCTCTCTGTCCTGCCGTGGTGGTTTTTCGTGCGGTATACCCCCGGGAGGTAACCTTCGGGGGGAGTCCCACGACCCACATTACCCCCGTTCTGCCCAAAGAACGGGGGTAGCCATAAAGCTTTTCCACCACGCAAAAAAAAAGGGGAGCCCAAGAGGGGATTTTTGGATTTACTTGAGCGCGTCAGATTAACATAAGGGTACTAACATAGTACCCTCAAGCCCCTTAAATAGAGCCGCGCGAAAAAAAAACGATGGTCCGAATTACTCTTTGAACGTAACGTACTAGAGTGAGAGCGTTACAAAGCTGCAAAAAAAACTTTATCTTGACGTTCTCGAATGTCGAGAGCGGTTAATTTTTTTTTTCTATTTTGAAGGAAATGGTGCAAAAATAACAAAAAAATATAATCAGCCGATTTCCACAAACCGAAGTAGCGTGCAGCTAGACGCTTTCCCCACCACTGAAAGGGGAAACATTATATAACCTTTTATTCTTCCTATCAACTAATCTACAAAGGTCCCGACGACGCTCGAGTAAATCCACATTTAGCATCATCGGCTCCCCTACCACATACCATCCCATATTAGTTATTGCTAATCATATTATGGAAGATTTATGAAGAATCCACCACCACCACGACAGTCCTTTAACGTCCCACACGTAGACACAGACCTCTTTCTAGGTGAGAGAGATTTAGAATGCAGGTTGATAGGCTTTTAACGACTACTGTCACATGATAGTGATAATAACCGGACCCGACGTCCATACAAACGTATTACGCCTATTATTCTAATATTTGTCGCAATAGGTCTAAAGTTATGCCAGATATCAATTTATATCTCCATTATCTATGCCATAAAATAAAAATATTAGTAAAATTATATTTATTTTGAAAGTTATGACGCTTGAAAAATCACTATTTTTGGGCAAAGGGGCAACTTCGTGCGTAAATAAACTATATAAGAAACTAGAAAATTGAAAAACGACCGAAGTCTTATCATAGGTTACTTCATAATAATTACAAATGTGTTTAGTTCATGTAAAAAATTGCCAAATATTTGCTAAAATAGCCGAAATACCAAACCTAGATTTGCATCTTTTTACTTTGCCGTTTTTCACTAAAAATCATGATATCTTAAGCAAAATTTATTTATTTAATTAATTTATTATTTATTTATCTATATATTTTTAGTACTCTTCTTTACTGAAGACGTCTCGCTCTCTAAATGCAGAAATCACTGTTTTAGACTCCACTCACCAACGATTTGTCGATGCCATGGAGAGGGCTCTTAACGTGCTCTTCGAGGCACGGACTTAAAACACCGCCATCTTCCAATTCCAGGCTGAGAATTTGAAAAAACTGAGAATTTTTTGACAGGACAACTCATTACCTACAATATTAGTCCAACCTGGGAATCGAACCTGGAACCTCGCGATTCGCAGTCGAACATTCTAACCACAAACGAGGAAATCACGTCGCCTAAATATAGAGTTAAATTACATTTAATAATATATTCAAATTTTCGGAAATGCTTAGAAATTACGAAAACCACAAAGATCGTTAACTATTAATAGAATTAGACTAGTGTTGCGCTCGGTGCGCGAGCTGCAAGCAGCTCGCGTGCCTTGTAGTCTCTTCAATATTCGTAATATAAAGAAATGGGAGGCCATACCAAATACCAGAATATTCTGGAGAGTCTCTTGAAAGATAGAAAGAAATGTGATTGGTATCACGTTTCGTATCTTTTCTGAAAGGACACTAATCAGTTCTATGCATGCGTTTAGTGAAAAAAAAGGATCTATACAAAAATGTTCTGGAGAGAGCTACTTGAAACTTGAAAAAGAAATTTTGTATGGACACGAATTTTTTTGTTCCGTAGCTATCTTTTTTTTACTGGCTCACCAAAGGGCCTAAGGTCTTGAACATTTTTAGTTTCAGGACAATGCCTCTATGATTGATAGTTTTTGAGGGCCGTTAGGGTACTCTGGTAATTTTTCCACATTCACTACTTTTTGTGATTTTTGTGAAAAAAAATCTGTAAGTTCTATTTATAAGTGTAGTAGGGGGAAAAAATTTTCATACAAAAATGTCTAAGAGAGCCTCTTGAAAAGAACCCAAAAAATTTTTATGGAGAAAATTTTTTTGTTCGGCGGCCATCTTTTTTTTACCGGTTCACCCAATGGCCCAAGGTCTCTAATAACATTTGTTTGGGACCATGTCTGTATGATTGGTAGTTTTGGAGGACCCATGGGGGTACTCTGGTAAATTTTCCACATTCATGACGTTTCGTATTTTTCCTGAAAGGACATTCATGAGCTCTATGCATGCGCTTAGTGAGGTAAAAAAAGTTCTATATAAAAATGTTCTGGAGAGCCTCTTGAAAATTTAAAAAAAAATTTGTATGGACACGAAATTTTTTTTTGTTTGGTACCTATCTTTTTTTTACTGGCTCACCAAAGGGCCCAAGGTCTTGAATATTTTCAGTTTCAGAACCATGCCTCTATGATTGATAGTTTTTGAGAGCCGTTGGGGTACTCTGGTAAATTTTCCACGTTCATGACGTTTTATAATTTCTTTGAAGGAAAACTCAATAGTTCTACGCATATAAATAGTGATAAGAAAAAAGTTCCGTACAAAAATGTTCAGGAGAGCCTTTTGAAAATTCAAAAAAAAAATTTTGTTGAGCGGCCATCTTTTTTTTGCCGGTTCACCAAATTGCCCAAGGTCTTTAACAACATTTGTTTGGGACCATTCCTGTATAGTTGGTAGTTTTAGAGGACCCATGAGGTACCCTGGTAATTTTTCCACATTCACTACGTTTTGTATTTTTTGTGAAAAAAACCTTTAAGTTTTATGTATACGTGTAGTGGGGGGAAAAAGTTTCATACAAAAATGTCCAGGAGAGCCTCTTGAAAAGAACCCAAAAAATTTGTATGGAGAAAAAATTTTTTTGTTCGGTGGCCATCTTTTTTTTACCAGTTCACCCAATGGCCCAAGGTCCTTAATAACATTTGTTTGGGACCATGCCTGTATGACTGGTAGTTTTAGAGGACCCATGAGGTACCCTGATAAATTTTCCACATTCTTGAAGTTTCATAATTTTCCTGAAGGAAGACCCATAAGTTCTACGTATATAAATAGTAAGAGGAAAAAGTTCTATACAAAAATGTTCAGGAGAGCCTTTTGAAAATTAAAAAAAAAATTTGTATGGACACGAAATTTTTTTTTGTTTGGTACCTATCTTTTTTTTACTGGCTCATCAAAGGGCCCAAGTTCTTGAACATTTTCAGTTTCAGAACCATGCCTCTATGATTGATAGTTTTTGAGAGCCGTTGGGGTACTCTGGTAAATTTTCCACGTTCATGACGTTTCATAATTTTCCTGAAGGAAGACCCATAAGTTCTACGCACATAAATAGTGAGGGGAAAAAAGTTCCATACAAAATTGTTCTGGAGAGCCTCTTGAAAATTAAGAAATTTTTGTATGGAGACGAAATTTTTTTTTGTTTGGTGGCCATATTTTTTTCACCGGTTCACCCAATTGCCCAAGGTGTTGAACATTTTTTGTTTGGGGATAGTACCTCTCCGACTGATAGTTTTCGAGATCCCTTAGGGTACTCTAGTCAGTTTTCCACGTCCAGCTCTCTCTATAATTTTGTAGACCTAAATTTTTTGATTTGATTACCAACTGTAAGATTACATTGTTCTTCTAACGCAGAACATAGTATTAGTAGATAGTCTTAAGAATATTAAATTATATAATTAAATACCAACTAAAATTTTGCTCGCGCCTAGGCGTAAATTATTTAAAATATACGTATGTATTTATAATTAAGGTAAACAAGAGGATAGGGCAAGAAGGGCCCAGATTTGCTCATATACCTACGGTTTATAATCTATATATTATAATACATTAGTAACTGCCTTACTGACTGGCAGACAACATAAAGCCTAACCGGTGGACCTAGAGATTTGAGACCCTAGAAGTGCACTAAAGTGGGATTTTTAGAATTTTCATCCCTAATGGAGTGAATTTAAAAACCTAAATTAGGTTAAGATTATGGTAAATGGCTGTAGATAATGCTATCAAGATTAGGTACGGTAAGTATATTAAGTACTCTGGAGTATTTGATTTGTTTCAAGCTTTTGATTAAAACCACGACATCTTCTTTCACCTAAAAAACATTTTGATAGTGTCAAAGTAATTACTGTATTATTTAATACATCTTTTCATTTTGATTAGGTGCTAACTACTAACGAAATTACTGAAAGAGTCAATTCAGTAGGTACACGTTCTGTGCAAGAAAACAGACTTCAATGTCAAAAATTGACTCAAAAAAAAGGAGAAAATTGGTTACATTTTAATAGATAAGGACTTTATAAATATTCATCATCATCATCATCATCATGATCAACCCATTACCGGCTCACTACAGAGCACGGGTCTCCTCTCAGAGTGAGAAGGGTTTTGGCCATAGTCTACCACGCTGGCCAAGCGGATTGGCAGACTTCACACACCTTTGAGAACGTTATGGAGAACTCTCAGGCATGCAGGTTTCCTCACGATGTTTTCCTTCACCGTTAAAGCAAGTGATATTTAAAGACTTAAAACGCACATAACTCCGAAAAGTTAAGAGGTGCGTGCCCGGGATCGAACCCACAACCTCCGATTATTATAAGTCGGTCGTCCTAACCACTAGGCTATCACAGGTCACACAATCGATTGGCGCATATAAAAAGCATATAAATAGTTAAGACAGATGTGTTGTCAGTGAAAGCGATTTGGCTCAAGCAACGCTATTAAGGCACGCGAGTATGTACTCGGTTTAGAAATAATAAACAAGAAGTTAAGCTAACACTATTGGAAAGCCAAGTTCATAACTTATGCGTGAGGGAAAAATGTAGAAATGTTGATTGACCATACACGTATAAGAGAGTAGAAAAAGCTTCACTGTACTCTTATGATGTGTAACTGCAATAATTTTGCCCATAGAGCGAATGTCACAAAACACACACACATAGATACAATTGACTTTCAATATTCGAACGATACACTTACTTAAGTAGATACATATACACAGATATTTGTAA
This sequence comes from Melanargia galathea, assembly GCA_920104075.1. Lineage (NCBI taxonomy): Eukaryota > Metazoa > Arthropoda > Insecta > Lepidoptera > Nymphalidae > Melanargia > Melanargia galathea. The sequence continues at coordinate 6,120,815 of OV049855.1, forward strand.
ATAATTTAAAAAAACATAATTTTTGAAACATGCTTTAAATATGTTAGCAGTTAGCACCTCGAAGTAAGTGACGACTAAGGGACCTTTCAGACAGACCGGCGCGGAGAGCGTCGGAGAGCATTTTTTTTTTCACACAGACCGGACGTTCAAATTTGCTCTGCTCTCCGCGCCGGTCTGTGTGAACGGACACGCGGATGCGCTCGGAGCCGAGCGTACGCTCTTGGGCCGGACGGCAGAGCATATTCGGCCTACGGTCGGCTGTGCGAGCATGAAAGAGCACGCGAACGGAGCCGGTCGGATGCTCGAGCGCGAAAGGGCACGGGCATGGAGCAGCCGACCGGCTCGACGAGTAGCCGACCGGCTGCTCTCATATATTTCACACAGAGCGTATTGGGAGCATGCTCGAGCATCCTCTTATCATAAAAGAGTTAACATGTAAAAATAAAGCCTATTTCAATGTCTTAAGATTCTATTTTAAATGCGATTAAAATTTGCTCTGCTCTCCGCGCCGGTCTGTCTGAAAGGTCCCTAATAAAGCAGCATGACACGGTTATTGCAAAAGATTTAAGAAAACGTTAAAGTGGCAAAGCACTACCAAGGGACTTTATGAGAAACAATTTGTATCCGAGAGCTTCTGGAAAGAAACATCCGCGACCGCAGCATAAAAGAACTCATCGACAGTCAACCATCGATAAACATGAACTAAAAACGCTCGCATGAACGTGTAGGTGCGGCGAACAGAGTATTTTTAGTCGATACTTTTAAAATAATTAATTTATTGCCTCTATACAACGCACCCACAACTACTTTGATCTAAACATATCGCACACACAAATAGAGCCAGATACTCTGTAGAGATGTAAGTTCATGTCAAGTCTCTCTAACCAAAAAGATTGTTAATAATTTATTTTTACATCCTATCGAAATTAATCTATATTTTATAAAAGCGGGGGATCACATTAGCGAGAAGCCGCACGACTAAAGGTAGCACTACTTAATTATGTACGGAAAAACTAAGATGTAGACAGACAATCCTTACATCGTCATATCTATAACAAAAGAATTCACTTCGCGCGACGGGTTAAAATGTTCTGTTTTCTTATTCATTAAAAAAAAACACGAATAAAATCTTGTATATTTATCGATCCTATAAATTTGGTCATTCCAGCGTATATTGCAGAAAGCTTCGGGAGCTCTTGTATAGGACCGGTGTGAAACATTAAGGGCCTGTTTCACCACCTTCTGATGACAAGTGTCGGATAGCGTATACGTAAGTTTCGTCACTTTCTTAGTTTACCATGTCAAGTAACGACAAATTTTGTGAATAAGCTATCCAACACTTACCAGAAGGTGGTGAAACAGGCCCTAACAGCCCCCGCATACTTGGCCACAAGTGGCGACGAGTAGTGGCCGGCCACAAGTCGCGGAAGAGATTTTTCATACATTTTATATTATGGTACCACCGCACACTGAGCGCTCGAGTGGCCGCTTTCGAGCCACAAGAAAATGTATGAAAAATGTGTATAGTGCCCAGTGTGCGGGGGCTGTAAGTCTCAAGTGTGATTCTATGCTAAAGCTAAACAGGACAAGAGTGCAATGCTGAATGTTGCGTAATGCCTCAGCGGTGCACGCGCATTCCTTAGCAATCTACAAGATTTCTATTCACCACATTTTACCATCGGAATGTGGAACTAGAATTGCTTTCAAATGGTTTGTTTAATTTATATTTATAAAGCTGACAAGTGAAAACTTACCTATTAGAAAACTTATCTATTACCAGTGGTAGATTCAATTGACGATTTAAAAGTACATACTTGTAAAAGTTTATTTGAATAAAAAACTTTTCTATTCTATTCTATTCTGCGTAGATAAGGGCCACAAGATACGAGGCCTTTAGCACATCTGCGCCGCAAACAGGCAGTTTCGCTACAACCATAGAGAAACCACGTAAAACTGGATGTTCTAACGAAGATATTTACCTATCCCTTTTGTTCCACTACTAGTTTCGTAGCAGATATGTAAAAGTAACAAAATTGATAATTTCGAAACTTTATGATAACTTATTATATGACCGATAATAATGAAACTTGATATTAAATCCTAACTAATATTACAAATGCGAAAGTGTGTTTGTTTGTTACATCTTCACGCGTATACCGCTGAACCGATTTTGATGAAATTTGTTCAAGATATAGACTAGACTTTGGAGAAGGACATAGGCTACTTTATATCCCGGAAAATTATAGACTTCCCTTGGGATTTCAAAAAAACTAAATACATTCGGATGAAATCGCGGGCATCAACTAGTATTCTTATATCCAGACATGTGCAAATCTAAAAATGTACCTATAAATAAATTATTGTATAATTGCATACATCACAGACAGCATGATGACCGATATATTAATTAATGACGGTTGCCAAAATATATTATTTTATAATGTACAATATCTATCTATCTATCTATAATAATATAAAGTAGCTTGTCCTGACTGACTGACTGACAATCAACGCACAGCCAAAACCACTGAAGCTAGAAACTTGAAATTTTCACAGTAGCTTCCTTTTGTGACGTAGGCGCACACTAAGAAAGGATTATTGCGAATTCCACTCCTAAGGGGGTTAAATAGGGGATAAAAGTTTGTATGAAAGTCCGTCATTTTTCAAGTTATATCCATGAAAATTGGTATTTAGATTTTCGGTTAAAAATAAAGAGTTATGAGCTTAAGGAATTTTGGAAAATCTACCCCCAGGTGGGTTAAATGGGAGATGAAAGTTTGTATGAAAGTCCGTCATTTTTAAAGTTATATCGATGAAAATCGGTGTTTGTATTGTCGATTAAAAATAAAGAATTACGTGTTTCAGGAATTTTGGAAATTCCACCCCCAAGTGAAATTTATAAGAATCCAAGCGGACGAAGTCGCTGGCATCAGCTAGTGTATAATAGATACTAATATATTTTAATAAGTAGAAGGTTTAATATATATAGCTTGAATTAAATGGGAGTAATACCTATCCTCACGTAAAAAACAACCCACCACTTAAGCCTTTTTATGTCCCACATCCTTAACACAGGCCTCCTCTCTCATAAGATTAAGAGTTTAGACCCGCCACGCTGCTTCAATGCGGGTTGGCGGGCTAAAAAAAACAACCATTATAATAATAATCACACTATCACACTAATATAAAAATCGACATCTATAGCTACAGCTATAGGCAGGTTACTATAGCACACTTCCTTGAAAGTAGGTATAAAGGTTGGAAAGGGGATCGGGAACCGGAAATCCACGATTCCCTTGGGATTTGTGAAAAACCAAAATTCACGCGGGCGAAGCCGCGGTCAGAAGCTAGTCATAAAAAATGGTTTTATAAATTTTGTTCTTTAAATTCTAGGGTGAAATCGACAAAGATGCGTGGATGGCGGAAGTGGGCAAAGACGCAGACCGCCGCGCTCTGGATCGCAAGATTCGCAAAGAGAAGGCTGACACACTCAAAACTCAAGCAACCAAAGCGTTTCGCCGGCAGGAATACGACCGGGCCCTGTCCTACTACAATCGCGCCATAGAACAAGTCAAGGACAACGCCATGCTGTACTGTGACCGCGCCTTGACAAACATCAAACTCGGAAATTATGACAAGGTAACATACGAGTAGGTACTATTAACACGTTTGATGTATTAGTACGGGAGCCCAAGAGCTATCTACCCGCCACTTATAGTCTCCTCACTGTCTGAGGGATCACGCTGTCCCGATCCCCTCCTCTTTAGCACGGGAGCCCCGGCAGTTGGCGGGGGCGGCTGACAGACGCCTGGGACGTATACAACGGGTTCCCCAGGCGTCCAGCACAGTCAGCAAGAGGATGTCCCTCTGTCTCTCTGTCCTGCCGTGGTGGTTTTTCGTGCGGTATACCCCCGGGAGGTAACCTTCGGGGGGAGTCCCACGACCCACATTACCCCCGTTCTGCCCAAAGAACGGGGGTAGCCATAAAGCTTTTCCACCACGCAAAAAAAAAGGGGAGCCCAAGAGGGGATTTTTGGATTTACTTGAGCGCGTCAGATTAACATAAGGGTACTAACATAGTACCCTCAAGCCCCTTAAATAGAGCCGCGCGAAAAAAAAACGATGGTCCGAATTACTCTTTGAACGTAACGTACTAGAGTGAGAGCGTTACAAAGCTGCAAAAAAAACTTTATCTTGACGTTCTCGAATGTCGAGAGCGGTTAATTTTTTTTTTCTATTTTGAAGGAAATGGTGCAAAAATAACAAAAAAATATAATCAGCCGATTTCCACAAACCGAAGTAGCGTGCAGCTAGACGCTTTCCCCACCACTGAAAGGGGAAACATTATATAACCTTTTATTCTTCCTATCAACTAATCTACAAAGGTCCCGACGACGCTCGAGTAAATCCACATTTAGCATCATCGGCTCCCCTACCACATACCATCCCATATTAGTTATTGCTAATCATATTATGGAAGATTTATGAAGAATCCACCACCACCACGACAGTCCTTTAACGTCCCACACGTAGACACAGACCTCTTTCTAGGTGAGAGAGATTTAGAATGCAGGTTGATAGGCTTTTAACGACTACTGTCACATGATAGTGATAATAACCGGACCCGACGTCCATACAAACGTATTACGCCTATTATTCTAATATTTGTCGCAATAGGTCTAAAGTTATGCCAGATATCAATTTATATCTCCATTATCTATGCCATAAAATAAAAATATTAGTAAAATTATATTTATTTTGAAAGTTATGACGCTTGAAAAATCACTATTTTTGGGCAAAGGGGCAACTTCGTGCGTAAATAAACTATATAAGAAACTAGAAAATTGAAAAACGACCGAAGTCTTATCATAGGTTACTTCATAATAATTACAAATGTGTTTAGTTCATGTAAAAAATTGCCAAATATTTGCTAAAATAGCCGAAATACCAAACCTAGATTTGCATCTTTTTACTTTGCCGTTTTTCACTAAAAATCATGATATCTTAAGCAAAATTTATTTATTTAATTAATTTATTATTTATTTATCTATATATTTTTAGTACTCTTCTTTACTGAAGACGTCTCGCTCTCTAAATGCAGAAATCACTGTTTTAGACTCCACTCACCAACGATTTGTCGATGCCATGGAGAGGGCTCTTAACGTGCTCTTCGAGGCACGGACTTAAAACACCGCCATCTTCCAATTCCAGGCTGAGAATTTGAAAAAACTGAGAATTTTTTGACAGGACAACTCATTACCTACAATATTAGTCCAACCTGGGAATCGAACCTGGAACCTCGCGATTCGCAGTCGAACATTCTAACCACAAACGAGGAAATCACGTCGCCTAAATATAGAGTTAAATTACATTTAATAATATATTCAAATTTTCGGAAATGCTTAGAAATTACGAAAACCACAAAGATCGTTAACTATTAATAGAATTAGACTAGTGTTGCGCTCGGTGCGCGAGCTGCAAGCAGCTCGCGTGCCTTGTAGTCTCTTCAATATTCGTAATATAAAGAAATGGGAGGCCATACCAAATACCAGAATATTCTGGAGAGTCTCTTGAAAGATAGAAAGAAATGTGATTGGTATCACGTTTCGTATCTTTTCTGAAAGGACACTAATCAGTTCTATGCATGCGTTTAGTGAAAAAAAAGGATCTATACAAAAATGTTCTGGAGAGAGCTACTTGAAACTTGAAAAAGAAATTTTGTATGGACACGAATTTTTTTGTTCCGTAGCTATCTTTTTTTTACTGGCTCACCAAAGGGCCTAAGGTCTTGAACATTTTTAGTTTCAGGACAATGCCTCTATGATTGATAGTTTTTGAGGGCCGTTAGGGTACTCTGGTAATTTTTCCACATTCACTACTTTTTGTGATTTTTGTGAAAAAAAATCTGTAAGTTCTATTTATAAGTGTAGTAGGGGGAAAAAATTTTCATACAAAAATGTCTAAGAGAGCCTCTTGAAAAGAACCCAAAAAATTTTTATGGAGAAAATTTTTTTGTTCGGCGGCCATCTTTTTTTTACCGGTTCACCCAATGGCCCAAGGTCTCTAATAACATTTGTTTGGGACCATGTCTGTATGATTGGTAGTTTTGGAGGACCCATGGGGGTACTCTGGTAAATTTTCCACATTCATGACGTTTCGTATTTTTCCTGAAAGGACATTCATGAGCTCTATGCATGCGCTTAGTGAGGTAAAAAAAGTTCTATATAAAAATGTTCTGGAGAGCCTCTTGAAAATTTAAAAAAAAATTTGTATGGACACGAAATTTTTTTTTGTTTGGTACCTATCTTTTTTTTACTGGCTCACCAAAGGGCCCAAGGTCTTGAATATTTTCAGTTTCAGAACCATGCCTCTATGATTGATAGTTTTTGAGAGCCGTTGGGGTACTCTGGTAAATTTTCCACGTTCATGACGTTTTATAATTTCTTTGAAGGAAAACTCAATAGTTCTACGCATATAAATAGTGATAAGAAAAAAGTTCCGTACAAAAATGTTCAGGAGAGCCTTTTGAAAATTCAAAAAAAAAATTTTGTTGAGCGGCCATCTTTTTTTTGCCGGTTCACCAAATTGCCCAAGGTCTTTAACAACATTTGTTTGGGACCATTCCTGTATAGTTGGTAGTTTTAGAGGACCCATGAGGTACCCTGGTAATTTTTCCACATTCACTACGTTTTGTATTTTTTGTGAAAAAAACCTTTAAGTTTTATGTATACGTGTAGTGGGGGGAAAAAGTTTCATACAAAAATGTCCAGGAGAGCCTCTTGAAAAGAACCCAAAAAATTTGTATGGAGAAAAAATTTTTTTGTTCGGTGGCCATCTTTTTTTTACCAGTTCACCCAATGGCCCAAGGTCCTTAATAACATTTGTTTGGGACCATGCCTGTATGACTGGTAGTTTTAGAGGACCCATGAGGTACCCTGATAAATTTTCCACATTCTTGAAGTTTCATAATTTTCCTGAAGGAAGACCCATAAGTTCTACGTATATAAATAGTAAGAGGAAAAAGTTCTATACAAAAATGTTCAGGAGAGCCTTTTGAAAATTAAAAAAAAAATTTGTATGGACACGAAATTTTTTTTTGTTTGGTACCTATCTTTTTTTTACTGGCTCATCAAAGGGCCCAAGTTCTTGAACATTTTCAGTTTCAGAACCATGCCTCTATGATTGATAGTTTTTGAGAGCCGTTGGGGTACTCTGGTAAATTTTCCACGTTCATGACGTTTCATAATTTTCCTGAAGGAAGACCCATAAGTTCTACGCACATAAATAGTGAGGGGAAAAAAGTTCCATACAAAATTGTTCTGGAGAGCCTCTTGAAAATTAAGAAATTTTTGTATGGAGACGAAATTTTTTTTTGTTTGGTGGCCATATTTTTTTCACCGGTTCACCCAATTGCCCAAGGTGTTGAACATTTTTTGTTTGGGGATAGTACCTCTCCGACTGATAGTTTTCGAGATCCCTTAGGGTACTCTAGTCAGTTTTCCACGTCCAGCTCTCTCTATAATTTTGTAGACCTAAATTTTTTGAATTCTACATACACGGAAAGTATGGTGAAAAAGTCCCATACAAAATTGTTCAGGAGAGGTGATCAATACGTAACTTCAAGTAGCTTTATATATATAATAAAAAAATCCTAATAAATTACGAGTTTAGACTCATGATTCATGAAGTTAGCATTTGATGTACGTAGCTACTTAGATCGTAGATAGATAAGATCACAAGATTAAGGGCCAAATAAGTGCCGGATAGCTATCTACAACTTTTGTCTTTGTCACTTGACATAAAGTAAGAAAGTGACAAAATTTATGTTTAGGCTATCCAACACTTACCAAACGGTGGTGAAACAGGCCCTAAAAGTTGAGTGTTTAATGAAATCGCTATTGGCTGAATTTAGTTAGCACAAAACAAACAACTCAAGTCTTTGCACACTGAGATTTTTACGGGCATTCGAAGCGCGTCAGGGGGGCTATTCTCTAACTTAGTTACCAACAGTAAATGATAGCCACCGAATAAGTTCGATATACATTGCTGCTTTCATCATCATCATCATCATCATGATCAACCCATTACCGGCTCACTACAGAGCACGGGTCTCCTCTCAGAGTGAGAAGGGTTTTGGCCATAGTCTACCACGCTGGCCAAGCGGATTGGCAGACTTCACACACCTTTGAGAACGTTATGGAGAACTCTCAGGCATGCAGGTTTCCTCACGATGTTTTCCTTCACCGTTAAAGCAAGTGATATTTAAATACTTACTGTGTGATAATTTAATAAAACAGCAATGTATATCGAACTAATTCAGTGGCTATCATTTACTGTTGGTAACTAAGAAAATAGCTCCACAGATGCACCTGAGACGAGCTGCTAACGCCACAGTCACATATTTTGTAAGGCACTAAACACTGCCACAATTAATCGCTAACGGCAGTCAATCTCCACAGGTTTTCAACGACTGCGAGTGGGCATTACGACTGAATGAGAACAGCTTCAAGGCACGTCTCTACAAAGCCAAATCTCATAAGGAGTTAGAGGAATTTGACAAGCTGCAGCAATGCAGGAGAGAGCTCGACGAAATGTTCCCGCAGCACGACGATCTCATTAAATATTTTCTCGATAAAAAGGAAGTAGCTGATGAGGAAGAAGAATAATAATAGATATAGATTTGTGAATGATTTCCTGTTTAAATTGTTAACGTAGTTAGTGTTTTTATTTCCAAACATTACGTAAACATGTCTTAAAAAATATAGGGAATAAAAAATGTAATACGATACAGCAAATTTTATTGGAAACAAACTCAATGCAAGCAACAATATTATGCTCGTGACTTCGTCTGTGTAGATTTCAGTACGTATTTTTAAAAATCTCGTGAGAAATATTTGACATTCCGAAATAAAAAGTATCTATCGTATGTCCGTCGGTCTTAGAATGAGTTTGCATAGATTTTAGGTACCGAAAAACTAAGATTAAAGTAAAAAAAGCTCTAAAACTCCTTTTTCTAAAGTGAAATTCAGTACTACAGATTTTTTTCCGGTTGGCTAAAGAAAATAATCCGAAGGATGAACTAAAGCCTCTAAACAAGGCTGTCTAGGACCAAGTTACTTTCACGTTATAGTATTTCGATACACGAAACCTATCAACGTAAAAGAGACGTGGAAACTTGCAATAACCCTGACGGTTGAGCCGTAACATACAGACACACTTTCGCTTTTATAATATTAGTGTGGATAATATAATATGGATTAATTATATTGGTGGCATACTATTCTATACTAGAATAGTATACTATTGCGACAAAGAAGGCCAAGGATAAATTATGTGGATCATATTAAATGCCGTAAATAAAAGATAAGGGAAATATGAGGTTAATATGTAAATTGGAAACAGATGCTACCTCATATTTTAGAACATATAGGTAACCACATCGACATTAGAAAAGCGTGAAAGACTGTAGTAGGTATAGTTTTAGAGGAAATATATCAAAAACTACTTGATGCCCACGACTTCGTCTGCGTGGATTTTTAAAAATGCCGTGGAAATCCTCTGATTTTCCGGGATTAAAAGACCTTCATAAATGTCCGTTTTCAGGATGCAATCCATCTTTATGCCCATTTTCTCCAAGACCAATAGCAAATGAGCGGTGAAAAGATAACAGAAAGACAGACAAACATATTTATAATAGTTTCAAAATGAAAAACTGTTAATCAGTATGAGATAATTTTGATAAGTCCTAATGAGATAACAATGTATCGACTGTTTTTGATAACGATTAATCGAGTTAATCAGGATAATAATTGCCCAACCCACCAGAGACTGATGCCCTATATAAAACATTCATATGTTACCTTAATATTTTAGTAGCGGTAAAAAATACGCATAATAGGTACATAGATTTTTTATTATTTAGTATATCCTAACTAATATTATAAATGCGAATTTCATGCCTAAACTGCTGAACCGATTTTGATGAAAGGTACAGACTACAGATATAGACTAGACCTTGGAGAATGTCATAGACATTTTATCCCGGAAAATCATAGTTCCCAGGGGATTCTTAAACCTAATTCCACGCAGACGAAGCCGCATCACTGGCATCAGCTAAGACTCGTTATAAGCAGTCTTTTAAAATAAACAATCATAGTACCTTAAAAAAGTATAGGCGTAAGAATAGCATTGACAAAGTATCCAAGAATTAATGTAGATTTCTTTTGATTATTTTGATTAATATTCCTTTGCTTGAAAGTTGAACGTACAAGGTCTATTTCCTCTACATAATACTTATTATCAAGACACGAAACATGGACTGTGATGTCCATGTTTCATACACATCATACAATTAAACTGACTGTGAATTTAACTGCCCCATTGCTCTCGTGGTTATCTCGTGTTCGGCTGCGGAACATGAGGTCCTGGATTCGAGTCCCGGGTCGAGCAAAAAAAAGTTATTGGATTTATGTGTCAAGAAATTGTCAGTAGCAGCCTGGAAGTGGGAGGTCGACGGAGTTAGATCCATCCCCGTGCCTCGTAGAGCACGTAAAGCCGTCGGTCCTGCGACTTATCTCTCTTCAGTCGTGTCATTGGCGTCCCATTGTATTTAAACAGTAAGGGAATAAAGAGTGAGAGTGAGTGAGTGAGTGATAATATTTCCTGCGTTGTTGACCAGGCTTCACCGCATAACGAAAACGCTTATTCGCAAAGTAATATTACTATTCTAACAGGATAGAGCCTATCTACGACTGAAACTAAAGTCTAGACTAAGGACCTGTTTCAACACCTTCTGATAAGTGTCAGATAGCTTATTCACAACTTTTGTCTTTGTCACGTGACATAAAGTAAGAAAGTGATAAAACTTATACATCGACGTCATACCCTGTAGACACCTCATGTTTATTTTAATTCTACTGAAACAATTCTGGCAACTAGCTGAAGTATGAAGGCGCGGGGAATCGCGTTCTGATTGGCCCGACCAAGGTCAGTACTTACCTAGGTTGCGAAAAGTACACGGACTAGGGATGGGACACGTTTGATTAAAACACGATAAGTAGATAATTACCTACCAAACATATTGTATGAATGTTATTTTATATTTTGTATTACAGATTGCTAACCAAACCTAGCCTACCTGTAAACTTTTTAAGTACCTACATAATTATTTTAGAGTTCTACATAGATACATATTATATTACAAAATATGAAATTTTAAAAACAGAGAAATATTAAAAAACTTTAGAGGTGTCAAGGGACACCCGGATGGAACTTCGTTCTATCCGGGTTGTATTGTATAGTTATTATTTTTTATTATATTAGGTAGGGGTAGAGGTAGGGGTAGGGGTGAAGGTAGGTAGGTAGGGGTAGGCGTAGGGGTTGTGGTAGAGGTAGGTTGAGGTAGAGATAGGGGTAGGGGTAGAGGTAGGGGTAGAGGTAGGGGTAGGGGTAGGGGCAGAGGTAGAGGTAAGTAGGTAGAAGTAGGGGTAGGGGTAGAGGTAGGGGTAGAGGTAGGGGTAGGGGTAGAGGTAGGTAAGTAGGGGTAGGCGTAGGGGTTGTGGTAGAGGTAGGTTGAGGTAGGGGTAGAGATAGGGGTAGGGGTAGAGGTAGGGGTAGGGGCAGAAGTAGATGTAGGTAGGTAGAAGTAGGGGTAGGGGTAGGGGTAGTGGTAGGGGTAGGGGTAGTGGTAGAGGTAGGGATAGAGGTAGAGGTAGGTAGGTAGAGGTAGGGGTAGGAGTAGGGGTAGTGGTAGAGGAGGGATAAAGGTAGAGGTAGGTAGGTAGAGGCCTACCTCTACCCTAGGTAGAGGTAGGGGTAGGGGTAGGGGCAGAGGTAGAGGTAGGTAGGTAGAAGTAGGGGTAGTGGTAGGGGTAAGGGTAGTGGTAGAGGTGTAAGGATAGAGGTAGAGGTAGTTAGGTAGAGGTAGGGGTAGAGGTAGGGGTAGAGGTAGAGGTAGAGGTAGAGGTAGAGGTAGGGGTAGGGGTAGAGGTAGAGGTAGAGGTAGCTGTAGAGGTAGAGGTAGGGGTAGGGGTAGGTGTAGTGGTAGGTAGGTAGAGGTAGGGGTAGAGGTAGTGGTAGGGGTAGAGGTAGAGGTAGGGGTAGAGGTAGGTGTAGGGGTAGGGTTAGAGGTAGGGGTAGAGGTAGTGGTAGGGGAAGAGGTAGGTAGGTAGAGGTAGGGGTAGGGTTAGGTGTAGTGGTAGGTAGGTAGAGGTAGGTAGGTAGAGGTAGGGGTAGAGGTAGAGGTAGGGGTAAGGGTAAGTGTAGGGGTAGGGGTAAGGGTAGGTGTAGGGGTAGGGTTAGAGGTGGGGGTAGAGGTAGGGGTAGATTTAGGGGTAGTTTTAGAGGTAGAGGTAGAGGTAGAGGTAGGGGTAGCGGTAGAGGTAGTGGTAGGGGTAGGGAAAGACGTAGGTAGGTAGAGGTTGGGGTAGGGTTAGGGGTAGGGGTAGGCGTAGGATTAGGGTTACCCCTACCTCTACCCCTACCCCTACCCCTACCCTTACACCTACTATCCCTACCTCTACCTCTACTTCTACGTCTACCTACCTCTACCTACCTAAATGAAAATAACTGGCTTGCTTTCTATACTATACTATAGCAAAATATATCTGTGCCTCCTGTGACAGGTGATACAAGTCAAAAATCACCATTTTACAGGAGAGCAAAAACAAGATTTAAAAAATTCTAGTTCGCGATCTAATTGGGTTAGGTTAAACTTGAGTGCTTTCTTTTGTAGATATAAACATTCACTTTCACTGTATATTTAAATTTTTGCGGTAAATATTATAGTTTTAAAGTAATTCTTGAAAAACCTGTGAGTTGTACCTTTTTTAATTTCTAATCGATGCTAAAATTACGTGATAAATGATACAAGTACAGTTAAATTACGTTACACCTATATATTGTCTTCGTGTAAATTGATATACATAAAGTAAAAATATCTAATAACTCATTAGAATATATTCCCAACCCAATGGTGCTCAAACAAAGGATAAATGTAATATCTCAAAGATGAGATTTTTTTACTTATCAGTCCCCTATTTTAACAATTTAGCTGAATTGTATCAGTTTGCTAAAATTTTGGTCTTCTGAAAAATGTGTTAAATAATACAACTCATGTTATACCCTCACTAAAATGCATTTTTATGGTGCAAATAAATACAAGTTTTACAAAAATAAATCAACGTTTGTGAAACTTCTTCTAAACCAATAATTCACTAATAAAATACTAGCTGATGCCCACAACATCATTTCGGGTGTATTCTTAGAAGTATCTTATATCGATTTCCAGGATGTAAACTGCAAAAATATAAAGGTTTTTATCTTCAATATGATGGACTCCCACACAAAGATTGAACCCCTATTTCAACCCCTTCAAGCCTTTATTTCGCAACAAATGATAACTTATGTTGGTCTCCAAGTCTAATTTATCTCTGTTCCGAATTTCATCAAAATCGGTTTTGCGGTTTAGGCGTAAAAGCATAATATACAGAGTTACATTCGCATTTATAATATTAGTATGGATTAAGTCCTTACATATTATGAAACTGGCGTTTTATTGAACTGGCTACTATGATCTCATATATCTTGGCGTATTCCAAATTTAAATTTATTTCAAAATTTGTTTTTTGAATCTAGTAATTCATTTGTTTTCGCTCAATTTGATTTTTCTTTGACATCGATCTGTTCAAAAAATGGAAAACTTATCGCATTATTTACGAATACGAGTTCCACAGTGGCACCAGTACTGCAAAAACAATTCGAAGGATTAATGATGAGTATGGGGAAACCCTTACTGTAAAAGAAAGCATGGTACGATTTTTGTTCCAACGTTTTTGTTCTGGAAATTTTGACCTAAAAACAAACCACGTGGACGGCTGGAAACCCTAGTTGACAATGAAGAAATAAAGATGATTGTGGTAGCGGATCTATCGCAAACTATGTTAGAGTTAGTGGCAGGCTTCGGTGTGTGTGATATAATAATATTAATTCACTTAAAACAAATTTGAAAAGTGAAAAACTCGAGAAATAGGTACCTACCGCATGAATTGAGTGGAGCACACTAACAAACACGCATTAAATGCTGCGTTACATTACTCAATTGTCACAATAACGACGGAATTTTGAATCGTATTGTTATCAGTGAGGATAATGGTGTACGACAGTCGGAAATGCTCATCACAGTGGTTGAATCCAAGAGAACTGGCGAAACCCAACTGGTGAAACTGTCCCAAACGAAAGTTGACTCAGAAAAAACTACTGGTGTGTGTTTGGTGGACCAGTGCTGGTATCATACACTATGGCTTCCTAAGATCTGGCCAGACAATAAAGATAGATCAACAATTTCAAACCATGATGGAAACGTCACCAGTTAAACAACCGAAACTGGTCATTTCTCTTGCCCAATGCTGTTAACTTAGACCAACGCTAGACCTCATACTTCACAACAGACAGTCGCTAAATTAAAGGTGCTGCGATTGAAATATCTCCAACACCCATCACTCTCCCCGGGAGTTTGCTTCAACAGATTACTACTTTTTTCGGAATTTAGTCAATTTCTTGCAAGGAAAACAATTCAATAACAAAGTCCTAATATTTTAAAACTCTGTAAAACTCATGATCGCGCTCCTGAATAAAGCATAGCAAAACAGATATTACTTCTTATCGGTTGAAACAGTAATCTTGAAGTGGTAGGCTATTGGTACTGTCTTTATTGTAATCCTAATAGCGTAAGCTTTACCTCGTTTCAAACAATCCATAGTCTTGTATTCATCATCCTTGAATTCATTTTGTGTAAGAAAAACAGGGAATATTTTCTTTGGTATGCAAAACAGATCGAACATCACACCACATCAACTTTCCAATGCAAGAGTAAGAAATTGCTTGAAAACATTTTGAATCACAAGTCATTTAGATAACAGTACCTACCTAAACTTTGCTGTTTTGTTTGAAGCTGTACGCACTAGTTGGTACCAATCTCTTTGCAAATGAATAACCATACTCATGTGCTTCTTCTTACGCTCAATTAACGCATGGTTGGTGTCAATCTCCATAAGAGTATGACTTGACGATTTCACTTGTATCATTTAGCACGTCTCCTTCTTCATACATTTTTTCTAGATTTGGTTTGAGTTTTAGATACAATTCAATTTATATTCGTTTACACAGATAATGTTGATTTGTACACAATGATGCAAGTCGAGATGTATCACTGATCACAAATTAGGCATAAATTTAGATTGTGATTATTAGGTATATGTATAATTGTACCTTAATCAGTTTTGAAAAAAATCTGTTCAAAGTGATATAACTCTAATTATATCAATATTCACGATAAATATACTAAAAATAAAATGTGAAAATTAATATAATCGCACTTATACCACGAAGCACGAAAAATAATGCATGCAGAAAATTACTTATTGAGGTTACAACTTGAAATATATCTATATGCACGATATTTTTGCAAAAATGCTGCCACTTATATCACTTTGCACAAAATTATCTCCGAAACTATAATAGTTAGAAGAACGTGGGTTAGACCAAAAAAAAGCTAATTTTTTTCTGATCATTTCTATGTAAAAATCTCAAAAAGGGTACAACTCGACTTAGATCACTCATCACAGGAGGCACAGAATAGCAAAAAGTGTCGTTACAACTTTTTCTCTTAATTTTTCCGTCTAAAAAAAAATTCGCTCTATGGCTTTGATACATATAAAGTTTTGTTCATATTATCGACAATAGAATAGAATTAATGGTGAACATCACTATCGTTCAGACGCTAAATAATAAAACGAGAGAAATACTTACGAGACGAATGTGAATAAAAGAGATGCAATGATAACTCGAGTAGAGCGCGAGCTCCGCCTCCTTTGAACTAGACCAGCATAAGATGAACCCCGATATAAATTATTTCAATTTATGATTATTTTGGTAAAATTAGTTTTACTGACTCACCGATGAAATGTTATGCCGTCTTTGTTTAAACTCGATGTTGGAGTACTTTTACCACACATCTTACAGAACAGGAAGGCATCGTTGTATTTTTTGTCACTATATTTCATTCGCCAAAGCGGACGTGTTTACGGCGCTCAGAACTGGTCGAAACTAATTCGGAATTTTCGAGCAGCCACTTATATAATACGAAGAAAACTCAACTATTACCATCACCACGTGCCTGTTTTGTTCAGTCTATATGGGTATGTCGTCGATGAACTTATATTACGTTTAGGCTATCCGAAACATAACAGAAGTTGGTGAAACAGGCCCTTAGTATTTTAAGACTGCGCCGAGCGAAATGTGCCAAATAGGCAGTCACAGTTAAGTTGTTAACATCAACAGTATTTGTTCAATATATCTTCAAAATATACACTAACCATGACGAAGAATGTATTAACAATTACTCCGTGGAAAAAAATTAAAATTATTAATATTTTAGTCTACAAAAATACATAAATTTAGACGAAAACTGCAAAAACATAAGCTGGCGTTAAGCGATTATTTAGATTATAACAATAGAAATCTATCCTAATTTTTATGTAAACAAAACATGAATATTTGTATTACAATTTGTCCGTCTCAAATATTTAAATTACTTTGTGAGAATTCTGTGACATATTTATCAAAAAGTGCTTCAAATCCGCCATACATTTTTAGTATGGCGGTCACGCGCCGATTTAAATACGCGTCGTTCGTGCTCTGTGATTCAGTCGCTCGCGAGTGTTCTGTGTGCTTAGTCTAAAGCGGAGCACTCGAAAACGAACTCGAAAACTATTGATCGATTTCAGAGTAAAATAGACCTAAAATGGCTTGTATTAAGGTTTGAGTTCGCCAATACATTCAGCATTCGAACAATGCTGAATGTATTGGCGAACTCAAACCTTAATACAAGACATTTTAGGTCTATTTTACTCTGAAATCGATCAATAGTTTTCGAGTTCGTTTTCGAGTGCTCCGCTTTAGACTAAGCACACAGAGCGAGTCCACGTCACTTTGCAGAGAGATCCACCGATCGCATCTCGATTGCGATCGCGGTGGCTGCGTCGTATACGCATATCGGCAAAACGATGTAAGTATTTTTTGAGAGTTTTATTGTACTGTAAGCTTTTGTTTGTATTATTCGATTAGGTAAATCGAATGATAGTTTACGTAATGTTCTGGTCTGCAAAATGAGTCTTTATTATAAGTCAACGACGACAGTCATTTGTCTAGGTTTTTTAACCGACTTCAAATAAAAGAAGGTTATCAATTCGACCCGTATGTACCTATATAATATTGTTGGAATTGCATAATATTCACGTATTTTGGTCTATACGGGCTTCTAAACCGGTGTGCCAAATTCCATGAGTATGTATGCATGTTTGTACACGTATATATACCGAAACTTTTAATCGAATTACAATAATTCTTAGGAACAGTGCAAGTTTCATTAAAATTTGTCCAATAGATAGTTTAAAAGATATTATTTTTATTTTAAGTATAATTGATATTATGATTATTTTCGAGATTAAAAAACAATTATTATTTATTTGTTTCAGTAAAATGGGAAAACGTGTTCGCGTATAAAATCTTTTATGCGTCTTTTTCAATGCTCGCTCTGATCAAGACATCCGTTGCTTCAACATCAGGACAGCTGCCATATGCACCTCCGTCGATGACCGAGCCGATTGATTTACCGGATGATGGAATATGCAGATTTTACTAATGAGATAATTATGGGGGCTCACAATGGTGATGCCTTAGTAGAACCAGAGTTAAGCAGTAAAAAAGTTTTTTGTATTGCTTAAAGTGAATTTTAATTATTTTACCTACATACTTACAATAAAAAGGTTGATTTTGATATTTCGCCTTTTATTGTCTTATCAAATAAAATCAAATAAACTTTATTCAAAATTGGTACACTGTACACTTTTTGAACGTCAATTTAGGAACAGGCAATGGTGATAATTACTTACGGAAACTTAAAACTAAAACTACGAGGGTTCCAAATGCGCCCTGGTC
The DNA here is from genome assembly GCA_920104075.1 of Melanargia galathea. Classification (NCBI taxonomy): domain Eukaryota; kingdom Metazoa; phylum Arthropoda; class Insecta; order Lepidoptera; family Nymphalidae; genus Melanargia; species Melanargia galathea. The sequence goes on from OV049855.1 coordinate 6,138,812, forward strand.
TGAGAAGAGCCCACAACAAACTCAGCGGGGTTTATTTTTTTATTATTATTATCACCAATCTTACAATATGGTATAGCCATAAAAATGATTTGAACTGTTGGCTTTTAGAGCAATCTATGTCCATAGATTTTTGTCATAAAATTTTTTTTAAGCGATAGTAAGATTTTTCAATAAATTTTCGTTTTATAAAATCCTTGATTTTATTGAGTAACATATTTGTGACGTCCAGTGATTTCTTGGGTAATCACTTGGGGTAATAAAACAACTTAAATCTTATTCAACAAAGCACTCTTGTATACGTCCGCTGGCTTCACTCACCGCATGTGTTAGTGTTGCCAGCTTGCGCGTGATGTGTCATTGCCATTTATTTATATAATCTATATTATTATTTACATTAACCGTCACAATATTCAAAATATCCTCTGGACACATATTATAAAAAAGTACAGAATTACCAACAAATGATTTTCCAACTTTTCGCAGCCTAGTAGTGGGCAACACAAGTTTATTTTTATTTCTAAGATAATTAATGTTATGACAGTCTCTTGTTTTCTTTTTCTTAGTTCATAAATAGGACGGATTTTGGTAAAAATTTGGAATATATCGGTCACAATCAGGGCGACAGGCACTTTTTCAATATTCTTTCTATTTTAGCCTAACTTGCGTTAATATAGAGAAAAATAAAAATTACTAATTAATAAATTACCTCTCCACCTAATGATGTAAAGTAAAACATTAAAAATTCAGTTCATATGACAGTTGAAAAAAAATATAACAAGTTGAATTCCGCTTAATCGTTCATCTATTTGTCCAACTACCTTACTGAATACAAAATGCATTATACTAGTACCACATTTCATTACAAAATTAACAATTATTGTGTTTACATGTTTATCCACCCAATTTACAAAATATGAGTTACGTTCTTTTGCGTCCGGTCGGCCGATCCTAGCTAGGCAATCTCGCCGTTGTGTGCGTGCGTTCACGTCTTCACGCACACTTCCAGCGAAATACCTAAACAGTGCCCGCGTCTTTCGCTCGGCGCAGTCTTAATAAGATTTCAATTATTGTTGAACTTTATCTTGTTTGATTAGGTATTCGATTTCAAAATTCCAGAGTTTTAGAACAAATAATTTCGTTTATTGGGTATGTTTTCATTGTTTTTGCATTGTTTATCAACGGTACACGCATGACATCAGGGTCAAAACGTTTGTTCACGCGATGTGTTTATTTTTATCGTTACATTACGTTCGAACGTTAGCATTTTCACTTCGTTTAAGCAATTCCGGATTCTATATTAGATACAAAGTTGCCACATTATCCGATAGAACAACTTATAATTTTTTTCAAAGAAAAATGAACCGACTTCAAACGAATCGAACTAAAAAGTTTAAAATAATTTTTTATTCATTTAGATTGACGATTAAACTACCTAACTCAAATGATATATAATTTTTTGAAGTCGGCGCCAAATGACTTCAAGTTCACTTCAAGTCGAAAATGTGCCCCCCGGGTCCCAGACTCACGCTCCGCGACTAGGTTTACCGCGCTCGCATTCAAAAGTGGATATTCTGATTTTACTTACACGAATTGAATGTGGTTTGGCGCCGACTTCAAAAAATTATATATCATTTGAGTTAGGTAGTTTAATCGTCAATCTAAATGAATAAAAAATTATTTTAAACTTTTTAGTTCGATTCGTTTGAAGTCGGTTCATTTTTCTTTGAAAAAAATTATTTTATGCTTTTTAGTGATTTGTTTTCTTTATATTAGGTAATAATAATAATAATATAAACGAGAACTATGTAAAATAGATTATGACCTATATATTATTAAATATCCTGTGACATACATTTTATGTGTCATACTTATAGGTGAGTAGTTTAATTATGTTCTAACCCAACCTAACCTAACTTCTGATCTATAAAAGATTAGTTTGTATGCGTACAACTCGTGTATAATTTGGATAGACCATAATTTACAATCTATACGGAAGTCAGTTTCACACCCTTGCGGTTTGGCTTTGTATAGAATGGAAATACACGTAATCATGCACAAACTCCAAGGAATCACTCTATATGCAACTGTACTGACTTCGGCCCAAAACTTTTTGCAAAAGGTCAATGTTACGTAGGCGTAGCAGAGTGAAGTCTTTGGACAGAATAGCTATATCAGACTTCAGCAATAGGTCTGGCAATCTCAGAGAACATATTAGTGACATATGTGTACATTTATGCTTATAACTTCGTACGTAAGAATGATAACTCGATGTGTTATATACTAAAACCTTCTTGAAAGTATGTAGGTAACGATAGTGAAACAATCATCAAAATCGGTTCATTAGTTGCGGAGATAATCGCGAACATACTTACATACATACATACATACGGGTCGAATACAGAACCTCCTTTTTTTGAAGTCGGTTAATAAAATGGCAACATTGTTTCATTTGAAGTGTGACTTGTCCATACCAGTAACGATGCTTCAGTATTCGGCTGAAAACCTCTTGCATTCTGCATTTTACGAACCTAACTATATCCTATTGTCTACTACTTACTACAGTTACTATTGTGGACTGTGGTGATTGAGAATGCATTCTGCATTTATTGTTGATATGTCTATCAAATATTTTACGAACCTAACTATGTCGGCCGGTCTATTGTCTAACAGATGCATCAATCATTGTTAAAATCTCCATTGTGTTGATTGGCTGAATTTATGATAATGCTTGCTGCAACACTAGCTGTCATATTTAGACGATAGACATATGGATTTCGTGTCTGCAAACGATAGGTACCTAAATATAGAATAGGATTACTGTGAAAGCGATCTTATTTTAAACAACTCACCAAGCAGCATCAGAACGCCAACGAAAGATACACAGGAGTACAGGAACGGGAGATATGTCCACAAATCTGCGAACAAAAACCATCCCATGAAATTATGTGCATAGACAAACGTATACTTCGTGAGATAGAAGAAACAGAAGACAGAATATGGCATGTTGCTTTATATCTGTGGGGCTATTCTCTAACTTAGTTACCAATTGAATATGGTTGTCTTTGACAACCATATATTAGTTCGATAATTCGATATACATTGCTGCTTTACTGTGTGAAATATAAACAGTGATTTCATTTCACACATTAAAACAGCAATGTATATCGAACTAATGCGTTGGCAACCATTTTCAGTTGGTAACTAAGTTAGAGAATAGCCCCACTGGTCCCTCCTCTCGGATAAGTTAGGAAAACTAAGTTGGCGATACAAATTATCCTATAGGTAGTTTGTTAGACATTGCGATTTAATCTGGTGGTGGTAAGGAACGATGCAATATAAAGAACTTTGCACCGTGCACGTGACCACATTTTCATGCGCAATTGAAGCGCGTCAGACGCAACTTAAACTGCCAACAAAAAGCAGACTTTGCATACACCAGCGCTGTTAACGCGGTTCGTAAAACGCGCGTCGACTGCGAATGAAAATGTCGCCGTGTGCAAAGTCTCTGATGAAAGCGGGAACTTGGTAAGAGCTTAACTATGGCACCTAACTAGAATTCGACATTGACGGTCGAAGTCTCCAATAGTAGCCAGACTGAGCTCTATAATAAAATACCAAATTCTAATGGATATGCTAGACTAGACTTGGAATGTGGTTAATGTTAAAAAAACAGTGACTCAGTCTAATACAAAGCACAGCTAATTATAACCCAAACAGTATTGTACCGTAAAAATTAATCAATAATTGTTAAAATCAAGATCGTTACGGCTATTGAGCGCACTTCATCGATTTTACTGTCGATCATGTTGAGACCATTCATTGTTCAGACTGCCAGCTTTATTTCTATTTTCACCTTTCATTTCCACCATCTTGTATTTAATTCTTCTATTTTCTTTGAGGCAGTTAACAATTAACATCCATTTTACTACGATATAGTATATACCTACTCAAAATCTATCAATTTCCTTATCGTTTTCGAGATATATTAACTCGTACTAACCCTACAAACCTTTCTCCGGTCGCGGTCGTGTCGGATTGACGTCTCATCGGACTATGAAGCTAAAGATCTATAGAGCGTACTCTGACTCTATTCAGACTCAAGACAGAGTGTAAACGAGACAGGTTTATGTCAGGGACATGTTTATGTCCCGTTTTAATTCTGTCTTGAGCTCGGGTGTCGAATTCTCGTCTCATCGAACTATGAAATGAGATCTATAGAACGTACTCTGACTCTGTTCAGACTGAAGACAGAGTGGAAACGAGACAAAATGTCAGGAACATGTTTATGTCCCGTTTTAATTCTGTCTTGAGCTCGGTCGTATCGGATTCTCGTCTCATCGGACTATGAGGATGAGATCTATGGAGCATACCGACATCTCACTCAAGACAGAGTGGAAACGAGACAGGTTTATGTCAGGGAATGTTTATGTCCCGCTTTAACTCTGTCTTGAGTCTGAGTAGTCATAGTAGATGCGCTCTATAGATCTCAGCCTGAGAGTGAGAGTACACCAGTGTTTGCGTACAGACTGCGCAGTCAAATCGCTACGATAAATCCTTGTCGTGTGTACCGGCCATTATGCACGCGACCGAAATTCGGTCAGAAGAGCGCTATGTACAAGTATAGTCTGTTCGTTTTCTTACGGTCGCTTTTTGTGTCTCGCCGCCTCCGCCACGCGGTGTTTTGCCAAAGACACCGCCGTGACTTCAAAGCATGCCGCGCCGGGTGTACAGGCACAAGGGGTTTTGGCGTTTTATACCTACCCATATTTTTTCATTAAAATTCTCTTTCCTTTTTATATTTTTTTATATTCGTATTTTATTACAATATAACCATAAACATAAAATATAATATTCTCATGAACACGGGTCTTCTCTCAAAATGAGAAGGATTTTAACCATAGTCTACCACGCTGGCCAAGTGCGGATTGACAGACTATTCGGAGATTCTGTTAGAATAAAAAAAAATTACAAACAGTAAAAAAAAAGCAGAATACTAAGAGCACCTGCGCCTGTACCGACACTATGTTACGGAACGGAATTTACACACTTATAAACACGGCCGAAATTCGGTCAGAAGAGCGCTATGTACAAGTAACTGTACACCCATGACCCTGCGCCTAGTAAAAATATCTATGCGCTCCAACAATTGAGGACACACTCGTCAATCACACACCCCGAGGTCGCAGCAAAACATTGGCCACCAAACAAACGAGGCGCAACTGCACAGTCAATTAGGCACAAGCAATACGGAATCACGATCGGCTGGTTAATATGCATTCATTCATTTTAACGCCGAACGCTCAGTAGCGAGGTGTAGACCGTGCGATACGGTCGCGTCTGGTTGCGTTGAGTGAGTTATATATAACCGATATACGAAACCGGTTTGGCGGCTAGGTGCAGTGTGCGGTTCGCACAAGCGGGCGTTCTAGCGGCCACATTGATCGAACGTAATATGCGTCATATTGAAAATGGCTAGTGCAGAAATGCATTTGGGAGCTGAAGCTGAGATGAATGAAAACCAGAACCATTTTGATGAAGCTATACCAGAGACGGACGATTGGGAAGACTACAGGTGCGATGAGCAAAATAATTTACGTAGAAAACGACAACGGGAGGTAGATGAAGAAGAATCATGGACGTTGTATTCAAGTAATAAAAAGCAAAATCGAAGACGAGTGTCGAATGAGAATCAAGAAGATGAGAACGATAAAATTGAAGTATGTATAACTAGTAAAGACAAAATACCTAAGAAAATTGAATTAGCGAGATGTCTTAAGAAAGAAAATATTGTCAATATATATAAAGTGAAATATGTATCATCGTATAAAATTTTCGTGTTATTTGATGATGAAATTAATGCTGAAAAATTAGTCACATCTAAAGTATTTCAAGAGAAGGGTTGGAAATGTTTTAAATCACAGGAGGTTTCTTTGTCGTATGGTACCTTAAGAGATATCGACTTGGATGCTGACTTAAAAGAAGTACAAGCTAGTATTACATCTGATATAGAGGTCGTCTCAATTAAAAGATTGTTCCGAAGAGAAAGTGAAACATCCGACTGGACTGCGAGTGAAACTATACGTATTTGTTTTAAAGGTTCTTCCTTACCACCATATATTTATATATATGGGATGAAAGTGAAGGTAGAACGCTATATATTTCAAGTAACTCAGTGCAGCAAGTGCTGGAGATTTGGTCATAGCAAAAAATTCTGCCCGTCCAAAAAAATAGTTTGTCCCAAATGCACTGCCAATCATGAAAATTGTGAAACCACCTATTTTAAGTGTGTAAATTGTTCGGGGCGACACATGGCGTTTTTGCGAACTTGCCCGGTATATAGAAAAGAGAGACGTATTAGAGAGTTAATGGCCGAATTCAATTGTACCTATAAACGGGCGTCCACTATATATGTGCCGCCTTCTTCAGCACCGTCCAAAATAACAATAAACGATGATAATTTCCCTGCCTTTACGGCTCAAGAGGAGCCATCCAATCATCAAGAGACAGGCCAAATAAACCGAAACTCAAAAACTTATGCAGAAGCTACAATACCCACTTCAGAACCCTCAAAATCCAACATACATAAAAATGATAAAACCAAAAGAAACATTGAATCACGACAAAAGAAAAGATCTCAGTTGCGCAACACCATGGACTGGGATATGTCCTCAGATTCAGAGATAAATGCTCAGGAGATGCCCAAATCAGCGAATACTCCACAGGAAGAGAGTCACATTATTAACAAAGGAAATGACATATCACGATTGCTTAAGTTGCTATTAGAAAAACTGAGAAACATCATATTTTTGCGGAATGTACCAATAAAAGATAAAATTATTCAGGCTTGTGAATTATTGTGGGACTGGGTGGTTACATGCTTCACAGATATAATGTCAGAATTACCTATACTTAAGAATATTTTCGGTTATGGATAGATCTCCAATTATAAAAGCCCGCAAACTTAACATCATGCAGTGGAATTGTCGAAGTTTGAAGCCAAAACTTGTAGAATTTGAGCAACTATTATTGCAAGAAAAAATACACGTTGCAGTACTTAGTGAAACATGGCTATCAACAAATATAGACATTAGGATGACAGGCTACAATATTTATCGAAGAGACCGGGGTGATGGCTATGGAGGAGTTGCGATATTTACACATAAGTCTATCATGTCTCAGGTATGCCAGACTAACATAAATAATACAGAAATAGAATTTCTCCATGTTAAAATCCATAATTGTGAAAACATTGAAAATATTTGTGCTATATATTGTGCCCCATCAACTCGAACATCGCATACGGATTGGGATGAACTGTTTTCACTAAATACTCATAAAACTTTGATATTGGGTGACTTCAACGGACATCACTCCAACTGGTCTAACAAGATAGACAGCAGAGGGACTCAAATTTTTGAATCTCTCATAGAAAGTAGTTTTATAACACTTAACGATAGTAGTAAGCCAACTAGAATAACAGTAGTAAACGGGAACCTACAACAATCCTCCCCTGATCTATCTGTTTCTTCATCAGATATTGCTTTAAATTTTGATTGGCAAACGACTAACGAGCTATTAGGAAGTGATCATGTTGCTATTAAGATCTCTCTGAATTATTGTTTACCTGCGAATAATTTTATTAAAAAAAGGAATTTTAAACATGCAAATTGGGAACTATATAGTTCAGAGCTGGAGTCTTTATTACGTGACTTAGTCATGCCATCCGAACTGCAATGTGCTTATAATGTATTTTTAGACTGCTTAAACAGGGCAGCAGATAAACACATTCCATATATCAAAATTAACTTAAGCCCAAATAATAATTTTACACCTAAACGATACTGGAATATGGTTGTCTCAAAAGCGATTGCAGAACGTAGATTGGCACTTGTGGAGTTTAGAAGAAATCCCACACCAAATAATTTAGATGTCTTGCAAAGTAAAACTTCAATAGCCCAAAGAATAATACGTAATTCTAAATCCAAGTCATGGCATAATTTTTGTAATTCCATTAATGAAGTATCCTCCATAAATGAAATGTGGTTTCGTTTGAAATGGCTAAAAGGGCGATACTCAAGAAAAAAATTTACTGACAAAGACAGCGTTAATAACCTTCTTCAAAGTCTTACTCCTGATTTTGTTGTAAATGATCGTCCAAAATTTAGCTCTGATAACTTACATTTAGAAACCCCAATCTCTAGACAAGAGTTGGAGTTAGCCATAAAATCTAAAGATACTGCCCCGGGATCAGATATGATTTCATACTCAATGATTGAAAACTTGCCAGAATGTGGCAAAGAATGGTTACTCTCCCTATATAATACGTGTTTGAAACAAGGGTTTGTCCCCCAACAATGGCAGCAAATTAGTGTACAGCCAATTCCTAAATCCAGCCCAAACCAACAGGCACAGGCATCGTTACGACCTATTTCATTAATATCCTGTGTATGTAAAGTATTTCATTCGATTTTAAATAAAAGACTTGAATGGTATTTTGAAAAATCTAACGTATTTTCTGTAGATATGACTGGCTTCAGGAAATCGCGCTCATGTTTAGATAACTTAAGTCAGTTAGTTATAGATATCGAAACTAATTTAGGAAGAGGCAATTCTACGGTTTGTTGCTTTATAGATATTATAAGTGCATACAATAACGTTGATGTTGACAGTCTTCTGCGTGCACTGGATTATTACGGTATTGGATCAAAACTGTGCAGCTATTTATGGAATTATTTGAATTATAGAACTGTGAATATAATATGTGAGGACAAAATAAATATTAATAGAAGTTGTAGTCGCGGTTTAGCTCAAGGAGACCCTTTGTCACCTTTACTGTTTAATATAGTGACAGCACATATATGTAAGAAAATTCAAAATGTCTCGATTTCCCAATATGCTGATGATTTTGTCTTGTATGCGGCGGATAAAAATTTGGTTACGGCAGAAAACAAATTACAAATTGCATTAGATTTGGTGGGAATGTTACTACAAAACTTAGGTTTAGACGTTTCGCCTCATAAGAGTAAGATATGTATTTTTAACAGAAGCCATATTGGGAAATCGATCAATCTTAGAATTAGAGATCAGCCTGTTGAAGTTGTTGAGAATGTTAAATATTTAGGGCTGTGGCTGGATAGAAAACTAAAATGGGGTAAACACATTAATGAAATCAAACAAAAAGTTTCAAAATTTTTAAATTTATTTAAAGTGTTGGTGGGACCTGATTGGGGTGTTCATCCCAAATTTTTGAGAAAATTATATATATCTCTTATAAGGAGCAGACTTGACTACGCTAGCTTTTTATTCGATAAGAGTGCACGATCACATTTGGCTAAATTGGATGTAATTCAAAACCAAGCTATGAGAATAATTGGAGGATTTGTGAGAACTACCCCCATCCATGTCATGGAAAGCGAATTATGTTTACCTCCATTGAATTTACGTAGGCAATATTTAGGAAGCAAATTTTGGTTGAAATCGAAATCTTTTAAAGAAAATAAAGTGATTACCTTACTTGATAGATATGCCATTGATTATGAAACTGCGTATTGGACTAGGAGGAAAAAACCTTTATTAGTCACAATACATTTAGAATATAAAAATATCTCCATACATTCTAGTACACAGTTAGAAATGTTTTCACTGAATACGTGGGTGTCTCAAATTAACGTTTTACAAAATATTATTACAGTATTGCCACAACTAAATAAAGCTAAACGTTTATATAATCCCGTCGATCTAAGATTAAAGTGCGTTAGACATTTAAATTCTAAATACCCTAATTATTATAAAATCTTTACTGACGCATCACTTGGTAGCAATAACATCGGTGTTGCTTTTTATGACCCACAGACAAACACCAGTGTTAAATTAAAAATAAACTCGAGGATATCTATAATGTACGCAGAACTAATTGCGATAGCCGAAGCTTTAGCATACATGCAATCGATAAATTTCGATAAGTTTATAATACTTTCAGACGCAAAAAGTGCACTGCAACATGTGGCTCAGTGTACCTCGTCTATACGAGGAACACCGATAGCCTACACTATATTAAATCTTCTGCAAAAGTTAGAGCAAAACAATAAACATATAATATTACAATGGATACCGTCACATATAGGTATCTCTGGCAATGAGCGGGTAGACGTATATGCGAAACAAGCCTGTAATGATGGAATCGCAATGTACATACCGCCCTATTACACTTATTACACACATTAATATATATATAGCTGCTCGTGCTGATTCACTGACTGATTGATCACCCCTCCTGTAAAATTTTGTATGAAAATTTTTTTTTTCAATAATGGTTTCGTATAGAGGACAAAAATTCATTCGGAACAAAAATATGGAGAGAGCTGATGATTGAGGATTTGGGAGACGGGTGAAGAGCACGCTTAAGGTATTGAAGATAGGTGGGGGGTGCTCGAGCAAATGTCACTCAAAACGTCATCCAATTGGCAGTGAGCCGAAACAAAATTCAAAATGGCGAAAAAAAGATGGCCGCCATACAAATTTTGTCCGTGTCCATCTCGGAGGGTATAAAAGATGGAAGAGTGGTTTCTTCGGAAAAGATGATCAGGAGCCAAAGGTCTACTCGATGAGTAGAAAAAAAAATCAAAATGGCGGAATTTATTTTTCCAAAGAAAATGTATGGCGAATATTGAGAGAGAGAAGTTGTGAATTATGCAAGGCTTTCAATTAGGCAAGGCAAGGATGCGGTTTTTTGGAGAAATCTCAAAGAAAAATATGGGAAGACATGATGATTGAGGGTTTGGAAGATGGTTGATGAGCCCGGGCAGGGTATTGTAGATAGATGGGACTGGGAGGTGCTCAAACAAAAATTGCTCAAAACCTTATCCAATTAGCACTGAGCTGAAAAAAAACAAAATGGCGGATTCAAGATGGCAGCTATACAAATTTCGTTGGTGTCTATCTCACTAAGTATAAAAGATGGAAAAGTGGTTTTTTTGGCAAAAGATGATCAAGACGTGGTTTACTTGATTAACAGAAAAGAAACAAGATGTTGGAATTTATTTTTCCATACAAAATATATGGCGAATATTGAAGAGACTACACGTTGGGAACTATGCAAAATTTGATACAGTTGCTTTTCAAAAAATTTTTTTTATGGAAGAACTCTCATTCTGACAAATTATTCGGAGAAAAATATGGAGAGTGATAATGATCGAGGGTTAGAAATATGGCAGAGATAGGCTGCTCAAACCAAAATACCCGAAAGCAAAACCTCGCGGTCCGCTTTAGCGGGCCGCGCACCCACGCGCCATACTAGTTTAATTAAAAGGAGATGCAAAGTAATTTGGGATGAATACTTCGACGAAAGGTCTAAACAAAAAGGAATTTGGTACAGAACTATTCAACCGCAGCCCTGCAATATCACTTGGATGAATGATCTTTTTAAATTGTGCCGACAAGACTTAATCACTGCATATAGACTTCGCTCCGGACACATTCCGTTAAATAAATTTGCTTTCTTATTGAAAAAGGTGCCTTCCCCCTACTGTCCAGACTGCCCAGATGCAATAGAAGACGTGTACCATATACTGACGGAGTGCGTCCGGAGTGAGGTTTCGGATAGGATGTTGGGACGTGAAAATATCATTTTGGCGAACCCGACGTCCAGAGCGGCAAAAACTCTGTATAAGAGAGTTCGTCATAATATTAGTAATAGAAATAGGTTGTAAATTAGTTTTTAGGATGTTTAATAATTATTGTTTATATAAGTACGATTTAATGTTGTAGCCCTACGAGAGCAACGTAGTCACTTTATTAGTGACTTTCGCTCTATAAATGAGAATAAAAAAAAAAAAAAAAAAAAAAAAAACGCCGAACGCTGTCGACATTGTTCTGCTGACCCTTCTCGTGTACATCCTGCTCATAGAAGAGAGAAATTGCGATATGCTTCTATTAGGGAACTAGTTAATAATAATAATAATACAAATATCTAGGATTTCAACAAGATCGGCAAATCCGCCAAACTGACACCAAAAAAGAACTCACATGCAAATTTAAACATAGAATCAACTCAGTACTGAAAACACAACTTAACTCCCGAAACATTATCAAAGCCATAAACTCTTATGCTATCTCGATACTCACGTACTCATTTGGAATAATAAAATGGTCACAAACTGACTTGAAAAAACTTCAACAAATCATTAATACCTCTATGACTAAACAACGTAAACATCACCCGCGATCATGCATAGAAAGATTAACACTCCCTCGAGACGAGGGAGGCAGGGGCATAATTGACATAACTAACCTACATAATAGACAAATAACATCACTTAGAAAATTCTTCCATGATAAAGCAGAGGAGTCTGAACTACATCAAACAATAGTAACAGCTGATAAAAACTTAACACCCCTTAATTTATTAGACAGAAATATTCAAGCAAGTGAGCACCTAACCGATAATAAAGATAAAATAAAAGCATGGACCCAGAAGTCTCTACACGGAAGACATCGCTTTGACTTACAGCAACAACATGTCGACATGGAAGCGTCGAACGCGTGGCTGAAACGGGGTGATCTTTTTCCTGAAACCGAGGGTTTTATGCTTGCCATACAGGATCAAGTGATTGATACTAAAAACTATCAGAAACATATAATCCGTAGACCAAACATCATCGATACGTGTCGAAGATGCCATGCTAGTCCAGAAACTATACAACACATAACCGGTGCATGCAAGTCCATAGCACAAACTGACTACAAGCATCGCCACGATCAGGTTGCAGCCATAATTCACCAAAATCTAACTTATCAATATAAATTAATAGATGAAAAGGTACCTTATTATAAATACCAACCACAGTCAGTTCTGGAGAACAATAACTATAGAGTTTATTGGGATAGGACTATTGTGACGGATAAAACTATTCACAATAATAGACCCGATATAACTATATTGGACAAACAAGATAACTCAGTTTTTTTGGTAGATATTGCAATTTGTAACACCCATAATATAACTTCCACATATACAGAAAAAATCGCAAAATACACAGATTTAGCAATAGAAATTAAAACACAATGGAAGGTGAATAGCACTAAGACTGTACCGATAATTATTTCAACAACAGGAGTGATCCCTAAAACACTACATAATAGTTTGCAAACACTGAACATCCAAAAAAATGTATACACAATATTACAAAAAGCCGTAATTTTAAACACTTGCCGTTTAGTACGTAAGTTTTTAACATAAACAGTATCTAGTTTCCCTAATTACACACTTGGCTCTGGCCCGTATGTAATTACTTTTACCTTCATTAAATGAAGAGACTAAAAAAATTTAAACAGAATAATAATAATAATAATAATAATAATTTATTTCGGGTTTCAGCACCGCAGATTAAAGAAAAGAAAAATTACAAGCATTGTCCTATGGACTATGTTACAAGAATGTAAACTATATGTACTACATTATTCTATCCTATATAAACTCCGTGGAATTCCAACGTTTACTTTTGTTTGGAGTAAAAACGAACTTTCGGTGATGACCCTGTTTTTCATTTTTTAAATGACAACTGCCGGAATTCCACCGAATTAAAAATACAGATTACTAAAGATCAGACTAGAGATTAGTTATAATGTATGCTGATAGAGATAAATAAAATGTTCTAAGCCCTCATACGCATTAGCGGTCAACCGCGTACGCGGCTGACCGCGCGGCTGGCCGCTTTTATATTTTTTTTTTTATATGCAACCGCACATTTTGTACGCACTAAACCGCGACGAAATTCTAGCAGAAAGAAGTAGCCTCTTCTGAAGAGGCTAGCCGCGTACGCGGTTGACCGCTAATGCGTATGAGGGCTAAGTGTGAGTCTGATGTCTTGCGCATCTTGAGCATCGAGGGCTCCTTGGAGATGATTATAATCATTTATTTTAATAAGGCAAATAAATAATTATTTAGTAAAATTATTCATTTGACCACCTTAAACACAAATATCCTTGTGTTTATTGCTAATTTTTAAAAAGCAGCTTGTTTTATTTTTCCTGTAATATTTACATATAGTCTAAATATTTATGATTTTTTCGCCTTGAAAACTTTGGGTCAATAAAATTATTATCAAATTAAATATATATGTAGAAGGTAGGTAGCTGTTAATTAATTCATTTCATCTAAATTAAATCTGCTTTAATCCCAAAACGATCGGAGCAGTAGTGTAGTTTTTATAGGAGCTTTATTTGGTACATAAATACGCGTTATTTTACGCAAAATTAAACGTCATAGAATCAAATCTATGGATACTATGTGCAACTTGTGTGAAGCTAGGGCCAGTCACTAAATTATAATTATTTATATTACAAAATGACAGAAACACAGATATTATTAAATAAAAGTAAATACTCACTTAATAAAGCATCAAGACTGGATCTGTCCCCTTCCAACCATGCAGAGATGACATAAGCGAGACCAAGCATGGCCACTCCGAGCAGAGCCAGCACAATGAAGGTCTCATACACCCGCCCCTTCAGACCTCTGCAGCCCGGAAACCCAGTGGACTCCGAGAACAGATATGCGAAGGGCAGGAACACAAATAGCGAGAGGTTTGAGAATAGAAACACATGATTCCATAGACCTAAAACAATATTTTTATTTTATTTATCATTATATTATTTTTTATTCTACTACAAGTTAGCCCTTGACTGCAATCTCACCTAATGGTAAGTGATGATGCAGTCTAACATAGAAGCGGGCTAACTTGGAAGAGTAATGCATACCTCTGATCGGTTTCTACACAACATCGTACCAGTACGCTAAATCGCTTGGCGGCACGGCTTTGCCGGTAGGGTGGTAACCAGCCACGGCTAAGACCTGCCACCAGACCACACCAGAGGCAATTTAAAAATTATTTAAATTCCCAAATTGCCCCTGCCGGGAATTAAACTTGGGATCTCCCACTTATAAGACCACAGCACTCACCACTGCACCAGGGAGGTCATATTTAAAGTAAATAAAGAAAGGAAACGAGGTAGATCATCCAGAAGATGGATTGATGAGATAAAAGCAGTAGCAGGTGACACATGGGCAAGGCTAGCTAGTAACAGACAAAAATGGGCACAGTTGGAGGAAGCCTTTATCAAGAGTTACACAGAAAGAGCTCATGGAGGCAAGAGGGAGGAAAGTATTAATTTAATTAATTATTATTAGATATTAGCAAATATACAACTCTTCTGTATAAAGGCTATTGTTATTATTCTAATGTAAACTAAGCAGCTTAGCTTAGCTTACATTGAGGTTGTATGTAGTATGAGATAAAAATAAGTTGAGTTATTTATAGAACAATAACAGAAATTGTAATTGTTATCACATGTTTTAAGGTAATTATTAATAACTTAGTATTTATAAAAGTATAATTATTGTTTTCTTTATGTTAGTATACTACCATGCATACGACTTTGTCTGCATGGATTTAGGTTTTTCAAGACACTCATGGGAACTCGTATGATTTTCAGGGATAAAAAGCAGCCTGTGTCTTCACCAAGTTCTAGTCTATCTCTGTACCAAACGTCAAAATCATAATCTGGTAAATAAATAAATAGGGTCAGTTTTTAATGGGCTCACCTTGTATAAGAGAGCTGTTCAGCCACTTGACATAGTAGCTATTTGGGTACAATATGAGCACTTCATTGCTGACTATCGACACGGGCAGCAACAGTGCCGAACCCACGGTCACGGCCAGCGCGAACGTGCACAGCCACAGACTTATCCTGTACACCTTCACTTCGTCTTCGTCGACGCTGAAGTAATCCTCGCTGTCCCGCCGACGGAACTTCTCGATCAACATGAACGAGAAGAGGTAAAGCAGGATGAACAAAAGCAGGAATATCTGTGAACAATCAGATTAAAATTTTTTATTATTATTATTTTTTTTAATATAGATAGGTTTACGCTTGACGACAATAGTCATAAATGCAATGATGAGGTCTAAGTTGGAACGCGCTTGCCTAGTTTCGAGCAAGCGGGTCAAATGATGTTATGTGATTTGCCCATGAACATTTGCAGCACCAGAGGAACCACTAATGCGTTGCCGGCTTACAATGCCTATTTACTCAAATTTCTACTTATCTCCTACGCTTTGTATTCATTATCATTAAAATACAAAGTGACACGAGTGAAACTTACGATTTGCTCTCGGACATTGTTGTGGAATATTTGCTCCCTCAAGTCGGCCTCCTCATCATCCATCGTTCACAATTTATTTATTTTTATCTCACTACAGATATTCTTCTTTTAGGTATAATATTGAAACTGCAATTCATTTTTGGAAATGGTCGCAACTCATACTTTCCCGAGATCACAAAACACAATTACCTATTCACTTTCAATATGGTTTCGGAACAAAAGTATTCATTTCTCACACAAGTACACGCACACACTGAAATATTTTATTTCTTCTTATTTTATTTAGGATAACTTTTGTATTTTTATGATTTTTAAATTATGAATGCTCAAACGAATGATGTAAAAACACGACTAATTTTGTACTTAAGAATTTTTGGTTTTTTGATCAGCTGACAGCTGTCAACATGAACATAACAAGTGTCAAGTGTCAACTGTCAACTTTCGAGAATTTGACTATGGAATTTGACCACAGGCAAGAAATAAAATAAAATCAGCCAAGTGCGAGTCAGACTCGCGCATTGAGGGTTCCGTACTCAAGAACTATAAGTACAATCTGTTTTTCTTTATTTGTCTTAAAAGGTAAACAAATCACAAAAAATCTCTCGGACAAACGCGTACGGAGACTTTCTTTCCTTTCCTTTTCTCTTTCCAATAGCACAATTTTATTTATTTACCTTATTTGAGAATGGAGCCAATTAAGCTAGGCCTCTAAATTGTATGAGCGCCCATACAACTCACAGGTCTATCTTAATTAGCAACTTCTATGTATGTTTAATGGGGACACCCTTTAATTTCTAACTTTTATAATATTTTGCAATTTCTTCTTTATTTGTGCTGTAAGAACTGGCGTTTTGCCAAATTTTGTAATTCTAGGTCAACCGGAACTACCAAATTAGGTTTAGATACTTTCGGTTGACCGAGAATTGACAATTTTGGTTAAAAGCAAGGTCTTACAGCAGTTACAGCACAAGAAAAGGGAAAATTACGAAAAATAAAAAAATTGAAAATTAAGGTACAAACAACAAACAAACAAAACTTACAAGTTTTCACGAAAATCTTAATTTGCCCATATCTTTTTATCGTGTTGACTCAGGACCTTGAGTTTTATACACCTAATAGGGACTATAGACCTGGTATCAACTTGCTAGGTACGTTCACCCATTCCTGAGAAAATCGGTGGTGATACGTGAACGGACAGACGGTCAAGACAGGTACCTTTTTTTACCTTTTTTACCTTTCCTTTTTTTACCTTTTTGGTACGGAACCCTAAAAATATCACAGATAAAAATTGAAGTAAATGGCAAAGTTCTGTCAAAGAAAAACCGCAGACCAGGAACAACTATACTATAATCTGTGGTTACAATACAACCTAAAAAAAACCATGAACCTATAGAAGCTGTATGGGGCCTGTCACACTATCAATACCGTATCACGATCCACGGATCGCGGATTTCAAGACCATCCGGAAATCCATCAGTATTGACGCAAAAAAGCGGCCAAACCATCAATAATTGCCATTGGATCGCGTATCGCGGATCGCGTGATAATACTGATAGTGTAACACCCCCCAATAGAAGCTAAAAACAAAACATGACAAAAATGTAGGTAATCAAAAATTATGAATTTATTTTAAAAAAAATTATTTAATTTATTAATATCACAATAATTTGGAGAAGTACATATGTAAATAAGTAATATGTTTAAGACAGGGAAAAAGTTTTAAACAGCCAGTCTACAAAGATGCTAGAACATGAAGAAGTAGAAAACAGCTCTGATAAGAAAAATGAGAATGGTATGGATGTTGCTTTTAATTTATTTAGCAGTATTTCTTTGTTCTTGCCTATCGAATGTTGAAGTGACCATCCAATGCTCACTTAAATTAACTAGTTATTTAAACCTACCATGGTTTATATATACATTCAGATATACGACGCCTTTGATGTCCGTCCGATGGACCGTCATAAAACCGAGGGCTGTTACTGTTTCAACTACTGTAACGTTTTTTTATTCATCTATAAGTTAACCCTTGACTGCGATCTCACCTGATGGTAAGTGACAATGCTATCTAAGATGGACGGGAGCTAACCAGGAAGCAGGGTAACCTGGAAGAGGAATTTTTTATTAAATCCATACCTGTGATCAGTTTCTATGCAGCATCGTATCAGTATGCTAAATTGCTTGGCAGCACAGCTTTTGCCATTAGTGTTTTGATACTTGAAGTGTATGATCGTTGTTGAGATGTGCAAAGTCATACTAAGTATGTCAACTATAATAGAACTGCATTTAAACTGCAATTTTGCAGTCAGCTTGCAGTTCAAATACAGTTCTTCTGCCAAGACCCTGATCATCTAAAATATTACTTAAACTCAATTATTCAATATTTATTTCAGCTTTAGATGTCACAAATATAAAACCAGAATTCTCTGTTCGAATAGTTGTCTGCGATCATTATTTAACAAAGCCATTGCCTGGGATTGATGTAATATATTCAGAATTCAGAGGGTCCGATATAAAGCAGGTAAAAATTTAATTCTACAAACTAAAAAGCCCTGGCTTTCTGGACCAAGGACTTTATTATTTTACAACAAACAAAATTTTTTTTTTAAATTATAGCAGTAACCATACTTCATAATATTAAAAAAAAATTATTAGTGCTCTTTTTCAAAGAAATGAATACCTCATAGCTCAAACTAAAATTTTTAAATAGGCTTAATAATTTAACAGTTTTTTTTGATATTATATTTAATAGGTGCCAGTTTTAAGAATATTCGGGCCTACACCTGAAGGAAGGAAGGCATGTTTGCACATACATGGGGTGTTCCCTTATTTCTATATACCATGCCCAACACCAAATCCAGAGCCTCAGTTTTTATATCAAGTAAGTTTCATCACTCAGATTATTTCAACACACTATAATTGTCGAACAAATACATGAAACACCTACTCATATTTATAGGTAAGTTTACTTAACTAACAAAGGATTTAAAAACTGAACTAGGTATTCACAAACAAGACAAAAGTTAAACTCATTATTTTTCAGATAGCAGCCAGCTTAGACAAAGCTTTAAACATTGCCTTGAAGCAGGCAGCATCAGCAAATCAGCATGTGTACAAAATAACTTTGGTAAAAGGATTGTAAGTACCCAAATCCTTGGGATGGATTTATCTTACACTTCCATTAAATTCCATTCCATAGCTGAGTATCATGAAATTTGAGTCTAGTTGTATGTAACTATTGATGTTCTTATGAAGTTGGAGTAGTGTTTACCTATAAGAATTTTAGCTTTGAAGCTTAGAATTTTATTTTATTTAACTCGGACTATAAGAATGTTTATTACTTTCCAACTGAGGAAGTTTTGTCTCAATCAATGCAGTGGGTTTTCGCGTGATTTGCGCATAAATCAAGTAATCACAAATATAGCCAAAATACAAAGCTAGAGAGAGAGTAGGGAGAATTTATAATATTTGAATATATTCTTTCAGACCCTTTTATGGATTTCATGATAAAGAACATTTGTTTTTGAAAATATTCTTGTATAGTCCTGGACTAATACGGCAGGCAGTTGAACTGTGTGGTAATGGTGCAATATTGGGCCAAGCGCTACAGCCACATGAGTCTCATTTAAATTTCACACTGCAATTCTTCATTGACTTCAACCTTTTTGGAATGAGTAACATTGATTTACAGTATGTGAAATTTCGTAAAAATGGATTGTCACAGTACAGCGATGAACCTATTAAATCATTTGACGAAATGAGTTTAGGCTTGAAACCTGAAAGTAGTTGTTTTTATGAAGCAGACTGTATAGCATCTCATATCATAAATCGTCAGAAAGTAGGCAAAAGTGATGGTATAGAAAATCCTGGTCTTGAGGAAGTATGGAATCAAGAAATAGAAAGACGAAAACAATTGAATGTATCAATAAGTTCCAAATCGCTATCTCAAGGCCGACTAGGCGTTGAAGAAACAGAGACTCATAGTAAATTTGAAAAAATCATGGCTTTGAAACTGTTGGATTTAGTTGATAAACCAGTAGATGTTAATAATCTGAAAGAACCAGTACATTATCCAGCGGAAACTCCAGATGGTTCAGAAATACTCAATGCCACTGATATAAGTAATCATATAAGAGATAGCACAGTCAATTTAAGTTTTAATGCATCTTTGAGAAGAGTACAAGAAGAGTCAAGATTTGATATGGATGATACTGTTGTTGATGAAGATGTTGCATTAAATAGTAGTTTCTCCTTAAAATACAGCCAGGTTGTTCGTAAGTAGATAATACCATAAATGTAGGTATGACAAAAATGTTTTCTTTTGTGTTCAAAAGTAATTTATATTTCATTTTAGTGGACAGTGAAGATTTAGAACTGGTTGATATGTTACAAGATCTAGATGAACAACCAGTTGAAGAAGACAGTGTTCTGGGTACGCCAGTAAATGTTGATAATGAAAATGATACAGATGTTGATGATGCTGAATATTCACAGATATTTAATGATGATACTATTCTTTTGGATCAATTTGCGTGGTAAGTTTTTTAAATAATAACTACACCTCCTAGCATGAACCCCAAGCATGACCCCCAAGAAATATTTCACGTGGGAGTCATTAAAATATAACTCAACCAGCCTTGACCATTTAGGTCTGTTAAATCCATGACATAGTATTGTTGTGTTTTCATGCTATAGTTAGGCCTGTTGATAACTTTAATACATACAAATTTGCCACCACCACTACCACCACTACAGCCTTTTTACGTCCCAGTGCTGGGCACAGGCCTCCTCTCATAGTAGAGAGGGATATAGAGCTTAGATCCGCCACGCTGCTCCAATTCGGGTTGGCGATTTAACGAAATTGTCACATGATAGTGATAATAACCGGGACTGACTGCATAACGTGCACACCGAGACACAGGGGGTGAAACACCAACTACCAACTCTGGGCTGCCACTGAGAATTTCTTGACAGACCCAATACCTAACAATAAAAGAAATTTGTAACTAAGTATAATAAATGTGTTGTTACCTAAATATATGTATTTCAGTTAAATAATTACAGCAATAAGGAAAGTAACGACGATTCGCCATCTTGGGACGACTCTTTTTGGGATGGAGCAAATATACCGCAATTGGATGGAACATTTGATGATGACCGTAAGTAAAATTTACTATAAACGATTTTAAACAAACAAAGTAAAAATAATAAATCATTTTACTAACTAACTTTACGTTTTCAGATGTAAAGAAAGTAAGAAAAAGAAAAATGAGACCTCTTAAAGTAGGTTTATCTCGACCTAAAGGTAAAAAGAAAATAGATTTAAATAAATTATCTGATGAGCACAAACTTAAAAGTGATCTAGGCAAAGGAGAAGATTGTGAATCAGATGAAATTAATGTTTCTAGGGAAACAATTGAAGATATATCTGCTTTATGTTTTAAGAGAAAGTCGAATTTTAATTCACCTCTAAAAGATAATTCTGATTTAGGAATTGATAAAAATATACTAGAAAATGAAATTTTGAAACCAATACAAGAAGTAGGTAATAAACAAATTGCTCAAAGTAATCTTGTAAAAGAAGAGGTATCGAATGTAGCTAAAGGATTAAATTATGAACAAAATAAAGATATTAATGCCACTACTATGTATGATATAAAGAAAGAATTTGAACCAGAAGCAGGTCCATCAAATATAAACAAAATTGAATCAATAAATATTTCTTTTGTAGACAATTATGATTCAACACCTGAAGAAGATATAGGAATAGAAAGCTTTTATGATAAATCAAAGTTATTCGATTTATCTAGTGAGAATAATAATATATCTGAGAACGAGTGTATTGAAACAGAAAGTCAAAGTATATTAGACAATAAAACAAACATTTTAGAAATGAAAACTGAACCTGAATACCATAACACACATTCTGAAATTAGAAAAATGTCAACAATATTACTAACTCCTAAAGTTAGGCCGCCCACTAGAAAATATATTATATCAACATTAGAAAAGTATGCTATTCCAAAAACAAGAAACCCAGAACCTTATTTCTCATGTCACAAAGATGTTGGTAACAAGGTAGAAATCGGACAAATGGTATTAAAATTAAACAGCAAACTGGCTCGCGATCAAAAACCATTTGACAAGGTCTTAGACGTAACGAGTATTGAAGAGTGGCGACAGTTACTATTTTTACAAAGTAATGAAATATCTCAAGAAACAACGAAGCCCGATGAACTAAAATTATTACTTGCAAGTAACAGACAATGTATATTGAGACCATTGAAACGACCGCCCACACGTAGCCAAGTTGTAAAATGGATTGAAAATAACCAGACTATTTCAAAAGCGGATGTATTGCCTGATAATAATGTTGATGAAGATATTCGTGTGAATATCGATGAATTAGACAGTTCTCAAGCTATAGGCCTCAATGAATTAAATAATACTATTAGTTTAGAGTCAACAGAAAAGGTAGGTACTTCCTTTGATCAAAATAATTTGAAAACTTTAACTAAGTTAATACAAACTAAGTTTATACAAATATTGTGTGCCTTTTTATTGTAACAGGAAAAATCAGAGTTAAACAATACGCTTCAAGTTACAATGCAGCCTGATGGTTCATTTCTTTGTTTCGGAAGTAGTGAAAATAATAAAGAGAATTCGCTTGCAACCCCAAAAGTTGAGGTAAACAATCAATTTCATGATTTAGCTATAATTTAATATTAATAGTACTGTCCAATTAATTACTGATAGTACTTATAATTTGTAATGTATTTTTCAGACAGACTTTCTTACGTTAATGCTTTTGGAGGTACATACTTCAGTTAGAGGAGGTTTGAATCCTGATCCAGCATACGATCGAATAGAAGCAGTATTTATTACAGTTACAAACGATTGTCCACCTAACCATCACTTACAGAGAAATGTCACTGAAATATTCGTTGTCAATAATTCCAAAGAGACAAAGTTCTTAGACAAATGTGTGTTTAATCACAAAATTAATTACGTGGATGACGAAAATGTCGTTTTTGAAAAAATAATAGATTTCGTTAAAACACACGATCCTGATATAATGTGTGGGTATGAAATTGAGATGAACTCTTGGGGTTACGTGCTGGAGAGAGCGCAGGTGTTGGGTTTGGAAATGTTAAAAGAAATTTCTAGAATCACGGAGAAAAATCGTCAGAAACGCTACAGAAATGACGAGAATGAATTCGAGGGCAGGGTCATTGGGAGGATCACTTTCAACGTGTGGCGTTTGTTTCGACATGAGCTTGCTTTGTCGAGCTACAGTTTTGAGAATTGCATGTTTGAAGTGTTAAAGGAGAGAGTGCCCGCGTACAGCTACGCTCAACTGGCCGAGTGGTGGAGCGACCAATCTAGAATACTGCGATGGATCCCCGTGGAATATTACCTGACCAAATTAAATGGGACTGTCAGGATGTTAGATAAGCTTGATATAATCAGTAAGTTAATTCATAGAGTAATGTTAGGTGAAATTCTTTGTATGTATTATAATTATTTTGTTTCAAATTAATTGTCAAGTCACGCGTTCACTTGAGAAACAATGTTTCAGATACAAAGTTTCTGAAACATCACTAACTATGCCGTCCACATCACTTGTCGTCCCACACTACCGCCATGTTTATAAATAAGTGAAACACGCGTCCATACTCAAATGTATCTGTTCCGAAATATAAGTATTGTTTCGCTTGCTCCCCCCGCCAGCGGAGAGCACAGAAACATACTAAACACGTAGTGTTTACCGTTACTGTTTTAAATGTTTCAGTAACATATTAATTTGTTTCACAAACACATAGATTTTGTTTCTGAAATAGTGTTTATAAACAAATGTTTCTAAGTGAATACAAGGCTAAGCCCAAAACATTTTATTGTTTTGATTTCATATACTTTTCGAGCTTAACTCTTATTACCTATCAATCTCATGGACTAGCTAATTTAAGGTTACCACCAAATCCCTGACTATAAATATTTGTGCGGTATTTTAGATCGTACATCAGAGCTGGCCCGACTGTTCGGTCTTCAGTGGTGGGAAGTGCTATCCAGGGGGTCGCAGTTCCGAGTGGAGTCGCTGATGCTCCGAGCGGCGAGACCTCTCAATCTGGTCGCTTTGTCGCCCTCCGTGAAACAGAGGGCCGCTATGCGCGCTCCGGAATGCTTGCCTCTTATATTTGAACCAGGTACCAGGTTTGAACCAGGTTTTAGTTTTTGAGAAAAAATATCGGCACTTGACCACAATACACAGATACAACCAGTAGTGAAACTACCTACAAACGTTCGAAACGGCTCACTCACACAAACGTGCGCATCGACGAGATCCATAAGGGCTTTTTCCGTGAATGTCAGTAGCGACTATCGCTAAATGGTCTCGTCGATGCGCATGTTTGTGTGAGTGAGCCGTTTCGAACGTTTGTAGGTAGTTTCACTACTGGTTGTATCTGTGTACTGTGACTTGACTGAGTTAAAAATAATTAATCTGTTTATGTATTACCCGACCCAGACTCTCCACGAGGCGACCCGAGTGCGAGAGTGAGGACGATGCGCTCGTGTCCCCTCGTCTGCCCTCGCCTCGCCTCGCTATCGCTCCACTTTGTATGGAGCGACAGCGAGGCGAGGCGAGGTTTTTCGAGCGCGAGTCAAAGGACGCGAGGATCGAGAGTCTGGATGGCTGGCACTCATGCAGCCTTCACTCGCCAAGACTCGTGCCGAGAGCCTCTAGGAGGCACTTCGAGAGAGTCTGGATCGGGCATTTGGATTGTAAAACAACGACATTCATCTTTTAATACGGTTTCTGTGAAGCCAGTTTTGGGTGTCAGTTCCTCTGACAGCCAGCGCTGGCTTTATATTAGCCTCGTGTAAACTTTTCTTCAAGCCAAGTTTAATAAAGGGGCCCATCTATTCTTGCCAGCGCTGACTTGTAAGACTGGTGCCAGCGCTGACTTGTAAGACTGGTGCCAGCGCTTACTTGTAAGACAGGTGCCAGCGCATTGGCTTCGTATTTTTTATTAAACCCGGCTTTACTTTGGCGTTTATTTCCAAATGCATATTCAGTAAGTATCCAGTATTTCTTTCAATCCGCTTTTTGTTCCAGAATCTCGTTTCTACTCGGATCCTGTTATAGTGTTAGATTTTCAAAGCCTTTATCCATCAATGATGATCGCTTATAATTATTGCTTCTCAACTTGCTTAGGAAGAGTGCAAAACATAAACGGGTAAGCAATCTTTAGCAATATTATTTTTTAAGTTTCTATACAGATGGACTGTGTTTGTATAGTGTTTATTTTTCATGTGAATTAATAGTGTGTAGTTTTAATGCAGTTAGTTTTTAAATCTTTGAGTACGTAGAGTAAATCGTTGAGTAAGTAGAGAGAGAGTTTTATAAGTAATCCTTAACAAGTCTGAGTGTGGCATTAATAATTTAGAAAAATGAATTTTACAGTGACGCTCCTTACGAATTCGGGGCGTGGCGGTTGCGAACACCACAAAGTAGATTAGAGGCCCTGATGAAGAACGGCCTCATCCACTGGTCGCCCGTGGGCGTGGGCTTCGTCAAGTCTTCGGTTCGTAGGGGAGTGTTGCCGGCCTTGCTGCGCAGGATCCTCGCGGCGAGGCAGGCCGTGAAGAAGGGCATGAAGCTGCAGACGGACGAAGCCGTGAAGAAAGCGATGCATTCGCGACAGTTAGGTAATAATTCATCATCATCATGATCATTATTATCACGATCACCATGATCATCACTATCCATCCATTATCGGTCCACACCACATAGATTAAAGACTCTGATGAAAAACGGCCTCGTCCACTGGTCACCGGTGGGAGTGGGGTGAAGAAGGGCATGAGGCTTCAGACAGACGAGGCAGTGAACGAGCGGTGCATTCGCGACAGATAGGCACTAATTCATCATCATCGTGATCATGATTATCACGATCACCATGATCATCATTATCCATTCATTATCGGTCCACACCACATAGATTAAAGGCTCTGATGAAAAACGGCCTCGTCCACTGGTCACCCGTGGGAGTGGGGTGAAGAAGGGCATGAGGTTTCAGACGAACGAAGCCGTGAAGAAGGCAATGCATTCGCGATAATTAGGTAA
Source organism: Melanargia galathea (assembly GCA_920104075.1). Classification (NCBI taxonomy): domain Eukaryota; kingdom Metazoa; phylum Arthropoda; class Insecta; order Lepidoptera; family Nymphalidae; genus Melanargia; species Melanargia galathea. Next base: position 6,165,094 of record OV049855.1, read on the forward strand.
TAATTCATCATTATCATGATCTTCATGATTATCATGATCAACGTTATCAATCCATTACCGGTCCACACCACAAAGTAGACTAGAGGCTCTGATGAAGAACGGCCTAGTCCACTGGTCGCCCGTGGGAGTGAGATGAAGAAGGGCATGAGGCTTCAGACAGACGAGGCAGTGAACAAGCGGTGCATTCGCGACAGCTAGGCACTAATTCATCATCATCATGATCATTATTATCACGATCACCATGATCATCATTATCCATCCATTATCGGTCCACACCACATAGATTAAAGGCTCTGATGAAAAACGGCCTCGTCCACTGGTCACCCGTGGGAGTGGGGTGAAGAAGGGCATGAGGTTTCAGACGAACGAAGCCGTGAAGAAGGCGATGCATTCGCAATAATTAGGTAATAATTCATCATCATCGTGATCGTCATGATCATCATGATCATCATTATCAATCCATTACCGGTCCACACCACAAAGTAGACTAGAGGCTCTGTTGAAGAACGGCCTAGTCCACTGGTCGCCCGTGGGAGTGAGATGAAGAAGGGCATGAGGCTTCAGACAGACGAGGTAGTGAAAGAGCGGTGCATTCGCGACAGCTAGGCACTAATTCATCATCATCATGATCATTATTATCACGATCACCATGATCATCATTATCCATCCATTATCGGTCCACACCACATAGATTAAAGGCTCTGATGAAAAACGGCCTCGTCCACTGGTCACCCGTGGGAGTGGGGTGAAGAAGGGCATGAGGTTTCAGACGAACGAAGCCGTGAAGAAGGCGATGCATTCGCAATAATTAGGTAATAATTCATCATCATCGTGATCGTCATGATCATCATGATCATCATTATCAATCCATTATCGGTCCACACCACAAAGTAGACTAGAGGCTCTGTTGAAGAACGGCCTAGTCCACTGGTCGCCCGTGGGAGTGAGATGAAGAAGGGCATGAGGCTTCAGACAGACGAGGTAGTGAAAGAGCGGTGCATTCGCGACAGCTAGGCACTAATTCATCATCATCATGATCATTATTATCACGATCACCATGATCATCATTATCCATCCATTATCGGTCCACACCACATAGATTAAAGGCTCTGATGAAGAACGGCCTAGTCCACTGGTCGCCCGTGGGAGTGAGATGAAGAAGGGCATGAGGCTTCAGACAGACGAGGCAGTGAACGAGCGGTGCATTCGCGACAGCTAGGCACTAATTCATCATCATCATGATCATGATTATCATTATATCAACCTATTACCGGCCTGCTACAGGGCACGGGTCTCCTCTCAGAATGAGAAGGGTTTAGGCTGTAGTCCACCACACTGGTCGGTGCGGATTGGTAGACTTCACATGCCTTTGAGAACACTGTGGAGAACTCTGTTTCTGGTTTCTCGCACAACGGTTGGTCGAAGTATGCCAATGATCCAGGTGGTGAGGATGATTTTTTGATGAGGAACATTCGGAAAATGTATATACAGGTATATTTCATCAAAATTATTTTTTCAGGTTTGAAGTTAATAGCGAACGTGACATATGGGTACACAGCGGCCAACTTCAGCGGGCGCATGCCGTGCGTGGAGGTCGGTGACAGCGTGGTGGCCAAGGGCCGGGAGACGCTGGAGCGCGCCATCAGACTCGTGAAGAGCGGACAGTGGAACGCTAGGGTGAGATCTTTGACCAACAGTTTTTACATAAAATTTCCACCCGTTTAAGAGCTACCGTGCGGCAGACAGACAGACACACATAGCGGTCAAACTTATACAGCCTCTCTTTTTGCTCGGGGATTAAAAAGTATTTCCGGTGACGTAGGTAGTGTACGGCGACACGGACTCCATGTTCGTGCTGGTGCCGGGCGGCTCGCGAGCTGAGGCGTTCAGCATCGGGCAGCAGATAGCGGACGCCGTCACCGCAGACAACCCCTCGCCGGTCGCTCTCAAGCTGGAGAAGGTATTTAACTTGACGTCTTAATCATTTTTAGTGACGTATTCGTTACAATCACTAGTTATGCGAACTTTGTGAGGAACCGAATGTTCTCAGAACCTTTACAGCCTCCGCACACTGGGTCACTAGTGGCGAAGAATAGTGGCCGGCCACAAGTCGCGAAAGAGATTTTTAATCCATTTTAAATGGTACCACCGCACACTGAGCGCTCGAGTGGCCGCGTTCGAGCCACAGACGTATAAAGAGAAGCAGACCTAACATAACAAAAAAATTGGCGTGCCAATTACGCCTACATACAAATTTCACACACACATTGACAGTAAACAGGGCCGAACTCATGCAAGCGAGGGTGAGGGACTGAACTCGTAACGCGGAATCAGACTTAGGCGTCGTCGCCGTATTAGAAAGCGATTACGCGGTCATCGCGCGGTTGATTTTGTATCTATAATCGCGCGAACATTGAGATTATTATTCGAGTCACTAGGCCCTTGAAAGTATAGTCAAATAACACTATTGCCAGATTAGTATAGATAGTAAAGCGTAGCGTAGTGACTGACCTGCAGGCCTATAATTATTAAGTATCTGTGATGAAATTTATTGTAGATACTAATCATTAATCTGTGATGAAATTAATTTGAAAACTACGGTAAAGTGGCATCAAATTGTTAAACCCTTATTTTACATTCTGTAACCTTAATTTCCAACTGGGATGCAGTTCATCATCATCAGATGTTACACAATGTAAAATGATGGTTTGATAATTATTTGATGGGCACATTTTCATAGGTTCTAACGTTATCGTTACCACTGAGATACAGAATAGGCCTGCTGATTTATGATTCGCTTCGTGCTCTATGTTATGACGTGACACTTCACTCGAATGAAATAGGTAGGTAGTTAAACTAGTGAAAAGCTAGTTTGTAAACTATTTATCAAACTAACTTTTTACTAGTTTAACTACCTAACTATTTCATTCGACCTACCTTACCTATGTAAAATGAGTAAAATAAATAAAAACAAACAAAAGTTTCAATTATTTATTTTTAAACAAAACTAAGTATTTTCTTAATAATTTCATTCCGATAGATTGCTTTGCTTTGCATTATGCTTCATTCTTAAATCAAAATAAAATTTAACAATCACCTTAATCATTATTTGCAAATGATTGAAATCATGTTCATCATTGGTCTTAAACTCACTACAATTATTCGATAAATCAGCTATATACATTATCATGCTATTATAACTTATATATTTTCCTTTAATCATTTTCAAAACTTCTTCACACGATTGAATTATTTTAATCAAACCATTCGATGGGTAAATCAAATCTCTCCTGTCCTTTTTGTTGTCCACTAAATGTGCTTTAAAATGCTTAGAACATAGTACACTCGATGATTTGGGATGCCAATTTTTTTTATTCATGTTGGTCAACCAGGCATTTCTTAGTTTTCGTCCTTTGGGAACCTGAAAAATGATTTCATTTTTATAATTTGTCCGTACCTACTTTTATCTAATCAACCTTCAAAATATACCTACTAAACAAACCTTGAGCCTGAATACGGCCCTGTAAAATTGCACAAGTATATGAAACATCAAACGAGATCAGAGTATTAAATTATTGATAAATATTGCAACAGGGATCTACTAGAACCAAAATTACTATAACTATTTACGAGTTTTGGACATATAATAAATAGGGACTGCTTCTAAAATGCCGAACGATTATTATTAATCTCACAGTAACCATGTAAACAAATTACGAGACTATGGCACATGAAAACTTATCGATAACAATTAATTTCAGGTGTTTTCCTTTATGAAGAATTGCTGCACAGAGGTGCACTACACTTAACCATTTTATTTTAGTATTCTTGGATCATAGGACTTGATTTTAATGCAAAAATAAAATAATAAACAACTCGCAGGATAAGATCTTGTTTTTGACATCATTTGACATATTGCACCTTATTGCCTCAAGACCTATTTTTTCTATGAGTGCGTAAGTGTTGCAACAACAGAAAAAAAATAGATAGAGTATTATATTTTTGTTTGGAGAGAAACAAGCGAAGATATTATTTATTCTTTTAGATGTAGTTGTGAAGATTATGTTAGGTCTGCTTCTCTTTATACGTCTGTGGTTCGAGCCACAAGAAAATGTATGAAAAATCTGTTCCCCGACTTGTGGCGGTCACTAGTCGTCGCCACTAGTGGTCCAGTGTGCAGGGGCTGTTAAACTAGCAAGAGTGCGATGGACGGGACATGTGCACCGCATGGACCACACAAAAGTCCCGAAAAAGTTGTTGGACATCAAACCGGACGCTAGTAGAGGCCGAGGAAGACCTAGATGCCGGTGAATTGACGGAGTGGAGAGGGATATGAGGGTTTTGGAGATTCGGAGCTGAAAGGAAGCTTTTTCTAACTGCCTCCATTGGAGAAGTTTGCTCGACCAAGCCAAAGCTTACCAGAGGCTGTAGAACTTTTTTGTAACATATTACATATGATCCATTTCGTTGTGGGATTAAATGACATCTTTGCTTAATACAGGTTTACCAGCCTTGTATCTTACAAACGAAGAAGCGCTACGTGGGCTATATGTACGAGAGCTCGGATCAAGAGAAGCCCGTGTTCGAAGCGAAGGGGATAGAGACGGTGCGTAGAGACGGCTGCCCGGCTGGTGTTAAGGTACGTCCATTTTAAACACACCCCAATGGGTAGTAGACTAATGTTGTGGTCTAGATAATATATTATGTCTTCTTCTTCATATGAATAAATCTTGAACTCATGTTGAACCTCTAGCGAAGCTTTATACGCCAGGATATTCTTCGACGAACAAGCATTCTCCGTTTGCCTTTTATCTTTCCTTGTATGGCACGTTGCTTTTATAGCTTGACGAGAGAAAACAAAAATCTCGCTATGTTGCGAAAAAGCAAGTGGCGCCACCAGTGTAGGTTTTTTATTTTAGTAGGCTTTAAATAAAACTAGCGAACCGTCCCGGATTCGCACGGGTAGTAATTTACCCGCTACTATCCCACAGCTCCTCCAGCGGTGTCTGTGCGCGCTGTTCGACACGGGCGACATGTCGCTCGTCAAGCGGCTGGTGTGCGGCGCGCTGGCGCGGCTGGCGGACGGCGCGCTGTCGCCGCACGAGCTGCTCTTCACGCGCGAGTACCACGGCCCGGCCGGGTACCGCCCGGGCGCCGCCGCGCCGCCCAACGAGATCGCTAAGTGAGTACACCGACACGGGCGACATGTCGCTCGTCAAGCGGCTGGTGTGCGGCGCGCTGGCGCGGCTGGCGGACGGCGCGCTGTCGCCGCACGAGCTGCTCTTCACGCGCGAGTACCACGGCCCGGCCGGGTACCGCCCGGGCGCCGCCGCGCCGCCCAACGAGATCGCTAAGTGAGTACACCGACACGGGCGACATGTCGCTCGTCAAGCGGCTGGTGTGCGGCGCGCTGGCGCGGCTGGCGGACGGCGCGCTGTCGCCGCACGAGCTGCTCTTCACGCGCGAGTACCACGGCCCGGCCGGGTACCGCCCGGGCGCCGCCGCGCCGCCCAACGAGATCGCTAAGTGAGTACACCGACACGGGCGACATGTCGCTCGTCAAGCGGCTGGTGTGCGGCGCGCTGGCGCGGCTGGCGGACGGCGCGCTGTCGCCGCACGAGCTGCTCTTCACGCGCGAGTACCACGGCCCGGCCGGGTACCGCCCGGGCGCCGCCGCGCCGCCCAACGAGATCGCTAAGTGAGTACACCGACACGGGCGACATGTCGCTCGTCAAGCGGCTGGTGTGCGGCGCGCTGGCGCGGCTGGCGGACGGCGCGCTGTCGCCGCACGAGCTGCTCTTCACGCGCGAGTACCACGGCCCGGCCGGGTACCGCCCGGGCGCCGCCGCGCCGCCCAACGAGATCGCTAAGTGAGTACACCGACACGGGCGACATGTCGCTCGTCAAGCGGCTGGTGTGCGGCGCGCTGGCGCGGCTGGCGGACGGCGCGCTGTCGCCGCACGAGCTGCTCTTCACGCGCGAGTACCACGGCCCGGCCGGGTACCGCCCGGGCGCCGCCGCGCCGCCCAACGAGATCGCTAAGTGAGTACACCGACACGGGCGACATGTCGCTCGTCAAGCGGCTGGTGTGCGGCGCGCTGGCGCGGCTGGCGGACGGCGCGCTGTCGCCGCACGAGCTGCTCTTCACGCGCGAGTACCACGGCCCGGCCGGGTACCGCCTGGGCGCCGCCGCGCCGCCCAACGAGATCGCTAAGTGAGTACACCGACACGGGCGACATGTCGCTCGTCAAGCGGCTGGTGTGCGGCGCGCTGGCGCGGCTGGCGGACGGCGCGCTGTCGCCGCACGAGCTGCTCTTCACGCGCGAGTACCACGGCCCGGCCGGGTACCGCCCGGGCGCCGCCGCGCCGCCCAACGAGATCGCTAAGTGAGTACACCGACACGGGCGACATGTCGCTCGTCAAGCGGCTGGTGTGCGGCGCGCTGGCGCGGCTGGCGGACGGCGCGCTGTCGCCGCACGAGCTGCTCTTCACGCGCGAGTACCACGGCCCGGCCGGGTACCGCCCGGGCGCCGCCGCGCCGCCCAACGAGATCGCTAAGTGAGTACACCGACACGGGCGACATGTCGCTCGTCAAGCGGCTGGTGTGCGGCGCGCTGGCGCGGCTGGCGGACGGCGCGCTGTCGCCGCACGAGCTGCTCTTCACGCGCGAGTACCACGGCCCGGCCGGGTACCGCCCGGGCGCCGCCGCGCCGCCCAACGAGATCGCTAAGTGAGTACACCGACACGGGCGACATGTCGCTCGTCAAGCGGCTGGTGTGCGGCGCGCTGGCGCGGCTGGCGGACGGCGCGCTGTCGCCGCACGAGCTGCTCTTCACGCGCGAGTACCACGGCCCGGCCGGGTACCGCCCGGGCGCCGCCGCGCCGCCCAACGAGATCGCTAAGTGAGTACACCGACACGGGCGACATGTCGCTCGTCAAGCGGCTGGTGTGCGGCGCGCTGGCGCGGCTGGCGGACGGCGCGCTGTCGCCGCACGAGCTGCTCTTCACGCGCGAGTACCACGGCCCGGCCGGGTACCGCCCGGGCGCCGCCGCGCCGCCCAACGAGATCGCTAAGTGAGTACACCGACACGGGCGACATGTCGCTCGTCAAGCGGCTGGTGTGCGGCGCGCTGGCGCGGCTGGCGGACGGCGCGCTGTCGCCGCACGAGCTGCTCTTCACGCGCGAGTACCACGGCCCGGCCGGGTACCGCCCGGGCGCCGCCGCGCCGCCCAACGAGATCGCTAAGTGAGTACACCGACACGGGCGACATGTCGCTCGTCAAGCGGCTGGTGTGCGGCGCGCTGGCGCGGCTGGCGGACGGCGCGCTGTCGCCGCACGAGCTGCTCTTCACGCGCGAGTACCACGGCCCGGCCGGGTACCGCCCGGGCGCCGCCGCGCCGCCCAACGAGATCGCTAAGTGAGTACACCGACACGGGCGACATGTCGCTCGTCAAGCGGCTGGTGTGCGGCGCGCTGGCGCGGCTGGCGGACGGCGCGCTGTCGCCGCACGAGCTGCTCTTCACGCGCGAGTACCACGGCCCGGCCGGGTACCGCCCGGGCGCCGCCGCGCCGCCCAACGAGATCGCTAAGTGAGTACACCGACACGGGCGACATGTCGCTCGTCAAGCGGCTGGTGTGCGGCGCGCTGGCGCGGCTGGCGGACGGCGCGCTGTCGCCGCACGAGCTGCTCTTCACGCGCGAGTACCACGGCCCGGCCGGGTACCGCCCGGGCGCCGCCGCGCCGCCCAACGAGATCGCTATGTGAGTACACCGACACGGGCGACATGTCGCTCGTCAAGCGGCTGGTGTGCGGCGCGCTGGCGCGGCTGGCGGACGGCGCGCTGTCGCCGCACGAGCTGCTCTTCACGCGCGAGTACCACGGCCCGGCCGGGTACCGCCCGGGCGCCACCGCGCCGCCCAACGAGATCGCTAAGTAAGAAAATAAAAAGTGAATTGCAACTCCTCAGCGATTTCTGTGCGCGTCGTTCGACCCAAGTGACGTGTCGCTCGTCGAGCGATATTACAGTTATAGTTTTCTGTATAAAAAAAAATTTAATCCATTCTCAAACATGTGAACTAGCCAGAAAAGTATAAGTAAATTGTGACATTGAATGCACTCTCATTTTGTAGCGTACCAAAGAAAACTATCGATATCGATCACCCGGTATGTGATGTCACCTCACTAGAAAATTGCCATGTCGATCTATCGCGGAGTTAGGCATGCGAAGCTTTATAGTGTGTGTTGGGCAGGCGGCTGGTGTCGCGCGACCGGCGCCGCGCGCCGCGCGCCGGCGAGCGCGTGTCGTGGCAGGTGTGCGCGGGCGCGCCGGGCACGCCGCTGGTGCGGCTCGCGCACGCGCCGCGCGAGCTGCTGCGCGACCCGGCGCTGCGCCCGCACGTGCCGTACTACGCGACGCGCGCGCTGCTGCCGCCGCTGCACCGCTGCCTGTCGCTGCTGGGCGTCGATGTTTTCAAATGGTGAGTGTGCTGCTGGACTATTTCTTATTATAAATATATATCGGGTGTAAGGGGACCGGTATCGGAAACGAAGACAGGTCAAAAAATCCTGTATTTTTTAAAAGTTCGCAATACACCTCCTATTTATTCTCCTTATCCATTTATATATCTTTGATCGGTACTCCGATTTCTCTGATTGTAAGATTGCTGGATAGAATTCGGTTGAGTTTTTCCTAAAATATAGTTAGTTTTATTATTAAACAGGTGGCTAGAAATCGGGTGGAACCGCGAGGCACAGATAGAGAGGGCGGGCGCCGTGGGCGGGATCGCGCGCTACCTGCGGCGCGGGCGCTGCGCCGTGTGCGGGGCGCGCGCCGCCCACGCGCCCGGCGCGCTGTGCGCCGCGTGCGCCGCGCGCCCGCGCCCCTCCGCCGCGCTGCTCGCCGCCAGGCTCGCGCGAGCCGACACCCACAAGCACTACTGTTACCAGGTCAGCCACTGACATTTTTTTTGACGTAATAATAAATCGATGAACGCCGCGCCGGCTGCATCATTGAGAAATTAATAATATGGAGGTGCCATACCTACTTTAAAAACGTGTCAAAAATACTCATACACGTTTAGATTAGGTAACATACACGCACAATCCGAAGACACAAAATGGCGTGTTCATTGTGATGTCTCAAGTTGTGCTTGTGTGAGTGTTTATGTATACATTTTAGGGAGGTCATCTTTTGCCTTGAGTCTGCCGCAAACTGTTTTATTTATAGTTATGTTAAAAATGTAGTGTTGTCTCTTACACACTTATGAAAATTTTGATAAGCTTGAGCCGATCCACTATTTTCTATAGGACATTTGGGCGCCTCTATATTATTAATTTCTCAATGGGCTGCATACACGAAAAAGGATGACTCATTGTCACGTAGTGCGTAGTACGTAGCGCGGAACGTAGCACGTAGCGCAGAACTAAGCGCTCGGCTTGTGACGCATCTAACAAGGTTTTAATGTTTAATAAAATAGTGACTAATTCTGTTGTACACAATCTCTAAACCTAAACTAAAATGACAGGGCTAAATATATTCTCATCTCTTTCACAGTGATACCTGCGGGAAAGGATGGCACTATTTTTAAACCTGTCAATTTAGTTTAGAGATTGTGTACAACAGAATTGGCCATTTACATAATATTTTGAAGCATTCAAAAAATTAAAATATAAGTTTCACTTCTGCCGTGTGTGAATTGCACACACTTTTTTTATTCCCTAAATAGAGTAACGAGACTTTCAAAAATCGCGATATTTCGCCTATTAGGCCGTGTCCCCGGTAGGTGAACAGTGAGCGGCTAACTGTTCGCTTCCCGTTAACCTCCCTATACTTTTTAAATGGAGTGTCCAAACAGGGCGTACGCAAACGCAAATGTACGCTGTTTGCTGCGTTTCGTTGCCAACTTATTCAGTGAGTTCAGTGAGCGGCTGATTCGCTCCGAATACCTCCAAAATTATGAGAGATCCAGAGCTATGAATTAGCGACAGATACGCCGCTCAGTCAGCTAGCGGACAGTCGTTCCCTGATTCCCTGTTCGCCTGATGGGGACCCGGCATTTCGGTTCTATTATTCAGGCGACCCTTAGGGCTACGGTAAATCGCGCTGACTGAAAGAGACGTTGGCTAAACTCTTTTTTTTCATTTCACACTAAAAAAACGACTTTTATATAAAAAGAAATGCCATGAAACCTATACTTACCCATTTTGACCTGTTATTAATTTTTATAGTGTTATTATATAGTAATAGTTGGGATGTTCTGTTTTTCATCAAAATGGAACTTTTTTAAATACTGTTTTTAGGCCATATTAAATAGTCGTTACTGGAATCTGAGGCATAACAATAACCTTTTATTTTTTAGATTTGTAACTCATGTTGCGGTCACCCGCGCTACCTGCAATGTGAGAACACGGAGTGCCCTGTACTGTGGCGGCGCGTCACGGCACAACAGAAGCTGCAGCAGATACGTGACATCACAATTAACTTGCCGCCAAACTATATCGAACAGGGATTTGATTTTTAGCGGTTGAAGAATATTGAGTATGAAAAATGAATCATGAAGTTAAAGAATATATTTTATTTTATTAATAAATCTTTCTATATTTACAGTCCTTACTTTCATTTTAGAACGCTGGAAGTGGAAGGTCAAGGTGCTATAAATACCCAAGAAAATATATAGACTTAACTAATCAAAAGCGACGCGTCGCGATCGCTGCGTTTTCATTCTATAGAATACCGTTATGAAGTGGGAAAGTGTTTTAAATAGGGTATTTGACTAATTTTTGGAAATTGTTTTAAATTATTCTTTATTACTTATTAAAACACACTACATTGATATTTTTCGCAATATCTACAGTATTAAGAATTAAATCAATGATAAAGTTTAAGTTTTGAAAACCACGCCAAAAACAACATTTCTGATCACATGATACGCGTGACGTCACAAATCGCTATGCAAGTCACTTCTCTCGCTCGCTCCTTTTCGGAACTCGGTGCGTGCGACAGAGACGACTGCTGTATCGTAATGTTCTAAATTGTTATACCTACTCATTTTAATAACAATCTTATTCTTTCAAGTATAAAGTTTAGTTTCGGTTGACTTGATAAACTTCAATTATATCAACCAAGTTACGTGCTATCGAGTGACATCACAAACAATCCCAGAGCGTTCACGTTCCTGATCAAAAATTATTATGTTTTATTTCGTGCAAAATATCGCGTAAAATTACATAGTTTAGTTTGATTGAGTGAAATATGTCTTTTTTAGGCTATTATCTGATAAGATGACCACAATCAATAGTATATTTTTATTTTCAATGTTGTCAAATACCCTAGAGCCAGGTTAAAAAATGCTAACGTGAACTCCAATAGGATTAACGTTAACATTAAAATAGCGATAATAATCAATCTAACGGTATTTATACTACGTTTAACCGTCAATTTTTTTAACGTTAATTGCCAATTACCGTTATTATGACGCTTTTTCTTTCTCCGAGATACTTAAAAAAGCTAGAATCCAGAACTATAAAGTCAGTTAAAAAATAACAGCTGTCTGTGTCACAGACGTATAAAGAGAAGCAGACCTAACATAACAAAAAAATTGGCGTGCCAATTACGCCTACATACAAATTTCACGTACACATTGACAGTAAACAGGGCCGAACTCATGCAAGCGAGGGTGAGGGACTGAACTCGTAACGCGGAATCAGACTTAGGCGTTGTCGCCGTATTAGAAAGCGATTACGCGGTCATCGCGCGGTTGATTTTGTATCTATAATCGCGCGAACATTGAGATTATTATTCGAGTCACTAGGCCCTTGAAAGTATAGTCAAATAACACTATTGCCAGATTAGTATAGATAGTAAAGCGTAGCGTAGTGACTGACCTGCAGGCCTATAATTAAGTATCTGTGATATGAAATTTATCGTAGACTAGCTTTTGCCCGCGGCTTCGCCCGCGTGAATTTCGGTTTTTCACAAATACTGAGGGATAAGTAGATTTCTGGTCCACCCGCCCCCCGCCGCGCGGCGGCGTACCGCGGTACCGCGTACGGCGACCGCAGGGCGCAGGGGCGCGCGGCGCGCGCGGTGCGGGGAGTTCCGTGTAGCGCGAGTGTCGGCCGTCGCGCGCAGCGAAAATATCTATCAGGGCGTTTTTAACATTCATTTCAACACAACTCCTTTTTTGAAAGTCGGTTAAAAAAGTAGCCTATGTTACTCCTTGGTTAATCCTCTACTTGTCTGTGAAAGTCCCGTCAAAATCGGTTCAGCCGTTCCGAAGATTAGCCCGTTCAAACAGACAGACAGACAAAAATTTTAAAAACGTGTGATTCGGTTATGGTATCGTTCAAATAACCATATGAGCTTAATATGTGGTAGTTATTTCGAAATTACAGACAGACACTTCAATTTTATTTATTAGTATAGATACTAATCATTAATCTGTGATGAAATTAATTTGAAAACTACGGTAAAGTGGCATCAAATTGTTAAACCCTTATTTTACATTCTGTAACCTTAATTTCCAACTGGGATGCAGTTCATCATCATCAGATGTTACACAATGTAAAATGATGGTTTGATAATTATTTGATGGGCACATTTTCATAGGTTCTAACGTTTTCGTTACCACTGAGATACAGAATAGGCCTGCTGATTTATGATTCGCTTCGTGCTCTATGTTATGACGTGACACTTCACTCGAATGAAATAGGTAGGTAGTTAAACTAGTGAAACGCTAGTTTGTAAACTATTTATCAAACTAACTTTTTACTAGTTTAACTACCTAACTATTTCATTTGACCTACCTTACCTATGTAAAATTAGTAAAATAAATAAAAACAAACAAAAGTTTCAATTATTTATTTTTAAACAAAACTATTTTTTTTTAATAATTTCATTCCGATAGATTGCTTTGCTTTGCATTATGCTTCATTCTTAAATCAAAATAAAATTTAACAATCACCTTAATCATTAATTGCAAATGATTGAAATCATGTTCATCATTGGTCTTAAACTCACTACAATTATTCGATAAATCAGCTATGTACATTATCATGCTATTATAACTTATATTTCCTTTAATCATTTTCAAAACTTCTTCACACGATTGAATTATTTTAATCAAACCATTCGATGGGTAAATCAAATCTCTCCTGTCCTTTTTGTTGTCCACTAAATGTGCTTTAAAATGCTTAGAACATAGTACACTCGATGATTTGGGATGCCAATTTTTTTTATTCATGTTAGTCAACCAGGCATTTCTTAGTTTTCGTCCTTTGGGAACCTGAAAAATGATTTCATTTTTATAATTTGTCCGTACCTACTTTTATCTAATCAACCTTCAAAATATACCTACTAAACAAACTTTGAGCCTGAATACGGCCCTGTAAAATTGCACAAGTATATGAAACATCAAACGAGATCAGAGTATCAAATTATTGATAAATATTGCAACAGGGATCTACTAGAACCAAAATTACTATAACTATTTACGAGTTTTGGACATATAATAAATAGGGACTGCTTCTAAAATGCCGAACGATTATTATTAATCTCACAGTAACCATGTAAACAAATTACGAGACTATGGCACATGAAAACTTACCGATAAAAATTAATTTCAGGTGTTTTCCTTTATGAAGAATTGCTGCACAGAGGTGCACTACACTTAACCATTTTATTTTAGTATTCTTGGATCTTAAGACTTGATTTTAATGCAAAAATAAAATAATAAACAACTCGCAGGTTATGATCTTGTTTTTGACATAAGCACCATTTGTAGCATGTTTGTAGCATAGAGATAATAATAATAAGTAGAGTAGGCATACCTACCTTAAAAACGTGCCAAAAATACACTCACACACGCACAATCCCGCAACCTAAAATGGCGCGTGTTCATTGTGATGTCTCAAGTTGTGCGTGTGTGAGTGTTCATGTATACATTTTAGGGAGGCCATCTTAAGGGCAGTGCAATAAAATTTCTGCCACGATCTGTTTTATTGTTATGTTTAAAAATGTAGTGTTGTCTCTTACACACTTATGAAAATTTTGATAAGCTTAAGCTATTTTCCGATCCACTATTTTCTATAGGACATTATGCCAAGTCCTCTTCTTGTTGGTCTATGGTTTGTAGCTTAGCAACATAGCGGTTTGCCACAAGATCAATTTTTTCTATGAGTGCGTAAGTGTTGCAACAACAGAAAAAAAGAGATAGAGTCATATATTTTTGGTTGGAGAGAAACAAGCGCAGATATTATTTATTCTCTTAGATGTAGTTGTGAAGATTATGTTAGGTCTGCTTCTCTTTATACGTCTGTGGTCTGTGTCAACCTGACGTCACTGTCTGTGACATTTTTTTTAATCTGTGGGTTCGGAATTCGGAAAAGATTCAATCGTTTAAAATCTTATTCATTGATATTTGCGAAGTGATTGCGATTTTTCACTCTTTAATTTATATTTTATAACTACAACTAGTAAAAGATTTTATAAAATACGCTTTAATTTGATAATAACTTCGATAATTACTATAAGAACGATACGTGAAAACCCGGTCCAAAAGTCATAGGTCAACAAGTGTTGTGATAAAGAGTTTCTGTTTTTTCCTCATTCACACTAGTTCACACTTCTGTTTAATTATTATTTAATTGTGCTGTAGTCGTCTTATGAATAAGTATAATAATTGCGTCATGTACAAAAACGTAGAACTTCGGAAGCTCCCAGCAGATGCACTGTGCAAAGTTGTTAACATTCTGGAGATCAACCATGATTGGAAGAGGGTAATGTCAATTATACCAAAAAACTTACAAAGTGATGATTTTGAACCTAAATACAACAATGAACAAATACGGTAAGTATTAAAGTATGAATTTTAATTCAATTCCAGATTTGACAATTTCAGTGTTGCAACGTTATGACAAGTACTAAATAGTGACGTTGCGAAATTATTCGATACGGAAAAAGAATATTTTCGTATCGATTCCTCTCGTTTATAGTAGTATATCTAAACAACTACTACTTTAATAGAAACTATGTATATCAGGAAATTAAATATTTCTGAACGGATAATTTAGTTATGACGATTAATTTTATTAAGGATCTGAGAGTTTTCTTTAATAATTGTGTGTGAAATAAATAAAAAAATGTGATCATGAAGGAACATGAGAAATAAAACAAATAGATGTAAGTATTATATTTTATAAATCGTCGCCGTCATCGCTATCGCTATCGCTGTCACTTTCTGTAACATTTATTATAAATGTGTCTGTGATATTGTCAATTAACATATTATCTAGCCTACTCATTTTTTTCTCTTTTTTGACAACATGGGATACGCATTTAGACCTAGACGGTAGCTGTAATTTTTTGAATGCCTTCCTTAAATAAATTTCTCACGTCTGTCAATTTGAAGGTTTTATTATTTTGAGCTACATGCCCCTTTGCCTGCGCCCATATCAATTCGATAGGATTCAGCTCGCAATGGTAAGGGGGCAGTCTTAAAATCGTGATCCCATGTTGTGCTGCCATTTCGTCTACAGCGTACTTATTAAAAGACTCGTTATGTGGAATCAGTTCTAAAAGCGTAGCTTTAACCATATCTGGTTCATAATGAATATTTTTATTTAAAAGCCAGTCTTGAATGGCACGCTTTTTTCCAGCTCATTTTTGGTGCCGTTTCCAATTTTCGGGAGTGGTAAGGTGCATCATCCATCACCACAATTGAGTTTGGTCTTAATTTTGGTAAGACTCCAGTGAACCACTCCTCAAAACAAATAGATTCACTCAGGAGTTCACAAAAAACTATAAACGTAACAACAAACACAACGTAACAAAACTTTAACAAAAACCCAACAAAATAACAAAATATCGATTCGCAATGAAACAAGATATTCGTGCAGTCAGAGTTGGAGAATGAAGCTGAATGACAAGATAAACAAAATGGCGATAGCTGCACGAGCGCGCACGGGTTGCCAATACAGAAAACTATCTAGGCTCTTTTATTATAAGTTTTGTTTTTAATATAAAAAACAAAAATAATAACTTTTTATGAAATAAAGCAGCGGTTACTAATTAATAAATAATTATGTATTTATTTAAATAAAAATCAATAATTTAGTCTTTAATTGGCACACCAATATTATGATTACATAAACATAAATCTCGATTGTTTATCGATTTTTGTGTTCATCATTACACTATTATATGTGGTATCATTATTTTACAAAATGACAGTAGCTAATGTCAAATGTGGAATCGAATTATAATTCCGACTATAGAGCCTAGAGGAACTGCATTTGTCTAATTTGTGATGGACTAGTAAATAAATCATTAATTAAAAAGTTAAATAATTTGGGACTAAGTTACATATACACAGTATAAATAATATAACTATGATATATAATACGAATTTAATGATTTTATAGTCCTGAACTTTTGTATATACATATAGGTACTTAACTAGTGGACCCGGCAGACTTCGTCCTGCCTGGTGACATACCGAACTCGGCGCCACCTACTGAGACCCTGTAGGTTACCTGTACCTACCCGGTAATTGTTTTCAAACCATCCAGGACCCCATTGAAATATACACACAAAATTTCATACAAATTGTGACAAACACACGTACAGAATAATTATAACTATAAATAGGGGTGAGAGGGTGAAAGAGTTTACCGTATCCATGCGACGGGATTTTTGACAGTTACGAAACCCGTGAACATTTTGTATGGGAAAATGTTTTTTCTTTTATTTTATGTTTTCGTCAATTTTTTAATGTTTTTAATAGTTATTCTGCTATTCGGGATGGTCCCAAATATAACAAATCAATAACAATGAAAATCGGTCCAGCCGTTCTCGACTTATAAGTGTTCGAACTAACACGACTTTGTTTTATATACAACGTTAGTTTTACTTTACGCAAAACCTGAAAGTAGTTTGTTCAGAATCAGTAACAAAATCGAATCCAACCATTTTTATATAGTGTTATATTTTTGTTCAAAAATATTTTGAAATCCTACAAGCTTATAGACACAATGATTTACCGAGCATCAGCTGACGGTCGGCACACAGCGGCGGTCATTCAACTCGCGTCGATCGCTAGTCCCTGCGGCGACGGCTTGCGGTCACCATTTTTTTCGAGGACAACGACGCAACATAACAAGCTTATAACTTCGTTACTTTTCATTATATTTTTTTGAAATTTTGTATAAATATTCTTAATGTAAAAATTTTTGACACGTGTTTCGGTTTTTGCGCAAAGTAAAACTAACGTTGTATATAGATATATTGTCACATATATTGTAATTTGTAAGTAGGTACATCATGAGGGACATGTGGCCTATTTGCGACAGTGCACACCAGTCGATTTTGCTGGTTAGCGATCTTGACCCAAGTTAATCACTGGATAGATGACTGATTTGGGAGATCTGAATTTAACATTTTCATTTCCTCTCAAAGAGCACATTAACTTCAGTTGGTCTCAGTTATGATCACTAAGATCTGGTAATTCACTCGTTAAAAAGAGTCAGAATTTCGATACAAGAGTACAAGTTGAGCTGTATGTTGAAGGACCTGTTGTGCTAGCATGCTCTGAATTAATGCTGCATAAAATTGTCTACTCATATTCTCGTTTATCTCTATAATTATGTCTTTGACAAGAAAATGAGTAGACATCATTTTCTCGTGGGTCACATGCTAACGCAACTGGAAGCCCACTGTAATATTATCCTAATAAAAGCCTTATCATGTCTGTCTCGTATCATAGTGGTTTACCACTATCATTTCCTGTCATGTAATTAATGAATAGGGGTCAATGGAAACTGTTAGTAATGAGAAATACGACAGACTGAGAGACTGCATAAGTTTTGATAAAAATTTCTTCTTTTCTAGAATGATAGAAGAGCATGCAAAAGCAAACAATCAGAAATGCGCTGATATACTCATGGATGAGTGGGGAACATCAGGAAGACTCCGACCCACGCTTAGCACTTTAAAGGAAATTTTAATCAAAGCCCAAATATTCAGGGCAGCTGATGAAATTGCTACTATGTTGAATGGTTTGTATAATTTGAAATTTTTGTTTATATCTGTATATAAAATGAGGAACTGTCAGACTAAAATATCAACAGTTATGAAAAAACACCTGATCTGGAAACTTAGTAGTTATTCAACTAAACCCATAAAAATCATATAATGGGGTACTATTATATTATACTAGCTTTTGGCCACGGCTTCGCCCTTGTTAATATGTGTTATTCCAGGTTATAATCTATCTCCATTCCTTTCAGCCAAATCGGTTCAGTAGTTGCGGCGTTAAAGAGTAACAAACATACACACACACATACATACATACAAACTTTCGCGTTTATAATATTAGTGTGATTAACTCCAATTAAAAACTAGTATTGACTAACAAAAATGTGTTTGTAAAATGATGTTTTCATTTCTGTCCAATAGAATCCTTACCGATGCGCCCAAATTATGGTCCAGCTGAACCTGTTCCTATAAATCTGACTGAAATTTTAAATGATGCAAGCGCAGAACAACGACTACAAAACATGAGCACAGCTAGGAAATCTCATACAGATCAACTTTGCAATGGCTCTACTAGGCAGTTGAAATCAGTTAGTAATATGATTGAATTCTCCAAGTCGGGCAGCAATGAAATTATACCAGATCAGAATAAATCTGCATCTGATCTCATAGCATTTTCAAAAGATCAACCAACTCAAGAATCTATGAATATACCAGTAGCAGTGCTGGGTAAGACTAACTACAGTCAACATTCCACTACCTCCACTGATGAGTCAATAGACTCTGAAAGTTCCAAATTGAACAGCATAATACCAAGTAATCCAAACACCGCAACATATCCCAATATATATCAGACCTCCTTCCCAAATATTAACATTAGCACAGGAATAGAAAGTGCTATACTTCAAGACACTAATTTGGTTCATTTTGACTATGGTGCCTTAGACAACATTACAGGAAATTTTTCTGAATCACTAATTAATGATCCAAGCGATGGACTAAAAGGCAGAATAGGAAGCGGAGGGTTTGGAGATGTTTTTGTTGGAACAGATTCAAAATATGGGATGCTCGCAGTTAAAAAAGCTCACAGCCACTTAGCCATACACCGTAGACCAGAGATTGCAATGCAAATATTTAATGCAGAAGTTAAATATCTGTCTCAGTTCCGACACTATAATATTGTTCCAATATTGGGTTTCTCTATGAACGGACCAGTCCCCTGCATTGTTTGTGAATATATCGATGGAGGTTCTTTGCAACAGAATATTGAAGCCAAAATATTGAATGAACTTCAAAGAATTAATATAATGATAGGAACAGCGGAGGGCTTGAAATATTTACATACAAGTGATAAACAGAGTAAAAGGAGCAGTTCAATATTAGATGTAGTCGGAGAGACAGATTCACAAAACTCTATAAAACATTTTGTACATGGAGACGTTAAAACTGCTAATATACTATTGACAAGAAACTGTGTTCCAAAGGTAATAAATTATTACCATAGTTCATTTTTCACAGACAATAATATTTATAAGTATGAAGTATGAAAAAAAGCCGTGATAGCCTAGTGGTTAGGACAACCGACTTCTAATCGGAGGTCGTGGGTTCGATCCCGGGCACGCACCTCTAACTTTTCGGAGTTATGTGCGTTTTAAGTATTTAAATATCACTTGCTTTAACGGTGAAGGAAAACATCGTGAGGAAACCTGCATGCCTGAGAGTTCTCCATAACGTTCTCAAAGGTGTGTGAAGTCTGCCAATCCGCTTGGCCAGCGTGGTAGACTATGGCCAAAACCCTTCTCACTCTGAGAGGAGACCCGTGCTCTGTAGTGAGCCGGTAATGGGTTGATGATGATGATGATGATGATGAAGTATGAAGAGAGACAGCCATGCTTTTACTTTACTACATAAAGTGTTGTTCAGTAAAATGACGGCTGAGCCAGCTTATTATTTTATTAATTACTAGATGATGCCCACGGCTTCGCCCGTGTGGATTTAGGTTTTTAAAAATCCCGTGGGAACTTTTAATTTTCCAGAACAAAAAGTAGCTTATCTGTAGAAACCCGTCCCCAAAACGAAAAAATCCCGTGGGATCCCTACTATTTCGGAATACAATTCCTTACAGCATCAGGGTTGAGGAGTTGGATATATACCTACTCGAGTTCATTCAACGATAAAAACTTTAATTGGTACCCCCAATATCAATTTAAATAACCGAAAGTTTCTAAAACCCATTAGTTTTGGGGATTAGGTCCCCTACAGCATCAGGATTGAGGAGTTGGAATCCAAATTTTTTATAGAACAGGGTCGCAATGTTTCACTATCGATTAAAAAAAAATTACGCAAATCGGTTCAGAAATCTCGGAAATATCGGTGTACATAGTTAGAAAAACACAACTCCTCCTTTTTTGAAAGTCGGTTAAAAAAGTAGCCTATGTTACTCCCTGGTTAATTCTCTACTGGTATGTGAAGGTCTCGTCAAAATCGGTTCAGCCGTTCCGAAGATTAGCCCGTTCAAACAGACAGACAGACAGACAGACAGACAGACAGACAGACAGACAGACAGACAGACAGACAAAAATTTTAAAAACGTGTGATTCGGTTATGGTAGCGTTCAAATAACCATATGAGCTTAATATGAGGTAGTTATTTCGATATTACAGACAGACACTTCAATTTTATTTATTAGTATAGATTATATACACACTCAGCTAACTTAATTTTTAATATTTAAAGTGCATTTTAAAAATACTTTACAGGGTATATGGAGACAGCTTCCAGACACTTAGCGCTATTATTATACTACCTAAGTCCTAAACACAATCCAATATCAATAATCATTTACCTTATAGCGTAGGTATTGCGCGCAACGGTAGTTATCTTCCGCACGCTGGAGGTCAAGTCTCCAGCGTCAGCTGATTTTATTTGAATTACATTACGAACTTAAAAAAATGCAGGAAATATTTTTTTTGCAATTAAACTTTTATTTAATCCTCCAAAACGCAAACGCAACCCAAAAAAATGCATTTTTTTTTGTAAAACCGATTTTTTTCACGTTTTTATAGTATCTTATCAGTAGTTATCAGTACTGTCACCTGTCTTCGTTTCCGGGAGTGTTCTCCTGATACCCTGTATAGTTGCATTCTTTTAAAGAGTTCTGTGTACCATTTTAATAAACTATTCTTATATCTGTTTCAGTTATGTGACTTTGGCTTGGCAAAACAATATGATTCAACATTCGTTACAACTTGTCCCATGGGAACCTCAGCGTACATGGCGCCGGAAGGCCTGCACGGCACTATCACACAGAAAATTGATATATTCAGTTTTGGCATTGTACTTCTGGAATTATTGACTGGTTTGAAACCTATAGTCGAAAACGACGGAGAAAATATCAACATAAAACATTACGTCGAAGAGAATTTAATAAACAACGATATTACACCATTACTGGATCCCGTTGTTAATATTTGGGTGAAAGCTGACAATGTCTTCAAATTGGCCAAAATGTGTTTAGAGTACAACCGGAAAAGTCGACCTACTATTGTTGAAGTTTGCGATATTTTGAATAGAATGAAAAATGAGTAATATTACTATCTATTTTTCCTTAGCAGAGTTAAAAGGTAAACAAGTTGTTTCTCACAGAAACGCGCAAGTGACGCGATTGAATGGCTCATAAGACGTTCTTAACTTTCAAACTAACTATGAAATTGTTGTCCCAATTTTAGAAATTGAAAAGTGAACAATTTTAATCTGAGAAGTTTCTGCTTTTTGTTTATCTTTCAAGTTAGCTAAGGAATAATTTATTTGAGGTAAGTTTATAATATTATATTATAAATTCTATTATTCAGAATTGAAATCATAAAAAACTATTGGTACCTAAGTAAAATAAAAAATATTTTAAGATATGCTGTGATCTTGAAACAATTTATTTAAGTCTCTAAAGCTGTGAGTGATAAATTGATAATGTTATATTTACAAATAAACATATTTTTCGAGTTATTTTACATAAATAAATCAGATTTTAAGATATAATTTTTTGTTTTATTTCTTCAACCCGTTTCTTAAATATGTCATCATTAATTGTATTTGCTTTCTCTAAATTGGCAATAAGTTGTTTTTGTTCATTATCTTTACACAAACAAATTAGAATTATAATAAGCATTTGAATTTTTGAAGCAATATCATCTTTCTTGCATGTGTATAAAACTTTCAGTAGGGTAGAAATTATTTTGTAGTCCGAAGATAATTTCCAAACACACCAGCAATGTGTGATCCATTCGTGTAGACACTAAAAATTAACAAATTTATTGCAGATAATGAAATTTGTTATTTAGTGGAATAAGTACCAACTAACATATATTGTATAAGTACTAGCGGATTCAGCAGACATTGTTCTGCACTGAAGCTAGAAACCAATTGCAGCGCCACATTATCGGGTCCAATTATTGTGAATCTAAATCCCCCAGGGATCAACTTAACACAAGAAATTTCATCAAACTCTGTCCATAATAAAATAAAAAATCGTAGAACCAGACTGCATACTACTATGTATTAAATTAAAAATATATATTCTATGTATATTGTATATAAGTACTAATGTCTATTGAGTAGAGCACGAGCTCTATAAACTATTTATTCTAGGTTTAGAAAGTATGTAATGTCATATTCCTCATTTTGTCCACACAGATATTGTCTTTAATATATTTTCATGATACTACATATAGCAGTAGAATTTCATCCGTGATTTTCCCCTGCCAAATTCCCTGGCTGTAAATTATGTATGTATGTATGTATTAAACTCAAATCTTACCTCTAAAGTATTCTCTAATAAAACATTGGCAACCACTTCATTTGTGCAAAGATCCAAACAGTCGCATATAATCATTTTGAAACTGTTTCTACTAACACAGTTTATTTTGTGTCTCTGTATAACTGACTTTGCGAATTTCAAGCATTCAGCTTTCCTGTGTATGTGTGATTCAGTGACTATCTGATCTAAGATTCCAGCATACATGTCACACAATTTATCATGCTAAAATGAAAAAATAATAATTGTTATTTACGTACTGTTTTTCATTAGCTATTAGTAATTAAAACTTTTAATTTACGTTTATTTTGATTTATAGTAAGTATGCATAGCGAATGCAAACCATATTGCAATGTTTCACTAAAATCTATTTTGCACTTCTGCATGTTTAACATGCACTTGACCAATTATTTATTTACCTGTATGTTAGAGTTACCTTGATATCAGGTGGAAAAATTCTACACAGCTCTATAAGACAAGCATGAGTTAACTTTGTGATTTCCATGTCTTTTTCTAGAAATGTCCTTTTCAGGCTCCTATAAACCACTTCATAGTAATTTCCACCATCAAAGTCCTCCTGTTTCTGTGAATAGAAATATAAATGTAATGTAGAATGGCCACATTATCCAAGGTGAGGATAAATAGAAGCGAGGCAATCTTTGGTACCCCAGGGAAGAAAAGGATGACAGTTACTTCAAAAGTATTGAAATAAAATTACTGCCTTAGCAAGGAGTTGAAACTATTTTTAAAAATGGGTTCATGAATAATTTAATAATCCATTAGCAAACGTTAGTCCAGATAATTCCAACTGATTTATGTATGCAGTGCAGTGCTACCATGTGTGCATGAATTTTTACAGACACAGTAACTGTGTGTGTCAGGTAGATTCAAATAAACAAAACAAAGCTCACACACAAGTATTTACAAGTTCACACACACACACATCATTATTATGCCTCCCACCAGACCAGAGTGTAAAATATTTCTTTTATATACATACCATACATTGCAAAGCTGCCAGGCAGCACTTTAATCCTTTTCTTTTATTTAAAGGTATGTAATCATCAATCAGAAGTAGTGGCACTGGAAACACCCTTTGTGGTTTCACTTCAACATTATATTTCTGAAAAGTGTTTTAATTGTCAAGTGAATCTACCACTGGTTCGGAATGTCATCTAACTGAGAAAAACCAGCAAACACCTTGATGAATTTCCACAAGACGTAGGTACATTCTTATTCAAAACTAGCTGACCCCCACGACTTCGTTCGCGTGTTTTTCTTTGCTATAAACCTCACGGAACCCGATACCTTTCCAATGATTGCAAAACGTTGGAAATCGGTTAGTGCGTTCTGGAGTTATAGCGTCAGGAAGGAAAACCCGACTTATTTTTATATAGTAGATAACAATACATATGTATAATAACTGATTACTAAAACATAGGTAATAGGTAGAGCAAACTTACCATCAAATCATCTAATATCAAACAGAACACTTCAATTTGGCATGGGTATTTCTTAAAATCTTCAGATGTTAGTTTACTGTGTAGCATTTCTAAGCATTTATCAAATATTTCTTGAACATTAAAGTTACTCTTTCGCAGCAGCACAAATTCTAAAGGCAAATAGCCCAACGTGTTTAAGTAAATGTTTAGTGTTTTTGCGTATTCTTTAGTCATTTCATTATTCCACGGGCATTCAAGGTTTAACTCTTTATATAGAATATATAAAGCTGCAATTATAGTTGAATTTTCTCTGTTCTCTGATAAAGCTTCATCGAGCATGCTCACTATCGTTTTGAAAAAAGAGTGTAACATATTATTTCGAACATCAGATTCTGAAGAATTCTGATTCGCGCCCTCATCACAAGACTCATCATAATTTTTCGATAATTTTGGTAATAAACATTGGTTGATAGTAAATATAATTCCTCTTGTAAAAAGCTTCATTGCTGTTTCAAATTTATTAAAATTTCTATATTTTAATTATAAAATAATTTTAAACATGAAATAATAGTAATATGTGTAATGTGCTGTTGTTAAACCACAGATCATAGATAATACACTACTACCTGCTATAGATGCGAAACGTTGAGATGTATTTAAAAGTTTTTCCTCCACCGTCTAAAGATGGCGTTAGTATTGAAACCACATTTAGATGCCAAATAGACCGATAGATGGCGCTTTTCGTACATGTCGACCTTGGGGGCTCGGCTTTTAAATAATTACTATTCAGGGTAAATAAATAATCCGTTTTAAAATTTAGATCGATTTTCCTTTAAATATATTATGGAAAATAACTCTAAATTTTAAAACGGATTATTTATTTGTTTTTTAATTGAAAATAGTAAAAATGAAACACAAAGTATTTATTTTGTTTTATATTTTGTATGAATGTTATAACACATTTATGCATGTTCTTTTATTAAATCATTTTTTTTTAACATTGTAATTTTACCTTTTAATATTTTGTTTACCCCCATACACCAACTGTGAAGTAAGTATTAGTTTAATAGTCAATGAAATAATGAATAGTTTAAGTTTAGAAAAATGCGCTTTACATTTAGACAAGATATCAAAATTACAATATATTTTTATATCCTTGAGTTGTTAAACTTAACACACTCTTCCAAGATTCAAACTTTTCCTTGTGGGTATACTCCCATTTAGGAAATCTATGCATGTACCTGAAAAAATTAAGAATTGGTCACAATCTTGATATGGATATCATTGGATTTTTACGTGGGATTTAAGTACCTACATAATACAGTATAAAATTTATACAAACAAACTTACCATCAAGTACACCCAAAATAAAATTCCGTTCCAATAGTTCCGAAGTTCCGAGTTTTTAGGCATTTTGTCAAGAAACCGAAAATAGATGCCAGGTATGTCGTATATATCAGGAAACAGAAATCAATTTGCAAAGTCGGGTAAAATCGTTTGGAGAAGAAATCACAGAGTCCATTAACAGTCCAAGTCATCGTTATAAACAAAAACCACTATTAATAAAACAAAGAAAATGAGAAAACTAATAAATAATGCACTGCAAATAACCGTTGAAAAAGTTTGTAAAACTTCAGTATTTGACACTTGATTTAATTGAACTTTGACAAGTGACCATGAACCTACAAGTGACGGACTAGATAAGCATCAGGCGAACATCCTGCCATCTAGTTTCACATTTAAACAATTTCTTGAAAGTTGTATCACCCCGGACGCTAGAGGTCACTCGTTTATTTAAAAAATTTCGACTTCGAATTTGTATGACAGTTTCATCCCCATGCCACAGATCACAGACACAGATTATAGTGCAATCAGTGTTGCCAGTGGCAGATTGTCAAACTCAAATGTTGAATGGAAGCAGGCGTTACTTTGCGGAATTCCATGATATACAATGAATATAAAATTATTTTGCTATAATCCGCTAACAGTGACAAAGAGCAATGGCGAAAATAGTATTGAGTTAATCTGGAATGTACAGAAATGACGTATATATGGAAGTAATTCTCCTAATTATTTATATTTTATCAAACTATCACTTAGATTATTTGAAGCCAATTAAAAAAATGCAATAAATTAAGAAATTAAATGACTAGCACTCTTTTAGCAATGTTACCATTCTACTAAATATAATCTACCTAGAAGCAAAGAAGTTTGCTAGTAGCTAGAATAACTAATATAAGATGGTACATTATTATAATATTTTTTATCCGTCGTTTTCTTGAGTCAATTGAATTGTTTTTTCTTGCATTTAACTTTGTTTACTTAAGTGATCTTCTTGCATATTTAAATAAACTTGTATTAAAATGGTAATAAATGAGATAAAGGTTATGGCAACACAGATGCTGCAATGTTTCAGACAAAATGGCGTTGATTTACTGACAGTGACACTTTGACGTGAGGGAAGCTTTTGTTGTGTTACAACAGGTGATTTTTGCGTTGTTTATCCGATATTTTTCCTTTTTATCTGATTTTTCGCTTGACCCGGACTGCTAGGACTGTTATCTGCCATATTCTGTTTGATCCGTATCTGCCTAAGGACTCTGACAATACATTCCCTGTGTGATATTGTGCTATTCTCTTTTGGACTCCGATTTTGCCGCACTGTTTGGATTTAGTTGTGAACTGAAAAGTTGGATTCCCGGATTCTGTGTACACTTATATGCGTTAATACATTGCGCCGATATTCTGCCTTGGAACTTGATAAGAGAGTTACCACTTTACTCTGTAACTGGGTGTTACTACAGGGAACGGATCTCGTCTCCGAATGAGAAGGGTTTAGGCAATATTCTGGTAAAGTGTGTATTGGCATATTGGATGGTTGTACATTATTTACAAGTATAGTAGGTACTTAGTTGCTTACATGTACAATGTACATATCACAGTCTGCATCAAATATTGTTTTATTAGTAGATTATTTTAACACATAACATAAGTACTTATATGTATTTACAATCAAAACCATTTTTTACTACGACATTGGTTACAACAACAAAATACAAATCCCAGCTCTTTGTAGATTACCAATGCTGCCTTTTGTAACCTACAAATCATGGTCCCTTCGATGTTGTTATAACAGATTTTGACTGTAATTATCTATATTTGTTTTTCAGATTACTCAAGATGATTATATTTGTGAAGCTTGTAGAGATGTTGCAATGGCCAGGGTGAATGATAATTTGCAGCAAGAAGTTGCTGGCACTGATGGCCAACAAGCCAGACCAAGTCATCGAAGCCATACTAATGTGTGCCTGAAATGAATTGCCTGGTGGATGTGCAATGAGTAGTTTTGCCCAACTATAAACAAACAGCCAATATTACATATTGTTTTGTCTTTCCTAACTGTCACAGTACCACGCCGTAGTATATGTGACAAACTGTGTGCTATAGTTCTTTACAATCACAATTATTATCTGCCTAGTCTATCAATTTTGTTTATATAATGATAGAAAATGAAATTCCAGGCCCGACAGGTATATTAGAATACTGTTGTTCATGATTAGTTGGTCGACGTTGGCTGTTGCACTGACGTCATGAGTTCATGACCTTAGTATGGTTTTTGGATTGGGCCAGACACCAGCAATATATTGCAGCACAGGCAGAATTTCTTGATGATGTAATTATAAGAGACATTGAAGATTAATAAAATTGACAAAATAAACTTGTTTCATTTGATCCTTGGAAACATATTTCTCTAGAATTGCAAGTATTTGTGAAATAGGTACTATGTACATATCATGGACCTATAAGTAAATACTCATAAATGTATTATTATGTACCTAATATGTAAATCCCTAATGTAGACAATTATTAGGTAAGATGAAGGATTGCGAGTAAGTATTTTACCTAAAAATAAAAGGTAGGTAAGTATTATTTTAAGAAAATGCTTGTAATTCCATTATTTTACAAAATATGTTTGCAAAATGTTGATAGGTAGGTAGGTACAGCCACCACGCGATAGGCTTCTAGAATCATCCATATTAAAAATGCACATCCATATGAAAGTGTACACTTATTGTTTTGGCCTTCAATGATGTCGCAGCGGAGCGTCGTGGTCATTTTGCACGAGTAGGTTATACCTAGTTAGAAACCTGGACATTCAGCTACTTTTTATACCGGATAATCAAAAAGTTCCTACAGGATTTTAAAACCTGAAGTCGCAGGCATCATTGGGAGAAATAAAAAGCTTTACACGTATACATTCCCGACAATTCTGTGGTCAGTTTTAGATATTTTTGGAAGTGACATTACACATAACCTCCAAAACTTTCAAACGCAATATCTTTTTTTCTAGGCTTCCAATAAAAATAATTATTGCACATGCAAGCTCAGTATTTGACCCTTAATTAAAAAATATTTTTTTCATGTGTGTACAAAAACTTTTTTTCTCAATAATATTAATGTATGGAAGTTTGCCATTGCTCTTTGTAGGCACAACACCACACAATCTTGTAGGCACAACACCACACAATCTTGTAGGCACAACACCACACAAATTCACCACAAAACAAACTCGACGATCGTTTCGCTCCGACACCGGAGCATCTTCAGGAGATGTCGACTTCACAACGCTGCCGTCCTAACGAAGAGTGCAATAACTAGGTTTTGACTACTTTCGAGATATTTGCAGTTAAAGATTTAATTTTTGTTTTGTGTGTATCTTCGTAACTATAAAAGCTATTGGTTTGAAACTTTTACTGAACGACAGATAAAATAATGCTTAATTTTATGTAGTATATTATATTTGTACATAAGTATATATACACACTAAAATCGCAATAATGTATTTATCATTAGGACTTATGAATTGTTTTGATATAGCATTCCTAATCATAATTGCAATAACTACACTACTTATTGCAGTTTTTGTTAGTAAACCTACATACTACTTATTTGTGTAGCACAAACTATATGATGCCCTATAGTTTCTTCCAACCATATGTACGGTTTTCCTTAGTGAATTATTTTAATTAGATATAAGGTGATTGCAAGAACATAATAAGAATAAAAGAGATTTACCAAAATAATTTAAATAGGTTTTTATTATTTAAAACTAATAGCTTACATGACGATTTTCGTATCTGTAACTGAATTCAAAAACACAGAACTTTCATATAACCGTCCTACCCCCATTTTACCCCCTTATATATTTTACATAGGGGAGAAATTTCCTATAATATTTTCTAGGCTGATATCTACGCGCTAGAAAGAACCTACCGTCCAAATTTCAAGATAATAATAACAATAATTAAAACTTCTGTTACCAACCGGTGCCAGGCCGTAGCCTGATACTACGTAGTACCTACGTCACACCGCGCCATACCCGATCCCGCCAAAAGATTGTACCTACCCTGACTACATCGACATTTGTTTATTGATTTTGTAATTAATGAGTATATGTTAATTTTTGATTAATGATTAAAATCAGAATATTTAATTATGTATTTTACATTAAGCTGAATAATTATAACTTTTATATCGTATAGTTTTCACTTTAAAAGTTATGAACTTGTGTAGAAGATGATTGTTATTGGGCCACTTGATTACCGACATTATTAGTTAAATAATTCATTAGTTCATCTCATTATAATTATAATTTAATTAACTTTATGTTTTTATGAATATGTTTTAGTTAGTCATAATTTTAGTTTATAAAATAGCATTTTGGAAACTGATATCTTGAAGTACCTATATTTGGTTGTAGGTTGTTTGGTTGGTAGAATTGTAAGCTGCTGGTATGAAGTCGCTGGAAATAATTTATAATTGAGTAATTTAGCTTATAATTGTAATTCAATTATTTATTTTATGTTTTAGCAATAGTTTAATCAGTTTCTAATTTTAAAATAATATTCCAGAAATTAATATCAAGTAGCCACATATTTTGTTCGTATGGTTGGCATTATTTGTAAGCCTTGTCGAAAATTGTATAAAAGCGAAAGGAAGGTATTAACAGACATTCATTTTGTAAACTACCTCGGTAAGAGGAAACTCTGCACGAAAATATAGCGAAGATTACTGAAGATCTGAGTATTATTCCTAAGTCTATCCCAACCTCTGTCACATTTCAGAAGTGGGATAGTGAAAATGTCGGGACCCTATGCAGCTGGTCTCGGAAAAAGGAAGAAGAAACCGCCGAGCAGCGAAGAACTCGAAAATTTTTTTTCTTCTTCCGAAGACACCACGCCCTTGCCGGATGATTCAACTACGCCGCCGCCAAGAAAACTGCGCCGGGTGACACATGCTGATGCGGAAGTTATTCCAAAATTTCGTCCGGAAGATAACACGAGCAACATCAGCAGCTGGTTACATAAAATTGATCAACTGGGTGAAGTCTACGGATGGGATGCGACCGAAAGACAATTCGTAATGCAGCTTCGTCTACGTGGTTCCGCTCGCCGATGGTACGATGACTTGGACGATTACAACCTCGACTGGGAAGGATGGAAGCAAGCCTTGGGAACTGCATTTCCACGATCTATCGATTTTGTGGACAAACTGGAAGCCATGTTGGCGAGAACAAAAAAAGACGCTGAAACCATGACGAAATATTTCCACGATAAGTTTTCGCTCCTAAAAAAGTGCAACATCGAGGGTGAAGATGCAATTTCTTGTATAATCAAAGGACTTCCTGCAGAGCTGCGTGCGAATGCTAAGGCCTACCAATGCCAGACTCCTGAGTTACTCTACCATGGATACTTATCATCATTAGAAAATTATAGAAGATTTGAAGCTACTACCGCAGCACGAAAGTCTACGTGGAGAAGAGGTGCAACTGATGGAGGGCCTACCACGTCGTTGCAGCATACTGGTGTGAAGCGGTGTTACGTCTGCCGGCGGACTGGCCACGAGGCGCGGGACTGCAGATCTCTTCTACGCTGCGAAACCTGCCTACGCGTTGGACATACATCTGGCACCTGCTGGTCTACAGCGACATCTAGCTCAACGCAGCGGGAAAAGCAAGCAACAACCCCGGTGAGTTCTATTATGTACACTCTCATTAATAATTTTCTGAGCATATACAAACGCCACGCGTACATCGGTGCTGATAAAGTCATTGTTTACATTGATACTGGAAGTAAATTAAATATAATAACGCTAAATAAAGCGAAAGCACTAAATCTAACAATTACGCCGTCGGCCGTTGTGATGAGAGGTTTTGGAGGTGCTCATACAATATCACTGGGCAGAACATGTATAGATGTGAAAATAGATACTGTGTGTTTAAGTGGTAATGTAGAAATAACAGATCACGATCTTTCTGATATAGACCTGATTATTGGGCAGCCGATGATTAATCAACCTGGTATAAGTTTAATTACGACTTCGAAATCAGCCAACTTTGTGGAAACTTTTGATATTTTTGACAATCTTAAGTGCGTTAAATTAGAAAATTCTGACTATAACTCGAAATATAATGTTTTTCTCAAAAGTGATATCGTTATACCGCCACAAAATGTTAAAATTATTGATGTATTTGTTGATATAGAATCCAATGAAAATTTGTACTTTCTGACAAACTCAGTTTATTTGCAATTAGGTAAATTGTGCTATGCTATCCCTGGCGGAGTTATCAGCATCGAAGGGCGATTAAAATTTATAAATATAGGTGACACAACAGTTTCTTTGCCAGCTCATAAATTGATTGCGCGCGCTGAGTTAGTGAACATTATTCCTGAAAACGTTCAAAATGTTATGACGCTTGATTCAGTTGCTCAGTCCACTACTGTGCCATTATTGTCAAGTATAGGTGAAATAAATGTAGGAGAACTAAATAATGAGGATTTCAATAAACTTTTTGTCTTATTGAATAAATATAATAATCTTTTTGCCAAAGATTCGAAAGATCTAGGTTGCACAGACCTTATGGAAATGAATATTCAGACAACGACAGAAAAACCAGTACACTTTAAACCGTATAGAATGTCTCATAAAGAAAATGAAATTGTTATGGAAAAGGTTCAAGATTTGATTGAAGCTGGAATAATACGTGAATCGATGTCTGAATATTCAAGCCCAGTTATATTAGTGAAAAAGAAGGATGGGGACTACAGACTGTGCATAGACTACAGGGCCCTAAACTCGCAAACTATCAAAGACCGTTATCCTTTACCACATATTGATGATCAAGTCTCAAAATTAGCAGGAAAACGTTATTTCACAACTCTTGATTTAGCTCAAGGTTATTATCAAGTGAAAATTGCCGAAGACTCAACTCACAAAACTGCTTTTGTGACACCTACCGGACAGTACGAATTCCTTAAGATGCCTTTCGGTTTAGCCAATGCCCCTGCCGTCTTTTCGCGGCTTATACGTCTCGCTCTAAGTGACGTTATAAATGACGTCGCCGTGTATCTTGATGATGTAATGTTGCCAACCGTAACCGTTGAAGCAGGAATACAGTTGTTAGGACGTGTTTTAGGTCTTCTGCAAAAGGCTAATTTAAAATTAAATCTGAAAAAATGTGCTTTCCTAAAAACGAGCGTTAATTACTTAGGACATGAAATTTCCGCAGGTATTATACGACCTGGCCAGGCCAAGATTAATTGCGTTTCAAAATACCCTCGACCGCGAAATGTGCATGAAATTCGACAGTTTATTGGACTAACTTCTTATTTTAGAAAATTCATACGGGGATTTGCTGAAATTGCTCTTCCATTAACAAAACTCACAAAAAAAGATATAAGTTGGTATTGGGGACCTGAACAAGAAAATGCATTTCAAACTTTGAAACTGAAATTAACTGAAAGGCCAGTGCTAGGTATTTATGATAGTAAAGCTGTAACAGAATTGCACACTGACGCTAGCAAGTTAGGATTAGGAGGCATGCTTTTGCAGCATCAAACAGATGGAACGATAAAACCGATTGCATATTTTAGTAGAGTTACATCTAAAGAAGAACAATTCTATCACAGTTACGAACTCGAGACTCTGGCTGTTGTCGAATCCTTAAAACGTTTTCGCATTTATATAACAGGAATACCTGTAAAAGTAATAACCGATTGCGCGGCTTTACGTACTACATTGGTTAAAAAGGATCTAATTCCTCGTATTGCTCGGTGGTGGCTTACAATTCAGGATTTTGATTTGCAAATAGAATACAGGCCAGGGGAGCGAATGAAACACGTTGATGCGCTTAGTAGAAACCCTCTCACGGAACCTATTTTTCAAATTAATGAGTCAGATTGGCTGGTTACCCTCCAACTGCAAGATTACAATATTCAACAAATACTAAAGCAGTTGCAAGAAAATACGACCAATCCAGACTTAATAAATAACTATTTAGTCAAAAATAACATTTTGTACAGGAAAACTGTGTATGGCGACCGTTTTGTGATACCAAAATTAGCGAAATATGGTCTATTGCAAAAGTACCATGACCAAATAGGACACCCGGGATTTGAAAAATGCGAAAAAACAATAAAAGCCCAGTTTTGGTTTGCCGGAATGACTCGTTTTATAAGGAAATATGTAAAGTCGTGTTTACAGTGCGCTTATGGGAAGTCCGAGTATGGTAGGAAACAAGGGGAATTATATCCAATAGAAAAGGTAGATATACCTATGCATACTCTGCATGCTGACCACTTAGGTCCTTTTGTTAAAACTAATAAAGGGAATACGTACGTGCTCGTTGTTATAGACTCTTTTACAAAATTCGTATTTGCTAAGGCGGTCAGAACTTGCAATTCAATTGAGACAGTTAAAAATTTGAAAGAAATAATAATGCTGTTTGGTTACCCTGCTAGAATAATTACAGATAGGGGTAAAGCTTTTACTAGCCGTTATTTTAAACAGTTCGCCGAAGAATCTCAATTCAGACATGTTTTGAATGCTATAGCAAGTCCCAGATCTAATGGTCAAGTCGAGCGTGTAAATCGAACAATAATAGATGGTTTAAATACTATGTCTGATAGTGAGAATACATGGGACGAGAAACTCCCTGATGTCATATGGGGAATAAATAATACTCCTCATTCTACTACCTCTTTCCCGCCGTTTAAACTAATGTTCAGCCATGAAAATTCCCGTTTGCCAGCTTATCCTTTAGGACAGTCACAAGACTTTGTTTCACAAGAACAAGCTTTACAAAACAGGCGGACTACTGCGAAGTTGCATATTGACAGAAATATGACGTTAATGAAAAAACGGTTTGATCAATCACGAAAAAAATGTATAAAATATGCGGTAGGACAATTAGTTTTGTGGAAAGGAGGAGCTAGTAGGGACACGTTGTCGCGTTATTTTTTAGAGCTTTTTAGAAGTCTAAATCACGAACAAGTAGTAGGTAGGGGTTAGAAAAAAAAGTCCACGGTTTGGTGATGGTAGGTGACAATTTAATTATTAAGGCGATATTAATGTTACAGTCTCCAATGCAAAATAAGTTAAGTCAGTTCACGTTAGGTCTTAGAAGTTAAGTTAAGTTACCTTAATATTTATATAGGACCCTCACAAGAATGCTGGGAAATTTACTACGTGCCGCATGCTATGCACTAGAGTGGGTCTTCTAATTGTAAATAATTGGTAAAATAGTTGGTAATTCCAATAATAAATTTTCCTAGGTTCTTGTGAGAATTGGTAAACAACGGAAGGTTGAAAAGTTACTCAGAATAATTACAATTGTTATTGACTAGTTAACGTAGACCGAATGCAGTTAATTTGGACACAAGTGCGCTAGTTCACTAAGTTTAGAGTCTCAGGGAGAGCGGGGTCGTGTTCACTTAGTTACGGTCCGTCCTATTAGTTTCCGGTTTGATGTAACAGGATAGTGTATACCAGGGAGTCTCTGGATTGGCGAGCTCTAGCGGGCAGCTAAGGTACTCAACTGGCGGTGGTGTGAGCTCGTGGTCCGTTCCCGTCCGTCATCCATATGTAATTCAGTCGGCTTGGAACGCTCGCATCAGCGCAGTTGCTCCGCTTGAAGGCTTGAGAGTAATTGTCGAACCCGGAGAATCCTGACGGTCACCTTGCCAGTTAGTGTTAGTGGTAGCTGGGTCGCAACCAGGTCATTCGTTGTAGATAAGTGCAGGCCGTAAACAAGACTGACTGTAGGTAGAACTGGCTGTAGGTAGAACCCTGAAACCGAGGTTGTTCCGTCTCAGTATTAGGTTAATAACCACTGCCTGTCTAGTTCTGTTCGCCTTCTGGTCTGGAGCGGTTGAGGAGACGACGTCGATCGACACACCAGTGAGCAGTGGCAATTGACCAGCGATAATCAGATACTAGACTAGGCAAGACGATTATCCTAGGTGCTAAACAATAGGTACTTAATTAGAATACACGATAACTTAACAAATATTTGACTTCCATGAATTCTGTCCTTATTAGACTCTTACATGCTATGGTTAGCGTGTTATTTTTAGGTAGGTAGCGATCTGCAAGATACAATTACACATGGTTTTCCATAATAATTCTAGGTAGATACAATCATGTCCCATTGAGAGAAAATTCAAAGGTTTAAACGGAATCACGGTCGCCATGCGTAAATTGAAGGTTAGGGTACATAATAATTCGCTAGAAGTAAGATTACGGTAACAATTATACAGGATGAATTGCGATTAAATTGGACAAAGGTGTGTATTGGCTATATTCTAAGCGACTCACCATTTCGGGTCAATTTACGATGTAATCCATTTATTTAGAGGCTAGTTGTATTAAGAAGGCCTTAACAATTATATTATCCCATCACAACACGGGTCGATTAATTACGCAGTTGGTTCACATCTCTCACTGTGTCACGTATCAGCCAAGGTTACAGTAAAAATATGGCCGAATCCACCGAGCTGTCAAAAAAAATGACCTCTCCTTATCAGCATTTTCGGAGGCCGTTCGCTGTCACTGTATTACATAGTTTATTTTTTAATTAGTTTTATTATTCTTAGCAATTATTATTTTTTTTTTAATAGGGTTAGTTTTATGTAGTTTTATTAGTTATTTTTAATTATTAGATATTAATTAAATTTATAGTCTACCAAAGAGTGCCATCTGTTGAGATAATTGTTGCTTATCGGAACTCTTCGGCATTTAGTACCAACGAGCGCCGTTAGATGTCGGCAGTCGTTACATATCCCCCCTCCTCGTTTAGGGATTTTGCCTGAGAAATCCCTTTGCTACTCTCTAACTACTAGTACAGGGTACACATATATTCATCACAACTATCCTTCATTCATACATACTTCATCTGTTAGTCCTCAGCATTTAGAATTAAGCCTTCGCTCTTTTAGGTCGAGTGAAGCTTCCTAGCAGACAGAGTTATAGGTTTAGAGCCTATCACTCGCCTGTAATAGTAAGTGATGTTAGATTAATGTCAAAATAGATGATGTCCAAAGAATATAGGGCCTCATTCGCCTTTTAGGTCAGCGAACAAGAATTAGCACCCGTCTACTGTGTAGGGCAGTAGACAAGTACATAGATCTAATTCACCTTTTAGGTCAGTGAACCAGAATGTAGAAAATACCTCAACTTTTAGGTCATCGAGATATTGTAATTTAGTAGAAACTAATACCTACTAATATTTCCCCACTGTTTAGAGCAGTAGTTAAATATGACAAGTGCCTTAGACTCTTAGTCAGTCAAGCCACCAGTCGTAGAATAATTGTAGGCAGTTCCATCATCATATTAGACATTAGGTAGATTAGTATTGGGTAGCAGCTAAGTATATTAGGGAATGTGTTTTTAGTTAGCGACTGTAGGTATACTAGAATAATTTTGTTTTAGACAAAATTTAGAATTATTCAGGTATACAGGTAGGCATATATGGGTAGACATACATGTAGTTTAGTTATGGTGTAGGGCCATAATTGTATTTTTAACTTAGGTAAGTAGTAGCAACAATAGTTTATTTTTATGTTTTAGCTTAGGATTGTAGTAGCCATAACAATTAATTTTTAGATTTTAATTAGGTTAGTAGTAGGTTAATTTATTTATTTTTAGAATTTATTTTAAGTTTATAGTAGTATAATAACAATTTATATTTAGCATTTAGTTTATTTAATAGATAGTAACAATTTATTTTTGTATTTTGTTTTATGTAGTAGATAATAATAAATTATTTTTAGTTTTAATTTTAGGAGTTGGCTGGAAACCATTTTGAATTTAATAATTTAGTTTAGTTCGTAGATAGTGGTAGACTTAATTTTAAATTTTAGGTTAGGATAATGGCAGGATGCTATTATTGCTGTTTAGTATTTAGTTATGTAGTAACTACAGTAAATTTATTATTTAGATTTTAATTTAGAATGATAGCGGAGAGCCATGATTGAATTTTTAAAATTTAGTAAAAGTTTTTATAGCAAGAGGCATTTTACTGTAGGTATAAAATTAACTGGAGTTAATTAATTTAAGACATTTAAATGTAATGGATTTGACTCGAAACGGGTTTAGCATTGACTAGCTATGGTTAGAATAAGCATTCTTAGATGAATTTCCTTCAAAAGATTAGGTTATCTAGAATTAGTTTCAAAATGTATTGTAGTTAATTAAGTTTATGTAATAAATTTAAAATTTGTAACACCAAAACGGTTTTTAACAATAACTAGATTTAACTAGGAAGCAGCCTTCTTAGATGAATTTAATTCAGCAATTAAAATCAGTTAAATTTAAAATAATTGATTAGTTAAGTAAGGTTAGGTATTTATATTTGAAACTAGTTAAAGTAGTTAATTTTAATTTGATATTTAGTTAAATGAATGTAGGTTTTTAATTATAATCAAGTTTCAAGAGAAAAAATTTTAACCGGAAACGGTGAGTGGCTGTGACATTTTTCCTAGTTCTATACTTAATGTCTAACTTATGCTATTCCGTTTATCGCTAGCCAAAAGCTAACAGCACCGCTAGCCCTGACCTCCCAAGAACTCCCTAGTCACACTAGTTGTAGGTAGTTGTTGACATATAGTCTAATATAAGGTAAATAAAGGAGATGGCCCCTCCCCAATACATTGTTTGCCTCAGAAAAAAAAATTATGCGTCACGATGAAACTTTTACCTTTGGATTGGTTTTCCTGTGTAAATTAATAATAAATAGTATTCTTGACCCTTGATAGTGT
Organism: Melanargia galathea; assembly: GCA_920104075.1. Taxonomy (NCBI): domain Eukaryota; kingdom Metazoa; phylum Arthropoda; class Insecta; order Lepidoptera; family Nymphalidae; genus Melanargia; species Melanargia galathea. The sequence continues at coordinate 6,203,472 of OV049855.1, forward strand.
GATTATTGTTTATTGAGTACCCTAACATCTCACTAAAAATATCCTACCTAAAAAGTTGTGTTAGTAAAAAATATTTTGCTACAGATAATTTAATGAACACAAAGTATTATTGGGTATTTAACGGCATACTTAGTGATATTTGGAACTAACTGCTGATATTAATCCAAGCACTCTTCGAGATAGGATTATCGAAAGTAATATTAGCACAACGATAATGAAACGCCATTGCCGCCGAGATGTCACAACACAACAGAGTCAAAATCTCTAATTCACGTTTCGCTCACGAATGTTCTGATGCAAACTTGTGTTAAAGCACTACGGAGCATCAACTAGTGGTCAATTACTTGACGCAGACTGGAAGAATAACACAAAACAGAGTAAAATTGGTAAAATACAAGAAAATCACATAAGCACAAACATGCAGCTCAACGAAGTTCCTTGTATAGGGATGTCACGATTCGAATCCGATACTTATGTAGATCGATACAATGGTATACGATTCAGTTGCTAATTTTATCGATCAATATCATTCGGTACGGTTTGGTGGAATGATACACATTGTACAAAAAGTCGGGCCAAAAATATAGTTCGATCACTGTCAGTTCACTGACAAACGTTAAAGATTTAAAATAATGTCAAAACCTAAAAGTAGTTTCGTCATTTTATTTGAAACGCAGACCACAACGCATGTGGCCAGTTTTTTTAACCAACTTCAAAAAAAAAGGAGGTTCTGTATTCGACCCGTATGTACGAGTATGTATGTGACTACTACAATTTAACAATACTACGATTAAACCACCTAATTGAAATAATATATATTTTTTTGGAGTCGGCGCCAAACCACATGCAATTCATGTAAAATAAAAAGTAAATGTAAAAGTAAATGCAAGTAAAGTCAGATTAGGTATCAACTTTTGAATGCGAGCGCGGTGAACTATGATAGCCGCGGAGCGCGAAGCTGTCCGGGATGCGGGGTGGGCACATTTTCAACTAGAAAAATATGAAAGTCATTGATCCCCGACTTCAAAAAATTATATATTATTCGAGTTAGGTAGTTTAATTGTCAATCTAAATAAATAAAATTATTTTAAACTTTTTAGTTCGAATCAATTGAAAATCTTTTTTTTTTATATTAGAAACTCGTATCTGCGCGTCGATTCGAATTGATACTTTTCTTTCGATACCAAGTAAGACTTGAAAGTAGTGATTCGATACCAAAAGTACTCGGTATCGAAACAAAAGTATCGAGTACTTGCTTGTATTGTATCGAACATCACTATAGTCTGATTTTTAATTACAGTTGTCATTTAAAAATAACAGACAGTTGTTGTCATGTCAAAAATAGAATGACTTGTATCAAAAACAGGGTTACTAACTGAATTTCGATTTTACCCCTAACTAAAGTACCTAAAGTATCTGTCAGGCATTTGTCATATCTACATGAGGCAATTGATTTTTATTTACGTAAGTTTTTAATTTATTATCTTTTTTGTGGGAACTGTTTTATCTCTAGCAACATTAAAAGTCATCAAACGTCACGTCAAATAAAAATCAGACTATAGCTGTAAATAAAATGGCAGTAAACAATAACAGGAAATAAAAATACTTCTTTTTAGAATGATTTTAAAAAACCCTGCTAGTTCGTAGGTTTCTATTTTTGTCTTTTAAAATAATAATTATAAAGTAATTTTATTACATTTATATAGTTAGGTCTCTTGGTATTTTTCACTATACAAACTTAAAACGATTCTGGGGCAATTTTGGGACATCTCCTTTCTAATTTAGTTATATAGGTGGTATACTGTCTGGTCAAGTCGAAATTAGTTAAATTTAGTTAATAGTTGGGCGCCATTGTCGCGTTATTTTTTTAGAGCTTTTTAGAAGTCTAAATCACGAACAAGTAGTAGGTAGGGGTTAGAAAAAAAAGTCCACGGTTTGGTGATGGTAGGTGACAATTTAATTATTAAGGCGATATTAATGTTACAGTCTCCAATGCAAAATAAGTTAAGTCAGTTCACGTTAGGTCTTAGAAGTTAAGTTAAGTTACCTTGATATTTATATAGGACCCTCACAAGAATGCTGGGAAATTTACTACGTGCCGCATGCTATGCACTAGAGTGGGTCTTCTAATTGTAAATAATTGGTAAAATAGTTGGTAATTCCAATAATAAATTTTCCTAGGTTCTTGTGAGAATTGGTAAACAACGGAAGGTTGAAAAGTTACTCAGAATAATTACAATTGTTATTGACTAGTTAACGTAGACCGAATGCAGTTAATTTGGACACAAGTGCGCTAGTTCACTAAGTTTAGAGTCTCAGGGAGAGCGGGGTCGTGTTCACTTAGTTACGGTCCGTCCTATTAGTTTCCGGTTTGATGTAACAGGATAGTGTATACCAGGGAGTCTCTGGATTGGCGAGCTCTAGCGGGCAGCTAAGGTACTCAACTGGCGGTGGTGTGAGCTCGTGGTCCGTTCCCGTCCGTCATCCATATGTAATTCAGTCGGCTTGGAACGCTCGCATCAGCGCAGTTGCTCCGCTTGAAGGCTTGAGAGTAATTGTCGAACCCGGAGAATCCTGACGGTCACCTTGCCAGTTAGTGTTAGTGGTAGCTGGGTCGCAACCAGGTCATTCGTTGTAGATAAGTGCAGGCCGTAAACAAGACTGACTGTAGGTAGAACTGGCTGTAGGTAGAACCCTGAAACCGAGGTTGTTCCGTCTCAGTATTAGGTTAATAACCACTGCCTGTCTAGTTCTGTTCGCCTTCTGGTCTGGAGCGGTTGAGGAGACGACGTCGATCGACACACCAGTGAGCAGTGGCAATTGACCAGCGATAATCAGATACTAGACTAGGCAAGACGATTATCCTAGGTGCTAAACAATAGGTACTTAATTAGAATACACGATAACTTAACAAATATTTGACTTCCATGAATTCTGTCCTTATTAGACTCTTACATGCTATGGTTAGCGTGTTATTTTTAGGTAGGTAGCGATCTGCAAGATACAATTACACATGGTTTTCCATAATAATTCTAGGTAGATACAATCATGTCCCATTGAGAGAAAATTCAAAGGTTTAAACGGAATCACGGTCGCCATGCGTAAATTGAAGGTTAGGGTACATAATAATTCGCTAGAAGTAAGATTACGGTAACAATTATACAGGATGAATTGCGATTAAATTGGACAAAGGTGTGTATTGGCTATATTCTAAGCGACTCACCATTTCGGGTCAATTTACGATGTAATCCATTTATTTAGAGGCTAGTTGTATTAAGAAGGCCTTAACAATTATATTATCCCATCACAACACGGGTCGATTAATTACGCAGTTGGTTCACATCTCTCACTGTGTCACGTATCAGCCAAGGTTACAGTAAAAATATGGCCGAATCCACCGAGCTGTCAAAAAAAATGACCTCTCCTTATCAGCATTTTCGGAGGCGGTTCGCTGTCACTGTATTACATAGTTTATTTTTTAATTAGTTTTATTATTCTTAGCAATTATTATTTTTTTTTTAATAGGGTTAGTTTTATGTAGTTTTATTAGTTATTTTTAATTATTAGATATTAATTAAATTTATAGTCTACCAAAGAGTGCCATCTGTTGAGATAATTGTTGCTTATCGGAACTCTTCGGCATTTAGTACCAACGAGCGCCGTTAGATGTCGGCAGTCGTTACAACGTCTTCACAAGTTTCACAAAAATTAAAAAGCCCTTACACAGGTCCTTACAAAGTATGCAAGGCAGAACCGGCCATTGATCGTTATACGATTTGTAGTGTCAAAGGAATGAAAGGCTATAAAAAATTTAATGCAGTTGTACGAGGCGAAGTGTTGAGACCTTACAAAACCATTACTTCCGATGCAGATAGTTCCTCTAGTGATAGGGAAGTAGATAGGGATGATCTTATAGACTTACTCGAAAGCTAATGTTATAAAAAATAATTGAAAAGTTGAAATATTTGATAAGACAAATGTCATTTTTGATTTAAGCTTTTTGTTATACAACTGTAGTCTATACTGTATCATAGATTTTTCTTGTTTTGATTACATACATTCTTGTAAATAAAACACAAAGTTATTTATTATAAATCATTTATTATCAAATATTTATATGATAGCTGTCAGAATACCGCATTTTAGCTGAAATAAAGGAAAATAAATAAGCTTACAGGAAACGAGTAACAGTATCATACCTAAACGTTCTCTGAAATAATTGAAGTATCTGTGTGATCCTATCTAAGCGAGCGTCAGCATGATCTAATTATACCTTATTCAAAGTAAAAATGTCTGTGTGACCCACTTAATAAGACTGTTTAATGTAACCAGAAAGTCTGTGATCTATCGAATAAGTCTATGTGACCTTATTAAATTAATGTCTGAGTGACCTCTCCAAGATAACGTCTGTGTGACCTACTCAAACTAAGTCTGCGCAATCTACTTTAAGTCTATGTGACCTTATTAAATTAATGTCTAAGTGACTTCTCCAAGATAATGTCTGTGTGACCTACTCAAACTAAGTCTGCGCGACCCACTTAATAAGTATAAGTGATCTAACCAGAAAGTCTATGTGACCTACCCATTAAGTCTATGTGACCTTAACAAATTAATGTCTGAGTGACCTCTCCTAGATTATATCTATGTGACCTACCTAATCTAACGTCTTAGTGACTAATATAATATCCTTCTGTTATCTGTGTGATATAATATGCTTGCATATATACCTACTGTGTGAATAAAATGAGTGGCCAAAGTATTTTTTTAGCAGCTTTCTGTAAATTATGTACTGAAAGTCAAAAGTAGATTGACCAAACACTACCTTCAGATGACCCCTCAAATGCATATTACTGTTCAGATTCTTTCTCTCTCCAGGTAACTAATGAAGCAGAGACGAGGATGGTGCCAGCGAGCCGTGGGACACGGCCGTTGCAGGATGGCCGAATGTTACCAACCGGTGCCAGGCCGTAGCCTGATACTACGTAGTACCTACGTCACACCGCGCCATACCCGATCCCGCCAAAAGATTGTACCTACCCTGACTACATCGACATTTGTTTATTGATTTTGTAATTAATGAGTATATGTTAATTTTTGATTAATGATTAAAATCAGAATATTTAATTATGTATTTTACATTAAGCTGAATAATTATAACTTTTATATCGTATAGTTTTCACTTTAAAAGTTATGAACTTGTGTAGAAGATGATTGTTATTGGGCCACTTGATTACCGACATTATTAGTTAAATAATTCATTAGTTCATCTCATTATAATTATAATTTAATTAACTTTGTTTTTATGAATATGTTTTAGTTATAGTCCGTTCAGTAACATAGTGTCGGTACAGGCGCAGGTGCTCTTACTATTCTGCTTTTATTTTTATTATTTTTTTTTCTGTTTGTAATTTTTTTTTCTATTCTAACAGAATCTCCGAATAGTCTGCCAATCCACACATGGCCAGCGTGGTAGATTATGGTTAAAATCCTTCTCATTTTGAGAGAAGACCCATGTTCATGATAATATTATATTTTATGTTTATAGAATAGAATAGAATAGAATAGAATAGAATAGAATAAATAGATTTTATTGCATGATTGTAAGTATGTACATGGTAGGTGTTACAAAGTTTTGTGTTGGCATGTTACAATCAGCCATAATTATAATGGCGTGCAATAATTAGATTTTACAGTTGTGAATAACATACAAAATTAGTCTAATTCTTATGCTACAGAAGTTATACAATTTTTATAAGAATTTTAATTTATTCATTAAGGAACTCTTTTACAGAGCTGAAGATGCAGTTTTGTTTTAAATCTTGTAAATGGTAAATCTTTTATTATAGAGGGTAGCTTATTATAAATTTTAATCATCATATAAAAACAACTTTTTGAGCTCAGAGCAGTTTTACATTGTGGATAGTAAATTTTGTTCGGATATCTGGCATTAAATGATACAACATTTTGACGTGTTTGAAAATATTCATTTTTGAATTTCTTTACGAAACACGCCACTTCGTAGATATATATATACCTACATGGTAATGTTAATAATTTCAGCGTTTTAAAAAGTGGCTTACATGATTGCATTGGATCTTTGTTACAAATTGCCCGGATACACTTTTTCTGAATTAAAAAGACTATTCATTTCGGAAGCATTACCCCAAATTAAAACTCCGTACAGAATATTGGAAACAACATAGCCATGATATGCCGAAAGAGCCGTGCTTCGGTCAGCAATTTTAGATATTCTACGTAAAGCAAAGACAAATTTATTGATTTTTTTGCACAAGTTGTCAATATAGTATATTGTAGTAATAAGTATATTGTAATAAAATACGAATATAAAAAAATAGAAAAAGGAAAGAGAATTTTAATAAAAAAATATGAGTAGGTATAAAACGGTATAACCCCTTGTGCCTGTACACCGCGCGCGGCATGCTTTGAAGTCGCGGCGGCGTCTTTGATAAAACACCGCGCGTCGGAGGCGGCTAGACACAAAGAGCGACACTAAGAAAATGAACAGACTATAGTCATAATTTTAGTTTATAAAATAGCATTTTGGAAACTGATATCTTGAAGTACCTATATTTGGTTGTAGGTTGTTTGGTTGGTAGAATTGTAAGCTGCTGGTATGAAGTCGCTGGAAATAATTTATAATTGAGTAATTTAGCTTATAATTGTAATTCAATTATTTATTTTATGTTTTAGCAATAGTTTAATCAGTTTCTAATTTTAAAATAATTTTCCAGAAATTAATATCAAGTAGCCACATATTTTGTTCGTATGGTTGGCATTATTTGTAAGCCTTGTCGAAAATTGTATAAAAGCGAAAGGAAGGTATTAACAGACATTCATTTTGTAAACTACCTCGGTAAGAGGAAACTCTGCACGAAAATATAGCGAAGATTACTGAAGATCTGAGTATTATTCCTAAGTCTATCCCAACCTCTGTCACACTTCACAAAAACTTTCATCCCCTTTTTTACCACCCTTAATGGGAAATTTTCCAGAACAACTTATACAAGTTTTTATTATTTAAAATTCATAATCTAAATGCCTATTTTCATATCTGTAACTTCAAAAACAAAGAACTTTCATATAACCTTCCTACCCCAATTTTACCCCCTTAGGGGAGGATTTTCGTGAAATCTTTTCTAGGCTGATATCTAAGCCTTAGAATAAACCTACCTTCCAAATTACAAGTTGATAATAACAATAATTAAAACTTAACATAAAAACTTTCAACCCCTATTTTACCACCCTTAAGGGAAGATTTTTCAGAATAAAATATACAGGTTTATATTATTTAAAACTAATAATCTAAATGCCGATTTCAGGTCTGTAACTTTAAAAACATAGGACTTTCATACAAACTTTCTACCCCCATTTTACCCCCTTAGAGGAAGATTTTAGGAATGTTAAATAGCCTATAACCTTTCCGGAAAACTGTACTACCAAATGCAAAAATAATTTTTCAAATCCGACTGGTACTTCCAGAGATTAGCGCGTTCAAACAGACAAACTCTTCCGCTTTATTATATTAGTATAGATATCTAGTTTTTTTTTATTTTTGATAATTTTCATTTGTCTAATTCTAATTCTCTCCAATCAGCTGCATGTTTTTCTTTGACTTTCAATGAAAATTGTCCCCTTTCAGCCAATGACTTTTGACTTCCAAAATTTTCTTTAAGTGGTTGTGTTTCTAATTTTGTGCTTGTAAAAGTAAAAATCTACGAATTTGACAATTTTACAACATCCACAAAATCGTCAAAATCAAAAACTTTTTGTTTATTTTAACTTTACTTTAGTATAATACATTTAGTAAGCTAGACATTTTAAGTAATAAGTTTCCTTATGATAACTGCAATAACTCTTACTTCTTGCGCTTATGACTAGTAAATGTGCCAAAAATTTATAAAACGTACTATAGTCATAAGTGCAATAACTGGACTTATTGCGATTATTTTATGTAATATTACAAAATATCAAAGCTATCCAAGTCATAACTCAAGATATTTCGGTTATGATTAGCTCCTTACACATCGTTATATTAGATATTGCAGTTATGGTAACCAACAGAACCGAAACTATTGAAGATACAAAAAAGACGTCTAAGACGAAAATATAGAGCTCATTTTCCTGATTACGGATATGGTCTTAAGTCAATTTGACCAAAAACTCGACTTATTGCACTCTTCGTTAGGACGGCAGAACGGACGATTGCAAAGTGAGATACTCACTTTGCAATCGTCCGTTGTGAAGTCGACATCTCCTGAAGATGCTCCGGTGTCGGAGCGAAACGATCGTCGAGTTTGTTTTGTGGTGAATTTGTGTGGTGTTGTGCCTACAAGATTGTGTGGTGTTGTGCCTACAAATTTGTCACTGTTAGCGGATTATAGCAAAATAATTTTATATTCATTGTATAAACTCAAATGTAACACCAGACAGTTCAAAAAGTAACATTTTTATGAGAAAAGTAACATTATCTTATTTTAAGGCTCCCCCACACAGGCGCTTTATTATAGGTCGATAATATCGCATGTGTTATTGCGATATCTGTTTCCAGTACATTTTGTATTAGGATGGTCATGTAGTTATAGATCGACCAAAATCTCATGAAAAATAGGGAAATGAAATTCCAAGGTTAGCAACACTACGGCTGTCCTAGCGATAAACAAAGTAACTGTCATTTTTTGTGAAATTGACTTTTTGCATTAACAAAAGTTTTATGTCGAGTAGTTTTTTACCACAGTTTAATATTTCAAATAACTTGAACTGTTTACTGAAATTTAAATTGCCCAAACAAAGTAACTGCACTCACTTACCCTGAGTATAAATGCAAAAACCAAGTAAACAACAAGCACAACACAAAAACAAAGTAATTGGATATTGATTACTTTGTTTTTGTATTTACTTGATTTTTAACCGACTTCAAAAAAAGGAGGTTCTGTATTCGACCCGTATGTATGTATGTAAGTATGTATGTAAGTATGTATGTATGTATGTATGTAAGTATGTTCGCGATTATCTCCGCAACTAATGAACCGATTTTGGTAAAGTTTTCACTATCGTAATCTACATACTTTCGAGAAGGTTTTAGTATATAACACATTGAGTTATCATTCTTAAATACGAAGTTATAACCATAAATGTATACATATGTCACTAATATTATGTTCTCTGATATTGCCAGACCTATTGCTGAAATCTAATATACCTATTCTGTCCAAAGACTTCACTCTGCTACGCCTACGTAACATTGACCTTTTACAAAAACTTTTGGGCCGAAGTCAGTACAGCAGTACTATAGAGTGATTCCTTGGAGTTAGTGCACGGTTACGTGTATTTCCATCCTATACAAAGCCAAACCGCAAGGGTGTGAAACTGGTCGCGTATAGATTGTAAATTACTTTTTAATCAAGGTCTTCCAAATTATACAAGAGTAGTACGCACACAAACTAATCTCGTATAGATCGGAAGTTAGGTTAGGTTGGGTTAGAACATTATAAAACCATTCTCCTATACTTAGTATGACACATAAAATGTATGTAAGTAATATGTCACAGGATATTTAATAATAATTAATAATATACAGGTCATAATCTATTTTACATAGTTCTCATTTATATTATTATTAATATAAAGAAAACAAATCACTAAAAAGCATAAAATAATTTTTTTCAAAGAAAAATGAACCGACTTCAAACCATTCGAACTAAAAAGTTTAAAATATTTTTTTTTCATTTAGATGGACGATTAAACTACCTAACTCAAATAATATATAATTTTTTGGAGTCGGCGCCAAACCACATTCAATTCGTCGGAATCGAATTCGGGGAGCATATTTTCGACTTGAAAAGTATGAGTCATTTGGCGCCGACTTCAAAAAATTATGTATCATTTGAGTTAGGTAGTTTAATCGTCAATGTAAATGAAAAAAAAATATTTTAAACTTTTTAGTTCGAATGGTTTGAAGTCGGTTCATTTTTCTTTGAAAAAAATTATTCGTTTCGTGAAACGATCCCAGGTAAGGTGTTCTGAATGTAATTACTTTGTTTATCACTAGGGCAGCCGAGTTAACCTAGTGTTGGTTACTACAAAATTTAATTTCCCTATTTTTCATGAGATTCTGGTCGATCTATACACACTGCTGCGATAATAACGCCGCAATGGAAGTAGGAACTCCTGCGATACTATCGTCGTCCGATACTATCGACCTATAATAACGCGCCTGTGTGTGGGAGCCTTTATGTGGAAAACGAAACTAACATACGCCATGATTACGCCCAATTACGCCGCAACAAAGGAGTTGTATTCTCACCAAGAAGGTTAAAGATCAACACTGGAAAATGATAAGCAAACAAAACGAAGCAAAGAAGGCCTTGAACAGGTCTGTATATTTTTGTCTCGTTCTCACTTACTTAAGTAGAGTGTGTGAGGTATAGAATAAAACTGGCCAAGTGCAAGTCGGGCCTCGCTCTTTTAGGGTTCCGTACATAATTATGAAAAACAATATTTTGGGCGTAAGAAATATTTCATTTCTTAGCTATTTTTTCCTTTTATGATCATAGGGAATTCTAGACATCGATTTTGAAAGAATTCAGTCCATTAACAAAAAAAAATCAAATTGGCGTCCATTTTTTGCTATTTTGACATCAGTTTTCTTTTTTATGATCACAAAGAACTTCAGATATCGTTTTTGAGAGAATTCTGTCCATTAAAAAAATCAAAATGGCGTCCATTTTTTGCTATTTTGACATCAGTTTTCTTTTTTATAATCATAGAGAATTCTAGATATCGATTTTGAGAGAATTCGGTGCATTAACAAAAAAAATCTAAATGGCGTCCATTTTTTGCTATTTTGACATCAGTTTTCTTTTTTATGATCATAGGGAATTCTAGATATCGATTTTGAAAGAATTCGGTCCATTAACAAAAAAAAACAAAATGGCGTCCATTTTTTGTTATTTTGACATCAGTTTTCTTTTTTATGATCATAGGGAATTCTAGATATCGATTTTGAGAGAATTCGATGCATTAACAAAAAAAATCAAAATGGCGTACATTTTTTGCTATTTTGACATCAGTTTTCCTTTTTATGATCACAAGGAATTTCAGATATCGATTTTGAAAAAATTCGGTCCATTAACAAAAAAAAAATCAAAAAGGCGTCTATATGCCCATGAGTCCATACTTAGAGTTTCCGTTTTTGAAACATACGTCCACATACAATAGTATATAAACCTTGATCAGCTTTTATAAAGACGGAATTTGTTTAAAACCGAAATTCACGCGGGCGAAGCCGTGGGCAGATGCTAGTGTTTAAATAAACTGTAAAAAAAAACTAGTATGTAAAATAATTAAATTTAAAACAAAATATAGATAACTAGCGGACCCGGCAGACGTCGTCCTGCCCGCTATTAGCGCCACCTACCGGGTCCAATTTTTCTACTTACAAACCTTCCTCTTGAATCACTCTTGCCCGGTTCCTATATCCAAAAAACGACTCGTTTTGCTTACGGCTAGTAGTATTTTCTACGAGGCGTAAGTCAAAACCGTTCCTATAACCAACGATCCGTACAATAAGTTACCGATAGCTTGTATCTACGGATGGGAGGGTTACGAGTAACGAATAGTAGGACATATGTATGAAGATTGTATGAAGATGACGGTCTATGGTGTTCCTATAAATAAAAATAACCTTCAACGAGCTGTTAAAGTTACGGATCGTCTATATTTTGTTTACCGCTCGATATTGGTCGGTATCTCACTACACTTTTGCGTTTTTGGAATATTTTACATTAAATAATTGTAAAATGTCTCGTTCAGATAGTGAAATAAGTGATTTAGAATTGTTATCGAACTGGAATTACGTATACAGACGAAGAATTTGAGTTTAATGGAAAAAATACAAAACATGGGTTCACTATTTTAGTACTTTGGATTACTTGTGTAACATTCATAGTAAAAGTACGAGTAGGTATAGATCGACCAAAATCTCATGAAAAATAGGGAAATGAAATTCCAAGGTTAGCAACACTACGGCTGCCCTAGCGATAAACAAAGTAACTGTCATTTTTTGTGAAATTGACTTTTTGCATTAACAAAAGTTTTATGTCGAGTAGTTTTTTACCACAGTTTAATATTTCAAATAACTTGCACTGTTTACTGAAATTTAAATTGCCCAAACAAAGTAACTGCACTCACTAACCCGGAGTATAAATGCAAAAACCAAGTAAACAACAAGCACAACACAAAAACAAAGTAATTGGATATTGATTACTTTGTTTTTGTATTTACTTGATTTTTCGTTTCGTGAAACGATCCCAGGTAAGGTGTTCTGAATGTAATTACTTTGTTTATCACTAGGGCAGCCGAGTTAACCTAGTGTTGGTTACTACAAAATTTAATTTCCCTATTTTTCATGAGATTCTGGTCGATCTATAATAAGATAGGTATACAATCAAGAAAGTTATAACTACATATTCTACTTGCATACACCTCGAAAGAACACAGATGAAATTCGATACTATTTCAAAGACTATTCCGTTTTTGTTTTTAAAAACTAAAAATCTCACATAATTATTTTGAAAATACTTTTTGAATAGGTACCTACTCGTTGAAAGTTCCGTTGAAAACTGTAATTTGTATGGATTTGTCAATATCACTTCAAGCCGTCCATCACTTGTAAGCCGTCACTAATATTGCATTTTGTTATCACTTCAACAGTCCGTAAACTAATTTATTTTATTTATTTAACAGATTTCTTTAACACCAAAACTATAATAAAAATAAAAAGTAATTTTTCGCACAATAGTATCGATTTAAGCTTAAAATATTAAAATATGCATAATTTTTTTTTTTTTGTAATTATAAACATGTTAGATTGCAATAGCGAAACGGAATGAATGTCTAGGGAGGGCTTCGGTTAAACGCGTGACCAACATGGGGTCGTCGCAGGTAGATGACCCAAAAAGTTTTAGAAACGCCATTTTTTGTTCGTTACTCGTTAAACTCAAAAACGAATTGTAGCTTTTTAGGGTTCCGTAGTAAACAAGGAACCCTTATAGTTTCGCCATGTCCGTCCGTCTGTCCGTCTGTCCGTCTGTCCGTCTGTCCGTCTGTCCGTCTGTCCGTCCGTCCTCGGTTAATCTCAGAGACTATTAGTGCTAGAAATCCGTAATTTGGCATGAGTATAAATATTAATCACGCCGACAAAGTGGTGAAATAAAATTTTGATAAATATTTTTTTTTAGGGTAGCTCCCCTACATGTAAAGTGGGGATGAATATTTTTTTTCTCGTCTACCCCATAGTGTGGGGTATCGTTGAATAGGTCTTTTAAAAATACTGTGGGTGTGGGAACATCATTTTTCGATTTCTAGATCCGTTTGTAAAATATGATGTTTTAAAGTGCAAATTTTTATTAGAGTCAAGTGTCCCCCCCCTCTATCAGCCAAATGGCAGTATATAGGAACTTGAAAAAATTCACAGCAGTAGGGTATATAATCAATTTTAAAGGAAAACTATCACGGCTAAGTAGGGTTCACAGGTTAAGGAGTTATATCTGTTTTTCGAGGATTGTGACTACGGAACCCTACACTGCGCGTGGCCCGCCACGCACTTGACCGGTTTTATATACAGTTACGATTCGTTGAATATAGGAACCGGGCATCTATCTATTTAAAAAAACCGCATCAAAATCCGTTGCGTAGTTTTAAAGATTTAAGCATACATAGGGACAGAGAAAGCGACTTTGTTTTATACTATGAGTAGTGATATGCACCTCAAAATCAAAATATAATTATTATTCCTCTACTTTATGGGAAATATTCAAGAACTGGTATCACTCAGCGCACGCCCACATGAATCAGCGCACTTGTTAAACACGCGCGCCTACGTATACGTGTGTGCGTAATACGCACACAGCCGCACACAGCGCTTTCAAAGTTGGCCTGTTATTTTTGTTGCAATTGCAGCGCTTCACTTTCACTCTATCTATAATAGAGTCATTAATCGAAGTATTTGAAGTTATATTTTGCAATATCTAGCGATCAGTTAAACATAAATCCTTGTTTTATTACTTTATCCAAGTCTTGTACGATAATATATATATAAGTATAAGTGCAAGTATAAATTAAAAATTAAAAAAAAACCCTGACATTCGCAATTTTGTGTGGGCGTCAGTCATCTTGGACCGATTTTCATGAAACATAGTTAAGAACGCTCCCGACTAATTCACCTTTCAAACAAAAAACCGCATTCAAATCGATTCACCCGTTTGAGCGCTACGGTGGAACAGATAGACACACACACTCACACAGGCACGTCAAACGAATTATAACCGTCGTTTTTGCATTAAAAATAGCTGGGGGTTAAAAATAGCTGGATATTAAATTTTATGAGACCTAATTTTTTTGCTTCAACGTTTTGCTTGCATTTCATTCTCCAGTGTTTGTTTATACATCATGCAAATGTTGCAAAATTGGCGGCTTCACCCATGATATTATGTACCTACATACAGTACATAATATATATATATAAAAAATGAATCCCTATTTCCGCCATCACGCCATCACGCGTGAACGGCTGGACCAATTTCGCTAATTCTTTTATTGTTGTATTTGTTACTGTCAGGAGAAGATTCAGAAGGAAAAAATTTAAAAAATTGCGCGGAAAAATAAACATTTTCCCATACAAAATGTTCATGGGCTTGGTAACTGTCAAACATTTAAATGTTCACCTGTCGATACGGTAAACTCTCACCCGTACCTCTATAATTCTTCTGTTCGTGTGTTTGTCATCTAACTTCTCCTAAACGGTTGGACCGATTTGGATGAAATTTTGTGTGTATATTTCAATGGGTTCCTGGATGATTTGAAAACAATTACCGGGTAGATACAGGTAACTAACTTATCGGGTCTCGGTAGGTGGCGTTTGGCGTTAATGTCGGTATGTGATATGTCACCGGGCAGGACGATGTCTGCCGGGTTCGTTAGTATATTATTATGATTCATAGTGTTCTATTGTGTCTGCAGGTCGACCAATAGTACCGAAGGAGTGCGTAGTTTGCATCAAACATCTATAGAAGTATCGTAGCGGCTGTGGCAGAGAACAAAAACGTTTAGATTACTATTATACGACCAATGTTAACGGGCGTTAGGAATGTATTACACAAAACAAGGTAGAAGGGGTCAACTGCGTGAGTCGTGTTTTGTAAGTTTTTGTTCTGGGCTCTGGGTTACGCAACAATCACACGATTATTGTGCTCGGAGTTTCCGAGTGTCCGGTCGTCTATCAATATATTATTTTAGTACAGTTTGAATCCGCTGATAGTGCCTTACGGTCGCATATCGTGCTTCCCGCCAATTTCAAACCACGAGTTTTTTTAAATATAGAAAGAAAATCTAATTACCTGACAGCTACATATATTATTATTATAGCTATACAGCAGTATTTGCTGATTGATACTCGTTATTGGACTTCAACGGACACAGCTGCAGTATAAGTGAAAAATTGGTGATAGACTACATAGTGTCATCTTAGTTCACATGAAAGTTCATAATGTCCCAATAGTGTTTACAAGATGAAATAGAAGTGCCCACTTATGCAGGGATAAAAATATGACATCCTTTAGGCCCGAAAAAATTGCTGACTGGAGAGTTTCAATGTGCCCGAGTGTACTTCCTTAAAAACAACCTGTTTAATTTGTGATGAAGAAATTGGCTTGTGATGAACGGAACACAAACTTTAATCTTCCGTAACTGATAAATGTGGCGTACCTATTTATATATAATATTTAGTGGAACTTCGGAATCACACGCGCGTTTTATCAGTTATAACGTAACTCGGTTA
Organism: Melanargia galathea; assembly: GCA_920104075.1. Taxonomy (NCBI): domain Eukaryota; kingdom Metazoa; phylum Arthropoda; class Insecta; order Lepidoptera; family Nymphalidae; genus Melanargia; species Melanargia galathea. The sequence continues at coordinate 6,219,328 of OV049855.1, forward strand.
TTGTTGAGCTGATTTGTGATCTATAAACATAGACTTTATCACTGTGTATTCCGCGTTAATTTATTACATCTATGCCTAGTAAAAAGAAGATCAAGTCTCCTCAACAACTATGGGAAAACATTTCTTCGATCTTCGTTACATTTGTTGAGAGAGTGTTTTTCTCCCTCGGAGTGTTTGTCGCGAGGAATCCATGGAGAGTGGTTGGTGCGACATGGCTGTTCGTCCTGTTGTGTTGCGGCGGACTATTCACGTTTCACATAGAAAAGAATCCTATGAATTTATGGGTTCCTCCGGATTCAGACTTTTATTATGACACACATTGGTATATTGATAAGTTCGGGACCGCTTTTAGAATTCAAAAGGTATTGATAACCGCCGATAATGTTCTAGAACCGTCTGTCCTTCGTTTAGTTAAAAATATCACCAATCATGTTAGTAAACTCAGTATAGATTATCAAAATAAAACGTACTCTTTAGGTGAATTATGCTTTAAGGTCCCTGTTGTTACGTTAGCTGATTCTAATTGGAAATCTAGATCTGAAAACTCCCCACAATCTAACATTAGTCATCCTCTACAAAAGCATGGCGCATATGTAGTGGACCACTCGGATCCTTCTCTCTGGTTAGATGATGGGTTTTATTGCGCATTGCTAAGCAGTTTCCCCTCAGCTTGTCTTCAGTACAATATATTAGATATTTGGAAAAACAATGAAACAATAATTCGTGACATTACAAAAAATCAAATTCTCAATAAAATCAATAAAGTTGAAGCAAACCCGATCACAGGTCATCCTTTTAATTATACGAAACTATTAGGGGGAATAGTAAAAGATGAAAGTGGAGATATAGTGGCAGCTAAATCACTTTTATTAACTTGGTATATGTATGTAAATATGTCACAAGTTGATCTCAATGAAGTAGGAAACTTAGTCGGGACTGAGGATTGGGTCTCTGTTCCCTTAGCATTTTGGGAAAAGGAATTCTTAAACTATGTCCAGAGTTTAAATTTTGAAGATAAAGACGTCAAATTGTATTATGAAGCAGGACGAAGTTTTGCAGATATTAGCGGTGAGGCAATGTTTCAAGAGATGGATAAATTGTCTGTTGGCATAATACTGATGTTTTTTTATGTCGTATGCGCTGTTTCTCGATGCAACTGGCTAGAGATCAGACTAACTTTAGGTAGCATTGGGTTATTGAATGTTGGATTGGCCTATATAACTTCGATAAGCTTGTGTTCTTTAGTTGGTATATCGTTTGGTCCTGTTCACTCGTCTTTGCCTTTCCTTTTAATGGGATTAGGAGTAGATGATATGTTCGTGATGAACGCGTGCTGGAAAATGGTTCTAGCTACAGATTCACATAAAAGCACTATTGTTAAGGTTGGCCTGATGCTGAAGCACGCAGGCGTATCTATTGTGATAACTTCGTTTACAGATATAGTGGCATTATTAATTGGTGCTATCACAATATTGCCATCATTAAAGTCTTTTTGTATATATGCAGCAGTAGGAGTGTTCTTTATATTTTGTTATTCTGTTACGTTTTATGTAGCAGTTTTTACATTAGATCTAAAAAGAATTAAAGATAAAAGAAATGGTGTAATATTATGTTACAAACATAAAAGGGAAATAACTTTGTCAACTGAAACAACATTATTCCAGAAGTTTTTGGCGTATACATATAGGAATGTTATTTTAACAACTTCCGGTAAAGCAATAATTATTTTATTTACATTAATTATGACAGGTTTTAGTATTCAGGCAATATTTAAATTAGAACAAAGGTTTGACCCAAAGTGGTTCATACCTGACGATACATATTATAAAGAGTTTCTAAATATTCATGAGTACTATTATCCTACCGAAGGCCATCCTGCAATGATTTTTCTGGGTGATATGAATTATACTACGGAGTTTATTAAGATACACGACATGATACAGGTCTTAAGGAATGAGTCTTACGTAACTGATGTGATAACTTGGGTAGAAGTTTTTCATGGTTATGTCTTGACAAATTTTAAGCGTGATTTGTTAAACTCAACAACAGCAATATCAGATGAACAGTTTAGGAAATACTTGTCAAGATTTTTGTTTAGTCCTGTTGGTGGAAGATTCCTAATAAATTTTAAATTTACGGAAAATCTTACGTGTGGTAAAACTATTAGAAATATTACAGCATCATCGATGGCATTCAATTTTATCAGGTTCGAGGGACCTTCAGAATATATTCCTGCAATGCATCGTGTCAAAGATATCGTGAAATCAGCTAATATAACGTCAGGATCTGGTTATCGCAGTGTCTGGTCAAAAGTCTTTGGGAATTGGGTGACTGACGAGATTATAGCAGTTGAGGTGGAAAGAAATATTGAGTTGGCTCTATTTTGTGTGATGGTTTGTACAATTGTCTTGATAACGAATCTACAAATGTGTTTGTGGATATTTATTTGCGTATTGTTAACTATAGTTAATGTTCTAGGGTGGATGCAGAGATGGGGAATGACTGTAGATATAGTTTGCTGTATTGGTCTGGAACTTGCGATAGGTTTATGTGTAGATTATGCTGCCCACGTTGGACATACCTTTTTAACTATCACTCAGGGTAATCGCAACGAAAGAGCTTTTAAGACGGTCACTTCGATTGGTTCTGCCGTATTATTAGGTGGTGGATCTACGCTACTATCCCTATCGCTTCTTAGTATGTCGAAAGCGTACACATTTCAATCGTTTTTCAAAATATTTTTACTTGTAATACTTTTCGGGCTCTTTAGCGGTTTACTATTTTTGCCCGTCGTTTTATCATTGATCGGACCGACAGGGCATAAGCATGATAGAGAAATAAAATCTCCAGAAGCTGTAGAATTAAATGGAAAGGCTATAACGGAAAACAGTCAAGATAAAGGAAAAGAGATAACTGAGGGATAATTTTAGAAGGATTTTTTCTTTGTGTAGACATTGGTACATTTAACTACATCAATGAACAAATATCCAAGTTAATAATAACGAATACCTTACCTAGTACAAGTATTGAATAGGAGTTACATTAGTTGATTAGTAATAATTATTAAATATTGATTGAGTAAATTGTAAGTTGGTAATGTGATTTAAGTATATGTATGATTTATTTAACATAATTGTTTAAAATATCATCAAAGTCAGTAATCAAAGTATAGCCTGTGTGTCAAGTTCGGTATTTAATTGAATTGGATGGAGCTGTAAAAATTTTGAAGAAAATAATATTGTGCTTAAATATTAGGGAGTTATAATATTACCTATAATCGGATAAGTAAGTACTTGTTAACATAACGATTGTAATGTTGTCAGTATGATACGAGAGCAATAATACTTAAATGTGTTAATTGGATTTAATTAAATACACTTATAATGTACATAATCAAGTTTATGTAGAACAACTAATCTTTTGTTTTATTACCCTTCCTGTACAAAAGTTATATATACCCGAATTACTAATTCCGTGGAATTCTGACGTTTCGTAATGTTACCAGAGATAAAACAATTCCCACAAAAAAGATAAAAAATTCAAAACTTATGCAAATACAAATCAACTGCCGCATGTAGATATGACAAATGCCTGACAGACACTTCATGGTGATAATGTCATTCGACATCCAGTTTTGTATAAATTTTTTCAATGTGCTTCTTTTGTTTTCTATTGCTGTTAGTGTGCAGTTTCTAGTTTCCACTCTTGTTGTTTTCTATTTTAAAGCGAAACGAGTAATATTACTACGCGGCATAGGGCTTTTTATGATGACAGGAAATTAAAGTAGTTTGGGGTAAAATCGTACTTCGTAGATGTTAACCCTGTTCTCCATACAAATAACTCATCTGTAAATGTTTTACTGGCAAATAAACCAAAGTCAGATCTGTCGAAATAAACATTTAACTGACGATACGCATTAACAGTAAGTTCCCTTTCTGTGTTCATGTTGAACTTTCGACGAGATTCAAAATCTGCATGTAAACCATAATCATCTTTGGGATAAATGCGAAGTATAATTAAGAATCAAACGAACTTACCTTGTGAAGTTTGATATCTAATTATACGAGCGTTTTGACCAAAGATGATTACAAACCCACCCACCCTGTTTTTGTCAAAATCCCTAAACATATCGAAAAAATAAAGCTCTGAAAAATGACGAGCCGGATCGGCGTGGCGGGGGCGGTGGGACATACTCAGTGTGCTCAACGTCAAAAAAACAATTAATTTATTATAAAATAACTCTAAAAGTGTGATAAAGGACAGCACAGACTAGCGCCTGCTGCAGCTGTCAGAATTCCACGGAATTAGTAATTCGGGTATAGGTATTGGCTTCCCATGGTACAGTTAACAGTAGCTGTAGGTACCTACTGCGTATTTACATAATATACATAGCCAGAATGCACCCATAGGATTCTGGCTATGTATATTGTATATATTGTAGTGCGATTTTTCAATTTGTGATTACAATGTATACAAGCTGGGTAGTACGCAAATACGCGTGTATACTTTGTAATAGCCTAAGTGACTACTTTGTATACATTGCTAGTATGCATACAAACTAATCTTGTTGTATGATATTTGTATTTCGTTGAATTATTATAAAACTCTTTACAACTCTAATAGATGCTTTTTATTAATTATTACAATTTTACAATATAGATGGCTGTTGCGTGTGCAATTCGAGAAAGAGAAAGAGAAAGAAGAAAATCCAATAGAACCTAAGTGTCCGGCCTGCGGCCGGGCACATGAATATTTATGTTCTAACCGAACCTAACTTAGCTTTTGAAAAATAGGAATAATTTTGAAAAAAAAATATGATTTCCGCGCTCTGAAATTTTAACTAGAGTTTCAGGACTGTGACCAAAATGGCGATTTTGTTAAATTAAATTTTGTAAAACTTTGTTAAACATAATTCCCAAAGTTAGCCGCCTATTGGGTGCAACATTGGTTTTGTGGTTTTATATTATAAATCAGAGCGCGGAAATCATATATTTTTTTTTAATTATTTTTTGTTTTCAAAAGCTAGGTTAGGTTAGGTTAGAACATAAATATTCATATGCCCGGCCGCAGGCCGGGCACTTAGGTTCTATCGGGTCCTAGGTAGAATGTGGTCCAAAACGAAATCTGAGCACCCCAACTCCAAGCAATAAGTCGGTTAAGTTCGAACAGTTACCTAAGTAATTTTGAAACAAGTATAAATTAAAAATTAAAAAAAACCCCGATATTCGCCATTTTGTGGTGGCGGCCATCTCGGATTTACATAGTGCTATTCTATTAGTCAATCCCTTTCATTTGATACCCATATTGAGGGAGTTGTGATAAAATAATATGTAATCCGATATTTTGTAGCGGCGGCCATCTTGGATCGATTTCAAAGAGTGTTAAAGTTTAACCTGTGTGTGTGTATGTGTGTGTGTGTGTGTGTGTGTGTGTGTGTGTGTGTGTGTTCCCCTGTAGCGCTCAAATGGGTGAACCGATTTGAATGCGGTTTTTTTTTGTTTGAAAGATGAATTAGTCGAGAGTGTTGTTTGATGAAAATCGATCCAAGATGGCCGCCGCTACAAAATAGCGGATTACATATTATTTTATCACAACTCCCTCAATATGGGTATCAAATGAAAGGGATTGACTAATAGAATAGCACTATGTAAATCCGAGATGGCCGCCACCACAAAATGGCGAATATCGGGGTTTTTTTAAATTTTTAATTTATACTTGTTTCAAAATTACTTAGGTAACTGTTCGAACTTAACCGACTTATTGCTTGGAGTAGGGGTGCTCAGATTTCGTTTTGGACCACATTCTACCTAGGACCCGATAGAACCTAAGTGCCCGGCCTGCGGCCGGGCACATGAATATTTATGTTCTAACCTAACCTAACCTAGCTTTTGAAAACAAAAAATAATTAAAAAAAAAATATATGATTTCCGCGCTCTGATTTATAATATAAAACCACAAAACCAATGTTGCACCCAATAGGCGGCTAACTTTGGGAATTATGTTTAACAAAGTTTTACAAAATTTAATTTAACAAAATCGCCATTTTGGTCACAGTCCTGAAACTCTAGTTAAAATTTCAGAGCGCGGAAATCATATTTTTTTTTTTCAAAATTATTCCTATTTTTCAAAAGCTAGGTTAGGTTAGGTTAGAACATAAATATTCATGTGCCTTAGGTTCTATTGGATTTTCTTCTTTCTCTTTCTCTTTCTCGAATTGCACACGCAACAGCCATCTATATTGTAAAATTGTAATAATTAATAAAAAGCATCTATTAGAGTTGTAAAGAGTTTTATAATAATTCAACGAAATACAAATATCATACAACAGTCAACAAGATTAGTTTGTATGCATACTAGCAATGTATACAAAGTAGTCACTTAGGCTATTACAAAGTATACACGCGTATTTGCATACTACCCTTGTATACATTGTAATCACAAATTGAAAAATCGCACTACAATATATACATAGCCAGAATCCTATGGGTGCATTCTGGCTATGTATATTATGTAAATACGCTGTATACTTTGTAGTAAAAAATTGAAAAATTGCATTACAATATATACATAGCCAGAATCCTATGGGTGCATTCTGGCTATGTATATTCTGTAAATACGCGGCCCCGAACCACACTTAGCATGCAGTAGATACCTGCTATGGGTATTTTATATTTTTGTATAATAGATAATAACTTTTTTACCAAATATAGGTACTTATATAGGTACCTACCTACTAGATTATGTGATTATTTATTACATAATTATTTATTACTTAAAATAGAAATCCATTTTGTAATCATTCGAAAATAAGATTGTTTAAATACTTAAGTAAATCAAAACATTGTAACCATATTGTAACGCTCGATTGGTGTCGCGTTGTTAAATAAAATTAATGATAGGTACCTACCTACTTAACCCAAATATTAGTACTTTTGATTATTGTAAATAGAGACAGTAATTAGGTAAGTACTTACTACTTATGTCCTATCCAAACCATTACCTATCTAGGTAAATAATGTTACCTAGGTAGGTAATGGTTTGAAGCAGGGACTGAAAGCGGTAGAGCATACCGGTACATACCACCGTTATCATACCGGTACAAAATAGGTACCAAAATCTCAACCTTTATAAAAGATACCTTTATTTAACCGCTTTGCGATTTCGGTACCGAAAAAATACGCGCGGGGGTGAAGAATTTGGCCACGTGCCGCGCGCCGCGCGTCCCCCGCTTCCCGTCGGTTCCTGTGTTTGTTAAAACGTAAAGATTTTAAGAAATTCCAAATTCTAAATCTAAAAATAAGATTATTAAAGAATAAAGAATGCCGAAGTGGTGGGATTCATTCAACGGCACATCAAAGTAAAGCCTTATTAGATAAAAATATCGATATAAGTAGCGGTACCGAAATAAAAGTACCGTTTTTTATTTCGGTACCGCTAAACTGAAATATAAAGGTACAGAAATAAAGAGGTACCGAAATGAAGCGGTACCGAAATTATAGGTATTTAAACATTTCGCTACTTTTATTAAACGGGTAGGCCCATTACCGCTAAATAAAACTACCATTAAATTCCGGTTATTCAGTCCCTGGTTTGAAGGTTGAAGGCATACAAAAAATCAGGTGGTTATTAATAATATTCTATGGCGTCCTACACTACGAATATTTCCAAATAATCACACTAGTCAGTTAGTCACACTAGTAATACTATAAAGGCGAAAGTGTGTGTGTGTGTGTATGTTTGTTTGTTCCTCTTTAACGCCGCAACTACTGAACCGATTTGGCTGAAATTTTGAATGGAGATAGATTATGCCCGGACTTAACACATAGGCTACTTTTTATCCCGGAAAAGTATTCCTGTGGGACTAAAATACACTGGACAGCAAATAAACCGAGCCACCCGCTACCTTGGAACTCTGATTCGATTTTCTCAAAATTTATAAAACTTGCAACTATCAAAGTTATACCTACAGAAAGTGTGTTTCATGTTGATTAAATGACCATAAATTTATTCTAGAGTATCGTTATCCCACATTGTAATCGAGCAACAAACATAATGCTAACGATTTGCTCTGTCTTGATTAGAGTTCGCGATTAGCGTTCTTTTTTTTTACAATGAAGGTAGTCGAATATTTCTTGTCATTTCTTTAGTTTTTGTCCATATCTTGCTCAGACGCGTGTATTTTTGCTACTTTTCTCACTTAATAATGGATACGACGCCTCAGGAAGCAGCTCAAGCTGTAGCACTACTTCAAGCAGGCATTGCGCAACGTGAGGTCGCTCGAAGACTTCGAATCAGCAGATCTTCGGTGCAACGAGTTTACAGACGATACCTAGAGACTGGAGCATTTGATCGCCGTCCAGGTACGGGCAGACCTAGGGCTACGTCAGCAGCAGATGATCGATATATACACCTTACTGTTCTGCGAAATCGCCGCCTCAACGCAGTTCAAGTGCAACAAAGTCTGCGTGATGAACGCCAAGTGGTCATAAGTTCAGATACCGTCAGAAGGAGACTTGCTGAACGGAACCTGACGCCAAAGAGAGCTGCCACAGGCCCAGCATTAACGGTAGCCCACCGTCGAGCACGATTCGAATTTGCTCGAGAGCATAGGGATTGGACATTAGAACAGTGGGGTAATGTACTCTTCACAGATGAGACCAGGGTGAGTCTACATGGAAGTGATCGACGTCAGAGAGTATATCGTCGCCCTGGAGAACGTTATTCTCAGTGTTGCATCGAGGAAACTGTTTCTTATGGAGGAGGATCTGTAATGGTTTGGGGCGGCATCTCGCTAACCGCATGTACAGCGTTAGTTTTCATCGAACCAATGGGCCGTACACGTGGATTGACTTCTCATCGCTACATTACTGAAATCCTTGCAAACCATGTGATACCTTACGCAGGATATATCGGGCAGAATATGCTGTTGATGCATGATAATGCACGGCCTCATGTTTCTCATGTGGTGGCCCAATATCTAGGCGACGTCGGCATACGCACGATGGACTGGCCAGCTCGGAGCCCGGACTTGAATCCGATAGAACACTTATGGGATGAGCTGAAACGTCGGGTTCGAGCCCGGGTACCTGCTCCAATAAGGCTTGAAGAGCTGCGAATCGGAATTGAAGAGGAGTGGAATGCAATCCCTCAAGATTTCATTGTCAGGCTCGTGAGGTCGATGAATACGAGGATGCTGGCAGTTATCCGAGCAAGAGGAGGGAATACCGAATACTGACCAAAAAACTTTTTTTAATTTTTTTCTTTGTTTCTGGCTTTATTTATTTTTTTAATTTTATGATTACTAACGATTAACACGACCGGAAAACGACACTTCTTTATAAAGTTCTTAATAAACACTTAGTTATTTGATTAATCCTAATGAGTTTCACTCATTTTAATCATCATGAAACGCACTTTCTATAGGTATAACTTTGATAGTAGTAAGTTTTATATTTTCTGAGAAAATCGAATCAAAGTGCCAAGGTAGCCGGTGGCTCGGTTTATTTGCTGTCCAGTGTAGATATAGACTTCCAAAAACGCGATAGAATATGGCGCTGAATGTTCTTAGGTAAATCACGCTCACATAGCTCATTATTACAATAGTTGCATGCATCTGTATGCGTTTGCACTTTATAACCTAGAAAAATCCACAGTTCCTACGGGATTTTGAAAAAACCGAAATCTATAGCTAGTAGTAGCAGATTACTATTATTCAAAACACTATTATAAATGAAATGTGAAAAGTCCTCATCGATCCGACACCTGGAAAAAAAATTACTCGGGGTCAAAGGTCCGTGTTGCTGACTCAAGAAAAAAAAATACAACAAAAACCGTAGTTAGTGCCTAATTCTTATAATTAAATAAAAACTGAGATTTGTTCATCTACTGGGTGCTGGTCAACAATTGGTCCAACTACCCTACCATCCGGATGTACTTATGGGCTACTGTTATCTAGCTAGTCGATAAGGAGATACTTACATTAGATATACATACATTATATGTAACAGATTATTGTTACATTACTTACATATTGTCGTCCGTTTCCGTGTAAAACAGGCTATGCAAATTCAAAAGCGCCTGCTTCGTACGAGTTATCGTAAAAATAATCTCCATTGAGATTTGGAATTTGTGTCATAGAGATATTGAACGCATGGTTTGATAGCGATACTGAATGAATATATTAAGTATAGGCTCTCAGTACATAATATATGGCGGGGAAGCTGAACGACGCAAAGCAGAGGCATAGCGTAAACTAATATCCTAAACAAAAACATTTCATGTGAATAATAAGGCCAACTTCCTGTCAAAAAGTTTCAGCCATTAAGAAATATTCTTAACTCCATCTAGTGACATAATAGTAGCACTAACATTTGTAGTAATTTTAAAATTTTAAAGCCAAACGATATTCTCTGAGTCTCTGAGGGTGAATTTTTATTTTTTCCCTCTGTCTGTCAAAATCACAGATAACAGAAACTCCACTCCAGAGTATTTCCACTCAGTGGTCAGTTTCAGAACTCAGTCAAGTCAGAACCATACGGCTTAACTAAAAGAAGATTTTGACTCTTAAGTTTAATGAATACTATTATAGATATTAGCGATACCTAGTAGTCGGAATCGACAGGACACCAAAGTCTCCTCCAAACCTCCAAAGTCGGCCACCCATCCATTTCCTGACTCGGGTCAAGGTTGCTTATCAAAATTATTAAGAAAATGGTTTTCTGGTTTTATTGACGAAAGACGAATCTCAAACTACTGGAAGGATCGGGCTTAGTATATAACTTACTAGATGATGCCCGCGACTTCGACCGCGTCGATATATGTTTTTAAAAATCCCACGGGAACTCTTTGCTTTTCCGGGATAAAAAGTATGTCCATTGTCCATCCCCAGGATGTAAGCTAACTCTGTATCAAATTTCATCAAATTCGGTTAAACTGTTGCGCCGTGAGAAGCTAGCAGACAAACAGACACAAAGACACACTCATGCATTTATAATACAATTATTAGTATGGAAGAATGGATAATAATTATATTTTGTGAATAATTATATATAAGTAGGTATAACATAATAGGTATAACATAAAAAAACATAATATAAATAAATAAAAAATATACTACCTCTTGGCGTTTTATTACCTACACTTTACTTAGAACTTACGACCAGTAAGATTGACCCCTGGCTAGAAAATTTAAAAAGTCACATCTCCCTAAATAGCACACCGATTTCGATGAAATAAAAACTAAATATAGCTTCAAATAAAGTGAAATACATTTATTAAAACAAAATGAAAATTTGTTCAGTATTTTTTGTTAATGTGGGAACAGACAGATTTTTATATATCTTTGAATTGGTCAGTGACTAATGCAACTTTTGGACATTTTTCGATTTTTTCCTTCGTATACATACTAAGACTCATCATCCTACCAAATTTCAACATTCCACATAAACGGGAAGTGCGTCATAATTTTGATGAGTCAGTGAGTTTTGTTTTATGCGATTTTCAAACCTCTGTATCTCAGAAACGGTTCAACTTGAAAATTTGAAACTTTCAATTTATCATTACATCCACGAGCTCAACTTATATTTCAAATTTCGTAAGATTACTTACTATCCCGCAAACCAGAGTTATGACGGGGGTCAAAACAGCTCGAAATGGTTCGTGTAAATAACACACTCATGCAACAATGCCGGAACTTGGCCTCGCCGCACTTCGTGCGTCTAGATAGACGTGGGCGAATTCGCATCAGCGATGCCCCTTTTTGTCCATTCTCAAGATATACCCAGTAGATCTATCCTAAGAAAAATGCGTTGACACGACATACAGCTACTCATGATAGTGAAAAAATAAGCGCGGTAAAAGAATATTGAAAAGGGCGAGACCCTAAACAAGCACGCTTTTAAAATATAGCGTTATTTTTCGAGGGTAAAAGTGATCAAATTAATAGTCACCTGTGGCCCACAGGTGACGCGAGGCTCTCGCGAGGTCGAGGCCATGGGCGAGGGCCCCCATCGCCCACGCCTAGCTACGCCACTGACGCGAAGTGTCAAATTCGCCGAGACCAAGGCTCAAGGGACATTGCAAGGAGAGTTAAAAACAATGCACGACGCGTCTTTCCTAAATAAACTGAATTCTTCGGATTTAGGTAGATAGGTACCGTCCACGTCACTTGTGCCAAGAAGTACTAGTTAAGTAGGTACTTACCTACCTAACTTATTAATCCGGTCACAAAATATTCATCTTCGGCAAAGGCATTTGCATAGAACAGCTCTTAATTGGTAGCTACAGTCGTCATATATTTTTATTTATTTATACATAATATACATACTTATTATAACAATTAACGTCTTACATACAGTGCAACAAAAAGTGCAGTTGGTTGTAGATACTATGCACTGTTTTATATTATATTAATTATTATTAACCGACATCAGTTTACGATCTTACTACCTACTACCGCAACTCGCAAGTCGCAACTATTGAGATTTACGCTATAGGTATACTTATAATAATAATTAATAATTAAATTATTAATTATAATTATTAGGTATAATACTTATTTATAATTTTTTTTTTTTATTTAACTACAAGTTAGCCCTTGACTGCAATCTCACCTGATGGTAAGTGATGATGCAGTCTAAGGTGGAAGCGGGCTAACTTGGAAGAGGTATGCATACCCCTGATCGGTTTCTACACGGCATCGTACCGGAACGCTAAATTGCTTGGCGGCACGGCTTTACCGGTAGGGTGGTAACCAGCCACGGCTTAAACCTCCCACCAGACCAGACCAGAGACAATTTAGAAATTATAAAATCTCAAATTGCACCTGCCGGGAATCGAACCCAGGACCTCCCACTTATAAGATCACAGCGCTCACCACTGCGCCAGGGAGGTTATTATTATATAACTTAACGATTTTACAATTACCTACTCGCTGAAAATAAATTTACATATACCTTTTTACTTACCTATTCGTGTGTATAAACTTATAAAGTAACATAATATGTAGTTATGCGCAGTTCTCTGCTATTTCAAATATACACTAGCCTTCCTGCAGAACCAGGCAATCCATTGGTGAAAACTAAAAACCAAATGAAAATCCGTAGGTAGGTACCTACTTACATTCGTTTTTGAGGTATCTTAGTGCGCACAGACAAACAAACTCGGCGGAGAGACATTTTTAATACCTACATAGGTACCTATGTGTGTCATAAAAAGTGATAAGTAGGTAGTTAATTAGTTATCTACACATACAACAGCGACTGTGGACTGTGGTTATCTTTGCCACTGCGTATGATTGAGCATGCAGTGTCCTTGTCGAATTGCGAATTTTAAGTTTGTAATCTATTGCGATATTTTATTTGTCATAAATATAATCTGTTATTTATACATCTCTACATCTATCTTCTATCTATATAATAAGTATATATAAAACAAAGTCGTGTTAGTTCGAACACTTATTACTTGAGAACGGCTGGACCAATTTTCATGGTTTTTGATTTGTTGTATTTGTCTCCATCCACAATAGCATAATAAATATTGAAAACATTAGAAAATTGACGAAAAATTAAAATACGAGAAAAAACATTTTCCCATACAAAATGTTCACGGGTTTCGTAGCTGTCAAACAATGTTGAAATCCCGTCGGTACGGTAAACTCTCACCCGTACCTACATATATTTGTATATTATTATTCCTCTGTACATGTGTTTGTCACCTAACTCCTCCTAAACGGCTGGATCAATTCGGATGAAATTTTGTGTGTATATTTCAATGGGTTCCTGGATGGTTTGAAAACACAATTACCGGGTAGGTACAGGTAACCTACCGGGTCTCAGTAGGTGGCGCCGATGTCAGTATGTCACCGGGCAGGACGAAGTCTGCCGGGTCCACTAGTAAAGGTATATTATTAAGTACATAAGTACATTAATTACTTATGTCTGAATAGGTACTAATTGAGAAGCAAGTTCGACGCACTGTAATTAAAAAAATCCTAATCTTTATTTAAGCGGTCAATTTCAACGGAGACTAGTCCACGCACAGTGCAGAAGTGTGTGCGTAAACATAGATGCACTCTCTATTCCCTCACTCTGATAGTCTGATGGGACGGCAATCCGACACGATCGGGGAGAGCAGGTGCAACACTTACGGCTTTACGTGCTTTCCCAGGCACGGGGGTAGTTTGGTAAGGTGTTATCACCTTCAAGTTAACATCTCCGGTCTGCTACTGAGAATTTCATAATATAATAACTAGGTAGATTATAGTAGATTATCTAACGATACGGGGAGGGACCCATTCACACCCGAAGTATTTGTATGCACGAGCAAAGCAAGGGCATTCATAGTTTGAGGGTGTAAATGGGCTTTCCCCGAGTTAAACATGTTACTTTTCATATCAAATAAGAGTAGGTAAAGTAAATAAAATTAGTAAAAAAAAATATATTGAATATTGCATCTAAGTAGGTAACTTAATACTTGGAAAATATACTTAATTAATGGTTTAGTTTAAACCACGTTTAAACATAAAACAGCTGTTATCTTTCCATAATAATATGATAACGATAAGTAATAAAGGAAAATCTGAACCGAGGCGACACGACGGGTTATCAGGGTATATGTACCTACTAAGTAAGGTTTTTAATACGAGTATCTAAGTACTTAGATAAGGTAAAGTCACCCAATTCGGAGGTATTCTAAAATTGGCACCCAATTCGGAGGTATATAGAAAAACAGCGTTTTCAACCGATCACCAAGCTCTTTTTTACTGCAACATATCTTAATCAATTGATAGTTTATCATTCCATAGATAAATGACGAAATAATTGGTTTTATATGTATATGTTTTAAAATAACCGGCAAGTTTTACACTAGCAGCCGGCTTGAAAGCATGTTTCATACATTTTGGACCTCGTGCACGAAATACCTACGTTTTTTTAAATAGTGTTTATCCGTTAATTTTGAGCTTTATTTGTTTTTATTTAGATATGAATATTTGAAGGACTATATTTGCAATCGAAAACAATCAACTTTTGTGAATATTTGTAAAGAAATTAAGGTGAAAATACGTTTTGAAAATACCTCCGCATTAGGTGCCAAATATTTTAGCCGGTTCCTAACGCGGAGGTATACCGCAGAATTGCGATTTCATAGACTTAATAAAATTTTCAATTTTTAGGGTCGTTTTATGTTAAATACGTCTTGTTTCAGTTTTGATTATTTAAATAGGCTATTAGGTTAAAGAGCCCTAATTATGAGGTACACTTTGGCCTCTAAATCACTAGTTATACCGTATCAAAGTTTACCTATTTAGGTAATTTATTGATAGATTGTATGGGGAAGCTAAAGAAAATTAATTAAAAAGAAAATTAAATTTATGCATATTTCGATGCAATTTTGAGAGAGTATTGTACATATTTATGAAGGTAATCTAATTAAGCGTTAAATTATTTGTTTATTATGGAAAAATCTTTTCTTTTTTAACACTCAGAATTAGGAAACGTGTTTTTTGTTACAAAACCCAATTCCGAGGTATTACCTCCGAATTAGGTTCTATGAGCCCCTAATTATGTGGTATGGATAGAAATATATATTTTAATATATATATATATAGCTGCTCGTGCTGATTGGATAACTGACTCACTCACTCACTCACTCACTCATTAATCACCTCTCCTGTTAAATTTTGTATAATTTTTTTTTCACAAATGGTTTCGTATGGAAGACAAAATTCATTGAGAGGAAAAATATGGAAAGAGCTGATGATTGAGGATTTCGGAGACGGGTGAGGAGCACGCTTAAAGTATTGATGATAGGTAGGGGGTGCTCAAGCAAATGCAACTCAAAACGTCATCCAATTGGCAGTGAGCTAAAAAAAATTCAAAATGGCGAAAAAAAGATGGCCGCCATACAAATTTCGTCGGTGTCCATCTCGGAGGGTATAAAAGATGGAAGAGTGGTTTCTTCGCAAAAGATGATCAGGATCGGAAGGTCTACTCGATGAATAGGAAAAAATTCAAAATAGCTGAATTTGTTTTTCCATAGAAAATGTATGCCGAATATTGAAGAAACTTTGATGCTATTCTTTGGAGAACTCTCAAAAAAAAATATGGGGATACAATATGATGACTAAGGGTTTGGAAGATAACTGAGGAGCCCAGGCAGGGTATTGTAGATAGATGGGGGCTGCTCAAACAAAAAATATTCAGAACCTAATCCAATTCATCCTCTCATCAACTCATCCTCAGGGAGAGCTGGATTTTTTATTGGAGTGGAACTTCTTTTAGTCAATATCAAAGTCAAATGTCAAAATGTCAAAACGTTAAAATATCAAAATGTCAAACTCTAAAATGTCAAATGTCAAATGTTAAAATGTCATAATGTCAAAATGTCAAAATGAAAAAAATATTTTGTGTAGGAAAAAATGAATTCCGCCATCTTCATTTTTTTTCCGTTCATCAATTAGGTAGACCTTTTAGGTCTTGATCATCATTTTCCAAACAACACTTTTCTATCTTTAATACTTAGTGCGATAGACACCGATGAAATTTGTATGGCCGCCATCTAGAATCCGCCATTTTGGAGTTTTTTTTTCAACCAGTGCTAATTGGATGAGGTTCTGAGTATTTTTTGTTTGAGCAGCCCACATCTATCTACAATACCCTGCCCGGGCTCATCAAACATCTTCCAAACCCTCAATCATTATGTCTTCCCATATTTTTCTTTGAGAGTTCTCCAAAGAACCGCGTATAAGCCTTGCATAGTTTACAACTTGTAGTCTCTTCAATATTCGCCATACATTTTCTATGGAAAAATAAATTCAGCCATTATGATTTTTTTTCAATTCGTCGAAAAGACCTTCTGATTCTGATCATCTTTTGCTAAGAAACCACTCTTCCATCTTTTATACCCTCTGAGATGGAGACCGAAGAAATTTGTATGGCGGCCATCTTTTTTTCACCATTTTGAATTTTTTTTCAGCTCACTGCCAATTGGATGACGTTTCGAATGACATTTGCTCGAGCACCCTCCACCTATCTTCAATAGCTTAAGCGTGCTCTTCAACCGTCTCCGAAATCCTCAATCATCAGCTCTCTCCATATTTTTGTTCCGAATGAATTTTTGTCCTCTATACGAAACTACTAGTGAAAAAAAAATCATACAAAATTTTACAGGAGAGGTGATGAATCAGTCAGTGAATCAGTACGAGCAGCTATAATATTATGTATAAATTAATATATAATATTAATATTTTACACACAAACATATAAACAATTACATACGTATCGAATTGATTTTGAAATATATTAATAAATACAGTTCATTTTTGAACACCATGTAGAATTTATTCTACTCGTTTCCCTTTGTATTTTGTACCTCCGAATTAGGGGCCATTTGCCTCCGAATTAGGATTTTTACCTCCGAATTGGGGGATTCGGACTTTTTTCATATTTTATTTAATTTTACATTTAAATCAAGTTTTAATTGTTGTCCTTTTAGGATATTTCAAGATTTAAATAAATAACGCTTCTGATAAAAATAGCCAGTTCTTCAGAAAGGTGTAGTAAATGCTTATTTTTTGACGTTCTTTCGAGTTTTGATGAAAATACCTCCGAATTGGGTGCCTTTACCTTAGGCAGTGCCGGATTAAGCAAGCGCGGGGCCCGTAGCAAATTTCAAGGAAATAGTCGGTTACCGATTGTCTAACGTGGATTGTCTTAGTTAGCAAAAGTTGTAACGTTCACGTTTTTGTTTACCAAATTCAATTTATATTTCCACATCTTATAAGTTCCACTCAAAAAATTACGCTCAGGCAAAGATGAGTGGGTTTAAATATGCGGGGCCCCCTTTCGCGTGTGGCCCGTAGCAATTGCTACTCTTGCTACGTGGTTAATCCGGCACTGTAGATAGGTACCTAACTACTTCCATTTTGTAAGTAAAAGCAACCCACAGAAAAATATTACTACGGTATTATAAGGTACTACTTAACCTAGGTACTAGGTTAACAAGACTTAAAAATTTAAAAAACCCCCGACATTTGCCATTTTATAGTAGCGGCCATCTTGGATTTACATAGTGCTATTCTACTAGTCAAGCCTTTTATTTGATACCCATATTGAGGGAGTTGTAAAAAAATATGTATTCCGCCATTTTGTGGCGGCCGCCTATCTTGGACTGATTTTCGTCAAATATGGCTAAGAACACTCCCGACGACAAACAAAAAAAACGCATTCAAATCGGTTCACTCGTTTGTGCGCTACGGTGGAACAGACAAACACACGCATGCACGCGCACACACACACACACACACACACACACACACACACAGGCACGTCAAACTTATAACACCCCGTTGTGTTTGCGTCGGGGGTTAAAAACGTTGAGACGACCAGGGCAGGGCTCAGATTATGTGGCGTAACTGGCGTTTGAGGCCCGTGGCAAATTATCGGGATGGGACCTCTCCTCTCCAATATAAAGAAGCTTTATTTTATTAATATCTACTTATAATGAAACTGTAACAGGTCCAATTCTGTACATTGAAGGTATTTTGAATTTTTTTTGGACAACACTCTATAAAATCGATACTAAATCTAAAATTGCATTTTTTTCATTTTTGTCTGTCTGTCTGTCTTTTTATTCTGAAACAAGCGGATGCCTGCGACTTCATTCGCGTGAATATACGATTTTAAAAATCCCGCGGGGAACTCTTTGTTTTTCCTAAGCTCCTTTGAGCTCATACTGTTAAAAGTGGAACATTAAAATGAAACTACAGTAATGAGTATTATTTTTTTAATAGCTCTATCCCATGACTGAGGTTTTCCGAATGAAAGTCCCATCAAAGTCGGTTCAGCATTTCGGACACAGACAAATACAAATTTTAATGCACGCCAACTTAATCAAAGGTTCCTGCATAATCCAGGTTCCAAGTTATTTGAAATACTGAAGGTTGTGAATTTTGATGTCTGAAATTTCTGAACTACAAAACCGATAACCTTTAAATATTTACGGTACAATTTTTAAAGTATTTCCTTTCTAACAAAAAAAAAGAATTAATGAAAGGACAACCCGTTAATGAATTATAGCTAAGTACACATTTTAACTTTTGGATAAAAGTTAAAATGTGTTCATCTACTCTCCCAAGGAAACCGTGTTGAATTTCGAAATAAAAAGTATCCTGTAAAGTATGAACTAAGTTTCATTTCAATCCATTCAGTAGTTCTAGCGTGATGCGCGCACAAACATCTACGATCTACGATTTTATTATAGTACTAGCTTTTGCCCGCGGCTTCGCCCGCGTGAATTTCAGTTTTTCACAAATCCTGAGGGAATCGTGGATTTCTGGTTCCCGTTCCCGCTCCCTTTTCCAACCTTTATACTTACTTTCAAGGTCGTTTGCTATAGTGATCTACCTATAGCTGTAGATTTGGGTTTTTTTCAAAATCCCGTGGGAACTGTGGATTTTTTCCAGGATAAAATGTAGCCTATGTTTTAAGTCAAGGCATTAGCTATCTCCATTCAAAATTTCAGCCAAATCTGTTCAGTAGTTGCGATGTTATAGAGTAACAAACATCCAAACATCTAAACTTCCAAACATCCAAATATCCACACTTTCACATTTAGATAATTATTTAATAACTAAATAGCTTTAAATTATTTATTTATTTATTTAGTTATTTATTTATTTATTGATTTACTTATTAATTTAGTATTTATTTGCCTTCGGCCACCAGAGGGCGCAGCTGTCGTATCGAGATTCCGCCTGCGGCTGTCAGAGGTCATTGCAATTGCTTTTAGTTTCCGGTTTAGGCCGCTAGAGGGCACTGCGATCGTTTTTAGTTTCCAGTTTTGGCCGCAAGAGGGCGCTGCAATAACTTCAAGTTTCTGGCCTAGGCGCAGCGATCGCTTTTTAGTTACCAGTTTTGGCCGTCAGAGGGCACTGCAATCGCTTCGAGTTTCCAGCTCGGCCGCAAGAGGGCGCTGCGAACGTTTTGAGTTTCTAGCACCAGCTGCAAGAGAGCGCTATCATTGTTTTTAGTTTCGGCCTGCATTCGCAAGAGGGCGCTGCGTTCGCTTCGAGTTTCCGACTTAAGCCGCTAAAGGGCGCTGCGATCGTTTTTAGTTTCTAGTTTTGGCCGCTAGAGGCCGCTGCAATCGCTTCGAGTTTCCGACTTAGGCTGCTAGAGTTTTTTTAGTAGTTTTTTTTTTTATTTCGAGTGATGGCTGCTAAAGGGCGATGCGATCGTTACTTGTTTTCCAGTTTTGGCCGCCAGAGAGCGCTGTGATCCCTTCAACTTAGGCCGCCAGAGGGCGCTGCGATCGTTTTTAGTTTCCAGTTTTGGCCGCAAGAGGGCGCTGCAATCGGGTTTTTTAGTTTCCAGTTTTGGCTGCTAGAGGGCGCTGCTATTGCTTCAAGTTTCCGGCTTAGGCCGCCAGAGGGCGCTGTGATCGCTTCAAGTTAGGCCGCCACAGGGCGCTGCGATCGTTTTTAGTTTCCAGTTTTGGCTGCTAGAGGGCGCTGCTATTGCTTCAAGTTTCCGGCTTGGGCCGCCAGAGGGCGCTGTGATCGCTTCAAGTTAGGCCACCAGAGGGCGCTGCGATCGTTTTTAGTTTCCAGTTTTGCACCAGAGGGCGCTGCGATCGTTTTTAGTTTCCAGTTTTGGCCGCTAAAAGGCGCTGCTATTGCTTCAAGTTTCCGGCTTAGGCCGCTAGAGGACGCTGTGATCGTTTTTTAGTTTCCAGTTTTAGCCGCCAGAGGATGCTGCGATCGTTTTTGGGAACTAACTTAAATTGAAACTTTCATCCCCTATTTTACCACCCTTAAAAAAAGATTTTTCAAAATAAAATACACAGAGTTTTATTATTTAAAACTAATAATCTAAATGCCGATTTTCAGGTCTGTAACTTTAAAAACATAGGACTTTCATAAAAACTTTCATCCCTTATTTTACTACCCTTAAGGGGAGATTTTCCAGAATAACTTTTTTTATACAGGTTTTTATCATTTAATAATTATAATCTATGTAAATGCCTATTTTCTTATTTGTAACTTCAAAAACTTAACCTTCCTACCCCCATTTTACCCCCTTAGGGGAGGATTTTCGTGAAATATTTTCTAGGCTGATATCTAAGCCCTAGAATTAACCTACCTTCCAAATTTCAAGTTGATAATAGCAAAATTATAATTAAAACTTCCCATTAAAACTTTCATCCCCTATTTTACCACCCTTAAGGGAAGATTTTTCAAAATAAAATATATAGAGTTTTATTATTTAAAACTAATAGTCTAAATGCCGATTTTCAGGTCTGTAACTTTAAAAACATAGGACTTTCATACAAACTTTCTACCCCAATTTTACCCCCTTAGGGGAGAATTTTAGGGATATTAAATAGCCTATAACCTGCCCCAAAAGTTGGACTACCAAATGCAAAAAGAATTTTTCAAATCCGATAGGTACTTCCAGAGATTAGCGCGTTCAAACAAACAAACAAACAAACAAACAAACAAACAAACAAACAAACTCTTCCGCTTTATTATATTAGTATAGATGTATAGATTCAGCACGGTTCCCTTGGGAGAGGGGATGAAATTGAAAATGTGTTGTGCTAGGTTACTCCTATGCTCACGGCTCTCTTGAGCCGGGGGCCCCTTCCGGCTGAAGGCCCGTGGCATTTTGCCGAAATGCCACCCTATAATAGGCCACTGCTCACCAGGGGCGTAGCTACCGCCGTATATGCCGTATCAATTATACGGGGCCCCCAAGCCACGGGGGGCCCCCGACGTGCGTAAGCAAATATTAACAAAAACTTCCCAAATTTTTGTTTATTTCAGAAATGACAAAAGTAAAAAAATGTTGTTCAAAAAGTTGTCCATAGAGGCAGAATCTATAGAAAAACTAAAGTCATCATCAGCTATAAATAATTTAATAAATCAGTTTGCCGAAAAAAAGGCAAGGAGAGTAATATTTAATTTGAATTGTTTGTAAAAATTTTAGAAAAAGTGTCAGATAAATTATTATGATGAATAAATATTGCTTTTAATTTTATGCAAACATGTTTTTTTCTTTTGTGAGAAATCTTTACCCTTCATAAGGGCCCCCAAACAAATTTTTATACGGGGCCCCGCCAAGGTACGCTACGCCACTGCTGCTCACATAACTTACCTACTCTGCATGGGCATCAAACTTCTATGTGTCTAGAACTCTGGAATCTGTCTAGATAAAGGTAACTAAACATCGAAGATTAATAATGAATGTGCTGCTTTTAAATGTTTTTTTATGAATGGATGTTATACTTATGAAACGTTTAAATAACTACCTAACTATTTTTTAAAGCTAACATGCCTAATTGAATTGCACATAATAGATTACATTTTTTTTTTTTTTAACTGGTTTTACGGCTCTGGGTTCTAGCCCTTTTGAGCCTTAATAGATTACATATTTTTCTTTAAAAAAATTAAGTAGGTAGGTAGTATATGACTAAAGTCATTCACCGACAATTATTCTATTACCATATTCTCAAGGTCGTCTTGGTCATAAGCAATTAAAAGTTAAAATAAGATAGACTAACTAAAATAAAAACTTAAATGCATCCATTAAATGAAACCATAGCTATATAATAAGCATAGCTATTATAACAGTATTAAAACAAACTTTTATTTACAAAATCGAGGCCATACCGTTTAATATATAATAATATGTATACATATGTAAGGTAAAGTCTCCTTATTCCGATGTATTCTAAAATTGGCACAGAATTCCGCGATATATAGAAAAACAGCATTTTCAACCGATTACCAAGCTCTTTTTTACTGCAACATATCTTAATCAATTGATAGTCTATCATTCTGTAGATAAATAAATGACTAAATGGTTGTGCATGTTTTAAAATAACCGGCAAGTTTACGCTAGCAACCGACCAAACGCAATTTTCGTACATTTTGACCTTGTGACGAAATACCTACATTTTTTAAATAGTGTTTACTCGTTAATTTTGAACTTTATTTGTTTTTATTTAGATTTTAATCACAAAAAGCTGTGATAGCCTAGTGGTTAGGACGACCGACTTCTAATCGGAGGTCGTGGGTTCGATCCCGGGCACGCACCTCTAACTTTTCGGAGTTACGTGCGTTTTAAGTATTTAAATATCACTTGCTTTAACGGTGAAGGAAAACATCGTGAGGAAACCTGCATGCCTGAGAGTTCTCCATAACGTTCTCAAAAGTGTGTGAAGTCTGCCAATCCGTTTGGCCAGCGTGGTAGACTATGGCCAAAACCCTTCTCACTCTGAGAAGAGACCCGTGCTCTGTAGTGAGCCGGTAATGGGTTGATCATGATGATGATGATGATGAGATTTTAATATTTGAAGGGTTATATTTTTAATCGAAAACAATTACCTTTTGCGAATATTTGTAAAGAAATTAAGGTGAAAATAGGTTTTGAAAGTAACACGGCGATAGGTACCAAATATTTTAGGAGGTTCTTTTTGCCGTGGTTTATATCACGGAACTGGGATTTCGTAAACTTGATATTTTTAGGGCCGTTTTATGTTAAATACTTCTTGTTTCGGTTTTGAATATTTAAATACGCAATTAGGTTAAAGAGCCCTACACTTTGGCCTCTAAATCGCTAATTATACCGTATCAAAGTTTATCTATGTAGGTAATTTATTGATTGATTGTATTGGAAAGCTAAGAAAAGAAAAATTTTATACATATTTCGATTTAATCTTGAGAGAGTATTGTAGATATTTACGAAGATAATCTAATTAAACTTTAAATTATTTTTTTTATTATGGAAAAATCTTTTTTAATATTCGGAATTAGGAAACGTGTTTTTGTTACAAAACGCTATCCCCATGTATATAACTTGGAATAAGGTTCTATGAGCACCTATAGAAATAGATAGATAGAAATAAAATAATATCTTGAAACCATAGTTTCAAGATATTATTTTCCCACTTTGGTGGCGTATTTAATATAATATGTATACCCATAATAATTTCTAGTATTAATAGTTTCTGAGCTATAAGGGTTCCTTGTTGACTATGGAATCCTAAAATGATAAAGATTTTTAAAGAATGTACCTAAACTTTAATAGGAATTATAACTACAAAATACAGTACCTACGTTTATTTAAAAATTTAAAAATTGTCTAAGAGTAACTGTGTGTCATTTATAAGTATCCATTTTATACAGTTATATAAACATATCGCACGCTTATTAATAAACCGAAATAAGTCAAAATTTGGTGATTCCTACTTTTACTAATAAAATGAACTAACTCAGCTCAAAGAATAGGTACAATCTGACCGCCACGCGAAACAGAGCAAAATGGCCGATTTAATGGATCACCCTTCTCTTTATTATTAAAATGCGCGACAAAGCATTTTATGAAATAGCGAATCATTCAGTGATGCGTCAACCGCGACGTGAGGTGGACGTTACCTTTTTTTGATGACAACGAATTAAGGCGAAATAGTTCATTTTATTTGCAAGCGCACTTAAGTTTATTCCGTTTTTTTTTTATTTCTAAACAAGAACGATTTTGATTTATTTCACGTTAGTTGAAAATTGTGTTTTATTTCAACATGCATGATTGAGACATATTTCAGTATTTTATTAAATTTACTGTGAGTAGTTATAAAAAAATATGTCTTAGTGCGTTTTAGTTTTAATTCTATCTTAAGTTCAGGAAACAATTCCATTTTATTTCACTTTGTTACAAAAAGTATCAGCTAATTTTAAAAGTATTCGTATTTGTTTCTGTCTATTTTTTAAATTATCCAAAATTCCAAAAGTACTCTAGCAATTATTGCAGTTTATTAATTTTTTGTAATAAAATTATTTAAGGCCGCTCTCTTCACGCGCTTTTCCATACAAACGTATTACGCCTATTATTCTAATATTTGTCGCAATAGGTCTAAAGTTAAGCCAGATATCAATTTATATCTCCATTATCTATGCCATAAAATAAAAATATTAGTAAAATTATATTTATTTTGAAAGTTATGACGCTTGAAAAATCACTATTTTTGGGCAAATTTTGGGGCAACTTCGTGCGTAAATAAACTATATAAGAAACTAGAAAATTGAAAAACTACCGAAGTCTTATCATAGGTTACTTCATAATAATTACAAATGTCTTTAGTTCATGTAAAAAATTGCCAAATATTTGCTAAAATAGGCGAAATTCCAAACCTAGATTTGCATCTTTTTACTTTGCCGTTTTACACTAAAATCATGATATCTCAAGCAAAATTTATTTATTTAATTAATTTATTATTTATTTATGTATATATTTTTAGTACTCTTCTTTACTGAAGACGTCTCGCTCTCTAAATGCAGAAATCACTGCTTTAGACTCCACTCACCAACGATTTGTCGATGCCATGGAGAGTGCTCTTAATTTTTCAATTCCATAGTTGTGATTAGATAATATGACGTGTGCCATATGAAAACAACGATGCCAAAACAAGAACTGGTTGCGATAAGTAATAGGAGTCAGAAATGCTGGCCGACTTCATGGAGAAGGAGGATCTCTATAATACTAACTATTTCTTCAGGAAGCGGCCTTTCAGGAAATGGACCTGGATGAGTCCCAACGGTTCTACGAGAAATGAAATTGACTTCATCATGTCTACCAAACGGCACATATTCTATGATGTCTCTGAGATCAACAGAGTAAAAACCGGGAGCAATCACCGTATCGTAACAGGCACATTGAATCTCAACATAAAGCTTGAAAGGGCCAGACTGATGAAGTCAACGCTCCAACCTTCTCGTACCCATATCCAGAACCCGGAGAGCTTTCAACTCAAATTGCAAAACCGATTTTCTTGACTGGCAGATTGCGATTCTGTGGACGAGCTGAACAACAGGCTGGTGGAAACTGTCCATGGTCGGGTCTAGGTTATTTAAGACCCACCGTAGAAATAGAACCAAAAAATTCTCAGACCATACTATCAATCTCATGGAACAGAGACATGAAATGAGACTCCAGTCTTCTGGAGACGCCTTTGCATATCGATGGATTAGTAGACAGATCTCTAAATCACGCGCGATCAGACACGCGATCTGCGATAATTTAACACCGAGCGTACGTATCAAAGAGACCATTGAGCGAAACAATTAAGGCTCAAAGGTGTTCGCAAGAGATCTGCCTATCGGTCAGAGTCAGCTGATGCGACTCAAGACCGACAGCGGTTTGAGGGAGGTTGAGAAGTTCTACGGACAGCTGTACACGTCAACACAGAAGCCTGTTGAAGATTTGGCTAAAGATCCCAGAGCCAAATTGACCCGACACTATACCGAAGATATCCCGGACATCAGCCTATACGAGACTAGTATGGCAACAAACTTACGGACAACAACTTAAGGACAACAAGGCGCCAAGTGATGACGAAATCACAACAGAACTCCTGAAAGCAGTTAAAAAACCAGTTCTTAAGGTCTTTCAGCGACTGTTCAATTCCGTTATCGACGAGGGTATAACGCCAGAGGCATGGCACAGAGGCGTGCCTGTTCTTTTCTTCAAAAAGAGCGATAATACCCTGCTGAAGAATTATAGACCCATCTCGCTGCTGAGTCATGTCTATAAGTTCTCGAGAGTCAATACGAACCGTCTCCCTTAAGGTTCGACGACTTCCAGCCTCCCGAACAGGTCGGGTTCCGAAAAGGCTTCAGTACCATAGACTACATCCATACGCTGCGGCAGGTTATACAGAAGACCAAAGAGTATAACCGACCACTTTGCTTGGTATTTATCGACTATGAGAAAGCCTTCGATTCGATAGAAACTTGGGCTGTATTGAGATAACTGCAGAAATGTCGACTATTGGTAGTCGGTACATCCAAGCGCTGATGTTTGTACAAAAACGCTACTATGTCAGTCCGTATACAGGACCAGACTACGAGGCCAATCTAGTTACAGTGTGGAGTATGTCTTTAAGCTTCTGGACTGGAACGGACTTGGCATCAACATGAATGGCGAGTAAATCACTCACCTACGGTTGCCGATGATATAGTCGTTATGGCAGAGATTCTGGGAGACCTCAATATAATGTTCAATGATCTCAGCAGAGTTTCTCAACAGGTGGGCCTAAAAATGAACATGAGTAACATGACGAAGACGAAGATCATGTCTAATGCTCATGTTCAGCTCCACCCGGTAATCGTTGAGAACTCGGTACTCGAAATTGTAGACGAGTATATTATATATAGTCCGTTCAGTAACATAGTGTCGGTACAGGCGCAGGTGCTCTTACTATTCTGCTTTTATTTTTATTATTTTTTTTTCTGTTTGTAATTTTTTTTCTATTCTAACAGAATCTCCGAATAGTCTGCCAATCCACACATGGCCAGCGTGGTAGATTATGGTTAAAATCCTTCTCATTTTGAGACAAGACCCATGTTCATGATAATATTATATTTTATGTTTATGGTTATAGAATAGAATAGAATAGAATAGAATAAATAGATTTTATTGCATGATTGTAAGTATATACATGGTAGGTGTTACAAAGTTTTGTGTTGGCATGTTACAATCAGCCATAATTATAATGGCGTGCAATAATTAGATTTTACAGTTGTGAATAACATACAAAATTAGTCTAATTCTTATGCTACAGAAGTTATACAATTTTTATAAGAATTTTAATTTATTCATTAAGGAACTCTTTTACAGAGCTGAAGATGCAGTTTTGTTTTAAATCTTGTAAATGGTAAATCTTTTATTATAGAGGGTAGCTTATTATAAATTTTAATCATCATATAAAAACAACTTTTTGAGCTCAGAGCAGTTTTACATTGTGGATAGTAAATTTTGTTCGGATATCTGGCATTAAATGATACAACATTTTGACGTGTTTGAAAATATTCATTTTTGAATTTCTTTACGAAACACGCCACTTCGTAGATATATATATACCTACATGGTAATGTTAATAATTTCAGCGTTTTTAAAAGTGGCTTACATGATTGCATTGGATCTTTGTTACAAATTGCCCGGATACACTTTTTCTGAATTAAAAAGACTATTCATTTCGGAAGCATTACCCCAAATTAAAACTCCGTACAGAATATTGGAAACAACATAGCCATGATATGCCGAAAGAGCCGTGCTTCGGTCAGCAACTTTAGATATTCTACGTAAAGCAAAGACAAATTTATTGATTTTGTTGCACAAGTTGTCAATATAGTATATTGTAGTAATAAGTATATTGTAATAAAATACGAATATAAAAAAATAGAAAAAGGAAAGAGAATTTTAATAAAAAAATATGAGTAGGTATAAAACGGTATAACCCCTTGTGCCTGTACACCGCGCGCGGCATACTTTGAAGTCGCGGCGGCGTCTTTGATAAAACACCGCGCGTCGGAGGCGGCTAGACACAAAGAGCGACACTAAGAAAATGAACAGACTATACCTGGGACACGGTCCAGCTAGGTAGGTCCAATTTTTAGAAAGAGATCAACCGCCGAATCCAACTCGGCTGGGCAGCCTTCAGGAAACTTCGAGATGTCTTTTCGTCCAATATCCCTCAGTGTCTAAAGACGGATCTGATCTGCGCTAACAATGGGCCTCATAAGAAGGCTCAGGGTTACTCAGCGGGCACTGGAGAGAGCTATGGTCGGAATATCTCTGTGGGATTAAATCATAAATGAGGAGATCCGCAGGAGAAGCAGCGTTACCGCCATAGCTCATCGAGATGAGCACATTGCTCGAAGAATCGATGGACGTTGGGATCCCAAGGTGATTGACTGGCGACCTCGCACCAGCAAACGAAGCGTTGAAAGATCTCCCACTACATGGACGGACGATCTCAAGCGAGTCGCGGGCAGCAGCTGGAAACAGGCGGCCCAAGATTGTGTTCTGTGGCGATCCTTGCAAGAGACCTATGTCCAGCAGTGGACGTCTATTGGTTGAGACGACGAAAAAATTTAGGTGCTAACTTTGATGCTTAGTAAGTGCAGTCAAGAGCTGTTTCAGTTAAACACAAGCAATTATTGTATACAAAATACCTCGGAAATAGCTCTTCCATCTATCGCAGTATGGTACCTCAGTGTACAGCCGGACGTGTTCTTGACTTACAAACTTATTCAAGTTCCTATTTTTGTGATTACTATTCAATAAAAATTATTATAAGGATACCAAAGCAGTTTTGATAAAATTTTAATGCAAAATGTAAAATAACTATTATCAAATAAAAAGATTTTTCACCAAATATTTCTGCACTTTTATATTTATTTTATTTTTAAACTGTAGTAAGTATCAAATTTTCAAATAATCTAATAGAATTTTTAATACTAAACTGAATTATTAAGTTTTATTTCAAAGAGATTCAAACAATTTGTCCCAATTTTTTATACTAAACTGGCAGAAGTCGGAACTTGAAAAAAAAAACTTATTTTATTCGTTAAATATAAACAATTTCATTATAATGTTTACTTATTTAAATCCGCTATACATCACCCTACAATTTAAGACCAAGTACCTAAAAATAGTATCGTAATCACGTGAAAGACGACAAAATGTTTCCAGCAAGGTAGAGGCTCAAAACTTTAACAGCGATTTCCCACAAAAGTGGTTTTTTGACTTATTTCGGTTTATTAATAAGCGTGCGATATTTTATATACGAACATATAAATATAATTACATACACATCTAATTGATTTTGAAGTCTATTAATAAATACAGTTGATTTTTGAACACCATGTAGTATTCTTTCTACTCCTTTCCTTTTATATTTTGTACACTCGGAATTAGGGGCTAAATGCCTCGGAATTAAGATTTTTACCTCGGACTTACGGACTTCGGACTTTTTCATATTTTATTTAATTTTACATTTAAATCAGGTTTTAATTATCGACCTTTTAGCATATTTCAACAGTGAACTAAATAACGCGTCTGATAAATATAGCCAGTTCTTCAGAAAAGTGTAGCAAATGCTTAATTTTTGATGTCCTTTCGGGTTTTGATGAAAATACCACGAATTGTGTGCCTTTACCTTACATACTTTGACCTACAGCTAAGTACACATTTTAACTTTCAATCCCTCTCCCAAGGGAACCATGCTGAATTTCGGGATAAAAAGTATCCTATATGTTACTCCGTAGTATGAACTTAAATTATGCCAAGTTTCATTTAAATCCGTTCAATAGTTTTTGCATGATGCGCGCACAAACATACAGACAAACAGACAAAAATTTCAAAATTAGCTTTTTACGTTCTATTACTTATCCCTAACATCCCCCAGTTATTATTTTGCAAAAATCTTCAATGTACAGATACGGCACGGCAAGTCTACGATTTCATTATATTATGTATAGAAGATGTATAGATAGACAAACATTGCCGAAAAAGTACAGTATAAGTAGTTATTATTTTGCAAAAATATTACGGCAAGTCTACGATTTTATTATGCGAGTAGGTATGTGTAATTATGTCTATTAGATGTGTAAGTATCTACTTAGAGATAAACCGCGCTATATAGTGTCAATCCAAAGTTTACCTACCTGTGAAGGATTTGTCCCATTTGATATCCATATGTCCTTACTGAAAAATTATATACCTAATTAGGTTTAAGTACAAAGATAAAGATGATAATTAATTTGCTGATCAATCGTCTGATAAAATTGCAACATGCGTTCACCGACTGATATCTCATATGACACAAAATCATCTATTCAAGATTCTGATCTAAATATCTTAAACGAGAAGCTTTATGAGAACTTGTAAAATTTTTCTTCATACCTATCCCAATATCTCCCCCATTACCCTATATTATTTTAGAGTAGAATAGAATAGAAAAGTTTTTTATTCAAATAAACTTTTACAAGTACATTTGAATAGTCAATTGAATCTACCACTGGTTCGGAATGCCATTCCAACCGAGAAGAACCAGCAAGAAACTCGGCGGTTGCTCTTTTCCAAAACAATATCAATATAACAATTTTATGTTAAGTACATGATTGAATTTTAATACCACTACTCTATTAATTTAATAACTTATAGCTCTTATAAGTTTGGTAATAGAAACTTAGCTTTATAAACCAGAATATCAATTAGATATGTCAAAATATCCCTTAATTATCCGAACGGTTTTTTCATGAAGCAGTGACGTAACTATAAGGTGGCATTTCGGCAAAATGCCACGGGCACTCAACCGGAAGGGGCCCCCCATATTTATTTTAAAATAAAAACGTTAACGTTGGTTGAGCTATAAATTGGGCAGCAGAGGTGTCATCCGATTAATTTGCCACAGGCCTCAAACGGTATAGTTACACCACTGTATGGGAGCCCCCCTGAAAAATAATTTAGTTCAATTTCTAATTCAATATTTGATTTTGGGTTAACACGTTCACTGCGGGCGGGGTCGATAACAGCCCCGTGGTAGACTTTCGTCTGGTGCGGCGCGCAAAACTCGTGTTTTCTCGCCTGTGCGGGAGCTGTCTACGATCAACCGTAAGACGTATGACAAAGACAAATATAGTTTTCTTTATGTCTTCAAAGCCTCGACTCGTTGGTATAAAAAAATAGCACGGGATCAAAATAAGCGTCGTGCGCACTGAGTTCAAAATTATTTAATTCAGTGCGGGACGACGCTGATTTAGTCCCCGCGCGGTGCGCGGCGCAGGCGGCGGGGAAACGATTCAGTCAACGTTAGTGCCGCGACCATAGTCGATAACGGAGCACACGTTTTGCGCAGCAGTCGATATTCTGAGTCCGCATCATGACTTTGAAATACATATTATGTTAATTATGTCTTCAGTGCTTCCTCGGGTATAAGTTGTTAATAAGTTCCATATTATTATATAGGTATACTATAATAGATGGATATGATAATTTATAATAATTGTAGTTTTCAAGATATGGACTGTTAAGTGTATGATGAAGTCGGTTTGACTTTCAATCTTTTAGATTATCAGTTGTGTTTTAATAAAAACGGTAATCATTTTAACTCAACTTATTTTATCGTGTAACATTAATATTGGAGTGTTGTTGAGTTAAGTTTTGAATAGCATGTTATTATGCTACTTATACAGGTGAATATTATTAAAGTGCACGTATATGAAATAGGAGACATAATAAAAAAAAACATTTTTAACGTGATAACGTCTTATAAATCGACTAACCGATGCCAGCGACTTCGTCCGCTTGGATTCTTATAAATCTCACTTGGGGTGGAATTTCTAAAATTCCTGAAACACGTAATTCTTTATTTTTAACCGAAAACCTAAATACCAATTTTCATGGATATAACTTGAAAAATGACGGACTTTCATACAAACTTTCATCCCCCATTTAACCCACTTGGGGGTAGTTTTTCCTAAATTCCTCAAACACGTAATTCTTTATTTTTAACCGAAAATCTAAATACCACTTTTCATGGATATAACTTGAAAAATGACGGACTTTCATACAAACTTTCATCCCCTATTTAACCCTCTTAAGGGTGGAATTCGCAATAATCCTTTCTTAATGTGCACCTACGTCATAAAAGGAAGCTACTGTGAAAATTTCAAGTTTCTAGCTTCAGTGGTTTAGGCTGTGTGTTGATGATCAGTCAGTCAGTCAGTCAGTCAGGGCAAGCTACTTTATAATATTATTATTATTATTATAGATAGATGAACGCCGGCTGCAAGCACGAAAAACCGTGACTATTGTCACGTTCCGCCTGAGTGGAACGTGCAAACGAGAACGCGGAACAAGCGATAGAGAGGAACGATTGGTCTAAGAGTTCGGATTGTGATGCATCTATCTCTCTTTGTTTTAACCCCCGACGCAAAAATGACGTGTCTGTGTGTGTGTGTGTGTGTGGATGCGGGTGGACCGATTTGAATTCGTTTTTTTTTT
This sequence comes from Melanargia galathea, assembly GCA_920104075.1. NCBI lineage: Eukaryota > Metazoa > Arthropoda > Insecta > Lepidoptera > Nymphalidae > Melanargia > Melanargia galathea. The sequence goes on from OV049855.1 coordinate 6,252,174, forward strand.
GTTTGATACAGACTTGGTACAGACACGGCGAGTCTACGATTTTATTGCATGTATAGAAGAATAAAAGATATAGATACGAATTACTTACTGATGAATGAATAATATTTTTCGATCTTACGGACATAATAATAAGAAAATGTGCACTGGTTATTATATTTAAATAAAAAATCACGAGTGCAATAAGTTTAGCATTTTATTAGAAACAAGTACTTATAACCAAGTACGTAAATAAACAAGTACGTATATTTTTATCATTACAGTTTTAATTATTATGAAACTAAGGGAAAAAAATAATCATCTGGACTCGAACCGGGGTGTTTTGATTTCAGAACCGCCCGATTCCCACCTGAGCTATTATAACCTTATAGATGATGGTGGCAAAATTTACCTTTGTATTCTAATGATATTAGCCTCCGAAAGCCCCTGCACACTAAATTTCATGAAAATCATTCATAACATTGACTTCGATATTCATCGATATTATACCAGAGAAATTTATTCCCGTCACTAGTGTAACCCAAATTAGGTGCGGCGCGGGATCTAAAGCGACCTCGGATCTATTTTCGGTATTTTCTCTGAAACCAAGGGTCAGAACCGCAGGCGAAGCTAGTTTTAGTTAAAACATTAACACATAAATGATTTTAGCGCAAATCTAAACAGCTTGTCACGTTCCTGGTCAAATTATGACATATTTATCAAACCATTCAGCACGAGGCCAAAAATGTGCCAACCGCACTGAAATAGAGTTCCAGGTTTCCTAAATCGACCCCAACCGCACCAGCTGAAAGTTCTCTAAATTTTGGCCCGCAGTGAACGTGTTAACGTTACACCAAATAAGTACCAACATTTCAGGTTTGTATCTCATTTCGTCTGCAAGCTAGAGACCTGTGAACGGCGGACAGACGGACAGACAGACAGACAGACAGCCGAGTGACATTAATATGGCTCCGTTTTTACCCTTTGGGTACGGAACCCTAAAAATGCCTTCTGCTTTATGCAATAAAACTCTAAAATGCAGCAAATTAATGAAAATAAAACGAGAGCCATATGCAATTCCTACGATTTTCCCGCCAAAACTCCAGGGGGGACGTTGTGGTTTGTGGATCGACTAATCCAGGGGTCTCCAAACTACGGCCCGCGGGCCAAATCCGGTCCGCCCCAGTGCCATCAATCCGGCCCGCGGCAGTTGCTATGGCCCTTGGAACATACTGAAATACACACATCAACACTGTCTAGGGATATTCTGATTTTCTCAATTTATTCAAAATTGGTTATAACTAACATACAATATGTATATATTTTTGTAAAGCCTATTTATCAGACTATCTTTTAGAATAAAACAGAATTAGTTTTTTTGTGTAAATAATTTTTTATTGAAATAAAGACAAAAAGTGAAATGATGGTAAACTTAAGGATGAATGTCTTTTTAAGAAAAAAATATAATTTTAGCAAAATTATCAGGTTTTTTGCAGTTACGTGAAAAATTATTTAAAATTAGTAGTCAGTAAACCACCCATGGACGTTAACCACGGTCCTACAACGGCTTTTCATGCTTTGAATCAAGTTATCAAAGTCTTGCTGTGGGATATTGTCCCAGGTCCTGCTAAGATGCAGAAAAAGTTGCTTTGCAGTCGCAATGTTCGGAGGAAAACTCCTCAAAGCCCTTCTTTGGAGCATGTCCCATGCGTGCTCTATGGGGTTTAGGTCTGGTGATTCAGCGGGCCAGTCTAAGATCGACACATCGTGCTCTTGTAGCCAGCTGGTCACCACTCGCGCAGTGTGCGAACGGGCTTTGTCGTGCATGAGCGTGAAAACTTGGTCCATTTGCAGTCGATGGGGATAGATTATTGGTGCTAGCACCTGATTACGGTATTTTTCAGAAGTCATGGTGTTTCTGATCCAAACGAGATCTGTTCTTCCATCGATACGAATTCCCGCCCAAACCATAATTGTTTTGCCGTGGTATGGCTGGACTTCCTGACGGTATCGCAGACGGTTGTCACGACCAGGAGCTCGCCATACACGTACTCTTCGTAAATCAGGATGAAATCCGAATCGGGACTCATCGGTAAACAGCACTACAGACCACTAGTTATCTTCCTAGAGCAAATGTTCGCGAGCCCACTGTAATCTTCGTCCACGATTTCCTCTGCGTAGTGCTGGAGTACGAAGCGGCCTGCGAGCATGAAGGTTAGCCTCGTGCAGTCTTCTCCTCACAGTTTCGTCACTGACAAGCAAATGGTGGTCTGACTGGAGCCTTTAAACCAACTGCATGGCTGTAGCATTTGGTTATCTTCTCGCGGTCATTTGCGAAAATCGGTCCTGTCTTCGGGCGGTTATGCGCTTCTCGCCTGGGTGCCGTTCAGCCACTTCACCAGTGGTGCGATAACGTGACCACAACCTTGATATCACATTTTTTCTTGTTTCAATCGCCTCCGCAATACTTCGTTGAGGAGCCCCAGTTTGGAGCGTACCTACTGCCCTTAACATTTCGTCTCTTGTTAAATGGCGCCTCTGCATGATGCATACAGTTGCATAAATTAGAAATTAACCAATAATTTTCATTGAAACTTTCATTTGATACAAAAATATACCAAAAACTGGGTTAGGTCAATTGAAACTTTCGAACTTCGCTACAATTATGCCGCACAAATCTTTTGTTTTCAATTTATTTTTTCAAATTCAAATTTAGTATCATTTAATATGATCTACAAAATAAGCTTTCATTAAAATAATTTAAAACCGATTGATATTTTTCGAGTTTCAGAACTTTATACAAAATATCCCTAGACAGTGTTGATGTGCATAGTATATTTCATTATAAGTGTGGAAAGGCTGTCATTGCAAAGAGTTCCGACAAATGTCTACCCGAGCCGAGGCGCAGCTGAAGGCGAGGGTTGACAGTCGGAACAAGTTGCAATGACGGTTCCGCACGTGTACTGAACGATTATTTTTAATACAGTTGCGAAAAAATGAAGCAATTTAATAAAATAATAAAAACACAATAAACTCAACTAACGTAACATTTATTTCTTACGAGCGGATACCCGCGACTTCGTTCGCGTGGATATTGATTTTAATAATCCCGTGGAAATCATTTTGTTTTTCCTAAGCTCCTTTGAGATTATACCTTGCTAAAAACTGTTAAAAGTTCACTGGCGGATGTTTAGGTACATCAAAATGTAAACATCTGCCTGTGAAAGTCCCATCAAAATCGATCCAGCCTTTCAGAGATTAGCCAGTAGTCTTTAAAGTATTTACTTTCTAACAAAAAAAGAATGAATGAAATCGGACCACCCGTTAACGAATTACAGCTAAGTACACATTTTGCCTTTCATCCCCTCTCCCAAGGGAACCGTGCTGAATTTCGGGATAAAAAGTATCCTATGTGTTACTCCATAGTATGAACTTAAATCATGCCCAGTTTCATTTCAATCCATTCAGTAGTTTTTACGTGATGCGCGCACAAACATACAGACAAACAGACAAACAGATAAACAGACAAACAGACAAACAGACAAACAGACAAAAATTTCAAAAATAGCTTTTTTACGTTCTATTACTTATCCCTAACATCCCTCCGTTATTATTTTGCAAAAATCTTCAATGTACAGATACGGCAATTCTACGATTTTATTATATGTATAGATAGATATAGATAAAAGTTATAATTCACATATACATTGAAATTGGTACAGTTTTTTATACTAAGTGGGGAAGTTATAGGTTGCATATTTACTGTTTGAGACAAACTATTATTGAGAGTTCGGAGTAGTAAGTATGCCAACATAACATTTTCTGAAAAACTATTTGCTTTTTTCTCTTCTCTCCACGCAATAAATAAATTCGTCGTATGTAGATAATTATGTAGCGACTTATTGACTTTTAAAATATGGTAAATGTTCTCCAAAGCATTTTGTGCAATTATACTGAGTTCCGGTGGCGTTAATTCAAAAAAACTAGAGTCGAAATTACTCATTTTGTGCAACAAACAACTAAACTTGCATAGAAATTTTCTGAAAAATGGCGCCAACCGTAGAATAGTTATAAGCAGATTTTTTTTTTTCACCCATTCTGGTAGGCAAAGGGCCCATACAGCCAAGTCTTCAGTAGAAGTTTTTTATTGATATGAAATGAAAATGAAAATTAATGAGATGAAATGAAATGAAACCTAACCAAACTCATTCAATCCAATCATTAAATCTAATATTGAAACAAATTAGTAAGTAGTTTCTTTTTAGAAATATACGTATTTGCATGAATCATAAAAACTTCTATGAATTTTTTTAGTAAAAACTTCATGGTTGGTTTTCTTTTTAATAGACATTATTTTGACAGTTGGGAAAGAGAACGCACAAGTTCGGTAAAGGTAAAAAAAAGCACGAGTATGTAATAGCCCACATCCCGAACGCTATACGTCCCTGCAATACGCCACTTTTTGAGCAACTGTATTAAAAAATAATTATGGCCCTAAAGCTTCAAAGTTTGGAGACCCCTGGACTAATCAGTGCGCTGCGGGAGGCGCCCCGCAGGACTTCATATAAAATGCAAATAGAACATTCAAAAGTTGTATGAGATACCTAATGAATCTATACATCTATACATATAATAAAATCGTAGACGTGCCGTACCTATCTGTACCTATATTAAAGATTTTTGCAAAATAATAAATGGGGGATGTTAGGGCTTATCCCTAACATCCCCCATTTATTATTTTGCATAATAGAACGTAAAAAAGCTATTTTTGAAATGTTTATCTGTTTGTCTGTTTATCTGTTTGTCTGTATGTTTGTGCGGGCATCGCGCAAAATCTACTGAATGGATTGAAATGAAACTTGGCATGATTTAAGTTCATACTACGGAGTACGTATAGGATACTTTTTATCCCGAAATTCAGCACGGTTCCCTTGGGAGAGGGGATGAAAGTCAAAATGTGTATTTAGCTGTAATACTTACATTAACGCGTGGTCCGATTTCATTCATTCATTTTTTGTTAGAAAGGAGATACTTTACAGATTCACGATTGTACGAGCAATACCTACCTACAAGAATTGCTCGTATAAAGGATATAATATGCTTATATTATAGACTAGCTGATCCCCGCGACTTCGTCCGCGTGGATATAGAATTGGATTGGATCCCATAATCCTTTTTTGTACCTAAATTAAATGTAGCCTAAGTTACTCCTTATAACATCACCAGAAAGTTCCATCAAAATCGATCCAGCCGTTTCGGAAATTAGCTGGAACAAATAGACAGATCGACCAACATAAATTTAAACGCACACCAGTTTAAAATAAGCCGTACGTTCAAAGATCCGGGTCCCAAGTTATTTGAACCCAATAAATGCCTGTCATTTCTGAACTAAAAAACCTATGACCTTGAAATATTTACAGGACAATACTTAAAGTACTACCTTTCTAATAAAAAAAGAATGAGTTAAATCGAACAACGCGTTAATGAATTACAGCTAAATACATGTTTTAACTTTCTTCCCCTCTCCCAAGGGAACCGTGCTGAATTTCGGGATATAAAGTATCCAGTGGCGTAGCGTACCTTGGCGGGGCCCCGTATAAAAATTTGTTTGGGGTCCCTTATGAAGGGTAAGGATTTCTCACAAAAGAAAAAAAATGTTTGCATAAAATTAAAAGCAATATTTATTCATCATAATTATTTATCAGTCACTTTTTCTAAAAATTTTACAAACAATTCAAATTAAATATAGGTAACTCTCCTTGCCTTTTTTTTGGCAAACTGATTTATTAAATCATTAGCTGATGATGACTTTAGTTTTTCTAAAGATTCTGCCTCTATGGACAACTTTTTGGACAACATTTTTTGACTTTTGTCATTTCTGAAATAAACAAAAATTTGGGAAGTTTTTGTTAATTTTTGCTTACGCACGTCGGGGCCCCCGTGGCTTGGGGGCCCCGTATAATTGATACGGCATATACGGCGGTAGCTACGCCCCTGAAAGTATCCTATGTCCTACCTTGGAGTATAAACTCAAATCGTACCAAGTTTCATTCGAATCCATTCAGTAGTTTCGGCGTGATGCGCGGCCAAGATACAGACAGACAGACAGACAGACAGACAAAAATGAAAAAAATTGCAGTTTTGGCTTCAGTATCGATTATAGAGTGTCATCCAATAAAAATTTTCAAAATATCTTCAATGTACAGAATTGGTTATTGGATCTGTTACAGTTTTATTATATTATAGATATTAAGCGTGTGTGTGGAGCATCTACAGACTACATTATATATCTACCTACCCGCTAGTGTGGAAAAACTTGGATCGTTTGGCTGACAAGGAGCCAGGAGGTCAAAGTGACCGATACTAACCGATACGCCAGACACGTCGTAACTCAGGCGACTGTCACACATGGTCACACTCTACAACAAAGTCCTGTTAAAATGGCATTTACTCATGATTAATGAGCAATAAAGATAGCGCTAAGCGTCTGTAAGTAAGTACCTATTTAACCTACGCAGAACTTCGATTTTATCGCACAATAAAAAGGGCAAGTGAATGTTGAATAGGTGTCACACCTCAACATTGTGTGTACTCAAACCTATCGTTATGACAAACTAGCTTTTGCCCGCGTGAATTTCGGTTTTTAACAAACCCCACCAAATGTGGCCATAGTCAACCTCACCTGCGCGCGGTGCACCCTGCCAATATGCTAACGAGGCTCTGACGCTCTCAGTCGCCTCTACGGGTCGTTGTGCCTGATACCACACAACGTAATCTAGACGGTATCGCCGCTTTGTGAGGATTCGATCCCGAATCCGCCTGGATAGCGAGTAGCGACCACACTTCAGCCGTAATCTGCCGCAAATCATCCGATGTGTTTCGGCAGCGAGCTAAACAGCCAGTTTATTTTTGCCAGTTTAGTTATTTTTCTTTAAATAGTATCAAACATACACACGACGTGTCTGTGTTTTTGTCACACAAACTTTCGGCTTTATAATATTAGTGTGATTATAGTAAGATCAATATTGCTGCAAGCATAGGTAGGTACTTATACCTACGTGACGCGACGGTGAATATTGGGAAAACCCACATAATAATATTCTAACTAATAAATGTGAAAGTGAGTTTGTTTGTTACGCCTTCAGGCTGGTTTTAGTGTTACGCTGATCGACGATCAGCGCTGAGAGTTCGGTGTGTAGTTGGTCGGCGCCGACCGCCGCCCACACGCCTCTGTCTTCAATGAGCGTTTGTCGCGCTGACGAGCGTCAGGCGTCATCGCTGAGCGGTCAGCGTTATTCTAAAACGCTTCTATAAGTAGTAACCAATCCATACATAGGTTGACCTGTCAGCGCCGACGATCAGCGTGACACTAAAACCCGCCTCACGCCTAAACCGCTGAATCGATTTTGACGAAATTTTGAACAGAGACAGACTAGACCTTGTAGAAAGACATAAGCTACTTCTTATCCCGGAAAATCATAGAGTTCCCAAGGGACATTAAAAAACTTAAATCCACGCGGACAAAGTCGCAGGCATCGCTGGTCTTCATATACATAAATCTTTTAAATCCGACGCACGTTCATAGTATTATCGATAATATCACTACGTGCGTGATCACGATAATTCACATTAAATGCAATTAGTCATAAAAGATAGGTAGGTAAGTAATAAGTAGGTATCTAGGTCTTTGATCTGTACAGTAGGTAATAGGTATCAGGTATGAGCAGATATAGGGTTGGAACACCGGTTTCCGGACACGCACCTGTTATCGTCCACCGAGCGGATCACTCTTAAGAAATGCTTAAAAATAGAAACATTATAAGATTCACATAAAAATAATGCATCTCTATGCCAACTTGAATGTCTTATCAAGACACAGAGAAAGAAAAAAGTCTATTTCACTTAAGTTTCTTCGAAAACAAAGCGATCGAGTTTTGAGTATGCAATTAAGGAATGAAAACGAGCCGTGTGGAGCAAAAAAAATAGTGGCATGCTTCAACTATCACGGAAAGTTATTAAACATTTTACTATAAAATTTAGTTTGATTCTTCTTCGTAGCACTTACTTATGTTTCATAAAATACTGTGAACGTGTTTTTTTACTTTTGATTATATTGAAACACAAAAAAAAGGGGTGGACGACAACTAGTTCACTATTTTCTTAAGAAAACCTGTTATCGTCCGGGCAGTCAAACACAGGTTTAGCGTCTTAATTTTAGGTAGTCCTATTATCAATCGAGGTGTGCACAAAATTGGAATTAAGTTTATTAATTCGAATCCTATACACATACACTAGTTAGTGACTAGTCTTCGTCCACTTTTTTCTCATTGTATATAAAATTATGGGTCTTCAAAATCACGCGTGGACGATATCTAAATTTTCACTGAATAAATATTCTAAGTTTCGACCGCCAAGCTATTATTTGAAAATAAATAGATTTAGTAAAAATATAAATAATTAAACTTGTTTGACAAAAGAATTACCTTATATTTTATGTGTTTCTCTTTGGAACTTCGATATATTTATAAGTTAAGATAGTATTGTCGATCATTATAATTTGTGGACGAAATTTAAAATAGAGAATCTGAAGTGCACCCGTTATCCGTCCACCTATATTTTAAACTGTATGAAAAACATATATTTTTTAATATTATGTTATTATTTAGGCGAATTTTGATTATTACTCAAATATCTATAATTATTTTTTAACCGACTTCAAAAAAAGGAGGTTCTGTATTCGACCCGTATGTATGTATGTATGTATGTATGTATGTATGTATGTATGTATGTATGTATGTATGTATGTATGTATGTATGTATGTATGTAAGTATGTTCGCGATTATCTCCGCAACTATTGAACCAATTTTGATGATTGTTTCACTATCGTAATCTACATACTTTCAGGAAGGTTTTAGTATATAACACATCGAGTTATCATTCTTACATACGAAGTTATAACCATACATGTATACATATGTCACTAATATGTTCTCTGATATTGCCAGACCTATTGCTGAAGTCTAATATACCTATTCTGTCCAAAGACTTCACTCTGCTACGCCTACGTAACATTGACCTTTTGCAAAAACTTTTGGGCCGAAGTCAGTACAGCTGTACTATAGAGTGATTCCTTGGAGTTTGTGCACGGTTACGTGTATTTCCATCCTATACAAATCCAAACCGCAAGTGTGTGAAACTGGTCGCGTAAAGATTGTAAATTACTTTTTAATCAAGGTCTTCCAAATTATACAAGAGTAGTACGCATACAAACTAATCTTGTACGTATATAGATCGGAAGTTAGGTTAGGTTGGGTTAGAACATTATGAAACCATTCACCTATACTTAGTATGACACATAAAATGTATGTAATATGTCACAGGATATTTAATAATAATTAACAATATATAGGTCATAATCTATTTTACATAGTTCTCATTTATATTATTATTAATATAAAGAAAACAAATCACTAAAAAGCTTAAAATAATTTTTTTCAAAGAAAAATGAACCGACTTCAAACCATTCGAACTAAAAAGATTAAAATAATTTTTTATTCATTTAGGTTGACGATTAAACTACCTAACTCAAATAATATATAATTTTTTGGAGTCGGCGCCAAACCACATCCAATTCGTCGGAATCGAATTCGGGGAGCATATTTTCGACTTGAAAAGTATGAGTCATTTGGCGCCGACAGGAAGTTAATTTTAATTGGTATAGATATTAAATACATATTAAAGCGGTGTTAATATTACATATTCAATTACTTACTCATTACATACATACTTTTTCATAGTAAATTTCTCATAGAAATCAATGGACGGATAACAGGTACAAGGGTGGACGATAACTAGATTTTGTGGACGATAACCGGTGAAATCGGCATTTTCAGCTTTTTATTAGGATTAAAAAAAAACTAGTTATCTGACTAAAAAATACTAACGTGCAATGAAAATAGACTATATTAGAAGTATACAGTGTGTCCGGGATCGAATTAGCGATATTTTAGGGATATATTCTACAACTCATTACCTCTCTGAAAATACCACTTATTAGGGCCTGCCCCCCTCCCCCTCCCAGGGACAGCCATTTCAATTTGGTGTGCGTTTTTGTGGGTATGTGCGCACAAAAAATGTAATAACTCGAAAGTCTGCTGATGCACAGGTCTTCAAATGACCTTATTCGATTGGATACAATATTTTCCATCATTAAATACCAAACAATAGAATAAAATGTTAAAATAACTCGATCAAAAATGCTTCGGAAAAAAAAAAATTTTTCAAAAATATTGAAAACTACAAGTTTTTGCTGCATTTTGCAAAAACGAGGTCATTAAGACCACATTATTAAGTATTAAATCGACAGCTTTTGAGATAAGCAACAAAACGACATAAAAAATTTGACTGTAAGTTACTTACTTCTGGAGATATTGGTAATTGTAAGCACTTCGTCCCCAAGCATGAATTACGAGTATTGAACCCAAATTTAAGATTCATCATTTTTTTACTGCAAATAAAGTAAAAAAATCTTAACTTTATAATTTAATTTTTGTTAGTTATAAACTCAATAACTCTAAAGATATCCTAAAAACTAGGTTATTTCCGCCACAAACCGAAATTACCATCTCTGTTCTGTTAGCTAGTTGCTTCATGTTGGGAGGTTCGTTGGATCATGTCCAAAATCCAAATACAACTTATTTTATCTGCAACGGACAAGATCGTCTTCAATAATTCTTTTCTGGTATTTGGTACCATATAAAAGACCTTCTGCTTCATAGGTCCTCATAAAAAGAAGTCCAAAGGTGTAAGGTCTGGAGAATGAGGTGGCCATTCCATTGAATTGCTGCCACGTCCGATCCAAGGCGAATAGTTGACATCTAAATGCTCTCTTATGGCTATAATAATACCGAGTAGGCATGTCTTTAAACTTAGCAAACATCACAAACCTGAATCACAAACAAAAATGAGTAATAACTTAAGTAGCGATCATAACGCCTCCTCGCCAGGAACAACAAAATAAAATTTCAGATATTTCAATTTTTTATACGAATTTTTAATCAGTTAAAGTAGGGGTCCGATCCTTAGTTTTAACCTCATTCGCTGACTAATCAAAAACAATATTATTATTACCTGATCGCCCGAGGTATGCGATGGAAACCCACATTCGAATAACATAAGAACTTACGCGCTCGCGGTTAAGTTATGTTTAAACAATAATATCTCCAAAAGCAAATAACTTACAGTAAAAATTTTTATGTCGTTTTGTTGCTTATCTCAAAAACTGTCGATTTAATACTTAACAATGTAATCTTAACGACCTCGTTTTTGCAAAATGCAGCAAAAACTTGTAGTTTTCAATATTTTTGAAAAAATAATTTTTTTCCGAAGCATTTTTGGTTGAGTTATTTTAACATTTTATTCTATTGTTTGGTATTTAGTGATGGAGAATATTATATCCAATCGAATAAGGTCATTTGAAGACCTGTGCATCAACAGACTTTCGAGTTATTACATTTTTTGTGCGCACATACCCACAAAAACGCACACCAAATTGAAATGGCTGTCCCTGGGAGGGGGAGGGGGGCAGGCCCTAATAAGTGGTATTTTCAGAGAGGTAATGAGTTGTAGAATATGTCCCTAAAATATCGCTAATTCGATCCCGGACACACTGTATACCAACAAGTTTTTGTTTAATTTTTTTTATAGAACATATATTTTTACCCTCTCAAACTCAGTAACTCCACTAAATGGACGATAACCGGTAAGAATACCCTACTTAGTTTGAAGTAATTATCCGATTTAGTAGGAGATCCCACCTTAGAAATTTCTACCCTCATCTGTTATTTAAACGAATTATATGTCAAATGAAAGATTATTTTATTCTTAATCGAACCGTATTTGGTTGCCTGGTCAAAAGTGGTGCTAAATCATGGTTGCCTGGATTTTAAGATATAAAATGTTCGGTGCGAGTGTTGAAAGTGACAGAAAAGTGTTGCGCGCGCAATTTCATTTGACAGACAAAGATGCAGTGAGGCAGGCGTGCACTCGGCAGGTGCTTAGTCTATACATAGATTAAAACCATAGACTTTCTGTGCCTGTCCATTAAAGATATTTACAAAAAAATAAGTGAGTGACGTAAGAGATAAGTAATAAAACGTAAAAAAGCTGTTTTTGAAAATTTTGTCTGTTTGTCTGTATGTTTGTGCATGTATTACGCAAAAACTACTGAATGGATTGAAATGAAACTTGGCATGATTTAAGTTCATACTACATAATAGCATATAGGATACCTTTTATCCCGAAATTCAGCAGAGTTCCCTTGGGAGAGAGGATGAAAGTCAAAATACACATTTTGACTTTCATCCCCTCTTCCAAGGGAACTGTGCTGAATTTCGGGATAAAAAGTATCCTATATGCTATTATGTAGTATGAACTTAAATCATGCCAAGTTTCATTTCAATCCATTCAGTAGTTTTTGCGTAATACATGCACAAACATACAGACAAACAGACAAAATTTTCAAAAACAGCTTTTTTACGTTTTATTACTTATCCCTTACGTCACTCACTTATTTTTTTGTAAATATCTTTAATGGACAGGCACAGAAAGTCTATGGTTTTAATCTATGTATAGACTAAGCACCTGCCGAGTGCACGCCTGCCTCACTGCATCTTTGTCTGTCAAATGAAATTGCGCGCGCAACACTTTTCTGTCACTTTCAACACTCGCACCGAACATTTTATATCTTAAAATCCAGGCAACCATGATTTAGCACCACTTTTGACCAGGCAACCAAATACGGTTCGATTAAGAATAAAATAATCTTTCATTTGACATATAATTCGTTTAAATAACAGATGAGGGTAGAAATTTCTAAGGTGGGATCCTAGACCAATTAGGATGACCGACATAAGTCAATCATTTCACCATCATCATCTCAACCGATCGTTGTCCACCGATGGGCAAGGTTGGAGTCTGGACAAGGATTGGGGCAAAACACAATCTCGTGCCGCTTGTTTCTAGCTACTGTCAACGACTTTCTTGAGATAGTTTGTCCACCTAGTGGGGGTTTTGCAACGCTGCGCTTACCGATGCGGGGCGATCCCGAGCAATTTGGGACCACAACGTCAGTCGGTTCTTCGAGGTTCTTCGAGCTATACATGCATAGGTTTACTTTAGAGTAAAGCGAGTCATAATACGATGTCGTACTTACTTATTCCCTACAAGAAGTTGCGTTACGACTTTTGGTTCACTCCGCCATTGTTGTCTTCACCAATTTTTCGAAATATCGGTCAACTGTAAGGGCGTTTGTGCACTTACTCGTTTTCGATTCGTTTTCGATTCATGTTCGTTTTTTTTAATGAACATCATAAAAACGGATACGAAATTCACGAATGACATTTGTGCACTTAATCGTGATTTCACTATACGTTTTAAGCATTTCGTAGATAAAACCGTGTTCATAATGTGTGCTGTATTTAATCGTCGTCAGCTTTTCGCCCTTTTTTTATACATTCGTAGGCGCCGGAGAATGAAAAAATTGTGGATACATGCTATAAACAGAAGTATTCTAGGAGCATTTATCGATCATCACTTATTGAGATATCATAAAAAATCTTTTTTAAAATTACAATCGAATGAATGTTGCTACTTTCGATATCATATTGTGCCATATAAAAGTACAGATTACTCGGCCATACACACGTTTTAGAGAATGCATAACTGCAGAAGAAATTATATTCAATGTACTCTGTGAAGAAATACTGGCAGTTACACTATGGTTAGTGATTATGATTTGAATATCGCACACACCTTTCCGCACGCGTCCTTATTTTAAAACGATTCGATGTGTAAAGTTCACGAATTTAAAAACACGAAAACGAATCGAAAACGAGTAAGTGCACAAACGCCCATACAGTTATGAGTTATAAGGAAGGCTATGTCGAATCGTGTTTTCACGAAACACGAAAACGAATCGAAAACGAATAAGTGCACAAACGCCCTTAGAGTTTTTTTATTTTTTATTACGGATCAACTGACAGCGCAATAACAATTTTCGCTTGTCCGGTTTTTTATGTAGATGTTCGTGCCATTTCAACTCTGATTAAGTATATCTCCTTCTAGTATGCTTGTCCCTATTTTCAACTATAAGTTTAAAGATTAGATTCGCAATTTTAATACCACAGAGAACCAGACTAGAAAGACTTGTGAGTGTGAATAATCCTAAGACAAAGTATCAGCTCTCTTCTTAGGAATAATCGGAAAAAAAGAATGGAATGACCGATTGGTTGAATAGACTCATTAAGTCATTAGTCATTACTAAGTCATTAGTGGTCATTAAGTATATTTACATACGTGCTGGATTACTATTAATTAGCCCAATTAAATTAGACGTAAAAATGTTATCAAATAACAGTAATTCCGACAGAGCTGAATTTTGGTAGAGACCTTGGGTACACCAGTAGAAATAAAGTGTCAAAAGTCCCCATTGATCCCATGTCTGCTAAAAAAGTTGTTCAAGGTCAAAGTCACAATTTTCGGTTTTTTGAATTTTTCTCGAAAACGATAAGTTTTATAAAAATACAGTTCAAGCAAAATTGTAGATCATACAATTATCTACAAAAATATTCTTTATACTTTTTTTCCTAAGAATCACCATTCCTAAGATATCGCCATTCTAAAAAAGTTCACGACTACTTCGAGTCACTTTATCAATAAAATTTGTTTAAAGATATTAAATATAAAATTTAAGAAAATGCAAAAACTCAGAAGCTTATTATACTGGATAGATAAATGAACAATAATCCGCCAGAAAAATAAAATTATCACAAGTTAGGCATAGGTATGACAAAATATGCCTAACAGATATTTCAGGCACTTTAGTTTGGGGTAAAATCAAACTTCAGGTGGTAACCCTGTTTTTCATACAAATAACTCATTATATTTTTAAATGACAACTGTCAGAGTTCCAGCAAATTAAAAATCAGACTTTATTGTAGGTAACTTAAGTATTATTACGTCGTTTTAGACAATAATTAGGCGCATTAATGAAATACTTACTAAAGTTCGAAGTTTAAGAATTTTATTTTAATTATGTAATTAATTATTATAATGATGTTTACTTACATATATTACTTAGTATACAACTCACCATGGGCGCCGGCGGAAATAATTTCCAGGTGGTGCAGATTTTAGTTTTCTTACAATGTTCGCCGTATTATGATTGTTAATAAAAAACTGAAATTTTAGTCGGAAATGAAAATTGAAATCTGAATTATTTTATGTTCGAGACATTTACAAAATGATTTCCAACAGACGGCTTTTTATTTCAATAATTCCTGTTGATCCCGAGATTCCCAAGGGGTGCAAGAGCACCACCTGGCACCCCCCTGCCGGGGCCCATGCAAGTCACTAGTACTAATGCACTATGTGTAACAATCAGACGTGTTCCGGTGATTTGGTATTCTCTTTCCTAATTCCAATGACGTCTAGGGTTATATCCTATAGGTATATCCTATTCTAATTGTTTTGATCGCTTAATAGAGGTATGTTGACAGTTGAATTGCTTCATAGAACTAATTTAAAAAAATTTTAACATTATATTCTTATTATCCAAAATCGATGTGTGCGCTCGAGTCTTATAGACCAGGGTAGAAACCTTTAAAAATACTTAATAAAAAGTAAAAGAAAATCACAGTAGGATGAAACCCATTGGAAAAGGAGGAGAATATTATAAAAATAATTTACGGGCGATCTGAGCTCGGGAAAAAAAAGCGGGGTAAAAAATGGTTTATCTCGATTTCCGGCAAAACTACAAGTCCTATAGAAAAAATCAAATGTCAATAACCTCAAAATTTATGTGAAAAGTTCAAAAAACCAAGTTTTTGGTTTTTTATTTTTATCTTTTACATTAAACCGTTTTTTTACCCTTAAAACTCTCCCCCTTTTTTCCCGAGCTCAGATCGCCCGTAAATTATTTCTCCTTTTCCAATGGGTTTCATGCTTCTGTGTTTTTTTTTTTGGTTTCAAAAATTATCGACACTGGGCTATTAGGTTCTTTGGCGTCCAATAATGGATTTTCAATATTAGTCGGATAATATAGGTACTAGACTATACTCATATACCTATGTATAAATATCGAGCCGTTACCGCCAAATTATCATAAGCGACACTTTTGTCGAAAATTCGTTTCTAATCGACACTAATAATATCTATCTATTAGTTTTTATCCTAAGTCTTATCGTTTTTGTTTTATTTTCAATCATAAGTATATATAAATGTCTAAAAATCATTAATGTATGTGAAATTTTTATTTACTAGTACACTTCTGTTTAAAAATATTTAAAAAAACCTACTCCTGTAAAATTTTTGTCGGTTGCGCTAAAACGGCGGTAAAGGCTCGATATAGTTTCCTTATAGGTTTTCAATGTTATTGCCATTTGTCGCATTTAATGCTAGACCATATTCGTATACATAGAGACTTTTATATTATCTGCTGTTGACGCTCAAAATCTCGGTGTGACGCGGACCCAGAATTCCGGCAGCGTGGTGATGATGCCCTGTATTCTTTTCATCGGCTTCTTCAGTGGCTTCCCGTCCGCGGTGGACACGCGGAACGCCTGCATGAACCCCGCGAACACTTGGAACATCGATTGCCGGGCGAAAGTTTCCCCCGCGCACAGCCTTTTTCCTGTACAGTTCATAGAAACAAGTGTAAATTGAAAATTTAAAAAACCCCCGACATTCGCCATTTAGTGGCGGCGGCCATCTTGAATTTGCAATAGTGCTATTCTACTAGTCAAGCCCTTTCATTTGATACCCATATCAAGGGAGTTGTGAAAAAATATATCATCCGCTATTTTGTAGCGGCGGCCATCTTGGACCGATTTTCATCAAACATAGCTAAGAACACTCTCGATTAATTCACCTTTCAAACAAAAAAAACCGCATTCAAATCGGTCCACCCGTTTGAGCGCCACAGGGGAACAGACAGACACACACACACACACACACACACACACACACACACAGACACGTCAAACTTATAACACCCCGTCGTTTTTGCGTCGGGGGTTAGTAAACAGTAAAATTAATACAGGATGGAAAAGATAAGTGTGCACAGGCAATTATAATTAGATACATTCTACTAGGCTGCGAAAAGTTGGAAAATCATTAATTGTTGGTAAGTAATTCTGTACTTTTTTATAATTTATGTTGCCAGAGGATATTTTGGATATAATATTATGTCTGTCTCTCAATAAGTTCAAGGTTATAAAACGCAAATTAATTGAAAAATCTTAATATAGCTTTTTTTTAATGACAAAAATCCATGGACATAGATTGCTCTAAAAGCCAACAGTTCGAATCATTTTTATGGCTATAGGTACCATATTGTAAGATGGTGATGATGATAAAAATAATAAACCCGACTGAGTTTGTTGTGGGTTCTTCTCAAACCAGGGCGCGTTGGAACCCTCGTAGTTTTAGTTTTAAGTTTCCGTAAGTAATTATCACCATTAACCTGTTTGAAATTGACGTTAAAAAAGTGTACAACGTACCAATTTTGAATTAAGTTCATTTGAATCTGAATTAATTTTCTCAATATACCTATTATGTTATAAGTATTGTATTAACAAGTAATTGATTACTAATGTATGAAAATGGGAAATATTAAGTACTAGCTGATCCCCGCAACTTCGTTCGCGTAGATATAGGTTTTTATATAGGATCGGATCGGATCTTAATTTCATAATTATTTTATGTACCTAAACTAAATGTAGCCAAAGTTACTCCTTATAACGTCACCTATCTGCCATTGAAAGTTCCATTAAAATCGATCCAGCCGTTTCGGAGATTAGCTGGAACAAATAGACAGACCGACAATCATAAATTTAAACGCACACCAGTTTAAAATAAGCCGTACGTTCAAAGATCCGGGTCCCAAGTTATTTGAACCCAATAAATGTCTGTCATTTCTGAACTAAAAAACCTATGACCTTGAAATATTTACGGAACAATACTTAAAGTACTACCTTTCTAACAAAAAAAGAATAAGTAAAATCGAACAACGCGTTAATGAATTACAGCTAAATACACGTTTTAACTTTCTTCCCCTCTCCTTAGGGAACCGTGCTGAATTTCGGGATAAAAAGTATTCTATGTCCTACCTCGGAGTATAAACTCAAATCGTACCAAGTTTCATTTGAATCCATTCAGTAGTTTCGGCGTGATGCGCGGCCAAGATACAGACAGACAGACAGACAGACAGACAGACAGACAGACAGACAAAAATGAAAATAATTGCAGTTTTGGCTTCAGTATCGATTATAGAGTGCCCTCCAATAAAAATTTTCAAAATATCTTTAATGTACAGAATCGGATCTGTTACAGTTTTATTATATTATACTAGATGATGCCCACGGCTTCGCCCGTGTGTATTTAGGTTTGTAAAAATCTCGTGGGAATTTTGATTTTCCAGAACAAAAAGTAGCCTATCTGTAGTAAATCCACAAAACGGAAAAATTCCGTGGGATCCTTACGATTTCGGAATGCAATTCCTTACAGCATCAGGGTTGAGGAGTTGGACATGTCATACTATGTCGATACTCGAGGTCATTCAACCATAAAGTCTTTAATTGGTATCCCCAATATCAATTTAAATAACCGACAGTGCCTAAATCCCATTAGTTTTGGGGATCAGATCCCCTACAGCATCAGGATTGAGGAGTTGCAATCCAAATTTTTTGTAGGACAGTGTCGCAATGTTTCTCTATCGATTAAAAAAAAAATTACTCAAATCGGTTCAGAAATCTCGGAGATATCGGTATACATAGGTAGAAAAACACAACTCCTTTTTTGAAAGTCGGTTAAAAAAGTAGCCTATGTTACTCCCTGGTTAATTCTCTACTTGTATGTGAAAGTCCCGTCAAAATCGGTTCAGCCGTTCCAAAGATTAGCCCGTTCAAACAGACAGACAGACAGACAGACAGACAGACAAAAATTTTAAAAACGTGTGATTCGGTTATAGTATCGTTCAAATAACCATATGAGCTTAATATGAGGTAGTTATTTCGATATTACAGACAGACACTTCAATTTTATTTATTAGTATAGATAGATAGATGTTGCACGAGCTAACATTTTTTGGCCGTCCTTTGTTTTTAAACGACTTCAAAAAAAGGAGAAGGTTATCTCTATTTGTCAAAATTTTTTTTTATGTTATAATGCTCCCCGATTAGGCACTCAAAGACACCTGGACCGATTTGGAAAATTCTTCTTTTGTTTGAAAGGGTCCCGTGGTCCCATGGTCATCAGGTCAGGATCTGATGATGGGAACCTGGAGAAATTGAGGGAACTCTTCAATTTTTATGGTATATATTGAAGTCGGTTTGATTTTTCCTACAATATAGCGTAGGTACATGTATATAGTATGTACCAGTGGCGAAGGGTGAATATTTTTAAAAAAGGGAAGCCGGGATAAAAAATCCCTACACACCAAGCTGGAAAAAAAAAGCTCCCACCTTCACCATTTATTTAAGCACTGATATTTGAAAATACTTTAAATATGATAATTTGCAGCTTTGAAAAACCCTGTGTTACTTGCAAAGGTTTAAAGTACAATTTAATACACCTTCCACCAATAATAACTAAATCAAAAACATAAAAAATAATAAGTACACGAAACACGACGCGCGAGTCGTAAACACTTTTTGTGACAGTTAAAGATGTTAAAACAAAACACATTATCTTTCGAAGATGAAGCATCTTCGATAATGTTCCCAAATTCAAGACTTTAACTCCTTGTAATAACACTCATAACCCGCTCAAAATCGGCTTCCCGATTGCCTTTTTTTGCGCGTGCTAGACACTAGACAGGGAAGGATGTATTGACAAATTTTATTGGAAATGCAGGGGACAACTGTTTACTACACTATGTTTTTCTATGGGAATATAAGCCGTCCCAAGTCCGGCATATTCGTTACCTGCTTACTGCCCGTGGCACTACTGGTCTGAACAAATTAGTTTTGTTCATTGAATTGTTTTGAATGTTTTTTTGTAATAAGTACTTATTGTATTTGTAAAATAGTGAGTAAAAGAAAAAAAGATAGTAGGTAACTACTAACTAGGTAGGTATGGATGGCATTTTTTAAAGGGAAGCCGATGGGAATCGTGTTAGATGGAGACTTCGCTACTAGTATGTACCTACGCTTTTACGTTTACGAGACAAACACATTTAGCGTAAAATACATGTGCCATTTTTTAAAAGAAGAATATAGGCATCTGGAGTTTTTAATTATCTTTGACCTGGCTAAGCTGGTGGGGTCTGGTGTGAGATATCAATGACCGTGGTAACGGGTTGTCTATTATAGCGGCTCTCTAAACACCTAATGAGTTAAACAGATGGCCGTTTGCCTTGGCGAGCACTTTATAGCTGCCGGCCGCGATTTTATGATACCTCGGTCCCCATCATTATAATTTATAACATTATGTAATATCAAGGTGACAAATATTTAACAGGTTTTAACTTTTAACAAATTAATAGGTAGGTAGCTATTATGTAGCTATGTGAACAAAACTACCTTGGTTTATCTTTGGAATGCAGGATGTTATAATTTCGGGACCGCTATATCAGCACTAAATCGCTACTAAGTAATAGGTCAAAGTTGCTCTTCACCATCGCCGATGCCATCGCCGATAAAATCGCCGGCAATCGTTACGATCATCGTGCAAGCATCCACACAATAAAATTGTCCGTGATTAGTTATTGAGCTGCTAGCGGCGCGAAATCCCTTTGATGCGTGCCCGAAAATCGAAAAGTCGCCGATCGCCACGATTGCTGACGATTGTGACGGTGATGATCGGCGACTACAGGCGACAAGTCCTCCACACGATCGTGCACGCGTAAAGTCGGCTTTAGGTTATGAACATCCTAAAGTGGTATTTTTTTAATAGACTTCAATATCTACATACTATCAACTATGGAAGTGGTTTTGCTTAGCTTATTAGCTACCTATTTATCACAAATTGACTCATCCGCTCGAGCCGGCGCTATAAATAAAATCATTATCATTTATAGTACCTACTTCTCTACGTGCGCTAGATATTTCAACTATTTTTTTGCAACAACACAGTTGAATGAACGATACTGGAAAGACCAACATACAGCCAAGAGCGTCGCGTACTGATGGGCAAGTTGATATAGGTAGGTACTAGGTAGGTATGTATGGAGGATGGGAAAAGTGTGAACTTTAGAGCTTATGAAGCTGTAAAACAAGACCTCTTGACTTAACTCTTGATTTGACTTGACTGAAAACTTGTAAACGTAGTTATTAATTGTAACTAGTTAAATACTCAAGTAAGTGAATTTTGGTTTTTGTTTGCATTTGGCTATATTTTTTCAAACTTCTAGGGGGGGGCAGCAGCCCCTACCTGCTCCCCCTTGGCGACGCTCATACTGTGAGCATTGATTGGCTGCTGGAGGACTACTCACATGCGCCACTACCACTACACGTACACCGTCGCACTGCTTGGCACAGGCTTCTTCTTTCATAGGTGAGAGGGATTTAGAGCTTAGACCCGCCACGCTGCCGCTGCTCCAATGCGGGTTGGCGGGATTTAACGAGTATTGTTACGTCATGATAGTGATAATAACCGGGCCCGACTGCTTAACGTGCTTTCCGTGGCACGGGGGTGAAACACCGCCAACTACCAACCTCGGGCTGGCACTGAGAATTTCTTCACAGAAAAATCCAATACCTAATAATGAAGTAGGTAAGTATTTGCCCGACCGGAATCGATTTCGGGATCTCGCTCGTGATCTGCAGTAAAATATGCTAACCACTAGACCAATGGGGCAGTTGACTCACATGCATGCATAGGCAAAAAATCCGCAACAATTTTACTTTTTTTAAGCACAACTCGTTACA
Organism: Melanargia galathea; assembly: GCA_920104075.1. Lineage (NCBI taxonomy): Eukaryota > Metazoa > Arthropoda > Insecta > Lepidoptera > Nymphalidae > Melanargia > Melanargia galathea. The sequence continues at coordinate 6,274,077 of OV049855.1, forward strand.
AATTAAGGTCTCTGACTCATTAAGTAATTTGAGTGCGGAAACGTGAAAAAAAAACAATACCTATAAATAAAGTTTTCTAATTAGGTAAGTAGGTACTTAGATGTATTTTAATTATAAGCGGACTTGTATTATCACCGGATGTACGATAATTATAAATGTTGCATAAATGTTGTATATGTAATATGTATGCTATAACTTAGATAGGTACATAAAATTATAGTCGGATGCTGATGCCTAATTTAGGTTTCCCAGCAATCCTACTTAAAAGTGAATAAGATAATTTTTTACTAATGTAGTTAAGTAAATTGTACCTAAATTGAAATGGAGATGGGAGGACATGCCTATTGCTAGAATACCTAACCGACCAAATATGGCCACTTACAACAACTTTATGGATTGTTCCTACAGGAAAAAAAAAGACGAGTAGGAAAACCAAAATCAGGATGGTGTGATGATCTAATTAAATCGATCGACTTAAAAAAACCTTAAAAAGCAAAAACCGGGCGAGGCCTAAATAATAAATACCCAATGAAAGGGATCCATATTGATGTTTCGCTGTGCTGTTTTCAGAGAACTGTCCAACGGTGTACTTTTATAGTGTAAACAATGTTTATTCGTAAGGTCATTCAGAGATGCGCGCCGTCAGAGATTATTCATTCTTACAGTTGAGTATATTTGTTATAAAAAATTTCTTACCGGCTCCAAAAGGTAGAGATTTATCCTTGGACACTTGCAGCTGCCCGTTCTCGATGAAGCGCTCGGGCCTGAAGTTCTCCGGATCTCCCCACAGCTTCTTGTCGAAGTGTAAGGAGACATAGTTGAAGGAAACTACGCAATTCTGAAACAAAATCCCTACATGAAACTAAGGAATTAGGATCATCATCATCATCATTATCAACCAAAGTGACCATTAGTGACCAAAACAAACGAACATTTTTTGGGTTTTTCTTTCGTTGTCTAGCTCGGAAATTAAATATTTCTTACATCAAAAATATTATGTTATTTATAATTATGTACGGAACCCTAAAAGAGCGATGCCCGACTCGCACTTGGCCGGTTTTTACTTTTTGCGTCGGGGGTTAAAAATATCGGTGCCGATATTGCCCAATTGGGATAATTTTGGTTTTTCTTACGAAGACATTATTTCAAATTAAAGTACCTACCTGTCTAACTAGGCAGGTAGGTACTTTAATTTGAAATCTATACTAATAAATAAAATTGAAGTGTCTGTCTGTAATATCGAAATAACTACCTCATATTAAGCTCATATGGTTATTTGAACGATACTATAACCGAATCACACGTTTTTAAAATTTTTGTCTGTCTGTCTGTCTGTCTGTCTGTCTGTCTGTCTGTCTGTCTGTCTGTCTGTCTGTTTGAACGGGCTAATCTTTGGAACGGCTGAACCGATTTTGATGGGACTTTCACATACAAGTAGAGAATTAACCAGGGAGTAACATAGGCTACTTTTTTAACCGACTTTCAAAAAAGGAGGAGTTGTGTTTTTCTACCTATGTACACCGATATCTCCGAGATTTCTGAACCGATTTGCGTATTTTTTTTTTTAATCGATAGAGAAACTTTGCGACACTGTCCTACAAAAAATTTGGATTCCAACTCCTCAATCCTGATGCTGTAGGGGATCTGATCCCCAAAACTAATGGGATTTAGGCACTGTCGGTTATTTAAATTGATATTGGGGATACCAATTAAAGACTTTATTGTTGAATGACCTCGAGTAGGTACATGTCCAACTCCTCAACCCTGATGCTGTAAGGAATTGCATTCCGAAATCGTAAGGATCTCACGGAATTTTTCCGTTTTGTGGACGGGTTACTACTTACTAGAGATAGGCTACTTTTTGTTCTGGAAAATCAAAGTTCCCACGAGATTTTTACAAACCTAAATACACACGGGCGAAGCCGTGGGCATCATCTAGTATCAAATAATGTCTTCTTTTTACTTAACTAAACTACAGCTTACTTAACTAAAGTTTAGTTTACAGCCTAAGCTGGTGAGTAAGCTACTCGTATAGCTATGCGTTTTGACCCGTCTTTGAATCTTTGAAATGGCTGCACCTATTTTAACGGAGCTTTCACTGGTCACTCTGCAAGGTGTGTTACAGGTTACTTTTTATCACAGGGTATTTCCAAAGTGAGTTTTTTTACGTGTCTTTAGTAAAAGCTAGTGTAAATTAAGCGTAAGTTTTATTGAAAACTCTGCAGAAATACAGGTCCGCTAACAAAAAAAATCCAAATAAATACTAATTAGGTATCTACTTAGATGGTTTTTTTATTGCTGTTCATTAATAATACTTACGACAGATTTCTTTTCAAATACAAATTTTTGATTTAAATTACCATTTTGTTTGCCAACCTTTTAACATAAATTATTATTAAAAAAAAATCCAAAAATATACGCGGAAATTGCAAAGAACACTTTACCAGGCTCCCAGGTGATTTATTTCTGTCACTAATAGTGGGAGATACAGTCATAGAGATTACTACCCTCATCTGTTATTTAATGCTGATAGAGATAATATGCTAGATAATTCATAGATTGATACATTGCACTTTGGTTGCCTGGCTAAATTTGGTGCCTATGATGTTAAACACAAAAAAATGTAATCAATTTTTTTCGATCTGCTTCCCTCATCTGTTATTTAAACGAATTATATGTCTAATGAAAGATTATTTTATTCCCAATCGAACCGTATTTGGTTGCCTGGTCAAAAGTGGTGCTAAATCATGGTTGCCTGGATTTTAAGATATAAAATTTTCTGTGCGAGTGTTGAAAGTGACGGAAAAGTGTTGCGCGCGCAATTCCATTTGACAGACAAAGATGCAGTGAGGCAGGCGTGCACTCGGCAGGTGCTTAGTCTATACAAAGATTAAAACCATAGACTAGCTGTGCCTGTCCATTAAAGATATTTGCAAAAAAAATAAGTGAGCGACGTAAGGAATAAGTAATAAAACGTAAAAAAGCTGTTTTTGAAAATTTTGTCTGTTTGTCTGTATATTTGTGCATGTATTACGCAAAAACTACTGAATGGATTGAAATTAAACTAGGCATGATCTAAGTTCATACTACATAATAGCATATAGGATACTTTTTATCCCGAAATTCAGCACAGTTCCCTTGGGAGAGGGGATGAAAGTCAAAATGTGTACTTAGCTGTAATTCATTATCGCATAGTCCGATTTCATTCATTTTTAGGGTTCCGTACCCAAAGGGTTAAAACGGAGCCCTGTTAATGTCACTCGGCTGTCTGTCTGTCTGTCAGCCGGCCACAGGTCTCTAGCTAGCAGACGAAATGAGATTTACTCCAAACAATTTTCAACCTGTCAAGTCATCTTTGTCTATTACACAAAATAAGGACGCCTTTTTTCGAATTTCTCCACTAAATTTAAATTTTTTGGTACTTCAACAAAAAAGAATTTGTTGATTATTTATTAAAACGTTGAATGACATTAATAAGGCTCCGTTTTTACCCTTTGGGTACGGAACCCTAAAAATGAATGAAATCGGACTACGCGATAATGAATTACAGCTAAGTACACATTTTGACTTTCATCCCCTCTCCCAAGGGAACTGTGCTGAATTTCGGGATAAAAAGTATTCTATATGCTATTATGTAGTATAAACTTAGATCATGCCTAGTTTAAATTCAATCCATTCAGTAGTTTTTGCGTAATACATGCACAAATATACAGACAAACAGACAAAATTTTCAAAAACAGCTTTTTTACGTTTTATTACTTATTCCTTACGTCGCTCACTTATTTTTTTTGCAAATATCTTTAATGGACAGGCACAGCTAGTCTATGGTTTTAATCTTTGTATAGACTAAGCACCTGCCGAGTGCACGCCTGCCTCACTGCATCTTTGTCTGTCAAATGGAATTGCGCGCGCAACACTTTTCCGTCACTTTCAACACTCGCACAGAAAATTTTATATCTTAAAATCCAGGCAACCATGATTTAGCACCACTTTTGACCAGGCAACCAAATACGGTTCGATCGGGAATAAAATAATCTTTCATTTGACATATAATTCGTTTAAATAACAGATGAGGGAAGCAGATCGAAAAAAATTGATTACATTTTTTTGTGTTTAACATCATAGGCACCAAATTTATCCAGGCAACCAAAGTGCAATGTATCAATCTATGAATTATCTAGCATATTATCTCTATCAGCATTAAATAACAGATGAGGGTAGTAATCTCTATGATGGTATCTTAGACCATAAAATGTCAAAAGCCGTGGTCAAAAGTGATGCAATTTTCAAAAGTATTATAGAGTAAGATCCCAGAGCTATAAGACATAACTTATTTTCTGAAAGATGCAAAGGCTTTCAGTAGTGTCTCATTTACTTTGAATAGCTGCGTAGGGTAGGTACCTACTTATGGAGATATCAAGTGTGAAAGGTAACTAATAAATTACGTAATTAAAAAAACTAAAAACCCGACTGCGTAAAACAAACTAGTTCTGATAACTGAAAAGAAAAAAACAAGCTTTGTACTTTATAAACTAGAATTTGATAAGATCATAAACATAATTAATGTTAGAAAATGTATGGCATGCGGGGGCGAACTAATAGTCCTGAGTAGTTGGCTAAGTAATGCCCCCGCCTGCCATACATTTTCTAACATTAATTATGTTTATGATCTTATCAAATTCTAGTTTATAAAGTACAAAGCTTGTTTTTTGCTTTTTAGTTATCAGAACTAGTTTGTTTTACGCAGTCGGGTTTTTAGTTTTTTTAATTACGTAATTTATTTCTTGGTTTTTAGTGCAAAACTATGAAAAATTTTTAGATGCATATTTTTACAAGAGACAGGCCTGTGTCACTCCGCGTGTAGGTATTAAAAACATACCTACAGGCGGCGGCCATTACGCAAGGGCACAGAATAATAACTAGTACCTAAAGGTAGCAAGGGCCAATCTAGTAGACTGCCGCAAGCGAAGACACGCGTGCGCGCTATTTATTCGACCACGTTCAACTTTCTCGATAGTTGCAAGATGGACACAAAACGAAAGAGGCACTAGGCACTAGGCAGTTCTGCCGACTTTTGCCACCGAAACGAATTAATGTAAGAAAAAGAATACAAGAAATATAATATAATAAGTAATATTTAGTAATTAATAATTAATGGCTAATAAACCTTTTACTTACTAGTAAACCAACCCAAACCTGTGCCCGAACTACGAAAGATATCGACAGAACGATTAATCAATCAATTTCTCAATATAGCGCGAGCCCATAAGACGCAGTCTACATAATATTATATTGATGTTCATGTATCAAAGTATAGCGCGTTTAAGACCACTATTATTAGCGCCATCTGTTGAACACTGGAAACTTTAATAAGGCCCTTCATAATATTATTATTGTATTATTTTAGTGTTTGGCGATTTAAGGTTAAATTATTAGTGTTACAATAATTGATGGGAAGGGGGGAGGTGTAGGGGGGATTATGTGGAATGTAGTAGAGTGGAGTGGGAAGGGATCTTAAATAAATTACCACCAATTTACTCACAGTGTAGTTGTTATTTATTTTGTTTTCTATGATTTGTCACTTCAAACTGATTACAAACATATAGATTGTATATATTTTCGTATTTGCCTTTTAAAGCCCTTTATTTTGATACCCCACTCGAGGGTCTTGAGGAAAAAAAATTTTTTCAGCTTGCACATTAAAGTGCATAAAATCCGCCATTTTGAATTTTTATTAATTTTATGTACCCAGTAACATTTGCGCTGATAAGACAAATCTAATGACGTATCATTTATCAAAATAAGTTGAGTCGTTGAGTAGTTACGAACTGACATAGGAAACGGTCATTTTCTGTGATTTATCACTCCAACTTATTTTCAAATATATAATTGTATACATTTTTGTATTTGCCTTTTAAATCCCTTCATTTTGATACCCCACTCGAGGGTCTTGAAGAAAAAATTTTTTTTCAGCTCGCACATTAAAGCGCATAAAGTCCGCCATTTTAATTTTTTTTTAAATTTAGGTACCCTATGACAGTCGCGTTATGAAGACAAATCTAATGACGTATCATTTATCAAAATCCGTTGAGCCGTTGATTAGTTACATAGGAATGGACATACATACACAAAGGTGAAACACATAACCCAGTCGGGTAATAAAAATAAGAGTAACTTAACTTACTTTCACATGGCTGATTTATATATATATAAGTAGGTATATTGTAGAATATCACTCCACTAGAACCACTACCAACAGTATCAGACACTTTCCATGGGCCAGAACTTTTATCAGACGTTTTATAGCTCCACAAAAAATAAATGCATAGTTGACTTCAAAAAGAGAGGTTCATTATTCGACCCGTATGTTTGTGTTACTAATTAGTATGTATGTATGTATGTATGTAAGTATGTATTTCAAAAACCAATGAACCGATTTATGCATGGCTAGCACTGGCAGGGTAGGGGTCATTAGCTGTCCATACAGATTTGCCTGTTTCAGCGGATTTTTATACTTACAATTAGCGAAATAATTTTGTTTTTCATTCTGTATCACGGATTTCCGTAAAGTAACGTCAGCTTCCGTCCAATAATTTTTTTAACTATTTATTTTAAACGTTTCTTCATTTGATACAGCGCCCTCGGTAGAGTCTGACTGGAACTGTTTTTAACCCCCGACGCAAAAACGACGGGGTGTTATAAGTTTGACGTGTCTGTGTGTGTATGTGTGTGTGTCTGTGGACCAATTTGAATGCGGTTTTTTTTGTTTGAAAGGTGAATTAGTCGAGAGTGTTGCTAGCTATGTTTGATGAAAATCGATCCAAGATGGCCGCCGCGCTGCTACAAAATGGCGGATTACATGTTTTGTCACAACTCCCTTAATATGGATATCAAATGAAAGGGCTTGACTAGTAGAATAGCACTACTGCAAATCCAAGATGGCCGCCGCCGCCACAAAATGGCGAATGTCGGGGGTTTTTTAAATTTTTAATTTATACTTGTTGTCTCTCTTGATTTAATTTTCTTAGTTGCAAAGGTTACCTCAGGTATGTCGTATCCGGCGAACTTCGAAGCCTTCATAGAGCGATGAGGCACTCCCAGAGGCACGAGAGGCTCGTACCTCATGATCTCTCGGAGGCACGCTTCAGTGTACGGCATACTAAAAATAAATAATATAAGTAATCAGTTATTATCCATATAAGGTAAAGTCACCCAATTCGGAGGTATTCTAAAATTGGCACCCAATTCGGAGGTATATAGAAAAACAGCGTTTTCAACCGATCACCAAGCTCTTTTTTACTGCAACATATCTTAATCAATTGATAGTTTATCATTCCATAGATAAATGACGAAATAATTGGTTTTATATGTATATGTTTTAAAATAACCGGCAAGTTTCACACTAGCAGCCGGCCCGAACGCATGTTTCATACATTGTGGACCTTGTGCACGAAATACCTACGTTTTTTTAAATAGTGTTTATCCGTTAATTTTGAGCTTTATTTGTTTTTATTTAGATATGAATATTTGAAGGACTATATTTGCAATCGAAAACAATCAACTTTTGTGAATATTTGTAAAGAAATTAAGGTGAAAATACGTTTTGAAAATACCTCCGCATTAGGTGCCAAATATTTTAGCCGGTTCCTAACGCGGAGGTATACCGCAGAATTGCGATTTCATAGACTTAATAAGTTTTTCAATTTTTAGGGTCGTTTTATGTTAAATACGTCTTGTTTCAGTTTTGATTATTTAAATAGGCTATTAGGTTAAAGAGCCCTAATTATGAGGTACACTTTGGCCTCTAAATCACTAGTTATACCGTATCAAAGTTTACCTATTTAGGTAATTTATTGATAGATTGTATGAGGAAGCTAAAGAAAATTAATTAAAAAGAAAATTAAATTTATGCATATTTCGATGCAATTTTGAGAGAGTATTGTACATATTTACGAAGGTAATCTAATTAAGCTTTAAATTATTTGTTTATTATGGAAAAATCTTTTCTTTTTTAACACTCAGAATTAGGAAACGTGTTTTTTGTTACAAAACCCAATTCCGAGGTATTACCTCCGAATTAGGTTCTATGAGCCCCTAATTATGTGGTATGGATAGAAATATATATTTTAATATATATATATATATATATATATAGCTGCTCGTGCTGGTTGGATGACTGACTCACTCACTCACTCACTCACTCACTCATTGATCACCTCTCCTGTTAAATTTTGTATATTTTTTTTTTTCACAAATGGTTTCGTATGGAAGACAAAAATTCATTCAGAAGAAAAATATGGAAAGAGCTGATGATTGAGGATTTCGGAGACGGGTGAGGAGCACGCCTAAAGTATTGAAGATAGGTAGGGGGTGCTCAAGCAAATGTAACTCAAAACGTCGTCCAATTGGCAGTGAGCTAAAAAAAATTCAAAATGGCGAAAAAAAGATGGCCGCCCTACAAATTTCATCGGTGTCCATCTCGGAGGGTATAAAAGATGGAAGAGTGGTTTCTTCGGGATCGGAAGGTAGCGATGAATAGAAAAAAATTTAAAATGGCGGAATTTGTTTTTCCATAGAAAATGTATGCCGAATATTGAAGAAACTTTGATGCGATTCTTTGGAGAACTCTCAAAAAAAATATGGGGATACAATATGATGACTAAGGGTTTGGAAGATAACTGAGGAGCCCAGGCAGGGTATTGTAGATAGATGGGGGCTGCTCAAACAAAAAATATTCAGAACCTAATCCAATTCATCCTTTCATCAACTCATCCTCAGGGAGAGCTGGATTTTTTATTGGAGTGGAACTTCTTTTAGTCAATATCAAAGTCAAATGTCAAAATGTCAAAACTCAAAACGTTAAAATGTCAAATGTCAAATGTTAAAATGTCAAAATGTCATAATGTGAAAATGTCAAAATGAAAAAAATATTTTGTGTAGGAAAAAATGAATTCCGCCATCTTGATTTTTTTCCGTTCATCAATTCTTTCTTCATCAATCTTTTAGGTCTTGATCATCATTTTCCTAACAACACTTTTCTATCTTTAATACTTAGTGCGATAGACACCGATGAAATTTGTATGGCCGCCATCTGGAATCCGCCAGTTTGGAGTTTTTTTTTTCTACCAGTGCTAATTGGATGAGGTTCTGAGTATTTTTTGTTTGAGCAGCCCACATCTATCTACAATGCCCTGCCCGGGCTCATCAAACATCTTCCAAACCCTCAATCATTATGTCTTCCCATATTTTTCTTTGAGAGTTCTCCAAAGAACCGCGTCAAAGCCTTGCATGGTTTACAACTTGTAGTCTCTTCAATATTCGCCATACATTTTCTATGGAAAAATAAATTCCGCCATTTTGATTTTTTTTCAATTCATCGAGAAGACCTTCTGATTCTGATCATCTTTTGCTAAGAAACCACTCTTCCATTTTTTATACCCTCCGAGATGGAGACCGAAGAAAGTATGGCGGCCATCTTTTTTTCACCATTTTGAATTTTTTTTCAGCTTACTGTCAATTGGATGACGTTTCGAATGACATTTGCTCGAGCACCCTCCACCTATCTTTAATAGCTTAGGCGTGTTCTTCAACCGTCTCCGAAATCCTCAATCATCAGCTCTCTCCATATTTTTTTTCCGAATGAATTTTTGTTTTCTATACGAAACTATTAGTGAAAATAAATTATACAAAATTTTACAGGAGATGTGATGAATCAGTCAGTGAATCAGCACGAGCAGCTATATATAAATTAATATATAATATTAATATTTTACACACAAACATATAAACAATTACAATTTACATACGTATCTAATTGATTTTGAAATATATTAATAAATACAGTTCATTTTTGAACACCATGTAGAATTCATTCTACTCGTTTCCCTTTGTATTTTGTACCTCCGAATTAGGGGCCTTTTGCCTCCGAATTAGGATTTTTACCTCCGAATTGGGGGATTCGGACTTTTTTCATATTTTATTTAATTTTACATTTAAATCAAGTTTTAATTGTTGTCCTTTTAGGATATTTCAAGAGTTAAATAAATAACGCTCCTGATAAAAATAGCCAGTTCTTCAGAAAGGTATAGTAAATGCTTATTTTTTGACATTCTTTCGAGTTTTGATGAAAATACCTCCGAATTGGGTGCCTTTACCTTAATATAGAATAGAATAGAAAAATTTTTAATTCAAATAAACTTTTACAAGTAATTTTGAATGGTCAATTGAATCTACCACTGGTTTGGAATGCCATTCTAACCGAGAAGAACCAGCTAATCTGCTATTAATATTATAATCTGCTATTATCAATAATATAACTGCCTCGTTGGTCTAGTGGTTAGCAGATATTCCACTACAAAACCCGAGGTCACGGGTTCGATTCCCGGGTCGGGCAAATTGGATTTTTCTGTCAAGAAATTCTCAGTGCTAGTCCGGAGTTGGAATAGTTGGCGGTTTTTCACCCCCGTGCCTCGTTCGAACACGTTAGCCAGTCGGTCCCTGATATTATCACTATTGTGACAATAGTCGTTAAAGCCCGCCAACTCGCATTGGAGCAGCGCGGCGTGGCGGGTGCAGGGCCGGCCCTATCGGGGCCCCTAGGCAATGCAATTCTCGGGGCCCCTTTCCTTTTTACATTTGTAATATACTTCATACAAAAAAAATTGTTAGGTGAAGCTTTTTTTTTCTTGTTGCGTGGACCCTAGGCAGTTGCCTAATCGCCTTATGGATAATCCGGCCCTGGGCGGGTGTAAGTTCTTAAGTCTCTTGGCCTGTGCCCAGCAGTGGGACCTTAGAAAGGCTGTAGTGGTGGTGGTGGTTATTATCCAAGATGAAAATTAATAAAAGAAATATGCGCTTCTCTTTAAATCTTCTATCTATCTATACTTCTATACTAATAAATAAAATTGAAGTGTCTGTCTGTAATTTCGAAATAACTACCACATATTAAACTCATATGATTATTTGAACGATACCATAACCGAATCACACGTTTTTAAAATTTTTGTCTGTCTGTCTGTCTGTTTGAACGGGCTAATCTTCGGAACGGCTGAACCGATTTTGACGGGACTTTCACAGACAACTACTTAGAGGATTAACCAAGGAGTAACATAGGCTACTTTTTTAACCGACTTTCAAAAAAGGAGTTGTGTTGAAATCGGTAAGTAGTAAGTATTTAACGCGGTATTTTCGCTGCGCGCGACGGCCGACGCTCGCGCCTGGACGGAACTCCCCGCGCCGCGCCGCGCGCCCCTGCGCCCGCCATACGTACGCCGCCGCGCGGCGGGCGGGTGCGGTGAAGAGGGTGCATGCTCCAATCTCCATTTCGAAATCTGTGATGTGATTTCGAACGAGGGAGCTAATGCGTGCGGATGTGTCCTGTGTTTTCGTAATTTTTATTTTGAATCGGAGATTTTGGGATTTGTGAAAAACCGAAATTCACGCGGGCGAAGCCGCGGGCAAAAGCTAGTCTATAATATAATAAAACTGTAAGAGATCCAATTCTGTACATTATGAAATTTTTTATTGGAGGGCACTCTATAATCGATACTGAAGCCAAAACTGCAATTTTTATTATTATTAAATATCTATATTATTATTATTATCTCTATGATTTGTTCCAGCTAATTTCCGAAACGGCTGGATCGATTTTAACGGAACTTTCAATGGCAGATAGATGGTGTTATAAGGAATAACTTAGGCCACATTTAGTTTAGGTACAAAAATGGATTATGGGATCCGATCCGATCCTATATAAAACCTATATCCACGCGGACGAAATCGCGGGGATCAGCTAGTTATAAAATAAAATCTTTAAATATAGCTGTAATAATTTAATTAAAGTCTTTTATCAGCTGTCGTGTAGCTAGGTATTTTTTGAAGTCTGTGAATCAAGCATAATGAAGTAGATAGATAATCTTTATATATATATATATATATATATATATATATATATATATATATATATATATATATATATATATATATATAAAAGAAAGTCGTGTTAGTTAGGTACACTATTTATAACTCAAGAACGGCTTTACCGATTTGGACGAAATTTGGTGTAGAGGTAGACAAGGCCTTGGAAAAGGACATATGGTACTTTTTATCCCGGAAAATTAAAGAGTTCCCAAGGGATTTTAAAAAAATATTTTCCCATACAAAATGTTCAAGGGTTTCGTAACTGTCAAACATCCCGTCGCGTAGATACGGTAAACTCTCTCACCTGTACCTACATATATTATTCTTCTGTACGTGTGTTTGTCACCTATCTCCTCCTAAACGGCTGGATCAATTTGCATGTTTTGTGTGTATGGGTTCCTGGATGGTTTGAAAACACAATTACCGGGTCTCGGTAGGTAACGCTGATGTCGGTATGTCACCACCGGGCAGGACAAAGTCTGCCGGATCCACTAGTATTTATTTAATAATCAGGCTCTCGAAAAATGCAAAACTTGACTTTAAACAAGGTTGATTGGGGTCACGCCAACCTTGTCAAGTTCAATTGTCTCAAAATGCATTGCAATGTATATTCATCGATAAACGGGGGTCGATTATCTAAAAATGATTGCTACAATGTAACGATCGCATTGACCTCTGATTGGCCGACACACTATCGCTATTGGCTAAAATAAATTGTTTTTTTTTTTTTTTTGTTTCCATTATGGCTTCGCATGGTAGCAGCCAGTCCTCAAGTATTAATGTTTATCAAATAATTTGCCCAATCTGGGCGAAAGTGGTCAAATATAGTCCATCATTATCCGATTGTCCGTCAGTAGGTCTTCTTAAGTCAGTCACGTTATGTTTTAGTAAGGCGAAGGCAACCTTACCAAAACTTTTGATAGAGTCCTGCGAGAAAATCGAATTAATCACATATAACACTCACTTGTGCACCTTTACAGAATTTTTTTTAATATTAATTATATTATATTTATTGAATAAAAATGCCTTCTACTTTATGCAATAGGTAAAACTCTAAAATCAGCAAATTAATGAAAATAAAACGAGAGCTATAATATATGCAATTCCTACGATTTTCCCGCCAAAACCCCCAAAATTAATTGTTGCAGCAAGAATACGTAAAATTCAGCCAATCACTACATAGTCCAGTAACTTTAGGATTTGCTAGTATGGGGTACCTTGCGTTAAATCGGGTAGTTCTGATTTTTTGCAGACTTGTTTATGATGTTTGCTTAATGAATAATCCAAGTTTGTGACCTCGAACGATGAACGCAACTTTGTCAAAAATCAAAAAAACCGCGAAAATTTCAGATTGTTTTCAGATTTTGGCAATTAAGTATAACCCAAAAGGACTAGTTCTTGACACTACCTTTTCAGGGTGTTTTTAAAGTAGAATAAAATTGCTACAATTTAAAACCAGAACCAGCTCTGTAGGTACATTACTTACTGAGATGCTCGAGACTTCACTCGCGTGAATTCTTAATCTCATACAATCTTCCATCTCCCATTGTACCAATTTGGGAGTAGTTTTCCAAAATTCCTTCAACACATAATTCTTAATTTTTAACCAAAAATCTTAATACCAATTTTCATGCATGTAACTTGATAAATGACGAAAACGTGACGGGGTCTCTCATTTAAACTTTCATCCCCTACTAAACCCACTTGCGGATAGAATTTTCAAAAATCCTGAAATTAATATTTTTTATTTTTTATCGAAAGCCCAAATATCAATTTTCATGGATGTAACTTGAAAAATGACAGACTTTCATACAAACTTTCATCCCCTATTTAACCCCCTTAGTGGTGGAATTTCCAATAATCATTTCCTAGTGTACGCCTATATTATAAAAGGAAGCTACTGTGAAAATTTCAAGTTTCTAGCTTCAAGAAGCTTGTCCTGACAAACTGATCATCAACGCACAACATTAACAACTGAAAGCTAGGAGCTTGAAATTTTCACAGTAGTTTCCTTTTATGATTTAGGCCCTCATTAAGAAAGGATATTTAGAAATTCTACTCCTAAAGGGGTTAAATAGAGAACGAAAGTTTGTATGAAAGTCTGTCATTTATCAAGTTACATCCATGAAAATTGGTATTTGGGCTTTCGATAAAAAATAAAAAATATGAATTTCAGGATTTTTGAAAATTCTATCCGCAAGTGGGTTAAGTAGGGGATGAAAGTTTAAATGAGACCCCGTCACGTTTTCGTCATTTATCGAGTTATATCCATGAAAATTGGTATTTAGATTTTCGGTTAAAAATTAAAACTTATATGTTGAACGAATTTTGGAAAAACTACCCCTAAGTTGGTACAATGGGAGATGAAAGTTTGTAGGAGATTAAGAATTCACGCTAGTGAAGTCGCGAGCATTTCAGTAAGTAATGTACCTACAGAGCTGGTTCTGGTTTTAAATTGTAGCAATTTTATTGTACTTTAAAAACGCCCTGAAAAGGTAGTGTCAAGAACTAGTCCTTTTGGGTTATGATCGCCAAAATCTGAAAAAATGCGAAATTTTCGGGGTCTTTTCGATTTTTGACAAAGTTGCGTTCGTCGCTCGAGGTCACAAACTTGGATTAATTATTGGGCCAACATCATAAATAAGTCTGCAAAAAATCAGAACTACCCGATTTAACGCAAGGTCGGATTACTAAAGTTACTGGACTAACAACTGAGATTATAGCAATGATTCATACAGCTCTACAGCGTGACATTTTGGAAGATTTTGTCTCATAACAATAGTTGTTTGTATTCATATATACCAGCTATTGATTTTATCTATTTGCCAGCTATTAAACGCAGGTTTTATGCGTGGCCGTTATTTTGAAAACAAAAGGAAAATGGCGCACTGGCAGATAGGACAAAATGTTAAAAGCAAATGAAAGGGTTTGACTAGTAGAACAGACACTATTGTAAATTCAAGATGGCCGCCGCCACAAAATGGCGAATGTCGGGGGTTTTTTAAATTTTTAATTTATACTTGTTACCCGACTACGGCAAAGCCAAAAGGAATGGTTATGATTTTAGCAGTCTTTGAAATTCTGTGTACCTATTCCACCGTAGCGCCTAAACTACTGGGCCAATTTTGATGAATGAGGTTCTTTGTTATGGGCCGGGAGACATAGGCTACATTTTATATACGAAAAAAATCGAGAAGCGCCGTCCGAGCGGCTAAACTAAAATATTAGTCAGTTACGGATATACATAATAGATGGCGCTACTAGCTGCTTGCCCCGCGCTTTCCGCACATTAAATTATTAGGTAAGCGTTTTAGTTTATGAACTTTATCTATCTTGTTAGGAGGAGGTTTTGTTTTCATACTTTCGTCTGTCATCGAGCGTTGGCACGCGGTCGCGTCCGACCACCCTGTCGATTTCCTCGTGAATTTTGTCTTGAATTTCTGGCTGCAGCAGTAGCCTCTCAACCATAAACGTGAGCACGGACTGGACCCCGGTGGCTGAAGGGAACATGTAGTCCGTGCAAACCAGCCTTAGCTGATCCTCTGTAACAAAAAATTTGATACAAACATACATACATACATAAGTACATACGTACATACACAGACTGCTAAAATCATAACCCTTCCTTTTGGCTTTGCCGTAGGTAGTCGGGTAAAAATAAAACACTCACACTGATGTTTAATAATAGCTTCTCAAACAAGTTCATATTTTTTGAGTAGCTTCCTAACTTCCAAAAAATGAGGACGTTTTCAATTACACACGTATTTTTTTCGATGTATATCATGTACATCTATTTAGAGATATTATCACTACATAGTATAAAACAAAGTCGATTTCTCCGTCCCTATATCCCTATGTCCCTATGTCCCTATGTCCCTATGTATGCTTAAATCTTTAAAACTACGCAACGGATTTTGATGCGGTTTTTTTTAATAGATAGAGTGATTCAAGAGGAAGGTTTATATGTATAATAACATCCATTAAATAGTGGAGAAATACTGTTATTTTTGAGGTTTCTAATGTGATGTCGTAAATAATTACATTTTTTCCGCTTACATTGCAAACGCAGGCTGAACCCTACGAGATTTATCAGAATAATGTACTAAGTATTGTACACATTGAAAAGGTCTACAGAAAAGTCCGCGATGGTATATGTCTATCTCTTATGGATATCCCACAATAACATTTTTTTGTCATTTACTTTTTACGACAAATAATGGCTAATTTTCGAAGCGATTTCAACCAATACAGCATTAATCCTTATCTAATTAAATACCTTAAGTAATTACATTGTTGATTTAATATAAATCTATATGGCCCTTTACAGCATATGATTTAAATGAATACTTTCGAAGATATTACAGATTTAAAAATTGCGGCGGCGGGAGCGTGCCTATAAGCGCGTCGGTGGCCGCGGTTCTCCCTATAGCCCAATGTCGATAATTTTGAAAACCAAAAAAAAAATCACAGTACGTAGGATGAAACCCATTGGAAAAGGAGGAGAATATTATAAAAACACAAGGAAAAATAATTTACGGGCGATCTGAGCTCGGGAAAAAAGGGGGGGAGTTTTAAGGGTAAAAAACGGTTTATCTCAATTTCCGGCAAAACTAGAAGTCTTATGGAAAAAAAACAAATGGCAAAGTTGTAGGTAATAAAAAGGTCTACAACTTTTGTATTTACACTTTTTTCACATAACCTCAAAATTTATGTGAAAAGTTCAAAAAACCGAGTTTTTGGTTTTTTATTTTTATCTTTTAAAATAAATAGTTTTTTTAACATCTACGAAGTACGATTTTACCCCAAACTACTTTAATTCCCTGTCAACATATAAAGCTCTAAGCCGCTTAATAAGTAATATTAATTGTTTCGTCCTAAAATAGAAATTGCTAAGAATGGAAACTAGAAAGTGCACACTAACAGCAATAGAAAACAAAAGAAGCACATTGAAAAAAAAATATTCAAAAATGGAAGTCGAATGACATTATCACCATGAAGTGTCTGTCAGGCATTTGTCATATCTACATGCAGCAGTTGATTTGAATTTGCATAAGTTTTGAATTTTTTATCTTTTTTGTGGGAATTGTTTTATCTCTGGTAACATTATGAAACGTCAGAATTCCACGGAATTAGTAATTCGGGTATAAGGTGAGATATAGTAAGTTCATTGTGGAAAATATCGTAAAAAGTCAAGCCGTCTGGGAGCTTTCATCGAAAACGCTGCCTAATCCCTGAGCGGGTAGTACCTACGCATAATATGCTCTACTACCCGTGCGAAGCCGGGGCGGGTCGCTAGTAGATAATAATCTATATAGATTATGATCTATAGAGACTTCTGGACCGACTTTCTTGATTTTTTTTTAATTTATATACTTAGGATAAAGTAGAAGAAGCATGGCAAGATGCTCCCATAAATAAAACCGGCCAAGTGGGAGTCAGATTCGTGCACCGAGGGTTCCGTACTCCAGAAGTATAAGCACAATCTGTTTTTCCATAGTTGTCTTAAAAGGTACTTAATCAAATCCCAAAAATCTTCTCAGAGAAATGCGTAAGTGATTCTTTCCTTTCCTTTCCTCTTTCCAATGGCACAATTTTATTAATTATTTACCTTATTTGAGGTTGGTGTCAATTAAGCTAGGCCTCTAAATTGTGTGAGTGCCCAGCCGCCCATAAAACTTAGAGGTCTATATTCTTAATTGGCGTAACTATATATGTATGGGTACACCCTTTAATTTCCAACTTTTTTTTATTACTTTTTGGAATTTTTCCTTTATCTGTGCTGTAAGACCTGGCTTTTTGCCAAATTTCGTAATTCTAGATCAACGGGAACTACCATATAGGTTTTCGACCCAACACCTATAGGGCACTTCCGGTTGACCTAGAATTATCAATTTTGGTTAAAAGCAAGGTTTTACAGCACATAGTAAAGGGAAAATTCCGAAAAATAAAAAAAAGTTGAAAATTAAGGTATGGTACTTAAGTACAAGCTTTTGCAAAAATCTTAATTTTCCCATATCTTTTTATTGTGTTGACTCAGGACCTTGATTTTTATACACCTAATAGGGACCATAGAGACAGAGTTAGACTGCAGAATCGGTGGTGACACACGGACAGATGGACAGACGGACAAGAAAGTGATCTTATAAGGGTTCCTTTTTTTACCTTTTTAGGTAGGGAACCCTAAAAATCTGATTCGCCATTTATTTATGCTTCCTAATATCTATTACTTACTGAGTTCTTTTGCCTACTATTTAGAGTTTTTTAAAGATATTATGTAGGTATGATCTAAGATTAATACGTAAAATATCAATGACTAAAGTCTGCGTTGACCATGTTATTAATTTTATTATAACCTATACTTAATATCATAATTTATTTATATTCTATAAAAAGTCAATTTTTGATTAAGAATTCAAGGTCATCGTGTAGAGCTGCGCAGTTGTATGATATTATTAATTGCCCGACAGAATCTTGGAGGCTGCTAGCGCATCTTCAAAATTCAGTTCCAACCACGGATTCGTAGCAATACGAAAGGCTCAAATAGCTCTGCTTTACAAGTATAAATTAAATATTTAAAAAATCCCAACATTCCGCCATTTTGTGGTGGCGGCCATCTTGAATTTACATAGTGCTATTCTACTAGTCACGCCCTTTCATATGATACCCATTATTGAGGGAGTTGTGTAAAATATGTAATCCGCCATTTTGTGGCGGCGGCCATCTAGGACCGACTTTAATCAAACATAGCTAAGAACACTCCCGACTAATTCACCTTTCAAACAAAAAACCCGCATTCAAATCGGTTTACCCGTTTGAGCACTACGGTGGAACAGACAGACACACACAGAGACACACAGACACGTCAAACTTTTAACACCCCGTCGTTTTTGCGTCGGGAGTTAAAAACCGGCAGTTCTTCTTTTGGTCAGTCAAGGTATGTGAACAGTCCTACATTAATATCTACTTAGAAACTTTACTATGAAAACCTTTCTTCAAAAACCTTTCGTTTCAAAAACTAACCTGAAAATGTTGTTCGTTTGACGGTATGTTCCTCTTCTTTCCACCTTTTAATGTAAACATCCAAGAAATGGCGGTCGTATTTGTCGTTATGGGTCGCCATTGCTTGCTTTATTAGTTTCTGTAAAAAATAAATTTTGTTCAATACTTAGTAAAATCGTAAGTTACGTAAAATACGTAGGTGTAGGTAGGTACCTACTTAAGTTACATACGAGAGTTACAAGTGAAAGACCGACATCCGATAGCATAAGTGATCTTGTTTAGAAACTCCTCGTAAAAGTTAAAATGCTCAATTTTAAAAAGTAGCAAGCAGAACTCTTGTTAGCAGATGACAAGATCACTCTTTTCATTGTTTTTGTATCATAGATCAGACGTGAGGTTATTTGGGCTATGGGAATATGGTAATGGCCAACCAAATTAGCTCACTGACCTGATGAGAGGTGTCGGTCGCAGATTACTTATCACTAGCCTGCCATACTCGTGTGGAGCTAACGGGTTCCATTTAAAGTGGTTCATTACTTTATGGTCGAAACTCGAATGAAATATTATGTATCGAGTAAAATATAATATATGTATCAAAGGTCGTTAACCGTCAAAGATTTGGTATCATAGATAATACACTACTACCTGCTATAGATGCGAAACGTTGAGATGTATTTAAAAGTTTTTCCTCCACCGTCTAAAGATGGCGTTAGTATTGAAACCACATTTAGATACCAAATAGACCGATAGATGGCGCTTTTCGTACATGTCGACCTTGGGGGCTCGGCTTATAAATAATTACTATTCAGGGTAAATAAATAATCCGTTTTAAAATTCAGATCGATTTTCCTTTAAATATATTTTGGAAAATAACTCTAAATTTTAAAACGGATTATTTATTTGTTTTTTAATTGCAAATAGTAAAAATGAAACACAAAGTATTTATTTTGTTTTATATTTTGTTTGAATGATAAAATACATATAAGCATGTTCTTTTATTAAATCATTTCTTTTAACATTGTAATTTTACCTTTTAATATTTTGTTTACCCCCATACACCAACTGTGAAGTAAGTATTAGTTTAATAGTCAATGAAATAATGAATAGTTTAAGTTTAGAAAAATGCGCTTTACATTTAGACAAGATATCAAAATTACTATATATTGTTATATCCTTGAGTTATTAAACCTAACACACTCTTCCAAGATTCAAACTTTTCCTTGTGGGGATACTCTCATTTAGGAAATCTATGCAATGTACCTGAAAAAATGAAGAATTGGTCACAATCTTGGATGATATGGATATCATTGGAGTTTTACGTGGGATTTAAGTACCTACATAATATAGTATAAACTTTATACAAACTTACCATCAACAGTACACCCAAAGTAAAATTCCGTTCCAATAGTTCCGAAGTTCCGATTTTTTAGGCATTTTGTCAAGAAACCGAAAATAGATGCCAGGTATGTCGTATATATCAGGAAACAAAAATCAATTTGCAAAGTCGGGTAAAATCGTTTGGAGAAGAAATCACAGAGTCCATTAACAGTCCAAGTCATCGTTATAAACAAAACCACTATTAAATAAAACAAAGAAAATGAGAAAACTAAGAAATAATGCACTGCAAATAACCGTTGAAAAAGTTTATAAAACTTCAGTTTTTGACACTTGATTTAATTGAACTTTGACAAGTGACGGATTAGATAAGCATCAGGCGAACATCCTGCCATCTAGTTTCACATTTAAACAATTTCTTGAAAGTTGTACCACCCCGGACGCTAGAGGTCACTCGTTTATTTTAAAATTTTCGACTTCGAATTTGTATGACAGTTTCATCCCCATGTTTGGTATTTTTGTAAGTATAGAGTATACTGTCGGATCCCGTAGGCAGACGTTGGCTTGCCACAGACCTCGCTAGTAAAAAAATAAAAAAATATCTGGATGTCGACAACTTACAGCGCTACCTACCTAATGGGTCCAAGTTTCAACTATAACTAACATCTAAAGTAAGTGACCGTTCTTGTGACCTCACAAGTAGGTACAGAAAAAAAACATCCAAAATCTGTCGAAAGATATCACAGGGTGTCAGTTTTTCCGATGTTTTGATACCTAAAAACCAAAAACCTTCAACCGGCAACCGCTGTAGGCAGTTCTGTAGCACAGTAACGTCTTTTTTTAACATTAAATGCACAGACGTATAAAGAGAAGCAGACCTAACATAATCTTCACAACTACATCTAAAAGAATAAATAATATCTTCGCTTGTTTCTCTCCAAACAAAAATATAATACTCTATCTCTTTTTTTTCTTTTGTTGCAACACTTACGCACTCATAGAAAAAATAGGTCTTGAGGCAAACCGCCATCTTGCTAAGCACAGCTTAGCATGATGGCGGTGCAATATGTCAAATGATGTCAAAAACAAGATCTTATCCTGCGAGTTGTTTATTATTTTATTTTTGCATTAAAATCAAGTCTTAAGATCCAAGAATACTAAAATAAAATGGTTAAGTGTAGTGCACCTCTGTGCAGCAATTCTTCATAAAGGAAAACACCTGAAATTAATTGTTATCGGTAAGTTTTCATGTGCCATAGTCTCGTAATTTGTTTACATGGTTACTGTGAGATTAATAATAATCGTTCGGCATTTTAGAAGCAGTCCCTATTTATTATATGTCCAAAACTCGTAAATAGTTATAGTAATTTTGGTTCTAGTAGATCCCTGTTGCAATATTTATCAATAATTTAATACTCTGATCTCGTTTGATGTTTCATATACTTGTGCAATTTTACAGGGCCGTATTCAGGCTCAAGGTTTGTTTAGTAGGTATATTTTGAAGGTTGATTAGATAAAAGTAGGTACGGACAAATTATAAAAATGAAATCATTTTTCAGGTTCCCAAAGGACGAAAACTAAGAAATGCCTGGTTGACCAACATGAATAAAAAAAATTGGCATCCCAAATCATCGAGTGTACTATGTTCTAAGCATTTTAAAGCACATTTAGTGGACAACAAAAAGGACAGGAGAGATTTGATTTACCCATCGAATGGTTTGATTAAAATAATTCAATCGTGTGAAGAAGTTTTGAAAATGATTAAAGGAAAATATATAAGTTATAATAGCATGATAATGTATATAGCTGATTTATCGAATAATTGTAGTGAGTTTAAGACCAATGATGAACATGATTTCAATCATTTGCAAATAATGATTAAGGTGATTGTTAAATTTTATTTTGATTTAAGAATGAAGCATAATGCAAAGCAAAGCAATCTATCGGAATGAAATTATTAAGAAAATACTTACGGTCTTATTCATAAAAATCCCTTAATATAGGTTTAAAACGTTCATTAGCTAAAATGCTCATTAGGCCTATTAAACGTTTCATAACTTTCTTTATTCATAAAGATTCAATAATCCTCTCACAACTAAATTACCGCTATAGGCTAGTTTCGCTTTGTTACGTTGTCGTTCTGACGTATTCATAGACAAAATCGTAAAATTAATGGGCTCTGCGCTCCGTGAAACAAAAAGTAACGCATGTGTTTTCTGTCGAAAGGGTCAATTGTCATTGTGTTGACTACTAATCATTAATCTGTGGTGTTGACTGTCTAGTGTTTTGACAGGATTGTTTTTATAATACTCTATTATTATAGGTAACTAATATTATAAAGGCGAAAGTTTGTGTGTGTGTATGTTTGTTACTTTTTAACGCCGCAACTACTGAACCGATTTGGCTGAAATTTAGAATGGAGATAGATTATGCCCTGACTTAACACATAGGCTTTTTATCCTGAAAAAATCCACAGTTCCCGGGGATTTTGAAAAAATAGAAATTTGTATTAATTATAATTAATAATCTATAGCTGCAGCTATAGGTAGATTACTATAGCAAACTTCCTTGAAAAATGGTATAAAGGTTGGAAAAGGGAGCGGGAACGGGAACCGTGAATCCACGATTCCGAAATTCACGCGGGCGGAGCCGCGGGCAAAAGGTAGTAATTAATAACGTTCGGAGTTTTATTTTTATGTGAAAATTGAAACAGGAAAACTCAATATCTGGCCAAGAAAACGGGCATATCTCTTCTGGGTAGGTACAGCTTCTGACGAGGGTTTTCGACAATGGCAGCTATATAGGTATAGCTTCCAGAGCTTGTATTATGATACCTTGGGATAATACACATACAGAATACTAAGTATAGCCCTAACGATACACAGCAAATAAAAAATTATGTACTTATGTACAAAATTTTACAATATTTTACAATTGCAATCTCACTAAACAAAATAAAATAACCTCACTTCAATCAAATTATCAGCTGTCGTAAGACAAGACGGCCATCTTGTTCTTTAATAAGGGTTTATAGTAGGGTTCACCCTGTTTTAAGTTATAGAGCTGTTATTGAATACTTATAGAGCGTTATAGCACTATTGAACGTTTATGAATAATGTTTTCGAGAACTTTGCCTATAACAAGCTAATAAAGCTTCTATAGTTCTTTATGAATAAGACCGTTAGTTTTGTTTAAAAATAAATAGTTGAAACTTTTGTTTGTTTTTATTTATTTTACTCATTTTACATAGGTAAGGTAGGTCGAATGAAATAGTTAGGTAGTTAAACTAGTAAAAAGTTAGTTTGATAAATAGTTTACAAACTAGCGTTTCACTAGTTTAACTACCTACCTATTTCATTCGAGTGAAGTGTCACGTCATAACATAGAACACGAAGCGAATCATAAATCAGCAGGCCTATTCTGTATCTCAGTGGTAACGAAAACGTTAGAACCTATGAAAATGTGCCCATCAAATAATTATCAAACCATCATTTTACATTGTGTAACATCTGATGATGATGAACTGCATCCCAGTTGGAAATTAAGGTTACAGAATGTAAAATAAGGGTTTAACAATTTGATGCCACTTTACCGTAGTTTTCAAATTAATTTCATCACAGATTAATGATTAGTACCTATCTACAATAAATTTCATATCACAGATACTTAATAATTATAGGCCTGCAGGTCAGTCACTACGCTACGCTTTACTATCTATACTAATCTGGCAATAGTGTTATTTGACTATACTTTCAAGGGCCTAGTGACTCGAATAATAATCTCAATGTTCGCGCGATTATAGATACAAAATCAACCGCGCGATGACCGCGTAATCGCTTTCTAATACGGCGACGACGCCTAAGTCTGATTCCGCGTTACGAGTTCAGTCCCTCACCCTCGCTTGCATGAGTTCGGCCCTGTTTACTGTCAATGTGTGTGTGAAATTTGTATGTAGGCGTAATTGGCACGCCAATTTTTTTGTTATGTTAGGTCTGCTTCTCTTTATACGTCTGTGATTAAATGGTACTTATAGTAAGACCGCGATTAACTTGGCTCTCCCATGATCTGCGGGACGAGGGAGGGGGGAAATTCTCATTGATAAATTAATAATCAATGGATGTGCTCGTACTATAATGTATGACAAGCATTTTTGACGCCCCTGTGAGTGTGTGTGTGTGTATTGCTACTGTAAGGACATGACACTAAATTAGGGAAAAAGAAATTTTATAATAATTATAATAATTTTAATTATCATAGTTATTCTATTATTTGCGTAATCGCAATTTAGTCTTTCATCTGTGTCTCTTTAAGTTTGCTCAATACTTTTCTATAGTAGTAGTAGTTAGTAGTATACATTTAAAGTTAAGTAGGTACGTTTCAGGATATAGAAAAAAGATTTTCCATAACCAAGAAAGAAGAAGATACGTTATTAAATATAATTTATACCCCATTTTTTAAATTTTATACATATTATACTCATAATAAAATAATTTATTTAATACATCTACTAAATACAAGTAAAGTTCGTGAACTAAAACCCGACTACGCTTAATAATTTAATAATAATTTAGTGGGCAAATGCGCGGGGCAAGGAGCTAGTGGTGCCATCTGTTATTCTTATCCGAAACTAATTTTACAAGTATAAATTAAAAATTTAAAAACCCCCGACATTCGCCATTTTGTGGCGGCAGCCATCTTGGATTTGTATAATGCTATTCTACTAGTCAAGCCCTTTCATTTGATACCCATATTAAGGGAGTTGTGAAAAAATATGTAATCCACCATTTTGTAGCGGCGGCCATCTTGGATCGATTTTCATCAAACATAGCTAACAACACTCTCGATTAATTCACCTTTCAAACAAAAAAAATCGCATTCAAATCAGTTCACCCGTTTGAGCTGAGCGCTACAGGGGAACAGACGGACAGACAGACAGACAGACACACACACACACACACACACAGACACGTCAAACTTATAACACCCCGTCGTTTTTGCGTCGGGGGTTAAAAATCTAGAAAGCCGCGCAAAGCTGACTTCTCGATTTTTTTCGTAGATAAAATGTAGCCTATGTCACCCTGATAATAACAACGAATCAATAGACACCTCATTCATCAAAATCGGTCCAGCAGTTTAGGCGCTACATTAGTACACACAGAATCTCATACAAAAATCGGTTACAAACATACATACATACATAAATATATACATACGTAATCTTGGAAATAAAAGAGGATTCTCCGTGGATCAATATATTTAATTTTAATTAGCACTGTTATACCAATGGCCGACGAGACGCCGAGGCAGAGAGCAAGCAGAGAGCCAGAGAAGATAAAGTACAATTCGAGTTTCGACACCACAGATAAAACTTATGCAACAGATCTGTAGCATCAATAGTCACAGATAATAAATCAGTGTTGACAATTCTTTATAAAAACAAATTGCAACTTAATTATTTACAACACGTAAATACATAGACTGCTAAAATCATAACCCTTCCTTTTGGCTTTGCCGTAGTCGGGTAAAAAAAAACCAGACGTTTAGATTAGTACGGCATGGAGATGTTAGGAGATGGAATAAAACAAAGATAGAAAAACTATTAGGATTCGTCGAGACGTGTTCTTCTATATCTTAAAATTTCAATGCATTGCTGTCAGATGATGTGTCACTGTCGCTATCAATAACTATATTATAATTCACTAATTCATCATCGTCATTCTGCAATCTCTCAACGTGAACTTACAATGTGATTTCACGTAGCCTCCGTTACAGCTTGAAAAGCATCTTGCACCAGATTTAATATTTTTGTTTCGAAACGCCAACGAAATAATTTAAAATGTTGTCTTGAAATTATTGGTCCACATTATAGTTTTTTTTATAATAATTGAGAGGCCGTTTTAACCAATATCTGACGATGCGTGATGTATTCAATGGGTATGGAAATTTTTCACATGAAGCTGACAACACTTACTTGACACAGTCGTCAGCCTCATATTTATTATTATGATATTTATTTTAGAGATATTTGTTCTTTTCTCTCACATTCTTGAGCACAAAACGAACGCACTACCATAACAATTTTTCTAGCACAACTTTTTATCACATAAGAACTGGTTACTGCTATGTATTTCACAAAATTTTTGTAACGATGTAAACAATGAACTTTGAAGTTTCAAAGTGACTTTTCAATATGACAGATTTCGACTGCCCTAGTGATATAAACAAAGTAACTGACATTTTTTGTGAAATTGACTTTTTTGCATTAACAAAAGTTTAATGTCGAGTAGTTTTTTAACACAGTGTCCACAGTATAATATTTCAAATAACTTGAACAGTTTACTGAAATTTGAATTGCCCAAACAAATAACTGCACACTGAGACTGGAATTTAGGGTATTACTTTATGTACTTATAAATAATCGTTTTAATTGTTATCGGTTACTTACTATTTTAAAATGTTTCTACTGAAGGTAGGTGCAGAATTTTAGATACCTACGTACATAATTAACTAATAGGGACATTACTTTACAGGAATATAACTAAAAATAGACACAATACTGTAAATTATAACTTTACAAGATAAACATAGTTGATTATGATGCCCACGACTCCGTCCGCGTGTATTTAGGTTTTTGAAATTCTAGTCTAAGCTCTTAATTTACCAGGATAAAAAAGTAGCTTATGTCCTTTCCAAAAATGAAACTTATCTTTATACCTCGTTAAGATCGGTTGAACAGTTGGTGCGTGAAGACTTAGTAGACAGACATACTTTCGCATTTATAATATTAGTAGGTAAGTATAGATATGGTATAGATTCTTGAGTTGTAATAAGCTCTAACTTAAGTCTCTGAGTGAACTAGGTTGGATATGCTTTGTCCGTCTGACTGTCACAGCCTTATAACTTCTGATTTAATGAACAGAATTACTTCAAATTCACCGATAATATGTAGAATAACATTCAGAATTACGACCTAAAGCCGGTGATTACATAAAAAATAATAAAAATAGTTATTTGAGTTATTTGGGGAGGGCCCGGGTGCCCATTAAAGCAAATGGGGGGGGGGACAATTGTATTAGTCGCAATATCACAATCACAATATCACACACACACAAACGCACACGCACACGCACATTAAACTAACTTACAAAACATTAAATTAAAGTAACTATTTGTATCTGAATAACATAGTAAACTCTTTGTAATAAATTGAAAAATTATTTTTGGAAGAAATTATCAAGCAATATACAAACGAAGTAAATGACTTAATATCTTTTTAAAGTTGAAACATTAATTTTTTTGTATTTTATTTGCAATTAGAAAAACCATATTTTTAATTTTAAACAAAATTAAAAGCGAAGGAGTTAGGAATAAATACTGTTATTTATAAATTAAAATATATTATTTTGCAATTTATTACAGAGATAAATAAGTAGATATTTTGTAGAAAGGTTGCCTTCAAATAAGAGTTTCAATGTTTATGCTTGTCCTGTAAAATTGTTCTGAATGTAGTTACTTTGTTTATCACTAGGGCAGCCGATTTATCAATGAATTTATCAATGAACTTATGAATGAACAAATCGCTGCGCGGGGAGCAGGGAGGGCCCCAGGAGGGTTATCTTTATCGCGGTAGAGGTATACATTCGCCATAAAAATATTTTTTTGTTTTAGTGTAGGTACATATGGACACTTTTTAGCTCTACATATTTTTAATGTAATTTATGTCTTCCTACCTCCCATTACTTTAAATCACACCGCGTAGAGTTTATCGCATTAAAAGAACAGCCAATTTAAATAATTTTATTATTGTTTACAAAAAAAAAAAAGAATTCTTCGTGGAACAAAACTTGTTTAGTATGACGTAAAAAAAGTTGCCTGTAAATGGTTATTGGTATTTTTAGAACCCTGTCTGTATATTTTCGGAATCCACTCAATGAAGCCTACACTTGATTTAACTTACCTACTCTACGAATGTGAATACGTCTATAATAATGGGAGGCAATTCCGGAAACTGATGACAATAAAATCGGGGGATACAGTGTTGCAGCCACATATCTATCATCTACATCCAAAAACCTACACCATTTAATACTTAGTTATAGGATCAATGGTGTTGTGCTGAGTGAGAACTGTGAAACATCGCGCGAGGCGCGAGACAGTCGCCATTTTGAAATCGTTTCGCTGCGTCACATAATTTCCGCTTAGTGTACATAACTACATAGGTACAGAATACGCTCAAGAAAAATATTATCCTATACGTACCTACACGTATTCACACGGCCGTGTCTACGGCACAGCCACTCCCCAATTTGTTTTCGAACCTTTATACCTATTTTCAAGGAAGTTTGCTATAGTAATCTACCAGTGAATCTACCTATAGCTGTAGCTATAGATTTCGGTTTATTCAAAATCTCATAATTTCATATGATACCCATTATTGAGGGAGTTGTGAAAAATATGTAATCCGCCATTTTGTGGCGGCGGCCATCTAGGACCGACTTTAATCAAACATAGCTAAGAACACTCCCGACTAATTCACCTTTCAAACAAAAAAACCCGCATTCAAATCGGTTTACCCGTTTCAGCACTACGATGGAACAGACAGACACACACACACACACACACACACACACACACACACACACACACACACACACACACACACACACACACACACACACACACACACACACACACACACACACACACACACACACACACACACACACACACACACACACACACACACACACACACACACACACACACACACACACAAACACACACACACACGAACACACACACACACACACACACACACACACACACACACACACACACACACACACACATACATACACATACATACACATACACAAAAACTTTCGCCTTTATAATATTAGTGTGATTAGATTGGATTAGATAATATACATATAGACGTAGCGATCATTCGTCTTATGTTTTGAGTATAACTTGTACCAATTTAATATTTTTTTATCGTGTTTTTTATGGTCACTTTACTAACACAGTTTTATGCTAATGGTCAAGGCCTATTTCCTACATATTACACTCTCACGGTGTTAACGTAGTTTATGACAACCTCGTAGGAATGTTTTTTCTCGAATTCTCGTCAGCCAGAAATAATCAGCCAAGTGCGAGTCGGGCCTCGCTCTTTCAGGGTTCCGTACATAATTATGAACAATATAATATTTTGGGTCTAAGAAATATTTAATTTCCGAGCTAGACATCGCAACAAACCGTGAAAGAAAAACCCAAAAAAATGTTCGTTTATTTTGGTCACAGCTTATAAACTATTTAATAAATCGTTGTTTTCAGTATTTGTTGTTTAAATAGAGCATATAGTACATAATATACTGAAATATCATATTCCCAACTAGTTTAGTTTTTGAGATAGCCCCCGTCACAAAAATGGTCTAAATCTAAAACTGACAACTTTGATGGCCTCCCATTCCCTTATTTTTTGAGATAAAAATTAAAAAAATATATATTTGTACTCTAATTAATGAGCTCTAAACAATGATACCCCACAAGCTAGGGTAAAGAAAAATTTTTTTTTTCCGGCTCCTTTTTCATGTATGGGAGCCCCCCTGAAAAATAATTTAATTCAATTTCTAATTCAATATTTGATTTTGGGTTAACGTTTTACACTAAATACCAAAATTTCAGGTTTGTAACTCATTTCGTCTGCGAGCTAGAGACCTGTGACCGGCGGACAGACGGACAGACAGACAGACAGACAGACAGCCGAGTGACATTAATAGAGCTCCGTTTTTTACCCTTCGGGTACGGAACCCTAAAAACTAGTTTGTTCTAACTTTAAAATTAATTTAATCAATTGGGCACGATAAAAAAGCTTTTAAAAAGCTTGTGAAGTATTTTTTTATAAAGATTAGGTAAGTATCATTTTTATACATTTACAATTAATATAGATACATGTAGGTATTAATATCTGTATCTATAATTATCTAATATTTAAAATAATCAATATAAAGAAAAAAAAAACTGTTTCATTTGTACCCAAGTTGAAAGGCTCTCCGGGAACAGTAGAGAACTAACTGAATATACACTGTGTAGAGTTTCGTTTTCGAGTTTCAAGTTATTTAATTGAAAATGTCTCCATAAGAACATTGTTCTGATTTACGAGTATGTGAAATAAGCAAAAATAAATTTTACTTCAAACATTTTTAAACTAATCATTATTGTAAGTTTGTAACTTGATTTAATATTTTTACAACTTTTAAAAGCACACAGGTACTTTTTTTTATAGGTTGAGTTGAGCGGTGAGCCACACGTTCATTTTTATTATATTACATGATATTCTTAGACAACTACTTACTTATTTACAAATTTCACCAAGACAAGCTAAGTAGAACTAATTTTTCACAAGCTCTTTTTGACGACCGAGCTCCGAGTATCGACAGTTTATCTCTACATTATCTACTAGCTGAAGGGCCAGATCTGAGTGCTTGGCGGAGATGAAAATTTTCATGTTACTGACCGAGTATACTTGGCTGAATTTGGACTTTGTACGTCTGTCAGTCTTACTTATATTTTATCAATGAAATACCTAGTTCCTTCTTTACAATATGAATAATTTATATTTTAATTAGGTAATAATATATGTAGCTATCTAATTAATAATATTACGTAAATCGATGCCAAAAAATATATAAAAAGTTGAGTAAGTATATAAAACTTTACTTGAGGGACTCATCTATAGAAATGGAAATGGGGGAAAATAAAAGTTATTAAACAAGAATGCTGTTCGGCGTTTCGTAACTATATTACTTACTAAGTATACCGCTTGAGACTCGAGGCAAATTAATTATCGGATGGGGCATTTCCTCCCCAATATAATGTTCTCCTCATCAACATAAAGATAAAGCACAAAAAACGTTAAATTTTTATTTTTTCTAGGTACCTTTACCTATCTATACTAATAAATAAAATTGAAGTGTCTGTCTGTAATATCGAAATAACTACCTCATATTAAGCTCATATGGTTATTTGAACGGTACCATAACCGAATCACACGTTTTTAAAATTTTTGTCTGTCTGTCTGTCTGTCTGTCTGTCTGTTTGAACGGGCTAATCTTCGGAACGGCTGAACCGATTTTGACGGGACTTTCACATACAAGTAGAGAATTATAGGCTTATATTAGCATAGGCATTAGCATAGCCTATATTATTAACATAGGCTTTTTTAACCGACTTTAAAAAAAGGAGGAGTTGTGTTTTTCTACCTATGTACACCGATATCTCCGAGATTTCTGAACCGATTTGCGTAATTTTTTTTTTAATCGATAGAGAAACATTGCGACACTGTCCTACAAAAAACTTGGATTCCAACTCCTCAATCCTGATGCTGTAGGGGATCTGATCCCCAAAACTAATGGGATTTAGAAACTTTCGGTTATTTAAATTGATATTGGGGGTACCAATAAGGAATTGCATTCCGAAATCGTGGGGATCCCATGGAATTTTTCCGTTTTGGTGACGGGTTACTACAGATAAGCTACTTTTTGTTCTGGAAAATCAAAAGTTCCCACGGGATTTTTAAAACCTAAATCCACACGGGCGAAGCCGTGGGCATCATCTAGTTTATAATAAAACTGTAACAGCTCTAATCCTGTGCATTGAAGATATTTTGAAATTTTTTTTTGAGGACACTAATCGATACTAAAGTTAAAATTGCAATTTTTTCATTTTGTGTGGTCTGTCTGTATGTATTTTATCCCAAAATGTGTTATGTTAGGATGCTCTTGTGCTCACAGCCCTCTCGGGCTGGGGCCCCTTCCGGCTGGGGGCCCGTGGCATTTTGCCGAAATGCCACCCTATAGTTACGCCACTGTGTACGCGTAGATAATAATTATATGACGTGACCCTTATAGCGGTATCCTGCGCGTGATTTGCTCCTAGATTTCCCTAGGTTTACGCGCACCATCAGTTATTCTGAGTTTGCGCACCTCCAAAACTTTACCAAATACTACGTATCGAAAAACTGTAATATATATGTACCTAATGCAAATTGAACCCAAAGGCTCTTATTTTAAAGTCGTAATTCAATACTTCGAATATTTATTTTACAACATTTCTGCTTGGAGCGCTGGCTGTAAACGAATGCTGAATGTATTGACGAACTCAAACCTTAATTCAAGCCATTTTAAGTCCATTTTACTCTGAAGTCATTGTGATTCGATCAATAGTATACTATAAAATTTTGAAGCGCTCCAAATTGGGACTAAGCATACTGTTGAGCTCACAGTCAGGCGCTAACTTACAATCGAATAAAAAAAAAACTACCCTCATTCGCGTTTGGTCATAACTTACGTCCAAGAAATCCAGCAAAGCCTGGTTTCCCCTCGTCAAGTTCCTGTAGCCGCTGTAACCGGGCAGAACATCTTTCAGCCACGGCGTCATACTTATAGCACCTCCGAAATCATTCGATCCTCTTTGGAAGAGTAGGATCTCACGGGCCAGGTCCCACAGAACTTTGTATTCGGACCTGGGGAATGTGGTGCGTGCGAAAATGTACACCATGCCATTTATAAATGGTACGGCGAAGTAGTGCTGCAGGTATATTAAATCGCCTTTCACCAGTTCCTGGAAGAGAAATTGGTAACGTTTCATACAATAAGAAATTGAAAAACGAAAAATAAACTAAAACTTTTTTAAACCGATTTTAAGCTCATAAACCAATGTAAGTCTAATTTTGAGTGTGCACCGACCAATCATACAAATGGAATTCTTTGCATATAAATAAGTTAATTAATAGCGTAAAGCCTACGCAAAGCATGGGGGTTATTCTGTAACTTAGTTAGCAACTGAAAATAGTTGCCAACGAATTAGTTCGATATACATTGCTGCTTTACTGTGTGAAATTATGAAAACACTTTATAATTTCCCACATTAAAGCAGCAATGTATATCAAATTTATTAGTTGGCAACTATTTTCAGTTGCTAACTAAGTTACAGAATAACCCAGCATAAAATGACGTTTTTTTGTTTGTTACCTAAGTGTGGTCATACTTCATAATATATAAAACAAGTATAAATTAAAAAAAAACCCCCGACATTCGCCATTTTGTGGTGGCAGCCATATTGGATTTGCATAATGCTATTCTACTAGTCAAGCCCTTTAATTTGATACCCATATTAAGGGCGTTGTGAAAAAATATGTATTAATCCGCCATTTTGTAGCAGCGGCCATCTTGGACCGATTTTCATCAAACATAGCTAACAACACTCTCGACTAATTCTCCTTTCAAACAAAAGAAACCGCATTCAAATCGGTCCACCCGTTTGAGCGCCACAGGGGAACAGACAGACACACACACACACACACACACACACACACAGACACGTCAAACTTATATCACCCCGTCGTTTTTGCATCGGGGGTTAAAAAAAACTTATTTACGCGTTAAGTACGCGTCCTGTCCTGCATCGAGCTGAGAGCCTCCTCCCTCCCTCCTTTATATTATTTACGTCGCGAAAATATCAGAGATGCAAATTTTTTATTCAAGGTATTTTAAATGGGAAGTAAATCCATTAAAATGATTGTTTTAATCTAGGAAAATAAAGATTTAACCTCTGAATTTTTGATAATTTATAAACTATACAGTTGTTATAAATCATTTTTTGACATTCTATTAATTATTTAGCTCAAAGTCAACAAGGTCGCAATAACCGGTCTTTTGTAAAATGTATTTTGTTTTAGTGTTATTGTTTAGTGCATGGTTATAGCGGTGATAGCCTAGTGGTTAATACTGTGGGTTCCCTTCCAGGGGGACGGAGTTCGATCCCCGGCACGCACCTCGACTTTTCGGAGAACACGATTCAATATCACTTGTTTTAACGTTCAAGGAAAACATCGTCAGGAAATCTGAGAGTTATCCATAATGTTCTCAAAAACGTATGAAGTCTACCAATCCGTACATGGCCAGTGTAGTGGACTACGGCCTAAACCATTTTCATTCTGAGAGGAGAGTGGAGACCCGTGCCCTGTAGCTGGTAATGGGTTGACAATGTGCGTGCGTGCGTGCGTGCGTGCGTGCGTGCGTGCGTGCGTGCGTGCGTGCGTGCGTGCGTGCGTGCGTTTGTGTGTGTGTGTTTGTGTGTGTGTGTGTGTGTGTGTGTGTGTGTGTGTGTGTGTCTGTCTGTCTGTTCCCCTGTAGCGCTCAAACGGATGAACCGATTTGAATGTGGTTTTTTTTGTTTGTAAGGTGAATTAGTCGAGAGTGTTATTAGCTATGTTTGAAGAAAATCGATCCAAGATGGCCGCCGCTACAAAATGGCGGATTACATATTTTTTCACAACTCCCTTGGATATCAAATGAAAGGGCTTAAGGTGCATGTGCTGACAGTGACTTTCATACATTTTTCTTTTTGATTATTCTTGAAATGTATACATTTTTCTTTAAATTTAATTTGTTTTATAATTTCTTTATGGGTTTCTATGCGCGGAATTTTCATGTCAAGCAAATATTTACATTATATACATTATAAAAACGGCATTCAAAAAGTGGCAAATTTACGCATGTGTGAGTATGTTTTTTAGCGCCATCTATCATTATAGTTTAAAAGTACTTCACAATTATAGAGTATGAGGTTCATATCTAAGCACGAGGATACAGAGTTGCCATTTTCACGGAACGGTGACTCTCCTAATATTTTAAAATTTTGTCATGGCAACCCATCGCCAAAACTATCAAACGTGAATGAACTTTCCACTTCTTTTCGAAATCGTTAGAAGAAAAATCGTAAGTATACGGTATACCTACTACTAAGTAGGTATAGGTACTAGTTAATACCAAACAAAATAATACCTATTCGTCTCTGAGCTTCGTGCGAGAGCGAACTCGCGCGGGTTCGTGCTAGCTCCGTCCCTTTCTGTCCGCTCACTGATACCTACCTAAAATATGCTATTGCGACGCGTCTTGCGGTTACATTCAGAGGCGATTATTTGTTTGGCGATACCTATTATACCTACCCATTATGGGTCTAATCAATACAAACTAACGTAAAATTATTAGGTTTTTGTTAGATAGGTTGTTACCTACATCAACTTGAATTTATTTGTAATTATATACCTACCTATAAGTATAACATGAAATGTCCAGTCATCATGTTTCTTTTTATAATTTACCTACCTATTGTCCTTTTCCGCGGCTTTACCGTTTTTAAAAATCCTATACCTATATCTATACTAATAAATAAAATTGAAGTGTCTGTCTGTAATTTCGAAATAACTACCTCATAATAAGCTCATAAATGGTTATTTAAACGGTACCATAACCGAATCACACATTTTTAAAATTTTTGTCTGTCTGTCTATCTGTTTGAACGGGCTAATCTTCGGAACGGCTGAACCGATTTTGACGGGAATTTCACATACAAGTAGAGAATTAACCAGGTAGTAACATAGGCTACTTTTTAACCGACTTTCACAAAAGGAGGAGTTGTGTTTTTCTACATATGTACACCGATATCTCCGAGATTTCTGAACCGATTTGCGTAATTTTTTTTTAATCGATAAAGAAACATTGCGACACTGCCCTACAAAAAAATTAGATTCCAACTTCTCAATCCTGATGCTGTAGGGGACCTGATCCCCAAACCTAATGGGATTTAGGAACTGTCGGTTATTTAAATTGATATTGGGGGTACCAATTAAAGACTATCGTTGAATGAACTTGAGTAGGTACATATCCAACTCCTCAACCCTGATGCTGTAAGGAATTGCATTCCGAAATCGTAAGGATCCCACGGAATTTTTCCGTTTTGGGGACGGGTTACTACAGATAAGCTACTTTTTGTTCTGGAAAATGAAAAGTTCCCACGGGATTTTTAAAAACCTAAATCCACACGGGCGAAGCCGTGGGCATCATCTACTTAGTACCTAATTATAATGAAAATTAACCTTCAGTCTTCTACTTATACCTACCTAGTAGGTACCTATCTACCGTGAGGAGCGTCGTCGCTCCGTTGCAACGTGCAGGACAAACAAACAAACACACTTTCTCATTTACAACGTTAGTTTTACTTTGCGCAAAAACCGAAACACGTGTCAAATATTTTTACATTTGGAATAGTTACAAAATACAAATACAAAATTCGAAAACATAATTGTAAACTTACAAAGTTGTGTTGCGTCATTGTTCTCAAAAAAAAAAAAAAAATGGTCACCCCAACTCGCAAGCCATCGTCACCTCGACTCGCGAGTTGAATGACCGCGCGCTGTATGCCGATCGTCAGCTGATGCGCGTTTCAACCACTGTGCCTAAGCTTTTTTGGACAAAATTATAACACAATATTCTAGTTAGACAGTTGAAGTTTTCACAGATGATGTAGGTACCTATTTCTGTTGCCGCTGTAACAACAAAAACCATAATAAATTTTCAAGGGTCTGCCATACAAAAAACGTGATTTTTTTGCCGTTTGTATAGAAAATGGTACGGAACCCTTCGTGCGCGAATCCGACTCGCACTTAGCCGGTTTTATTTGAAGCAGGTAGATAGATAGTTAGGTACTTACTTACCTACCTAGTACCTACCTATTGTTTCATATTTTATAGGTACATATTTTTATCGAAGTTTATAGGTAGGTACCTAATAATTTAATTTATTTACTAATACCTAGGTAGGTACCTACCTACTTTTTGTGCATTTTGTGATAAAAACAGTCCATCCCCTCGCAGCCGGTTGGCGAGCTAAAAAGAAAGATCGTGCTGGTTGAAGAAAGTAGGAGTCATGTTTTAGAATAAGTACCTACCTACCCAAGTGATGTTAGACAAGATCAAGAAACAAAGTTTTTATCACCGCGCCGCGCCACTCGGTACCTAATAATTTGCAAATCAAAGACGCCACCGCGCCGCCCGCGCGGCCGCCTATAATAAAACCTACCTAGTAGCACAGCTAGTAGGTATACTAATAGACTCGAATTAGTAGTGAAACATTATTCAAGTTAGTTACTTATTTTGGAAAAATGATTTCAAATGATTTATAAAGTCGAATAGTTTGAATGGAATTCATAGTCGCGCATCGCTTATATTATCCGAAGTGGCTGAAGCGGCCTCTATAGTCCGGGAGGTAGCGGCACTTTCCGATCATTTCTTCCTGTTTTATTTTTGACTAGCGGTCCGCCTACCCTAGCCGCCTCTTCAGCTTTATAATATTACTAGCTTTTGCCCGCGGCTTCGCCCGCGTGAATTTCGGTTTTTCACAAATCCTGAGGGAATCGTGGATTTCTGGTTCCCGTTCCCGCTTCCTTTTCCAACCTTTATACTTACTTTCAAGGTTTGTTATATTGATCTACCTATAGCTGTAGATTTGGGTTTTTTCAAAATCCCGTGGGAACTATGGATTTTTCCAGGATAAAAAGGCGAGGGCGATGCGATCATTACTTAGTTTCCAGTTTTAGCCGCCAAAGGACGCTGTGATCGCTTCGAGTTAGGCCGCCAGAGGGCGCTGCGATTGTTTTTATTTTCCAGTTTTGGCCGCAAGAGGGCGCTGCAATTGTTTTTTTAGTTTCCAGTTTTGGCTGCTAGAGGGTGCTGCTATTGCTTCAAGTTTCCGGCTTAGGCCGCCAGAGGGCGCTGTGATCGCTTCAAGTTAGGCCGCCAGAGGGCGCTGTGATCGTTTTAATTTCCAGTTTTGGCCGCAAGAGGGCGCTGTGATCATTTTTAGTTTCCAGTTTTAGCCGCAAGAGGGCGCTGCAATTGTTTTTTAGTTTCCAGTTTTGACCGCCAGAGGGCGCTGCAATTGTTTTTTTAGTTTCCAGTTTTAGCTGCCAGAGCGCGCTGCGATCGTTTTTAGTTTCTAGTTTTGGCCGAATTCGCGCCGATTTTACGCCGAAACGCAGATCGGTGGTGGCAGCGTCGAAAAAATGACGGCGGCGGCGCGGGTCGGCGCGGCGCACACGTGTAGTAGGTAGTATAATAATAGTGCTAAGTTTTCGGAAGCGGTCTCCTTATACCCTGTATCGATAAATCGTCCTTCAAATAAAGTAGGTATTACATTCACATCAAAATATTTCGTTTCCTCTTGGTCTATATCTATATTGCGATGATAATTTCGGTTTTGCGCGTGGCTTGTAAAATAAATCACGCCGCATGTAGGGTTGCCACCCGTACTACCCTTTTTTATCTTTTTTTCTGCGATCGAAGTTTTCTATCTTCGATCACAGAAAAAAAAGTTTTTTATTATATTATCGCGAAACTGAAGTGGCAATGGGCGGGGCAAATTTTTCGAAAAACTGATGGACGTTGGAGTTCCTTGGTACTTGAATGGCGACTAGTAAATGAAGCGTAGGTAGACCCTCCACTCGATGGACAGACGATCTCAAGCGAGCAACTTAAAACGAAATCTACGAGGGTTCCAAACGCGCCCTGGTCTGACAAGAGCCCACAACAAACTATTATTATATTCGAAGTTTATTTGACAAATATGTAACTTGATTTGACTAAAATTTAACAAATGAATAAACGGGGAAAAATAACGCAAACAAGCAACTAGACGAAATAAACGAATTAAAACGGAACTGTGTATCATTTCAACCAGGGACCTGACGGGGAATCTTTCTTTGTTATTCAATCACGCAATAACTGTTGAACCGATTTGGCTGAAAGTCGTAAAACTTTTTATCCCGGAAAAATCCATGGTACCCGCGGGATTCGTAAAACAATTGTAATATTATATAATTTTCCAGAACTACTGTATTTTCACAACTTTTGAAAAATAAATATTTTTTTTTAATAAAGTTTTCATGATATGGACAATTGTCCGTTTTCAGTAGGCATATTGCAGTAGCTTATATATAAGAAAAAATTGGAAAATTTTCCAATAAAAATTGGCAACCCTAGCCGCAAGAGTATATTTTATTCAAAAATTTTTCTCGGCGCATTATTAGCTCTGCAGGCTTATGTAGGTACCTAACATCTTAGTTCAACTAAGGTCCAACAGGCTTGACTAGGGGAAAAATCAATACATTATATTATATCGATAGATCGAGGCAATAGTTATCCTGCGACTAGGCGCGGGTGCGAGTAGCAACGTTTATCGATAGTCCAATATCGATAATCTATCTATAGACTACGAGACGAGCGCCATACCCGGCGGCGCGGCGCTTATAAAATAAATATAGGTATATCGATAAACAATCGCTTGTATATCGATAGTCCAATATCGATAATCTATCGAAAGTTTATGTATAGGCAACGCTACCCGCGCCATACCTGGCGCCTAAAAAACAAATATAGGTATATCGATAAACAATTGATTGTCTATCGATAGTCCAATATCGATAATCTATCGATAGTTTATGTATAGGCAACGCAACCTGCGCCATACCTGGCGCCTAAAAATAAATGTAGGTATATCGATAAAAATCGATTGTCTATCGATAGTCAAATATCTATAGGCCACGCTATCCGCGCCATACCCGGCGTCTAAAAATAAATGTAGGTTTATCGATAAACTATCGATAGTCCAATATCGATAATCTATCGATAGCCGCACGTCACCCCTCGACCTGTCGCGCACTATAGATTGGTAGGTAGTATAGAGGTTTGACGACCTCCCTGGCGCGGGCGC
Organism: Melanargia galathea; assembly: GCA_920104075.1. NCBI lineage: Eukaryota > Metazoa > Arthropoda > Insecta > Lepidoptera > Nymphalidae > Melanargia > Melanargia galathea. The sequence continues at coordinate 6,313,940 of OV049855.1, forward strand.
ACCGGTAAGTGCTGTGGTCTTATTAGAGGGAGGTCCCGGGTTCGATTCACGGCAGGGAGGAATTTTATATTTTATAATTTTCTCTAGTCTGGTTTGGTAGGAGGCTTCGGCCGCGGAGAGTTGCCACCCTACCAGCGATGCCGTGTCGCCAGCGATTAGCGTTCCTGTACGATGCCATGTAGAAACAAAAGGGTGCCATGTCTTCATGGGTTTAAAAAACACTGGCGTATACCTTCCAGGTTAGCCTGTTCATATCTTAGACTGCATCATCACTTACCACCATTTTCTACTCGTGTGATGTGAGATTGCAATCTGTAGGCTAACTTGTATCCGAATTAAATAAAAAAATACGAAGCTAGTCGAGAAACGTTTCAGTGCCATCTAGTTCAATTTTATAGTAAACAATTTGTAGTTTATATTGGAACCACTAAGCTTGGATAACAGCATTGATGTCAGTGTGTGCGTGAGTGTTGCGTCTTTACAGTAATTGATATGAAAGCTATATATTTTTGAATGTTTGATGAAATGGCTCCGTTTTAAAGTAAACTAATGATGTGATAAAATAATAGGCATTGTTATATGTTCTGTCGTATAATATTTTTAAAAACTGTACGTAGCAACTAGGCAAAAATTATAAAAACCTGTGAAACACCCTAATAGCGCCATCTAGCGGGAATTTGTCCGGAAGAGCTGCGTGTAATGGCCCTTAACTAGTAGAATAGCACTATGCAAATCCAAGATGGCGGCCGCCACAAAATTGCGAATGTCGGGGTTTTTTAATTTTTAATTTATACTTGTGTTTTCATTACTTCAAATTACATTTGGAGTTACCTAGTGTTAGACAATTTGTAGAATATAAAATTGTCTACAAATTGGTTGCTGGGCAATATTTTTAACCCCCGACGCAAAAACGACGGGATGTTATAAGTTTGATGTGTCTGTGTGTGTGTGTATGTGTGTGTGTGTGTCTGTCTGTTCCCCTGTGGCGCTCAAACGGGTGGACCGATTTGAATGCGGTTTTTTTTGTTTGAAAGGTGAATTTGTCGAGAGTGTTGTTAGCTATGTTTGATAAAAAACGATCCAAGATGGCCGCCGCTACAAAATGGCGGATTACATATTTTTTCACAACTCCCTTAATATGGGTATCAAATGAAAGGGCTCGACTAGTAGAATAGCACTATACAAATCCAAGATGGCCGCCGCCACAAAATGGTGAATGTCGGGGGTTTTTTAAATTTTTAATTTATACTTGTAAGGTACAATTAACTGTTCGCGATAGCGCGAAGAATACACAATCGCACGGCAGATTTAAAAGACTTATAACTTATTTATTTTAAAACGAATTTACATGTTTATTTCTTTTTTAAATATAATGACTATGAATAAAGATATGAATAAAGAAATTGACTCCTTTATAATTATCAGCATTTATTGAGCTTATCATATCTCGTAGGTACGAGTAATTGAACTGCAATCACCGGGACTCCGTGGCGCAACGGTAGCGCGTCTGACTCCAGATCAGAAGGTTGCGTGTTCAAATCACGTCGGGGTCAAATGGTTTTTTTTTAAATATTTTAAGTGCGTAGTCTTGTTTAATTTCTTTTGAACCCGCTACGTCTTTAAGAACCTTAGAGAATTCCTGCTGAATTCTCTGAATTAAATACCAAGCGCAAGTTTTTCTTGCTCTATCAGTGTTCCTATATATACGCGGTACTAGGTAGGTAAAGGTATATCAAAAAATTGTAACAAACAAATTTTTTTTTGTTTTTTTTTTTATTTAATTTTGATTGAGTTTGTACTTTAGATTATTCGATTGATGTATGCGCGTGGCGTTTGTCCGTAAGTTTGTGTGTGTAAAAATATGGCAATTTTTTTGTCTGTTTGACTGTAGGTATAGATCGACCAGAATCTCATGAAAAATAGGGAAATTAAATTTTGTAGTAAGCAACACTATAAGGTTAACTCAGCTGCCCTAGTGATAAACAAAGTAATTACATTCAGAAGCTGAGATCGTTTCACGAAACGAAAAATCAAGCAACTGCATTTTAAATACAAAAACAAAGTAATCAACATCCAATTCATGAGATTCTGGTCGATCTATATTCTATACCTATTGACACCGGACATGCACACACAAGCAGTGTCTAGATAACTTTACGTATGACGCAGACAGCGCCGTGCACACACTACGCACGTGCTAACCTTCTACATTTTTTTGTATTTTTAGATAGTTAGGTTACTTTAGGAGTTAAAGGTCGGGACCGCAACTCGCGACAACAGCCACTTTAGCCACTGAATTATTATGTAGGTACTAGAAAAGACAACGCTAACAAAATCTGTGTACCGCGAGCAGCAGCCCTCCTCCCGCGCGCCCCGCTCCTTGAGACATAGATGGGACTACTACAATACAGAGGCGACATATTGAGTATATTCTACCTATTGAGAAATCGCATCTGAGAGTTTGATTTACAATGTTTATTTTATAGCACTATGTGCCCCAAACTCGCACTTAAGCAACGTTTATCCGGGACTTGGGTATTCTATTACCTATTAAACCTCGAAAAAATAATAAAACTGCCTCGTTGGTCTACCATTGATATGCTTGACTGCGAATTTTTAGGTCATGGGCTTAATACCTAAGTCAGGTCAAGCCTGGCATTGGAAGTTAGCGGTGCTTTACCCCCGTACCTCGGAGAGCACGTTTAAAGCTGTCGGTCCCTGTACTTATCACTAATTTGTGATAATAGTTGTTAAAAACATAGCTAATTCATTCCCAACTAATTCACCTTTCAAACAAAAAAACCCGCATTCAAATCGGTTCACCCATTTGAGCGCTAAGGTGGAACAGACAGACACACACACACACACACACACAAACACGTCATACTTATAACACCCCATCGTTTTTGTATCGGAGGTTAAAAATAAAGTGTCTCATCTGCGTAGTTTCTTAGTCTATGAATTTCAGCGAAACATGGCAGCAAGTGCGGTGACGTACCGTAAAACGGGGTGAATAGGGACAAATTCCAACTTCACATAATTAAATTACATGTTTTACCAATAATTCAGTGAACTTACGAGTGAAAAGTAACTCCTTGGCCTTTACTTGTATTTCTTGAGTGGTTGGCACAGTATTGCAGTACACACCCAGGCATATTTAATTGATTTTAAATAGATCTCAAACACGTCACGCTCCGACAGGCGCTTCGCGCAGACTAAGTGAGCTAAGGTACGTTTACCATAACTCTTGTTACAAAAAACCAAGTCTCGGCGTCGACTCTATATAATAATTCCTCAAAGACTTTAGCGCTGTTTTTTTATTTTTATAAACGGTTATTATTTCCGGAAAACTGCTCAAGAAACTTCATAATGATTTTTAAGTCCTTATATAAATAGGTGTTCAAGGAGCGTTTAATGTTCGGGAAGTGTCCTGAACGATTGGTTTTTAGGGTTCCGTACCCGAAGGGTAAAAAACGGAGCCCTATTAATGTCACTCGGCTGTCTGTCTGTCTGTCTGTCTGTCTGTCTATCTGTCTGTCCGTCTGTCCGCCGGTCACAGGTCTCTAGCTCGCAGACGAAATGAATTACAAACCTGAAGTTTTGGTATTTAGTGTAAAACGTTAACCCAAAATCAAATATTGAATTAGAAATTGAAAAATAGTAGTTTTTGATACAAGTGCGGTACGTGTGTCATTTCGCACGAGTCCCGAGGTTCCTTGGCACGAGCCGAAGGCGAGTGACAAGTCTCGGGACGAGTGAAAATGACAGTTCTGCACGTGTACCAAACAACGTTTTTTAATACAGTTGCTCAAAAATGTAAATGAAATAACAACTAAACAATAATTTAAAGAAACCATTTAATTCTTTGTCTGATAAAAATTCAAAGTACAATTTGAACAGTTGTTATGAGTAACATTAAAAGTTTTTGGAGGCAAGTTTACAGTTTGACTTAAACTTTGAATAATACTCATTTAACCGGTCATTCATAATACTCTAAATTTTTTTGGATAATTTTTGAAATTAGATAACTGTTTAATTAGTAAAGTAGGCAATTTTTATATTTTAAATATATGCATTTTTTATATTTTATAGTTTCAATGCCTTAGATTAGGTATATAGGAGAGGATATGTTGCATTTTATGCAATTATAGTTATATGATGTATTTTTCGAATAAAACAAATCAAACTATTTCTAAGCCTTTCTTATCTATGGAAAGCTACATTATTAGAAAGAGACAGATCCATTATGTTATTGCGTAAACGCGTCACGCAAATGTCGAATGATGTCATAAAATTTACCTACTGAAGCCACTTTTTTGTCCCTTAAAAATGGCGTTTGTTGTTGTTCCGGTGTGTCAGTTCTAAGTTTTTTTTATTTTGCACTGTTTTCATGCGTTTCAGAAGTTGTTTTAAGTAATAAACATTGGTGAAGTGTTCAGTTGTGAGTTGTGATAATAAAAGCAATGTAAAACGCCCAGGAATTTCATTTCATAGGTAAGTAATAAATTCTTCCATTTTCTCTTTTTGTAGCGAGTATTTTGAGTTTTTTCGATTAAGTAAAGCTCAACTTCTTCTTTATTTAATTCAAAACGCGTAAATTTATGCAGTATCCTCAAAAACTTCGATTATTTCACGAGAATAAGTTTGATTGTATGTATAGTGTTGGGACTGTATTGTTTACAATTAAATTGAATGTCGATAAAAATAAAACTTATCGCACCTACTGTTTGTCTCTCTGAGTGGTAGAGAGATGAAATTAAAACAATAGTTTTATTAATCAATCAATTCATGATATTATGAGTGATATTGCCAATCTTCAATGCCGACTTCAAAAAAAAGGAGGTTATGTATGTAATATTGAAACTGCAATATATTCACATATGATAGTATATTAATTAGGGCTTCCAAACAAATGTACAAAATTTTATAGGTGTGTGTGTGTATGTATGTTTGTCAACGCATTTTTCGGAAACTTAATACTTTTAATACAAACGGGGTTTAACTTTGGTTTAGCAGACAGTCAGTAGGCAGTTATTTTTTTTTTTGTAGATAGATTTTGATATTCAATAAACCTTACACTGAAATATTGTTCTGCGATTCGAAATAGTTTTCGAGAAATATTTTTTTTGAATTAACAAATTTTCACTATTTCATGTGATATTTATCATAAATTATAGACTCATTACCCGACTACGGCAAAACCAAAAGGAAAGGTTATGATTTTAGCAGTTTATGTATGTTGTATGTATGTATGTATGTATGTGGCCTATTTTTGTATGAGATTATGTGTGTACCACCGTAGCGCTTAAACTACTTACTGGACCGATTTTGATGAATGAGGTGTCTATTGATTCGTTGTAATGGTCCGGGTGACATAGCCTACTTTTATTTATGAAAAAAAATCGAGAAGTGACCTTCGCGCGGCTTTCTTGATTGTTTAATTAGTTTCGGTAATCACATAACAGATGGTGCCATTATCTGCTTGCCCCGCGCTTTTGCACACTAAATTATTATTAAATTATTAATAAGCGTAGTCGAGTTTTAGTTTACGAACTTTATTGAGCTAGTGAGGTGAAATATATATACTTAGCACTTGAATATTATTTTTTTACGAATATCACAGCATACTGCTAATTATAAAGCAAAATTATTTAACGTTTGGCAATTTTATAAAGCGTTTCGTTGGCATATTGCGTTCCGTTATAAATGTAAAATTTTGCAGGAGTAATAATAATTATATCCGCCCGCTCTATATCCCTGTGTAAAAGAAGTGTAAGTAGAGTTAAGTTCGATTTTCGGTAATGCTAACCTTAATTCCATCAATTCCATTGTAATTTCGACTGGCCCGTTGGCGCGGTTGGCAGTGACCCTGCCTTCCGCTCCGGGGTCGCGGGTTCGATTCCCGCCCGAGTCTGGGTGTATTTATAATATGTATGTATGTATACCTTTATTAAAATATATATGTATTTATATGTAAATATGTCTATCAGTCGGCAGTTACCTATAACACAGGCATTAAGTTGCCTACTTTAGGAACAGACGACCGTGTGTGTATGTGTGAGTATTTATTTATTATAAAAAAAAAATATTAGCGCGTTCAAACAAACAAACTCTTCCGCTTTAATAGATTAGTATACATTATTGTCATACTGATTTTCAAAATAAAATATTTAAATAATGTGGCTGATAATTTTATATCGAGTATTGAAGTATCGATAGCACAGCCCTAAATGTCATTTAGGCTCCGCCCATACGCCATTTTTAAGGTTCCGGAAGCTTCAATTTAAATTTGATGTTTCATATCCTCTCCTATATACCTAATCTAAGTTCAATGCTAAATGACTTAATTAAAAAAAAAATGGTTTAACTTACAAACTCTTTGGTTGATGTATGGCTTGAAACAAAAGTAAATTAAAAAAAAAATATATGGGAAAGTCAAGAAGCTTATAAGTATGTATTATATGGAAAAGTAAAAAGCACTAGTGCGAAAAATTCAACTTTCCGCACGATATACACCTACAAAAAGTACCACTTTTTGAGCAACTGTATTAAAAAATTATTTTTCAGGGGGGCTCCCATACATGAAAAAGGAGCCGGAAAAAAAATTTTTTTCTTTACCCTAGCTTGTGGGGTATCATTGTTTAGAGCTCATTAAGTAGAGTACAAATATATATTTTTTTTAATTTTTATCTCAAAAAATAAGGGAATGGGAGGCCATCAAAGTTGTCAGTTTTAGACCATTTTTGTGACGGGGGCTATCTCAAAAACTAAACTAGTTGGGAATATGATATTTCAGTATATTATGTACTATATGCTCTATTTAAACAACAAATACTGAAAACAACGATTTATTAAATAGTTTATAAGCTGTGACCAAAATAAACGAACATTTTTTTGGGTTTTTCTTTCACGGTTTGTTGCGATGTCTAGCTCGGAAATTAAATATTTCTTAGACCCAAAATATTATATTGTTCATAATTATGTACGGAACCCTGAAAGAGCGAGGCCCGACTCGCACTTGGCTGATTTTTTCAGTGTAGGTACACGCCGTTGAAGCGATAACAAGTTTCCGTAATTACATTTCAGCTCTGAAGTTTTGATATTTTCAGAATAGCGAGACAGTGATAGACAGACACCGTGGTGGTTCGGTTTGTTTCAGTACGGAAAAATAGCCTGATAATAATTAGATAGTTTATTCATTAAACTGTTGTGTCAGACTTGAGATGAAATTTAATGAAATTAACATTAAACTTTAATGTCTTCATCTCAAGTCTGACACAATCTCTCAAACTAAACTATTAAAACAGTAAAATCAGAATAAATTAAAAGAATAAAAAATATTACTAACAATAAAATCAGACTTTGTATATTTATCATTACTTTTAATTTGTATTTACCTATTTAACTAATTAACCCCCGACGCAAAAACGACGGGGTGTTATAAGTTTGACGTGTCTGTGTGTGTGTGTGTGTGTGTCTGTCTGTTCCCCTGTAGCGCTCAAACGGGTGAACCGATTTGAATGCGGTTTGTTTTGTTTGAAAGGTGAATTAGTCGAGAGTGTTGTTAGCTATGTTTAATCAAAATCGATCCAAGATGGCCGCCGCTACAGAATGGTGGATTACATATTTTTGCACAACTCTCTTAATATGGGTATCAAATGAAAGGGCTTGACTAGTAGAATATCACTATGCAAATCCAAGATGGCCGCCGCCACAAAATGGCGAATATCGGGGGTTTTTTAAATTTTCAATTTATACTTGTTAGTGTTACTGGATAACTATTCATCCGTTCTAATTAAATTATAATAAATAAATTGATAGCATTAATGCTATCCTTTGCTGCCAGGAGCATTGTGAAATAGACGGGAATAGCTGATACAGATGTCATTTTTACCCGACTACGGCAAAGCCAAAAGGAAGGGTTATGATTTTAGCAGTCTATGTATGTATGTGGCCGATTTTAGTATGAGATTCTGTGTATACCACCGTAGCGCCTAAACTACCTAGCCGATTTTGATGAATGAGGTGTCAATTAATTCTTTGCTATGGTCCGGGTGACATAGGCTACATTTTATATATACCTACTTACGAAAAAATCGAGAAGCGACGTGCGAGCGGCAAAAATTTATTATTATTTAGTTTCGGATAGACGTAACAGATGGCGCCACTAGCTGCTTGCCTCGCGATTTCGGATTTCGCTTCCGTAGTCGGGTTTTAGTTTACGAACTTTATACTTACTTGTAGTTTAGTTTAGAGATTGTGTAAAACAGAATTAGCCCCGAGTGTTGAATGGAAGCAGGCGTTACTTTGCGGAATTCCATGATATACAATGAATATAAAATTATTTTGCTATAATCCGCTAACAGTGACAAATTTGTAGGCACAACACCACACAATCTTGTAGGCACAACACCACACAATCTTGTAGGCACAACACCACACAAATTCACCACAAAACAAACTCGACGATCGTTTCGCTCCGACACCGGAGCATCTTCAGGAGATGTCGACTTCACAACGGACGATTGCAAAGTGAGTTCGTGTCGAATGAGCGGTCTTATATATACTATCCCCGCTTAGTCATCTACCCTCCTTTCTCTTTCTCTCTGGCCACGCCCCCTAAATATGTTGAGCAACGGTGAAGATGACACATTTATTTGCTCATTCAGCAATTCGACACTTCTACCGCTGTGCCCAACTATTTCCAATTGTTCCAACACGCACAGTCTTAAACTTTTACAGCATGTGTGTAAAATTTCAAATGTATGACCCTCGTCTATCCTATGTCCACTATCCAAAAGATGTTTTGCGAAATGAGATCTTTGAGGCTGGTTGTTTCTAAAGGCAGCCATATGTTCTTTATATCGAGTTACAAAATTGCGCCCAGTTTGACCAACATATATAGCACTACATTCGGGGCACTTGAGTTTGTACACACCTGACTTTTGTCCATTATTTAATTTATCTTTACCATTACAAATTCTTCTGAGCGTATTATTTGTTCTAAAAGCAGCGTGTACATCATGTGATCTAAGAGTCCTAGCAATACGCTCAGATATTGGTCCGAAATAGGTCAAACTGGTTTTATATTTATTTATTTTGTCTGATGGCGCTGGATATAGGTTTTTCTTGACCTGCACTAACTGTTGTTTTCTAAGTATATTATTTACAATATTAGGGTTATACCCATTTGAACGCGCCATGTGATAAATAATATTTAATTCTTTTTTATAATTGTCTTTTGTAAGAGGAACGGACCCTAATCTGTGTATATAACTATGAAAAGCTGCAAGTTTATGTTGCCAAGGATGGCATGATGATGCGGGTATGGTTGTGTCTGTATATGTAGGCTTGCGGAAGATCTCAAATTGATGTTTATTATTGACACGACTTATAGTTAAGTCGAGAAAATTTAGTGACTTGTTTTGTTCTATTTCCGACTTAAATGTAATTTTGGGGTGTATTTTATTAAGTTGCTCAACAAATACATCCAGTTGTCTCATTGTCCCTGTCCAACATATAATGATGTCATCGACATATCTGTAGTAATATAGAATGTTACTATTTTTTACAATATGTTTGTTTTCAAAATTATCCATAAAAATTTCTGCCATTAATGGACTTAGAGGAGATCCCATTGCTAACCCATCATTTTGTTGGTAGAACTTATCATTGAATTTGAAATAATTTTGTTGCATACATATTTGTGTTAATTCTACCAATTCTAATATTTCACCAGGTAATTTGACTAAATTACTTGAAATGAAACGGCTACACCCTGGTGAAATATTAGAATTGGTAGAATTAACACAAATATGTATGCAACAAAATTATTTCAAATTCAATGATAAGTTCTACCAACAAAATGATGGGTTAGCAATGGGATCTCCTCTAAGTCCATTAATGGCAGAAATTTTTATGGATAATTTTGAAAACAAACATATTGTAAAAAATAGTAACATTCTATATTACTACAGATATGTCGATGACATCATTATATGTTGGACAGGGACAATGAGACAACTGGATGTATTTGTTGAGCAACTTAATAAAATACACCCCAAAATTACATTTAAGTCGGAAATAGAACAAAACAAGTCACTAAATTTTCTCGACTTAACTATAAGTCGTGTCAATAATAAACATCAATTTGAGATCTTCCGCAAGCCTACATATACAGACACAACCATACCCGCATCATCATGCCATCCTTGGCAACATAAACTTGCAGCTTTTCATAGTTATATACACAGATTAGTGTCCGTTCCTCTTACAAAAGACAATTATAAAAAAGAATTAAATATTATTTATCACATGGCGCGTTCAAATGGGTATAACCCTAATATTGTAAATAATATACTTAGAAAACAACAGTTAGTGCAGGTCAAGAAAAACCTATATCCAGCGCCATCAGACAAAATAAATAAATATAAAACCAGTTTGACCTATTTCGGACCAATATCTGAGCGTATTGCTAGGACTCTTAGATCACATGATGTACACGCTGCTTTTAGAACAAATAATACGCTCAGAAGAATTTGTAATGGTAAAGATAAATTAAATAATGGACAAAAGTCAGGTGTGTACAAACTCAAGTGCCCCGAATGTAGTGCTATATATGTTGGTCAAACTGGGCGCAATTTTGTAACTCGATATAAAGAACATATGGCTGCCTTTAGAAACAACCAGCCTCAAAGATCTCATTTCGCAAAACATCTTTTGGATAGTGGACATAGGATAGACGAGGGTCATACATTTGAAATTTTACACACATGCTGTAAAAGTTTAAGACTGTGCGTGTTGGAACAATTGGAAATAGTTGGGCACAGCGGTAGAAGTGTCGAATTGCTGAATGAGCAAATAAATGTGTCATCTTCACCGTTGCTCAACATATTTAGGGGGCGTGGCCAGAGAGAAAGAGAAAGGAGGGTAGATGACTAAGCGGGGATAGTATATATAAGACCGCTCATTCGACACGAACTCACTTTGCAATCGTCCGTTGTGAAGTCGACATCTCCTGAAGATGCTCCGGTGTCGGAGCGAAACGATCGTCGAGTTTGTTTTGTGGTGAATTTGTGTGGTGTTGTGCCTACAAGATTGTGTGGTGTTGTGCCTATAAGATTGTGTGGTGTTGTGCCTACAAATTTGTCACTGTTAGCGGATTATAGCAAAATAATTTTATATTCATTGTTTAGCCCCGAGTGTTTTGATACGGCCAAAACCACTTACATTTTCAGCTGGGTATTTGGGACCGTTCCTCGCCATGTCGACCATTTCCTTAGTCTCATTTTCGACGACAGCCTCCAGGCTCTCATCTCGTCTTCCGAAGCCGTAGTCCCTCATGTACCGCAGCGAGAACCTTCGCTGCACGTGCCAGAAGTAGCCGTCAGTGAAGAAGATTCCTGTAACATATTCAAAAGAAATTTTATGTAATTTTATTTTTTAGGGTTCCGTACCTCAAAAGGTAAAAAAAAGGAACCCTTATAAGATCACTTTCTTGTCCGTCTGTCTGTCTGTCTGTCCGTCTGTCCGTGTGTCACCACCGATTTTCTCAGGAACGGGTAGACCTAGCAAGCTAAAATTTATACCAGATACTAAGGTCTATGGTTCCTATTAGGTGTATAAAAATTAAGGTCCTGAGTCCACACAATAAAAAGATATGGGCAAATTTGGATTTTTACGAAAACTTGTAAGTACCAAAATTTACCTTAATTTTTCCTTTACTTGATCTGTAAAACCTTGCTTTTGACCAAAATTGACAAATCTAGGTCAACCGGAAGTACCCTAAAGGTTTTGGTTCGAAAACCTAAATGGTAGTTCCAGTTGACCTAGAATTCCGAAAGGCGAAAAGCCAGGTCTTACAGCACAAATAAAGGGAAAATTCCAAAAACTTGGAAATTAAAGGGTGTCCCCATACATACATAGTTGAGCCAATTAAGAATTTGAATGATGATGATGAGCACTCATAAAAGAAGTTGTATGAGTGCTCATACAATTTAGAGGCCTAGCTTAATTAGCACCTTACCTTTTAAGACAAACTAATGAAAAACAGATTGTACTTACTTATACTTCTGAGTACGGAACCCTCGGTGCGCGAGTCTGACTCGCACTTGACCGGTTTTTTGTAATTTTACTGGAGGTTTTGCGTAGGTTTACAGGAGGTTTGAAGTATTATCTTATAGATTGAGTTGAGTCTCTATTAAACCAATATTAGGGCAGTCAGCTGTTCGTTTCTTGCTGGTTGTTCTTGTTTGAAAGGTTATTCCGAAACTATGATGGATGTACAATGTACTTACATACTACTGTACTATAACTCTGCACATATTTTGCTTGATTGCAGCCAAATCTAACTTTCACCTCCGAACTATGAAAGCCACCTTAAAGTTTAGAACTTAGCTTATATATTAAGTGTATTTGGCATTTTTTTTTCATGTCAAAAGCTATTTGACTTTTCAGTAAGTGGCTATTCGTCTACGTCCACATCTACAATACATAATGCAACATCGACACCACCTTTATACGTCCCACTGCCGGGCACAGGCCTCCTCTCATAGGACAGACGGATTTATGCTTAGACCCGCCACGCTGCTCCAATGCGGGTTGGCGGGCGCGAAATTGACACAATCGCAATTAATCGAAAAATTACAATCGGTTACTAGCCTAGCCCTTAAGCGCACTTGATAATAAATATTATTTATTTGTTATTATTTATTATTATCTGCTAAGGTCAGTAATACCTACTCATAATTATTTAATTACTTATTTTTGTTTTGTGTGTAATATCGACGCATCTCAAACACTTCGCCCTCGCGGTACACTTTTTACCTTTGTCACGAATTAAGTGTAGGGATACTTAATTCGTGACAAACATACATTTAATATTTCTTTGTATACTTAGTATATCTATGTAAAGTATATATATCTATATGAGTAAGTAAACAGATATGTATATTACATTATACTTACCTATAAGATGACTTTATTTTACTAAGTACCTATTTATCTGTGTTTACTATGATTCTATCGGTGATGTAAATTACCTACTATTGATTGTTATGATCAATGTTACATATTTATACAGTTAACAGTGTTACCTAGATACATATATAATATAGTAGAGGATTTTTGGATTTACTCGAGCGCGTCAGATTAAGATATGGGAGGCATCTTGCATCCTGCTGAGTACCCTCTACCATATATAAGTCCTTTATATAGAGCCGCGCGGAAAATAAAAAAAATGATGGGCAGAAATACTTAGAAACGTCAGATTAAAATACTTATGGTGGGTTAATTACGAGCTAGTATATTTAGAAAATCAGACTATTTAAACGTAACGTACGAGAGTGGGAGCGTTACAAAGCTGCAAAAATAAACGTTATCTTGACTTCCTATCCATAAAGAACTTGAGTTTTTATAAGTCGCAATTGTATACATTTATGCAGCGCGGTTACTTATGTCATGAAATGCCACCATTTCATGAAATGGCCGGCCGATTCATTTTCTTGGTAATTCTACGATTAGGAACGCGGCAATATATATATATATATATATATATATATATACTATATCTACGGTTAATGTTGGTATAGATGATAAACTTAATAATTATAGATAGTCGTCTAATCGGAATTCTGAGGTTAAATCATACAACGTGAACTGCTGGTCATTGTATGATTTAGGGTGCCACTACGATGTAGTATAACCCGCGGCACGTAAGTCGAGCGGTGACATTCAAGTGCGCGCAGCGTCGTACGAGTCAGCGGGACACAATACGATTGGAGAGCCAATTAGCGCTTACGAGGAATCCGCGAGAGCTAATCATTGCTTACGAACGATCCCCACGCCCTCCCCGCGACCCCATCACCGCCCGAGATACCTCATTTTCCACTTCTGCGTATTGAAGGTCACCGCTTGACTTACGTGCTGCGGGTTGTACGGCATAGTAAAAAAAACATACCTAGCTGTTTCCAGTATGAGCGCAGCCGTGCTATAATAATATCCAAACGGCCGTCAAAGTCGTCATGATTCAAGCCCTTCTTGATGAGCTCCGGGTCGTCGATCACGATGGTGGGGAACGGTCCGAGGTAGAAGCCGAGTATCTTCGTGTTGTACTCCCTGGCCAGGGTTCTCAGAGAGCCGCCCAGATTGTTTATTTGCTTCATGAGAACTATCCAGTAGGCGCCGTACACGGGTAGGCTGGGTGGTCCTGGGTAATATGTTTAAAACATTTATTTATTAGGCTACTTTTTATCCCGGAACTAACTCTTAACTAATAAAGAAAGAAGTACCTAGGTAGCAGTGGCGTAACTATAGGGTGGCAAATCGGCAAAATGCCACGGGCCCCCAGCCGGAAAGGGCCCCGGCCAGAAAATATAAACTAACGTTGGCCGAGTTTCTTTAAATATTGGGCAGAAGAGGCCCCATTCGAATAATTTGCCACGGGCCTCATACGGTATAGTTACGCCACTGCTAGGTAGTTAAGTTTGCGAGTTTGTTTATTGGTATGCTTGGAGTAATTTCTGGATCTTCTGAACCGATTTAACAAAATATTTCATTGCATAGAATGTACTTTTGTAATGATTAAATATGCTTCATTTTTTATCAAAAGGCGGCTGACCTTTTTTGCTTTTACTCGCGCATTTTGCCCATATTTGGGCGTCCAATTAAAATAAAACCTTAACAATGAATAATTAATTTGTAAAAAAATGTAGGTACTTACCCGGCGGGAAATTATCATTGGGCTTCGTGTATGCATTTTTGTACCATCGCACGCTTAAAAATATTAATAACAATATAGATATGAGTACACCAATCATTTCGCTCGAGACAGTGCGCAGAACTGATTACTGTTGCTGACAATGTACAGTATTAAAAGCAAATATTTATATGTATAATATTATCTGAGTGTCGATTTGGCTACACTTAGTAAGAATAATTGTGATTGCGAGAGTAAATATTACGAAGAGACGCAATAAATTAATAATGCTTATAAAGTACAACTTTCTCGTACAAATACGATATACGAACTAAACCTGTTAAAATGGGAACGAAAACTCGGAAAGCCATTCACAAGATGGGAAGACAACTTACAGAAAAATGCGGCCATAAGACATGGATGCCGACTAGAAGATTTATTTCACGCTAGCTGCAGGAGTAATTAAATAAGTACTTTATCAATACATTTACTATTAAAGTGGCTATTCTTAGACCGCTTTCAAAACTGTAAAAACTGTAGACTTGTACGGTGTAACACATAAATTGCGATAAAAATTGCAGTTGGATGGGTCAACTGTGCAATTTTAACCGTGCGGTAAAATTCGTAAGCCGCGCTTGTGCGGTAAAGTCATCCTTATCAATATTTAAGTACGACGAGTTAACAGACGACACGTCTTGAGTCTTGACATCTCCCGCTAATTTCACTTACAATAGGTAATTACGGCCTGTTTCACCACTTTGTGTTAAGTGTCAGATAGCCTAAATGTAAGTTTTGTCTTTATGTCAAGTGACAAAGACAAAAGTTGTAGATAGCTATCTGATACTAATTATTAGCAGGTGTTGAAATAGGCCCTTAGTGTATTAACACTAAGTAGATACTAAACACAAAACCTTGTACAGTGTGACACGCCACTTAGGTGTAGGCAAAGAGTTCCCAAGAGGGAGTAACGCGAAATAATAATACTCGTCCAACACGGCCGCACTTACTGCCAATGTGTGCGTGACCTCGGTAATCGCGCCGTGTACGATACAACCTCGAATCGCATATGTGTGCGCGCCTAGGGATACCGGTTATTTGGACAATTGCACAATTTTTATAGATAAATCAAGTATGGTGTAGGATAAAATTTTGTTTTTATTAATTATTTATCTTTAATCTACGTGTGTGTAAAACTGTTTGTTTAATGTAAATCAATAGTTTGCCATGGAAACAGCATTAGTAATTACTTGATTACAGAATATTCATTAGGTATCTACCTCATTATTTAAATATCGGTTGGACCGATTCTGATGGAATTTTTGGTGTGTGTTTGTGTGGGTAAGAAGGCCATCACCACTTCATTATAATCATGTAATCATATTATATGTATAATATTATGCTATTTTTTATTCCCTATGGTGAATACTTAATTTATTAAAATAAAATTCAAAATATTGTTAATATACAATTTATTATTAATCTTAATAAACTTTTATACCTGATCAGCAAGCGAGGGTATTCAACAACGCCGAGAGTTTGATCATAATATTATTATCAATGCGTACGTGCATCATAAAATATAATATTTTTACAACACAATAATAAGTAAGAACAATGAAAAATTAAAAGTTGCCATTTTCCACTAAAAATAAAATTAACAAAATGTATCGACGACAATATGTTATAAAAAAATACTTTATTCTACTGTTTCATAAACAATTAATACATTTTGTAAAACTTAATGTAAACTTAATGAAAAATCCTATTACAATAATAAATATTTACAATATTCCGGGACTTCCCTATATTTGTGGCAAATTACCTCACTACTGGCAACAAATTGATTTTATTAATAAAATTATTAATGTTCACACGTATATCATACAACAATATATTTTTGCACAATAATGTGCAAATTTCACAATAATGTGCAAAATACCACAATGCTCAGCTGGTATCACCGGCCAGTTCGACGTACCTATGAAACATCGAAATTAAAAATCCTATTTTCTCAAAAAACCATACTCAAATGTAAAAACTTACTGATGATATGAGATCTTCGACCTCTTATTTTGTTGTGAAGGATAATTACGACATAATTTCACCGCACAAACCGGCATATTTTTTCATTTTTCGGGAGCTGTTTACTGCGTAGTTTATTAAGTGACACTGAAGTAGGTGAGAGCGATCCTACCAATTTAAGTGAACATTTTTTAGGACGCACTCGTGAGTTACATTATCAATCTGGCCATGTGGATAATCAAAGGGTGTAGGTATACTGTACACAGCAGAATTGCCAATAAATATATTTTATTACTTAAATATTATTTACATTACATTAGCCTTATGTACACACGTGATTTAAAGATTACTTCGTGGAAACGGTGCGGCGCGTTGTAAGAAAGGATAATGAATAAAAACTAAAAATAAAAAATTTGATAGAAATAAAAATTTAACTCATAAGTACATGTAATGTACTTAGATGATTCTTAGATATGTTTTATCAAAATCAGTTCAGCCGTTTCAAAGTTATGAGCTCTTTTGTTAGTTGCGGTAGGGATCTTAGACGCATAATGAATAGGTATTTACACCGATTTGAATGCGATTTTTTAACCTCCGAAAAACATGGGTGTTATAAGTTTGACCGCTACGTGTGTGTGTCTGTCTGTCGCACTGTGTCGATTTGAATGCGGTTTTTTATAGTTAGATTTGTCTCGACGAGAACTTGGTAGACACATCAAAGTGATGATCAATATCATAAAGGTTCTGACGTTTGGAGCAAAAGGATAGTGGGAACTTGGGAAGTTAGGTTTTCCCACAGGTCGGGGGTTATTAAAATTTTGAAAATTTACAGTTAGATATCTCTATAGATCTCATTCTCAACCTAGTAAGTAAGTGAATCGTAACAACGGCGACCGAGACAAGTATCTACCGACGAAGTAAGGAATTACCTAGGTAGGTACTTACCAATTGGAAAGTATGTAAGTAGGTAACTAGGTATATCTAAGCAAACTTTTCATTGTACTTACCGTAATCTAAAGCCTCGCTAAGCTTAGTGTGAACCCAGCTAAAGTTTCTTATTAGTCTTTATAAGTCTAAGCGCCTGTTTCACCACCTTCTGATAAGTATCGGATAGCTATCTACAACTTTTGTCTTTGTCATTTAAGGCCTGTTTCACAAACTTCCGTTAAGTGTCGGATAGCCTAAACGTAGCTTTTGTCTCTTTCTTACTTTATGTCAAGTGACAAAGACAACAGCTGTGATTAAGCTATCCGACACTTATCAGAAGGTGGTGAAACAGGCCCTTAACATAATAAAATAAGAAAGTGACAAAACTTATGTTTAGGCTATCAGACACTTATCAGAAGGTGGTGAAACAGGCCCTAAATGTTATGTAGTGTTTTTGTTATCAAAAATTTAAATCAGGTCAATTAAACGTCAGAGACAAAGGGTATCAGTAATTATTGTTTAAATGATTATATTTAATTTAATTGTTTATCTAATGTATGATACCTACCACCCGTTCCTTTATTACCTTGTAACTCGCAAAATAGGTAGGTAAAAACCTACCTACTCATCAAGGGCGTCGCCAGCCGATGGCCAAGGGGGGGGCAAGTTGATGATATTATATTATAGTATGGGAAAAGTACAAAGTATTGTTGGTACAGTCCAGAGCTTTTGAAGCTGGTTACGAGCTCTTAATTTATTTTCGAATTAGAATTTTTCACTGACCTCGTTTCCATTTGCGCCAGGTAAAATATAGCATATCTATATTTTTTCAAACCTCTAGTGGGGGGCAGCTGCCCCCCCCCCCTGCCCCTACCTGGCGACGCCCTTGCTACTCATTCGACAATAATCTGGAACTCGACTGAACAGTCATTTTCGACCTCGAATATCTGACGTCTCGACTAACCTAACATGGCGGGCATGACAAAGCAAAATAATATGGAAAAAACGAAACAAACAAGTATAAATTAAATATTTAAAAACCCCCGACATTCGCCATTTTGTGGCGGCGGCCATCTTGGATTTGCATAGTGCTATTCTACTAGTCAAGCCCTTTCATTTGATACCCATATTAAAGGAGTTGTGACAAAATATGTAATCCGCCATCTTGGACCGATTTTTAACCGACTTCAAAAAAAGGAGGTTCTGTATTCGACCCGTATGTATGTATGTAAGTATGTATGTATGTATGTATGTATGTATGTATGTATGTATGTATGTATGTATGTAAGTATGTTCGCGATTATCTCCGCAACTAATGAACCGATTTTGATGATTGTTTCACTATCGTTATCTACATACTTTCAAGAAGGTTTTAGTATATAACACATCGAGTTATCATTCTTACGTACGAAGTTATAAGCATAAATGTACACATATGTCACTAATATGTTCTCTGAGATTGCCAGACCTATTGCTGAAGTCTGATATAGCTATTCTGTCCAAAGACTTCACTCTGCAACGCCTACGTAACATTGACCTTTTGAAAAAAGTTTTGGGCCGATGGGCAGTTGCATATAGAGTGATTCCTTGGAATTTGTGCAGGGTTACGTGTATTTCCGTTCTATACAAAGCCAAACCGCAAGGGTGTGAAACTAGTCGCGTATAGATTGTAAATTACGGTCTATCCAAATTATACAAGAGTTGTACGCATACAAACTAATCTTGTATAGATCAGAAGTTAGGTTAGGTTGGGTTAGAACATAATAAAACCACTCACCTATAGTATGACACATAAAATGTATATGTCACAGGATATTTAATAATAATTAATAATATATAGGTCATAATCTATTTTACACAGTTCTCATTTATATTATTATTATTATTACCTAATACAAAGAAAACAAATCACTAAAAAGCATAAAATAATTTTTTTCAAAGAAAAATGAACCGACTTCAAACGAATCGAACAAAAAGTTTAAAATAATTTTTTATTCATTTAGATTGACGATTAAACTACCTAACTCAAATGATATATAATTTTTTGAAGTCGGCGCCAAACCACATTCAATTCGTGTAAGTAAAATCAGAATATCCACTTTTGAATGCGAGCGCGGTGAACCTAGTCGCGGAGGGTGAGTCTGGGACCCGGGGGGCATATTTTCGACTTAAAGTGAACTTGAAGTCATTTGGCGCCGACTTCAAAAAATTATATATCATTTGAGTTAGGTAGTTTAATCGTCAATCTAAATGAATAAAAAATTATTTTAAACTTTTTAGTTCGATTCGTTTGAAGTCGGTTCATTTTTCTTTGAAAAAAATTATCATCAAACATAGCTAACAACACTCTCGACTAATTCACCTTTCACACAAAAAAAACAGCATTCAAATCGGTTCACCCGTTTGAGCGCTACAGGGGAACAGACAGACAGACACATACACACACACACACACACACACACACATACACACAGACACGTCAAACTTATAACACCCCGTCGTTTTTGCGTCGGGGGTTAATAAGATATTTTTTAGAAAATTTTAAACCGACTTCGGTCCAACAATCTCAGAGAAATCGGTGTACCAACTACCAATCAAAAATATTAGTGACATTTAAGTATGAGTGTAACTTCATAGGTACATAAGAAGGATAAATACTTAACGTGTGTTATAAGTAAGTTATTACTAAAACCTTCCTGAAAGTAACTACGTGGATAACGATAGTAGAAAAAATCCTCAAAATCGGTTCATTGATTCCCGAAATAATCGCGAACATACATAGGTAGGTCCATAATATGTACATGCGGATCGAATACAGTCAAACCTCCTTTTCTCGAAGTCGGTTAAAAATGTATGGAGTTGGGTATATAATATTACAAGCTATACTTAATTTAGGAAAAATTAAGAAGAGTTCCCTCGATTTCTCCAGGATTCCATCATCAGATCTTCAGTTGATCCATAAGTTAATTACGTAAGCTACTTCCATGAGTAAAACCAGGTGAAAGGCTAGTTTTACAACCGTCCTATCCTACTGACGTAAATCGTATTCATATCGTATCTAATCATATCTAATCGATGATCAATCACAAATCAATGCAATTTTAATCAATCTTTGATGTGTGAATAGACTGAATAGGTATGAAACGAGCGTTGTGTTCAAGGATCAGGTATAATGTGTTATCACATAGGTACCTATTGTGATAATGAAGTCTCTTATCATAATTTTCGAGACGCGGACCATGCGACGGGTTGAAAAATTCTCTGGAAAGCTGTAGAAGAAATTCTTGAGGTTTCGTGGACCGGGTTTAGAACTACCTAGCTATTTATTAAAAGTCGTCGAATTTCCGTGCAGACTGCATTTGCAGAAATGCGCCCAGTGGGGCTAGTCTGTAACTTAGTTACCAACTGAAAATAGTTGCCAACAAATTATTTCGATATACATTGCCGTTTTAATGTGTAAAATGAAATCACTGTTTATATTTTTCACACAGTAAAGCAGCAATGTACTTATATCGAACTAATTCGTTGGCAATCGTTTTCAGTTGATAACTAAGTTACAGAATAACCCCGCTGATTCTTTCGCACGCATTGCACTAAATAATTAATAAATTAATAATAATAGTAGGTAACTACGTAGTTGTCAATCCGTAGTTTATAATTCAGAACCTCATTACCCCTCTGGAAAAAATACTTACCTACTCCATAAAATGTGCTTTTACACCATCATGTTATGCAATTTGCATTCAATTTGAAAAAATCTATCCTAAGTAAGTATACTTAATTGCACATTGCCATACAATTATATCAATAATGCAGCTAATTTTGCGAAAGCAACAAATGTGCATAATTATCGTGTTATTGAGGGCACCTATCTACTTGTATTTCCGCCGCTTTTTGCTTGTATATAATAATTATAATACATAGGTAAGTATATGAACCCACTAGCGACTTCGTCCGTGTGGAATTTGTTTTTTTTTTATTCCATGGGAACTCTTTGATTATCCGGGATAACTTATGTCCCTGTGCAGTATGCAAGCTCTCTGTCATCTCTGTGCCGTTCGTTACGGACTGTTGTTGTTAATTACTGTCCACTGTTTGGTTCCACTAGTGGATCCAGTAAGACTTTCAAGTGCTAATTATGTCTCCATTATGATTTATAAGGATTTGTGATTTCTTTTGTCTCCACTCCAGTTGTATAGGTATACTGGCTTGATACCTATGTCGTTGTCCTAATCCATACTTCCATACTAATATTATAAAATATGCGAAAGGAACTCTGTCTGTATGTATGTTACGCTTTTACGCCTAAACCTCTAAACCGATTTTAACGAAATTTGGTACAGATATTATAGACTACACTTTGGAGAAGGACGTAGTTACTATGCAGGCTACTTTTTATCGCTTTTTAAAACTGTGTAAGTAGGTTCAGATTGTAACCGTCACGCAGATGCAACAAATAGGTATTTTTGGTTTTTTTGAAAAGAAAATTAATCATAGTTAGTTCAAATTATCCTATCTAACGATTAGATAAAATATTGGATTCATCGTCAAACATCGAAATCAATTAAGTATAAGTATTTACTCACTTACTTACCCGCCGCATTATATTTACTTACCGTAATATATTATACTATATATAGCTCGATTACCACTCACTCACTCACTCATTGACATAATTGTTCTCCTAGAAAGAGACAGAAAACGATACAATTATGTATGGGAGATGTGTTCGGGTGGGGGAGTCGAGTAGGGAAAAATTATGACATTTCAGAAAAACAAGATGGCGGCTGACGTGATTTATGTAACTTTTTTGTTTTTCAACTGATTTTGTTAAAACTCGCAGATATTGAAGAAATTAGTAAACGATTAATAGAAAAAGAAGAAAAAATTGTAAAAACAAGATGGCGGCCGAGATTTAGATTTTTCAAATTTTTGATTTTTCGACCCCAAACCGCGGCACCACAGCTCCGAAACGGGGTAATTGAGGATAATTTTTTTTTCTTGTTTCCGCTTACAATTATCCTGTATTTTGACAGAATGGAAGCGGTTTTTAAAAATTCAAGATGGCGGCTGTTGTGGCGGCCATTTGGTTTGAGGTACGAAAAAACGCAATTTTAAAATTAAATTTTCTCACAGTTGGCAACATCGGAGCGTTTCGACTTCTATGAAGCGATTGTATGTATAGACTTGAGGTATAAATTGGTGGTAAAAAATATACCCCACTTTTGGGGAAATTTCAAGATTTACCCCAAAAATAAAAAAATTGAAATACGGACTTTTTGCAAAATCCGAGTATGAGCGACTACGTATTTTACTTGTACAAACGACATTTGGGTATTTTTGTCACCAAAGACTGGCAACACTGGAATTTATCAAAGAAAAAGTGATTTCCGCGACATGGTCTTTTTTCAGGGGCAATCATTTCGCCTGGGTGCGAGTGAGATGGAACATGTAAACGTCATCAGGAGCGGTATATCCTGTAGTTAATGGTAACATTATAAAACTTTCTAAAATGTATCTGTCAAATGAGTTGGCGGCCATTTTGTATTGTTGTTGAGTGTTTCTGAAAATTTTGATCATGTTTTTGAGGCAGTTGGCAACATTTTAGAAAGTTGACATGTATGAATCGATTGTGCAACTCAACCGGCAGTATCGAGGTATATACACAGTGTTGCCACATTTAGGGTAGTTTTTGAGATTTCCCCAAAAATTTCCTCCTGTAAAATTTTGTATGAAAAATTTTTTTTTCACTAATGGTTTCACAAAGAAGACAAAAATTTATTCCGAAAAAAATATGGAGAGAGCTGATGATTGAGGGTTTCGGAGACGGGTGAAGGGCACGCTGAAAGTATTGAAGATAGGTGGGGAGTGCTCGAGCAAATGTCATTCGAAACGTCGTCCAATTGGGAGTGAACTGAAAAAAAATTCAAAATGGCGGAATAAAGATGGCCGCCATACAAATTTCATCGGTATCCATCTCGGAGGGTATAAGAGATGGAAGAGTGGTTTCTTAGCAAAAGATGATTAAAATCCGAAGGTCTACTTGATGAATGGAAAAAAAATTCAAAATGGCGGAATTCATTTTTTCATAGAAAATGTATGGTGAATATTGAATTGCCTTTGATGCGGTTCTTCAGAGAATTCTCACAGAAAAATATGGGAAGACATGATGATTGAGGGTTAGTAAGATGGTTGGGGAGCCCGGGAAGGGTATTATAGATAGAAAAGTGCTGCTCAAACAAAAACAAGATGGCGGCCGACGTGATTTTTGTAACATTTTTGTTTTCCTACCGATTTCGTTACAACTCGCAATTCTAGAAGAAATTAGGAAACGATTAATAGAAAATGTAGAAAAAATTTAAAAAACAAGATGGCGGCTTAGCTGTAGTCTTTCAAATTTTCGATTTTTCGACCCCAAACCGCGGCGCCACAGCACCGAAACGGGTTAGTTGAAGATAATATTTTTTTCCTGTTTCCGTCTACAATTATCCTGTATTTTGACAGATCGGGAGTGGTTTTTAAATATTCAAAATGGCGGCTGTCGTGGCGGCCATTCAGTTTGAGGTACGAAAAAATGCAATTTTAAAATTCAAATTACACACAGTTGACAACATCGGAGCGTTTCTACTTCTATGAAGCTATTGTATGTACAGACTTGAAGTATAGATTGGTGAAAAAAATACCCCATTTTTTGGGAAATTACAAGATCTACCCCAAAAATTAAAAAATCGAAATACGAACTTTTTGCAAAATCCGAGTATGAGCAACTACATTTTTTACCTGTACAAACGAAATTTGGATATTTTTATCGCCAGGGACAGGCAACACTGAAATTTATCAAAGAAAAAGTTGTTATCGCGATACGGTCTTTTTTCAGGGGTGATCATTTCGCCTGTGTGCGAGCGAGATGAAAACTTGAAACGTCATCAGGAGCGGTATCTCCTGTACTTAATGGAAAAATTATTCAACTTTCTAAAATAAATCTGTAAAATGAATTGACGGCCATTTTGTATTTTATTTGTTTTGGAATTGATTTTGAACATGTTTTTGAGGCAGCTAGCCACATTTTGGAAAGTTGAAATGTATGAATCGACTGTGTAACTTAACCGGCAGTATCGATAAATGTAAACAGTGTTGCCACCTTCGGGGTAGTTTACGAGATTTTCCCCAAAAATTTTCTCCTGTAAAATTTTGTATGATTTTTTTTTTCACAAATGGTTTCACAAAACAGACAAAAATTTATTCAGAAAAAAAATATGGATAGAGCTGATGATTGAGGAACTCGGAGACGGGTGAAGGGCACGCTTAAGGTATTGAAGATAGGTGGGAGGTTCTCGAGCAAATGTCACTCGAAACGGCTTCCAATTGGCAGTGAGCTGGAAAAATATTCAAAATGGCGGAAAAAAGATGGCCGCCATACAAATTTCATCAGTGTCCATCAAAGGGTATAAAAGTTGGAAGAGTGGTTTCTTATCAAAAGATGATCAGGACCTTCGGATCCTGATCACTAGAAAAAAAAAATTCAAAATGGAGGAATTTATTTCGGACCGACTAGGGACCGACTAGGGACCGACTAGGGTCCAACTGCGGACCGACTAGAGACCGCCTACGGAACGACTACGGACCGACTAGGGACCGACTAGGGACCGACTAGGAACCGACTAGGGACCGACTAGGGACCGACTAGGGACCGACTAGGGACCGACTAGAGACCGACTACGGACCGACTACGGCCGACTAGGGTAGACCGACTAGGGACCGACTACGGACCGACTAGAGAACGACTACGGACCGACTAGGGACCGACTAGGGACCGACTACGGACCGACTAGAGACCGACTACGGACCGACTAGGGACAGACTAGGGACCGAGTACGGACCGACTAGAGACCGACTAGGGACCGACTAGGGACCGACTAGGGACCGACTAGGGACCGACTAGGGACCGACTACGGACCGACTACGGACCGACTAGAGACCGACTAGAGACCGACTACGGACCAACTAGAGACCGACTAGGGACCGACTAGGGATCGACTACGGACCGACTAGAGACCGACTAGGGACCGACTACGGACCGACTAGAGACTGACTAGGGACCGACTAGGGACCGACTACTGACCAACTAGAGACCGACTAGGGACCGACTACGGACCGACTAGAGACCGACTAGGGACCGACTACGGACCGACTACGGACCGACTAGAGATCGACTAGGGACCGACTACGGATCGACTAGGGACCGACTAGAGACCGACTATGGACCAACTAGAGACCGACTACGGACCGACTTAGGTAGACCGACTAGGGACCGACTAGGGACCGGCTAGGGACCGACTACGGACCGACTAGAGACCGGCTACGGACCAACTTAGGTAGACCGACTAGGGACCGACTACGGACCGACTAGGGACCGACTACGGTCCGACTAGGGATCAACTAGGGACCGACTAGGGACCAACTACGGACCGACTAGGGACCGGCTAGGGACCGACTACGGACCGACTAGAGACCGGCTACGGACCAACTTAGGTAGACCGACTAGGGACCGACTACGGACCGACTAGGGACCGACTACGGTCCGACTAGGGACCAATTACAGACTGACTACGGACCGACTAGGGACCGAGTACGGACCCACTAGAGACCGACTAGGGACTGACAATGGACAAACTAGGGACCGACTAAGGACCGACTAGGGACCGACTAGGGACCGACTAGGGACCGACTACGGACCGACTACGGACCGACTAGGGACCGACTAGGGACCGACTACGGACCGACTATTTACCGACTATGGACCGACTAGGGACCAACTAGGGACCGACTACGGACCAACTTAGGTAGACCGACTAGGGACCGACTACGGTCCGACTAGGGACCGATTACAGACTGACTACGGGCCGACTAGGGACCGACTACGGACCCACTAGAGACCGACTAGGGACTGACAATGGACAAACTAGGGACCGACTAAGGACCGACTAGGGACCGACTACGGACCGACTAGGGACCGACTAGGGACCGACTACGGACCGACTATGGACCGACTACGGACCGACTAGCGACCGACTAGCGACCGACTAGGGACCGACTACGGACCGACTACGGACCGACTAGGGACCGACTACGGACCGACTATTTACCGACTATGGACCGACTAGGGACCAACTAGGGACCGACTAGCGACCGACCGGGGACTTTTCGAGATTTCCCCAAAAATTTCCTCCTGTAAAATTTTGTATGATTTTTTTTTTCACAAATGGTTTCACAGAGAAGATAAAAATTCATTCAGAGAAAAAATATGGCGAGAGCTGATGATTGAGGATTTTGGAGACAAGTGAAGGATACAGAAGGGTAGAGTGCAGCCCCATGTTGTTAGTACTCAAACTTCTTATCTTCGTCTTTATGCTCACGTGGTCAGATTTCTAAAAGCTTATATCCGAAACTATATGGTGAAGTCCCATGTAGTTGGTACTCGAACTTCTTATTTTCGCAAAGTCTGTTTGCTTACGTGGTCCGATTTTTAAAAGCTCATGTCTCCGTAACCATAGGGTGCAGTCCCATGTTGTTGGTAATCAAACTTCTTATTTTTGCGATGTCTGTGTGCCTAAATGGTCAGATTTTTAAAAGCTTATATTTATGGAACTATAGGGTGGAGCCCCATGTTGTTGGTACTTAAATTTCTTATTTTCGCGATGTCTGTGTGCTTACTAGGTCAGACTTTTAAAAGCTTATATCTCCGAAACTATAGGGTGCAGGCCCATGTTGTTGGTACTCAAATTTTCGCGATGTCTATAATATGCTCACATGGTCAGATTTTTAAAAGCTTATATCTCCAAAACTACAGGGTGCAACCCCATGTTATTATTACTCAAACTTATTATTTTTGCGATGTCTATGTGCTTACGTGATCAAATTTTTAAATGCTTATATTATCTTCGAAATTATAGGGTGCAGCCCCATGTTATATAATGTCGAAAGCCCCCCGCGAGCTGCTTTAGCAGCTCGCGCACCGAGCAACTAGTTAATATATATATAGCTGCTCGTGCTGATTGGGTGACTCACTCATTGATCACCTCTCCTGAACAATTTTGTATGAAAAATTTTTTTTTCAATAATGGTGTCGTATAGAGGACAAAAATTCATTAAGAGGAAAAATATGGAGAGAGCTGATGATTGAGGATTTCAGAGACGAGCGACGGGCACGCTTAAGGTATTGAAGATAGGTGGGGGGTGCTCGAGCAAATGTCACTCGAAACGTCATCCAATTGGCAGTCAGCTGAAAAAAAAATTCAAAATGGCGAAAAAAAGATGGTCGCCATACAAATTTCGTCGGTCTCCATCTCGGAGGGTATAAAAGATGGAAGAGTGGTTTCTTGGCAAAAGATGATGAGGATCCAAAGGTCTACTTGATGAATTGAAAAAAAATTCAAAATGGCGGAATTTATTTTTCCATAGAAAATGTATGGCGAATATTGAAGAGACTACAAGTTGTGAACTATGCAAGGCTTTAATGCGGTTTTTTGGAGAACTCTCAAAGAAAAATATGGGAAGACATGATGATTGAGGGTTTGGAAGTTGGTTGAGGAGCCCGGGCAGGGTATTGAAGATAGGTAGGAGGTGCTCAAACAAAAATTACTCGAAACATCATCCAATTGGCAGTGAGCTGAAAAAAAATCCAAAATGGCGGATTCAAGATGGCGGCCATACAAACATCGGTGTCTATCTCACCAAGTATAAAAGATGGAAGAGTGGTTTTTGCCAAAAGATGATTAAGACCTTAAGTTCTACTTGATGAGCAGAATGATTCGAAGAAAAAATATGGAGAGTGATAATGATCGAGGATTAGGAATATGGGAGAGATAGGTGGAGGCTGCTCAAACCAAAATACCCGAAAGCGAAACCTCGCGGTCCGCTTGCGGGCCGCGCACCCACGCGCCCTACTAGTTAATATATATATAGCTGCTCGTGCTGATTCATTGACTGACTCACTGATTGATCACCCCTCCTGTAAAATTTTGTATGAAAAATTTTTTTTTCACTAATGGTTTCGTATAGACGACAAAAATTCATTCGGAACAAAAATATGGAGAGAGCTGATGATTGAGGATTTCAGAGACGAGCGAATGGCACGCTTAAGGTATTGAAGATAGGTGGGGGGTGCTCGAGCAAATGTCACTCGAAACATCATCCAATTGGCAGTGAGCTGAAAAAAAATTCAAAATGGCGAAAAAAAGATGGCCGCCATACAACTTTCGTCGGTCTCCATCTCGGAGGGTATAAAAGATGGAAGAGTGGTTTCTTCGCAAAAGATGATCAAAATCCAAAGGTCTACTCGATGAATAGAAAAAAAATTCAAAATGGCGGAATTTATTTTTCCATAGAAAATGTATGGCGAATATTGAAGAGACTACAAGTTGTAAACTATGCAAGGCTTTGATGCGGTTCTTTGGAGAACTCTCAAAGAAAAATATGGGAAGACATGATGATTGAGGGTTTGGAAGATGGATGAGGAGCCCGGGCAGGGTATTGTAGATAGATGGGAGGTGCTCAAACAAAAATTACTCAAAACCTCATCCAATTGGCACTGAGCTGAAAAAAAAACAAAATGGCAGATTCAAAATGGCGGCCATACCGTCAGCCTCTATCTCACTAAGCATAAAAGATGGAAGAGTGGTTTCTTGGCAAAATATGATCAAGACCTAAATTCTACTTGATGAACAGAAAATAAACCGGTCAAGTGCGAGTCAGACTCGCGCACCGAGGGTTCCGTACTCCAGAAGTATAAGTACAATCTGTTTTTCATTAGTTTGTCTTAAAAGGTAAGGTGCTAATGAAGCTAGGCCTCTAAATTGTATGAGCGCTCATACAACTCAGAGGTCTATACTGTACTGTCTGTACTGTACTGAAAACTGTACTGTACTGTCTGTTTTGGATAAAAATCGGGTTTAAAAAGCATCAACAACTTTTTATCATTTGGTTTGTATTTTAAATTGTTTAGTCAACTCTCCACCACCACCATCACAGGTACAGCTTTTTTACGACCCACGGCTGTGCAAATGTCTCTTCTCTCATAGGAGAGGGATTTAGAGCTTAGAGCCGCCACGCTTCTCTAATGTGGGTTGGCGGGCTGTAACGAATATTGTCACATGATATTGATAATAACCGGGAACGACTGCTTAACGTGCTCTCCGAGGCACGGGGGTGAAACACCGCCAACTATCAACTCCGGGCTGACACTGAGAATTTCTTGATAAAAAACCCTACAATAATTTGCCCGACCCGGGAATTGAATCCGGGACCTCGTGATCTGCAGTCGAATATAATACCCCTAGACCAACGAGGTATAAGTAAGTCACCTCTAGGAACACCTAATTTCACATTTCCGGTACCTACTTATCAATGTTACCCATGTCTACTGTATATACCCATACTACTCAATTCAAAAAATAAAAATAGATTCAATAATTTATTTATGATTTTAATCTGTGGTTTTCTACCTGTACTTTTTAGCAGTGCAAAGCTGTAAGAAGTTTTTATCATAGACCACGAAAAATAAGGTTTTTACTGTATTTTTTACTTTGTACGGATTAAGTACTAAAGCGACAATTTATGATAATTATTCAGAGAGCAAAAAGTGTCAAGATGATTTCGGAAATCATTTTGTTTTAATAATAATAGAACAAGATAAATGTAGTTCTTATAAAAAATAACATTACTTAGTTATATATATAGTTTTTAATTCTTATTAATATTATGTCAAACTTTTTAGAGGAGTTTGGCTGATGTTTTTTTTTTAAATCCGTAGACTGAAAAAAAAAAAAACAAAACAAAAGGCGGTAAAAAAAAATATGTTTTACCTTTCTTTCTACGTTGCATTCCTTCTGCGTAGAGTGATTTAATTGTTCTCAACATATTTTTAAAGATTTTCAATCTTAAAATATATATTAATATTTAATTACATATTTCAGACTGTATTAATCTATTAAATTAGTCTTAGTAATTAGTATTAAAGATAAGTTACTATTGTTAAGTTAAGTGTTTAGCCGATTTCCTGGTAAGTGACAAAATTTTATTACTGAGATAGAATTATGGCGTCTTTTCTTCGCACCGTGCAAGTCAAGGAAACTGCTAATCTCGATGCACCTACTCGAGAAGTTCTCTTATATAATATTCCCGGTGACGGGAACTGCATGTTTTCAGCTCTGTCTTTTCATATATACGGTCATATAAACCGATCTCAGGAAATACGATCGCGTATAGTTGGAGGGATTGTATCGAACTGGGATCGATATGGCATGTTTACAATGCGTCGTGACGAAAGCCCGTATGTGTCAGCTGAAGAATATTGCAATGAAATGATGCAAAACGGAATTTACGGCACTACCACAGAATTGTCGATGGCAGGGGAAATATATAAAGATTATATGTTTAAACTGTATATAGATGGTGTTTATGCGCAAACATTCGGCACCGGACCTATAGAAAAAATGATCGGTTTTACAGGGCACCTCACGAGCGGTCATTTTGATGTTTTCATCGAAAAGAACGTAAATCAGGTCCCTTCACAAAATAGTAATTATAACGATATCCATTTGCCCAGCAGTGGGCAAATCTATAGGGCTGAATCTCCAACGTTTACGGAGTCACAGTCCTATAGTTTACATCTGAATAGTAATACTTTAAGCAATGAATCATTAATGACTATTAGTAATACAGAATGTTCTTTGCCAATTAGTAAGCATATACTGATAAATGAAAGTATAATATCTCCTACTTTCACGCAGTCGCAACCCTATTGTTTAAATGTTAATAGTAATAGTTCTGGCAATGTCTCATTAATCACCATGGTTAACGAAGAACGTTCTTTGGCAAGCGATGGGCAAATACTGATAAATGAATTTGCATCTCCAACTTTTACAGACTCGCAGCTTAGTAGGATAAACTATAGCCTTAGTCCATGTAAAGTCGTATTAGAGCAATTGCCTGTTGATAACCTACACGTAACAGAACGATTACAAAATAAAACTAATAGAAACGATATGTATCAACAAAACTGTAAACGTTCACGTGGTAGGCCAAAAAAGCAAGTAACTGTAGCTGAAAAAAAACGTAAGCATTTGGAGGCTGTTTTGCGTTACCAAAAACATAAGCCACAATCTCACAGGAAAGCCGTGCATCGGTATACAGCTGCACATCCCGAAGTGAACCAAGAGGCAGTACATCGATATACAGCCGCACACCCCGAAGTGCACAGAGAAGCTGTCCAACGGTATACTGCTGCACACCCCGACGTGCACCGAGAGGCCGTACAAGTATATAACGCTGCGCATCCTGAAGTAACTCGACAGGCTGCGTTAAGATATCAAAGCTTGCATCCTCAAACTCATCGTGAATGTGTTAGTAAATATTCTAAAACACATCGAGATGAAATACGTCGAATCAGAAATATTCCTTTAGAAATACGTGGGCTGGGTTTAACGGGTGCACTGAAAGGTAACGATTTAGATAAAATTAAACCGATTCATTTAAAATATTCTCTTATGTGTGAAGAAACTTATAAATGTATTTACTGCAGTGCAAGACTTTTTGATGAAGAAAAGTCTCGCACAAAGTGGTGCTGTGGACAGGGCAAATATAACGTTGACCCACTCGGACCACTAGATGCCGAGTTTTACGCAAACCAAATTTTTTTAAAAAACGCTAGAGCATATAATAATCTGTTCAGTTTTTCAGCGCTAGGTACAACTCACGGCTTTCAAAGACCTGCGGGTCACGGTCCTAACTTAGTGAAAGTTCAAGGGCGTATTTACCATCGCGTCTTTGATTTGGCTTATAGTGGTAGCACAAATAATACAGCATTATATATACACGACGGAGAAGAGCATCAAAGATTAGGAAATCAACAAAATTTGTGCCCCAATCTTATCAAGGAGATTTACGTGTACTTAAAAAATAATAATCCCTTGATAAAAGATTTACACTTATTAAATAATCACCCAAGTTCAGAAGCTCGATTAATTTTTCAAAACACAAGTCGACGTACTCATGGACCGATATTAGGAGATAGACCGGTGTCGAATGAGCTTGCAGGTTTGATTGAAACTTCAAACGAACATCACCCGCGAGCAGTAGTAATATGGAAAATTGGTGAAGCAAAACCACACACAGTACACTACTTACATCCCGCATATGAAGCGTTTCAGTATCCTTTACTGTTTCCTAGAGCTCCTGAAAGATATTCCATTGATATTAAAGATAAAGCTGGCAATAAACTAAGCCAAGTAAAATACTATCGTTGTCAACTCTTATCTGAAGAGCGGTTTGCGATCTTACGACGCCTTTCGCAAGAATACTTTGTTGACATGTGGTGCCGGACCGAAGAAGAGCGTCTACAATATTTCAAAGGTATTCAAAGCGAACTAAGAATTGCAACCCGACGTGAAATCGACGAAACGATCGCAGGTGAAGGCATACGACCCGGTAAAGTATATTTACCGGCGAGTCTTACGAATAGCCCACGTTATATGCAGATCAAGTACCATGATGCTATGGCCATTGTTGCACGGTTGGGAAAACCAAGCTTTTTCCTCACTGTTACATGTAACCCGAAATGGCCAGAAATAACCAACAGTTTATATCCCGGTCAACAGTCAACAGATCGCCCTGATTTGTGTGTGAGAGTATTTCAACTAAAGTTGTCAATACTGTTGAAAAAAATCAGATCAAAAGACTTCTTTGGTACCATTGTGTCAATTCTACATGTTATAGAATTCCAGAAAAGGGGTTTACCTCACGCACACATTACGTTCCGTGTAGAAGGAGGAGGGCCCATCGATAGTATGGATATTGATAAATTTATTCAAGCAACTATACCTCCACCGGAACAGGGACGACTGAGACAACTGGTTTTGCAACACATGGTGCACGGCCCATGTGGAACAGAAAGGTCACCCTGCTACGATCAAGCTGCTGGGAAATGTTCGAAAAAATTCCCTAAAAGTTACACTGAAGTGACGTACACGGATGAACGAGGCTCAGTACACTACAAACGTCCAGCTGGCGAACAGCCGGCAATTCGTGAACGAAATCAAACTTCAGTCACTAACAGGTGGATTGTGCCGTACAACCCGGCGATACTATTGATGATGGAGTGTCATTGCAATTTGGAAATTGCATCCACCTCCAAAGTGGTTAAATACCTTTACAAGTATCTGCACAAAGGTCCCGATCACGCAAAAGCGGGGGTGACAGAAGTATTCGACGAAATAGAACACTACGCTCAATATCGATATGTGAGCGCCTCAGATGCAATGTGGCGTCTATTGGAGTTTGACATCAGCTGCAGATACCCAACTGTTGTTGCACTACCGGTACATTTACCCGACGGAGACGCGATTGTTTTCCGTACCGGAACCGAGGCGCAAGCATCAGAAAATTACATGTCCAAATTGAAAATTTACATGACGAGGCCTCCAGATCCTGAGTTGGATGAATGTACTTACATAATGTTTTATGAAAGGTACAATGTCGAAACTCAGGTCCGGCCTAATCCAACTGTAAAAGTGTTGGCTCATGAATCTGGAAAATATTTTATTACAAAAAGAGTACGAGGCGAAATCGTGGCTCGAATTGTCTTTATATCTCCTACACTCGGTGAACTTTATTTTCTGCGAATGTTACTCATGCGTTATCCGTGCCGGAGCTACGACGAACTGCGAACTGTCAACAATATAATTTACGACACTTTTCAAAAAGCAGCGTTCGAACGTGGTATTCTGAACGATAACCAGGAGTATGAATCGGCAATAGAAGAGGCAGCCGGCTTCAAGACCGGCAAAGGTTTACGTCAGCTTTTCTTCGCACTTATCATGGACGGTGCCCCAGCCCTTCTGTTATGGGATAAATACCGTGATCATTTGTGCGATGATTATCACAGAGGATGTGAATCTGAAATAGAAGCCGCTTACGACCACGGCCTTAGAGACATTGAACAAATGTTACGTGCTCATGGTCGCTCGCTGTCAGATTTCGGTTTGCCAGACATAAGACACAGCATAACCGAGCTTGACAGAGAAACTGGAAGATGGAATGATGAGGCGACTGCCATATTAAATGAATGGGAGTCCAAATTAAATTCGCAGCAACGGGCTATTTATAACACAGTCATATTACTTACTGAAGATGATTGTGAAGATACGCACCCGGTTTTCATCGACGGTCCCGCTGGCACCGGAAAAACCATCTTGCTTAACGTGATTGCTGCAAAAATTCGTTCTAATGGACATATTGCCCTATGTACGGCTTCCACGGGTATAGCTGCACTAAATCACGATGGAGGTGTCACAGCACATTCAATGTTTAAGCTTCCGTTAGACTTTGAAGGTGGTAATGCAGTGTGGGGAATTTCGAACAACTCTCAAAGAGCAGCGTTGATCAAAGCAGCACGTCTTATCATTATCGATGAGGCACCAATGGCTCACAGGTACCTGCTTGAAACAATTGACCGCGGTCTCAAAGATCTAATGGAATGCAATACCAAACCCTTTGGAGGCAAAGTGTTAGTATTAGCTGGTGATTTTAGACAAATACCACCAGTGATAACAGGAGCAGGAGAACGTGACATATGCCGGGCCTCAATAAAAAATTCTGAAATTTGGCACTACGTTCAAAAATTCAAGTTAACTGAAAATCAGCGTGCAAAAGAAGACCCCTATTTTGCTAACTTTGTATTGAGTATTGGACAAGGTGAAGCTGAAACAACTGAAGAAGATTTATTAATTTTAAAAAATATCAATTACGTAAATAGCTTGCAACAATTAATTTATATTATATATCCAAAGTACGAAGTCTGTGACCCAGAAAATATATGTAAAAGGGCGATTCTATCGGGAACTAATGAAAACATAAGAGATATTAATCAAAAAATACTTGAATTGATACCTGGACCAATGACTATCTGTTACAGTGCCGACACTACTGACCACCTGAATGACAACTCAGCTGAACGATTAGAAGGCAATGTTTTAAATTCTATCACAGCACCCGGTGTGCCCGATCATGACTTGAAACTGAAAGTAGGCGCGGTCGTAATACTTATTCGAAATATCAGTTTCACGCACCGTTTAGTTAATGGTACTAAATTAATTATAGATCAAGTCTCAAAATTCACTCTGTTAGCGCATCACCCAAATAGTAGTGAGCCCATCGTCATACCTCGCATAACTTTTAAATTTAAAATAGGGCGAAACGGTGTAGAAATGACACGCAAGCAATTCCCTGTCAAGTTGGCTTATGCTATGACGTTCAATAAATCTCAAGGGCAAACTCTTGATCGTGTGGGAGTAGATCTAAGAAGTGATGTTTTTTCACATGGACAACTATACGTTGCTTTGGGCAGAGTGCGGCACAGTCACAATTTGCAAGTCTTGGTCCCGCCAGAAAGAGTTAGCAGAAATTACGCTCTTACTAAAAATATAGTTTATAAATCACTACTGACCTAAAATTCAAAAGAAAATCGGACAAAAACAGTAATATGTAAATAATATTATGTAATGTGTAATATAAGTAGGTAGATAGCGTTGTAATAGAATATACTTAAACAATATTATGTTCACTTTCTATACTTTTCTTTGTGTTATTATTATTTTATTTCAATAATTTTAAATGGCTTAATATACCAAACATTAAATTTTCAATCATAATACCTTACTTTATTCTTACTTCACAAATACCCCCAGTCAGAAACTTAAGATGTTACAGTAATATAAGGGTTTTTTACTATAACACATCTGAATCACAGGGATCTTTTGTTTCATATATCAAAACATATTTTTAAATATGTAAGTCATTATTCTAAGATGTAAGTAGATATTTTTTTAATTATGCTGTTTTTCATATTTATTTAAGGATTAATGCTTAATAACGACACAATATTTGTTTTAATGTTTATTTTAAGTATTTATTTATGTATCGTGGAGCAAGGTGGCAAAAATATTTAAATTTTTGTAATATTTTTGCTAAATTGCAATAGGTCTCATTATTCAGGCATGCAGAATATTTTTTACCCGATTACGTTAAAGCCAAAAGTAACGGTTATGATTTTAGCAGTCTATGTACATATGTTTATAGTTAAATTTTAATTCTGTTTTAAATGTCTGTTAATGGGAGAACCACGTAAAAAAAAACGAGCTGATGCCATACCTCCTGGGTGGCTTGGAAACTGGCCCACTACACTTTTTATATTATAAAGTAATACGTACCTACACGAAAAAGTTTATACGTATTTATAATATAAAGAATTATAGTGAGCCAGTTTTCGAGCTACCGAAGCTAATTTCACTGTTTCAGATATTCATTTTGTTGCTAAGTTTCTTTAGTGATATGACTCCCAGGGTGATGTGACCTGAAGATGATGACTAAATTCTTAATACAATATACCTATACCTACTAAAAATCAAAACGGTTACACACCAAAGCTATAAATCCAAGCGGACTCCTGTTTCTGTTGTTTACTCGGTCCGTCCACGCGGTCCGCTTTAGCGGGCCGCGCACGCACGCGCCGTACTAGTTTATTATTATAGCTAAAATATTTATTTAGCCCACTTAGATTTGACCCGCAACTTCGTCCTAGATATCTATGTTTTTCTTTTATCTATGGTCCTAGAGGAATTAAGTAAGTTTTTTAAACTCCGTAGAATCCCTTTGCTTTTCCGGGATAAATAGTATTGATGGACATAAACGCATCTTCTGGATGCAAGGATGCTGCAGGACGCTATCTCTGGTACCATTATTACCGTATACAGTTCTCAGAACACTTTTTGTGTCGCTGTCGAGTTGACATAAGGTCAATAAGATAAGGTATTATTTATGTATGTACTTATAATAATAATTATTTTCTTAGGTACTTGTTTATTAGATTTGACTTAGATCTCTCTTGATAGAACCTAAGCCGTAAGCGGTCTTTTATACCTAACCCCAAATAAGCAAAATTAGGAAAAACTAAGTCAGTAAAGTACCTACTACATAAGTAGGTAGCAATCCAATGTATAATTTTGGAGTATTTAAGTATTCGTGAAAATCTAAATTTGCCCATATCTTTTTATTGTGTGGACTCAGGACCTTAATTTTTGTACACCTAATAGGGAATATAGACCTTAGTAACTGGTATAAATTTCAACTTGCTAGGTCCACCCGTTCCTGAGAAAATCGGTGGTGACACACGGACAGACGGACAGACGGACAAGAAAGTGATCTTATAAGGGTTCCTTTTTTTACCTTTTGAGGTACGGAACCCTAATTATGTAAGTATGCGATGACGCCATGTCGAATCATTGAATACTTAATATGAAATTAACTGTAGCACTCACGAAAAAAAGCAAATAAAAGAATTTCTTTTCTTTTCCAATACAAGTATACTTCACAGACGGTAACTGTCTAGTAACTAGACTAGAACTAGACTCTACTTAGTTAGTTAACAGTAGGACGTCAAATATTACGGTTACGTTATGACTAAACAAAAAATAGGTACGGAATAAAGTAAAATCGAGACCAATGTAGGTAGGTAACTATATATTATTATAGAGAAAATCAAGGTTTCATTGGACAAACAGACAGAACAGACAAACAGGTGTCATTGGTTTCTTTTTACTGAGTGTAAAAAATGAATTATGGACAATTATTTTTGTCTGAAATAAAATTATTTTATTTTATATATTTATTTATTTATTAGGTATATATTTATAAGAGAAATTACCATGCTACGAGTAGGTACATAGAATGCTCCTCTCTAATTATTATTATCTTTACTGTATTGGCGCAGTAAAGTGAAGTAAGAGTATGCTGAGCTCATTATCTGAAAATGATAATGAACTGCGTTAATTGGCCAATATGGCTAGATATGAGAGTTATAAATAATTACTAGCTATTGCCCACGGCTTCGCCCGCGTGAATTTCGGTTTTTCAAAAATCCCGAAGGAATCGTGGATTTCCGGTTCCCTTTCCCGCTCCCTTTTCCAACCTTTATACTTACCTACTTTCAAGGCAGTTTGCTATAGTAATCTACCTATCTATAGCTGTAACTGTAGATTGCTGTAGCAAACTACGGTTTTTTCAAAATCCCGCGGGAACTGTGGATTTTTCCAGGATAAAAAGTATCCTATGTGTTATTCCAGGGTATAATCTATATGTGAGCGTGATTTACCTAAGAACAGTCAGCGCCAAATTTCAGCCAAATCGGTTCAGTAGTTGCGGCGTTAAAGAGTAACAAACATACACACATACACTGCACATACACACTGTATACTTACATACATACATACACACAAACTTTCGCTTTTATAATATTAGTGTGATTATTAACACCATATCGGAGTATCCCTGCGGGATCAAATCAGTAATGAGGAGATCCGTAGCAGAACCAGAGGTACTACCTACTCGTAACACAGCGAAACTGAAGCGGTAGTACCGATAGACGTTGGGGGTCTCAAATTGCTCGAATAGTGACCCCGCCGGAATACTCGGTACTGGAATACTCCCCACTAGGTGGACGGACCATCTAAAAAAGTCGCTTGCAGGTGACAGCCGCTGGTTACAAGCCGCACAAATTCGTGTTCTGTGGCGATCCTTGCAAAAGACCTACATATCTATGTCCAGCAGTGGACGTCTATCGTTTGACATGACGATAATGATGTCATGTCGATCTATTATGTGTTTGCCACATTTTTTCGACGCGTTCGATGCCTTACTAAAACTTCTCATTGAATATACAAACCGAGGAGAATGTCTCTAGATCGAGATTGGGCAGGCCCGTGAACTTGATGCTGAGGGGCCGCTGCGAGCGCATGATGACCAGGCCGATGTCTGCGCGCACCAGCCTGCCCAGCGGCGTCTCGTGCCAGCCGCTACTCCAGATCGCATCGCCCACGGCGAATCCCTGAACATAGCAGAACTTGGTATAAGCTGCCTGAACATAGCATAACTTGGCATAAGCTGCCTGAACATAGCATAACTTGGCATAAGCTGCCTGAACATAGCATAACTTGGCATAAGCTGCTTGAACATAGCATAACTTGGCATAAGCTGCTTGAACCTTTTTTTTTTTTTTTTTTTTTTTGACGTGGTGGAAAGCTTTATGGCTACCCCCGTTCTTTGGGCAGAACGGAAGTTATGTGGGACTCCCCCTATGGGTATACCCTAACTAAAACCACCACGGCTGTTCCCTCTCGCTGACTGTGCTGGACGCCTGGGGAACCCGTTGTATACGTCCCAGGCGTCTGTCAGCCGCCCCGGCCACCTGCCGGGGCTCCCGCGCTAGAGAGGAGGGGATCGGGACAGCGTGATCCCCCCCTCAGACAGTGAGGAGACTGTTAGTGGCGGATAGCTAGCCCAATAGCTACCCGCCGTCTCCCGAGGGAAGCTGGCGAGCGGCGAATAACCGCCGCCTTCTTCCCCCCCGTCTGCGCCGGAGCGGATGCGCGTCGAGAGCCTCTTCGCGCGCCCGCTCCGCGGCCTCCTTCTGCGAGATAACGTCCTCGCAGAAGTCGGCCACAGCATCCCAAGACCCCTCGCTGCTCAGCATGGCGCATACGACGCCGGGCAGCGAGAGGTCTCCGCCAATTGTCGCCACCAGAGTGCGGCGCTGGGGATCCCACCGGCTACACTCCTCCAGAGTGTGTTGAGCCGTGTCGTCCCCAGCGCCGCACTCATGGCACGACGGGGTCGGTTCCCTCCTCGCGACCTTGTGCAGGTAATGGCCGAAGCAACCGTGTCCGGTCATCACCTGCACCAGCCGGAAGGAGAGCGACCCGTGCCTTCGCTGGCACCATTGGTCCAGCACCGGGCGGATGGCGTCTATGGTGCGTTTGCCATAGACGGCCTCCGCCAGGCTGGCTTTCCACCTATCCCGCATCCTTCGGGCAGCCATGCGCTGCGCTCGGCCGACCACTTCGGGAGCCGGGCGTTCCCCCCTTGCCCGGCTCTCCGCTCTAACGCGGTGCACCTCGGCGAGCACCCCGGCCTCTAGCTCCCATGGGGGAGTGCCTGCCAAGGCGCAGGCGGCCGCAAAGGCTACGGTGGTGTAGGCCCGACAAATGCGGTTCGCCACCACCCTCTGCGGCCTCCGCAGAAGGGCCCTGGTAGATGGACGGAGTGCATCGTACCAAATGGGAGCCCCATACGTCGCCATGCTCCTCACGACCCCCGCGAATAGGCGACGGCATGAGGCTCCAGGGCCCCCCACGTTTGGGAGCAGTCGGCCGAGCGCAGCAGCCGCCCCCACCACCCGAGGAGCGAGCTGGCGAAAGTGCTCCTCAAAGTTCCACCTGCGGTCCAAAACAAGGCCCAGGTACCTCATGTGGGCCCTGATTTGGACCGCTTCCCCCGAAACCGAGATGCTGGCGCGTGCCGGGGGCCTCCATCCCGCTCCGCCGAAGAGGACGGCCTCAGTTTTTGGGAGGGCCACTTTCAATCCCAACATCTCGATTCTTGTGACCACCAATTCGGTGGCCACCGTGGCCCTCCTCGCCGTCTCCCCGTAGCTGCTTCCCCGGACGGCAACCAAGGTGTCGTCCGCGTAGCACACAATTGCCATCCGGGGAAGCAGAGCCAGACGGATGGCCCAGTCAAACCCCAGGTTCCACAGCAGGGGTCCGAGGACTGACCCCTGCGGAACCCCGCAGGCCATCCGTCTCTCCACCCTCCTCCCATCCCTCCCCTGATAGAGCACTACCCTCTCCTCCAGGTAGTGCCCTATCATTCGGCGCAG
Organism: Melanargia galathea; assembly: GCA_920104075.1. Classification (NCBI taxonomy): domain Eukaryota; kingdom Metazoa; phylum Arthropoda; class Insecta; order Lepidoptera; family Nymphalidae; genus Melanargia; species Melanargia galathea. Next base: position 6,355,351 of record OV049855.1, read on the forward strand.
ATAGAGGGGCACCCCGTGATACCGGAGCGCCTCCTCTATCACGCCAAAAGGAAGGGTGCCGAATGCATTGGCGATGTCTAATGACACCGCCAATACCCCTTCACCCCTCTTCTCGGCACCCTCTACGAAGCCCTTCAGAGCACCAATCGCGTCCAGGGTCGACTTGCCGACCCTAAACCCGTATTGGTGCTCCGACAGATTGGGGCCCCGCCAAGCAAGGTGCTGGTTTATCCGAGAGGCCAGAACTCTCTCCAGCATCTTGCTTGTTTCATCGATCAGGACGACTGGTCTGTAAGCCGAAGGAGAGTCCGGGGATCTACCCTCCTTCCGCAGCAGCACCAGTCGTCCCTCCTTCCATACCCTTGGGAACCGTCCCGCCGCCAGGCAGTCATTAAACAACTGCCTGAGACGGCTCCCAAGGTGCCCCAAGGCCAGCGCCAGGACTTTTGCCGGGACTCCATCCGGTCCCGGCGCCTTCCTGCACTGCCGCAGACGATTCAGAGCCTCCCCCATCTCGTCATCCGTGACTGGGGGAGCTCCAACCGGCCCTTCGCGCTCCGCGGGCAGGGACGCCATGACCGGGGGCGCAATTGCTGGCGGTCGGGGAAAGAGCCCCGACACCACCCGGTCGAGGAGCTCCGGCTCCATGGAATCCATGGGGGGGGCGCTCCGCATCTTGCCTCTTACGATGCGGTATGGCCGGCCCCACGGATCCCTGTCCAGGGTTGCCAAGAACTCCTTATGAGCGGAGTCCTTGGCATTGGCGATGGCCACCTGGAAGGCCGTTTTCGCCTCCCGGAGCTCCGTGTAGAGGCGAGCCTCTTCGACCGCGGATACGGGCCTTCTGCGGCGACATCGGGTGTAGGCCCGGCGCGCTCGGTTACTGGTGGCGCGGAGGGCTGCAATCTCCTGCGACCACCAGTAGACCGACCTTCGAGCGGGCAGCCGCCTCGTCCGGGGCATCGCCGCATCGCACACCCGCATCAGCGCGATGCGGAAACTTGTCGCTCTCTCCTCAACCCCCGACGAGGCCAGGGGAGCAGTGTTCCAGGCCTCGACGATGGCGCCCTCCTCCGCCATGTCTCGGTCTAGGCGGGTCAGTGCCCACCTCGGGAACACCCCTCCCCCTCTCCCGTTCCGGCCTTGGGGCGGCGGGAGCGACGCGGAAACCCTCCACCGAATATACCGGTGGTCTGACAGGGTCTCCGTGTCCTCGAGGACGCGCCAGTCCCACGTTCGTGCCGCGACGGCAGGGGTAGCGAATGTAACATCCACTATTGACCCCCCCTGCCGTCGGACGCAGGTCATGACGCATCCCTGGTTGAGGAGCACCAGGCCGACCATAGCGGCCCAGTTCCCCAACTCAACCCCCCTCGGGTCCGTGATGGGGGACCCCCACGCGGCAGACTTCGCGTTCAGGTCCCCCATCAGGATCACCTGGGCTGGGGCCGCCCCTCGCACCACTGGCTCCAAGCTCCGCAAAAATGCCTCAAAGTCGGACAGGGGTCTGTTGGGGGAGAAGTACACACCAATGAGTACCACCTCCCCCCATCCGACCGCCACGAACCCCTGCCCGCTTCGCCTTGGGACCAGTGGTGGCCCGTGCGCTGGGACCGCGATGGCCACCAAGCCCCCCGCGTCCCCTGCCCAGTTTGGCTGAGGGGGCACGAAGTAGGGCTCTGCGGCTGCCACCACATCAATCTGCCACTCCGCCATGTGCTGCATCAGGAGATCCTGAGCACGGGCGGAGTGGTTCAGATTCGTCTGGAGGAACTCGCCATGGCGTATCGGCATTACGTCTCCATGGCGACCTCCTCCAGAGCTGGCTCCTGGCCTGGAATTTCAGAGACCTGGGTCAAAGAGGCCTCCTTTCCTCTCTTCGGTGGCGGAGAGCACTTCAGCCCTCCCATGACGTGCCCGGCTTTGCAACCCATGTCCGTGCAGACTGCACATTTAGGGTTAGCCGAGCACGAAGCCGCCTTGTGCCCCTCTTTGCCGCACCTATGGCAGAGAGCGCTCCGGTCTTTCGGCGATGGGCAGAGCGCCCTCGTATGGCCGAGCCCCATGCACCTGTAGCAGCGCATCGGGCGGGGTTCCAGGAGTGCAACTCGGGCTGAGGACCACCCTACGAGTAGCCGCCCCTCCGCGATGAGCGCCTTCGCCGTGGTCACCGGGCAACGGACCAGTGTGGACCCAGTCCCGCTGGGTCCCATTCGAATCGCGCCAGCCCTCACCTGCTCAGGCGGGATGCTCCCCTTTTCGGCGACTACCCGCTGCACCTCCTCGGGGGTGACGGATTCGTCAAGGCCCACAAGCCGCAGTTCAGCGGTTTTCATGGGCCGGGAAACCGTCACCCATTCGCCAACCAGGCTCTGCAGCCTGCCCGCCAGCTCGTCCGCGGCCTTACCGCTATCAGCCCCTGGGACCTCGATTATTCGAGCCCCAGTGGCCGACTTGCGCACGCGGACATGATCCACGCCAACCTCCCTCAGGGCCAGGGCCGCGGTTGCCGTCTTCATTACCGTCGCGTAAGTCTGTGTCGCGACGGCTTCCGGCTTCAATGAGATGACGACAGCCGCGGACTTCGGGGAGGTCAGCTTCGTCTTCCCTTTTTGCGCGGACTTAGTTGTGCGGGCAGGGGCAGCGGGTTTGGGCGCGGCGCCTTTTGCGGCGTTGGCCTTGGCCTTGGCCTTCCTCCCGACCACATTCGACCAAGTCGGGGGGTTTCGGGCCGTGGCCTCAGCATCTACTTCCTGCGGCTCTGCACTGCGTGGTGGAACGCTGCGTTCCTGCGCCACAGGAGCGGGTGCGGGTTTCCTGGCCTTGCCCACTGCCGCCGAGCGCTTTGTCGCCGGGCGCGCCGGTGATGGGCCTGCAGACGGCTCGTCGAGAGGGTGGCGGGCCGCATCCTCCACCCTCCTTTTGTCGGCCGCAAGCGGTGGCCTCAGTACGGGTTCCCGAGGGAGCCGCTTTTCAAGCTCCGCGAGCCGGTCGTTCACCATCCCCCCAATGGAGACAAAGAGATCCCTCTTCAGGGTCTCTAGTACCTCATTGAGTGTTGGGGGGATCTGGGCGTCAACAGCTGTGACGGATTGAACCACCGGCGCGGCCGGCTTCTCCCTCATGGAGAAAGAGGATCGAAGGGCCTTCACCTCTGCCCTTAGGGTGGCCATCTCCTGCCTCATCCTCTTATTATCCGCCCTGAGCCTTCGGGTCTCCTCATCGAGTGACATCCTCTGGAGGGCCTCCATGGCCACCTGAATGTCCTTGGTGGCCCGGTTAATCGCCCCCCTGACGCCGCCCTTGAGGTTGGTGGACCTCTTAGTCTCCGCTTCTATGATAGAGACCGCATTATTTGCCCTGTCAATGAGGTCGTCCTTTGAGGGAACGCACTCATCGGTTGTTTCTGGGGCCGAGTCCGCCACGGTGCTGGTGCTCCGCGCCCGGGCTTCCTCGTTCGGCCTTTGGGACCTTGTCCGAGACCTTGTCATAGGAGGAGCGGTACGATGCGCCTTGTCGGCATTAGCCTCATCCTCAAAGGAGCACAACTCCAGCTCCTTGAGGCGGGCTTTGGCACTCTTGTGCCCAAGGTACGCCCCCCTAGCTTTCGGCCTGGCCGGCTCTTCCGGCTCGACGGCGACGGCCTTCTCTGCCGGCTCATCACTCCCTTCCTCAACCGCATCACGGACCCGTTTTGCGGCTCCTTTCTTGGGCTTCCACGGCCCCACCAACGCCTCCAATTCCCGATTGATGTCGGAGTCGGAGTCCGACAGCAACTCGGCGTCCATCCTTTCATGTGCCGGCATAACCATTTTGAGCCGGACTTTCTCCAACGAGGCTGCGCTATCGCTCACCTCCTCTCCTTGCAGGCCTTTCAGCCCTCGTCCTTGGTTTGTTTTGTTTGAGTTTTGAGATTTTTCCATTGTTAGTCCCACGAGTATGGGGGAAATATACGGTCCACCCGGGCGGTGCCCCCTGCACCCGGGTAAGCCTAAGGATAACTCGCCAGGGGGTCGGCAGGTGCCCTGACGAGGGACGCACTAGCGACTGAACAACCCATCAGCCATGCATCCCCTCGCGGTGCGTCAACGCTTGGGATTTGGGGTAATTTTTTATAGAGGTTTTCTTCCTCGCGGTCCGGCCGGTTAAGGCAAGACCCTCGGTCCCTCGTCAGGTGAGAGACATGACCGTCACCCGACACACCTACAGGGATTACGATAATACGACGAGGACTGCGCAGGACTAGTTCCCGCACAGCCCGCTCGGAGGCAGGGTAAGTGCACACCGAGCTCGCCTCACGAGTCCTCCCCTAAAAGGGGATTACTCCCTCCGGTGATTTTTTATAGAGGTTTTCTTCCTCGCAGCCCCTCGCTCAGTGCTTGGGGCCCCCGGTTCCGCTCAGTGCGGATTACGGGTTGCCCGACGGTGGCCGAAGCCAGCGCCCACCGGCCATAAGACCGGCGGACCCGCCGCGCTGCTGGTTTTGGTCCGCGCCGGGTTTCCCCGGTACCTCCCATATCTGGGAGGCGTTCCCCTATCCGCCACCTGGGGACGCGCCCGATGGGGGACCAGCAACCCCACACGGGAAGCTGCTTGAACCTAGCATAACTTGGCACAAGCTGCTTGAACAAAGCATAACTTGGCATAAGCTACCTGAACATAGCATAACTTGACATAAGCTGCTTGAACATAGTATAAGGGCATTTCTCTACTAACTGGAAACTCGTCCATACAAAGTTGTCCCGACTCTATTTTTTTTTGAAAATTAAGAAATGATATATATTTTTCGAGAAGTAGTAATGAAGTAAATACTAATCCCCAAAAAACAATTGAAATTTTGACAAAATTTTTTTTTTGTATGAAAAAAATATTTTTTTCGTATTATTATTTTTCTAAATTTAAAATATGTTTTCATCTTATTGCACGTTTAATGGACATTATCAGTAAATAAAATAGGTCTTTGTAGCATAAAACAGGTAATTTGTGATATAAAATTCCAGAGGACTGTTGCCCAGAGGACTGTTTTTTTTACTTAAAAAGTGTCATAGAATTAAATCATTTAAGATTTTGTTTAATATTATTGTAAGAAGTGATAATGCTCGCACTGGGTTATTGTTGTATAAAATTATTACAATTGAATCTCGTATAATACTAAAAATACAACTCTCCAGAGGACTGTTAAACAAGCTGCCCAGACACGTGATTCTCTTACACAAACAGAGATAAAACTGAATAAAATGGCCGCGGCACCTTGTACTTTACTTTCGAACGAACTTCACACTGGTTTCATTGCGTTTTACGACATAAATAATCTCAGTAGTGCATAGTAAGCTTTTGACGTGATATTCAAATTGTATTCGGGGAAAAATCAAAAATCGTGCGGACAACATTCGAGTGCCAGTTTGTAGTATCAAAAATAAACCTAGAATTATCATTGTGTTTTCTAAACATGCTATCTGTATCCTATTATTGCTTGTATATGTTTAAAGTCTATTTTTAACCCCCGACGCAAAACGACGGGGTGTTATAAGTTTGACGTGTCTGTGTGTGTGTGTGTGTGTGTGTGTGTGTGTGTGTGTGTGTCTGTCTGTTCCCCTGTGGCGCTCAAACGGGTGGATCGATTTGATGCGGTTTTTTTTGTTTGAAAGGTGAATCAGTCGAGAGTGTTGTTAGCTATGTTTGATGAAAATCGATCCAAGATGGCCGCCGCTACAAAATGGCGGATTACATATTTCTTCACAACTCCTATAATATGGGTATCAAATGAAAGGGCTTGCCTAGTAGAATAGCACTATGCAAATCCAAGATGGCCGCCACCACAAAATGGCGAATGTCGGAGGTTTTTTAAATTTTAAATTTATACTTGTAATAAAGGAAATAAATATTCATCGTAAGAGTTGTCATTCTGGAAATAGGACATAGCCAAGAACTGTATTTTGAGGTTTTCAACTGAATTTGATAGAATATGACAATGTTATATTATTAAATGAACTTGCCTCCTTTAAGATTAGGTAGTGTACTATCATTATTGATATTAAAAATTAGTATTATTATAGCCAAATAAGAAAAAAATGCTTGGTACAACGATTTTCCCGTTAGTAGAGAAACAGCCATAACTTGGCATAAGCTGCCTGAACATAGCATAACTTGGCATAAGCTGCCTGAACATAGCATAACTTGGCATAAGCTGCTTGAACATAGCATAACTTGGCATAAACTGTCTGAACATGGCATAATTCTTGGCATAAGCTGCCTGAACATAGATAGGCACAGTATAGTTATATGTATAGTACACATTATGTACCTACTTTGTTTCTAATTAGTGTCCCAAGGTAACACGGTATCCAAAGCTGCAGACAAGATGCAATACCCAACATTGCAAAGACGATATTAAGCTTGCCATGGTCTAATGACTGAAAACAAATTATCAGAACTAAGTAGTAGTTACCTAAGTTGTGGAACAGGATCTCACAAATACCTACTTATAAATTCATATTATACTTTTATGAGTAATATCTAGTAGACTTGGCGTACTTACATCAGCTACTTGGTAGGCCGTCAAGCATATGGGAAGTGAGCTGAACAAGACTTGGTAGACTAGCGGAGGGCCGTAGATCGACGAAACAGCTTTAATGGAGCTGTAAAACTTAGTTGTTATTAAAACTATCATATACTTACCTAATAATATTATGTAGGTAGGTATAATATTATTTTACAGTTCAATACGCACAAAAAAAAACAGGCAAACGCTGGGCAGGCGTCCCATGTTTAATTCACAAATCACATAAATTGACCAAAAAATAATATAAGTACATATAAGTAAACCATGGTAGGTACAGCCTAGTAAAGTGTTTGACCCTCCGCAGCTCCGCCCCCCTCCCCAAAGGTATGTACTACATATACAGCGTTACTTTTACTTTGCGCAAAAACCGAAACACGTATCAAATATTTTTACATTTGGAATAGTTATACTAAATTTCGAAAACATATTATTATAATGTAAACTTACGAAGTTATAAGCTTTTTGTGTTGCGTCATTGTCCTCAAAAAAAAAATGGTAACCCCAACTCGCAAGCCATCGTCACCTCGACTCGCGAGTTGAATGACCGCGCGCTGTATGTCGATCGTCAGCTGATGCGCGTTTCAACCACTGTGCCTAAGCTTACAGGATTTTAAAATATTTTTGGACAAAATTATAACACAATATAAAAATAGTTGGACTTGATTCTGTTACTGATTCTGAACAAACTTCTCTCAGGTTTTGCTTCAAGTAAAACTAACGTTGTATTAATAAATATAATAAAGCGGAAGAGTTTTTTTGTTTGAACGCGCTAATCTCAGGAACTACTGGACCGATTTCAAAAATTCTTTCACCGTTGGATATGTCACGTACATACATCCTTGAGTGCTAAAGGCTATAATATTATATGTAGGGTGACGATACCAATAGATGAACGATTAAGCGGAATTCAACTTGTTATAATTTTTTCCAACTCTCATATGAACTGAATTCTTAATGTTTTACTTTAAATGATTAGTTGGATAGTTAATTTATTAAGTAGTAATTTTTATTTTTCTCTAAATTAACGCAAACTAGGCTAAAATAGCAAAAATACTGAAAAAGTGCCTTCGGCCCTAATTGTGACTGATATATTCCTTATTGTGACCAAAATCCGACCTATTTATGAACTAAGAAAATAAAAGGCGAAATATCAAAATCAATATTTTTATTATTTTATCATTACTTCGCTTGTAAGTAGGTAAAATAATTACTATTTCCTTTATTTTAATAAGACCAGGACAAAGTTCACTTTAAGCAATATAAAAAGCATGATTTAACGTTTAAAAAATGGTGGTTCCGTATATAATATAGTTATTTTTTATTATTAACTAGCTGATCCCCGCAACTTCGTTCGCGTAGATATAGCTTTTTATATAGGATCGGATCGGATCCCATAATTCTTTTATGTACTTAAACTAAATGTAGCCTAAGTTACTTTTTATAACATTGAAAATTCCATTAAAATCGATCCAGCCGTTTCGGAGATTAGCTGGAATAAATAGACAGACCGACAAACATAAATTTAAACGCACACCAGTTTAAAATAAGCCGTATATTCAAAGATCCGGGTCCCAAGTTATTTGAACCCAATACTGAGGGTTGTAATGTCTGTCATTTCTGACCTACAAAACCTATGACCTTGAAATATTTACGGGACAATATTTAAAGTACTACCTTTCTAACAAAAAAAGAATGAGTTAAATCGAACAACGCGTTAATGAATTATAGCTAAATACACGTTTTAACTTTCTTCCCCTCTCCCAAGGGAACCATGCTGAATTTCGGGATAAAAAGTATTCTATGTCCTACCTCGGAGTATAAACTCAAATCGTGCCAAGTTTCATTCGAATCCGTTCAGTAGTTTCGGCGTGATGCGCGGCCAAGATACAGACAGACAGACAGACAGACAGACAGACAGACAGACAGACAGACAGACAGACAGACAGACAAAAATGAAACAAATTGCAGATTTGGCTTCAGTATCGATTATAGAGTGCCCTCCAATAAAAAATTTCAAAATATCTTCAATGTACAGAATTGGATCTGTTACAGTTTTATTATGTTATTGAAGATAGATGTCCTTATCGAGAAAATCTTGATAAAGAGTTAAATAATTAAAGTCTTTATCAAGAAAACAGAGTTGACCCAACAATCAATTAATATTACCAAGTTTTTATTCACATAATTGAAAAATCAATACCAATAATATGTTTTTATCAGTGTAGCACTAATACAAGTCTACAAAAATCTACACATTAATTAGCACCGTAGGAGTCTCAAAAAAAAAAAACAAGTGGTCATTATACATGCCCTACAATCTAAAATCTAAGGCATTCATCTTGAAGAACGGTTCAGTAATATTGGTTTAAATTTATTATTGAAGAACCCTAAAAATCTGTTCTTAATTACCTACCACAACAATAAAACAGGTATTAAAACAAGTGGTCATAATAAGTCTTTCGTTTCAATTATGAACGGACAAAGTACTTGGTTCATTAATACAACATTCAGAATAATTTATGAACACCTGAAATAAGAATATGATAAAAAAGTGATTTGTCTAATGAACCTATGTTCAAGTATTGGTAAATAGTATTCTGTATATAATGCAGTTAAAAAAAACCCACAACATCAGTAAAAAACCATATACAAGAATTACAATATTAAAACCAATTTTAGTGGGTCATGCTTATTCTGAACGGCCGTTCATAATTAAGACTTGAGCGTCTTTTACAAACCATTAAATGAACACTCTATTTCTAAAAAACCTGATGGAAAAGAACATATTTTGGTTGATTTTCTAATTAAGATAATAATGTAGTTTACTGGAAAATATTTACTTGGGGCTTATTAATATAAATAGATCGGCAATTCACTTACAAGCTTATGAAAGTGGTAGACTCACCTTAGCACCTTCTCCATACAAAAACTCAAAGACCGTTTACGTGCGCACTTGTTGAAGTCCAGCGGGGTGACTGATTAGTTTAGACACTGCTTGTTAATTTAGAAAGGAGCGTATGGTGCTGCCGCTTTGAGGAAAAATACAACAAAAGCCGTAGTTAGTGCCTAATTCTTATAATTAAATAAAAACTGCGATTTGTTCATCTATTGGTACCCAGTCATCTATTGGTATCGTCACCCTACCACGGGCGAAGCCGAGGTGGACCGCTAGTACATCATAAAAATACTCACTCAAAAACCAAATTATGCCATTCGACAATTCGTCTCATCCTAATGTTCAGACGTGACTGTACTTCGACACGACGAATATCATATTTAGATAGTTGCACCACGCTCTCGTCTAAGCCAGCGAAGAGCACTTCGCAGTCAAAGACAATCATGCTCATCAAAAAATAGTAATGCAGTAAAACATGAAAAAGGACATAAACGTACACTGAAAAGTAAAAATTATTACCACAAAGGTGGGTAAGAATTATATTAAGTAGCACTGTGACGAAAGATCAAGGGGCCAAAGAAAGGTACAGAACAAAATCTGGCAAACTTGTGATCGTGGTTCGTGGGTGCAAATACATATAAGGAGCGAGATGTTAACGGCTGTTAGGCTTGATCCGGACATAGGTATGTATATAATGCCGCCAGCACCAACTTTTTCAGAGTGCAATATAACCTACCTAATTTAGGCACGTTTAGGATTCATGTGCAACAAACACAATAATACTTATAATGCCTGAATTTATCCGGAGCTAGGCTGAGTGTTTGTCACGTAACTTCTATTAAACCGCCTGGACCGATTTTGATGAAATTTCGTGTGTATATTTCAATGGGATGCTTTGAAAATACCCGGTAGGTGTGGCGCTGATGTTGGTATGTCACCGGGCGCGGGCAGGACGACGTCTGCCGGATCTGCCGTAGATACTCGTATTTTGTAAACTGATGCCTATTCGTTTAGAAACACATAACGCCGTTTGTAAAATGCTAAAAGTTTGGCGACTTACTTAGACATCGATGCTTAGATTCAAGGAATTTGAAACGATTTTCAAGAACTTACCACAAAACGTCAGTTGGACGGTGAACATGACGATTATCTCAATACACATGAATATTTCGTAGTTTGGGGTGCGATAGGGATCGTCTGCAGGCAACCACATAGGAAACATGAAAGGTCTGATCATATGCTCAGTTTGAGTTGCAAACAAACTTTGATACATAAGTATAGCCAACGTTGTTCCCAAATACATGAACTCGAGTATCGTGATGAAAGAAAACCAGCATATGCACAGCTGCCATATCAGCACCTGTCCTTTTAAAAAAGTAGTTCTGTGAATATAATATTAAAATAGGTAAGTATTGAGTAATTTTGACGACCTCTCTGGCGCAGTGGTGAGGGCTGTATAGTCTTAATAATAAGTGAGACGTTCCGGGTTCGATTCCCAACAGGAGCAATTTGGGATTCTAATACTTACTTACTTATTTATATACAGTGTGTCCGGGATCGAATTAGCGATATTTTAGGGACATATTCTACAACTCATTACCTCTCTGAAAATACCACTTATTAGGGCCTGCCCCCCTCCCCCTCCCAGGGACAGCCAGTTCAATTTGGTGTGCGTTTTTGTGGGTATGTGCGCACAAAAAATGTAATAACTCGAAAGTCTGCTGATGCACAGGTCTTCAAATGACCTTATTCGATTGGATATAATATTCTCCATCATTAAATACCAAACAATAGAATAAAATGTTAAAATAACTCGATCAAAAATGCTTCGGAAAAAAAATATTTTTTCAAAAATATTGAAAACTACAAGTTTTTGCTGCATTTTGCAAAAACGAGGTCATTAAGACCACATTATTAAGTATTAAATCGACAGCTTTTGAGATAAGCAACAAAACGACATAAAAAATTTGACTTTAAGTTACTTACTTCTGGAGATATTGGTAATTGTAAGTACTTCGTCCCCAAGCATGAATTACGAGTATTGAACCCAAATTTAAGATTCATCATTTTTTTACTGCAAATAAGGTAAAAAAATCTTAACTTTATAATTTAATTTTTGTTAGTTATAAACTCAATAACTCAATAACTCTAAAGATATCCTAAAAACTAGGTTATTTCCGCCACAAACCGAAATTACCATCTCTGTTCTGTTAGCTAGTTGCTTCATGTTGGGAGGATCGTTGGATCATGTCCAAATACAACTTATTTTATCTGCAAAGGACAAGATCGTCTCCAATAATTCTTTTCTGGTATTTGGTACCATATAAAAGACCTTCTGCTTCATAGGTCCTCATAAAAAGAAGTCCAAAGAAGTCTGGAGAATGAGGTGGCCATTCCATTGAATTGCTGCCACGTCCGATCCAAGGCGAATAGTTGACATCTAAATGCTCTCTTATGGCTATAATAATACCGAGTAGGCATGTCTTTAAACTTAGCAAACATCACAAACCTGAATCACAAACAAAAATGAGTAATAACTTAAGTAGCGATCATAACGCCTCCTCGCCAGGAACAACAAAATAAAATTTCAGATATTTCAATTTTTTATACGAATTTTTAATCAGTTGAAGTAGGGGTCCGATCCTTAGTTTTACCTCATTCGCTGACTAATCAAAAACAATATTATTATTACCTGATCGCCCGAGGTATGCGATGGAAACCCACATTCGAATAACATAAGAACTTACGCGCTCGCGGTTAAGTTATGTTTAAACAATAATATCTCCAAAAGTAAATAACTTACAGTAAAAATTTTTATGTCGTTTTGTTGCTTATCTCAAAAACTGTCGATTTAATACTTAACAATGTAATCTTAACGACCTCGTTTTTGCAAAATGCAGCAAAAACTTGTAGTTTTCAATATTTTTGAAAAAATAATTTTTTTCCGAAGCATTTTTGGTTGAGTTATTTTAACATTTTATTCTATTGTTTGGTATTTAGTGATGGAGAATATTGTATCCAATCGAATAAGGTCATTTGAAGACCTGTGCATCAGCAGACTTTCGAGTTATTACATTTTTTGTGCGCACATACCCACAAAAACGCACACCAAATTGAAATGGCTGTCCCTGGGAGGGGGTGGGGGGCAGGCCCTAATAAGTGGTATTTTCAGAGAGGTAATGAGTTGTAGAATATGTCCCTAAAATATCGCTAATTCGATCCCGGACACACTGTATATCGTCTCTGATGTGTCCTGGTGGGAGGCTTCAGCCGTGGCTAGTAACCACCGTACCGGCAAAGCCGTACCACCAAGTGATTTAGCGTTCCGGTACGATGCGCGTAGAAACCCTTAAGAGATGTGGGTTGGATAAAAACTACCAGTTGAGACAACTTGGTACTTAAATGGTAGGTAGATACTTTTACCTGTACTTTGACTCCAAGCTGCAAATGTACAGAAAATCTCTGTTCATAGAGTAAATGAGATCCGTGAGCTTATTTCTTTTCAACAGCACAGTTGTATAAACTATGGGAACTGTGGTTATTATAATAAAATAACAGAAACATTCCGTCGCGAATGAATAATCCTTCACCGTTACGCCGTGATAAATAAACATAATTTCAAACGATGCCGCGATCATTGTCATTATGTTGCTCAATACTGGCCAAATGAATCTGCAATCAAAATATTGCTATACCTAATACTTACCTACCTATGTACAAGAACTGAAAAATATTTGGGGTGTAAGTGGCCCAAATTCCACCTATGTGGCCAAAGTCAACCTCACCTGCGCGCGGTGCACCCTGCCAATATGCTAACGAGGCCTCTCAGTCCCCTCTACGGATTGTTGTGCCTGATACCACACAACTTAATCTGGATGGTATCACCGCTTGGTCGTAGGATTCTACCCCGAATCCGCCTGGCTAGCGACCACACTTCAGCCGTAATCTGCCGCAAAGCATCCGTGTGTTCCGGCAGCGAGCTGAAGAGCCAGTTCCCTTCCTCATAAGCTGGCAACGCATTAGTGGTTCCTCAGGTGCTGCTAATGTTCATGGGCGGCGGTAATCACTTAACATCAGGTGACCCGCTTGCTCGGTTGCCCGCTATTCCTAAGTATAAAAAAAAAGAACGTTGCCAGTTGACAGTTGCTGATGGGCAGGAGGATGGGAAAAGTATCAATTTTAGGTACAGTCGAGATGTTATGAAGCTGTAAAACAAGAGTTACCGAGTTTTTGACTTGACTTAACTGAAAACTTGTACCTACACATAGTTTTATTCTAAGACAAGTGAGTGAATTTAGGAGTTTGGTTGCATTTGGCTTATATATTTCAAATCTCTAGGGGGAGGCAAATGCCTCTACCTGCACCCCCTTGCCTATGTACATAATATATTATTATGTTTTAAATATTGTATAATTCGATCCGGATAGGGATAAACTACGTCCCTGGCGCAGTGGTGAGCGCTATGGAGTGAGTAAGGAGGTCCCGGCCCCCGGGTTCGATTTCCGGCAGGGGTAGTTTATGCGCGCAAATAATTAGCCTGGATGTTCGTAGAAAAACAGCGAGTACTGTATAAAAATCACTACTTATTATATTAGATTAGTTAAAGATAGTTAAGTTTTATTAAAAAAAAAAGCTTAAAAAGATAAAAAAAAATGTTTTAGTTTATATTATAGTTAGTTTAAGTTTATATTATAGCAACCTGATATACGAGTCGGGATTATTAAAAAATATCCCGTTAATCACTAGCAAGATTTGTAACTGTGGATGTAATTTAAAGAGATCTAAATTCGGATCATCGTAGTCTAGGTCGATTTTTGTAAATAATCTCTTCATAGTTTGCATTGACATTTTCACGGAAAATGCGAGAGATTCACTTGAAATGTGAGATATTCACTTGAAATGTGATTACGTTTTAAAATAAAATACGTCGTTCAAATCGAGTCAATTAAATAAATCTCAAGTAGGTACCTATTGCACATTTGTTGCTTTCGCATAGAAAATTACTAATTACCTAGGCACCATTGTAATTTTATGGTAGGTAATCAAGTCAGTGAATTAGATGCAAATTCCAATTAGGTTCCTACTTTCTTTTCTTGATACACTTACGTTAGACGTTATTTTGTTACTAATTATATACTATGGATTGATTGCTGAGGTTCATAATATGCACTTTACTACACTAATAGATAGGTACCTAACTATCTACATCATTAAAACTCCATAGAATTTAAGGGACCGTTCAGATAGACCGGCGCGGAGAGCAGAGCAAATTTTAATCGCATTTAAAATAGAATCTTAAGGCATTGAAATAAGGTTTATTTTTACATTTTATCTTTTTTATGATAAGAAGATGCTCGAGGATGCTCCCAAAAGAGATAAAATGTAAAAATAAACCTTATTTCAATGCCTTAAAATTCTATTTTAAATGCGATTAAAATTTGCTCTGCTCTCCGCGCCGGTCTATCTGAAGTCTGAACGGTCCCTTAAAACGAAGCTCTACGGCGTAGCGTACGTCTACGCATTATCGTAGCACGACGCAGGCCCCATTGGTAGCGAAGCGAAACACTGCGGGTTATTCTGTAACTTATTCTTGTAACTGAAAATAGTTGCCAACGAATTAGTTCGATTGCTGCTTTACTGTGTGAAATTATGAAAACACTTTATATATCCCACAGTAAAGCAGCAATGTATATCAAACTAATTCGTTGGCAACTATTTTCAATTGGTAACTAAGTTACAGAATAACCCTGCTGGACGTTTCGCAACGCTCACGTACCTAGGCTAGACAGAACTTCGCTTAGCGCATTTAGAGATCTGGGTGCTTAGTCTAAGATCGGAGCACTCGAAAACGAACTCGAAAACTATTGATCGAATCACAAGTGAATTCAGAGCAAAATGAACTCAAATACTCGTATTTTAAAGTCGTAATTCCATAGTTCGAATATGTATTTTACAACATTTCTGCTTGGGGCGCTCGTTGTGTTCGAATGCTGAATGTATTGGCGAACTCAAACCTTAATACAAGCCATTTTAGGTCTATTTTACTCTGAAATCGATCAATAGTTTTCGAGTTCGTTTTCGAGTGCTCCGATCTTAGACTAAGCACTCTTTGAAGCGTTCTCTGACTCTACTCAGGCAAAGGGCCCATCAATATGTCCCTGACGTTAAACAGTCTCGTTTTAACTCTGTCTTAAGTTTGGGTAGATTTAGAGTACGCCACGAGTACACTGATACACTCTCAATCTCAGTGTGCGTGTACCCCATTAACCTGTGGCTGCGCATTGAATGCACCAAATTCCTAGTATTTAGCTGTAATGATATAAGGTACCTACTTCTTCTTCTTAACGTGCCGTCTCCTTGCGAAGGTTGGCAATCATTAGGGCAATTTCAACTTTCGACACAGCTGCTCTAAATAAAGGAACTTATCCTGGATTTAAGAGAAGATATAAAATTACTTGTACAAGTAGAAATAGAGAAGCAACTGGAGAAGTTGAAGACAGAATTTAATGATACTACAGATTATCTGGCTGCAAACCATGACGACTTGAAAAAATTAGTGGCAAGCAAGGAGAAGGAAATAGAAAGTCTATCCACTAAATATGCTAAGTTAGAATCCGATATCCGTTTAATGAGTAAGAAATTTGAGGAAATCGACAGGCAAGGCAGAAGCAGAAATTTAGAAATTCAAATGGTGCCAGAAAAGAAAAATGAGAATGTATTACAGCTCTTCAAGAATATTTGCTGCACTGTTGGATGTACAATAGCGGACACTGACATAAACGCCTGCAGAAGAGTCGCTAAATTTGATGCAAAGTCTCGCCGACCCCGAAACATAATTGTCACTCTAACTTCAACAACTCATCGGGATAGCATACTATCGGCTGTTTATCGTTACAATAAATCACACAAGGACAATGTTTTGAATTGTAGCAACATTGGTATAAGTGACGATAAATCAACAATATATGTTGTTGAGCATCTCTCCACAGAATGTAAGGCACTGTTTGCTGCCGCCAGAAAAGCAAAAAAGGAGAAATCCTATCAGTTTACTTGGATTAAGTATGGCAGAGTCTATATGAGAAAAAACGAGGAATCTAAGGCTATTCTTATAAGGTCATTAGATAGTTTAAGTAAACTTGTGTAGTTTTGTGTTAGTCATTTAGCTTTTCTTATTTGGTAACTTATTAAATATATATTTACAATATGTTTCTATATTATCAGAATGTTAATGGTCTAAGGACCAAAACAAAGGAATTATTTTTGAATGTAAGCAATAATGATTATGATGTTATATGTTTAACGGAGACAAATATAGATAGTGGTGTTTTCTCAGAGGAATTGATAGATGATAGGTACATTGTATTCCGACGGGATAGGCATACTAGTAGTAATAGGAAAACAAGCGGGGGTGGAGTCTTAATTGCAATCAAAAAAGGATTAGGTTATGTGAGGCAGCACGCATGGGAGACTCAATTTGAAGACTTGTGGTTAACTATATTACCTAATCCTCTAGTTAGCACATACCAAATACATCTGTGTATTTGTTACCTTCCACCTTACCTTAACTCTAATACATTATCTAATTTTTATGATAACTGCTACAAAATAATGACGGAGCAAAGCAATGCTAATGTTCCATTTCTCATAATTGGTGATGTTAACACTCCCAACATTACGTGGACCAAAAATAATCTTAACTCCACTGTCATTCCAAGTGATCCTCGTGACTCTAAAGCTTCGCTGCTATTTGATACAATGGCTCTGTGTAGTCTAAAGCAAAACAATTATATATTCAACAGGAATGATAGGATCCTCGACTTAGTGCTCTCACGACAACTGAAATGCTCAGTTTTGAATACACAGGCTTTAATTTGTCCCGATGCTCATCATCCTCCATTTGAGGTAGATATAAATGGTGATATAAGCATTTGTGAGCTGAAACATAATAACGGTGTAAAGCGTCTTAATTTTCGAAAATGTAATTATAATGAAATTAAAAATGAATTACGTAATACACATTGGGAATCGAGGTTAACTAACAAAAATGTAGACGAAATGGTTAGTGCTTTCTATAATATTGTGAATGGTATAATCCTACGCCATACACCATTTTCTAAAGATCCTTCTTCTGCATATCCTATTTGGTACAGTTATCCGTTGATTCGCTGTATTGAAGAAAAGCTTAAGTATCATACGAGGTATAAAAAATTCAAAAACCCGCGTGACTATGATACTTTTGACATGTTAAGAGCTCGCAGTAAGAGATTGATTGCTAAATGCTACACAGTTTTTACGGATAATGCCGAGGACTCCTTAGTGGATAACTCCAAAATGTTCTGGAAGTACCTTAATTCCAAAAAGAATCTTAACTATGTTCCGGATACTATGACCTATAACGGCAAATCTGCAACAGAAGGGGATAAAATATGTGACTTATTTGCTGCTTTTTTCAATTCTGTGTACACTCATAGTAATGTATCCAATATTGACCTAGAATCAAGTATATTATCCAACAACAATAATTCTGTGCTATCTGACTTGACAATTAAACAAAAGCAGGTTAACAATAAGCTACGTCAATTGGATAGTAACAAAAGTACCGGCCCAGACGGGTTACCTCCATTCTTTATTAAATCATGTGCCAATGAATTGTCTTTGCCACTAACGATCATATTTAATGAATCGCTTAAAAGGGGCATCTTTCCAGCAGCTTGGAAAACAGCTTATGTGATTCCGGTATTTAAATCGGGGGATAAAAATAAATGTGAAAACTATCGCCCCATAAGCCTGCTTTCATGTCTAGCAAAAGTATTTGAATGTTTTGTTTACGATGCCTTATATAATCATGTCAAATCAGACATTTGCATTGAACAACATGGGTTTTGTAAGAACAGGTCTACAGTTAGCAATCTTTTAATATTTAAAAATTATATTTGCAATTCTTTTGCAAAAATTAAACAAGTTGACACTATTTACACTGATTTTTCTAAGGCTTTCGATCGCGTGAATCATGAACTATTGTGTCTAAAACTTGCTGGTTATGGAATCCACGGTAATTTGCTTAGGTGGGTGAAGTCTTATCTCACGAGACGCCATCAAATTGTTGCTTTAAAGGGGTATCTTTCGACCGCTGCTCCTGTTCCATCGGGGGTACCCCAAGGATCACACCTAGGGCCTCTCCTTTTCATCATTTTTATAAATGATATTAAGAAGTATATACATAATGAATGTCTTTTATATGCAGACGACCTAAAAATTTTCAGTGAGATCACAAATATCGAACAATGTGTCAAACTGCAGCTTGACCTAAATCGGGTGATGGAATGGTGTCAAAGGAACCTCATGACACTGAATGCTAATAAATGCCAAGTTATAACCTTCTCTTCAAAAAAACAGAATATTTTGTACGAGTATAGGATTAATCAAAGTACACTTGAACGGAAAAATGAGGTTAGAGATCTAGGCGTACTTATCGATAGTAAATTGACATTT
This sequence comes from Melanargia galathea, assembly GCA_920104075.1. Taxonomy (NCBI): domain Eukaryota; kingdom Metazoa; phylum Arthropoda; class Insecta; order Lepidoptera; family Nymphalidae; genus Melanargia; species Melanargia galathea. Next base: position 6,374,301 of record OV049855.1, read on the forward strand.
CGTGATCACTATGACCACATAATTAAAAAAGCTAATCAAATGCTGGGGTTTGTATTGAGAAATACTAGAGATTTTAAAAAACCGAAAAGTTTGTTGGCTGTATATAACTGTTTTGTGAGGAGTGTGGTTGAATATGCTTCTGTCATCTGGTCACCTCATTATTCGGTACATTCAGATCGTATTGAGCGAGTTCAACGACGCTGTCTCAGAACTTTGGCTTGGCGTAATGGTCGGTATCGCTCTTTGACTAGTTATGCACTTAGATTAGAACACTATAAGGTCGAAAGCTTAAGAATTCGAAGAGACATTTCATTATTGATATATTTACACAAAATTTTGCACTCATATATTGATTCTCCCGTGCTGCTATCTTTGATTAATATTAATATTAGGTACCCTACGAAGATTAGTCGTATCCCTAAGAAATGTAGAACCTTTCATCTTAATATATATAAAAATAATACTTCCTTTTATAATCCAGTGGTTAGAATGTGCCGGTTATATAACGAAATGGTTCTTTCTGATGATGTTGACATATTTAACGGCAAATCGGCTGTATTCATTAAATCAGTCCGAAGCAGCAACACTTTGTCAAATACACAATAAGTAGTTGTTTTTTTAATTATTTTGCTCACTGTGTTTTTGTCTCCAAAATTTATTAATTTTTTGCTTATAGTAGTTACTCTTAATGTAGAATTCAATTTAATTTATAATTAGTTATTTTTAGTTTTAGTCTTAGTTTCATTTAAAAAAGACACGTCCAACCAATTATCGCTTAATAACGCACATTTTATTGGAGAGTGGCTAGTTTTAAGCATTGTCGCATGTATTACTTCTGTTTATTTATTTTTGTCATAATCTGTTGTGTGTGTTTAATAAATAAATAAATAAATAAATAAAGATCTTGTGCTCTTCCCAAACCATTGGCGCAAGTTTTTAAGCCACGATATCCTTCTGCGGCCAGGCCTCCTCCTGCCTGCCACTTTCCCTTGCATGATTAGTTGAAGGAGTTCATATTTCTTGGTATTACGCATCACATGTCCAAAATATTCTAACTTTCGTTCCTTAATGGACGTAAGTATTTCTGTCGCCTTTCCCATTCTCTCTAGCACGATGCTATTCCGTACGCGCTCTGTCCAAGAAATTCTCAGCATACGTCTGTACACCCACATCTCGAACGCTTCCAGTTTTTTTGTCATAGCTTCTGTCAGCGTCCAAGCTTCTACGCCATATAGGAGTACAGAAAAGACATAGCACCGCGCTATGCGTATACGAAGAGAGATGTTTAGGTTCCGGTCACAAAGTACTTTTTTCATTTTTGAAAAGGCGTTGCGTGCTTGCTCTATTCTGGATCGTATTTCGAGGCTGTGATCTCCTGAGTCGTCAACCATTGTGCCTAGATATCTGAACTTGGCAACCCTATCAAGACTTTGACCATTGAGGGATAAAGAAGTGGTAAGCTCAGGTGTACGGCTTATTACCATGTACTTCGTCTTTTTGGTGTTGATGTTAATACCATACTCTGCACCTACGGAAGCTACGGAGTTGACTAGCCTTTGAAGGCCCTCAAGACTGTCCGCGATTAATATCGTGTCGTCTGCGTACCTAATATTGTTCAACATTTTGCCATTAATTTATATTCCGTCAATGCTGTTATCAAGCGCTTCCGAAAATATGGCTTCAGCATACAAATTAAAAAGTAAGGGTGACAAAATACAGCCTTGTCGTACGCCCCTTTCTATCTCGATGTATGATGAAAGTTTCCCGTTGACCCTTATGTTTGCACGCTGTTTCCAATATAAGTTTCTGATGAATCGACAGTCTTTAAAGTCCAAGCCAATTTTCTGGAGCACTTCAATCAATCATTCAATTTGACATGTTGAACTCGGTCAAAAGCCTTTTCATAGTCAATGAAGCAGACAAATAGATCTCTATTCATATCCCAGCATCTTTGTACCAGCACCTGATAGCCGAAAAGTGCATCTCTTGTACCCAAACCGCTTCTAAAACCAAACTGGGTATATGATAGTAAGGACTCACATTTTCACTCACTCAAGAATAAGCTAGAGCTAGAAGCTGTGATAGCCTAGTGGTTAGGACAACCGACTTCTAATCGGAGGTCGTGGGTTCGATCCCGGGGCACGCACCTCTAACTTTTCGGAGTTATGTGCGTTTTAAGTATTTAAATATCACTTGCTTTAACGGTGAAGGAAAACATCGTGAGGAAACCTGCATGCCTGAGAGTTCTCCATAACGTTCTCAAAGGTGTGTGAAGTCTGCCAATCCGCTTGGCCAGCGTGGTAGACTATGGCCAAAACCCTTCTCACTCTGAGAGGAGACCCGTGCTCTGTAGTGAGCCGGTAATGGGTTGATCATGATGATGATGATGATGACTCACATTTCGAGTAAATTCTGCTATGAAGTACTTTTAAAAAGAGCTTCAAAACGTGACTCATGAGTGAAATTGTGCGGTAATCACTGCATTTTTTGGGATTATTGATTTTTGGTAGGGTGATAAATGTCGATTTGAGCCAGTCAGAAGGAATCGTGCCCGAGTCGTAGATAGCATTAAAGAGGTTAACGAGATAATCTAGGTTACACTCTTCGATTTCTTTAATAATCTCGACTGGTATGTCATCGGGACCACAAGCTTTTCTTGTTTTTGCATTTCTTATGGCATGATAGACTTCACTTTTCGTAATGGCTGGTCCCGTGTCCTATGTCCTAAGGTACCTACATATATACCTAAATATAATTGGAATACATAATTTTCAAATTTAAAGCGAAATTGTCCTGTATTCACATAATTACGCTTCTTTTATTTTATCGTCGACTATAGATTAAACTAGGCGGATTATGCTGTCTGCGCATTAAACTCCTCAATCCTGATGGCTCCAGAGGTAACCGGTAATGCCTTTTTAATTAGATACATAGGTATCATCATATCAGAGCGGTCAGACGCGTTTTATGGTCAGGCCACAAAAAGCTGGCCTTCTGCACCAGATGTGCTTTTCTAGAACGGTTAGGTCGAATTTGATACGGTTAGTTGCATTAGGTACCTGCCTGCCTACAATATACATAGGTGGAGCTGCAGAACGATTTTCTGTCGTGGTTTCTTAATTTAAGTATTAATTTTATGTCCCGCTCAAACACGCTGTATCTATACTGGGTATTTTGCCTTCAATAAAAACATTATTATTATTATTATTATTATTATTATTAAACATTTAAAGAATGTTCAATCCTACTAATATTACAAATGTGAAAGTGTGGATGTTTGTTAATAATCACGCAAAATATACAGGATGGATTTGGCTGAAATTTGGAATGGAGATAGATTAAAACATAAGCTACTTTTTATCCCGGAAAATCAAATAGTTCCCACGGGAGTTTGAAAAAAACCGAAATCTATAGCTACAGCTCTATGTAGATTACTATAGCAAACTTCCTTGAATGTAGATATAAAGGTTGGAAAAGGGAGCGGGAACGGGAATCGGAAATTCACGATTCCCTCGGGATTTGTGAAAAATTTAAATTCACGCGGGCGAAGCCGCGGGCAGAATCTAGTTAAGTAATAAATAATACATGTAGGTATGGTTTAAATAAATAATTCTTTTCAATTTATTCACTAAATACTAAGTTATTTTGGTACAAACTTTGCAGTTGTCGTTTATTTAAGAACTTAGTGAAGCGATCCCTTATCTTCTGGTAACAAAAAATAAATAGTAACAGGTCCTTTTGACGTGTGCACAACTTCTGAATGCCTGATCAACTGTGTAGCTGCAAGGCCGTAGAGAAGACAGGGAATGCCTGAAAAGTGAATATTGAATAATTTGTAAGGCATACTGAAGATTCAGAAGATCAGTCAATTCAATTGAGTGAGGGTGATACCCAATATTATGGTCTAATGATTTAAGGCAATTGGGCCACGATAGCCAGTATTGGGTTCAAATCCCAGCATTCTGCAATTTTTGGTATTTATTCAAAACAATGGAAGGGAAACTTCTTTCTTTAATTTCATTATTATACAATATCTTGTATCAGTACAGTACAGTACACAGTACCTATACATATAAGTATATACTATCGTATATATACTTATATTATGTATAGGTACTGTGTTATTTAAATAATTGAATTTTAAAAAAAGTAAAAGAACAAAAGTTGTTTCAGGATGAAAATATAAAAGTTCTGTAAAAAATAAAAAATAGTCTATTTAATCCTTGAGATTTAATACAAATTTTTAGTAAATACTCGGTTACTACAGTTTAGTTTGTGAACAGTAAAAAGTTATCCTCACCTAAATTAACAACTTTAATAACTCTCATAAATTTATCAGACGCATCTAAGTTTTCTGCTTTTTTTCTGGAACAATGGTATTTGATGTACGGGTAGCATCCAGTTCTTAATATCTGATAGTTTGACTTCCCAACTTTCCAGTTGAAATTTGACATACCAAATTGATTATCTTTCACACTGCTGTACTACAACAAAAGTCAATAATATAATGAGTTCCATTTATCCGTTCCAAGTTTACTCTTCCCTGCTTTCAAACCTTAGAGTTTACCTTAACAAAATAGGAGGTCCAAGGAGGCTCATTACACTGTGTTAAATATGCAGTCAATACTTCCGCAGACGTCGGTTTGGAAGAGAAGCAAGCTAAGGAAAGTAAAAAAAGGTCTCTTCTTCTAAATAATCCTAAACTGACTAAACACATAGTGCTTTACTATTTCTCTTGTCATGGTCACCTATTACGTAAGCCAATTCGTTTTCATTAACCTTAAATGCTACGTTACAATCAAGGATTAACCTAATTCAATCACTAAACTGTATAATAAACTACTATCTTTAAAACCGAGAGGAATACAATGTGAATACAATTATTAGTTAGGTACCTATCAGGGCCTTTGCACTTCAAACATTTTTTCATTGTATGAAAATTACCCCGGTTACCACTTCCCTAAAGATGGCGCTTATCTTGTATTTATAATCTGTGCCTCTTTATCTATGATGCCACTGAAGTAAGTGTTCGTTCAGAAGTTTAAGTTTTAGTCTAATTTATTTTAATGTCATTTAATTAAACAGTTCAGCTAATAATATGTAAAATATTTTTTTGAGAGTAATATGAGTTAGTAGGATAAATTTCTAAGTTAAAACTCACATAACAGTCATTGTAAATATTTCTATATAAGTTGGAAGTTTAATGAAACATTTATGATTTAATTTCTAAACGTAGCGAACGGCCATTTCAGTTTGACCAACATTGACAACAATAATTAGTTTGACATTGAAGTTTTTCTAGTATGACAGTTGGATAATTATTGTGTTAATGGTGCTTCGTTAGTTTTTTCTTATTTTATTACTATTTCGCCATTCTTGGACTCCAATTATCTGTGCATTTCATCTCGTGATCGTGGACGTGATCGACTCCGATTATCTTTGCATAAATAACAGTGACCCACGCATGTAAAAAAGACTCGATTAAAAAGCAGAAAATTATCAACATGCGTTTCATTTCCTAACATCTGGAGACCACCTCTTACAATTTTAATGTAAGTATTGTATAATAATAATTTATCTTAATTATTACAAGGTCACATCATTCTTTAGTGATCTTGTAATAATTAAGATAAATTATTTTATACGATACACAAGGACAATAGTATAGTATATATATTATAGTACCAGTAGTACCTATATATATAGTACTATAGCGTTGTAGTTATATATATTTTAGTTTAGCCACTTCCCTGTGGAGGTCGCTTTAGGTGAACAGGCGAGTGCAATCTCTAATAAAGTATTTATAATGTACTCTGTGGTACCTATATAAAATTTGATTGAAATCATGTGTTTTTGACATTTTTAAAACTTGAAAAATGAAAATGACATATTACCACTTTTGCCAACCTAACAAAAAAATTCATTAACGTCAATTTTGTTGAGCAGACATAATAAGTTACCCTCAGAAGTTGCCAGTTTTTAACGGAATTAAAAGAGGGAGTTGACACTTGACATATTTTACATAGGTATAGATCGACCAGAATCTCATGAAAAATGGGGAAGTTAAAGGAGAATGTCCACCCCTGACCCAAACATTTACACAAAATGTAATTTATTAAAAATTATCTTACGAATATATGACAATTTGAAAATTAATAATTATTAATGCTACACTTCACGATAAAAAAATGTAATAAAAAAGGAATTAAATCGTCTTTTCAACTTCCCGTTTAAGTCTGACGGCCATTTGCATTACATTCCACGCATAGGTACATGCCCAAATAAAAAGAGGTTTGTTATTTTTAAAAAAATAATTTCATTTAAAATAGAACGGATATTAATTATTTAAATACATTATTTTATTTGTTATTTGTTGTAAATCGTACAATATATGCTTAAAGTAAATAAGTAATAATTAATATTTTTTTTTTATAATATTGTTTTAACTTCGTTGCGTTTTGTGCAATGGAATATAATATAACTACAACCTTTTTGATTTTGTGTAACGAAACTTATTTCAAGATGTCAATGTGACATGTCATTGTTTTATTTGTGTGTGACGCTAGTGACGTCTACTCTGTTTACATTTTGAATGTTTATTGTAGCACAGCGGAGACCAATATTAATTTGGTTTATTGTTTTTGTATTGGATATCGTTGGACAGGTATGTTAAGTATAGTGCGCGCCAAACAAATAGTTCAAATCGGCAGGAAAGATACACGGCTTTCCTTACTACTTTAACAATTATAAACTACACATAACCTAGAATCATTTTCAAACTTAAACTTAGATTTATTTAAAACTACAAGTCCTAGAGGTATTAAAATGGTGTGTTTGGTTATCAGGAATAAACCTGCAATAAATGCTGCATACAACACGCTTGTAAACGACTGGGTTACACGCCCATAGATTTTTGGGCATTCTCCTTTGTAGTAAGCAACACTAGGTTAACTCGGCTGCCCTAGTGATAAACAAAGTAATTACATTCAGAACACCTTACCTGGGATCGTTTCACGAAACGAAAAATCAAGCAACTGCATTTGAAATACAAAAACAAAGTAATCAACATCCAATTACTTTGTTTTTGTGTTGTGCTTGTTGTTTACTTGGTTTTTGCATTTATATTCCGGGTAAGTGAGTACAGTTACTTTGTTTGGGCAATTTAAATTTCAGTAAACGGTTCAAGTTATTTGAAATATTAAACTGTGGTAAAAAACTACTCGACATAAAACTTTTGTTAATGCAAAAAGTCAATTTCACAAAAAATGTCAGTTACTTTGTTTATCGTTAGGGCAGCCGTAGTGTTGCTAACCTTGGAATTTCATTTCCCTATTTTTCATGAGATTCTGGTCGACCTATAATAATGTTAGATATTTATAAAAAAAATATTTTTTATTTTTTATCTGTGGTACTTTAGTTGTTGATGTTTTGGGAAGGCTCAAAAGGGCTAGAACACAGAGCCGTCAAACCAGTTAAAAAAAATGATGTTTTGATTTTTGAATTTTGGGTGTTTGTTTATTTTTGTGGATTTTGTTTTCGTGTGTTGAAAGTTTTCTTTCTACCTTTCAATATTGGGATACATTATCTCAAATAGGATTACTTATGGTTTACAAGTCAATTATAAGGATTTAAAACTATAAAATGTGGACGACAAAAACCTTTCTTACTAAAACAAAACGCGGCAATGTTTTAAAGGTAAGGTTATGTTTCTCAAGTAAAAACTTAAGATTCTGAATTAGATAAAACATATAACCAAACATAAAAAATATGTAACATATAAACCTAAGCTTAGAATTTTGTTGACCAGAATTAAACAAATTGTTTACCCACTTGTTTACGTTATTGTTTTTCGAATATATCATTATAACCTATAAAGTTTCATTAATTTCTTAAGTATAAACGTATTAAGTGTTTTTTCATTTTAGATTGTAAGAGAGCATTACTTGCGCGATGACCTGCTATGCGGTTCGGCTGCGTGTAACGTGTGTCCTCAAAAAGACGATGACTTTGTTTTGGAGGCAAAACCAGAATCTGTCTGTGGCCTATTTGATTACAGTCATTATTTAGTGCTTGATACTAACGTGGTGTTGCACCAGATAGATGTTTTAGAAGAGGAGGCTTTGAAAAACGTTATAATATTACAAACGGTGCTCGAGGAGGTGAAGCATCAGAATACTGCAATATTCCAAAGATTACTTGAGATTATCGGGAACAAGAAGAGGAAGTTTTACTCCTTCGTAAACGAACATCACAAGTAAATATTTTAATATCATGATCCTAACTCCACACACAACAGACCTTCACAGTTTATGTGTGGATACTTGAGCTTTAAGATCATTTTTGTCTACATTTCAGATTTTCTTTATTAAAAAATTATGTAAAAAATTTAAAAAAATCAATGGCTTACGCTTAATAATGATTTTCTGTCAGTGAAAATTAATATAAAATAAAATAAAATAAAATAGCCTTTATTTTTCAGAAACCAATGATTACTTAATAATAAAAGTTATGCACGATAAAAGTTATAATATGTCCCTGATTTCTGTGTGCCTTTTGGCAAAGGCCTCCTCCAACTGTCTCCATTGGACTCTATCATTTGTTACTCTGGTCCAGAATGGCCCAAGAGTTTGGCGGATTTCGTCCTCCCATCTTGTTAGTTGGCGCCCTCTCTTACGCTTTCCATTTCTGGGATACCAGAGTGTCACCTGCTTACTCCACTTATTTACACTGCTTCGTAGCAGGTGACCAGTCCAGCGCCATTTCAACCTATCAATCCGCGTGAGTATGTTGGTTAATTTAGTTTTTGACCTAATGTCCTCGTTCCGAATCTTATCTTTCAGTTTTGTTCCCAACATACTCCGCTCCATTGCACGCTGACATTTTTCCAGTTTTTCCCTTTGGTGCTTCGTTAGGGACCAAGTCTCGCAGCCATAGGTTAAGCATGGTAGGATGCATGCATCGAAGGTTTTCTTTTTAATATGCATCCCTAACTCCTTACTTTTCATTATTTCCTTCAGTGACCAGTATTTTTTCCATCCATAGACTACCCTTTTGTTGATTTCTTTTGTCATCTGGTCACTGGGGGATATTATTTGTCCTAAGTAGACATATTCAGTAACATAATCAAAAGAAACTCCATTGTTTATTATGTCAACCTGTTGGGAGTTGGTCATCACTTTAGTTTTACTTTCGTTGATTTCCAGTCCTACTTCTTTGCTTTTTGCAGCTAGATCTTTGATCATACATTCTAGCTTCTTTGGATTCTCTTCAAGTAAAACAATGTCATCAGCGAAAATTAATATATTTGAATCTAATTTAAATACTAACATTCCCTATTGTTATTTTTGTCTATATAGAGATACATATGTGGAACGAAACCCAGGTGAAAAGCAGAATGATCGTAATGACAGAGCTATTCGTAAAGCTGCAGCGTGGTACTCCTCTCATCTCTCCATTAACAGTGTAGCTGGACAGTTCCCACAGATAGTGTTGCTAACTGATGACGAGAATAATAGGAAAATTGCTCAAGAAGAGGGTACTATGTGCTGTTCTGGTATGTATCTTCTATTTTTCCATGGAATAATTCAAAACAACGTGTTGGCTAGTTGCAATAGCGCAACCAGTCAATTCACCTTAAAACTATGAGGGTTCCAAACGCACCCTGACCTGCCCCCCGATTGTGTAAATCTTGACATTGAAATCATATTCATTTGATGGCCTTAGGCATCAAAGTAAAATATTCCTTGAATGTATTGATTTAAAGTCAAATTCAGTACAAACGATTTTAACATGGAGCATTATGGAGCGTATCCTACATACCTAAACATATAAAAATGCATACACGAAATTAAGCTCTAATTCAATTGTATTATGGTTTATTTTACTTTGATGCCTAAGGCCATCAAATAAATAACGTTTTCATGGTCAAAATTTACGCAATCGGGGGGCTGATCACAGTGATTAGAATTGTTGGCTTTTAGATTGGCGAGCAGGTGAGACACCTGATATTTAAAGATTACCATGGCCCATAAAATTTGCTTCAGATATACCGCCAAAATGTTGATGGCTTTTAGGAATATTTTAATCCAACCCTTGAATATTTCCATATTAAAGTTTAGAAGGAACACAGCCAAACTTAGTAAGTTCCACAATCTGCATTACATGGAAATAATGATCTGGCTCAAAGGGCGATCAGAGTATGCCAAAGACAAAGAGTGATGGTGGTAAAGGTGAAAGTGATATAAGTTTACTATAAACAAAAAAATTAATTTTTCAGTGAAGGATTACATTGAAAACGTTAACGGTTTTCCGGGATTAACAGACAAGCTGTCGAAGAATGTTATACCAGAAACTTGCTCCAAAGATGCCCTGTACCCTGCACATTTGACTCCGAGTCAGATTCATGCAGGCATCAAGAATGGGAAGCTGCATCAAGGGACTTTTCACGCTTCCAGAGATAATTTCATGGAAGGTACAGCTTCTGTTAGTGGACATGAGAAACCTGTAAGTAACAGAAAATAACAACAAACTACATATTAGATTACTCTTTAAAACCTCATTAACAGCCTCAGCATTACACAGCAAACAGCATACACTTGTGGTCAAAATACTTTTTTTAATCCGGTGGTTTTTGGAGAACAAGAATCTCAACTTATTTCTATCGAAAATGGTCTAAAACTGCATCAAAATTTCCTCATCCCTAAGCTGCATCCCCAAGCATCCCAAAGTTGGCTTCGAACAAGTCTTAACAGCTTTTTTTTTTTCTTCTATTTCTTCTATCTGCGATCAGTTCCTGGACTATAAACAGATTTGGTTTGAAGTGTTCGCAATTTAGGTTTAACAGCTTTGAATACATTTTTTTTGCTTCCGTAAAATTTTATTTTATGTAATAAATGCAGTTCTGTTCGCCAACTTCTCATTTATTCAGCTCAAATGTGGGATCTTAATATATGCATAACAAACCTTTGTGGTTTGTATGCAGATACCTGCCCAGCTTCAAGATGGACAGACAGATTTAGACAGATTGCAAATAGCTTGAGTGAAAATAGAGCATCATTTATTATGTTTCAGGTTCTCTTACAAGGGCATATAGGTATTAACAGGGCGATAGATGGTGACATAGTGGCCGTGGAAATATTGCCCAAAGAAGAGTGGAGCAAACCCAGCGACATTGTTCTAGAAGACAAAGCGGACGATCCGGGAGATTTTCTAGAAGATTCCACATTGGTCAAGCCCAAGGTGGATACAAAAGATGATGATATCACTCCTACCGGGAAAGTTGTTGGGATTATTAAGAGGAAATGGAGGCAGTATTGCGGCATATTGCTGCCTAGCAAGTTTCCTGGTGTGTATTTTTTTTTTATTCAACTACAAGTTAGCCCTTGACTGCAATTTCATCTAATGGTAAGTGATGATGCAGTCTAAGATGGAAGCGGGCTAACTTGGAAGAGGTATGCATACCTCTGATCGGTTTCTACACGGCATCGTACCGGAACGCTAAATCGCTTGACGGCACGGCTTTGCCAGTAGGGTGGTAACCAGCCACGTCTAAAGCCTCCCGCCTCCCACCAGACCAGAGATAATTTAGAAATTATAAAATCTCAAATTGCCTCTGCCGTGAATCGAACCCGCGACCTCCCACTTACAAGACCACAGCGCTCACCACTGCGCCAGGGAGGTCGTCATTCTGCTTTATGTTTTTTAACGTGATAATGTCTTATAAATCGATGAAAGCTAGCCACACGCACCAAAAAGCATGACTCATTGTCACGTTCCGCCTAGCCGAGCGTGCAAGCGATAGCGCGGAACAAGCGATAGAGAGACAATGTTTGCTTATATGACGTTATCACGTAAAATTATCGTTCGTAAACCGACTTTACAGGCAACCAATTTTTATTATTCATCTACAAGTTGTACAGTAAAAAGCTGTGATAGCCTAGTGGTTAGGACGACCGACTTCTAATCGGAGGTCGTGGGTTTGATCCCGGGCACGCTCCTTTTCGGAGTTATGTGCGTTTTAAGTATTTAAATATCACTTGCTTTAACGGTGAAGCAAAACATCGTGAGGAAACCTGCATGCCTGAGAGTTCTCCATAACGTTCTCAAAGGTGTGTGAAGTCTGCCAATCCGCTTGGCCAGCGTGGTAGACTATGGCCAAAACCCTTCTCACTCTGAGAGGAGACCCGTGCTCTGTAGTGAGCCGGTAATGGGTTGATCATGATAATGATGATCTACAATTTAGCCCTTGATTGCGATCTCACCTGATGGTGAGTGTGTGTGACGATGCAGTCTAAGGTAGAATTGGGCTAGCCTCGAAGAGGTATGGCAGTTTCATTAAACCAATAGCCCTGATCGTTTTCTACGCGGCATTGTACCGGAATGCTTAATCGCTTGCAAAGCTTTGCCGGTAGGGTGGTTAACTGCCAGACCAGACCTGCAAGACCACAATTTAGAAATTGTAAAATCCGAAATTTACCCTGCTGGGAATCGAACCCGGGACCTCCCACTTATAAGACCACAGTGCTCACCACTGCGCCAGGGAGGTCGTCAAATACAATAAAGGGTCGTCAAATGTTATAGAAAGTAGTACATTTTATGTTCTCTATGACAGAGATCTGAGATAACTAGGTTCGCAAAGTTCACAACCCTACCTCGCTCTATATTGATAACCGCGCATTTATCGATATTTAATTTCCGTCGCTATGTCATTGCCAAAGTTCTGAGCCAGCCCTTATTATCTTAATATATAAAAAGAAAAGGTGACTGACTGACTGATGTATTAACGCACAGTTCAAACCATTGTACAGATTGGGCTGTTTTGCATGCAGATGGCTAATAAACTCAAAAACTAATGAACAGATTTTCATGCGGTTTTCACCAATAGACAGAGTGAATCATGTAGTTTGGTTTAGGTGTATGATTTGTGAAGGTTTTGTGTAAAATGGTTGAAATAATATGACGATGATTGTTGAAAATGTCGGAAAGCCGCCCGAGAGCTTTCATCGAAAACGCTGCCTAAGCCCAATCTGTACAGTGGTTTGAACTGTGCGTTAATACATCAGTCAGTCAGTCACCTTTTCTTTTTATATATTAAGATAATAAGGGCTGGCTCAGAACTTTGGCAATGACATAGCGACGGAAATTAAATATCGATAAATGCGCGGTTATCAATATAGAGCGAGGTAGGGTTGTGAACTTTGCGAACCTAGTTATCTCAGATCTCTGTCATAGAGAACATAAAATGTACTACTTTCTATAACATTTGACGACCCTTTATTGTATTTGACGACCTCCCTGGCGCAGTGGTGAGCACTGTGGTCTTATAAGTGGGAGGTCCCGGGTTCGATTCCCAGCAGGGGAAATTTCGGATTTTACAATTTCTAAATTGTAGTCTCTTGCAGGTCTGGTCTGGCAGTTAACCACCCTACCGGCAAAGCTTTGCAAGCGATTAAGCATTCCGGTACAATGCCGCGTAGAAAACGATCAGGGCTATTGGTTTAATGAAACTGCCATACCTCTTCGAGGCTAGCCCAATTCTACCTTAGACTGCATCGTCACACCCTTTGAGATATAACAAAACAATGTATGGTGGGATAGTAGAGGGTAATTACTATCCGCGGAATGCTGGGGCGGCTCGCTAGTTATCATTGTATTAATCTACTAGCTGATGCTCGCGACTTCGCCTGTGTGGATTCCTACAAATCTACTTATAAACATTCATACCTCATTTAACCCACTTTTTCCAAAATTCCTTAAACACGTAATTCTTTATTTTTAATCGAAAACCTAAATACCAATTTTCATGGATATAACTTGATAAATGACGTGAAAAATGACGAGCTTTCATCCAAACTTTCATCCCCTATTTAACCCCCTTAGGGATGGAATTTGCAATACCTAATCCTTTCTTAGTGTGCGCCTACTACGTCATAAAAGGAAGCTACTGTGAAAATGTCTAGTTTCTAACTTCAGTGGTTTAGGCTGTGCGTTGATGATCAGTCAGGACAAGCCTCTTTATATTATTATAGATATATAGATTGTAACAAATACAATTTAAAAACAGGTGCGACGCGTCACTTGTTCACGCCAGCAGAGAAACGTATACCAAGAGTGCGTATCGAGACCCGTCAGAGCGACATCCTGTTTTCTCAACGCATCCTCGTCGCACTCGACTCCTGGCCTAGGAACAGCCGGTACCCGTTGGGCCACTTCGTGAGATCTTTGGGACTCATTGGTAAGAATAAGCTAGAGCTAGAAGCTGTGATAGCCTAGTGGTTAGGACACCGACTTCTAATCGGAGGTCGTGGGTTCGATCCCGGACCCGGGCACGCACCTCTAACTTTTCGGAGTTATGTGCGTTTTAAGTATTTAAATATCACTTGCTTTAACGGTGAAGGAAAACATCGTGAGGAAACCTGCATGCCTGAGAGTTCTCCATAACGTTCTCAAAGGTGTGTGAAGTCTGCCAATCCGCTTGGCCAGCGTGGTAGACTATGGCCAAAACCCTTCTCATTCTGAGAGGAGACCTGTGCTCTGTAGTGAGCCGGTAATGGGTTGATCATGATGATGGTAAGAATAAGAGAAAAAAAAGAATCTAGGTTCAGAGTCAGTCCGTGGACTGACAATCGAAAGGTCGACGGTTGAAATCCCACCCGTTGCACTACTGTCGTACTTACTCTTAACACATGCTTAAAAATGCTTATTTGGAGGGGAATATATGTACTTACAAAAAATTCAAATTATTCATTTCGCTTGTATGTTTGAGTACCCAATAATCAAACATCAAAATATTATGAAATTTAGGTTTACCACCAGGGATCCATTTTGGCGGTTGCGATTTAGTCGATTTTCGCCATGCGGCCAATGGTAGGGGAGCCGATGATGCTAAATGTGGATTTGCTCGAGCGTCGTCGGGGCCTATTAGATTTTGTAGATTAGTTGATAGGAAGAATAAAAGGTTATTATATATAATGTTTCCCCTTTCAGTGGTGGGGAAAGCTTCTAGCTGCACGCTCTCATCTTCATAGGCGATTTTTATTACTTCGGCTTGTGGAAATCGGCCGATTATATTTTTTTGTTATTTTTGCATCATTTCCTTCAAAATAGAAAGAAATTCAACCACCCTCGAGATTCGAGAACGTCAAGATAACGTTTTTTTTTGCAGCTTTGTAACGCTCCCACACTCGGACGTTACGTTCAAATAGTCTGATTTTCTAAATATATTTTAGCTCGTAATTAACCCACGATACCTTAATCTGACGTTTCTGAGTATTTTTATCCATGACCATCGAGTAAATCCAAAAAATCCCCTCTTCGGCTCCCCTACTACTAGTTTTGCGGTGGAAATCGACCCTTATTAATCCTTATATGTACGTTTCGATTCTATTTATTATATTGCTGTTTTTACAATGTTTTGGTTCGACGCGCCTTGCCTTTTTCTTTTTCGGAAAAATAACGCTTTTCCCAGGCGATAAGGATGCTGAGAACGAAGTGATACTACTGGAGCACGACGTGCCTCACGCGCGGTTTAGCGAGGCCGTGCTCGCTTGCCTGCCGCCTGACGACTGGACCATACCTGACGAGGTAACTTAATAAATAAATAACCACACCACCACTACTACATTACACTACACATTGCTGGGCACAGGCCTCCTCTCTCATAGGAGAGAGGGATCTAGAGCTTAGACCCGCCACGCTGCTCCAATGCGGGCGGGCTTTAACGACTATTGTCACATGATAGTGATAATAACCGGGATTGACTGCTTAACGTACTCTCCGAGGCACGGGGGTGAAACATCGCCAATTTCCAACTCGGGCTGACGCTTAGAATTTCTTAACAGAAAAACCCAATACCTAACAATTATTATTTGTCCGACCCGGGAATCGAACCCGGTACCTTGTGATCTGCAGTCGAATATGGTAACCACTTGACCAACGAGACCGTTATAATTATCACCGATAAATAAATAAATATTGTTAGTTTGTCATGAAAATTGTTTGAACCCCAAAGTAATGAGAGAAGTAATTTGTTATCTTTCAGATAAACTGTGAGAAAAGCGATTTGTTATCTTTCAGATAAGCTGGACAAAGATGGATCATCAATGTGATTCGAGTTTATATTTTTTCTAGGAGATCAAAAAACGTGTAGACCTGCGTTCTACATGCGTTTGCTCGGTGGACCCTCCCGGCTGCACCGATATTGATGACGCTCTGCACGCGCGGCTTCTACCCGCGAGGACTAAAGATGGCCTCAAAAAGTATGACGTGGGAGTGCATATCGCTGACGTCACGTACTTCGTCAGACCCAACACCGCTTTGGATAAAGAGGCAGCTTCAAGATCGACAACTGTCTATTTGGTTGGAAAAAGGATCGATATGGTTCCCGGTAAGTGTTTTTACGTGTTAACGTCTTATAAATCGATAAATGCCGGCTACGCGCACAAAAAATGTCACGTTCCATCTAAGTCGAGCGTGCAAGCGAGAGCGCGGAACAAGCTAGAGAGGCACGATTGGCATATGTATTTGTTCTATAATATTTTCTTATGACGTTATCTCGTAAAATTATCGTCCGTAAACTGACTCAATTTAAACAGTATGCAATGTGCTATATTCGAATCGATGTTGAGTTCTTTCTCTAAAATTAAATAACAAATTATAATCAGGAAAAATTAAACCGACTTCAATTTACCAATAAAAATGAATATAAATCTGTCCAGCAACCTCAGAGAAATGTTACATAATATGTGTATTATATATTTCAGCAGTTATATAATTAAGTATTTATGTTCCACCGTAGCGTCAAACTATTGAGCCGATTTTGATGAAAGATGTCAATGGATTCATTATTATAGTCCAGATGACATAGGCTACGTTTTTACTAACAAAATCATTGTTATAAACCCAAAAATGAAAAAGTTTTTGCTATCATATCAACCTGGTTGTCAAAATATGAAAGAGGAGCTTTATCTAACTTAAGAGATTGTTTATCTGTTATTTTTAAATCTATATATTTTTTACTGGTGGTGATCATGGGTGATTTCAGATGATAAATAAAAATAAATTGTTTCAGATCTGCTCAGTTCCAACCTGTGCTCTTTGCGCGGCGGCGAGGAGCGCTTGGCGTTCTCGTGCGTCTGGGAGATCGACGAAAACGCTAACGTTCTCTCCACCAAGTTCCACAAGAGTGTCATAAAGGTACGTACTGTCCACCGAGTTCCACAAGAGTGTCATAAAGATACGTATTGTCCACCGAGTTCCACAAGAGTGTCATAAAGGTACGTACTGTCCACCGAGTTCCACAAGAGTGTCATAAAGGTACGTTCTGTCCACCGAGTTCCACAAGAGTGTCATAAAGGTACGTTCTGTCCACCGAGTTCCACAAGAGTGTCATAAAGGTACGTTCTGTCCACCAAGTTCCACAAGAGTGTCATAAAGGTACGTTCTGTCCACCAAGTTCCACAAGAGTGTCATAAAGGTACGTTCTGTCCACCAAGTTCCACAAGAGTGTCATAAAGGTACGTTCTGTCCACCCAGTTCCACAAGAGTGTCATAAAGGTCCGTTCTGTCCACCAAGTTCCACAAGAGTGTCATAAAGGTATGTTCTGTCCACCAAGTTCCACAAGAGTGTCATAAAGGTACGTACTGTCCACCGAGTTCCACAAGAGTGTTATAGAGGTACGTTTTGTCCGAAACGTCGTTCGCGTTGATTTTTGGTTCCCGCGGGAACTCTTTAATTTTCCAGGATAAAATGTAACCTATGTGTTATTAATCCAGGGTATAATCTGTCTCCGTTCCTTTCAGCCAAATCCATTCAGTAGTTTTTGCGTGAAAGAGTAACAAACATCTATCCATACATCCATGTTTACAAACTTTCGCGTTTATAATATTAGTAAGGATATATAAATGTGTATATATACATATATATAATATTATGTAATCTATACTAATATATTAAAGCGGAATAGTTTGTTTGTTTGAACGCGCTAATCTCAGGAACTACTGGACCGATTTCAAAAATTCTTTCACCGTTGGATATGTAAGTGATTCTTGAGTGCTATAGGCTATATAATTATATATGTACCACGGGCGAAGCCGGGGCGGACCGCTAGTTATGTAAATATGTCTATGAGTCGACTGTTCCCTATGTAACACTGTGTGTGTGAGTATTTATTTATTTATTTATTTTACTTATTTTACTTCAGTCCCGTGCCGCGATGACGTACGAGGAGGCGCAGATAGCGATAGACGAGCGGTCGCGCGCGGACGAGGTGGCGACGTCGCTGCGCGCGCTCAACAAGCTGGCCAAGAAGCTGAAGCAGAAGCGGCTCGACAACGGCGCCTTGCTGCTCGCCTCGCCCGAGATACGCTTCCAAGTGAGATATCCATCTCAATGTCCGAAACGACAACTATTTTATAAAATATATATTTTTTTATTTTATTTTTTTTATAATTATCGCTTGTTTTTGCGTTGCGGAAGGATGAAAAAAAAAAAGAAATAAAATCAAAAATTGAGTAAACAAACAATCCCAGGTGGACTCGGAGACCCACGACCCTGTAGAGGTGCAAGCGAAGCAGATAATGGACACGAACTCCATGGTGGAGGAGTTCATGCTGCTCGCGAACGTGAGCGTGGCGCAGCGGCTCGCGGCCGAGTTCCCGCAGTGCGCGCTGCTGCGCCGCCACCCCGCGCCGCCGCCCGCCAACTTCCACACCTTCCTCAAGGCCGCCAGGCAGCAGGTAATGCGATGAAAAAATTAAAAAGGAAACAAAATCGACGTCACTATATACGTTGCTAGATTTCGAATATCGAAAAACTATAACTTCAGAGTAAATTGGACCTAAAGACCCTTATTTTAAAGTCGAACATTCAGTATGCCATTCCAGGGTTCGCTATGGTGCGTGCGCGTAGTTAGGAACAAGTATAAGGCCGGGGCCACACTGCGAAATATATTCGCGCGAATTTTATTCGCGCGGTTTATTTTCCACATTTTAATATATTTTTTGTTATCGCGAATTTTAAATCGCAAGTGCGGGCAGCTTCATACATTTCCATAGGTATGTCACAGAATTCTGCGAAAAAATTCGCGCGAATAAATTTCGCAGTGCGGCCTCGCTCTAAGGATTTTAAGTACTGGAGCTTTTAGCGCCATCTATCGGACTTTTAAGTTAGCAGCTGGTCCGTTGGATGGCGCTATTCTTGGATAAAATCTAAGATAAAATATGTTCTGTGTTCTTGGTTCAAACGTGTTACGATAGATGGCGTTCTAAATTTTACACCAAATTCTGCATCGCGCTTAGAGAAATCTTCCGCGTTGCATGACTACTCGTGGGAGTTCTCCGTTGGGTATCGCTTCTCGGCCTTTTGGCTAAGATCAAAGTGTAGTATCTGTTCTTTTCAGCTTAATATCTGAAAGTTCCCACATTGTGGGACCAGTATATTAAACTGATTTTTGTAACTCGACGGGACGTTCGGGGCTCGCTCCACTCCCGTCACGGGTCGGCCCGGCATTGCAGTGCCGCCGGGATCGGCCCACATAATATACTAGGTACTAGCTGATTACTAGCTGACTTGATGCTCGCGACTTCGCCGAAGCTACTGTGAAAATTTCAAGTTTCTTCCCTCAATTTCAGTGGTTTAGGCTGTGCGTCCAACAAGTCCATTCTGGAAGAACTCTGCATCAAACAGCGTCTATCTTCCATCGTACAGGCTCGAATTCTCACTTTCTTTGGTCACGTGACTAGACGTGACAATATCTCCATCGAACGTCTAGTCGTCCAAAGAAAGGTAGAAGGAACCAGACCTCGCGGTAGATCGCCTATGAGATGGACGGACCAAGTAAAGACTGCAGTGGACGTCCCTTTACATGTGTGCTCCCGAAAAGCAGCTGTCCGGGAAGAATGGAGACGGATCGTCAAGCGTGTAACTGGAAAGTGATGACCACGACCGCTCTGACAAGAGCGTAACGAAAGAGAAGAAGGCTGTGCGTTGATCAGTCAGTCAGGAGAAGCTTCTTTATATTACTATAGATTATGTCATTATATGCCTATATATGGTGATGCTAAGTAGACTGGACTGGACAAAATAGAATCGATCGATTAACTCCAGTCCTGTGGGACTAAGCGACGCCTCATACTAATTTTTGGTATATAAAGATATATATTTTTTTAATGCTTGATATTGTCCCCAGGGTTTCGAATTGGACGTGTCAACGAACAAAGCATTTTCGAAGTCCCTCAATGAAGCGGTGATACCGGGCCGGCCGTACTTCAACACGCTACTGCGCATCATGGCGACGCGCTGCATGCAGCAGGCCGTCTACTTCTCCAGCGGGACCAAGACCCAGGACGAGTTCTACCACTACGGGCTCGCGTGTCCCATTTACACGCACTTCACGTCTCCCATACGAAGGTTAGTTATTTAACTGCCTCGATGGTCTACCGGCTAATTTATTGTTGAGGATTGTTAGGGGTTAATAAGGGAGTAAGGTACAAGGTTTAGTCACCTGGTTCGATATGACCGACGCGTGGTTCTTGTTAGCGTCTTAGTTTCTCGGCCGCTGCACCGTTTACTCCACTTGTTCACTCCCAACTGCTGATGTGCTGATGGACTTGATATTGTGTTCTTACCAGCGCTGGTATTATGTGCTTCACACCGCACTGGCGGCTTTCACACTATGATTTGGCAGTTTATGTTATTCGACATTCGAAAGGAGTTAATTTCAATTGTTTTTTTTTTCGACTTGAATGGAATATTAAATGGTTTTCGATGATGCGTAAATGTAGTGGAAAACGCACACGCACAAATCGCTTTCTTGATGATTTTTATGAAAAAAAGGTGTCACTTCAAAGGCCTCTTGCAAAGGCTTCCTTCATCGCAGATGTCATCGGCGGTAAAACGTCAGGTGTCAAAATGTCAATGGATAGGAAAAATGACAGATGCGTTCAGGAATGTGGAATGTAGAAAGGAAAATATGAATTTCAATTTTTATTAATGTTTTGAACTAACAAGGATAATGAGTTCCTGGGTGGAGCTGAAAATTTTTTTTTTTGTCAAAAAATTCTCAGTAGAATCCTGGAGTTGGGAAGTTTGTGGCACCTTGTGCGTCAAAGAGCACGCAAAGCCGTCGGTCTCGATCTCTCGATCCCTCTACAGATTGCCGACCTATCGGACGTGAGAGAATTACAGAAAGACACTGGTGATTCCATTATACTTTTGAGTAGGTGCGGAATACAAAAAAGGTAAACCAGTCAAACTCTGAATATTGTGCTCGGAATACAGTCCCTGTCGTTTGTCACCAGGTACGCAGACGTGATAGTGCACCGGCTGCTGGCCGCGTGTATCGGCGCTGACGTGACGCACGCGTCACTGCTCGACACCAAGCACGCGGACGCACTGTGCGACAACCTCAACTACAGGCACCGACAGGCGCAATACGCCGGTCGCGCGTCTGTGGCGCTCAACACGCACGTGAGTAACCTCTGACGCGTGTATCGACGCTGACGTGACGCACGCGTCACTGCTCGACACCAAGCACGCGGACGCACTATGCGACAACCTCAACTACAGGCACTGACAGGCGGAGTACGCCGGTCGCGCGTCTGTTGCGCTGAACACGCACGTGAGTAACCTCTGACGCATATGTCGGCGCAGACGTAACGCACACGTCGCTGCTCAATACCAAGCACGCGGACGCACTGTGCGACAACCTCAACTACAGGCACTGACAGGCGGAGTACGCCGGTCGCGCGTCTGTTGCGCTCAACACGCATGTGAGTAACCTGACGCGTATGTTGGCGCAGACGTTGACGCACGCGTCGCTGCTCTACACCAAAGTAGACAATGAGATGCTAAAAACATTAAGAATATTATTATAAGGTAATTCTTCTTCTAGAGCCATCTCCTAGCGGAGGTTAGCAACTGTTTAGGCTAGTTGGACTTTCATTCGCCGTTGCCCTGAATAGTGATCTGGAGCTAGACTAAAACCAATAGCGAAAGTTTTTAAGCCACCATATCCTTCTTCCGCCAGGCCTTCGCTTGCCTTTTATTTTCCCTCGTAAGATGAGTTGGGAGTACTTGCGTCAATTACGCGTTAGTGTCCCATACACCATATACTCGACCGTTTTCCTTCGTGCACTTTTTAACGCGTTGTATTTGCGATCTCCGCGATATGATACGGTACTTGAACACAGAAATGTGTTTATTATTTCAGATCTTGTTCAAGAATCGCGAAGAGATCGAGGCGGCGGTGGTGCTGGCGGTCAAACGCAACGCGCTGCAAGTGCTGATACCCAAGTACGGGCTCGAGGGACCGCTCTACCTGCCGGCGGACAAATTTATCTACAATGAAGAAGTGAGTTTCTTTTACACATACTTAACGAGTCCCCTTTAAGCTCGAATTTTTATACAGACGTAGTTTTTGAAGTGAAACTTCTTTAGTGTGGTTGTGCATTTGAAAATCGATGAAACGCAAAAGCGACACCAAAATCCTCTCTTGCGTACCTTACCAGGAGCAATAATAGTAATAATAAAAAATCAAATAATCAATTATTATATACTTAGTAATCTATATAGTATATATAATATATACATATATATGGTATATATAAAATTCAATGCCACTTTTCGTTGTAATTTTATAACTCAAGAACGGGCTCACCTATCCAAACCAAATGTTTAGGCTTTGTTCGGATTATTTAGTAGATGGTTTATGTGACGGTCAAAATCGGTCGAGCGGTTCTTCATTATCACATTTTTTGTAACAAATATATTTTGGTCTGTGGGTGTGGCATACAGGGTAGGTGGCGCTGATGTCGGTATGTCACCGGGCAGGACGACGTCTACCAGGTCCACTAGTATTGTATGAATTTATTTGTCTCAAAGTATATATTATATCAATTTCTTCTTTAGCAAACAAGATATATGATATTTAAATACAATAAATATATAATACTATAATATATTTCAGGAACACGTACAGATATGCGGCGGCACAGTGCTCAAAACGTTCGACGAACTCACAGTGAGGCTGACGCTCGACAGTTCCAACTTACAGCACAGGAAGCTCGTGTTCCAACTGGTCACACCGTACATAGCCGGCGTTAGTTACGTTAAAGACGAGCCCGAGGGCGCACGGGACGCAATGGACGTCGAAGTTGTAGATCTAACCGACGGTAGCCGAACGGAGAAAAAGAGAAATAGCGCGGAAGGTGGTACTAAGAGTAAAAAGAAGAAATCTAAAAAATAGAACTTCACTATACTTATTAATGTAAGGAAATAAATGTTGTGTACGTTAATTTTTATTGTATTTTTATTTCAGTTCATCATCATCATCATGATGAACGCATTACCGGCTCACTACAGAGCACGGGTCTCCTCTCAGAGTGAGAAGGGTTTTGGCCATAGTCTACCACGCTGGCCAAGCGGATTGGCAGACTTCACACACCTTTGAGAACGTTATGGAGAACTCTCAGGCATGCAGGTTCCTCACGATGTTTTCCTTCACCGTTAAAGCAAGTGATATTTAAATACTTAAAACGCACTTAACTCCGAAAAGTTAGAGGTGCGTGCCCCGGGATCGAACCCACGACCTCCGATTAGAAGTCGGTCGTCCTAACCACTAGGCTATCACAGCTTATCAGTTACGCTTT
Organism: Melanargia galathea; assembly: GCA_920104075.1. Classification (NCBI taxonomy): domain Eukaryota; kingdom Metazoa; phylum Arthropoda; class Insecta; order Lepidoptera; family Nymphalidae; genus Melanargia; species Melanargia galathea. Next base: position 6,397,947 of record OV049855.1, read on the forward strand.
ATTAAACGTAGGCCAGATTGGGTGCGAAGCGAAACGGAACTAAGATCGTTTCGCTTCGCTCATGTGGCTTAGCGTCTTCATACTTCGGTTCATACACCGCGAACTACAGAGCTAAATTAAGCTTCGCTTAACTTACATGGTTGAGCGACATGAGCGAAGCGAAACGAACTTAGTTATGGTTTCATTTCTTTAGGTTAGGTTCCACTGCCAGTTTTTTTGACGGCCTACCAGACGCACTGGTGAGCGCCGTGGTCTTATGTAGGAGGTCCCATGTTCGATTTCCGACGGGCAATTTGGGTATTTATAATTTCTAAATTGTCTCTGGTCTGGTCTGGTGGGAGGCTTCAGCCCTGTTTAGGTACCACCCACCGTGCAAAGCCGTGCTGCGTAAAAACCCATAGAATATAAAAAATCGAGGATACTGGGCTTCATTAAAACTGATATACCTGCGATTTACGACTAAATTGCTATTTGTAGATATGTGGTTTGACTCGCTTTAGTTTAGACTCTGTGAAAGGCTTTAACGATGACTTTTGAGCTACTTGATAAGACATTGGGCAAGATGCATATGCAATAATATGGCGGATGGTTCAATGGCGGACTCTATTTTTAACCAACTTCAAAAAAGGAGGTTCTGTATTCGATCCGTATGTATGTATGTATAAGTCTGTATGTATGTTCGCGATTATTTCAAAAACCAATGAAACGATTTTGATGATTATTTTTCATCGTAATCTACATACTTTCAGGAAGGTTTTAATATATTATAACACACCTAGTTGTCATTCTTATGTACTAAGTTACACGCATAAATGTATCCATATGTCACTAATATTTCTGATTGGTACATCGATTTCACAGAGATTGCAGGAACGAAGTGGGTTTAATTTTTGTGTTTTTTTAAGTTTTAATTTAAAAATTTGCTTATGATTTTAATTCTCCATGTAGGTTAAAAGAACAGAACAACGTTGTGATATATAATGATTTTATTGTTCAACTAGAGTATATTTCACCTGCTCACTCCATTATTTTTAGTATAAAATAATTTTCAAATTAAATTTAACATTATCACATTACGTTGACTCATAAAGGCCAAAACAAGAAAGTGTTTATTTGTATCACTTGGTAATACAACCTACTCGTTCTATACAGGGAGTATAATATAATATACGACTGAAATAATCACCTATCTTATCCAAAATCTTAATATTGAAGATTGAAAATTAAATCCAGATATGTAGTAAAACGCGTCAATAATAATAAATAACCAATGCACCTACTGAGATTGCAAGCTGTCTTACAAATTATTTATTTATTTAGGTATCAGTATTACATATCCCGGATTGAACGTTTGATCTTCAATCTGAAGATTTTGGATCAGATAGGTCGCCTATAGACGACTAGTCAAGAATCCAAAACTCCTATCTGAAAAAAATTTGACGAACTGTTTAAAATCTACATACTTACATAGTAACACAAAGTGTTGTTTTGTTGTTATAAATTATACCTAATGGATATCTTAGGATATCATTCACGAGTCACGATAGTTTAAATGCTATAAAATATATACTTAGTAGATACCAAATTCAGCTGTTGGATGTTGATTATTGTGATTGCTGATAGCAATTTTCACAAAGCCCTTGCATTATCTACTTCTATAGATTACCTATTATTATATTAACTGCCTATAATTAATATAGCTATTAGCTAAGAGCATCACCAGCTGATGGCCAAGGGGGGTATGGGTAGGGAGGCTAGTTGATATAAGGAGAATGGGAAAAGTATGAATTTTAAGTGCAGTCGAAAGGTGTAAAGTAAGTCAAGCTGTTGACTTGACTGATTTGTGAACATAGAATATTAATTAGAAGTCAAGTAAGTGAATTTAGGACTTGGTTGCATTTATCTATGTTTTCAAATCTCTAGGGGAGACAGCTGCTCCTACCTGCTCCCCCTTGGCAACGCCCATGCTATTAGCTCGTCAAATTTTTTTTTTTTTACACGTCAAATAACTTCGTGTAATGTTATGATCACCGCACGTTTTCTTTCTAATCTAATCTAAGAACATATTATTATATTTTATTTCCCGATCATTATCTTCTGATTTTAATTCTCTCTAATTTTATATTCATGCGATTTGTGTCAAAACACCCCTGGTGATAAAGTTCATTTTTCAATAACACGTTTGCGCTCAGGCGGCGGACTGTACGCGACGGGGCTGGGTGGTTTAAGGGAGCTTTGAGGTTGACTAGTTCCTTGGGTGCTTTCTTCCGTTTCTTCAACCTCTTGTCTGGTCTCTTGAACGTGTTCGACCGATTCTTGGGTTTCGGTTATGCGCGGTATGTGTGGAGGGGGCGCCTGCGCGTGCGCGGCTATCCGAGCGATCTCGTGGTCGACTCTGCTCACGAAATTGTCTATGACGACGGACCAGCGCGCCGCGGGTACTGTGTGCACGGGCGCCAAGCGTGCGTCCGCCATTACGGCTAAGCGTACGGTGTCCGCGTACTGGATCACCGTTAGTGACATACCTGAAATTAAACAAGTGTAAATTAAAAATTTAAAAAACCCCCGACATTCGCAATTTTTGGCGGCGGCTTTCTTGGATTTGCAATAGTGCTATTGTACTAGTCAAGCCCTTTCATTTGATACCCATATAAAGGGAGTTGTGAAAAAATATGTAGCGGCATGTAGCATTTTGTAGCGGCGGCCATCTTGGTTGGATTTTCATCAAACATAGCTAACAACACTCTCGACTAATTCACCTTTCAAACAAAAAAAAAACCGCATTCAAATCGGTCCACCCGTTTGAGCGCTACAGGGGAACAGGACACACACACACCCACACATACACACACACACACTTCAAACTTATAACACCCCGTCGTTTTTGCGTCGGGGGTTAAAAAGTAGGAGACGTTCATTAATTATTATTGAAACTGGCTTAGCTTTACATCTAGAAAAAAAAATTGAACTAAAAATCAGAAAACGCGACTGCAGTAAAGTTAGTTGGAGTGCTTAGGCATTTTCTAGGCAAGCGCGTTCCAATTTAGATCTCATCATTGCTTTCCATCAGACATGATTGTAGTCAAGCGTAAGCCAAAAAAGTAAGGCAATAAAAAATGTGACTCACTAATATTGGCTTGCGGTGGTCGCCAATAGACCACGTAATCTATAGGCTTGTCCCACATCGTGGTCCGCCCCCTCGTGTCCGGGGGGGCGTTTATTTCCGCGTACGAAACCGCGAACTTCCGAGACAGCACGTTCATCGTGAGCCGCGCCAGGGGCGACGGGACGGATCTCGTGAGCGCGCCGTACCGAGCCTGCGCTGCCCAGCCAGCGGCCACCAGGCCTTGACGCTTGCACGCCTCGTCCACTACGGCTGCTATGCGCCGCGGTGTCGCGCCCACGGGCAGCGACAAGCAAACCATGCCTGTAACAAATATAATAGTCAAAAAAAAAAATTCAAATATCGGACTGCGTAAAAAGTGAACTAAAAGAAAAACAAAGCGTAGCCTATAAACATCGCACGGTTAAAAGGAAGATAGACACTTCATTGCTTTGATTATTGCTTCATTGATTAGATTCACATCATGTGAACGTGTAGGTATAGGAACTTCTCGGAGGCAGCCCTCACCGTGATGAGTATGCTGTCAGGGGTGTCGCTCCGCGCATGCTCGAAGAACGCGCGCACGGCCTGATCTGTGGCGGCGAACAGCGCCACGTCCGTGTAGTACCTATCATTTAGTTAGTAGTCTAACTTTTTTTAAGAACCTTTCCCACATTAATTGTTAAAAACATTTCTCGAAATTCCCAACAATATACCTACAATATATCAAAAGTCGGCGGAATGTATCAGCGGTTTTAACAAATACCTCCCGTTTGCGACTTCTTGTAATCCTTCCCGTTGCCCTCCGCGAACGTGTACAGGAACTTCTCGGAGGCAGCCCTGGCCGTGATGAGTATGCTGTCAGGGGTGTCGCTCTGCGCGTGCTCGAAGAACGCGCGCAAGGCCTCCGTGGCGGCGAACAGGGCCACGTCCGTGGCGGAAACGCCCAGCGCTCGCGCCGCGCGCTCCACGCCCGCGCGGGCCACGGGCCGCGACCATGACGTCACCTGCAACGTAAAGTAACTAGGTACTTACTAAATCACCACCTTTCATTAGTGGAACACATTGGTTTTTCATCAGTGGAACACACCTAAATACTAAAGAATATGAATATATCAAAAAATTTAAATTCATGAAATTCCTATTCCATTTTTTGGCCCTAAATTTGAAAACGACACTTCCGATACGTAAGTATCGGATAGTTATCTAAACTTTTATCTTTGTCACTTGACATAAAGTAAGAAAGTGACAAAACTTATGTTTAGGCTATCAGGCACTTATCAGAAGGCCGTGAAACAGGCCGTTAATCTAGTATCTATCTACCTTTCGTCCGCACAAAGACACCGTCTGCAGGATGTGTCGTTTTCCACCGTCCGCGCGTATAGTGTCCGTCCAGAAGTTAGCCGGAGCTCGATATATTTCAATAAGTCCCCGCAACGCCTCCACCGTCGCCTTCACCCACAGCTGTCCGATGTCCCCGTACTTCCAGGTCAATGTATCGATGTACCTCACTTGCCCCGTAGTTCGCAGATCGTTCAGTGCTATGATCTCGTCCCGGATCGTGATCGGTAACCTTAGGATCATTCGAGTGGTCGAATATGTCGCCTTCAATATTTTTCGTGGCCACTTCCGCGGATCGAATGTTACGAGCGGTGATATTAACATCTAGAAAACATTGTGCTGTATTAGTGGGGAGAGAATAAAAGAGAATTTTTTTGAAGATAGAAAACTATTTAGGCTCAGAGCCACTCAACGAACTGACGGAGTGAGCTCGGTGATTAATCAGTAATGAGTAGATCCATAGAAGTACCAGAAGCTGACATAGTTCACTGACTCGTTAAGCTCGAGAATCGATAGAGGTTGGGGTCCTGGAACAGCGACCTCACATCGGAAAGCGCAATGTTGGCAGACCACCAATAAGTAGACAGACGACCTCAAGCGAATGGCGGGGAGTTAGGTTTCAAGCAGCAGAAGATCGCGGCATTTGGGGGTCACTATGAGACCTATGACACATGAAAGAGGAAGAAGACATGTACCTTGGGAATTGTTAAATTTCTCCTCTTGCATTCACGTCGAACGGCGGTCAAAAACACACCCGCCGTTCTCGCTATCTGCAGCTCCCTTTCTTCTGATCGTTTTTTAGTGACGTCTCTTAAAGCGTTAGCGGCGGATATCAGCACGATACCAGCCACGTGAAATATTCCGGGCAAACTTTTCATCGAGTGTGTGCTCTCCGTGGGATCGTATTCAAATATGAATTCGTTCCAAATGTTGGACAAATTCTCGTTCATTTTGTCCCACAGTTCCAGTATCGAAGACGGTTTGGGGAACAGCTTCGCCAGTGGGCTTTCCTGGTAGTATTCGGTTTGGTCGAATATCCGGGTGGGTGTCGTGTCCCGTACCAGTAACAAATCGCCGATGTTAAGAGATTTCTTCCCAGTCAAGAGCAGATGGTGGACCCGAACTAAAATGTAATACTTTGGTTCAATGGAGACGCAGGGTATGATTATATACTGCCACGGCGGTTGGTCGCTTGGAAAGTATTTAGATATAATTTCGCTGACATAATCCTGCAACATAATTTTCAGTGTCAGTAGAAATGTAGAGAAATGTAGGTTCATGTTGTAATTTTCTATACTGAACTAAGGTTATTTATGTCGTCCTCGTCGTCTCAAGCTCATCCACTGTTAGACATAGGTATCGCTAGGTTCGCCACAGAACATGTTTTGTGGGGCTTGTCTAGGTACACAAACGATCTTAAGCTGAACTGAATTATTTTGAGATCGATTTAATTACCTGTATATTGCTGTCCGATACAGGGCGACCTCGATGAACGCCGCTGGCCATGATGACATGGTTCTCGAGTCTGAATTGTACACTAGCATCCCACGCATAGTTCCCCCAACATGACACCAGGCAATGTCGTAATCTGGGGAACAACAGCTGCCCTTTGTGGTCGCGACGGTCAACAACATGTTGCGTCAGTGCGTTTTTTATCTCGTCAATATCTAAAGCACCTTAAAATATAATCAGATTAAAGTTTATAATATACATACAGTCATAACATTTGAGCTGATAAGGGGTCTTGACAAACGGACTGCGTTTTGAACTCCAAGCCGACCGCAAAATTGCAGTTGAAAAAACGACGAACTTCGTAGTATACGTTGTACCTACTAGAACTGCAAGCCGCAGTTGCGATATCACAAAATTAACAAACTGCATTCAAATTGCAATTTCGCAGTTGGCTAGCAGTCTGTCTAGACAATTGATTGCTTTTAAACCGGATCAGTAGCGAGGGATGTGTGTGTCCAGGATTCCTTTAGTTTCATAGTTCATTTAAACATATCCCTGTTGGAAAAGGGTTCAAGTTAGTACAATACAGGGATTTTATTTGTCGGCTATAACACACACATCCCTCGCCACGCATCCTTGCCAACCCTGATGGAAAGACAGAAGAAGGAAAGACCTTGACCAAAAAGAATCACGTACCTTTAATACATAGTAACACATTGATTATGCCCTGGTTTCTGTGTGTGTCTAATAAAGATCGGACCGTGTCTGTTCTGATGAACTCCAGACTGGGATACCTGCTTGACAGTAGCTTCAGCCATAAGTGTTTGCTTATTCGTACCACTGAAACAGTTTTATATTGATTTAGGGGCTAGTCCATAGAAATAGTATATCTGTGGTCTAGACGATCTAGATTCTAGACGGACGGACTGCAAACCGACCGCAAAATTGCAGTTGACACACCTGCATAGTAATAAATCGTGGTTACCCTCATTGCTCACTCTGTTGTACTAGAACTGCACGCGGATTGTGCAGTTAGAACTGCATCTTGCAATCTGCAATTACGCAGTTCTGCAGTCTGCAAGTTTGCGCGCTCTATGTGATATTATAATGCATGCGAAGTTACCGTTATGAGTTTTATTCTTTTCAGGATGGATTTAAGATAATAATCCGTAAAAATATTGAAAATACGAGTGTATGGCCTTAATTCAATAACCTTAAAACATTTCGTCTATAGGTAGGTAGGTACTCTATTGTAACTATTTTAACTGTTATCAGGAATTATGTATTACAACACTATTTTTATAGACACTGATATGATAATATTTAGCATTTAGGTACATACACAACAAAAAATTTAATACAAAAGCAAAATGTTTTGAATACGAATGTAAACAGATTGAGTTTAATTAGGTAGTAGATCTATAATTAGAAGATTGTTTTATGTTACGTAAAATTTTTAATCTTGTCTTCACAGAGAATACTTAGTAAGTAACTAAACATCTTCCTTTTTTGAATTTTAAAAGGAATTTAGAATATTCCCAAAGACAATAAACTTGTTAAAAGTTGAAACCAACCCCACCAATCCCGTAAGTCTCATATGAAATCTGTTTGAAATCAGTAAGACGTTTGTCTTGTTTTCTTTGAAAAATCAGCCAAGTGCGAGTCGGGCCTCGCTCTTTCAGGGTTCCGTACATAATTTTGAACAATATAATATTTTGGGTCTAAGAAATATTTAATTTCCGAGTTAGACATCGCAAGAAACCGTGAAAGAAAAACGCAAAATAAGTTCGTTTGTTTTGGTCACAGCTTATAAACTATTTTATGAATCGTTGTTTTCAGTGTTTGTTGTACAAATAGAGCATATAGTACATAATATACCGAAATATCATATTCCTAACTAGTTTAGTTTTTTAGATAGCCCCCGTCACAAAAATGGTCTAAAATTGACAATTTTGATGACCTCCCATTTCCTTACTTTTTAAGCAAAAAATTAAAAAAATATATATTCGTACTCTACTCAATGAGCTCTAAACAATGATACCCCACAAGCTAGGATAAGAAAAAAAAAATTTTTTCCGGCTCCTTTCTCATGTATGGGAGCCCCCCTGAAAAATAATTTAATTCAATTTTTAATTCAATATTTGATTTTGGGTCAACGTTTTACACCAAATACCAAAATTTCAGGTTTGTAACTCATTTCGTCTGCGAGCTAGAGACCTGTGACCGGCGGACAGACGGACAGACAGACAGACAGACAGCCGAGTGACATTAATAGGGCTCCGTTTTTACCCTTTGGGTACGGAACCCTAAAAAGCGGACCCTTTGGAAATTCATTTGCTGCCTAGTTTGTTATTGGCATACCTACTTGGGTAATTCTCATCACTGAAACAAATGTCGAATCGTAGTAGCCAGTAGGTACCGAACCAGGAGCCAGGTTATCACACGAGAAGTGTGTTTGTTGCGCTCTTATCTAAATAATTTTATTGATGCGAAGTGTCAATGCCCGTTGAATAATTTCATTATTATGTTAGATAGGTACCTACATACTACATACATATATTCGCACCGTGATTAGGTAAATTTATTGATGTAAAAGTGATTTTCCTCGTCTGAATTTAATTTATTAAACTCGAACGTAATCATCATAAAAAATAAAATCGGCCAAGCGCGAGACGAACCTCACATATTTAGGATTCTGTACGTATGACAAACTAAAAACTGTTCGTTAGTTTTGGTCACAGCTTACAAACTACATTATGAAACGGTGTCTTCACAAACATACTCAAACTCTCCTCTCCCTTTAGTGCCAGCCTGGAGTTGGTAGTTGGCGGTATTTCACGCCCGTGCCTCGGAGAGCACGTTAAGCAGTCGGTCCCGGTTATTATCACTATCATGTGACAATAGTCGTTAAAGCCCGCCAACCCGCATTGGAGCAGCGGGTCTAAGCTCTAAATCCCTCTCTCCAAGAGAGAGGAGGCCTGTGCCCAGCAGCGGGACGTAAAAAGGCTGTAGTGGTGGTGGTATTGATATAAACCAGTTACATACCAACGTAAGAGAAGGCCAACGCGGGCAGCGCAGAGACCGCTATACAGAACGCGCAGTAGGTGTAGAGTTGTTCCCGCAGCCGCGCCCGCACGCCTCGCACCATCTCAAACATATCCACTGCAACTGATTCATAACGACCTAACTTAAAGTTTCTTCATAACACAAGTATACTTAAATTAAAAATTTAAAATCCCCCGACATTCGCCATTTTGTGGCGGCGGCCATCTTGGATTTGCATAGTGCTATTCTACTAATCAAGCCTTTTCATTTGATACCCATATTAAGGGAGTTGTGATAAAATATGTAATCCGCCATTTTGCAGCGGCGGCCATCTTGGATCGATTTTCATCAAACATAGCTGACAACACTCTCGACTAATTCACCTTTCAAACAAAAAACCGCATTCAAATCGTATAACGCCCGTTTGAGCGCTATAGGGGAACAGACAGACACACACACACACAGACACGTCAAACTTATAACACCCCGTCGTTTTTGCGTCGGAGGTTAATAAAAACAAGCTATATTTTAGAAAAAAATAAACCGACTTCGGTCCAGAAATCTCAGATAAATCGGTGTACTAATCAAAAATTTAGTGACTAAGATGTCTCTAAATATTATATATAATATTATATTATTTTATGTATGTAAATTCTTATATCAGAATGATAACTAAAACCTTCCTCAAACTATGTACTTAGATTACGATAGTGAAAAAAAATACAAAATCCGTTCATTGGTTTTTGAAATAATAGCGAACTTTGGATACCCGGGTCTTAACTCGAGTCAAATACGGAACCTCCGTTCTAAAGTCAGTTAAAACACAGACCAATAAACCCCCTAAAATATAATTTAATTCAATTTTTAATTCAATATTTCATTTTGGGTCAACATTTTACACCAAATACCAAAATTTCAGGTTTGCAACTCATTTCGTCTGTGAGCTAGAGACCTGTGACCGGCGGACGGACAGAGAGACAGACGGACAGACAGCAGAGTGACATTAATAGCAGAGTACATTGTTAGGTTTACAAAAGCCACGGGAAGGTTTGAGGGGGGTAGACTGCTGCAAAAAGCTGTGATAGCCTAGTGGTTAGGACGACCGACTTCTAATCGGAGGTCGTGGGTTCTATCCCGGGCACGCACCTCTAACTTTTCGGAGTTATGTGCGTTTTATGTATTTAAATATCACTTGCTTTAACGGTGAAGGAAAACATCGTGAGGAAACCTGCACGCCTGAGAGTTCTCCATAACGTTCTCAAAGGTGTGTGAAGTCTGCCAATCCGCTTGGCCAGCGTGGTAGACTATGGCCAAAACCCTTCTCACTCTGAGAGGAGACCCGTGCTCTGTAGTGAGCCGATAATGGGTTGATCATGATGATGATGATGATGACTGCCAGGACACCAGGAACCTGTGTCCAAACATGGGGAATTGGGTGAAATGGTCCTTACAAAGGACTGATCACCCGCCTGGCGACGGCAGGCGTCCCCTCTATAAATACGAATAGGACGAATACGACATTAATAAAAAAAGCGAAATTCTTTCCTTGCGGCTTTGTTTATCTTTCTTGGTTAATAATAAGTATATATAAGTCAAGGTACAGCCGATGCACACCTTACAAGAGAAATCTCAAATTCACTTTCACTATTTATTTTCTGGTCCAGAGCGCTCCTTTCACTGAAATAAAATTTACTTAGATATGTTTTTGTTTACGCATACTACTTAATTAAATATAATTTATTATAGGTCAATATCTACCACACATTATTTATTACATGGTATAAAACATATAAATAAAATATATATATTCGTACTCTACTCAATGACACCCCTGCTGCCCCTGCTATAGGTAAAAAAAAATCCGTCTCCGTTTTCATGTAATTTCTAATTCAATATTTTGGTTTTGGGTCAACTAGGTTCAGGTTTTCGTGACACTCTGACGTGTCACAGGTCTCTAGCTCGTAGAGAATTTTCAGATTTCTTCCTTTACTTGTACTATAAGACCTACCTACCTACCTCATGATTCTGGTCACCGGGAAGTACCCTATAGGTTTTCTTGACAGACACGACAGACGGTCGGACAGACAGACAAATAGACAGACAGCAGAGTGACTTTAATAGGACTGCGCTTTTACCTAAAAAGAACTATTGAATATTTTTATCTTTTCATATTGTAATTTCTCGTATGAGAAGAAACAATTCAAATGGTTTTCAACAATTCAAATATTTGCCTCTCGTATCAAACTAAATAAGGAGATTATGTAATAAACAATAATGACTAATGAAGGGGAATATCGCAGTTCAAAATGACTTTGTGTAGACCTGACCTGAGCGATGAGTTTATCAGCCATTTTGTTATCGATTCTAGCAGTTCCACTCACCTTAAAACCATTCACGCCGATAGCATTAGGCAATTAAACACTGATAATTCAATGCCTATTCCATCTATTCTTCAATTTTACGCAACCTTTGACGTCTGTTCCTAGCCTATTACTTTAACAAGACAATCTCTCTCAATCTCAAGACAATAGATAGTTTGTACCTAGGTACCTACTTTTTAACCCCCGACGCAAAAACGACGGGGTGTTATAAGTTTGACGTGTCTGTGTGTGTGTGTGTGTGTGTGTGTGTGTGTGTGTGTGTGTCTGTCTGTTCCCCTGTGGCGCTCAAACGGGTGGACCGATTTGAATGCGGTTTTTTTTGTTTGAAAGGTGAATTAGTCGAGAGTGTTGTTAGCTATGTTTGATGAAAATCGATCCAAGATGGCCGCCGCTACAAAATGGCGGATTACATATTTTATCACAACGCCCTCAATATGGGTATCAAATGAAAGGGCTTGACTAGCAGAATATCACTATGCAAATATAAGATGGCCGCCGACACAAAATGGCGAATATCGGGGGTTTTTAAATTTCTAATTTATTATTATTAATTTAACCTTTCGGGAGGTTTCGGCAGTTGTGTGTTTATTTATCGTTGTACATCGGTGCCTGAATTCCCATACGATTTTGATAAATAAGGTAGATATTCTTAGCTTTATCTTAGTGGCCCGCATATCAAAGTTTTAGGCGTCATTGTAAATTCAATATGGTGGATATGAAAAATTTAGATACGAGTGGATCTATAGAGATTGTTATCAAATGAAAGGTCTCACTGTCTAGATTTCGAAAATATACGTACCTAGATGCAATTTGTATTTTACAATAGGAACCATTCGTACCTACCTATGGAGTAGGTAGTAGCTGTGGTAGTAGGTAAATACCTAGTTCGGCGGTTCATCCACATCGCTCCCATAATTTCTGCTACAGCTCATTCCTAGTTACTATTTTGATATTTAATTTACCTATGTTGACTTTATTTTAGCTTCATCCTACTAATATTATAAATGTGAAAGTGTGGATGTTTAGATGTTTGTAAATTGTATGTTTGGATGTTTGTTACTCAATCACGCCGCAACTACTGAACCGATTTGGCTGAAATTTTGAATGGAGATAGCTTATGCCCTGACTTAAAACATAGGGTACTTTTTATCCCGGAAAAGTATTCCTGTGGGACTAAAATAGATATAGACTTCCAAAAACGCGATAGATGGCGTTGACTGTTCTTAGGTAAATCACGCTCACATAGCACATTATTACAATAGTTGCATGCATCTGTATGCGTATGCACTTTTTATCCTGGGAAAATCCACAGTTCCCACGCAATTTTGATAAAAACGAAATATATATCTACAGCTATAGGTAGATTACTATAGCAAACTTCCTTGAAAGTAGGTATAAAGTTTGGAAAAGGGAACGGGAACGGGAGCCGGAAATCCACGATTCCCTTGGGATTTGTGAAAAACCGAAATTCACGCGGGCGAAGCCGCGGGCAGAATCTAGTATTTTCATAATTTCTAAATTGATCGGTCTGATGGGAGGCTTCAGCCGTGGTACCACCCACCACCCTACCGGCAAAGCCGGTGCCCGCTGTCAAGCCAGATCGCTACAAGCTAAGATAAAGTAATACCTCCTCTTCTTAAGTTAGTCAAGGGCTAACTTGTAGATTAAAAAAAAATATTACAAAAATACGTCAAGAAGAAAAGTTCTAAGTAGGTATATCAAAATCAAATCAAAATCTATCGACTTTGATTTCAAATCAAAATGTCTCATTGTTTTAATTCCGAAAATATTATCTAACTGTTCGTTTCTTATGAAAAAAAAGAGACCTCAGGCTGCCCTCAAACTTGAGGAGCGTCTTACGCGCATACCTGCGATGCTCATTGACTTCCTACGCCTAGACAGCCTACATCTGTATTAGCTTAATCTCTGATTATATATAGTCTGATTTTGAATTCGGTGGAATTCTGAAAGTTATCATTCAAAAATAGAATAAGTTATTTGTATGAATAAATTACGTAATTAAAAAAACTAAAAACCCGACTGCGTAAAACGAACTAGTTCTGGTAACTGAAAAGCAAAAAACAAGCTTTGTACTTTATAAACTAGAATTTGATAAGATCATAAACATAATTAATGTTAGAAAATGTATGGCATGCGGGGGCGAAGTAATAGTCCTGAGTAGTTGGCTAAGTAATGCCCCCGCCTGCCATACATTTTCTAACATTAATTATGTTTATGATCTTATCAAATTCTAGTTTATAAAGTACAAAGCTTGTTTTTTGCTTTTCAGTTACCAGAACTAGTTCGTTTTACGCAGTCGGGTTTTTAGTTTTTTTAATTACGTAATTTATTTCTTGGTTTTTAGTGCAAAATTATGAAAAATTTTTAGATGCATATTTTTACAAGAGACAGGCCTGTGTCACTCCGCGTGTAGGTAATAGCGCGTTTAAGACCACTATTAGCGCCATCTGTTGAACACTAGAAACTTTAATAAGGTCCTTCATAATATTATTGTATTATTTTAGTGTTTGGCGATTTAAGGTTAAATTATTAGTGGTACAATAATTGATGGGAAGGGGCGAGGTGTAGGGGGGATTATGTGGAATGTAGTAAAGTGGAGTGGGAAGGGATCTTAAATAAATTACCACCAATTTACTCACAGTGTAGTTGTTATTTATTTTGTTTTCTATCATTTGTCACTCCAAACTGATTATAAACACATAGATTGTATTAGGTTGTAACATAATAATCTGACAATTTTTGCGGGAACATTCTAGAATTGTTTTACAGCTTCGAGAAAATTCTATGATTGTGAGTATAAATACAGTCGAGTGTGCTCAGTTTATCAGTGCAATAATTGACAACGCAGCGGAGTGGCATTATGGAAAAAATTGATTTGAAAAGACGAGACATCCGCGTCCTTCTACTTTACGAGTTCCGTTTGAAACATACAGCTAAGCAAGCGACACAAAATATATGTCAATGTATGGGAGAAAATGCAGTCTCTTATCATACAGCAGTAGATTGGTTTCGACGTTTCTCGAATGGCGACTACGATCTTGAAGATAAACCTCACGAAGGGCGATCGGTTGAGGTTGATGTTGATCGCCTAGCGCAGCTCATTGAGGACGATCCAAGGAGAACTACTCGCCAACTTGAAAAACAACTCGGATGCTCCCATACTACCATCGATCGACATTTGAAAGCGATGGGTAAAGTATACAGGCACAGTCAATGGATACCCCACGAATTGACGGATGGACAGCGTATGATGCGAGTAGCGATTTGTACACAATTACTGACTTTACATCGTACTTTTGCGTGGCTTCGTGATTCGGTTACAGGAGATGAGAAGTGGTTACTTTATGTTAATCATAACAATAAGCGACAGTGGCTTAGCGCGGGTCAAAGAGGAGTACCAACGGTTAAATCTAAAATGACTACGCAGAAGGTTATGTTGAGTGTTTGGTGGAACATGCACGGAGTTATCTACTGGGAACTATTACCGCAGGGAACGACCATAAATAGTGAACGCTATTGTGCTATGTTGGATAAAGTACCCGAGAATCTTAAAGGAATACATGGCAATGTGTATCTCCTCCACGACAATGCCCGACCTCACACCGCATCGATGACCTATAAAAAAATCAAGGCGCTAGGCTGGATTTCTTTAGCCCATCCTGCATACTCGCCGGACATTTCTCCATCTGATTACTTGTTCCGATCGTTACAGGCTCACATTAGCGGAAAATCTTTTGATGACCGAGATACATTGGAACAGTGGTTGACAGAATTTTTTTCATTCTCGTGAGTCCAAGTTTTACGAGAATGGTATAACGTCGCTTCCCCAACGTTGGCAAGAGGTTGTTGATAGTAATGGACTATACGTTCAATAAAATGTTAAGCTTAATTGTACAAAAAAAAATAAAGTAAAGTTTCTTAAAACATTATCAGTTTATTATGTTACAACCTAATATATATATATATTTTCGTATTTGCCTTTTAAAGCCCTTTATTTTGATACCCCACTCGAGGGTCTTGAGGAAAAAAATTTTTTTCAGCTCGCACATTAAAGTGCATAAAATCCGCCATTTTGAATTTTTATTAATTTTATGTACCCAGTAACATTTGCGCTGTTAAGACAAATCTAATGACGTATCATTTATCAAAATAAGTTGAGTCGTTGAGTAGTTACGAACTGACATAGGAAACGGTCATTTTCTGTGATTTATCACTCCAACTTATTTTCAAATATATAATTGTATACATTTTAACATTTTTGTACTTATTTATTTACTTAATACAGTTAATAAGCTTTTAAAACAATAAATACTTAAAAATAAAAATAAAAAATTACAAATCAAATAAAACATCCAAATCACTGTAACGAGGCAAGGTGCCCAGAACGCTGGCTGCGTTACCTCGTTGAATGGCCAGACTAATATGCTGACCGAGGTAACTGCCAGCCCTCCGGTCACCCGTGGACTCCACGAGACGAGATGATAGGTCCTTAAAAAAGGACCTTGCATCCTCGCCCCACGAACCCATGGTCTCCACCCCAAAAGGCACAAATATGAAATTATTTTCTATATTTTCATATTTGCGCCTCTTGGCCCTTTCCGCCTTAGTGGCTGCCGCTCCGGCCACCACGGAGGTCACTTGTATATGAGACAGCGCCAGTGTATCCACACACGTGGCATCCCATACAAGCGACCTCCCTTGCTTCCATGGAACAAGAGTCATACCGTCTGGTCTCTTGCCATCGCTACGTGCCAAACCATTTGGTTCTAGTATTGCAGGCACTTTAGCCGTGACAAGAGACCTACGTAAGACTCCGTTCAGGGAAGCATGACGGGAGAAACGACCAGCACTTTTGGCACATGCAAGGCCGTGGTGACCATATATGTCCACTGCCTCGCCACAGTGACAAAGATGTGGCTGCTGAATCCTAGCGCCAAGCCGAAGACCAACCGCGATAGTAAGAGTAAGGTGGTCCAACAGAGTGCCTATATGTTTTGAAGGGAGAGCTTGTAGCCAGTAACTCGATTCTCTCGTAGACACCGCGAGGAGACGCGCGCGGTCTCTTGCAGAAGTTGATGTGTTTATCAACTCCTGCAAAACGTCTGCGCAAAGTGCGTCATCCCATTGTCTTTGAGAAAACAAAGATACCGGCTCTTTACTGGGACATGCCAAATTAAAAGCATCTCTAGCTTCTGCCAAATACGAAAGCTCCATAGAACCCAAAGATGGATTAGTGATTTTGCCAAAGAGCTTTAACGTACTATAGGCAGAAGATAGAAAGGCTGGTAATGATACACTACTAATTTTACGAATGCCTAAACCACCAAAGCGAACCGGGAGTGAAGCTTGTGTCCACACCGCGCCATCCAAAGGACAATTTAGAATTTTGGAAAGTGTGTTTCTAATTAAATTATCCAAATCATCCAGTAAGGGAAGAAATTTCCATAATGGTGAACATCGAAGAAAATAGGTAAATTTAGGAACAAATAAACAATATTTAATGATAAAAAGGGCCATGTGAGAATTTATTTGATAAAGTCGTTCCGAATATTGATCGAATTTAGTGATTTGTTCCTGAATAAAAAAGGGAACAGAGTCTTTTAAGACAGGAGCCCCTAGGAGACGAAGCGAATCTTCACTTAAAATTTTGATACCCGGTGCCAAAACATTAAACTGTTCAATAACGGATTGTTTTTTTTTAATATCTGTTGAGTTTGGAATATAAATTTCACATTTTTCAAAATTCAATTCCAGACCAACAGATTTAAATTTATCGATCAAAACCGCAAGATCATTTAAAACAGAAGAAACTTCACCTCCTAAAGTTCCATCGTCTAGATACCAAACATTAAATTTTGAATTTAAAGCCGAAATAATAGGATGAATGCCCAGACTAAAAATGGCAGGTCCCAGTGGATCTCCCTGTTGGCAACCAACAGCAGAGTTTAGATAATGTGATTTGTACAATAATTTTGAAGGATTTGAGTAACATTGCCAAATGTATGGGTAAATTTCAGGAATTTTGTCCTTAACCTCAGAGAGGAGGATGTTTCGGTCAATTGAATTGAAGGCGTTCCTTACATCGACTTTCAATAGCACTTCCTCACCTGAATTTAATAGATAGGTGCGAGCTGCGTGAACTGCAGCCTCACAGCCACCCTTGCACCCAAAACCCAGTTGTATGGGTTGAAATATATTTGAAATATTCGGAGAGATGCGTTTGCAACAAATTTTTGAAACAATGCGTCTTAATATGGATCCCACGGCAATAGGCCGTATTCCACCATCTTTTTTAGTAAGCGCACAAAGATTGGCGCCGTACAAGATAGATGTTATTTCTTTAGGTACGACGCCCGTCAACATTAGATTAACTAAATTTGTAAAGGATTTTAAAAGTTCTTTACTAATGTCAACGTTGGCGCAAAGTAAATCTTTGAAGTGTTGAGGTGACATACCGTCCATGCCGCCAGCAGAACCACTTCTGAAAGATAATACTGCTGCAAGCACATCTTCAGTTTTAGCCTGAAATGGTGTAGAGCCTTTTAGATTTAATTCTGAGAGACAAGGTGAATTAGACTGGGGATGCTTAGAACGGAGAGCCTCTAAGGTCTCTGCTGTTTCTGGGGCAACCACATCGCTTGAAAACAAAAGCCGAGCTGCACCCTTAAAATCTCCATCATTTATTTTATTTTCAATATAAAATATTGAATTATTTTTATTGTTATTTTTTTGTCAGTATACATTTTTGTATTTGCCTTTTAAATCCCTTCATTTTAATACCCCACTCGAGGGTCTTGAGGAAAAAACATTTTTTCAGCTCGCACATTAAAGCGCATAAAGTCCGCCATTTTAATTTTTTTTTAAATTTAGGTACCCTATAACACTCGCGTCATGAAGACAAATCTAATGACGTATGATTTATCAAAATCCATTGAGCCGTTGATTAGTTACACGCGGACATAGGAATGGACATACATACACACAGGTGAAACACATAACCCAGTCGGGTAAAAACAGGGTTAACACATGAAGTTTGATTTTACCCCAAACTAAACTTACCTACCTGAAGTATCTGTCAGGCATTTGTCATGTCTACATGAGGCAATTGATTTTTATTTATATAAATGTAAGTTTTGAATTTATTATCTTTTTTGTGGGTACCCTTTTATCTCTGGTAACATTATGAAACGTCAAAATTCCACGGAATTAAAAATCAGAGTAGACGGAGTAGATAGACAAAGAGAGCTTGATACTTAATCTGAGGAGTAGGTATAAGATACGGGATAACGTCGTGATATTATGATATCTCCATAGAAAATTTGAATATAAACGGTTTTTAACTTGAAAACTCTAGGGGCATTAAGTATACCTACTTATAGACGGCTGGCGATTCGCACATCAAACCGTTTGATTGGTTTTGATTTTTGCGGTCGTAAGTAAATTGGATGAATCCGCTAACTATGAAGCGTGAATAAAACTAACAGGAAGCTCAATCAATTAAAATATAAAATCGTATGCTGTAAAATATGCACCTAATTAAATATTTCAGGCTAACGCTGTTAATTTTCATGCAATATTGACCAAGTTACGAGCACGTCTGCCCAGCTAATACGTAATCTTGCAACATAGAGAATCGAATGTAGGTTTGTAGCGTTCTTTGCCAATAGTCTGCTCCAAAGTTCGAAATCGTAATGATTTTAAACATTAATAAACGCCAGTAACTTGAATTCTACATTCTGTAGGTAGTTTACGTTTTTTTTTAATTGTATTTACTTAGTTATTAGGTATAATAATATCCCTTTTAGGTGTTAGTTCAAAATGTCGTATTTCTGGCAAACAATAATATATGTCCTTTGATTAACTCTTTGATATTGTCATTACTCTCATATTGTGTCGTTAACTATCTTAATAGTTTTAATCCACTATCTCGACCGCGCAAACAATTAATTGTTTTGGAACAACAACAATAATTAACTTACCTTCAAACTATAGAAACATCCAATCTCTTTGTTCAGCGAGCGACCACACAATAAATTGGAGGAATTCCAGATAGGAACACAAATACGCGAGATAGCGAGAAAGCGCTGAACGGAACACAAGTAAACACTATGTTGTTTTGACACCGAAATGTGTGTCACACACCCGCACAGCGACGGCGGAGTGACAGAGTGGTGGGCCCGGAGCCGGGGCCCGCGCCGCCGCCCGGCCGGCTGTCCGCGTGTATGCGCCCCTTATCGCAGCTTGTCCAAGGTTCAAGATCGAGACTGGACATCAACAAGATGACGCGATCACGGACGCGATCGCAACTTCGACATGATCTCGCTGTACATCGTTTCGAATAAAATTCATCTCTGCTCATCGAGAAAGGCGTCCTCTTGCTATACCGCGGTAATTGCTCATTGAGAAAGGGGCATACTGTACATACGTGTACTGTATAACTATACAGTACACGTATACGGTCTACCTTTTTAGAGTTCCGTAACAGGCCATATCTTGAAAACTACAGAACGGATTTTAATGTAAATTGCACTGTCCCTTAAGTTGAAATAAATATAACCTACTACTACTAAAAAGAATGGTCACAATCCGATTAATAGTTTCGAAGAAATCCGCGGACAAACATACATACACCTATGAAATATGTATTTTGTTTGAAAGAAAGATTATCATATTATATGAATATTTTGCAGTTCCAATAATATTACATCCTACTGTGGAATTGATAACTTCCTTTTTTTGAAGTCGGTTAAAAAATGAACCCTTATGGTGAGACTTTGTCTATCTTCGACTTGTTATTGTCTGTCACAATTTCTTATTTTAGTGATATTAAGGATGTTTTTGAGGCGGACGATTAATTTTGAACCGAATTTCTTTTATAGCTTATTAATCTATATCTTCTATATCTTCTATACATATAATAAAATCGTAGAATTGCCGTATCTGTACATTGAAGATCTTTGCAAAATAATAACTGGGGGATGTTAGGGATAAGTAATAGAACGTAAAAAAGCAATTTTTGAAATTTTTGTCTGTTTGTCTGTTTATCTGTTTGTCTGTTTATCTGTTTGTCTGTTTGTCTGTATGTTTGTGCGCGCATCACGTAAAAACTACTGAATGGATTGAAATGAAACTCGGCATGATTTAAGTTCAAACTATGGAGCAACATATAGGATACTTTTTATCCCGAAATTCAGCACGGTTCCCTTGGGAGAGGGGATGAAAGGCAAAGTGTGTACTTAGCTGTAATTCGTTAACGGGAGGTCCGATTTCATTCATTCTTTTTTTGTTAGAAAGTAGATACTTTAAAGACTATTGGCTAATCTCTGAAAGGCTGGACCGATTTTGATAGGACTTTCACTGGCGGATGTTTACATTTTGATGTACCTAAACATCCGCCAGTGAACATTTAACAGTTTTTAGCATGATATGAGCTCAAAGGAGCTTAGGAAAAACAAAATGATTTCCACGGGATTATTAAAATCAATATCCACGCGCACGAAGTCGCGGGTATCCGCTCGTATTATAATATTATTGCTTCACAAGGTACGGAACTCTCGGTGCGCGGATTCTGTCTCGCACTTGGCTAGTTGTTCTGAATTCTGATACAAGCATTTAATTTCGTAAAAGACGCAAAAAATCTGACTGAGAAAATGTGCAAACGTTTGGAACCTACTTTTTCAGCTTCGCATATTTTTGTCTTTTATTGACCTAATTTGTACATTATTACCTACCGTGTACTTACCTATACGTAACAAATTGTCGATATTATGTAGGTATACATCTGGTTAGATAACTATTTGTATTTGTTTGCATTTTTGACGTGATAACGTCTTATAAATCGAAGAACGCCGCGCCGCGAAAAGCATGACTCAATGTCACGTGTCTACCGCCTAGCCGAGCTAGCGAGAGCGCGGAACCAGCGTTCTTTTTACATGACGCCATTATATACTTGCTACTAGGTACATGATGTAGGTACTTATCTCTGCCATTAACGTGATGCCTGTAGTTGTAACTTATACTTGTTGCTATGTTACCTGGTAGGTCGCCCAGGTACCATTTTCAGTTTTAAGAGGATGTAGCTTAATAACTAAGTCTATAATTATATCATCCTCTAATGCCTAGGTCTCTTATAACCTTCTTTTTGCAAATTGTTAGGTACGTTAAAATCTCTCCCATAGGCCATAACGCATTTCTTTTTAAGTATTTGATTTTGAGGAACGACGAAACAAAAATGAACCAAGGTACTTGTGTATAAATAGTACAGACCTACGTACCTATGAAGTGGGATCTACCAAACTACCTACATCACTACATAGTATAAAACAAAGTCGTTTTCTCTGTCCCTATGTCCCTATATCCCTTTGTACGCTTAAATCTTTAAAACTACGCAACGGATTTTGATGCGGTTTTTTTTAATAGATAGAGTGATTCAAGAGGAAGGTTTATATGTATGATAACATCCATTAAATAGTGGAGAAATACTGTTATTTTTGAGGTTTCTAATGTGATGTCGTAAATAATTACATTTTTTCCGCTTACATTGCAAACGCAGGCTGAACCCTACGAGATTTATCAATATAATGTACTAAGTATTGTACACATTGAAAAGGTCTATAGAAAACTCCGCGATGGTATATGTCTATCTCTTATGGATATCCCACAATAACATTTTTTGTCATTTACTTTTTTACGACAAATAATGGCTAATTTTAGAAGCGATTTTAACCAATACAGCATAAATCCTTATCTAATTAAATACCATAAGTACATTGTTGATTTATTATAGATCTATATGGCCCTTTACAGCATATGATTTAAATGAATATTTTCGAAGATATTACAGATTTAAAAATTGCGGGACATAGACTTTGCTCGCGGCGCGCGGTTCCAGCCGGCCGGGGCGGCGATGCGTAAAGTTCTCCTATAGCATTTTGAATTTAGCAGCGATCGGACGCGTATGCTATCGAGTATCGGAGCTTTCTAGCGAGGAAAATAACAATCACACTAATATTATAAAGGCGTTATTAAGTTATTAAGTTTGTGTGTATGTTTGTTCCTCTTCTCCGCCGCAACTACTGAACCGATTTGGCTGAAATTTTAAATGGAGATAGCTTATGCCCTGACTTAACACATAAAGTAATCCCAGAAAAGTATTCCTGTAGGACTAAAATAGATATAGACCTCCAAAACGCCACAGAGGGCGCTGACTGTTCTTAGGTAAATCACGCTCACATAACCCATTATTGCAATACTTTGCTGTGTAGCATGCATTGGCAACACATAGGCTACTTTTTATCCTGGAAAAATGCACAGTTCCCACGGGATTTTGAAAAACCCGAAATCTATATCTACAGCTATAGGTAGATTACTATAGCGACCTTGCTTGATATTTTAAGTATAAAGGTAGGAAAAGGGAGCGGGAACGGGAACCGGAACTCCACGATTTCCTCGGGATTTGTTCAAAACCGAAATTCACGCGGGCGAAGCCGCGGGCAGAAGCTAGTATATGATAAGTCAAAGACTACAATCTTCCCAGAAAGCAGGTTCTGCTAAAGGAGTCTGCAAGGTCTGCAACGTATGCAAGAGTCTGCAACTGATGGGACCACGGGTACATACTACATAGTAGTAGGTATAGCGTTGTCCCACCAGTGGGAAAAATCGGTGGGACCACGGGCCCTTCGTCGAAGAAAAATAGGTACGTTATTAACCATTTTTAACCCCCGACGCAAGAACGACGGGGTGTTATAAGTTTGACGTGTCTGTGTGTGTGTGTGTCTGTCTGTTCCCCTGTGGCGCTCAAACGGGTGGACCGATTTCATCATCATCATCATGATCAACCCATTACCGGCTCACTACAGAGCACGGGGTCTCCTCTCAGAGTGAGAAGGGTTTTGGCCATAGTCTACCACGCTGGCCAAGCGGATTGGCAGACTTCACACACCTTTGAGAACGTTATGGAGAACTCTCAGGCATGCAGGTTTCCTCACGATGTTTTCCTTCACCGTTAAAGCAAGTGATATTTAATTACTTAAAACGCACATAACTCCGAAAAGTTAGAGGTGAGTGCCCGGGATCGAACCCACGACCTCCGATTAGAAGTCGGTCGTCCTAACCACTAGGCTATCACAGCTTTTTTTGGACCGATTTGAATGCGGTTTTTTTTTTGTTTGAAAGGTGAATTCGTCGAGAGTGTTGTTAGCTATGTTTGATAAAAATCGGACCAAGATGGCTGCCGCCTCAAAATGGCGGATTACATATTTTATCACAATGCCCTCAATATGGGTATCAAATGAAAGGGCTTGACTAGTAGAATAGCACTATGCAAATCCAAGATGGCCGCCACCACAAAACGGCGAATGTCGGGGGTTTTTTTAAATTTTTAATTTATCCTTGTTGTAATTGTTCCGTCAGTCGTTTTAGTTTCGTAAGTGATTTTAATATTATCAAAATTAACTTATTATAAAATTAAAATATTTTCGTTTCGATTTGATACCAGCATTTGGAAAGATTAAAAAGACCCAAAACACATTTTGTGTAATTTTTATGTCGTATTTTTGTTCAGTACATATACTCGCAGTTCATTTCAAAACTGGTACATTTAAATATATACTTTGTATATATTTTTTTTGATAAATTACTTCTATGTGGGAGCACCAAAATAGGATTTTTAATGAATAAATACCGATCTCAAAATTAAAATTATTTATTGAAACAAATGTTGGTTTTTAAATTAATAATTAATATTTTTGTTACTAAAGCTAGAGGGCTTTGACTTATATAACTAAGTAGGTAATATAGGAGCGACATAATGCAATAAACCGACACATTAAGTAGCATAAGTACACAATTATTGTATGCGTATGCATGACGTTATAATATTACGATAACACTAGGTATCAATATAGGATGTTATGCTGTCGCATTTCGCTGGGTTAAGATCTGCCAGAGCTCTTGTAACACTGGTTTCCAATATTTACATGAGAATGTCTAGCCGGTGCTGAAACTCCGGTGTTTCTACGCGATTGACGTTTCTTATGATTTAGTACTAAAAACACTACCATCATCTGGTAAGTGTGAAGTGTCGGATAGCCTAAACGAAAGTTTTGTCACTTTCTTACTTTATGTCAAGTGACAAAGACAAAAGTTGTCAATAAGCTATCCGACACTTATTAGAAGGTAGGTAATGAAACAGGCACTAAGGATTTTATAATTATACCTACTATAGTAGGTACTAGGTAGTAGGTACCTACAGTTTCTTTCCAAAATGTATAATCCATACCCAATTAAGTATTTTCTTGAGTTCAGCACCGGCCTTCCGTTAATGACATTGAATTATAAATAATTAATATACTGTAGATTCTTAAATAAATTGAACAGGAACACAAAGAAATATTGTAAAAAAAAATATACAAACGATTTTAGCAATGACGAGAAAAATATAATTTAACTGAAAAATTTATCATTCCATAAATTAATATTTCCATAAATGTATAGACATTTATCACATCAATATTAAAATTCAATAATAATCAAATCTTAATTTAAACCGTTACATTAATACAATCTGGAAGTTCTTGTGTTCTAAGGCTCAAGGCAGGTTACGTGTGGGGTTGCTGGTCCCCCATCGGGCGCGTCCCCCCGGTGGCGGATGGGGGAACGCCTCCCAGATATGGGAGGTACCGGGGAAACCCGGCGCGGACCAAAACCAGCAGGGGGTTGCCGCTTGGAGGATCCTGGTACTTCTCTGTTCATCAGAGTGGACTGTGGAGACTCCGGGCGGCGACAATTGGGGGGGAGGCTTTCGGGCCGTGAGGAAGAAAACCTCGTTAAAAAATTACAGGAGGGGGTGGAAACGCCCTGCGCGGCGGGTCCGCTGGTCTTTTTGGCCGGTGGGCGCTGGCTTCGGCCACCGTCGGGCAACCCGTAATCTGCACTGAGCGGAACCGGGGGCCCCACGCACTGAGCGAGGGGCCGCGAGGAAGAAAACCTCTATAAAAAATTACACGAGGGGTGAACCTCTTGAGGGTCGCCTGCGGGTGTGGCCCTCTTGAGGGTTGCCTCTAGCGAGGAACTCCGGGTGATGGAATGGTGTATCCGTCGCCCGTTGAGACGCCTCGGGTCGGGGGCGCACCATTATGTTCCTGGTGCGCCTCAGACGGTGTTAGGGGGCCGTTAGGTCCCCCGGTGGAGGGTCTGCCTCGGCGGACGGCGCCGGCTGGGTCGCGGATGATTGCGCAAGTGTACCCGTAACCCAGCCACCAGGCGACACGGAGGAACATCGCTGGGTTTTAGTGGGTATTCTGGCCATCGGCCTGCTTGAGTCCCACACTACCTTCCGGAAGCATTGCAGTCCGCTGTAGGGCTTCCGGAGGGTGTGCGTAAATGCATTTCCCAGCGTCAAAAAAAAAAAAGGGTCAAAGCGAAGTGACACGTTATTATCACCTGTTATATTGAATTTGCATTGATAGGGAAACTTAAGTTTACATAAGCACCTACTTAAATAAAATTGTTACAAGAGATCCGGACAGTGATTAAGTTAACATTAAAGTTCAATGGAAGATTACAATTTCACTATATCCAAAACACTAAAATACATTTAACATTAAAATCCATTAGACAAATGCTTTCAAAATGACATTGGGGATACAAAAATGCCTTATAAGCGTGTAAGTTTGTACCTATTTGATACCTAACTATTCCTGCGTCTAAACAACTTTAAATGGGAAAAGGAATTGAATTGATGTACCTAAGTAGTTCCTGGCAAACTCTTTGACAATATACAATTCATTGATAAATTCAAAGGTGAGGATGACAAAAATTAAAGTCAGATTCTTACAGCCACTCTTATCACATCTTACAGCATTAACTACTTGTATGTCTACAATAGAAAATCTATGATAACATTTATATCGTCTGTATACAAATTTGTAAATTAAACTCTACGAAATAATAGCTCCCGAGTAGAGTTCATCCGTCTACTGTAGTATGTACAGCGGGGGTCAGATAGTAGATGATAGCTCATTGTATAAAAAAAGGAAAAAAATAAAATTGCGCAAAGCAATCGGCTACGAAACGAAACAATAAACATTTCATGTCAAACATCGAAAATAGATATATTCAATCCTGAATATAGTAAATCTTTAAGGTATTAAGATTATAATTTGGCATCCAAAACGTAAAATCTTAAGCCGAAAACACATTACTGTGTTGTGGTAAAAGAGCGGACTGAGAAAAATTTCCTGATTTTTTTCCAAAGGTGTTTCTTTTCAAAATGTGCTTAAGAAAACATTTCCTTTCCCGATTACCGAAACGGAAATTCCTACAAAAATCTGAAAGGATTTTTTTTCGCATTTACTTAATTCAGATTTAAATAAATTTGGAGAGGAAAACAAATCTGAAAGACCGTCAAAAAATTTCTCTCAGTCTTCATATTAAATGGATGAGTGCGATCGCCGTCTGATGCATCACGACATATTATTATAACAACACAGTGATGTGGTTTTAACGTAAGCCTAGCAAGTAATGTAAAATGCGAACATCTACGTTATACATCTCGACAGCGTATTTCGAGTATCGAAACACAAAAAGTCAGCGCCCCAAATGGAAACTTGGAACATACATAAGTCGGTAGGATGCACGACTAAAACAATGATCTTTTAAAGATATACATTTTACGTTATAAGTACGAGTATAGGTATTGTGATTCGACGCTCGAAATCTATGAAGCTGGTGAGATGTGTGAACTGATGCTAAGGGTACCTACAGGCCATCCATGCACATTGCGTCTTGTTAACTGTCATAGCATTCGACGATGCCACAGCTGTGTTTGACTCTCGGGAATCTAATCGTGAAACCCACAAAGGTAAAATCGAGGCATGGAACTTAAAACCTTGTCATCGGATTTTTAATCTTCTACAAGCGGTCTATCTTGGTGGTAAATGACGATGCAGTCTAAGATGGAATCGGGCTAACCTGGAATGGGTACGGCAGGTTTAATTAAACCCATGCATCGGTTTCCACACGGCATTGTACCGGAACGCTTAAACGATTGGCAGCATGGCTTTGCCGGTATGCTGAAGCCTTTCACCTGACCAGACCAGACTATTTAGAAATTATAAATTCCCAAATTGCTCCTTGCAGGGAATCGAACACGATACTTCCCTCTTATAAGACCTCAGCGCCAGGGAGTCAAACAACTAAATGTCATGAGAATACCTCACTCGTCCACTAAGATCCCGAGAATCACACATGAGCTTACGTCAAACATCACAAGAATCACTCCATCGACTCCATCATGGTTCACCTTAAATACGTACTAGTTATCAATGGACCTGCAATGCTCTCCACGATGAAGTCGGTGTCATTTGGGTGCCAATAGCGTGGTGAATTTAAATCGCGCTTGCTTTGACCTGCTTCGGACAAATTAGCTTCTGTTCGATGGACCTCCGAGGTATGCCGCTCACCTTTTTAGGCGAACACCCATTGTAATTTATCGATGAGGGTAACGACTTGTACCCTCCGTCGGAACTGTAATCCGTATCCGTCGACTGACCGTTCAAACTGGGACTGTGTCTGTTGCCGTTCACGCTTTCCTTGCTGCTTATTCTTCCGTTGTACAAATCCCCGTACGACGTGTGGTGCTTGATCGAGGATTCTTCTATAACGGCAGTTTTGGATAACATTGGCTCAGTTGACAGATAGTGCTGGTTGTGGAAGTTCTCTATCGAGCGGGATCGGCCCGAATATAGGTTCTTCCTCTCACACTTCTCGCCTACTGAAGAATCGCGTTTGATGTACCTTCTGTTCTCAGTGTTGGTGGCTAGGGCTTGCAGGTATTTGGATCCGACTCTACTGTTCGACTTGAGCTGCACGGAGTCCGTTGTTCTGTCAGTCAGTCTGTTGTCGTCGGGGGTCACACCGTTCACTTTCCTCGCACCGCACTGACATTTCACGGTCCCGTTGGTGGCCGGCCTCTTTGTCTTTTGTGCTTCACTATACGACGGCAGCTTCCTCCCACTAGCTTGTTCATTCCAACTGTGTGTACAAAACGAATCGATTACAACATTATTAGATATCGCTAATCTTTTACGTCGTCATCATTATTATTAAGATTTAGTTGAAAATCATACAAAGAGCTTAGTTTTAATGTTTCTAATTACAAATTCTTGTGAACTGTTTTGTTATGTAAAAGCGTAAAAGTAGGTGTAGGTACGTAATTTAGGTAGTGTCTTTACATATTAAATTCCTCACCTTTACGTTCTGGAGTGGCAGCGTGTAACACATTTACAAGGCTCATAATCAAGGTATGTTACAAATTAGTTAAACGGTCAATAACACCTACCTACCACAAAACCACACTACTACAGACAAAACACAACACAAAAGTTATAATTAATTAATCAAGTGCAATCCTGAACAAAAATACTGTTTTAACAGTGTGTGTTGGAGACTTGTAAGGTATTTATTGTGCGTATAATTTTATGTAACTTGTATCCAAACAAAAACATTTCATGTGAATAATAAGGCCAACTTCCTATCAAAAAGTTTCGGCCATTAAAAGTACTGATATCAAAAATTATGACCAAGTCCTTTGCTAGGCTCGATAAATGAAACCATACAGTTTTAGAAGGTATATCTTCTTCGATCACCCTCAAGCTGTCATACCATTCCTAATGATCCTGTTAAAATATTTTTAAATAATTTATGTCTTACTAATAACACTATAATATGAAGCTCATTTGGGACTGAGAATAGTTTTATTGTTTTCAACTTGACAACATTTTTGCACTCCTTTGAATTTGTTTAATTTAAAAAATGTTGCCAAGTTGAAAATAATAAAACTATTCTCAGTCCCAAATGAGCTTCATATTATAGTGTTATTAGTAAGACATATATTATTTAAAAATATTTTAACAGGATCATTAGGAATGGTATGACAGCTTGAGGGTGATCGAAGAAGATATACCTTCTAAAACTGTATGGTTTCATTTATCGAGCCTAGCAAAGGACTTGGTCATAATTTTTGATATCAGTACTTTTAATGGCCGAAACTTTTTGATAGGAAGTTGGCCTTATTATTCACATGAAATGTTTTTGTTTGGATCTCACTCCTTTTTTCTAAGTATTTCAAAGTTAATGCAATAAGTATAATGAAGTTGTGATGGCTTATAATCGAGTCTTTTTTCTCTCTTACGCTTCAGTATAATTAGGAATAGAACCCTATCACATTTTACGGTCTGATTAGATGTGGTTTAATCTTCAATACATAGTATAAAACAAAGTCGCTTTCTCTGTTCTAATTGGGTGAATTTTTATTTTGTTCGTCTGTCTGTCAAAATCACAGATAACAGAAACTCCACTCCAGAGTATTTCCACTCAGTGGTCAGTTTCAGAACTTAGAACCATACGGCTTAACTAAGAGAAGATTTTGAGTATTTGACTCTCATTAAGTTTAATGAATAGTATTAGATATTAGTGATACCTAGTAGCCGGAATCAACAGGACACCAAAGTCTCCTCCAAACCTCCAAAGTCGGCCACCCATCCATTTCCTGACTTGGGTCAAGGTTGCTTATCAAAATTATTAAGAAAATCGCGCTTCTGGTTTTATTGGCAAAGACGAATCTCAAACTACTGGAAGGAACGGGCTTAGGCACACAGATAGCTATTAATGTGGCGTACGACATCCGCAAAGAAAGGATTTTTGAAAATTCAACCCCTTAGGGGGTAATATAGGGGTTTGAAATTTGTGTAGTCCACGCCGACGAAGTCGCGCCCGCGACTTCAATAAAAAAATATACCTCTTGGCGTTTTATTATTTACCTACACTTTACTTTTTATTAGAACTCAAGACCAGTAAGATTGACCCCTTGCTAGAAAACTTAAAAAGTCACATCTCCCTAAATAGTGCACCGATTTCGATGAAACAAGAACCATATATAGCTTCGAATAAAGTAAAATACATTTATTAAAACAAAATGAAAATTTGTTCAGTATTTTTTGTGTGATGTGGGAACAGACAGATTTTTATATATCTTTGAATTGGTCAGTGTCTGATGCAACTTTTGGACAATTTTCGATTTTTTCCTTCATATACACACTAAGACTCATCTTCTTACCAAATTGCAACATTCCACATACACGGGAAGTGCGTCATAATTTTGATCAGTCAGTGAGTAGGTCTTGTTTTATGTGATTTTCAAACCTCTGTATCTCAGAAACGGTTCAACTTGAAAATTTGAAACTTTCAATTTATCATCACATCCACGAGTTTAACTTATATTTCAAATTTCGTAGGATTACTATCCCGCGAACCAGAGTTATGAGGGGGGTCAAAACAGCTCGAAATGGATCGTGTAAATAACACACTCATGCGACAAGGCCGGAGGAACTTGGCCTGGCGCACTTCGTGCGCCTAGATAAGAAATATCATTTATAATTATCTAATATAGGTACTTATGTGAATACATTCCGTATGTAGGTACTTAATACGTATTGAATCATTATTTATCCTTCATTTTATTGTAAAAAGCGTATCGCAAAGTCAGTAAAATATTTATTACAAAATGTAATTATAATATTATGTATATAAAAATTTCCCATGACCAGGCAAAGGTACCTAATTATAAAAATATAATAAAGTAAGATCTAAATATATTCGTTTTGTACCTAAGTATATTTTCCAGATTCTTAGGTATTTTTTATATGTTTCATCAAAATACCTAAGAAGTACCTAATATCATTCGAAATCCGATATATTTTAACTGTAAGTAAAAATATTAGCAAATGGATGGACATCGCAAATCGCAATACGATATGTTATAAGGTGCGTTGGGGTAATACCGGACGGATTTTCGACTAGTTGGAAGAGTGTCGCAAAAAATTTTTTTTCTCGAAATCCATACATCTTATATTAATGTAATATATCGTAAACGGTTAATGGTTAAACGTAGTTTAGCTCTGAAAATAGTTTGTTTATGTAAACTCAACGGTTTTTGTTTTTTACGTACGCAAAGTCAACACAATTTTTTTTCTGACCATGATTAAGAATTGGCCACCAAGGGGTATGACCGGACATAAATTTAAAGTCACTTCTAGTGCTTGGAGAACAAAGTCCTAACAAGGAATACATTCGGTCTTTCCTATTCTAAAACATATTTGAATATGAATTATAAATGACTAGAAACAAAAATGTTCCAATCGATTCTTTCATTTTTGGTTTTATGCCATTCGAACTTACCCCTGATGTAAAAAAATTGTGATTTTGTGGTTCTCAAACTTTGGCATGCCACAAAGTAAGTAAAACGGTAAAGATCGGATGCATTTGCCGGTGCCCAGTGGGGAAGCCTGGTGTAGTAAGTACCTACTCAATTGTTAAATTTATTGTGTACAAGTTCATGTACGTGTAGCAGGCGCGTGTCTTATTATAAACAGGAAGGGAGTAGGCATAAAAGAGTCGATTAGAATCGGAATAAAGGTATAAGAACTTGATGAAGTAAAGCAAATGTGACTAAGTGGACCAGGATATCAGATATTTGGAAAAGGAAACTGAATTACTACTTAATACGTAAGGTCCCTTGCCTTTGGATAAAACTTTAGGCAACTATAAAAACTAAGAAATTATTAGCAATGTAAAATTCATTTTTTTTTTCATTAATGGTACTTATTAGCCTAGTTCATGCTTGTAAGATAAGTAATTATAGTAACCAACTTTCAATAAACTTTTTTTTTTTAATTGTCACATAATGTATCTTGTTATTAACGATCTATGAAAAGTACTCGTACCAGATGGAGCTATTAAGGTGCAAAATTTGTGTTTTTAACTCTACTTTAGAATCTTACTATTACTCAGTAAAAGCAATAGCGAAAGAAACCTCGTACGGCAGAAACATTTATGATTACTTAATAAAAGTTTGACTATCACTGCCTTATTTGAAACTTGCAAAGATCGGAAAATTTTCATCCGATCTTCACTTGCGAGGGGGTACACCGGATCTTCGCCAACATCAATGTTAGCTCTATTTGGATCAAATTAATCTCTTTGTGGCATCATAAAACTAACTATCCAGGCAAAATAATTACAAAAAAAGCAATATCTTCGCTAAAAAAGACAGATAAAAATAAAAGTTGAAGACCGAATTGACGAAAAAATTACGAAAATTACCTCGTTTTGTTTAATGGCCCATAGCACACGTCTGACTTGATGGAGCGATTTATGGGAACCACGGGCCGGGGCCCAATTAAATGGCCTAATACACAATATTGCCCGCATTTAAAAATATGCCCTAATTCGTCCGAAATTTGAGTCATACGGTCTTAACCCACCTCCGATCTTACCCTAACGCACCTTAGTGTATTTAAGTTACCTAAATAAAATGTTATGACTTATGAGGCTTGGCTATGATTATTCAAAGACACTCAATCGAGGACACAATCATGCGTTTATAATGTAACAAATCACTTAGGTAAGGTAAGGTAACTGTGACAATATTCGTCCATGTCTATTTCGGCAATTATGGACATGTCGTCCGAGCTTTTGTACAAGAGATGCAGCAAGCACAACACATTGATTGAGCACAACAGGCAAAGAGCGAGCAAGCAGTCGATCCACGCTACCTGATCCGACGGACGAACCCGCGTACCACCCAAGTGGAAACTGCTCCCACCAATATCCAAACATTTTCGTTTTATCAAATCCGAATCGAATCGAAAGCAGCATGTGAGGAAGTTAGAACAGCATGATTACAAAAATGACTGAGGGGGATAGGTGCGGGTGGAATTTAAATTATGATATAATTTCATAATTAAATCAAAAATTAATCTAAATCGATTATGGATCCGAAGGTTAGCGACAAAAGATAATATAATTATTATGAAAAAGTAACTAACGGAATATGTTTAGAGGTAGATATTACATTTTGAACGACATAAATGTGTATGATAAATAATATGATGTGGGCATGAAATAATATCAAATGAAAATACCAGTAAAATACGGTGTTAAAGTAAGGGTGATTCTACACATGGAAGTGGGTGTGAATGTCATTTTCTTGTGCATGTAATCTCTAAAAACTATAATCCATTTTGAACTTCGGAGATGAGTCGCTAGGCATTGAATTTGAGATATGGAATAATTTGCTATAGTATTGCATTGTTCCTTGCATTTCGGTAAACAATATGAGGGGGTGTACGTTACATAAAACATGACAAATGATGTATGCAACATGTGTAATAATGATTTCAGTGATTGTACCGAAGCGGAGTATAACCTAAAACAATAAATACATAAGTCGCAGAAACTGTAAAAGGGAACTACGCATTTGCACTTTAAAAAAGATGACGTGAATCTTAACGAAGCAGTAATCGGCACAAATCTTGAGGCATGAGCGAAATTAGCGGGACTTGCAAATATACACTCGCCGTACAAAGGATTTTTGTATCTGCTGCAGAATGTACGTAAACGGTGTTAACCAATGCGGGATGCAGATTATGACGTGGTATGACAGCGAACCAATCACGGACGCTAATCCCATAAGTCTTCTGCGCAATCAATGTCATGCCTTTAGATCGTTCCGATAACTATACTTATTTAATTGTGAAATTGACAGTGCTAACCACTTTGTTATGGTACTCTGACTTTTATAAGTGTTACTTTTATAGTTAATTGTCAGCAATTTTGTACGTTGCTTTATCTCTTTTAAAGTGCGTTCAGATATAAACTATAAAAATAAATTAAGTCTCTAAAACAGAATGTATGATAAATATAGCTAAGTGGATGAACGTGCGGGATGGGGTAATGAACGGTACGAGAGAGACGGAGATTAAAGTTACGAATAGAGAACTAGTTATGGATGTAACGTTAATATTATAGCAAAATGTGACGCAAAATGTTATGGGATCTTGATAAACGGATAGATAATAATTTGGATTATACTACCTCACTAATCCGGAATTTTCAGAACTCGTTAGTGTGGTGCCGATCGGCGGCCGCAACTGGAAAATAAACACCTCATTAGACAACTGATAATATAAATAACTTTTTAGGGCACAAGAGCGCGTGGCAGATCTATGAGATGGACAGACCAGGTGAATGCAGCGGTAGATGTCCCACTACATGAATGCACTAGGAAGGCAGCTGTTAGAGAGGAGTGGAGGCGCATAGTGAAGCGTGCCACAACACCCAAGTGACGACCACGACCGCTCTGTCAAGAGCGTATCGACGAAGAAGAAGAAGCACGATGATTTACTGCAGTTAGCGCGTAGGTACGATGCTTACGGTGAGTCAATGTCCGAATGAGCTATATTCGAATTAAAGTCAATCGATATTAAGGGTGAATTAAAAAAAAGCTTGGTTGGAGAGCTAAAGGGAATCTTAGTTATGTGTAATACGTGTGACATTCTTTTTAAGGGCTGGGCCAATTATTTGAAAGTTATATTAATCTTCAGTTTATCTTTTTAAAAGTTTCTCATACCAAAACTATTAAAAAATTAACATTGTTTAAAGATTAATGTTTATTTTGCGAACGTGACCTCGATAGCGCAATGGTTTTAACGGTTAAAGCGTGGACCGAAAATCG
Organism: Melanargia galathea; assembly: GCA_920104075.1. Lineage (NCBI taxonomy): Eukaryota > Metazoa > Arthropoda > Insecta > Lepidoptera > Nymphalidae > Melanargia > Melanargia galathea. Next base: position 6,432,865 of record OV049855.1, read on the forward strand.
AAAGATCTACGACGGACGGTTCAAATCCCACTTGTTGCACTATTGTCGTACCTACTCTAGCACAAACTTAACGCAGAAAAGAAAATAAATTGAAAAGAAAAGGGAAATATTAATCATGTTCAGCATTGCTTTCTTTTAAAAAAATCTGTAATAAAATAAAACACCCCGAAAGGGGCTGTCCATTAATCTAGTGATGTTTTTTTAACATTTTTTAACCCCTCCCTCCCCAATGGTGATACGTGGTGAGGTTTAAGTCTATCCCCCCACCCCCCACCAAAAATCACGTGTATTTTTAGTACCTACAAAGAATCTTAAAATTTTTATAATATTATTTTTAAGTATCGCTATACAGTATAATCTAATCCTGATCCTTAATTCTAGAAAATTAATTCGGTTTAGAAATCACGCATTTGACGAAAAAATAAGTACACGTGATATTTTACTATACCCCCCCCTACTTGTGATATTTCGTGATTTTTGCCGAACCCCTCCCCCCCCCTTTAGAACCTCACGTGATTAATGGACAGCCCCAAATAGAGTTAGTATAGTAAAAATTAATTAAATATAATATAATAAAAGTAAAATATAAATAATAATAATTAAAAGTAAAAGTCGTATAGGTTCGATAAGCAGGTGCAGTTACCCTATCAGTCTGCGTGGCGACGTTGCAGGTGTCGTCGGCGCGCGGCTCGTGGCTCTCCGCCATGCGCAGCATCTGCTGCTGCAGCACCCGCACCAGCCGGTCGCGCTCCTCCAGCTGACCCTGAACACACCGAAACACATTACCAGAGGCTTATGGCGACTTTGTACATAGTGGCAACGATGATCGAAATTCGAGTATCGACACACAATGACTTCAGAGCAAAGTGAACCCAAAGACTCTTATTTTAAAGTCGTAATTCAATAATTCGAATATTTATTTTACGACATTTCTGCTTGGGGCGCTGGCTGTTTTGGAATGCTCAATTTATTGGCGAACTCAACCATAATAAGACACTTTAGGTCCATCATGATCAACCCATTACCGGCTCACTACAGAGCACGGGTCTCCTCTCAGAGTGAGAAGGGTTTTGGCCATAGTCTACCACGCTGGCCAAGCGGATTGGCAGACTTCACACACCTTTGAGAACGTTATGGAGAACTCTCAGGCATGCAGGTTTCCTCACGATGTTTTCCTTCACCGTTAAAGCAAGTGATATTTAAATACTTAAAACGCTCATAACTCCGAAAAGTTAGAGGTGCGTGCCCGGGATCGAACCCACGACCTCCGATTAGAAGTCGGTCGTCCTAACTTTAGGTCCATTCTACTCTAAAGTCATTGTGATTCGATCAGTAGTATTTAGTAAAGTTTTCGAACTTTGCAAAATGAGACTAAGCATACAGTTTGCAAAAGATGCTTCATTATGAACATCATCAGCATCATTATGAACCCACTACCCGGTCCACTACAGGGCACGGGTCTGAAATTTTCACAGTAGCTTCCTTTTATAATATAGGCGTACACTAGGAAAGGATTATTGGAAATTCCACCACTAAGGGGGTTAAATAGGGGATGAAAGTTTGTATGAAAGTCTGTCATTTTTCAAGTTATATTCATGAAAATTGGTATTTGGACTTTCCATAAAAAATAAAAAATATGAATTTCAGGATTATTGAAATTTCTATCCGCAAGTGGGTTAAGTAGGGGATGAAAGTTTAAATGAGAACCCGTCACGTTTTCGGCATTTATCAAGTTATATATATGAAAATTGGGATTTAGATTTTCGGTTAAAAATTAAGAATTACGTGTTGAAGGAATTTTGGAAAAACTACCCCTAAGTTGGTACAATGGGAGATGGAAGTTTGTATGAGATTAAGAATTCACGCAAGTGAAGTCGCGAGCATCTCAGTAAGTAATGTACCTACAGAGCTGGTTCTGGTCTTAAATTGTAGCAATTTTATTCTACTTTAAAAACGCCCTGAAAAGGTAGTGTCAAGAACTAGTCCTTTTGGGTTATAATCGCCAAAATCTGAAAAAAATCCCAAATTTTCGCGGTTTTTTCGATTTTTGACAAAGTTGCGTTCGTCGCTCGAGGTCACAAACTTGGATTAATCATTGGGTCAATATCATAAACAAGTCTGCAAAAAATCAGAACTACCCGATTTAACGCAAGGTACCCCATACTAGCAAATCCTAAAGTTACTGGACTAACAATAGAATTTATCAAGTTTAGTAGGTAGTCAAACTAACTATACAATCGTGTAGGACGCAAATGGATTGCCTCGAACGCTGTCGCTGGGGTGTGGTATTAATTGAAGTTAATTGATGGCAAGTGACTCGCTCCAATTATAGCGTTTTAACTAAGCGTCCCGATAAATCAGTCAAAGGCCAAATTGTAGGTACCTAAGACTATCTGTACAGATTTGTCGGTGGCATATGGATAAGTTCCACAATACAAATCTGGGTCCTTAACGATATCTATGTATGTATGGATCTGATTCCATATCGAAACAGTTCCAATTATCTCCAGCTGATTACCACTAAGCCATGATGTCATTCAGTCATTCACTTTCGGTCAAATAAATATTTATCTAACGAGTAGGATGCACATTTCTGCGCAGGCAATGGGTGAATGTATCTGATAGAATCGAGGATTTCTTTTAAAATAGGTGTCCGACTGAAATGGTCGAGAGTTTCACTCTACAGACTACCAGACTACCAGGGGGGTTATTCTGTAACTTAGTTAGCAACTGAAAATAGTTGCCAACGAATTTGTTCGATATACATAGCTGCTTTACTGTGTAAAATTATGAAAACACTTTATATTTCCCACAGTAAAGCAGCAATGTATATCAAACTAATTCGTTGGCAACTATTTTCAGTTGCTAACTAAGTTACAGAATAACCCAGCTGAACAGTATGTCGTACCTGCAGGTAGACTATCTGGCGGCGCATCTCGGCGCAGGCGTCGGGGTGCAGCGGCGAGGCGGGGGGGCGGCGCCCGTTGCCGCGCGCGGGGCTCTCCGCGCACGCCGCCAGCAACGGGTCGAGAGTTTCACTCTGTAACATTTTTTTAAAGAATATTATACAGCGGACTATTACTCCCCTTTTCCCTCCAAATAAGTGTAAAGCTTGTGCTAGGAGTGAAAACGACAATCGTGTAACGGGTGGCATTTGAACCGTCGTCGACCTTTCAGTTTCCAGTCCGCGACCTGACCTCTATTTAAGTAGTCTAATAATAAAACAATGCATAGTAGGTACCTACTTAATATAAATAATAATAACATATGCATATTATGATAATATCTTCATTACATAAGAATTCTTTAATAATTTCACCTAACTTTTTAAACTTAAAACAGTCCCTGGTCGATGTAAACCAACATATAGTGTAAACGCTAGTGGCATTTACACTATAAGTTTACTGATATTATATATGTATGATAATATAATATGTATAGCAGTACCTGGTGGCTCACATTTATACTCGCAGCTGCGGGTAATTAGCCCTATGGGAATGAGAATGACAAAAATAGTACTGCTCTGGATATTTATCTATTCACTTTATTTAAGGCACTTCGGTACCATCTTAGGTAGGTAAGCCTCGAGAAAGTAGGCGTGTGTTTTTATTTAACTAATTCTAATTAAAAACATTGCGTGAAAACTCGCAGATGTACATTGGTTTTAAGGTCGCGGTCGGTTAAGCGCGTAAATGGATTCATTAGCTGAACCGCCTACAGCACTGAATTGCAATTGGATATCGAAAGATAAACGCAATAGAGCAATGGACTAACGGATACATTAAATTTGTACCTTACTATTTATGTATGTATGAAATGTATTGAGTTGTTCCCGTGAACTAGAATCAATACTATCAGATAAATGAAGTATCTACCTATCGGCTACCACTAAGATGACTTTAATCGTTTAACGAAATATCTATATATTACAGTCACAGTGATAACACAGTAAAAAAAATTATGTAATATAGATACTTATATATCCTAACCTAACTCATAACATAGAAAGGGTAGATTTATCATTCGCTGAATAATGTTTAATTAATTGCAGAATATTTGGCTTTTGGAATTAAAAATCTGCCAAAATGTTAAAAAAGTAGTCCTTAGTGAAATTTAAAAAAGGTTCGATAAATTCATCATTTCCACTAAAATAAATTTTTTGGTGGTACCAAACCAAATACTTTTAGTACTTGGTACAAGGCCTAAAAATTGGAAAACACACAAGTTCCTACTTTCATAGCAAGAAGTTAAGTTTGCATCGTTTTCGTTTCTTTGTTCCTGAAACTCTGTCATGTGGTAAGTACCTAATTAGCACAGTTATTGCAGCCAAAGCCACTTAAACACGCGCATCTCTGTAAAAGTCGATGAACTTTTGTTTTATTTTACTACACCCGTTTGAACTTTGAACCCAACCATAAATTAAAATAGAGGAAAGAAATAAACGACTGCCTACAAACTGCTATTTATCAGTATACCGTATAGATGCATGTGTTAGTTTACTTTTAAACTGTATGCTTAATCCCACGTTTTACATAGTGGCAACGATGATCGAAATTCGAGTATCGAGTTATCGACACACAATGACTTCAGAGCAAAATGAGCCCAAAGACTCTTATTCTAAAGTCGTAATTCAATAGTTGGAATATTTATTTTACAACATTTCTGCTTGGGGCGCTGGCTGTTTTCGAATGCAGAATGTACCGGCGAACTCAAACCTTAATGTAAGCCATTTTCGGTTCATTTTACTCTGAAGTCATTGTGATTCGATCAATAGTATACTATAAAGTTTTTAGCGCTGCAAAGTGGGACTAAGCATACAGATAACATAATGAACGCTACAGCATTTTCCTGCTACATAAAATATAAATACTTGAGATAAGTATTGTTCGATAAAATTTATAAACGTTAAGTGTAGATAAGTAGGTATAGTATGTAAATGCACCTTACATTACAGTACATTCGAATACATTTCGTAGCCGCTTGTAGCATCCTGTTTCCGATTTTAGGGAAGTTGTCCATCAGAGAATTAGTAAAAGAAGACGCCTCATTTATTTCTAAGATCCACTCCTCGTTTATTTCAAGAGTCACGTATTTTATTATCTGTATGCTTAGTCTCACTTTGCAGCGGTCAAATCGCGCTATATTTTATTTATTTTTTTATTTATTTATTTATAGCTTTCATGTGCATGCCTTACTTACTAATACATAATTAGGTATAGCTTAAAAATATACTAGTATACATGAACATGAGACCCTATATAAGGGTGTTGCTAATATTAAAAATTAAATATGATTATGTAGTTATATTATACTTTATGATTTAAGAATATTGAATAATTATAAGTACATCAAATTATTAAAAATAAAAAAAATCATTATACACTATAAAGCTTAAGTCATTATTTTAATTTGTGTCAAACTTCTTACTAAAATATGTGAGTCAATAAAGATAATAATCATTAGTGGAGTAGAAACATTTATCCAGGAGCCACTTAAATAGGCTTTTTTTAAATGGTTTTAGGGATAACTTTTTTAAGTCAGCTGGTAGTTTGTTATAAATTTTTATGCACTTTAAGACACCTTTAACTTTAAGACACCTTTTTTATATGTATAACTGTGTATAACCTATATAATTGTGTATAACCTATATAATTGTGTATAAATGTGTGTAGGCGTTTAAGACACCTTTTAAGACACCTTTAACTATATAGATCGAATCACAATGACTTCAGAGTAAACTGGACCTGAAATGGCAATTTCGATCATCGTTGCCAGTGCCACTATGTAAAATGTGGGACTAAGCATACTGATCACGTTCAGCGCCCCGCACAACCAATAAGGACATCCGCCCCTAACGGCTATCCAGGTATTTCGATAAATTAAAAGTTCAAGCAGCTTCGTAGGAAAATAGTTATACGGGTGTAAAGGTACTGCTATCGGAAACGAAGACAGGTAATAGTACCTAGTGATGATTATTGACAAGATACCACAAAAAACACGAAAAAAATATATATAATATTTCTTGTATTTTTTTAAAGTTCACAATGTAATGCAATCAGCTGACGCTAGTGATCAAATATGGGTAAATACTAAACCGCTACAAGTATATGTATATACATCGATGGCTACAAATGTTTAAGACAAATGGTTATTGGTATTTTGTTGTGTTTAAATAGTATAATAATAGCGTTAAGTTTTCAATAGCGGTCCCCTTACACCCTGTATAAAAGAGCCAGACTCATAGTACTGAGTTGGTAACTTACACTCATCGAATGATGCTCCTCCCCGGGCTGCGATGCGTGCGGCAAACAAGGCAATGCAACGAAAACATAAACAGTTACAAACACAAAACAAAATCGAAGGTGCAGTTCAAGCAAAAACAAATAAACAATCAGCATTCTCAATTCGAATTTATAAAAAAAAGTGTATTAAGAGCGTTGATGCGTTCTGCGCCGTTTTAGCTCATTTTTCAGCTATTTTGACCCTTCATATGTTGTTCATCTATGCATTTACTTAAAAACTTATTTATACTACATTGTAGAAAATTTTGTATTCTAGGGAATTGGAAGACAACATTTTGCAATTTATTGATAGTTTTTGTCTTATTGCCAAAATACCAAAAGCCTATTTTTGAATTTTGGGAATCGTGGAATCTTTGACGTTCACTACGTCAAAAGTTACTTGTTCAATTCACACACAATGATATATTTATGAAAGGAAATGCCCTGAACTAAAGACATGGAAGAAAACATTTTTTAATTTGGCGTTTTTTACATCATAAAAATCCAAGCAAAGGAATTTTAATTTCAGTAAATTATAGACATATAAAACCGTCATTTTAGTAGATTAATTTTCGCCATTTATAAGTAAAATTAATTACATATAAAAGTAAAACATATTAGCAATAATATAAGTAAAAAAAAAACTAAAATTATGTACTATTTGTTACCAAAAAATAACTTTGAAACATATACCAAAACGCAGAAAGAGGCAGTAGGAAATTGAACTAGCAAACTAGTATGAGCCGAGGCCTCTTCGCGAACGGACGTAACGCTTTTTGTCTCGGCAATTCTTATTGGATTACATGGAATATACGTAAAATTGTAGTGCGACTGTCACTATTCAATACTAGATATTTTTAATGCTCGCTATTTTTTCTTACAGATAGATTAAATTTTTTACGTATTTTTAATAATTGTAATATATTATATTATAGTTATAGTTGAGGATTATAGTTGTAAATCAGTAATCCATACTATATAATATTATAAATGCGACAGTGTGTCTGTCTGTCTGCCGATTTTTATGTAATTAGGTACAGAGTTAGCTTACATCCTGGGGACGGATATAGGATACTTTTTATCTCGGAAAATTAAAGAGTTCTCACGAAATTCTTAAAGGTCCGTCCGTTTAACCAATTTATACAAAATTTGGTAGGTACAGAGGTAGCTTGCGTCTCGAGAATTGACATAGTTCCCACAGGATTTTTAAAAACCTAAATCCACGCTGACGAATTCGCGGCCAACATATACTTAGTACATAATATTATGTGGAAAATGAAGTAGAAAATAGCTATCGTCTTCGATCAAAAAATTTATCGAAGGCTATCGTATACAAAAACTATCATCCGGTAACTATTAAAATTTAAAATCGGGAAATTACATCAAAATCAACATGGCGGGCTGATATAGGCAAACTTTCTTGAAAGTAGGTATAAATGTTGGAAAAGGGAGCGAGAACGGAAACAGGAAATCTATGATTCCCTCGGGATTTGTGAAAAACCCAAATTCACGCGGGCGAAGCCGCGGGCTTTTGCCCGCGTGAATTTGTATAGTATAATTTTTTTATTTAATAGTGGAGTATAATTTTTTTATTTAAATAATCCATACTAATATTATAAATGTGAAAGTGTGTCTCTCCGTCTGATAGCCTTTCACGGCCCATTCTTTTTACCGATTTGGACGAAATTTAGTATCACAGGCATGGACATTGATTATTTTAGACTTTTTGATGTAAAAAAAAAACTTTAGAAACAGCATGTTTTCTAGGTATGCACACCATAGGTGTGTATATACCTATGTTGGGCACAATACCTAGGTTGTTGGGCACAATTTATCGCAATAGCACAAAGTTATTTTTTTGCATTGTTTTATAAAATGGCTGATAACTCTATTATTACCCGTGCAATAATTTTCTATTGTTATTGTGGTAAATGGATTACACTAGCACAACACCTGCAAGAGATTAGATACTAACTATCATTTGCACGTCGTCATCGTTTGAGCAACTTTATTTGATAATTTTATTTATATTTTCGAACAAGATTTTTCTTTTTATTGCATCAAGGGTCGACCTTGATGGCTATTGTCAGTGTGATAAAAACTGCTTTAGCGTTGCAGGTGCTTATCTATTTTATTGCTCTCTGTTTTTGTTTTTACGTTAGGTTGGGTGTGAAAACAAAAAATAAATACTTTTATTAATTTTTTTTTACTTTTGATTTTGAATGAATCTGCATTTTTCTTCACTATCTTACCCTTACACGAGTAGGTATAAACTAAAATCAATATCAGAAGCTGTACTATATTCTCCAATTATAATTTTTATGTACTGGTCTACTCTATAAGGTCTTTTTCAAGCATTATACATTAATTATGCCTACTTTATAAAATTAAAAATCTACGAACTAAAAACTTAGGTATAGGTGCATAACAATATTTAACAATTTCATTTGTCGATTCAAAAGCACTATTGTAAAAGTTTATCTGAATAAAAAATATGTCTTAGACTTGCCTTTACACAAGTTTAAGAACTCTATTAAAAGTATGCTCATAAAAAAGCTTATTATACAATTGAAGATTATATAAACGATAAAAAAGCTTGGATTTAACTCGTTCCAGCAATGCGCGAGACGGCATTTCAATCATGTACATTAATAATAATAATTGTTATAATGTTATTTTTTAAAAAAAGAGCAACCGCCGAGTTTCTTGCACGTTCTTCTCGGCTGGAACTGCATTCCGAACCTGTGGTAGACTCAATCGACGATTCAAAAGCACTTGTAAAAGTTTATTTGAATAAAAAACTTTTCTATTCTATTCTATTCTAATATTGAAAAAAATAATAGTCCGTTTGAAAATGGTAAAAAGATCAAAACGGTTTGTTACACTACACTGCACTCGGAGCAGCCCGTTCATTCACGTAAACAAAGAATCCCAGGTAAATGCCTAAACTTGCGAAGCGGGTCTGTGCGTCAACGCTCTTAAGTCTGTTCAAAAAGAGAATCGGCGTGGCCAAATGGTGAACTAACGCGCCATAGTATTGCTCGCTAAACAAAAGTACAGCAGCGCCCTCAAATCCCACGCCGATTCTCTTTTTGAACAGACTAGTTATTAGAAGCCATCCACGTGATATATTAAAGTAAATAAGAGTAAATACAGGGTCACATAAACGCTTCATTGAGAATTATCACTTTGATGATTATACAAATTATTATAAAAATCACAGGAACTTTTGTTTTTGCTTCGGTTTTTAATAAAAGATTGGCACCCTTTCTTTTATGTGGATAGTCCCTGAACTTCTCATCCTCCAACGAAATCTTAGATAGACAGGAAGACAGAAATTCTAATGAAGTGTGACCAGTTAAATAATGAAAATGATTAGTTATGTAAAGATTTAATATTAGAACAAAATTGTGAGAAAACTGTAACAAAATGTCCTATTTGTTTACTAAAAAAATCCATACGTTATCTATAGACTAGGTAATTTTTAAGAATTAATTCGCTTTCGGACATCATGCTCAAAATTACTTTATAACTATAATGGTTGCCACTAACACAGGTAACGATTTTTGATAAAAGTCGTGACTGGTTACGCCTACTTGTTACAAATCATAAAAAGCTATGATCATCTAGTAGGTACTCATATGTGAAATAATTTGTTACAAAATCAAGGTTCAAAATCTAGCACTACCCACACGGAGCAAGAAATGTTCCCATTATTGTTTTTGAACGAGTTAAGATCTTAATAAGTTAGCATTATAATTATGTTAGTACCCGGTACTAACTGTTAATGAAACGTTACTAGTGATTATACAGTTCCACATGATTAGAATATAATGCATGCTACAGACAATCTTTATGAATCTAAACTAGTTACTATCTACATATTATGTATTTTTACAATATCTACAATACCTTTTGTTACGAACGTGATAACTTTAATTTAACACGCGATCATACCTACCTACGTAATATGTGATTTCATAAAAGTAAAAGTCATTATAGATGTCATAGCTCTTAAATTGATTCAGATTCATTTTTTAAAATTTAAAACATCGTAGTTAATACATCTATTGAAAAGATTTTATTTTTTTATTTTCATACAAAATCGAAAATAAAACGTAGGTAGGTAGAATATTTCTAAACTTTCTCCACGTCCACGTAAAACATCAAAAATGTTAAAATGTTATTTTACATAATCTTAACGCGCGTTTATCAAATAGGTACTTACAGTAGGTACGACTTTTGTTCCACCGACGGGCTTTTAATTAGACTATTTAGCACTTTGAACGAAATATGAAATGTTAATTAAAATTAATTTTAACGAGAATTATGCCTAGTAGGTATGTGCCTAGTATATGCCTTTAGTAGATTTTGAACGTTTGTGTCAATCAAATCATAGGAAGTATTAATATACTCAACTCTGAAAAGTATGTGGCGATTACATCCCACGTATACCTAATACTTAGTACCTAAATACGAATTTATTATTACTCTCCGATCAAACCCGCCAGAGCGCCGACAAGTATAATAATCGACCCTCTCTTGAAACTATTTAAACCCATCAAGCCACTTTATTTGCCGTGTATTTTCTACGGATGGAAATTCCTTGACAGAGGCATCTAAGGTTTTCATTTTTTGAAATGAACAAAACACAGTAAAAAGCTAGAATAATGTGAAGTACCTATTTAGAAAGCAAATTAAGATGATGATGATAGGTACGTAGCCAAAGAAAATAAAAAATCTATCAAATACTAAAAGCACTAAATTTCCTATCTTCTAAAAAGCTAAGCATCTTGACTTTTAAAGGATCTAGACTAGGTAAGACTAGTTCTAGGAAAGTCCCTATAGAAAACGTCCAAAAACATCTAATATTTAAGATGATCTTAATACTATTTGATAATGAAATGTTCCGTATTTGGCCACACTTAATATTTACATAGATGTAAGGACATATTTTCGTGCAGTGTAATTTAGCAAGGACGCAGTAAACTGACCTCCTGTAGGACCCGCTTGAGTTGCAAGAGCAAAGTCTTGATGTCGACGACATCCTGTAGCAGGTCGGACGGGGCGGGCGCGGGCGACGTGCTGCCGTCGCCGGCGCCGGCGTCGGACGGGGTCTGTGTGCGCGAGCGTTGCAGCAGGCGCGCTGTGCGGACGGGAAGACTGGCCCTGGAAACAAACATCAATACATCATTTATAAATAGCGAGCACACAAAAGGCAAACAAGCAGATGCCCATGAATACCTGTAGCACTAGAAGAACCGATAAGGCAGGGTTCTTAACATTTTTCTAATCATCCCCCCTCCCCCCTCCCTCTCAAAATTTTAAAGAGCCCACGGAGCCTTTCCGAAAATATAAAAAACGGGGTTTAGCTTTTACCAGCTTTTATTTGCTGCTGCTTATGCTGGATTAGAACGTCAAATTGTACACAGTAATTACTTATATCTATACCAATTTTATAACAATGCATTTTTTTAGGTAGGCTCGCCTAGTATTTTTTAATTAATTGTTAGGTAGGGACACCCAGCGTTAATCACACGGACCCCTCAGGGGTCCATGGGCCACAGCTTAAGAAACTCTGCGTGAAGGCATACAACATCATGATCAACCCATTCAACTGTCCCACTACATGGCACGGGTCTCCTCTCTGAATTAGAACGGTTTAGGCCAGTAAACGAAGCGCAGGTAGACCCCCCACTCGTTGGACAGACGATCTCAAGCGAGTCGCTGGCAGCCGCTGGAATCAGGCGGCACAAGATCGTGTGCTGTGGCGATCCTTGCAAGAGACCTATGTCCAGCAGTGGACGTCCATTGGTTGAAACGAACGAAGGCCGAAGTCCACCACGTTGGCCAATTGCGGATTAATTGGTAGACTTCACACGATTTTGAGAAAATTATGGAGAACTCTCAGTGAGAACATCGTGAGGAAACCTGCATAGGTTTCCTCACGATGTTTTCATTCACCGTTAAAGCAAGTCATATTTAATTGTTTTTAAAACGTACATAACTTCGAAAAGTTAGAGATGATCGATCTCGGCCCCTGAAGTCTTAACCCCTAAGGCTATTATCGCTTTTTAATTAAGTTTAAGGCATTGCCGGCTCTTTAACAGGCGTTTCCGGTATAGCTCCATATCATAGCTTAGAAGAACACAGCATGTCGAAGTTCTTTTCACAATTTGCAAATGCATGGCGGAAAGTAAAAGAGTACCGGTCAATCAGATGGCAAGTATGAAATTAGATTCAGCGACGTATGTCACGCTGGTTTTTGGCAGCAACCAGATGGGAATTGCTGTAGATTGTGGCTGGTTTTTGAAGTGATCAGGTACATTTAGGGCTACTGACTGGTACGTGTATTCAGATGATGCGATTTAGTCCAAGAACACTATTAGATTCTGTAGCTTAATAGCACGGCAATTGATCTCATGTATGACTGATTGCAGCGTTGGTTGTAGTTCCTGTTACAGTTAGTTCAATCATTATTTTTTCATGTCAATGAACGTAACAAGGCCGCAAGGTTTTAGTCGCTAGGGAAGCCACAATAGTATGATCGACTTGGCTTTAGTTTAACAATGGATTAGCATACAAGGCCAGGACAAGACTTGTTCTTTAGAGCATAAAGTCGTCGTCGCCGCGTCGTGCTATTATAGAATAACTAGCGGTCCGCCCCGGCTTCGTCCGTGGTACATAATATATAGCCTATAGCACGGATCAGGTACATATCCAACGGTGAAATAATTTTTGAAATCGGTCCAGTAGTTTCCAAGATTAGCGCGTTCAAACAAACAAACTCTTCCGCTTTATTATATTAGTATAGATAATATGTGGGTTGTTACTGGTAAAAGATTATTGGCAAGTGAGGGTTTTCCAACATTAGAATTGGTTTTATTTTTCCATTACGAAGATTTATAGCAATAAGCTCAGTATACCTACTTCTGTAATGGACATGTTTATAGGGAAATAATTCAATGAGCTACGCAGTTTGTTTTTCTTTTTGTTTGAGTGCATTGGTATCTACTGAGCTTATTTACTTCGCCAATGTCCGCCAGTGCAGAAAATTTCTATGTAAGTATCTACTCACTATTCCATTTTGATAACAATCAAATATTAATAATTACTATTACGCTATCTGACATGATTTTTCAATTTGCTTTAAGTATAGGTAGGTATATCGTATTCCTAGACATGCTGATTTTAATCGATTTTTTTTTCTTGCCTTGAGAAATGCTTTAGAGAAAAATTATGAATTATAAAAATTACATTTATAAAATTTAATTGAGCACAATAAACTAAATGAATGACCTATAAACATATTATACAGCAGGGCGTGTCGCGTCAGGTAGAAGGCTAATTTGCGAAGTCGAACGACCTAATTTTATTTTTCATTGTAACTGGTAAGTCAATATCATAGTATGTATTTTTTAAACAATAAATAAATTTAAAACTATTTGAGAAAATCACGGACAAAAAATTTTATAAAAATCTTGCATTAAAAAGTTTACCCACATATCTAACTAGCATAATATTGTCTGACTAATCATCAAATTAAAAAAAATACAAATTCACGCGGAAATCATGCAAAATGGGTTTCATTTATGGGCAAGGAGTAGGGTAGTGTCACAGATTAATGATTAGTATCTAGGTAGTGTCATGAGTCATAATAATTATAGAGACAGTAAAAACAAAAGCAAGCACTACCTAATCGTTAATTTCAAGAGCATAATATACAGATACATATAAATATACAGATACATATATGTATTTCATACGTAAAGAAAGTTAAGTTTAATATTAAAGCTAAGTACAAGTTGAATGGTAATATTTGACCGTGAGTACCTAACTAAAACTAGTTTTAAATACTTAACTGGGTAGGTACCCAGTTGCCGGAGATCTAGTTTCATACGCAGCGACAGATATGGCAATGACTGATCTTGAATCAGTATTTAAGAACATAAGTATACAAAAAGAAAGTATTAATTAGAGATCTAGTAGGTATATGGACCTCACTTAGACTGGTTAAGTAGGTTATAGGTAAGTAGATAAAATTTCTTCCGTTTTCTTGATCTTGATGAAAATTACCATATTGATGCATCTTTCAAAAATCTCACGTACTAAGTACGTTACAATTAAATATAAATTCATAGGAAGAGAAATAGGTAGACCGTAATTATGCAAGTTTGACTTCGTGCATTTTGTGTACCTACTAGGTAGGTAGGTACGTGACATTATTGAAGTAAATAATAATAATTAATCGGATCGGTATGAACATAAAGCCACAGAACAAACTACGGAAGAAGTTACAAAAAATTTTTTAAAAATATGTTATTTTTTCATTTTGTTACATCAATGGCGGGGAGACCTAAATTCGATTTTCACGCTTGCAGGGTGGAAATGTTAATATCTCTGAAAACGCCCTTAGTGTTGCATTTCTATCCTAATAATTATTTATAATAGGTAGGTACATAATAATAACAAAACGAATATGACGTACAAGTCAGCTGAAGTGATTACTATCTATCATGCATGTTTCTTTACGATTTCCTCCTATGATAAGTAAAACCATAAGTAAAGCAAAACATAATCACTTGATTACGACCAGAAGCAATAGAGCGTGAAGGAAATAAACGAAACAGTGCAATTTTGTAATTTTAAATGTCCATAAGCGGCCTAACTTGCACAATTTTATACATTTATATTCCACAAGCCGCTTAGATTTGTTGTTGATGCAATTTATTAATAATCACAATCGAAAATCCAAATTGAATAATGCCAAATTTTAAATAGTGGGAAATGCAATATATGTATACTTTTAGAAATAGCCACATTACAAGATGGGAAATTCCTCTACTCTATTCGATAATAATTAATATTTAATTTAACCGCCTAAATAGTTCGCAGGAAAGCGTGCACAAATTCCAACTTGGCCTTGCCTTAATAATGCCGACCAATCACACTTAACATGCAAAAGCAACAGGTTTTGATCTCGTTACTTTATTACTAATTTATTATAGACGAATCTAAAATAATACCTAAGTATTAAGTATAACTACTGTTTGGCAATATTGAGCTGTCATTCGCGGATCCGATATCCTCGTGGATATAATATCAAACGATAAAGACACTTGTTACACTGATAAACATTCGAGAAATCTAATCCATACGTTTGCATATCTACTGATTGGGCAACTGAATACAATTTAGGCAGGTTTAACTGTACACGACGTGTTACTTTTATAACAAAACACGAGCAACGCGGCATCAAAAGAGCAGTGCATAGAATGAATTTCACGAAACTAAATTATATGACACGCGATCTCGCGCGGATTATTTTCTAAGTGCACCTGTATTGCCTGGCCCTTTGGCTGCGGAGGCTGGGAGCCGGGCTGGCGGCCCTGCCGGCGGGCTCGGCGACGTGCAGGTCGGTCTTCTGCCGCCGCGCCCCCAGCGCCTGCCCAGCGCTGGTCGACGGCGCAGGACGCATCGCGAGAGAATTTCACGGCGCGCACGCACGCGGCCGACTGAAGCCCGCGCGCCCGCGCTATCGCCGCTGTTACCGCCACCGCCAGCTCGCCCGGAAAAATCAGATCTCGCGACGACCCTAGCCATTCACGCCGAACCGACCACAATCGCTGCACTGATTTCTTTTGTTACACTCTATTTCGAATCGACTTGAGATTTAATCGAGACGCGAGCAGGCGCTGCCGATCTACCCTCACTACATGTTCCTCCGGAGTCTGGATACGATGACATTTATGTTTGATTCTCTTTCACGTTACGTTCCAAGGTGTCCGTTGCCGGTGATCGCTTTTAGTCTGCCAATAGGGGCATGTCGACCACTGACGCAGCCAGGTGTGTCGGAACAACTGACTGAGCGTCGAATAAAACTACCGAGTAGCGGCGTCACGCCGCGTCACGCTCGCTGCCTCTCGCGAAACACTTTCTTTTGCTCACGAGTCTTGAAAATACACGAGTTCACTGTCATCGTTCCGCACAAGGAGTGACTCTGCGGCGGTGTCTCTATCTCATTAGCACGTTCACGGATTAAAACTAAAGGCATTATTCTTAATTACCATTGATATGGCTTGTTCGCCGAGGAACTTGTAGGTCAGTGTCACGAATTGGAAACGATTGTTTATTTTGACCAGGGTCGCCGGTGCCGGCGTATTCGACTGCTACGAATACGCATCGCGCATGCGTCGGCCGGTTCAATACTTCCAACCCTGCTACAGCTGACTCATTATTTAAATGATCCTCAAACACGCGTGTAACAATAGCTTTGTGTGGTCTACATAGCCAGATGTGTCTTATTGTTATGTACATGCATCATACTGTACTTATTTGCAGCATATACTCTTTCTGTCGTATGTACATAATTTATCTATTAACTAGCAATCACTGTTGACGACATTCTTACTCGTAGTATTATGTTATGTCATGCAACCTTGCAGCTGCTATCGAAAGCATCTCATGATGGTTTGTTACGAATAAATAACTAGCGCCATTCGTTTACACCTAGTCTCTACAACGACTCAACAACATCTAACTGCTAACAACAGACATCACAGACAACAACAGATGGGTTGGGGCATCTTTTTGTTCGTGAGCACGAAGCGTGTGACAGTGTCGGCCAAGCGAGACTGTCGTGGAAGTGGTAACACTTTTAAATTAACGGTAGAAACTACAACTCACAATGAAGTAGTATACCACGAAGCTACGACAAAAAGCTTGATTTAATTTAACTGGCACAGAAGAAACGGAATTGCAAGCACTTGCATTTAAAATGTAACGGTGGGTTGCATATCACGCGGTTATTTTAAGGCTACTGTTAAAGTCAAATATGACCACCTAAAAAAATCCACTTTGGGTTGCACAAGACAGAGTTGATTAATTTTGGAACAATAATTTACCACAAGTTTAATCATAGAAGTACGAATACTGAATTCGTGCTTCTATGATTAAACATTACTACATTGCATGTTTTCTTGTGGGCAAGTCTAACTTTAAAGATAATCTTACTTTAACCATCGGATGTGCCTCATACCTATGTCTGTTTCATAGTAACAAAATTAAACCACAATTACGCTAAAAAGTTTTGTCAAATCTATTTACAAACAAGAATTTTAATATGCAGATACATGTATGTACAATCGTTGGTTCAACTCTAGTTCAACTTAGGGACCTTTCAGACAGACCGGCGCGGAGAGCAGAGCAAATTTTAATCGCATTTAAAATAGAATCTTAAGACATTGAAATAGGCTTTATTTTTACATGTTAACTCTTTTATGATAAGAGGATGCTCGAGCATGCTCCCAATACGCTCTGTGTGAAATATATGAGAGCAGCCGGTCGGCTACTCGTCGAGCCGGTCGGCTGCTCCATGCCCGTGCCCTTTCGCGCTCGAGCATCCGACCGGCTCCGTTCGCGTGCTCTTTCATGCTCGCACAGCCGACCGTAGGCCGAATATGCTCTGCCGTCCGGCCCAAGAGCGTACGCTCGGCTCCGAGCGCATCCGCGTGTCCGTTCACACAGACCGGCGCGGAGAGCAGAGCAAATTTGAACGGCCGGTCTGTGTGAAAAAAAAAATGCTCTCCGACGCTCTCCGCGCCGGTCTGTCTGAAAGGTCCCTAAGTAGTTATAAAAGCAATTCTGTCAACTTTGAATTAAAATTGTGGAATCAATTTCAACTTATTATTTTAATGGTAAATGCGTCAGGCATGTCATGTTCATGTCGGCTTGCGAAACTCATATTTCCTTGCGTTTGCGGTTATTGTTTTCCAATATTTTGAAAGCCGGTAACTGTATATGTATGGATTACTTCAGCAGCGATGAAATCAAGGTAACGGTAATAAATTTATTGGAATTGGTACCTACCTATAACATATTATTTTCGAAACAATAATATGTGCAACAATATAATATGTCATTAATTAAATTGCTGCAATAGGGACATCGAAACGGTTTATGCATGTAATAATTCTAATATTTTCATTTTTAGGAGCCTAATTGTGAAAGATGCTGTCGTCATCATAGTGTGTGGAAAATCGGGTGTGAACAAGTGCAGCAACTGGAAAGGAACCTCTTCTTATTAGATTATTATAATATTACTAATATTGCTTCAATTAAAACATATTTAAAATTCGAGTAGTTACTTTAGCGGATATTCTCAGGAAAATGCAGAACGTCCTTTTTTGAGCATCTAATAATCTTATTATAGATCTAGGTATGAAGGCTAGGCAAAGAGATGCTAGGTACCTACTTAGCCATTTGCAAAAACTGCGATTACTTATAAGGAAGTAGACGTACGAGTATATAAACTTAAAAATATTTAAAATGAATTTACCTAATGGCACAGAATACATATTAGTACAAGTATCTACTAATGGTATGAAACATATACTTATTTATTGGACTGCTTTTGAATTTTCACTTCTCGAAAAAATTATAGCATAAAGTTATGGATAGTGTGGTCAGTCATAATAATGATTTGAAGGAGTTGCACATCTTCTGCTTATTAAAGAAAGCGTACTGAAAGTAGGTATACCTAAGTAGGTATTATTTAAGTGGAATACAAGCTATAGCTTATATTATAGCTGGCTATATACCTGGAATATAAGCTGTTCCCCTTCTGTAACTCCAAATAGAAAGCCACAATAAAACCTTTTGAGTGCCGAAGTATTTAAAACAATTTAGGGGGAGATAAATGAAGGGACGTCTACAAAGTATGTAGAAGGGTCGGAGCTCATGGCGTAATGCAGTACCACTTGTGGGGCTCGAACTAGATACACGATAGATACCCATCATCGAACTATTACGCTTATAATGGAAGTTTCTAACTTTCCGCTCGAAACGTAAGCTATAAACCAACCCATGTGTGCCCTGTAATTACATTTGCCGACACGCACACAAGCGCATGAGTACCTTGAGCACTGACGCGACGATAGCCTTTTAGGCTTGCTAAAAACGGCTTATCGCCGCGTCGACGACTGCCTTTCTTTACCTATTTATTCTAAGATACCCATATAGTTTAGAATAGTTATACTCTTTACAGCCCGCGCACACTGGGCCACTAGTGGCGACGACTAGCGGCCGCCACTAGCCGCTAAGAGATTTTTCATACCTTTTCTTGTGGCTCGAACGCGGCCACTCGAGCGCTCAGTGGGCGGTGGTACCATATAAAATGTATGAAAAGTCTATTCCGCGACTTGTGGCCGGTCACTAATCGTCGCCACTAGTGGCTCAGTGTGCGGGGGCTGTTAGATAGAAAGTTAAACTAAGAATTTTACAACAAGGAAATCTAATGCAGTTTAATATTAAATAAATTTTTATGCGCATTTTAACATAATTGTCGAGTTATTTTTAACTTTACGATGAACAATAATGCCACTCTATGTACGTAAATACGAACACACTTTCACAATTTTATATAAGTAAGTAACTAACCAATTTCAATCGTTTCTTTCAATTTTAAATCTAAAAAAAATACATATTTAATAGATAGTTGATGTAATATCGATTCATTACATTAGGTGACGCATTATTAATGGTTCAGTAGGTATTCTTAGTACGACTTAGCATATCTCAACAAAGTTAATATACTTCGAGCTTTGATTACTTCGAGTATCGAAATACTATAATGTCAAATTAAAATGGACCTTAATAATTGTAGTATATATTGACATTGTGCCAACAACAAAAATAAGGGGCTTTATGTTCGCTTTACGCTGACGTTTCGATACTCAAAGTGTACCAACGTTGTGCAAAGTTGTACTAAGCATGTATGCTAGAAAAAAGAAGTGATGCATCATACGGACACAAAAACATCGGGCCATGTAACGGTAAATGTCTACAAATCGCCAATCTACTCGTCGTCGGGTTTTAATTTTGTGCTGCAGATTATGTTGAACTCATCCGATTGCATAACGGTTACTAAAGGCCACTTCACACTGGCATGATTCTCGGTAGCGTTTGTCGAAAATGATTATCATAAACGGGACAAGTGTCTGCGATTAATACATCTATCGCAGACTTAAGTATATAATTATAGGTTCATAATAATATGGAAGTATTAGTTATTGAATGCTACTGTTTATAAGTCCAAAGATAGACTTTGAGGTTGGTTTGGTACTTACGCGACCGCGATACGCGACACTTAGGAATCTATACCTGCACACTGCTTTTTTAATAGGTATGTAGAAATGTATGGAGAGCATGTAATTGAGATGAGCAACCGCGACGTGGGACATTTTTTTAAATTAACCGACTTCAAAAAAGGAGGTTATCAATTCAACACACGTATGTATGTAATATGATTGGAAATGCAATATATTCACATAATAAGATACCTAGACTATTAGGGTTTCTAGACAAATATACAAAGGAGAATGATCATCCCTGACCCAAACATTTACACAAAATGTAATTTACTAAAAATTATCTTACGAATATATGACAATTTGAAAATTAATAATTATTAATGCTGAAGCTGCTTTTAAAAAAATGCAATAAAAAAGGAATTCAACCGTCTCTTCCTGTTCTCTGGCATGTCTGGTGGCCATTTGCATTACTTTCTACGCATACATGCCCAAACAAAAAGTTTTGTTACTAAAAAATCATGTCACTTGAAATAAAACAGATATTTATTTTTAATACATTATTTTATTTGTTACTTGTTGTAAATCGTACAATATGATTAAAGTAAATAAGTAATAATTAATAATATTATTTTGTTATAATATTATTTTAACTTCATTGCGTTTTGTGCAATGGAATGGAATAGAACTACAACCTTCTTGATTTTGTGTAAAGAAACTTATTATATTTCAAGATGCCAATGTGACATGTCATTGTTTTAGTTGTATGTGACGCTAGTGACGTCTACTCTGTTTACATTTTGAATGTTTATTATAGCGCAGCGGAGACCAATATTAATTCTATGGTTTATTGTTTATCCTTACCAACGACTTTTGCTATACTATACGGATTCGATCTCGCCTACTCGCCGACTTTACGCTACTTTCTACGGATTCTGATTTTTGCTCGTGATTTGGATAACAATGTTGAGGTGTATTAATTGTCACTTGAATGTAAACATGATGCCTTTGATATGATGCTAAGACATGATGGGTCTTCGTTAGATTCTACATTGCAAACTACTCTCAACATGGACATCGTTGCAACAGGTATGTTAAGTATAGTGCGCGGAACAAATAATTCAAATCGGCAGGAACGATACACGGCTTTCCTTACTAGTTTAACAATCATAAACTACACATAACCTAGAATCATTTTCGAACTTAAACTTAGATTTATTCAAAAACGGCAGGACCTAGAGGTATTAAAATGGTGTGTTTGGTTATCAGGAATAAACCTGCAATAAATGCTGCATACAACACGCTTGTAAACGACTGGGTTACACGCCCATAGATTTTTGGGCATTCTCCTTTTATATGTAGGGTATTCTTACCGGTTATCGTCCATTTAGTGGAGTTACTGAGTTTGAGAGGGTGAAAATATATGTTCTATAAAAAAAATTAAACAAAAACTTGTTGGAATATACTTCTAGTATAGTCTATTTTCATTGCATGTTAGTATTTTTTTAGTCAGATAACTAGTTTTTTTAAATCCTAATAAAAAGCTGAAAATGCCTATTTCACCGGTTATCGTCCACTAAATCTAGCTATCGTCCACCCTTGTACCTGTTATCCGTCCACTGATTTCTATGAGAAATTTACTATGAAAAAGTATGCATGTAATGAGTAAGTAATTGAATATGTAATATTAACACCACTTTAATGTGTATTTAATATCTATACCAATTAAAATTAACTTCCTGTTCGTGTTTTCGAAATATATGAGTTTTTATTAGTGAACTTATGTTTAATTATACATTATTAAAAGCCACATAACCGTTTATAAAATAATTGTTTTTCTGTTTTTCGTTTATTCGTAATACTTACTTTTCAAAACAGCTGAATCTAGTTTGACAGAACTTTCACAGGGTGATAGAGAACTTTATACAAAGCGATGTGGTCTTTCTACGCATACGCAATAGCGGTCAACTGCTTGTTGTAAAATAAAACGGGTAAAAAAAACTATAGCCTTGTTAACGCGGTTTAGGTATAGGATCTACAATATGACATAATATCTTTACCAGCTTTGCGCCTATCTATCTTGCATCGTCTTTTACCACATCGCACTTACATTATATAAAAGTAGGTACATATAATTTGGCAGTCTCTTAAGTCTTATTAGTGGAAGGTCCTCTACTTGATTCTCGGCAGAGCAATTTGGTAAATTCAATTTAATAATTTCAAAATTGTCTCTAGTCTAGTATGCTTTACTTCCAAATCATTTAGCGTTTAAGGGTACGGGTACGGAATCTTCCGTACCTCTTTCAGGTTATCCCGCATCCATCTTAGACTGCATCGTCACTTAACATCAGATGAGATCGCAGTCAAGAACTTGTAGATGAATAAAAAATAATTTATACGTATTTGAGTAATAAAAAATAATAACATAGTATTAAAAAATATATGTTTTTCATACAGTTTAAAATATAGGTGGACGGATAACGGGTGCACTTCAGATTCTCTATTTTAAATTTCGTCTACAAATTATAATGATCGACAATACTATCTTAACTTATAAATATATCGAAGTTCCAAGGAGAAACACATAAAATATAAGGTAATTCTTTTGTCAAACAAGTTTAATTATTTTATATTTTTACTAAATCTATTTATTTTCAAATAATAGCTTGGCGGTCGAAACTTACAATATTTATTCAGTGCAAATTTAGATATCGTCCACGCGTAGTTTTGAAGACCCATAGTTTAATATACAATGAGAAAAAAGTGGACGAAGACTAGTCACTAACTAGTGTACGTATATAGGATTCGAATTAATAAACTTAATTCCAATTTTGTGCACACCTCGATTGATAACAGGACTACCTAGAATTAAGACGCTAAACCTGTGTTTGACCGCCCGGACGATAACAGGTTTTCTTAAGAAAATAGTGAACTAGTGGTCGTCCACCCCTTTTTTTTGTGTTCCAATGTAATCAAAAGTAAAAAAACACGTTTACAGTATTTTATGAAACATAAGTAAGTGCTACAAAGAAGAATCAAACTAAATCTTATAGTAAAATGTTTAATAACTTTCCGTGATAGTTGAAGCATGCCACTAATTTTTTTGCTCCACACGGCTCGTTTTCATTCCTTAATTGCATACTCAAAATTCGATCGCTTTGTTTTCGAAGAAACTTAAGTGAAATAGACTTTTTTCTTTCTCTGTGTCTTGGTAAGACATTCAAGTTGGCATAGAGATGCATTATTTTTATGTGAGTCTTATAATGTTTCTATTTTTAAGCATTCCTTAAGAGTGATCCGCTCGGTGGACGATAACAGGTGCGTGTCCGGGAACCGGTGTTCCTACCCTATACATATTAGAAAGATAGAGGTAGGTACCTAGGTGCCTAGCCATTTCCAACATTTAACGTGCGTTAAAGCCCTGCTAGTGTGATAGGCCTTTTATCTTCCAATATTTCAATCATGGCACGACGCGGACGGTTAAATTTTTTTTGCTCGGATAGGTACCAAAAATAATTACTTTCAGCGTATTTCAACGTATCAATTAATTAACTAGTACAATATGTATCGAGGACTCGGAATGCTGTCAGAGGTTTAGATTTAGATGGGTAAATACACCTAATAAAGGTCGACATTTTGCGTAATACTTAGACAAGTAGTATGGATTTAAAGGCGTAATCAATATTACGGGTAGGTGAGTATATTATTAATTATAATTAATTTTATTTGTGGTTACAATATTTAAATTTTTTAACCTTGTTCACTAGAAAACCTTCTGCATAATAAGTACCTACTGACCTGTAAGATACGGGCTTTTCTATGTAGTTTAGAGGTCCTATTCCTATTTAACCTAAACTGCACTGAGTTGAACTAATAAAGAGTTATAAATATTAATTTAAAAATATAATATTTACCAAGTACCTATCTACTGTGTATCTTAATACTGTCAGATCGGTCTGTTAATCAGCATAGGTACATCTCATCATCATCATCATGATAAACCCACTGGCTCACTACAGAGCACGGGTCTCCTCTCAGAGTGAGAAGGGTTTTGGCCATAGTCTACCACGCTGGCCAAGCGGATTGGCAGACTTCACACACCTTTGAGAACGTTATGGAGAACTCTCAGGCATGCAGGTTTCCTTACGATGTTTTCCTTCACCGTTAAAGCAAGTGATATTTAAATACTTAAAACGAAGAATCCAACAAAAACTGAAAGCAATAAAACTAAAAAAAATATCAAGATAAATATCAAGAAATTGAGCGGTGGGGGTACTCAGTGCTCGCTACTCAAGTCACATCAGTATGCTTAGTCTCAGTTTGCAAAGCTCGAAAACTTGATTAAATACTGCTGATTGAAACATAACGACTTGCAGAGTAAAATGGATCTTAACTGGATTATTTTAACGTTTGAGTTCGCCATTAGGTACATTCAGCACTCGTTTACAGCCAGCGCCCCAAGCAGAAACGTTGTAAAATAAATATTCGAAGTATTGAATTACGACTTTAAAATAAGGTTCATTTTGCATTTACATATTACAGTTATTTGGTAAAGTTTTGGAGGTGTTCAAACTGAGACTAAGCATACAGGTATTTGGTTACGCATGTAGGTATATATAATTTATGTATACAAATGTGGTACCTACTTGTATTACATAATTAACTTAACGGGTAAAGCAAGTTTTATGCAAATAAAGTAAGTATATTATGTAGATATATTTATTCAAACCATCAGTTTTTACTCGTATCATTATCATGTAAGTATGAATTAATTATCTTCTATAGGCCTATAATATGTGACAGAGACTCGTGTAACTTATCAAGAAGTTATTAAGGCAGTGTGTCACTTTTTACTTGCATTATAACACGTATGAACAACCTACAGGCCTCAGTAGATATCTATCAGGCTCTGGTGTAACTAATCAAGAAGTTATTATGCTAACGTTAACTGTACGACGTACATATTATATACATCTAAGTAGTCTACGTTAACTTCAATGAATAGTTCTTTTTTTATTGATTTTACTAGGTATTTTTTATGCGTATTAATAGTAGACGACATAATTTTTATATCGATCTTAACTCTAACGCTAACTAGGAACGCTATTTTGTAGGTAATAAATCAGCGAGAAACTCGATACAGAAACTTGATAGGTTCTATTCTACATTATGAGATCTTCCTATAAGATACCTACCACCTATTTGGATATAATTACTTGTCATCTTTGAACCTACTCATTATAGTAACAACAATAAAAATTACTGTTACAGCTATACAGTTACAGCAAAATAATTTATTACATTTACCGCAGTAAAATTACAGCACCACAGTAATAAGTTACAGCAGTTATTCAGTTACACCAATAAAATTTATTATTGTGGAAATAAATAAAATGCTCAAAGGAATACCACGTATTTTAATAAAAGTAATTAAGTAAGAAAAACTAATTTAGTAAAAATACATTTTCACAGGAACAGAAATAGAGCAAATATGGCGGACGCAACAGGCGACGAGAGCGCGGAGACGCCAGTGTTGCCATGGAGTTGAGTCTATTTGGAATTAATTACTTAACTATATTTTGCTATTTATTCTTAAAAATTAATGAGGCGTCTATAAAATTGTAGCTCGTAGACGATGCTACGCGAAAAAATGAAACATAGCTACAACTTTTTTAAAGTTTTTGTTCGCACACTGGATTCATAATAATCAGAAATTTCAGCAGTAACGGGCGGATAAGTGGACCGTTGCACCGTAGTAGTCTAACGGTCAGGCATTCGGATTTCGGGGCTCGATTCCCAGAAAGATGCGGGTCCAAATACCGTCGTTTTGCGCAATTTTTGAGCGGTGAGTGCTGTGGTCTTATTAACGGGAGGTCCGAGGTTCGATTTCCAGCAGGTGCAATTTGGGAATTTATAATTTCTGAATAGGCTCAGTAGTAACTAGTCTAGTCTGGTTGGAGGCTTCGGCCGTTTGTAGTTACCACTCTACCACCAAAGCCGTGCTGTCAACCTATTTAGCGTTCCGGTACGATGCCTCGTACAAAGTAGGTACAAAGTATAAACCGAACAAGGGTACGGCTTTATTATAAGCTGCCGTACCTCTCCCATGTTAACCCACTACTAAGTAAATTGTGTGATGTCGATGAATAAAAAAAAAGTCGCACATTTAATTCTACATATTAATACATATCTACATATAAAAATCAGTGTGCAAGTATAGCTTCCCAACTGTAACGTATGACGGTCGCCTACCTATACCTCAATCAAATAGCTCTTTACTGTAGAAATTGGAATCAATTCATACCTTTGTGCCTGGCCGTTCAGCATAGTGACAACTTGTGCCACGATCCCTTTGACCGGCGCCTCCTTCTCCGAGACGACAGCGATCCGTTCCATCGTCATCACAGCACCGGCTTCTGTCCACTGGTTTCACTTTTTAACACCGAAATTCCGGTCTATCAGAGCACTATGTGCAAACCACAAAATCAAGTTGCTTTCATGTCCACAGTCCACACTGGTGTCATTAGAAGTAAGTAAAAAGAAGGTAAGTCGATATACCTACTGCAGGCTACATAACTACTTAGATGTCAACGTTATTTTAACAAAAATATAAATCTTTCTGTACTAAGTGGGTATAGGTACCTATCTACCTATTCTATTTTTAACAAACGAACTTTAATTGCCTCGGAAGGTCCTACCTACTACCTATTAACCTACTGCTCATTGGGACAGTTAATTAACAACAAAACAAACGGAAGGTAGGGTTTTGGATAATTTTACGTATAACGTAAGACATTCTAATTTATGGACAGTTTGTCCATTAAAATAATATGAGTGATGCATATCTACCAAACCTACGCTATGAGGAACCTACCTTACCTAATTAAAATTAATATTAATGTCAAACAGTAGCAAAGATGTCATTAATAGTTTAAAATAATATGAAAAATATTCCTACGATAATAAATAATTTTTATAGATCCATAAAAAAGAAAGTCTTGATTTGTTGACTCATTCATATTACGAGTATCATTAAAATAAAAAATATCTAGGTCATGCACTTGAAGTAGATTTTATATTTTTAAATTAAGTTACCTATATAATTTGTAGACTACAAATTTACATAAAGATTTCATCAAAATAAATTTTCAGATATTGTTCCTACCGTCCTACTATAATATGGCAACTGAGTATGAGATTCAAATTATTAATTTACATTTTACAGCGATGCTGTTTCGGTAGATTAGATTTCGGCTGATATCGGTAGGTCCTGTTAGTACTTATAGTATAGTATACCTACTTAGGTATTTTCAGGACAGTTTCTAAACTAGTAGGTAGGTAAATAGCTACGATAAAGGGTTTATCTCATTTACCTTGGAGCAGATAAGTTATCAATTCCAGTGCAATTTGTCATCGAAATTTAATATACTTACAATACAATAGGAAATCGCTTGAAACCTTGCCGTCAAAACTTTGTGTCTGTTGATTTCTCTAATTGAGACTGTGACCTTTGAATACCTTCACGTTCTAACGCTAGTTCTTCGCGATCTTCACAATGACAATTTTGCAACATTTAAATGAAATAATGATAATCAAGCATGCACCAGCCCGCCACCCCACATTGGAGCAGCGTGGCGAGTCTGTGAGATCACTACTATAAGAGAGGAGGTCTGTGCCCAGCAGTGGGACGTTAAAAGATTGTAGTGGTGGTGGTGGAAGCGTGGACACAGGACACTAAAGAGAATCACTACATAGTATAAAACAAAGTCGCTTCCTCTGTCCCTTATGTCCCTATATCCCTATGTATGCTTAAATCTTTAAAACTACGCAACGGATTTTGATGCGGTCTTTTTTAATAGATAGAGTGATTCAAGAGGAAGGTTTGTAAGTAGAAAAATTGGACCCGGTAGGTGGCGCTAATAGCGGGCAGGACGACGTCTGCTGGGTCCGCTAGTAGTCTATAAACGTCAAGCTGGATAAGGAAAACATGAGCTCATGTTTGGAACTGATAAAGTCCAAAGCAAAGTGGGATAGATGGTACTCGTGAGTAGGTGGTAATTGGCCAAAGAACTAAAGTGATCAACGGTTTTGATCTGAGGGATAGGATGCTAAAGTGGCATTACGTTTGTCGGAGGACCGACTAAGTAGGTTGGAGGTGAAAAGTCCTCACTCTTCGAGCAGTAGATTGATGACATTTGCAAAATAGCCGAAAAAAGAAAACTTCTTTGTGTATTTTTATGTGTTAACTTCAGTTAGATGAAAATCAACGGGTCATCGAATTTAAACTTAAGATAAGAATTATGAAAATAGGTGACAAAAAATATAAAAATGCTTCAAATAAGGTATGTATAGTTTTATAGTTAATTTCGTAATCAAAAACTAAAACTGATTAATTAGGTAAATGCCTCTTAGTAACGATGTCAATTGATTTTGATTAAATTTAACACGGTTTTTATGATGCGGATGTCGAACGGAGGGTTTACGTAATTCCGTAAAAATCGTCGGTAAAAATTTGCACAATACCACCTACCTAAATCAGATTTTGCAATCTCGGTTTGGAAAGCTGAGGGATCACTGGTCATTTGACACCCAAGCTGCGGTTTTCACGACAATGAGTAGGTTACACATAACACACGTGAATACACAATGTGTATATAATGTGTATAATGATGAAAGTTATTTATAAAAGAAGAAAAAATCCATCCTTAATTTATCTTCAGTTATATTTCCTATTTCCTTCTCATATTAATTGCTTAGTCAAAATATAATGACAATTAGGTTTTACCTAATAATACCTACCTATTACCTATATTGATGAAAACTTTCAAGATTAAAAAGAAACAAATATTTTCTTACCGAGCTTACCTGTAAGTGTATTATTATTACAGAATACAAATAATATGTAAAATAACTTAGATATTCTACTAGTTTTCACAGATATTATGGAATATCAAAAAAATTATTTTGGGTATCAAATTCACTCACTCACTTAAGTAGAGAGACATAAAACTATTGAATTTTGCATGTTATGTTAAGTAATGACTTGAGGTCAAAAACCTCATAACAAATTAATCTGCTTAGAACCAGTGACTGACGATGCACAAGAAACTTTAGTAAAAAAAAACGAAAAAGGATTTTAGCGAAGCTATTCAATATCGCTATGGTAACGCACTTTTCTACAACACTGGAAGCTCTGAGTACTTAGCGGTAAAAGCTCGAGTTGAAAGCTCGGAGGCGCATTCAGGACTGAGTGGAAAAAAGGGAAGAACATCAATTATATCGTACCTACGGGTTACCGAGCAACAAACAAACCTGTCAGAAGGTTGTTAATTTATCAAAGTTTAACGAAATTGATATCGGAATAAGTCTGAGAACCATTGAAGAATTAAGTCCATTATTTTGTTATAGCTTAGCTAGCTAGGTATATAAAAAACAAACGTAAACCTAACCACCAAGAAATCAATAAACGAAGTTCTTAAATCTATAATATAATAAAACTGTAACAGATCCAATTCTGTACATTGAAGATATTTTGAAATTTTTTATTGGAGGGCACTCTATAATTGATACTGAAGCCAAAACTGCAATTTTTTTCATTTTTGTCTGTCTGTCTGTCTGTCTGTCTGTCTGTCTGTCTGTCTGTCTGTATCTTGGCCGCGCATCACGCCGAAACTACTGAATGGATTCAAACGAAACTTGGTACGATTTGAGTTTATACTCCGAGGTAGGTTATAGGATACTTTTTATCCCGAAATTCAGCACGGTTCCCTTGGGAGAGGGGAAGAAAGTTAAAACGTGTATTTAGCTGTAATTCATTAAAGCGTAGTTCGATTTAACTCATTCTTTTTTTGTTAGAAAGGTAGTACTTTAAGTATTGTCCCGTAAATATTTCAAGGTCATAGGTTTTTTTATTCAGAAATGACAGACATTTATTGGGTTCAAATAACTTGGGACCCGGATCTTTGAACGTACGGCTTATTTTAAACTGGTGTGCATTTAAATTTATGTTTAACGGTCTGTCTATTTGTTCCAACTAATCTCCGAAACGGCTGGATCGATTTTAATGGAACTTTCAATGGCAGATAGGTGATGTTATAGGGAGTAATTTAGGCTACATTTAGTTTAGGTACATAAAAGAATTATTGGATCCGATCCGATCCTATATAAAACCTATAAACACGCGGACGAAGTCGCGGGGGTCAGCTATCATAAATATAGTTAAAAATAAAAAGCTTAGTCAAATACAACAAAACTGCCTAAACTAAGTAAATGAAAGTGATTGTTGACTTGGATAGAATTTATATAAAAAGCGGTCAAGTGCGAGTCAGATTCGCGCCTGAGCGTTCCGTGCCTTGGAAGGAAACAAGAATAGTCTGTTATTTATCTACTTAGTTAAATTATTCGACTACCTCAAAACCAAATCTCTTTTGCTTGGGACTGCATAACTAAATTCGCTGGCACAGGATTATGGACGGTTGAAAATTAACCATGGTTCTTTTTTTAGATATCATTTTGGTACGGAATCCTAAAAAATCGCGGAAACTAGATGGAGACCTAAGTGTTTTTACAGCATTTTTAATATAAAGAACTGAAATAGTGAAGAAACAATTCTAGTAATTGTAATTTCTGTTATTTTAAATTAATTTAGTAGGCTTTTTGTTAGGGTTGACGCACTTCAACCATCACTCACTTCAGCAATCACTTCACTTCATACCTACCTAGGTACGAACCTACTCACGGCCGATTGAGACCAAACTTTTGCAGATCAAAAACATAGATCACACGAATAAAATACCTATCAGTGTAGGTATAATAATAATATTTATCCAAATCAGTGGTAATACTAGAATCTGATACAGATATAAACCTTTAACGATGCTAAGCGAATATACTACGAAATACTACGGGCATGCGGACAAAATATGCTCGTATGATGTAAATGATCATAACGACCAAAAACATACAGATTGTTCCAGGTACCTAATTCCTTTTTTAATATACTGAGTAAATAATTGATCGTGTGATTTTGAAAAATACACAAAATCTAAGTTCATTTAGGCAGCTGGTGTCTTCCAGTGAATTTAAACCAAAAAAAGAACATCAAAAAGTGAATACGATCTCTTTTAATAAGGACTCTTTTGATAACTATTATGTCCTTAGATAATAAACGCGTAGATAAATCATGATCACAACTCGCAAGGAATTCTTTTAAATATACAACATCTGTTGCTACTGAACAGCTGTTTGAAACGCTTCACAGGAAGTAATTAAACTCATACTGGGGATTTACTTTCAACTAATGCGTCTCGGTTCACTAACTGAAATGTTGTAGTTTTGTGACCATTGTTGAAGAAGATTGTTGTCGGTGCAAATCAACTTCTAAACTGAATTTGCAAGATGTTTCCACTAAATGTGTGGGCGGGCGTTATTGCAATTTGCGTATGGTGGCGTAAAAATAGTCCACAAGCGCAAAAGTTACAATTCGAACAACATTTTATACTACGAGAATATAGTGAATATACCTATTATATGAAAATCTGAAGATAGAACCGGTACTGATATTGAATTGAATAAAGGAGATAAAGATATAGGATTCAGCCTACAGATTTTACTAACATTTTCATAAACTAATTGATAGAAAGATTATAAATAATGTATGAATTTTTGTCTATGATGTATCAATTACAATGAATGATAATGAAACTGCCCTTAATAACAATATAAAAGGAAACGATACGTTATCAGACCTAAATTCCACAAATAGATAATACGTGTAGTTAAAATGTCAACGAACTCAATGAAATTGAATAGAACATTAGTGCTAATATTACCTTAGATTTGTCGGCACAAAGTTGCTGACAAGTCGAAGGTAATACAATTATACGAGACGACAAATTTGATTTGTCTAATCGAATTAGCGGTTGAACTCTGACATAGGTACGGTTGTCACGGTGTACGCACTCAAGAACACAATATCTCATAGCTCATCGAAAACAATTGTTAATCCAGTACTTTAACAAGTATAGAACCAGTAATAGCTTTTCGATCGTATTTCGGCGTTCAATGACCGGCGTGTCGAGGATAACGTTCGTAGCTTCGAACACGTGGTTTTTTAAACTTTACTCCGTGGTTGCGGCGTACGAACGCGCGCGCGACGCATCAAAGACTGGCAGCACTGGTATGCCGATTGCCGATTGCCGAGCCAGGCACGCGAGCGCAGGCGGACGAGATGAACCGAGGCATTAGCCATCTACAGATGTGCCCGCAAGTCGGCAGTCGGCTGTGGACACGCTCCAACAATAGCGCTATAGGGAGGATACAAGCGACTTTGGATTTTACATAACACAGATTCATAACATTTTCAAGTTATAACACTGCCCGCAAAGAAGAAATCTCAGTTTCTCTACGTACAGTAATTTTTCAGACTTCAGAGAGACGCACCAGCTCTTATGTCGTTCCATCACACGATGTTAGGAAATATTGAAACAACATGATCCAAATCGTGAATCACACAAATACAAAATAATTTAATATGAATATTACTTAAGTACATATCTAGTTCGTCAGGAAAAATCGACGATGCTACCCATGGATTATGCAGGGGCGTAGCTACCGCCGTATATGCCGTATCAATTATACGGGGCCCCCAAGCCACGGGGGCCCCCGACGTGCGTAAACAAAAACTCATATTTTTGTTTATTTCAGAAATGACAAAAGTCAAAAAATGTTGTCCAAAAAGTTGTCCATAGAGGCAGAATCTTTAAAAAAACTAAAGTCATCATCAGCTATAAATGATTTAATAAATCAGTTTGCCGAAAAAAAGGCAAGGAGAGTATATATTTAATTTGAATTGTTTGTAAAAATTTTAGAAAAAGTGACAGATAAATAATTATGATGAATAAATATTGCTTTTAATTTTATGCAAACATTTTTTTTTTATTTGTGAGAAATCCTTACCCTTCATAAGGGCCCCTAAACAAATTTTTAGTAGTGTAGTGTAAATTTTTAGAAGCGTAGCATACCTTGGCGGGGCCCCGCCAAGGTATGCTACGCTACTGGGATTATGCTATTAAAATTTTAATTTTTCGCAGTGAATTTTACAGATTATTGTGTAAAAATACATAGGTAAGAGCGGGCCTCTTAATTGTGTCTTGAAAATTATAATAAGGTTTTTAGATGGTTCGGCTAGAAAAGAACAACCCACCAAAAGTTGGCTACCAACACGATCTAACCGATAAAATACTTTGGCCTACTAGCCAACCTATAAACAGGACGCGAAATACTCGGGTGCTGACATTAGTAATTGTAGTTCGAAGTTGGCATATCTATTGCGACCAAAAACCAGCTGCCTCGTTTCATCTGATTACCTCATGGTGCAAGGACCTTTCAACATCAAAGTTCACCGTAAAATTTACCTTGAAAATCAGAGCCAGAGACGTGAAATTTCTATTGCGAAAGTCGTTTAGTAATAACAAGTGTAAATTGAAAATTTAAAAAACCCCCGACATTCGCCATTTAGTGGCGGCGGCCATCTTGAATTTGCAATAGTGCTATTCTACTAGTCAAGCCCTTTCATTTGATACCCATATCAAGGGAGTTTTGAAAAAATATATCATCCGCCATTTTGTAGCGGCGGCCATCTTGGACCGATTTTCATCAAACATAGCTAAGAACACTCTCGACTAATTTACCTTTCAAACAAAAAAAACCGCACTCAAATCGGTCCACCCGTTTGAGCGCCACAGGGGAACAGACAGACACACACACACACACACACACACACACACACACACACACACACACACACACACAGACACGTCAAACTTATAACACCCCGTCGTTTTTGCGTCGGGGGTTAAAAACGACTATTCTCAAAAATTTATTAAAATTTTGATGTTCTGTTTTCCTGTTCTAGTTTTCGTTTGTTTAGATTTTTATTCACTTCAATCATCATAATAATATTACGTAATTTCTCATTTCAAATTTTCTAATGGATGTCTATTTTAAATCTAGATTCTACTTAGATTAATAATACCATTGATATCTTTATTTATTGAGTCATCTTGAGATGACTCTAAAAATGCTATATATCAACTAATAAACAAGAAACATAAAATTTGGTCAGTAGGTCCTCGTAGTAATGACATATCGATAAAAACTATGATGTGATTTTAAACAGAGTTGACAGCCTTTCTAATTAGAAAATACAAAATTACTTACTTAGGTAAAAGAACGGTAATTCAAATAAAATTAGTACCAATCAATCAAATAATAAGTTAATGAAATTGGTTGTCAAATGATAAAATAGTTATTGCATTATGATTTTCATAACACTGTGTTAATTAAAAAAAGGAATTGGGCAAATGATTGTTACAACTTAAACATGTTTCAAACACATTGTACATAATTATTTCAAAGCACTGAATTCCGTCGCTATCCACGTACCAGATTCTCCTCGTCCTCAAGACGCGAGGGAACAAATAAATAAATAAATCCTATTGTTGTGTAATTGCCATTGTTGCGGATTGCGATGGAGGTCAAACGAATACCCACAGTTTTAGGATTGTGACCTACAGGCTTACAGCGTTTATGTACGTTTGTTCTATATTCATAGTCGTAAACAAAGCAACAGTTTGTCATACACTATGATATATTTTTCAACCATGAATTTATCGCTATCAAGAGTTCAAATCAAATACGTTATTTCTAGGTCACCTGACACCATTTCTGTCGAGGACTTTTCGCATCATACTTTTGGCGTTTGCTATTTCCACCAAGAATCTTTCAACCAACGACGTCTAAAGCTGGCTTTACATACTGCATATAATGTAGGTAATATTATTCCAAAAACATATAGATCACTAAATGCAAACAAGAGAAAATCTCAAATTCTTTTAATGCAGTAAAAGTTCAGAGTCTGCTTATCATTTACCCACGCGATGAAACTAGCAAGATTGAACTTGAGATGGAAGGAATTCTTCAAGCTGCGAATCATACAACTTTGCAGTCACATAAGCCATAATCCTCTACATACAGGATTTCTTTGTAGTTTATTTCCACATTTTAAATTTTTTCAGCAGGTTTTAAACAAAGAAGACACCTAAATCTTAAAGCTTTAGAATTTATCAGGCAAGAGGCGCATACTGCACTGCCAAACATAGTGACTTTCCATCAATTTTATTTCGATCGCGTTCGCATGCAAGTTAGTAAAATAAAATAAAAAAACACGTGACTTTGGATAAATTTTATTTACTTAGAATCACTCGAAAAAGAAATAAGCGCATTTACAACTGTGTAAACATTCGTTGCAAATATTATTTCAAATTCAATAGTTTTGTTTGCAAGAAATGGTCGTTAACGCAAAAAATGCGTTGGCGAATTATTATAGGCAGACATTCTTGTATGCAGTTAATATGGCTTGAAAGCGAGAGACCTTGGTATTATGCGAATACCGTCTTTCTTTAGTATAGATCTTTGTAGTTTGAAAAGGAGCTTCTATCACAGAATAATAACTAGTACCTAAAGGTACAGAAGCCTTACTTCGCAATGGTTTTCAAAGAAATATGTACTCAATCTGATAAACAATATGATTTAATTTAGCTCGCGTTCCAGTCGAGCTCGTGTTCGTTTACGTACCTACCAATTTTTTTTTGAGGGAATATGGGCCTTCATTCACTGTACTACGGTTCATAATAGGTTATACGTGGTTATACGTTTGAAAGAGCCAGGGACTCTAGGGTTGCTTACTTCGAGGTGACTTCGAGAAACTACTTACTTACGCCATCTAGCGCTTTCTACTTTTAGGGTATTGGAATAGTACTTTGTTCAACAAGGGGAGAAAGGGTTTGTAGTTTGAATTAATTTCATTTCAAATAGGAACATAATGTAATCCAATCAAAGTAGATTTTACCTGTCAGCGTCTTTAGGCAACCAAAAAAAAGTTAAATTTCGATCACGATCCGTATTTAAACAATTAAATACTGCACAGTATCTTTTTGCTTTTTTTCGTTTTGTGTCCATCTTGCAACTATCGAGAAAGTTGAACGAATAAATAGCGCGCGCGCGTGTCTTTCTTCGCTTGTGGCAGCCTACTAGATTGGCCGTTGCGCAACGGCTGCCGCCTGTAGGTATGTTTTTAATACCTACACGCGTAGTGACACAGGCCTGCTTCTATTGAATTAAGTTATGGACATTATAGTGATTTGCAAATGAATATTGCTCGGATACAAAGGAAACCAGAGGGCAACGTCTAATTTATAATGCAGTATCTTAAAACGTAAGTGAAGGCAAATCGCAGCGCATAAAGACATATTATAGATTTAACTGAAGAATTCATTTTGGAATTTAGAAAAAGTATTTTATAAGTATCATGAGACAAAGTCTACTTATTATATCCGTTCTACATTATGCCCAGACGGTATTTGTGACCACGTGTGACCCTTCTACCGATATGTTTGTATGAAATAAAGCAGACATCCCCAAATATAGACTGAAGATCTTGTATATTGAGAATATTTAATTTGATCCGGAAAGCAGCTACAAGGTGGTTCTTCTGGTTTGTAATTAAAATCTATAACAACCTAGAAATGGCATCAAAAACATACCAAATACCTGCTTCATCTTATTTCGTTATAAACATACTTTATATTTTATTATGTATTTTATTTTAAGCACAGACGTGGGATGCAAAAAATCATAAATTATAATACGTTGTGAGTCTCTAATGTTATTTTTGGTATCGAAAATGGTATTCTCATTTTAATAGGCTACCTACCTACATGTAGATTCGTTTATAATTTGAGATTTGATACTGTTTTAGCTGAAAGTTTTACTTTTTCCGATTATACTAAAGCAGACATAATAATCAATTGGTGACTTATTGTTTGCCCACGACTAACGATGCAAACAATAAGTCACGACCGAGTAAAATATCCCTTTTTCCCACGAGACCAAGATCTTTTGCCGAGCTACCACTATACCAAATTTCATCAAGATGTGACGATGAGTAGACGTTAAAAGAAAGTTCAAGTTTTTGTCTATTCATTGAAACTTTCACTAATACGAAGTTTACTGTCTGGAGGTAAAATGAGATATTTGAATATGGTGCGACGAAACAAATTAAGTTTGACAGCTACTATTTGATTTAAATGGAGCATTAGTTGAGATCACAGATTAACAATTTCTTGGTGGATAGTTTAAAGAAATGCACAAAAAGCAATCACTTAATATGGAAATACTATATGTGGCTGTGAATTCATTTCCCAAGGAATTTGATAATAGGAATGACTGTTTGTAAATGATGACTTCCGTAGAATATCCTCCGTTTGTTGATACCTTTCGTTTGATATTTTCAAATAAACAAACATACATTCAATTCACTAACAATGCGTGTGCTTATGATTTAAAATGCAAAGATTTTTTTCCACCGTTCCACTAACAGAATAGGTAGGTAATTTGATATGTGCTTCAAATTAGCTTTAGTCAGTAATTAGAGAATACTAAATTACACTTAATTTCACTATTTATTACCTTAACTGTATCTATCTACCTAGTAGAGTCAATATTTCAACCGACTTCGAAAAAGAGGGAGGACAAAGTGATGCCTTCGTGAACCTTGATATTACTTTAACCTATTGTTCTTTGATATTTTTGTAATTTATTTTAATTTGATATTCCATTTGGTAACTCCGTGAGAACTAATTTGAAATTGAATGAGTTTTTTTGTCATAAAACATTGCCCTTGTATTTTTTTTATTAAATATTTTTTTAATCCCCCATAATATTGATGTTTTGAGTAAAACGTCTATATCAAATGAAACAATAGATATTAAGCTTTTAATTAGCATAATATGTATGTTTCAAGGTAATTAGGTATTCGGGCTAAGTAACACTTGTTTCTTATCTGTTGTTATTAATCCGAATTATTTTCATAATATTATTGCTTGTCTAGTCATAACTATTAATCTTGATGGTTCTGAAATTGACTTTCTGTAAAAACAGTTAACTATACCCGTATTTCTAATTCCCCGGAATTCTGACGTTTCGTAATGTTACCAGAGATAAAACAATTTCCACAAAAAAGATAAAATATTCAAAACTTATGCAAATACAAATCAACTGCCGCATGTAGATATAACAAATGCCTGACAGACACTTCATGGTAATAATGTCATTCGACATCCATTTTTCAATAAATTTTTTCCATGTGCTTCTTTTGTTTTCTATTGCTGTTAGTGTGCACTTTCTAGTTTCCACTCTTGGTGTTTTCTATTTTAAGGCGAAACGACTAATATTATTACGCGGCATATGGCTTTTTATGATGACAGGGAATTAAAGTAGTTTGAGGTAAAATCGTACTTCATAGATGTTAACCCTGTTCTCCATACAAATAACCATGAACCTATCAAATAACTCATCTGTAAATGACAATGACAGCTGTCAGAATTCCGGGGAATTAGTAATACGGGTATAAGTATAAATATCTGTTGGTATTTCAGTTTACTCAAAACTTAAGTAGTTGAGTAACTCTCAAAATTTCTATGTCTTTACTCTTTAGGCATCGTAAATCGTCACACCCATTTTTGTTAAAGTACCTATAACTTTGTGTATTATTATAAAGTTCTTTTAAGAAAATGCTTCTTCCATAGTTATCAAACGCTTGAGAATCTATTCTATTCTATTCTATTCCAGTGACAAAGACAAAAGTTGTGAATAAGCTATTCGACACTTACCAGAAGGTAGTGAAACAGGCACTAAATCTGTAAAAATCAACTCACCCTAAGTTACTGAGACTCGTCGTGCTCCCAGAGAGCGAGTCCGCCGCGACCTTCCCCTGCCCCATCGCAGCCAGCTGCATGTCCAGCAGGTTGTTCTTCTCGAGCAGCTGGCTCCACTGCCGGATGGCCGTCTTCGAGCTGGACAGCTCCTGGCGAAGTTGCCTCTCGTCTAGCGAGTTGAGACCACTGCGGAGGGAGCTATCGAGCCTGTGTTAATAATAAAGGAAAACATCTCAAAGTGTTAAAATATCAAAGGTTCAGCGGTTTTTTATAAGCAAGATAAACTTTCGCTTGACAACAGTCATGCCCGATGGTTAATGCATTTACCTATAATAACGTGCTGCAATATGGAGCAAATAGGTTAGAAAGATGGACGCAATCTTAATAATATACAGCGTCCTCCACTTCGAATATTTCCAAATAATGAGGTTATAAAATTGATTAAAAATTATTATTTTTGTATGCAGCTTGGTGTATACTTGTATAATGAAATGGCTACAATATAGTCCTACAAATTTAGTGGAACGATTTCCCACCTGAATCGAAATGTTTAACACCTGCGCACTCAAGTAGCTACAAGAACCTCAATCGAGAATTTTCATAGATAAGAAACGTGGTCGTCTCGTCGAAACGAAAATTCAGCTTGTTATTAATCACTAAATTTGTTCCTCGGCTATCGGCCCAAAATTATAGAAATCCAAAAACATGACTCGTCTATTTTCCCCGAGACAATTGTTACATTGTTATATCAGAGTGATAAGCATCAAAGTTAAATCATGCTTTCAATCAAAAAAGAAATCATGTCGTTTCATCAGCTAGAAGACATTACCAAATCTATTGTCATTATTTTATGTAATATTATGTCCACAACTTTGTCCGCATAAGGTTTTCAAGAGATGTTTCTTTATACAAATTTTACTAAACCTTTTGATTCCTATAAGAATGAAATTTCTAAAAATTTCAACTCAGTCAATGTACTGTTTAAGAGATATTTAAAGAAGATTGTTATGTAACGAAAAGATTTAAACTGATACTTAATAGTTAAATAATATAATTAATGGATCTACTTTTACTCGCTATCGTTAAAAGCTTCGTCGGAAGTTCGTGACAGCAGCTGACATATACCCAAATTATGTCTTCTTGTGTAATATCTTTGGAATACGATCAAACTACTTTTAGTCTAGTAGTCTTCTAGTCTATTAATCTAGTTTTATCTTTTATTCTAACATCTAAATAACATTGATCCGATAGTTAAATGCACTATTCGTGTTTCAATTCCGTGCAGTGTCCATTATCTGCACTGGTTTCAAAAAACATCTTCCTATTACATCTTCCCTTCCTTAACTTTAGCAATGCCCGTAACCACTCTCGTATACGTCTGGCGTCAACTAACTTTGGAATACATACTTACTGTCAAAATTTTATATTTCTGTCCAAAATTATCATTAAAAAAAAAACTTACTTATAATTTATCATTACAGTGTTGTTTTGTTCTAGTATACAAATAAGCAAGAACAGTTACCTCTCAATATAATCATCGACACTTTGTAGGCTGGTGATGGACTGTGCTAAGTCATTGTCCATCATGAGATCATCAGAAGCAAGGCTTGACAGAGTGTCTAAGGACGCCGTTCTCTCTGTTGCTGGGTTGCGACCTGTACCTGTTGAGATGAACGTAATTCTGATTTTATTTTTACTAAGTAATACATATTTCTTTTTCTAATGGACTGGAAAGGTCAGGGAATAAAATGTGAATCGTGAATTTCGGTTTTCGATCCACGTTCGACTACCGTTACGTTATTGGAGCTAGGGTATACCTACTCGCATTGCGATTTGCAGACGACATAGTTTTATTCGCAGAATCGCTGCAAAACCTTGAAGAAATGTTGATCGACCTTAGCTGTTCTTCAAGATGAGTAATCTTATGAACACAATATATCGTGTAGGTACAAAATATACCTGATATTTTGTGATAATCTTACATTTTCGACTCCGTTGAGTTTGTGGGCTTGACAAGACGTGGTCTCTTGTTTTTCTCAGATTTTTAGTTGGATCCGAATCTGCTCTTTTGACTGATGGACTCCCATGGTTGTTTTCTACAAAAATAAATGGATTCCAAATTACGTACCCCGATCATTGTATTAAGAAGACAGATATTTTGAAAGTAACTAGATATTATTTATAGCATCAATTAACAAGGTACATATAACTAATTCAGTGTGCATGGCGTTTCAGCATTCGAAGTCAGGGTATGCAATATATTATAATATTAAAAATTCTATATCAATTTTAGTCACTTCTCTTCCTTTCTAAGCAGTGCTTTTTTCAGGGTAAATAGTGCCTATACGCCTTTATGAAGTGCACGCCGCTGATATAATTGAAAACTTACTTCTAAATAGTAAAGCAGGCTGGTCGGCAATTTCATCATCGAAGAAGTCCCGTCCATCGGAGAGCGACAAGGATCCGGAGGCGTGTGTGGGTGTGCCCGGCGAGGGCGGCGTTATGTTCTTACTGCCGCCGCCGCTGTCGCCGCTGCCTGAGCCATCACTACTACAAGAACACCTTTGTGTTAAGAGGTTTTCTCGAGCGCACCCCATACAAACGTAGTTTGATGCTTATTTAGGTAAATATTAACCTATCAAAGCCAGATCATGTATACATGCTCTAGAAACTAATATCTATTTTTGGGTCCGATTTGTATGTTAAGTACAAAAAAAATTATACTTAAAATAACAAAATATTTCTTTAAAAAGAACAGAAAGTCACGTTGCAGACATTTTGGTAACTAACAATATCCTCATAAAATTCACATACTTAAATAAAATCTACCAAAGTAAATAATATGCTGAATATGGTAGATGGTTGGTTATATGGTTGGACCTATTTAACATGTTATTACTTCGTATTTACTATTCATACCCACTAAGATATTCAATTAAATGCTTTAAAAAAAGAGAATTTTGCTTAACTAACCTTCCTTCCTTCACTGGTTGCAGAATCTCGCCATCGACTCTATCATCTTCCTCTACGATTGGTTCCGGAGTTCTAGTCTTAGTGTTAGCAGTTTGGTATGCACTCGATATGGACGGTGGCTCCCTCTCAACGTACAAATCGTTATTGGAATCGCTCGTGCTTGTGGACGATATCAGGCTATCGGCGGGGGACGTTTCATCGTCAAGCAGACTCTGTGTTGAGGTTTCCAGGGCAGATATATCAAATTTGGATTCCTCTAGCGTGAGCGTCAGGTTGTGCTCTGCGCTCTGGTTTGTGCATGTACTTGTGGTGCTGTAGTTTGAGCTCGTCATTGAACCTGATTACAAAAAAATCATATTAAATTTTAAAGTACTAGACGTCTAGAATAGGTACTTTTGTGCTGATGAGCCTGGTTGCGGCAGCCAATCTGACCGAAACAATTCTTTGCTGCCTGTTGTTCCGGCTCCAATGAGCTGAAATTGGTTGGATTGGCTGCGGCAGCCTGCTTGCCGCAGTCAAACTGACTAGTGCGCGGATATCAGAGGGCGCAATTGCGATTTGCGAACTAAGATTTGTACACATATACGAATAGTAATATAGATAATAATTATTTGAAGGCTTTGATACCTATGGATAGTAAAAACCTTTCAAAGACGCAGAAGGTTATTTTGATTTTATTTAAAGATAATAATATATTATTTCAAGTAATTAGTATTTTAAGTAAATTATTTTTAACTATT
This sequence comes from Melanargia galathea, assembly GCA_920104075.1. Classification (NCBI taxonomy): domain Eukaryota; kingdom Metazoa; phylum Arthropoda; class Insecta; order Lepidoptera; family Nymphalidae; genus Melanargia; species Melanargia galathea. Next base: position 6,475,722 of record OV049855.1, read on the forward strand.
TTCTTTTTCAATAAATAGTGACAGAATAACAACCACGGAAGATTAACCAGGATACTTATCCGAAAGATTAAAGAAAAAGTAATCACCCATCATAGTCCCTCGAAGGGAGTCATGCTGGCTCAGAGTAGTAGACTTCATCAGCAAAGGATGCGGCACGGGCGGCTCATCTGCAATGACTATGGTCTTTGTCGGAACTTCCGGTTCGATCCTTTTCACTTCTACTTCGGCGTCCTTTGTTTCTAGTTTGGATTTGTCGTCTTCGCAACTCGACACGCTGAGCGCAATTGATACGTCATCTTGAGATCTGTGTAGTAGTTACGAGACTTAATTGAATGAATTAAAATAAATAATTATAAGAGAGAGTCGATCTATATGGTAATTTCTTTGACGAACTAAAAGTATTCCGCTCTCGGTTTTTAATGTTAAACAACCATGTCATATTATTATACATCTAAATATTAAATACCTACTTCTTCGTGTTTTAGTCTTATTTTTTTCATCACTTATAAGTAGATAGAGAAAATATGCTCATGAAGTAATTTTTACCTTCGGATTCATACGCATGTAATTCAGGTGAAACAGTATCTCAGGTTGTAAGTTGAGCAATTTTGACCTTATTATGTATATGAATTATGATTGATTCAGACTTTATTTTTGTAAAATTTTAAAATGTCGAAAAATTTAAAAATTTTGAAAAAGTAGGCAAATAATAAGTCATACGAAAAAATTTCAATGGTGCACAAACAAAATTAAACATGAAATTAGTAATTAGAAAATTAGGGTAAATAATAGAGAGAAATTATAATTTTATAACAGTAGAGATTTCGCTTCAATCGGTCACATGGTTTTGTGTGATGAATGCAGAGACATAATTATATTTACACAAAAAATACTTAGTTAGAGTTACCTTGTAGCCATTGCTTCGCCAGCGGCGTGACTCTGCCAGGCGCTGCTGCTGCCAAAGTTACTAGCTTCACTCTTGCAAGATGGACTGGATTCTTTGCTGGAATCCACGGTGGCAGGCGATGGTACGCCGCTTGACGACTTTATAAAAGATTTCTGAAACAAATTCAATCTTTTATCGTCTTATTTCCTCTTTTTTTTTTTCGAAATTTTGCATTTGTAACGTTCTGTATTAAACCATGCAGTAGTAATTTTGAGACCATTTCGTTGCTAATTTTAATTTACGCTCTCATTGTCATACGATACTTTTACTTTGTTACATTAAGTAGTAGTATTTCCTTAATATTAACTGACTCATCGCCACGATTTCGTCTGCGTGGATTAAGGTTTAAAACAAAATTCTTACAAATGTACAGCCCCTTTCCAAATAGTCCCCCCAATTATGTTAAATCTGTCGAATCAAAATATGATGCAAATATTATCTCTAGAAAGTAGCCTTTGTCCTTCTCCAAGGTGAAAGGTCTCGACTATCTCTGGACCAAAATCATAAATCGGTTCAGCGGTTTAGGCGTGAAAGCGTAACAGACAGATTCACCTATTTTTTATATTGTTACATTTATAATGTTATCTAGTATGGATTAATACCTGTTTATTAAGTACTTCGGGTTGTGCTCTGTCCAGTACGAACTTTTCTTCATCTTTGTACTCAAGACTGGTTTGGATCCTACTCGGTCTAGTTCTATTTCTATAGCGTTCTAAAGTGGACATAGGTGAGTTTTGTCTTTGGCTGGTTTCCGGAACCGTGGGTTTAGGAACGATGGGCGACGGCGGTCTGTACGTGGGGGTCGGTTCACACTCCGGTGACGATTCGTCGTTGAACGAGCTCGGCAGTTTCGGCAGAGGTATCACCGCGTGCCCGGTCACTACCGCTTCATCTGAAACAAAGTATATTTATTAACCCCCGACGCAAAAACGACGGGGTGTTATAAGTTTGACGTGTCTGTGTGTGTGTGTGTGTGTGTGTGTGTGTGTCTGTCTGTTCCCCTGTGGCGCTCAAACCGGTGGACCGATTAGAATGCGGTTTTTTTTGTTTGAAAGGTGAATTAGTCGAGAGTGTTGTTAGCTATGTTTGAAAAAAATCTGTCCAAGATGGCCGCCGCTACAAAATGGCGGATTACATATTTTTTCACAACTCCCTTAATATGGGTATCAAATGAAAGGGCTTGACTAGTAGAATAGCACTATTGCAAATCCAAGATGGCCGCTGCCACAAAATGGCGAACGTCGGGGGTTTTTTAAATTTTTAATTTATACTTGTCCATAAGTTTTTGATTGATACGTAATGGGGTTTACCCGCACGCTCGTCTACATGCCCGAGTCCGACGACACTGCTCCTAACAACAAATGTTTATCTGGAGGTTTACCCATGATGTCGAGGTCGGCAACTTGCAGCTCTCGCAGGTGGAAGCTGTGCGAGCCGCGCATCACCACCTCCAGGTTGCGCGGGCGGCGCCGCGAGCGCGGGGACAGCTCGCCGCCCTCGCCGCCCGTCCACACGCCCGAGTCCGACGACACTGCTGAACCCGCTCCTAACAACAGAATATCATCATCATTACCATCATCATCAACTATTTACCATCATCATCAACCATTTTACCGGCCCAGAACAAGGTACAACCCTCTCAGAGTGAGGGTTCAGGCCGCAGTTCACCACGCTGGCCAAGTGCGGATTGATACACTTCACACGTCTTTGAAAACATTGTGGAGAACTCTTAGGCATGCAGGTTTCCTCACGATGTTAAATATTATTGTCCTCAAAGAAAAAACTGTCTCATTTATCCAGTGGCTACTTAGTTCGGCCACATGTTCGGTTGGGGATCATGAGATCCTGGGATTGATTCTCGGTTAGGGACAAAAAAAAAAATATTCTGAAATATGACGACCTCCCTAGCGTAGTGGTGAGCGCTGTGGTCTTATAAGTGGGAGGTCATGGATTCGATTCCCAGCAGCGGCCTGGCACAATAGTGAGCGCAGTGGTCTTATAAGTACTTCTAGGTTATTGTACAATATTTTTCGCTGAAAATTCCGTTTACCTCACAATAGGATTTTCGTCAGCCGTTATTCGAATTATATTCAAAACAAACACATACCTTCTCTCCAGCCATCAACAGTGCCGGCCTTCCTTGTGTTATTGACTACCTGAAAACGACAAAACCACTCAATATACACTCATCACTTTCACTATACCTACTTTGAAATTCATCAAGCTTATAGATAGGTAGGTATTAAGTTATTAACCATTTTAACTATTCATATTCATTTCAAAACACGACGAGACTGCTCAACGTCAATACACGTTAGAGAAATGTCCCTTAGCGTAGAGACAGCATCACACACGGGAACAATAACCAGAGATTTATCTTAAGATATCTTGAACGACTCACTTTTAAATCACATAAGTCTGCGTTATCATGTCTTTTTTTTAAGTAAAATGCTAAACGTAACTGGTAATTTATATGTAAAATTGTATTCGTAACAACAGAGCTTATTCAACACTTTTTTAAGAACGTTATAATACGTGTTGATTGAAACGAACTCTACCTTGATCTGACTAATTAACTTTGTACAGTAAGTTAATTATTGTAAGAGAGGTCATTAAATTACTGAATTACGAGGAATAGGTATACGTAACAGAAGTTCGCTCACAATCTCTTTTTAGGGTTCCGTAGTAAACAAGGAACCCTTATAGTTTCGCCATGTCCGTCCGTCTGTCTGTCCGTCCGTCCTCGGTTAATCTCAGAGACTATTAGTGGCTAGAAATCTGTAATTTGGCATGGGTATAAATATTAATTACGCCGACAAAGTAGTGAAATAAAATTTTGATAAATATTTTTTTTAGGGTAGCTCCCCTACATGTAAAGTGGGGATGAATATTTTTTTCTCGTCTACCCCATGTGTGGGGTATCGTTGAATAGGTCTTTTAAAAATACTGTGGGTGTGGGAACATCATTTTTCGATTTCTAGATCTGTTTGTAAAATATGATGTTTTAAAGTGCTAATTTTTATTAGAGTCAAGTGTCCCTCCCCCCTCTATCAGCCAAATGGCAGTATATAGGAACTTGCAAAAATTCACAGCTGTAGTATTATAATCAATTTTAAAGGAAAACTATCATGGCTAAGTAGGGTTCACAGGTTAAGGAGTTATATCTCGAGGATTGTGACTACGGAACCCTACACTGCGCGTGGCCCGCAACGCACTTGGCCGGTTTTATTTATTTATGAATTTAATTAGCTTTTATGATTTTTTGATGTTATATTATTATTTTTAATTATTAAATTACATTAAGTAGATACGTAAAAAGCATAATAATTACCTATGATTATTTTTATTTGTTTTCATTGTTAGTTAATAATGTATATTTGCCTATCTACGAACCAAATAGGTAATTTCTGTGAAAGTTATTCTAGTTATTATATTACTGACTATCTGCAATTTTCTAACATGAAATTGAAAACAATTTTAATTTTGCTTAGAATAGATAATAATAATTTATTAAAATTAAAATTAAATATTTCGTAAATAATAAGTATGTAAGTATTATAATAATAAATAGAATCTCGACTTAATTATCTCGTTTGTTACACATGAATGCACTATGCAGCGAGTGATATTTTAAGCGAACGGCACTCGGTTTCAAAACCAACAGCCCTGAAATAGATGAAGGATGACCCACTTCAGACTTTATAGAAAAATATATCTTTTACCTAATTCTTAGAGCATATATTCGCGTAACAGACATGTGTTTTGTGTATGGGGTGAGAGAGAATTTTTGATGAGTTCATTAAGGTGGTGGTGAATGAAAGTAAGTAAATAAATTCAGTTGTTATAAGCGTAAATGTTGTTTCAGAAAAGTAATGCATCTTTCAGCGGTATAGGTAGGTATAACCCCCGGCACGTAAGTCGAGCGGTGACCTTCAAGTGCGCGCAGCGTCGTACGAGTGAGCGGGACACAATACGATTGGAGAGCCAATCAGCGCTTACGAGAGATCCGTGAGAGCTAATCAGTGCTTACGAACGATAACCACGCCCTCCGCGCGACCCTCTCACACCCCGAGATACCTCATTTTCGACTTCTGCGCATTGAAGGTCACCGCTCAACTTATTTACCGTGACTTGTACCTTTATTATAACCAGTATTTTATCTATTTCTTCATTTATTATGCGAACAAGATCGATTGTGACAAAACTTCAGTAGGTACTTAGTACCTACCTAGTTCGAAACTCGAAAGCATACCCCTTTGCTTTGCTAATTGCTAACTACTACTAGCTTTGTTAATGATAAGCTGCTCTAACTTTTTTTAGCTGGTCACAATCTAGATCAGGATGCAGCTGATGCAACTTGGAACGATTTTCATGCGTTCGAAGCCGAGCTCGAATGCTGAAAGTTGTGTATTATTTTTGTATTTAGTTGCTTTGTGGTAGGTAATTTCCCTTATTATTTGCAACCTATCAAAATCTATGAAAAAATGTTCTACAAGTAGGTAAATGATGGTATAAACCGCATTGAAATCCAAGTAGAAGCTTAGAAGATATTAAGCTATTTTACAGATGAATGCAGATTGCAATTTTGTTTTATATTATTTAGAAAATAAGAGTAGGGAAGTAGAAATGCGCAAATATAGGTAACTAACTTGTTTTGCACTTTTAGAATCTATGTTCTTCACGGAGGGATACTGAGGTCGAGGCAGCTGGTTGGTCTGGAAGGTGTACTTCCCGGGAGGCTTCTGAGGATCTAGCGCTTGACGAGGAGTTGAGGTAGCTCTACAAGCAGACTGCTCTCCCGCTCTAGCCGGCTTTCTTATGTCCTGAAAAATAAATAGGTAGCTTGATGAATTCTGATGACTTCTCTGCCGCAGCGATGGATGTTCTGGTCTTTTAAGTGGAAAGACCTGGATTGGATTGAGCCATAGAGCTTGAGCAATCATATCCAATCATAGAGCTAGCTATGATTGGATTTGCTCTACGTGATCAAATCAGAAGTGAGGAGATCCGTGGAAGAGCCAGAGCTACCAGAGCCACTGACGTAGCTCAACGGGTTGTGAAGCTGAAGTGGCAATGGGCTGGGCACATACTGGTTCGAAGAGCTGATAGACGTTGCAGTTCCAACCTGCTTGAAGCTGGAACGGCGATCTGACACCGGAAAGCGCAGTGTTGGCTGACCTCCAATTAGGTGGATTGACGACATCAGATCAGTCGCAGGGTACCGCTGGATGGCGTGCTAGCCAGGTAACCTCCAAGTGTGCCTGGGTGCTGCTGGTCCTCTTGGATACGTCCGAGGGGAAGAGCAGTATTCGGGCCGGTGCGCCCCGGTAACATGGTTAATAATTTTCCTACGGGGATATTGTTAGCCATGGCCAATGACCTGGCGGAGGGAGGTTTCTCCGCGTGTCCCTCTGATTAGCAGAGGGCACTGCGGATGAAACTGGGGGTGAGACACCCCGGGGCGGGGGGCAGCGTTGCCCATCGCGGGAAGAAGAAAACCTCGTTAAAAATTACGGGAGGGCGCGAGCTTCTGGAGGGACAGCCCAGAGGCGAGCGGGAGCCCCGGCTGGGGTGGCTGCCGGACGCCTGGGATGCATACTTTGGGTTCCCCAGGCGTCCAGCACAGACAGCATGAGGGTACCGTGGTGGTTTTTAGTGGGTATACCAGGTTGGAGTCCCACATAACCTTCGTTCTGTCGCATTCGGCCGCAGAACGGGGGTACCTATAAAAGATTTTCCAACACGTCAAAAAAAAAAGGGTACCGCTGGATATGAGCGATGCAAGACCGTGTCGTGTGGAAGTCCTTACAACAGACCTACGTCCAGTTGAGGAGGTCTATCGGTTGACCTCTGACTATGATGACAATTGGCACAGTTCACGGGATACTTTAGTATCTACAACGGTAACTAAACTTACTTGATGCGGATACTGCTGTGGCTGATAGGTCAGTATGACTGTCTGCTTGGTGACCGGCTTTGGCACGCCGGCCGCGCTCACGATGTTGGTCGCGCCCGTGGATGACACTTGAGTGGCCAGGAGTGGCAAGTTGTATTGGTTTGTACTTTTCTTATCTGCAAGGGGATTGTTTCTTTTTACTGTAATTTTTCTTCAACTACAGTACACTATGAGATGATAAGAAAGAGATATTATTACTTATTATGTTTGACAGACTACCCAACTCGTTCAAAGCAACAACTACTTATAACAGACGTATCATGTTTGAGCTCATTGATTTGATCCTAATGAGAAGTTGTCTGATAGACAGGCATCCTTATAGACATCTGATGATGTAACAGGAAGGTCGTCATAAAACTCAATCCCATTAAACGTAGGCCCAACGATTTTGAACTCATATTTCGCTAATGAGATGCATACCTAATCGTAATAGGTAAGTAGGTCCATATATCTCCATAGACAACAAAATAAATGCATTTGACTGTGTTTGTCCTTGCCGTTTCGATGTTATTACATTGTCTATTGTGCAGACCGAATAAAGCTATCGAAATGCTATGTACCTACAAGATTAGATTAATGATAGGCACCATGTTTGTAGAACAATAGGTTTGGTAGACGTTCAAAATAGTTTTCCGACAAGAGACATCCAGATAAACGTTAGACAGAATATCTAACGTTTATCTGGATGTCTCTTGTCGGAAAACTATATTGAACTCAATTTATAAAATTTCTTCAACCGATCTGTAAGGCTAGCCAACTACGCGTGAAATACGTATATTATAGTGCACAAATGTGCGCACTCTATTCCCTCACTGTTATAGTCCGATCATCCGGTGAGACGGTAGTCTAGACACGACGGGGGAGAGCACAAGTCCTATGGTTTTACTTTACGTGCTCTCAGAGGCACGGAGGTGAAACACCGCCAACATCTCCAACATCTCAACCTCTGGAGCTGCTAATGAGAATTTATTGATAGAAAAGCCCAATATCATTTTTAGCTAGGGATTTCGTGATCCGCCGCCGAATGAAAATGAATCTATCAAATAGATTCTAATGGATCATAAAATGTCGAGCCTTTTCTATCAAGATATTCTCAGTAGCAGCTGATTAGATGGTTAAACCAACGAAGCCATTAAAAGTCATAGCCTCAATAGCGCAACAGTCGTCGGGTGTGGACATCGATGGGTGTGGATCAAAAACCGAAAGATCGAGGGGTCAAACCCCAACCGTTAGATACTCTATTGTCGTACCCACTCCTAGTACAAGTTTTCACTTCATTGGAGGGGAAAGGTGAATATTAGTCAGGTTCATCATGATTCATGGCTAATTTTCTTTTTAGGGTTCCGTAGCCAAAGGATAAAAACGGAGCCCTAGTAATGCTGTCTGTCTGTTTGCCTGTCCGCCGGTCACAGGTCTCTAGCTCGTAGATGAAATGAGTTACAAACCTGAAATTTTGGTATTTGACGTAGAACGTTAACCCAAAATCATATTATATTGAATTAGAAATTGAATTAAATTATTTTTCAGGGGCAATACATGAAAAAAGAGCCGGTTTTTTTTTTGAAAAATATTTCTTACCCCATAATATCTGCATGTTGTTCATAATTATTTACATTGGTTAATTACATTGGTTTATGTACGGAACCCTAAAAGAGCGAAGCCCAACTCGCACTTGGCCAGATTTTTTTGAAATAGGTATCAGGATGTGTACAAACCTAACGTATTATTATTGATGGCGGTCTCCTTATCCTTAACCGGTGCGCTGAAGGCCTCCTCGACGGGCACGCTCACGTCGGCCACCTTGGCTGTCTTGCTGTGCGGTTGCCTGAAACCGAACCTAGGGAATTAAGGAGCCATGTCAAATTCAAACAAGAATGTAATTGGAAATTATGTAGGCGCATTTGATGGATCGAGATATAAGTAGCAAATAATAGTTAGCAAATAGAAAACAAAAATATCATTTTGTTTTCTATTTGCCAAATGCCAACTATACTTTTAAACCTGCAGTGCTAAGAAACAGATTGAAAATGTTTTAAAACGCCTGCACAATTTTAATTGCAACGTTACGCGAGACCCAATTGCCACTCAATAATTTGTTAAATAAAATTTTATTAATTTGTATTTCGAATATTCCAAAGCAATCAATGATTTAAATCGATAAAACACGAACATATCATTTATTTTAATGATTTCTCTTAAATAATTGCGTTATAATTTTAGATTAAATGTCAGTGCGACTGTGCGAGTGTAATTTATTTAAATTTAATAGCAATGATCAGCGATACTCTCTGTGTTATATTATGTGTATACACACATACATATAATATCATTATTCATAAGTCCGCCTGTAAGTTAGCAGTCTCATTCTCAATACTTACTTCCTATTTTAGATTCACCAAGGCAGGTGAAATTATATTTTCAATTTTATGTCACACTAAATCCTATAAGTTTGTAATAAATAGAAAGTTCGAAGAATAGTTTCCTGCACCTACCTAGTCTTTGACTGTCAGCTTAGTCAATCAATATAGTACGATCAAGGCGATTTAACAGATAAGTTACTTGACAGACATCTTGCAAATTGTAGCTAAATGCTTGTTTCGCATTTAAGTAGTTTAATAATGATTATTATATGGCACAAGTCACAAGAATTAGGCTGCACTTTAAGCCTCAATAGCGGAACGGTCGTCGGACGCGGATTCAAAGCCGTAAGGTCGTCGGTTCAAACCCCACCCGTTACACTATTGTCGTACCCACTCCTAGTACAAATTTTCACTTAATGGGAGGGGAAAGGGGAATATTAGTCATATTCATCATGGCTAATATTCTTTAAAAAAAACTTATTTTTCGATTCTAAATTAAATAAATAGGTAACTTAGGTAATGGGTAGGTATATCCAAAAAATTGGTTGTTTGTAAAGTTGGTTTACGGACGATAATTTTACGTGATAACGTCATAATTAAGAAAACAAAGAGAGATAGACGCGTCACAAGCCGAACGCTTAGGCCGGTCGTGCCTTCTCTATCGCTTGTTCCGCTCTCTCGCTTGCACGCAGTTCGTGACAATGAGTCATGCTTTTTCGTGCGTGTAGCCTGCGTTCTTCAATTTATGTAAGACGTTTACGGTAAAATGTTTTCGGTAAATTCAAGAATCATGCTGGAAGAACCGAAACATAAAAGTTGTTCTGGGTGTGGTTATAAATTATTGCTCACTTGATATAAATATCTACTTTAATTAAATTTTTTACCCACCAACTTAATGAAAGTACTAAAGGATGTATACCTATTTCCTTTTGTTTGCATCATGTAATTTCTTGATTGACTTTCTACTTCCTGTTACCGCATAGATACGCAATTTTAATATAAAACTTTTACTATCACTTTTAGATCATTTGTTTTATACGTAATCGGTTTATAAACATAATACTTATTGCTCTCCATCAATCAAATATTTTCTGTGTTCCCACGCATGATAAAGCAGTATTTACCTATTTGTACGTAGTGGTTGCCCCGAGATCTCCTTCCTTGGCCGAGCGAGGGGCGTCGAACGACCGGACAACACCTCTTCTGGACGAAGATCTTCTGTGGAACCTGCATGCAAACAATCGTAGAAGTGTTAAGATGAAGATGATGATAATACAACTTATAGTAGAGCCGATCTCTGAAAATAAACGAAGGAAAGAAACCATACATGAATATCTTAATACCTACGCCAAGAAAGAAGCAAAATTTCACTTTACCAAAGCTAATGGACATACATTTAAATTCAAAAGTATCACTTTATCAAACCTAATAGGTATTATTATAGAATCAAAATTGTGTTTGTCTGTTTGTTTGTTCAATCTTAATCCTTAACAGCCGATTTTAAAGAAGTTTTCATCACAAAGTTAAAAACAGTAGATACCTACTGTGGTAGATACGTGAAGAAGGATTTATACAATAATTTTTCCGGCAAAATAAAGTATGTCTGCAGCATTTAAATATCCATATTTCGTCCAAGACCTAAATCCATGTTGACGAAGTCAAGACAAAAGCTAGTCAACTTAGAGGAAATTCAACACCATAGACTTATTCGTCGTAATATCAGTGGCGACAACGGAATTGTGGCCCTGGGTCGATAAACCATAATCTAACTCCACGCCATTTGTGTTTTGAGGATAACTATAATTAAAATGTGCACGTGAATTCGTGCTACGCATCGTGTCGTGAGCTAGGCCATCTTACAGACGTCAGCTTTGATGCACGAGAATTTATTTATTTATTTGTAATCAACAGCGTTCAATATCAATAAATACTTAGTTTTCTTTAGATTCGTCCGTAAAATCCCATAAAGGACGCTATAGGTATAACGTCTTATTTCGCAGGTTAAATATTGGTTAAAATTTTCGACGTAAGACTTCATAGTAGGTACTTCTTCCTTTAAAATTATGGAATTTTAAAGGAAGAAGTTGGTGGAAGAAGCTTTATTAATTATAATAATAAGAATAACCCCATGGTTTTTCAAGCGGATAAACAAATTCCCAAAAAATGTTCATGGGCGATTGTAGCCTGCTGTTGCAGTTGAAGACAAAGATTGAAAAGAAGAAAAAGATAATGCATAACCCTTCTCTTTTTCTGCTTTTGAGTCTTTGCTGTCGCGCAGTCAGGTGTAAAACAATAGTCTAGATGGATGGTCTATGTATCTACCTCCATTTCCATTCTTGTCGTGCGGCTTCTGCTTCCTGCGCGCGTTGTCGTCGGCGCGCGACGTGCTGGCGGGGCGGCGGCGGAAGCCGAACGACGTCGCGACGCCCCGGGTCGGCTTGTTGCCATTCCCGCTTGCACTCTTCTCCCTCTTCTTTGCACCCTTCGACTCAGAGTGACCCTGGAAATAAGTTTCTGTTATGTAGCCTTCTACAGATTTTATTACGCTCTGTCTGCACCGTACTTCCCATTAGGTATAGAGCGCTGTCATGCTTAATCATTAATCATGTTACGACTCCTGTAAGAGTAGGTAGTATTCTTATCAGATGTCAGTGATAATAATTGGGACCGACGGTTTACGCTTAACGTGCTCTTGGAGGTAGGGTGGGTGAACGCTAGATGAAAGTTACCAATTTCTAAACTATACCTTAAACCCCTCTGCCCTCAACTAGGCCCCACTACCTTTGGTTTTCCTTGGTTACACAAACATATAACCCCCGGCACATAAGTCGACCGGTGACTTTCAAGTGCGCGCAGCGTCGTACGAGTGAGCGAGACAATACGATTGGAGAGCCAATCAGCGCTTACGAGGGATCCGCGAGAGCTAATCAGTGCCTACGAACGATCCCCACGCCCTCCCCGCGACTCCCTCACACCCCGAGATACCTCATTTTCAACTTCTGCGCATTGAAGGTCACTGCTCGACTTATTTGCCGTGACTTGTACACTGGATATCTTGCCATACCTAATTGAGGAATTAAAAAAATATATGTAAGTACATAACTATTTTAACTATAGACCTACCTTTTACAGAAAAATAAGATTATAACAGGGCGATGAACCCTGAGTTCCATCATTGTACCTACCTAGATGACTAGCAGAAAGCATTCATTGTATAAATTGAATAAAATCGTCTTGTTATCCGTCTATTGTTTGTAATAGCCCAGTCAAATTAGACGTAAAAATGTTATCAAATAACAGTAATTCCGACAGAGCTGAATTTTGATAGAGACCTTGGGTAGACCAGTAGGAAGTAAGTGTCAAAAGTCCCCGTTGATCTTGTCTGCTAAATGTCTGCTAAAAAAGTTATTCAAGGTCAAAGTCACAATTTTCGGCTTTTGACTTTGACTTTGAATAACTTTTTTAGCAGAAATGGGATCAATGGGGACTTTTGACACTTTATTCCTACTGGTGTAGCCAAGGTTTCTACCAAAATTCAGCTCTGTCGGAATTATTGTTAATTGAAATGTCTATTTTGATCGGGCTATAACTATGTTTTGTTGAATTTCTTGAGAGATCATCATAGTTTTATTTGTCAATCTACAACAATAATAATAGGTAACCTATCGAAATCGTTTGCAGATTTCTGACGAAACGGCCAATGACATTGATTTTTGAGAAAAGTATTCTCTTTAATACGTAACTCAATGTCCGAGCGTTACTAAATTTGAATTTTTATTGGCGGATATAATTGCTGTCCGTTGAAGCTAACATTTTTGCTATCGGATACCGGAGCTATATTAGGTATATCCTGCAAGATTGTGCAACTATTTTTTTCTTCGCAAATAATGCAATAAAAGAAATCAGACTGCACATAAACGTACAATAATATTGTAAACGACATCTCATCTTTTTTTCTTTTTTATTCAAGTACAAGTTAGCCCTTGATTGCAATCTCACCTGATGGTAAGTGATGATGCAGTCTATGATGGAAGCAGGCTAACTTGGAAGAGGTGTGCATACCCCTGATCGGTTTCTACACGGCATCGTACCGGAACGCTAAATCGCTTGGCGGCACGGCCGGCTTTGCCGGTAGGGTGGCAACCAGCCACGGTTGAAGCCGCCCACCAGACCAGACCAGAGACAATTTAAAAATTATAAAATCTCAAATTGCCCTTGCCGGGAATCGAACCCGGGACCTCCCACTTATAAGACCACAGCGCTCACCACTCTGCGCCATGGAGGTCGCTAGTGAACGGCCGCATTAGAATATATCATGTATTTTGAATATATAAACAGCAATGCGATTCTCATCTTACTTGTATCACAGAATACTAACTAGGTATAGCTTGTGCTTTGAATAATAAAGTTACGTGAGAACACCGTGAGAATTTCTTTAGTAGAAGAGTTTTTCAAATTCCCAACTGTTAAACTGTAGATACCCATATTACAACCTGCTTACATTATCTACATTCCGTTTTTTTGTTGGAAAAAGAGGCACGATCTACCTGTATTTTCTATTGAAAGATTTGTTGGATTTGTCAAGGGAAATAAAATAGAATAGAATAGAAAAGTCTTTATTCAAATAAACTTTTACAAGTACTTTTGAATCGTCAATTGAATCTACCACTGGTTCGGAAATCGGAGTGCCATTCCAAGTTAAAGATGCAGGATTGAATGGTGAAGTTTTGCTTCAATTTCGTACAGCTATTTAATGCTGTAAGTGTATTTAAGTATGTCTGTAGTGTCTTGAAGTATGCTTGAAGTGTATAGAAAAATATCCACCAAAACTTCGAAACTTCGAGTATTCAGTACGTAGGTATATTAATATTAAAATAATAAATAGGTAAATAATTGATTTTTTGGGAACAGACACGTATTGAATTTATCATTGAACTTTTAGTTGGACTCCTCAACCCTGATGCTGCAAGCGTATTAAGCTCAGTATAAACTGCAAGGACGTAAGATTTCTTGATAAAATTAATGAAATTAGTAAAATAATTGGTACTATTGTAAATTACTTTAATTTATGTTTGGATTTGTTTTTGTTTGTTACTATTCATAATAGTATGTCTCCGTCGATAGGTAGGTACTTAAGTACCGTATATCGTGCAAAATCAATGTCTGAAGACTTTCAAAACGAATAGGTACATTTTGTATTCGTCTATTTCTTTGACGTCGTTGATTTGTTATCTACTATATAAAAATAAGTCGGGTTTTCCTTCCTGACGCTATAACTCCAGAACGCACGAACCGATTTCCACGGTTTTGCATTCGTTGGAAAGGTCTCAGGCTCCGTGAGGTTTATAGCAAAGAAAAACACGCGAACGAAGTCGCGGGGGTCAGCTAGTTATAAAATAAATAAAAAGCTTGTAATCGCTTAGTTCACTCACTAATTTCGTATTCTATCGCATTACGAAGTCCGTCCTCGTGTATTCCCATAAGAGAGTGCCGGGTGCTGACCCCATGTATAGCAGCATTGGACCAAAAACGGAACAAAATATTTTACATAGCATTAAAGATTAATGTAGCGATAGCGTTTCGTAAAAAAATCCTACGAATATAAACCTTACTAAGTTAGTATCTACCGAATTTAATATCGTATTTCTAGTGGAGGCACGTATGACGTGAAACAGCGTATGTAAAAATGATAATAAGGTAAAGTCTCCTTATTCCGTGGTATTCTAAAATTGGCACCCAATTCCGAGGTATATAGAAAAACGGCGTTTTCAACCGATCACCAAGCTATTTTTTACTGCAACATATCTTAATCAATTGATAGTTTATCATTCCATAGATAAATGACGAAATTGTTGGTTTTATATGTATATGTTTTAAAATAACCGGCAAGTTTTACACTAGCAGCCGGCCCGAACGCATGTTTCATACATTTTGGACCTCGTGCACGAAATACCTACATTTTTTTAAATAGTGTTTATCCGTTAATTTTGAGCTTTATTTGTTTTTATTTAGATTTGAATATTTGAAGGACTATATTTTCAATCGAAAACAATCAACTTTTGTGAATATTTGTAAAGAAATTAAGGTGAAAATAGGTTTTGAAAATACCTCGGCGTTAGGTGCCAAATATTTTAGCCGGTTCCTAACGCCGTGGTATACCGCGGAATTGCGATTTCATAGACTTCATAACTTTTTCAATTTTTAGAGTCGTTTTATGTTAAATACTTCTTGTTTCGGTTTTGAATATTTAAATAGGCAATAAGGTTACAGAGTCCTAATTACGAGGTACATTTTGGCGTCTCAATCACTAACTATACCGTGTCAAAGTTTACCTATTTAGGTAATTTATTGATAGATTGTATGGGAAAGCTAAAGAAAATTAATTTAAAAGAAAATTAAATTTATACATATTTCGATGCAATTTTGAGAGAGTATTGTACATATTTACGAAGATAATCTAATTAAGCTTTAAATTATTTGTTTATTATGGAAAAATCTTTTCTTTTTTAACACTCGGAATTAGGAAACGTGTTTTTTGTTACAAAACTCAATTCCGTGGTATTACCTCGGAATAAGGTTCTATGAGCGCCTAATTATGTGGTATGGATAGAAATACTACCTCGGAATAAGGTTCTATGAGCCTCTAATTACGTGGTATGTATAGAAATAAAATACAGGATGCTCAAAATATTTCAGTATGGTTTCAGGTGTAAACCAAGTATCATTCGCGTTCAGTCACGCAAACATTCATATTCTAAAACGTTTATCTTATTATTGCTCGTGCTGATTCATTCATTGACTCACTCATTGATCACCCCTTCTGTAAAATTTTGTATAAAAAATTTTTTTTCACTAATGATTCCGTATAGAAGAAAAAAATTCATTCGGAAAAAAAATATGGAGAGAGCTGATGATTGAGGATTTCGGAGACAGGTGAAGAGCACGCTTAAGGTATTGAAGATAGGAGGGGGGTGCTTGAGCAAATGTCATTCAAAACGTCATCCAATTGGCAGTGAGCTGAAAAAAATTCAAAATGGCGAAAAAAAGATGGCCGCCATACAAATTTCGTCGGTGTCCACCTCGGAGGGTAAAAAAAATGGAAGAGTGGTTTCCTAGCAACAGATGATCAGGATCCAAAGGTCTATTCGATGAATAAAAAAAACCAAAATGGTGGAATTTATTTTTCCATAGAAAATGTATGGCGAATATTGAAGAGACTACAATTTGTAAACTATGCAAGGCTTTGATGTGGTTTTTTGGAGAAATCTCAAAAAAATATGGGAAATCTCAAAAAAAAAGATGATTGAGGGTTCGGAAGATGGTTGAGGAGCCCGGGCAGGGTATTGTAGATAGGTGGGAGGTGCTCAAGCAAAAATTACTCGAAACCTCATCCAGTTGGCACTGAACTGAAAAAAACCCCAAAATGGCAGATTCAAAATGGCGGCTATACTAATTTCGTCGATGTCTCACTAAGTATAAAAGATGGAAGAGTATTTTCTGGGCAAAATATGATCAAGACCTACTAACTCTCTACTAAATGGATAGAAAATAAATCAAGATGTCAGAATTTATTTTTCCGTACAAATTGTTTTTTTCATTGATGGTTTTGTATAGAAGACAAAAAATCATGCGAAGGAAAAATATTGAGACAGCTGATGATTGAGGATTTAGGAGACGGATGAGGAGCACGGCCAGTGCATCTATTGAAGATTGGTGGGTGGTGCTCAAACAAATATCACTCGAAACATCATCCGATTGGCAGTGAGCTAAAAAAAACGATTGTACAAAATGTAAAATTAGTTTTTTTTTTAAGAAATCTCATCCTTACAAATTATTCGGAGCAAAAATACGGAGAGTGATGATGATCGAAGGTTTGAAAGATGGGTGAGGGGCACAGCCAGGGGCACATTCTAGATAGGTAGGAGTATATATATATACAGTAGTACAATATTATACAGTAGTAATACAGAGTACAATATTATACTGCCAGCCCTCCTACCTATCTTTAATACCTTAAGCGTGTTCCTCACCTGTCTCCGAAATCCTCAATCATCAGCTCTTTGAGCTCAGCAAAATGAATTTTTGTCCTCTATACGAAACCATTAGTGTAAAAAAAAATTTCATACAAAATTTTACAGGAGAAGTGATCAATGAGTCACTGAGTGAGTGAATGAATCAGCGCGAGCAGCTATATATATATACTAGTATGGCGCGTGGGTGCGCGACCCGCTAAAGGGGACCGCGAGGTTTCGTTTTCGGGTATTTTTTGTTTGAGCAGCCTCCACCTATCTTCATCCATCTTCCAAACCCTCGATCATTATCACTCTCCATATTTTTTCTCCGAATCATTTGTCAGAATGAGAGTTCTTCCTTATAAACAAATTTTGAAAAGGAACTGTATCAAAGTCTTGCATAGTTCCCAACTTGTATTCTCTTCAATATTCGCTATATATTTTGCATGGAAAATAAATTCTGCCATTTTTTGTTTTTCTGTTCATCAAGTAAACACATCTTGACCATCTTTTGCCAAATAACCAACTTTTGCCAAATTTGCCATAAATCCATCTTTTATACTCAGTGAGATAGACACTGACGAAATTTGTATGGTGGCCATACAAATTTTGTTTAATCCGCCATTTTGGATTTTTTTTTCAGCTCACTGATAATTGGATGAGGTTTCAAGTAATTTTTGTTTGAGCACCTCTCACCTATCTTTAATACTCTTACCGTGCTCCTCACCCGTCTCCAAAATCTTCAATCATCAGCTCTTTCCATATCCTTCATATATTATATCATATATTTTCCTCCGCATGATTTTTTGTCTTCTATACGAAACCATCAGTGAAAAAAATTATTTGTGTGGAAAAATAAATTCCGCCATCTTGAATTTTTTTCTGTTCATCAAGTAGATCTTTAGCTCTTGATCATCTTTTTCCAAGAAACCACTCTTCCATCTTGTATACTTAGTAAGATAGACACCGACGAAATTTGTATAGCCGCCATCTTGAATCCACTATTTTGTTTTTTTTAGCTCAGTGCCAATTGGATGAGGTTTTGAGTATTTTTTGTTTCAGCAGCCCCCATCTATCTAAAATACCCTGCCCGGGCTCCTCAACCATCTTCCAAACCCTCAATCATTATGTCTTCCCATATTTTTCTGTGAGATTTCTCTAAATAACCACATCAAAGCCTTGCGTAGTTCACTTGTAATCTCTTCAATACTTGCCATACATTTTCTATAGCAAAATCAATTCCGCCATTTTGATTTTTTTTTCTATTCATCCAGTAAACCTTTCAATTCTGATCATCTTTTGTGAAGAAACTACTCTTCCATCTTTTATACCCTCTGAGATGGACACCGACGAAATTTGTATGGCGGCCATTTTTTTTCGCCATTTTGAATTTTTTTTAGCTCACTGCCAATTGGATGACGTTTCGAGTGACATTTGCTCGAGCACCCGCCACCTATCTTCAATACCTTAAGCGTGCCCATCGCTCGTCTCTGAAATCCTCAATCATCAGCTCTCTCCATATTTTTGTTCTGAATGAATTTTTATTCTCTATACGAAACCATTTGTGAAAAAAATAATTTTCATACAAAATTTTACAGGAGAGGTGATCAATCAGTCAGTCAGTCAGTCAGTGAGTGAATGAATCACCACGAGCAGCTATATATATATTAACTAGTAGGGCGCTTGGCTGCGCGGCCCGCTAAAGCGGACCGCGGGGATTTCAGTATTATTTTTGTTTTAGCAGCCTCCACCTTCTTCTATCATTTTCAGCATCTTTAACCCTGGCCGTGCTCCTCATCCATCTTCCAAACCCTCGATCATTATCACTCTCCAAATTTTTTTCTCCGAATCATTTGCCAGAAGGAGAGTTCTTCCATAAAAACAAATTTTGAAAAGGAACCGTATCAAAGTCTTGTATAGTTTCCCAACTTATAGTCTCTTCAATATTCGCCATATATTTTGTGTGAAAAAAAATAAATTTTGCCATCTCGATTTTTTTCTGTTCATCAAATTGTAGATCTTTAGTTCTTGATCATCGTTTTCCAAGAAACCACTCTTCCATCTTTTATACTTGGTGAGATAGACACCGACGAAATTTGTATAGCCGCCATCTTGAATCCGCCATTTTGTTTTTTTTTTCAGCTCAGTGCCAATTGGATGAGGTTTTGAGTAATTTTTGTTTGAGCACCTCCCACCTATCTACAATACCCTGCCCGGGCTCCTCAACCATCTTCCAAACCCTCAATCATCATGTCTTCCCATATTTTTCATTGAAATTTCTCTAAAGAACCGCATGAAAGCGTTGCATAGTTTACAACTTGTAGTCTCTTCAATATTCGCCATACATTTTCTATGGAAAAATAAATTCCGCCATTTTGAATTTTTTTTCTATTCATCGAGTAGATCTTTAGATTCTTATCATCTTTTGCTAAGAAACCACTTTTCCATCTTTTATACCCTCCGAGTTAGCCGACGCCGAAATTTGTATGGCGGCCATCTTTTTTTCGCCATTTTGAATTTTTTTTTCAGCTCACTGCCAATTGGATGACGTTTAGAGTGACATTTGCTCGAGCACCCCCCACCTATCTTCAATACCTTAAGCGTGCCCCTCACCCATCTCCGAAACCCTCAATCATCAGCTCTCTCCATATTTTTCCTCTTAATGAATTTTTGTCCTCTATACGACACCATTATTGAAAAAATTTTTTTTTCATACAAAATTGTTCAGGAGAGGTGATCAATGAGTGAGTGAGTGAGTCAGTCAACCAATCAGCACGAGCAGCTATATATATATTAATAATATACATATATTAATATTTTACACACAAACATAATTAAACAATTAAACATACGTATCGAATTGATTTTGAAATCTATTAATAAATACAGTTCATTTTTGAACACCATGTAGAATTCATTCTACTCGTTTCCCTTTGTATTTTGTACCCTCGGAATTAGGAGCCATTTGCCTCGGAATTAGGATTTTTACCTCGGAATTGGAGCATTCGGACTTTCTTCATATTTAATTTAATTTTACATATAAATCAAGTTGTAATTGTTGTCCTTTTAGGATATTTCAAGAGTTAAATAAATAACGCTTCTGATAAAAATAGCCAGTTCTTCAGAAAGGTGTAGTAAATGCTTAATTTTTGACGTTCTTTCGAGTTTTTATGAAAATACCACGGAATAAGGAGACTTTACCTTATAGCTTCCGTAACCAGTTGAATGATACATTCAGTCAGATCATTGACATTCTATAAAGAAATGAGTTTAACGATTCTTTCTTGACCGCTGGTGTAAAAGTCCGACTTCAAAGGAAGATACTACCTACTACTAAGTAGATCTACTAAGTAGATTTTGCCGAACTTATTAGCCCGGAAAATACAGCTACAGTTTTCCTAGTAATTTTATACCGAATGAATTTAATTTATAATTTCAGCAGTCCAGTACCATAAATACTGACATAGATACATTACAGAGCAGACATAATGTTGTTGGTGAACAATCTGCCTAAAAGCTATGAAATTTCAAGTTGGGATATGATTCCAGCAGTCCAGAACCAAAAACATTGACAGAGTTAAGGTATACTGATGCATATCATCATCATCGTTATCATCAAATGACAAAGTACGTACGTACGTACTTCCTTACGTTTCCTCCTTTCCACAGTCCACACTAATGTACTTCCTTGTCCTTCCAAAAATAGAGTTCCCATGGATATAAATAATCTTCTATAATATAATAAAACTGTAACAGATCCAATTCTGTACATTGAAGATATTTTGAAAATTTTTATTGGAGGGCACTCTATAATCGATACCGAAGCCAAAACTGCAATTTTTTTCATTTTTGTCTGTCTGTCTGTCTGTCTTTCTGTCTGTCTGTCTGTCTGTCTGTCTGTCTGTCTGTATCTTGGCCGCGCATCACGCCGAAACTACTGAATGGATTCGAATGAAACTTGGTACGATTTGAGTTTATACTCCGAGGTAGGACATAGGATACTTTTTATCCCGAAATTCAGCACGGTTCCCTTGGGAGAGGGGATAAAAGTTAAAACGTGTATTTAGCTGTAATTCATTAACGCGTTGTTCGATTTCACTCATTCTTTTTTTGTTAGAAAGGTATTACTTTATATATTGTCCCGTAAATATTTCAAGGTCATAGGTTTTTCAGTTCAGAAATGACAGACATTACAACCATCAGTATTGGGTTCAAATAACTTGGGACCCGGATCTTTGAACGTACGGCTTATTTTATACTGGTGTGCGTTTAAATTTGTTTGTCGGTCTGTCTATTTGTTCCAGCTAATCTCCAAAACGGCTGGATCGATTTTAATGGAACTTTCAATGTTATAAGGAGTAACAGGCTACATTTAGTTTAGGTACATAAAAGAATTATGGGATCCGATCCGATCCTATATAAAACCTATAAACACGCGAACGAAGTTGCGGGGGTCAGCTAGTATACAGTATATTATGTAGGTACTACATTGAGGTCGCTGAGAATTCCGGATCCATGCATTACCACGAATAAAGATTACGCAAATGAATTCATAACGAACATAAAAATATTGAGCAGGTACGTAAATGTGTCCGGCAACTGCCTTATCTCATTCATGTGATGAAACAAAAACAGAAGTAACCGGTGCCGGCGATTACTCAATATCGACGTGAGAACATTCAGTGCAATGCAAATTATGCTGATAACATCGCGTCGGCGCCTTCATGGGAGATATTACCATATACCTATTACGTTCATTAATTTTCGGTACTGTGGGTGCTACTATCTAATGCGCATTCAATAACCCGTGTTAACTGTTAAGCCGCAGACACATTGCCGTGTTGCGGTGTGTTGCAATGGCATCTGAACTCGGGTGTCCAGCTCGAACCTTGAATAAATTAATGTCCGTACCTACCTACTACATGGCAGAGTTACGCACAGTAAACTTTTTAAGATTAATGGCTCTGGTGAAACTTTTTAAGATATTTGGTAATAGAGATGGGCTGACTATGCCCTTTGCCGGCTAGCCGACTAATCATAAATTATAAGCAGATACCTACCTAGGCCAGGTAATGTGCCTACGGCTTTATGGCTAGCGCAATGGTGTATTGCTTCACAGATACACAGGTCAAAACATCGCCATTGTTTTATTAAAGGTGAGAGGAGAACATTTTATTGTTTAAAAAGTAACTAATTGGATCCGTGTAGCTTTGTATCGGCAGAGCTCTACATTGCTCTAAATTGCATTTAAGGTAAAAAAACCCGATCAAATTCAAATTAGTAGGTACCTAAATGAAATAAACAAAATTGTATTACTTTTCAATCTCGTGTCAGTCTCATATACGCTAAATATGTAAAGTCCTTAAGAAAATATTTTTTTTATGTTTTTGTCCTTAGATACCTACCTACTTAATTTAAATTTTGGCTGGCTTTTACTTAAGGAAAAATAACATAAGCAAAAATAATTCTTCAAGTGCCTTGCTTCCGATCGCGTAACAAGTAGGTAGGTAATTATATAACAGACTTTTCTTACATAAAATAAAAACCAATTTACCATTTTCGAAAATTACTTGCGACGCTTTTATAACTGACTTAAAAAAGAAAGGGATCTGAAATAGTTGCGTAGGTTTTTTAATCGCCTCATTCACTTTATAGATATTTTCTGTACACCTACATATGTAGGTACCTACCTACTTTAACCAGATGTTCAACTGACCCTTATTAATTAAAGTTATCAATTCTCGTACTGTAAAGCAAAAAAATACCTACTACCTACAAGCTATATTTTAGGAAAAATTAAACCGACTTCAATATACCTACCAAAAAAAATTGAAGAGTTCCCTCGATTTCTCCAGGATCCCATTATCATGCCATTATCAGATCCTTATACCTACCCTTTCAAACAAAAGAAGAATTTCCAAATCGGCCCAGGCTTCTTTGAGTAATCGGGGGATGGGGAACATAGTAAGTATATAAAAAAGATTCCGACGATTTGAGAACCTCCTCCTTTTTTCAAGTCGGTTAAAAATGAAATAGATAACATGAATTATTCCGGAGATCTCAAATTAAAATTATTTTATTATGTTTTTTAGAACGTTCAAATTTTAATTTGAAGACAGCAAGCTATGTAATTATTATTATTACTAGGTAGATACTGTGACTAATTGGTCACACAAGAAGAACACGTGTGGTGACTTGAAACCGGTTATTAACAAAGCGAAACTAAGTTAATTCATAAGGAAGCTCTAAGCAAAGCTCACGAACAGTCCCCGCTTAGCGCTCTGATGATAATTGGCTCAAATAGCTTCGGCTCAAATATACCAAGGTTAAATGAACGTTAAATAAAAGCTGCGGCTTATGGTAAAAAGCCGCTTAGACTGTATTGTAAACGTTTAGTTGCTATTTTTTCTATATCTCGTTTCATTTATACACACACGACACTAGTTCTCGGAGCTGACTAAGCTGTTTTATATCGTCGACAGCACGAAGTTTAATAATACTTACCTATAGTAAAAGTTGTAAAAAGGTAGACTGCAGACATAACAATAAAATTATACTTTAACCATATTATAACAGTTGTGTTAGTTCAAATAGTAAAAGGTTAGTAACCTTTACGGTTTCGTTTTTCACACCTATGTTTAAATTTTAAATTCAGGTAAGTTAGGTATTCGTATAAGGTGCTATAATTGATTTAAACTATTTTTATTATGCACCTATAAATTATAATACAATCTACGTTCAGTTAGGGATATCTACTCATATGTTCAGGTTATAGGAAAAATTATAAATGTCTTGAAAAATGCGCTGGGCTTTTTAATCGGCCCTTATGGAAATGTTTGTAAACGAAGTAGGCAAGTGGGTTGGCTGGGTTGCTATGCAGACGGAGCAATGTGAAAAGGGCTTTGTAAGTCTGCACATGTGGGTTATTCTGTAAGTTAGTTAGCAACTGAAAATAGTTGCCAACAAATTAGTTCGATATACATTGCTGCTTTACTGTGTGAAATTATGAAAACACTTTATAATTTCCCACATTAAAGCAGCAATGTATATCAAACTTATTCGTTGGCAACTATTTTCAGTTGCTAACTAAGTTACAGAATAATCCAGCATATCGTAAACCTGCACGAATGGTAGGTCCAGAAGAGAAAAAAAAAGGTAGGTACCTATTCAGGGCTTTGAACGAACCTTTTATCGATGTTAAAGCATTGACGCTATTGTGTTCAGTCGCACACAAAAGCCTTCACGGCCTATCAAAGTTTGAATGTGACGCTCGAGATCATTCAAATGGAGCCCTTTCATGGGCACGAATAATGATCACGATTGTAACAGAAGAAGCGAAAGTTGTAATAAATCATTGCAGCTCTACGACTATCTAGGATCACATTTCACGATCAATGAAAGTTGGACTGCATGAAGCAAATAGATATACGATACGAGTCTATTAAGGTAATTTATTGCAATGCTCTAATTTTTGAATTAAGTTCGGTAGAAGGACCTGCTTATGAGACATACGGTTAAGAATTCAGATATATGGGATGAATCCTTCCTATTGCAGTTGGAGTCATACCAGATATTGTTGGGGTTACAACATACAAGGTGCTTGAATGGCGGAAAGCATAGCGTTTAGGAGATCTCTACGAGATGAAGAAACAATCATCTCAAAATCGTGTCCTATGGATAACATTGTACGATATTTCCAGCTTTGGAGTCCTATACCTAATGTCCTAATTGATATTTTGATCATGACTAATTCCTATAATAATATCTACACGTAGATTTCCACATACATATTTATAAATTCGACTCTTTTGTTAATTTCGCCAAAAATGTTAATAAATAGCGTTTTTAAAAATATTCTCGTATTTAATTTATATATTTCTTTAAGCTGTATAATAATAGCAGTGCATGTGAATTTTCCGACATTTTCAGGTTATTTTTGTGAACCGAAAGATCGTCGTATAATTATAAGGCAATTTTCTCCCATCAGCGCTTGATATTCTTGATAACCAGTCCTAAGATTGCTCAGGCCCTATAACGGGTCTGAGTATAGCTGTAATAAATTGATACTGACCGTTAGTGAATACCACACATGCCTTTCATTCAATGGGGACCCCTACAGGAATACAGTTATAATCAAAGCAGATAAAATACTAAGTAAATATATTTTCTGAAACTTTGTGAAACTCTACAAAGGTTTTCTTTTAGCTTTTTATAAATCGAAATTTGAATACCTGTTATAAACCGAACCCGGGACCTCATAATCCGAGCAGAATAAGCAAGCCTTTAGACCAACGAAGCAGTTCAATTTAGTTTCAGTTTTCATGATAGAGCAACTTGTATATTTCCATCCTCATAATTATTATACTTAGTAAGGAAAGTGGAAACCTAAAATAAGGTAAGCTATCTATCGCTGATCATCGAAACAGCCGGTAGATATTTCTTATCTAGCCATCGTAAATCGATTGAATATATCGTAGATACTATTTAATCTTACTAATTAGAGTACCTTATTGTTCTGAGGTAATTTTTGAAGCAAGTCATTAAAATTAACTACAAAAAAGATAAATCTTAGGAGCATGTAGGTCGGTAAGGTGCTGTAACGAATTGTATTGATTTGCCATCGTACGGAAGTATACCTAGTAGGACATGGTGAAACACTGCTATTTGGTATTATTCCAACAAGACGGCTACGACGTGTGAAATTTGTAATGATAGCATCAATGTTTATACATTCGATATAATGTTTTATTGCTGCATACGGTGCATACAGTAGTCGCCATGTTTCTCTCCATAATGCATTCTGTCAGTTGTTGCAAAATATGTTATTTGGTAATTTAAGTGATTCAATCATTACAGTATTATCGTTATCATTCGAGTTTATGTATCCGGTTTAATATAATTGCAGCCGATTTTTATTAATAAATAAATATTTATTTAGCTTATTCCGAAAAAACAGAAACAAAGTAAAAGAAACAAGATAACCGTAAAGATTACAATTAAATCTAAGACTAAAGGCTAAATTTAAAAGTTCATAATATCATACTTACTTAGTTTACAATAAAATATTAGCAGAAATACTAATACTTAGTAAATTCGTTCACCTGATATGTATCAGGTGAACGAATTTACTAAGTATTAGTAGAGCATAAAATAGAGTTTATTTTAATAAGTTCTGATTGACTTTTCTGGGTAACCCGTTTACAATTTGACGTGATGATGGTAGCCCTTCAACTGTCTTGTAAGCTGTACCTACGTGATAAAAGGTTAACCGTTCCATTTTGTCTTAATACAACTAAAAGTTCACAGCCTTCTAATGTTTTAT
Source organism: Melanargia galathea (assembly GCA_920104075.1). Lineage (NCBI taxonomy): Eukaryota > Metazoa > Arthropoda > Insecta > Lepidoptera > Nymphalidae > Melanargia > Melanargia galathea. Next base: position 6,502,318 of record OV049855.1, read on the forward strand.
CTGAAAACCATCTATCTATCTATCTATACATCTATACATATAATAAAATCGTAGAATTGCCGTATCTGTACATTGAAGATTTTTGCAAAATAATAACTGGGGGATGTTAGGGATAAGCAATAGAACGTAAAAAAGCTATTTTTGAAATTTTTGTCTGTTTGTCTGTTTGTCTGTTTGTCTGTTTATCTGTTTGTCTGTTTGTCTGTTTATCTGTTTGTCTGTTTGTCTGTATGTTTGTGCGCGCATCACGTAAAAACTACTGAATGGATTGAAATGAAACTCGGCATGATTTAAGTTAATACTATGGAGTAACATATAGGATACTTTTTATCCCGAAATTCAGCACGGTTCCCTTGGGAGAGGGGATGAAAGGCAAAATGTGTACTTAGCTGTAATTCGTTAACGGGTGGTCCGATTTCATTCATTCTTTTTTTGTTAGAAAGCAGATACTTTAAAGACTACATGCTAATCTCCGAAAGGCTGGACCGATTTTGATGGGACTTTCACTGGCGGATGTTTACATTTTGATGTACCTAAACATCCGCCAATGAACTTTTAACAGTTTTTAGCAAGGTTTAAGCTCAAAGAAGCATAGGAAAAACAAAATGATTCCCACGTGATTATTAAAATCAATATCCACGCGAACGAAGTCGCGGGTATCCGCTCGTATTATAATAAAATCGTAGACTTGCCGTATCTGTACATTGAAGATTTTTGCAAAATAATTACTGGGGGATGTTAGGGATAAGTAATAGAACGTAAAAAAGCTATTTGTGAAATTTTTGTCTGTTTGTCTGTTTATCTGTTTGTCTGTTTATCTGTTTGTCTGTTTGTCTGTATGTTTGTGCGCGCGCATCACGCAAAAACTACTGAACGGATTGAGATGAAACTTGGCAGGATTTAAGTTCATACTACGGAGTAACATATAGGATACTTTTTATCCCGAAATTCAGCACGGTTCCCTTGGGGGAGGGGATGAAAATCAAAATGTGTACTTAGCTGTAATTCATTAACCCGTGGTCCGATTTCATTCATTCTTTTTTTGTTAGAAAGGAAATAGTTTAAAGATTACCGGGTAATCTCTGAAAGGCTGTATCGATTTTGATGGGACTTTCAGTAGTGGATATTTATATTTTTATCTACCTAAACATCCACCAGTGAACTTTTAACAGTTTTTAGCAAGGTATGAGCTCAAAAGAGATTAAGAAAAACAAAAAGTTCCCGCGGGATTTTTAAAAACCGATATCCACGCGAACGAAGTCGCGGGTGTCCGCTTGTCGTAAATAAAGGTGTACTTAATTTGTTCCACATTTCTGTTAGGCGCACTCAAAGGCCGAGTTCCGTTCACCATAATTCATCTAGATATCTATCTACTCACTTGTTCACAGCGATCCCGTGACAAGTAATTTGATCCAGTGCTTTGAAATGCCTGCTTTCTACTCTTGGTATTTGCAGAATGAAATGAGTGAGTGTTACTTTAGGTTAGATTGACGTGTATGGATACGAAATGTACCTACACTGAATTTATTTTGCCCGTTGAATTTATTTAATATCTATTACTTTGGTGTATCACATTTCTTCAAATAAAATAAGAGACCAGCTTTCTCTTTTTATATTTAAACTTTTTTCTAAGGTTGTTAAATATTTTGAAGATCTTCTGACATATTTTTTCCCCTATTTATTTATCTATCTGCTACTTCTGAGAGAATGAAATCGTTAAAAAACACATTAAGTAAGTAATATTCAAGTTATATCAATTAGGGTAAAACCCGGATAGACGCCCCACTTTTTGAAATGACCTCATAACTTTTAAAATATTAATTTATCACAAATAATATTTATGAATATAGTTAGTTTAATCTTTTGGGTTCCATTATGACTTGTTTTTGTTGTCCTAACGATTACAGATTTTGCAGAATTTAACTTTTCGCAGACCCTTTTTTTTTGGGATAGATGCCTACCTGTGTGGATAGATGCCCCACTATGAAAATACTAAAAAGGATAGATGCCCTATGAAAAAAAATAAGCAAAATACATAGTTTCATAAGGTTTTATTATCTAAATATATAAAAGGAAAAGGTGACTGACTGACTGACTGCCTGACTGATCTATCAACGCACAGCTCAAACCACTGGACAGATTGGGCTGAAAGAGATAGATGCCCCGAAGTATATTAAAACTATCAGGAATTTATTGAAAAAAGAAATAAAAATATAAAAGAACATTAAAAATATTAAAAAAATACTTGATATATCAATAGGTATATTAGGGGATAGATGCCTCTAAGGGCACCTATACCTCGAAAAATCGAGGCAACTATCCTTTTTGATATGGATAGATGCCCTTTTATTTATTAAATAAACTAAAAACTAAAGAGCGATTATTTACACTTAGGTGTACACTTATTGAACCAGTGTATTGACATAATAAAAAAATATAACAGAATCTTCGACTACTTCAAAAGTTATACAACGGCAAATACTCGCCTCTAAAACTTTGAAGGATTTGCCGCGTTCGCTGCGGAGATAATCACACGCACAAGCGAAACAAATTGTTTTAATACAAATGTATGTAGGGGCCTGAGGTTTGGGGGGCTTGCGCTTCTTATTTAAACTATCAATTTTTAGTCGCGAGTTTGGGAAGTCAGGTTTTTTGACACTGAGGCATCTATCCAACTGCGGCATCTATCCGGGTTTTACCCTACTTCAACACACCATTGTGATAGCCATCGTGTTTTGCAGCTAATGAGCTGCCTCATCAGCGCTGATTGCGGGTACCGTTGGGGACGCGGCGGGGATCATTTATCACGATGATTTTATGATTTGGTTACTAAAATGATGAATCTTCCATATTACTAAAATGACGAATCTTCCATATTATTGCCTATTATATACAAAATTGTATAACTGGTATGTAACTACAGCTATTCAATTTTTATGATCTAAATGGCGCGAGCGACGGCGCAGTGGTAAGTGATGATGCGTTCTCAGGTAATGTTGCACCGGCGCAAATCCTTTGAGATCATCATTCTCTTACTTTGCTACTATTAAATAAAATATCTAAAACATTATTGTATCTCACATTATTATGCCAGACCTGTGTAGCTAGCATGCGACACACGAGAAAATTATCTCTACGCTTTTTCTCGTGGAAGACAGATGAAGATCGGCTAGCTACTGGATGAGCTTGCTGATGTCTCTATAGTGGTATTTTATTATTGGATATTATATAATGTGGCCAATTCTGTTGTACACAATCTCTAAACTAAACTAAAATGACAGGTCTAAATTTTTTCCTATCTCTTTCACAGTGCTCACTGCGGAAAAGGATGGCAATAGATTTAGACCTGTCATTTTAGTTTAGGTTTAGAGATTGTGTGCAACAGAATTAGCCACATTGTCGAGTTATAATATTATCTAAGTATCACCCACCAAGTCTGACAATACCCAAGTTGTTGACATTGCCGGATATTCCTGTTCGTCGATTTCATATAATCTGCATATCACACGAATATGTTCACATAAAAACATATGTTGTTTCAGGTACATCCCTGGTTACACATTCTCGCATTCCTTGGTGGAAAAGCAACCTAAAAAAATGCCTTTAAATTGCGTGTCGTACAAGCGAAACAAATTGTTTTAATACAAATGTATGTAGGGGCCTGAGGTTTGGGGGGCTTGCGCTTCTTATTTAAACTATCAATTTTTAGTCGCGAGTTTGGGAAGTCAGGTTTTTTGACACTGAGGCATCTATCCAACTGCGGCATCTAAATTGGAATTAAAAAAAAAGTGGAATTAAAAAAAAAGTTTTTTTTTTAATTCCACACCGCAGGATATTTTATAACCACACGGCACGCTACAGCAAAATATGCGGTCTAGGTCAAAGAGAACCCACAGTAAACCTGTAATATAATAATAGGTCAGCGCTTTTCCATCCGCATCGCGTGTCCTGGATGTAAAGCGACCTCATTACGCCGCGTACCTATAGTGCAGGAAGTGCAGCCGGTGCAGTAGCAACCCGCCACAATATAAAGAAATACCTAGTAATAATAAAAACATAAATAAATCTTTTAAATTTTTTTTTTACTTCAAAGCCATATGCGCGTTATAAAATACTTATTGAAATAATTTTAGTGTCAATAGGTACTTAGGTAATTTCTATTTATGAAAGTAGTTAAGTATACCTAGTTACTTAAACATAAAGTTTTTTTTATTAAGGAAATCAACGGAACTGAAGACGATTCGATCCGTTTTTATACCAATTGGGTGGTGGTTGGTACATTTTCATCATTAAAGACGATAAAAACATCCGTAGGTATACCGTGCTATTCTTGCACAAAACGTTCGTAGTAGTGCTAAAGCCTTTGAAGTTCAAGGATAAGTAGGTAATTTAACGTCTAGTCTTCAGACCTTCCGCACTTCAAAGGTTGAAAACTTCTTTCAACCAAAGAAGTAGGTATTTTTACATTATTTGTTTAATAACATTCCAATCTTGTAACAACAATCTTCTTTAGATGCGTTTTCGTTGCGATCATCCAATATCGAGTTCAAGATCAAACCTGTTTTTTAAATAACAGGCATTAATAAAATTGAAGACATCGAAATTAAGTGGTGCTCCATTTTTATTCTCCACTAGCGGACCCGGCAGACGTCGTCCTGCCCGCTGTTAGCGCCACCTACCGGGTCCAATTTTTCTACTTATAAACCTTCCTCTTGAATCACTCTATCTATTTAAAAAAACTGCATCAAAATCCGTTGCGTAGTTTTAAAGATTTAAGCATACATAGGGAAATAGGGATATAGGGACAGAGAAAGCGACTTTGTTTTATACTATGTAGTGAGTAGTGATATCAACAATTAATCAAATATTTCAAAAGCCTTTCTAAAACCGACCAATATAATCACCTATTATCAAACAAATACACGTAAGTGAACAACGTTTGATGCGAAATTGAATAGGTACCTATATAAGAATAAATTACAATTTTTTAATTTTTAGCTAATTTTCATTTTTAGTTTACTTAACTTTAAAAATTTTCTTAATCGGAGAATGCGATCTAGGGCTCCAAAAAATCAATCAGGTTAGGTATACACAAAGAGTTCCCAAGAGGGAGCAACGCGAAATATTATTACTCGTCAAGACGGCCGCGCCTACTGGCTATGTGTGCGTGACCTCGGTAATCGCGCCGTGTACGATACAACCTCGAATCGCATATGTGTGCGCGCCTAGGGATACCGGTTATTTGGACAATTGCACAATTTTTATAGATAAATCAAGTATGGTGTAGGATAAAATTTTGTTTTTATTAATTATTTATCTTTAATCTACGTGTGTGTAAAACTGTTTGTTTAATGTAAATCAATAGTTTGCCATGGAAACAGCATTAGTAATTACTTGATTACAGAATATTCATTAGGTATCTACCTCATTATTTAAATATCGGCTGGACCGATTATGATGGAATTTTTGGTGTGTGTTTGTGTGGGTAAGAAGATAGTTTGTATCTACAATTGGACCCTGTAGGTGGTGCTGCAGTCATGTTCTAGGATTTTTTTTATTACGAACAAATTTTGTTGAAATTTTGTAAGTTTCTTGTCCCTGGGGAGTTTAGATTCATAACCTAATTGAATCCGGTAGGTGGCGCTGCAAATTCGTAACACTAGATACTAAATAAAAATTATTTCTTGATTTAGTCAAATACTTTTATAATACGTTTCCAACAGTCGTCATGTCGTGTCCTTCTGATGACAGCTGTCCAGCGATGTCTTAGTATTGGATCCGTTGGAAATCTACATTAATTAAGTATTAATAATAATTATAAACTAATTAGAAAATTTATTTTTAATTTTTTTTTATATAATTTATATTTATAATCATAATTATTTAGAACTAGGAAATGCCCGCGGCTTCGCCCGCGTGAATTTCGGTTTTAAACAAATCCCGAGGGAATCGTGGATTTCCGGCTCCCGTTCCCGCTCCCTTTTCCAACCTTTATACCTACTATCAAGGAAGTTCTCTATATTAATCTACCTATAGCTGTAGCTATAGATTTCGGGTTTTTCAAAATCCCGTGGGAACTGTGAATTTTTCCAGGATAAAAAGTAGCCTATGTTTTAAGTCAGGGCATATTCTATCTCCATTCAAAATTTCAGCCAAATCGGTTTAGTAGTTGCGGCGTGATTGAGTAACAAACATCCAAACATACAAACATCCAAACATCCAAACATCTAAACATCCAAACATCCACACTTTCACATTTATAATATTAGTAGGATAATTATTATTTAAAAAAATTATTGAAGGTCAAAATTCAGTAAGTATAATATTAATAATAAATATTTACTATATTCCGGGACTTCCCTATATTTGTGGCAAATTACCTCACTACTGGCAACAAATTGATTTTATTAATAATTATTAATGTTCACACACGTATAACATACAACAATATATTTTTGCACAATAATGTGCAAAATACCACAATGCTCAGCTGGTATCACCGGCCAGTTCGACGTACCTATAAAACATCGAAATTAAAAATCCTATTTTCTCAAAAAAACATACGCAAATGTAAAAACTTACTGATGATATGAGATCTTCGACCTCTTATTTTGTTGTGAAGGATAATTACGACATAATTTCACCGCACAAACCGGCATATTTTTTTATTTTTCGGGAGCTGTTTACTGCGTAGTTTATTAAGTGACACTGAAGTAGGTGAGAGCGATCCTACCAATTTAAGTGAACATTTTTTAGGGCGCACTCGTGAGTTACATTATCAATCTGGCCATGTGGATAGCCATGTGGATAATCAAAGGGTATACAATAAAGAAGAGCTACAAAATCTGTGTTATTTTTCAAAATCAAGTTAGATACTCAATAGTTGTAACATTTACTAGGGTACAACTACTACTAGCATTGTATCTTCAAGTTTGGAATGCAGATTCAACTAACCGAAACGAATATTTTCATATCAAAAGTAGCCTGAAAATCAGCTTGGTTCATGCAAATGGCAAAAGGTCGTGCCCTCTAATCTACGTCATTTCTGTGCAAACATTTTATTTTGTATGTAGGTACCTAATCTACTAAAAATAACTCAATGTAGGTATTAGGCGCTACACTATTTTGTATTCATAAAGTTTCGTGTCCATTTTGATTCGAGCAGCCTCGACTTGAGGCAAACTGGGACTGCTCACGCACGCACGACTTGGAATGAGGCTGTTTTGAGTGTCACAAAAATGACCGAACAAATATGACTCGGTTAAACTTGCCTCATGAATGTGTGCCTGAGTTGAGGCAGCGTCTTCACTTCAACTGCGCGGCTCTCTCCAGTATATACGAAGCTTTAACGGTACCCAGTGTAGGTACCTGTATATGACCTTAAGCCGAAGACAACAAGTAATTGTTATACCAGTACAATAGAAGACGTGGGTGCGTGAACGCTTAGGTTAGTACTAGCGATTGATAACATGATGCCTTGACTACTTTCACTTCACTTGTAGCCGTAAGAAATGTTGTGCAAGTCATATATGTCACCATTAACATGCAGGTTTCAATGACACACCTCTATTCAGGTTTTGGACTGCATATAAAGAGCATAAACTAGATGCTTAGATTGTCATGCAACTCTCAACAACAACAAAAACTTGTTCAGATTAAAGTGTTTCCACTTTATGTTGCATCATCAAAATATAGCCAGGCAGCATTGCAGAGTTTGCGACCAAACGATAGAAAACAAATGGACAAGACGTATTGAAAAAAAACCGCATTCAAATCGGTCCACCCGTTTACGAACGTTACGCTGACACAGATAGAGAACTTGGATTATAGCATCTGTTTTTTTGCTTCGGGGAATAGTATGCTTCAATAAATTGCCCTCTGTACGAGTAAGTAGGTATGACTGGAAGACACGAGGTTGTTTATATCGATAGGATATAAAATTGCCAAAAACTTCATTCAACCCCTGAATAAAAATACGTGAGAAGAATCCAAAATAAAAAGCTCGAAAGCAAAAAGAAAAAAACATCGAGACGCAGGCTAATAACGCGTGAGCGACGGAATATAGATATTGCACCATTGCGAAATAGGACGTCCATTTTGTGAAAATTTCGCGATTGCTCTTTTCGTTGTTATATAACATTGAACTATTGTACTTTGAACTTATTGATATATTCAAGCAATCTGAGGATAATGGATACATTGAAACAGTTAAAACTTACGTGCTTAATTCTTTAATTAAAACTTTCGATATTAACATCCATGTTTGTGACTATAAGATAGGAAATGCTCACCATATCGCACTGAGCTTCACCGTCGTCGTCATAGAAGATCCCGCAGTCATCCATCCCTCCCGTTGGTTGCGCAGGCCTCCCTAAGCCGGGTCCCTATACCCGTTCATTAAAGGAACCCGGAACCGCCGCTCCAGCGTCATCCGAAAGCACTATCACACACGCCACTAGTTCTGATATCAACAATTAACAAAGCAAATCTTACAGAGTGGGATAATCCTATGACTCACGCGACAGAGAACCGACTGAACATCAACTGCACGGAGTGTGTACGGGTGAGTAGGCGTCCTTAACGAGCTAAATCGCGTCAAACGATCTGACAGTGAACTGTTCTTGATGAGGATTTTTCGGGCACTGAATTCAATTAATGATTAAATAATTGTTTGAAAAAAAAATAAGGTGAACTGACGAATGTTTTTTTTTTGTTGCTCAAGGGCGATACGATGAGCGAGTTCGGTCGAACGGGTGGTGTTTTTTGTGACGAACTGCGTAGATAGTCGAGCGAGGAAGGGTGGCGCGCGCACCCCCGGGGTGCATTGATCGAGCCTCCGCTGCGCATGTCACCCCCTGAGAAATCCTCCACTGTTTTGACATTCACTTAGCCGGTAGGGTCACTTCACAATAAACGTCGCCAATGTAGCAATGCACTGCGGAACAATTGACATTACCGCGTGACTCCTGTACAATCGGAGGAATTTCTTTCAGCTTCCTAAGAATTTCTTTATAGCATAGCTAAATATTCAAAGCAATGCAGTTGGCATGTTATTCGCTCAAGGAAATTGAGTTAAACGTTTATTCTCACGGTCTTTCCGGTATAATGGTTTTATGAGCCATTTCTTGCATAGAAATCTTGAGAAAGCATAATAATTACAGCTGCGTTCGTAATGTGGCCATAAGGTTACGCTTGCACACATCTTTATTTTCATAATAGCATTAATAGCAATTCCTTCATTAAATACTTCCTGGCCCCTGAGCCCTGAGTGTAACATCCAAGTGAACAAACGAAATCCGTGTTAAAAATTCTTAGCTTAGTTTCAAGTTGTTGTAAAAAAATATCACTTGGATCGCTTCCTATGTCTATTATACATTCAAAAAGTGATGTGTACAGAAGTGTACACAATTTTGAATAAACAATTTGAATATTTAAGCCTTCTTCAAATAGAGGCGGTCTGCGTTCACGGTCAGTTGTGGTAGGCCCGTAGGGGGTGGTATATGGAGAATTAAAAACATGCGAGGACACCATATTATGACCGCGACCGCGACCTCAGACCACCACTGTTTGGGGAAGGCCTCTCTTTGAGGTACGGCCCAAGGTCATAATTTGACAATGTTATACTTGGCAGATTAGTTACTCCCGTGCCACATTCGTTAACCTGACACATGGACTGTAAGGCTTTGTTTGGGTAGAGAGGATGTAAAATACAAAATACTGAAGCTATGTTTGTAATAATTATTTTTCTGGTAGCTAAGGCAGATAGATAAGTAGGTACGTGTTTAATTAGTATGAATGAAGTGGATTGTTGTCTAACTGTGTCAAGGCACCAGGGAGGTGAAGACATTCACTATACGCTCTCTGCAGTCTTCCTTGTTCATAGAAGTTAATGTTTGAAAGTGTAAATAAGTCAAGGTTTTAAAATTTTTGGAATTTTTCGTAGTTAGGTATTCTTCTAAAACACACCCATTAGATTAAATAGCTTTTGCAAGCGAAGCTGCACGACTGTACAGAATTGTGTATGTCTCTACCGATCAGTATTATATTATCATTTAGATATTCAAGAAAAAATCAGTTAGTTAAGCCTAAGTTTTCTAATACAATTTATATGCGAAGAAAGAAATTTCCTTATGAAAATTCAGGAATTTCCCAGGAGAAAGAAAATCCGGGAGTAAGAAAACCAAACTCAAAAAATAAATGTCTCTTTATTTGCCAGAAGTTCAATTTTATTGGTTTAAAAAAGCGATGTAACTATATAAATAGCCTAAGCTAACTTAGTTAATTTTGTTACCTTAGTTAATTTTGTATTTTTCTTTCACGATTTTGTAAACATGATATTGTAAGCACCCACCTATTCATAGTTGCTGTCAGAAGCCAGTGTTTTTCACCACTAAGAACTGATACGGAAACTGTTGGTACATTGCATTGTAGCATCTCGACAATTTTCCGTGACGAATGATCATTTGTATTGTTGCTTCTTGCATAGAATGTCCTCTGTTTCGTGTCAAGGCAACTTGCATTTAAATAAACCTAAAAATCTAACCACCTTGCGAATGAGCTATAAAAACTGCTGTAATCTTAGACGAAATCTTCAGCCCGGAAATGAAATTCTGACGACTTACGTACCATCACTTTTATCTTTACAGCATCAATGTTATCAGTTTAATAGATCGCGCTTAAAGGACTATTGGATACCTTGTGTTGAGTTGAAATTAATGGTGGACCTATGAAATACTACTACTTATTACTACTATTATATTATCCAAGTTTTAGTACCTACTTTACTAGTAGGTACTAAAACTTGGAATATTGGGAAATTGAAAACTGGGAACATATAGATTCAACTATTACTGTTACACAGTAGGTACACTACTACTATAAAGAATAATGTGATTTATTCCTAGCTCAACTACCTACGTAGATAAATATGTATCGTGAATTTTTATAGTTTCAATTAGTAAGTATCTAAGTAAGTAGTAGGTGAGCAGTCAGGCTTGATAAGAAGGGATTTTCGTCACCCATTAAAACTAATATTTACAGCACTGGCAGGGCTGCTTAATGCGTAGTCACTAGTCATACCATGAAGGTATTCTTTCAATTTTATTAACCTACCCTACACTGCGAAATTTCACCGAGTGATTTTTATTCGCGCGGTTTATTTTCAGTATTTTAATATTTTTTTTTTTTTTGCAAATTTTCAATATACTATTACTTTGCCATATGTCACAGAATTCTGCTAAAAAATCGCGCGATGAAATAATTCATGTTCAAAGGTTTCTATACAATCCAGGTTCCTGGTTATATACATAGAATACTGAGTGTTGTGAGGGCTGTAATTTCTGAAATACAAAACCGATGACTTTGAAATATTTACGAGATAATCTTTAAAGTCTCTTCTTTGTAACAAAAAAAGAATGAATGAAATCGGACTATCTGCGCGTTAATGAATTTCAGCCAATAAAGTTTCATTTCAATCCATTCAGTAGTTTTTGCGTGATGGGCGCACAAACATATGGACAGACAGATAAATAGACAAACCGACAAACGATAGATACCTATAGATGATTTACCTAAATACTTATTTGGTTACCTACGTAAGCCTACATAGATAATTCATATTTTCTTTAAAATTAAAAACTGTAAAATATATGTATAGGTAGAAACCAAGCGAAAAAAACCAATACCAACATTTTTTTTTAACCTGTGAAAATAATAGACTATTTTCCATAAAAATTACGCAACTCTAAGAAAAACTTCAAAGGTTTCGCTACATAAGGATAGCCTTGCAACGTTTATGCGTTTTCTTCTCACACCCTCATGGAAGACAAACACTCGAAAACGTAAGTGTTCATATTGGTTATGTAGCATATATAATAGTCATCGTAACAGTATCAAAATTGCTATTGCACTATTTCCGTAACTAGTGCTTGTTATATTCATTACTTTTGTCGATTTCTTGGGTACAGTAAGATCGTTTATCGGTGATCCGAGCTATGTACCCTTTAGCTTTGTCTCTCATCGTGCTATGTCGGTTACTGCAGATCTAACTATTCTGGATTTCTGATTCGATCATGTTGAGATCCTCACCTTGAGAGCATAGCTCTTGAGATATAGTCCGTTGAGTTTATCTGAGCTTTCTTATCGTAGTTTTAGTTTAAGTTTTAGTATCTGCAATATTACTTCACTTTCATGTAGTTCGTAATACTGACGTTTAAAAAGTGTACAGTGTACCAACTTTGAATAAATGATTTTGAATTTGAATTAAATAATTTATCCTGGTCCATTATAGTTAACAATGTTTGAAATCCGTTTTTCATCCCTGGCAACTGGATAAGGACTAACCATTAATGAAATAAGAATCCTTAAGTAATTACTTTTAATTACACCCACTCTTACTATCAAATAAGAACAGACATTATCACATACCACAACTTTTAAATTGACTCATCCAGAAAAATAAGAAACATAATATTATGGAATGTGTAAGGGCTCCCAAAATTATATCCAAACTACATAAATGATAAGTAATGAAGATTGGGAAGTTCCTGTTGGCTCGATTAGCTTCACTTATTCAATTGTGGTTGGAAACGCAAGTAACTAGGTACCATAAGAGTATGTTTACTATCCTAAAGCTGTTTTAAAAGTGCCTATGAACTTATTTAACGAGTATAATTTATTGATACCAAAATTCAGGAAAATGAAATCCTATCCTATGTTTCCGATACGTATGTACGATGAAGGTAAGTAAATCAACAAAAAGTTTTCTAAGTACTTACTGGATAATTAGTATGTACCTAATAATTTAATCAGATTGATAAATAGAGGTTCACTTTGAAGAGTATGACACTATGATGGAGACCGGGATGGCACTTACAATGGACACTGCAGATTTCATAGTATTATTTGAATAGGTATACTTATTTTTTGCGATCTTAACCTACAAAAGCATACATATAAAAAAAGTTTTGTCTGATCACTCTTTATTCGCTCACTTAAGTATTGTTCATCCCATTGAGCAGAAACTTGGCACACAGATAGCTTGCATCCCATAGACGATATGTACATGGATACTTTTCATCCCCAAAAGACTTCTCCCGGGAACGAATTCGCAGTCATCAGCTAATTTAAAAACGAAAAAAACTACGTGCATTAGGCACCTATACCTACACTGAATAATTCGAAACTACACCATTCTTATCGCTCTATATGTTAACCTTGTACCGAATCCGAAGTTACCGATATTCTACCGCTCAAGGATTCTACTTCCTAATTTTACGCTTGCTAATTATTCTTCTTTACTTCTTGTTAATTCTTCTAAATTTTTAATTTTTATAACTATAGCGACAGCCCTGGTCCCACGATTAAAGAGTTGAGACGCATTTTGTGCGTGTTTGCGTAATGACCTGTGTTCCATGGACCACGGCCGGCCATCGCCGCCCCGACCACATTCCACTGGGAGTAGTAACGCCGCGCTGGTTGCACCGCAAAAGATCACGTTTTAATTCAACCTGTCAACCTTTTTACCACTGTTCATCTCACAGATATCGTAATAATAATGGTTCATCTACATACGAGTACCCACGAGTATAATATTATATAGGTAGGTACATATTATGACTTGGTCGCGCTCTATTACTCTTCTATCAAGTTTAAAAAAATATTAATGAGTAAAAACTAGAGATGGACTATGCCATTTGCCGACTAGCTGACTATAGCCGACTAAGTACTCGTAAATGTTGGTTTTATTTCCTTTGTCAACCGCCGATTATAATCGGCATATTTTGCCGATTAGTCGCCGACTATAAAAGATGCCGGATAGTCGGCTTTCCCGACTAGTTGGCGACTAGTAAAAACTGCCAATCTCTAGTAAAAACTGTCCACGATTCACCAAAGTTCACGATCACCATAAAACCACTTAGGTAGGTACATACGAGAATTAGGTTGCTTTAAATATGTTGAGTCGACATTTTTTGTCGCACATCAGGTTATGTTTAGACTTTAGGATGATGTTGTTTTTTAACCCCCGACGCAAAAATGACGGGGTGTTATAAGTTTGACGTGTCTGTGTGTGTGTGTGTGTGTGTGTGTGTGTGTGTGTCTGTCTGTTCCCCTGTGGAGCTCAAACGCGTGGACCGATTTGAATGCGGTTTTTTTTGTTTGAAAGGTGAATTAGTCGAGAGTGTTGTTAGCTATGTTTGATGAAAATCGGTCCAAGATGGCCGCCGCTACAAAATGGCGGATCACATATTTTTTCACAACTCCCTTAATATGGGTATCAAATGAAAGGGCTTGACTAGTAGAATAGCATTATGCAAATCCAAGATGGCCGCCGCCACACAATGGCGAATGTCGGGGGTTTTTTAAATTTCTAATTTATACTTGTATTGAAAAACGATGAAATATTCGAAACTGAAAAAGTATTGTTTTAATAAAGCTTCGACGAGCATAAAGCTTCGACAACATACGAGCACCTACACAGGTATTTGTGTTATGTACATAATACATATCTATCTATAATACCTAATTTATAAAATAATTTTATCTCATAGAGCGATCAGAACATATTAGGTTGGGGAAAAAGTTTCTTCGCATTTTTTAAGAAAATTCAAAACATTTTTTAATATAGTTTATTTACATTTAACTAAGGTATTATTATTAAGCCTTTATTCTCCTTTATCTTTACATAAACGGTTTCTTACACTCTGTACTTATTTATTACAATTATTCGCTTAAAATTATATTAGTTTATTTAGTGTTTTTTTCTGTATGTAGTTTACATTGCAAATATATGTAATTGTTAGTATACAAGTTTTTTTATAACAATAGTATAATAGTTACAATAATATAATAACTAGTTACATACAATTTTTCGCTTAAAATAATGTTAGTTTACTTTGTGTGTACAGTTTACATTGTAAATATAAGTAAATAACCCTTTCGGACCGCTCCAATACAATTGTGCGGGTCACAAAGTCGAGTATAACTCAGTAGTTTTACGTTGGTAGTGGACGGGCCGAGTACAGTACGATTGCGCGAGAAGCGAACTTTTACCTACTGCACAAATTTTGTCCGACGCGCAGTCGGCGAGCAGGTTTCAACCTATACAGTTCGTGACTGATTGAGCTCCCCGACTTGGCGGAAGTAAGTACCTACTATTGTTTTATTTTGTAACTGTAGTAAAATACGAGTTATTCATTAATAAAATAATTAAAGACACGATGTTTTTGTGATAACAGTGACTATGGACAAGCAAACGCTTTGGCGTATCGGCTTAACGAACTTTATTGACACAATTGTATCGACGTGGGCCCTACACTATCTCATGTGTATTTTAATTTTCTAATTATTATTCATTTTTCACAGTTTCCGCACCATGTTTCCGGTTTTAAGCGACGCTGCTATCGCAGAGATACTCAATGATTCTGGGGACGAGGGCGATGACGACGACGAAGTCGATTTGGATAACTTTATTGAAGAAAACCCCGAGTATTCGACTTCCTCTTCTTCTGATGAAGACGAAGAAACGGATGACGATAACATACCTCTGAGTATGCTAGCAGGTTGGCAGAAGAAGCCCTTCAATGGCAAACCTCCTCCAAATGACTCTGTTCGTGACCCAGTAGATATTAAAACTCCATACGAATATTTTGAGCGTTATTTTACTGTCGAGCTCATGGAGCAGATGGCTTTGACCACCAATCAATATTATATGGCTAATACTGGTATACAAATGAAATCTGTTTGTTCTTTACTGGATATAAAGACTCATGATTGACCTTGATATAAAGACTGATGATGATACAATTGTGACCCTCACAATTGTACCTAGGAGATGTAAGGCCCAGATTGATACAATTGTTGATACATGAATTTTCCAAAATGGCGGCGGAAAACCTGGAAAATTATAGCAGATTCGTAATTTGCGGCCCCAAATTACCTACGATTCAAGTCCAAAGTTACAAATTTATTTGTAGTTTAAGCGCCGGTCCGAAAGGGTTAATTGTTAGTAGGTATACAAGATTTATTTTGACAAATTTAAGTGTTTTTTTTTTCTTTTAATAAATATAATTTTTAATGGTTTAATCTTGATAAAGGTCCCATTAATCGGGTACAGGCCTCCCCCAGTTTCAGCTATTTTATTATGATACCAAAGGTGCTGGAAATCCAGGAAAATAAGTTGTAGGACTCTCAACTCATATTTGAATGTTTCCTCTTCGTGCTTGTTTTTCTTACTATTAATTAATACTGGGGTTTCTCGTATAGGACTAGTTGGATTTTTTATCTTTGATCATATGAAACTGGGGGGTTGTGGTCATACTCCTCCACGGTGACCAGCCGTGTTGGAGGAGGGACTAAGGTATGTAGGTACCATTTTGTTCGATAACTTTTTGCCATGTTGTAGGTAGGGACCTTTGGTCATTAATCGAAGGTAGGGACATAATCCCATTGCTATAGAAATTTTGGGACTTCTGATCAAAAAACCGCGGCAAGTAGTTTTGACAGTCCTCTCGTGATGTTAACCTGACACAGCCTAAAGAATTCTGAAGAGACGTAATTGTCGTACGTAATCCACTTTTCATCTCCAGTTATCAGCTTCTTCAAAAATGGTTCGGTTACATTACGTCGTAATAAAGAATCACAAATGAGTACACGGTTCATTAGGTTTCTTCCAGTGAGCTCGTGAGGTACCCAAATATCGAGGTTTTTTGTGTACCCAGTTTTTTTCAAATGCACCAAAACTGTTTTGTGGTCAATTCCCAGTTCTTCAGCTACGTCGTAGCTACTGATATGCTGATCTTGCTCCACTATTTCAAAAATGGCATCCATTTTATCCGTAATAGGGCGACCAGAGCGAGGTGCATCTTTGTCATAACCGGATTGAAAACGCTTAAACCATAGTGCTACTCTCACAGACGCTGCACTAGGTCCATAAACATCGCAAATTTTTTTCGCGACTTGCGTTGCATTTTTACCTTTTTTGTAGTAAAATTTTAAAATGTATCGAATTTCTTCATTATATAGATTCAGATTCACTCATCTTCACAGTACGAAAAACAAATAAAAATCACACATTTTCCTAATTTGAATTTGGAATTATCTTCTTTAAAATTTAAACTTTTAATGATACAAAAACCAGCCAGATACAAATAGTATAGCCAAAGAGATTTTATTACAAGTTCATACATACTATAATGCGAAAAGACTTTTTCCCCAACCATAATAGGTTGGGGATATACAGACGTGCAGATAGGATTGAATAGATCTTTATATACATAGGTACAGATGCATGTATAAAAAACTTGTAGTTACGCAGTTTGCGGTCATTCCCTCCGACTAGCGCCTACATTCCAATGGGAGCTGGTTAAATCAAGTTTTTGCTTGGGTGTCAAAGCGTCTACGTTTTTAAAGCATTTTTAGACGATATGAAGTTCCAATTCAATGCTTATTTTGATAAGATATAAGTACTTATACGTTTTTCATTCCAGTTAGTATTATAGCAGTTAGTATTCCAGCAGTAACTTGTGTTGAAGATGTGAAATTACTGAGTGTAGGCAGCCTACGGCCTACCTAATCAAAAATCATTCAATTTTCTTACAACAGCTTTGAAACTTCTTCATGCGACTAATAATTACATACGGCTCAGTCGAAAAAATCACGGGTTAGGATTACCTAACCTTATTACTCTCATTATTCACTCAACCTATTAAGGTTGATAACAAAGAATTCCGTAATCAAAGGTTGATAATTTAGTATCATATATAAATGTACCAAAGTTCCAATTAATTTTACAGAGACTTCAATATAGTAACGAAACAACAACAATATTATATTTTATGTAACATGAAGGCAACAAAATCAGCCGCAATGGTTAATAATATTATCATACATAGTTAACAAAATCATGTTGCATCACTGCCTTCATAATTAGCACTTAAATTAGAAATAACACTTGTGATCAGTCAGAAAAATATATAAGTATGTATGTAGATTGTAGGTACAAAATAAAATGTGTAAAATAATTGGTCAGCGAGATTTTACAATTGGTCAGCACAAGCTAACACCACCCAAAAACACTATCGCACTTAAAGCCTCCTCTTCACAATCGGCGACTGTAGATGATTACACGCGTGCACGATCGTGTGGAGGACTTATCGCCTGTAATCGTCGATCATCGTCGCGGTAGCCGTTACAATCGTCAGCAATCGTGGCGATCGGCGACTTGTCGGTTTTCGGGCACGCATCAAAGGGAATTCGCGTCGCTCAATAAACGATCACGGACCGAGCGTCCGTCGCGTCGTGTGGATGCTCGCACGATGGTCGTGACGATTGCCGGCGATTTTATCGGCGATGGCATCGGCAATGGCGAAGAGCAGACATCACTGTTGCTTTGGCGGGAGCAGTTGACTTGCTAGATGCATATGCTATGCACACAGACCAGTCAAATACCTTTCTCTGTGGCTATGTAATACGTTATGAGCTATGACACAGTAGGCGATATACTATGTATGTTTAACAAATTATGTCTTAGTGTAGTCTGAATTGCGCTTTATTATAGTCTCTAACTCTCTACCCTTGAACTTTACAATAAGTAGGTAGGTAGGTAGGTAACAAACTAGTTCTATTGTAGCCAGGGGCGTAGCTACCGCCGTATATGCCGTATCAATTATACGGGGCCCCCAAGCCACGGGGGCCCCCGACGTGCGTAAGCAAAAATTAACGAAAACTTCCCAAATTGTTTATTTCAGAAATGACAAAAGTAAAAAAATGTTGTCCAAAAAGTTGTCCATAGAGGCAGATTCTTTAGAAAAACTAAAATCATCATCAGCTGTAAATGATTTAATAAATCAGTTTGCCGAAAAAAAGCAAGGAGAGTATATATTTAATTTGAATTGTTTGTAATTTTAGAAAAAGTGACAGATAAATAATTATGATGAATAAATATTGCTTTTAATTTTATGCAAACATTTTTTTTCTTTTGTGAGAAATCCTTACCCTTGATAAGGGCCCCCAAACAAATTTTTATACTGGGCCCCGCCAAGGTACGCTACGCCACTGATTGTAGCTCGGAATTTAGAATGAAAATCTTTATTTCAGTTTCTATTTTCTATTAAGTTGGTACATACCTAATAATTATATTACCTACCTGAAGAAAATAAATCGATTACCTAGACAAAGAACAATACCAAGTTACCTCGTACACACAGAGCATTGACAATGGCCTTATTACAATATTTTGACCTTGAACTTTATTTACCTACTTACCTACCAATACAAACGAGGTCTAAAGTTTTACAGTATCGACGCATGTTCATGTTTATCCTGCGTCTGAAAACGTGCCATTCACTACATAATAATGAACCCTTAACTCTAGTGGTGAAAAATAGTCACACTCCTATAGTCGTGGGTCCACAGGACCCGCCTGTTTTTAGTTTAAAATAAATCAAAAATTGAATTTCAATTTTACAGTTTTTTATCAAACTTTACATTGACAACTTTACATTACATTAACAATCATATTATTAAACAAAAACATATACTTAAAATGGAAAAAACACAATAAAAAACTAAATGCAACTCGTTACATGCATAAAAAATAATACTTTAAAAAAAGTTATAACAAAAACTAAAAAGCTTCTTCCAAAAAAATTTTGACATCATGAATTGATGACCTAGTTATAAGCATAAATTGCATACAATTTTACACATGTCATGCAAATAGTCAGTCTACACTTAGGACACATAAGTCTTCGCTCTCTCTTTTGGCGGACAGAAAGAGAATCTTTCTTTTATTCTTCTCCAATTTCAGGCTTTCATCGTTTGCAAATGATGATGCTGATGCTAGTTTTAATTTCAGAGCTGTAGCAATGCTTGTTTTGAGTTGTACAGGAAGTCTTTAGTTGTAGTATCTTTCAAGTAGGATTCATACAAAATTATGGGCAAGTCGTTTCAAAACTTCATCCTTGTTATCTTTGAAGACCTTTTATGACTTTGTTTTGAAAAAAGCAATAAAACTAAAAAACAACAAGAACTAAGAAGTTACGTAAATATAGTCGTGGTTCCCAACGACCCATGCCTTGACTTATATACCTTATAATATACCTTACTTATATACCTTAGTAGGAGGGAGAGAAACGCGTCCGTGTACATGCACTTCGCTTTACCAACGGAAGGTACCCAAGAGCGGGAAGCGCTAGGGCGCACGCAGTGTTTTTTACACGCGGTCAAAAATTGAACATGGGTCCACTGGACCCACGACTACAGTTAAGGGTTAATTAATAATAATCTATATCTATATCTCTACATATAATAAAATCGTAGACTTGCCGTATCTGTACATTAAAGATTTTTGCAAAATAATAACTGGGGGATGTTAGGGATATGTAATAGAACATAAAAAGCTATTTTTGAAATTTTTGTCTGTTTGTCTGTTTGTCTGTATGTTTGTGGGCGCATTACGCAAAAACTACTGAATGGATTTAAATGAAACTTGGTATGATTTAAGTTCATACTACGGAGTAACATATAGGATACTTTTTATCCCGAAATTCAGCACGGTTCCCTTGGGAGAGGGGATGAAAGTCAAAATGTGTACTTAGCTGTAATTCATGAACGCGTGGTCCGATTTCATTCATTCTTTTTTTATTAGAAAGGAGTTACTTTAAAGATTACCGGCCAATCCAAAATCGAATGTAAAAGGCTGGATCGATTTTGATGGGACTTTCACTGGCGGATGTTTACATTTTTATGTACCTAAACATCCGCCAATGAAAAACAAATTTCTTCCAACGGGATTTTTAAAAACCAATATCCACGCGAACGAAGTCGCGGGTGTCCGCTTGTTATTATAATAATAATAATTATGATGACCAAATAATTACATACGCATGTTTATATTATAATTTAATTTTTAAACTTTTAATACTTTTGTCCTCGACTATATTATATATAAATTACTTTAACAGGAACAGGCAGTATGGTGCCTTTAATTTTATATGTACATATTTAAGTAGGCTCAAATAAAGACTTAAAATAATTAACTTTTAAACTAATGTTTGTAGATATGCTGATGAAGATAATATGTACTGTATAATATAATTATAATAATTTTATTAACGTAGATGCTACTCCTCAATGTGAGAAATGTAGGTATTTTCCTCGGTGATAAAGCTGTCTTAGTCTTGGGTGAACTTAAATCCCTCGCTACACTCAGGACTCATCTTAAATCCCTCGCTTCGCTCGTGATTTAAGTTTTTAACACCCTCGCTACGCTCGGGAGTAAACCTCGAGTCCTTCGTTACGCTCGCGATTTAAATCGTCACCCGCGACAGAAGACACTGCTTTATCCCCTTGGTTAATAAATAATCTACTATTTACATTTCTGTGTTGGCGATGCGCATGTCGAGTAATTCAAAGTTTCAAACTGATAGGATTTTCAGCAAAATCGGTCCAGCCATTTTGTTCCCACTGGGAAGTTAGTCCTGTAATAGAATAAAGTGAAATAAAAACGCTACCGTATCGCTAATCGTTTTTTGCTACTGTTTAAAACTTCCTTCTGTTAATTACCTAGTCGCTAAATAATTAAGATAACGATAAAAAATACAATGCAATAGGTAGGTATTATGCTTGGAAACAGTCTCAAGTTGTATTTTATTTGATTACCTACTTTATAAAAAAAAATTGGTGTACCATCCTAACCAATAATAATTATATTATTATTTACATACTACTTAACTATAAACAAGTTAGTAAGCTAATAATATAGGAAAAATTTAAGCTAATTAAAAATATGAGAATTTTATATGACTGGAACCTGCGGCAGTAACTATGAAACAGGAATATTTTTGACTGTTTTCTACTTACTGCATTATATTGCAATTATAAAAATAAAGGCTAATAAAGCGACAAACCGCAATCGGGAGAGGAAAAGATAATTTCCATTTTGAAAAGAAACGCTTCTAAAAAATGAAACGAAAGTAAAAAATCTGAAGGAATGTTATGTTAGTGTAAATGTAAGTAAGTAAGTGTAGTCCTGTGGTGGTTTCCTCTCAGAAAGTAGGTAATTAGACCCGGCAAAACATGAGAATTGAGAGCTATGCTTAAACCACAAACGCTAGAGCAGTTGCTTTACTAAGTATTCTCTATTAGTCTGAAAGCCCAAACAGCAATAGCCAGATAAATTGGTTATACCTACTTATACAATAACTGGCGTGTGTAATCTATGCTTACTTATCTATACTTCATGATCAACCCATTACCGGCTCACTACAGAGCACGGGTCTCCTCTCAGAGTGAGAAGGGTTTTGGCCATAGTCTACCACGCTGGCCAATCCGCTTGGGATTGGCAGACTTCACACACCTTTAAGAACGTTATGGAGAACTCTCAGGCATGCAGGTTTCCTCACGATGTTTTCCTTCACCGTTAAAGCAAGTGATATTTAAATACTTAAAACGCACATAACTCCGAAAAGTTAGAGGAGCGTGCCCGGGATCGAACCCACGACCTGCGATTAGAAGTCGGTCGTCCTAACCACTAGGCTATCACAGCTTTACTTACTTACATATAATAAAATCGTAGCTCGTGTGATCGTAGACTTGCCATATTATGTGTAAATTAACTATTTTTGCAAAATATTAACTGGGGGATGTTAGGGATAAGTAATAGAACGTAAAAAAGCTATTTTTGAAATTTATGTCTGTTTGTCTGTTTGTCTGTTTGTCTGTATGGTTGTGCGTGCATCACGCAAAAACTACTGTATGGATTGAAATGAAACTCGGCATGATTCAAGTTCATACTACGGAGTAACATATAGGATACTTTTTATCCCGAAATTCAGCACGGTTCCCTTGGGAGAGGGGATGATGTTGTCTGATTTCATTCATTCTTTTTTGTTAGAAAGAAGATTTTAAAGATTATTGGCTAACCTCTGAAAGGCTGGATCAATTTTGATGGGACTTTCACTGCCGGATGTTTACATTTTGATCTACCTAAATATCCGCCAGTGAACTTTTAACAGTTTTAAGCAAGGTATGAGCTCAAAGAAGCTTAGGAAAAACAAAATGATTCCCACAGGATTTTTAAAAACCAATATCCACGCGAACGAAGTCGCGGGTATCCGCTTGTAAGGCAATAATATTCCTGCTCCGTGTGGCAAGACCATAAATACGCGAATTTCAATTATAGCCACAATTCAATTGCTTGCCTGGGACGTATACAACGGGTTCCCCAGCCGTCCAGCATAGTCAGCAAGAGGGAACAGCCGTGGTGGCTTTAGTTAGGGTATACCCCCACTAGGGGGGGAGTCCCACATAACCCCCGTTCTGCCCAAAGAACGGGGGTAGCCATAAAGCTTTCCACCACGAAAAAAAAAACAATTCAATTGCTTAAGATGAACAAGTTTTCTTTTTATCTCCATGAATGGGCAGCGCCGTTTCATACGGTGACATAAACATTAAATTGACAATCGTGTCTGCGTTATCTGAGCAGTCGAGTGAAAACTGGAAAATTACCTACATTTTATATTTTGGGGCAATTATCCAATAACTTACTTCTATCTACTCGATAAATTGAATTGATTAGATCGATTTCAATCTAATAAACAAAGCAGTTTTATAGATTAGATAGAAAAGGTTTCTCTAAAAAAATATATAGGTAGGTACTATACTTACGGAGATAAACTGACCTATAGAAACACAATTCGCAAAATCATGAGGCTGAAAATATAGTAGGTAAGTAAGTAGGTACCTTTATATTATTTTCAGCCAAAATAAAATATGTAGACACCTGCATTAAGTAAGAAGTGTATTTTCTACATCTATACTAATAAATAAAATTGAAGTGTCTGTCTGTAATATCGAAATAACTACCTCATATTAAGCTCATATGGTTATTTGAACGCTACCATAACCGAATCACACGTTTTTAAAATTTTTGTCTGTCTGTCTGTCTGTCTGTCTGTCTGTCTGTCTGTCTGTCTGTTTGAACGGGCTAATCTTCGGAATGGCTGAACCGATTTTGACGGGACCTTCACATACAAGTAGAGAATTAACCAGAGAGTAACATAGGCTACTTTTTTAACCGACTTTCAAAAAAGGAGGAGTTGTGTTTTTCTACCTATGTACACTGATATCTCCGAGATTTCTGAACCGATTTGCGTAATTTTTTTTTTAATCGATAGAGAAACATTGCGACCCTGTTCTATAAAAAATTTGGATTCCAACTCTTCAATCCTGATGCTGTAGGGGACCTAAGACCGAAAACTAATGGGTTTTAGAAACTTTCGGTTATTTAAATTGATATTGGGGGTACCAATTAAAGACTTTATCATTGAATGAACTCGAGTAGGTACATATCCAACTCCTCAACCCTGATGCTGTAAGGAATTGTATTCCGAAATCGTGGGGATCCCACGGGATTTTTCCGTTATGGGGACGGGTTCTACAGATAAGCTACTTTTTGTTCTGGAAAATCAAAAGTTCCCACGGGATTTTTAAAAACCTAAATCCACACGGGCGAAGCCGTGGGCATCTTCTAGTACACAATATAATCAAGCTTGCAACATAACTTTGCGAAGTTTATATTGCACTTAGGAAGTGCACAGGCTCTCGGCGTCTACGGGGAAACAGTTAATGGACGCGGTGTAATAGACCAGCTTTTTATGAGGGTGATTTAATTCCAACTTCATTTTAAAGTACCTATGTATCTACAAGTATAAATTAAACATTTAAAAAATCCCCGATATTCGCCATTTTGTGGTGGCGACCATCTTGGATTTGCATAGTGCTATTCTGCTAGTCAAGCCCTTTCATTTGATACCCATATTGAGGGCGTTGTGATAAAGTGTAATCCGCCATTTTGTAGCGGCGGCCATCTTGGATCGATTTCCATCATACATAGCTAACAACACTCTCGACTAATTCACCTTTCATACAAAAAAAACCGCATTCAAATCGGTTCAGCCGTTTGAGCGCTACAGGGGAACAGACAGACACACACACACAGACACGTCAAACTTATAACACCCCGTCGTTTTTGCGTCGGGGGTTAAAAATAAGTTCGTTCGTTCGTTCGTTTCAACCAATGGACGTCCACTGCTGGACATAGGTCTCTTGCAAGGATCGCCACAGCACACGATCTTGTGCCGCCTGATTCCAGCGGCTGCCAGCGACTTGCTTGAGATCGTCTGTCCAACGAGTGGGGGGTCTACCTGCGCTTCGTTTACTGGTGCGAGGTCGCCATTCAAGCACCTTGGGACCCCAACGTCCATCGGTTCTTCGAGCAATGTGCCCCGCCCATTGCCACTTCAGCTTTGCGACTCGATGAGCTATGTCGGTAACTCTGGTTCTCCTGCGGATCTCCTCATTTCTGATTTGATCCCGCAGGGATACTCCGAGCATAGCTCTCTCCATCGCCCGCTGAGTGACCCTGAGCCTTCTTATGAGGCCCATTGTCAGCGACCATGTCTCAGATCCATAAGTCATCACTGGCAACACGCACTGTTCGAAGACTTTCGTCTTCAGACAATGAGGGATATTGGACGAAAAGACATCTCGAAGTTTCCCGAACGCTGCCCAGCCGAGTTGGATTCGGCGGTTGATCTCTTTCTCAAAATTGGACCTACCTAGCTGGATCGTGTGTCCTAGGTATATGTACTCGTCTACAATTTCGAGTGCAGAGTTCTCAACGATTACCGGGTGGAGCGGAACATGAGCGTTAGACATGATCTTCGTCTTACTCATGTTCATTTTTAGGCCCACCTGTTGAGAAACTCTGCTGAGATCGTTGAGCATTGTATTGAGGTCTCCCAGAGTCTCTGCCATTACGACTATATCATCGGCAAACCGTAGGTGAGTGATGTACTCGCCGTTTATGTTGATGCCAAGTCCGTTCCAGTCCAGAAGCTTAAAGACGTCTTCCAATGCAGCGGTAAATAGCTTCGGGGAGATAACATCACCCTGACGCACTCCTCGCTGTAATTGGATTGGCCTCGTATTCTGGTCCTGTATACGGACTGACATAGTGGCGTTTTCGTACAAACACTTCAGCGCTTGGATGTACCGATAGTCGATCCGGCATCTCTGCAGTGATCTCAATACAGCCCAAGTTTCCACAGAATCAAAGGCTTTCTCATAGTCCATAAACGCTAAGCAAAGTGGCTGGTTATACTCTTCGGTATAAAAATAAGTATCTAATCCTATTACTTACACTCGGATTCTAAGCTAAGTACCTACACATAGAGCTGGAGAGGATTCATCGAGTTTTCTTTCTGATAAGTGCTTATTAATGGATGCGTTACTTTTTATTTCCTTTTTAGGGTTCCGTATTTTAATGTCAGATTAAAATACGGCAGAATGGCAGCTTTTCAGTTCTTATACAGTGTGTCCGGGATCGAACTAGCGATATTTTAGGGACATATTCTACAACTCATTACCTCTCTGAAAATACCACTTAATAGGGCCTGCCCCCCTCCCCCTCCCAGGGACAGCCATTTCAATTTGGTGTGCGTTTTTGTGGGTATGTGCGCACAAAAAATGTAATAACTCGAAAGTCTGCTGATGCACAGGTCTTCAAATGACCTTATTCGATTGGATACAATATTCTCCATCACTTAATACCAAACAATAGTGTAAAATGTTAAAATAACTCGATCAAAAATGCTTTGGAATAAAAAGAAATTGGTCAAAAATATTGAAAACTACAAGTTTTTGCTAGATTTTGCAAAAACGAGGTCATTAAGACCACATTATTAAGTATTAAATCGACAGCTTTTGAGATAAGCAACAAAACGACATAAAAAATTTGACTGTTAGTTACTTACTTCTGGAGATATTGGTAATTGTAAGTACTTCGTCCCCAAACATGAATTACGAGTATTGAACCCAAATTTAAGATTCATCATTTTTTTACTACACATAAGGTAAAAAATCTTAACTTTATAATTTAATTTTTGTTAGTTATAAACTAAATAACTCAATAACTCTGATTTGTGTATGTGACACAAATCAGATATCCTAAAAACTAGGTTATTTCCGCCACAAACCGAAATTACCACTTCTGTTCTGTTAGCTAGTTACTTCATGTTGGGAGGATCGTTGGATCATGTCCAAATACAATCTTATTTTATCTCCAATAATTCTTTTCTGGTATTTGGTACCATATAAAATACCTTCTGCTTCATAGGTCCTCATAAAAAGAAGCCCAAAGGTGTAAGGTCTGGAGAATGAGGTGGCCATTCCATTGAATTGCTGCCACGTCCGATCCATGGCGAATAGTTGACATCTAAATGCTCTCTTATGGCTATAATAATACCGAGTAGGCATGTCTTTAAACTTAGCAAACTTCACAAACCTGAATCACAAACAAAAATGAGTAATAACTTAAGTAGCGATCATAACGCCTCCTCGCCAGGAACAACAAAATAAAATTTCAGATATTTCAATTTTTTATACGAATATTTAATCAGTTGAAGTAGGGGTCCGATCCTTAGTTTTAACCTCATTCACTGAATAATCAAAAACAATATTATTATTACCTGATCGCCCGAGGTATGCGATGGAAACCCACATTCGAATAACATAAGAAATTACGCGCTCGCGGTTAAGTTATGTTTAAACAATAATATCTCCAAAAGTAAATAACTTACAGTCAAAATTTTTATGTCGTTTTGTTGTTTATCTCAAAAACTGTTAATTTAATACTTAACAATGTAATCTTAACGACCTCATTTTTGCAAAATGCAGCAAAAACTTGTAGTTTTCAATATTTTTGAAAAAATAATTTTTTTCCGAAGCATTTTTGATAGAGTTATTTTAACATTTTGTTCTATTGTTTAGTATTTAGTGATGGAAAATATTGTATCCAATCGAATAAGGTCATTTGAAGACCTGTGCATCAGCAGACTTTCGAGTTATTACATTTTTTGTGCGCACATACCCACAAAAACGCACACCAAATGGAAATGGCTGTCCCTGGGAGGGGGAGGGGGGCAGGCCCTAATAAGTGGTATTTTCAGAGAGGTAATGAGTTTTAGAATATGTCCCTAAAATATCGCTAATTCGATACCGGACACACTGTATAGTAAGCCGACGACTTCTTTGCAACAAGACGGTTCAAAGCCGCCCGCTTTGAACTTTTTGTGTCTCAATTACTTACTTAGTTTGTGTTTTATTTAATCTTGTATACCTATGTACTATTTTACGTAACTAATATCTTACCAAGTTACCTTATAACAGTACCGTGGAACGGATTGAATGAGCACAGGCTAGCCGGTGAATCAAGAGATTTATTTAGAGGAAGTAAATGATTAAAATAACTAAAATAATATTACTTATAAGCAAACAGACTCGATGTACCTACCTGTCTAAAACATAAAATGAACTTGTTATTGAAATCAATTTCATCTCATCGCTAGCAGGAATGTAAATGATAAGCTCATCTGCAATACTACGTACCTATGCATTACTGCACAGAGCTTTCTCTTAATCATCAAGATCATGTCCGTGCTAGGTGTTCAGTCTTATAATTTTAACTTAAATATACGTTGGATAAAACAGATATGGGTGAAGGCACGCGAACAGGGGTATACTTAGCTGTATCTTATTAAAATCTCTGAAAGTAGATTCTAATTAATAATTTTCTAACATTTTCAAGGGGAAGATAAAATGGGTATTAAAATAGTAATTTTTCAATAACTCTAGGGTTACCTTTGCATACCGAAAAACATTGCAGATATGTGAAAAATTCACTATTCAAATAATTTCAATTCACGATAAGAACATTTAAAATTAGATACATACAGAGACATGACATACATACAAATACACTATGGTGCTACAAAGAGAAACTTAGTTAACGTTAACGGATGCGCTTTCAACGTAACGATAACAAATCACGACAGATAGAATAGTTACATAAAGCTAGAGAGAAGAAGAATCATCATTCAAATAGACAGAATGTTTTCAAAATGTTTAAAATTAGTACTTAAACCGATATTTTGGTTTGAAGCAGACTTTTAAGCGCTCGAATAATTTATTCAAGCGCTTTAAACGCTTCAGCTCCTGTAACAACCGAGTCGTTATTTGCACGTAAATAATTGCCTGGCACGAATACGGAAGATCGGGAACGGAATGTTATTTGCCTTTTTGTCCTCGGTTGACAATACGATTCATTTCAGTTCTTGAACAATGCATTCTGCACGATTACAGTGAAAGTCTAACTGCGCTTTTTCTGAAATTGAGCAAACTAATATGTGGAAAATACACATTTACCCTTTAACTAGCGTGACTTGTACCTATGTAAGGCACAGTGAAGATAGTAACCATAAAATTATATTGGTCTCCGCTGCGCTACGACCTAGAAGGAGCAGCGTGTACAAGGCAACGTAGGTACGGCAACAAAAGGTACGCCATATTGGCGTACACGAGTATCCACTAAAATATGCATATTATAGTTATAAGTTATGCATGTATATTTATCTAAGCAACATTCTAGACTGTATAAAATATTTTTTCCATTAATAGGATAAAAGTTATGAGTCATCATCATCATCATGAGAGATCATTATTCTAACACGCACACAAGCGTCGTTGCATGTAGTCAATATATACTTCGGTATTGCGTTGCCGCATTCAGCGAGCTACTACTCTTCTTAGATAGTGCTCCATCTGGGTAGTCTGAGATAGTAACTATGTAGGATCGTATGTTTGATGTGCGAAGTAATCAAAATAGTCTGTCAAAATAGGGTGAATCCTTGGATCTTTTTGCCGATCATGATCTCTGTCACGTTTAGGCTGGCCGCGATCACGATCGGAAGTTTGATCACAGAACCTGAGTGATTGTGCTACGTCGATATGATCGCCGCGCCGGTCCGATACGTCCCGAAAAAGATGAAAGGGCGATCTTCAGCGGTTCGTGATCGTGTCTGTGGAGAAAAATTTTAAGTATCCATTCTACAGATTGTTACACGTATCATTGAAATGATCATTTGGACAGATGATCGGGCTAATGATACAAGTACCTATCACTAAAATAAGCGATACGCGTGCTTGATACGATGATACATGATCGTGATCGGTGAAATTGTGATACTTTGATATCAGAATCGATAAAGGTAAATACTGTCACTAACCCTACTCCATTGCGTTTTATGGAGAGTATGGTTTATAATTTTCAGGACTCTCCCCAAAATTCCACATGGCTGGCGACCACAGCTTTTCGCGATGTTTTAAAAGATGCATATTATCGTTATTGTATAGATAGCGGTATCTACTGTCAGCTAACAGTGTCTAAGCGATTTGTATTAAGGCCACGAGCACCATGACGTAGATTATGGCCTGGTCTGGAAAATGTATAGGTAGCACAAGGTAGGTATTTTATAGATTTTATATTAGCAAGCCATGCCGCCCATGCCTTGATAGATAAGTAAGTACTTACTATGTTATAAGAAAAGTTTTGCCATACCAAAAAAAACTTCAATAGTTACCTAAATCAAATACAGTTGGATTTCACAATTTCACGTTATAAACTTTAATAAGAAGTTTTTAAATATCTTTTGGCAGAATTGATAATTGCAAATCTTATAATATTAAATAACTAAGTGTAGGTACCTATATCTTTAACGTGCATACGCTCTATTGGCAAAACACAAAGCCATTAACCAAGAGAAGCTTTAGAACAACTTAGCACTAAAACACCTGTACAATTCTTAACACAAAGGCAATTTTCAATGCCTAAAGGCCAGCGCACATGGTGGCGATAGTTTGGAGAGATCAGCCTGTAGGTTCCGCTCGAGCGCAAACTGCTAACTAATATTATTTTACTTCGATTAGATAAATAACTGAAAAGTCCAAAATTGTAATTTATGTCTAATTCCCGTGATTTGTGAAATATTATACTTACTGTTTTCATATCAATTAGTGTCTTTTTCATGTTAGAATGAAATTCGCACTATGTAGGTATATTGCACTGTCCATTTTTCTGATTATTTGAATATTGAAGAGTTGATATTAGAGCATTATTTGGTATACCTATATTATGTATATGATTTCACAGTGTTAGGATTGCGTGTATTTTAGTAAATTAACGAGATAGCAAGATACAGTACAATTCGCTGTTGTGCGTTGGCCCTAAGTCATAAACCTCCTAAGCTCTAGGCTCTATATAGGTCTAGAAACTCGACACCCGAGGTGAGTTACAGGTCGGCTCATTATGGGATAGAATTAAACCGCGATACAAACCTCTTATTTTCGTTTTATATATTACTAGCTGACCCCCGCGACTTCGTTCGCATGGATATAGGTTTTTATATAGAATCGGATCGGACCCCATAATTATTTTTGTACCTAAACTAAATGTATCATAAGTTACTCCTTAACATCACCTATCTGCCATTAAAAGTTCCATCAAAATCGATCCAGCCGTTTCGGAGATTAGCTGGAACAAATAGACAGGCCGACAAACATAAATTTAAATGCACGCCAGTTTAAAATAAGCCGTACGTACAAACATCCGCGTCCCAAGTTATTTGAACCCAATAAATGTCTGTCATTTCTGAACTAAAAAACCCATGACCTTGAAATATTTACGGAACAATATATAAAGTACTACCTTTCTAACAAAAAAAGAATTAGTGAAATCGAACAACGCGTTAATGAATTACAGCTAAATACACGTTTTAACTTTCATCCCCTCTCCCAAGGGAACCGTGCTGAATTTCGGGATAAAAAGTATCCTATATCCTACCTCGGAGTATGAACTCAAATCGTACCAAGTTTCATTCGAATCCATTCAGTAGTTTCGGCGTGATGCGCGGCCAAGATACAGACAGACAGACAGACAGACAGACAGACAGACAGACAGACAGACAGACAGACAGACAAAAATGAAAAAAATTACAGTTTTGGATTCAGTATCGATTATAGAGTGCCCTCCAAAGAAAATTTTCAAAATATCTTCAATGTACAGAATTGGATCTGTTACAGTTTTATTATATTATAGATGTACAAGGCTATTGATAAAGTGGTTTCATGACATGATAAATAAAGGTTATATGATAGTTAATAATTGCGGTAAGGTGGTGTCAATAACAATCAATCTACACAAAATAAACAAATAAAACCCTCATCTATTTCATCTAATCTATCCCTTTACAAATCATCGTGCAATGTACCTGTATGAAGGTTCACCTTCTAAGTTTAATAAAAGGCATCATGTACTTAATCGATCAACTTCCTTTTCCATCATCAGATCTTGAACATTATTCGTCTATTTAGTACCCAGTCATCATTATCAATTCTTTACAGATCCAGTATAGGGCACGGGTCTCCTGTCAGAATGAGACGTGTTTATAGGCCGTAGTTCACACGCCTTTCAAAACATTATGGAGAACGCAGTGACTTACAGGTTTCCTCTCGATGTTCCTACTGATTCATGGTCCTTGTCGAGTGTCGAGATTTTAAATATTTTAAAATTACTTATAGTTAAATCATAGTTAACTTACTCAATGCTGACTTTCGATCTAAATTAAATAAAAACGATACCAATCGATGCAATTATAGGTAGTTAAATTAGTTTTCTTTTTGTAGTTTACTCTTACTAAATAAGTAGATAAGTATAAACAACAATTTGAAAACCGATCAATTCTGATTTTGCAATCGTACAAATATTTTTGCTAGCGAGCTTAACCCAATTACTTATTATCCATTAGACACAACAACTATAGTTAGACTAAATCTTAAAAATATATTTTTCGAAATATCCCCAAAAATAAAATTACACCGTCTTCACACTTTTTCTCTTTAATTATCCTTCTACAATTGATTCTATACTTACTTAATAATTATTTTGTCCAATCATTCAATCACATCTTCTTGAGCGCTGCTGCTGTGTCTTGGGACAAACCTGCAAAGTCGCTAAGGAGTCCTAAAATTAAGTTACTGCCTACGATCAATAATAAAGAAAGTTACTGCCAATGATATTATATATACTTAATAGTTTATCTACACCCATGCTTTAAATCCTCTATTAAAGATTCTGAAACAGTTAGCTTATTGCCAACTTTAGAACACCCAATGTTGTAACAACCATTACATCATCCAAACGAGTGATGTAATGAAATACGGTACAATATTACATCATCCGTTTTTAACCCCGACGCAAATACGACGGGGTGTTAAGTTTGACGTGTCTGTGTGTATGTGTGTCTATTCCCCCGTAGCACTTAAACAGGTGAACCGGTTTGAATGCGGAGGTGGGAATGGGGGTGTGGGCGTGGGCGTGGGCGTGGGCGTGGGTTGGGCTTGAGTTGGGTGTGGATGTGGTTGTGGGTGTGGGTGTGCGTGTGTGTGTGTTGTGTGTGTGTGTGTGTGTGTGTGTGTGTGTGTGTGTGTGTGTGTGTGTGTGTGTGTGTGTCTGTCTGTTCCCCCGTAGCGCTCAAACCGGTTTGAATGCGGGGGTGGGGATGGGGGTGTGGGTATGGGTGTGTGATTGTGTGTGTGTGTGTCTGTTTGTCTGTTCCACCGTAGTGCTCAAACGGGTGAACCGATTTGAATGCGTTTTTTTTTGTTTGAAAGGTGAATTAGTCGGGAGTGTTCTTAGCTATGTTTCATGAAAATTGGACACGCCACAAAATGGCGGATTACATATTTTTTCACAACTCCCTCAATATGGGTATCAAATAAAAGGGCTTGACTAGTAGAATAGCACAATGCAAATTCAAGATGACTTCAACACAAAATGGCGAATGTCGGGGGTTTAGCAGTAAGCTAACTATTTTAGAATCTTATAGAGGATTCATATTATGGGTGTAGATAAAGTCTTGTATGCAACTGTTGATAATTAGGTATTAAAACACTCATGTGATACTATTATCACATTCGGCTTCGCCTCATGTGATAAACCCACATTCGTGTTTTAATACCCCATATTAAACAACAGTTGCATAAATAACTATAACATCATTGGTTACTGCGCTAAGGTTAAGCTACTGCGCAGGATCATAACGTCTTGACTCGTTAGAACAGATTTCACACAATTGTACTTATAGGTACAAATCAAATTCAGTACACCGCATGATCTACCTACCCAATTCCAATTGTTAAACTAAAATTCGCTTTTAAAATGAGCAAATAATCTACAATATCATCACGACTCACGAACGGTCGTGAGCTAGGCCTTGGAAATATAAAATACGTATAACGATAAAATATCATTTGCCTGACCGAGTACGGAGTAACGGTTTCAAAATTACGTGTGATGATTAGAAAAATAAGTTATCAACGAGTTATTGATGAGCTTTTTAAACAAAAGCGGCTAAGCTATCTAAAACACATAAATCAAAAGACTAGAAAGTAGAAAGCAATAAACAGAAATCTTAATTATTGACAGATACAAATTTTTCAACCGAGTTCTAAGCGTAGGTTATTGACGAGCCATGTATATAAGTGCATTCCATAGCTTTGTTATCTAGCTCGATATAGTCACTTTGGCATGCTGAATTTGCTATAATTTTTAGAGAATCGATCAGAGATTGATAAGGCTTTCAGTTATCACTCAGTGTTCAGATTTTTGTTGACTCAAGAAAAAGAATGTAAGATATAAAAATGATTTACTTTATTTCATCTTTCTTTCTCTACTTAATGCATTACGTACTTACTTTAACAATAATCGCTTTTTCTCGTTCCTTGTTAGGATATAAACCTACAACAACCGTACACTTTTAAACACTTCGACATCGCAGTTTATTAATTATACTTGCCTCTTCATAAAATATCTGTAGTAGGTACAAGTGATTCTCGAAAGCATGAGAAATATAATAACTAAACATAAACACTAAATAAATCTCCTCTTTGCCAATAATACATAGCAGATTCCCAAACGTATCCGATTACGTGAAAGTCTCGGTAACAATATCCACATAGCAAAACATAACTTTTTTTATCTCGAAGTAACCGCATTCGCATATAAATACAAAAGGTGAATTAATCCACCACAAAGGCGAAAGTTTCGCATGGTTCACATGATATGGGAGTGGCAGATTTTATCGCAAGTAAACAGGATAAAAAGTACCATAAGCCTATTGTGAGTGCTGAAACGTGGTTTTTGCAATGACATTAAAACTATGATTCTCTATTTATTTGTTGGTTTTAAGGTGTTTTTGTTAAGGCCGCTCTCTTCACGCGCTTTTCCATACAAACGTATTACGCCTATTATTCTAATATTTATCACAATAGGTCTAAAGTTAAGCCAGATATCAATTTATATCTCCATTATCTATGCCATAAAATAAAAATATTAGTAAAATTATATTTATTTTGAAAGTTATGACGCTTGAAAAATCACTATTTTTGGGCAAATTTTGGGGCAACTTCGTGCGTAAATAAACTATATAAGAAACTAGAAAATTGAAAAACGACCGAAGTCTTGTCATAGGTTACTTCATAATAATTACAAATGTCTTTAGTTCATGAAAAAAATTGCCAAATATTTGCTAAAATAGGCGAAATTCCAAACCTAGATTTGCATCTTTTTACTTTGCCGTTTTTCAATAAAAATCATGATATCTCAAGCAAAATTTATTTATTTAATTAATTAATTATTTATTTATGTATATATTTTTAGTACTCTTCTTTACTGAAGACGTCTCGGTCTCTAAATGCAGAAATCACTGTTTTAGACTCCACTCACCAACGATTTGTCGATGCCATGGAGAGGGCTCTTAAATGACATGAGCCTATAAAGCGATGTCCATATAGCATCCGTTGAAGATTTTGTGTTCAATGCTGATGAACCATCGATACGAATAATTGGCAGGAATAATGATATTTATAGGTACCTACGTGATACGTTTAATTATTATTAGTGGCCAAGTATTGCGTAGATAACAGCTTAGGCAGGCACCTATTAACCACTGCCAATACAACATGTAGGTAGATAAGTAGGAAGATACATAGGTGGGCTAATTAATATCTACTTAGGGCTTACAACAGCATGCTAATATATTTAGAAGCTGGCCTAATTAGGAAGACAATAATGAAACGAAGTGAACAATAATCATAAGTATTTTGTTGAAAGAAGTTTAATAAGCAACAATTAAACTCTTATGTAAACAGACGAAATTACAACAATTTGGGGTGAGCAACAGATTTGTTAAGAGTTTAGTGGATTTATCAGCCACTCACATCTACAGAAATTACGGTTTTTAATTAAACTTGTATGATCATAATTATATTACGACAACAGAAATTCAGGCATTTTTAACGTGGAAACCAATTGTTATTTCAAATGGATACTTGCTTACTTTTTGAAAGTACAAGGTCAAGTGACTAAATACGGAGGTACTTAGGTATGCAGCTCGGATCATTTCAGTGAAACCAAAGATGCGGAAATAAACCTGCAATTACTTACAATGAACTTGGACGTTCTAACAAATAGAAGATGGAAGAGAAGATATCACTTTGATTTCAAGCGAAGCTTTCTTACGGACATTTGGACTTTGGGATAGAAACCCAAATTCTGAGGGGGATTAAATTTGGGATTATTGTCTGAGTCGCGTGTTTTGTTGCCCATAAGATGAACGAGGCAGAGCTATGCTTATGTCAGGTGTCCCACAACACCGAAAGGCTTTTTTCCGTCATAATCCGTCTACACAAGGGGCATTAATTGATCATCACTGAAAGTTAGTGCTAATATAGTTAGGTTTCTAGGGGGTTTCTAGCAGGGTCTATCAGTGGACTGAAGTCTACAATCCACAGTTTCGCGCTGCTTGACTGGACTCAGGGCTTGATCATTTGATGTCGTCTATCCATCAAATCAGAGGTTTACGGGTTCCATTTTCCGGTACCGGGTCGCGATTCCAGCAGGCCATCGATCTGCGAACTGCGTCTACCTATTGCTTCGACTTTGGTTCGTCAATCTACATCGATGGTCAAGCCACATTTTGTCGAAAAATCTCGTAATTTTTGGTTTGATTTCGTCAAACTAATAATCTAAGTAATATCTTTGCTGTAATTCTACCAAAGTATTCTCTGTATTTCTGGAATATATTGTATTACTAGCCGACCCCCGCGACTTCGTCCGCCTGGATATAGGTTTTATATAGGATCGGATTGGATCCCATAATCCTTTTTTGTACCTAAACTAAATGTAGCCTAAGTTATTCCTTATAACATCACCAGAAAGTTCCATCAAAATCGATCCAGCCATTTCGGAAGTTAGCTGGAACAAATAGACAGATCGACAAACATAAATTTAAACGCACACCAGTTTAAAATAAGCCGTACGTTCAAAGATCCGGGTCCCAAGTTATTTGAACCCAATAAATGCCTGTCATTTCTGAACTAAAAAACCTATGACCTTGAAATATTTATGGAACAATATATAAAGTACTATCTTTCTAACAAAAAAAGAATGAGTAAAATCGAACAACGCGTTAATGAATTACAGCTAAATACACGTTTCAACTTTCATCCCCTCTCCCAAGGGAACCGTACTGAATTTCGGGATAAAAAGTATCCTATAACCTACCTCGGAGTATAAACTACAATCGTACCAAGTTTCATTCGAATCCATTCAGTAGTTTCGGCGTGATGCGCGGCCAAGATACAGACAGACAGACAGACAGACAGACAGACAGACAGACAGACAGACAGACAAAAATGAAAAAAATTGCAGTTTTGGCTTTAGTATCGATTATAGAGTGCCCTCCAATAAAAATTTTCAAAATATCTTCAATGTACAGAATTGGATCTGTTACAGTTTTATTATATTATAGATTATAGTTCGGGTTTAAAAATACAAAATAATTGAGTAGCCTGGAGGTACCTACTTTTCTATCGCGCCTACACAAGTTTTTGAATAAAGAGAGCGATTTATTAGGTGCAACACCCTCTCTTGACATAATTTTAGAAACAGTCGTTTTCCTTGAGAGCAGGTTGGCAGTACTTGGCACACGACTTTTAATAATTATAATTTGGCATAAAATATACAGACCAATAATTTATCTTTCATAATTTTGCTTAATTTTATACTACCTAAGTCAAAGTAACTACGAGTATAGAAATGAAATTACTATGTAGAAGTACAAGTATTGCGAAGTCCTCTGTCAATTAGTTATTTTATGATTGAGAATATAATTACTGCTACAACGGATGTAAATATCAAGCCAATGAAAGTTGAAGTGGTTATAAATGAAATTGATTGAACAAGATTTGACTCTACTACGTAGAGCTTTGTTTAATACCTACTAGTCTAAGCTTTATCTAGCAACATACTTTAAAATATTATGGGACCACGGCAGTGCTCCCGCCAAGTCGAGCGAAAACAAAAAATCAGCCAAGTGCGAGTCGGGCCTCGCTCTTTCAGGGTTCCGTACATAATTATGAACAATATAATATTTTGGGTCTAAGAAATATTTAATTTCCGAGCTAGACATCGCAACAAACCGTGAAAGAAAAACCCAAAGAAATGTTCGTTTATTTTGGTCACAGCTTATAAACTATTTAATAAATCGTTGTTTTCAGTATTTGTTGTTTAAATAGAGCATATAGTACATAATATACTGAAATATCATATTCCCAACTAGTTTAGTTTTTGATATAGCCCCCGTCACAAAAATGGTCTAAAACTGACAACTTTGATGGCCTCCCATTCCCTTATTTTTTGAGATAAAAATTAAAAAAATATATATTTGTACTCTACTTAATGAGTTCTAAACAATAATACCCCACAAGCTAGGGTAAAGAAAAAATTTTTTTTTCCGGCTCCTTTTTCATGTATGGGAGCCCCCCTGAAAAATAATTTAATTCAATTTCTAATTCAATATTTGATTTTGGGTTAACGTTTTACACTAAATACCAAAATTTCAGGTTTGTAACTCATTTCGTCTGCGAGCTAGAGACCTGTGACCGGCGGACAGACGGACAGACAGACAGAC
Source organism: Melanargia galathea (assembly GCA_920104075.1). NCBI lineage: Eukaryota > Metazoa > Arthropoda > Insecta > Lepidoptera > Nymphalidae > Melanargia > Melanargia galathea. The sequence goes on from OV049855.1 coordinate 6,541,245, forward strand.
AGACAGCCGAGTGACGTTAATAGGGCTCCGTTTTTTACCCTTCGGGTATGGAACCCTAAAAACATAGGCACAGCCGTACTATCTTTTCTCGAAGCATTTGAGACATTTCGACCCCCTGTTATTGTTATTAAGTATATTATGTATACTTAACTATGTGAAAATGATAACATTTTTGGTGAGTGATTATTTTAGTATAGAAAGGATAGCTGTTAACACAACCATTCCATACTGTATGGTCCGTTTCAATAGAGTTGAGCTAAAATGTAAACTAACACACCTTTTTGCTAAAAAACTACAGAATGGATTGAAATGAAACTTGGCACGATTTAAGTTTATACTACAAACTTAAATCGTGCCAAGTTTTATTTCAATCCATTCTGTAGTTTTTTAGCAAAAAGGTGTGTTAGTTTACATTTTAGCTCAACTCTATTGAAACGGACTATAATTATAATTATTGTTTTCTTGGATCTTTGGGTAAGTACATAGGTAAATACATACCTACATGAACACCAGCGATAAACACATAGGTAGATACTTAATGTACCTAACACGAACATGGGTTTGCATGAGCATGACATAAAATTAATCGTGATGATATTCAGGAATACATTCATTAAAAAGTGGATAAGATTCTAATAAATTTTAACAAGAATAGAGAAAAACACAAAGAAATCACATTAGTAACATGTGATTAAAGAGAGCATCGAGTTGGAAACCAGCTCCCAGCCCGTGACGATCTCGATATGAAAACGTAACTCACTAGTTACGTAACACTCGTCAACTCGCTGTAACTTACTGTGAGCAACATTAAGCGATTATCGTGTCTCCTTTTTATATTAAACCATGGAAATAAACATGTACAAGCTTACATGTAAGGCTATGATTACACAATTTACATAAGAGAAAATCGCATGACATCATGAAATGAAAACAATTTATTGGAATGCATCTTATAAGTCAATGATCTTGTAATTTAAACCATTAAACGTACTTAGTTGTTCGAAGTTTCTCACAAAATAGATCGATGCAGGAATTGTCGTACGTAACTTTGTCTTATTATCAGTGAATTTGCGTCTCTAGGTCAAATTTTTAGTACCTGTATTGATTTTATTTGTACTGCACGCCGGCACTGCACTGCACAAAGGAAGCTTGGATGCAGTTTTCAAGAAAAGCGTTCGGAACTCATACAATAGCAATAAATACAAAATATAGAGAGAAAAGTAGAGGAAAGGCGTGGATTTTATGGGACAGGATAAACATAACATTGGAGTAGAGTTAAGTTAGACTGAGGCAGGAAGTAACCCGCCAACCCGCATTGGAGCAGCACGGCGGGTCTAACCTCTAATCCCTCTTTCCTATAAGAGAGGAAGAAAGGAGACCAGTAACCGTACCCAGCAGATTAAAACGTTATTGGCCTACAGTGGTCGTGGAGGTACGAATTGGGTTAGATACGTAAGTATCACGTCGGGGTCACCAATGTAGATATGCTGGTGGGGTTGTCAGATGATCGTCCAGCACATCTATTGTGTGAGTGAGGGAGACATAAATGAAGCACGTCTTGGGTTCAACTGTTTAATGTCTGACGTGTATGCCTTGTTGCGGTCGGTCCCTCACTGGCTCGCTAATGCCAGTGCACTATATAAGTAGGTACATACAATTGCAATAGGTATACGAATACATTATTTAGTGTTTCGCTGACACCTACAATTTTTACTAAAGTGTCCTATCTACACTTGAAAGACATTAGACTGGTAAAGATAATGACTGTTAACAGATATTTCAGCAGATAAGACAGAATAGGGAAACCGATGTACCGTGGTCTAAAGGTTTAGGCACTAAAAGCGCCAGTCCCGACTCCCATAGGGATGCGGGTTCAAATTCCGCAAGTTTCGCAATTTTTAATGAGTTCAAAAATTATTCAGAAGATATTCAGAAGAGATAAACATTGCAGAGACTGCAACATAGACCACAGTTAGCACCTGTTAAAAAATCCAATTGGTAGTTCCAAAATACAATTGCTAGGTAAGCATTAGTAAGTAGTTATTAAGTACACTAGTTACCAAATCGTGTAATAATATGACTAACTTTGTATTGCGCTGAAGTGGCGATTTCACGTAACGGCATACAATTACAATAAAGGTTCATGAGAATTTCATAATAACCATTCTTTATGATATTCAAAAACAATTGAATGGGAGCCTGATTATGATTCACGTAAACGTTGATCAAAATATTATCTACTGAAAAGTTAATCATTCCATTTTTAAATGCTGCAGCTGCGTAAATAATATTTATACCATACGCGACAATGCGTTGATTAGACCCAGTCCGGTACAACCGACGCAAGATCGAGGCGTGTGGAATTGTTGTGTGGCGGTTGACAAAGGTTGTATCGGTTTGCTAAAAAACTATAGAATGGATTGAAATGAAACTTGGCACGATTTAAGTTTGTAGTAACTAGGTACATAAATAAACTTAAATCGTGCCAAGTTTCATTTCAATCCATTCTGTAGTTTTTTAGCAAAAAGGTGTGTTGGTTTACATTTTAGCTCAACTCTATTGAAACGGACTATACATGTGTGTGAGATGTGAATAATTGTATTTGTAAAAGAAGAGCGTGAGCTTTTAAAAAGATGAACAGTAAAATAACTGCTTTGTCTAAAACTGCTTAATTTTCTTTTCAAGACTAGTTTTTCTAAAATTATTAAGAGGCTTACCTAAATACATTTTGTGTAAAAACTGTAAAATCAGTTACAAAGATATTTCCTAGATGACAATCATGCAGAAGTAAGTTTCTATTTCCCTGGAAATAATAAGCGGTTACGGTTCAAAACTGTTAAACTGTTAACCTTACACTAACTCTACGATTGAAGGGGGATAATCGGGTCACTGCCCCCCCATTGTGACCATCGCGCAACACGAGTACGCCGGTTTAATTGTAAAATTGTAACGGCGCGCGAGTATCGTTCACAACCATCAGTTGCCCCCTAGTAGGTAGGTACGAGTCAACGACGTCGTTGGTACGAGTGGATTCAGATTGTTTTCAAGAGATTCGATATTTTAACATCAGAAAAAATGGATATTTTATTCTGAGAGGCAATCTGAAGATTTGCCTTCTCAGATGCTGTAAAATCAAGCGATCCATCGGGTTTAAGCAATGACGGGCAATTGCAACAGCCTGGACATTTATGCCTTTGCGCAGTTTGCGTCTCTAGTCTCTACACACTCCCCGACGGCTGCTAAGGTCGTCTTTGGTTCAGCAGCAGCAGCAGCAGCTTAAATTAAGCTTGTTGATAATGCGATTTTCACTCCGGAACTCACCTGCCTGCTCGTCTTGATTTAAAGTTGCAAATTCTGTATATCATTCTAAATTCAAAATCATTTATTTCATGTAGGCCAACGTGTGGCTCTTATGACAAGTCAAGAATCTACCACCGGTTCGGAATGCAGATTCTGCTGAGAAGAGCCGGCAAGAAACTCAGCAGTTGCTCTTTTCAAAACAAATTGTTACAAGTAGCTTAACTATCTTGTGGACAGCTGAAACAAAGCCGAATAGAATAGACATATTTTTTATTCAGATAAACTTTTCTACTAAGGCTTTTGTTTTACAGGACTGACGACACGTAATGTTTTTTCGAAATCTAAGAAACTCTTAGCAAGGAACTAACTAGACTCTTAGGACCTATTAGGGTAGTCAATAAAGCGCCATTCATCCCTTGTCGTCGCGTTTCGAAAGTACCGAAGATGTAGAACAATATTTTTTGAATACAAGGTTGTCTGCAGCGCATCCAACCGATTCCAAATAGATAAAATGTATAAAGGCCATCAGTGTTGTTTGCCGGAGGTCAAACGTTTGAATATCATTTTTCAATTATATTGCACTTTACATAATTTGTTGAATCATTATTTATAGACAAGGTAAGCAAAATAAACTTTGTTTTAGGTACTTTGGTCGATTTTACATTTCTTATTTCTTCAGGCAGAGAACCGGACGGTGTGGCGCACCCTGGGAGAGGCCTACGTCCATCAGTGGACGGATATAGGCTGATGATGATGATGATTTCTTCATCATGGACGTATAAAAATATAGGTCCATGATTATCATCTTACATTTAAATTTTACTTTTTTCAAGAAGGCAGTCACAAAATAGCAGCCTCATCGTCGTACCTATCTACTCATACACTTTATTGAAATGCGTGAAAACTTAGTGATTTTCAAACTGAATAATTTTCTTTAGTACCTACTTAGTCTCAGTAAGTATCTAGTAATTACTTACAGGCCATAACTTACTCAAGATGTACAGATTAATAAATTAATCGCCGCAGGGTGTCTAAAGAAAGTAAAATACTAACCATGTAGGTACCTACTAGGTACCTACCTATCTACATGAGACATGGACATTGGACCTTTCTGGTTTTGATCTTACTATTATATAAGAAAAATGTACCTGTACATTTTCTACAGGGTTTCTATTATTCAATTATAGGAAAGCAAGGATGAAACCGTTTCTACTAAAGTGTATATCAAAGTTTAATAAACCTTTGTGCTGCCTAGCCGGTATCGGTATCGATAGTGATACGAATGTGATTAATATTGAAAACATTCTTTCGATCAGCTTTAGGTGATCTAATCGCGAATATCTTTAAACTGGTTCCTTTGTTGCCAAATAATAAAAAAGGTCGATACAGCTAGTTTATGCAAAATAGAGAAAATGCTTTAAACTTGCTTTAAAAGTTAAATCATAAAGAAAAGAACGATTTCTAAGATACTGTTATGTTTCTGCCATGTTCTGATAATTTAGGTAAGTTAAGTTTTAGATGCTTAATTTAATTAAAAGAACATTACCGGTAGGTATCTATATTTTTGCAATAATTCTTTAGAAACGAATTCTGAAATTCTACATTAGATCCATTACACTTCATTAAAGCGTTAGGAGTGCTCCAGTAAATTTTACTGTTTTAGGCATCATAAACCTTCTACTGGATGGTTTCCGAGCCATTCATGTTTCGTGACTTAGATAGGAAGGTACTTAGGCAGATTTACCCCGCAAGCGTGGCAACTGGCAATACATGCAAGTTCTCCATGCACCCCGCATCCGGGAATCACTCAACATGCTGATATTGAAATGTATGAAACAACGCAATGCGTGAAGGGCTAATCCGCGTGCGGAATAGGTAGTGCAATTTGGGGTGAACGATCTGAAACATTAGCAATAGTATGGATATGATTGCTGGATTTCTGTCTCACGCGATTTTGATACCTCGTATATAGTTCGTTCGGTAACTTAGTGTCGGTACAGGCGCAGGTGCTCTTAGTATTCTGCTTTTATTTTTATTACTTTTTTCTGTTTGTAATTTTTTTTATATTCTAACAGAATCTCCGAATAGTCTGCCAATCCGCACTTGGCCAGCGTGGTAGACTATGGTTAAAATTCTTCTCATTTTGAGAGAAGACCCGTGTTCATGAGAATATTATATTTTATGTTTATGGTTATATTGTAATAAAATACGAATATAAAAAAATATAAAAAGGAAAGAGAATTTTAATGAAAAAATATGAGTAGGTTAAAAGGCCAAAACCCCTTATGCCTGTACACCCCTCGCGGCATGCTTTGAAGTCACGGCGGTGTCTTTGGCAAAACACCGCGCGGCGGAGGCGGCTAGACACAAAAGGTGACCGTAAGAAAACGAACAGACTATAATGTTCACTGTTCAGTATCGAAGAGATTTCTCTTTTTCATGTTGTAGGTACTGATAAAAACTGAGGAAGGAAACCAAGGATAATCTATACTAATATTATAAAGCTGAAGAGTTTGTTTGTTTGAACGCACTAATCTCAGGAACTACTGGACCGATTTCAAAAATTCTTTCACCGTTGGATATGTGGGCATTTTCACTTTAAATGGCACATTGCTGTTTTCGAGGTGTCCTTTTAAATGCATAATTTTAATAAATATTAAGACATTCATTTTAGTAATTAATTTAATTTATATTGAAAATATATGAAATAGACATCCTGTTTTCGATATTTGCAGCAACATAAAATAAGTTTTTTTTAGTAAAAATCACATTTGAAATTAGCCGAATTTCGAGTTTCATACTGTCCCCTTTTTGGGTGGTCAACTTTGGATTGATTTTGTGGGATATTTTTATATGATGGCTAGTGTTGAGATTACTTACTTTAATAACAAAACTCTTGTACTTTATCATATGACAAATATAATAATAGTTCTCATTGCTGTTAATGTGTTATTAATTTTTATAGTCTGTCCCCTAGTTTTTCGCATTGCGGACATGTCCGCTTTTGTAACGTTAATATTAGCTCGATTATTTACCCAATTGTGGAATTTTGTTTAGTCTTGCAATCCCCAGCATCAGACTATTGCAAAAAGCATAAATCTACTTGAAAAAAGCGTCAGATAGCATTATAAATGAATAAACATTTTTCGTGATTCAAATTAACCGTCTTTTATGTCCATTTTGTGCGCCATCTTGAGTATTTTTAAGGTCTAAACTTTCTGTTTACTTATGTGAAATGCATGCCTTGGAATGTCTTTTATCCAAAAACAATACATCATGAAAGCATTTATCGTGTTAAATTGGCTTAAATTTAAATTGTTTTCGAAGCGGTAGCAATTTTGTAACGTCCGTTTCGTAGCGTTAAGCCTCCTCTACACGTCTGCAGATGCGTCCGCGGACGTCATCTGCGGATGCGTCCGCAGACGTATAGAGGGGGTAATCTGTGCATCTGTTGTAGGTATTTAACGTCCGCAGACGTCCGCAGACGCGTCCGCCTCGAATCCGATTGTTGGCGGTTTTTGTGGCGCAGATCAAAGGGTTTCGGCACGGACGTCCGGCGTCTGTCCACACGTCTGGCGACGCATCAGTTTCATCGGAGTTGCGATTGAGAGTCCATGCGTGCTTCTTGCGGTTTAATTCTTATTTAAATGGCTAATAATATGAACACCGAGTATGCACACTCACGTAGTAGTTAAAAGTACTAAAAAAATAAATAGCTACGGCAGCTACGGTTTCAGTATCCATTTTTAAACGTGCGTGTTGCGTCTGTCAAGAATAAATCTAGACTGATCGACCTGCAGACGTGTGGACAGCTCGTGGTGATCCATCTGCGGATGCATCTGCGGGCGTTCGCAGACGCGTCTGCAGACATGTAGAGGAGGCATTAGACAGTAAGGGTTTGTGCATACAGACACTTTAATAATATTAACTATCATCATCATTGTCATCAATCGATAGACGTTCACTGCTGGTCATAGGTCTCTTGTAGGGACTTCCACACGGCGTAGTCTTGCGTCGCTTGTATCCAGCGGCTTCCACCACAAAATGGCGAATGTCGGGGGTTTTTTAAATTTTCAATTTATACTTGTTGCCTGCAAAGTTAAAGTTGAGGTTGAAGTTAAGGTTATGGTTACGGTTAAGGTTAAGGTTATGGTTAAGGTTAAGGTTAAGGTTATGGTTACGGTTATGGTTAAGGTTAAAGTTAAAGGTTTAGGTTACGGTTGCGGTCGAGGTCGAGGTCGAAGTCAAAGTCTAGGTTTAGGTTAAGGTTAAGGTTACTTGTTTGAAGTTTCATTTCTGCCGTGTGTGAATTATTGCACACACATGCGTTTTTTTTCTTAAATAAGAGATATTATATCTTTATCCATACTAATATTATAAATGCGAAAGTAACTCTGTCTGTATGTTACGCTTTTACTCCTAAACCGCTGACACGAATTTGATGAAATGTACAGAGATAAATTAGACTTACACCCGTATTCTTAGTTGTAAACTCATGATTTACTCGACTCAACCTCACAGAGGTGTTTTGATATTCATAGTTGTAATTTTTGTCCTTACCTCAAACACTTTCCTCACTCGAGGTGAGTTGAGTCGAGTCAAATGTAAGGTTGATCGGCATCTACCTTGAGGAAGTTTTTTATGTGATTGTTAGCTAAAAAAGAAGTATTTCATAAATTTTTTCTAATGTCTTTTGATAGTTTTATTGAATATATGTACGATAGACTATCGTTTGCGCACGCAGCGCACGCACCGCACGCAGCGCACGCACCGCACGCAGACATTTTTTATAATGTCTTTTGATAGTTTTATTGAATATATGTACGATAGACTATCGTTTGCGCACGCATCGCACGCAGCGCACGCAGCGCATGCAGCGCATGCACCGGACGCAGCGCACGCACCGCACACAGCGCACGCACCGCACGCAGACACGCACCGCACGCAGACACGCACCGCACGCAGCGCACGCACCGCACGCAGCGCACGCAGACACGCACCGCACGCAGCGCACTCAGCGCACGCACCACACGCAGACACGCATCGCACGCAGCGCACGCACCGCACGCAACGCACGCACCGCACGCAGACACGCACCGCACGCAGCGCACGCACCGCACGCAGTTCATGCACCGCACGCAGACACGCACCGCACGCAGACACGCACCGCACGCAGCGCACACACCGCACGCAGCGCACGCACCGCACGCAGACACGCACCGCACGCAGCGCACGCACCGCACGCAGCGCACGGAGACACGCAGCGCACGCACCGCACGCAGCGCACGCACCGCACGCAGTCGCGCACCCACCGCACGCAGCGCACGCACCGCACGCAGACACGCACCGCACGCAGACACGCACCGCACGCAGACACGCACCGCACGCAGACACGCACCGCACGCAGCGCACGGAGACACGCAGCGCACGCACCGCACGCACCGGACACACCGCACGCAGCTCACGCACCGCACACACATACACACACTCACACTCAAACACACGCACTCGCACTCGCACTCGCACTCGCACTCGCACTCGCACTCGCACTCGCACTCGCACTCGCACTAGCACTCGCACTCGCACACGCACTCGCACTCGAACTCGCACTCGCACTCGCACACGCACTCGCACTCGAACTCGCACTCGCACTCGCACTCGCACACGCACTCGCACTCGAACTCGCACTCGCACTCGCACTCGCACTCGCACTCGCACTAGCACTCGAACTCGCACTCGCACTCGCACCAACACTCGCACTCGAACTCGTACTCGCACTCGCACTCGGACTCGCACTCGAACTCGCACTTGGACTCGCACTCGCACTCGCACTCGCACTCGCACTAGCACTCGAACTCGCACTCGCACTATCACTCGCACTCGCACTCGCACTCGCACTCGCACTTGCACTCGCACTAGCACTCGAACTCGCACTCGCACTCGCACCAACACTCGCACTCGAACTCGTACTCGCACTCGCACTCGGACTCGCACTCGAACTCGCACTTGGACTCGCACTCGCACTCGCACTCGCACTAGCACTCGAACTCGCACTCGCACTATCACTCGCACTCGCACTCGCACTCGCACTAGCACTCGCACTCGAACTCGCACTCGCTCTCGCACTCGCACACGCACTTGCACTCGCACTTGAACTCGCACTCGCAGTCGCACTCGCACTAGCACTCGCACTCGGACTCGCACTCGAACTCGCACTCGCACTCGCACTAGCACTCGAACTCGCACTCGCACTATCACTCGCACTCGAACTCGCACTCGCACTCGCACTCGCACTAGCACTCGCACTCGAACTCGCACTCGCACTCGAACTCGCACTCGCACTCGCACTCGCACTAGCACGCGAACTCGCACTCGCACTCGCACCAACTTGGCGGCCATCTTGGATTTACATAGTGCTATTGTACTAGTCAAGCCCTTTCATTTGATACCCATATTGAGGGAGTTGTGATAAAACATGTTATCCGCCATTTTGTAGCGGCGGCCATCTTGAATCGATTTTCATCAAACATAGCTAACAACACTCTCGACTAATTTACCTTTCAAACAAAAAAAACCGCATTCAAATCGGTCCACCCGTTTGAGCTCCACAGGGGAACAGACAGACACACACACACACACACAGACACGTCAAACTTATAACACCCCGTCGTTTTTGCGTCGGGGGTTAAAAATGGTGTCGCTTTTTCGTTTCATCGAATTTTCCTATTACAACGGTGCTAAAGAAGTTTCACTTCAAAAACGTCACTTTTTATATTTTTTGGTACATTAAGAACTATTCCTTACAATGTCTGTTTTGTAACAATCGTGTCCATTTTGTAACTTTTTGCTCTGTTTTCTTTTAATTTCTTAGAAATTGTCATATATATTCTATATATTTTTTGTCATAATTAAAATTAAAGTGAAAATCTTTTTATTACAGCATAAATCCTTAGGGTATCTAAAAAATTGAAAGTGTGACGTTAAAGATAAAACTCTATTTTGATCAAATTCGTTACAAAACCAAACAAAATGTTAAATAGTATTTTCAGTTTGAATAATTTGCTTCATATTTATAGTTATTTGATATTTATGTGCCCCAAAGTTAACAAAAGTTATGTTTTTCAATGTATTAACTGGTTTATTTTATTTTTATAGTGATTTTATTTTCGTTACAAAACAGACAATTTTTGACCACCCTACTCACAAAAATATCAATTTAAGCAAGAAATATAAATTTATTTAATAAACTTTTATAAATAACATAAACTTTATTAAATTTATAATCTGTTTACATAGTTTTTGCAGCCTTAATTAATAAATTTTTAAAATGTAACAAATTTAAAACATGTGTCATTTAAAATGAAAATGCCCATGTACGTGATCCCTGAGTGCTATAGGCTATATATTATGTACGACGGGCGAAGCCGAGGCGGACCGCTAGTATTAAAAAAAATTTGAATCGGCATATCCACATTATGATATCATGAGAAATAGACTGTCAATTCCGATCATTGAAAATATACTTACTAACTATATTCTAGATACTCTGAAAACGCAAATATACTTACTCCACACCTTATTCCTGTTAGCCCTATAAGCCTATAAGCCCGCTCCCAGGACGCAAAAATTATAAACTATTCTACTTACTCTGCGCGTGCTTCCGCTGACGCTGCTCGCAAGGCTCTCTGCGTCATAGTGACGCGAGAACGCGTACGGGCCCGGATGGTCCCGGGACACACATTGCCCCATAAGCCTGCTCCCACGGCACACAAAATTATGAACAATTCTACATCTGCCACTGAGTGTTAATTTATCATATTCACTTCATCACACCGCACACACATCTGTTTAAATAATATTATGTATTTTTTATGATTAAATAATTATATTTGTTTTGATTATTATCTTCTATTGTATTGTTAGATAAATTAGTAAATTTTATACATTTAATTTTTCAGGAGCTAAAGCTAATTCCAGTAATTTAATTTATCAGTAATCAGTTGGCGCTATTTTTTCAGCGCTCGTTCGCTGAAAAATATAAGTAGCGCCAAAGTTATCTACTTAACTCCTGCAAGTGCAAGCTTCCTTTCATGTAACTTAAATTATACTTACATCGATTAATTAGTAGGTACATTATTCAAAATACAATAAATTATAAGGCAACAGCTTTTATAATTTTATTAATGAAAAAAATACATAATTTTGTTTACTAAGTATATTTTGTAATACCAAATAAAAAATACCTATATGTAGAGTATGTAAGTACCTACGTAATTACTAATTATTGATGTAATTAAAAGTAACTATATAGAAACTGAATAGGTAATAGGTTTGTTTTTATTTTTTATGTACTGATAACGACCTTATAGGGTTCCCATGTGGTCGGATCTACTCGCGGTCAACGCCACCTGTTACCGGTGGGCGGGTGAACGAGCGCGTAGCGCGCACTGCGCTCGATATGCGACTGCGACGTGCTTGATATGCGACCGGCGCCGCGCACCCGCCGGCCGCCGCGCCAGCCGGAACCTGCACAGCTGTTGGCTGACTCACGCCATGCCAGTCTTCACGTGCCCCTCGCAATACGCAGGGCTTCGGAATTGACCTGTCGCGCCCTTGCTTGAAAGTCGAGCAAGTGTATAATCAACCCGTAATCCATTGCAAAAGGCAATAAAAAAATGTCATCTGGAAAAGTACTTAAGATCACCGTGCTGGCAAAAAAATATTCAATGTTCCCAGTCCCACCCAGATAAACTTAATGAAAGGGTGATCAACTGTTATAAAAAAATTGTAGAGTTGTCGTCAATAATGTATTTTTAGGACACGGCGGCGCGGCGTATCCTGCAGTGATTCTACCACCAACTGGATGGACGATCCTCAGCGTGCGAAGGAAATATTCTCGGTGAATCCCTGCGAGATCAAATCAGGAATGAGGGCATCCGCAAGAGAACCAGAGTTACCGACTTATAGTTCATCGAGTCGTGAAACTCAAGGGCCAATGGGCGGGACAAATTGCTCGACGAACCGATAGAACCCTAAGTGCCCAGGTGCTTCAATGGTGACCTCGCACCGGCAAAATATGCAGTGTGGGAAGCCCCCCACTTGATGGTCTGATGAACACGAGTCGTTGGCAGCCACTGGACACAAGCGGCACAAGATCGTGTTCTGTGGCGATCCTTTCAAGAACCCAGCAATGTCCAGCAGTGGATGGAGTCTATTGGTTGAAACGACGACGACGTTATTGGATAATCTATACTAATATAATAAAGCGGAAGAGTTTATTTGTTTGAACGCGGTAATCTCAGGAACTAAGTAGGTACTGGACCGATTTCAAAAATTCTTTCACCGTTGGATATGTAAGTGATCCTTGAGTTGCTATAGGCTATATATGTATGTACCACGGGCGAAGCCGGGGCGGACCGCTAGTTGAATAAAATTGATTGAATGAAGAGGAGCCAAGGGGATTCTCAAATTAGAACTAAAATTATTACAATTTACAAAATAAACTTAGGTTTTTTCTTTATAACTAGCAATGCACCACTTCAGTCCGTCGCGCTTAGTCAGGTCTGAATCTTCATCAAACTTATAACACCCCGTCATTTTGCGTCGGGGGTTAGTTAGGTACTAATTCGAAGAAGGCAAGGGGGCGTATGTATCTGCAAAGTCGTGTTGCCTATTGATTTACTATTCCGACACGATGTGGTCGTATCCGTGTCGTCAGAATTAAAAGTACCTACCTATATTACTGTTGTCAATGTCGGAAAACATGTCATTGTCAATGTCAATTGTCAAACTGACAAAACGAAACGAAAACAAAAATGACAATGTGTTACCAGGGGGTGTAAACTCCACAGACGTATAAAGAGAAGCAGACCTAACATAATCTTCACAACTACATCTAAGAGAATAAATAATATCTGCGCTTGTTTCTCTCCAACCAAAAATATATGACTCTATCTCTTTTTTTCTGTTGTTGCAACACTTACGCACTCATAGAAAAAATTGATCTTGAGGCAAACCGCTATGTTGCTAAGCTACAAACATGCTACAAATGGTGCTTATGTCAAAAACAAGATCATAACCTGCGAGTTGTTTATTATTTTATTTTTGCATTAAAATCAAGTCTTAAGATCCAAGAATACTAAAATAAAATGGTTAAGTGTAGTGCACCTCTGTGCAGCAATTCTTCATAAAGGAAAACACCTGAAATTAATTTTTATCGGTAAGTTTTCATGTGCCATAGTCTCGTAATTTGTTTACATGGTTACTGTGAGATTAATAATAATCGTTCGGCATTTTAGGAGCAGTCCCTATTTATTATATGTCCAAAACTCGTAAATAGTTATAGTAATTTTGGTTCTAGTAGATCCCTGTTGCAATATTTATCAATAATTTGATACTCTGATCTCGTTTGATGTTTCATATACTTGTGCAATTTTACAGGGCCGTATTCAGGCTCAAAGTTTGTTTAGTAGGTATATTTTGAAGGTTGATTAGATAAAAGTAGGTACGGACAAATTATAAAAATGAAATCATTTTTCAGGTTCCCAAAGGACGAAAACTAAGAAATGCCTGGTTGACTAACATGAATAAAAAAAATTGGCATCCCAAATCATCGAGTGTACTATGTTCTAAGCATTTTAAAGCACATTTAGTGGACAACAAAAAGGACAGGAGAGATTTGATTTACCCATCGAATGGTTTGATTAAAATAATTCAATCGTGTGAAGAAGTTTTGAAAATGATTAAAGGAAATATAAGTTATAATAGCATGATAATGTATATAGCTGATTTATCGAATAATTGTAGTGAGTTTAAGACCAATGATGAACATGATTTCAATCATTTGCAATTAATGATTAAGGTGATTGTTAAATTTTATTTTGATTTAAGAATGAAGCATAATGCAAAGCAAAGCAATCTATCGGAATGAAATTATTAAAAAAAATAGTTTTGTTTAAAAATAAATAATTGAAACTTTTGTTTGTTTTTATTTATTTTACTAATTTTACATAGGTAAGGTAGGTCAAATGAAATAGTTAGGTAGTTAAACTACAAGTAAAAAGTTAGTTTGATAAATAGTTTACAAACTAGCGTTTCACTAGTTTAACTACCTACCTATTTCATTCGAGTGAAGTGTCACGTCATAACATAGAGCACGAAGCGAATCATAAATCAGCAGGCCTATTCTGTATCTCAGTGGTAACGAAAACGTTAGAACCTATGAAAATGTGCCCATCAAATAATTATCAAACCATCATTTTACATTGTGTAACATCTGATGATGATGAACTGCATCCCAGTTGGAAATTAAGGTTACAGAATGTAAAATAAGGGTTTAACAATTTGATGCCACTTTACCGTAGTTTTCAAATTAATTTCATCACAGATTAATGATTAGTATCTATACTAATAAATAAAATTGAAGTGTCTGTCTGTAATTTCGAAATAACTACCACATATTAAGCTCATATGGTTATTTGAACGATACCATAACCGAATCACACGTTTTTAAAATTTTTGTCTGTCTGTCTGTTTGAACGGGCTAATCTTCGGAACGGCTGAACCGATTTTGACGGGACTTTCACAGACAAGTAGAGGATTAACCAAGGAGTAACATAGGCTACTTTTTTAACCGACTTTCAAAAAAGGAGTTGTGTTGAAATGAATGTTAAAAACGCCCTGATAGATATTTTCGCTGCGCGCGACGGCCGACACTCGCGCTACACGGAACTCCCCGCACCGCGCGCGCCGCGCGCCCCTGCGCCCTGCGGTCGCCGTACGCGGTACCGCGGTACGCCGCCGCGCGGCGGGGGGCGGGTGGACCAGAAATCTACTATAACCCTCAGTATTTGTGAAAAACCGAAATTCACGCGGGCGAAGCCGCGGGCAAAAGCTAGTCTACGATAAATTTCATATCACAGATACTTAATTATAGGCCTGCAGGTCAGTCACTACGCTACGCTTTACTATCTATACTAATCTGGCAATAGTGTTATTTGACTATACTTTCAAGGGCCTAGTGACTCGAATAATAATCTCAATGTTCGCGCGATTATAGATACAAAATCAACCGCGCGATGACCGCGTAATCGCTTTCTAATACGGCGACAACGCCTAAGTCTGATTCCGCGTTACGAGTTCAGTCCCTCACCCTCGCTTGCATGAGTTCGGCCCTGTTTACTGTCAATGTGTACGTGAAATTTGTATGTAGGCGTAATTGGCACGCCAATTTTTTTGTTATGTTAGGTCTGCTTCTCTTTATACGTCTGTGGTAAACTCTCTTAGAAGAAAATTTATACCTACGGGGGCTGAAATTGCCATTGTTAAAACATTCTGATAATAATTGTACATTTTTTAAGCATTGCAACACTAACTTTTCTAAAGTCATATCCAAGACGGTTATAATTCTTTATGTAGATACTGGATTCTGCGCCTGAAACATTGTAGAAAGACAAAGTCCATAATTCAGCTGGGCTATTTTCTCTCTCTAGTTTTTCTGTACCTCACACACTTTATTTAAGTAGTTAAGAACGAGATAAAGCCTGTTCAAGGCCACATTTCTTTGTTTCAACATTTTGTTTGAAGCTCGGCAGGGTGATTCAGAACACTTCGATAACATAATCATTAATCGATTCGGTAAGTTATCGTACGATAAGATGTATTTTCAATTCAGAATGACCGTATCAACCGGGAAGTTGTCGAAACCGAAACTGAATCGAACCGACGTAGATATCGTTCGATTGTCATAATCGCTATTCACAACAACTTTATCAAACGCTATCAAAAGCTATTCACAACAACTTTATCGAATAATATTTTCCGAACATCCGATATTTTTTTACGATTATTTATCGAAAGCTACAGGGCATTCGATATCCTAATCTTTTTGTTCATCTACTCGTCAGATAGGTACTTTTACTGTTATTTCGTGAAAAATATGTTCGGAGCCGCAATTAAAATAGATAGCAATAGCCGCAGTAAATCACCGAGGCGAAGAAGACGAGGTGAAGAGGATTCTTAAGAGACGTAGGTATCTACGGACATTGCTTGATACCTTTAACCCATTTGAGGCAAATGCCTCAACTTTTATGGGAAAATATAATAAAACTTTCGCCAGAATTTGCGTTAATTTTACTAACTAATAAGAGGGGGCATTACAGGAGGCAACACGTAATCATGTAGATTTATATTTTTGGTATGTACATGATTACCAACCAATGCCATAATATATCTCTCGGTAGAGAGTAGTATATTGCTTGCCGTCTGTCCATTAGCTTATTAAAGACTGATATACATTAGCTGTCTTTAAGTGCTTGCCAGACAGGCAGATGGACAGCGGAGTCTTAGCAATAGGGTCCCGTTTTACCCTTTGGGTACGGACATCTGTGTGGTATTTACGAGAATAGCTGTAATAATACTTTTGTAGTACACTTCGACGTTTTTCTCTCTAAATCAATAATTTAATGATATCATTTTAAATAATGACTTTAATTACCTTCAAGATGATTAAAAGTTATTTTTTAATGCTTAATATGAATGTATATTATGTAAAATTTTGGTAAAATAACATACTTCATAAATGCACATGTCTTAATCGCAATGTATCTTATCGATACCGGTATCGTAATCGATATCCAATTGTATGCTTTTATCGTTCTGAATTGCACGAAAAAAAATTTGGATACAAAATCGATACCAAGTCGTATCGACACGGTAAGTTATCGAAGTGTTCTGAATCGCTCTGCAAATTCCATAGGTTCAATTGTTCATGGTCAATTAAGTGTTTTTAAGTTGGTAGTCACTGACGTAATAGTACGTAATGTTGGTAATAATTGTTTTTTTCAAAATGGCGTCTTTGTTATTGTGTGGATAAGTTTCGTAACAATTAAAATATTTAGATTTCTTGCGATCATATTATAAACTTTAAATACGTCGAGTCGAGCTTCTGTTACTCTTTTTGTGTTTTATAGTGTAGTGCTATTTATATTTGAGTCGTTGATTCTGTTTTATTGAAACAAGACTCATAAGTGGAATTCTTTGCTCGTATGTTTTATTTCATTATCTGACCTGACAAATAAAACAGCAGCAACTCGCCGGTAAAGACAACATCAAGTTGATTCGATTTCCTAAAACCTGCTTAAGGAATCTTGCATGGTACGTATAACCTAACCTAACTTACTAGATTTATATAGATCGACCAGAATCTCATGAAAAATAGGGAAATGAAATTCCAAGGTTAGCAACACTACGGCTGCCCTAGCGATAAACAAAGTAACTGACATTTTTTGTGAAATTGACTTTTTGCATTAACAAAAGTTTTATGTCGAGTAGTTTTTTACCACAGTTTAATATTTCAAATAACTTGAACCGTTTACTGAAATTTAAATTGCCCAGACAAAGTAACTGCACTCACTAACCCGGAATATAAATAAAAAAACCAAGTAAACAACAAGCACAACACAAAAACAAAGTAATTGGATGTTGATTACTTTTTTTTGTATTTAAAATGCAGTTGCTTGATTTTTCGTTTCGTGAAACGATCCCAGGTAAGGTGTTCTGAATGTAATTACTTTGTTTATCACTAGGGCAGCCGAGTTAACCTAGTGTTGCTTACTACTGAAAAGTTGGAAAATCATTTGTTGGTAATTCTGTACTTTTTTATAATATGTTGCCAGAGAACATTTTGGATATGTCTCTCAATAAGTTCAAAGGTTTTATTAAACGCAAATTAATTGAAAAGTCTTACTATAGCTTAAAAGATTTTTTTAATGACAAAAATCCATGGACATAGATTGCTCTAAAAGCCAACAGTTCAAATCATTTTTATGGCTATTATACCATATTGTAAGATGGTGATAATAAAAAAAAAAATAAACCCGGCTGAGTTTGTTGTGGGCTCTTCTCAGACCAGGGCGCGTTTGGAACCCTCGTAGTTTTAGTTTTAAGTTTCCGTAAATAATTATCACCATTGCCTGTACCTAAATTGACGTTCAAAAAGTGTACAGTGTACCAATTTTGAATAAAGTTTATTTTGATTTGATTTGATTTGATTTACAAAATTTAATTTCCCTATTTTTCATGAGATTCTGGTCGATCTCTACTTACTAAAATTCATTCTCTATAAATTTTATACAGACACAAGCACACATTTTGATATTTATAGTGATATCAACAGGCGTGCTTACTGCTTATGTCTATAGTTTCCTGCTAATATACTGATGTGTTACTGTCAACCATTTTCCAGAAATTGTAGATACTAGTTAGGAAAAATAATATTGGTAGCCCACCCTTAGTGTTTACTATTTATTAGGTACATATAGGGTAGTAAAAATACTTTCTTATATGTTATGGTATATATTATTTGTAATAATTAGTACCAATTAATCAACAAAATCTAGTCTGCCAATCCGCTTGGCCAGCGTGGTACACTATGGCCAAAACCCTTCTCACTCTGTGAGGAGACCCGTGCTCTAGTGAGCCGGTAATAGGTTGATCATGATGAATCAACAAAATTGTTTCTTTTCAGATTTGAACTAAGTATGTGATTGAACAGAGGTTTTACTGATTGTACTAAACGGAAGTTACAAAGAACTGCTGTTCCATGTGATGTAATTGAATATGAAAATATTAACAGCATTGTAAATAGTGTCTCATACATATTATGTTTAAAATGATTTTGTATGTATTTGGAAAATAGATCGTTTTCAGAAGAAGTGTCAGCCACCACACTCAAAAAAAATCCTTACACATAAATAAATGTGAATTGTTAGAAAGAAAACCTGTTGTTTTATTTTGAATCCTAACTAAAACTTTATTGATAAGGCATTTTGACTCGAAAGAGAACTTGGTGTATTTTATTTCACCAGTTCTCTCTCGAGTCAAAATGCCTTATCTAAAAATATTATTTAGGATAAGTAGGTATAGAATCTCCCGCCGTCAGAGTTGTTGGTGGGCTGAATCTAGATGGCGCTGAACTGTTCTAATTTTTTTACTATGGAGTTTACATTCTTCTCTCGTTAGAGAGTATTTTTGTTCTGTGATGTGTTATCGTGGTGTTATTTGTTAACCACCTTGAATCCTTGACAACGATGGAAATCATGATTTATTTGTA
This sequence comes from Melanargia galathea, assembly GCA_920104075.1. Taxonomy (NCBI): domain Eukaryota; kingdom Metazoa; phylum Arthropoda; class Insecta; order Lepidoptera; family Nymphalidae; genus Melanargia; species Melanargia galathea. The sequence continues at coordinate 6,560,656 of OV049855.1, forward strand.
TCAAATTCCAGTACAGTTTTTGCGCAGTTCCATTAAATTCAATTAATTTAAAGCATACTGCATATAAATAATTAATGTCTGGGATGATAACTCGCCTCCGAGCCTTCTCCACGCAAGCCTTGAAGGTTGTCAACAATGTTGCTAAGCAACAGTTTGTGGTGACTCTGCAAAGCGGTACGAAAACAGGTTTTTATTCATTTTTAATTAAAATATTACAAGATTATTAGATGAAATATTTACAAAAATAACATAAATAGGTATCTACTTTGAGTACAAGTAGATTTACAACAAAAAATATACGCTGTCCTAGTAAATCGGTACTCGTACCTGTAGGATGGGTATGGTGCTGAAATACCGGTGCTAAAAGTCACGGCAAATAAGTCGAGCGGTGACCTTTAATGCCGAAAATGAGGTATCTCGGGGTGTGAGGGGGTCACGGGAAGGGCGTGGGGATCGTTCGTAAGCACTGATTAGCTCTCACAGATCCCTCGTAAGCGCTGATTGGCTCTCCAATCGTATTGTGTCCCGCTCACTCGTACGACGCTGCGCGCACTTGAAGGTCACCGCTCGACTTACGTGCTGGGGGTTATAATAAGCCTCTCTGTAATCGAAAGAGCTGTGATAGCCTAGTGGTTAGGACGACCGACTTCTAATCGGAGGTCGTGGGTTCGATCCCGGGCACGCACCTCTAACTTTTCGGAGTTATGTGCGTTTTAAGTACTTAAATATCACTTGCTTTAACGATGAAGGAAAACATCGTGAGGAAACCTGCACGCCTGAGAGTTCTCCATAACGTTCTCAAAGGTGTGTGAAGTCTGCCAATCCGCTTGGCCAGCGTGGTAGACTATGGCTAAAAACCCTTCTCACTCTGAGAGGAGACCCGTGCTCTGTAGTGAGCCGGTAATGGGTTGGTTGATCATGATGATGAATCGAAAGAGATAATAGCTTCTGGATTGCAGGGCTTGGCCGTTAGGTTAGGTTAGGTAGGTTAAATAAGCGCCAGCTCTTCGTTTAAGTACTTGACGCATGGAGATAAGTATTATAAAATTAAAACCAAAAAATAATGTTCAGTGTAATTGTTAAACATAGTATGAATTAGGTACCTATGTGTGTGCATGGCTTAAAGACACTGTATCGTGTAGACACCACTAATATAATCATCTTAGCTGTGCAGTCTACCTGGCTTTCCAAGATTTTTTCATGTGCATTGGCATACAAGATGTTGCCAAGCTATTAAACATGGTAGCTATTCAACCAATGACCAGAGTGATTAAAAAAATGCTCAAATATGAAAAACTGGCATGAAATTTATTTTTTCAAAACATCAATAATATATAAAGTCTGTTCGTTTACTTATGGTCAACGTTCGTTTACTTACCATGTTCGTTTACTTACCACGCTGGCCAAGTGCCATAATATGAGAATCTGTTTTATTCTTAGAATAGAAAAAAAATTACAAAGTGTAAAAAATAATAAAAATAAAAGCAGAATAATAAGAACACCTGCCCCTGTGTGACACTATGTTACCGAACGGACTTTATACAAGTTTTTAACCAGACTATGCCATGATAGTGTTTAGCAAACTTTATGTTTGAATATTGTTTCTCTCATAAATGCTGCACTCTTCATCTAATGATACCACAAATTCAATATGAAATCAGACCAAATCATGTCAAGAAAAAAAAAATTTGAGACAAATCTTTTGAGGTTTTACTGTCTAGATTCCGAAAAAATAAATATAATTTGTAGTCTGGTTTTAGTTATTTAATTTTTTACATAGCAGATTACTGTTGAGATTGATGAAATTATGATGTGATTCATTTTGTTACATTTTTGTATCAGTAATATGCACAAGGAAGATGAATAGAGACTTGATACAAATCATTAATTAATGTTTTTTCAACAGCAGAAGCGACAATAGATTATGACAAGCAAGGCAAGAAAATTACTTTCCTCCACACTAATGTACCACCAGAGTTTCAAGGGAAAGGTGTTGGAAAACTATTAGCTGAGGTAAGTATTAGAATTTATACATAATATATGTAATACTATAGTTGGGACATAACAAATGTGCAAACTGAGTCAAAAATAATCTTTTTCAGACTTTGCTTGCACTTACAGGCCTTATGGAACTGGAACCTGTTTCTCTGGTGTTGTGTGTAACAGTAAAAAATATTTGTTGATATATAGTCGATAACAGGTTATAGAGAGGGAGAACCCTCACAACCCTATGATCATAATGTCTTATGGCTCAGTTTGCATGTTTGTAATACTAATGTCCCAACTAAGTAGGTATAGCTAGTATTTCTTCATAAAAACTTTACTACCATTTTAGAGATGGAATTACACAAAATCTCTCTTCAATGCACCCTTTGGGTACTCAAGGAATATTGAATTTTAAGAGAAACCTAAAATGGGAAAAAAAGAAAGTTATAATATGTATAACATCTTCATCTTCTCGGTGATAATTATAGGTATAATTACTTAGTCACATTAATATTATATTATGTTTTTACAGCACGCATTTACTCATGCCTTGGATAACAGCTTGGATGTGATATGTAAATGTCATTTCCTTGCTAAATTTTACAACGAAAATTTAAATAAATACAAGAACCTTCAAGTGAAATTTGAGTTGGATTAGTCCAAAATGGATCTTATGTGGTATAGATGTAATATTCATTATTATTTACGGGAAAAATGTTATGGAACATCAAAGAAAATATCTCAAGAAGCATCAAAAAAATTTGCTGAAAATAAAGAATTTGTATTTTACCATGGCTTAGCAAATATACTGGAAGGGCAAGTACAAAAAGGCATAAATGATTTGTTGCCGTTGCAATCTGATAGAAATTTGCAATTTGCTATTCTAATGGCCCTCATCTATGGCCACAAATTATTAAGTAGTTATGAAAGAGAAGAATTGTTTAACTTAGAATTAAAATTAAAAGAAGAAAAGAAGCAAGCTAGTTCTTCATCTTTCTATTATGCTGGTTTATTTTTGTCACTTGCAGAGAAATATGAGAAAGCTTCTGAATATATCAACAAGTCATTAAGAAAGGATCCAAATAATTTAGAGGCGATAATACTAAAAGGCTGGAATGATATGTACATGAGTGTTGGTGAAGTACAAACTTCTATCCTGGATTGTTTAGAGTTGGCTCTTCAAAAAAGTGACCGAAACATTGAAGCCATTTTGGGTTTGGCAAAATATAGATATTTTGCCAAAGATTATAATGCCTGTAATCTATTATTGGATAAACTTATTGTAAATAATCCTGGTCAAGTAGTTCCTCTTACAGAAAAATTGAGAAACGAATTTGCAGCTTTAAGATGGGATGCCATATTTGATACACTCGAAAGAGTCCTTTCTTTAGACCCTACTAATTTAGAGGCATTAAAGATGAGGATATTCATTGCACTCTGTAAGAATTCGGATTACATTGAAGCAGTTGATCAATTGAATACATTTTTTACTGTATTAGAGAATGAAGAAACTAACAATGCCTACCAATTTTACCAAACAGCACAAGTGTTTTCAAAGGTTTGTGGGAGATCCAGTGCAGTTCTCTCGCAGGTGTTCAAATTTGCACAATATGCATCAGAAATGTATTCAAATAACGTCGATTACTTGAGTGAAGTTGGTTACCAGTGCATTCTACAGGGAAAATACAAAGATTCCTTAAGTTTCTTCAAAGCCGCTAGCAAAGTGGACAGTAACTCTATAACTGCTTTGTGTGGACTAACACTATGTCAAATGTTTGAGAATGGTCCAACAGAACAGATAGCACAACAGGTCGAATTGTTGTTTGAAATGCAAGGGACACAAAAGTTTCCTGTCCTATATTTACTATCAGCCCAATTGAACAGTAAGAATTCTAATGCAGTTACATTTCTTAATAATGCAATAGATACACAAATATCGTTGGCTGCTCGCTATCCATATAGTTTGTCGTACATCAAAAATTTGGACCCGGATTTTCTTTTGGAGGTATATAAAGAGTATAAGAAACATATACCAAAGAAGCCATTCGTAATTATTGGATATATTTTGTACTCTCAAGAAGGGAACGATGCTTCGGTAGCAAGCTGTTTTAAACTGTTAACTACAATATGTAAATCGTGTCCTGGATTGATACCAGCTTTGTACGAATTAGCAAAGTTGAAATTCCTATTCGGTTATGCGACAGAAGCGCAAACACTAGCCCAGCAAATAGGCGACCTTGATAATACGCATGCTGGAAGTCAGGTCCTATTAGCCCAGATTTTCATTCAGCAAGGTGCATTTACAAAAGCGACTCAAACGTTAGAAATGTGTTTGAGTTACAACTTCAAAATTCGTGATAGTGTAATGTACCACTTCCTGAACGGGGTAATTTTGAAAAACATGAACCAAACGCAAGATGCACTGTCAAGTTTTATTACAAGTCTTCAAATACTTACTAGCAAGAGCAATGTGAGTAGGCAACAGGAGTCTGATTTGAATATAATAGATAAAGCTACATTGTATTTACAAATTATTGAGTTACAAACAACATTAGAACAGTTTGGTGAAGCAGGCAAAACTATGCAAGTAAGTAAATTTCTAACTACTTCAGAAACTATTTAAACATATTTTAATGTTTTGTGTAAAGAGGACAGAGAAAGAATTGCAAAAGTGCATTACTATGCGGTTTATTGAACGATTGTGATAATTTTTTCATCCATTGCATTTCGTTTAAAAATTTTATAAAGTGAATCTTTTTTCAATAATTCATAATTTCTGACTATGAACCAGAAATGGCCTAGAATAACGAGAGGTGGAAGAAATCCAAGCATCAAGCTGGCATGGTGTTATTACAATATTTAACTTAATACACAATACAATTTTGTAGGAAGCGATTCAAGAAATTTCGTATACATCGGAAGAGAGTCGCTTGCTTATAGCTCGTGCAGATCTAGCCCTGAACAAAGGCGACGTTGACAATGCAATAGAAATCCTCAACGAAGTGAAACCGGGACAACCGTATTATTTCCAAGCTCACACTAAAATGGCGCACATCTATCTGAAGGAGAAAAATGATCGAGCCATGTTTACTTCGTGCTATAAGGATATCGTTAACAATCATCCCATGGCCGACGCGCATACTATGATGGGTGACGCCTTCATGTCGATTCATGGTATGTAAAACTTATTGGATTTCAAAAACAATTTCAGAATAGTTCCCACGAATGAATCTGCGCGTGTTAAACATGAAAAAAGCCAGTTATTTTGATATTAAAGCCAAACAATTTCGTTTATTTGTGTAGATCATAAATAATTAATCTAAACATCGTTACCGTTACAGAACCCATACAAGCGGCTGAATCTTATGAAACCGCACTCAAAGGAAATCCTAAGGATATTCAGTTGGTCAAAAAATTGGGATCTGCCCTTGTTAAAATGCACGAGTACGATAAAGCAATGCAGCATTATGAAAACGCAATCAGATTGTTGAATGACGACGAGCTTAAGTTTGAGTATTTAGAACTTCTTATTAAGGTAAGTTTAGAAATTGTAACGCAAATCGAACACAAATTAATTATTTTTGAATAAAATATACGCTTTATTAGATAGGTAACAAACTACTAACAAAAGTAGATTATGGATGACACTGGTGACAATAATTCAACCTCTTTCCAGCTTAAACTATACGACAAAGTTGATTCAAATATATCGTCCGAATTAAATCAGTTACATAACAAGGATAAAGATATAACAACACTCAAGAGACGTATAGGGCTTCTACTGACACAAGCAAAAGCGAGAGATCTTAAGAATCCAGCCGCTGGAAATACGAATCTGATCCTAACCGAAGCGAAAGATTTGCAAATGGCAGTTTTAAAAAGGGTCGAAATAGATTCGAGGGGAGATATAGAAGAAGAGAAGAAACGGTTGTCGTCTATACTGTGTTCTTTAGCTAAAGTTAAGTCAGTTAAGGAACCGGCGGTTGCAGCTAATTTGTATTCTGAAGCACTCATACATTGTCCCAGAGATCCGACCACTCTATTGGCGTTGGCTAAATTATATGCTCAGGTAAAAATGTTATGTTATGCTATCATTTGAAGATTTTACTACAGTCGAATTAGTACTCTTCGCAGTTATGATCTTAGGATCACATTTGAAAGTCAAAAATAGTATCTCTCATCCCTATATGCACTTGAATCTTTAATACTCGTGCACGTACTAAATATTCAAATTCAAATTCAAATTCAAAATTCATTTATTCAAAGTAGGTACACTGTACACTTTTTGAACGTCAATTTGGGAACAGGCAATGGTGATAATTACTTACGGAAACTTAAAACTAAAGCTACGAGGGTTCCAAACGCGCCCTGGTCTGAGAAGAGCCCACAACAAACTCAGCCGGGTTTATTATTTTTTTTATTATCACCATCTTACAATATGGTATAGCCATAAAAATTATTTGAACTGTTGGCTTTTAGAGCAATCTATGTCCATGGATTTTTGTCATTAAAAAAATCTTTTAAGCTATAGTAAGATTTTTCAATTAATTTGCGTTTAATAAAACCCTTGAACTTATTGAGAGACATATCCAAAATGTTCTCTGGCAACGTATTATAAAAACGTACAGAATTACCAACAAATGATTTTCCAACTTTCCGCAACCTAGTAGTGGGCAACACAAGTTTATTTTTATTTCTAAGATTAATGTTATGACATTCACTTTTTTTCTTAAATTTATCGATATTTTTGTGCACATATATTAAATTTTCAAAAATATATTGATTATAAACTGTCATAATTTTAACTTCCTTGAACTTATTTCTTAGTGACTCTCTGGGTCCCATATTATATATGGCACGAACAGCCCTCTTCTGCAGCACGAAAATGGAATTAATATCAGCAGCATTACCCCATAAAAGTATGCCATATGACATAATGCTGTGAAAGTAACTAAAATAAACTAACCTCGCAGTTTCAATATCAGTTAGTTGGCGAATCTTTTTAACCGCATATGCAGCAGAACTAAGTCTGTTCGATAAGTTATTTACATGAGGGCCCCATTGGAGTTTAGCATCTAACGTTATCCCCAGGAAAACAGCCGTATCCACTAGATCTAATTCCTCATTATTAAGCTGTACAGTGGTTTCAACTTGTTTAACATTGGGTAAAGTGAATTTAACACACTTTGTTTTTTTCCCATTAAGTAATAAGTTATTAGCTTCAAACCACTGTACCACTTTTGTGAGAGAATTGTTTACTTCGTCAGGAATTCTTTTGTATCGATTAGTTTTAAACAAAAGTGATGTATCATCAGCAAACAATACTATCCCGTGACTATCCTTAGCAAGATAAGGAAGGTCATTAATATAAATAAGGAATAGAAAGGGCCCGAGAATGGAACCCTGTGGAACTCCTATTTCTACAACTGACCCGGCAGACCGCTTTCCGTTCACATCTACTTTTTGTGTTCTATCATTTAGGTAAGAACTCATTAAATCCAGTGCTGCTCCCTTAATTCCATAATGGTGTAGTTTTCTGACCAATGTTTCATGATCAACACAATCAAAAGCCTTGGACAAGTCACAAAAAACTCCAAGTGCATCACGTGACTCCTCCCAGGCTTCAAATATATTCTGTATTAACTCAACACCAGCATCAGTTGTTGAGCGACCCCTTGTGAAACCAAATTGTTTTGTATGTAATATATTATTCATATAAAAATGTTTAAGTAATTGATTAAGAATTAATTTTTCAAAAATTTTACTAAAAGTGGGTAGTACCGATATTGGTCTAAAGTTAGTAGGGTCACTATAGCAAAACCATTATATACTTGGCTCTCCCATGGTCTGCGGGACGCGGGACGGGAGGAAATTCTCATTGATAAATTAATAATCAATGGATGTGCTCGTACTATAATGTATGACAAGCATTTTTGGCGCGGCTTTGCGCCACTGTGAGTGTGTGTGTGTGTATTGCTACTGTAAGGACATGACACTAAATTAGGGAAAAAGAAATTTTATAATTATAATAATTTTAATTATCATAATTATTCTATTATTTGTGTAATCGCAATTTAGTCTTTCATCTTGATCTCTTTAAGTTTGCTCAATACTTTTCTATAGTTAGTACTATACATTTAAAGTTAAGTAGGTACGTTTCAGGATATGGAAAAAAGATTTTCCATAACCAAGAAAGAAGAAGATACGTTATTAAATATAATTTATACCCCATTTTTTAAATTTTATACATATTATACTCATAATAAAATACTTTATTTAATACATCTACTAAATACAAGTAAAGTTCGTGAACTAAAACCCGACTACGCTTAATAATTTAATAATAATTTAGTGGGCAAAAGCGCGGGGCAAGCAGCTAGTGGTGCCATCTGTTATTCCTATCCGAAACTAATTTTACAAGTATAAATTAAAAATTAAAAAAACCCCCGACATTCGCCATTTTGTGGCGGCAGCCATCTTGGATTTGTATAATGCTATTCTACTAGTCAAGCCCTTTCATTTGATACCCATATTAAGGGAGTTGTGAAAAAATATGTATGCCACCATTTTGTAGCGGCGGCCATCTTGGATCGATTTTCATCAAACATAGCTAACAACACTCTCGATTAATTCACCTTTCAAACAAAAAACACCGCATTCAAATCAGTTCACCCGTTTGAGCTGAGTGCTACAGGGGAACAGACAGACAGACAGACAGACAGACAGACACACACACACACACACACACACAGACACGTCAAACTTATAACACCCCGTCGTTTTTGCGTCGGGGGTTAAAAATCTAGAAAGCCGCGCAAAGCTGACTTCTCCATTTATTTCGTAAATAAAATGTAGCCTATGTCACCCTGATCATAACAACGAATCAATAGACACCTCATTCATCAAAATGGGTCCAGCAGTTTAGGTGCTACATTAGTATACACAGAATCTCATACAAAAATCGGCCACAAGCATACATACATACATATATAAATTATATATACGTAAATACATAGACTGCTAAAATCATAACCCTTCCTTTTGGCTTTGCCGTAGTCGGGTAAAAAAAAACCAGACGTTTAGATTAGTACGGCATGGAGATGTTAGGAGATGGAATAAAACAAAGATAATAAAACAATTAGAATTGATAGGTTTATTATTCACATCTCGAATAAGAGTGATCTAACAAGACGTGTTCTTGTATATCTTAAAATTTCAATGCATTGCTGTCAGATGATGTGTCACTATCGCTATCAATAACAGCTATATTATAATTCACTAATTCATCGTCGTCATTCTGCAATCTCTCAACGTGAACTTACAATGTGATTTCACGTAGCCTCCGTTACAGCTTGAAAAGCATCTTGCACCAGATTTAATATTTTTGTTTCGAAACGCCAACGAAATAATTTAAAATGTTGTCTTGAAATTATTGGTCCACATTATAGTTTTTTTTTATAATAATTGAGAGGCCGTTTTAACCAATATCTGACGATGCGTGATGGCTTCAATGGGTATGGAAATTTTTCACATGAAGCTGACAACACTTACTTGACACAGTCGTCAGCCTCATATTTATTATTATGATATTTATTTTAGAGATATTTGTTGTTTTCCCTCACATTCTTGAGCACAAAACGAACGTACTACCATAACAATTTTTCTAGCACTACTTTTTATCACAATAAAGATGATTACTGCTATGTATTTCACAAAATTTTCGTAACGATGTAAACAATGAACTTTGAAGTTTCAAAGTGACTTTTCAATATGACAGATTTCGACTGCCCTAGTGATAAACAAAGTAACTGACATTTTTTGTGAAATTGACTTTTTTGCATTAACAAAAGTTTTATGTCGAGTAGTTTTTTACCACAGTGTCCACAGTTTAATATTTCAAATAACTTGAACCGTTTACTGAAATTTGAATTGCCCAAACAAATAACTGCACACACTAACCCGGAATATAAATGCAAAAACCAAGTAATTAACAAGCACAACACAAAAACAAAGTAATTTGATGTTGATCACTTTGTTTTTGTATTTAAAATGCAGTTGCTTGATTTTTCGTTTCGTGGAACGATCCCAGGTAAAACTTGTCTATGTTTGAGATCACCTTTACTTTCTTTATGTTTAATGTTAACAAATTAAACACTCTGTCATCTGTCAGTTTTGCTGCACGCTTGTGTCAAAAGTTTTCAAACGGTTGACGAAAACATAGATCAAACATAGAAACTGGAATTTAGGGTATTACTTTATGTACTTATAAATAATCGTTTTAATTGTTACCGGCTACTTACTATTTTAAAATATTTCTACTGAAGATAGGTGCAGAATTTTAGATACCTACGTACATAATTAACTAATAGGGACATTACTTTACAGGAATATAACTAAAAATAGACACAGTACTGTAAATTATAACTTTACAAGATCAACATAGTTGATTGATGACCACGACTCCGTCCGCGTGTATTTAGGTTTTTGAAATTCTAGTTTAAGCTTTGTAATTTACCAGGATAAAAAAGTAGCTTATGTCATTCTCAAAAATACAACTTATCTGTATACCTCGTTAAGATCAGCTGAACAGAATAGACAGACATACTTTCGCATTTATAATATTAGTAGGTAAGTATAGATTCTTGAGTTGTTGTAATAAGCTCTAACTTACCGTCTCTAAGTTAACTAAGTTGGATATGCTTTGTCCGTCTGACTGTCACAGCCTTATAACTTCTGATTTAATTAAAAGAATTACTTCAAATTCACCGATAACATGTAGAATAACATGTAGAATAACGGCCTAATGCCGGTGGTGGGTCCATATTGGCTCACATAAAATTCCAAATCCTATTCGTTGTCTTACTACCGTTCTGTGGTCATAATAAATAATAATCGTTCTTCATAATTTTGTTTTTCATAATTTTTTATTCATACATTTTTTATCCCTACCAACGGATCTCATAACCGTTAGTGATCATATTTAGAAATATTTTCGGACATCCGATGATAGGAGTTGAAATATGTAAGACAATGCGCTCCCGCCGGTGATTACATAAAAAATAATAAAAATAGTTATTTGAGTTATTTGGGAGGGGCGCGGGTGCCCATTAAAGCAAATGGGGGGGAGGGGGCAATATTTTTTTATTCACAATATCACAATCACAATATCACACACACACACGCACACGCACACACACATTTGAACATTAATTTTTGGGGTAACTATTTGTATCTGAATAACAAAGTAAACTCTTTGTAATAAATTGAAAAATATTTTTGGAAGAAATTGACTTGACTTAACATCTTTTTAAAGATAAATAAGTAGGTATTTTGTAGAAAGGTTGCCTTTAAATAAGAGTTTTCAATGTTTATGCTTGTTCTGTAAAATTATTCTGAATGTAGTTACTTTGTTTATCACTAGGGCAGCCGATTTATCAATGAATAATGGACGTAGTTCAGCAAAAGGGATTCAACCCACACAACTTGTCATACAAATATATACCTAAATATTGCTGAATTAAAATTAACTTTGCTATGATGAGTCGTGTGAGTTGAATCCTTTTTGCTGAACTACGTCAATTTATCAATGAACTTATGAATGAACACATCTTCCCCTCGTACTCCACCAACCCCCGCAGAAGGGCCAACTATATCGCGGTCGGATTATAGTACTACCCGATTTAAATAACGGAATTATTTTACTATGTTTCATTAAGTCAGGAAACACACCACAGTCAATACAATTGTTAAATATTAAAGCTAACTCGGGTGCAACAATATCAATCAATGATTTAATAACGTTAACGGAAATGCCCCACAAATCATTTGTTTTCTTATTGTTGATTAAATTGAAGGCCTTAATAACGTCAGAGCAACTAACGTGACTGAATTTAAAAGTTTGATTGCATTCAGGCACATTATCCTCCAATAAAGAGAGAGCGGCAGCTGGTGAAGAGCTCAATGATCTTGTAGTAGAAACAGGAATATCCGTAAAGAAGGCCTCAAAGGCTGAAGCGACCTCGGAGTCCGACGTTACAGATTTGTTATTCACAATAAGTTTAAAGTCACTAGTTTTTTCTGTTGCTTTCCCTGTCTCTTCGTTAATTATCTTCCAAGTAGATTTTATCACATTGGAGCTGTTTTTTATTTTAGTCTGTATATATTTTGACTTGGCCACAATGCAATCCCTTTTAAAAGTTTTGGAAAACAATTGAACGTACTGTTTGAACTCATCACTAGTAGGTATTATATTGTCGCTCCGCATACAGTTCATATAATTTTTGCCTATTTTTATGTAATTCAGTTGTTGCCCACTCACTAAAGACTTTTGTATCAGTAATTAAGACCGATTTACTAGTAAAAATATCATTAAAAATTGTGTGAAAGGAATGGAAGAATAAATTGTACATTTCATTAGGGCTTAACATATTTGGTAAAAATGGAAGGTCTTTAACTAGCCCTATTCTCATTTTCTTTATACGGTCCGACGTTACTGGTACATAAGTTATTCTACGTTTAGAAAACTTTTCCTTCAAACTTTTAAACTGAATTATTTGTCCGCAATGATCTGAATCTAATTTACTAATAATGCTTTTACTAATAGGATTTATATCAGTAAAAATATTATCTATACAAGTGGCGCTTATTGAAGTAATTCTTGTTGGTTCCATAAACATTTTGGATAAGTTGTACGACATAAACAGATTTAATAACTTTACACTTAAAGGGCTACTTTCCAAAATGTTTACATTAAAGTCTCCGCATACAAGTAACTTTTTTTTTGAATTTGCGATTTTAAATAATACTTCATCCATTACCTTCTCAAATAGTTCAAAATTGGACAACGGTGGTCTGTAAACAGACACAACAATAAATTGCTCTAGTTCGACTGCCGCTAGTTCAATTGTCCGTTCAACAGACAGGCTCACAATGTCATCTCGATTTTTGAATTTTAATTTTTTGTTCAATAATATTAATGAGCCCCCATGAATAGATTTTGTTCTGGTGAACGCACTGCCAACCTGATGTTCACCAAAATTGAACATGTATTCATTTTTTTTTAACCAGTGTTCAGTTATACATAAAATGTCAATATCAAAATTCTTTAAAAATAATTCTATCTCCAAATCCTTCTTTTTTATAGACTGAATATTCTGGTGAACAAGGTTGATAATATGACATTTTTTATTCTTTAAGTATGGTATGTTGCAACCCTTATTATAATTTGATTCATTTAAGCAAGAGGAAATCTCTGTTGTCTCCTTATCTAGTTTAAAGTTAAATTACTTGGATTGATATCCAAGATAAAGTCAGAATTAGAACACTGCTCAATAGAAGCAGTTTGTTTAGCCAAATTCTTGGCTGTTATTGAAAAAAAATATGATAGCGAAATAGCTACCTGTCTTTTAGAATAGCAAGATAGTGTATACTTATCTTGGTTCAAATTATAATAAATTTTACCACATTTGGCAATGTCAATAATTTTAAATTTATTATTGTATGTACATAGGTTGTACAATGTCACATTAATTAATATATATATAGCTGCTCGTGCTGATTCATTGACTGACTCACTGATTGATCACCCCTCCTGTAAAATTTTGTATGAAAAATTTTTTTTTCACTAATGGTTTCGTATAGAGGACAAAAATTCATTCGGAACAAAAATATGGAGAGAGCTGATGATTGAGGATTTCGGAGACAGGTGAGCAGCACGCTTAAGGTATTGAAGATAGGTGGGGGGTGCTCGAACAAATGTCACTCGAAACGTCATCCAATTGGCAGATAGCTGAAAAAAAAATTCAAAATGGCGAAAAAAAGATGGCCGCCATACAAATTTCATCGGTCTCCATCTCGGAGGGTATAAAAGATGGAAGAGTGGTTTCTTCGCAAAAGATGATGAGGATCCAAAGGTCTACTTGATGAATTGAAAAAATCAAAATGGCGGAATTTATTTTTCCATAGAAAATGTATGGCGAATATTGAAGAGACTACAAGTTGTAAACTATGCAAGGCTTTGATGCGATTCTTTGGAGAACTCTCAAAGAAAAATATGGAAAGACATGATGATTGAGGGTTTGGAAGATGGATGAGGAGCCCGGGCAGGGTATGTTAGATAGATGGGAGGTGCTCAAACAAAAATTACTCAAAACCTCATCCAATTGGCACTGAGCTGAAAAAAAAACAAAATGGCGGATTCAAGATGGCGGCTATACAAATTTCGTCAGAGTCTATCTCACCAAGCATAAAAGATGGAAGAGTGGTTTCTGGGAAAAAGATGATCAAGACCTAAAAGTCTACTTGATGAACAGAAAAAAACAAGATGGCGGAATTTATTTTTCTACACAAAAAAAAAATTATTGATGGAAAAATACGGAAAGAGCTGATGATCGAAGATTTTGGAGACGGATGAAGAGCACGGCGAGGGTATTGAAGATAGGTGGGACGTGCTCAAACAAAAACTACTCGAATCCTCGCGGTCCGCTTGCGGGCCGCGCACCCACGCGCCATACTAGTTAATATATATATAGCTGCTCGTGCTGATTCACTGACTGATTGATCACCTCTCCTGTAAAATTTTGTATGAAAAATTTTTTTTTCACTAATAGTTTCGTACAGAAGCCAAAAATTCATTAAGAACAAAAATATGGAGAGAGCTGATGATTGAGGATTTCGGTGACGGGTGAGGGGCACGCTTAAGGTATTGAAGATAGGTGGGGGGTGCTCGAGCAAATGTCACTCGAAACGTCATCCAATTGGCAGTGAGTTGAAAAAAAATTCAAAATGGCGAAAAAAAGATGGCCGCCATACAAATTTCGTCGGTGTCCATCTCGGAGGGTATAAAAGATGGAAGAGTAGTTTCTTCATAAAAGATGATCAAGATTGGAAGGTCTATCTGATGAATAGAAAAAAAATTCAAAATGGCGGAATTTATTTTATCATAGAAAATGTATGGCGAATATTGAAGAGATTACAAGTTGTGAACCATGCAAGGCTTTGATGCGGTTCTTTGGAGAAATGTCAAAGAAAAATATGGGATGATATGATGATTAAGGGTTTGGAAGATGTTTGATGAGCCCGGGCAGGGTATTGTAAATAGATGGGGGCTGCTCAAACAAAAAATACTCAGAACCTCATCCAATTGGCACTGAGCTGAAAAAAAAAACCAAAATGGGGGATTCAATATGGCGGCTATACAAACGTTGGTATCTATCTCACCAAGTATAAAATATGGAAGAGTGGTTTCTTGGAAAAATATGATCAAGACCTAAAGGTCTACCTACTTGATGAGCAGAATGATTCGGAGAAAAAATATGGAGAGTGATAATGATCGAGGATTAGGAATATGGGAGAGATAGGTGGAGGCTGCTCAAAACAAAATACCCGAAAGCGAAACCTCGCGGTCCGCTTTAGCGGGCCGCGCACCCACGCGCCCTACTAGTTAATATATATATAGCTGCTCGTGCTGATTCACTGACTGATTGATCACCTCTCCTGTAAAATTTTGTATGAAAAATTTTTTTTTCAACAATGGTTTCGTATAGAAGACAAAAATTCATTCGGAGGAAAAATATGGAGAGAGCTGATGATTGAGGATTTCAGAGACGAGCGAATGGCACGCTTAAGGTATTGAAGATAGGTGGGGGGTGCTCGAGCAAATGTCACTTTAAACGTCATCCAATTGGCAGTGAGTTGAAAAAAAATTCAAAATGGCGAAAAAAAGATGGCCGCCATACAAATTTCGTCGGTCTCCATCTCGGAGGATATAAAAGATAGAAGAGTGGTTTCTTGACAAAAAATGATCAGGATCGGAAGGTCTACTTGATGAATGGAAAAAATATTCAAAATGGCGGAATTTATTTTTCCATAGAAAATGTATAGCGAATATTGAAGAGACTACAAGTTGTAAACTATGCAAGGCTTTGATGCGGTTCTTTGGAGAACTCTCAAAGAAAAATATGGGAAGACATGATGATTGAGGGTTTGGAAGATGGATGAGGAGCCCGGGCAGGGTATTGTAGATAGATGGGAGGTGCTCAAACAAAAATTACTCAGAATCTCATCCAATTGGCACTGAGTTGAAAAAAAAAAAACAAAATTGCGGATTCAAGATGGCGGCTATACAAATTTTGTCGGTGTCTATCTCACCAAGTATAAAAGATGGAAGAGTGGTTTCTAAGAAAAATATGATCAAGAACTAAAAATCTACTAGATGAACAGAAAAAAAAAACAAGATGGCGAAATTTATGTTTTCACACAAAAATTTTTTTAGTGAAATTTCTTTTTTTAGTAAAAATTCATGCGGAGGAAAAATACTTATGGAGAAAGCTGATGATTGAGGATTTTGGAGACGGGTAAAGAGCACGGCTAGGGTGTTGACGATAGGTAGGAGGTGCTCAAACAAAAGTTACTCGAAACCTCATCCAATTGGCAGTGAGCTGAAAAATAAGTCCTAATCGAGGGTTTGGAAGAGGGATGAAGATAGGTGGAGGCTGCTCAAACAATAAAACACCCGAAAACAAAACCTCGCGGTCCGCTTTAGCGGGCCGCGCACCCACGCGCCATACTAGTTAATATATATATAGCTGCTCGTGCTGATTCACTCACTCATTGATCACCTCTCCTGAACAATTTTGTATGAAAATTTTTTTTTTCACTCATGGTGTCGTATAGAGGACAAAAATTCATTAAGAGGAAAAATATGGAGAGAGCTGATGATTGAGGATTTCAGAGACGAGCGACGGGCACGCTTAAGGTATTGAAGATAGGTGGGGGGTGCTCGAGCAAATGTCACTTGAAACGTCATCCAATTGGCAGTCAGCTGAAAAAAAATTCAAAATGGCGAAAAAAAGATGGCCGCCATACAAATTTCGTCGGTCTCCATCTCGGAGGGTATAAAAGATGGAAGAGTGGTTTCTTCGCAAAAGATGATGAGGATCCAAAGGTCTACTTGATGAATTGAAAAAAAAATCAAAATGGCGGAATTTATTTTTCCATAGAAAATGTATGGCGAATATTGAAGAGACTACAAGTTGTGAACTATGCAAGGCTTTAATGCGGTTTTTTTGAGAACTCTCAAAGAACAATATGGGAAGACATGATGATTGAGGGTTTGGAAGTTGGTTGAGGAGCCCGGGCAGGGTATTGAAGATAGGTAGGAGGTGCTCAAACAAAAAATACTCGAAACATCATCCAATTGGCAGTGAGCTGAAAAAAAGTCCAAATGGTGGCCATACAAACATCGGTGTCTATCTCACCAAGTATAAAAGATGGAAGAGTGGTTTTTGCCAAAAGATGATTAAGACCTTAAGTTCTACTTGATGAGCAGAACGATTCGAAGAAAAAATATGGAGAGTGATAATGATCGAGGATTAGGAATAGGGGAGAGATAGATGGAGGCTGCTCAAACCAAAATACCCGAAAGCGAAACCTCGCGGTCCGCTTGCGGGCCGCGCACCCACGCGCCCTACTAGTTAATATATATATAGCTGCTCGTGCTGATTCACTCACTCATTGATCACCTCTCCTGAACAATTTTGTATGAAAATTTTTTTTTTCACTCATGGTGTCGTATAGAGGACAAAAATTCATTAAGAGGAAAAATATGGAGAGAGCTGATGATTGAGGATTTCAGAGACGAGCGACGGGCACGCTTAAGGTATTGAAGATAGGTGGGGGGTGCTCGAGCAAATGTCACTTGAAACGTCATCCAATTGGCAGTCAGCTGAAAAAAAATTCAAAATGGCGAAAAAAAGATGGCCGCCATACAAATTTCGTCGGTCTCCATCTCGGAGGGTATAAAAGATGGAAGAGTGGTTTCTTCGCAAAAGATGATGAGGATCCAAAGGTCTACTTGATGAATTGAAAAAAAAAATCAAAATGGCGGAATTTATTTTTCCATAGAAAATGTATGGCGAATATTGAAGAGACTACAAGTTGTGAACTATGCAAGGCTTTAATGCGGTTTTTTTGAGAACTCTCAAAGAACAATATGGGAAGACATGATGATTGAGGGTTTGGAAGTTGGTTGAGGAGCCCGGGCAGGGTATTGAAGATAGGTAGGAGGTGCTCAAACAAAAAATACTCGAAACATCATCCAATTGGCAGTGAGCTGAAAAAAAGTCCAAATGGTGGCCATACAAACATCGGTGTCTATCTCACCAAGTATAAAAGATGGAAGAGTGGTTTTTGCCAAAAGATGATTAAGACCTTAAGTTCTACTTGATGAGCAGAATGATTCGAAGAAAAAATATGGAGAGTGATAATGATCGAGGATTAGGAATAGGGGAGAGATAGATGGAGGCTGCTCAAACCAAAATACCCGAAAGCGAAACCTCGCGGTCCGCTTGCGGGCCGCGCACCCACGCGCCCTACTAGTTAATATATATATAGCTGCTCGTGCTGATTGGGTCACTGACTGACTCATTGATCACCTCTCCTGTAAAATTTTGTATGAAAATATTTTTTTTTACTAATGGTTTCGTATAGAAGACAAAAATTCATTCGGAGGAAAAATATGGAGAGAGCTGATGATTGAGGATTTCAGAGACGAGCGAATGGCACGCTTAAGGTATTGAAGATAGGTGGGGGGTGCTCGAGCAAATGTCACTCTAAACGTCATCCAATTGGCAGTGAGTTGAAAAAAAATTCAAAATGGCGAAAAAAAGATGGCCGCCATACAAATTTCGTCGGTCTCCATCTCGGAGGATATAAAAGATAGAAGAGTGGTTTCTTGACAAAAAATGATCAGGATCGGAAGGTCTACTTGATGAATGGAAAAAATATTCAAAATGGCGGAATTTATTTTTCCATAGAAAATGTATAGCGAATATTGAAGAGACTACAAGTTGTAAACTATGCAAGACTTTGATGCGGTTCTTTGGAGAACTCTCAAAGAAAAATATGGGAAGACATGATGATTGAGGGTTTGGAAGATGGATGAGGAGCCCGGGCAGGGTATTGTAGATAGATGGGAGGTGCTCAAACAAAAATTACTCAGAATCTCATCCAATTGGCACTGAGTTGAAAAAAAAAAACAAAATTGCGGATTCAAGATGGCGGCTATACAAATTTTGTCGGTGTCTATCTCACCAAGTATAAAAGATGGAAGAGTGGTTTCTAAGAAAAATATGATCAAGAACTAAAAATCTACTAGATGAACAGGAAAAAAAAACAAGATGGCGAAATTTATGTTTTCACACAAAAATTTTTTTAGTGAAATTTCTTTTTTTAGTAAAAATTCATGCGGAGGAAAAATACTTATGGAGAAAGCTGATGATTGAGGATTTTGGAGACGGGTAAAGAGCACGGCTAGGGTGTTGACGATAGGTAGGAGGTGCTCAAACAAAAGTTACTCGAAACCTCATCCAATTGGCAGTGAGCTGAAAAATAAGTCCTAATCGAGGGTTTGGAAGAGGGATGAAGATAGGTGGAGGCTGCTCAAACAATAAAACACCCGAAAACAAAACCTCGCGGTCCGCTTTAGCGGGCCGCGCACCCACGCGCCATACTAGTTAATATATATATAGCTGCTCGTGCTGATTCACTCACTCATTGATCACCTCTCCTGAACAATTTTGTATGAAAATTTTTTTTTTCACTCATGGTGTCGTATAGAGGACAAAAATTCATTAAGAGGAAAAATATGGAGAGAGCTGATGATTGAGGATTTCAGAGACGAGCGACGGGCACGCTTAAGGTATTGAAGATAGGTGGGGGGTGCTCGAGCAAATGTCACTTGAAACGTCATCCAATTGGCAGTGAGCTGAAAAAAAATTCAAAATGGCGAAAAAAAGATGGCCGCCATACAAATTTCGTCGGTCTCCATCTCGGAGGGTATAAAAGATGGAAGAGTGGTTTCTTCGCAAAAGATGATGAGGATCCAAAGGTCTACTTGATGAATTGAAAAAAAAATCAAAATGGCGGAATTTATTTTTCCATAGAAAATGTATGGCGAATATTGAAGAGACTACAAGTTGTGAACTATGCAAGGCTTTAATGCGGTTTTTTTGAGAACTCTCAAAGAACAATATGGGAAGACATGATGATTGAGGGTTTGGAAGTTGGTTGAGGAGCCCGGGCAGGGTATTGAAGATAGGTAGGAGGTGCTCAAACAAAAAATACTCGAAACATCATCCAATTGGCAGTGAGCTGAAAAAAAGTCCAAATGGTGGCCATACAAACATCGGTGTCTATCTCACCAAGTATAAAAGATGGAAGAGTGGTTTTTGCCAAAAGATGATTAAGACCTTAAGTTCTACTTGATGAGCAGAACGATTCGAAGAAAAAATATGGAGAGTGATAATGATCGAGGATTAGGAATAGGGGAGAGATAGATGGAGGCTGCTCAAACCAAAATACCCGAAAGCGAAACCTCGCGGTCCGCTTGCGGGCCGCGCACCCACGCGCCCTACTAGTTAATATATATATAGCTGCTCGTGCTGATTCACTCACTCATTGATCACCTCTCCTGAACAATTTTGTATGAAAAATTTTTTTTTCACTAATGGTTTCGTATAGAGGACAAAAATTCATTCGGAGGAAAAATATGGAGAGAGCTGATGATTGAAGATTTCGGAGACGGGTGAGGAGCACGCTTAAGGTATTGAAGATAAGTGGGGGGTGCTCGAACAAATGTCACTCGAAACGTCATCCAATTGGCAGACAGCTGAAAAAAAATTCAAAATGGCGAAAAAAAGATGGCCGCCATACAAATTTCATCGGTGTCCATCTCGGAGGATATAAAAGATGGAAGAATGGTTTCTTGGCAAAAGATGATCAGGATCTTAAGATCTACTCAATGAATAGAAAAAAATTCAAAATGGCGGAATTTATTTTTCCATACAAAATGTACGGCGAATATTGAAAAGACTACAAGTTGTGAACTATGCAAGGCTGTGATCCGGTTTTTTGGAGAACTCTCAAAGAAAAATATGGAAAAACATGATGATTGAGGGTTTGGAAGACGGTTGAGCAGCCCGGGCAGGGTATTGTAGATAGGTGGGAGGTGCTCAAACAAAAATTACTCGAAACCTCATCCAATTGGCACTGAGCTGAAAAAACCCCAAAATGGCGGATTCAAGATGGCGGCTATACAAATTTCGTTGGTGTCTATCTTACCAAGTATACAAGATGTAAGAGTGGTTTCTTGGAAAAAGATGATCAATACCTAAAGATCTACTTGATGAGCAGAATGATTCGAAGAAAAAATATGGAGAGTGATAATGATCGAGGATTAGGAATATGGGAGAGATAGGTGGAGGCTGCTCAAACCAAAATACCCGAAAGCGAAACCTCGCGGTCCGCTTGCGGGCCGCGCACCCACGCGCCCTACTAGTTTAACCTATATCTATGAGTATTTTCTTGGTGTGGCAGATTTTGACAGTAGGGGAATGTATAAATAACAATATTATTTACATTTAATTTATTTAGAGTTTCATAAGAATATTCCAAATCTTTTTTGTTAACAGTACCTCTGTTTCCAAAAAAGATTATCAAATTTGTATTTTCATCAAAACTATTTCTATTTTTGTATATTGAATTTACAACAGACATAAATTGCGCATTAGGGGTACAGCAGTTCAATACAGTATGTCCCTGTAAATGTAAATTAAGTAGTATGCCCATATTACTACCAATTCCGTCGCTAAACATGAATGTTTTTGTGCTGGATTTTGTATCTCTGAAGGAATTATTAGCATTTTGATATTTTAGATGAATAATCCAGAAAGATGTGAACAAACATGCGCTGTCCTCTTGAACGCAGACCCAAACAACGAATCGGCAGCAGTTATGATGGCAGATTTGGCTTTCCGTAAGGTAAGCAACATTGTATTAGGCGTCGTCCTAAGTTAGCGCATTCAACGCATATTCGTAGATTACAATTAGATTTTGGTCATATTAGTTATAATTTTTTGGCATATTTTATTTGCAAGAGCATTGCTATATAATCTAACAGTTTTTAGTTAGTTTTTACAGATAGTAAAACAACAACTGGTACGTATTTAATTTCTATACTAGTATCAAACATTTCCCTGATCGTTTGTCACGTAAACTCGTTTTTCAGGCGCCATAGAAAGGTACGCTTCCACTTAGCGCAGGCAGACTGATATATTTGGCATCAGAGAGTTGCTTTTTATGCTCTGAACCCAAAAACAGCCATTTTTCAGAACTTTACATTTATGACCTTTTATAATACTGTGTGTTTATAATCAGTGTCCATGGGCTTATAGAGATTTCAGACGTCGATAACAAAAGAGATTATAAAATTACATGAAAAAACAGGTTGATTTTGAGACGGCGCAACGTCATTTAGAGCAGATATTGTCCGTAAAGGCGACTAGTTGGGAAGCTCTCGCACAGCTTATCGAAGTTCAGCGGAGGCGTGGCAAGCTGAATGAAGTGGAACAAACGCTTGAAACGGCAAAAAATAGCTTGGACAATCAAGATGATCCTGGTGAGCTATCCATAGTAAAATCATTAAGCATAAGCGTACTATGTCAATCAGTATATTTACCTTTCAAGGCTTAACCGGTGAACACGTCATCTATTCTTCATTAAGGTTGATACCAAAGTTTGTTTTCCTAAGAGACTGCGTTTAGATCGACTAAAAAGATTTCCCATAGCTGTAGTTTGCTTAGAGAAACACTAGAAAAATACATAATATTCAAGTGAACGCTTTTTTGGTTGGCTGAATTTTTCTTGTCTCTTTGGTGGACTTAAAAGTCGTCAGTTATGAGGTTTTGTTTTGCGACAGTGTTGAATATTAAATAAATAATCTAATTATTACCTACTACGGCATCTCATTTGTCGTCGCCAGGCAGGTGACCAGCCTAGGATTATTTCACCCAATTCCCCATAGTGCATCTATTTTCTGTTATCCATAACATGGCTCTATAAAAATGTCATCCAGTTCTCAATGAACCAACTTCGTCAGGTTACCTGTACTGCCTGGGTCTGTACTCCACGTACGAGGGTAAAGTGAACGCAGCGTTGCGCCAGTTGAACCAGGCGAGACGCTCGCCCCGGTGGGGGCAGAACGCGGCCAAACGGATGGTGCTCTTATGCCTTTCACAACACGCGCCTGATGCCTTACACGACAGCCTGACTGCTAACGATGACTCGTATGTATACACAACATATTTTTTTGCCTTTGCAGCTCTATCCTTTTGATATTTCTGTAAATTTCGGACTCGTCTCTTTCGGTTGTTGGAGTCAATCAGTCTACTATTAACTCGCCATTTTGCAGCAAAGTTCTTTCTTGACGTTAATTTAACAATTCGGTCGTGATCTCTTCATCTACGTAAAAAATATGATTTCTGTTCTGAACGCACCTCGGAATCATTTGTATATAGGTTCTTCGTTTGACATATCTGGCCTAAGAGCTGGACTCGTCAACAATTTCAAAAAATCATAATTTTGTTATGGTTATGATGCTGAATAATTAAGAGTCAAATCAGACTGACGGACTACATTTAAACAGCATTTCTATTGCAGTTGACGTAAGCATTTAAATATGTTACAGTTGAAGAGAAATCAGAGATGTGCTTCTATGAATCTGTATGACATTTTTTTTCAGCGATACACGTCTTCTAGCGCTACGAACGGCGGAGAAGCTTCTAGCGGAAGTATCGCATACAGACCGCAAAGCCTTACAAGCACTTCTACAGCTGGCCACTAAGCACAAATCGCAGGCGGACAAAGTTCTACAGGACCTCTTGCCTCTGGCAACCGAGGACGTTTATCAGGACGACCCTTATCTTATTCTGGCCATAGCTAATGCGTAAGTGTGATGTCAAAAAAATATTTCGATGTACATATTTGATGCGGGCGTAATTTATAAGCATGAGGTTTTGAGTTTGAATCCTGGATTCTGGTTTAGATAATTAAATTAAAAAGTGGCGACTAGAAGTGGAAACTTTCCGACTTTAATAGTCATAGTTATCATCCTACCAGCAATGTTGTACCATTAAAACGATTTAGCGTTTCACCCACCCATATCCTATCCCAAGTGTGAATTCGTTGAACTGTCCAATGGCATCCGATGGCAAGTGACAATGCAGTCTAGAATGAAAACTCTCTGTAGTTTTCATTCTAGACTGCAGTGTCACTTGCCATCGGGTGAAAGCGTATTTTGACTTTGTCATCGCATTAAAAAAACAATTTTGTTCCAAATATTACGTACGTATTTCCAAATATTTATTGAAGTATTACCGCATTATTTCAGGTACAACATTATGAAACAGCCAACTCGAGCTAAGAATATACTCAAAAGGACCATTTCATCTATACCTTGGACACCAGAAAAAGCAGATGGGTTGGAAAGGTGAATATTACCAACATCTGACCTGCAAATAATCCTCAAACAATTGGAGCCACTGACCCTACTGGACTAGCTATTAACTGAAGCAATTTGACTATCGCCATTTTAGCGCTGATTGCCAAGAAAACTGATAGTGAAGGTATCCGGAACTAAAGTGAATTGTGCGTCACTTTGAATCGACACAAGAATCTGCTCATTTTGTATAGCGTACTTGTTTCTACACAACTACAGTGATAGGACTATAAATAATTATATTATAGTCATTATTATGCTTACCTTTTCTACGTTGTGACTAAAGGTGGGTACTGACCAACGTTACGAGGTGTAATGTAACATTCGCATCGAGCGTGTTCGCATCGAGCATGTTACGCTGTGTTTTAAAATCGGCGTAACATGCTCGTCAAAACTGTGCTCCGCTTTCGCCGTTTAGTTCACTCAAGATGGCCGACAGCGAGGACGCGTTGGCATCTTTGATTCTACTTAATTATTGTTTCATCCAAATTAAGAAGAAGAAAAAACGTTACTGGACATCAAACTTATTTAAAAACAGAGTCCAAGCGTCTTCTTTCTTGAGTTTGTTATAATGCTCTGGATGAGCTGGGTTCCACAACACTTCCTCTTCTCTGTATGTTTCTATAAAATACAGAGTTTTTTCTTTGTCCCACTCCATGTTTTAAGAAATAAATACGAGAGGAACCACGTGTGATTACTCGCGACGCGCGTGCGCTCGGGACGATTTGCAAGAGCGTACTGACCGAACCGCGTAACACTCAAAGGATTCGCCAAAAAACCGACAGCCGGGTGGAGCACTCAAAGCGAGCAACGAGCGGCTCGTTGCTCGCTGGTTTCCCCGTAACACGACGTACTGACTGCACGAATGCTCGCGGTGTAACACGTTACATTACACCTCGTAACGTTGGTCAGTACCCACCTTAAGATATAGTGGATTCTGATACCTATCAACTCAGTGTAATACGTATCATTTTCATCACAATAATTCATTTAAGGTGCTGGTTAGAAGTAGCGGATAGCCAAATAAGTTCTGGTCGGACGGAGGCCGCGAAAGAAATTCTCACTAAAATTCTGAATCACAACAATTCCTGTGCAGCGGCTTATCAATACTTGGGTAAGTAGTTTTAGTCCTGGCATCAATCTACATGACGTCTTGCTGTGTGTCTAGCATGCGACACACGAGAAAATGATCTCTACACTTTTTCTCGTCGAAGACAATAGAGCCCTGCTGGTCTGGTTTGTAATAGCTATTTATCAGTTTTAAGATATCTTCCCAGTCTATACAGGACCAGGGTTTGCTTATTATTCTAAAGTGATTAACGAGAACAAGTTTTCACACAGAGTAATTGTCATTTTGCCTCCGTAACTATTGAGGATAAACATTTAATTCAGGTTAAGATTTGTTTACCTACAGTGTGAGATTTTCCTCTATAAAAATTCAAAATTCAAAATATTTCACGCAGGCCAACGTGCTGTGGCTCTTATGACATGTCAAGAATCTACCACCGGTTCGGAATGCTGATTCTGCTGAGAAGAGCCGGCAAGAAACTCAGCAGTTGCTCTTTTCAAAACAAAATGTTACAAGAAGTGGCTTAACTATCTTATAGACAGCTGAAGCAAAGCCGAATAGAATAGACATATTTTTTATTCAGATAAACTTTTACAAGTGCTTTCGAATCGACAAATGAATCTACCACTGGTTCGGAATGGTGCTTACAATTCTTATTATTATATTAATAAAAATTATTAGTTCGAAATATAATTATTCGGGTTCGATTCCCGCCCCGAGTCTGGGTGTATTTATAATATGTATGTATGTATACCTTTATTAAAAATATATATGTATTTATATGTAAATATGTCTATCAGTCGGCTGTTACCTATAACACAGGCATTAAGTTGCCTACTTTAGGAACAGACGACCGTGTGTGTATGTGTGAGTATTTAAAAAAAAAAAAAAAAATTATTTTACGCACCAAATAGTCCGAACTTTGATAATAAAGCCTATAATTTTTTAACATTAACACAGTTATCGGTATGGCAGGTTTCCTATCCGAAAAGGAACAAAACTATAAAAGCGCAGCTCACAACTACGACAACGCCTGGGTGCACACGGGCAGGAACGACCTGGCCATCGGCTACAAGCTCGCCTACGCGTACTTGAAGCTGAAGAAGTACCCCGAGTGTATAGTCGTCAGTCGACACATCCTGAAGGTTCACCCGGAATATCCCAAACTCAAGAAGGAAATATTGGAAAAGGCGAAAAATAATTTGAGGACGTAGGTTTGAGAAATTTTCTTTGTTTGCTCAACTCTGAAACTCTTCTTTGAATGTCATTTGGTACTGTGAACGTTATACAGTTAATATTGAATTGTTTTGATTTTCTAATTATTGCATTTGTGCTACAGAAGTTTTCATAACATTTTCGTTCATGATAGACAAGTACAAAAATTGAAAATGTGACTTATTCTGTTGTATACAATCTCTAAAGTAAACTAAATTGACAGGTTTCATTAGTAAATAGTTCCATCCTTTTCAGCAGAGAGCATTGTGATAGAGATAGGAATAGTTTTAGGTCTGTCATTTTAGTTTAAAGATTGTGTAGAACAGAATTATTAGCCCCATTGTATAAAATTATAAAATATAATTATTAATATTGAGTAGATTAAAATAAAACACTCAAAAATATATGCACAATTTTTTTTAATATTCAACGACTATGCATTCGTCTATTGTTTGAACCTATTTGCATACAAATTGTATGCCAATACTGTTGCAATCTACGTAAGATTTGTTTATAATTAATTACTTATTACATATTTATATTTATATTTATTCATCATCCTCTTGTTCGAGGATCGTCTTGAAACAGAACGGCTGGAAGATGTAGCCCAGGCCGGCGTAGAATTTACTCATGAATTCCACCCTGAAAGAATACAGAAAGGAAATATTGTAATACTGGGTTTTTTTTTAGATTATTTCTCAACTTCAACCGCGTGAAATCTGGGTGAAACTATAATATCTCGGTTCTACTGATTTTGATCAAGTTTTGATTATAGTTGAATCATTACAAACGTGCAAAGTCATAAATCATTTTTATCGGACCTCTCGCTCGCACTTAAAGGCCTTATGAAACTGGAACATGATGCTCTGGTGTTGTGTCTAACAATAAAAAAGGATTTGTCGATAGTCGATAATCGATAAAAGGTCGATAACAGGACAACAGGTCGTTTGCTAAAATGCGACGGCTGAAGCCTCCCATCGGACCAGAGTCAATTTAGAAATTATAAATTCCTAAATTGCCCCCGCCGGTAATCGAACCTGAGACTTTCCGCGTAAAACCACTGCGCTAGGCAGGCCAATACATAAAAGAAGAAGAGGAAAACGAGCTCACCAATGCAAACGCAGCGTGTGCAAGAAGGCGGAGAGGCCCTCCATCATGACGAGGATGGCGAGCGTGAAGAACGCCCAGAAGAAGAACGCCACGTACAGCTTGATGGCGCCCACGTAGTCGTGGTCCTTCAGCCCGAAGCTCAGCACCATGCTCCACAGCACTTCCGATAATTCTATGGATGGATTATTATACCATTCAATCAACATGATTTGATTTCATACTTCCTGGGGGTCGATTATTATCTAAAAATGCGGAATCTCATGTTTGAATAACCCACTTCTATTAGTGTTAGTTTGCACTTTCCACTCTTAGCGATTTAGGGCGAAACGATCTTCTATTTTATGGCGAAACGATTAATATTATTATGTGGCCTAGGGCTTTTTTATGTTGATAGGGATTTATGGTTTGGAGTAAAATCGAACTTGTGGTGGTGGTAACCCTGTTTTTTATACAAATAACTCACATATGTATAAAATGATAACTGTCAGAATTCCACGGAATATAGGTACAGCCTTTAGTATGAGTTTAATATTCATTACTTCCTCCTAGCCAGTTTAAGTCCGTTTTGCTTTGAAATTATTGTGTTTGGACGCTCGAAATCGAAGAATGTTGTCGCAATGTGCAAACTCGAGACTTGAAATTAACTTACTGTTGTTGTCATATAAATTAATTCAATCATAAATATTATTTACCTGCATGAGCTAGAGACAGGGCCCACAGTCGTAGGTAGGAGGCCGTGTGTGAGATGGTGCTGAGCACGTACTCTATGGTGTGGATGCCCTGGTGGATCATCACCTCGCTGAAGGGCTCGTCGTCATGCTCGTGGCTGGCTGAGGCCTTGGCTGCAGGCCGGGGCTGGGTGGCGTCGCCGAGGTCCGTCTGCTCTTGCAGCTCTATACCCTGGTTCACGCTACCGTTAGATTGCTCAGGCTAAAATTGCGAAGTTTAGGCAAATTAAGTATCTACATACATAAAGTGACAATAATTCATTAGCTACAAAATACGGCGAACATGTTATGCTACCATACAATTGTTGACAAATAACAACGTTTGCAGCCTATTAAGACATTGATAATAGAAAACGGAATTTAATCAGATGATGGATTTTTCAGATTTCATGAATTTCTTAATTACTCCCAAGAATTAATGTCTACAAGTTTTCAGTCAAGTCATGTCAAGAGCTTGTAACACTTGCTTTACAACTTCATAACCTCTCGACTGTATCTAAAATTGATACTTTTCCTATCCTCCATACATAAACTTGCATTTGCCCTTGGTAAATAATCTAGAAGAGCCTGAATATCTTCCTACTCGATTAGCTTTGAACATGGCGGACTTGTGAATTATTGTAAAAGGTTGAAATAAATGAATGTATAAAAAGCATTGTTAACAAGACTACTTAATTTAAAAGTTCCCATAATCCTGAAGCTGTGGCTGGTGTATTCTGAAATGTAAAAGAAAACGTACCTTAACTTCCTTTTTCTTAGCGGCGAGTAGGTACAGCGGCTTGCCCAGCAGCATGACGGGGATGCAGCAGAGCGCGACCAGCACGAACACGCGCTGGATGAGGCCCTGCCCCTCGAACATGAACTCGTTGCAGCCCTCCTCGGGCGCCGTGCTCGAGAACAGCATCATGTTGATGAACAGGATCAGCACGGAGGGCGCGCAGCCTTGCGTGTACGCCTCCTCTGCGGGGAACCATACGTTTTGGGGTTATGTTCACAACTTTGTTTTTGACGACAATTAAGCATTATGGAAGTGGTGATGACCTATTGGCTAGGACGTCGGCCTTCTTGTCGATATACTCTGTAGCTTTTGTAACTTTTCAGAGTTGTGTACGTTTTAAGCAATTAAATATCACTTGCTTTAACGGTGAAGGAAAACACCGTGAGGAACCCAGCATGCCTGAGAGTTCTCCATAATGTGCTCAAAGGTGTGTGAAGTCTGCCAATCCGCACTGAGCCAGTGTGGCAGACTACGGCCTAAACCCTTCTCATTCTGAGAGGAGACCTGCGCTCAATAGTGGGCCGGCTATGCGTTGATCATTATGATGATGCATGATGGAAAACACTTGTCTCAAAAGTATAGGCAATATTTCATTGAAACAGTAAGATAGCGCCACCGGTCTCAGTTACCTGCCGTGGTGCCTTGAAACAAGAAACCATAAAGCAGACACCAGGATTATTACAAACTGTCGAAGACTAAACATTGCTTTTGTTATGCACGTATGTCCCTGGTGGTCGAGTAAGTGAGACGTCAAATAGCTCATATTAGTTGTCTCCTTATCATGTTGGCGGATGATCCCGCCTGCCGCCACCAAATCGGTTGCGCAACCAAGCGGACACCAGGTGAAGCATCCTCCATAAAATTACACAATTTCTTGGTAACGCGACTGGTTGTGCTAACTTTGGTTTTCTAGTGAGATAGTGCCCTTATACTAAGCAAGAAAAATGGACGCCAGGAGGGCCTTCCACAATTTAGTGACTCTATCCAGAATACCAAGCTTTTTGGCAGCTGTTTCGGTCTTTGATTTAATATGTTTGCTGGTAAAATGTCAACACCTAAGATCTTCATCAGGGTGGTTACTCTGCAAAAGAATTATAGACAGAGACAAAGGTCAACTTACCCTTAGATAATGTGCTGTAGGAAACCCATTTGAAGAACATCATGAACACCATGTATAAAAAGAGCAGGCACAGGAACACAACTTGTGGCAGAAATTCCAGAAAGATGGAGTAGCGGTGCTTGAAGAAGCTGTTGGATTTAATATTTATTAAGTATTCATATTTTTAAAGACATGATGCAGTTAGTTTTACAGCATACGTCGAACAAGTATACACACACACACACGCACACACACACAAACCAAACTGAATCAGTGTATATGCGGCCATGCCTCCATTTTGTCGAATATTCATCTGAATTTATCCTGTATGTATGTGTAGGTTACATATTTTGAATATTGGCAACATTTTTAATGGTCCTGATGTGTTCTGAGTATGATTTCTAAATATAGGACTCTTTTAAAAATAATAATTAGCTTATAATAATTTAACAAGTAGATCCTACCTAAATAAAAGACACTTACTTGTAATTTACAACACTCATGCAGACCCCGAAGATCATGTGGACAACACCGAAAATTATGGACAGTTTCATTTTGTAAGAGTTCAAGAAGATAATTTTGTTTTCGGCAGTCTGAAAAAAAATTATAACATGTTATACAATATGTCATCCTGCTAATATTAGATAAAAATGAATGCACACGTTCAAACGTAACGGACTTTTCTATAAATACGTAACGTGTCGTCAGCAGCATCGAGAGGTCCATTTTGGGCCTTGCTTCTATTGTTTTAAGGTCCGAGTTCATCCATACGTCTGTAGCTAGGGCCCCAAGCGGAAAATTGGGAAAAAAATCGGTAGTACCTACTGAAATTGTGACTTTAAAATAAAAAGCTTGTACGCTTTACGCTGACCTGAATTTAGAACGTCAAATCATGACGTTAGGCAAATTTTTTAAGTCAACGGCGATATGTTTGTTTACTTGAAAACCTTACACAATACAGTATGCAGAAAATGTGTCAGAAAAAAATCGGATTAGAATTTTAATATGTTCAGCCTCTCCAAGTATTCACCTGCCAAACGGGATCGATTCCGATGAAATACGGCGTGTCGATATACGCGTCCTTGGGGTCCAGTGTGAAGGCCTTGCCGTTCTCGAGGGTGTGGTTGTCGTAGGGAGAGAACCACGACGACCCGAATATGTTCATAGACTTGGAGAATATGTCGTTGTACACGAGCCCCGTGTACATGGAGAAGCAGCCCATGAGGAGGATGATGTAGCGGCCGGCGAAGAATATGTTCCAGATCTCGTTGTTGGACTTCTTAGCGGCGAGGGAAGTCTCCCTGATGACCATCCAGAAGCCGAACAGCGCCATGATCAAGCCGTGGCCCAAGTCCCCGAACATCACGGCGAACAGGAACGGGAACGTTATTATGGTGTAGAGTGCTGAAAGGGAATAGAGAACATTTTAATCCATGAGTGGAAAATATTGGTATAGCGGATAAAAAGTTTTACCGACAATATTTGTTAGAGGAAAGCAGAAATTTCGCTGACTTAAAAAGTTTGTAAACAGCAATGACACAGGCCTTGACATTTAGATTTGAAATAAAACAATCTACCAAAAAAAATACATGTATGCAGTTGGGCAACCTGTAGACATAAAAGGGAAGTGTGCGGCGACGATGACGCGAGTTTCACGCTTTTTGGTCACCCAAAAAGAACACATATATACACAGTATACATATAGCTCATGGGAAGCGTTTGGTGACGATGACGCGAGTTCCATGATTTGTGTTCATCCAAAAATTGCTCATCGCGCCTAAAG
This sequence comes from Melanargia galathea, assembly GCA_920104075.1. Taxonomy (NCBI): domain Eukaryota; kingdom Metazoa; phylum Arthropoda; class Insecta; order Lepidoptera; family Nymphalidae; genus Melanargia; species Melanargia galathea. The sequence goes on from OV049855.1 coordinate 6,592,757, forward strand.
AAGTTTTCACTTCAAAAATATATTATAATTCTGAATGTCATACCCGGGTTGCATTCCCTGTAGGAGGCGACACCGTAAGCGTCGATGAGGTTCTGGAAGCCGCGCGTGAAGCGGTTGGTGCGGTTGAACGTGGGCGGGATCTCGTCGGTCTCGATGCAGTTCAGGAACGAAGGGATTGAACTCCCGCAGGCGTTCTAAAGTATGCAAATGGTAATATACTCGTAACTCGGTATATAAAAATGGTGATAGCCTAGTGATTAAAACTTCAGCCTCCCTTTCGGGGGGACCGAGTTCGATCCCCGGCAGCCACTTTAACTATACGGAGTCATGTGCGTTTTTAGCAATTAAATATCACTTGCTTTAACGGGTTGATATTGATGATTATGAGGATCAGATTAACACAGTGTGATTTTGCGAATACACAAAAAATAATTTGTAATAAGCACAATATTTAAATATAAAGTTCTAAATCTTTTGGAGGTACAGAGCTTAACCACTAGAGCGGTTACTAGCTACTTTCGAAATCTTCAACCCTGTGCTTCGACTTGAGCAAAGAGTCTTTGTCCAAATTAACCCTGATCACCGATATCATAATTAGTAAAGCAAGTGTTAAGGAAATGTAACTCACAGATCCGTCAGCGAGCGCCTTCTGCACGTTGGGCAGGTCGGCGGTGGGCACCCAGCACTCGCCGATGAGGCACTTCTTGGTGACGTCCATGTTGAACAGGTTGAGCGTGTGGTAGATGGCCTTCATCTTGCGCACCATGACGGACCAACTCGCCAGCTCCTTGGCCACGCTCACCAGCACGCGCTGCCGGTGGTCGCGGGTTTGGTTCAGCACCTATCAATGAATACAAAGACAGGTGTAATACTTGTCGTCGTGCACTGCTTGTGATTAGACTTCCACAAGCTGCGTCTTACGCCGCCTGTATCCAGCAATTCTTGCGATTTGTCGGACACATAGTGTTGGATCTACCTACACTGCGCTTTTCGATGCGAGGTCACCATTCCAGTACCTTGGAACTCCAACGTCTATCAGTTCTTCGAACTGTTCCCTTTTTCTTCGAGGAGTAATGAAAGATGAATAGAAAAAGTCTATAAAAACAGTGAAATAGGCCCACTAGCATAGTTATGCTATCTTGGTTAAACGAGAAGAGATCAGTCTAATTAGATTAGAACATACCATATTGAGGTCCTCGAGGCGAGTCCTGACGCCCTTGACCATGTCCTGTCGCTCGGTGTTGGAGGGCGGGCACGGGTACAGCGACGCGTGGAAGCCGGAGCACACCTTCTTGATCCGAGACTTGAGTTGTTCTCCTTGGAAGAACGCGACGAAAACCGTCTTGTAGATCTCGTTACCCTGGGTTATGAACATTTGAAAAACCTTTATGTGGGAAAACACGAAGCCGACCGGAAAAAATAAGATAAGCTTCGAGGTTAGGGACTCTATACTTAAACATTGATATTTGTTACGATACAAAAACAGAATATAAAGTGCTATAATTAGATCCAGTTTATTTTGAAATGTTAGGTATTATTTTATTTTTCTATGAGTGCCTGGTCATGTCTGTCATAATATATTTGGAAAGAACAAGTAATCACGATCTTATGAGTTTTAATGCATAATTGTCGAAAAATTTAGGGGTTACTAAAAAGGGGATTCCCCACCAAACCTAACGATCCGTCATCCGACCATCCCATAGAGTTAGAATGTTTGGTGGGTGACCAGAATAATATACTAAAAATTTTACCACAACGTGATCAATGTAGCTAAAACAGCTTGTTACAAAATCCTTATATAAGAGAGACGGCATGGACGTTCTAAATAGGATAAAATACCAATACATGTTGAAGGAAATGAACCATAAAAGAAAGGCACTCACAGTGTTGGGATCTTCAAGAGGCTTATCAAGCTCGGCGCGGCGCAGGAACACGTTTCCCCGTGAAATACGCCACAGCATGCGCTCGAAGGCCGGCACTCGCTCGCGCTGCACCACGCCCGCCACGAAGCCTAAGCGGCCTCGGGTGGCGGCCTGCTGCCCAGCCTCATCAGATATCAGTGACCTAGCACGTCATTATAAGGTTCATCGTCTCATTACATACAGATAGGTAAAGTTTATCAACTCGGTGAAAGGCAAAGTGGTGCCGTGGTGCAGTCCGATTCCAAACAATAATCAGCCCGACGGGTAGCGAAGCGCCTAATTCCATAAGAACTGTTTAACTTTAATTGTTGCTGCTTACGACTCAAAATGTTATGTATTACAAAGTATACTCTTATGTTAAATAGTTGCGAAGTGCAGGGTGACTGTAGCCGGATCTTTGATTTTTTGATGCTTGATGTAATCTTTAAACCAGTAATACTTATTTTGGAAATTATTTTGGAATTTTGGAAATTAATTGCGAATACCCGAGAGGTTCAATTGAAAGGTTCAAAGGTACATCATAGTAACTAGGAGAGCAAGGAATATCAATGCACTCACTTGGTCAGGGAATCCATTCCTATTTCTTCTTGGGCAGCAAAGAAAGCTTCGGTTTTTTCGAGAACATGTTTCAGTTCTGTCAACTCTAAATAGTTTTGTTTCAAGTTGATGGCGTTGTGCGATAGTTCGAGGATTTCATTTTCGGTCTTTTCCAAGTGCGCCTGAAAATGGAACAGAAAATTTGAAGGCTCGTTATACCATCAATATAAGTTTCAAAATAAGGAATGGTTTGGATTTTACATCAGAAATGCGATTGAACACTGTAGCAAGATTAATAATACTCTTTTTTAGTCTGTTCGACACTCTGTTTTTATAGAAGTTTAGTGACTAGTGACTACATACCAAATCCGGCGGCCCATTGACTTGAAAAATTAGAAGCCCCCAAATTAATGTAAAACCGGTGACTCAAACTGTCCAGCTCAAGCTGTCGGTATAAGTATTGGGGTGTAAGTGGCCTAAATTCCACCTATGTGGCCAAAGTCAACCTCACCTGCGCGCGGTACACCCTGCCAATATGCTAACGAGGCCATGATGCTCTCAGTCCCTTCTACGGGTCGTTGTGCCTGATACCACACAACTTGATCTTGATGGTATCACCGCTTTGTGGTAGGATTCTACCGCGAATCCGTCTGGTTAGCGACCACACTTCAGCCGTAATCTGCCGCAAAGCATCCGATGCGTTCCGGCAGCGAGCTGAATAGCCAGTCCTCAAAAGCCGGCAACGCATTAGTGGTTCCTCAGGTGCTGCTAATGTTCATGGGTGGCGGTAATCACTTAACTTCAGGTGACCCGCTTGCTCGTTTGCCCGCTATTATTATAAAAAAGTATAATCTTCTAATGTAGGTGCCACATCTACGGGATATGCTACTGGGCATTGGGTCGGGTGGCGGTAAATTTTGGCAGATCAAAGAGGTTCAGTGGCACATTTATCGCATTAAAGCGGCCACACATACGATTAGCACTATGTTCAATGGCATATCCCGTAGATGTTGCCGCTACATCTGAGACCTACCTCCAAATCGATGATCTCTCTGGGGTTGGGCGCCCGCGGCAGGTCCTTGACCTGCGGCACGGGCACCTTGTCCTTGTGCACCTCCGCCTCGATGTACCGCAGCTTGCGCTCCATCTCATCGCAACGACGGACCTCGTTCACGAACTTGCGTTGGAAAGCGTTCACTTCGGGATTTAACTGTGGAAAGACAAAAAGATGTTGTGAACAGAGGCGTATGTAGACGTGGGCGAATTCGCATCAGCGAGGCTACCAAAAATGCTTTGTAATTCCTGACAAGTCTCGTATTCCGTCAATTTAACGGTCGCGGTCTTTGAAGGTAGTTAAACTGGCTTCACAGTCGCACGTAAGAGGTGACGCGAGGCCCTCGCGAGGCCGTGGGCGAAGGCCCACATCGCCACTGGGGTTGTGAAAATCTGTTCAATATGTATATAAGCCCACCAACCCGCATTGGAGCAGCGTGGCAGGTCTAAGCTCCCTCTCTCCTGTGAGAGAGGAGGCCTGTGCCCAGCAGTGGGACGTTAAAAGGATCTAGTAATGGTGGTGGTGGTGGGATGAATATTACAGTAGTATAACAACAAAAATATGAAGAATGAAGTAATACAACAACAATATTTAGTTTAATGTTGCATCCGCGACAATGTTGTTTACTCTTGAGCGCAGGCCCCATTGGGAGCGAAGCGAAGTGAAACGCGGTCGTTTCGCTTCGCTCATGTCGCAGACTTTGAGAGCTTCGCTTCGCTCTGTCGTTCGCATTTAGAACCATAGTATGAAAAGACGCGGTAGCGGTCTATCGCAAGACCCTGCGCTTTGGGTCTTGCGATAGCGAACTGAAAAAGTGTACTGTGCAATGTGTGTGTAAGTGTCTGGCTGGCCGCTGGGCTCCATACATTCAGTCTCATAGTCATTGAGCTCATAGTGGACTAAATTATCACCTAATAGAAAACATGATTGAGTGGTTGAAGGTGATGTATTTCGTTCGATCATGCTGAATGATTTGGCAAAAAGTGTCTGCAAAAGATACCTACTTCATGAAGTTATACAATGGGTTTTATAGCCAATTTACCGTCCATAAAGTGTAATGGTTAGAACAAAAGGTAATTATAGTTACTCTAGCGGCACGCTATGATGGCCGGTTTGACGTTTCTCCGCTCATGAAGTTCCGTATTAATTGATAACGACTTTGAAGGAAATAATTGTATTACTTTATTGACGATAGTGATGTGCAGAGATTCATAAATTTTATCGAATGTAGTTTTAGGTTTAGGACTCAAAATTTATTTATTAAATTGATTTCTTAAATGTATACAAGTGTAGAAAAATCAGTTTGCACCATTTAAGGGGTGAATGTACTTGTGAATATGAACAATTTTCACTATGTGGACAAACCTCTGAAATCGCAAAAAAATATCAATAAATTTTTAAAAATGGAATCTAATACGATCGTCACATAGGATCGCTGGCCAGCACAACTACTACCTCCGGCAAACTCGCGTCAATGCTCAATGCAAAACAAAGCAGTTTCGAATTGACGTTGCTTCGAAAAGTATAAACTGTCAGTGCAATGCGATTGTGATATAGTTTTGACCTGGCTTTGGATTTCAAATATTGATACTGCATTACTGTTGACCCTTGCTCGTTAATTTGGACTCTGTTCAAGCCCTTTGTTGTGGATTTCGTCGATATGACCGAACGTACGCAGAGAACTGTTCTAAATAGTCAGACACGTGAGTTCGTAATACGCCTTCGTAACTATTTCGATCGTGAAGCTCAAAATGGAGGGCCAATTTTACCTATAACGTCAGTGGTTGAACGCGTAGCTGATGCGCTTAATATTGGACAACGAACTGTTAGACGGATAACTAAAAAAAAATATGGCGAGACTGGCACAGAAGAAAATAAACTTCACACACCAAAAAAGAGAAAACGAGCAAAACCAGTCGTAGGCATCGATAGCTTTGATGCCGATGCTATCCGAAGACATGTTTACGGCTACTATTTACAGAAGGAGTATCCAACAAGAAAAAAGTTGGTGCATTCACTGAAGGAAGCTGGATTATTCTTCGGTGGGGAAAGTTCTTTAACGAAGATTTTGAAGACCATTGGATTTCGATACAAAAAATGTAACAAACGCAAAATATTGATGGAAAGATTTGATATAGCGATGGCAAGGTATACTTTTTTACGGCAAGTGAAAGAAATCAAAAATTGGCAAAATGTTGTGTTCTTGGATGAAACATGGCTTAATGCTAACCATACTGTAGGCCGTTCTTCGAACGATGACACAGCAGCATCTACTTCCAAAGTTCCTGTAGGAAAAGGATCGCGACTTATAATTTGTCACGCCGGAACCATCAACGGGTTTGTCGAAGGTTCTCTCATGGCTTTTGCGTCAAAAACCACTGGAGACTATCATGAAGACATGAATGGAGAAAAGTTTACTGAATGGTTTACCTCAATGTTGTGTAGCCTCCCTGAACCATCTATTATAATTATGGACAACGCCCCATACCACTCGATGCAAATTGACAAGCCACCTGCCCAATCCCAAAAGAAAGCTGATATCGTCGCATGGCTTCGTAAAAATGGCGTAGATGCAAACATGAATATGTTAAAAGCGGAATTAGTACGTCTTTTAAAAGAAAACAAACCAACCAAGATCCGATACGTCATTGACGAAATAGCATTAGAACATGGGCACAGAGTTATACGGTTACCGCCTTACCATTGTGAGTATAATGCGATTGAGTTGGTGTGGGCTCAAATTAAGGGATATGCTGCAAGACACAATACAGAACCCCCATTTACCACAAAAAAAATGCTAAAATTATTAGAAGAAGCTTGTGAACATGTGACTAAAGGAGACTGGGAAAAGGTTGTGAATAGAACTGTTAAATTAATAAGGGAAGATTATGAAAGAGATGTGAAAATAGATAATATTATAGAAAACGAACATATAATTATTAATGTATGTGATGATAGCAGTGACGACAGTGAAAATAGTAGTATGGACGAATCTGATTAATTATGGCCTTTTGTGGCACCTTTTTTGGTATCTTTTGTATTCATATGTTTCTTGTGTGCATATAAAGTATGTATATTCATTTTCGTTCAAATATTCAGTTCGTTCAAATAAATTAAATAAACATATACATTTTTGTTTTATTAAACCTATTTAATCAGGTACAAAAACAAAACTTAATTGTTTTTTGTTCGAGAATAAATTGACATTCCACATCACTATTGTAATGTGTCAAACCGGCCATCATAGCGTGCCGCTAGTGTAACGTTATTAGCATTCATTTCGTTGACTAGTGGTGTAGATACGGTCGCAGATATGAGCGTGTGAGTAGGTAATCGTTCAGAACTAAAACATTAGTAATCATAGAGCGTAATATTATAGGTTTACCTAGGTAAGTAGGTACAGGTATCAGGTAGCAATTTCCAATGTAAGGTTCATAAGGAAAAATATATTTTATAAATTTTTTCATGTGCGATAAAGTTGGGCAAACATTATTTTATACTCTAATTTTTAATTCCGTGGAATTCTGACGTTTCGTAATGTTACCAGAGATAAAACAATTCCCACAAAAAAGATAAAAAATTCAAAACATAAGTAAATAAAAATCAACTGCCGCATGTAGATATGACAAATGTCTGACAGACACTTCATGGTGATAATGTCATTTGACTTTCATTTTTGAATAAATTTTTTCAATGTGCTTCTTTTGTTTTCTATTGCTGTTAGTGTGCACTTTCTAGTTTCCACTCTTAGCAATTTCTATTTTAGGGCGAAACGACTAATAAGTATTATTATGCGGCTTAGGGCTTTCTATGCTGACAGAGAATTAAAGTAGTTTGGGGTAAAATCGTACTTCGTAGATGTTAACCCTACAAATAACTCATCTGTAAATGACAATGACAGCTGTCAGAATTCCACCGAATTAAAAATCAGAGTATAAAATACTTAATCCAACCAAGGTGAATAGCATTACTATTAAGTAATTGAATTAAGCTGACAGACGCGGACGGAGGGACGACGGACGAAATCACACCAGTTCTTTTTTTACTAATTTTGTACGGAACCCGAAAAACGGATCGCATCCAATCAAATAAAAAATAAAAAAATGGATTATTTGTAGAAAATTAAGCCTTTTCCCGATAGACTTACTTATCTATTAAATATATATTTTTAAACTTAAACTATTGAATACAAAAAAATGCATTAGGTACTACTTTCCACGTACAGCTAGCAGTTGGATAAAAAGGACACAATAAAAAAAGACCCGTACGAGCGTTGAAGGTTTCAGACCCGAGCAAACAGCTATGGCGGAGGAATCCATTTAATAATTCGAAGGGGTTTTTTTTGCTCGCACGCCGGATCCCGTTTCTCCAGGGTCAACCGCTCGCTGTGACCGCTGGCTGTCGGGATGCTCATACGGATAGTGGCACAAGGCGAGCTAGTGACAAAACGCAAACCTCCATTGCGCGACTTGGTATTATATAAAAACTAGCGACCCGCCCCGGCTTCGCACGGGTAGTAGAGCATATTATGCGTAGGTACTACCCGCTCAGGGATTAGGCAGCGTTTTCGATGAAAGCTCCCAGGCGGCTTGACTTTTTACGATATTTTCCACAATGAACTTATTATATCTCACCTTATACCCGAATTACTAATTCCGTGGAATTCTGACGTTTCATAATGTTACCAGAGATAAAACAATTCCCACAAAAAAGATAAAAAAAACAAAACTTATGCAAATACAAATCAACTGCTGCATGTAGATATTATGACAAATGCCTGACAGACACTTCATGGTGATAATGTCATTCGACTTCCATTTTTCAATAAATTTTTTCAATGTGCTTCTTTTGTTTTCTATTGCTGTTAGTGTGCAATTTCTAGTTTCCACTCTTAGCAATTTCTATTTTAGGCCGAAACTATTAATATTATTAAGCGGCTTAGAGCTTTATATGTTGATAGGGAATTAAAGTAGTTTGGGGTAAAATCGTACTTCGTAGATGTGGTTAACCCTGTTCTCCATATAAATAACTCATCTGTAAATGACAATGACAGCTGTCAGAATTAAGTCGATATTAAGTCAAAAATAAGGAGAAAAACTAAATATTTGAAATCAAATAAATTACAGTGTATTTGGGACATAAAAAGGTAAGTTTTCACCAGATTCCGTGAAAAAAAAAATATTTATTTTAAAAGTTATAGTAAAAATAAAAAACCAAAAACTTGGTTTTTTGAACTTTTCTCATAAATTTTGAGGTTATGTGAAAAAAGTGTAAATATAAAAGTTGTAGATCTTTTTATTACCTACAACTTTGCTATTTGATTTTTTTCCATAGTTTTTTCCCGAGCTCAGATCGCCCGTAAATTATTTTTCCTTGTATTTTTATAATATTCTCCTCCTTTTCCAATGGGTTTCATCCTACGTAATGTGATTTTTTTTTGGGCTATAGGGAGAACCGCGGCCACCGACGCGCTTATAGGCACGCTCCCGCCCGCGCCGCCGCAATTTTTAAATCTGTAATATCTTCGAAAGTATTCATTTAAATCATATGCTGTAAAAGGCCATATGGATTTATATTAAATCAACAATGTATTTAAGGTATTTAATTAGATAAGGATTAATGCTGTATTGGTTGAAATCGCTTCGAAAATTAGCCATTATTTGTCGTAAAAAGTAAATGACAAAAAATGTTATTGTGGGATATCCATAAGAGATAGACATATACCATCGCGGAGTTTTCTGTAGACCTTTTCAATGTGTACAATACTTAGTACATTATTTTGATAAATCTCGTAGGGTTCAGCCTGCGTTTGCAATGTAAGCGGAAAAAATGTAATTATTTACGACATCACATTAGAAACCTCAAAAATAACAGTATTTCTCCACTATTTAATGTATGTTATTATACATATAAACCTTCCTCTTGAATCACTCTATCTATTAAAAAAAACCGCATCAAAATCCGTTGCGTAGTTTTAAAGATTTAAGCGTACAAAGGGACATAGGGACATAGGGATATAGGGACGGAGAAAGAGACTTTGTTTTATACTATGTAGTGATAAGTAAGTAAGTAGATAATAATAATTGTAGATCGGTGGTTCTATAGTAGAAATATTTGATGCTGGATGCAATAAATATTATAAAATAGGCAAATCCTGTTAAGTTTTAAACGTGATTAGGTACAATATTTTTCCTTTTCAACATTTTTACGGGGCCCAGCCCCGTAAAAATGTGATTGAAAAATTGAAAATGAAAAATTTCTTAAGATCTAGGAAGATCCATCCGTTCCTGAGAAAATCGGTGGTGATACACGAAAACACTGACAGACGGACAAGAAAATGATCTTGTAAAGGTTCCTTTTTTTACCTTTTGAGGTACGGAACCCTAAAAATGACGCAAATCTGTCCAGAAATCTCGGAGAAATCGATGTCATATCTATCATAAATAACATCTACTAATAAATAAAATTGAAGTGTCTGTCTGTAATTTCGAAATAACTACCTCATATTAAGCTCATACGGTTATTTGAACTGTACCATAACCGAATCAAACTTTTTTTAAATTTTTGTCTGTCTGTTTGAACGGGCTGATCTTTGGAACGGCTGAGCCGATTTTGACGGGATTTTCACCTACAAGTAGAGAATTAACCAGGGAGTAACATAGGCTACTTTTTTAACCGACTTTCAAAAATGAGGAGTTTTGTTTTTCTACCTATGTACACCGATATCTCCGAGAGTTTTGAACCGATTTGCGTCATTTTTTTTAATTAACCCCCGACGAAAAATTACGTGTCTGTGTGTGTGTGTGTGTTTGTGTGTGTGTGTGTGTGCGTGCGTGCTTGCGTGCGTGAGTGCGTGCGTGCGTGTGTGTGTGTGTCTGTCTGTCTGTTCCCCTGTGGCGCTCAAACGGGTGGACCGATTTGAATGCGGTTTTTTTTTGTTTGAAAGGTAAATTAGTCGAGAGTGTTGTTAGCTATGTTTGATGAAAATCGGTCCAAGATGGCCGCCGCTACAAAATGTCGGATTACATATTTTTTCACGACTCCCTTAATATAGGTATCAAATGAAAGGGCTTGACTAGTAGAATAGAATTATGCAAATCCAAGATGGCCGCTGCCACAAAATGGCAAATTTTATACTTGTAAACAATTTGGATTCCAACTCCTCAACCCTGATGCTGTAGTGGACATGATCCCCAAAACTAATGGGATTTAGAAACTTTTGGTTATTTAAATTGATCTAGGGGGTACCAATTATAGACTTTATCGTTGTATGAACTCGAGTAGGTACATATCCAACTCCTCAACCCTGATGCTGTACGGAATTGCATTCCCAAATCGTGGGGATCCCACGGGATTTTTCCGTTTTGGGGACGGGTTACTACAGATAAGCTACTTTTGTTCTGGAAAATCAAAAGTTCCCACGGGATTTTTATAAACCCATATCCACACGGGCGAAGCCGTGGGCATCATCTAGTAAACAAATAAAATTAAGCGCCGAAATAACTTGTCACATATAAGAATAGTCAGGAAAGTGCCACTGAAATTTTTGTTTACCTTGTCCAAGCACCTCGCTTACCTTTGATTCAGGGTTACGGACTTATAACCTACCTACTTGTAAGGCTTTGTTGTAAGGCTTGGGCTTTCAAGTCCGATTGCCTTTACCTATCAATCAAATGCGCGCTGTTTTAACTGCAGAGATAGTTTATAAAATGTGATTGCTATGCGATATGCTTATATGATAAAAATGTACCTACATATTTTGAAAAACTTGCTGGAGCTGTAAAACATTTTTTTTTTTAATTTGTTATGTGTATGTAGTTCTTACCTACGATAGACAACTCTTTTTTCAACAAATAAAATAATATATGTAAGTACTAATAAAATGGCTTTAAAATCTGGGCGACAAAAAGTCGTTTACCGAACGCCAAAATGGTGTTTTTGTCTAACGATGCCGTTATATAGGCTACCGTTATCTAGCACTACTTAGAATAAACAGAAAAATGATTTTCCTAAACCAGAGTATTTTCAATTTATGTACCTACATACTTCCAACAAAGATTAAATAAAAACGCCTCTTGAACAGGTCTCACGGCAATGATAAGGAAAGTGTGCTGTGTCAATTCAATGCCATTTACATACCTATCTTTGTGAACTCAATAGTTACCTACCTGTGCATTGGTAATGTTATTGGTGGACCAACCTTTTAAAACAATCACATCAATAGCTGCTATAAAATAAAAAAATACTTAAGTTAAAATATTGATACCTACCTACTTACTTACCTAACGAACGAGCACAAACGAATCTAGAATATGAACTAATTAAATTAAACAAAAACGCCACAAGAACCAGAGTAAATTGCGATTCCGAAGTTGAAGTGGCAATGGGTGAGAAACATAGTTTGAAGGACGTAGACTCTGGGGTTCCAATACTTCCACGGTGTTGGAATGGCGACCTTGCACCGGTAACTGCAGTATTAGCAGACCCCCCATTTGGCTGGTATTATGTCCAGCAGTAGACTTCTATCGGATGACAACGATGATGATTAAACAAAAGAGCCGTTTTCATCATCATCCTCATGATCAACCCATTACCGGCTCACTACAGAGCACGGCTCTCCTCTCAGAGTGAGAAGGGTTTTGACCATAGTCTACCACGCTGGCCAAGCGGATTGGCAGACTTCACACACCTTTTGAGAACGTTATGGAGAACTCTCAGGCATGCAGGTTTCCTCACGATGTTTTCCTTCACCGTTAAAGCAAGTGATATTTAAATACTTAAAACGCACATAACTCCGAAAAGTTAGAGGTGCGTGCCCGGGATCGAACCCACGACCTCCGATTAGAAGTCGGTCGTCCTAACCACTAGGCTATCACAGCTTTTGAGAGCCGTTTTACCTTTTCGTAAAATGGATTCGACTGCAGTGTCATTACACACTTAAGTGTTTTAAAACTAGATCAATTGCCTAGGTACTTAAGTGTCCTTACCTACGAGGTATCTATACCTAAGCATTCCTACAATTTACTTTGCTCTTTATCATTAAAATATGCCAAGTAAAGATAATAGTTGCACCACAGGCCATAGCCGATTAAAGTTTTGTTGTGGTTAATGTTAAAGTAGTTACACAAAAAGAAAATGAAAATGGCACAGAAAATGATTTCTCATAGTCAGTTTTTGCGAACTTTAGCCAAAATTTCACCTGTATAGTACGATTATCCAATTCTACACTGTAAGGTCAACTGATTTTGGTTTAACTAAGTTACTTAGTAAGTTACACATGGGTACATACTACAGAGGTATAGATTATTTCACGTTGATTTGTTGCCCGTGGTCCCTTCGCGTAGTCCCTCGAAGGGACCACGGGCAATTTTTTTTTACCCGTGGTCCCTGCGGGAAATATAATGCGACCGAATTAATAATGTATCAGTCATAACTGCGTCGTCAGTCAATATATTATTCTTTTTTTGATCGTTTCGCAATTAAAAACTCTAACAAAATATATCTATACTCTATACTAATAAATAAAATTGAAGTGTCTGTCTGTAATTTCGAAATAACTACCTCATATTAAGCTCATATGGTTATTTGAACGGTACCATAACCGAATCACACGTTTTTAAAATTTATGTCTGTCTGTCTGTCTGTTTGAACGGGCTAATCTTCGGAACGGCTGAACCGATTTTGACGGGACTTTCACATACAAGTAGAGAATTAACCAGGGAGTAACATAGGCTACTTTTTTAACCGACTTTCAAAAAAGGAGGAGTTGTGTTTTTCTACCTATGTACACCGATATCTCCGAGATTTCTGAACCGATTTGCGTAATTTTTTTTGTAATCGATAGAGAAACATTGCGACACTATCCTACAAAAAATTTGGATTCCAACTCCTCAATCCTGATGCTGTAGGGGACCTGATCCCCAAAACTAATGGGATTTAGGAACTGTCGGTTATTAAATTGATATTGGGGTTACCAATTACTAATTACGTTAACGTAATGACGTTGAATGAACTCGAGTAGGTATACACCCAACTCCTCAGCCCTGATGCTGTAAGGAATTGCATTTCGAAATCGTAGGGATCCCACGGATTTTTCTTTTTGGGGACTGGTTAGGTACTACAGATAGGCTACTTTTTATTCTGAAAAATCCAAAGTTCCTACGGGATTTTTAAAAACCTAAATCCACACGGGCGAAGCCGTGTGCATCATCTAGTTATAAATAATATATCTGGCCACTATTATGACTGAAATAAGTGGCCAGAAAATGTCAATCGTCGTCGTTCGTCGTCTCTGAAATCCTCAATCATCAGCTCTCTCCATATTTTTGTTCTGAATGAATTTTTATCCTCTATACGAAACCATTTGTGAAAAAAAAAAATTCATACAAAATTTTACAGGAGAGGTGATCAATCAGTCAGTCAGTCAGTGAATGAATCAGCACGAGCAGCTATATATATATTAATAGGTATATTAATTAATAATAATAATACAAGGTACCTAGAATATGAATTCATAGAATATTTGCTGGACGTTCTTGCAAATATAAAAAAATTATGAAATCGGTTCAGATTTGATCGAGTTATGGAGAAACAACGCCAAAAACAAAATACGCGTCGAATTGAGAACTTCCTCCTTTTTATGAAGTCGGTAAAAATTTGTTAGAAACTACGAACACGAATTTTCGACTATGTCAGTATGTTCATTGTTCATATGTACTTCACTTTGTTCATATGTAGTGACAGAATATAATTATACTTATAACCTTCTTGGTAGTGATGTAAAGTATCAGACTATTACATTTTAAATTCGGTCGCATTATATTTCCCGCAGGGACCACGGGTAAAAAAAATTGCCCGTGGTCCCATCGAGGGACTACGCGAAGGGACCACGGGCAACAAATCGTTATTTCAGTCCATTACATTTTTAACCCCCGACGCAAAAACGACGGGGTGTTATAAGTTTGACGTGTCTGTGTGTGTGTCTGTCTTTTCCCCTGTGGCGCTCAAACAGGTGGACCGATTTGAATGCGGTTTTTTTTGTTTGAAAGGTGAATTAGTCGAGAGTGTTGTTAACTATGTTTTATGAAAATCGATCCAAGATGGCCGCTGCTACAAAATGGCGGATTACATATTTTATCACAACGCCTTCAATATGGGTATCAAATGAAAGGGCTTGACTAGTAGAATAGCACTATGCAAATTCAAGATGGCCGACGCCACAAAATGGCGAATGTCGGAGGTTTTTTAAATTTATAATTTATACTTGTTAATCACTGCGCTTGAACATTTAAATTACAAATTAGTATTGAAATAAATGTGTCAGCTGACTCGGCTCTATAAAAAGATAAAGTTTCGTAATAAGCAGGTAGGCAAGTTATGTTTGCGCAGGTTTCGCAAACAGATTTAAATATGGTACCTAGTCTACCTACCTAGTGAAATTTAAAATTACGACTTATGCCCTAACTTAGGAATTATTCGCTTTTGTAATCCTCCTCCTACCGCCTAAGGCTATTTCCATAAAAATTGAAGTTTTTCACAAAATATTGCTTTCATATTTGATGGTTTTTTAGCGCATAAATTGGAATTCGCTAATTATTTTTTACGTCGTGTTGGACTACTTTACGTGGAACATACATAAAAAAAATTCTGACGAAATAAGAACTACCTCCTTTTTTTGAAATCTGATTGACTTTGATGGTTTTTTGACGAAGAAATTGGAATTTGCCAATACTTTTGTACGTTTAACTACTTGTCTACCTATAGCCTGAAAAAAGTAACTATACTATACCTATACTTACTAGCAAATATTAGCATCACCCTGCAGTAAGATAGCGATGAGGGCACCAGGTAAATAATCTAATATTCAACTACATAATTAGCACTTTATTCTTTTACTCTATTTAAACTATTTTTAACAATTTTAACAAAAGAGTGAATATTAGCAACACTTGTACCACTTTTACTTATTCTCTCCGCACCTCTTTTTCGAGTGAGTCCAAAAATTCCCAAAGCCTCCCGCCAGCTCATGACCGTTGAGGTGGGAGAAAACAAATCTGATTGGTTCCCGCCTTTTCCGCGCCATCACGCGCCAACCGGCGTCAACCAATCACCGACAATCACAGAATGACAACTGATAGTTCATTTAAAGATAAAGTTGCCAACATGAAAATAAAAATATAATGAAATTATAAAGCTAATCAAATTAAAATCCTAACACAAATATGTATAAGTACCTACTTACCTGACGTCTGCCATCCTGTGCTTTTTAATATTATCAGGCCGCATTAAGTTTTTAGGACTATGTTCCTGTCTTTTCTGCCTTGTATTTCATTCACTCGAGAGAAATAAGAATCTCGGAGAGAATTCGAGAAAGAGAATCTCGAAGAATGTCGAAGAGAGAAATTTAATAATCTCGGCCCCATAATGAGACACCAAAAATACGAACTAAGTACTACAACTCATCATACAAGGCAAGATCCAAGGAAAACGAAGTGTGGGGAGAAGAAGAACATCTTGGCTGAAAAACCTACGCCAATGGTTTGGAAAAAGCACCCGAAGATACAAGTTGCCTCAATGATCGCTGACCTTCGAAAGAAGATGGCACTTTAAGAGGCCGTATCCTTGATTCACGATTTTTTAGGAACTTTTGAAGACCAAAGAAGAAGAGAACTAAGAACGAAGAATGTACTCACATCTCTAAACTGCACGCTGCCTGCTTCGCCCAGCTCTGAGACGGAGGTGTAGGCCGCCTCGGGCTGAATGAACAGCTGGCACAGCGCCATCTCTTCGCTCCGGAACATCGCCCCCATCTTGATCGTCTATACACGGTCCCCTTTTTGTTCTGAAACAAAAATATCTACTTATATAAACAGGAGATAAAGTTCGTAAACTAAAACCCGACTACGCTTAGTAATTTAATTTAATATAAAATAATAATTTAGGATGCAGAAAGCGCGGGGCAAGCAGCTAATCGCGCCATCTATTATGTCTATCCGAAACTAACTAATATTTTAGTGTAGCCGCTCGGACGTAGCTTCTTGATTTTTTTCGTAGGTATATAAAATGTAGCCTATGTCGCCCGGACCATACTTACATAACAAAGAATTAATTGACACCTCATTCATCAAATCGGCCCAGTAGTGTAGGCGCAACGGTGGAACAAACAGAAACTCATACAAAAATTGGACACAAACATACAACCCATAGAGTGCTAAAATCATAACCCTTCCTTTTGACTTTGCCGTATAGTCGGGTAATAAAAATGAATGTTTGTCCGTGCGTTCCGTTCATTCCGTTCATTCGATTGCGATGAATCTTTGGTGAGTTGTTCTGCATAAGTCTGCGAAGGTTTCTGGCTCAGAAAATCTACATAAAAATGGATGTTTGTATGTTTGTCCCCTACGCGATCCTAACTTGGCATTGCAAAGCACGCTGGGAACAGTTAGTTTATAAAATAAACGTCGATTTGAGAACCGTACATTTCCGAAGTCGGAACGCTATCAGATTGTTCGTTTCGTAGATTTCGCAGATAAAGGGGAGAGATAAAGATATTTTTTAAACATTTTTAACCCCCGACGCAAAAACGACGGGGTGTTATAAGTTTGACGTGTCTGTGTGTGTGTGTGTGTCTGTCTGTTCCCCTGCAGCGCACAAACGGGTGAACCGATTTGAATGCGGTTTTTTTTATTCTAAAGGTGAATTAGTCGAGTGTTGTTAGATATGTTTGATGAAAATCGATCCAAGATGGCCGCCGCTACAAAATGGTGGATTACATATTTTATCACAACTCCGTCAATATGGGTATCAAATGAAAGGGCTTGACTAGTAGAATAGCACTATGCAAATCCAAGATGGCCGCCGCCACAACATGGGAAATGTCGGAGGTTTTTAAATTTTTAATTTATACTTGTTCATATGATAAACTCCATATTATATTATACCTACTATGCTACTTAAAAGAAAATTAAAAGCCTGTTTTAGAATGTGCAAATAGAGCCGTCTGGACTCTGGAATGATAACTACCCCTCTTTAAAATTTATTTTTGCACTGAAATGAATTTTATTTAAGTATTTATCTACTCTCATATCATAAAATTCCGAATATGAAATCAAAATGTGTCATATATTGGACTACTTTATTCACATACATCTATAATATTTAAAAAAAAAAATTAAAAAAGTTCATTATAACACTACTTTGTTAGGAAATTATTGCAAAACAATGTTAAAAAATAATTTTTTCTACATTATAGTACAGGCACTGGGTTCTGGTATTTTTGAGCCATGCCGGGTGTTTATTATTATTATTATTATTTAATACTTTATTGTACACCAAAAAAACATAAATTAAACAAAAGAAACATTTTAAAAGAAATAGGTACAATAGTTAGTTTACAGTAGTTAGTTAGTTTAATTTTGTTACTTACAATGATTATCCCGCTATCAAAGTTACCCTATTACTACTACTGCGAAAGTGTGGCGGTAGCAAGATGCGGCCAGAGGACAGAGTGTAGTGCTACCATAATTGACCATAGACGCACTGCACGCACCGCACATTCGAAATTGACAATTGAATTTTGGCGCCTATTATTTAAATTTTTAATTTATTATTTATTTACTATTCAGTTTTTGTAACTCAAAATTTTGCAAGTGATTTTTGTTGCGCGGAAAAATGTCTAGCAGTGATACTGAAGAGAATTTAACTCCACCAGACATTCTGGAAATAGCATCGGGAATGACAAATAATCTTTTGCCAGCAAAATCAAAGAAAATTTACGATAAATGTTACCAAGATTTTATGAGTTGGAAAATTTTGAAAAAAACCACTTCATTTTCAGAAAATGTAATGCTAGCATATTTCCAAGAATTATCAAATAAATTTAAGTCTTTGTCCTTATGGGCTAAATACTCAATGCTCAAAAGTATATTGAGTATCTACAACCAAATCGATATTATTAAATACACAAGACTGATTGCTGTTTTAAAAAGAAAATCGCAGGGCTTTAAGGGAAAAAATGCAAAAACGTTCTCCCCTGAAGAATTGAGTACATTTATAAATTGCAATATCCAAAACATGAATACTTATTATAATAAATAATTTTGTTAATTTCTTAGTCTTTTCTTTTATACGTAAGATACCTATTGATGAGCTTAGATAAAGTAGTGTATGAAACTCTACATAATTAGTTATTAAAACACTCGTGTAATACTATTAAAAAACTCGCCTGCGGCTCGTTTTTTAAACTAACACTCGTGTTTTAATAACCTCTATTATGCAACCGTTTCATAAACTACTATTATTTTTTATTTCTTGTATTTACTTGTATCTACTTATTCCAAACTTCAAGTCGATAGCATACTGAAATAAGAAATTATTACAGTTAGACGGACGTGAGGACGAATCACGTATCACGAACTAAGTCACACTAGAAATCCATCTTGTCAACAACAGCTGTTAGGACATTAAAACAATTTTTAGATCAAAATAAAGGCACCTTGGTAGGAGTTAGGACCTCGTATCGTATCGTAGGTAGTACTTATCGGAATGGGAGCAAGATTGTTACAAGCCGATCACCTTTCTACGTCGCGAGATCTCAAGGTTAGCCATTGCTTCGCAATCGTATTATTTGATGAACAATCCAACTCGTAACCTAAACAAGTTAGATGATCAACGTAACGAGTTCGATGAGATGATTGTGCAGTAAGACCACACGAGTAGTAAATCTACAGAGAGGAAGCTTCCACAAGCGGCCCGCTGTAGGTATACTCACACAAACACACTCACCAACGGTTCACGGACGCCCGCTCGTTCCACTAACCGGTACAGTTGGTGACAAACGTGCGCATATGTGTGAGTGTACCTACAGCGGGCCGCTTGTAGAAGCTTCCCCTCTGTAGGTACTCTGTGGTAAGACCGTGCGCAAATTGTTTATTTTTTGCTACCTATTATGTGCTATTATACTAGATACATTTTTATCTCATTTGTCTCGGCGGGCATCGCACAGAAACTTCTATAGTTGGGACATTACAAACGTGAGATCCAAGTCATAAATCATTTGTATCGGATTTCTCGCTCGCACTTACATGCCTTATAAAACTGGAACCTGATTCTGTGGTGTCGTGTTTAACAATAATAAAGGATTTGTCGATAGTCGATAACAGGTTATAAAGAACGAGGGAGAGTCCTCACAACACTATGATCTGTCAGGTTTATGACTTAGTTCGCACGTTTGTAATGTTCCAACTATAGTCAACGGGTGTGCGTACTCCCAGCGGACTGTTGTCGAATGGCTATTTTATATTTTTTGAAAAGGAAGATTATGTTATTAAGATTTTGTATTGGCGAGAGCATCTATTGTAAGCAAAGCTTAACTATGTGTACCTACTTACTCCCTTAATTATGTAATTAACCATTCCGAGGGTACATCCCTACCTATTTATTGGTGTTAAATCACTCAAACCTACCGCTCAGACTGTTTTTTGTCCAAAATCGGAAGTTTTACAATCGCTGAAGCGTGAAAACTTCTATAGCGCGATGTAGAATTGTATACGCATCCATTGCGCACATTTTAATAAACATAATAGCCGGTACTGAAATGGCTGCATCGACATTTGTATTAAAAAGTTAATTAAATTTTATAACATTTAATTAAAAATCATGAAACTTAAAACGTTGCTTTAATATTGCTTTGTTTTGGCGGTGCTACGCCTCTTTGGTCAGCCAGTGAAGCGGGAATTACAATCTCAAGCAAGGCCAAATGTTAAAATAGCAACTTTAGTCGATAAGTTACTCAGTTGTGACAACTTGCAAATTCGCTTTTTTCTCCAATACTTAGGTAAAATACGTTAAACTATAAGTAGGTACCTACCTACTTCTGCCTATACATTGTACATTTTTTTTATACAGCGTTGATTATTTCCTATATAAATTATTGTGGTGTACTTATTTAGTTCAAGTGCTTCTTGGTTAATCCACCACTACAGCCTTTTAACGTCCCACAGCTGGGCACAGGGCTTCTTTCTCATAGAAGAGAGGGATTTAGAAATAGACCCGCCACGCTGCTCCAGTGCAGGTTGGCGGGCTTTAACGACTATTGTCACATGATAGTGATAATATACCAGCACCTCCGAGGCAAGGGGATGAAACACCGCCTACTAACAACTCCGGGCTGACACTGAGAATTTCTTGACAGAAAAAACCAATACCTAACAATTTTATTTGCCCGACCCGGGAATCGAACCAGGTACCTACCTCGTGATCTGCAGTCGAATATGCTAACGAGGCAGTCAGACCAACCAGGCAGTTGGTTTATACTTATTTTACTTAGGTACTTACGAAGTTTACCTAAACACCTAATGATAAGTAAGTTGTTTTCCTCCTGAACAAAATAAGTGAGCTCATTTGACATTTTCTTCAAAATATTTTTCATGCACAAAAGGCTCTCGTAAAAATCATTAAGTATGTAGGTAGAGCATAGAGATAATAATAATAAGTAGAGTAGGCATACCTACCTTAAAAACGTGCCAAAAATACACTCACACACGCACAATCCTACAACTAAAATGGCGCGTGTTCATTGTGATGTCTCAAGTTGTGCGTGTGTGAGTGTTCATGTATACATTTTAGGGAGGCCATCTTAAGGGAAGTGCAATAAAATTTCTGCCACGATCTGTTTTATTGTTATGTTTAAAAATGTAGTGTTGTCTCTTACACACTTATGAAAATTTTGATAAGCTTAAGCTATTTTCCGATCCACTATTTTCTATAGGACATTATGCCAAGTCCACTTCTATAGGTTCATGAGGTAGAGCAATAATAATTAGTGACGTTATTTTTGTACATTTAATTACTTAGAGACAAGCATTTAAATCTTTTGTGGAAGAAACTCATTGAAATTCAAAAAACGTGTTTTAAATAGGTACCTACCGGTGCCTACCTACATTCTGAAAATTCGTTGTTATTTTTACGTAAGTTGTACGTAAAACAAGTGGCACAATATGCATATTATAATAACCAGCTAGATATAGACCTGCAACTTTGTCCGCGTATATTTAATTTTTTTAATTCTGTGGGATTACTTAGTTTTCCCGGCATAAAAAGTGCCTTATGTTCCAAGCAAACAGCAAATCTCTTTATATTTTCGTCAATAATTAAGTTACCTTTAAATAAATATTATCAACAGTTATTGTTTTATTTTATACCTACGCACGAGCACTTAATATATCCGGAATAAATCCTTGTATAGGTAATTTTCTACCAGCCGGTGAAAGTCTTATCCAAAACCGATCCAGCCTTTCGAAAGCTTGGTCCATACAAACAGTCAGACAGACAAATAAAACTTTTAAAATTTATTTATTCTCCACCACTTACCAGCCTGTAAAAGTCTTACACAAAAACCGGTGCAGCTTTTCCGAAGCTTAGCCCAGGACAAACAGACATAGGTACTAATTACTAACAGACAAACAAAACTCGTAAACATATGTCTTTGGTTCATGATAATATTGTTATCGTTCAAATAATCACATACATCAGCTTAATTTATTCATGACTCACATAACATGCTCATGTGAGCTATTTCAGAGCACAGACAGACACTCTAATTTAATTTTTTTTGTATAGAGTTAAGATAGTAGCTGCTGCACACACTATTTAACTGACAACAAGACCAGATTTCGTTTGCGACTTTTTCTAGCTATAGGCAATTGCCGGCCAAATGTGCAAGGGTCCTTTGATGTTTATTTTGAAACCCACAAAAGTCTGCAAGCCGACCAGCGCTGACCGCACCCTGCAAATGTTACGCCAACGCAAATGGTTCTATACACTTTCGTTAAGTGCGTTGGACCAATATGTGTAGATACTCCTCTCACAGCTCCGTATAGGTACCTACATGCCAAAGATGCCTCACCTCGCACCTCGCACTTTACGTCGCTACCTCGATGTCACATCCATGTAAAACATATTATGTACCTATTCAAATATACTAGCACGAAAATGCCGAGTGCGAGGTGCAACATCTTTCGTTGTTCGTTCCTACTAGGTAGTAGGTAGTTACTACATTTTTCCATAGGTAGGTATATACATTATTTTGTTTTAAATGGATGTGACATCGAGGTAGCGAGATAAAGTGCGAGGTGCGAGGTGAGGCATCTTTGGCATGTTCGCACTCTAAGCCGACTACGATCTGCATGGTGCGACATATTATTTTAAAGCCACAGGGCACAGTCTCACGTATGTGAAGGCCAGCGATCATTGTGTTTCCGGATTGACTTCCCGCTTCCGATATAATATGTACCTATATATAATATTATCTACTGACCTTTGTCTCGCACTATAATCACACGAGTAGAAATAATATCGCTTAAATAAACTGTTGACAAATTAATTTTTAAACTACGAAAATATTATTAAATAAACAGAGTGATTACCTACCACCAACCTGAAACTTGAAACCAAAAACCATTTCGTCAAGTGGATATATGTAGGTAGCCGGTAACCACCATAGAAATATGATTACAATAATGGTAAATGGTAACCACCACACACCCTGTTAATTTTCTGAATAGAGTAAGAGTCCTTAGATTAGAACCTATAGGGTAGAGCTTAGATTCATCATCATCACGATACATTAGGTAGATATGTACCACATATCTATCGATTTATCGTGGAATAATTATTATTTGTTTGGTAGGTAGTATGTCTTCCTAGGAATGGAGGAAAATTGAAATTGCGTAACAGTAGATTCACGACGACAGAGTACCTAGGTAGGTCACCTATAAGTATTATATTAGTATTCACTTATTCAGGTTTATCTACCTATATAGTTCATTTTACCTATTTTGAGTTTTTTTATGTTATAAGAAGACAGTTATAACAATTTTGCAGGCGGGGGGGAGGGGGACGACACACACTTGACTCTAATAAAAATTAGCACTTTAAAACATCATATTTTACAAACGGATCTAGAAATCGAAAAATGATGTTCCCACACCCACAGTATTTTTAAAAGACCTATTCAACGATACCCCACACTATGGGGTAGACGAGAAAAAAAATATTCATCCCCACTACATGTAGGGGAGCTACCCTAAAAAAATATTTATCAAAATTTTATTTCACGACTTTGTCGGCGTGATTAATATTTATACCCATGCCAAATTAAATATTTCTAGCATTAATAGTCTCTGACTTCTCTGAGATTAACCGAGGACGGGCGGACGGACGGACAGACAGACGGACGGACATGGCGAAACTGTAAGGGTTCCTTGTTTACTACGGAACCCTAAAAATGGTGACATGACACATTGCGTGCCTTCTCGTGTTACAAAAAGGTTGGGTTCTTGTTTTTAAAAAAAAAGACAAAGTTAGCGATTTTGCGCAGCAAACAAGTTTCTCAGGATTCACGATCTAAGTATACCTAATTAATTATTATTAAAACATTATAAAATTAAATATTTAACATCCAATTAATAGGAACATCGCTTCCGAATAGATTTTGTCCATCACAACAAGGGTTCTATTCACATGACGTAAAACAATGTTGCACTGTAACAATTTGAAAGCGGAAATTCCATGTGCATTTCAATGCGCAAATTTCAAATATAAACAAAGCACCAGTAAACAATTGGTTAGTGTTCTAAAGTAGGTACTAAATTTAGGCGAGTAAACCAAGCAGGCAGGTACCTATACGATGACGGCATATTAATGGATTTAAACGTTAGCGATTATTTGAATCTTGCGCTTGTTATCTAAAAGCAAACTTCTTATTAACCGTGAGTAAGCGCTTTTGGATTGGTTTGATCATGGATTTTTATGTAGGTAGGATATGATTAAACTAGTTACCTACCTTTTAATTGTTTTAATTGCTATACATATTCTGATTTCAACATAGGTATTTTGAACAGAATATGCTGCGGATAGATGGTTATAGATTCACAATTTATGTGAATTACCGTGAGAGTGCATAAATCATGACCTGGGAAGTTTCCTGTTCCTTTTGTTCTTTCCCGTCCAAATAATTTCCTTCCCTTATATGTAAATCTGAATGAGTGAAAAAAATCCTTCCATTTCTCGATTAGAATTTCCAATTCAGTAGGTGATCGGGAAAGGAAAAGATCTCCCTATTGAAAGGAACCGCTTTTGGAAAGGAAAAGTCAGAACATGTATCTCGCAATTCGCTTGGTAGGGCTAATTTCATAGACGTTTGAAAATTGGGAATACAGGGAAGGTCATAGCCTTAGTATAGATTCCATAGCTAAAACCGATGAAATAAATGCATTACGCCATAACGCCAAATTATCGGGCTTAGTTAAGGTAGGCTACACATTTCAAGAAATGTCAATAATATTAACGTAGGCAATAGGTACATAGTCTATACTGCACACCTTTGCATGATACAATCTATCGTGATCTATTTGATACAAAATAAAATCATGAAACTGTAAACATTAAGAAATTATTAATTGGAACAACAACTCTGTAGGTATAAATGCAAACATTTTGTGTAGTATCTAGATAATGAAAATAAATACTTAGGTAAGTAGGTGATAGGTAGACACATTTCAGAAAATGCAGGAAAAGACTTAGGAGTAGATATTGAGATATCTATACATATAAAAATGTCTGTGTCATATAGAACGATAGACATGCTGGCAAACTTATAAGGAGTCCGTGTTTTTACTACAGAACTTAATAAGTTCTGTAGCCTTTAACTCCAAGGCTGTTTCTCTTATAATATAAGAGAAACAGCCTTGGAGTTAAAGGACGCGATTTCGTTTCTATTTTTAACTGTATTTAGTTATCTACCAATCAAAGTAGATATGATATTTTGTAGACACTGTACTTTTGTCAGACCCAGATATTAATCTCTAGATGGTGTATAGAAAATCAAAAAAATCAATCTTAGTTTTTGTATGGAGCGTACTAAGTAGGAGAAACTTCTCTCGAAGAAGAAACTAATCAAAAAGAGGCCCAAATAAAAACTTATTTAATATTTTTAAAAAACTTATGTAGAATTTAATCAGTTCTAACAAGTATAACAATGTTTGCATAAAATTATCATCGTACCGAACCTTAGCCCAATATTTGTTTTGAGTTTACCTACTCTACCTAAAACAGTCATAATGAACGACGACCAGTCGACTGTGGTTCTTTGTCTTCATTATTGTACTCACACCTAGCTAAAACTTTAAAAGATTTTTGAAATATACCTACATGCATTTCTGTTATTAAATACAAGCGGACACCCGCGACTTCGTTAAAACTGTTGAAATTTCACTGGCGGATGTTTAGGTAGATAAAAATGTAAACATCCGCCAAAGTCCCATCAAAATCGATCCAGCTTTTCAGAGATAAGCCGGTAATCTTTAAAGTATCCCCTTTCTAACAAAAAAATAATGAATGAAATCGGACCACGCGTTAATGAATTACAGCTAAGTAGATACACATTTTAACTTTCATCCCCTCTGGCCTCTCCCAAGGGAACCATGATGAATTTCGGGATAAAAAGTATTCTATATGTTACTTCATAGTATGAACTTAAATCGTGCCAAGTTTCATTTCAATCCATTCAGTAGTTTTTGCGTGATGTGCGCACAAACATACAGACAAACAGATAAAAATTTCAAAAATATCTTTTTTATGTTCCACGAGCGGATACCCGCGACTTCGTTCGCGTGGATATTGGTTTTCCTAAGCTCCTTTGAGCTTATACCTTGCTAAAAACTGTTAAAAGTTCACTGGCGGATGTTTAGGTACATCAAAATGTAAACATCCGCCAGTGAAAGTCCCATCATAATCGGTCCAGCCTTTCAGAGATTAGCCAGTAGTCTTTAAAGTATCTACTTTCTAACAAAATAAGAATGAATGAAATCGGACCACCCGTTAACGAATTACAGCTAAGTACACATTTTGCCTTTCATCCCCTCTCCCAAGGGAACCGTGCTGAATTTCGGGATAAAAAGTATCCTATATGTTACTCCATAGTATGAACTTAAATCATGCTGAGTTTCATTTCAATCCATTCAGTAGTTTTTACGTGATGTGCGCACAAACATACAGACAAACAGATAAACAGACAAACAGAAAAAAATTTCAAAAATAGCTTTTTTACGTTCTATTACTTATCCTTAACATCCCCCAGTTATTATTTTGCAAAAATCTTCAATGTACAGATATGGCAATTCTACGATTTTATTATATGTAAGTATAGATTACTTATACCTAACACCCCCAGTTATTATTTTGCAAAAATCTTTAATGTACAGATACGGCAATTCTACCATTTTATTATAGGGTAATTCCGGGGGAGATGGCCTTATGGGAGAGATGGCCAGTAGAAAAAAGTCGAAGTAATTATTAATAGATGGCACCTACTATAATTTAGTTCGATTCGTTTCGGCACGGGCAACAAGCCGGCATGGAGTTTTTTGCTAAAAAGTTATGGAAAGGTGAGTAGGTAATTTGACTTTGTTTTTTAATAACACGTTTAATTTAAACTAAGGGGTTGACATATTAAGTGGTCACAAAAAAGTTTTGAAAGTTTTGTCCGTTTTTGTGATTTCTTTGTAAAGTAAATAACTTTCTCGTCATTCTAACCTAAAAATTAACTACAAAATTGAGAAGTTGCTTTTATTAAGTACTGTGGCCATCTCACCCGGACAATCGGGAAAGATGGCCAAATTATTTACGGGAGAGATAGCCATAAAATTAAATGCCCTAATTTAAATCTATTTTTAAAATTCAATGTTTCTATAGATGCCTAATCAATACGTACGGAAGGCGGCTATTGGACGAGGTGCCTGGAGCGAAGAAGACTTAAAAAATGCTGTGTCAGAAGTACACAGAGGAGGGATGACGGTTTACCATATTCCAAGAAAAACACTAGAAAGAAGGTTAAAACAAAACAACTACACAAAGGGACCTATGGGACTTTTGTCGGAGCGAAACGATCGTCGAGTTGAATTTGTGGTGAATTTATGTGGTGTTTTGCCTACAAATTTGTCACTGTTAGCGGATTATAGCAAAGTAATTTTGTGTTCATTGTATAGGACCTATAGGACTATCATCAACCTTTGGTGCAGACAACGAAAAAAGACTGAGCAAGCATATAAAAGACATGCAGTCGAGAGGCTTTCCATTGACTATCGATGATTTGAGAAGAATTACAAGTCAATTTTGAGTCTCAGATTCAGGCCCAAGTAGGTACATCCCTTCAGACGGTAGACCAACCAATACCGACTAGATTACTGGACGAAGTATCTACACTGCCTGTTAAACTAAACGAGGTTTGGAAACGAGCCAAATAAGTAAGCATCATTTTGACATCAGAAGATCATATTGAAAAACGAAAATCGAAAGAAAATGAAAAAGAAAAAAGGAAGAAAAGTCAAAAAAACCAAAAATGATAAAAACAGATACTATGACTTATAGACCTAAGAAAAAAAACTGTTAAGAAACGAAAGGCAATTCGTAGGTTGTCTGATAGCAGTTGCGAAGAAATTCCCATCGTTTTCAATGATACCTCTGAAAGTGAATCTGAAGATAGAGAGAAAGATAACTGCTGAGATTGTGGTGATAATTGTTACAGGACACAATTAGTTGAAGATTGGATACAATACAATATTTGCATGTTTTGGGTGCATGAAAACTGCACCGAGTTTGAGAACATGTGTTCTTACTGCGGTAATAAGAAAAAAAGGAGTTAAAAGATCTCAAGAGCAAAGGGAAAGGCAAGAAGAGTATTGGCCAACTCCCCCCGATTACTATGGCCATCACCCCCGGACACTCTGGGAGAGATGGCCAGTCCTAGTTTTTTTTTAAAGTTTAAAATTACATTGTTTGCGTTTTTTAAAGTAATTTATCGTTCATGTTTGATAAGAGTAATAAATAAAGTTTACGTTTTATATTAATTCAATGTTTTATTCATCATAATTCCATCACTATAGAGTTTTAAAGTTACTAGGGCCATCTACCCCGGACTTACCCTAATTATGTACGTAGGTACTATAGATTCGTTTTAGTAGCAGGGACGACGCGCGTCGATACGGGAAATTTTTAGCTAGGTAATTCTAATTTCCTGTGTTCCTACCAATGTCTAGTTTCCGTAAGATTTCCGTAAGATTAATAATAATTTCCGTAAGATTAAGACCGGCTTAAGACCTTACACCTTACGTAAGATTTGATAAGGATGTTTCAAACTGTTGCCGTCAAAACTCCATACGTGCTGTTGTCTCGTCGATATCTTACACTTATCTATCTTCAATGAGACTTTCCAAGCAATGTCAGATTGTGACATCACGTGAAGATGAATTGCCTAGGTAGGTAGGTAGGTACAAGTTTCAAGATATAGTTAGATACATACAAGAATTTCTAAATAAGTGGCCTTGAATTTGTAAGATATGAGAGGAATTACATACCTAGGTATGTGATTTTTGATAAGCCACAACTTGCAAACTATTTAGGTAACTTTTTTAAAAATTATGCTTTTTGAATCTTGAAAGAAAATAGATTGAAAACAATTTGCTCGATAAAACACTTAAACGGGTGAACTTTTAATGCGGTTTTTTATACTTAGTTAGATTTGTCCCGACGAGTAGGTAAGTACTTGGTACTCGCAGCTCATTAGACCTAGCAAATACAGTAGGTATAATAAATCAACCACAAATCAAGGTTAGAGTTCTTTTTAATTTGCGTATAGGTACTGTTCCTAGGTACCTAGCACAATCACTACCTACATCACTTCACGGTCCTAGGTAGGTATTTAAATATAGTTGCATTAGTTGCCTGAATGTAGCGCAAGTGCATATCTCATGATCAACCCATTACCGGCTCACTACAGAGCACGGCTCTCCTCTCAGAGTGAGAACTGAGAAGGGTTTTGGCCATAGTCTACCACGCTGGCCAAGCGGATTGGCAGACTTCACACACCTTTGAGAACGTTATGGAGAACTCTCAGGCATGCAGGTTTCCTCACGATGTTTTCCTTCACCGTTAAAGCAAGTGATATTTAAATACTTAAAACGCACATAACTCCGAAAAGTTAGAGGTGCGTGCCCGGGATCGAAAAATCGAACCCACGACCTCCGATTAGAAGTCGGTCGTCCTAACCACTAGGCTATTACAGCTTCGTTACGACAGAGTGCATATATCTACATAATATGAACTTATTTACTAAGCAAATCAAACCTAGGTAGGTAGCTTAGCTTGACAACCTCCCTGGCGCAGTTGCGAGCGCTATGGTCTTATAAGTGGGCGGTCCCGGGTTCGATTCCCGGCAGGGGCAATTTGGGATTTTATAATTTCTAAATTGTCTCTGGTCTGGTCTGGTGGGAGGCTTAAGCCGTGGCTGGTTACCACCCTACCGGCAAAGCCGTGCCGCCAAGCGATTTAGCGTTCCGGTACGATGCCGTGTAGAAACCGATCAAGGGATATACATACCTCTTCCAAGTTAGCCCGCTTCCATCTTAGACAGCATTATCACTTACCATCAGGTGAGATTGCAGTCAAGGGCTAACTTGTAGTTGAATAAAAAAAAAGGTCTATCACTGTGTAGAAATCGCATACCACTACAGTTTATAACAAGAGCGCAAAGGAAAAATAAAATATTAATAAGGCGCGCATACATAACTGACTTACCTACTAGATAGGTAAGACATTTTTAACATAAAACCGAGGTGAAAAATTCCAATAAAACTTCGACTTAGGAATATAGGTATTATATAGGTAGGCACTAAACTTTATAAATTGTAAAATAAATACTATTTTCTGTAGAAAGCATACGACAGAATGCTGATAGCGTCCAAGCGCGCGCATAACTTAGTTCAAACTTCAAACATCAGCGCAATTAAATAGTAATTTAATCGCGTGCCAAATAAAAAGTAACTTTAATGTAATGTGCTTAAGTAGGAAAATTGTAATGAATAACGCACCAGAGTTCGTGTATTCAGCTCGGTATTCACACACACGTCGGGCGCGAGTCACGCGCGAGAAGAAACTGAATTAATGAAAAAGAAACAGCGAGTCTGTGATGTTGGTGCAGCCGGCATGTGACCGGCGACCGCGCTCCGTTCACGATCACGACCAACGAAAATTATATGCTCATTGACTACAATATTACGACCCTGCAAACTGAATGATCGACAGCCTTGTCGTTTCCTTGTCTCGTAAATTCACGCATGTTAACGCACACAATATTTGATTTGAACACACGTTTGCTTACCTGTCAGACAGACTTTGCAAATATAAGAAGATACTTTGTCTTAGTTGCAAATAGGTACGTTCGCTTCACAGAGGCGACGGAAGGCGTGGGCCCAGGCCCACGGCCTCGCGCTCCGGAGGGCCTCGCGCCCCTTTTTTTTTTCATTTTATATAATTTTCTTGTGCGGGCAGAGGGCCTCGCAAAATATATCTTGCCCACATCTAGGCGCACGAAGTGCGCCAGGCCAAGTTCCTCCGGCCTTGTCGCATGAGTGTGTTATTTACACGATCCATTTCGAGCTGTTTTGACCCCCCTCATAACTCTGGTTCGCGGGATAGTAATCCTACGAAATTTGAAATATAAGTTAAACTCGTGGATGTGATGATAAATTGAAAGTTTCAAATTTTCAAGTTGAACCGTTTCTGAGATACAGAGGTTTGAAAATCACATAAAACAAGACCTACTCACTGACTGATCAAAATTATGACGCACTTCCCGTGTATGTGGAATGTTGAAATTTGGTAAGAAGATGAGTCTTAGTGTGTATATGAAGGAAAAAATCGAAAAATGTCCAAAAGTTGCATCAGACACTGACCAATTCAAAGATATATAAAAATCTGTCTGTTCCCACATCACACAAAAAATACTGAACAAATTTTCATTTTGTATTAATAAATGTATTTTACTTTATTCGAAGCTATATATGGTTCTTGTTTC
The DNA here is from genome assembly GCA_920104075.1 of Melanargia galathea. Lineage (NCBI taxonomy): Eukaryota > Metazoa > Arthropoda > Insecta > Lepidoptera > Nymphalidae > Melanargia > Melanargia galathea. Next base: position 6,624,180 of record OV049855.1, read on the forward strand.
ATCGAAATCGGTGCACTATTTAGGGAGATGTGACTTTTTAAGTTTTCTAGCAAGGGGTCAATCTTACTGGTCTTGAGTTCTAATAAAAAGTAAAGTGTAGGTAAATAATAAAACGCCAAGAGGTATATTTTTTTATCGAAGTCGCGGGCGCGACTTCGTCGGCGTGGACTACACAAATTTCAAGCCCCTATATTACCCCCTAAGGGGTTGAATTTTCAAAAATCCTTTCTTTGCGGATGTCGTACGCCACATTAATAGCTATCTGTGTGCCTAAGCCCGTTCCTTCCAGTAGTTTGAGATTCGTCTTTGCCAATAAAACCAGAAGCGCGATTTTCTTAATAATTTTGATAAGCAACCTTGACCCAAGTCAGGAAATGGATGGGTGGCCGACTTTGGAGGTTTGGAGGAGACTTTGGTGTCCTGTTGATTCCGGCTACTAGGTATCACTAATATCTAATACTATTCATTAAACTTAATGAGAGTCAAATACTGAGAGTCAAATACTCAAAATCTTCTCTTAGTTAAGCCGTATGGTTCTAAGTTCTGAAACTGACCACTGAGTGGAAATACTCTGAAGTGGAGTTTCTGTTATCTGTGATTATGACAGACAGACGAACAAAATAAAAATTCACCCAATTAGAACAGAGAAAGCGACTTTGTTTTATACTATGTATTGAAGATTAAACCACATCTAATCAGACCGTAAAATGTGATAGGGTTCTATTCCTAATTATACTGAAGCGTAAGAGAGAAAAAAGACTCGATTATAAGCCATCACAACTTCATTATACTTATTGCATTAACTTTGAAATACTTAGAAAAAAGGAGTGAGATCCAAACAAAAACATTTCATGTGAATAATAAGGCCAACTTCCTATCAAAAAGTTTCGGCCATTAAAAGTACTGATATCAAAAATTATGACCAAGTCCTTTGCTAGGCTCGATAAATGAAACCATACAGTTTTAGAAGGTATTTCTTCTTCGATCACCCTCAAGCTGTCATACCATTCCTAATGATCCTGTTAAAATATTTTTAAATAATTTATGTCTTACTAATAACACTATAATATGAAGCTCATTTGGGACTGAGAATAGTTTTATTGTTTTCAACTTGGCAACATTTTTTAAATTAAACAGAGTAGTAAAAATTCAAAGGAGTACAAAAATGTTGTCAAGTTGAAAACAATAAAACTATTCTCAGTCCCAAATGAGCTTCATATTATAGTGTTATTAGTAAGACATAAATTATTTAAAAATATTTTAACAGGATCATTAGGAATGGTATGACAGCTTGAGGGTGATCGAAGAAGAAATACCTTCTAAAACTGTATGGTTTCATTTATCGAGCCTAGCAAAGGACTTGGTCATAATTTTTGATATCAGTACTTTTAATGGCCGAAACTTTTTGATAGGAAGTTGGCCTTATTATTCACATGAAATGTTTTTGTTTGGATAAAATTTAGGCCTTGCCCCGCCACTGTCGCTTCATTCGAATTTGAACTTTAAATGCTAAATGTCTGCTCGAAAAACCGATACCGATTGGCAAAGTGCAAATGTGTGTTCAAACTTTGAACAAATACCAAAGGCTCCAGGCCACACAAGCAAATGTGTACAAACAAGTGTTCAAAAAAGTGTACAAATGTTTATGCTATGTGTTGCGTCGGACTAAAAAGTTCAACACTTATCTGAACACCTGCCACATGTGTGGCAGGGGTGTTTGGTGTTTGTTCAAAGTTTGAACACACATTTGAACATTGCCATTCGGTATCGGTTTTTAGAGTGCACATCAAATCATTTAAAGTTCAAATTCAAATGAAGCGAACGTATTTGCAAGGTATGTATGGCCGGTAACCAAACCTGTATTCAAATATTTGTGTCTGGCGCCACGGTAAGTAAAGTACAAATCCTTCTCTTATAATACAAAATTCGCAGTGTAAGGTTCATCGTATGTTTACTACTAGTAGGTAACAAAATATGAAGCTTGGTCCAGATAGGACATTCTCTTCAGAGATTTGTCGTTGGCCCTTCTGCAACCGTCAATTATTTTTAATTAAGGTAATCTAACTGCTTCGATGATTCTGCTGAGAACCATGAGGTTGAATCATGGGTTCGAGTTTCTGCTTCGATGATTCTGCTGAGAACCATGAGGTTGAATCATGGGTTCGAGTTTCTGCTTCGATGATTCTGCTGAGAACCATGAGGTTGAATCATGTTTTCGAGTTTCTGCTTCGATAACTCTGCTGAGAACCATGAGGTTGAATCATGTTTTCGAGTTTCTGCTTCGATGACTCTGCTGAGATTCATGAGGTTGAATCATGTTTTCGAGTTTCTGCTTCGATGATTCTGCTGAGAACCATGAGGTTGAATCATGTTTTCGAGTTTCTGCTTCGATAACTCTGCTGAGAACCATGAGGTTGAATCATGTTTTCGAGTTTCTGCTTCGATGACTCTGCTGAGATTCATGAGGTTGAATCATGTTTTCGAGTTTCTGCTTCGATGACTCTGCTGAGAATCATGAGGTTGAATCATGTTTTCGAGTTTCTGCTTCGATGACTCTGCTGAGAATCATGAGGTTGAATCATGGATTCGAGTTTCTGCTTCGATGACTCTGCTGAGAATCATGAGGTTGAATCATGTTTTCGAGTTTCTGCTTCGATGACTCTGCTGAGAATCATGAGGTTGAATCATGGATTCGAGTTTCTGCTTCGATGACTCTGCTGAGAATCATGAGGTTGAATCATGGATTCGATTTCCGGATAGGGCCAAAAAGTTTATGGATTTTTCTGTCAAGAAATCTCCTGGTTAGTTAGTCTCCAATGTGATTGACAGCCTTAGCCGAAATTCCGTCAGGAGAACTTTATTAATAGATAACTGTAGGTTTAACATGGCCACATACAACCCTTTGGATGCCCCTGATTACATACTCAGTTCTCAGATTCTGCTCGCTCGATTCTCCTCGCAGAAAATGCAGAGGTACCTACGTCCTATATGCCAAAAGCCTCCAATCGGGTTTTGAAAAACCATTAATCCCCGGGGACGAAGTCACGGGTATTATCTAGTATCTAAATTAAATCAGATAAAATGAATATCTAAATAAATAAATCAGATAAATTACTATACGAACGTCCGCTGAATTTTCATCCATTGAATTTAAAATCAGCGGTTACAACAACCCAATCCGAAACTAGAGGGTCGATCAAAAAAAAACGCACCGAATTGAGAACCTCCTCCTTTTTGGAAGTTGGTTAAAAAAGTCTTTAGTTTGTGAAGGCTCTAAATAAACTATTTACTAGAAATCGGAAAACGATAGTTAAAAACTTACCCACTTTTACCGTGACTATACGCCCAAAGCAAATTAAAACCACCTAAAAACACTAAGGGCCTGTTTCACCACCTTCTGCTAAGTGTCGGATAGCCTAAACGTAAGTTTTGTCACTTTCTTTCTTTATGCCAAGTTACAAAGACAAAATATGTGAATAAGCTATCCGACACTTATTAGGTGGTGAAACAGGCCCTAAGTGAATAAAAAAATTCGCACACAGTCCTTTCAATTTTGCCAGTATCAGCAAGGCGTAGGTAAATCGTGAGTGAGTAGTTATCGCATCAGCTGATGATAAGGAAGCTGTGACGCGAGGCATCTCGTGATCTCGCGCGGTTGGCAGCACTGGGAAACTCCGGCGCAGCCTCCGTGACTCCGTGACCTCGGCGGCGGCCGATTGTGTAAACAATACCATAATATAATATACTTACATTGATGGTTTAGTTATAATCGCTCACGCTGCATTCATTCGTTGACGATATTTCATATTATTGATATTCGCATTTCTGGGATTCCGTATTAAATTAATGTCTAGGTTTAAACCTAGCATGCCGACCAAAAGCCTCATTACCTACCTTAGTAAAATATTATTTAGATTGTGTTAACAACTGCATAAATATTGATGGTTTAGTTTTAATACCTTCGCTCACGCTGCATTCATTCGTTGACGATATTTTTTCATATTATTGATATTTCGTATTTCTACTTGATTATTTTATATTTGATATTAAAATTGATATTCTATTTTTGGGATTCCGTATTAAGTTAATGCCTAGGTATAAACCTAGACATGTCAAGCCTCTTAACAAGAAAATCACCTAAAAATCTACTTACCTATTTAGTAAAAGTGTGGCCAAGATTGGATTCAGAAGCCAAGGAAAGTAAACAAAAAAAACCGGCCAAGTACGAATCGGAACTATCAAAACTAATCTTATTAGGTAATGTAGCATAATTAGCTCGTTGTAACGTGTTAAGACATTTCAAACAATGTGGCTAATTCTGTTGTACAAAATTCTCTAAACTAAACTAAAATGACAAGTCTAAATCTATTGCTATCCTTTTCTGCAGTGAGCACTGTGAAAGAGATAGGACTAAATTTAGACCTGTCATTTTAGTTTAGGTTTAGAGATTGTGTACAACAGAATTGGCCACATTAACTTAATAAAATAATGGATTTTTGATGTATTTTTCCCTGACCGAAGAGTGCAGGTGCACCCCCTTGCACCCTGCTGCGGCGCCCATTTTTTGAACCCCGGAAACGGGCATAGACTTAGACTTATCCAGGAGAATGTCTCGCTCCCAAGTCCCGCAGAAAAAATATATTAAGGGCCTGTTTCACCACCTTTTGATAAGTGTTGGATAGCCTAAACGTTAGTTTTATCACTTTCTTACTTTATGTCAATTGAAAAGACCAAAAGTTGTGAATATGCTATCCAACACTTATCAGAAGGTGGTGAAACAGGCCTTTAAAAAATTAATTTCACGCAGACGAAGGCGGCGGCGGCGGGCATCAGCTAGTACCACGCTAGTACGTACATACACACTGAAAGGAACTTATAGAATTCTTAAAACGTCATAAATTCTCGGGCTAACTTCTATTTACCTTTTACAAGTATAAATTAAAAATTTAAAAAACCCCCGACATTCGCCATTTTGTGGCGGCGGCCATCTTGGATTTGCATAGTGCTATTCTACTAGTCAAGCCCTTTCATTTGATACCCATATTAAGGGAGTTGTGAAAAAATATGTAATCCGCCATTTTGTAGTAGCGGCCATCTTGGATCGATTTTCATCAAACATAGCTAACAACACTCTCGACTAATTCACCTTTCAAACAAAAAAAAAACTGCATTCAAATCGGTCCACCCGTTTGAGCGCTACAGGGTAACAGACAGACACACACACACACAGACACGTCAAACTTATAACGCCCCGTCGTTTTTGCGTCAGGGGTTAAAAATTTTAAAAGAACACATACAACTATACTATAGGTACCTATCCATTTATTCAAACCTTTGGCACGTAATCTAATTTACGTCACATTTACAGTTTTTTTTTTAAGCTAGCTTGTCGTGACTTTAATACTCAGGTAGGTACTTTTGTGCAGGCCATTTTAATTAACTCATGTTTGCCGATCAACTAGTTTTTCTCAAGAACTAAGAAATTATGTCATGGCCTGTCATATTCAATCTACATACATGTAAAAAAGATTGTCTACTAATTATATAGAAACAATGCCTTTTTTTACCCGACTGGGTATATGTGTTTCACCTGTGTGTAGGTATGTATGTCCATTCCTATGTCCGCTTGTAACTAATCAACGGCTCAACGGATATTGATAAATGATACGTCATTAGATTTGTCTTGATGACGCGAGTGTCAATGGGTACCTAAATTTAAAAAAAAAACAAAATGGCGGACTTTATGCGCTTAAGTGCCATAACCCACTGGCGCGACACGTCGCGCGCGGCAAGTCGCGGGTTGTCGCGCGCGTTTTTATTTTCTATACAAACTCTATGTAAAACTGACGTGCAAAACCCACTGGCGCGGCACGAAATCGCGCCGCGCCAGTGGGTTTTGCGCCAAGCGTTTGCATAGAGTTTGTATAGAAAATAAAAACGCGCGCGACAACCCGCGGCTTGCCGCGCGCGACGTGTCGCGCCAGTGGGTTATGGCACTTAATGTGCGAGCTGAAAAAAAAATTTTTTCGTCAAGAGTAGACCCTCGAGTGGGGTATCAAAATAAAGGGATTCAAAAGGCAAATACGAAAATGTATACAATTTATATATTAGGAAACAATTTGGAGTGATAAATCGTAGAAAATGACCGTTTCCTATGTCAGTTCGTAACTCCTTAACGGCTCAAACTATTTTGATAAATTATACGTCATTAGATTTGTCTTGACGGCGCAAATGTTACTGGGTACATAAAATTCATAAAAAATCAAAATGGCGAATTTTATGCACTTTAATGTGCGGGCTGAAAAAAAATTTTTTTTTCAAGACTCTCGAGTGGGGTATCAAAATAAAGGGCTTTAAAAGGCGATTACGAAAATGTATACAATCAATATGTTTTAAATCAATTTGGAGTGACAAATCATGAAAAACAAAATAAATAACAACTACATTGTAAGTGGTACGGTGGTAGTTTATTAATTTTTTAGTTCGTTTTTTAGCATGGCAGTCGGGTTTTTTAATTTTTTAATTACAGCTTGTTGAAAGTTGACTTTTTAGGGCTTTGAGTAAATGCAGCACATAATAATCATATTTATTCTATTAGTGTGTACTTTTTCCGCGGTAAAATATTTTAGATTAAGAGGCCGGTACCCGGATTCGTAATTTTTTACGAACTTTTGAACACCATAGTGCTTTAGATATAATGATTACTTTAAAAAAAATTATCAAATATTAAAGATCAATCCTTTTTTAATGGAATGTTGGGAATAAAATATTAATTTTATTAAAAAATATTATTCAAATCTTAATTCTTGCGGAAGACGTTTACTGATTTTACGCTTTTGAGTGAAACTTTCGTCACACATATAAGTACTAAAAATTGTAGAAAGCGACTGAAAAAAAATACTAATATTATGAACACACCCTCAAAATTGGAATGTTGGAATTAGTTTTTCTATGTTTTATACAAAATTAGTAAATAAAAAATAAAAACCGCACGTACGATTTATGAAAATTTAAGCATTAGATTAACCCCAATTTCTTTGATTTATCGCAATTTCACTAATAAAAAAAATATATAGCACGAAAGTTTAGGATTCATTTAGCTATAATTGTAAAAAAAAATAATCCAGAAACTATTTATATGACCACAAAAAATTGTCAAAGTATCCTAAAATTTACAAATAAAATGGCACAGCAGACAGTACGAATGCCATACCGAGCTTAGCGCTCTTCGAGGGAGGACGTGTTGTTGCCCGACGCAGCTCACGCACACATGCAAAGCTGTGTAATGACTTGTCGTAAAAGTTACGTAAAAGTTATAGCGCAACCGACTCAGTTTGATGATTTGTGCATAGGTTTTATTTCATTAGTGGTCCGATCTGATCAATGCTGAGCTAATACATAGCTAATGCTATGTTTTGGTATAAGTATGTGTTGATATATGAATATATTGAAATGAAATATTTTTTGTATGACATAATGTTAAAATCTCATACTCGAAGTTCTTTTGGGACGAAAGAGGGGTTAATAGGGATGAGAATGAGGTGAATAGGAACGACTTATGGGTGAATAGGAACAGTTTTTTTAGAACAAACTGTTACCAAAACTTAAAAAAGTCGACGCCATTTTGAAATTCTTTGTTAATTGACCGATTTCATTCAAAATCGATATTTAGAGCTCCCTGGGATCACAAAACAGGAAACTGTTACCAAAACTTAAAAAAGTCGACGCCATTTTGAAATTCTTTGTTAATTGACCAATTTCATTCAAAATCGATATTTAGAGCTCCCTGTTTAAAATACCTTAATGTTTAAATAAATATTTCTTTTACATCTTGTATTTTCTCGCTATTGAAGTGAAAAGTTGTATGTATCATGCGATAGCAAAGTCAATCACAACAAAAACAAAATTTGCCATTTTGTTGAACAAATAACTATTGTTTATTAAATTGTATCCTCCTGTGCCAACCCTACCAGTTTATTAAATTGTATCCTCCTGTGCCAACCCTACCAGAATAGGTATAAATTTTGCTCGCTTCTTAGAAGCTTTGACTCTGTTCCGTTTCTCCTCTGTGACACAATAACGTCAGAATAAAATGGGCCTAAAATTCAGTACCACTGATTTTAATTGTTTAGAGTGTTGGCTGTTGATGAACTTGAGCTTTAAAACAAGGCAGTTAAGGTTCATTTTACTTTAACGATAAAGTTTGTGTCAGTCCGATTCTATCAGAGATGCAAAATCTCATCATAAGTACCATATTGAACACATTTCTCTTTCAAAAACCCGAAAACTATATCTATAGCTATAGGTAGATTACTATAGCAAAGTTTCTTGAAAGTAGGTATAAAGGTTGGAAAAGGGAGCGGGGAACGGGAACCGGGAATCCACGATTCCCTCAGGATTTGTGAAAAATCGAAATTCACGCGGGCGAAGCCGCGGGCAAAAGCTAGTATATTATATGTCAGATTATTGTAGAAATTCAATTAGAATTTTTAGAAATATTTTTTTAAATCTTGAATGTCTATTTTAATCGGACTAAATAGAGGGAGATAAGTTATCTCACAATTAAATTTAATTAAGTGAAAACAGTTAGGGCCTGTTTCACCACCTTCGGATAAGTGTCAGATAGCTTATTCACAAGTTTTGTCTTAGTCACTTGACATAAAGTAAGAAAGTGACAAAACTTACGTTTAGTCTATTCGACACTTATCAGAAGGTGATGAAACAGGCCCTTACATACCTAAATTTTAGATAGTAATGTCTTTAATAATAAACACATAAAATAGTGTTCTATGAAAAATAAATTATTTTCCAGGATAAAAAATAGCCTTTGTCCACCTTCGGGATGTAAGCCATATGTGTACTAAATTGCATCAAAATTGGCTAAACGAAAATGTGTAAATCCTGGGCGAGTCAACTAGTACAAGAAAAAAGAATATAATAAAAACATCACGGTTTGAACACGAACAAATATTAGTTTAGCATTTTAACATTTAAACTATCGTGAGTGATATTCATTTTTATTTAATTGAAACACCGGCTTTAACTCACGTGTATTTTGTCGGAGTGTGCCCGACTAGTTTCGAGCCCATCCGGGGCCCTTAGTCATGAGCATGTTCGCGCGGCGCGGCGCAAATCAAACTGCGAGCCGATCGCGCTGCCGCGCGGAGGGCGCGCTGTGAGGGGGGCTGAGGTTGGGGGGAAGCTGGCTCCGTCACAGCTTCCGACGGTTCATGCTGGTCTTCATCGCTGACAACGTCGTCGTATTGGAGGCATGCCGAACTCACAGTGTCTGGTTCCAAATTTTGCGATCGCGTAGTATTGGCGTTAAAAAGCGGTTTCCACGCTGGTGGCAAAACCCATCCACTATCCCGATTGAAATTCGGGTTACGACTTATTTCGATCGCTTCTCGTATTTTCCGCGGTACTAGATGCTTTTCCCTGGATAATACGGTAGCCTTGTCGAAACGTATGTAGTGAGTCGTACCCGAATTGTGTATGTGTTCCGCTATTGCTGAACCATTGGTGTCCACATTTTTAACGCTGCGGATGTGTTCCCTTATCCTCGTTTGTATGTTGCGACGAGTCTCACCAATATAATTCTTGCCGCAGTCACAGGGGATCATATATACTCCGGGAACGTTAAGAGGATCCCTGTCTTTGGGAGAGCGCAACATACTCCGTATTTGTCCAGGCGGACGGAACCTCGTCTTGACGTCGAATTTTCGTCGGAGATATTGAGCAATCTTGTCCGTCACTCCCTTTACATACGTTAAGTAAGCCGGTGAACGTTCTGCACCAACTGGTTTCGGCTTACATGATGTCTGCGCCCATCGGGAACTCTGACGCCAATTGTAACCATTCAATTCCAAGGCCTGTCTGACTTGTCCCAGTTCTTCTTCTATGTAAGGCGGGTCACATAGATTTAGGGCTCGGTTAATAAGACTTCTCGGCACAGAAGACAGGTGCGACGGATGGTGATGGGAACTCGCATGCAGGTATCTGTTGGTATGTGTGGGTTTCCGGTATACTTTGGTTTGGAAACTGCCTCCCGACACCCTTATCACCATAACATCCATATTATATCGCGACCAGCGGTAATAAATTTGTCGTCGGTAGCAGTAGACGAAAATGTGCTTAATGTCTTAGCCAAAGGGTTGAATTTTGCTCCGACCCCACGCAAAATTCCTACGGAATCGATTATTTGTAGCATCGAAGATACTATAGTACGTAATTCGATTCCCGCCCGCGAGGCGGAATGCTTACGACAGGATATAGCAACGTTTTTACGTCGGTCGAAATTACCTCGTACAAATATGAGCAGTAAAGACAGAGGTACTTTATACGACTTACGCAACAATGAGGATATATTAATATTGCCAGCCGATAAAGGCAATGCGACGGTTATTGTTGACACGGAGCTATATGTAAACAAAATTAAGGAATTGTTGTCAGACACAAACACGTATAGACAAGTTAATTATAACCCAACTACCCGCATAACTAATAAAGTAATAAAATCACTGCAGACCCTCCTAGATAAAAACCTGCTATCACAGCTTCGTCCCCATAATCCAACTCCACCAAAAATCTATGGCTTACCGAAGATCCATAAACCCAACTGGCCCCTAAGACCAATAGTCAGCCAAATAGACTCGCCCACCTATAAGTCATCTAGGCATTTAGCAACGATTTTGACACCATTCACCGGTAATACGAGTAGTCACGTGAGGGACTCGAGACATTTCGTTCATTTGATAAAAAACGAGACTATCGCAGACACCGAGATGATGGTGAGCTTTGATGTGGAGTCCTTATTCACCAATATTCCAGTGGATGAAGTTGTTCAGTTGATAACCGACATTCTAAAGAAGTCTGGTTTACCCACTGGATATGTAGACTTAAGCGAGTTTTGCCTCAGAAACGGATATTTTATGTGGCGGGGTGATTATTACCTTCAAGTCGATGGTGTTGCGATGGGTTCTCCTATAGCACCCGTAGCGGCTAATATTTTTATGGAATGGGTAGAAGGAGAGCTAATAGAGAAAATGACGACTAAACCTCGACTCTGGCTGCGTTATGTGGATGACGTGTTCGCCATTGTAGATAAAAACGACCTAGCTGATATATTCCGGGATCTGAACGGGTTACACAGGAAGGTGCACTTCACGGTTGAGGAAGAGAAGAATGGTATGTTGCCCTTTTTGGATGTTATGGTGATAAGGGTGTCGGGAGGCAGTTTCCAAACCAAAGTATACCGGAAACCCACACATACCAACAGATACCTGCATGCGAGTTCCCATCACCATCCGTCGCACCTGTCTTCTGTGCCGAGAAGTCTTATTAACCGAGCCCTAAATCTATGTGACCCGCCTTACATAGAAGAAGAACTGGGACAAGTCAGACAGGCCTTGGAATTGAATGGTTACAATTGGCGTCAGAGTTCCCGATGGGCGCAGACATCATGTAAGCCGAAACCAGTTGGTGCAGAACGTTCACCGGCTTACTTAACGTATGTAAAGGGAGTGACGGACAAGATTGCTCAATATCTCCGACGAAAATTCGACGTCAAGACGAGGTTCCGTCCGCCTGGACAAATACGGAGTATGTTGCGCTCTCCCAAAGACAGGGATCCTCTTAACGTTCCCGGAGTATATATGATCCCCTGTGACTGCGGCAAGAATTATATTGGTGAGACTCGTCGCAACATACAAACGAGGATAAGGGAACACATCCGCAGCGTTAAAAATGTGGACACCAATGGTTCAGCAATAGCGGAACACATACACAATTCGGGTACGACTCACTACATACGTTTCGACAAGGCTACCGTATTATCCAGGGAAAAGCATCTAGTACCGCGGAAAATACGAGAAGCGATCGAAATAAGTCGTAACCCGAATTTCAATCGGGATAGTGGATGGGTTTTGCCACCAGCGTGGAAACCGCTTTTTAACGCCAATACTACGCGATCGCAAAATTTGGAACCAGACACTGTGAGTTCGGCATGCCTCCAATACGACGACGTTGTCAGCGATGAAGACCAGCATGAACCGTCGGAAGCTGTGACGGAGCCAGCTTCCCCCCAACCTCAGCCCCCCTCACAGCGCGCCCTCCGCGCGGCAGCGCGATCGGCTCGCAGTTTGATTTGCGCCGCGCCGCGCGAACATGCTCATGACTAAGGGCCCCGGATGGGCTCGAAACTAGTCGGGCACACTCCGACAAAATACACGTGAGTTAAAGCCGGTGTTTCAATTAAATAAAAATGAATATCACTCACGATAGTTTAAATGTTAAAATAGCCAATCGTTACGGCGTGATATGGCAAAACAAAGTGAAACAGGTCGCGCGTTTAAGAACGAAGCGCGTGAAATTCGAATGTGGTCTGGAGTTTACAGTGCAGTGTCGTAATAGTGGTGTGGTCCCAAAATTTGTGCAAATTAAGCCGATAAAGTGTATCCCCGACCATGAAAGTTTCTTCCGTATTGCTAGTGAAAAGTTGCTTCGACGGGTAATTGAAGACTACAGACGTAAGTTAATGCGTGTAAACAAAGACCTATATGACTTATACCTGCAGCTAACGGGGTTGTTAGACCATGACTTATGGGTTTCGATTGATGCGATGACGTATAGCAGGTCTGAAATGATACGTTGTAACACCAAAAACGTCCATGATAAAAAACTGAGGCAATTAATAATAGCTGGTAAAGAAAATACATATCAATTGCAAAAGTACCCTCAAAGCAGCTCGCAGTCTGATATATCGCGACCAGCGGTAATAAATTTGTCGTCGGTAGCAGTAGACGAAAATGTGCTTAATGTCTTAGCCAAAGGGTTGAATTTTGCTCCGACCCCACGCAAAATTCCTACGGAATCGATTATTTGTAGCATCGAAGATACTATAGTACGTAATTCGATTCCCGCCCGCGAGGCGGAATGCTTACGACAGGATATAGCAACGTTTTTACGTCGGTCGAAATTACCTCGTACAAATATGAGCAGTAAAGACAGAGGTACTTTATACGACTTACGCAACAATGAGGATATATTAATATTGCCAGCCGATAAAGGCAATGCGACGGTTATTGTTGACACGGAGCTATATGTAAACAAAATTAAGGAATTGTTGTCAGACACAAACACGTATAGACAAGTTAATTATAACCCAACTACCCGCATAACTAATAAAGTAATAAAATCACTGCAGACCCTCCTAGATAAAAACCTGCTATCACAGCTTCGTCCCCATAATCCAACTCCACCAAAAATCTATGGCTTACCGAAGATCCATAAACCCAACTGGCCCCTAAGACCAATAGTCAGCCAAATAGACTCGCCCACCTATAAGTCATCTAGGCATTTAGCAACGATTTTGACACCATTCACCGGTAATACGAGTAGTCACGTGAGGGACTCGAGACATTTCGTTCATTTGATAAAAAACGAGACTACCCCCCTCATAACTCTGGTTCGCGGGATAGTAATCCTACGAAATTTGAAATATAAGTTAAACTCGTGGATGTGATGATAAATTGAAAGTTTCAAATTTTCAAGTTGAACCGTTTCTGAGATACAGAGGTTTGAAAATCACATAAAACAAGACCTACTCACTGACTGATCAAAATTATGACGCACTTCCCGTGTATGTGGAATGTTGAAATTTGGTAAGAAGATGAGTCTTAGTGTGTATATGAAGGAAAAAATCGAAAAATGTCCAAAAGTTGCATCAGACACTGACCAATTCAAAGATATATAAAAATCTGTCTGTTCCCACATCACACAAAAAATACTGAACAAATTTTCATTTTGTATTAATAAATGTATTTTACTTTATTCGAAGCTATATATGGTTCTTGTTTCATCGAAATCGGTGCACTATTTAGGGAGATGTGACTTTTTAAGTTTTCTAGCAAGGGGTCAATCTTACTGGTCTTGAGTTCTAATAAAAAGTAAAGTGTAGGTAAATAATAAAACGCCAAGAGGTATATTTTTTTATCGAAGTCGCGGGCGCGACTTCGTCGGCGTGGACTACACAAATTTCAAGCCCCTATATTACCCCCTAAGGGGTTGAATTTTCAAAAATCCTTTCTTTGCGGATGTCGTACGCCACATTAATAGCTATCTGTGTGCCTAAGCCCGTTCCTTCCAGTAGTTTGAGATTCGTCTTTGCCAATAAAACCAGAAGCGCGATTTTCTTAATAATTTTGATAAGCAACCTTGACCCAAGTCAGGAAATGGATGGGTGGCCGACTTTGGAGGTTTGGAGGAGACTTTGGTGTCCTGTTGATTCCGGCTACTAGGTATCACTAATATCTAATACTATTCATTAAACTTAATGAGAGTCAAATACTGAGAGTCAAATACTCAAAATCTTCTCTTAGTTAAGCCGTATGGTTCTAAGTTCTGAAACTGACCACTGAGTGGAAATACTCTGAAGTGGAGTTTCTGTTATCTGTGATTATGACAGACAGACGAACAAAATAAAAATTCACCCAATTAGAACAGAGAAAGCGACTTTGTTTTATACTATGTATTGAAGATTAAACCACATCTAATCAGACCGTAAAATGTGATAGGGTTCTATTCCTAATTATACTGAAGCGTAAGAGAGAAAAAAGACTCGATTATAAGCCATCACAACTTCATTATACTTATTGCATTAACTTTGAAATACTTAGAAAAAAGGAGTGAGATCCAAACAAAAACATTTCATGTGAATAATAAGGCCAACTTCCTATCAAAAAGTTTCGGCCATTAAAAGTACTGATATCAAAAATTATGACCAAGTCCTTTGCTAGGCTCGATAAATGAAACCATACAGTTTTAGAAGGTATTTCTTCTTCGATCACCCTCAAGCTGTCATACCATTCCTAATGATCCTGTTAAAATATTTTTAAATAATTTATGTCTTACTAATAACACTATAATATGAAGCTCATTTGGGACTGAGAATAGTTTTATTGTTTTCAACTTGGCAACATTTTTTAAATTAAACAGAGTAGTAAAAATTCAAAGGAGTACAAAAATGTTGTCAAGTTGAAAACAATAAAACTATTCTCAGTCCCAAATGAGCTTCATATTATAGTGTTATTAGTAAGACATAAATTATTTAAAAATATTTTAACAGGATCATTAGGAATGGTATGACAGCTTGAGGGTGATCGAAGAAGAAATACCTTCTAAAACTGTATGGTTTCATTTATCGAGCCTAGCAAAGGACTTGGTCATAATTTTTGATATCAGTACTTTTAATGGCCGAAACTTTTTGATAGGAAGTTGGCCTTATTATTCACATGAAATGTTTTTGTTTGGATAAAATTTAGGCCTTGCCCCGCCACTGTCGCTTCATTCGAATTTGAACTTTAAATGCTAAATGTCTGCTCGAAAAACCGATACCGATTGGCAAAGTGCAAATGTGTGTTCAAACTTTGAACAAATACCAAAGGCTCCAGGCCACACAAGCAAATGTGTACAAACAAGTGTTCAAAAAAGTGTACAAATGTTTATGCTATGTGTTGCGTCGGACTAAAAAGTTCAACACTTATCTGAACACCTGCCACATGTGTGGCAGGGGTGTTTGGTGTTTGTTCAAAGTTTGAACACACATTTGAACATTGCCATTCGGTATCGGTTTTTAGAGTGCACATCAAATCATTTAAAGTTCAAATTCAAATGAAGCGAACGTATTTGCAAGGTATGTATGGCCGGTAACCAAACCTGTATTCAAATATTTGTGTCTGGCGCCACGGTAAGTAAAGTACAAATCCTTCTCTTATAATACAAAATTCGCAGTGTAAGGTTCATCGTATGTTTACTACTAGTAGGTAACAAAATATGAAGCTTGGTCCAGATAGGACATTCTCTTCAGAGATTTGTCGTTGGCCCTTCTGCAACCGTCAATTATTTTTAATTAAGGTAATCTAACTGCTTCGATGATTCTGCTGAGAACCATGAGGTTGAATCATGGGTTCGAGTTTCTGCTTCGATGATTCTGCTGAGAACCATGAGGTTGAATCATGGGTTCGAGTTTCTGCTTCGATGATTCTGCTGAGAACCATGAGGTTGAATCATGTTTTCGAGTTTCTGCTTCGATAACTCTGCTGAGAACCATGAGGTTGAATCATGTTTTCGAGTTTCTGCTTCGATGACTCTGCTGAGATTCATGAGGTTGAATCATGTTTTCGAGTTTCTGCTTCGATGATTCTGCTGAGAACCATGAGGTTGAATCATGTTTTCGAGTTTCTGCTTCGATAACTCTGCTGAGAACCATGAGGTTGAATCATGTTTTCGAGTTTCTGCTTCGATGACTCTGCTGAGATTCATGAGGTTGAATCATGTTTTCGAGTTTCTGCTTCGATGACTCTGCTGAGAATCATGAGGTTGAATCATGTTTTCGAGTTTCTGCTTCGATGACTCTGCTGAGAATCATGAGGTTGAATCATGGATTCGAGTTTCTGCTTCGATGACTCTGCTGAGAATCATGAGGTTGAATCATGTTTTCGAGTTTCTGCTTCGATGACTCTGCTGAGAATCATGAGGTTGAATCATGGATTCGAGTTTCTGCTTCGATGACTCTGCTGAGAATCATGAGGTTGAATCATGGATTCGATTTCCGGATAGGGCCAAAAAGTTTATGGATTTTTCTGTCAAGAAATCTCCTGGTTAGTTAGTCTCCAATGTGATTGACAGCCTTAGCCGAAATTCCGTCAGGAGAACTTTATTAATAGATAACTGTAGGTTTAACATGGCCACATACAACCCTTTGGATGCCCCTGATTACATACTCAGTTCTCAGATTCTGCTCGCTCGATTCTCCTCGCAGAAAATGCAGAGGTACCTACGTCCTATATGCCAAAAGCCTCCAATCGGGTTTTGAAAAACCATTAATCCCCGGGGACGAAGTCACGGGTATTATCTAGTATCTAAATTAAATCAGATAAAATGAATATCTAAATAAATAAATCAGATAAATTACTATACGAACGTCCGCTGAATTTTCATCCATTGAATTTAAAATCAGCGGTTACAACAACCCAATCCGAAACTAGAGGGTCGATCAAAAAAAAACGCACCGAATTGAGAACCTCCTCCTTTTTGGAAGTTGGTTAAAAAAGTCTTTAGTTTGTGAAGGCTCTAAATAAACTATTTACTAGAAATCGGAAAACGATAGTTAAAAACTTACCCACTTTTACCGTGACTATACGCCCAAAGCAAATTAAAACCACCTAAAAACACTAAGGGCCTGTTTCACCACCTTCTGCTAAGTGTCGGATAGCCTAAACGTAAGTTTTGTCACTTTCTTTCTTTATGCCAAGTTACAAAGACAAAATATGTGAATAAGCTATCCGACACTTATTAGGTGGTGAAACAGGCCCTAAGTGAATAAAAAAATTCGCACACAGTCCTTTCAATTTTGCCAGTATCAGCAAGGCGTAGGTAAATCGTGAGTGAGTAGTTATCGCATCAGCTGATGATAAGGAAGCTGTGACGCGAGGCATCTCGTGATCTCGCGCGGTTGGCAGCACTGGGAAACTCCGGCGCAGCCTCCGTGACTCCGTGACCTCGGCGGCGGCCGATTGTGTAAACAATACCATAATATAATATACTTACATTGATGGTTTAGTTATAATCGCTCACGCTGCATTCATTCGTTGACGATATTTCATATTATTGATATTCGCATTTCTGGGATTCCGTATTAAATTAATGTCTAGGTTTAAACCTAGCATGCCGACCAAAAGCCTCATTACCTACCTTAGTAAAATATTATTTAGATTGTGTTAACAACTGCATAAATATTGATGGTTTAGTTTTAATACCTTCGCTCACGCTGCATTCATTCGTTGACGATATTTTTTCATATTATTGATATTTCGTATTTCTACTTGATTATTTTATATTTGATATTAAAATTGATATTCTATTTTTGGGATTCCGTATTAAGTTAATGCCTAGGTATAAACCTAGACATGTCAAGCCTCTTAACAAGAAAATCACCTAAAAATCTACTTACCTATTTAGTAAAAGTGTGGCCAAGATTGGATTCAGAAGCCAAGGAAAGTAAACAAAAAAAACCGGCCAAGTACGAATCGGAACTATCAAAACTAATCTTATTAGGTAATGTAGCATAATTAGCTCGTTGTAACGTGTTAAGACATTTCAAACAATGTGGCTAATTCTGTTGTACAAAATTCTCTAAACTAAACTAAAATGACAAGTCTAAATCTATTGCTATCCTTTTCTGCAGTGAGCACTGTGAAAGAGATAGGACTAAATTTAGACCTGTCATTTTAGTTTAGGTTTAGAGATTGTGTACAACAGAATTGGCCACATTAACTTAATAAAATAATGGATTTTTGATGTATTTTTCCCTGACCGAAGAGTGCAGGTGCACCCCCTTGCACCCTGCTGCGGCGCCCATTTTTTGAACCCCGGAAACGGGCATAGACTTAGACTTATCCAGGAGAATGTCTCGCTCCCAAGTCCCGCAGAAAAAATATATTAAGGGCCTGTTTCACCACCTTTTGATAAGTGTTGGATAGCCTAAACGTTAGTTTTATCACTTTCTTACTTTATGTCAATTGAAAAGACCAAAAGTTGTGAATATGCTATCCAACACTTATCAGAAGGTGGTGAAACAGGCCTTTAAAAAATTAATTTCACGCAGACGAAGGCGGCGGCGGCGGGCATCAGCTAGTACCACGCTAGTACGTACATACACACTGAAAGGAACTTATAGAATTCTTAAAACGTCATAAATTCTCGGGCTAACTTCTATTTACCTTTTACAAGTATAAATTAAAAATTTAAAAAACCCCCGACATTCGCCATTTTGTGGCGGCGGCCATCTTGGATTTGCATAGTGCTATTCTACTAGTCAAGCCCTTTCATTTGATACCCATATTAAGGGAGTTGTGAAAAAATATGTAATCCGCCATTTTGTAGTAGCGGCCATCTTGGATCGATTTTCATCAAACATAGCTAACAACACTCTCGACTAATTCACCTTTCAAACAAAAAAAAAACTGCATTCAAATCGGTCCACCCGTTTGAGCGCTACAGGGTAACAGACAGACACACACACACACAGACACGTCAAACTTATAACGCCCCGTCGTTTTTGCGTCAGGGGTTAAAAATTTTAAAAGAACACATACAACTATACTATAGGTACCTATCCATTTATTCAAACCTTTGGCACGTAATCTAATTTACGTCACATTTACAGTTTTTTTTTTAAGCTAGCTTGTCGTGACTTTAATACTCAGGTAGGTACTTTTGTGCAGGCCATTTTAATTAACTCATGTTTGCCGATCAACTAGTTTTTCTCAAGAACTAAGAAATTATGTCATGGCCTGTCATATTCAATCTACATACATGTAAAAAAGATTGTCTACTAATTATATAGAAACAATGCCTTTTTTTACCCGACTGGGTATATGTGTTTCACCTGTGTGTAGGTATGTATGTCCATTCCTATGTCCGCTTGTAACTAATCAACGGCTCAACGGATATTGATAAATGATACGTCATTAGATTTGTCTTGATGACGCGAGTGTCAATGGGTACCTAAATTTAAAAAAAAAACAAAATGGCGGACTTTATGCGCTTAAGTGCCATAACCCACTGGCGCGACACGTCGCGCGCGGCAAGTCGCGGGTTGTCGCGCGCGTTTTTATTTTCTATACAAACTCTATGTAAAACTGACGTGCAAAACCCACTGGCGCGGCACGAAATCGCGCCGCGCCAGTGGGTTTTGCGCCAAGCGTTTGCATAGAGTTTGTATAGAAAATAAAAACGCGCGCGACAACCCGCGGCTTGCCGCGCGCGACGTGTCGCGCCAGTGGGTTATGGCACTTAATGTGCGAGCTGAAAAAAAAATTTTTTCGTCAAGAGTAGACCCTCGAGTGGGGTATCAAAATAAAGGGATTCAAAAGGCAAATACGAAAATGTATACAATTTATATATTAGGAAACAATTTGGAGTGATAAATCGTAGAAAATGACCGTTTCCTATGTCAGTTCGTAACTCCTTAACGGCTCAAACTATTTTGATAAATTATACGTCATTAGATTTGTCTTGACGGCGCAAATGTTACTGGGTACATAAAATTCATAAAAAATCAAAATGGCGAATTTTATGCACTTTAATGTGCGGGCTGAAAAAAAATTTTTTTTTCAAGACTCTCGAGTGGGGTATCAAAATAAAGGGCTTTAAAAGGCGATTACGAAAATGTATACAATCAATATGTTTTAAATCAATTTGGAGTGACAAATCATGAAAAACAAAATAAATAACAACTACATTGTAAGTGGTACGGTGGTAGTTTATTAATTTTTTAGTTCGTTTTTTAGCATGGCAGTCGGGTTTTTTAATTTTTTAATTACAGCTTGTTGAAAGTTGACTTTTTAGGGCTTTGAGTAAATGCAGCACATAATAATCATATTTATTCTATTAGTGTGTACTTTTTCCGCGGTAAAATATTTTAGATTAAGAGGCCGGTACCCGGATTCGTAATTTTTTACGAACTTTTGAACACCATAGTGCTTTAGATATAATGATTACTTTAAAAAAAATTATCAAATATTAAAGATCAATCCTTTTTTAATGGAATGTTGGGAATAAAATATTAATTTTATTAAAAAATATTATTCAAATCTTAATTCTTGCGGAAGACGTTTACTGATTTTACGCTTTTGAGTGAAACTTTCGTCACACATATAAGTACTAAAAATTGTAGAAAGCGACTGAAAAAAAATACTAATATTATGAACACACCCTCAAAATTGGAATGTTGGAATTAGTTTTTCTATGTTTTATACAAAATTAGTAAATAAAAAATAAAAACCGCACGTACGATTTATGAAAATTTAAGCATTAGATTAACCCCAATTTCTTTGATTTATCGCAATTTCACTAATAAAAAAAATATATAGCACGAAAGTTTAGGATTCATTTAGCTATAATTGTAAAAAAAAATAATCCAGAAACTATTTATATGACCACAAAAAATTGTCAAAGTATCCTAAAATTTACAAATAAAATGGCACAGCAGACAGTACGAATGCCATACCGAGCTTAGCGCTCTTCGAGGGAGGACGTGTTGTTGCCCGACGCAGCTCACGCACACATGCAAAGCTGTGTAATGACTTGTCGTAAAAGTTACGTAAAAGTTATAGCGCAACCGACTCAGTTTGATGATTTGTGCATAGGTTTTATTTCATTAGTGGTCCGATCTGATCAATGCTGAGCTAATACATAGCTAATGCTATGTTTTGGTATAAGTATGTGTTGATATATGAATATATTGAAATGAAATATTTTTTGTATGACATAATGTTAAAATCTCATACTCGAAGTTCTTTTGGGACGAAAGAGGGGTTAATAGGGATGAGAATGAGGTGAATAGGAACGACTTATGGGTGAATAGGAACAGTTTTTTTAGAACAAACTGTTACCAAAACTTAAAAAAGTCGACGCCATTTTGAAATTCTTTGTTAATTGACCGATTTCATTCAAAATCGATATTTAGAGCTCCCTGGGATCACAAAACAGGAAACTGTTACCAAAACTTAAAAAAGTCGACGCCATTTTGAAATTCTTTGTTAATTGACCAATTTCATTCAAAATCGATATTTAGAGCTCCCTGTTTAAAATACCTTAATGTTTAAATAAATATTTCTTTTACATCTTGTATTTTCTCGCTATTGAAGTGAAAAGTTGTATGTATCATGCGATAGCAAAGTCAATCACAACAAAAACAAAATTTGCCATTTTGTTGAACAAATAACTATTGTTTATTAAATTGTATCCTCCTGTGCCAACCCTACCAGTTTATTAAATTGTATCCTCCTGTGCCAACCCTACCAGAATAGGTATAAATTTTGCTCGCTTCTTAGAAGCTTTGACTCTGTTCCGTTTCTCCTCTGTGACACAATAACGTCAGAATAAAATGGGCCTAAAATTCAGTACCACTGATTTTAATTGTTTAGAGTGTTGGCTGTTGATGAACTTGAGCTTTAAAACAAGGCAGTTAAGGTTCATTTTACTTTAACGATAAAGTTTGTGTCAGTCCGATTCTATCAGAGATGCAAAATCTCATCATAAGTACCATATTGAACACATTTCTCTTTCAAAAACCCGAAAACTATATCTATAGCTATAGGTAGATTACTATAGCAAAGTTTCTTGAAAGTAGGTATAAAGGTTGGAAAAGGGAGCGGGGAACGGGAACCGGGAATCCACGATTCCCTCAGGATTTGTGAAAAATCGAAATTCACGCGGGCGAAGCCGCGGGCAAAAGCTAGTATATTATATGTCAGATTATTGTAGAAATTCAATTAGAATTTTTAGAAATATTTTTTTAAATCTTGAATGTCTATTTTAATCGGACTAAATAGAGGGAGATAAGTTATCTCACAATTAAATTTAATTAAGTGAAAACAGTTAGGGCCTGTTTCACCACCTTCGGATAAGTGTCAGATAGCTTATTCACAAGTTTTGTCTTAGTCACTTGACATAAAGTAAGAAAGTGACAAAACTTACGTTTAGTCTATTCGACACTTATCAGAAGGTGATGAAACAGGCCCTTACATACCTAAATTTTAGATAGTAATGTCTTTAATAATAAACACATAAAATAGTGTTCTATGAAAAATAAATTATTTTCCAGGATAAAAAATAGCCTTTGTCCACCTTCGGGATGTAAGCCATATGTGTACTAAATTGCATCAAAATTGGCTAAACGAAAATGTGTAAATCCTGGGCGAGTCAACTAGTACAAGAAAAAAGAATATAATAAAAACATCACGGTTTGAACACGAACAAATATTAGTTTAGCATTTTAACATTTAAACTATCGTGAGTGATATTCATTTTTATTTAATTGAAACACCGGCTTTAACTCACGTGTATTTTGTCGGAGTGTGCCCGACTAGTTTCGAGCCCATCCGGGGCCCTTAGTCATGAGCATGTTCGCGCGGCGCGGCGCAAATCAAACTGCGAGCCGATCGCGCTGCCGCGCGGAGGGCGCGCTGTGAGGGGGGCTGAGGTTGGGGGGAAGCTGGCTCCGTCACAGCTTCCGACGGTTCATGCTGGTCTTCATCGCTGACAACGTCGTCGTATTGGAGGCATGCCGAACTCACAGTGTCTGGTTCCAAATTTTGCGATCGCGTAGTATTGGCGTTAAAAAGCGGTTTCCACGCTGGTGGCAAAACCCATCCACTATCCCGATTGAAATTCGGGTTACGACTTATTTCGATCGCTTCTCGTATTTTCCGCGGTACTAGATGCTTTTCCCTGGATAATACGGTAGCCTTGTCGAAACGTATGTAGTGAGTCGTACCCGAATTGTGTATGTGTTCCGCTATTGCTGAACCATTGGTGTCCACATTTTTAACGCTGCGGATGTGTTCCCTTATCCTCGTTTGTATGTTGCGACGAGTCTCACCAATATAATTCTTGCCGCAGTCACAGGGGATCATATATACTCCGGGAACGTTAAGAGGATCCCTGTCTTTGGGAGAGCGCAACATACTCCGTATTTGTCCAGGCGGACGGAACCTCGTCTTGACGTCGAATTTTCGTCGGAGATATTGAGCAATCTTGTCCGTCACTCCCTTTACATACGTTAAGTAAGCCGGTGAACGTTCTGCACCAACTGGTTTCGGCTTACATGATGTCTGCGCCCATCGGGAACTCTGACGCCAATTGTAACCATTCAATTCCAAGGCCTGTCTGACTTGTCCCAGTTCTTCTTCTATGTAAGGCGGGTCACATAGATTTAGGGCTCGGTTAATAAGACTTCTCGGCACAGAAGACAGGTGCGACGGATGGTGATGGGAACTCGCATGCAGGTATCTGTTGGTATGTGTGGGTTTCCGGTATACTTTGGTTTGGAAACTGCCTCCCGACACCCTTATCACCATAACATCCATATTATATCGCGACCAGCGGTAATAAATTTGTCGTCGGTAGCAGTAGACGAAAATGTGCTTAATGTCTTAGCCAAAGGGTTGAATTTTGCTCCGACCCCACGCAAAATTCCTACGGAATCGATTATTTGTAGCATCGAAGATACTATAGTACGTAATTCGATTCCCGCCCGCGAGGCGGAATGCTTACGACAGGATATAGCAACGTTTTTACGTCGGTCGAAATTACCTCGTACAAATATGAGCAGTAAAGACAGAGGTACTTTATACGACTTACGCAACAATGAGGATATATTAATATTGCCAGCCGATAAAGGCAATGCGACGGTTATTGTTGACACGGAGCTATATGTAAACAAAATTAAGGAATTGTTGTCAGACACAAACACGTATAGACAAGTTAATTATAACCCAACTACCCGCATAACTAATAAAGTAATAAAATCACTGCAGACCCTCCTAGATAAAAACCTGCTATCACAGCTTCGTCCCCATAATCCAACTCCACCAAAAATCTATGGCTTACCGAAGATCCATAAACCCAACTGGCCCCTAAGACCAATAGTCAGCCAAATAGACTCGCCCACCTATAAGTCATCTAGGCATTTAGCAACGATTTTGACACCATTCACCGGTAATACGAGTAGTCACGTGAGGGACTCGAGACATTTCGTTCATTTGATAAAAAACGAGACTATCGCAGACACCGAGATGATGGTGAGCTTTGATGTGGAGTCCTTATTCACCAATATTCCAGTGGATGAAGTTGTTCAGTTGATAACCGACATTCTAAAGAAGTCTGGTTTACCCACTGGATATGTAGACTTAAGCGAGTTTTGCCTCAGAAACGGATATTTTATGTGGCGGGGTGATTATTACCTTC
The DNA here is from genome assembly GCA_920104075.1 of Melanargia galathea. Lineage (NCBI taxonomy): Eukaryota > Metazoa > Arthropoda > Insecta > Lepidoptera > Nymphalidae > Melanargia > Melanargia galathea. Next base: position 6,648,993 of record OV049855.1, read on the forward strand.
AAGTCGATGGTGTTGCGATGGGTTCTCCTATAGCACCCGTAGCGGCTAATATTTTTATGGAATGGGTAGAAGGAGAGCTAATAGAGAAAATGACGACTAAACCTCGACTCTGGCTGCGTTATGTGGATGACGTGTTCGCCATTGTAGATAAAAACGACCTAGCTGATATATTCCGGGATCTGAACGGGTTACACAGGAAGGTGCACTTCACGGTTGAGGAAGAGAAGAATGGTATGTTGCCCTTTTTGGATGTTATGGTGATAAGGGTGTCGGGAGGCAGTTTCCAAACCAAAGTATACCGGAAACCCACACATACCAACAGATACCTGCATGCGAGTTCCCATCACCATCCGTCGCACCTGTCTTCTGTGCCGAGAAGTCTTATTAACCGAGCCCTAAATCTATGTGACCCGCCTTACATAGAAGAAGAACTGGGACAAGTCAGACAGGCCTTGGAATTGAATGGTTACAATTGGCGTCAGAGTTCCCGATGGGCGCAGACATCATGTAAGCCGAAACCAGTTGGTGCAGAACGTTCACCGGCTTACTTAACGTATGTAAAGGGAGTGACGGACAAGATTGCTCAATATCTCCGACGAAAATTCGACGTCAAGACGAGGTTCCGTCCGCCTGGACAAATACGGAGTATGTTGCGCTCTCCCAAAGACAGGGATCCTCTTAACGTTCCCGGAGTATATATGATCCCCTGTGACTGCGGCAAGAATTATATTGGTGAGACTCGTCGCAACATACAAACGAGGATAAGGGAACACATCCGCAGCGTTAAAAATGTGGACACCAATGGTTCAGCAATAGCGGAACACATACACAATTCGGGTACGACTCACTACATATGTTTCGACAAGGCTACCGTATTATCCAGGGAAAAGCATCTAGTACCGCGGAAAATACGAGAAGCGATCGAAATAAGTCGTAACCCGAATTTCAATCGGGATAGTGGATGGGTTTTGCCACCAGCGTGGAAACCGCTTTTTAACGCCAATACTACGCGATCGCAAAATTTGGAACCAGACACTGTGAGTTCGGCATGCCTCCAATACGACGACGTTGTCAGCGATGAAGACCAGCATGAACCGTCGGAAGCTGTGACGGAGCCAGCTTCCCCCCAACCTCAGCCCCCCTCACAGCGCGCCCTCCGCGCGGCAGCGCGATCGGCTCGCAGTTTGATTTGCGCCGCGCCGCGCGAACATGCTCATGACTAAGGGCCCCGGATGGGCTCGAAACTAGTCGGGCACACTCCGACAAAATACACGTGAGTTAAAGCCGGTGTTTCAATTAAATAAAAATGAATATCACTCACGATAGTTTAAATGTTAAAATAGCCAATCGTTACGGCGTGATATGGCAAAACAAAGTGAAACAGTTCGCGCGTTTAAGAACGAAGCGCGTGAAATTCGAATGTGGTCTGGAGTTTACAGTGCAGTGTCGTAATAGTGGTGTGGTCCCAAAATTTGTGCAAATTAAGCCGATAAAGTGTATCCCCGACCATGAAAGTTTCTTCCGTATTGCTAGTGAAAAGTTGCTTCGACGGGTAATTGAAGACTACAGACGTAAGTTAATGCGTGTAAACAAAGACCTATATGACTTATACCTGCAGCTAACGGGGTTGTTAGACCATGACTTATGGGTTTCGATTGATGCGATGACGTATAGCAGGTCTGAAATGATACGTTGTAACACCAAAAACGTCCATGATAAAAAACTGAGGCAATTAATAATAGCTGGTAAAGAAAATACATATCAATTGCAAAAGTACCCTCAAAGCAGCTCGCAGTCTGATATATCGCGACCAGCGGTAATAAATTTGTCGTCGGTAGCAGTAGACGAAAATGTGCTTAATGTCTTAGCCAAAGGGTTGAATTTTGCTCCGACCCCACGCAAAATTCCTACGGAATCGATTATTTGTAGCATCGAAGATACTATAGTACGTAATTCGATTCCCGCCCGCGAGGCGGAATGCTTACGACAGGATATAGCAACGTTTTTACGTCGGTCGAAATTACCTCGTACAAATATGAGCAGTAAAGACAGAGGTACTTTATACGACTTACGCAACAATGAGGATATATTAATATTGCCAGCCGATAAAGGCAATGCGACGGTTATTGTTGACACGGAGCTATATGTAAACAAAATTAAGGAATTGTTGTCAGACACAAACACGTATAGACAAGTTAATTATAACCCAACTACCCGCATAACTAATAAAGTAATAAAATCACTGCAGACCCTCCTAGATAAAAACCTGCTATCACAGCTTCGTCCCCATAATCCAACTCCACCAAAAATCTATGGCTTACCGAAGATCCATAAACCCAACTGGCCCCTAAGACCAATAGTCAGCCAAATAGACTCGCCCACCTATAAGTCATCTAGGCATTTAGCAACGATTTTGACACCATTCACCGGTAATACGAGTAGTCACGTGAGGGACTCGAGACATTTCGTTCATTTGATAAAAAACGAGACTATCGCAGACACCGAGATGATGGTGAGCTTTGATGTGGAGTCCTTATTCACCAATATTCCAGTGGATGAAGTTGTTCAGTTGATAACCGACATTCTAAAGAAGTCTGGTTTACCCACTGGATATGTAGACTTAAGCGAGTTTTGCCTCAGAAACGGATATTTTATGTGGCGGGGTGATTATTACCTTCAAGTCGATGGTGTTGCGATGGGTTCTCCTATAGCACCCGTAGCGGCTAATATTTTTATGGAATGGGTAGAAGGAGAGCTAATAGAGAAAATGACGACTAAACCTCGACTCTGGCTGCGTTATGTGGATGACGTGTTCGCCATTGTAGATAAAAACGACCTAGCTGATATGTTCCGGGATCTGAACGGGTTACACAGGAAGGTGCACTTCACGGTTGAGGAAGAGAAGAATGGTATGTTGCCCTTTTTGGATGTTATGGTGATAAGGGTGTCGGGAGGCAGTTTCCAAACCAAAGTATACCGGAAACCCACACATACCAACAGATACCTGCATGCGAGTTCCCATCACCATCCGTCGCACCTGTCTTCTGTGCCGAGAAGTCTTATTAACCGAGCCCTAAATCTATGTGACCCGCCTTACATAGAAGAAGAACTGGGACAAGTCAGACAGGCCTTGGAATTGAATGGTTACAATTGGCGTCAGAGTTCCCGATGGGCGCAGACATCATGTAAGCCGAAACCAGTTGGTGCAGAACGTTCACCGGCTTACTTAACGTATGTAAAGGGAGTGACGGACAAGATTGCTCAATATCTCCGACGAAAATTCGACGTCAAGACGAGGTTCCGTCCGCCTGGACAAATACGGAGTATGTTGCGCTCTCCCAAAGACAGGGATCCTCTTAACGTTCCCGGAGTATATATGATCCCCTGTGACTGCGGCAAGAATTATATTGGTGAGACTCGTCGCAACATACAAACGAGGATAAGGGAACACATCCGCAGCGTAAAAATGTGGACACCAATGGTTCAGCAATAGCGGAACACATACACAATTCGGGTACGACTCACTACATACGTTTCGACAAGGCTACCGTATTATCCAGGGAAAAGCATCTAGTACCGCGGAAAATACGAGAAGCGATCGAAATAAGTCGTAACCCGAATTTCAATCGGGATAGTGGATGGGTTTTGCCACCAGCGTGGAAACCGCTTTTTAACGCCAATACTACGCGATCGCAAAATTTGGAACCAGACACTGTGAGTTCGGCATGCCTCCAATACGACGACGTTGTCAGCGATGAAGACCAGCATGAACCGTCGGAAGCTGTGACGGAGCCAGCTTCCCCCCAACCTCAGCCCCCCTCACAGCGCGCCCTCCGCGCGGCAGCGCGATCGGCTCGCAGTTTGATTTGCGCCGCGCCGCGCGAACATGCTCATGACTAAGGGCCCCGGATGGGCTCGAAACTAGTCGGGCACACTCCGACAAAATACACGTGAGTTAAAGCCGGTGTTTCAATTAAATAAAAATTAGTTTAGCACCTACTCATCAAGTCTTTGGTAATAAAATATTATGGGTACTCGGGCCATTCTTGACAATAAATAAAAATTCGGTTACAAGAAGCAAATACGAATACAACAAGTGTTCCTGCAAGAATTGAGCACGTGCAAATTTTATTTATGACCTAAGATTAACAACTGCATAGTAGATAATTGCACACCTGAGAGAACTTCTTTATCAAAACAACCTGTATACCTGAAATAACCAGATTAATCTATTGACCAATATAATAAGCATTGATCGTATAGTCTTTTGTTTCGTTGCAGCGTGATTGAAGGAGAAACCAGCAAACCAATAAACTAATAAACAAACACACTTTCGCATTATAATATGGGTAGTGATATAGCTGTATTTAATTCTTACAGATGTTATGTGTAAGTATAAACGATTACACAACATCTTGATAATAATTATATACTTACCTAAATCGAACATTAAAAAAAAGCAAATATAAAATATACTAAGATCTAAAATTTTATTTTATTAGCGCGTTGAATTTGGAACGCAAAGTATCAATATAGGTTAGTCCGACCGCTTTTAAGTATACCATGTCTTTGTGTGAGTGCAGCTTACGGTGCCATTGTGAGGTACACGCACACATTTAAAACTCGGGCCGAAACTCGTTAGCTCGGCTCGGAATACGGCCTCTTAAATATTTTATCGGGAATCAAGTAAAATTTGGAAAGGGAAACTAGATATTAGTAAAAAATGTTTACTCACATATTGAATTACATATTTATTTGTCATTCTTCATAGTAAGTAAATAAACCTATGAACTAAAAAACAAAAAAATATATATTATAATATATTTAAGGTATCTTAAGCGTTTAAAATATCGTGAGTAATACGCATAAAAACTACATAACATTTTAATATCATAATTATAGGTAGTACGGCTGGACTCATGTGATGTACATAATATGCTGTAGTATGCCCGACTAGTTTCTTACTATGATAGTTACAATTAGGTACATAAACGATACAAAAAATGCAATTTTTTTAAGAAATTCAAAACTAAGTAGGTATTTACGAAGTTCATTTAAAATGAATATTTAAGTAGCTTCATTGAATCTAATTTAACTCTAATGCGTCATATCTAGTTTTTGCCATTTTCACTGTACTTACTTATTTTTTCATGATTTTCCTATATTATAACATGATAGTAATAATTATGATAGATACTTTGCGGGAATCGAAAATAATACACGATATCTTTCCTTATTTTTTTTAACAAAATATTAGCATTTTTTCGCGAAAAAGCATTGAAAACGATTCAACCGCCTAATCAAAAAAGCCAGAGTGGCTAACTAAATTAAAAAGGTACAGTAAAGTAATTAATGCTAAGAAAAATACTTTAAATAAAATAAAATTAAAAAAAAAACAACCACAAAAACACAACCAGCAAAAATTCATAAAATATTATGGAGATAAAGCTAATAAGTACGTATTGTAGGGAATGTAAAGAGAATAGGGATTACATTTTTTCTAAAATCTACATATCTATTTTAAGAATTTAATAGGATCCATGCTTTCAAATTATAATAATCTAAATATACATACCCACTTATAAATAATAATAATTAATATAAATATTATTAAAACATTTAACCTGATACCTCATTCATGCAGTTAAGTATGGCACTGGTAGTACGATTGTTGAATTTGTTCATAATATTTCATTTGCCTGCAACAAATAACACAAATTAACTACTAAGTTACATTCAGAAGATATTTTCTGGTTGATTCTTAACACTACGCGAACACTACATGTAAAATCGGTTTAAAAATCGAATGGTTATTGTCCGCGTGGATTTAGAATTTTTTTAATGCTGTGGGAACTCTTCGAATTTCCGGGATGAAAAGTATCCTACGCCCATCTTCGGTATTAACATTGCTTTAATTTAGACAATAATTTATCCTGATATGCCTTCCTACACTGATCTTTCTATGCTATGCTCCTTTCTCATTATATTTTATTCACTCCACCACCACCAACACTATAGCCTTTTAACGTCCCACTGCTGGGCTCAGGCCTTATCTCTCATAGGAGAGAGGGATTTAGATTTTAGACCTGCCACGCTGCTCCAATGCGGGTTGGCGGGCTTTAAGGAATATTATCACATCAGTTATAATAACCGGGACCGACTGCTTAACGTGCCTTCCGAGGCACGGGGGTGAAACACCGCAAGCTTCCAACTCCGAGCTGGCACTGAGAATTTCTTGACTGAAAAACCCAATTGACAAAAACGACTGAAAAACCAAACCTAACAATTATTTGCCCGACCTGGGAATCGAACCTGGGACTTCGTAATTTGTGTTGGAATATGCTAACGACTAGACCAATGAGGTAGTTTTTCATCACAATACTCAAAAGATATCTATACTAATATAATAAAGCGGAAGAGTTTGTTTGTTTGAACGCGCTCTCTCTCAGGAATCTCAGGAACTACTGGACTGATTTCAAAAATTCTTTCACGGTTGGATATGTAAGTGACCCTTGAGTGCTATAGGCTATATATGTACCACGTGCGAAGCCAGGGCGGACCGCTAGTAATTTATAAAGCACTTACTTGTCAATCTGGGAACTTTCATGGACCACAGTAATGTGTGACTGCACTTAATTTTCACTTGTTCAGATCCGTCGAAGGTGTTGGAAGTGCTCACCAGTTTGCCAAATTTTAACTCTTGATTATCTGAAACACAGTATTAATTTAATAAGGACAAAACCAAAGTCTCACCAAGTACAGCTCCATTTTCCATGTACTTATGGAACATGCCTGAAAAATAATTCAATTGAATTTCTAATTTAATTTTTGGTTTTGGGTAAACATCAATAAAAAATAAAACCCCGATATTTGAATATTCTACACAGAATATCCAAGTATCCAGGTTTGTAACTCATTTCGTAAAATCTGGTTGAACATTATTTTCTACTAGTGGATCCCGCGTACTTCGTCCTGCCCGGTGGTGACATACCTGTTGACATGACTTTTGTCCAGCAGTGGACGTCTATCGGTTTATGACGACAACGACGTAGGAACCCCTCAATATTAAAAAATATAATTTAAGTATAAGTAGTTGACGCCAAATAAATATTCGTCTCTGAGCTTCGTGCGAGAGCGAACTCGCGCAGGTTCGTGCTAACTCCCTCTTTCTGACCGCCCACTGATATTTTAAAATAATATGCTTATGAATATTTATGAATATTTGTTTGGCCTTAACTATGTATATGTAGGTACCTAGATTCCACTTAAGTCCAACAGTAGTAACATTAGTGCAGGGCTCTCCCACTGGTATCAAAGAGCACCAGGCCCTTTTATGTTTCTTGCTTTCTTCCGGAAGGACAATAATATGATCACCCGGATACAGCAGCCATGACAGAGAATCGTCTGACATTATATAGACCCTAGTCTTTGGATGAACCAGGTGATTCTCTTTGACTAGATACAAGGTTTGTATGTTGCCTATAATTTGGTCTATTCTGCCTGAAGCTTGTGCTAAGACTATGACATTGTCCATCTGTAGTACAAATAGAAATAAATTCATTAAAATATATTGTTATTTTTACTATAGAACTTTTGTAAGATGGTTACAATTTTAATTGTGCTTGACTCAGACACATCTTTCCTTTAATAATAATTGTTACATCTTCTACCTCTTGTTATAAATCTGGACAGGAATTGTCTACAACTAACTTTCATCACAATATAACTTTCATAATATGGCATTAGTTAAATACATTTCTTGTACTGAGAACTTATTAAGTAACTGTTTGCATAAATTATTCTGCTCAGTTGAATACTATACAATTATTACCTTTGTTTGTTGCTCTTCACAATAATTATTTAACTCAATCAATGCCTTCGTGAAATCTGTGTGAGCTTGGTTCGGAGTATGTATTGCCTAGAATAAACTTAGTAAATTAATTCAAAAAATATACTCAAGTTACGAACTAAAAATACTTTTTATTACTTTATTTGTGAATCAAATATATTTATAGATAAAGATAGGTATTTTCTTAATGTTTTTTTACCATAATTAATGACAACCAGTATTGTTATTTTTTAAACCCAATATGCATAATAATTAATCCTTTATAAAACAAGCTTTTATTTTGAATTTTTATCCTTTCATAACATTTTCCATGTGAAATAGGTTAGCATTACTTTAAGAAATCCTGTACATCACAAGACAATCTTAAAAACTGTGTTCGTTATATTTGTCAACATTATAATATGGTCACCTTACAACCTTTCTTTTTATACTTCTGTAGAACCTCTCCAGTGATGGAATCAAAGTCACCTGTGATTAGGTCTGGTATTTTCATTGTCTCTAGTTCATTTTCTGATAAACTGTTGATAAACTTGTCCCAGTGTACGGTCCCTCCATCTACTGTTATCCTAAAAGAAGCTAAAATATAAAAAGTTACAGTTATACAATCAAAATTCAAAAACATTTGCCTGACTAGTACTCTTAATTATGAACAGGCTAAATTCTATAAAATTATAATCAATACTAACCATTATTCCAAACACTTTTGATCAACTCTTGATTTTGATTTATCGTGCGATTTAGAACAACTACTGCATATCTGCTGTTGTGGTTCTCAAGGACCTCATTGACATTCCATTTCCAACACTTTACCACACTGCAAGAGTGGCCACAGGGACTCTGCCGTACATAGAATACATTAAGTAATTTTGCCAGCTACAACATAGGTACATAGGTTTTTATTTTATTTTTAGATTTTCGAGGGTGGGATGGTGGGATGACATTTTATTGTTGGTTAAGAAATGTTAACTCAAGTCGGTTATTATTTTATCCAGAAGGCCAGTATGTATTTGAACAATTTAGAAAATTACAAACCCTTGCATACAATAAAAATAAAATGTAGAATTTCTAGACTTACCTTACTCAAAATGCCATTCATTGCCATATTTGTCACTATTAATTTTAATTTCAAATTACAATAGAAAATCAAATACAAACATCAATTTCTTGTGGTACTTATTTTAGAGCATGTAAAGTTTTAGAAATAAATAAAAATGAAAAACACCGTTATTTTAGAGGTTAGAACTAGAAATAATAAAATTATTTTTGACACTAATTGTTTTTTTTTTAACTAGTTTAAAGTATAGGTTCATGGTTTAAAGATTTACGGCTCTGGGTTCTATAACTAGGTTTTTGCACAGACGTACAAAACAGACGTCTGTGAGATTACTCTACTCTATGAGTTTATGTAATCTATGTTATTGGTCTGTGGCCTGTAGTGTAGTAGATAAATTCATTAAAAAGCGTTAAAAACGTAGACAGAGTACCACATAGACTTAGGTACTGTGTAACCGCGACTGAGATAGAGATAACATGACGTAACGATGACGTCAATGACAAGGTTATAGATTAATGTTGCCACAATAACTGCGCTCCCCTGTTTGGGGTATTAGATGGAATAGGGAAAATGCTTTCCCGAATTTTTAAATAAAACTAAAAAGAAGTTCAATTGATTTTATTTTATTTTTTAAAATGCATACATATAAAAGGTTTACAATGAAAACAAATTACTTTGCTATAATCCGCTAAGTGACAGTGACTTTGTAGGCACACTACCACACAAATTCACCAAAAAATAAACTCTACGATCGTTTCGCTCCGGATACCGGAGCATCTTCAGATGTCGACTTCACAACGGACGATTGCAAAGTCTTTGCAAAATTTGTCACTATTAGCCGATTATAGCAAAGTAATTTTGTTTTCATTGTGTATCATGGAATTCCGCAAAGTAACGCCTGCTTCTATTCAACATATAAAAGGTTGTCTAGGAGAGATCTTCTAGCCGAAAGCAGAAAGCAGAAATTAGCTGTGCTAAGATCCAAAACCTGGCGGGTGAAAAAAGAAGACTGCAGAGCTATCGAAAATTGTAGAGAATTTAAAGCTTATCATATGATAAACGAAGAATCCGCTGCTATGTTGTGTTCCATTAAACCAGCCAATAAGGACTTTTAAAAAAAAAATTCTTAGTAAAGATACCACAGAGAGAAAATATTTTCCTCAGTTAAGAAAATTTGCCTTAATTCTGAATTTTATCAGCCCTAGAGCCTATAATTAAGAGCCGTCTTACCGTTGCCATCGAAAAATCTAAGATTTCAGGCTCCAAATTTAGCATCGTAGGAGAGACTTTCACATATTTGAATACATGTTTTAAATAAACTAATCTTTCATATTGACATTTTACAGACCATATTTACAAAAACTATTTTATTTATTTTGTAATGATCAATGAAATGAAAATCCGACGAATGGGGAACCTAGAATCATGTACTAAATGTGTGGGACTCGTTTTAGACAACATGTCTGTTACACCCTTTATATATTTGTAACTATTTGAAAAATCAAGAAAAAATAAAAACATGCTCTTAAAGTTTACCTAAAACCTCACATTGGTTCTAAGTTTTTAGCTTTAATAGTTTCCGAGATATGTCACTTTGAACGATAGTAATAGTTGCGCTCATTTTTTATATCTGAAGGTCAAAGCGGAGTACGGCAGTGTAACTTATGTCAATAGCGTTTGTGCATCGTTCGTTAAAAAACCCCCGACATTCGCAATTTTGTGGCGGCGGCCATATTTGATTTGCACAGTGCTATTCTACTAGTCAAGCCCTTTCATTTGATACCCATATTAAGGGAGTTGTGAAAAAATATGTAATTCGCCATTTTATAGCGGCGGCCATCTTGGATTGATTTTCATCAAACATAGCTAACAACACTCTCGACTAATTCACCTTTCAAACAAAAAAACCGCATTCAAATCGGTTCACCCGTTTGAGCGCCACAGGGGAACAGATACACACACACACAGAGACACATGAAACTTATAACACCCCGTCGTTTTTTCGTCGGGGGTTAAAAATAAGTTTTGATATAGGTTATCATTTGGGGGCCGATTCGCTATACTTATCCAGCTAGACCCTTTGTAAATAAAAAAATATATATATTTCTCGAAAACTATTACGAATCGCGGGAAAATATTTCGGTGTTAGTTTGATTATATTAAAACCTATCTACAAAAAAAAAATGGAACTGCCTGCTGACTGACTGCTAAACTAAAGTTGAACCCTACTTTATATCCCGGAAAAGTTATAATTATATTAAAATATCTAAATCCACGCGAACGAGTATCAATCAGCTAGTAAATAATAATTTTAGATACAGAAGCATTACAGGTTTATAAATAATTCAATATTATGTACATTTTTACTGAAAATCGGGACGTTGTATACCTAAAGTTGGCAACACACTTAGATAGTAAATTTAGGTTATGAATAATAAAAACATTACAATTTCCTTCTATTTAGCGATTTTTAATACAATAATTTGTTTCTGCGTATTAAGGTTTATGGAATTAACACTAAAAGTATATTTATGAGATTACAAATAATAAAATGGTCACTACTTACGCGTGAAAATATATTCCGGCAATTTTCTTATCACTATCACTATTGCACGAAATAATACGACAACGTACCATCGTACTTAGTCAATACTTGTAATAAACGATATGCAATATGAGTATCAAAACGTTTTCTGAAAACAAGTAAGTAAATAAATAATAAAAATACAATGGCACCACGAACAAAGAGAATATAACCACTACGTAACCACGAACTGGCAGTTTGTTTTGCAACTAAAGTTGCAAAACCTTGAAAAAACCGGTTACACGATGAGGGACAGAAAATAAGATAGCTGCGTCTCTGTTTATCACATTAGTAACTTTATCTGTATTCTCTTTCTAGTGCGAATGAGAAAGAAATCGTCACTTAGTCTATCTGTTTCTCTATCTACGGTTAAAAAGTTAGGCCGGAACCACACTTATGTGTCGTGGCGTGTTGTGGCGCTTACTGGCGTGACGGTGAGTGTGCACACTACTGTGTCGTGTCGTTGCGTTCAGAAATGAACAGTATATGGGTGAAGCCGCCAATTTTCCCACTAATGTTGCAGTAGTGACGCAAAAATTTCGCTACGGTGACGTGGAAGTAGTGCAATAATTTGAGCCACGGATGACTTATGTTGGAGTTTACCAAACTCGTTATTCAAAAAACAGTCTTAGGCCGGCCTCACACAGCCGGAATAAACGCCGGAATTCAGAATCTGAATTCAGAAAGCCCAGAAATGCATACAATTTCACTGTTCCCCACACACATTCTGATTTTTTCAGATTCTGAATTTTTCAGATCGATCTGACAAAATGTGTTTGAGCCCGGCCTCACACAGCCGGAATTCAGAATCTGAAAATTTCAGATTCTGAATCATTCCGGCTGTGTGAGGCCGGCCTTACAGTATGATTTCAAACTATATAATCTTTGAAGATTAAAAAAAACAAATTTTGTTTAAATGGGTAGATAAATTAAATAAAAATATAATTTCACAGTTTAATAAGTTATTACATTAATAATTACTACATATTCGAAGATATTTTTAACCGACTTCAAAAAAAGGAGGTTCTGTATTCGACCCGTATGTATGTATGTATGTATGTATGTATGTATGTATGTAAGTATGTTCGCGATTATCTCCGCAACTAATGAACCGATTTTGATGATTGTTTCACTATCGTAATCTACATACTTTCAGGAAGGTTTTAGTATATAACACATCGAGTTATCATTCTTATGTACGAAGTTATAACCATAAATGTATACATATGTCACTAATATGTTCTCTGATATTGCCAGACCTATTGCTGAAGTCTAATATACCTATTCTGGCCAAAGACTTTACTCTGATACGCCTACGTAACATTGACCTTTTGCAAAAAGTTTTGAGCCGAAGTCAGTGAGTACAACTATACTATAGAGTGATTCCTTGGAGTTTGTGCACGGTTACGTGTATTTCCATTCTATACAAAGCCAAACCGCAAGGGTGTGAAACTGGTCGCGTATAAATTGTAAATTACTTTTTAATCAAGGTCTTCCAAATTATACAAGAGTAGTACGCATACAAACTAATCTTGTATAGATCGGAAGTTAGGTTAGGTTGGGTTAGAACATTATAAAACCATTCACCTATACTTAGTATGACACATAAAATCTATGTATTATGTCACAGGATATTTAGTAATAATTAATAATATATAGGTCATAATCTATTTTACATACTTAGTTCTCATTTATATTATTATTAATATAAAGAAAACAAATCACTAAAAATCATAAAATAATTTTTTTCAAAGAAAAATGAACCGACTTCAAACCATTCGAACTAAAAAGTTTAAAATAATTTTTATTCATTTAGATTTACGATTAAACTACCTAACTCAAATAATATATAATTTTTTGGAGTCGGCGCCAAACCACATTCAATTCGTCTTAGTAAAATCAGAGTAACTATCCACTTTTGAGTGCGAGCGCGGTGAACCATAATAGTCACGGAGGGTGAGGCTGTCCGGGACGCGGGGAGCATATTTTCGACTTGAAAAGTATCAGTCATTTGGCGCCGACTTCAAAAAATTATATATTATTTGAGTTAGGTAGTTTAATCGTAAATCTAAATGAATAAAAAATTATTTTAAACTTTTTAGTTCGAATGGTTTGAAGTCGGTTCATTTTTCTTTGAAAAAAATTATTAATATAACCCCCGTAGATTGCTATTGCGCTGGAACCTTGTCATATTAACATTTGCGTGACGTTAGATGGCACGAAAATATACAGTCAGCGACCAAAATTTGTGGATATAGTCATAATTATTCAATATTCGATACGCGTACTCTGCCAACAGTTTTGTCAACGTCTATTTAGTGCTGACGTTACTAAAATGGTGGCCGGGCACAATACCAATTTGCGGGGCTTATACTATGTATACTGAACTATCGTTTTTTTCTGATAATTGTTTTTTTAAATTTTACAATGAATTTGTAATGTTTATACTCACTAAACATATACTTATCGTATTTTCCATATTATATTTATATTCTCATCGTAGTTTTTATATTAACTTTAATACAGTACAATCCTTCTGAAACAAGTGTACCCCGATTATATTTTATTTGGTTTGTCATAAATCCCGAGTGAATCGTAGATTTCCGGTTCCCGTTCCCGCTCTCTTTTCCAACCTTTTACCTAATTTTAAGGAAGTTTGCTATAGTAATCTACTTATAGCTGTAACTGAAGATTTCGGTTTTTTCAAAACCCCGTGGGAACTGTGGATTTTTCCAGAATAAAAAGTACTTAGCCTATGTGTTAAGTCAGGACATTATCTATCTCCATTCAAAATTTCAGTCAAATCGGTTCTGTAGTTGCGGCGTTAAAGAGTAACAAACATACACACACACAATATACACACACGCACTCACACACACACATACAAACTTTCGCCGTTATAATATTAGTGTGATAATTAATATAACATTAACAATATCATAGTATTTTTATAAAGATTATGTTCCTTTTTATCGTTACTTAGTAACGTTACGATACTTTTAAGTTTTCAGAATGCAATTTTTAAAAGCAGAATTTGATTTTTTTCAAAAATCATCTACATGCTATTCCGAATCGAACGACATCTCGTTCATATTTTTCATAAGTGTACTAAATATATTTCATTTAAATGAACAGTGTTTTTATTTCTTTGCTGAAAACCTGTGGATTCCCCAATTTCATCGATTTTATTTTCCCTAAAATTGGGGACTTTCAGTTAGATTTTTGGGTAATCCCTAATAATCCAGACCGTGTAAGTCGGCAACGCTGGCCACGAGCCTTATTAATCTGTGATATTAATTATTAATCTGTGCATGAGCCGTGCGCGGGTATAGAGACACATTTGCCTGTCGTGTCGTGTCGCGTCCATATATACCTATAGCTTCTTGGTCGCGTCATAACCCCCACCACCGCTCTGGCCAAGAAGGTTAAAATATAAACACTGGAGAATTGCGAACGCAAACAAAAAGTTGAAGCAAAGAAATTTGGCCTGAAATAGGTCTGGATATTTTTTGTATTTATCCTCAACTATTTAAATAGAATGTGTGAGGTGTGTATCCAGGTGAATGACCTTGTCTTCACTACATTGTTTTAGGCACAGTCTCCAGTGTCTACATAAAATATATAGTTATAACCTTCTTGGCTCTGGCGCAATCGGGTGCCGAGCGATCGGCGCCACGCTGCAACACGACACGCCCTACAAGTGTGTCTCTAACCATACTAAATGTATGAAACCGATATTCTTCTGGCGCGTCACGACACGCCACGACACGTAAATGTGTTTCCAGCGACACGGCCGGCCGTGTCGCTGGAAACACATTTACGTGTCGAGGCGTTTTATAGTTTACTAGTGTTGCGCTCGGTGCGCGAGCTGCAAGCAGCTCGCGGGCCTTGTAGTCTCTTCAATATTCGTAAAATAAAGAAATGGGAGGCCATACCAAATACCAGAATATTCTGGAGAGTCTCTTGAAAGATAGAAAGAAATATTGGTATCAAGTTTCGTGTCTTTTCTGAAAGGACACTAATGAGTTCTATGTATGCGTTTAGTGGGGAAAAAAAGACCTAGTTATACAAAAATGTTCTGGAGAGCCACTTTAAAATTAAAAAGAAATTTTGTATGGACACGAATTTTTTTTGTTCCGTAGCTATCTTTTTTTTACTGGCTCACCAAAGGGCCTAAGGTCTTGAATTTTTTTAGTTTCAGGACCATGCCTCTATGATTGATAGTTTTTGAGGGCCGTTAGGGTAATCTGCTAAGTTTTCCACATTCACTACGTTTTGTATTTTTTGTGAAAAAAAATCTTTTAAGTTCTATTTTTTACTTATACGTGTAGTGGGGGGAAAAAGTTTCATACAAAAATGTCTAAGAGAGCCTCTTAAAAAGAACCCAAAAAATTTGTATGGAGAGAATTTTTTTTTGTTCGGCGGCCATCTTTTTTTTACCCATTCACCCAATGGCCCAAGGTCTTTAACAACATTTGTTTGGGACCATGCCTGTATGACTGGTAGTTTTGGAGGACCCATGAGGTACTCTAGTAAATTTTCCACAATCATGACGTTTCAGAATTTTTCTGAAGGAAGACCCATAAGTTCGACGTATATATAAATAGTTAAGGGAAAAGATTCCATACAAAATTGTTCTGCAGAGCCTCTTGAAAAGAACCCAAAAAATTTGTATGGAGAGAATTTTTTTTTGTTCGGCGGCCATCTTTTTTTCACCGGTTCACCTAATGGCCCAAGGTCTTCAATAACATTTGTTTGGGACTATGTCTGTATGACTGGTAGTTTTGGAGGACCCATGAGGTACTCTGATAAATTTTCCACATTCATGACGTTTCATAATTTTCTGAAGGAAGACCCATAAGTTCTACGCACATAAATAGTAAAGGGAAAAAAGTTCCATACAAAATTGTTCTGGAGAGCCTCTTGAAAATTACCCAAAAAATTTGTATGGAGAAAATTTTTTTTTGTTCGGCGGCCATCTTTTTTTTACCGGTTCACCTGATGGCCCAAGGTCTTTAATAACATTTGTTTGGGACCATGTCTGTATGACTGGTAGTTTTGGAGGACCCATGAGGTACTCTGGTAAATTTTCCACATTCATGACGTTTCATAATTTTCTGAAGGAAGACCCATAAGTTCTACGCACATAAGTAGTGAAGGGAAAAAAGTTCCATACAAAATTGTTCTGGAGAGCCTCTTGAAAATTAGGAAATTTTTTGTATGGAGACGAAATTTTTTTTGTATGGTGGCCATATTTTTTTCACCGGTTCACCCAATTGCCCAAGGTTTTGAACATTTTTTGTTTCGGAACGGTACCTTTCCGACTGATAGTTTTCGAGATCCCTTAGGGCACCCTAGTCAGTTTTCCACGTCCAGCTCTCTCTATAATTTTGTAGATCTTAAATTTTTGAATTTTACACACACGGAAAATATGGTGAAAAAGTCCCATACAAAATTGTTCAGGAGAGGTGATCAGTACGTAACTTCAAGTAGCTTTATATATATAACTAGTAGGGCGCGTGGGTGCGCGGCCCGCAAGCGGACCGCGAGGTTTCGCTTTCGGGTATTTTGGTTTGAGCAGCCTCCATCTATCTCTCCCCTATTCCTAATCCTCGATCATTATCACTCTCCATATTTTTTCTTCGAATCGTTCTGCTCATCAAGTAGAACTTAAGGTCTTAATCATCTTTTGGCAAAAACCACTCTTCCATCTTTTATACTTGGTGAGATAGACACCGATGTTTGTATGGCCACCATTTGGACTTTTTTTCAGCTCACTGCCAATTGGATGATGTTTCGAGTATTTTTTGTTTGAGCACCTCCTACCTATCTTCAATACCCTGCCCGGGCTCCTCAACCAACTTCCAAACCCTCAATCATCATGTCTTCCCATATTGTTCTTTGAGAGTTCTCAAAAAAACCGCATTAAAGCCTTGCATAGTTCACAACTTGTAGTCTCTTCAATATTCGCCATACATTTTCTATGGAAAAATAAATTCCGCCATTTTGAATTTTTTTTCAATTCATCAAGTAGACCTTTGGATCCTCATCATCTTTTGCGAAGAAACCACTCTTCCATCTTTTATACCCTCCGAGATGGAGACCGACGAAATTTGTATGGCGGCCATCTTTTTTTCGCCATTTTGAATTTTTTTTCAGCTGACTGCCAATTGGATGACGTTTCAAGTGACATTTGCTCGAGCACCCCCCACCTATCTTCAATACCTTAAGCGTGCCCGTCGCTCGTCTCTGAAATCCTCAATCATCAGCTCTCTCCATATTTTTCCTCTTAATGAATTTTTGTCCTCTATACGACACCATGAGTGAAAAAAAAAATTTTCATACAAAATTGTTCAGGAGAGGTGATCAATGAGTGAGTGAATCAGCACGAGCAGCTATATATATATTAACTAGTATGGCGCGTGGGTGCACGGCCCGCAAGCGGACCGCGAGGTTTTGTTTTCAGGTATTTTTTGTTTGAGCAGCCTCCACCTATCTACCCCATATTCCTAACCCTCGATCATTGTCACTCTCCATATTTTTTCTCCGAATAATTTGTCAGAATGAGAGTTCTTCCATAAAAAAAATTGAAAAATTGAAAAGGAACGGCGTCAAAGTGTTGCATAGTTCCCAACTTACATTCTCTTCAATATTCGCCATATATTTTGTATGGAATAATAAATTTCGCCATCTTGTTTTTTTCTGTTCATCAAGTAAACCACGTCTTAATCATCTTTTGCCAAAAAACCACTCTTCCATCTTTCATACTCAGTGACATAGACACCGACGAAAGTATGGCCACTATCTTGAAACCGCCATTTAGGAATTTTTTTAAGCTCACTGCCAATTGGATTAGGTTTCGAGTAACTTTTGTTTGAGCACCTTCCACTTATATTCAATACCCTCGCTGTGCCCTTCACCCGCCTCTGAAATCTTCAATCATCAGCTCTCTCCATATTTTTCCTCCGCATGAATTTTTGTCTTCTATACGAAACCATCACAAAAAAAAAACTTTGTGAAAACATAAATTCCGTCATCTTATTTTTTTCCTGTTCATCTAGTAGATTTTTAGTTCTTGATTATATTTTTCTAAGAAACTACTCTTCCATCTTTTATGCTTGGTGAGATAGACACTGACGAAATTTGTATAGCCGCCATCTTGAATCCGCCATTTTGTTTTTTTTTCAGCTCAGTGCCAATTGGATGACGTTTTGAGTAATTTTTGTTTGAGCACCTCCCATCTATCTACAATACCCTGCCCGGGCTCCTCATCCATCTTCCAAACCCTCAATCATCATATTGTCTTCCCATATTTTTCTTTGAAAGTTCTCCAAGAACCGCATTAAAGCCTTGCATAGTTTACAACTTGTAGTCTCTTCAATATTCGCCATACATTTTCTATGGAAAAATAAATTCCGCCATTTTGAATTTTTTTTTCTATTCATCGAGTAGATCTTTGGATTCTAATCATATTTTGCTAAGAAACCACTCTTCCATCTTTTATACCCTCCGAGATGGAGACCGACGAAATTTGTATGGCGGCCATCTTTTTTTCGCCATTTTGAATTTTTTTTCAGCTCACTGCCAATTGGATGACGTTTTGAGTGACATTTGCTCGAGCACCCCCCACCTATCTTCATTACCTTAAGCGTGCCCCTCACCTATCTCCGAAATCCTCAATCATCAGCTCTCTCCATATTTTTGTTCCTAATGAATTTTTGTTTTCTATACGAAACCATTGTTGAAAAAAAAATTTTTCATACAAAATTTTACAGGAGAGGTGATCAATCAGTCAGTGAATCAGCACGAGCAGCTATATATATATTAACTAGTGTTGCGCTCGGTGCGCGAGCTGCAAGCAGCTCGCGGGTCTTGTAGTCTCTTCAATATTCATAAAATAAAGAAATTCCTGAATATTCTGGAGAGTCTCTTGAAAGATAGAAAGAAATATTGGTATCACGTTTCGAATCTTTTCTGAAAGGACACTAATGAGTTCTATGCATGCGTTTAGTGGAAAAAAAAGATCTATACAAAAATGTTCTGGAGAGCCACTTGAAAATTAAAAAGAAATTTTGTATGGACACGATTTTTTTTTGTTCCGTAGCTATCTTTTTTTATTGGCTCACCAAAGGGCCTAAGGTCTTGAACATTTTTAGTTTCAGGACCATGCCTCTATGATTGATAGTTTTGGAGGGCCATTAGGGTACTCTGGTAATTTTTCCACATTCACTACGTTTTGTATTTTTTGTGAAAAAAAATCTTTAAGTTCTATTTACTTATACGTGTATTGGGGGGAAAAATTTCATACAGAAATGTCTAAGAGAGTCTCTTAAAAAGAACCCAAAAAATTTGTATGGAGAGAATTTTTTTTGTTCAGCGGCCATCTTTTTTTTACCGGTTCACCCAATGGCCCAAGGTCTTTAACAACAGTTGTTTGGGACCATGCCTGTATGACTGGTAGTTTTAGAGGACCCATGAGGTACTCTGGTAAATTTTCCACATTCATGACGTTTCATAATTTTCCTGAAGGAAGACCCATAAGTTCTACGCACATAAATAGAAAAGGGAAAAAGTTCCATACAAAATTGTTCTGGAGAGCCTCTTGAAAAGAACCCAAAAATTTGTATGGCGGCCATCTTTTTTTTCGCCATTTTGATTTTTTTTTCAGCTCACTGCCAATTGGATGACGTTTCGAGTGACATTTGCTCGAGCACCCCCCACCTATCTTCAATACCTTAAGCGTGCCATTCGCTCGTCTCTGAAATCCTCAATCATCAGCTCTCTCCATATTTTAGTTCCGAATTAATTTTTGTCTTCTATACGAAATTATTAGTGAAAAAAAATTTATACCCTATAGTTTCGGAAATATAAGCTTTTAAAAATCTGACCACGTGAGCATATAGACATCGCGAAAATAAGAAGTTTGAGCACCAACAATATGGGGCTGTACCCTTTAGTTTCGGAGATATAAGCTTTCAAAAATCTGACCACGTAAGCAAACAGACATCGCGAAAATAAGAAGTTTGAGTACCAACAACATGAGGCTGCACCCTATAGTTTCGGAGATATCAGCTTTGAAAAATCTGACCGCATAAGCAAACAGACATCGCGAAAATAAGAAGTTTGAGTACCAACAACATGGGGCTGTACCCTATAGTTTTGGAGATATAATAATAGAATAGAATAGAATAGAAATGTTTTTTATTCAAATAAACTTTTACAAGTACTTTTAAATCGTCAATTGAATCTACCACTGGTTCGGAATGCCGTTCCAACCGAGAAGAACCAGTAAGAAACTCGGCGGTTGCTCTTTTTTTAAAATAACAATACTACAATTTATGTACATGATTGAAATGCTGTCTCGTGCATTGCTGGATAAGCTTTCAAAAATCTGACCACGTAAGCATATAGACATCGCGAAAATAAGAAGTTTGAGTACCAACAACATGGGGCTGCACCCTATAGTTTTGGAGATATAAGCTTTTAAAAATCTGACCACGTGAGCATATAGACATCGCGAAAATAAGAAATTTAAGTACCAACAACATGGGACTGCAGCCTATAGTTTCGGAGATATCATTTTTGAAAAATCTGACCACGTAAGCAAACAGATATCGCAAAAATAAGAAGTTTGAGTACCAACAACATGGGGCTGCACCCTATAGTTTTGGAGATATAAGCTTTTAAAAATCTGACCACATGAGCATATAGACATCGCGGAAATAAGAAGTTTAAGTACCAACAACATGGGGCTGCAGCCTATAGTTTCGGAGATATCAGCTTTGAAAAATCTGACCACGTAAGCAAACAGACATCGCGAAAATAAGAAGTTTGAGTACCAACAACATGGGGCTGCACCCTTTAGTTTCGGAGATATTCACCCGTCTCCGAAATCCTCAACATCAGCTCTCTATATATTTTTTCTCCGAATAAATTTTATCTTCTATGTGAAACCATTTGTGAAAAAAAAATTCTTACAAAATTTTACAGGAGGAAAGTAGGGAAAATCTCGAAAACTACCCCAAATGTGGCAACACTGTTTACATTACTTGACATTGCCGGTCAAGTTACACAGTCGATTCATACATGTCAACTTTCCAAAATGTTGCCAACTGCCTCGAAAACATGATCAAAATCAATTCAAAAACACAAAAAATACAAAATGCCTGTCAACTCGTTTCTCAGACACATAGTAAAAAGTTTTATAATTAGGATATACCGTTACTTATGACGTTTCAATTTTACATCTCGCTCGCATCCAGGCGAAATGATTGCCCCTGAGAAAGACCATGTCAAGAAAATCTCTTTTTCTATGATAAATTCCAGTGTTGCCAGTCCTCGATGACAAAAATACCCAAATCTCATTTGTACAAGTAAAATACGTGTTCGCTCATACTCGGATTTTGCAAAAAGTCCGTATTTCGATTTTTTTGTTTTTGGGGTAAATCTTGAAATTTCCCCAAAAATGGGGTATTTTTTTGCACCAATCTATACTTCGAATCTATACATACAATCGCTTCATAGAAGTCAAAACGCTCCGATGTTGGCAACTGTAAGAAATTTGAATTTTAAAATTGGGTTTCTTCGTACCTCAAACCGAATGGCCGCAACGACAGCCGCCATCTTGAATTTTATTTTTTTTCACATTTTCTATGAATCGTCTACTAATTTCTTCAATAATTGCGAGTTGTAACGAAATCGGTTGGAAAACAAAAAAGTTACAAAAATCACGGCGGCCGCCATCTTGTTTTTTCAGTTTTTTCCACATTTTCTATAAATTGTCCACTAATTTCTTCAATAGTTGAGAGTTGTAACGAAATCGGTTGAAAAACAAAAAAGTTACAAAAATCACGTCAGCCGCCATCTTGTTTTTCTGAAATGTCATAATTTCTCCCTGCTCCCGCACTTAAACTTAACATGTCTTCCCTTAATTTACTTGAGAGTTCTCCAAAGAATCAAAGCCTTGCATACTCAATATTCCCATACATTTTCTATGGAAAAATAAATTCCGCCATTTTGAGTTTTTTTTTTTTCTATTCATCGCGTAGACCTTCGGATCCTGATCATCTTTAGCTAAGAAACCACTCTTCCATCTTTTATACCCTTCGAGATGGACACCGACGAAATTTGTATGGCGGCCATCTTTTTTTCGCCATTTTGATTTTTTTTTCAGCTCACTCCCAATTGGACCATGTTTTGAATGACATTTGCTCGAGCACCCCCCACCTATCTTCAATACCTTCAGCGTGCCCTTCACCCGTCTCCGAAACCCTCAATCATCAGCTCTCTCCATATTTTTCATAAAATAATTTTTTGTCTTCTATGTGACGTCATTTGCGAAAAAAAATATTTTCATACAAAATTTTACAGAAGGAAATTTTTGGGGAAATCTCAAAAACTACCCTAAATGTGGCAACACTGTGTATATACCTCGATACTGCCGGTCGAGTTGCACAATCGATTCATACATGTCAACTTTCTAAAATGTTGCCAACTGCCTCAAAAACATGATCAAAATTTTCAAAAACACTCAACAACAATACAAAATGGCCGCCAACTCGTTTTATAGAAACAATTCACATAGTTTTATAATTTTACCATTAACTACAGGATATACCGCTCCTGATGACGTTTAAATGTTCCATCTCGCTCGCACCCAGGCAAAATAATTGCCCCTGAAAAAGGACCATGTCGCGAAAATCACTTTTTCTTTGATAAATTCCAGTGTTGCTAGTGCCCGACGACAAAAATAACCAAATGTCATTTGTGCAAGTAAAACACGTGGTCGCTCATACTCGGATTTTGCAAAAAGTCCGTATTTAGATTTTTTTATTTTTGGGGTAAATCTTGAAATTTCCCCAAAAGTGGGGTATTTTTTTTATCACCAATTTATACCTCTAGTCTATGCAAACAATCGCTTCATAGAAGTCAAAACGCTCCGATGTTGCCAATTGTGAGAAATTTGAATTTTAAAATTGCGTTTTTTCGTACCTCAAACCGAATGGCCGCCACGACAGCCGCCATCTTGAATTTTTAAAAACCACTCCCGTTCTGTCAAAATACAGGATAGTTGTAAGCGGAAACAAGAAAAAAATATTATCCTCAATTACCCCGTTACGGAGCTGTGGTGCCGCGGTTTGGGGTCGAAAAATCAAAAATTTTAAAAATCTAAATCTCGGCCGCCATCTTTTTTTTCCAATTTTTTCCACTTTTTCTAATAATCATTTACTAATTTCTTAAAAACCTGCGAGTTTTAACGAAATCGGTTGGAAAACAAAAAAGTTACAAAAATCACATCGGTCGCCATCTTGTTTTTCTGAAATGTCATAATTTTTCCCTACTCGACTCCCGCATCCAAACATATCTCCCATACATTATTGTATCGTTTTCTGTCTCTTTCTAGGAGAACAATTATGTCAATGAGTCAGTCAGTCAGTCAGTCAGTCAGTGGTAATTGAGCTATATATAGTATAATAACTAGTATGGCGCGTGGGTGCGCGGCCCGCTAAAGCGGACCGCGAGGTTTTGTTTTCGGGTGTTTTATTGTTTGAGCAGCCTCCACCTATCTTCATCCCTCTTCCAAACCCTCGATTAGGACTTATTTTTCAGCTCACTGCCAATTGGATGAGGTTTCGAGTAACTTTTGTTTGAGCACCTCCTACCTATCGTCAACACCCTAGCCGTGCTCTTTACCCGTCTCCAAAATGCTCAATCATCAGCTTTCTCCATAAGTATTTTTCCTCCGCATGAATTTTTACTAAAAAAAGAAATTTCACTAAAAAAATTTTTGTGTGAAAACATAAATTTCGCCATCTTGTTTTTTTTTTCTGTTCATCTAGTAGATCTTTAGTTCTTGATCATCTTTTGCCAAGAAACCACTCTTCCATCTTTTATACTTGGTGAGATAGACACCGACGAAATTTGTATAGCCGCCATCTTGAATCCGCCATTTTGTTTTTTTTTTCAGCTCAGTGCCAATTGGATGAGGTTTTGAGTAATTTTTGTTTGAGCACCACCCATCTATCTGCGATACCCTGCCCGGGCTCCTCAACCATCTTCCAAACCCTCAATCATCATGTCTTCCCATATTTTTCATTGAGAGTTCTCCAAAGAACCGCATCAAAGCCTTGCATAGTTTACAACTTGTAGTCTCTTCAATATTCGCCATACATTTTCTATGGAAAAATAAATTCTGCCATTTTGAATTTTTTTTCTATTCATCGGGTAGACCTTTGGATCCTGATCATCTTTTGCGAAGAAACCACTCTTCCATCTTTTATACCCTCCGAGATGGAGACCGACGAAATTTGTATGGCGGCCATCTTTTTTTCGCCATTTTGAATTTTTTTTCAGCTGACTGCCAATTGGATGACGTTTCAAGTGACATTTGCTCGAGCACCCCCCACCTATCTTCAATACCTTAAGCGTGCCCGTCGCTCGTCTCTGAAATCCTCAATCATCAGCTCTCTCCATATTTTTGTTCCTAATGAATTTTTGATTTCTATACGAAACCATTGTTGAAAAAAAAATTTTTCATACAAAATTTTACAGGAGAGGTGATCAATCAGTCAGTGAATCAGCACGAGCAGCTATATATATATTAATATCGAACATTTGCGTCGTTTAAATGTATATTTCATTTCATTTAGGTATAATTATAATCATTTAGGTATAATTATAATTTATAATCCCGCAATTAATATATAATATATATATTAATCCCGCAATTAATATATAATATATATATTAATTGCGGAAAAATGAGCTAGCGGGTCACCTGATGTTAAGTGATTACTGCTGCCCAAGAACATTTGCAGCACAAGAGGAACAACTAACACGTTGCCGGATTTTAAGGAGTTTGTTTAGCCTCCCCTTGAATAACCCTATGTCAAAGCTATGTGGAAATACCTCCAAAAGGAGTTGGTTCCACAGTTTTTGGGCGGAAGGAATGACCTCGCGCAACGCTTGGTTGATGTATGCCAGTGATCCAAGTGGTGAGGATATTAGCATTTCAGGTGGCGTGCGATGCGGTGCTGGAAATAAGTAGGTGGTATTAGGTCGAATAACTCTTCAGAACATTTTCCGTTATAGAGACGATAGAATACGCAAAGGAAGGGAAGCTAACGTCCCTGCGAACCTCTAAGCCCTCCAATGAGCTGGTTAGTGGAATCTGGCCAAATGGAAGGACTTGGTATTGGGGTGCTCCGGCCCACAGGTGTGAGCACTGAGCAGGCCATATGCGGTCTGACTTGAGATTTATAGAACAAGAGCCTGTGTTCAGGCGTAAAGTAGCGCTTTGATTTGTAGAGTACTCCAAGCTTTTCGGAAGCTAATTTAGCTTTACCTTCCAAGTGATCCGGAATTGGACTTCGTCCAAAATGTGGTCGCCAGGGATCCCAATGCTGTTGAAAGGGGTAAGGGGAGAGTTCTGAAAGAGAAGGGGTGTGGTGAAGGGGGTATTCTTAGCGATGAATGCGCGCGCAAACTTGTGTTTTTGAGCGGTTGTATTGCACTATATTTTGAGTGCCCCATTCTGAGATCAGCTCTAAAAATGTCTCAATTTCAGACACAAGTTTGACTCTATACTCCTCCAGCTGTACGCGGGAAAGTTGTGCGTGGCCTTTGCATAGGGCTGCTCGACACGTGCTGTCATCCGCATAGCAATGGAATGTGTTGTCATACAGTATAATATCATTGATATGCATACTGCATACAGCATGAACAGTGTGGGCTATAGCACAGTGCCCTGTGGAACACCAGCTACTCTAAAAGAGGCATAGAATATTTAATGTTTTACAGACTACAATTTCATAAATTTATAAAGTTACTTATATAGGAAGATAATACAGGTATCTATCTAACATTATCTAGAGATATTTATACTGGAGACTGCATCTAAAACATTGTTGTAATGTTTTCGTCACAGTCTCCAGTGTCTACAATTATACAGTTATAACCTTCTTGACTCTGGCGCAATCGGTCTCGGGCAGTCGGCACCACGCCATGATACGACACTCCCTACAAGTGTGTCTCTAACCATATTAAATGTATGAAACCGATAGGCTTCTGGCGCGTCACGACACGCCACGACACATAAGTGTGGTTCCGGCCTAAAATGTTTTGGAAATTGATTGTTGATCACAGATTAATGATTAGTATCTACGTTGTTGATCAAGTAGGTATAGATCGACCAGAATCTCATGAAAAATGGGGAAGTTAAATGTAGTAAGCAACACTAGGTTAACTCGGCTGCCCTAGTGATAAACAAAGTAATTACATTTAGATTACCTGGGATCGTTTCACGAAACGAAAAATCCAGCAACTGCATTTTAAATACAAAAACAAAGTAATCAACATCCAATTACTTTGTTTTTGTGTTGTGCTTGTTGTTTACTTGGTTTTTGCATTTATATTCCGGGTTAGTGAGTGCAGTTACTTTGTTTGGGCAATTTAAATTTCAGTAAACGGTTCAAGTTATTTGAAATATTAAACTGTGGTAAAAAACTACTCGACATAAAACTTTTGTTAATGCAAAAAGTCAATTTCACAAAAAATGTCAGTTGCTTTGTTTATCGCTAGGGTGGCCGTAGTGTTGCTAACCTTGGAATTTCATTTCCCTATTTTTCATGAGATTCTGGTCGATCTTTACCTATCTACTTATACTGAAATATATACAGTGCGAACATTCTATCTGTGAACTGAGGGAGGTCGCTAGTATCGCCTTAGTATGCCATACAATACAATCGTATATTCGACTTTACAGAAATCCCATAACATTAACAGTACGTATGAGGTACGAAAAGTCGCCCGCGACTAGTAATCCCAATCTGGGATTCACTACGACTCATCGCATCACATGCACTCCCGCCAAGACGCATTAATATATATATTGTCGTCACTTTAATGTGTATATTTTACATATTACGTAAGTAGGTATACTGATGATAAAAGTCTGTTTTTAAATGGGTTTTAACACAGTTTTAACAGCTCTCAAACCGGTTGCACTTGATATTACTGTACCAGCAGATACTCGCTTGTATTTATTCGATTTTAAGCAGGGACTGAAAGCGGTAGAGCATACCGGTACATACTTACCACCCTTTGATAAATTACTCTCAATTTATCAAAGATACCACCGTTATCATACCGGTACAAAATAGGTACCAAAATCTCAACCTTTATAAAAGATACCTTTATTTAACCGCTTTGCGATTTCGGTACCGAAAAAATACGAAAAAGTGCGCGCGCGGGGGTGAAGAATTTGGCCACGTGCCGCGCGCCGCGCGTCCCCCGCTTCCCGTCGGTTCCTGTGTTTGTTAAAACGTAAGGATTTTAAGAAATTCCAAATTCTAAATCTAAAAATAAGAATATTAAAAAATAAAGAATGCCGAAGTGGTGGGATTCATCAACGGCACATCAAAGTAAAGCCTTATTAGATAAAAATATCGATATAATTAATAGCGGTACCGAAATAAAAGTACCGTTTTTTATTTCGGTATCGCTAAACTGAAATATAAAGGTACAGAAATAAAGAGGTACCGAAATGAAGCGGTACCGAAATTATAGGCATTTAAACATTTTTATTAAAAGGGTAGGCCCATTACCGCTAAATAAAACTACCATTAAATTCCGGTTATTCAGTCCCTGATTTTAAGGAATAATCGGAGCCTGATTCTACAAAAAATGTCTTTATTTTCAGAATTCTATTCCAGGCATCACTTTTAATAGCTTTTGGCATCATTAATGCTAAGAAATAATTACGGATTCTATATTAATTTCCGAAAAGATTTTTCTTATTTTATTTAATTAGGTAGGTACTGTGGCCGATTCTGTTGTACACAATTCTCTAAACTAATCTAAATTGACAGGTTTAAAAATAGTGCTATCCTTTTCTGCAGGGAGCATTGTGAAAGAGATAGGAATATATTTAGCCCTGTCATTTTAGTTTAGATTTAGAGATTGTGTACAACAGAATTAGCCACACTGTGGCTAATTCTAGTGTGGCTAATTCTGTTGTACACAATTCTCTTAACTAAACTAAAATGACCGGTCTAAATCTATTGCTATCCTTTTCCGCAGTGAGCACTGTGAAAGAGACAGGAATATATTTAGACCTGTCATTTTAGTTTAGATTTAGAGATTGTGTACAACAGAATCGGCCACATGGTGGCTAATTCTGTTGTTTGAACATTGAACAGTGAACACCAATTGAACACCATTGAACACCATTGAACACATTTTGGAACTGTGTTTTGGAACTCGCTAGTCGCTATTGCTATTATACATAATTTCACGAAATTCGTTTTATTTTGAAAACATCGGAGGTGCACGATGCAGTGTTGTGTGCCCTTCTGCGAGACTACTGCGGAAATCGGCTCCGAATCCACGGGGATTACATTTCACGAGTAAGATTATCTTCCACGCCTACAGAAACTAATTATTTATTTATATCCGAAAAGTTGACCAAAAGTGTGAATGTGACAAGTTGAACTTGAAGGTGTTATTCCCAGGTTCCCCAGGGAAGTGCAACTGCGAGCTGCTTGGCTTAGAGCTCTCGACAAGCAAGACAGTCGCCTCCCAGACTCTGCCGTGGTCTGTTCACTGCATTTTCTGAATGAAGACATTTATGAAACAGCAAATGGCTTAAAGCAACTTCGTGCTGGTGCTATTCCTACAACAGTGCAGGTAACTTTTTTGCTAAAGCTCAGTCTGTCTGTTTTTTTTTTCTGGAATAATCTACCAAACACCTGAAACAATCTTAAAGATTATACAAGATCTAAACTTCTTTTATCCCAGAAATGGTTTCATTCATACATAATAAAATCCCAAATTGCCCCTGCTGTGAATCAAGCCCAGGACCTCCCACTTTTTTCACACGGCTCACCACTGTGTCAGAAAGGTCATAAATGTTTAAAAATAAAATCTTGTTTTTATTAGAGACAACAACATTTGTTTTGACTGTCTGATTTTGATGAAAGGCACTCTGCGTATATCTAAAGCTTGCACCCAGAGATAGACAGTTATGAATTCTGTTGTAGTGTCGTGAGTAGTGCTATCCTGTTCACACTGTTCCCTGGGAAAAAGGGAAATTTAAATTTTAAAACTCACTTTAGATATTGTGTACAACAGAGTGACTACTTTTTATTTTAAACTCGGGACAAGAAGCCAAGGCATATATTGGATCTGAATTCTTTTTCTCATATACCTGTTGTAAGTAGTAGTAATATACATTTGCAGGTTTGCATGATATGCCTAGACACTGACAGCAAGATGTTTCTGATGAGCAAACACAAATTGGATGAAGCATATGAACAGTTAACCAACCATCCCGTAAGTCAGTTTTTGTGTAATATCGTCCTAACCAAGTTTCGGTCACAGCGACTATTTTCAGACACAGACTATCCAACTGTGCACGGTAGATATTGCAGTGCACAAACACAACTACACTGTAGATTTCATTTAACAGCTGAATCACACACGCACGCGCAAGATAGAACCACCTATGACAAGTTAAATCCCCACTCACACTTCATCCCGGAAAAGTGAAAACAGTTCTCCCTGGAACGGAAGGCATCGGCTGGTGCTCTTGATAAATTCGAAGCAGTGCTGCCATGAACGAAGATTGTTAACTAAGGATTGTTTGAATAATATAAATAACATTGTGTTTCAGCCGTGTGATCAAAGAAACCTAAAACAAACGCTTTGCATACAATGTGCTCAGAGATTGATAAACTTTAGTAGATTTAGAGACAAGAGCTTACTAGCCCGTGCGCTGATGATGGATTTGGTTTTACAACATGAAATAGTGAGTAAATATTTCATACATAACTAGCTGACCCCCGCGACTTTTCGACGACGCGTTCGCGTGTTTTTCTTTGCTATAAACCTCACGGAGCCCGAGACCTTTCCAACGAATGCAAAACCGTGGAAATCGGTTCGTGCGTTCTGGAGTTATAGCGTCAGGAAGGAAAACCCGACTTATTTTTATATAGTAGAATATTATATTTACTTCTGCGTTTGGTTTTAAACTTGCTTTCTTTCCTTATATTTCCTTTCTCTTGTTAGCTTGCAAATGGTATACTCGTTCAATAGTAAAGTTGTTTGTCAACAGATAACAAGACAACATATAACAATGATAGACCGCACGAAGCACCAACTGAACAGTGACATGGTGTCGACAAAGCTCGGACCTGATCACTACGACTTGCACATACTAGAACAGCTATCAGAAGACATACAGACAGAATTTGAGGATACTGTAAACAGTGCTGTAGTGAAGTCTGAAGGATGTTGTGGGTCTACATCGGTTGATGAAGATATGGACGCGATAGTTGAAGATGATTGTAGTATCAGTGATGATATCATTCAGGATTTGTTAAATTGTGAAAGTGCTCCCTTCCATTGTACACTTTGTCTGGAGGAATTTGTCCTTGAACATGAGTACATGAGACACATGACAATGCATCTGCAGGTGAGATAGAGATCATTTGACGACCAAAAAAGACCTAGTAGTTGTGATATTACAGACATTGAGTCCTCCATCGAGAGATAGCAGGCGCACGTCTACTGCGTGACGTCATTTTCCAACGATTCGCTCGCGCGCTAGTCGCCAGCGGTGGTAGTAGGTATCTTCGTAAGAAAAAAAACATTGGTGCATAAATATCCCATGGAAACTCCTTGATTTTCCGCTGATAAAAGTAGCCTATGTCCATCCAGGATGCGAGCTATCTCCGAACCAAATTTCGTCTAGATTCAATCAGGCAGGTTGAGCCGTTTACTTTAGAATGTATAATATTAAATTAAATTTTACTAATAATAATAAATTGAAAGTAGAGTCGAAACACGAAAGTTTGAAAGTATTAAACAAAGTTATGTCATGGACATATTTATGTCATGTTTTGACTGTTTCTCAAGTCCGAGTAAGTTATGGAGGGTCTGTGTCAACACACAGGAAAGTGAAGCTACGAATGTGTATCGTATTGGGCAGCACGGCGCCGGTGCTGGCGAGCGCTGGCCGCAGCAGTGGCAGCCGCACACAGCTGTCAGCTGCAGCTCTGCGCACTCATCACTCATCGCTAAGAACAAGTCAGTATGCCTGTCCATCGACACTCCTGCCGAGGCCGTAGCCATGATCTGCTGCAGGCCCCCCTGTCACTGCATTGCTAGCTATCTTGAAATGAAATATATGACAAAAAGATAATAACGTGCCTTTCGTTTGGGACCGTATGAGATTTTTTTTCGTAAATGATCCAGGCTTTGATTCCCGGCAGGAACGATTTAAGAATGTGCATTAAATGTAATTAATTTAATTTCTAAATTGTCTGGTCTATTCGCAGGCTTCGGCCGTGGCTAGTTACCAACCTAACGATAAAGACATGCCAGTCCAAGCAATTCAACTAACTTGTAGATGAATAAAAAATTATTGACTTTTGAAACAATTCCTTATTAGAATTCTGAGAGATCGCTTTATTACTTACACGCATTGCAAACTTCGGAGCTGAGGAAAGTTGAGGGATTAACGCGTTAATTTTGAAAGTGTTCTGTTACGCCCTCGGCAGCTATAGTGGCTTGTGCTCCACGGTGCACTCTCGATACATTCTGTTCCGTTGCACAGGCCGGCAGCTCAGGAGCTGGATGAGGAGCCCGAAACCTCCGCGCGAAACCCGACTCGCACAGGTACCACCAACACCACCACCGTCACCACAAACAACACCACCACTTTCAAATTACACCACTGTCAATTATACGATGAAATTATACGATTTCATAATAAAATAATACTATAAAGAGGTAATGTTTGTGAATTGTAAGATTGTGAGGTTGTACGGGGTAATCTCTGTCACTTAACCAATTTTGAATTTTTTTTTACCTATAGAAAGCCATGTACCTACTAGTGTTACAGGCTATATATTAACCCGAAAAATGAAAAGACTTTCGTGGTAGTTGGATTTACAAAGTGACGAAGTACGAAAACGTTTGTTACGAACGATGCCTTAACGATGAGAGGTATATGATTGAGTTCTATAGAACAGTTGTAGAGCTTGATAATGCCTACAAAAAAGTCATATGTCTAACTTTTATATTTAAGTCGCAAAAAGTAGTTTTTAAAAGAACAAAACCACACTCATAATTAATAGTACATTGTTCCTCGACGGGAGAAAGTGACCGATTACTACGAGGGTGTAGTTTGAGGCCCGAGGCCGTAGGCCGTAGGGCCGCAATACGCCCGAGCTAGGAATCGCACTTTCTTCCGGAGGAATACATAGTGCTTTATACTACGCCTACGAGGAAAATAATAAAATAATCAAAAATATTAAAATTATTACCGGAAATCAATCAGAAAAAGACATTGGGTTTTCCATTGTAAAAAATCTTCATATTATGCATTGTTGTATCTATTTTTATCTATTTCTAGATATCTTGGTTAAGAGATTTTCAATATAACAATAACTGCTTGGCCACATATTTTTAATTCCGGCGGCGTTGGGCGGCTCACTACTTAGACACTTTGAGTTCCCTAAGGGCGTTTGTGCACTTACTCGTTTTCGATTCATGTTCGTTTTTTTAATGAACGTCATAAAAACGGATACGAAATTCACGAATGACATTTGTGCACTTACACTAGCGGCACAGAATATAACCAGAAGGGAAGCTACCTAAGAACGTCCAAAATTTATACCTATTCTGATAGGGTTGTCACCTGTTGCATGTGAAAAATTATGGGTAAAAATAAAAATATTATATACTAGTATATATTATGTATAGTAAGATATGTAGTAATGATTGGAATAAAATGTTTTTTAGTGAAATAAATGAATTAAGTAAGTACCTAGTTACTTAGGTAGGTAGTAGGTACCTACTAAAAGTAAGTGTGATAGCAGATGCGTAGATATCCCTAGTGACAATACCTAGATACTTACTTACTTTAGTAAATTGAATGAATTAAGTACCTAGTTGCTTAGGTAGGTAGTAACTAGTAAGTACCTACTAAAAGTAAGTGTAATAATAGCACATGCGTATATATCCCTAGTGATAGTAGGTACCTAGATACTTACTTTAGTAAAATAAATGAATTAAATACCTAGTTACTTAGGTACGTAGTAGGTACTTACTAAAAGTAAGTGTGATAGCACATGCGTAGGTATCCCTAGTGACAGTACCTAGATTACCTAGATACTTACTTACTTTAGTAAATTGAATGAATTAAGTACCTAGTTACTTAGGTAGGTAGTGACTAGTAAGTACCTACTAAAAGTAAGTGTAATAATAGCACATGCGTATATATCCCTAGTGATAGTAGGTACCTAGATACTTTAGTAAAATAAATGAATTAAATACCTAGTTACTTAGGTAGGTAGTACCACCTTGACTGTCTCGTTGGTCTAGCGGTTAGCACGTTCGACTGTGGATCACGAGGTCCTGGGTTCGATTCCCGGGTCGGGCCAAAAAAAATGAGGTATTGGGTTTTTCTGTCAAGAAATTCTCAGTGCCAGCCCGGAGTTGGAAGTTGGCGGTGTTAGATACACCCCCGTGCCTCGGAGAGCACGTAAAGCCGTCGGTCCTGCGCCTAATCTCTCTCCGGTCGTGTCGCATTGGCGTCCCATCGAACTATGAGAGTGAGGGAATAGAGAGTGCACCTGTGTATGCGCACACACTTGTGCACTATAATATCTCCTGCGCAGATGGCTAGTCTCTGCCTCGGTTGAGATTGGCCGCCGTGGCCGAAATTCGGTCAGGACATTAGTAGGTACCTACTAAAAGTAAGTGTGCACATGCGTAGGTATCCCTAGTGACAGTACCTAGATACTTACTTACTTTAGTAAATTGAATGAATTAAGTACCTAGGTACTTAGATAGGTACCTTAGATAGGCCCATCGAAATGGTCCATTGTGTACAGGAGCTATTTTAACTTACCTGGCAATGTTTTACATAATTCAATTGAGTAGAATCTGATTTCCGTACCAGTGGTAGAGTCTTGACATAATATCATAAGTGGCACATGCTATCCTACAATAAATAAATTAATTTCATTTCAATTAATTTCATTTCATTAATTTTTTGTGTAGATAATCATATTATGTAAAGGTAGATACTTACTTCACTTGATCTCTAGGGTACAAAAAAAAAGAAATATCCTTATTTTTTATAGTGGAACTTAAACATACTGTACAATACTGAGGCATATTTGTCTAAACACAACACTTGATTTTTTATAAGTATAATTTACACTATTTTAAGTACACAATGTCTAAACTCTCGCCAATAACTCTCGCTAATAATTTAATGCGCACGCGACACGACCACACGACAGCCTTGACGTTATTCCACTAACTGTTCACTAGCGAGCGTCCGTGACAGCTCGTGTGTGCGTGCGCGGCGCTATGTGTGAGTGTGTTTACTGCGGGACGTTCTTAGGTAGCTTCCCTTCTGGTTATATTCTGTGCTAGCGGCACGCTATGATGGCCGGTTTGACACATTACAATAGTGATGTGGAATGTCAATTTATTCTCGAACAAAAAACAATTAAGTTTTGTTTTTGTACCTGATTAAATAGGTTTAATAAAACAAAAATGTATATGTTTATTTAATTTATTTGAACGAACTGAATATTTGAACGAAAATGAATATACATACTTTATATGCACACAAGAAACATATGAATACAAAAGATACCAAAAAAGGTGCCACAAAAGGCCATAATTAATCAGATTCGTCCATACTACTATTTTCACTGTCGTCACTGCTATCATCACATACATTAATAATTATATGTTCGTTTTCTATAATATTATCTATTTTCACATCTCTTTCATAATCTTCCCTTATTAATTTAACAGTTCTATTCACAACCTTTTCCCAGTCTCCTTTAGTCACATGTTCACAAGCTTCTTCTAATAATTTTAGCATTTTTTTTGTGGTAAATGGGGGTTCTGTATTGTGTCTTGCAGCATATCCCTTAATTTGAGCCCACACCAACTCAATCGCATTATACTCACAATGGTAAGGCGGTAACCGTATAACTCTGTGCCCATGACTTCTAATGCTATTTCGTCAATGACGTATCGGATCTTGGTTGGTTTGTTTTCTTTTAAAAGACGTACTAATTCCGCTTTTAACATATTCATGTTTGCATCTACGCCATTTTTACGAAGCCATGCGACGATATCAGCTTTCTTTTGGGATTGGGCAGGTGGCTTGTCAATTTGCATCGAGTGGTATGGGGCGTTGTCCATAATTATAATAGATGGTTCAGGGAGGCTACACAACATTGAGGTAAACCATTCAGTAAACTTTTCTCCATTCATGTCTTCATGATAGTCTCCAGTGGTTTTTGACGCAAAAGCCATGAGAGAACCTTCGACAAACCCGTTGATGGTTCCGGCGTGACAAATTATAAGTCGCGATCCTTTTCCTACAGGAACTTTGGAAGTAGATGCTGCTGTGTCATCGTTCCAAGAACGGCCTACAGTATGGTTAGCATTAAGCCATGTTTCATCCAAGAACACAACATTTTGCCAATTTTTGATTTCTTTCACTTGCCGTAAAAAAGTATACCTTGCCATCGCTATATCAAATCTTTCCATCAATATTTTGCGTTTGTTACATTTTTTGTATCGAAATCCAATGGTCTTCAAAATCTTCGTTAAAGAACTTTCCCCACCGAAGAATAATCTAGCTTCCTTCAGTGAATGCACCAACTTTTTTCTTGTTGGATACTCCTTCTGTAAATAGTAGCCGTAAACATGTCTTCGGATAGCATCGGCATCAAAGCTATCGATGCCTACGACTGGTTTTGCTCGTTTTCTCTTTTTTGGTGTGTGAAGTTTATTTTCTTCTGTGCCAGTCTCGCCATATTTTTTTTTAGTTATCCGTCTAACAGTTCGTTGTCCAATATTAAGCGCATCAGCTACGCGTTCAACCACTGACGTTATAGGTAAAATTGGCCCTCCATTTTGAGCTTCACGATCGAAATAGTTACGAAGGCGTATTACGAACTCACGTGTCTGACTATTTAGAACAGTTCTCTGCGTACGTTCGGTCATATCGACGAAATCCACAACAAAGGGCTTGAACAGAGTCCAAATTAACGAGCAAGGGTCAACAGTAATGCAGTATCAATATTTGAAATCCAAAGCCAGGTCAAAACTATATCACAATCGCATTGCACTGACAGTTTATACTTTTCGAAGCAACGTCAATTCGAAACTGCTTTGTTTTGCATTGAGCATTGACGCGAGTTTGCCGGAGGTAGTAGTTGTGCTAGCCAGCGATCCTATGTGACGATCGTATTAGATTCCATTTTTAAAAATTTATTGATATTTTTTTGCGATTTCAGAGGTTTGTCCACATAGTGAAAATTGTTCATATTCACAAGTACATTCACCCCTTAAATGGTGCAAACTGATTTTTCTACACTTGTATACATTTAAGAAATCAATTTAATAAATAAATTTTGAGTCCTAAACCTAAAACTACATTCGATAAAATTTATGAATCTCTGCACATCACTATCGTCAATAAAGTAATACAATTATTTCCTTCAAAGTCGTTATCAATTAATACGGAACTTCATGAGCGGACAAACGTCAAACCGGCCATCATAGCGTGCCGCTAGAGTAATCGTGATTTCACTATACGTTTTAAGCATTTCGTAGATAAAACCGTGTTCATAATGTGTGCTGCATTTAATCGTCGTCAGCTTTTCGCACTTCTCTTATACATTCGCAGGCGCCAAAGAATGAAAAAATTCTGGACACATTCTCTATTGATAAACAGAAGTATTCGAGGAGCACTTATCGATCATCACTTAATGAGACATCATGAAAAAACTTTTTTTAATTACTTACTATCGAAAGAATGTTGCTACTTTCGATTTCATATTGTGTCATATAAAAAAAAAGATTCCTCGGCAAGACACACGTTTTAGAGAATGCATAACTCCAGAAAAAATTCTGGCAGTAACACTAAGGTAAGTGATTATGAATATTTCACACGGTACGGTTAGTATCAAAATTATCTAAGCATATACGTCATATATTTTGTGAACATCCCAAGTGGACATTACGCTCTTGTAAGAAAACAGTAACAACTAAGTATCAGAAATGATATTTTTTATGAAATGTTCATATTTTGCTGATAGTTTTTGACTTCCAACCACAGGTATGGAAATTTTGATTATACTACAATATTTAGGTATTTTACTCGAAGTAAAACTAATTTGAATGAAACAAACGATTTATTTTAATGACAAACTAAGTATGTAGGTATTAACTTTTAATAATAATCAACTGCTTTGAATCATGTTTTGTTGGAATTCAAGAAATGCAAACGTTTTTCCAAATACCTCACAACATCAGGACTCATCTCTGCCCTCTTTCCACACACCATTCCACACGCGTCCTTATTTTAAAACGATTCGATGTGAAAAATCACGAATATATAAACACGAAAACGAATCGAAAACAAGTAAGTGCACAAACGCCCATACAGTTATAAGGAAGGCTATGTCGAATCGTGTTTTCACGAAACACGAAAACGAATCGAAAACGAATAAGTGCACAAACGCCTTAAAGGCATTTGTGCACTTACTCGTTTTCGATTCGTTTTCGTGTTTATATATTCGTGATTTTTCACATCGAATCGTTTTAAAATAAGGACGCGTGTGGAATGGTGTGTGGAAAGAGGGCAGAGATGAGTCCTGATGTTGTGAGGTATTTGGAAAAACGTTTGCATTTCTTGAATTCCAACAAAACATGATTCAAAGCAGTTGATTATTATTAAAAGTTAATACCTACTTAGTTTGGCATTAAAATAAATCGTTTGTTTCATTCAAATTAGTTTTACTTCGAGTAAAATACCTAAATATTGTAGTATAATCAAAATTTCCATACCTGTGGTTGGTAGTCAAAAACTATCAGCAAAATATGAACATTTCATAAAAAATATCATTTCTGATACTTAGTTGTTACTGTTTTCTTAGAAGAGCGTAATGTCCACTTGGAATGTTCACAAAATATATTATGACGTATGCTTAGATAATTTTGATACTAACCGTACCGTGTGAAATATTCATAATCACTTACCTTAGTGTTACTGCCAGCATTTTTTCTGGAGTTATGCATTCTCTAAAACGTGTGTCTTGCCGAGGAATCTTTTTTTTATATGACACAATATGAAATCGAAAGTAGCAACATTCTTTCGATAGTAATTAAAAAAAGTTTTTTCATGATGTCATGTCATGTCATTAAGTGATGATCGCCTACGAATGTATAAGAGAAGTGCGAAAAGCTGACGACGATTAAATGCAGCACACATTATGAACACGGTTTTATCTACGAAATGCTTAAAACGTATAGTGAAATCACGATTAAGTGCACAAATGTCATTCGTGAATTTCGTATCCGTTTTTATGATGTTCATTAAAAAAACGAACATGAATCGAAAACGAATCGAAAACGAGTAAGGGCGTTTGTGCACTTATTCGTTTTCGATTCGTTTTCGTGTTTCGTGAAAACACGATTCGACATAGCCTTCCTTATAACTGTATGGGCGTTTGTGCACTTACTCGTTTTCGATTCGTTTTCGTGTTTATATATTCGTGAATTCTTCACATCGAATCGTTTTAAAATAAGGACGCGAGTGGAATGGTGTGTGGAAAGAGGGCAGAGATGAGTCCTGATGTTGTGAGGTATTTGGAAGAAATGCAAATACCTATGGTATTTGCATTTCTTGAATTCCAACAAAACATGATTCAAAGCAGTTGATTATTATTAAAAGTTAATACCTACTTAGTATGGCATTAAAATAAATCGTTTGTTTCATTCAAATTAGTTTTACTTCGAGTAAAATACCTAAATATTGCAGTATAATCAAAATTTCCATACCTGTGGTTGGTAGTCAAAAACTATCAGCAAAATATGAACATTTCATAAAAAATATCATTTCTGATACTTAGTTGTTACTGTTCTCTTACAAGAGCGTAATGTCCACTTGGGATGTTCACAAAATATATGACGTATGCTTAGATAATTTTGATACTAACCGTACCGTGTGAAATATTCATAATCACTTACCTTAGTGTTACTGCCAGCATTTTTTCTGGAGTTATGCATTCTCTAAAACGTGTGTCTTGCCGAGGAATCTTTTTTTTATATGACACAATATGAAATCGAAAGTAGCAACATTCTTTCGATAGTAATTAAAAAAAGTTTTTTCATGATGTCATTTCATTAAGTGATGATCGCCTACGAATGTATAAGAGAAGTGCGAAAAGCTGACGACGATTAAATGCAGTACACATTATGAACACGGTTTTATCTACGAAATGCTTAAAACGTATAGTGAAATCACGATTAAGTGCACAAATGTCATTCGTGAATTTCGTATACGTTTTTATGATGTTCATTAAAAAAACGAACACGAATCGAAAACGAATCGAAAACGAGTAAGTGCACAAACGCCCTAAGTGCACAAAGGCCCTAAAGCTACTTGTAATTTTATAAATTGAAATTTTGGATAGGTAAAACAAAAGAAAGCGACTCACAAAATACAAAGAAAATAGCGCGAAAAATTTATATATTCTATTTTTTACTTTTATTTTATATTCATATTTAATTGTATTAATTAAAATTGAATATATTTAAAATAGCGGACCCCGGTCGTGCTCGGTGACTTACCGACATCAGCGCCATCTACCGTGGCGGTTACTTATTTATTATAGGTGCTTTTTATGTCGTCTTTGTCGAAATAGGTTTTTTGTCATGTTCTGATCGGATTTTATCAAAAATTAAAAAGAAAAAAGTAAGTTAAGTAAGTAATGGAATTTCATAAATGGAATTTCCGCTCTAGCGCGTTAACAATGAATTCTCATACATCTTTTCAGCCCGAGCAGGTGTAGTATAGTGTTACGTGCTGGGGTTCGAAGATTTGGAATAAAACACCTGGTGACCCTTGATCAGACTTTATTCCGCACTTCCGTATTCCACTTGGTACTTTTTTTTTTTTTTTTTTTTTTTATTAAATAGTCAACAACTCCACAGACTCTTGGTCCGTGCCTTTTTTTATTGTTTGTTTTGTTTTATGATTTGATAATTTACAACTTCTCCTTATGGTGCAGATCACCTACTTCTTACACAGCGGCTTAAAACTAAGGTTAATAATAATAAAAATAATGTAAATCTAAATAATACATAGCTTTTTTTTATATATATTAGTTATAATTAAATTTTTTTTTTTTTTTCTATTTACTTTTTTTTTTCTCTATTATTATTATTTTTTTTTAATTTTATTATTTTAAGTATTATTATTATTATTTTTTTTTTTTTATTTTTTTTTTTTTAACTAATTACAGTATTCTCTAGTTGTTAATGTTAGTAGATCGAGACAAGCACGTCACTTTAAAATCTATGTTAGTTTAGTTAAAGGTTATACAATATTTTTTTTTTTTTTTTTAGGGACTTATTTTAAGGAGGTTCCTCATCACGACTTCATCTCCACTCCGTATAGCCATTTTGATGTTATATTCCCGGATTATGCTGGATGTGGCCTTAACCGCCTTTGAGATGAACAAGGCAGTCGCATCATTGCTGTCATCAGTGTAGTAAGTACAGCTTTTTGTATGACGCGACACGGCCACTACCGCGTGTGGGACGCTGTCAAGAAGCTGTATTTTCTTTCGTATCGTACGCACTATCACCACTGTCTGGAAGGTCGCTCCCTGAGCTTCATGTATGGTGTTCACGCGCGATCCCGATCCCGTCCCGTAACCCTCGGTTTTCAGGGTTTCCTTCTCTTCTTGTGTGTGTGTTAGGTACAAGGTGTTGTCTGTATCTTTCGGGATATTTGCGCCTGTATACTGTCTCAGATCAAGAGATCGAATCTGAGTTTTGGATGAGTATATGCCCTCGTAAACGTCACTGAGGGCATATGCTACATCCAATGGGTTCCTGTGCGTACATAGCAGCTCTTGGTTGACTGTTGCGATTAGGTTGGGGCGGCAGTAGAGCATCTTGAAGAGGTTTTCTCTGTCGATATAGGGCAGCTGATTTATATCGCCGATCAGGAGGGTCTCGCTGGCTCCCGCTAGCCTGGTTGCCATGACTATGGCTCCAAAGTGGTTCATGAGAGCCTCGTCAATGATGAGACGTTTACATCCCATTCGGTCCGGCTCCCTTAAACCATTCACTAAGACTGAAGCCATAGTGCGCACCTTGTTCTTCGATTGATTCCCGATTTTGGGCTCCAACTTTTCCCTCAAGTCTTTCGCTGCCTCTGTCGTGCTGGTGATGACAATATCTGTGTTTGTGTCAAAGTTCCTCACGATCCAAGTTGTCTTGCCACAACCTGGAACTCCGTTTACCCACTTGATCTTCGGAGTCTCCCAGAGTTCCAGGGTCTCGTTGTCGCTACCGGCAATGGTTTTTGCCCTTTCCAGGATCTTTTCGTTTAACATGATCCTGGTACATCGAGCTATCACCACTACCGGGTCGTTTGGATCTGTTTGGAACTTTGGTTGCCTACTCTCTTTTGTTCCCTCCTCGTCCAGTTCGACAAAGCCGCGTTTAGCGCTGTATGCGGCCATGTGGGCTCCTTTTTCCTCTCCGATGATGATTTGGGAGGTGTTGTTGTTATAGATCGACGCTTCCGCCTCGCTCAGCCTCACTTTTAGCAGACCAGTATTTTCCAGGAGGTATGCTTGCATGATATCTTCGCAAGTTTTACGACTGACCTGCTGTTCTGCTTTTGTGATGGCTTGGAATTCGAGAAAAGCGTTTATGACATGATCTAAGGGCCTTCTTACGTATCTAAGTACGGGGGGGGGAAACTTGTCCCTTGTCGGCTCTTGTCCTGTTCTGTCTGGATGGTCCTGGTGGAGCGTCTCTCACAGGTTTGAAGAATGTTTGGATGGCCTCTTCGACTCTCTTTGTCGTCTTGGTTGATTCTATGTAGTCTTTTCTTCCGGACATGCTTCGGATTGCTCCGGTTAAGGTGCTTACCGTAGCGCTCAGCATGCTCTTTCCTTTTCTTAGCACTTCGGAGGTTTTCAACTTGCCGGCTGACGCTCTCTTCAGCTGCAGTTTCTCCGAGCCGCTCAGTGTTTCTGGGGTTCTTGAAGATTCCTCTTGGCTAGTTGTTGGGCTAGGTGTTTTGGTGTGGACGGGTTTTTTTGGTTTAAGAAAACTGAGGTCTTCACCTCTGTTTTCATAAACTACTACCTCGTGTGTTCTTGAGGCTTCTATACACCCGATGTAGTCATCCACTATGCCCTTTGAGTATCCAACTGCCATTGCATCGACACTGATGCGCCTCGGTGTGGCCACGTTCACTTCACCCAAGCGTTTGAGCACAGAGTTTGCCTGCGTGAATGGATTCTCGGAAAGATCCCATTGAAATAGTACGATGGTTTTGTTCTTAGCCCGCACTATCCGACATCGCTTTTCAGCTATTGTCGTTTCAGGGCCAGGCATTGCGTTGTAGGTTCTGCGCCTCATGGTGCTTTTGGAAGTGCTTCCGTTGAGTAATGCCGCCAGGCCTGGGGATATTTCCACCCTGCCTGCGCGGTGCTCGTTACAGTAGCAAATCCCTAACGCCTCGAGATTGGTGTCCATGAACATGGCCACTCCTCGTAGTCTGATCCCCGGTTCGCCTTTTTCTCCATATTTAAGCAGTTCTTCAATATTGACTGTTTGAATTACTGCGGGTCTGGCGGGTTGGTTCACAGGGTTCGTTGTTTCAGCTGCTTGGTTAGTTTCCATCTCCCTTGCTGTCGTGGTGCTATTTCGTTTCGTAGCAATCCGGAAGATGTTCTGCATAAAGTCTGTTAGTATGTCTCTTTTGTCATTGTCTTGTAAAAGTTGATGTAGAGTCGTAATCGTGAGATTTGCGTCTACTCTGGTTTCGATTTCCATTCTCATCACTTCAAAGCGGGGGCAATCCAGTATGATGTGTTCGACCGTTTCACTGATGTCTCGGTCGCACTCGCACCCCGGGCTATCCCTCAGTTTGAACCGATGAAGGTACTCAGCTATTCCACCGTGCCCTGTAAAGGCTTGACACAGCAGGGGAGTGATTTTGATCCTTCTCATCGTACTATAGGCGTTGGCCACATCCGGGAAGAAGATCTTTGTAACTCGCCCTGTTTGAGAAGTACTGTACCTGTCTTGCCACTTACGCACAGTCTCCTCTCGTATCTTCCTCTTGATATAGGACAGGGGGATCTTCGCGTAGTTTGGATTGGTGTTGGTTTTTTGTGATGCCGCTTTCGCGAGTTCGTCAGCTCTCTCATTTCCTGGAGTACCTATGTGGGCTCTGATCCAGAACAGACGCACTTCTCTATTGTGTCTGTCGATTTCTCTCAAATTATCTAAGATTTTTCTTGCCAGTGGGTGTGTAGTTTTTGGATTCTCTAGTAGTTCGAGTGATGATCTTGAGTCACTCATGATATTGACTACTGGCACCCCGCTCTGTTTTGCGAGCAGAACCGCTCTGTGTAAGGCGTAAAGTTCTGCCTGGAAAACAGTGCAGGCTGGATCCAGTGTGTAAAGCGCGTGTTTTGTTTCCCTCCCTTCCTCCCACCATGTGAGGGCAGCACCTACTTTTCCTTCCGATTTGCTGCCATCGGTGTAAATATGTGGGCCAGTGATTTGGTGGGAGTCCTGGGAGTTTTGATCCAAGCTCTCTAGGATTGTGTACTTTGTTGATGTAAAATGTGAGGGGTGTGGTTGATCGAAGTGTTTTACGTTGTTTTCTAAATCCCGCTCTGGGGGCAAGTAATCTTTTGACCTGTTCTTTTTGGTCATGTATAGACTTGCTGCTTCTTGTATTCTCAGATCCAAAGGAAGGAGCCCCGAAAGGACGAGCGCCGAAGTGAGTGAGACCGTGCGATATGCTCTGCAGATCTTCTGCGCGAAACCCCTTTGTAGAGCTT
Source organism: Melanargia galathea (assembly GCA_920104075.1). NCBI lineage: Eukaryota > Metazoa > Arthropoda > Insecta > Lepidoptera > Nymphalidae > Melanargia > Melanargia galathea. The sequence goes on from OV049855.1 coordinate 6,693,407, forward strand.
CCAGCTGTTTTCTGACCATCTGGAGTTCCGTGGCGGGGTACCACGCGCTTGCGGCATATAGCACGATTGGCTCAATCACTGCGACATAAATGGTCCTTGTTATCTCGCTATTCAGACCCCAAGTTACCTTCGCCGCACATGCTAGCTGTTTATAGATGTCCGTGGTCTTTTTACATATGGCGGATATGTGCGATTTGAAGGTAAGTCTGCGGTCTATGATGAGTCCAAGAATCTTTATTTCTTCGACTAAGTTGATCGTACTGTTGGCCATGTTGAGGTTGGGAGTGTTATACTTAAGTTTCTTTGTTATTAGCATCGCATTGGTCTTGTGTGCGGCGAAGTTTAACTTGTTGCGCGTTCCCCACCTCACTACTTCATCTAGGGTGTCGTTGGTTTTTTGCTCCATGGCTTCCATGTCGTGTCCCGAGATAACAAGTACTACGTCGTCCGCGAACGCTTGACAGTACACCTCTTTGCTTGTTAGTTTATTGAGCAGTGAGTCTAATATGAGGTTCCAAAAGGTTGGTCCGCCGATGGATCCTTGGACGCAACCTTTTGTTGTATCTCTCTCGTAGCTTGCTCTGGCATAGTTGACTTTGATTTTTCTGTCTGTGAGGTACGAACATACCATAGCGTACAGGTTCGTTGGGCATTTCTTAGATATGAGTTGGTGTTTGAGTGCGGGCCACCATGCGTTGTCGAAGGCTCCCTCTATGTCCAGTGATATTATAAGTACGCTCTTCTTTTGTTGTACTTCGGAGCGCACGTAGTTCACTAGGTCATAAAGGGCGTCCTCGGTCCCGCGCTGCGGCATAAATCCATATTGCGTTTTGTTAAGAGTTGGAAGGATTCGCCATTGCAGTCTACCTACCATCATCTTCTCTACTATTTTGCCGAATATCGATAGTAGGCCGATCGGTCTGTATGACTTTGGATGAGTGTAGTCGTCCTTACCGGGTTTCCGGAGTATGACGACGTGGGCCACTTTCCACTGCTTGGGGAAGTATGTCAGCGCTAAGCATTGGTTCGCGATCGCCATGAATTCCTCCCTTCCGCTGTGAATGGCTTTCGTGCAGATGTCAGAAGTTAGCCCATCTGGTCCCGGGGCTTTCTTGGGATTTAATGCCTTGAGTACGGAGTCTAGCTCCGCTGGCGTAAATGGTGGATCGTCCTCTGACAGCTGCTCTTTCACTCTTTGATGGTACCCTTCTGTCATTTCCCTGAGGCGCATGTGGTATGATGTTTCCGACGCTGTTGTGTCGTCAGGATAGAAGGTGTTAGCTAAGAGTTTGGCCGATTCTTCCGGGCTTAGAGTGTTCCCTTCGGCGTCTCTCAGCAGCGCATCTTCATGTCTTCGGGCTGTTTTCCTTATGATCCGGTATATACCATCCCACATGCTCTCCTTCTTCTGCGTCGTGCAGAACTCCTTCCAACTCTCAGTTTGGGCGTCGTTTGCCATATTCTTGTACTTTTCCTTAGCAGTGAGGTAGTCATTTATGACTTGCTGTCGACGCCTTGGTGCAGCGTTTTTTATGCGTCGTTTCTTACGTAACACTTCGGCTTTCGTTTCCTCCAACTGCCTGGACCACCATGGTGGTTTAGGGTTACCCTTCATTGGCTCAACCGTTGGGATTGCGCGATCGCACGCTTCCTGAACAGTGTTTATGTAGCTTTGAATGATGGCATCAAGTTCTTCCGGCGTCCTGACCTGATTGATGGTTTCAGGTGTGATGTTATTTTCCGTGAGAGATGTTCTGAAATGTGTCGCGAAGTCGGACCAGCGAGCCTTCTTTGTGTTGTACTTGCGCGTCGTAGAGGGCCTGAGCGGAGTCAGGGTTTCTCCCAGTGGCAGAGAGAAGGTTATCGCATTATGGTCCGATGTTGTTATTCTTCGGTCCACAATCCAGTTTTTTATTTTTCCTAATAGTGATTCGCTACAAGCGGTGACATCGACAATACTAGTGCATAGCCTGTCACCCCTGTGCGTCTCGAAGGTCGGCGTGCTGCCGGTGTTAAGAATCTGGAGGTCCATGCTGTTCAGGAAGGCAGAATATGCAGCCCCCCGTTGATCTTCAGTCGAGCTTCCCCACCAGTGACTCCAGGCGTTTACATCTCCTGCTACTATGAGGTTCTGAGTTTTTAGCTTTAGGCACGCTGATTGCGTGCGGACCAAGTAGGGTTCTATGTCCTGGTCGCCCTCATAGTAGACTGATATGACTCCTAGCCTCAGCCTGCCTGCCACCAGAAGGACGGCAGCTTCTGTTTCTGTCACCAACTGGGGGTCGTGAATAACCTCCAGTTGGTCACCGAACACTATTACTGCCGCCTTCACTGGCTTTTGACGGTTTAGAGTGCACTGAATGACTTTTGTGCCGGGGTACTGTTTCAGCACTCCGGTTCTTCCTACGTAGGGTTCTTGTACCAGAGCTATCGAAACTCCCTTTCTCTTTGCCGCCTCTAACAGTTCCGCCGTGGCCAGCTTGGATCGCTGTAGGTTAGCCTGAATGAATTTTAATGTTGTGTGTTTTGGCTGTGAGTTATATGTTGAATTGTCTTCCATTGAGGCGCCTTTAGCAATATGTTATACGGGATCTCGCTATAGAATCCCATTTGCGCTTTTCTGGACAATCCTCGTTGAAAGCGATGTGGTCTTTGTTGGTCTTGTTGTTTGCCCTTTGGCAGTTTTTGCAAGAGGGGGGACCTCCTTCCGCCCTGCGGGAGCACTCATCCCAGGAGTGAGTTCCCCCGCAGTAGCTGCAGAGCTGGTCCCCCTCCTTGCAGAGTGTTTTTGTGTGCCCGAAGCCAAGGCATTTTGCACACTGTACTAGTGGAGACTGATCCTCGATTGGCCTCCTTTGCAGATCAATGTAAATCTTCCCGTTGTCCACGAATTTTTTGTGTACCTCTGGTGACAATTCCAGAACGACGTGGCACTCTAGAGGGTTTCGTGCCTTTTTGCGGTAGCGTACTTTTACCGTAACGTCCTTAACTGAAATTCCCTCCAGAAGGTGGGCATTTTGGGATGTAATGAACTTCACAATGTCTGCGTCCGAGTTGTATGCGAGGACGTCTTTCACTATGGCTAGTGGGTTGTTTGTTTTGGGCACTTCTGCCTTTAGGCTATTGTCTGTCTTGATCTTGTCCCGTATGATTTTCAGGTCGTCCTTCGAGCTGCAGCTAAGGATGACTTTGTTGTTTCTTCCTTTCCGCACCTTGTCTACCTTTGCCCCTGTATGTTGGAGATCCAACGCCGCTCTGATGTTGTCAATCACTTTTTCTCCCGTTTTGTCGGGATCAATTGATGACACTATCAGAGTGTGGTTGGGTCGGAGGGGTCTGGGCTTCTGCGCTACCTGGGCGTATGTAGGCTTGCCTACTGTTTGGGTGGCTGTTTTGACCAGTTCAGCCAAGGCAATTTCAGTGCCCAGACTCGCGGCGGGAGGCGGGGTTTTACTTCTGGCTTCTCGCATGGTACGGAGCTCCGACGACACTGCCTCTAGCTGTTCCGTTATTGGCTGCAGTTGCTTTATGAGATCCTCTTTCGGAGGTGACACCGACGCAACTTGCGGCGTTGGCTGCTCGGAAATGGTATGGCCGATATTTTTTTCTGCCTGTATTATGGCTTCTTTAACCTCGGCCAGGCCCTTGCTAAGATTGTCGTCTTCTTTCTTTTGCTGCAACTTTGTTGTTTCTATTTTAAGTCTGTCGAAATTTTTTTCTAGAGTCCGTCTCATGTCATCCAGCTGTTTGGATAGTTGGTCCAACTGTGACGACATTTTTAAGTGGTCCTTGATGAGCGGCCCCATATCTCCTGCACTGTGGCTCACTCCCTGTGGTTGGGACAACTCACCAATTTTTTTCTCTATTGAAGCCATCCTGTTAGACATTTCATTAATCTGTCTGTAGGGTTCCTGGGTCTCATATCCAAGCCATTTGCGGATGGCTTGGGTTTCCTCCTTGGTTCCCGACAGCATTTCTTGTGTCTTCGTGAGATTATTGTTAAATTCATTGATTTTTTCAGTTATCAATTTGTTATGTGCCCTTTCCACTCTGACGAGCTCTTGGGCGTGGCGGTGTCTTTCCTTTTCTAGGCTATGCTTGTGACGTGACCGTGAGTCGGACAGCGACAGGACAGTTTCATAGAGAGTTTGCAGACACTCGATAGCTATTTGCTTGCTCTCCTTCTTCATGTTTCCTGCCGCCTCTAACGCGTCTTTGGCCTTCTGAAGCATCTCGTTGGCCTGTTTGGTTGCCACGTCCATCTCAATCCCCGTCCGTCTTGTTGTGTAATGAATCATGCTCGGACGTCCTGCTGGTAAATTTTCAGAGATTGAGGAGCCCTCTGAGAACTCGTCGTCCGATTCAATGGGACGTGGGGGGATCTCCTCACGATCCCATGAGGCGATTTTGTGAGTGGAGACGTCAGTTGGTGACTGTGGGTTGGTCAACGGAGACTGTTCTCGGTCGTCCTCGCTGAAAGATGAGCGCAGCGATGCCGCTCTCGTCAAAGCTTTTTCACGTAGTGTGCGGGCCGGCTTAATCAGCCTCGCGCTCGATGTCTCTTTTTGAGTTGTCGAGCGCGACGCAGACTTGGTCGGTGCCGTTGATTTTGTGGACTTTGATGTGACGGAAACAGTCTCCGCCGACGTCTTTTGATTTCCATTTTTAGAGGACATTTTTTTTTTTTTTTATAAATCTAATTTATAGTCTATTTAACCTAATTCTTAACAAAGTTTTTCGCTGCGTAGATGTAACGTGACCGTGTGTGCTGCACAACGCGTTCTTCTGTGCGGTGAGGTAGATGCGGTCCCCTTCTGTGTTTGTAGCTGCTGCTGGTGATTTCTGACTTTGCCGGGGTAATCGCCGAGACAAGGGTTTTTGCAAAAACTGCCGGAGCCAAAATGTTGTTCTCCTCAAGGCGATTCCAACGAGTCCAAACTCGGGGTGGTTAGGTCTTATAATTTCGAAGTTGTAGCTCGAGGGGTTTTTGCACTTCGAGGGGGGGGGGGATTTTGTGTAGGAGCGATTAAGAGGGTCAAAATTTGAAGGGTCTGTGGAGTCTAACAAGTTGGGGGTCCAGGGGGTCTGAGGGGTCTGGGAGGTCTGGGGGTCTGGAAGGTCTAGGAGTGAAAATTCCCTCGAGTTCACCTGATGGCCTGGCGTTAGGTCTTCAGCTCGGTTATTCCGTGGAGGGCGCAGCCTTCAGTCCGTTAAAGAAGTCTCTGTGAGACTTAGTGCCTTTGAGTTGACGTCACGTTGTACGTGCCACAGCGACGTATTCAGGTCAAGCCGTAATTTTCCGCGCGGCGTCCACGTGTTTTAATGAAAGTTGTGGCACCTGTATCTCCGGAACGCGACGTCCGATCTTCCTGGAGTTTTCACCACCAAGTAGATTTTGATGAGGCAATAAAGGTGATGTCGGCAGTTGGCTGGTGTCTCTATCACCTGCAGTGTTATTGATGGTCGAAATTGAGGGCTTGTATTCCCGGATATCCTTGACGGATGTTGCTGCAAACGATAATCCAGGTGAGATGCACACTTATCTTTCACTGCACAAAGATTCACTCGCGTATCTCCGGTATTGCGATTTATAGCAATTTTTTTTTCGCGGAGCGGTAAGGTGTTGTGTATGAGTCTAACGGTCTCTTCCACTTGGTACTCCTGATCTTCTTGTAGACTTCCTCTTCACGTTTGTTCGCTTCCAATCCTTTTCACTTCCGATCGCTTCCTTCGCTTGTATTTCGCTCGGCTCTCAGAACTGAACTGAACTGCGTCAGCTCGCCGGTCCCTTTATATACCCGTTACCGCGTGACTAAGTGTTTTCTAGAAAGTTCCACCCCTATCGATGTTTATTCGGGAAAGGTCTCGTTGTTGTTGTTTGTTTGTTTACATCATGGGTTGTTTACATCGATGGGTGATTAGGTATTTATTAGGTGACGAGCAATTATGAACCTTAATGCTCTAGAAATAAGGTTCATTCGTAATACTGCCCCCCTCTTAGCGATGCTCGTCCCGAGCATCACTGTTGCTTCCGTAATGTTTTGCCAAGCGGTCGATGTGCACAATCTTAAATTTTCCCCTTGGTTGACGTTGAATCCTATACGTGACGTCGTTAATACGGGTAACCACTTTGTATGGACCCTCCCATCTGGTTTGCAATTTTGGAGATTTCCCTTTTCGACGAGTCGGATTATGCAGCCAGACTAAGGCACCTTCCTCGAATCCGCTCGTGTTCGATTTCCGGTCGTATCTGGTTTTCATGTTCTCACTCGATTGCAATCCGTTTTCCCGAACTGTAGCATGTATTTCCCGCATTTTCTCTCTCAGATTGGTGACGTAGTCTTGTACGGTGCAAGGTTCATCCGGTGACCCTCCCATCAATAAGTCTACTGGTAACCGTAGTTCCCTGCCATAATTGACTAACGCCGGAGTTGCCTTTGTGCTCTCATGCTCTGCAGTCCTGTAGGCGAGGAGAAACAGTGGAATGTACCTGTCCCAGTCTCTTTGGTGGGCGTCAACCAACTTTGCCAAATGCCTTTCAAGCGTCTGATTGAATCTTTCAACCATTCCGTCAGACTGCGGGTGGTACGCAGTTGTGCGTGTCTTATGCAGACCCAAAATTCTGCATACTTCCTGAAACACTTGCGATTCAAAGTTCCTTCCTTGGTCTGAGTGGATTTCCAATGGTACACCAAAGCGACATATAACCTCCTCAACGAGCTTAGTTGCAACAGTTGTAGCTTCCTGGTTAGGTATCGCGAATACTTCTGGCCACTTAGTGAAGTAGTCCATAACAACCATAAAGTATTTGTTCCCTGATTCAGTTACAGGGAATGGTCCGGCTACATCAACAGCTATACGTTCCCAGGGTGCACCAACATTGTACAGCTGCAGGTTACCTCTACTCCTTGTCTGAGGTCCCTTCACGGCAGCGCAAATGGTACATTTACGGCACCAATCCTGCACATCCTCCCGACAATGGAGCCAGTAGAACCTCTCTCGTACTTTCGTTAGTGTCTTCTTGACGCCAAGATGACCTCCCGAAACTCCGTCATGCACTTCACGTAGGACATCGGGTACCTTGGCTCTCGGAACGACTACCTGAAGATGGAACTCCCTGCCGTTAGTCTTTTCCCATTTTCGGTAGAGTATTCCATTTTGTAGAGTAAGACTGCTCCACTGTGCCCAGTATGCCTTAGTGATAACGCTCATAGGTGCAACCTCACTCCATGTTGGTCTGGCGTCTCCTCTTTTCTTCCACACGATGATGTGCCGTAGATCCTCATCACCCTCTTGAGCCATCTTCATTGCATCATCCTCCCAGGGACCTAAGGAACTCGTCCTGGTTAGTTTCAATGATAGCTCCGTCGACTCCTGTTTGATGCAATGCTTGCATTCTTCCGGGCATGGCCTCCGAGAAAGTGCATCTGCATTTCCATGTGACTTCCCGCTGCGATGTTGAGTCTCGAAGTCATATTCCTGGAGCTGTTCAATCCACCGAGCAACTTGACCTTCGGGATTCTTAAATTGCAGTAGCCATTTCAATGCTGCATGATCCGTACGTAGTAAAAACTTTCGGCCGATTAGGTACTTGCTGAAGTGTTGCAACGTTTTTACCACGGCAAAAAGCTCCCTCCGTGTCACGCAGTAGTTCCGTTCCGGTCTTGACAGTGATTTGCTGAAATACCCCATAACGACTTCTCTATCTCCCTGCTTTTGGGATAGCACTCCTCCAATCGCTGTGTTGCTCGCGTCGGTATCGACGATAAACTGGCCTTCCGGTTGTGGGTATCCCAGAATTGGTGTTTCACATAGGTATTTCTTCAGTTTTGAAAAGGAAACCTCACAGGCTTCATCCCAACAAAATGGTCTTTTCTCTTCCGTCAGTCTATGTAACGGTTTTGCGATCTCAGAAAACCCCTTGACGAAACGCCTGTAGTAAGAGCACAAACCCAAAAATGCCCTTACCTCTGTCTTGTCTTTAGGGGTAGGCCATTTTTTAACCACTTCAACTTTCGCCGGGTCAGTCTGGATGCCCTCACTTGTGATGACATGGCCGAGATAATTCACTTCTTTCCTGAATAGCTGACACTTCTTCGGGTTAAGTTTTAAGTTTGCCCCATGTATTTTGGCGAAGACTCGCTCCATGTTTTGCAAATGGTCCTCGAAGTCTCGACCCATGATAACGACGTCATCTAGATACACCAAGCAGGCATCTCCTACTAACCCTGCTAGCACACATTCCATGAGTCGTTCAAAGGTGGCAGGTGCGTTGCACAATCCAAAAGGCATAACATTAAACTGCCATAATCCTTTTCCCGTTGAAAACGCTGTCTTCTCCTTGTCTTTTGGATAGATTTCTACCTGCCAGTAACCTGATTTTAGGTCTAGAGTCGAAAACCATTTAATGCCACTCAAGGTATCCAGAGTGTCATCGATTCTAGGTAGCGGGTAACTATCCTTCTTTGTGATGTCATTGAGCCGCCTATAGTCCACGCAGAACCGTGTGCTTCCATCTTTCTTCTTTACAAGCACAACAGGTGAGCACCAGGGACTTGCGGATTGTTCTATTATTTTGTTCCTTTCCATTTCTTTCAGCATATCCTCGACTTCTTTTTCCTTCGCGATTGGTAGCCGTCTCGCCCGCTGACGGATGGGTCCCTCATTCCCGGTATCGATTCTATGCTGCACTAACGATGTTCTCCCTGGGTTTCCTTCTTGACTAGAAAAGATGTCCGCGTAGCGTAATAGAAACTTCTTTGCCTTGATGCTTTGTGAATAAGTCAGGTTGTTTTTGCAGTCTTTAAGAAGCTCATAGACTGTAGGATCCTTCCAAGAACCTGATTTATCCGTGCTTGGCATTGAAGTGCATTTCTTCAGCCACACAACTTCCTCGCACTTTCCGACGATGTCCCCCTTATTGAAGTAAATCTCGCGATCATCCAAATTTAGAACTTTTACTACAGCTGTAGTACTATCATTGACGAGAGTTCTTGCTGTCATGAATCTTCGAGGGGCTGTCTTCTGGGAAATGTCCTCAATCAGCACACATCTGCCTTCCTTGGTGTTATTAGTACATGGCAGCTTTACCATCACGTGAGCCTCTGCACGTCCAGGGATGACGATTTCCTTAAGACATGTCACTTTCCCATTAGCACCTCCGAGAATGAAGATTTCTTCCGTACCACACTTAAATACTCCGTCAGCAACATCAATTCTGCAGTCGTGTGTCCTCATAAAATCTAGACCAAGGATACAGTCATCCATAATTTCAGCCACAATCACGTTGTGCGTATAAGATGTCTCCCCTAAGTACATTGTAACAGTCATTTCCCCCAGGACGGGTATTGGCTGACCGGAGGCTGAAAGAAGTCGACAGTTGATTTGCTTGCTGTACCTCGACACAGATTTCAATAGGTCCGGCCGGACTATTGTCCTGGAGGCCCCAGTGTCCAATGTCATCCTGCAATCGATCCCGTTTATGGTGCCTGGTATTGCTAAATTGTTCCCATCGCATACTTGTGAGATAACCGTTGCTGGGGCTCCCTCCGTGCCAGCCAGTACTCGCCCCTTAGTCCTGGCTGTTACTAGTTTCCCTGATTTTGAGGGAACTTTGCATTCTCACCTCTCTTCGCAAGCTCCTCCAACCGTTCCTCTATTTTCGTTAGTCGGGACATCTGCGACTCTTTCTGTGGGCAATTCAGCTGCAGATGCCCTTTCTCACCACATCTATAGCACACAGCGCCAAAGTTCTTCCTGAATGAGGTCTTAACCTCTTTCACCTCCTCGACAACTTCACGTACTCTGTGAGTCTGCCGAATGTCGTGTCGAACTGCTTCGACCTCTAAGGCATGCGCCAATGCTTCTTTTAATGAGGCATGGTGACGAAGCCTCACGGCAGCTCTTACCTCCAGGTCTTTAATTCCGTCGACAAAAGCCTGCACGGTGTTTGCGGTTACCATCTTATCGTCGGCCGATGGATAAGCTTTCCGCACAAGCTTATCTATTTCCAACGCCCATTGCTGGAGACCCTCTCCAGATCTCTGGACTCTATCGCGCAGCTGGGCGCGGAACACATGCTCCAGATGTCGCTCCCCATACCTGGATTCGAGTGCATCCAACAGTTCCTTGTATCCACAGCCTGAAGTAGGAAAGGCCTCCAGAACAGTTAGAGCCTGCCCTCTCAATGCGACAGTGAGGGCAGTCAAGCACTGTTCGTCCGTCCATCCGTTGGCAGTAGCAACAGTCTGAAACTGTTGCCGGTACGCAGGCCAGGAGGTGCTTCCGTCGTATGGGGGTACCTTAACATTAGGTCCCTGAACTGCGCCCATCGCTCCACTTGACGTTAGCCTTGTCGTTTCAAGACGTATCACCTTTTTCTGTAGCTCGGTGAGGTCAGTTTTCACACCATCTATGTCCGTTCCTAGGCAGGTGACTCGCTCGTCCATGAGGTCCAACTCTTTTCGCAATTTAGCCACCATGCCGCCAACTTCGTGAACGGCCGACAAAACATTTCGCTGCACCCCTTCTTGATTTTCCTGTATCGCTGCAAACTGTTGTTGCATTATCCGCATCAAACTCGACAAGTCAACGGTGGGCGTGGCTTGCTCAGTGGGCGTGGCCAGGTGGGTGTGGCCAGTGGGCGGGGCCTCCGGCTGAGTGGGCGTGGTCTCAAGGGGCGTGGTCTGGTGGGCGTGGCCAGTGGGCGGGGCCTCCGATTGGGTGGGCGTGGTCTCAGGAGGCGTGGCCTGGTGGATGGGGCCAGTGGGCGGGGCCAGCTGGGACGACCCACCAGATGCTGGTTCCTCCAGGTGCTCCTCCACAGGTGCTCGGCTGGATTCCGCTGCACGCTGGGCCCTGGTCTTGACACCCTCGCTGCCGAAGTCGTCTCTCGGAGTCAATGGCATAGCTTCCAAATCGCACTTCTGTCACCAATTGTTACGTGCTGGGGTTCGAAGATTTGGAATAAAACACCTGGTGACCCTTGATCAGACTTTATTCCGCACTTCCGTATTCCACTTGGTACTCCTGATCTTCTTGTAGACTTCCTCTTCACGTTTGTTCGCTTCCAATCCTCTTCACTTCCGATCGCTTCCTTCGCTTGTATTTCGCTCGGCTCTCAGAACTGAACTGAACTGCGTCAGCTCGCCGGTCCCTTTATATACCCGTTACCGCGTGACTAAGTGTTTTCTAGAAAGTTCCACCCCTATCGATGTTTATTCGGGAAAGGTCTCGTTGTTGTTGTTTGTTTGTTTACATCATGGGTTGTTTACATCGATGGGTGATTAGGTATTTATTAGGTGACGAGCAATTATGAACCTTAATGCTCTAGAAATAAGGTTCATTCGTAACAATAGTATATAATTTCATCACAAGTAAAAATGTATGTCACCCAACGAAGTGGGCACAGGTCAGCTTGTAATATAACAAGTATAAATTAAAATAACCCCCGACATTCGCCGTTTTGTGGTGGCAGCTATGTTGAATTTGCATAGTGCTATTCTACTAGTCAAGCCCTTTCATTTGATACCCATATTGAGGGTCTTGTGAAAATATATGTTAGCCGCCATTTTGTGGTGGCGGCCATCTTGGACCGATTTTCATGATACATAGCTAAGAACACTTCTGACAAATTCACGTTTCAAACAAAAAAACGCACACACAGACACGTCAAACTTATAACACCCCGTCGTTTTTGCGTCGGGGGTTAAAAATAAACATGCCGGCAACTAGCCGGCAGTGCGGCGAGGGCCTTAGCGATGATCACACTCAATATAAAACAGTAAGCGAAGCGTTTTGTTTCAGTCGCCGCCTCGTCCGCGAGCCTTGCGACGAATAACGAGAACGAAGAGCACGCGGCTCAAGAAGCAGAGACGATCCAGAAACGTGAACCGTCACTCGAAACTAGCAATGGTGGATCAGACGACCGACCGTCCGGACGCGCCGGTACCACGAACGCGAACATCCACGTGATCACAAATTGTGTGGTCAAATTATATGATATTTTCGCAAATGCTAAGAAAAATGTTGCTCCGATACGAGATGAGTCACTGATGAAAACAGGAAAAGCTGTTAGTTCTCGTGTCTCCAGAGATTCCAGCTATCGGGCTCCAACTCAGAATGAAGCCCCTGCCACGGAATACATTGAACCATTCGCCAATACAAGTAGTAGAGCAAAAGTAATCGTATCAAAAACCTTGCAAAGCAAAACAGATTGTTCGAATAATTACATCAAAAGACAATGTAATAATTCATCACAAAATAGTTTACACGCAGAGGAAGCGTCGTTCTTTTGTGACATTTGTCGGAATATGTATAACAGCAAAAGTCTCTTAGTTAAACACATGCAGTCTCACACCAAAGTGAGACGGTTCACTTGCAACATTTGTCAATACAAGTGTAACAGTAAAAGTAATTTGACATGCCATATTAGAACCCACAGTGGGGAAAAGCCTTATGCGTGCATATTGTGCGAGTATAAATCTGCGCAAAGATGTCATCTAGTGACGCACATGAGAACTCATACTGGTGTGAAGCCTTATGTCTGCAAGTTATGTGGCTACAAATCTGCACAAAAAGGTACTCTAGTGACTCACATGAGAACTCACACTGGTGTGAAGCCTTATGTCTGCAAGTTATGTGGCTACAAATCTGCACAAAAATGTAATCTAGTGGCGCACATGAAAACTCACACGGGTGAAAAGCCTCATTCGTGCGAGTTATGTGGCTACAAATCCGCAGAAAGAAGTAAACTAGTGAGACACATGAGAACTCACACTGGTGAAAAGCCTCATTCCTGCAAGTTATGTGGCTACAAATCTGCAGAAAAAAGTACTCTAGTGACGCATATTATGAGAATTCACACGGGTGAAAAGCCTCATTCGTGCGAGTTATGTGGCTACAAATCTGCAAAAAAAAGTACTCTAGTGATGCACATGAGAACTCACACTGGTGAAAAGCCTTATTCCTGCAAGGTATGTGGCTACAAATCTGCAGAAAAAAGTACTCTAGTGATGCACATGAGAACTCACACGGGTGACAAGCCTTATTCCTGCAAGTTATGTAGCTACAAATCTGCAAAAAAACATACTCTAGTGATGCACATGAGAACTCACACGGGTGACAAGCCTTATTCCTGCAAGTTATGTAGCTACAAATCTGCAAAAAAAAGTACTCTAGTGATGCACATGAGAACTCACACGGGTGACAAGCCTTATTCCTGCAAGTTATGTAGCTACAAATCTGCAAAAAAAAGGACTCTAGTGAAGCACATGAGAACTCACACGGGTGACAAGACTTAGTCCTGCGAGTTATGTGAGTGTGACTATAAATCCGCAGAAAGAAGTAAACTAGTGACACACATGAGAACTCACACTGGTGAAAAGCCTTATTTCTGCAAGTTGTGCATGTATAAATCTGCAGAAAAAAGTACTCTAGTGAAGCACATGAGAATTCATACGGGTGAAAAGCCTTATTCCTGCAAGTTATGTGGCTACAAATCTGGACAAAAAAGTACTCTAGTGATGCACATGAGAACTCACACAGATGTGAATCTTTATCACAATGTTGAAAGGGAATACACGTCGACATTGCCATTTGACAAGACACAAATGTCGACACTGTAGTTGGGACATTACAATAACTGAGTCATAATAGTTATTTATGCAACTGTTGTGTAATAAGGGGTATTAAAACACGAATGTGGGTTTATCACATGAGGCGAAGCCGAATGTGATAATAGTATCACATGAGTGTTTTAACACCTAATTATCAACAGTTGCATACAAGACTTTATCTACACCCATAATATGAATCCTCTATAAGATTCTAAAATAGTTAGCTTACTGCTAAACCCCCGACATTCGCCATTTTGTGTTGAAGCCATCTTGAATTTGCATTGTGCTATTCTACTAGTCAAGCCCTTTTATTTGATACCCATATTGAGGGAGTTGTGAAAAAATATGTAATCCGCCATTTTGTGGCGTGTCCAATTTTCATGAAACATAGCTAAGAACACTCCCGACTAATTCACCTTTCAAACAAAAAAAAAACGCATTCAAATCGGTTCACCCGTTTGAGCACTACGGTGGAACAGACAAACAGACACACACACACACAATCACACACCCATACCCACACCCCCATCCCCACCCCCGCATTCAAACCAGTTTGAGCGCTACGGGGGAACAGACACACACACACACACACATCCACACCCACTCCTCACATCCACACTCCATCCTCACCCCCGCATTCAATCCGGTTGACCCGTTTGAGCGCTACGGGGGAACAGACAGACACACACACATACACACACACACACACACACACACGCACACACACACCCACAAACACACACACACACCCACATCCACATCCACACCCAACTCAAGCCCAACCCACGCCCACGCCCACGCCCACACCCACGCCCACACCCCCATTCCCACCTCCGCATTCAAACCGGTTCACCTGTTTAAGTGCTACGGGGGAATAGACACACATACACACAGACACGTCAAACTTAACACCCCGTCGTATTTGCGTCGGGGTTAAAAACGGATGATGTAATATTGTACCGTATTTCATTACATCACTCGTTTGGATGATGTAATGGTTGTTACAACATTGGGTGTTCTAAAGTTGGCAATAAGCTAACTGTTTCAAAATCTTTAATAGAGGATTTAAAGCATGGGTGTAGATAAATAATTTTTATCGGACTTTTCGCTCGCAATTACAGGCTTTAGGCCTCTTGTTAACACACGTTTTTTCTACGGTACGGCGCAACGTGAAACATTGTTAACGACACGGCGAGACCACGGCGTGTTTTATGACCATGTGAGGCTCAGTTACGCTTTTTCTGTGCCAAGCTTCAGATGTGAAAATATAATAATATTTAATTTATTACGGAATACAAATTAACTTGTCGAAATATGTTAATGTCAATTATTATCAACTCAATCAAATGTCATTCCTGGTCATTATTTTATTTACATATCAATGATTTACATTTACGCATATCTATACTAATAAATAAAATTGAAGTGTCTGTCTGTAATATCGAAATAACTACCTCATATTAAGCTCATATGGTTATTTGAACGATACTATAACCGAATCACACGTTTTTAAAATTTTTGTCTGTCTGTCTGTCTGTCTGTCTGTTTGAACGGGCTAATCTTCGGAACGGCTGAACCGATTTTGACGGGACCTTCACATACAAGTAGAGATTTAACCAGGGAGTAACATAGGCTACTTTTTTAACCGACTTTCAAAAAAGGAGGAGTTGTGTTTTTCTACCTATGTACACCGATATCTCCGAGATTTCTGAACCGATTTGCGTAATTTTTTTTTAATCGATAGAGAAACATTGCGACACTGTCCTACAAAAAATTTGGATTCCAACTCCTCAATCCTGATGCTGTAGGGGATCTGATCCCCAACACTAATGGGATTTAGGCACTGTCGGTTATTTAAATTGATATTGGGGATACCATTTAAAGACTTTATTGTTGAATGACCTCGAGTAGGTACATGTCCAACTCCTCAACCCTGATGCTGTAAGGAATTGCATTCCGAAATCGTAAGGATCCCACGGAATTTTTCCGTTTTGTGGACGGGTTACTACTTACTACAGATAGGCTACTTTTTGTTCTGGAAAATCAAAGTTCCCACGAGATTTTTACAAACCACACGGGCGAAGCCGTGGGTATCATCTAGTATGTACATATAAACTCTGATTTTTACTTACTTCTGACAGCTGTCATTGTCACAGTCAACAAAACAAAACAGTAAAATAAAACAAAAATCTGAAAGAATCATGAAATAATCTCAAAAACTGAAAAAGTTATCGAACTTACCAAAACGCTTCATTCGCTTTCACGAAAACGCGGCGCAGCGTGTGACGTCATCCAAGATACCAAGGTATGGTTTTGTAAGTAATGGTCCCATAGATTTTTCGAAAAAAAAAAATTTTATCTTTTTTTTTTTCAAAAAATCTAAGGGACTACCTACTTAATCTAAGAAATAATATAAACATTAAAAATTAAAATTAAAAAATGATTAATCATTTGAAGTTTGGGGTCTGGTGTACCCTTAGGGCGTTTGTGCACTTATTCGTTTTCGATTCGTTTTCGTGTTTCGTGAAAACACGACTCGACATAGCCTTCCTTATATTATAACTGTATGGGCGCTTGTGCACTTACTCGTTTTCGATTCGTTTTCGTGTTTCGTGAAAACACGACTCGACATAGCCTTCCTTATAACTGTATGGGCGCTTGACGTGCACTTACTCGTTTTCGATTCGTTTTCGTGTTTTTAAATTCGTGAACTTTTCACATCGAATCGTTTTAAAATAAGGACGCGTGCGGAACGGTGTGTGCGATATTCATAATCACTAACCTTAGTGTTACTGCCAGTATTTCTTCATAGAGTACATTGAATATATTTTTTTCTGCAGTTATGCATTCTCTAAAACGTGTGTATGGCCGAGTCATCTGTTCTTTTACTTATATGGCACAATATGATATCGAAAGTAGCAACATTCATTCGATTGTAATTATTAAAAAAAGATTTTTCCTGATATATCAATAAGTGATGATCGATAAATGCTCCTAGAATAGAAAAGAATAGAAAAGTTTTTTTTCACCTCAGTAGCTCAAAAAGGGCGTGTTTGCTGGCCAAAACCAGTGAGCAAAACTCGTTTTTGCTCACTCCGTGAGAAAAAGTGTTTTGAATATAGAACGCTTTGGATTGTCATTTCTTCAATTCACTGTCTCAAGAAAAGTTCGGAAAAGTTTTGTATCAAATAGTTTGTATAGTAGCTCCAACATTTTAGGTATTTCATCAAAATTTTCTATTATATATTATTTAAACTATTGAGTTTTGTGAAAAATGTGTTTTAGAATTTATAATTTTGTAAAACAACATGAAACGTAAACGATTTAAGGAGAATTGAAATAATTAGTTAATTTTTTTCTTGAATTACGCAATTCCGAACGCAGACAAAAGAGGAATAAAAAAAATGGCGGGAAAAAAATTGTCTATACTCTATATCTTAATTAGGTACCTAACTAATTTCTTTGTAGTTATTTGTTGTAAAAAAATTAAATGAAAATGAGTGATTCCAGTGATAATTTAACACCTTCAAAATTAAAAGAATTAGTGACTAACGCTGAATTAAACTTTCTGCCGGAAAAGTCGCGTGAAAAATACCTGAAAGCCTATGAATTATTTAATAATTGGAGACAAAAGGTGCGAAGACCTGTTCAGAGACTGTGATTTTATCATATTTCATGGAATTGTTTAAAACAAGGCAAACTTTATATTATGTAGTATTTACTCCATGTTAAAAGCTATCGCATTTTTGTGAAGACAGTCGGAGGGGTGTTTAATATATTTTATAATATAAAATCACAAAACCAAAGTTGCACCCAATAGGCGGCTAACTTTGGGAGTTATGTCTAACTCTGTTAGTTTATATTTTACTTAGAGGAACACTGTCCGGTCATCAATAGGTGGCTAACTTTGAGAGTTACGTCTAACTTTGTTAGTTAATGTTTTACTTATAGGCACATTTTTCGCACAGGCAACATCTTCAACAAGCCCATGTATATTGTAAAATTATAATAATTAATAAAACACATTTATTGCTGTGACGAGTTTTAATCCAACAAAATACGAATATCATACAAGGGGCACAAATCTAAAAAAATCTATAGTTTTCACCGATCATGATATTGAAAAGTTCTTAAAGCACCAGATGAAAATTTTCTCGCTGCAAAAAAGATTTATTTGATAAAAAATTTGAGTCCCGACTGGCACTTCGCTGATTTTTAAGTTAAGCATAATAATAAGTAAGTTGGTACGTAATCTGAATGTAAAAAATCCTTTTTGTTTCAGTAAATATTTTTGTTACTTACATCTTGTATTTTTTCGCTATTGAGGTGAAAAGTTGTATGTATCACACGATAGCAAACTTTTTGTTTCTTGTGCCTTTGAATCCCTCACTACACTCAGGATTCTATATAAGAATCACTCGCTACGCTTGTGATTCTAAATTAGAATCCTTCGCTCGCTCGGGATTCAAACTAGGCACTCGCAACAAACAATAATTTTGCTAGTCGAACAAATAACTATCAACTAAACTTTTACAAGTACTTTTGAATCTTCAATTGAATACTTCTGTTTATAGGATGTATCCAGAATTTTTTCATTCTCCGGCTTAGAATAAATAGGTATATAATATAATAGCGTAATAGTTCGATGTTCTCCGGCGCATACGAATGTGCAAAAAGCTGACGACGATTAAATGCAGCACACATTATGAACACGGTTTTATCTACGAAATGCTTAAAACGTATAGTGAAATCACGATTAAGTGCACAAATGTCATTCGTGAATTTCGTATCCGTTTTTATGATGTTCATTAAAAAAAACGAACATGAATCGAAAACGAATCGAAAACGAGTAAGTGCACAAACGCCCTTAGCCAGTGTTTATAAAACACGTTGCCAGGAGATACCTGGGTGACGACTTTGATCAGCTTATTATTAGAATTGCGGACGGTTTCCCAGAAACCCGCAATTCTATTTCTGATAATGGCGAAGTAGTCCGGGACACCAGCATCACTTATCAGCAAACATGCCCGACGCGCTGCAATACCTTGGCATCTATACTAATCTATACTAATATAATAAAGCGGAAGAGTTTGTTTGTTTGTTTGTTTGTTTGTTTGTTTGTTTGTTTGAACGCGCTAATCTCTGGAAGTACCAGTCAGATTGGAAAAATTCTTCTTGCAATTTGTAGTCCAATTTTTGGGGAAGGTTATAGGCTATTTAGTATCCCTAAAATCCTCCCCTAAAGGGGTAAAATGGGGGTAGAAAGTTTGTATGAAAGTCCTATGTTTTTAAAGTTACAGACCTGAAAATCGGCATTTAGATTATTAGTTTTAAATAATAAAAATCTGTATATTTCGTTTTGAAAAATCTTCTCTTAAGGGTGGTAAAATAGGGGATGAAAGTTTTAATGGGAAGTTTTAATTATATTATTGTTCTTATCAAATTGGAATTTGGAATGTAGGTTCATTCTAGGGTTTAGATATCAGCCTAGAAAAGATTTCACTAAAATCCTCCCCTAAGGGGGGTAAAATGGGGGTAGGAAGGTTATATGAAAGTTCTATGTTTTTGAAGTTACAGTCATTTAGATTATAAATTTTAAATAATAAAAACCTGTGTAAGTTATTCTGGAAAATCTCCCGTTAAGGGTGGTAAAATAGGGGATGAAAGTTTTAATGGGAAGTTTTAATTATATTATTGTTATTATCTTCTTGAAATTTGGAAAGTAGGTTCATTCTAAGGCTTAGATATCAGCTTAGAAAAAATTTCACGAAAATCCTCCCCTAAGGAGGTAAAATGGGGGTAGAAAGTTTGTATGAAAGTCCTATGTTTTTAAAGTTACAGACCTGAAAATCGGCATTTATATTATTAGTATTAAATAATAAAAACCTGTATATTTTATTCTGAAAATTTTTCCCTTAAGGGTGGTAAAATAGGGGATGAAAGTTTTTATGTGAAGTTTTAATTATTGTTATTATTAACTTGAAATTTGGAAGGTAGGTTCTTTCTAGGGCGTAGATATCAGTCTAGAAAAAAATTCACGAAATTCTTCCCCTATGGGGGTAAAATGGGGGTAGGACGGTTACATGAAAGTTCTGTGTTTTTGATGTTACAGATACGAAAACCGGCATGTAAGTTATTAGTTTTAAAAATAAAAACCTATTTAAATTATTTTGATAAATCTCTTCTTAAGGGTGGTAAAATAGGGGATGGAAGTTTGTACAGGAAAGTTTGGGGGGTGGGCAAAAATGTAAAAAGGGGGTAAAATGGTTTACTTATATTACGACATCAGTTTATGAATTTAAATATAATAAAACAGGGATCCTGTATTAATTATTATCGGAGATAACTACAGAATGATGTGATTTTTTGCAGTTGTATTTTTTAGTTGAGGACCTGGAGAATGACAGGCTACTATTTTATCCCGGGAAAAGAAATGGTTCCCGTGGGACTTTAAAAAAATATACCGCGGACGAAGTCGCGGGCAACAGCTAGTCTATACTAATATAATAAAGCGGAAGAGTTTGTTTGTTTGAACGCGCTAATCTCTGGAAGTACCAGTCGGATTTGAAAAATTCTTTTTGCATTTGGTAGTACAATTTTCCGGGAAGGTTATAGGCTATTTAGTATCCCTAAAATCCTCCCCTAAGGGGGTAAAATGGGGGTAGAAAGTTTGTATGAAAGTCCTATGTTTTTAAAGTTACAGACCTGAAAATCGGCATTTAGATTATTAGTTTTAAATAATATAAACCTGTATATTTTATTCTGAAAAATCTTCCCTTAAGGGTGGTAAAATAGGGGTTGAAAGTTTTTATGTTAAGTTTTAATTATTGTTATTATCGACTTGAAATTTGAGACGTAGGTTTATTCTAGGGCTTAGATATCAGCCTAGAAAAGATTTCACGAAAATCCTCCCCTAAGGGGGTAAAATGGGGGTAGGAAGGTTATATGAAAGTTCTATGTTTTTGAAGTTACAGATATGAAAATAGGCATTTACATTATAAATTTTAAATAGAAACCTTTATAAGTTGTGGTGGTGTGGTGTGGTGTGGTAGTGTGTGGAAAATATCCTCTTAAGGGTGATAAAAGGGGATGAAACTTTTTATGTGAAGTTTTAGTTATTGTTATTATTAACTTGAAAGGAAGTTAGGTTCTTTCTAGGGGGTAGGCATCAGCTAAGAAAAATTTGACGAAAATCCACCCCAAGGGGGGTAAAATGGTTTACTTTCGACATATTATTACTATCGGACATTTAACTACAGATTGACGTGATTTTTTGCAGTTGCATATTTTTAGTTGAGGACCTGGAAAGTGACTGGCTACTATTGTGTCCGTCTGAACCGCGGGCGCTACCTCATAAAATCAAATGAAACCTTACTATAATTTAGTAGTTTTTTAGTAGTATTTGGTAGTTAAGATAAAATATTTAGTAGTTCAATATAACCAAAATTAAATGAAAAATAAAGTGCGCCGCCAACCTGACGTCAGGTTGGCGGGTGGAATTTTAACGGCGTACAATACTTTGAAAATATATATGTCAAATTTTAGTAGTCTTTTGGTAGTTTAATAAAATTACGTTAAATCTTATTCACGCCTTTGTTTATAGACTAAAAAAAAATATATTTTCTTTTTCTTCATCGGAAACGCCTGTGGAAATTATCATAGCAATCTTTCAGCAGAACTAATTATCAATAATTGTACTTGTTACATAATAGATGCTAATAAAATTATATTAAAATAGAATTAATATTATATTTTTAGACATATTTAAATCAAAAAAACATAGAACTTACAAATAATGACGTTATTAGGTTTGGGTAGTATTTAATCGTACACCTATTACTGTAACAAAATATTCCGAAAGTAGCACCTAAAATACTTACCTACACTCAAATTATTTGTTCAACTACAAATTAGCCCTTGACTGTAGTCTGTAAATCTCACCTGATGGTAAGTGATGATGCAGTCTAAGATGGAAGCGGGCTAACTTGGAAGAGGTATGCATATCTACCCCTAATTGGTTTCTACACGGCATCGTACCGGAATGCTAAATCGCTTGATGGCACGGCTTTTGCCGGTATGGTGGTAACCAGTCACGGCTAATAAATTGCCTCTGCCAGGAATCAAACCCGGGACCTCCCACTTTACGACCACAGCGCTCCGAATGTCGGCCACGGCGGCCAATCTCAATAGTGGCAGGGCCAACTACGCAGAAGATATTATAGTGCACAAGTGTGTGCGCATACGCAGAGCACTACGCAGGAGATAGTATAGTGGACAGTTGTGCAATATAATACCTCCCATAGTGCACATTTGTGCACTGTAATATATCCTACAGTGCACACGTGTGCACTATAAAATCTCCCTTAGTGCACACTTGAGCAATATAATCTCTTGCGGTGTGACCTATGTACATATACACATATTGTGCACTTGTGCGCTATAATATCTTCTATAGTGCATACTTGTGTATAAAAATTGCCATTCCTGTACCAAAAAAAAATTACTGCCAATTTCCGGGCTGGCACCTGAGAATTTAGGGACCTGGGACCTCCCACTTAAAAGACCACAGCGCTCACCACTGCACCAGAGTGGTCGTAATAATAGTAAATCGCTAAATAGATGTTACCAAATGCAGGTGACGGAGCCCTTTTTCTGGGTGGTATAAAAATAAATAACAACGAAAGGGATCCATCGCCATCCCCTTTTCTCTATCTATTACCTATCCGAGTCTGAGTGCCGCAAGTCCCAAGCTCGCTTCGCTCGCTCGGACCCTAAGTGAGGCCTATTTTATTGTGCAAGTCAGTATACTTATTTAAGTACTAGCTTTTGCCCGCGGCTTCGCCCGCGTGAATTTCGGTTTTTCACAATTCCTGAGGGATAAGTAGATTTCTGGTCCACCCGCTCCCCGCCGCGCGGCGGCGTACCACGGTACCGCGTACGGCAGCGCAGGGTGCAGGGGCGCGCGGCGCGGCGCGGGGAGTTCCGTGCAGCGCGAGCGTCGGCCGTCGCGCGCAGCGAAAATACCTATCAGGGCGTTTTTTAACATTTACATAGGTACTTACCGATTTCAACGCAACTCCTTTTTTGAAAGTCGGTTAAAAAAGTAGCCTATGTTACTCCTTGGTTAATCCTCTACTTGTCTGTGAACGTCCCGTCAAAATCGGTTCAGCCGTTCCGAAGATTAGCCCGTTCAAACAGACAGACAGACAGAAATTTTAAAAACGTGTGATTCGGTTATGGTATCGTTCAAATAACCATATAAGCTTAATATGTGGTAGTTATTTCGAAATTACAGACAGACACTTCAATTTTATTTATTAGTATAGATATAGATTAGTATAGATTATACGTTTAGTATTTTAGATGTGCAATATCAAATTGCACATCTAAAATATTAACTTTGTAATTAAATTAAGTATCCCATTAGGTTTCCCGCCTTTATTATTTTTTTACCCGACTGCTTCAAAGCCAAAAGGAAGGGTTATGAATTTAGCAGTCTATGTATGTATGTATGTATGTTTGTGGACGATTTTTGTATGAGATTCTGTGTGTACCCCCGTAGCGCCTAAACTACTTGGCCAATTTTGATGAATGAGGTGTCAATTTATTCTTTGTTATGGTCCGGGTGACATAGGCTACATTTTATGTATGAAACAAGTATAAATTAAAAAAACCCCCCGACATTCGCGATTTTGTGGTAGCGGCCATCTTGAATTTGTATAGTGCTATTCTGCTGGTCAAGCCCTTTCATTTGATACCCATATTGAGGGGGTTGTGAAAAAATATGTTATCCGCCATTTTGTGGTGGCGGCCATGTTGGACCGATTTTCATCAAATATAGCTAACAACACTTTCGACTCTTTCACCTTTCAAACAAAAAAACTGCATTCAAATTGGTTCATTCGTTTCAATTGGTTCATCACTACAGGGGAACAGACCCCAACTAGCACAAACTAGTTGCTTAAGAGCTTTGGAGCTAATCCGATTATTCCCAAAAGTGCCAAGCTCAAGCGCCAGAGCGTGCACTGCAGACCTTATGCGGCCGCTTTGCAGCCAAAGGGGCACAACTTTTTGCAACCTCCAGTTCCATTAGAGCTTCATAATAGTGGCATAAAAGCGCTACAGGAGCTGCAACTAATAATTAACACCACACTAAAGCTCTTGTGGCGCTTATTGAATGAATGACAGGTTTAACTGAACGAATAAGGATCACTTATCCATTCACCTTGTCTCTCATTTTTAATTAAATACATCTGTTGTTCCTGATGTCAGACTATTACAGAATACAAATAAATAATAAATGAAGTCAAGGTATTAAGTGTTTTTGAGTTATATTTTGTATTTTAAGCAAGTGGCTAAAAACGCAGATCAGTTTATCGTGCAAATAGTTGATATTATTGGAGTATTTTTAAAGCGCCTCAATAATTACCTCAGAATATCGTAAAATATGTAAAATATTATTATTTAAATAATATTATATCACATACCTACACGATATTGAAATTACATACTTGACTACATTTTTATTTAGTAAGTTGCTGGTTCTATATTTAGTTATATTTTACTACAAATTGTGATAAAAACTTATACATTTCTCAAGTAATGATAAATAATTGTCTTGTAAACAATGGCGTCTATGAGAAGCAGCTTTTACGCTCCTGCTTCTATTGTGAAGCCTTAATATCGCTATTAGTAAAACAGTCGATCAAATTGCTACTTAAGTCTGCGCAAAAATACAAATCACTTCTGCAATGAAACTTTCAGTGGCAGAACAGTAATAAATATGTCTTTTATACAGTTCCGTTACAAAGTCTGCAATTAAAGTATTTATGCAATTCTGAAGCGTACAGTGTAGTAATTGGTAAAGGGTCCGAATCAAACCATTATTAGATAGTGACTGGATCATTTACTCTGACAGTCTTAAAGCCTACCCACATAATATTTATTTCTAATATACCTACAACATCTCCCTCCTTATAGAAACAAATATAATTAAAGTTAACTGTAATTGACAAATTATTTATATATCTATTATATTATATCTTCCTTTTTAGGGTTCCGTAGTAAACAAGGAACCCTTATAGTTTCGCCATGTCCGTCCGTCTGTCCGTCTGTCCGTCTGTCCGTCTGTCCGTCTGTCCGTCTGTCCGTCTGTCCGTCCGTCCTCGGTTAATCTCAGAGACTATTAGTGCTAGAAATCCGTAATTTGGCATGAGTATAAATATTAATCACGCCGACAAAGTGGTGAAATAAAATTTTGATAAATATTTTTTTTTAGGGTAGCTCCCCTACATGTAAAGTGGGGATGAATATTTTTTTTCTCGTCTACCCCATAGTGTGGGGTATCGTTGAATAGGTCTTTTAAAAATACTGTGGGTGTGGGAACATCATTTTTCGATTTCTAGATCCGTTTGTAAAATATGATGTTTTAAAGTGCAAATTTTTATTAGAGTCAAGTGTCCCCCCCCTCTATCAGCCAAATGGCAGTATATAGGAACTTGAAAAAATTCACAGCAGTAGGGTATATAATCAATTTTAAAGGAAAACTATCACGGCTAAGTAGGGTTCACAGGTTAAGGAGTTATATCTGTTTTTCGAGGATTGTGACTACGGAACCCTACACTGCGCGTGGCCCGCCACGCACTTGACCGGTTTTTTATATTTCATTACAACAGAGCAATAAGACTGTTAGAACTTTATAGTGTATGAACTTGTACATTTATGCCTATAAGTTATTTTGATTACATTAATTTTATTTATCTAAACTCAACTTAATTCTAAGACTAAGTAAGCTAGAAAATACATATTTTTAAATAGTAGGTACTTATTTTAAATATAATTATGTAGTATAAAGTATAAATATAAAAATTAATTTTAAATTATCTCAATCCATCAATTTTATTTTACATAGCTATAGTAATTGAATTCATCACCAAATCGAACCGGCTGCCGCACCACCCGACCACTAGTCGTTACTTTAGACGGCTGCGGGGGGAGCGGGGAGTGCGGGGGCGGCGGAGTCGAGCGTGACGTCTGCGGCGCCCGCGCGGGACTCGTACCGCCCGTTGGTGCGAAATTCAAATGCTCCCAATCAATTCCAGAGGATACGTTTGTACGATCGGCAACATTTTGTCGATATGGTATTTTCATTATGTGTTGTCGATTACGCCTGTAAACGCCACCATTTTCCGTTTGCAACCAGTACGATCGGTTTCCTCGAGCCGGACGCAAAACACGAGATTTGACCCAAAGATTATTTTGTCTCATTCTAACCGATTCATTTTCAGTTAATGGAATTAAACTTTTCGTTCCGCGATCGTAGTTCGATTTATATTGCGCTATTCTTTTTGTACGATTATCTCGCATCGCTTGCGGACTAACTGTTTTGGGTTGTAGCTGCGAAGAGGCAGCGGGTAAACGTGTATTTAACCGACGACTCATCAACAGCTGTGCCGGTGACCACTTTTCTCCCGCGAGTGGAGTATTTCGGAAATTTAATAAAGCTAGTTTCCAGTCTTCTCCACTTTCATGTGATTTGCGCATGAGAGCTTTTATAGTTCGCACGTTTCGTTCCGCGAGCCCGTTTGAGCGCGGATACAATGGTGAACTCGTATCGTGAGTGAAACCCCAACTGTTAGCGAAAGATTTAAATTGTTCAGACGTGAATTGACCGGCTCCATCGGTCCGCAAAATTTTGGGAATACCAAATCTACTGAAAATATCCTTAAATACATTAATAACACTCAAACTCATAATATTAGATAAATGAATTACTTCTACAAATTTGGAATAATAATCTACTACTAACAGATAGTATCTGTCCCTCAGTTCAAATATGTCCGCCGCCAACACTTCCCACGGCAGACCGGGCACGGGCAGCGGCTGCAGCGGCTCGCGCGGGTTGGCCGCGCGGTGCCTCTGGCACGTGTCGCAGTGCTGCACCGTGTGCTGGATGTCGGTGCTCATCCCGGGCCACCACATCACGTCACGAGCACGACGCTGACATTTTTCGACACCCATGTGGCCCTCGTGTATGCGTTTGAGCATATCTCTTCGAAGTGAAGTCGGTATCACCACCCGATTGTTCCTAAACATTATACCTTTTATTAGGTGAATTTCACTTCGAACTGCCCAATATTGTCGCACCACCGTATCGGTATCCCTCTTATTATCCGGCCAGCCATTTTTGTAATACTCTCCGACCGCCATTAATATCGTATCTTTCCTTGTCTCTTCCCGTATCTTCTTTAACATCTCCGGTGTAGCTTCTATATTATCATACAAGGTATTGACATGTATCATCACATCTTTACAAATATCTTCATCGGTCCCCTGCTCAGTCGCAGCACGGGATAGCGTGTCGGCTATGAATAACATTTTACCCGGTTTATACTGTATTTTAATACAATAATGTTGCAATCTCAATAGCATCCTTTGAAGGCGAGCCGGTGCCTCGTTTAGAGATTTTTTAAATATAGCCTCGAGCGGTTTGTGATCGCTTTCCACGGTGACTTTGTCATGGCCATAAATGTACTGGTGGAAACGCGTGCATCCGAAAACAATCGCGAGTAATTCTTTCTCGATCTGCGCCCAGCGCTGCTCCGTGGCGGACAGCGTGCGCGCCGCGTACGCCACGGGCCGCCCGTCCTGCAGCAAGCACGCGCCCAGCCCGCGCGCGCTCGCGTCCACCGACACGGTCACCGCACTCGCAGGGTCGTAGTATTTTAACACTGGCGCGCTACTGATTTTTGATTTTAATAACGTAAACGCCTTATCGTGGTAATCCGACCACTCAAAAGTAACACTGCGACTCAATAATTCACGTAACGGTGCTGACAACTCTGAGTAACGAGGTATAAATCTAGACAAATAATTTGTGACCCCTAAAAACCGCTCTAAACCTTTTTTATCCGTCGGTTTTTGCATATTTAGTATGGCACTTATCCTATTTTTGTCTGGCGAGATGCCGTCCGAATTGAAAACGTGACCCAAGAAAGTAACCTGACTAGCTCCAAACACGCATTTATTTTTATTAAATTTAACACCGCTATTTAATGCCCTTTTCAAGACTTCCATTAACCTACTATCGTGTTCTTCCTTGGTCCGTCCCCAAATTAATATATCATCTATGAACACCTCGACCCCTTCCATTTTAAAGATCTTATCCATTTCGTTATGGAATATTTCCGGAGCACAATTAATTCCAAACGGCATGCGTAAAAACCTATATCTGCCGAACGGCGTTGAAAAAGTACATAATTTAGAACTACTTTCGTCTAGTTTTATCATCCAGAACCCGTTTTTTGCATCGCATTTCGAAAAATATTTAGCCCCCGATAGATTACTCGCCACTTCGTCCAACGTCGGCAACTGAAAATGGCTGCGCTTAATAGCCTGATTTAAATTTCGCGGGTCTAAACAAAGTCGAAGTTTTTTATCCGGTTTTTCTACAATAACAATGTTCGACACCCAATCCGTAGGGCCATCCTCTTTTTTAATAATATTCAATTTAACCATACTATCCAACTCCTCTTTCAAACGAGGCCGCATTTTCATTGGTATTTTTCGCGTGGCGCTTACAACGGGCAATACAGTTCTATCCACGACTATTTTACAAACATTAGGTAAACAACCTATACCTTCAAATATAGGCTCGTACTTTTGTAGGTCGATAGAAACTTGATTCAATCGCGCAATTAATTTTAAAGATACACATGCCTTCAAACCTAACAAATTATTGCAATTATTATCTAAAATATATATTTTTTCACGACATTCTTGCTCTTTAAATTTTAATAATCCAATGAAATATCCTATTACTGGCAACTTATTTTTACTGATTTCTCTTAAAATGGTATTGCACTTAATCAACTTAAATTTATCAAAACCGACTTTTTCATATGAATCTAATGACATTACAGAGGCTTCCGCACCACTATCTAACTTAAATTGTACGCAAACGCCATTCACTTGTATAGTCTCGCACCACAAACCGTGCATTTCACTCGAAGCATCAATAGAAATGTTTGACATAAGTAGCTCACCGTCCTCGTCGTACTCATCCTCACACTGTTCCTCCGCGAAGTTGGCGTCCCCGATCACTTCGCGCGTAAATTTTAAGCCACAAAACCGCGCCCGGTGCCCGAATGCATTGCACCGAAAGCACTTTCCTGGAAATGCCCTTGCGGAACACCGCATATTTTCATTGTGACGCAATCCGCACTTGTCGCAAACATTGTCACTACCACGACGATACGAAGAAACCGGCGGGCCCTGCCGCCGCTCCCGCCAGGCCGCGCCGGCACCCGCGGGCCCCGGCCGTGCGGCGGGCGCCTGGCGGGCTCGCGGTGCACCTCGCCCGCGCTGCACCTGCTCGAGCGCCGGTGCGGGGGCCGCGGGGAGGCGCGACGCGCACTCCGCCGCTTGCCTTCCCGCTCGCTCCGCCGCTCGACACCATGCACTGGCCTCCTCTAATGTTATCGACGATCTCGCCAATAGCTTCTCTCTCATTTGAAGGTCTTTTAAACCACGTATTAATTGTGTTAATATGAGACTATTTTTTAATGACCCAAATTCACAAGTTTTACTTAATTTTTTCAGTAATCCCAAATATTTATCGAAATTATGTTCATTCTGATAAGTTTCAAAGAATGTATGTCTTTCGTAATTCACGTTTTTCTTTGGATCGCAGTACTCCCTATACTTATCACACAAAATGTTGTACTCGTATTTATCTTGTTCTGTACCGATATCTATCTCTTCGAGAATTTCTCGGCCATATTGTCCCAAACAATGCATAAATAAACCATATTTCTCTTTATTACTGGCAGTTTCCTTGCCTGTAGCAATCAAAAAGTAATCGAAAGCATTTTTCCATTCTTTCCAATTCGTAGACAGGTTGCCATCTTGACGCAGCGGCGGTGGTTGTTGAATCGCCGCGCAAATGCCATCACTCTTATTCTTACTTTCGGACGCCATTATCTTGCTATATTTTGATCTTTCACTATCACACTACACGCGAAACACTATTACACTCCTTTAATTATCATTTCTTTTGGTTACGCCCACACCTGACACCATGTAGTAATTGGTAAAGGGTCCGAATCAAACCATTATTAGATAGTGACTGGATCATTTACTCTGACAGTCTTAAAGCCTACCCACATAATATTTATTTCTAATATACCTACAACAGCAATAGAACATACCTACAGCGGCAATAGAAGCTTTATAGCAGTTTTAAGTTTTAACATATATGTTTTAACTCTCTTTTAAAGCTATAGACGGCAATGGGTTGTAAAATTAACTCTTATAAAGCCTAAAGTGGCATTTGGTTCAGTATCTGCAACCCCTAGTGATATTTACAGCTATGAGCAGTTA
Organism: Melanargia galathea; assembly: GCA_920104075.1. NCBI lineage: Eukaryota > Metazoa > Arthropoda > Insecta > Lepidoptera > Nymphalidae > Melanargia > Melanargia galathea. Next base: position 6,723,403 of record OV049855.1, read on the forward strand.
CGAAAGCAATAGTAGAACTTAAAACCACTTTCTGAACCCCTAAAGCGGTACAGTACAGCTAAAAGTTGCAAAATAGGCTGCTATTTCCACTAGTGTGCTAGTTGGGACACACACACACACACACACACACAGACACGTCAGACTTATAACACCCCGTCGTTTTTGCGTCGGGGGTTAAAAACACGTTGGGTAATACGGCGTTCCTGAATATTCTTCTCCTGAAGACAAGAGATTAACGTCTCTAAACGAGAATGAGATTTGCTATCTATTTCTTTTTATATCTGTACTGTACTTTTTATACCTCAACCCAACCTCTCTAACTGTAAATGACTGTACTTTGTACGTGCGGTCGAGTTGAACATCAAAAAATATTAATAAAATTGAATGTGGACAACTCGACCATTCGGTCAATTTTATTGCGGTCGAGTTGTACCATAACCCCGTGTTGGGGTTTTAGGTATTTTGTAACTTGACATTAGAAGCTATGTTCCTGATCAATTATTAGGTAAGATATCGTTGATTTGAATATGAAACAAATAAAGAGAAGATATGCCGTTTATGTCGTAAAAATGTGCAAAACGCAGTTCGCTTACATTTCATTTTAGGAAGATGTTTTGGAAACATATTATCAGAACCAGGAACCTAGATAAATACAATTTGAATCCAATAATCGCATAATATTATGGTGGAAATATTCTCAAATTACAAATTATTTTGGTATTACGTTGTATGGGCAATCCATCCTCTGCTGGCCTCTTAAGTCAGGGCATAATCTATCTCCATACAAAATTATTTCAGCCAAATGGGTACAGAAGTTGCGGCGTTAAAGTGTAACAAACATACACATACACATACTTTCGCCTTTGTAATATTAGTGTGATTAATTCTATTTTAATATAATTTTATTAGCATCTATTATGTAACAAGTACAATTATTGATAATTAGTTCTACTGAAAGATTGCTATGATAATTTCCACAGGCGTTTCCGATGAAGAAAAAGAAAATATATTTTTTAGTCTATAAACAAAGGCGTGAATAAGATTTAACGTAATTTTATTAAACTACCAAAAGACTACTAAAATTTGACATATATCGATACCTCTGGGCTCAAAGGGCGTAAAGCACATTTTGGGGCAAATTGAGTTATTAATACCATCGTATTCAGTTTTTCATTCTCTATCGATTGGTATATATGAAGTTGCCAAATTCGCACAAAAATGTTCTTTACGCCCCATCTATTTTAGGCTGCTAAACCACAATGAAACAGGAAATCGGGCTGTAAATGACATTACTGCGTAAGTTAAAAATGTCCTAGGTTGTATAGGATTCCAATTATGAGTATTAAGGCGTATAACGCATTAATTCTCATTCAACATAACAGCACCTGTACTATACAACCTAAAAATAATTATAAATATTTCCTGAAGTTTAGGGTGTAAAGCACATTATTCTATTATTTCAGACTCAAAAGGCGTAAAGCTAATTTTGGGGTTCATGGTGTTCATAATAATTGTATTCAGTTTTTCATTCTTTATCATTTCATTATTATCTTTATCTTAATTCGGAAGCAGCACACAGGAAGTTTACTGCTATAGCTGGGAAGAGAGCGACGGCAAACGTGGAAGCAATGATATTGCCTCTTGTCTTTTAAAGTACTTAGAAGAGAAATATAGAATTGGCATAAAAAACATTATTTTATACTGTGACTCCTGTAGCGGCCAAAATAAAAATAAAACGGTATTGTCCACTATTAACTATTTTCTAAAGTTAGCAATTAATATAGCATTAATACAAATAAATTATCTTTTGCCTGGTCATACATACGTATATGTCTGTTGACTCTGTCCACACCACGATTGCAAGAGAAGTGCAAAAATTAATTGTATGGAGTCCGTCGCAATGGCCGACATACTTTGAGACCGCTCGGAAAAAACCTAAGACATACAAAGTCTTTCTTATCGACTACACCGAATTTCTGAATTTTGATCAATTAACTGCCAATACTTTCACTCCAAACACATTGAAAAATATAAAACTAAAACAGATTAGAATTGCTACATTTAAAAAGAAATACGAAAACTAAACATTTCAAATATTCCATGGAGCTAGCCATAGAGGAAGCTGAAACTCAAAATATAACGTTAATGGAAAATGAAAAGAACAAGGAAAACGCAAAGGAAAAAGTAAAGCAAAGGACAAGTCAAGCGAAAACAAAAAGCAGGAAGCGGGAGAAGTTAAGCCACAACTAAATTAAACATATACAAACAAAAATACATGGATTTGACACGTCTTTGTGACAACGGAACTATACCTAAGAGATTTCATGAAGAATATAGAAAGCTTCCATGGAGCTCTAATGTTTGTGATACATTAAATGAAACTGATGAAGAAGATAAAGAAGATGAAAATAATACTGAAAAAGAAAATAATTCTAAAGATGAATAACCCAAAAATTGCTTAAAACTTTCTTGTTTGTCCTTTTATTACTTATACTTCTCATATCTGTAGCTTCAAAAACCTAACGAAAACATTCATATAAACTTCCTACCCCATTTTACCCCTTAGAGGGGAAGAGATTTTCGTGAAATCTTTTCTACGTTGATATTTAAGCCCTAGAATGAACCTACATTCCAAATTTCAAGGTGATAATAGCAATAATATAATTAAAACTTTCACCCCATATTTTACCACCCTTAAGGGAAGATTTTTCAGAATAAAATATACAGGTTTTTATTATTTAAAACTAATAATCTAAATGCCGATTTTCGGGTCTGTAACTTTAAAAACATAGGACTTTCATGCAAACTTTCTACCCCCATTTTACCCCTCTAGATTTTAGAAATAAAGAAGGAAGATTTTAGGAATAATAAATAGCCTATAACCTTCTCCGAAAATTGGACTACCAAATGCAAAAAGAATTTTTCAAATCCGACAGGTACTTTCAGAGATTAGCGCGTTCAAACAAACAAACAAACACTTCCGCTTTATTATCTTAGTATAGATAATAAAAACTATTAACAATAACTCTTCAATTATCTATCTCTTACTTTTTAAAAAGCTTTTTGGTTATTCCCATAATCCCCATTGAGATGGAGATTATGGGAATAATCCATCAGAACGGGATGGGGTACCCCCCACCCCGCTTAACCCTTTTTATTATGAAAGTTATACAATTTAAAATGCAAACTTTGTGATTTACAACACAATTAAACATTGCTGTTATCATTTACTACATAATATTACACAACTTTTTTACGCTAGGTTACATTTACTGCCTAAGTTAATAATGTTAGCTGTTTTTTAATGGGTGTAAAGAACATTTTGTAGTTTTTTTTAGGTAGTAAAGCACATACTATTTTGGAAACTATTATAGTTAGACTTCATTTAATAATATTTACTTAAAATATGGGAAAATGTAAGTATTTTTCTCATAGATTGTTTTTATATAATCATTAAGACAAAAAAGTTATAGCTAATTTTGTTTTATTTTTTAGGTTTTTTGGCTCTCCTGAAAAGTTACTGTTTTGTGCTATACGCCCTTTGAGCCCAGAGGTATCGATATATTTTCAAAGTATTGTACGCCGTTAAAATTCCACCCGCCAACCTGACGTCAGGTTGGCGGCGCACTTTATTTTTCATTTAATTTTGGTTATACTAAAAAACTACTAAATTATAGATAAGGTTTCATTTGATTTTATGAGGTAGCGCCCGCGGTTCAGACGGACACGCTACTATTTTATCCCGGGGAAACAAAGGGTTCCCGTTTAAATTTTTTAACGCGGACGAAGTCGCGGGCAACAGCTAGTTTTTAATAAAATACGAAGTGCATCGTTATACTGTACCCTGAGGATGTTAAAGGATCTTTTGGTGTATTTGATCCACAATTGTGACGTATAAAAACTCATGCAGTAAGCTTAAGGTCACGTCCGTAATAAAAGCGCATTCACAGCGCTGGTAACCATAGTCTTCCACTCTGTAGGGTCCTCGGCTTGTTTCATTGCGTTAAGTGGAAGGCCAGTGAGTGACTTGACCTGTGGGGCTATTCTGTAACTTAGTTATCAACAGTAAATTATTGCCACCGAATAAGTTCGATATACATTGCTGCTTTACTGTGTGAAATATATACAGTGATTTCATTTCACACAGCAATGTAGTATATCGAACTATTTCGGTGGCTTTCGTTTACTGTTGGTAAGAGATCGGCCGCGTGACCTTTTTCCGTCTACCTTCCCTATGACTATGAGTTTTTCCAAAATACTAGGCAGGCGTAGGGAAACGTGGCCAAAGAGTGGCCAAAATATAGTAGACAGAGAGTAGAAAAATAAGAAATAAGTATAATATGGTGATGATATAGTTCATATGCAAGAAATGACATTTTCTCCCTAAGCTAACGAATGCAGGTCAAATGTAGATCAAGGTAATACAAGTAATGGGAAACTATATTGCTCAGAAGACACATGCATAAATAAAATATACTTTTCAATACAGTTGTATAACATGGCGTACTTTCAGAGGCTATAGTTATGATTCGAAAATTAAATCTTTTGCACAGGCATGTTTTGTTTTACGCGGTCGTGACTTTTGTTTTACGAGCTCGATCATTTTGTTTTGCAGTTTATTTTTAAATTTATAAGTCAATTTAAAAAGTTTAGTAGCAAGGAGTTTTCATACATAGAATAAAATCGGATAGATTTTATACGAGAAAAAATTAATAAATGCGTACGTCTTAGCATTGAATTCTCAAAATTCTTTTAAATGTTTGTTTATTATAATTAATTATATATTTAATTACCATTTTTAATTTAATTATTTTCACATTAACATATCTCAAAAATCGAATAGGCTGTATACGTGTAGACCGCTGCCTAGTTTCGTTTTAAAATGTCCAGTTGCTAAAACGCGCCATTTTCTGAAAACTTTTAATTTTTTGTGTGATAAATTGATTATTTTTTGTAAATATGAGTTCAAGTACAAGTGATATTATGGAATTAACTCCACGTGATATTTTATCTGGGGCAAAAATTACGCAAGATGGAATTTTGCCCCCAAGATTCCGACAAAGATAGGTAGGTACGTACGTAGGTATGTATGTTGAAATAAACATTTGATTCTTCGATTTGTTTTTTTACTATTTCCCACAACTGTATTGAAAAACGTCGTGTGATACACGGGTGTATCGGTTATTGCAAACTCGTGACATTAAAAACCCTCACCTTCGGTTCGGGCTTGTTAATGACAGCTCGTTTGCAATAACCAACATTCCACCCTTGTATCACAATGTACTATTATACTACACCTGCTCGGAAAGTACCTTCTGGTTTTTCTCCTATCGATGGTCAAAAGTACGTCATTACTGTCAAACAAATATGCGGGGCGAAAAGAACTATGAGATTTCATTGTTAACGCGCTACAGCGGAAATTCCATTTATGAAATTCCATTACTAACGTGCTTTTTTCTTTTTAATTTTTGATAAAATCCGATCAGTACATGAAAAAAAACCCATTTCGACAAAAGACGACATAAAAAGCACCTATAATAAAATAAATAAGTAACCGCCACGGTAGATGGCGCTGATGTCGGTATGTCACCGAGCACGACCGGGGTCCGCTATCTATCTATAATATAATAAGACTGTAACAGATCCAATTCTGTACATTGAAGATATTTTGAAAATTTTTATTGGAGGGCACTATATAATCGATACTGAAGCCAAAACTGCAATTTTTTTCATTTTTGTCTGTCTGTCTGTCTGTCTGTCTGTCTGTCTGTCTGTCTGTATCTTGGCCGCGCATCACGCCGAAACTACTGAACGGATTCGAATGAAACTTGGTACGATTTGAGTTTATACTCCGAGGTAGGTTATAGGATACTTTTTATCCCGAAATTCAGCATGGTTCCCTTGGGAGAGGGGATGAAAGTTAAAACGTGTATTTAGCTGTAATTCATTAACGCGTTGTTCGATTTCACTCATTCTTTTTTTGTTAGAAAGGTAGTACTTTATATATTGTCCCGTAAATATTTCAAGGTCATTGGTTTTTTAGTTCAGAAATGACACACATTTATTGGGTTCAAATAACTTGGGACCCGGATCTTTGAACGTACGGCTTATTTTAAACTGGTGTGCGTTTATATTTTATGTTTGTCGGTCTGTCTATTTGTTCCAGCTAATCTCCGAAACGGCTGGATCGATTTTAATGGAACTTTTAATGTTATAAGGAGTAACTTAAGCTACATTTTAGTTAGTAGTACATAAAAGAATTATGGGATCCGATCCGATCCTATATAAAAACATCTACGCGAACGAAGTTGCGGGGGTCAGCTAGTTTTAAATAAATTCAATTTTAATTAATACAATTAAATATAAAGTAAAAGTAAAAAATAGAAAATATAAATTTTTCGCGCTTTTTTCTTTGTATTTTGTGAGTCGCTTTCTTTTGTTTTACCTATCCAAATTTTCAATCAAATAACTTTAGGGAACTCGAAGTGTCTAAGTAGTGAGCCGCCCAACGCCGCCGGAATTAAAAATATGTGGCCAATTATTGTTATATTGAAAATCTCTTAACCAAGATATCTAGAAATAGATAAAAATAGATACAACAAAGCATATGAAGATTTTTTACAATGGAAACCCAACGTCTTTTTCTGATTGATTTCCGGTAATAATTTTAATATTTTTGATTATTTTATTATTTTCCTCGTAGGTGTAGTATAAAGCACTATGTATCCCTTCGGGAGAAAGTGCGATTCCTCTCGGGTGTATTGCGGCCCTTCGGCACACGAGTAGATATTATACAGAGCAAAAGCTACCTAAGAACGTCCAAAATTTATACCTATTCTGATAGGGTTGTCACCTGTTGCATGTGAAAAATTATGGGTAAAAATAAAAATATTATATACTAGTATACATAATATAGCAAGATATGTAATAATGATTGGAAAAATATGTTTTTTATATTACATTACTATACTATATATAAGTTATATATTATAGTTACTTAGGTAGGTAGTAGGTACTTACTAAAACTAAGTGTGATAGCACATGCATAGATATCCCTAGTGACAGAACTAGATACTTACTTACTTTAGTAAAATGAATGAATTGAGTACCTAGTTACTTAGGTAGGTAGTAGGTACCTACTAAAAGTCAGTGTAATAGAACATGCGTAGATGTCCCAGTAATAGTATTTAGATACTTACTTTAGTAAAATAAATGAATTAAATACCTAATTACTTAGGTAGGTAGTAGATTATAAAACCGTAGACATTTTTATGAACAGATACCTACTAAAAATAAGTGTGATAGCACATGCGTAGATATCCCTAGTGACAGTACCTAGAATCTAGATACTTACTTTAGTAAATTGAATGAATTAATTACCTAGTTACTTAGAATGACCCGTTAGCGCGGTTGGTAGTGACCCTGCCTTCCGCTCCAGGGTCGCGGGTTCGATTCCCGCTCCGAGTCTGGGTGTATTTATAATATGTATGTATAATGTATATATACCTTTATATAAAATATATATATGTATTTATATGTAAATATGTCTATCAGTCGGCTATTACCTATAACACAGGCATGAAGTTGCCTACTTTAGGAATAGACGTCCGTGTGCGTATGTGTGAGTATTTATTTATTTATTTAATTATTTATTTAGATAGGTACCTTAGATAGGCCCATCGCGATGGCCCATTGCATAGAGGATCTATAACACATTTTAACTTACAACCCGTTTACTAAAAGATAGGACCTCGCTGACAAGTTGCTTTGACTCGCTCGCTCGCAAGACAATACTAACACAGCATACCTGGGTATGCTGTGTTAGTATTGTCAGTTTTTCACAAACATTTAAGTTTCATACAATACCTAAATATTCTTAATGATGCTTTTTTGCACACCCTACCCATGCGTCGCAGTGGCGTTATCGACGCCAGGTCCAATCTTTTAGTCAACGGGTTGTACCTGGCAATGTTATTACTCAATTCTATTCAGTAGAATCTGCTTTTTGAACCAGTAGTAGAGTCTTGACATAGTATCATAAGTGGCACATACTATCCTACAATAAATAAATTCATGTCATTTCAATTAATTTCATTTCATTAATTTTATTGTATAGATATGTAAAGGTAGGTATACTTACTTCACTTGATCTCTAGGGTACACAAAAAAAAGATTGGAAAAGTGCGCACGACCCACAGCCCTGTCGTTTGTCTACCAACTGTCCTACCAGCGGAGCGTACGTGAACCGTTGGTGAGAGCTCGTGTGTGCGTGAGCGGCGCTATGTGTGCGTGTACCTACAGCGGGCCGCTTCTAGGTAGCTTTCTCTCTGTATAATATCTACTCGTGTGCCTTCGGCCTACGGCCTCGGGCCTCAAACTACACCCTCGTAGTAATCGGTCACTTTCTCCCGTCGTGGAACAATGTACTATTATACTACACCTGCTCTGAAAGTACCTTCTGGTTTTTCTCATATCGAAAGTCAAAGTACGTCATTACTGTCAAACAAATAGGCGGGACGAAAAAATATATGGAATTTCATTGTTAACGCGCTAGAGCGGAAGTTCCATTTATGAAATTCCATTACTAACGTGCTTTTTTCTTTTTAATTTTTGATCAAATCCGATCAGTACATGAAATAAAACCGGTCAAGTGCGTGGCGGGCCACGCGCAGTGTAGGGTTCCGTAGTCACAATCCTCGAAAAACAGATATAACTCCTTAACCTGTGAACCCTACTTAGCCGTGATAGTTTTCCTTTAAAATTGATTATATACCCTACTGCTGTGAATTTTTTCAAGTTCCTATATACTGCCATTTGGCTGATAGAGGGGGGGGACACTTGACTCTAATAAAAATTTGCACTTTAAAACATCATATTTTACAAACGGATCTAGAAATCGAAAAATGATGTTCCCACACCCACAGTATTTTTAAAAGACCTATTCAACGATACCCCACACTATGGGGTAGACGAGAAAAAAAATATTCATCCCCACTTTACATGTAGGGGAGCTACCCTAAAAAAAAATATTTATCAAAATTTTATTTCACCACTTTGTCGGCGTGATTAATATTTATACTCATGCCAAATTACGGATTTCTAGCACTAATAGTCTCTGAGATTAACCGAGGACGGACGGACAGACGGACAGACGGACAGACGGACAGACGGACAGACGGACAGACGGACGGACATGGCGAAACTATAAGGGTTCCTTGTTTACTACGGAACCCTAAAAAAACATATGTCGACAAACACGACGTAAAAAGCACCCAATAAATAACAACCGTCACGGTAGGCGGCGCTGATGTCGCTATGTCACCGGGCAGGACCGGTGTCTGCTAGTTTAAATATATTTAATTTTAATTATTATAATTACATACATATGAACATAAAATAAAAGTAAAAAATACAAAATAGATTTTTTTTCGCGCTATTTTCTTTTTATTTTGCGAGTCGCTTTCTTTTGTTTTACCCACGGTTTTACCTATCCAAATTTTCAATTTATAAAATTACAAGTAGCTATTATGGAAGTCAAAGTGTGTAGTAGTGATAGTGAAGATTTGATGACGCCGCCCAACGCCGCCAGAATTAAAAATATGTGGCTAAGTAGTTATTTTTATATTGAAAATCTTTTACCCAAGATATCTAAAGATAGATAGAAATAGTTACAACAAAGCATATGAAGAAGAAGACAATGGAAACCCAACCTCTTCTTCTGATTGATTTACGGTAATAATTTTAATATTTTTGATTATTTTATTATTTTCCTCGCAGGTGTAGTATAAAGCACTATGTATCCCTTCGGGAGAAAGTGCGATTCCTCTCGGGCGTATTGCGGCCCTACGGCCTACGGCCTCGGGCCTCAAACTACACCCTCGTAGTAATCGGTCACTTTCTCCCGTCGAGGAACAATGTACTATAGTTTAAGTGCCTGTTTCACCACCTTCTGATATGTATTAGATAGCTATCTGCAACATTTGTCTTTGTCACTTGACATAAAGTAAGAAAGTGACAAAACTTACGTTTAGGCTATCCGACACTTATCAGAAGGTGGTGAAACAGGCCATAAATATTGTGATTTTAAATAAATTATATATACCTACTATAGAATAATTAGAGGAAATGCATACGAATGGATTAATAGTTACCTTAAGAATCGAGTACAATGTAGAAGTAACTAAAGTTATCAAAAATCACAAAAAAAAAACATTTAAGTCGGATTTATGATACATTGGGGTAGGAGTACCCCAAGGAATCATTTTGGGGCCTCTTCTCTTTTTAATCTATACTATCTATCTATACTAATATTATAAAGCGGAAGAGTTTGTTTGTTTCAACGCGCTAATCTCAGGAACTACAGGACCGATTTCAAAAATTCTTTTACCGTTGGATATGTACGTGATCCTTGAGTGCTATAGGTAGGCTATACATAGGTATAGCCTTCGCCTATAGGTATAGCCCCGGCTTCGCCCGTGGTACATATAGATGTACCACGGGCGAAGCCGGGGCGGACGGCTAGTCTATACTAATAAATAAAATTGAAGTGTCTGTCTGTAATATCGAAATAACTACCTCATATGGTTATTTGAACGCTACCATAACCGAATCACACGTTTTTAAAATTTTTGTCTGTCTGTCTGTCTGTCTGTCTGTCTGTCTGTCTGTCTGTCTGTCTGTTTGAACGGGCTAATCTTCGGAACGGCTGAACCGATTTTGACGGGACCTTCACATACAAGTAGAGATTTAACCAGGGAGTAACATAGGCTACTTTTTTAACCGACTTTCAAAAAAGGAGGAGTTGTGTTTTTCTACCTATGTACACCGATATCTCCGAGATTTCTGAACCGATTTGCGTAATTTTTTTTTTTAAACGATAGAGAAACATTGCGACCCTGTTCTATAAAAAAATTGGATTCCAACTCCTCAATCCTGATGCTGTAGGGGACCTAATCCCCAAAACTAATGGGTTTTAGAAACTTTTGGTTATCTAATTTGATATTGGGGATACCAATTAAAGTACTTTATCGTTGAATGAACTCGAGTAGGTACATATCCAACTCCTCAACCCTGATGCTGTAAGGAATTGTGTTCCGAAATCGTGGGGATCCCACGGGATTTTTCCATTTTGGACGGGTTTCGACAGATATAAGCTACTTTTTGTTCTGGAAAATCAAAAGTTCCCACGGGATTTTTATAAACCTAAATCAACACGGGCGAAGCCGTGGGCATCATCTAGTACTTAATATAATAGAGCGGAAGAGTTTGTTTGAACGCGCTAATCTCCGAAAGTGCCAGTCGGATTTGAAAAATTATTTTTGAATTTGATAGCCCAAGTCTTGAGGAAGGTTATAGGCTATTCAGCATCATGGTGCCACGGGATTTTTAAAAACTTAAAATCACGCGAGCGAAGTCGCGGGCATCTGCTAGTTATCTATAAAGTAAATTGCGGTTTACGATTTATGACGTAGGTATAAAAAAAACTAATAATTAGATCTCGTTCAGACAGATTTTTTTTTGGAAGTTTGCATGGTAATGTACATCATAATATATATTTTTTAGTTTTATTATTCTTTTATTTTAGAAGTTACAGGGGGGGGGGGACACACACATTTTACCACTTTGTAGGTGTCTCTCGCGCAAACTATTCAATTTAGAAAAAAATGATATTAGAAACTTCAATATCATTTTTAAGACCTATCCATAGATACCCCACTCGTATGGGTTTGATGAAAAAAAAAAATTTTGAGTTTCAGTTCTAAGTATGGGGAACCCCCAAAATTTATTGTTTTTTTTTTTTCTATTTTTGTGTGAAAATCTTAATGCGGTTCACAGAATACACTTACCAAGTTTCAACAGTATCTAGTTCTTATAGTTTCGGAAAAAAGCGGCTGTGACATACGGACGGACAGACAGACAGACAGACATGAAGAATCCATAAGGGTTCCGTTTTTTACCATTTGGCTACGGAACCCTCAAAAAACCAGAATAAAATAAATATTTAAAGGGGCAGCATCATCGCTCTGTTTTCCAAGAGTGGGGACCGAAATGACAACAATGTTTGCACACAGTTATATTTATTATACAGTAGTGAGCTGTGAGACTTTAGAGTTTAGATGAACCTGTTAGGGTGATCTCGGCAAAGCGTTACACGCGTTGCAAGTGCCGACATTTATTTGACTTCGTAATTGGTAGCAGTCGTTGGGGCAGATGGGGCACGCGGCGGCGTACCGGCGGGCGCTCTCGCACTCCGCTGCTGACGACCACTGGGAGGGTTGAGCGTTCTGCAAACGGAGTAGGACTTAGTAAGTAAAATACCAATTGTAAAAAAAAGCGGTGATAGCCTAGTGGTAAGACTTCGGACTCCCTTGCGGGGGGAGCGAGTTGTACCCCGGCACGCACTTTTCCGTGCAATGAAGCAATTAAATATTACTTAAAACGGTGAAGGAAACCATCGTGAATAAACCTGCATTCCTGAGAGTTCTCCATAATGTTCTCAAATGCGTGTGAAGTCTACCAATCCGCACTCGACCAGCGCGGCGCCGGCGTGGTGGACTACGGCCTAAACCCTTCTCATTCTGAGAGGAGACCCGTGCCCTGTAGTGGGCCGGTAATGGGTTGCAAATTATTAAGTATGTTTAACTCTCCTGAAACGATTCAATTCCAAATTTTTAAGCTAACTCTTACCGGTACGAACTTTATACATATACCTACATATAATATTATGTATTGGCCTTGGGTGACCCAGGGATTTTACTTTTCTTAGAGTTTGGAGGCCCCTCAGAATAGAAAAATTCTGTCTGTGATTTCCAAATAACTTTCGAAATCTATAATATAATAAGACTGTAACAGTTCCAATTCTGTACATTGAAGATATTTTTAAAATTTTTATTGGAGGGCACTATATAATCGATACTGAAGCCAAAACTGCAATTTTTTTCATTTTTGTCTGTCTGTCTGTCTGTCTGTCTGTCTGTATCTTGGCCGCGCATCACGCCGAAACTACTGAACGGATTCAAATGAAACTTAGTACGATTTGAGTTTATACTCCGAGGTAGGACATAGGATACTTTTTATCCCGAAATTCAGCACGGTTCCCTTGGGAGAGGGGAAGAAAGTTAAAACGTGTATTTAGCTGTAATTCATTAACGCGTAGTTCGATTTAACTCATTCTTTTTTTGTTAGAAAGGTAGTACTTTAAGTATTGTCCCGTAAATATTTCAAGGTCATAGGTTTTTTAGTTCAGAAATGACAGGCATTTATTGGGTTCAAATAACTTGGGACCCGGATCTTTGAACGTACGGCTTATTTTAAACTGGTGTGCGTTTAAATTTGTTTGTTGGTCTGTTTATTTGTTCCAGCTAATTTCCGAAACGGCTGGATCTATTTTAATGGAACTTTCAATGTTATAAGGAGTAACTTAGGCTACATTTAATTTAGGTACATAAAAGAATTATGGGATCCGATCCGATCCTATATAGATAAAACCTATAAACACGCGAACGAAGTCGCGGGGGTCAGCTAGTATTATATAATATGCTCTTGTAATTAAGTTCTGCTGTCGGTCTGTGCAGGCTCGATTTTGACGGAACTTTCATATTAGGTAGGTAGGTATCTAAGGATATAAACTTACTTTTATGAAGGTCGCAAAGCTGCAGTGCATGACATCAAATGCTGGGCAGTTCAAATAGACGCCCTGGGCTGGCAAGTCTCCCTGGAGGCAGGCGATCTTCATCTGGTCCACCGCCGGCTGCCACGCGGGGTTGTCTTTAGCGAACTGGTCGTAGTGAGCCATAAACTTCATCTTGTCTACTTTGTCTCCGTCCATCCAACCGGATTTTCTGAATACGCATGTGATGATTTCACACTGAAAACAAGTATAAGGGCCTGTTTCACCACCTTCTGATAAGTGTCAGATAGTCTAAACGTAAGTTTTGTCACTTTCTTACTTATGTCAAATGACAAAGACAAAAGTTGTGAATAAGCTATCCGACACTTATCAGAAGGTTGTCAAACAGGCCGTAAGTATATTAAAACTAGAATCACCCCCGATCTAAATTAATATGTGGAATCTATGAGTCTATGTATGATATAGCGTGGTCATGCTGTTACCCACCGCCTTCCTGCTGCATTATCAGAAACTAACCAATTCGTCTGCCAACTGGTAGACAAGACGCTTACGCCTTTTCGGTTTGATTAATTGATTAACCGAAAAGGCGTGAGCGTTGGCATGCTTACGTGGATGACATCCAATCTACTGGCACGAAGCCACGAACATTTCGCTATACCTCGGTTCAAACCGTTAGGGGTTTGAATGCTCTTACGGCATCCGTCTTTCGCACAACTTAAGTACCTACCTTCAAGGTTGAATAGAAAAATTCAATCAATCGCAAGAGTCAGATTAATTATATTATTGTTGAAAATTAATTAGAATTTTAGAAATTAGTTTACAGGAACCCGCTTCACATACCCTTGAGTATACAATTATAGAGGTACACGGTATGTACGTTAAACTAAGGGTCAGGGCATACTAGTAACTAGAGGGCTTCGACTCTGCTTCACGCTAAGTTAAGAAAGAAAAGACAAATACACTTTTGCTAAAAATTTGTAGTTCCTGGGGGGTATTTAGAGACTAGGGTTCTAATGTTTAGATCTAGAAATAGAGCTAAAAAGTAAGTAGGTAGGTATTAGAATGGTTACCTCATTTGGATCCTCATCGCATTGATTCCACAATGATGGGTTTAATATACCAGGTATCGTCAGGCAAATGTGCAGCTGGAAACATATTACGACATATTATATCAACTTTTATCGATATAATTGGAACTCTTTGGATATAATATTATTTATATTATTCCTACTATACAACAATACAGTACAACAATATGTATAACATAGTATATAAGCAATGGTAGGCCGTAGGGGAGCCGATGTTAAATGTAGATTTACTCGAGCGTCGTTGGGACCTACTTATTAGATTTTGTAGATTAGTTGATAGGAAAGGAAGAACAAAAGGTTATAGAACGTTTCCCCTTTCAGTGGTGGGGAAAGCGTCTAGTTCCACGCTCTCATCTTCATAGACGATTTTTATTACTTCGGCTTGTGGAAATCGGCTGATTATATTATTTTTGTGTTATCTTTGAATAATTTCCTTCAAAATAGAAAAAAATTCAACCACCCTCGAGATTCGAGAATGTCAAGATAACGTTTGTTTTTTGCAGCATTGTAACCTTATTGTAACGCTCCCACTTTCGTACGTTACGTTCAAATAGTCTGATTTTCTAAATAATATTTAGAAATAGTACATTGTGATACAATATTGGTTATTGCAAACGAGCTGTCATTAATAAGCCCGAACCGAAGGTGAGGGTTTTTAATGTCACGTAATTTAATGGGGCATGTACTCAGACATGACCGGTACCGTCTCCTTCAGATCATCATGATGGGCAAAATTGAGGGAAAGAGAAGCGTCGGTACAAGAAGAAAGTTGTGGCTTAGAAACATCCGAGAATGGACTGGGATAGCCAATGTAGCACAACTTGTCCGTTTGGCGAAAGACAGGAAGTTATATGATGAGATGACGGCCAACCTCCAATAGTGGAGAGGCACGAGAAGAAGAAGAAAACGCACATACCTATCTAACTTCGAAAACTTGAGGTGCGCGCCGGGGACTGACCTCGGTCCCTCAGAAAGGGAGGCCGAAGTTTTAACCACTAGGCTATCATCGCTTATATTAATGAATACTTAATGAACAGTATTTCATTGAATACTTACTAATATTATACTTACCTGATCAGGTACGGCACCACATAGTACTGGCGGCAGTGGCGTTACAGTACCTGCTTGGCATACCTGAAACTTGAATGTAGGTAGTGTTGGAAAGTTACTAAAGTGCGGTGTGGTACTTAACTTACTTATGAACCTAAACAGCCAACGTCAATGATGTCAGAAGGTCAATGATATGAAATTCTGTTTTATTTTTCTTACAGTCGAGAATATTCAAAGCTTCCTACTTCTAAACTGTGAATAATAATTCTTTAAATCTACCTGAGAACCTTTACTGAACCAGCAATATTTTAGAAAAAATTAGACTTCGGTCTAGCAACCTCAAAGAATCCCGGTTCAGCACGGTAGTAGTTCAGCATGGCAGTAAGTTCAGCACGGTTCCCTTGGGAGAGGGGATGAAAGGCAAAATGTGTACTTAGCTGTAATTCATTAACGCGTGGTCCGATTTCATTCATTCTTTTTTTGTTAGAAAGGAGATACTTATATACTTTAAAGATTACCGGCTAATCGCTGAAAGGCTAGATCGATTTTGATGGGACTTTCACTGGTGGATGTTTACATTTTGATCTACCTAAATATCCGCGAGTGAACTTTTAACAGTTTTAGCAAGGTATATGAGCTCATCAAAGGAGCTTAGGAAAAACAAAATGATTCCCACGGGATTTTTAAAAACCAATATCCACGCGAATGAAGTCTCGGGTATTTTCAAAAATATTAGTGACATTATAGGGTATCTACATTTATGCGTGTAACTTTGTGCATAAAAATAATACCTAAGTAGGTGTGTTATATACTAGAACCTTCCTGAAAGTATGTAAGTAGATTACTCTAATGAAAAATCATCAAAATGGATTCATTGGTTTGTAAAATAATTGCGAATATAAATACATACATAGGTACATCAGACATACGTATACATACATAAGAGTCGAATATAAAACCTCCTATTTTAAAGTTGGTTAAAAATTATAGACTTACCGCTAATAATGACAAAGAAATAAAAACTACTTGTCCAACCATCTTTCTAGACTGAAGGCAACTGATTAAGTACTTAGCTACAAGACCTACATTAGGTATTAAATAAAACCGGCCAAGTGCGTGGCGGGCCACGCACAGTGTAGGGTTCCGTAGTCACAATCATCGAAAAACAGATATAACTCCTTAACCTGTGAACCCTACTTAGCCATGTCGATAGTTTTCCTTTAAAATTGATTATATATACTACTGCTGTGAATTTTTTCAAGATTCTATATACTGCCATTTGTCTGATAGAGGGGGGGGGAACACTTGACCCTAATAAAAATTAGCACTTTAAAACATCATATTTTACAAACGGATTTAGAAATCGAAAAATGATGTTCCCACACCCACAGTATTTTTAAAAGACCTATTCAACGATACCCCACAATATGGGGTAGACGAGAAAAAAAATATTCATCCCCACTTTACATGTAGGGGAGCTATCCTAAAAAAATATTTATCAAAATTTTATTTCACTACTTTGTCGGCGTGATTAATACCCATGCCAAATTACAGATTTCTAGCACTAATAGTCTCTGAGATTAACCGAGGACGGACGGACGGACGGACGGACGGACGGACGGACAGACAGACAGACAGACAGACAGACAGACAGACAGACAGACAGACAGACAGACAGACAGACGGACGGACATGGCGAAACTATAAGGGTTCCTTGTTTACTACGGAACCCTAAAAACAAAGTACAGCGTCTGTCTATCTGTCTGTTCGTGATAAACTCAAAAACTACTGAAGAGATTTTCATGCGGTTTTTACCAGTAGACAAAATGATTCAATAGGAAGGTTTAGGTTATAGGTTTACGTATAATTTGTTAAGGTTTTGTGTAAATAATTGATTGAAATATGACGATAATATTGTTGGAAACATCGGGAAAAGTCAAGCCGCCTGGGAGCTTTCTTTAAAAGCGTTGCCTAATTCATTTGAGATATATATGACAATTAACAATGTATTGTGGGAAGGTGGGAAGGTAGCGGGTAATTACTGCCCGTGCGAAGCCGACGCGGGTCGCTAGTCTAAATATACAGGGTTATTGGTAATATGTCGGCAATCCGTTAAGGGGGTGTAGAAGGGGTCATTTGCAACCAAATGACCCCTAATGACCCCTAGGCAAATCTCAACCATTTTCGAGTAATTTGACTTTTTGTGTTTTTTAGAAAAATTTGCGGTATGCAACTTTGAAAATTTATAAGAAAAAACTCAATGCATGAAATTTAATTTTATTATTATTATCTGCTAATTAACACTTCAATACATCATAATCAACCATAAAATGGCCATTACTTTCAATAGTTTTCAAATCAGAGCTACAAACATTTAAAATTTTCATAATTTTGAGCAGGTGGTCGAACTAAAATGATCAATTTGTGAAAAAAACCACTATGGTACTTTATCGGCGGACTATTGTTAAAACATGTACAATTTCTCAGCTATCCAACGAGATAAAATAAGGTACCAGAAATTAGAAATTGGATGAGAAAAATGCAATTAATGTGAAAAAAACGAAATCCCACCCATTCACACGTTTAAAGAAAAACGTCATTGTGAGCCCTTTTTTCTCTTTTTCTTAACGTTTTGATCTACCTTAGCGCTTGTTCAGACACGGCGGGAACCGCGCGATTATAGAATCGCATGGAAATCGCGCAGGTCTTATTTATATGAGTTATAAAGTAATCGTTCAGACATAACAGATTCAGTTATCGCGCGGGAAACGCGCGGTTCCCGCCGTGTCTGAACAAGCGCTTAGAGGCCCAGAAGTGTACATTGTGGTAATTCGTGATCCCGCCTTTGTCGAACTTGGACTCATCTGTCCATATTTTTTTTTTGAAACATAGGATCTTCCAGGTCTGCATTCAGCATGATTCTACAGAAATTCATTATTTTTACGGAATCACGGAGACAATCCGATTCTGGGACACGCGTGTATGCTCCAAGCGACGATGAACGAATTCTTGGTTGTTTTGAAGAAAAACCCAGAACGTCAAAAAATATTGTGGCAATACACTGCAGGATCGTACTCATACCACTACATGCCTGTAGATCTAATTTAC
Source organism: Melanargia galathea (assembly GCA_920104075.1). Classification (NCBI taxonomy): domain Eukaryota; kingdom Metazoa; phylum Arthropoda; class Insecta; order Lepidoptera; family Nymphalidae; genus Melanargia; species Melanargia galathea. Next base: position 6,742,279 of record OV049855.1, read on the forward strand.
GAAGGTGATCTCGTAAGAAGAACGAATTTCTGATGGTTCAAGCTGAATGCAGACCTAAAAATATATCCTGTTTCTTAGGAAAAATTTATGGACAGATGAGTCCAAGTTTGACCAAGGCGGGATCACGAATTACCACAATGCACACTTCTGGGCCTCTAAGGTAGATCAAAACCTTAAGAAAAAGAGAAAAAAGGGCTCACAACGACGTTTTTCTTTAAACGTGTGAATGGGTGGGATTTCGTTTTTTTCACATTAATTGCATTTTTCTCATCCAAATTCTAATTTCCGGTACCTTATTTTATCTCGTTGGATAGCTGAGAAATTGTACATGTTTTAACAATAGTCCGCCGATAAAGTACCATAGTGGTTTTTTTCACAAATTGATCATTTTAGTTCGACCACCTGCTCAAAATTATGAAGATTTTAAATGTTTGTAGCTCTGATTTAAAAACTATTGAAGGTAATGGCCATTTTATGGTTGATTATGATGTATTGAAGTGTTAACTAGCAGATAATAATAATAAAATTAAATTTCATGCATTGAGTTTTTTCTTATAAATTTTCAAAGTTGCATACCGCAAATTTTTCTAAAAAACACAAAAAGTCAAATTACTCGAAAATGGTTGAGATTTGCCTAGGGGTAATTAGGGGTCATTTGGTTGCAAATGACCGCTTCTATACCCCCTTAATGGATTGCCGACATATTACCAATAACCCTGTATAAAAGGAAATGGTGACTGACTGACTGAGTGACTGACTGACTGACTGATCTATCAACGCACAGCTCAAATCAGTGGATGGCTCGAGCTGAAATTTGGCATGCAGATAGCTATTGTGACGTAGGCACGCGTTATGAAAGGATTTTTGAAAATTCAAACGCTAAGGGTGTTAAATAGAGGATGAAAATTTGTATGAAATTCCTTCATTTTTCAACTTATTTCCATGGAAATTCGTATTTAGACTTTTGATTCGCATTTAGATTTTTAGATAAAGAATTACGTCTTTCAGGATTTTTAGAATTTCCACCCTTATCCTACTAATATTATAAATGTGAAAGTGTGGATGTTTGGATGTTTAAATGTTTGAATGTTTCTTACTCTATAACGTCGCAACTACTGAACCGATTTGGCTGAAATTGAATGGAGATAGATTATGCCCTGAATTAAAACATAGGCTCCTTTTTATCCTGGAAAAATCCAGTTTCCGCGGGATTTTGAAAAACCCGAAATCTATATCTACAGCTATAGGTAGATTACTATAGCAAAGTTGCAAACTTCCTTGAAAGTAGGTATAAAGGTTGAAAAACGGAGCGGAAACGGAAACCAGATATCCACGATTCCCTCAGGATTTGTGAAAAACCGAAATTCACGCGGGCGAAGCCGCGGGCAAAAGCTAATTAATTTATAAAACCGTTGTCCGTTTAACCTAGCGCCACAAGTAGGCAAGTACGTAATTGACCATAATATCGCGAGGCAAAGGTTATGTGGTCAATATTTTGTTAAAATCAACATACTTATTATTATTATTTTTTTATCTCATTTTTATTAAGTATTATTACAATATATTTCCTGATACCTCTAGTTTATCTATAGTAATATTATACATATACAGGGTGTCCCATAAATAATGGATAAAACTAAAGTGGAAGATACGTCACCTAATTACCTAAAACCAATTTGATTAGTTTTGAAAAAAACCGCAGGGTGACCAAGATTTTAATTTTTTTTCAATTTAGCTATTTTTTTCTACCCTAAATCAATTTTTTTAATGCTGCAGCTAAAGTAGACGATATTTTTTAGATCTGTTTTTTGTTAAATATTGCTGATTAGTTCGCCGATGTATTATGAAACCATTTTAGTAACTAATGTTTTCTTTGATTTGGAAAAAATACTTCGAACCGAATAATTATTTTTCTGTGATTAAGATGACCCAAATTTAAAATAAATCTCCTGTAAAAAAGTGTTCCAACCGAAGTGTCCCACTATCTTAAAAACTTGTACACTTATCAAGGTTTGCAAATTGGTATAAAACTTGCGTCGGGTCCTTATTGTTACAAAGATGCTGCCGAAAATCTGGAAAAGGCGATAGTAATTCGAAAAAAATAATATTTAAAATGCATTCAGTAATCCAATTTTTCCTTCATATTAAGTGAGCCTTAATTACTTACAAATTATTCCATCTCGTTGGTGCACAATTTAGGACTGCTACCTGCGTCCGAGTCACCAAGTGACATGATAATGTGTAAAAGGGATAGATAGCGCCGCTTTTTATTTGGTGTTTCAAATTGTCATCGCCATGCTTTTTTCTTTCCTCTACCCTTCAGTCCTTACTTGAACAGGGCTCGACTTTATTGTTTTCAAGTCACAAGTACAACTAATTGTTTGCACTTGACTTGTAACTCGTAGATGCGTCGAACAACTTTCGCTTCCGCTCAGTGTTTTCTCCTGTGAAATTAGACTTTGCTTTGCCTATCGATTTGAAACTGTTTATTTATTAGAATAAACGTCTTGGCGGTCTTTACGGACCTCGAGAATATTCATTTGTGTGTGTGTTGTTGTCGCCAAATTCAGCGCAATGCCTCGTTATGAATACACGCCTCGGGAGTACGCTAATATGTACCTATTTTATCTACAGAGAACCAAGAGGTAATGTCAGGGCAGCCGCAAGATTGTACCTTGAAAGTATAATAAAATAATACGGCCTTTTACTCTACCAACGACTCTAAACGCCGATTATTATTTGCATTTTCTAAGGAATAAGTCTCCTACATGTAGTAGGAAACAATGTGGTTGCAAAATGATGGGTTCCCCGCTCACAGTGTGACGGCAGTGTGAGCACACCTCAATGAAACTTATCCTGGGAGATGGATCGGTCGGTTAGACCGATGTTGTGACCTACGCGATCGCGAACTCGTATTTTGTTTCATAAGATACACCGAGATGCGTCCATAGAACATTGATATTCAAATACTACAGATTGCGTAAGTAGGCGTAAATTTTTAAAATTATTAAAATTTCAGAATTACTTTTTATGCATAAAAAACCAATAAAAATGCTTGCATTGGTAATTTAAGCAAGTAGGTAGACATTTCAAAGTAAAAATGTTGGAATGTGCACACTTTTATAATTTTAATTTATTTTGTAAATTCAGCATCTCCCTTAGATTTTCGGCAGCATCTTTGTAACAATAAGGACCCGACGCAAGTTTTATACCAGTTTGCAAACCTTGTTAAGTGTACAAGTTTTTAAGATAATGGGACACTTCGGTGTCATACATTTTTTTTACAGTAGGTTTATTTTAAAAACCTATATCCCGCAACTTCGTTCGCGTGGATATAGGTTTTTATATAGGATCGGATCGGATCCCATAATTATTTTATGTACCTAAACTAAATGTAGCCTAAGTTACTCCTTATAACATCACCTATCTGCCATTGAAAGTTCCATTAAAATCGATCCAGCCGTTTTGGAGATTAGCTGAAACAAATAAACAGACCAACAAACATAAATTTAAACGCACACCAGTTTAAAATAAGCCGTACGTTCAAAGATCCGGGTCCCAAGTTATTTGAACCCAATACTCAGGGTTGTAATGTCTGTCATTTCTGAACTAAAAAACCTATGACCTTGAAATATTTACGGGACAATATATAAAGTACTTATACTTAAAGTATTACCTTTCTAACAAAAAAAGAATGAGTGAAATCGAACAACGCATTAATGAATTACAGCTAAATACACGTTTCAACTTTCTTCCCCTCTCCCATGGGAACCGTGCTGAATTTCGGGATAAAAAGTATCCTATGTCCTACCTCGGAGTATAAACTCAAATCGTACCAAGTTTCATTCGAATCCGTTCAGTAGTTTCGGCGTGATGCGCGGCCAAGATACAGACAGACAGACAGACAGACAGACAGACAGACAGACAGACAGACAGACAGACAGACAGACAAAAATGAAAAAAATTGCAGTTTTGGCTTCAGTATCGATTATAGAGTGCCCTCCGATAAAAATTTTCAAAATATCTTCAATGTACAGAATTGGATCTGTTACAGTTTTATTATATTATAGAAGACTAGCTGACGCCCGCGACTTCGTCCACGTGGTTATAGAGGTTTTTATATAGGATCGGATTGGATCCCATAATCCTTTTGTGTACCTAAACTAAATGTAGCCTAAGTTATTCCATATAACATCACCTATCTGCCATTGAAAATTCCATCAAAATCGATCCAGCCGTTTCGGAAATTAGCTAGAACAAATAAACAGATCGAAACATAACTCTAAACGCACACCAGTTTAAAATAAGCCGTACGTTCAAAGATCCTGGTCCCAAGTTATTTGAACCCAATAAATGTCTGTCATTTATGAACTAAAAAACCTACGACCTTGAAATATTTACGGGACAATAATTAAAGTACTACCTTTCTAACAAAAAAAGAATGAGTTAAATCGAACTACGCATTAATGAATTACAGCTAAATACATGTTTTAACTTTCTTCCCCTCTCCCATGGGAACCATGTTGAATTTCGGGATAAAAAGTATCCTATGTCCTACCTTGGAGTATAAACTCAAATCGTACCAAGTTTCATTGAAATCCATTCAGTAGTTTCGGCGTGATGCGCGGCCAAGATACAGACAGACAGACAGACAGACAGACAGACAGACAGATAGACAAAAATGAAAAAAATTACAGTTTTGGATTCAGTATCGATTATAGAGTACCCTCCAAAGAAAATTTTCAAAATATCTTCAATGTACAGAATTGGATCTGTTACAGTTTTATTATATTATAGATTTGGGTCATCTTAATCACAGAAAAATAATTATTCGGTTCGAAGTGTTTTTTCCAAATTAAATAAAACATTAGTTACTAAAATGGTTTCATAATACATCGGCGAACTAATCAGCAATATTTAACAAAAAACAGATCTAAAAAATATCATCTACTTCAGCTACAGCATTAAAAAAACTGACTTAGGGTAGGAAAAAATAGCTAAATTGAAAAAAATTAAAAATCTTGGTCACCCTACGGTTTTTTTCAAAACTAATCAAATTGATTTTAGGTAATTAGGTGATGTATCTTCCACTTAAGTTTTATCCATTATCTATGGGACATCCTGTATAAAGATTTTAAGGCCATGGCCTGAATGATGGCCTGGATGGACAGAAAACTCGCTAGTTAGGTAGGTAACCTAGCGAGTTTTCTGTCCATCCGCTGAGTGCCTAAATTCTTATAGTCTAAAGCCGAAAACTCTTTTGCCAATTCAGGTATTTGAATGCGTTTAGAGTTTAGACTTTGAATACAGCCGTAGTCTGGGCAAGCGTCGTCACTATATTCTCTATAATAGTATCTTGTGTTTTTAACCGACTAACAATAAAAAGAGGAGGTTCTCAAATCGCCGGAATCTTTATTTAAATGTATGTTCCCCGATTACTCAAAGACGCCTGGACCGATTCGAAAATTCTTCTTTTGTTTGTAAGGATATTAAATTTCCAGGTGGTGCCATGGTCATCAGGTCAGGTCGAGCTTTATATTATACTTACTTGTATGTATATAGCTCAATTACCACTGACTCACTAACTGACTGACTGACTCATTGACATACTTAATTGTTCTCCTAGAAAGGAAAAAAAAACGATACAATCTTATAGATATGTTATGTTTTTCTTTCATTTGTGGTGTCGCAAGTAACGGTAAATTTAACGATAATACGCAATTATAAATCGCAGTTATTCGTACAGAACGTTATTGTTTTAATCTCAATGACGTACGTTCACAAGATACTGAAAATCACTCAGATGTTAAATATTTTTGTATTCTTTCAATATCTACCTATATACTTAATCATGAACCTATTAATACAATCTGTGGATACAAATCTTCGCATCCCTACATTATTGCCTTCCCTTTACTTAAAATATTACCTATATAAATAAAAATTAAAACAAATAGGTACGATAATTTTGTTGAGAATAACGATATTTCAATATTTTTGTTGGAAATATCGATATTCCGATATTTGATAGATGTGATATTTTTTACTCTGATATCGATATTTCACTAGTATCGATAAATATCGCTCATCCCTACTTTCTGCTCGCTGATGGCTCTAAATCAACGCCGCCGTCACTATCCGACGGCATTTTAATTTATTTACAAATAGGTATGTACTCTATATTATGTAATATTAACACTTGAAAAAATTATTGTAAAAATTTTCAATTGAAAAAGCGCGCTTCACGTTTCCCGCCAAAAACGCCAAAATCGGTTTATTTACAATAAAACACAAAATAATATAGGTAATTATATTTTTTATCCTTCTTGGAGTATACCCAGAAAGAATCTATACTAATAAATAAAATTGAAGTGTCTGTCTGTAATATCGAAATAACTACCTCATATTAAGCTCATATGGTTATTTGAACGATACTATAATCGAATCACACGTTTTTAAAATTTTTGTCTGTCTGTCTGTCTGTCTGTCTGTCTGTCTGTTTGAACGGGCTAATCTTTGGAACGGCTGAACCGATTTTGATGGGACTTTCACATACAAGCAGAGAATTAACCAGGGAGTGACATAGGCTACTTTTTTAACCGACTTTCAAAAAAGGAGGAGTTGTGTTTTTCTACCTATGTACACCGATATCTCCGAGATTTCTGAACCGATTTGCGTAATTTTTTTTTTAATCGATAGAGAAACATTGCGACACTGTCCTACAAAAAATTTGGATTCCAACTCCTCAACCCTGATGCTGTAGGGGATCTGATCCCCAAAACTAATGGGATTTAGGCACTGTCGGTTATTTAAATTGATTTTGGGGATACCAATTAAAGACTTTATTGTTGAATGACCTCGAGTAGGTACATGTCCAACTCCTCAACCCTGATGATGTAAGGAATTGCATTCCGAAATCGTAAGGATCCTACGGAATTTTTCCGTTTTGTGGACGGGTTACTACTTACTACAGATAGGCTACTTTTTGTTCTGGAAAATCAAAGTTCCCACGAGATTTTTACAAACCTAAATACACACGGGCGAAGCCGTGGGCATCATCTAGTATTGAATATAACTACCTTAGAGTGATCAGTCTACAGCTCCCATAAACGCCATCTATTGAGCAACGTTCAAACTACATCATCTATTATATATAATATACCTATCCCTACTATACATACCGTACCTATAGTATACCTACGTATCTATAGTATATACATATAGGTTTAAAATTTTTTAGGTTTCATTTACTTAACTTCAATAAAACACACAAATGAGTTAATAATCATTTATTTTTCCATATAATAAAATAAATAAAAGCTTCTTCTTGAATGTTGTCTTGCAAGTCAGTCTTTGCATTAATAACACCTTTATACAAAAAGACACACAACACTTTTCTTCTGCCGTTGTTTAGTCTTAAAAACTTAGCCGAAGTCAAATTATAAAGAGTTCAAAACAAAGCACAGTTCAATAGAATGTACAAAAGAGCTCCGAAAATCCCGTAATTATCAAAGCCAAAGCCAAGTCGTCGGGAACACGGAACACTTTAACGAAAAGTCACGAAAAGTCACAAGAAAAAACATCATGAGAACAATGGAATAGCTCAGAAAGCAAGAAACATTTTAAAACACGAAAAACTAAAGGATAAAGTTTAAAAGTAAACAATGAAAATCAGGCCATGAAATTATGAAAATCACAGAATGAAAATAAATGTCATAGACAACGAATAAATGTCATACCACAGACTAGGAACGGAATAACTAGTGGACCATAGACCACGAAAAATATGTATAGTACGACCAACATTTCTGTAAAATGGCGAAAAATTGAACTATAGTGGAATCTTTAATTCACTGGAGTAAATTGATATTTGCAGTGTTGACAGTTTTTAATGAAAAAAAAAATAGTGTTGTGACTCAATCGACATCAATAAGTCGACATCAATGGGTCACTTTATGAGTGACGTCGTGAATCCAAACACATTTTTTTATTACTTAGAAATTTCCCAATTGTATTTATTATAATCGATATTAAAACAATTTAAATAAATAGTATTGATGATCATACGGGAAATTTTCGTAATGATCTCGTTAATATACTGAGATAAAATAAGTTTTAGTACTTAAAATTTACTTTATTCATTTTAAAAATACTATAATATTATAGTGCAATAAGTTATTAATAGTTATTATCTATTGACACTTAAATATCTTTAAAGAATTATTATAAATGTTAGATATTTTTTCTTATTACCTTTGTGTCGGTGACCTGAATCACTACTAAGCTGGAACATCACTAGTACAATAAATATGGCAACATTATTTTACAAAGTGACATTAGCAACTGTCTGCTTACTCCACTGAATTAATGATTACAGTATACGGCCGCCATCTCATATCCGAATTACTAATTCCGTGGAATTCTGACGTTTCGTAATGTTACCAGAGATAAAACAATAGGGTATTTGACAACATTCAAAATATACTATTGATTGTGGTCATCTTATCAGATAATAGCCTAAAAAAGACATATTTCACTCAATCAAACTAAACTATGTAATTTTACGCGATATTTTGCACGAAATAAAACATAATAATTTTTGAAATTTTATCAGGAACGTGAACGCTCTGGGATTGTTTGTGATGTCACTTGATAGCACGTAACTTGGTTGATATAATTGAAGTTTATCAAGTCAACCGAAACTAAACTTTACACTTGAAAGAATAAGACTGATATTAAAATGAGTAGGTATAACAATTTAGAACATTACGATGTAGCAGTCGCCTTGCGTAGCGTCTCTGTCGCACGCATCGAGTTCCGAAAAGGAGCGAGCGAGAGAAGTGACTTGCATAGCGATTTGTGACTTCACTCGATAGCACGTAACTTGGTTGATATAATTGAAGTTTATCAAGTCAACCGAAACTAAACTTTACACTTGAAAGAATAAGATTGATATTAAAATGAGTAGGTATAACAATTTAAAACATTACGATCCAGCAGTCGCCTTGCGTAGCGTCTCTGTCGCACGCACCGAGTTCCGAAAACGAGCGAGCGAGAGAAGTGACTTGCATAGCGATTTGTGACGTCACGCGTATCATGTGATCAGAAATGTCGTTTTTGGCGTGGTTTTCAAAACTTAAATTTTATCATTGATTTAATTCTTAATACTGTAGATATTGCGAAAAATATCAATGTAGTGTGTTTTAATAAGTAATAAAGAATAATTTAAAACAATTTCCAAAAATTAGTCAAATACCCTATTCCCACAAAAAAGATAAAAATACAAATCAACTGCCGCATGTAGATATGACAAATGCCTGACAGACACTTCATGGTGATAATGTTATTCGACATCCATTTTTTAATAAATTTTTTCAGGTTCTGATCATTTTCATGAAATCAAATATAATCAAATATAATGTACAAGCGAGTATCTACCGGTACAGGTCAATGTTATCAAGTACAACCGGTTTGCGATCTGTTAAAAACAATTTAAAACTAAATTTACCATCAGTATATCTACGTAATAGGTATGTAAAATATAAACATTATAGTAATGCGTCTTGGCGGGAACGCATGTGATGCGATGAGTCGCAACTTGCAGTAAGTCCCAGATTGGGATTACTAGTCGCGGGCGACTTGTCGCATCTCATACGTACTGCTATGGAATTTCCGTAAATTTGTCAAATAAATGATTGCATGGCAACACTTAAGCGACACTAACGACCTCCCTCAGTTCACAGATAGATTGGTCGCACTGTAGTGGAATACCTACCTACTCTGTTTACGGTAGTGGACCACAATATTTTTTTTTTTACTTTTTGTTCATCGGCCTGGATTCTGGTTTTTCAACGCCAACACACTTGATTATGCTGTGATTGGATAAAAAAAATCTAACTGAACGTTAAATTTATTAAAAAATAATATGATATATTAGAAGCATTAAAAGTTATAAGCATAAAATTTTATCTGGGTTAACAGATATTTAAAATTCACAACTGAAGTTTGTTACCTAGTTTTACGTTACTTAAAATTGTAAAAACTTGTAAACTTATATATCTAAACTTTTTAACTTAACTTTCATTACTAAACTAATAAATGAAACTTTTACACTTTTCACTCAACTAAAGTTTAATAATAATTTTTTAGTTGTTATACGTTAAAAAATATTTCTATTACGTTAATAAATATTTTCTACCAAAATTCTAAGTAAATTTAATGCTAATAATGTATTATTAAACGTTATAACGTTTAATCAAGTAGAGGTGAGGATTAAACTTTATAACGTTAAATCTTCACCTCTACTTGATTTATGGCTGTCCACAGAATATAATTACTATGTGTCAGATTAGTTGATTACTAGTAGTGCCATCTGTCGAGCTCATAGACCAACAAGAAGAGGACTTGGCATAATGTCCTATAGAAAATAGTGGATCGGAAAATAGCTTAAGCTTATCAAAATTTTCATAAGTGTGTAAGAGACAACACTACATTTTTAAACATAACAATAAAACAGATCGTGGCAGAAATTTTATTGCACTGCCCTTAAGATGGCCTCCCTAAAATGTATACATGAACACTCACACACGCACAACTTGAGACATCACAATGAACACGCGCCATTTTAGGTTGCGGGATTGTGCGTGTGTGAGTGTATTTTTGGCACGTTTTTAAGGTAGGTATGCCTACTCTACTTATTATTATTATCTCTATGGTCGAGCTACGTCCGAGTTAACCCTTAAACCGGTCCACTGGCGATTTTGTACTGCAAGATAAAATGTATGAAGTGAAATGACCCTGAGTATACCTATACCCGTATTACTAATTCCCCAGAATTCTGACGTTTCGTAATGTTACCAGAGATAAAACAATTCCCACAAAAAAGATAAAATATTCAAAACCTATGCAAATACAAATCAACTGCCGCATGTAGATATGACAAATGCCTGACAGACACTTCATGGTGATAATGTCATTCAACATCCATTTTTCAATATTTTTTTTCAATGTGCTTCTTTTGTTTTCTATATCTGTTAGTATGCACTTTCTAGTTTCCACTCTTGGTGTTTTCTATTTTAAGGTGAAACGAGTAATATTATTACACGGCATATGGCTTTTTATGATGACAGGGAATTATAGTAGTTTGGGGTAAAATCGTACTTCGTAGATGTTAACCCTGTTCTCCATACAAATAACTCATCTGTAAATGACAATGACAGCTGTCAGAATTCCGGGGAATTGGTAATTCGCATTGACTCTATAGGAAGAGGACTTGGCATAATGTCCTATAGAAAATAGTGGATCGGAAAATAGCTCAAGCTTATCAAAATTTTCATAAGTGTGTAAGAGACAACACTACATTTTTAAACATAACAATAAAACAGATCGTGGCAGACTCGTGACTTAAGATGGCCTCCCTAAAATGTATACATGAACACTCACATACGCACAACTTGAGACATCACAATGAACACGCGCCATTTTATGTTACAGGATTGTGCGTGTGTGAGTGTATTTTTGGCACGTTTTTAAGGTAGGTATACCAACTCTACTTATTATTATTATCTCTATGGTAATTCGGGTATACTTATGTTATTTTTGTCTGTGGTATCCTATAATATGATATGGCTCGCCTATTTATAGGGTAATTATTGTTCTGTCTGTGGCAATCAGGCCCCTGACACTTTCCTACTATTGGTTGTATCCATGAACCTATAGAAGAGGACTTGGCATAATGTCCTATAGAAAATAGTGGATCGGAAAATAGCTTAAGCTTATCAAAATTTTCATAAGTGTGTAAGAGACAACACTACATTTTTAAACATAACAATAAAACAGATCGTGGCAGAAATTTTATTGCAACTTCCCTTAAGATGGCCTCCCTAAAATGTATACATGAACACTCACACACGCACAACTTGAGACATCACAATGAACACGCGCCATTTTATGTTACAGGATTGTGCGTGTGTGAGTGTATTTTTGGCACGTTTTTAAGGTAGGTATGCCTACTCTACTTATTATTATCTCTATGGTTGTATCCGTTAAATTTCAAGATGGCGGATTCGCCCCAAAAAGAAGATTGTCATAGACAACAGAATACAGATACAGAAAATAGATCAAGCATCGACAAACAAAAATATTAAAAGCTATTTTACACGATCGGTTCCAACCGCCAACAGAAGGCACCTTGGTTGAGTTGGAGTCAAAATCCATCATGTAGAAGTTGGTTGATGTCAATATTTGGTTGACCAAACAAATGACCTTTCAACCACCTTAAATCGAACGAGGTGTCATTCGATTCGGAATGGCATGTAGACAATTGTAGAAAAAAATTAAGTTCTGCTTGCAAAAATTGCAAAGTTATAAACAAATGACTAAAAAAGGGGTTTATTTTTTGCAAATAGTATCTCAAAACCTAATCATAGGAGGACAGTATCCTGCAGCACCTACAATATGAATTCATAGTGGACTGTTCCCTAATCTCAGGTGGGCAGTACTCTCCAGCATCAGGACTAAAGAGCTGAGACCTGGAGTTCAATGATACAGTCTATACTTGGTACCTAGGTAATTATTCAAAGTGGATATTTACCCAATATCTATAGTATAGCTGGACAAAAGTCTAGTATCGTCAGGATTGAGGAGTTGGAGCAAAAAATTTTTGTGGGACCATTTCGCAAACTTCCTCTGTCGATTAAAAAAAAAATAACGCAAAGAAGAGGAAATTTCCTAAAAAAAAAAATATCAACTCTCGGAACTGTAGGACCAATATTTTATAAGTTTCCCAGCCAAATAGAAGAGAAATTACGGCCAAAAACGTCTTTACTACTTTGCAGTCTAGTATTGTGGTATTGATTGCCGAGTTGTTTAGAATAGAATAGAATAGAATAGAAAAGTTTTTTATTCAAATAAACCTTTACAAGTGCTTTTAAATCGTCAAGTGAATCTACCACAGGTTCGGAATGCAGTTCCAGCCGAAAAGAACCTGCAAGAAACTCGGCGGTTGCTCTTTTTTAAAAATAACATTATAACAATTATTATTATTAATGTACATGATTGAAATGCCGTCTCGCGCATTGCTGGAACGAGTTAAAACCAAGCTTTTTTATCGTTTATATAAGTTTCAACCACACTATCGCGAAGATTGAAATCCAACTTGGTTGACCCAACCAAAGACCCTCTGTTGGTGGTTGGAACCGATCGTGTAGAATAGCTTTAAATCTTTGACAGTGGTTTATTTGTTTATGTCCAACTCTGTTTGTCTCACAGAACAAAAATACTCTCTAACGAGAGAAGAATGAAAACTCTATAGCAAAAAAATGAGAACAGTTCAGCGCCATCTAGATTCAGCCCACCAACAACTCTTTGACGTACCTACCTACCTACCTACTTAACCTTAATAATATTTTTAGATAAGGCATTTTGACTCGAGAGAGAACTGGTGAAATAAAATACACCAAGTTCTCTTTCGAGTCAAATGCCTTATCAATAAAGTTTTAGTTAGGATTCAAAATAAAACAACAGGTTTTCTTTCTAACAATTCACATTTATTTATGTGTAAGGATTTTTTTTTGAGTGCGGTGGCTGACACTTCTTCTGAAAACGATCTATTTTCCAAATACATACAAAATCATTTTAAACATAATATGTATGAGACGCTATTTACAATGCTGTTAATATTTTCATATTCAATTACATCACATGGAACAGCAGTTCTTTGTAACTTCCGTTTAGTACAATCAGTAAAACCTCTGTTCAATCACATACTTAGTTCACATCTGAAAAGAAACAATTTTGTTGATTCATCATGATCAACCCATTACCGGCTCACTACAGAGCACGGGTCTCCTCACAGAGTGAGAAGGGTTTTGGCCATAGTGTACCACGATGGCCAAGCGGATTGGCAGACTAGATTTTGTTGATTAATTGGTACTAATTATTACAAATAATATATACCTTATCATATAAAGTATTTTTACTACCCTATAGGTAATAAATTGTAAACACTAAGGGTGGGCTACCAATATTTTTTTATCCTAACTAGTATCTGCAATGTCTGGAAAATGGGAAACTATAGACATAAGCAGTAAGCACGCCTGTTGATATCACTATAATTAATATCAAAATGTGTGCTTGTGTCTGTTTAAGGATAATTTATAGAGAATGAATTTTGTAATTTTATATCTACTAAGTTAGGTTAGGTTATACGTACCATGCAAGATTCCTTAAGCAGGTTTTAGGAAATTGAATCAACTTGATGTTGTTTTTACCGGCGAGCAGTCACATTTAAAACATTTCTCCTTGTTTTATTTGTGAAATAAAACATACGAGCAAAGAATTCCACATACGAGTCTTGTTTCAATTAAACAGAATCAACGTCTCAAATATAAATAGCACTACACTATAAAACACAAACAGAGTAACAGAAGCTCGACTCGACGTATTTAAAGTTTATATGATCGCAAGAAATCTATAAATATTTTTAATTGTAACGAAACTTATCCACACAATAACAAAGACGCCATTTTGAAAAAAACAATTATTACCAACATTACGTACTATTACGTCAGTGACTACCAACTTAAAAACACTTTATTGACCAAGAATATTAGAACCTATGGAATTGCAGAGCGATTCAGAACACTTCGATAACTTACCGTGTCGATACGATTTGGTATCGATTTTGTATCTAAATTTTTTTTTCGTGCAATTCAGAACGATAAAAGCATACAATTGGATATCGATAACGATACCGGTATCGATAAGATACATTGCGATTAAGACATGTGCATTTATGAAGTATGTTATTTTACAAAAATTTTACTTATTATACATTCATATTAAGCATTAAAAAATAACTTTTAATCATCTTGAAGGTAATTAAAGTCATTATTTAAAATGATAACATTAAATTATTGATTTAGAGAGAAAAATGTCGAAGTGTACTACAAAAGTATTATTACAGCTATCCTCGTAAATACCACACAGATGTCCGTACCCAAAGGGTAAAACGGGACCCTATCACTAAGACTCCGCTGTCCATCTGCCTGTCTGTCCGTCCGGACAGACGGCAAGCAATATACTACTCTCTACCGAGAGGTATATTATGGCATTGGTTGGTAATCATGTACATACCAAAAATCTGAATCTACATGATTACGTGTTGCCTCCTGTAATGCCCCCTCTTATTAGTTAGTAAAAATAACGCAAATTCTGGCGAAAGTTTTATTATATTTTCCCATAAAAGTTGACGCATTTGCCTCAAATGGGTTAAAGGTATCACGCAATGTCCGTAGATACCTACGTCTCTTAAGAATCCTCTTCACCACGTCTTCTTCGCCTCGGTGATTTACTGCGGCTATTGCTATCTATTTTAATTGCGGCTCCGAACATATTTTTCACGAAATAACAGTAAAAGTACCTATCTGACGAGTAAATGAACAAAAAGATTAGGATATCGAATGCCCTGTAGCTTTCGATAAATAATCGTAAAAAAATATCGGATGTTCGGAAAATATTATTCGATAAAGTTGTTGTGAATAGCTTTTGATAGCGTTTGATAAAGTTGTTGTGAATAGCGATTATGACATTCGAACGATATCTACGTCGGTTCGATTCGGTATCGGTTTCGACAACTTCCCGGTTGATACGGTTATTCTGAATTGAAAATACATCTTATCGTACGATAACTTACCGAATCGATTGATGATTATGTTATCGAAGTGTTCTGAATCACCCTGCCGAGCTTCAAACAAAATGTTGAAACAAAGAAATGTGGCCTTAAACAGGCTTTATCTCGTTCTTAACTACTTAAATAAAGTGTGTGAGGTACAGAAAGACTAGAGAAAAAAAATAGCCCAGCTGAATTATGGACTTTGTCTTTCCTACAATGTTTCAGGCGCAGACTCCAGTATCTACATAAAGAATATATAACCTTCTTGGATATGACTTTAGAAAAGTTAGTGTTGCAATGCTTAAAAAATTTACAATTATTATTATCAGAATGTTTTAACAATGGCAATTTCAGCCCCCGTAGGTATAAATTTTCTTCTAAGAGAGTTTACACCCCCTGGTTTGTCTATACTCTATTGTTTTGTTATAAAGACGCAATTCTTTAATTATTTAATTTTCTCCGCTAATTTTCAACGAAATGCCTTACAAAACTTGTTTGATTCCAACTTGCCGAGTTACTTCGAGGCAAGATGAATGATTTTTCTGGATACCAAGCATGTACCAAGCATGGACGTTTAAGTACCAAGGAATGAAAATTTTCGTGAGATTTGGAAAATCATTTTGATTCCCCTCAAATAACAGACATAAAGCCAGGTTATTTTCATTGCCTGTATGTCTGAGAAGAACTTCGAGAAGAAATATCACAGTTCGACCGACATTATTTGAACAGTTCAAAGGTAGGTACCTACCAGTTGTATTTTAGCAAATTATAGTTTAAACTTTCCATTATTGCCCACCGCTACAGCCTTTTTAACATCCCACTGCTGGGCACAGGCCTCCCCTCTCATAGGAGAGAGGGATTTAGAGCTTAGACCCACCACGTTGCTCCAATGCGGGGTGGCGGGCTTTAACGACTTGTCACATGATAGTGATAATAACCGGGACCGTCTGCTTAACGTGCTCTCTGAGGCACGGGGGTGATACACCGCCAACTACCAACTCCGGGATAGCACTGAGAATTTCTTGACAGAAAACCCTAATAGGTACCTAAGAATTATTGCCCGACTTGCCCGACCCAGGAATCAAACCTGGGACCTCGTGATCTGCAGTCGCATACACGAACCACCAGACCAACGAGGCAATTAGCCCTCATACGCAGTCACGGTCAACCGCGTGCGCGGCTAGCCGCTTTTATATTTTTAATATGCAATGCAACCGCTCATTTTGTACGCACTAAACCGCGACGAAATTCCTAGCCTAGGCTAGCCGCGCGGTTAGCCGCACACGCGGTTGACCGCTAATGCGTATGAGCACTTTATTGCCCTAGTCTAGCATAATTATTTTAACTTAATAACATGGAATATATTAATTGAAAAAAATGTTTATCATGCACCTTTGTAATGTAGCCAAGTTGGTTTTATCCATTGGAGGTTAAAAGTTGTCTCAAAAATACTACATACTTATACAATGAATATAAAATTATTTTGCTATAATCCGCTAACAGTGTTAGCGGATTATAGCAAAATAATTTTATATTCATTGTATATCATGGAATTCCGCAAAGTAACGCCTGCTTCCATTCAATACTACATACTTCTTATACAGAATATGATAATTTACTCCCTGCTTATGTTTATAATATTTTGAATTTTGTATATTGTAGAATATATAAATCTGATATGAATTTTGTACATAGATATTTAATATATAATTTTTTTTCAACTCTTCAGTATCCATAAAGCCATCAAACCTGACAATACTGTTGAAAGTATGCCCACTACCACCAATGTTTACTTAAGAAAACAAAGATTGTTTCTTCAACTTCAAAATTAAGTTCACATTGAAAGCACTTTACAAGAAATCTAAAGATGTAATCGTAAAAAGAAACAGAAAAGAAGAAAATTGATTATTTGTATAAAATCTATAAAACAAAGTAACCAGCTTAAAATGTTCTAAAAGATTTTGGTCATAAGATTTTTCATTGAAATGCAATTCAGATTACAAGGACCGAAGTAGCAGGGGTTCAGCGAGTGTTTATAAAGCCTTAATTTGAGAGTGGGAATGAGGTAAATATATTTTTATTCATTTACCAGTCAATCCATGTGCTACTGTGTGTTGACTAAAGTTGTGCCTTACCTAACCTAACCTGGAAAAGCTATGGCAGTTTTTTTATTAAACCCATACGTCTGATCAATTTATTTTATTTTATTCATTAATTTCTATGCAGCATTGTATCAGAACTCTAAATCACTTGACGGCACAGCTTTATTGGTAGGGTGTGTGGTATTGAGTGAGCCCGAAACCTCCCACCAGACCAGATATAGAGAAAATTTAGAAATAATAAATTTTCAAATTGCCTTTGCTGGGAATCAAGCCCGGGACCTACCACTTATGAGACCACAATGCTCACCACTGGACCAGGGAGATAGTCAAAATGGTTACACTATATTATATTCACAAAATAATCAATATTTCTGTATTCATATTGACTAAAGTAATCAGAATTCTAAACGCACACGCTTCATTACATTAAATTTGCCATTGTCTCTTTTCAGAAAAAAGGAGATAATATGGGGAAGTAGATGACTCGAAGAAAAACAGTGGAATTTATTTTGTTTTCTAACCGACGTGTTTCCTGTATTTTTTTCAACATTAAGGTCATAGTGTAATTCAAATAAATTCAGCTGACGCTGGAAGTCAACGAACGTTATCTGCGAGTAGATACCTGCCGTTACACACCTCGTCCTGCGATAATTCTCATTATTATTATTATTATACCTTGAATTTCAGTGTAGTATTAATAATAATTGAATCTGTACCTTGATCAACCTTGTCTCTGCTCTCACTAGTGTGATGCTGTAACCAAGTCATGTTACTTGCTTGGTACTTGTTTAGTAGTGGCCTAGTGGTAGAAAGTGTACAATTATTGTACATTAATCAACTCTGTCTCCATTCTCACCACTTTTGATATTGGAACTTGTTAGTATAGGTGTCACACCGATTATCAATGTAAGTGTACTGACGTAGAGTGCCTGTTCACTATTGTTTTGTTGATAAATTCAGATTTTCGATAGATGATATGTTTGAATGGACAGTAACTCTTAAGTATGTCTGAAACCAATAAACAGACATTATAAATCTTATTTTAAATAATGTATTAAACTGTTTATTTATCTAATATTGATATTATTTTAATAATTGTTTGTTAAGTAATAGGTACTCTTATGATAATAATTTTAAGATATTATTTTTATTTGGGGGAATCACGAGAACTAAAATATTTATTTGTTAGAGGCCCTATTTTTTAAGCAAGTAAGTTTTCAAGTTAATGTCTGTGGGTGAATCTGTCATTTTGTATCGGACGAAAAAAGGACGAGTGATTTAACATCCTTTTTCCATCCATATTTACAAACTTTTTTTACAGACAGATTTACAAACAATTAAGTGATTTGAAAACTTAACACTAGGTCCCCATAATTAAAGATTAACTAATCTTCAATACAGACTGGCATGATGTATCTATCATCTTTATTTGTGTACAGAACTAAAGATCTATCAATCAGACGGATAGACTGATATGAGTTAATTCATTTTGTAATAATTATACCTATGGAACAAAAACATGTACATACCTACAAACTTACCTTAGACGGTCATATTATGTATAGTCATACATGTTTGAATACATGATGTTTGAAACATGATTAAATAGTCATACTAACATAATTTACGTCATTTGAGAAGTCCACTATTATTTCTTATATAATTATTAGTTTTAATTACATTATGTATCATGTTTTATAAACAATAAATTATATAACAGCTAATTTTGTTTTTATTCATTAATTTGGATTAAAATTAATATTTTAATATCGATAATAACACAATAAATCGATAATAGCACATCACTATTCATCGATATATTTAGAAATATACTAGCACAACACTAGCTGTCAAACGTTAGCTCCTAAATACTATGTCATTACTCTGTGGTAAGTTGTCAACTTTCAAGGGGCGATGGAGTTTTATACATGAACCTATAGAAGTGGACTTGGCATAATGTCCTATAGAAAATAGTGGATCGGAAAATAGCTTAAGCTTATCAAAATTTTCATAAGTGTGTAAGAGACAACACTACATTTTTAAACATAACAATAAAACAGATCGTGGCAGAAATTTTATTGCACTTCCCTTAAGATGGCCTCCCTAAAATGTATACATGAACACACACACGCACAACTTGAGACATCACAATGAACACGCGCCATTTTAGTTGTAGGATTGTGCGTGTGTGAGTGTATTTTTGGCACGTTTTTAAGGTAGGTATGCCTACTCTACTTATTATTATTATCTCTATGGTTTTATACGACTACACGCTCTTGTTCCTGTGTGTCCTATCTGTATCGTAGATACTAATCATTAATCTGTGGTGGCAATTGCAATTCTGTGGTTATTGGTCTGTGACATGAACCTGTCTGTGATCTAAATTTCGACGTCATTACAATTTTTAATATTTCGTTTATCTAATAAACATTG
This sequence comes from Melanargia galathea, assembly GCA_920104075.1. Lineage (NCBI taxonomy): Eukaryota > Metazoa > Arthropoda > Insecta > Lepidoptera > Nymphalidae > Melanargia > Melanargia galathea. The sequence goes on from OV049855.1 coordinate 6,762,487, forward strand.
ATACAATAGTAATTACTGTTTGAATTATATTAAATCAGCAAGATGAATAGATTATTTGGTAGGGGCAAACCAAAAACCCCAGGACCCAGCATTTCGGACTGCATAAGCAATGTAAGTGTATCAATAAGTATAAATTATTTTACTTTGCAGTTTTGTGAGGATGTTGATGATGATTCATCGATAATACAATAAATAAATTTGTGATTTCAGGTCGATAGTCGAGCGGACAGTATAGAGCAGAAAGTTCAGAAACTAGACACAGAACTAAGAAAATATAAAGAACAAATGTCCAAAATGCGGGAGGGTCCCGCTAAAAATTCTGTAAAACAAAAGGCAATGAGGGTGTTAAAACAGAAAAAAATGTATGTACGTTCATAAATATTCTCAGTACTTTCATAGACTTTCGATCAATGTACTAAATATATAGTCCCGTAAGTACAACATCTAAAAAAGTGTTGGTGAAAAATAAGTTCTCACGTATGAGAAAAGCAAAAACACATTTTCCTTCAAACTTCTTCTAAACCTTGTACTATCTTGTTTTTATTTTTAAACTTGTTAAAAGCACACTGGCATCATGAAACTAGATCGTGAAACTTGACTGAAAAATTGTGGGCGAAATCTAATTTTTTTGTCACTTTATTGACCAACAGAATATCTAGAACATTATTGATTAAAGTGTGGATGCAGCTGGCCAAATTGCATTGCAACTGTTAACCGATTATACAGTTCATATGCAGCTGGTGTGCAAGCGTGCATTATTATTGCAGTGAAGTCAGTATGCAGTAGTACCATCTATCCATCTAGAAACTTCTACATTCTCTCTTACATTATTTTGTGACATTAAGTAAAGATTCTAAACAAAACTAGAAATGTACTTACCAAATAGAAAAAATAGCCACTTTTTCTGAAAAGACCTTGAAAAACCATGTTTAGAACATCAGAGTTACCTGATCAATGATCTGTTGTGCGTTATTTGTATGTTTTAACATTGAGGAAAATCTATTGCAGACAATTATTGTCATGCTCTCTTATAAAATTTAAATTGTTGTCCAATACTTTATAAGTCAGAAAGTTTATCTGTTTGTTACTTCTTTACACTGCAACTACCTAATCAATTTTAACACTACTGACTACAAAATTTAAGCATGATAATTATGGAAAGGGTTTTCATCTTGGAATATAAGCAGGCGAGGCAAAAGCTAATAGTTATGAAAACTTTGTTGTCTTTTAATCTATTTTTTGTAAATCACATAAACAAGTTATTTCACTTAGGTATTTCTTCAAGAAGAAACGAAGTGATGCATTTGTTTATCTTTTAAGCAGGGTTCGAAAATATCCAATATTTATTATAAATATCAAAATATCAGATATTTATGATATATAAAGTTTGATATATATCCATTTTGTATGAAAGCCATTTCATTATTTTATTGTTTTATTTATGAACACTATCTGCTATGTTACTTAAACATACTAAAATTATTTAGCGATTACTTTCTTTGTAAAAAATAATAGAATAATCAAGAAACATGTATTACAATATATTATTTAAAAAAAAATTGATATATATCCATTATTGATATATATGATCGAACCCTGCTTTTCAGTTAGCTAAGAAAAAATTGGTTGGTAAATGGTTGTATATATGTGTGTAATGTATGTGTGTGTGTGTGTGTAATGTCTTGTCTTATTTGTAGGTATGAACAACAACTTGACAATTTACGTGCACAATCCTTCAACATGGAGCAGGCAAACTATGCAACACAGACTCTCAAAGACACCCACACTACTATTACCGCAATGAAGGACGGTGTTAATTCAATGAAAAAAGAGTTTAAGAAAATTAACATCGATGATATTGAGGTATGCTCAATTCTTTTTTCTAACTTCCTGAGATTAAGCAGGTAACAAATAAAAGTAGTCTTTAGATCACTAACTATTCATTGCAGACTCAAGTACTTGTCCAATATGAACTTATGTGAAACTTTAGGCTGCATCCTCTATGGCTGCCCAGCCTTGATTCATCAGCACAGCATAGTGCTCGGAGGTAACTTGATGACTCCCGCAGATGTCACAAAGCACTGGTCTCAGTATTGCTCCAATCTTGCCCAGATCCCGCTGTGATGGTAGAGCAAAAGGCCCACCCTCTGAAAACCTCAAATTATGATAATATAATTGTTGCCTCTGCAATTTTTTGTGCTACTTGGTTTCAAATTTCAATCTAACACCTCAAATGCTCAAATTTTTTGGGCCTACATTAAATAAATTAGTAAACGGAAAGCAGATTCTACTGTTCACATAAACTTTATGATCTCAGAGAGGCTTGCACTGCACTAATTTTGGTATGGATATAGAAACTTTGTTGCTAAATAACAAAAAATAAAATGGAAGGGTATTTTATTTTAGCTATAAAATGCAATTCAGTAATATGATATCATGAAGATGGTCAGTCCCACGGTTTAGCCAGTTGGTTAAAGTCAGAAAAACTAGTTTGGTTTGAAAATAAGTTTGGCTTAAAATTTTGGTTTGGTTAAAAACACCCAAGTTTTGGTTTGTTTGACTTGTCTCGCTGAGTGCTTTGGTATAGGTATCGCCAAACAAATATTCATCCCTGAGCTTCGTGCGAGAGCGAACTCGCTCAGGTTCGTGCTAGCTCCGTCTCTTTCTGTCCGCCCACTGATACCTAAAATATGCTATTGCGACGCGCCTTGCGGTTATATTCAGAGGTGAATATTTGTTTGGTGATACCTCTAACATTTTGTGATTATGTGAACATTGTGGCCAATTCTGTTGTACACAATCTCTAAACCTAAACTAAAATGACAGGTCTAAATCTATTGCTATCCTTTTCCGCAGTGAGCACTGTAAAAGAGATAGGAATAAATTTAAACCTGTCATTTTAGTTTAGTTTAGAGATTTGTGTACAACAGAATTAGCCACATTATCATAAAATCGTGCTTTTAAATTAAACTTCAACTTTGTGGTTCGAATTATAAAAGTTTTTTTGTTTTTCTCTGTATTGCAGGATGTAAATGACGACATGGCGGACATGTTGGAGCAAGCGGACGAGGTGCAGGAGGCGATGGGCCGCCAGTACGGCATGCCGGAGATGGACGACGACGAACTGGCCGCCGAGCTCGACGCTCTAGGTACTTACAAGTCACGGCAAATAAGTCTAGCGTTGACCTTCAATGCGCAGAAGTCGAAAATGAGGTATCTCGAGTGGTGATGGGGTCGCGGGGAGGGCGTGGGGATCGTTCGTAAGCAATGATTAGCTCTCGCGGATCCCTCGTAAGCGCTGATTGGCTCTCCAATCGTACTGTGTCCCGCTTACTCGAACGACGCTGCGCGCACTTGAAGGTCGGCGCTCGACTTACGTGCCGGGGGTTATATGATGTTTTGTTTTATTCATCTACTCTATTTGATCTCATTTAATAGTAAGTGAAGATGCAGTCTAAAATGGAAGCGGGCCAACTTGAGAAGCGGTATGGCAGTTTTTATTGAACTCATTCCCGTACCGTTCCAGTATGATGTTGCATAGAAACCGGTATGGATTTCATAAAACCTCTTCCAGGTTAGCCCCCTTCAATCTAAGACTTCATCGTCACTTACCATCAGGTGAGATTGCAGTTGAGTACTAATTTGTAGATATATTTAAAAAAAATATATTTAAAACCTTAAGGGCGTGTTTCACCACCTTCTGATAAGTGCCAGATAGCTTAATCACAACTTCTGTCTTTGTCAAGTAAGAAAGTGACAAAACTTACATTTAGGCTATCCGACACAATATCAGAAGGTGGTGGAAACAGGCCGTAAAGCCGAAATTAGACGGTTCAGTTTACGAGATTTTTGCTTTCATGTTCGAGGCCTCATCGATGAATCTTCGAAAATTAGCCGTCTACCCTTCATCGTTCACATGCACTTTGCATAGTAAATATCGTATCATGCATCGTTCACCGCAAAAATGAACGATGAATGGGGCACCATCTAATTTGGCCTTAAGGCTTTTATTGTAATGCAGTTTTAGGGACCTTTCAGATAGACCGGCGCGGAGAGCTTTGGAGAGCATTTATTTTTTCACACAGACCGGCCGTTCAAATTTGCTCTGCTCTCCGCGCCGTTGTCTGTATCAACGGACACGCGGATGCATTCGGAGCCGAGCGTACGCTCGCTCTTGGGCTGGATTGTACTCAGAGGTCGGTCTACGGTGGGCTGCGCAATCATGAAAGAGCACGCGAACGGAGCCGGTCGGATGCTCGAGCGCGTAAGAGTACGAGCATAGAGCAGCCGACCGGCTCAACGAGCAGCCGAGCGGCTTTCACACCGAGCGTATTGGGAGCATCCTCGAGCATCCTCTTATCATAAAAGAGATAAAATGTAAAAATAAAGCTTATTTCAATGTCTTAAGATTCTATTTTAAATGCGATTATGCTCTGCTCTCCGCGCCGGTCTATCTGAACGGACCCTTATAGGTGCACTTTGTAACGGAAGCGCAAGCCGTTTATATCCGTCGATCGACACGTTACAGGGGACGAGATAGCGCTGGACAACGACACGTCGTACCTGGACGACGTGGTGAAGGCGCCCGCCGCGCCCGACCGCGAGCCCGGCGCCGACAGCGTGCGCAACAAGGACGGCGTGCCCGTCGACGAGTTCGGCCTGCCGCAGGTGCCCGCGCAGACTACGCGCTGATACTGACACTTCGCGCTCAACACACTGCGTTCAATATGAGTTTGCACGTTTCGACGACGTTACTCGATTTCGAATATCCAATTCTGCTGTACACAATGTCTAAACTTTTGTTCAGTGCTCTTAATATGAGTTTGCACGTTTCGACAACGTTACTCGATTTCGAACATCTGATTCTGCTGTCTAAACTACATTTACGGGTCTAAATGTAATGCTATCTTTTTCTACATGGAACATTGTGATAAGGATAGCACTATTTTTAGACCTGTCAATTTAGTTTAATTTAGAGGATTGTGTACACTGTAAAACAATTGGCAACATTGTCATAGTAAAATGAACCTAAAGCCTCTCGCTTAAAAGTCGTTTGTTTGGCGCATCCAATTTTTATTTCGTAAAATTTCCACTTGGGGCGCTGGCTTTATACACATATAAACTCAAACCTTTAAACTCAGGCCTTTTCACTTCAAAGTTATTGTGTATAAATACTCGAAACAAGGATTTAAAGGTTATTAAAAGTTTAATTGATTTTATCGTTCGGAGCGTAAACGCCCAAAAGATCGTTTTTGAAAACCCATATTAACCGGTTAATACCGCAGATGTAGGGGAGTAGGCAGCCGCGGCGCTATATTTGTGCGTACCACATAGCTGTGCATTGAAGATAGACGGCAAAAACAGTTAAAACCGGTTTATTCAACACTAGCTGATCCCCGCGACTTCGTTCGCGTGTTTATAGGTTTTATATAGGATCGGATCGGAACCCATAATTCTTTTATGTACCTTAACTAAATGTAGCCTGTTACTCGTTATAACATTGAAAGTTCCATTAAAATCGATCCAGCCGTTTCGGAGATTAGATGGAACAAATAGACAGAACGACAAACATAAATCTAAACGCACGCCAGTTTAAAATAAGCCGTACGTACAAAGATCCGGGTCCCAAGTCATTGGAACCCAATAAATGTCTGTCATTTCTAAACTAAAAAATTTATGACCTTGAAATATTTACGGGACAATACTTAAAGTACTACCTTTCTAACAAAAAAAGAATGAGTGAAATCGAACAACGCGTTAATGAATTACAGCTAAATACACGTTTTAACTTTCATCCTCTCTCCCAAGGGAACCGTGCTGAATTTCGGGATAAAAAGTATCCTATGTCCTACCTCGGAGTATAAACTCAAATCGTACCAAGTTTCATTCGAATCCATTCAGTAGTTTCGGCGTGATGCGCGGCCAAGATACAGACAGACAGACAAACAGACAGACAGACAAAAATGAAAAAAATTACAGTTTTGGCTTCAGTATCGATTATAGAATGCCCTCCAAAATAAATTTTCAAAATATCTTCAATGTACAGAATTGGATCTGTTACAGTTTTATTATATTACTAGCTGATCCCCGCAACTTCTTTCGCGTAGATATAAATTTTTATATAGGATCGGATCGGATCCCATAATTCTTTTATGTACCTAAACTAAATGTAGCCTAAGTCCTTATAACATCACCTATCTGCCATTGAAAGTTCCGTCAAAATCGATCCAGCCGTTTCGGAGATTAGCTGGAACAAATAAACAGACCGATAAACATAAATGTAAACACACGCCAGTTTAAAATAACCAGTACGTGCAAAAATGCGGGTCCCAAGTCATTTGGACCAAATAAATGTCTGTCATTTCTGAACTAAAAAACCAATGACCTTGAAATATTTACGGAACAATACTTAAAGTACTACCTTTCTAACAAAAAAAGAATGAGTAAAATCGAACGACGCGTTAATGAATTACAGCTAAATACACGTTCTAACTTTCTTCCCCTCTCCCAAGGGAACCGTGCTGAATTTCGGGATAAAAAGTATCCTATGTCCTACCTCGGAGTACAAACTCAAATCATACCAAGTTTCATTCGAATCCATTCAGTAGTTTCGGCGTGATGCGCGGCCAAGATACAGACAGACAGACAGACAGACAGACAGACAGACAAAAATGAAACAAATTGCAGTTTTGGCTTCAGTATCGATTATAGAGTGCCCTCCAATAAAAAATTTCAAAATATCTTCAATGTACAGAATTGGATCTGTTACAGTTTTATTATATTATAGATAGATACCTATTTTACGAACTTTTTTTGCCTAAAACCGATTGAACAAAACCGTGTGGTTGTGGTTAAAGGTAAAACAAAACCAAAATTTAAAGTTCATTATGTACTCAGGCGTTAACCGGTTCGGATTATTACCGATTTACGAGCCCTAACTCGAATTCGATCAACGTGGTCGCAATGTGTTTACTCGTACTAACCCTACAGTGTTCCACCGAAGTGTGCTTTCGTTTCGGTAAATTGATTTCGCAATTTTTTTTAAAATTTTGCATACTACTTATACGTCGTTTGTTTAAAGAACTTAACTTTATTGTAAATAAATGCTTATATTGTGGCGCTAGTGGATTGAACCCTGATTAAAACAATGCTGCACTTGGTAGTGTTAATTATAATTTAAAATTTCTGAAGGAATGTAGATTATTATCACTAAGGGCGTTTGTGCACTTATTCGTTTTCGATTCGTTTTCGTGTTTCGTGAAAACACGATTCGACATAGGTTCCTTATAACTGTATGGGCGCTTGTGCACTTACTCGTTTTCGATTCGTTTTCGTGTCTATATATTCGTGAATTCTTCACATCGAATCGTTTTAAAATAAGGACGCGAGTGGAATGGTGTGTGGAAAGAGGGCAGAGATGAGTCCTGATGTTGTGAGGTATTTGGAAAACATAGGTATTTGCATTTCTTGAATTCCAACAAAACATGATTCAAAGCAGTTGATTATTATTAAAAGTTAATACCTACTTAGTTTGGCATTAAAATAAATCGTTTGTTTCATTCAAATTAGTTTTACTTCGAGTAAAATACCTAAATATTGTAGTATAATCAAAATTTCCATACCTGTGGTTGGTAGTCAAAAACTATCAGCAAAATATGAACATTTCATAAAAAATATCATTTCTGATACTTAGTTGTTACTGTTTTCTTACAAGAGCGTAATGTCCACTTGGGATGTTCACAAAATATATGACGTATGCTTAGATAATTTTGATACTAACCGTACCGTGTGAAATATTCATAATCACTTACCTTAGTGTTACTGCCAGCATTTTTTCTGGAGTTATGCATTCTCTAAAACGTGTGTCTTGCCGAGGAATCTTTTTTTTATATGACACAATATGAAATCGAAAGTAGCAACATTCTTTCGATAGTAATTAAAAAAAGTTTTTTCATGATGTCATGTCATGTCATTAAGTGATGATCGCCTACGAATGTATAAGAGAAGTGCGAAAAGCTGACGACGATTAAATGCAGCACACATTATGAACACGGTTTTATCTACGAAATGCTTAAAACGTATAGTGAAATCACGATTAAGTGCACAAATGTCATTCGTGAATTTCGTATACGTTTTTATGATGTTCATTAAAAAAACGAACACGAATCGAAAACGAATCGAAAACGAGTAAGTGCACAAACGCCCTAAGGGACCTTTCAGACAGACCGGCGCGGAGAGCGTCGGAGAGCATTTTTTTTTTCACACAGACCGGCCGTTCAAATTTGCTCTGCTCTCCGCGCCGGTCTGTGTGAACGGACACGCGGATGCGCTCGGAGCCGAGCGTACGCTCTTGGGCCGGACGGCAGAGCATATTCGGCCTACGGTCGGCTGTGCGAGCATGAAAGAGCACGCGAACGGAGCCGGTCGGATGCTCGAGCGCGAAAGGGCACGGGCATGGAGCAGCCGACCGGCTCGACGAGTAGCCGACCGGCTGCTCTCATATATTTCACACAGAGCGTATTGGGAGCATGCTCGAGCATCCTCTTATCATAAAAGAGTTAACATGTAAAAATAAAGCCTATTTCAATGTCTTAAGATTCTATTTTAAATGCGATTAAAATTTGCTCTGCTCTCCGCGCCGGTCTGTCTGAAAGGTCCCTTACACAGATGATATAACCATCTTATTTGCATAAAGAATGAAATTTTATAATGTTATAAATATGCACAGCTTGTAATAATAGTTTTTTTTAATAAATAGTTATTTAGTTTAAAACTTTATGTATGTGAAGCCCTTTCATCATAAAGAAGAGAAATGCATGCAAATGTCGATATTTTCTTTGATCGATTTCAAACAATATTTTGTGTAGACCAGTAGTTCCCAAAGTGGTCCACGGGAGACTCGGCGGAGGTCTACGTCGGCGTGACAAAAAAAGGGAGTTCACAATTCGTAAGCGGGTGTCCACGAAAATTTATCTGCTTTCGATAGTGAAGAACTAAAATGTTGGCTTGGCTTCACCTAAAAATGTAGGCAGATATTATTTTAAGAAGCTCAGCGACTGTTACTTGTAAAAACTTACATATTCCATATTGAGTATAAACTTTACAGAACTTTACTTTTTAACATCTACTCACAGTACAATCAATAATTAATTAACCAATCAATTCTCAGTTTTTTTTTTTTGAAAACTATTAATTCGTGGTTGGAACTCAGCGGCAACGCAAATTTCCATACTTAAATCTAATCTTCACTTTTTGTCGAGTTTTGGGAAAAAGGTAGAAATGTTGTAGCTGCAGGGGGTCCACCGGAACCAGCTAAATTTTTAAAGTGGTCTATGAGAAAAAAAAGTTTGAGAACCTCTGGTGTAGACTATTGCGTATTTTTCTCTTCCCCTCACTCGTTTAGTCGTTGATAATATCTGCATTTATTTAACTTTGTTTCATCAAAATTTTATCTTAAAATGTGTAAAATCGAAAAGGAAGAAAAAGATGTTTAAGACTTTCGAACTTAAGAAATTCGATTAATATTCTAAAAATATTTGATCACCGCGTTGTTCAAAATTCATGAAACGGATATGTTATTTATAATATATTATTATAGAAAAGAGGCATGGAATATCACAAGAAATTATTAAAATTAAATAATTGCTTGATATGAACTTACTCTTTAGAGATTTGGAAAGATACGTATTAAATATTATTTCATTTATCTATGTACGTTAATATATTTTCTGTTAAAATAAAATTCTGTTGCTTTAATTTAGGTTTAATTTTGTATTCTATCTTTGTACCTTTGTTGGTTAAGAAATTACACTTTTGCGAATAAAACTGTTACTTGTATAGAATCAGTCTTTTAATCACTGGCTGCTTTCTTGATCGCTGACCCATTGTCCGAGGTGAACGACAAACGCGAGAACGCAACATAATACGACGCGACGCGAAAATATCGAACAGTCTGATTTTAAATTCGGTGGAATTCTGACAGTCGTCATTTAAAAATAGAATGAGCTATTTGTATGAAAAACAGGGTTACCACCTGAAGTTCTACAAACTAAAGTACCTGAAGTATCTGTCAGGTATTTGTCATATTATCTAGATGCGGCAATTGATTTTTATTTATATGTAAGTTTTGAATTTATTATCTTTTTGTGGGAACTGTTTTATCTCTGATAACATTAAGAAACGTCAAGAGTTCCACGAAATTAAAAATTGCTGCTTTACTGTGGGAAATATAAAGTGTTTTCATAATTTTACACAGTAAAGCAGCAATGTATATCAAACTAATTCGTTGGCAACTATTTTCAGTTGCTAACTAAGTTACAGAATAACCCAGCTGAGCCTTCACCTGGCCTACGTTGTCCCGTCTATAATATAAGTTTGTCATTTTTTATGGAGTCATATCGTGTCGCATCGCGTCGCGTTATCGTTCGCCTTGAACAACGCGTTACGTAGGACAACGGTATGGTTAGTCTCAATTTGCACACCACGAAAACTTTACTAAATACTACATATCGAAACACAATGACTTCAGAGTGAAATGGACCTAACATGGCTTATTTTAAGGTTTGAGTTCGCCAATATATTCAGCATTCGTCTACAGCCAGCGCCCTAAGTAGAAATATTTGAAGTATTGAATTAAATTAAAAAATAAAATAATATTTGAAGTATTGAATTACGACTTTAAAATATAAGTCTTTGGGTTCATTTTATACTACACTAGCGACCCGCCCCGGCTTCGCACGGGTAGTAGAGCATATTATGCGTAGGTACCTACTACCCGCTCAGGGATTAGGCAGCGTTTTCGATGAAAGCTCCCAGGCGGCTTGACTTTTTACGATATTTTCCACAATGAACTTATTATATCTCACCTTATACCCGAATTACTAATTCCGTGGAATTCTGACGTTTCATAATGTTACCAGAGATAAAACAATTCCCACAAAAAAGATAAAAAAAAAACAAAACTTATGCAAATACAAATCAACTGCTGCATGTAGATATTATGACAAATGCCTGACAGACACTTCATGGTGATAATGTCATTCGACTTCCATTTTTCAATAAATTTTTTCAATGTGCTTCTTTTGTTTTCTATTGCTGTTAGTGTGCAATTTCTAGTTTCCACTCTTAGCAATTTCTATTTTAGGGCGAAACTATTAATATTATTAAGCGGCTCAGAGCTTTATATGTTGACAGGGAATTAAAGTAGTTTGGGGTAAAATCGTACTTCGTAGATGTGGTTAACCCTGTTCTCCATATAAATAACTCATCTGTAAATGACAATGACAGCTGTCAGAATTAAGTCGATATTAAGTCAAAAATAAGGAGAAAAACTAAATATTTGAAATCAAATAAATTACAGTGTATTTGGGACATAAAAAGGTAAGTTTTCACCAGATTCCGTGAAAAAAAAAATATTTATTTTAAAAGTTAAAAATAAAAAACCAAAAACTTGGTTTTTTGAACTTTTCACATTTTGAGGTTATGTGAAAAAAGTGTAAATATAAAAGTTGTAGATCTTTTTATTACCTACAACTTTGCTATTTGATTTTTTTCCATAGTTTTTTCCCGAGCTCAGATCGCCCGTAAATTATTTTTCCTTGTATTTTTATAATATTCTCCTCCTTTTCCAATGGGTTTCATCCTACGTAATGTGATTTTTTTTTTGGGCTATAGGGAGAACCGCGGCCACCGACGCGCTTATAGGCACGCTCCCGCCCGCGCCGCCGCAATTTTTAAATCTGTAATATCTTCGAAAGTATTCATTTAAATCATATGCTGTAAAAGGCCATATGGATTTATATTAAATCAACAATGTATTTAAGGTATTTAATTAGATAAGGATTAATGCTGTATTGGTTGAAATCGCTTCGAAAATTAGCCATTATTTGTCGTAAAAAGTAAATGACAAAAAAATGTTATTGTGGGATATCCATAAGAGATAGACATATACCATCGCGGAGTTTTCTGTAGACCTTTTCAATGTGTACAATACTTAGTACATTATTTTGATAAATCTCGTAGGGTTCAGCCTGCGTTTGCAATGTAAGCGGAAAAAATGTAATTATTTACGACATCACATTAGAAACCTCAAAAATAACAGTATTTCTCCACTATTTAATGTATGTTATTATACATATAAACCTTCCTCTTGAATCACTCTATCTATTAAAAAAAACCGCATCAAAATCCGTTGCGTAGTTTTAAAGATTTAAGCGTACAAAGCTGCCGTGGTATAACTAAAATGCCGTTATCTGACATCTAGCCGATTTTTAACTAATGATGCCATGTTAATCAGCAAAAAATTCTGCGTCTTTCTGTATATGCCATGTTTCGATACCATAAATAGTTATGGAAATAATAATTCCATGGTTGCCGTTAAGTACATTTTTCTCATGTGAGAGATTAACAACAATGCCGCTATGCAACTTTGTGAGTCTTTATAGCCGCTAAGGTACGTTAACTCAAACTTTGGTAAAATATTCTGGCTATGGTTGTTTCTCTAGATAGCCGTTATCGATTTTTTTTTACACTATACAGCCGTTGACGTACTGTAACTACTGTATAGTTATTCTTTTTATGCGATTAACGACCCTTAACGGCAATATAGTTTATTATTTGACATACTTCATTTTTTAATTGTTAAAGTATGTTTTACGCGTAACAAGTTATGATCTGATGTATAAAAACTAAATGTCCGCGGCTTCGCCCGCGTGAATTTCGGTTTTAAACAAATCCCGAGGGAATCGTGGATTTCTGGTTTCCGTTCCCGCTGCCTTTTCCAACCTTTATACATACTTTCAAGGAAGTTTGCTATAGTAACCTACCTATAGTTAGTATTTGCTTCACTTTCCCTCAATTTTGTCCATCATGATGATCTGAAGGAGAAGGTACCGATCATTTCTGAGTACATGCCCCATATAACTGATCTTTCTGCGTTTGATAGTCAAAATTAGGTCTCTGTTTATACCAATACGTAGTAAGACTTCGTCGTTTCTTATCTTTTGGATCCAACTTATGCGCAGCATTCTTCGGTAGCGCCACATTTCAAAGGCCTCTAGTTTCTTGTGAGTATTGTCTTTAATTGTCCAAGTCTCACAACCATAGAGAATTATCGGCCAGATGTAACAATGGAGCATTCACATACGCAGGTTAATAATATGCAGTTGTTTATTGCATAGTACTTTTTCATTTTCATGAAAGATGCACGGGCAATTTCAATCCGGGTCTTTATTTCAGGATCTGGATCTCATTCTTCTCTTATTCATGTACCAAGGTATTTGTACTTTGAAACTCTTTCGAGTGTTTGACCTGCGATAGTTATTATTGGGTTTTGTTGCTGATTTCTTGATACTAACATAAACTTAGTTTTCTAGAGATTCATGTCTCTTTCCGACTTTCTACTACACACATAAACGGTATCTATTATTTTCTGTAGATCTTGCGGACTAGAAGCCAAAAGAACAGTGTCGTCAGCGTATCTGATGTTGTGATGTTGTTTATAATTTGTCCATTCACCTTGATACCCCATTCCTTGTCTTCCAATACTTCTGATATGATAGCTATAAGTTGAAAAGAAGCGGAGACAAGATGCATCTCTGTCTTAGCCCCCGGCATATTGCTACTTCATCTGTTTCCTCATCGTCAACACTTGCTGTCCCTATCTGCCGCCAATAAAGGTTCTTGGTGATCATTATGTCCTTCCCATTGAGTCCAACTTCCTGCAAACGACGAATACGTACTTCGTGTTGAACACGTTTAGTAGGATTAGGAAGTACATTTCTGATTTTTGTTATTGGATGTTTTTATATTTTATAGCAATTTAATTGTTTAGGTTTAAGATTATGTAAATCCTTTATTTCACAGTTAAGTGAACACAAGTGACACAAAGTTTTGTCAAATACTTTTGTTCAAGTAAAAACATAAGTACTACCTACTTAATTAATTTTGAAAACCAATTTGTAAAATAAAACATTCTTTATTGAAAAAGTCTTTATTTTTTAATAAGTTAATTTCATTTTCTTCAGTAATTATGTTCATCTATTTCAAGATCTTATTACACTATAATGCCGTTAAGCTAAAATGTTTTCATTTTAACGGCATTTCAGGGTAACAATGAATAAAGATTTTTTCTAAAATTCAAAGAAATTTATAGGGTTGTAGACTTAAAAGTCGTAAAGTACCTTTAACCTCTCTAAAGTCTAACATACTAAAGAGTATTACTCGATAGTCGCTGTTAAGCTAAAATGATGCTAATGTACAATAACGACGTTTTAGTTGCTCATTAATGATTATGTTTTAAACGTTCTAACACACTATATTTTTATACGAAGTACATACACTAAAATGCCGTCGTACTACACGTAGCGGCATTTTAGCCAATGACCTATACACATTTTCACAACAAAGATGATAAACTAAAACACAAAAAACGTTATAACTTTAAAGCAAATTATATTTACAAAACGAGAGTTATGTAATTAAAAAGTATTTTCCTTGATCTATTTTTTGGTACCTTCAAGTTTCAAATAAATGTTGTCATTAAAAAGTAGCATCATTTTAAATTTATGCCACGGTTTTAACGTGATATCTCGAAACAAGGTTTTTGTACATAACGGCATTTTAGTTATACCACGGCAGAAAGGGACATAGGGACATAGGGATATAGGGACGGAGAAAGAGACTTTGTTTTATACTATGTAGTGATATTACAGTTTTTCGATATTTAGTATTTGGTAAAGTTTTGGAGATGCACAAACTTAATAACTATACAGGTAATATAGAGTAAAGCGTACCACAATAATATAATCAATCCACGTATTGAGATTGCAATCTGGTGAGACGAGATGAGATACTGTGGAAATGCGGGGTTCATTTTGAATGCCATAGCGAGATCCTGAACATAATCAGAGATGAATCGCTCGCTAATTGCTATAAGGACTGGAAAGAGGGGGTATTTAAGGGTGATCTTAAAACGAGTAAAGCCATATTATATTTTTATTATTAACTATTTATTACACATATAAGTTTCATCGGCACAAATAAATAAAACAAATAATTCTATGGAAGGAAAATTAACCTTTAATAATAACAATAATTAATAATTTAAGGACACTAATAAATTATATTACACAGTCAACTCTAAAATACTGTTTCTCATTCTTACATATTCAACAGCTGGGATACTGAATCACAGTAATTAGGTACGTATAGATAATTAATTGGTAACGCGGTTGGGGATACGACGCCCGACTCTACAAAGAAAATATTCTAGGAGCCTTGTAATAAACGGGTTTTGTGCGTAGACGGACTCAGCGAGGAAATCAAACAAACATACTACCCTCGAAATCAGTATCGGGGAATCCCCGGATGATGCTGAACGCACATTATAGACGATCCGTTGGCCCCGCATAAATGCAGGAGTACTGATAACATTTCTTTGGCAGTATCCGATGCGGAGCGGATCATGCGACTTCTGGAGCTGCTTACATCATTTTTAGTACTTGAAGGGCAGCTCGTCGCAAATATGCGAGCAGCAAAACTAATCCGGATCGGGTAATCCCTGCGGGTAACATGAGCTACGTCCAAAACCCGTTTAGCGTATCAGAGGCCATAACGGACAATAAATAAGAATACTTAGTCCACATATTTACATCCTACTATGTACATGCATTTGGGAATCCGTGACGTCACAGGAGTTCGTGGCACTCTTTCATATGTGTGACACTTTCTAGTTTCGTTAGTACATAGTTAATCGTTCTATGCCCTTTGGACACTGTAAACGAACCGAGATCAATAGTGATCCAAATAATAAGACAAACCGGTGATGCTGATCGTTGTCTTGTCGGTTGTCACTAATAACTCTGCCTGTCTAAACTTGCCACAACTCATCCCCACTTTCCCCATAAATTCTTTAGTACACTTTTTATCTAAAGTAGTGTGTAGAATTTATTTGCGTATCTCTTTTCTTTCATTCATATCCATTTTCTTCTCCGTGCAATTTTATTCCTCTCGGAGGGCTAGAACGCCCTCAGCGCATTCCTCCAGCGACGTCACATAAATGATCACTACACTGACATTTCTAATTGTTCTATCTAGTTTCGAGTAAGTACTTCGGATCTAGTCGAGAGCTTCTTGTCCTGTCTTTGGCAAGAAGAAGCAAAGTACTGCAGCAACTGAAAAAGAAAGATTATTTTTAAGTATATGTTATAAAGCTGACTTTACCTCTGCTCCGCTCGCATGTAATTTAAAAAGGGTTTAATGGAGCGGTCTAGATAATATGAGCAATGTGTAATCTGATGGGATAAACCGGCCTTTGAGCTTGCGTGGGACATATACAACACGTCTGGCTTCGTAGGAGAATTATTGATCTAAATTGTGAAATTGATACATTAACCGGATCATAACCTTCAGTAATTTAATAAGATTTACTGAAGAATAATCCTCGGGCGATGCATGACTATTTCAAGAAATGTTCACTAATATCTTATACCTACTCAATTTGGCTAGATTGGGATGAGGTGCCGTGGATGATATAAAATCTGGACATGAATGTTGCTTTCGACTTTCGAGCTCTCCACGTGCGAAAGTTTAGTCTTAGGAACTTAAAGTTTGTATAGGTAGGTACCTACCTAATGTTAAAAATGATTGAACAAAATTCGAGTGAAGGTCCATAAGAATCAGTTCAGCAGAAATAAAAAATCTGTCGTAAGATTTGGATCAAATACTTATACCGAAATTAAATAAAGCCTGCCCCAAACAGGCAGTCTGCAGTCACAGTCGCGGTCAGATATTGTAGGTGCCCGCGCCCGTGCATGGCCATATTCGACCTCCTACAGACCACATCTGATCTGACCGCGACCGCAGACCGCCTCTATTTGAGGAAGGCTTAAAAAACTGTTTAATTTGCATGACTTTAAGTAAAGTTTAAGAATGCGTAAAAACGTGAGGAACGTACGAACAATGCGATCAACATAAAAATGGGAATGTGAAGCCGCCATTTTCTATTTCTGTATCGCTCAACCGTCACTTAACCGAGCAAGACAAAAATAGAAAATGGTGGTTTAACATCCTTATTATTATCTTGATCTCATGACACTTTGAATAAGTATACTCACTGAAGAGGAATGCTGAGAAGACAACGATGGGGATTACGCAGTTGATGTCTATCAGGTAGCCGAAGGACAGGTTGCCGATGAGCCCACCTCCTCGACCTGCCGTCAGTGACAGTGCGGCAGCCATTACCCTGCACGAATGTTACCATAGAGAATAATATTTTTGAAATTGGACCATAGGTAAAGACTGTGCGCGGCTCAAATCAGAACTAATAGTTGAACGTAGCACCAGGCATTTTTCACTTTACTAGAATAAAGATAAGCTAGTAAATATTTATTTTTTTATTATATTATATAGTTTATTTTTATTTTGATAAGGAAACAGAAATCTGCCTCTCCCGCCATGATGAGTATGAGAGATGATATATATGAGTTTTTGTGCCTTGTTGGGATTGAAAAGAGCCATCGTTTATGGTCGGAGTTATGTGGCACAGTCAAATGAACATGCAGGCCATTGCAGTTCTTAAAATACTTTGACACGGAAAAATAATGTCGCTATGACGCAACTCTTTATAAATTGGAGTTTCCATTGGTTTGGTCAAAGACAAAGACTTACCTAAGATTCGTAGGGAACAGATCGACGAGCACGCAGAACACAAGACTGATGGCCAGCGAAGTGAGGGCTTCAAATATACATGAAAGCACCAAGTTCTGGATGGAGTTCTGCACGAAGTACAGACCTACTGTTACTACGCCGGCGAAGCCCAATGAGAAAACTGTAAACAATTGAAATTATTATTTTATAGTTAAGTACTTAAGTACTTTAGCATTCCATATGACAAATCCGAGCTTTTTCGAATCGCATTTTTAATTTATGATTGTTACTCATGACACAGTAAATAATTTTTTAAGACATAGGGAATTGCACTTTTTTTTCTCTCAGACAGATCTAGACAGACGGATTACATTTGGACCACTAGCTGTTTTAATGTAGGTCCCTACTTTTATTCGCAACTGCCGATCGACTGTCCGTCTAACTAGACCTACTAAGATAAAGGTAGCTGCAGTACGCATCTTTTTGTCTTAGCTTTTAATTATTATTATTGATTTATATCGTGTCTTGATCCATTTCCCTTGAAACGTTCTAGAGCTACGGAGCAGAAGCGGCGGAAGGCGTGGGCGACGTGGGCCCAAGCCCACGGCCTCGCACTCCGGAGGGCCTCGCGCCCCGGAGGTTACTCACATAGTATAGTAGGTGCCTACTATGATTTTGTATGAATAAAAATTTCAGAGGGCCTCGCAAAATATATCTTGCCCACATAAAATTTAGGTCTTGCCCCGCCACTGCTACGGAGGGATCGAATTTTTATGGATACAAAGCAACTACAAATTTCTCTCGAGAAACCGTCATTTTTAAATAATTTAACAGTTTCCTCATTCGTTGACAGTTGTAGGAAATGGCTACACCCTCTATCAAGTTGCCTTTGATAGCAAACAATCTTAGTAGGTACCTACTTATTAAGGCAGAATTTAGCAATTGACGTTTGCGAAAAATGGTTTTCAACTAGACGTATGCCCTACGCCACCCAAAGAGGTTCTGAATACGAAGAATTTAGCACTTGACCGTTGCGAGAAATGGTTATCAGCGGAATGAAAGGTGTAGGCAATAAAGGTATCTTGGAACTTACTGAGGAAGAACTTAGCACCGAGCCGATGGACGCACAGCGGCAGCCACAGCGACGTCGGGATGCAGGCGAGCCCGACGATGAGCGTGTGCATGAACACGCTCGGGTCGATGGTCTTCTCGCAGTCGAAGGGGTCCGCGCTGGCGGCGTCCTTCACCACGATGCTGGACACGTCGCACACGGACGCGGACGTGTTCGGGAACCGGTGCTCGTACTCCTCGTAACGGTTGAACAGCTCGGGGAACCAGATCATGAGGGTGTAGTAGCTGAAATGTGGGTAACGCTGTTGTATTGAGAGGTTATTTGGTGAGCGGAAAACTCGGCTGAGCAGACCGATAGACGTCCTCTGCTAGAGATAGGTGTATTTTCAGGACTCCCACACGGCACGGTCTTGAGTCGCTTGTATCCAGGCTTGTCTACTTAGACGCTGTTGTATTGAGAGGTTATTATTTGAGCGGAAAACTCGGCTGAGCAGATCGATAGACATACCTACCCTGCTAGAAGATAGGTCGGAAAGTCCACACGGCGCGGTCTTGTGTCGCTTGTATCCAGACTTATCTAGTTAGAGGAAGGTCTACCAACACTGCGTTTTACGGTGCAAGATCGCGATTCCAGTAGGTAGGTACCTACTTACCTTGTGATTTTTTTATTCAAATAAACTACCTATTTAGCCCTTGATCTACCCCTAACATGAAAACTAGGTCAAAACATCTGCACAAGGGGTACAGACCTACTATTAAGTATCTACTTCATTTTGGTAAAGATTTTGAAAAAAAGGTTGTCAAGTAAGACCGACGTTGTTTATTTTACCTGGTAGTTAATCCGAACTGGATGAGACACGTGAGTATCGTGTATTTAAGGTAGGGAGGTCGGCACAGCGCCTTGGTCTGGACCCAGATCTCGCTGAAAAGCCGCCTTAGGTCCTTGGGCTTCCGCATGCTCAAACTTCTCACGGATTTCTGCGAGCTCTGCGATGCCACTGATATGGTTCTGACTTTCTCTTTGAGACTTTTGATCTAAAAAAAATATTGGTAGTTTAGAATCTCTTAAAATAAACAGTTATATAAATAAGTAGGTATCTAAGTCTAATCGAAGCATGCGGGAAACGCGGATTTAGTAATGTACCTAGGTATACTATACGAGTTCCCCGCATGCATCGATTAGTTCCAGCACATCCCAGTCTGGGAAGTATGACTACCTATGTACCTACTCGTGTGGTATGACGCCAGATTTGTCGCGTAGGTATATCATCATGATCAACCCATTACCGACTTCACTACAGTGCACGGGTCTCCTCTCAGAGTGAGAAGGGTTTTGGCCATAGTCTACCACGCTGGCCAAGCGGATTGGCAGACTTCACACACCTTTGAGAACGTTATGGAGAGAGAACTCTCAGGCATGCAGGTTTCCTCACGATGTTTTCCTTCACCGTTAAAGCAAGTGAAATATCACATACTTAAAACGCACATAACTACGAAAAGTTAGAGGTGCGTGCCCGGGATCGAACGCACGACCTCCGATTAGAAGTCGGTCGTCCTAACCACTAGGCTATCACAGCTGTCAGGTATATATTATACTATATCTCTAGTGCAATTGTCAATATGTTCTAATATGGAATAGTGATGGAATAATGGGTCTTGATCTATTACAACATGCGAAATTCAACTTAGCAGCAAACGTTGGCACATAATATCTATACTTTTCCAGCTAGCAAGGGCGTCGCCAGCCGATGGCCAAGGGGGGGGCAAGTTGATGATGTGAGTATAGGAAAAGTAAAAAGTATTGTTGGTACAGTCGACAGCTTTTGAAACGGATTGTAGATTTTTTTATAGATACTTTTTTTAATAAGTTGGTACGAAAATAGTGCAACGGGTGAGGTTTAAACCTTAACGTAGGAAAAAAAATGAAAAAACCAAAAATGTGCGAAAATTTCGCGATTTTTCGAGTTGCTAAAGTTAGCACTAGGTCTTTCGAAGCTGCAAACTTGGATTTATACCAACTACTCTAGCGGCACGCTATGATGGCCGGTTTGACGTTTGTCCGCTCATGAAGTTCCGTATTAATTGATAACGACTTTGAAGGAAATAATTGTATTACTTTATTGACGATAGTGATGTGCAGAGATTCATAAATTTTATCGAATGTAGTTTTAGGTTTAGGACTCAAAATTTATTTATTAAATTGATTTCTTAAATGTATACAAGTGTAGAAAAATCAGTTTGCACCATTTAAGGGGTGAATGTACTTGTGAATATGAACAATTTTCACTATGTGGACAAACCTCTGAAATCGCAAAAAAATATCAATAAATTTTTAAAAATGGAATCTAATACGATCGTCACATAGGATCGCTGGCTAGCACAACTACTACCTCCGGCAAACTCGCGTCAATGCTCAATGCAAAACAAAGCAGTTTCGAATTGACGTTGCTTCGAAAAGTATAAACTGTCAGTGCAATGCGATTGTGATATAGTTTTGACCTGGCTTTGGATTTCAAATATTGATACTGCATTACTGTTGACCCTTGCTCGTTAATTTGGACTCTGTTCAAGCCCTTTGTTGTGGATTTCGTCGATATGACCGAACGTACGCAGAGAACTATTCTAAATAGTCAGACACGTGAGTTCGTAATACGCCTTCGTAACTATTTCGATCGTGAAGCTCAAAATGGAGGGCCAATTTTACCTATAACGTCAGTGGTTGAACGCGTAGCTGATGCGCTTAATATTGGACAACGAACTGTTAGACGGATAACTAAAAAAAAATATGGCGAGACTGGCACAGAAGAAAATAAACTTCACACACCAAAAAAGAGAAAACGAGCAAAACCAGTCGTAGGCATCGATAGCTTTGATGCCGATGCTATCCGAAGACATGTTTACGGCTACTATTTACAGAAGGAGTATCCAACAAGAAAAAAGTTGGTGCATTCACTGAAGGAAGCTGGATTATTCTTCGGTGGGGAAAGTTCTTTAACGAAGATTTTGAAGACCATTGGATTTCGATACAAAAAATGTAACAAACGCAAAATATTGATGGAAAGATTTGATATAGCGATGGCAAGGTATACTTTTTTACGGCAAGTGAAAGAAATCAAAAATTGGCAAAATGTTGTGTTCTTGGATGAAACATGGCTTAATGCTAACCATACTGTAGGCCGTTCTTGGAACGATGACACAGCAGCATCTACTTCCAAAGTTCCTGTAGGAAAAGGATCGCGACTTATAATTTGTCACGCCGGAACCATCAACGGGTTTGTCGAAGGTTCTCTCATGGCTTTTGCGTCAAAAACCACTGGAGACTATCATGAAGACATGAATGGAGAAAAGTTTACTGAATGGTTTACCTCAATGTTGTGTAGCCTCCCTGAACCATCTATTATAATTATGGACAACGCCCCATACCACTCGATGCAAATTGACAAGCCACCTGCCCAATCCCAAAAGAAAGCTGATATCGTCGCATGGCTTCGTAAAAATGGCGTAGATGCAAACATGAATATGTTAAAAGCGGAATTAGTACGTCTTTTAAAAGAAAACAAACCAACCAAGATCCGATACGTCATTGACGAAATAGCATTAGAACATGGGCACAGAGTTATACGGTTACCGCCTTACCATTGTGAGTATAATGCGATTGAGTTGGTGTGGGCTCAAATTAAGGGATATGCTGCAAGACACAATACAGAACCCCCATTTACCACAAAAAAAATGCTAAAATTATTAGAAGAAGCTTGTGAACATGTGACTAAAGGAGACTGGGAAAAGGTTGTGAATAGAACTGTTAAATTAACCCAGATAAGCCTACTGTCCTATATGTAGGACAGTGAAAATAAAAAAATATATCAAAGTACCCATTTAAATGGTTGATTTCATTTATTGTGATATGAAATAAGGAGACTATGTTTATTATAGTAAAAATATAAAATCGACATTTTATTTACTATTTTTCGATATATTTCACTAAAACGTGCGCAATAAAATCGCGTTGCAGAAACGGCCCACAAGAGATATGTATAAAAATCTGAAATTTATATTTCGGTTGCAAATTTCACATTTCACATGTTCTGGATAACCTCTTTTTTACTTTGCATAACAATTTTATTGATATAATATTTCGTAAAGTGGAAATAATTTACGACAAAAAGTGGTGGACTATATAGGACAGTAGGATAATACAGGTAACTTTTTATGTTCGGACCGCTAACTGCTCATGGGATAATAGACGCCTTGAACAGCTTCCGATGGTGAGAAAAATGACAGGGAGGTAACGATATGTATTCTACCACTCCTTGTTGACCCCGATTGCCCTACTAACGAAGGTGATCAAGACAAGGGTGATGAAGATGACGTGGACGTTGAATAACTTTCTACGTAACATAATACTTCAACCTGTAGAAATATCTCTCCAAGTTGATTATCCCATTAGAGATACTGAAGAGCAACTTGCTGTTAGTTGGTCAGCTCAGCGCAAAAGAATTTACGCGTGGAGGAAAAGAGGCTTAGCAACATCTTCAGTGGTTTGGCTTGAGGTTCAAGGAGCTTTCCAAGATAAACTTCAGATTGACTGGTTAAAAATTTACATTATTGGTTACACAGAGTAGGCATTAGAGTCAAGAAATGGCACATGCCATTACTTACAAATAATATCTTTCTGAACGTTTTTGCATGGCAATTATTGTATAAAACAAAATACGGGAAACTCGATCACCTAAGCTTCCGCAGGAGAGTAACAACAGCTTTGATTGAGTCAAACAGAAAATTTGGAACAATGGGTCCAAGTGAACCGTCCCAATATGAACGTGATGACAGCTGGAAAGATCAAGGCATAACCAATTCAATCATTTGGTTATTCTTCAATCAAAAGAAATACTTTACCGTCAATGTCATAAAAATGTTTGACGCGCTGCATAAATTTCATACAGAAGTATGTGCTATGTATTTTGTAACTTATCATACTAAAGTTTATATGATTATCGAATTTTTACACTACAATTGCGCATTCTAAAAGTTATAGTTCCAGATAAAATTAAAAAAGGCTACAAAAACGATTACCGTAAACTGTTCGCATTTTGTAAAATTATACCCGTACACGAAAAAACTGAACTAACACTATTACTTGAACAATATTTTAATAAAAACATACAAAAAGTACAGATTACATATTCAACCCGTAGCCGAAGGATTGTTAATGAAAACCCTAAACTTCTATTACCTAAATATAATAACCTATACGGCAAAAAAATATTAAATTACATCATACCTAATCTAATTAACCAGCTGCCTAAGTCGCTAAAAGATATTCTTACAGAAAAAAACATAAAATATAAGCTTAAAAATTATTATCAACAACTTACAATCTCCAAATATAGTTAAACATTAATAATAATAATAGATCACCACACTCATCACAAAAACCACTTGCACGCACTTCATATTTATTCATTATATTTATTTTTACTATAGAAATAACTACAAACCATCTACAAACACTTACTTTATAAATTAAAAACTTAAGAACACCCTGTAACAAGAATTCTCGATAAACGAACGGAGTGTCGCCTACAGGTTTTTACACGCTTCATATCTATGAGTACGACCATAATTTTGGAATCTACCCACTTTCTTAGAAATTATTGTACTTTTGCATTTTATGCTTTTGTTTTATGTTACACTTAAGGCTTTGTTATAAGACATACCGATATTGTCGACGGCGCATCTCTTAGTGTACAGAAAAACTTATATAAGTTTATAGTACACCTAAAATAATGTAAATGTCTAACCATATTTGTATAATGTATAATAAAATAATAAATAATAATAAAAGTCATCACACTGCAAAATTGATATACTAACATTAAAATTCATTTTTTGTACTTTTTTCATAAATAGATAAATGTATTAGGCCGTTTTCAGTTAAGGTCAATACTAACCCTTACTTACTACCTATTATCCTACTGTCCTATATATAGGACGGGCATTTCCCGGAAAACCTTAAGGAAAATATTTTTTTTAATATTTTTTTTATTCATTTTAAAGCTAATGCAACTAAAGAAATTTGTTTATTGTAAAGATTTTGAGTAAAAATAGTTTCAGGCTTATCTGGGTTAATAAGGGAAGATTATGAAAGAGATGTGAAAATAGATAATATTATAGAAAACGAACATATAATTATTAATGTATGTGATGATAGCAGTGACGACAGTGAAAATAGTAGTATGGACGAATCTGATTAATTATGGCCTTTTGTGGCACCTTTTTTGGTATCTTTTGTATTCATATGTTTCTTGTGTGCATATAAAGTATGTATATTCATTTTCGTTCAAATATTCAGTTCGTTCAAATAAATTAAATAAACATATACATTTTTGTTTTATTAAACCTATTTAATCAGGTACAAAAACAAAACTTAATTGTTTTTTGTTCGAGAATAAATTGACATTCCACATCACTATTGTAATGTGTCAAACCGGCCATCATAGCGTGCCGCTAGTATAGTGGTAGTGATCCTAACAACTAGGGTTCAGAACCGGGAAATCCCGGTCTCGAAAGTACCGGGAATTCCCGGTTCTTTTGTCAGTAAAAAGAACCGGGAAATAAAATTTGATTCCCGGTTCTTTCGGTACTTTCGGGAATTTTATTTTAATTACATGATTCACGCTACTACTTACATACATAATCTTTATAATACTAACTTTACTTTTTATATTTCCTACTGTTCAAAAGTTCAAAACTAACGTGAATTCAGCGCTAAAATAAATGGCGCGCGGTAACTTAGAAGTATACCTCTGATGGCTGTTATGTGCGATCGCTCGCACTCGGTTTTCGGAATGCAATATTTAATCCACCTTGGGATAGAATTTTCAAAAATGCTGTTTATATTTTATTTTTTATCGAAAGCTCAAATACCAATTTTCATGGATATAACCTGAAAAATGACAGACTTTCATACAAACTTTCATCCCCTATTTAACCCCCTTTCTTAGTGTGCGCCTACATCATAAAAGGAAACAATGTGAAAATTTCAAGTTTCTGACGATGTTGCGCCATTTGTTCCGGGTTTCAGCGTTGTGAACCGCTTCAGCAACATTCATGTTGAGAGTGGTGTGGATCTGATCAGTCCAGCGAATTGGACTCCTACCTCTCGATCTCTTGCCGTTCATTTTCCCGGTTACTATAAGTTTTTGTAGGTTATCGCCGGGTTTACGGGCGATATGGCCGAAGAACTCAAAGATCCTCCTCAGGCATATGTATGTTGGAGAGCCTCGGCTTTTTGTCAATTTTGAGTTCTTCGCGGATCGATTGGTTAGTCCTAAATGCAGTCCAAGAGATTCTGAGCATTTTCCTCCAGCACCACATCTCAAAGGCGTCTATGCGCTGGCGGTCTCCAGCTTTTAAATCCATGTCTCCGCCCCGTGTAGAAAAATGGAAAAGACTAAAGTGTTGACGAATGTAATTTTTGTCTTATTACTGATGTTACGATCATTCCATATTCTATCGAGCTGAGACATTGCAGCCTTGGCCATTCCGATTCTCCTGCGAACTTCAGCTTCACAAGAACCGTTATTGCTGATGCTAGAACCCAAGTAAATGAAGTGATCAACGGGTTTTAAATTGAGTGTTCCATTGAATTCTAGCTTAGAAGCACGATCCACCACCATGATCTTAGTTTTAGACCGATTTATGGCCTGTGTTGCTCCATTTTGTTTAGGAGTTGGAACATTTCAGCTTCATTAGCTGCGAAAAGGATGGTGTCATTGGCGTAGCGAAGGTTTTGAATTTTAATGTCATTGATGGTAATTCCACCATCCCAGTCTTCGCAGGTCCGGCGTATAATGCTCTCTCCGTAGATGTTAAACAGAATAGGGGATACGATGCATCTTTGACGAACTCCTTTGCCAAACGAAAAAGGTGTCGATGTCGTCTTGTCAATTCTTACTATCCCCTGACTATCTGATGTTTTGGGACTCCTATTTCCTGGATAACTGTCCATAGAAGCTTCCAGTTCACACAGTCACAGGGCTTACTGTAGTTGACGAAACACATAATGAATGGTACATTGAATTCGTAAGCTTTTTCAACGCAGGCGCACAATAAGAAAAGATTATTGGAAATTCCACCCCTAAGGGGGTCAAATAGGGGATGAAAGTTTGCATGAAAGTCGGCCATTTTTCAAGTGATATCCATGAAAATTGGTATTTAAACTTTCGATTAAAAAAAAATTTGAATTTCAGGTTTTTTGGAAATTCTTTCCCGAAGTGGGTTAAATAGGAGATGAAAGTTTAAATGACAATAAAAATTATATAAATATTTCATTGTGGTTTATTTTAAAGTGTAAAACTTGTTTTATAAAAAAAAACTACAAAGGACCGAAAATCCCGAAAGAACCGGGAATTCCCGGTTCCTTTGGGTAAAAGTACCGAAATTCCCGGTTCTCAAAAACAGGACCGGTTCCGTAAACCCTACTAACAACATATTAAAAAACCACAATTTTCCAGTGACATTACAAACAATGTCTATTTTTTTTTTCAAATCTCTAGGGGGGGGCAGCTGCCCCCCCCTGCCCCTACCTGGCGACGCCCTTGCCAGCTAGCCAATTGATAACCATCCAATATCCAAAATTTACACTGAATAATTAGTTTTGATTTAAGTATATTTCATTTGTATACCTACAACTAAGGGCCTGTTTCACCACCCCATAAGTATCTATCGGATAGCTATGTACAACTTTTGTCAAACACTGTAAGTGACAAACACTTAACATAAAGTAAGAATGTAACAGACTTACGTTTAGGCTATCTGACACTTATCAGAAGGTGGTGAGACAGCTGGCCCTAAATATCACATACTATCAAGACTATCAAACCAGTCTCGAAAATCTTTGTCGTTTAAAAACGCGCCGCTCTCTATCTCCAGTTATAAGTGTTCGAACAAATCCGACTTTGTTTTATATAGAAGACTAGAGAATGCCCGCGGCTTCGCCCGCGTGAATTTCGGTTTTTCACAAATCCCGAGGGAATCGTGGATTTCCGGTTCCCGTTCCCGCTCCCTTTTCTAACCTTTATACCTACTTTCAAGGAAGTTTGCTATAGTAATCTACCTATAGCTGTAGCTAGAGATTTCTGTTTTTTCAAAATCCCGTGGGAACTGTGGATTTTTACGGGATAAAAAGTATAGCCTATGTTTTAACTTAGGGCATAATCTATCTCCATTCAAAATTTCAGCCAAATCGGTTCAGTAGTTGCGGCGTGATTGAGTAACAAACATCCAAACATCTAAACATCCAAACATCCAAACATCCACACTTTCACATTTATAATATTAGTAGGATTGAACGTACGGGATAGTTGTCGGGGTCGTCCCCGGTGTTCTGCCTGTAGATGGACTTGAGGCAGGCGAGCGCGTCGTCGTAGTCGCCGCACTCCATCATGAACTTGGGGCTCTCGGGGAAGGTGAAGAGCCAGAAGCCCAGCAGCAGCGAGGGCACGCCGCACGCCGCCACGAACCAGTTCCACGAGTCGTACGAGAACGCGCCGCTCTCTATGCGGATGCCGTTGATCGGAATTATGCCCCAAGCGATCACTGCAACAGCACAAAAAATCTTAAAAGTCGATGAACGCCGGCCGCACGCACGAAAAAGTAAGACTCATTGTCACGTACCTACCACCTAGCCGAGCGTGCAAGCGGGAGCGCGAGAGGCAATGTTTTCTTATGACGTTATCACGTAAAATTATCGTCCGTAAACCGACTTTACAGGCAACCAATTTTTTTTAAATTATTCAACTAAGTCAGTCAAGTTAGCCCTTGACTGCAATCTCACCTGATGGTAAATGATGATGCAGTCTAAGATGGAAGCGGGGTCAGTTGGCAGAGGTATGCATATTGCATACCCCTGACCGGTTTCTACACGGTATCGTACCGGAACACTAAATCGCTTGGCGGCACGGCTTTGCCGGTAGGGTGGTAACCAGCCACGGCTAAAGCCAGACCAGACCAGAGACAATTTAGTAGTTAGAAAATTATAAAATCCCAAATTGCCCACCTCCCACTTATAAGACCATAGCGCTCACGGTGAGCGCAGTGGTGAGCGGCTCACCACTGCGCCAGGGAGGTCATCATTTACGATGCTAAAGTATCGCGCTTGTCATTCGACGTCCGCGTGACCGTGTTTCTACAATGTTTTCTAGTTCCTCAATTAATGTACATATTATTATGTATATGTCTTTAATGACGGTACGCTGCATATTACCAGAAATTGTCTGCCAGAAAACAATATGAGCTGCAATGGATGGCAATCTGGTTACATTTTTGTCCTTGACACTACGAGAATTTTGCGGTTCGTACTGAAGTCTTTCCTGACTCGCCGGATGCACGAAACAGAAAGTATTATTATTTGTCAGATAATTGACACTTCAGTAATAATGTACTAATGTGGTGTGTTGCAATTTACGAAGCAATCTGGCGCTCCAATTAGACGATCGACTAATTGGAGCGAACATCAGCGCGCTACGATAGACTAGTGTTTCACGTCACAGCACAACACAGTAGGAAGTTACATCAACCATTTACCTAGCTGTGATTGGACAGTTGCAACTATTTTCAAAACGAAAGTGTCTTACGTTACATAAACTCTTTCCAACTGCATCAGGTAGGTATCATAGTGACTATAGCCTATTAATACCAATACAAAAACAAATAGAATCCTAAAAACCTACATGGTAGACAGATGACACCCAGAGTCCAGAACATTTCCATCCAACAGAGGATCTTCTCTCTGTATTTAGTTTGCTGGAATTCTCCCAAGTACGGGAAGCAGATTCCCATAGCGCCCGCAACACTGGAATGAAATGGAGGAGTGTAAAATTATCTATGAGGGATTATTTCCAAAGAATGCAACGATTTTGTACGTTTCTTAATGACGGAGTCTTTATATAAAGAACACTTGGGACCTCCAGGCCCCATGAAAGTTAAAGCGTAGGTAATTTAAATTATCGCAAGCGAAGCAAGCGCAATTTTTTTCTTTCATCTACCTATCTTGAAAATATTGAAGCCAAAGAATGGACCTCCGTGCAGTTTGGATCCCCTAGCCGCCGTTCTTAGGGTTTTTCTTTTTATCTGTTCGCCTGTTTCAGGTGCCCGCGGCGACCTGTTTTAATATCAACTAAAGCTCAGCTTTATTTTCCGGTGCTTTAAATTTTTATGTGCTCAGATTCGAGAAAAAATAATTAGTTAATCAACTTCACAAAGTTTTTATACCTATTGATAATATTAAAGATAGGTACTCACGCGAAACCGTTGATAAATCTGCATGCCATGAAAATAGGCAAAATTTGGACGAACGAAGAAAATATCCCGACGAAGCCGTCGAGCAGAAGTGTTGACACCAACACCACTTTTCGCCCCTTTGTGTCCGCTAAGCATCCCCAGAAGTATGAACCGATAACCATACCTGGAATATATAAGTAGATAAAGATTATGAAAGTCCTGTCATTCTGCTCAAATGTTAAATAATAGAACAGTCTTAGGTATGGCAAGGATATTTTTTAAGGCAAGAGTTTTAACGAATTCTTCAAAAATTTGAAGGACTGATTCCTTCAAAATTTTGAGCGAATGGGTCTTACACCAACAAGCGGCATCGATGAGGCACCGTGGAATGGATATAATATTATGTAACTTTAGGGAGCACTAACTAAGTAGTTACTACACAAACTAAACCTTTACATTAGGTATTATTGACTCATCTTGTTCTGAACATAAACTATAATTAAATCCAGTTCATAAAATTATATCATTAAAGATACGTAATGTTATTAATAAGAAACAATTATTGCACTTGAGTTAATTATTATCAGTCGGTACTTGGTAGTGGGTACTCGACGGAAACGCCAATATTAATTATATTGGGTTCACCCAATCTTTTCCCGGATGATAACAGGTAAACTTATGTTATCTATAAGGCACCTATTTACTTTATTGTAGGTAAATAAATTAAATTTTAAGAACAAACTGGCCAAGTGCGAATCCGCACAGATGGTGTCGTACGAAACGTACGTAACGTAACCTAGTAGATATAAATAGATATATACCCGTATTACTAATTCCCTGGAATTCTGACGTTTCGTAATGTTACCAGAGATAAAACAATTCCCACAAAAAAGATTAAAAATTCAAAACTTATGCAAATACAAATCAACTGCCGCATGTAGATATATGACAAATGCCTGACAGACACTTCATGGTGATAATGTCATTCGACATCCATTTTTGAATAATTTTTTCAATGTGCTTCTTTTGTTTTCTGTTGCTGTCAGTGTGCACTTTCTAGTTTCCACTCTTGGTATTTTCTATTTTAAGGCGAAACGAGTAATATTATTACGCGGCATATGGCTTTTTATGATTACAGGGAATTAAAGTAGTTTGGGGTAAAATCGTACTTCGTAGATGTTAACCCTGTTCTCCATACAAATAACTCGTCTGTTAATGACAATGACAGCTGTCAGAATTCCGGGGAATTAGTAATACGGGTATAGGTACCTATTTGATTAATTACACAGTTTTGGTTTTTTTATATCCTCCGTACCGCGTACGCGTGTCTACCTCGAAGAGAACTTTAAGCGGCCGGCTATTATCACTAACATAATATTATTGTAATAAAACAAATTAAAAAAAAATCACTCTCAGTCAGTGAACGCTTCATTAGTTCAGCCAAATTAGACAGCTCATTGAGATATACCTATCTTATAATTAGTTAATCCAAGTGCGGCAGTACCAAGTTAATTTGAGTCGTATTGTGAAAGAAATCCTATATTTACCTATCCCAGGAAAACTCCTAAAATATGAATGAAAGGCGTCACTACCCTCAGCAATGGAGTACGATGCAGAGAGTGAAAAACGGTGAAGAAACTCACCTAACATAGGGGCGGCTGTGAGCCAGCCTTTATCAGCAGATGTCATCCGGAAGTCGCAGGTGGCGGCGGGCAGCACGAACGACACTATCGTGATGCCAATGGCGGTGTTGGCGTAGATGAGGCCCGAGATGGCCAGCAGGCAAAAATGGAAGCGCCCGAAACCTGAATTTCATAAGCTATATCATAGCACACTGCAACTGTAGGGAAAGACCTACTAGCCAAGCAGCTATATAGCTACTTGTTGTACATTAGAGAGGTACTGAGGTACTTATAAACTTATCTTTCAGTGGTATTTTATAATAAGGAGAAACAGATTAAAATTAAACATTAAATCCAATTTTTAACATTTTGCCAATAAAACTTTAAAAAGTCACTTTTCGTGCAGATATGTATCAGTTGAGATCTCGAGATTCTTGAGGGTGCGAACATTTGGATTTGAGTATTTTATAGCTGCGGTAGGGAAGCGTAGAAAAGCTTGACCTCTTTTGTAAAAGCTACACAGCTGCTATAAAAGCTGGGCGCTCAGATGATAATATGTGCGCTGGTTCTTGTCGGTATGTTTTCATGCAGTTTAAAGCATACTTAAGTAGGTACCTAGCTTATTTTTTTAAGAATATTTATTAGTTTTTATTTACTAACCTTTCAGCTGTCATTAATTTCAGCTTATTTAAAATTCCATCTTAAAAAAGATATGAATTATAAAATAACAGCACTTAATTATGAAAATTGTTATACTTGACGATTGAAAAGTACCTAACTACTTGTAAAAGTTTATTTGAATAAAAAAACTTTTCTATTCTATTATATTCTATAAGTATATATCTATAGCGAAAAGTTTTCTTACCGGTGGCCGAGATTGCGGCTTCGAAGTCCGCCCCATGTTCTAAGAAGTCTAAACCTATAACAACAAATGAACCACATCAATATAAGAACAAATTCACCTACATTCACATACCTACATCGATTTATCCACAAACACAGTGCCCTGTTTGGAGTACTTAACTGATAATACCGGTCTAATAGTTCTAGTTACGGTCATATGAACTTCAAGCGTCATGATTTTAGGTTTACCATAAATTAATTTTGTAATAATATAATAAAGAACGCTGCATTTCAATAGATTCAACGAGGTCGCAACAAAATTCTGGTTATTGTTCTTAATCGCGTATGGTTCGCGTATAAACTAAATGTCACCCTAAAGCGTATCTAATAATTATCGTGTCAAAAGAAAATAGAAACTACCCGCAAGTTCTTTTTGTTATTATTAATTTAAATTCTTTTGCTTCAATATTAGGTATATCACAGCTTCTTTCCTTTACTTTTAGATTTCGATGTTAATTGACTTTAGTTATGTAGGTGTACACCTACGTTGGAACATTAATTAATTAATTAATTATCTGCTCACAGAATGACCATTCGAATAATGATTTGTCAGACCTAGTTGAGCATTTTTTGAAGTTTAATTTATTCCGAGTGTGATTGTGATCAGCACAGAATACAGATACGAGTACTGATTTTACAGTTTCATAGGTAATTTTCAGATAAGTACAGGTAAGGAATTGGATAATTTAAGAACTAAAGATTATATTACACTAATATTATAAAGGCGAAAGTTTGTATGTGTGTGTGTGTGTGTGTGTGTGTGTGTGTGTGTGTGTGTGTGTGTGTGTGTGTGTGTATGCTTTAACGCCGCAACTCCTGACCGATTTGACTGAAATATTGAATCGAGATACCTAGATTATGCCCTGACTTAACACATAGGCTATTTTTATCCCGGAAAAGTATTCCTGTGGGACTAAAATAGATATAGACTTACAAAAACGCGATAGATGGCGCTGACTGTTCTTAGGTAAATCACCCTTACATAGCACATTATTACAATAGTTGCATGCATCTGTATGCGTTTGCACTTTTTATCTTGGAAAAATCCACAGTTCCCACGGGATTTTGAAAAAACCGAAATCTATAGCTATAGCTATATGTAGGTAAATTACTATTCTTGCGTACTTCCTTGAAAGTAGGTATAAAGGTTGGAAAAGGGAGCGGAAACGGGCTTATTGAAAAACCGAAAATCACGCGGGCGAAGCCGCGAGCAGAACCTAGTAAATGATAAAAAGCATGATTCCAGCAATGCGCGAGACGGCAATTGAATTATGTAATCAATAATAATTGAAATTATTATTTTTTTAAAAGAGCAACCACCGAGTTTCTTGCTGGTTCTTCTCGATTGCAACAGCATTTCAAAGTTCAAACCAGTGGTCATTTGATGAATAGTTCTTTTTGTTTCAGAAAGGAAGCGATCTTTAATTTCTGCCAAAGGCAAAAAGTGGCAAAAACAAAAATTATAAAATAAGGTAAGTAAAAGACAGCTTGTACGAGTACAAAGCGGTTTGGACCATTAGGTATCTACCCACTTTGGATCTGCTATCGAAGTTTTTGAAGTGTATCTACTTGGAATATGAAGATCGCCCTTATCTTTTGTCTGTTCTCAAATGCGATAAAATAATGTTGGTTTAGAAACGGAATTTTTTGGACGGTTTCAAAATATGATACTTTGATAAATGATAATACTTACATACATATATAATATTATGTTGTTTATCTCATGTTATGGTCGTGTACCTAAGTATTGCTTCCATCCTATAATTTTCCGGCATTCGATTTTAATAGTTAAGTCGTGTCCATAAATGAATAATTTGGACCAGTTCCACTCGAGTAACGTCTTCATGGAATAAAAATTTAAGTAATATTCGGTGGATATAACTACTTAATATTAACGCCGCATTTAGCGTACACGACGTTTTATACTTATAAAAATATTTGTCCTGACTGACTGACTAATATAATATTATGTTTCCATAATATTTGTGTCAACGTGGCGGATTTAAGTTTTAAATCCACATCTCCTATAAGGGAGGAGGCCTGTTTCCAGCAGCGGCACGTTAAAAGGCTACAGTGGTGGTGGTATCTCGATCACGAATCTCAACAATGAAGACCGCCATTCATCACGCAAGGTTTCAATTCAGAAAGTATTCATACTACACTACAGCGCTAAATAAACCTGCACTCGTCGTTATCTTATCTCGCTAAGTTATTACACTAGTAGCATTATTTGTTAGAACTCATGATTAATCAATTTTGTGAAACAAGAAGAAGGGTTTTACCGTCGTAAATAAATCGCTCGTTGACATTGTGTAAACATCGGTGCGCGTTATCAGTGTGCGCATGGCTTTAACGCGCAAATAAGTGTGACAGTGACACGGTCACTTCACGCCATTGTGGCTTGTAAGTGCGCCAAGGATGCGTTTTTGAAACTCGTTTTAGGAAATATTTTGTTTACCAAAACGTGCACTTTGTCGTGCACCAAAACCTCTGACCTCTGGCGGGACGCTTAACACCTAAAGGCGACAAAAGAAACCTTCAGGTTCCACGGTCGCACCAGTTTGGAAAGTAATCTTTTCTGAAGTTTCTGAACCTTTAATGTGCCTGTATGTTTTCGCGTTTTTTTTAAAATCTTGAACACAGTATTTAACGACCAATAAGTAATTTAAGAAAAATAAAATCGACTTCTATATTCGGTATACCTACCTATAAAGCGTTTTTCACACAGATTGTATACGGTAGGATCTATGTCTAATGTGGCCGATTCTGTTGTACACATTCTCTAAATCTAAACTAAAATGACAGGTCTAAATATATTTCTGTCTCTTTCACAATCCCCCCTACTGAAGGGGATAGCACTATTTTTAAACCTGTCAATTTAGTTTAGGTTTAGAGATTCTGGACAACAGAATTAGCCACAATTGGCTAATTCTGTTGTACACAATCTCTAAACCTAAACTAAAATGACGGGTCTAAATTTATTCCTATCTCTTTCACAGTGCTCACTGCAGAAAAGGATAGCAATAGATTTAGGCCTGTCATTTTAGTTTAGGTTTAGAGATTGTGTACAACAGAATTGGCCACATTGTCTACCTACGTTAGACAAAGGTAAAACAAAGGCAAAACAAAGGTAAAAAGTAGATATAAATACAAATGTAATAATGGTATTAACTACTAAGGTTCCTTAGAGAGAGAGTTTAGGGAAATAGCTTTTTTTGCTTATAGCACTTATACTTAGTAGGTACGTAGGTATACCTACTGGGGAAATGTAATTACTTTAATTGACACAAACCGTTACCTACTTTTCAGGTGTTCCTAATTAAGGGTTTTTTATCGCAGCGTCAATTTAAATAAATTAAAATTTTATTCAATTTGAACGCTGCTTACTTAAACAAAAAGCAATGTAGATATTATGTACTTAGATACGAGTAACTATATCCCAAATATGTGCCAGTTTCTTGTGTTCTTGTTCCGCGTAAAAATAAGTAACTAAGTAAAACAACATTTTATAAATCATCGCAAGGGTCATCGCAAACTGACTGTTCAAGTGTGGTCAAACATATTCCCAAGGGTAAGCGATACCTATCAACCTTATCCAATTCACACACACACACACACTAGGTATAAGGAAAAATAATGCATTTTTGCTAAATATTTATTCTCCTCAAAATTTACTTATTTGAATTATATGGTTGATATGTAGTGATACCTATATTAATGAGAAAAAATTTATGGATCGCTTGGTTTACGCTGATCTCTGAGGGGCGGAAGGCGTGGGCGACGTGGGCAGGCCCACGGCCTCGCGCTCCGGAGGGCCTCGAGCCCCTTTTTTTCATTTTATATAATCTTTTTGTGCGGGCAGAGGGCCTCGCAAAATATATCTTGCCCACATAAAATTTAGGCCTTGCCCCGCCACTGATCTCCTTCAGCTATCGTCAAAGGATTGTCGTGTTATAATTATTACGTTACGCTTTTAGGTAAAGTGGCCATCACCATTTCATTAATGGCGATGGCGGCATTACCATGAAGTATCGGGCAATGATTTTATTTTATCCTCAATGTGTGGCCGCGATGAGCATTCTAACTACTGTATTGTGCCTCTAATGTCAATTGTCGATAGATAAAAGTCACGACAAATAAGTCAACCGGTGACCTTCAATGCGCACAAGTCGAAAATGAGGTATCTCGGGGTGTGAGGCGGTCGCGGGGATGGCGTGGGGATCGTTCGTAAGCACTGATTAGCTTTCGCGGATCCCTCGTAAGCGCTGATTGGCTCTCCAATCGTATTGTGTCCCGCTCACTCGTACGTCGCTGCGCGCACTTGAAGGTCACCGGTCAACTTACGTGCCGGGGGTTATACTAGGTATGTTAGAATAATAAGTTGGGTCATGGCTTAACACCGGGTAAATACCTACTAAGAAGAATAAGAGCATGCTATTGTATAACAATAGGTGCGTACACGTATGAAAAGAAATTTTATTAAGGATATATAGATATACCTACATATAATATACCTACCTACTACATCCTTCAGTAACGATTCGGTATTATTAATTAATTAATCTACGAGTATATATCGACACAAGAAAACGTATTTGCTGTAAGTAACCAAAACCCAACTTTTCAGCAGGGCCAAAAAACGATTTTTAAATTAGAAAAAAATTCATAACTTCTTTGAATTATAAGTGTCAAAAAAATGATTTTTTGTACACAGTTTTACTAAAGTAATATTCACTAATAGCAATCAAAATATTTTTCCTAAAGTTATAAGAAATTGGTTTTTGGTTACTTACAGCAATTGACTTTTCATTTACAGGCATGAAAAATGGCGTAAGTATTTATTATTTGTATGGAAATTGCTCAGTTCCATGTTTTACTGACGTAAAAAATGATTCAGATTGCACTTTTGCTGTAAGTAGAAAAAGACTAAAGAAGTATCAAAAACACGGTTTTTTTTGGAGACTTACAAATTTTAAATATAACAACTTATAAATTTTTTGAAAATGTTACGACTTTTTAATCTTTTTTTTCACTGCAGCAAAATGAGACCCAGACCAATCGCCGCAGAAAAAAAAACTGATTCTATGTTTTCATTCTACTTACGCCATTTTTGCTACTTACAGCAAATACGTTTTCTTGCGTCGATATATAAAAATGAATCCCTATTTTCCTTGGTCACGGCATCACGCATGAACGGCTGGACTAATTTCGCTAATTCTATTTTTTTTGTGTTTGTTACTATCGGATAAAGGTTCTTATGAAAGAAAAAATCAAGAAAGTTGATCGGAATATTTTTGAATCCACGCAAACGAAGTCACGGGCATCAGCTAGTATATATCTATACTAATATAATAAAGCGGAAGAGTTTGTTTGTTGGAACGCACTAATCTCAGGAACTACTGGACCGATTTCAAAAATTCTTTTACCGTTGGATATGTACGTTATCCTTGAGTGCTATAGGCTATATATGTACCACGGGCGAAGCCGGGGTGGACCGCTAGTGTATATATAAAAATGAATCTCTATTTTCCTTGGTCATGACATCACGCCTAAACCGCTGAACCGATTTTGACGAAATTTGGTGTAGAGGTAGACAAGGCCTTGGAAAAGGACATAGGGTACTTTTTACCCCGGAAAATTAAAAAGTTCCCAAGGGATTTTTAAAAAATATTTTCCCATACAAAATGTTCATGGGTCGTTCGTCGATACACCCGTACCTTTATAGGTATAATTCTTCTGTACATGTTTGTCATCTAACTCCTCCTAAATGGCTGGACCGATTTGGATGAAAATTTGTGTGTATATTTCAATGGATTCCTGGATGGTTTGAAAACACAATTACCGGGTAGGTACAGATACCCTACCCTGGGTCTCGGTAGGTGGCGCTGATGTCGGTATGTCACCGGGCAGGACGATGTCTGCCGGGTCCGCTAGTTATCTTCTATAATATAATAAAACTGTAACAGATCCAATTCTGTACATTGAAGATATTTTGAAAATTTTTATTGGAGACGGGTGAAGAGCACGGCCAGGGTATTGAAGATAGATGGGACGTGCTCAAACAAAAACTACACGAATCCTCGCGGTCCGCTTTAGCGGGCCGCGCACCCACGCGCCCTACTAGTAATATAATAAAACTGTAACAGATCCAGTTCTGTACATTGAAGATATTTTGAAAATTTATTTTGGAGGGCATTCTATAATCGATACTGAAGCCAAAACTGCAATTTTTTTCATTTTTGTCTGTCTGTCTGTCTGTCTGTCTGTCTGTATCTTGGCCGCGCATCACGCCGAAACTACTGAACGGATTCGAATGAAACTTGGTACGATTTGAGTTTATACTCCGAGGTAGGACATAGGATACTTTTTATCCCGGAATTCAGCACGGTTCCCTTGGGAGAGGGGAAGAAAGTTAAAACGTGTATTTAGCTGTAATTCATTAACGCGTAGTTCGATTTAACTCATTCTTTTTTTGTTAGAAAGGTAATACTTTAAGCACACGAGTAGATTATAATATCTACTCGTGTGCTTTAAGTATTGTAAATATTTCAAGGTCATAGGTTTTTTAGTTTAGAAATGACAGACATTACAACGCTCATTATTGGGTTCAAATAACTTGGGTCCCGGATCTTTGAACGTACGGCTTATTTTAAACTGGTGTGCGTTTAAATTTATGTTTGTCGGTCTGTCTATTTGTTCCAGCTAATTTCCGAAACGGCTGGATCGATTTTAATGGAACTTTCAATGTTATAAGGAGTAACTTAGGCTACATTTAGTTTAGGTACATAAAAGAATAATGGGATCCGATCCGATCCTATATAAAAACCTATATCTACGCGAACGAAGTTGCGGGGTTCAGCTAGTTAATAATAAAAAGTGTATCTTTTTGTAATTCGTTTTTTTATACGATTTGTGTGTCAACATTTTCAAATTCCGATAATGAGCCATTTAATAAATAAAAATCGGCCAAGTGCGAGTCGGGTTTCACTGAAATAGGGTTCCGTACGTATTATACCGATAGTCAAAAACTGACAAAGCCGGCCCTCCATAACTTTTTTTTTCAATGTACTTAAAAAGAATAAAAAATATATTTGTAGTTAAATGCAACGATACCAAATGACAGAAAATTAGTTAAAAATTAAAATATAAAAAAATACTTACATTAGAAAGCATATCTCTACAACCCAGTATTGAACCAACGTAGTACCTACCTATACTGTGTCCAAATCTTTAATTGCTTTTTGGGAGATGTCAAAAAAACGAGTTTAGTGACTCCCTCACACGTTAACGGTTCGAATAATAATCGATTTTATTTAAAAAGAACTTTCAATCGATTTGATTAAATATTTTTATTTTTTACCCCCGACGCAAAAACGACGGGGTGTTGTAAGTTTGACGTGTCTGTGTGTGTGTGTGTGTGTGTATGTGTGTGTGTGTGTGTGTGTGTGTGTGTGTGTGTGTGTGTGTGTGTGTGTGTGTGTGTGTGTGTATGTGTGTGTGTGTCTGTCTGTTCCCCCGTAGCGCTCAAACGGATGAACCGATTTGAATGCGTTTTTTTTGTTTGAAAGGTGAACTTGTCGGGAGTGTTCTTAGCTATGTTTGATGAAAATCGGTCCAAGATGGCCGCCGCCACAAAATGGGGGATTACATATTTTTTCACAACTCCCTCAATATGGGTATCGAAGAAAGGGCTTGACTAGTAGAATAGTACTAGATGCAAATTCAAGATGACCGCCACCACAAAATGGCGAATGTAGGGGGTTTTTTAAATTTTAATTTATGTCTTGTACACTACGGTTCTACGCGGTATCGTAGCGGCTCGCTTTCACCAGATCTTTCCTAAATAACCTCTGGCCAGAGTGCTTAGTCTCAGTTTGAAGCGCTCCAAAACTAAAAGTATACTCTAAGTATACTATTGATCGAATCACAAATGACTTCAGAGCAAAATCAACCCAAAGGCTCTTATTTTAGGTCCATTTTACTCTGAAGTCATTGTGATTCGATCAATAGTATACTTATAGTATACTATAAAGTTTTGGAGCGCTCCAAACTGAGACTAAGCACTCAGGTGATGCCGAGATGTCGACTACAAAATACTCGCTTAGACCGACCCTTATTGTACGAATGAATAAAAATAAATAATTGAACATTAAAAAAATTGGTGGTGTTGGAAGTGGTGATGGCCTAATGGCTAGGACGTCGGCTTTCTTGTCGGTAGGCCGAGGGTTCGATACCGGACACGCACCTCTAACTTTTCGGAGTCATGTGCGTTTTAAGCAATTAAAATATAACTTGCTTTAACGGTGAAGGAAAAATCGTGACGCCTAAGAGTTCTCTATAATGTTCTCAAAGGTGTGAGAAGTCTGCCAATCCGCACTGGGCCAGCGTGGCAGACTACGGCTAAACCCTTCTCATTCTGAGAGGAGACCTGTGCTCAGTAGTGGTCCGGCGATGCGTTGATCATGATGATTAAATAAATTATTAATTTATTAATAAATACCTACATTATATTAATTAAGGTTCTACTTACAATAATAATTTATTTAGCGTTTTCTTCTTCGGCTTATAATAGCCGGCGCGGTAGGGCATGAATAAATGATAAAGCATGTAATTATACAACACGAAATATCGTGCTATTAAATAGCTAGATATAGTCTGCATCCCTCTATTTTATTTTTAAGTCGTTTTAACCACCGACTCGAATAATTGAAAGTTAAAAACACTTTTTATTACCTACATAGATACTTAATTTAAGAATAGTTTAACTGAAAATAAATCTGCATTAAATGCATTCGCGATTCACAGTTAAATTAGGTTTCTACCTAATTTATCTGTTTGTTTCTACAAAAAATAGTCCATCTAAAAATCTATTAAAAATTAACAATTAAAAAGTTCCGTATAGTGATAATAAAGTGAATAATTACTCACGTTTATGAAATAAAACTCACATGAAGACGACCATGTTTCACGTCTTCCATTTTAACAACAATAATAAAATAAGTATATATTGTAAAGTCAGAACTTTGGAAAAGTCCTGAATATTGTCTCTCGCAATGAGTGACAGGCGTATGCCTTCCGATTTAAGTAACGAGTGAATTTTTCGCGGTTATTGTGGCTAAGTTGAACTTGACATTAGCGCGTTCATCCATACTATTGTGCAAATGGTAATGATCTTCAAAAACTCATGATTCATGAATAATCGGTTGGTTAACTAGCGACTAATTATAGGTATTTCAATTAAGTACTTTTTTTTACTTTTTAGGTTTATCGGTAATTGCCGCATTTAAATGTATTTGTCAATGTTCCATATCACGATATTTTCTTTTCGTGTGTCACTTTACGAACATCGTTACACACGTTGCAACTGAGACGGATATTATTATGTGTTTAGCGCTATAGGTGTGTTTGTTTGTACGTTTTTTGTTACCTTTTTTTTTTTGAAAAACTTCGGGGCCGATTTTCATTCGGTTTTTTGCATTCACGAAAATATATCTTAAGGTCAGGTGGTTAAATATATTGTGTTAAACAGCTATAGGCCAGAAGGGAGCGTTGCAATGTGTTTTGAATTTTTTATTATTTTACTATTTTCTTAAAAAACTAGTCGACTCTAATGTGTTTTTTTGAACTCAGAGGTCCTTGGATATTTTGATGCAATAAGGGAGCGCTGCAGAACTGATTTCTACGGAACTGATTCTTATGGAACTTTACAAATGATGAATGAATCTATAGGTTCTAACTCGTTAACTTTATTCTGTAAGTAATAAATTTAATAAACTTAATTATGGGAATCATGTTAGCTGTATGTTTTATGAATTCTAAGATTTTCTAAGTATTTAAGGTCTTGTTTATAGGGCAATTTTATTATTTTTTATTTTACATAGTTGAGTAACGAAAGTTTTGCGCTTCATTTATAAATTATATTTATATTTTAAAGATTTTCATTTGCTAATACTATATTATCCAATTTTAGCTACAGAGGTTTTGTATTTGAATAATAATTATTATGTGCCTTCAAGTAATAACTAATATGGAAAAATGAATACGTTGAAAACTATTAATTTTTCCATATCCCTAATCGCAATTTTAATATAATTTTGCCGAAACCTTACTTAGGTACTTAATTATTATACTTAATACAAAACAAAAAAAAAACTTAAAACTCACCCATGTTTAAAAAGTATCACTTCACTATTAAAATAAAACGTCCGTTTTGAGATCATTCACGATATGTTCAATATACGGATGTGTGCCGCCTACCGGTGTTGCATGGTCTCGCGAGTCGGATGTCGGGTGCAGGTGTTGCGCGGACGCACGCCTCAAGGATGCCGCGTATTGCGCGCGGAGGCTTCTCTATGCGAATGTCGCCTCGCTACCGGCTCCTACCGAAGATTCCTTCCATGCTGATAACGATAAGGTCGGCCCGATCGCTCATCTCGCGTTATCTAGACGGTGACCACGATCAATCTCCCCGCATGACTTGTAGGCCGTACCTCGCTATATTATAACACTGATCCTTGCGTAACACCCACGTAAGTTCGGAAGCTAGTCTCTAATTGAACTGTCCTGTTGTCGTTGTTTCATGTTACTAAAGCGCTACAATCACTTCATAGAATACCGTCTCTAATTGCTTTTGATATTATGATAACGTTTATTTCTGTAATCCGACAGAAGAGGCGTGTGTTTTATAAGTGATGCTAAAATAATCTATCGTAGTGTTTATATACCTTTTACAAATGTATTGTAAATCTAAATGTAAAAGTTATATTACTAAAACAGGGTAACATAGTACTTTCTTTAGCTCGATTTAGTTTAGAACGCTAAAACATCTATTAATTATTAGTATCTCACATTATTTTACATCATTATTATTTTACACTTGAAGATAGGTACCTGGACCAAATTCACCCAGTATTAAAAAAGTACATGCATATATTCTTAATTAAATCGGAACCGCAATAAATCACAAAAATATTGCACATTAACATATTGAAAGTGATCACTCTACCTATAGTTTGAAATGCACACTTTTCCAAATAAGTACCTAATTTGTGCTTCTGCAAATTACTTACTAAGTATCCGTAATATCGAGGTATAAAATATCATTGTTATAGTGGAATCTCTTTCCGCTTTAGTAATGAAAAGTTATTAAAGCCTTAAGAGTAGACCTCCCTCGGGAGCGAGCTTTAAAAGCCAGGGAACATCTAACGAATAGGTACAGCGATAAGGCGATTTGTTTTCCTTGAAGAATCTGATTAATTAAAAAATATTATAGAAGATGAAATAATGAATGAATATTATGATTATTATATTTTAATGAACCAAGTATAAATTTAAAATTTAAAAAACCCCCGACATTCGCCATTTTGTGGTGGCGGCCATCTTGGATTTGCATAATGCTATTCTACTAGTCAAGCCCTTTCATTTGTGTTACCCATATTAAGGGAGTTGTGAAAAAATATGTAATCCGCCATTTTGTAGCGGCGGCCATCTTGGATCGATTTTCATCAAACATAGCTAACAACACTCCCGACAAATTCACCCGTTTGAGCGCTACAGGGGAACAGACACACACACACACACACACACGCCGTCGTTTTTGCGTCGGGGGTTAAAAAAGAATATCAATTAGATTTTATAGCCCACAAAAGGACGCGTGTTTTACTATTTTCCAGGAAAACTCAGAGCAAGACATCACTTCAGAGCAGGTTTTTAGACAATAATTTATATCGATATGTTCTTAGATACTTAGTTAGTTAGTTCGTTGTGAGTTTT
Organism: Melanargia galathea; assembly: GCA_920104075.1. Taxonomy (NCBI): domain Eukaryota; kingdom Metazoa; phylum Arthropoda; class Insecta; order Lepidoptera; family Nymphalidae; genus Melanargia; species Melanargia galathea. The sequence goes on from OV049855.1 coordinate 6,806,784, forward strand.
GTAAAAATTAATTTAAGTAGGTCTAGATAATAAATGAAATTCACAAAATCTATAACTTATATTAAGTACTTAGTAATTTTAATATTCTCAAAAATGAATCTATACTAATAAATAAAATTGAAGTGTCTGTCTGTAATATCGAAATAACTACCTCATATTAAGCTCATATGGTTATTTGAACGATACTATAACCGAATCACACGTTTTTAAAATTTTTGTCTGTCCGTCTGTCTGTCTGTCTGTCTGTCTGTCTGTCTGTCTGTCTGTTTGAACGGGCTAATCTTTGGAACGGCTGAACCGATTTTGACGGGACTTTCACATACAAGTAGAGAATTAACCAGGGAGTAACATAGGCTACTTTTTTAACCGACTTTCAAAAAAGGAGGAGTTGTGTTTTTCTACCTATGTACACCGATATCTCCGAGATTTCTGAACCGATTTGCGTAATTTTTTTTTTAATCGATAGAGAAACATTGCGACACTGTCCTACGAAAAATTTGGATTCCAACTCCTCAATCCTGATGCTGTAGGGGATCTGATCCCCAAAACTAATGGGATTTAGGCACTGTCGGTTATTTAAATTGATATTGGGGATACCAATTAAAGACTTTATTGTTGAATGACCTCGAGTAGGTACATGTCCAACTCCTCAACCCTGATGCTGTAAGGAATTGCATTCCGAAATCGTAAGGATCCCACGGAATTTTTCCGTTTTGTGGACGGGTTACTATTTACTACAGATAGGCTACTTTTTGTTCTGGAAAATCAAAGTTCCCACGAGATTTTTACAAACCTAAATACACACGGGCGAAGCCGTGGGCATCATCTAGTCATACAATAAAAAATCTACCCAACAAAAGCCTCCCACCGACACACAGAAGAAAAGATCAACGAAAAAACATTAAATTATAGGCATTTATTAGTATTCAAGTTTTATTCTTTTTAAACATACATTGCATACTTGTTTGTAAAAGATAAACATTCACGACATTTCGAGTTTAATTTTCATTAATAATTTGTATACTTACCTAATTGTAATGATAAAAATTAGGTCAGTAGTATAATTTTAATTATTTAATTATAAAATCAGGATTAAGTAAATTAATAGTAGTTTATGAAACGGTTGCATAATAGAGGTTATTAAAACATGAGTGTGGGTTTAAAAAACGAGCCGCAGGTGAGTTTTTTAATAGTATCACACGAGTGTTTTAATACCTAATTATGTAGAGTTTCATACACTACTTTATCTAAACTCATATCTTAAAATCCAAACCATAAAATCTTGGTAATATTTGTCGTGAGTTTTCCTTGATTTTGCTGGCAAAAGATTGTTGGTCGGTGGTCAGGTGGAGTTAAATTCTCTTCAGTATCACTGCTAGACATTTTTCCGCACAATAAAAACCATGTCTTGTAAAGTTTTGAGTAACAAAAACAACAAATAAAAAAATTTAATAATATAACTAGCCTATGGCGCCAAAATTCAGTTGTTACCATAGAGAAATTAATAGTAGTAGAGGAGCCCTAATGTCCTATAGAAATTAGTGGATCGGAAAATAGCTCAAGCTTATCAAAATTTTCATAAGTGTGTAAGAGACAACATTACATTTTTGACATAATAATAAAACAGTTTGCGGCAGACTTAAGACAAAAGATGGCCTCCCTAAAATGTATACATGAACACTCAACACGCACAACTTGAGACATCACAATAAACACGCGCCATTTTATGTCTTCGGATTGTGCGTGTATGATACCTAATCTAAGCGTGTGTGAGTGTATTTTTGACACGTTTTTAAAGTAGGTATGGCTTCTCCACTACTATTAATTTCTCAATGGTTGTTACGACGTAAACGACCAAAGAGGTCGTGCGAATTTCCCGCCATGGCTGAAAAATCTAGAACCCAGAGCCTGTACTATAATGGAGAAAAAATTAATTTATAACATTACTTTGCAATAATTTCCTAACAAAGTAGTGTTATAATGAACTTTTTTAATTTTTTTTTGAATATTATAGATGTACCTATGTCGGGATTTTAAGATATGAGAGTAGATAAAAAATATTTCATCTTTAAAAAGGGAAAAGGAATACATACGACATTATAGGTACTATGCATTCCATTGCATCGAACCCCTATCTAAACTAAATAACTCTAGAGACTAACTACTACCGTGACCTTCCATCGAGGTCTTTATTCATAACCAAGTTGGAATAGGTATCTTCATCGTGAAAAACTTTTTTAAGTATAGATGGTATAGGGGTTCGACTGTACCTATGTCCTATGTACTACTCTATTTCTTATAGTTGTTTTATTGTGGCTGCATTTATTTTGGGGACAAAAAATGCGTTTTTTTTATTATATTAGTACCTACCTATATTATATTTATTATTTGATTTTGAACCCCCGACGCAAAAACGACGGGGTGTTATAAGTTTGACGTGTCTGTGTGTGTGTGTGTGTGTGTGTGTGTGTGTGTGTGTGTGTGTGTGTGTGTGTGTGTGTGTGTGTGTGTGTGTGTGCGTGTGTGTGTGTGTGTGTGTGTGTCTGTCTGTTCCCCTGTAGCGCTCAAACTGGTGGACCGATTTGAATGCGGTTTTTTTTGTTTGAAAGGTGAATTAGTCGAGAGTGTTGTTAGCTATGTTTGATGAAAATCGATCCAAGATGGCCGCCGCTACAAAATGGCGGATTACATATTTTTTCACAACTACCTATATGGGTATCAAATGAAAGGGCTTGACTAGTAGAATAGTACTTTGTAAATCCAAGATGGCCACCGCCACAAAATGGCGAATGTCGGGGGTTTTTTAAATTTTAAATTTATTACTACATATTTATTCTAAGTTTATTACTAAATTAAAATTTTTCTTTGGTTTATGGCTTACACTGGAATATATTTCTTTGGTAAAAATTGTAGATAGGTATAGAGTCGATTATAGAACCCGTGGTGCAATCGATTAGTTCACAGAAATCTCAGAGCGATTCCCCGAAAATCAATCATTGACTTTTATATTATTTGCTAATGATCGACAAGTAAGTTATCTCTTGCACAATTAGTGTTCCGTAATTAAAAATGAGTAGATACTTACCTTTTTTTAAAAAACTAAACTCAAAAATTGTAACAAAACAAAGTTAGTCTTTGTAGTGGTCTTCGAATTGTCTTGGTGAATTACAGCTCGTGAATTAGTAAACCCTTGGGGCCTTGGTGCAATAATTTCCGTAAGTAGGTTCTTATCTAGTTTACTAGTACTACCTTAAAATAAGCCAGTTAAGGTCCATTTTGCTCTGAAGTCATTGTGTTTCGATCAGTAGTATTTAGTAAAGGTTTCGAGCCGTGCAAGTGCGACTAAGCATAGGTACTCTAGGTTAAGCGTTAATTAGGTACTTTCGACAAGTTTCAACGACTCAAAGTTGTACCTCGTAAGTCGTAGTGACTTTAAATGCCTATTCTACGTGCCCCCATGACACAAGGGGGCACGTTATTTTCCGAGCTAGGTCTGAATTTTTTCTTCTAAAATTGTAGCTTGTGTAGCGGTAACACTGCAACAGTTCTAACATATTCACAGTTTGAATATTATACAGACGGACGGACACTGAGGTATTGCTACAAGTGTTCCGTTTTTTAATTTGTGTAACGAACACTAAAAACGCTTTGTTTAAAATTGAACAGTAGCTATTTGTGACACGTCACACGCGCCAGGGCCGTGCTGGGCTCAGCGACGGTCAAGTGCGTCGACATGCCTTGTTTAGAACACGGCGGTAGTCTGTTAGGGCACCATAGGAAAAACATTAGCGACCATTCGCACCTTATGAAGCTTAATTGTCAATAAGCGTATTTTTTATTTGCTACCGTAGCGCGTAGGTGCAAGGAAAATTATAACGACATTTTTGGCGACATTTTAACGATATTTTCGCAATGACAAAGATTAGAGTCCGTTCTTGGTGACCTAGTGAAAAAAGTGTTGTCTGAAAGTGTGTGCTTATGTATCTACAAGGCCAAGAAGTCTACAGGATCAGATTAAGCAGTTTCTCACAAGCATACCTACTTAGTAGCCAATTCGAGTTTAAAGTTAACGTTAAGTTAAAGCCTACAAGACCTACAGTTAGATAAACTATCCTCGTGAATGGAAATAGTGGTAAAAACTGCATTGGGATCAAGGGAGAAGATTGGCAGTTTATAACTTTAACGCAGATTGTACTCTGTTTTATAATTATAATATCTTACAAGCAACATAAAATTTCGTTCGCTCGATACATCAAGTCGTGAAGCCGATTAGATTGGCATTCGATATTGGTATGCAAAACAACTGTCACCTCGTCCTTTAGGATGTGTTTCGACACACCGTGAATTCGACGAACGACGGCCTCAAGTAAGTATGCGAAATAAAAATAAATCATTCGACAACACGAGTGCGTCTAATTTCCTTATTTTTATTTTCGCCATCAAAACCGGAAAAACGCGCTTGAAAGTTTTGCAAAATAATGGTAGTGATAATAATCCATAAAAATAAACAATATCACTCTTTCATCTTTTTAAAGGTGATCACACATTTTTCCAGGAAATACTTAGGTACAGGAAATTCTGATCACGTCAACCGCATTTCTTTGATAAATTTCCATTTACGAAAGTCCTAGTCATAAAAATGTTAAAAGAGCCCTAACATATTTTCATTGACGTGTTGTTGGCATTTTACCCATAGAGCTAGATTTATATACACAATTATTATTCTTCTGTACGTGTGTTTGTCACTTAACTCCTCCTAAACGGCTGGATCAATTTGAATGTGTGTATATTTCAATCCTGGATGGTTTGAAAACACAATTACCGGATAGTAACTTACCGGGTCTCGGTAGGTGGCGCTGACGTCGGTATGTCACCGGGCAGGACGAAGTCTGCCGGGTCTACTAGTCTATCTATCTATCTATCTATAATATAATAAAACTGTAACAGATCCAATTCTGTACATTGAAAATATTTTGAAAATTTTTATTGGAAGGCACTCTATAATCGACACTGAACCCAAAACTGCAATTTTTATCATTTTTGTCTGTCTGTCTGTCTGTCTGTCTGTCTGTCTGTCTGTCTGTCTGTCTGTATCTTGGCCGCGCATCACGCCGAAACTACTGAATGGATTCAAATGAAACTTGGCACGATTTGAGTTTATACTCCGAGGTAGGACATGGAATACTTTTTATCCCGAAATTCAGCACGGTTCCCTTGGGAGAGAGGATGAAATTTAAAACGTGTATTTAGCTGTAATTCATTAACACGTTGTTCGATTTCACTCATTCCTTTTTTGTTAGAAAGGTAGTACTTTAACTATTATCCCGTAAATATTTCAAGGTCATAGGTTTTTTAGTTTAGAAATGACAGACATTTATTGGGTTCCAATAACTTGGGACCCGGATCTTTGTACGTACGGCTTATTTTAAACTGGCGTGCGTTTAAATATGTTTGTCGTTCTGTCTATTTGTTCCAGCTAATCTCCGAAACGGCTGGATCGATTTCAATGGAACTTTCAATGTTCTAAGGAGTAACAGGCTACATTTAGTTTAGGTACATAAAAGAATTATGGGATCTGATCCGATCCTATATAAAAGCCTATATTCATGCGAACGAAGTCGCAGGGATCAGCTAGTAATATAATAAAACTGTAACAGATCCAATTCTGTACATTGAAGATATTTTGAAAATTTTTATTGAGGGCACTCTATAATCGATACTGAAGCCAAAACTGTAATTTTTTTCATTTTTGTCTGTCTGTCTGTCTGTCTGTCTGTCTGTCTGTATCTTGGCCGCGCATCACGCCGAAACTACTGAATGGATTCAAATGAAACTTGGTACGATTTGAGTTTATACTCCGAGGTAGGACATAGGATACTTTCTATCCCGAAATTCAGCACGGTTCCCTTGGGAGAGGGGATGAAAGTTAAAACGTGTATTTAGCTGTAATTCATTAACGCGTCGTTCGATTTTACTCATTCTTTTTTTGTTAGAAAGGTAGTACTTTAATTATTGTCCCGTAAATATTTCAAGGTCATAGGTTTTATAGTTCAGAAATGACAGACATTTATTGGGTTCAAATAACTTGGGACCCGGATCTTTGAACGTACGGCTTATTTTAAACTGGTGTGCATTTAGAGTTATGTTTGTCGATCTGTCTATTTGTTCCAGCTAATTTCCGAAACGGCTGGATCGATTTTGATGGAACTTTCAATGGCAGATAGGTGATGTTATATGGAGTAACTTAGGCTACATTTAGTTTAGGTACAAAAAAGGATTATGGGATCCGATCCGATCCTATATAAAAACCTATATAACCACGCGGACGAAGTCGCGGGGGTCAGCTAGTTTATAATAATTTACAAATTATAAATAATCCAAATAGCCTCCCCAGGGATTCGAATCCGATACCTACCACTTAAGACCGCAATGCTCATCACTGCACCAACGAGGTCGTCAGATACTTAATAGTAACTTAAGTGATAATATGAAGATAAGGTTGTTCGTGTTAAGGTGTAAAGAAATTGGTGATAAACATGCCACGTAATATCGGAGGGTCGCCCCGGGCGCGGGCGGCGCGCCGCGCATAATAAAAACCTTAAAGGAAACAAACAGTCCGGGCCTCGACCTCTTTGCATGTTACAACATAAAATGCCTTCGTATCTTAATCTGCGGCTTTGGGCCCTTAATCGATTATTCTGATGGGAATCTCTCAATGAATGAATATCGACTAATATATCGACGACTACATATCGAATTTACTAACCGGCTGGTGATCGCGACTTCGTCCGCGTGGAATTATGGTCTATACAGATTTATCAGTATCTATATAAATAAAAATCAATGTTTGTCTGTATGTCCACCATGCACTGCTAAACTATCAGATTATGATAAAACTTTGGTGAATTGATCTGCATGCGTCCGCAAAGATTTCTGGCCTAAAAAATCTATATGTAAATGAATGTTTTTATATTTGTCTCCCACGCACTCCTAAACCTTTCGTTGGTCTAGCATGGACGAAGTTTTAGAATCAATAAGTATGAGGTAAAGTCACCAAGCTGTTCTGGTATGTTCTGGTATTCCGTTCTGGCATGTTAACAAAAATACTTAGGTGTAGTCTAGGGTCCTAACATTTTGCTCGCTCTTCCGGGTACGCCTTTCATCTTAGGCTATTAGCATATTCAGATGAGATCGCATCGCAGTGAACTGAAAACCTATTACTTACCATCTATTAGGACCTAGACAAGGTGCATTTGGACTGCAAACCGACTGAAAAATTGCAGTTTTAAGAGCCCTCTCCATGGCAGCGACAAATCGTTGGTGAGTGGAGTCTAAAACAGTGATTTCTGCATTTAGAGAGCGAGACGTCTTCAGTAAAGAAGAGTAATAAAAATATATACATAAATAAATAATAAATTAATTAAATAAATAAATTATGCTTGAGATATCATGATTTTTAGTGAAAAACGGCAAAGTAAAAAGATGCAAATCTAGGTTTGGGGTTTCGCCTATTTTAGCAAATATTTGGCAACTTTTTACATGAACTAAAGACATTTGTAATTATTATGAAGTAACCTATGATAAGACTTTGGTCGTTTTTCAATTTTCTAGTTTCTTATATAGTTTATTTACGCACGAAGTTGCCCCAAAATTTGCCCAAAAATAGTGATTTTTCAAGCGTCATAACTTTCAAAATAAATATAATTTTACTAATATTTTTATTTTATGGCATAGATAATGGAGACATAAATTGATATTCTAATATTTGTCGCAATAGGTCTAAAGTTAACTTTAGACCTATTGCGACAAATATTAGAATAATAGGCGTAATACGTTTGTATGGAAAAGCGCGTGAAGAGAGCGGCCTTAATGTATTTTCTTGCAGTTGACATAACTGCATCGCAACCGCCGCCGATCCATTGAACAAGATATTTGCCATGACTGTACAATGTACATCAACTGTTACCTGCTTTTTCATCAGTATAGTGTTGATATTATATCGATACCAGTCAATTGTCGTAAAGGACATGGACAGGCCTGTCCTTTACGACAGTTGAAATTTCTGGTATCGATATTTTTCATCATTTTTATTTTCCCCTACTATCCACCCTAATAATGCATCAGTGTGGATGTATTAAGTCCCCGTTTTAATGTTGATATCCCTTTTACATTTTACCTAAAATTGTTGTTGCCCAAGTAACCGGATTTTTCTTTAAAATAACGGATAACTAGCTACTTAATAAGTAAGTAGATCGTATCGATTAAATAACACAATATCCCTACATGGTTGTCGACACTTCATGCTTGTGTATCCGTTCCTTACTTCCGACAGATTCATTTAAATTCCTGCTCTAGGAAATTCTGTTGGCATTCCATAAATGAGTGCTTTATGTTAACGAACTTACTTGTCTAGACATAGCGATGTGCATTGCTATTGAATCGCATGTATCAAAATTGAGTATGCATGTAAAAAATGGATTATATCTATTTACTACCCGTATAAGGTATGTACCTACATAGCGAAAAGAGCGTGGATTCCGCAATCCACGTGACGGCAATGTACATATTTGTGGCCTATTAAAATGAATCTTTTTCAGAATTAACTAATTTTTTTTCTAAGCAGTACCTAAGGGTCTACTTCTATGTTACCTATGGCAGTATTTCTTAGAGAAACTCTGTCCTTCTAAATCAATTTATTGTGCTAACATTATTTCCGTAGCACATATCGATAATGCCGCCCATGAACACCTCTTCCAGGTTAGCTCGCTTCCATCTTAGATTGCATCATCACTTACCTTGGTGAGATCGCAATCAAGGGTTAAGTTATACTTAGATGAATTAAAAAATAGATACTTGAGGCCACCTTTCAACAAGAGATAAAGTTCGTAAACTAAAACCCGAATACGCTTATATTTATCTACTAATTATATAAAAATAAGTCGGGTTTTCCTTCCTGACGCTATAACTCCAGAACGCATGAACCGATTTCCACGGTTTTGCATTCCTTGGAAAGGTCTCGGGCTCCGTGAGGTTAATAGCAAAGAAAAACACGCGAACGAAGTCGCGGGGGTCAGCTAGTCTACTATATAAAAATAAGTCGGGTTTTCCTACCTGACGCTATAACTCCAGAACGCACGAACCGATTTCCACGGTTTTGCATGCGTTGGAAAGGTTTCGGGCTCCGTGAGGTTTATAGCAAAGAAAAACACGCGAACGAAGTCACGGGGGTGAGCTAGTTTAATATAAAATAATAATTTAGTGTGCAGAACGCGGGGCAAGCAGCTAGTGGCGCCATCTATTATGTCTATCCGCAACTAAATGATATTTTACTTTTGCCGCGCGTAGCCTATGTCACCCGGACCATAACAAAGAATTAAATGACACCTCATTAATCAAAATCGGCCCAGTAGTTAGGCGCTATGGTGGTACACACAGAATCTCATACAAAAATCGCCCACAAAAATACATACATACATACATAATACATACATACATACAAACTCTACATGAGGTTCAAGTAACAATGAATCTAATTCGTTTCGATTACTACCAATATAGACAGGTAATTTGTCATTGCTGAAAAGCGTTGGTAGTTAAATGACGTGAAAGAGATCATCAATTATATTTTCTTTATACAACGTTTCATACACAGTGTGCGAAATATAGAACTAGTGGTATTGGTTACGTAAGTACCTAGATACTGGGTAGGTAAGTAGGTAGATAGGTAGGTACAAGACAAGTGACGTAGTCACAATGTCGAGTTAACGTCTGATGAAGCCCCTGCGATGTTTCTATATCGATCCTATTAACTCACGCTCAGCTAGTTTTGAAGCCACTATCAATAACGCAAGTAGGTACCCAGCTACCTAGTCATTGTGTGTGTTTATAGCATATTTCATTTAGAAGCCCGTGAGATTAGTATATAGTATGATAGATGACATTAAACGAAACATACAAGCCGCTAGATCAGGTGGCACAAGATCGCGGTGTGTTAGAATCCCTTGAAGAGACCTATGTCCAGTTATAGGCGTCCACGGAGATGACGAGGGACCTATGGGTCCAATGGATAGGTATATTTAGATGAAAATCTGATGAGCTTTTTAGTCCTTCACACATTATAGTAGGGGAGCCCAAGATTTTGGGATATATACCTAAGCCCTTTATATATAGGGCCTAAAAAGTGTAAGTATACGAGCTAAAAAAAGTATATTTAGAAAATCAGACGATTTGAACGTATGGTACGAGAGTACGAGGCTAAAAAGCTGCAAAAAAACGTTATCTTGACATTCTCGAATCTCGAGCGCGGTTGTATTTGTTTCTATTTTGAAGGAAATGATGCAAAAATGACAAAAAATATAATTAATCTGCCGATTTCCACAAGCTGAAGTACCTAATACGAAGATGAGAGCGTGCATCTAGACGCTTTCACCACCACTGAAAGGGGAAACATTACATAATAGTTATATCCTTTTAGTCTTCCTATCAACTAATCTACAAAATGTAATAGGTCCCGACGGCGTTCGAGTAAATCCACATTTAGCATCATGGGCTCCCCTACTAGGAGTCTCCCCTAGTAATAGGAAATTTCCTATTACTAATGGTTACATACTGCATACCCGGTAGCATATTAAGTGAAAATTGGATACAATATGTATCCAATTTATATATATATCCTATATATATCCTATTAATATTATAGAATAACCTCAATAGAATGACATGAATCACGATAGAGCCCAATTTACCTACCTATGGTCTACTCTCCAATATTGGATTTGGATAGTCTCGAACCGATGTTATATATAACGAGCTTACAAAATATTAAGTTTCTATTGATTAATTCATACATGGTTTCATAATTAATTGTTTTTTCGCTTATGTGCTGTCTATATAAAATTGAAAATTTAAAAAACCCCCGACATTCGCCTTTTTGTGGCGACGGCCATCTTGAATTTGTAATAGTGATATTCTACTAGTCAAGCCCTTTCATTTGATACCCATATTGAGGGCGTTGTGATAAAATATGTAATCCGCCATTTTGTAGCGGCGGCCATCTTGGACCGATTTTCTTCAAACATAGCTAACAACACTCTCGACTAATTCCCCTTTCAAACAAAAAAAACCGCATTCAAATCGGTCCAGCCGTTTGAGCGCCACAGGGGAACAGACAGACACACACACACACACACACACACACACACACACACACACACAGACACGTCAAACTTATAACACCCCGTCGTTTTTGCGTCGGGGGTTAAAAACTAACGATACATAAATGTAGTTACTAGATAATATATATATTTATTTATGTTATTTGTCAGCAATAAATATTTGTATGTACTTACAACAAGAGGAAGTTTATCAACCACATAAATTAGTTACAATCCTTAAACAAATAAAAAGTAACTATGTACCATAGTATTGTTCTGAAAGGGAGTAAATAGACCATATAGACCTTTAGATTAGAAATAAGAGTTAAGTAGGTATATATAATTTTGCAAAACAGCATCCAATTCATAATAAGTAATTATTGTATCTGAACAATGTTGTATTTGTACTGTACGATTTTCTTTACTAAAATATAATTTACAAATGTTACTAATAATATTTTAGCGTATAGACATGGTTTCATAAATCAATAGATTCATTTATATTACTGAAATCCACAGGAGATGGAAGTCTGAAACCTTATCATATAACCATGTGAAAATCTGTAATTAGCTTCAAGCCACTCAAATGTTTCATTACATTGTACCTATCAAAGGCATTGGTTTTCCAATAAAACAATTTAGATACGAGGAAGCATAGCGCTTCGTATTATTAGTCGTAGGTATGTAGGTACTTATTTGAGGAATGTCAATAATGTAAGAGAGTTCGCAAACCTTCATTGGGCCTTGTTTTTCGAAGGTGAAAAAAATACTGTTTTTTTCCACGTTTCGAGTTGCAAAGTGAGCGTCGCTTTGAATTGAACAGACGTCGAAATAACTTTTTGTACGAACTTTTGGAACGTAGATATGGTGTATTTGTACGGTGTGATGGTTGTTTACCACTAAGCGGAGTCTGTTATGTAATGAAAGGAAAATTGCCGAAAATTCACGAGGATAAATAAGATGCGAGTAATCTTAACAAGCGATACCAGAGTTGACGATAAGAACGCTGTTATCGTGCGGCGGCGGTGAGATGTCGTTTGTCAGCTTGATTGATTCGCGAGGCCGTAGCTGAGGAGATGTGGAATTTTTCTCATTCGAAAACCGCTAAGGTCATGGTGACCGTGAAAACCGTTTTACTGCCTACGCATGTGGGATTCTGCTTTCAGAGGACAGAGTCTGTGACAAAAGCGTTCTAGACGACGAGGGAAACTTCTGAACTAATAAGATAGGCTCTAACTCTGAACACAGATCTTGGAACCTTCCGAATATACCTATGCACTGAGAGCGGCCACCAATTTTTTGTGGGTAAAAACCCCACACGACTGACACAACCCGATTTCTCCCCCAAGAAGTCAGGTATCTCAAGAATATTCCCTCTTCGTTAAAAAAGGCTCTGATTTATGGAAATAATTGTTTTCTTATCGACGACAAACATTAGATATGATTAATTAGTATTAAACATTAATAATCTATACCTACATATAATAAAATCGTAGACTTGCCGTATCTGTACATTGAAGATTTTTGCAAAATAATAACTGGGGGATGTTAGGGATAAGTAATAGAACGTAAAAAAGCTATGTTTTAAATTTTTGTCTGTTTGTCTGTATGTTTGTGCGCGCATCACGTAAAAACTACTGAATGGATTGAAATGAAACTTGGTACGATTTAAGTTCATAGGGGATGAAAGTTAAAATGTGTACTTAGCTGTAATTCATTAACGCGTGGTCCGATTTCATTCATTCTTTTTTGTTAGAAAGGAGATACTTTAAAGATTACCAGCTAATCTCAGAAAGGCTGGATCGATTTTGATGGGACTTTTACTGGCGGATGTTTACATTTTGATCTATCCAAATATCCGCCAGTGAACTTTTAACAGTTTTTAGCAAGGTATGAGCTTAAAGGAGCTTAGGAAAACAAAATGATTCCCACGGGATTTTTAAAAACCAATTATCCACGCGAACGAAGTCGCGGGTGTCCGCTTGTTTGTTAAATATTATGTAATACTCAGTGAATATATTTTAATACTTAATTTCAGGACCGTGCTGAAACTCGTGCAAAAATTAGTTTGCAATTCGATTCGATTTCGCCTCTAGGAATAGATAAAGACATTATTTATCCATTACCATCAATCAGTCTCTTCCTGCTCATTGTGTAATTATCAACGGTGCATTACAAAGAAATTTAAATCAGTGTACGTCGTTTTATTCTATGTCACGAGGGTACCAGTCGGCTTCGTGCCGAAGACAGCCTTGTTTCCTATCACCATTGTAATTGGTACAATTCAAATTTAAACAACAAATCTACATGCAAATAAGAGTCGGTAATTTATATCTAGTAAATAGTTGTGAGCCTTATTTACTGGCGTGTATTGAAAATGCTCTAGTGTATCGCTGTGAAATTGTTATATTCTCTTTGAATATCACCTATGTTCGCGTAATAATTGTCGTGTTATGTCCTTCCTTTGACCTAATTCTAGTATATTCCCGCTAAATCAAATAAATGACCAGAACAAAGCCTGAATCGCGCTAGATTTATCTGTCTAGTGCTACGCAGAGGGATTGAGTAGGTACCTTGTAGGTAGCAATTCAATCCCTCGACTGAAAGTAGCAAAGTGTTCCGATAGGCACTACTTCGTACTTCGTCGCCTCGCCCTAAGTTGCTGAAAAGTACATTGCTTTTCTTGCAGATTAAAGCAAGATTTTTTCAAGATTATAGGAAATCCTTGCAAAAAATTCCTTAAGTAGATACCTACCTACAGCACCATTAAATTCCACAAAGTTTCTGACGATTATTTCGCAAATAATTCAAAAATTATCACTAGCCAAGCAACTATGTAAGATGTTTTAGAAATGTACTCACGTATTATTTGACCCAGAATATCGTTCATGTACTTGAGAACAAACATACCAACACCGCTTGAATTTTGATCTACACATGGTAAACTAAGTAGTTCAAACGAAAAAAAATCTTGAAATAATACGAGGAGATAATATATGAATTTTTATATCTCAAAACAATAATTTTCATTTTACACATTATAAAAATAAAATAAAGTATATAAAAATCATGATCACCACGAAACAGCAAAAAGCTGTCACTATGATGACTTTGATAGCATATTTCATTTGTCAAAATATATAATTGCCTACGAATTCTGAGTAAAAAAAGAAATAGAAATAAATCCTCATTGAATTGAGTTTTGATTGCAGAGAGATTATATTGTAAGTTTCTTATGGAGCTGACTTCAAAATCAGGAGGCATCACCAACAGAATTGTACACAGCCTTGCGTGTCAATTGCTGGGTCTTGGAGTTGTTCAAACGAAAGCTCTCTCGTCTGAAAGCACCCAACGCGACGTGCTTTGGTTGAAGTGTGTTTCATTTAAATTAAAGATTAAATACACGTTTTAAGTAGGTACACCACAGAACAAAAAAGATGCGTATCTTAAAATATTTAAAGATAATATAATAAATATTAATAAATATTAATAAATATTTAAAATATTTAAAGACCAAGCTTTAGGTAGAAGGTACATTTTGGCAACTTTATAGCTAGGTAATAAGCCGGTGGAATCAAATCCGTTCGATGATAGTGGTAGTACGTACGTCGATGATAGTGGTAGGTCGGGATCACGATCAAGGAACGGTCGAAAACAGAGATCGCTGCACAGCGATCAGAAATACGTAACTAAAGAATAAAAGGTATTTTTTATAAGGTATGATTAGAGGCGTACGTCACAACCTTGAAATTGAGCAAATTTTTCTCCATTCACTGAGATATAAGTGAAAGATCAAGATTAAAGTGACATACGTTTAAAATATTTCGATAATTCTAATTCCACGTCATCTATGAAATGATAAATGAATATCAATTCATATTACCTGTCGAGATTGTACAGTATTTCATCTCTGATATTATATTTAGTTCATACTAGTAGGCATAGTTCTGTGTAAATAAAATAAAAATGAAAGAGTACTATCACCGTTATAGTAGAAACAAAATAATGTGAAATCCCGTGTCTCGCTGGTAGATCGGGGTAAAATTTTCCAATAGAATTGAAATAATAATAATCGGGACAAAAAATCTAATTCGGGACCTCGGGAAAAAGAGCTTGTGATGATACTCTAAAAGTATCATCACAAGCTCTCATCAAGTAAGGGTGATTAATACTACCAAGAGCGGGTTTCAGAATGCCTTGTCCGTCGATGGTATATACATACCTACAAGAATATGTTCATTATACTTAATAATACAACCAGCTATAAACTCTGGACGCTGGAGTTTTATTGAAGAGTGCACTTCGCCATTAGACTGAAAGCAAAAACTTTATACACAAAATCACTATTGGTTAGAATAGATTCAATAGGAATAGGAATACACGCAGAATAAGTAACACCAATAAAACACTAAGCAAATGTATCAGTATATTTTCATTTGGCGGCTTTACAGTGTAGGAAGAAAAGCAATAAGGGCAAACAATCAGTTTGTTTATTTAGGGCCTTCAAGAAACAATCTGTCGCCCCCGGGGATGCAATAAGTGTAATCCGCGAGGCGAGGTACACGGATCTACGAATGTAAAGAAATGTTCAATACACTCTTTATTCCAGTGTATTAAAATCCAGTTTTAGTCATTCAGGGCGGTTGAGCAATTGAAACATCAATAAGCGCTGTGCGTATGTCGCATGTGTAAATATGTAAACAACATTAATCGATATATCATAGAATGTTTTTTGCAAGGAATAAAAATTATCACGGCAAATATAAAATTCAAGAAGCCCTTAAAGAAGCGTTATATACTCCGTAGCCTTCCTTGACTACGTCACAGTGATAGCGACGTACTTTATTTGATGGTTTAATGGTTTTAGATTGATACTACTTACCTGCCGCACTCATGGCAGATTAATACTTATTATGACCATTCATGATTCATATCGGCGGCTCTTAAGATATTTTAACCTTCGATATCCGTTGAGTATCGTCCTCCGATAAAACTTGTTGTTCTAATATTAGATAGGTGTAAAACAAAACCTTATCCAAATATCTATATTTGGATTTGGTACCTATACAACTATTCATATAACCAAATTTACTTACTTGTTGTACTCTTACATAAATTAGTATGAAAATAAATACACAAGCGCACCTGGTAGACGTCGTCCTGCCCGGTGAAATGCCGATATCAGCGCCACACAAATCTGTATGGTAGGTACAAATCGAATGCTGTATAGTCAAGGTACATATGTAGGTATATTGTATAGTCTAGGTACATCTCTGGATGATTGATTTATTTATTTATTTAATGATTATTAATTTTCGCAAAGCAATCAATCAAGAATTCAATGTTACTTAATAGGAAAAAGTTAAAATATGAAATAAAAAATTTCCATTTGTCTCTTCCAGCTCAACTCTATGAAGTTGCTGGGCGGCCAGGGCGGGCGGCCGTGACAGAAGGCGGCGTACACGCCTCAGTCCCTTCCGCTTTCCAACTCGCGACAGTCCGACTGCCGACAGCCAACCTAACAACGTCTCTCATTATATACCACGATGCATACAAAAAATTTAAACGAGAATTCTGTAAACTTATTCTACTCCAAAAGTGAACTGTTATAAAACAATGAATATTGACAATTTTAAGTGTATTCGATAGAAATCGAATTGAAAACTGTGAGCTACTAATATACTTAATAACTTTTAATTATAATAATGGCGGATAAGTTGAATGAGTACCAGGGAGTGACGGGGAGGTTGCACTCGACGCGGGATAAGTGCAAGGAGCGATGGTCGCAGTGGAAGGAACAGCATCCTCACGGAGTGAAGGAGACGGTGCGGGAGGCCTTATTCTCTATACCCACATCAGATGAGCCTCCTGAGCGAGTCACTCGCGAGGGTGAATATAGCGATCTGTTCAGGTAAGACTCCGCAAAGTGTGATCGCGTAGGTCTACAAATTATTTTTTTATTTTCAAGTTGATACATCATCATCAACCTACCTACCAAACACCAGCCTACTAATGCGCACGGGTCTCCTCTCAGATTGAGAAGGGTTTAGACCGTAGTCCACCACGCTGGCCGAGTGCTGGTTGATAGAAGTCTACCAATACGCACTCGGCCAGCATGAGATGTCGTTGAGAACAGTGATACCTACTGCCGTATTGCGATGCTTGGAAACGTTGGACACAAGCAGCAGATGGCCGTGCAGTGCTGAAAATCCTATTATATAGGTACAGCAGTGAACATTAAATATCGGTATAGATTTATCAGTTTGACCAAGAGACCCTAAAAGTTTCTATCGGTCTGAAAACTTCTTAACGAATATTGCATTCACAGCGATTTAGGTAAATATTATATCTGTTTAAATAATAGGACTTTCTTTTATTTTTTAAATAAGTAAGTATTAGATATGAGCGCCGATGGCCAATTCCACGGCGGCGGCGTGTCCTAAAAATTTTCACGGCGGCGGCGGCGTCGCGGCGGCGTGGTCGTGGGCCTTAAAGTTTTTATCAGGAATCGATTTTTTAAAATATAATATTAAATAGAACCCATATTGTAGGTTTAAAAAAGGCGTTATATTCTTCTTATACAGAAACGTGGTATAAAAACAATGTAGGTAATCGGTAATTCTTACATTTTACTTTCTTAGCAACAACAAATCACACTTTTAATCAAAATTTGTTTTCTTTTTGTAAACAGTTATATTCTTTACCTGCATTTAATTATTAACTATTTTATAAGCAGTTACAATTCTCCTTAATAACATAACGTTAATTTAAATAGGAGGGCTTAGCTTGAATTTGTCTTAAATTCAAAAATATATAAAAAACAAAATTTATACATCACAATCACGAAGAATAAATACTTAGTTTTCTTTGATAAAGTTGAAAAACACAATATAAGCGAGCAAAATTCTCTATCATAACATAACATAACATAACATAACATAAATCTTAATCAAAGCTTTCTAAAGCAGCTTAAAGCTTAAATCTTAAGCAAAGAAAAATTTAAACTTTCATCCCCTATTTAACCCACTTGCGGATAGAATTTCCAAAAATCCTGAGGCCTGAGGATATGCCTTGATTTTGTCCTCAAAATCAAGGCATATGTGTGACAGGTTCCCTGAACAAAATGTTGTAAACAATGCTAATATTTCCCTCAGACATACAAAATCAAGCACAAAAACATTCATGTTTAGTGACGGAATTGGTAGTAATATGGGCATATTATTAAATCTACATTTACAGGGACATACGGTATTGAACTGCTGTTCCCCTAATGCGGGATTAATCTCTGTGGTAAATTCAATTTACAAAAATAGAAATAGTTTTGATGAAAATACAAATTTGATAATCTTTTTTGGAAACAGAGGTAACATTAACAAAAAAGATTTGGAATATTGTTATGAATCTCTAAATAAATTAAATGTAAATAATATTGTTATTTACACATTCCCCTATTGTCAAAATCTGCCACACCAAGAAAATACTCTTAGATATAAGTTGAATATGACATTGCACAATTTATGTACATACAATAATAAATTTAAAATTATTGACATTACCAAATGTGGTAAAATTTATTATAATTTGAAGCAAGATAAATATACACTATCTTGCTATTTTAAAAGACAGATAGCTATTTCGCTATCATATTTTTTTTCAATAACAGCCAAGAATTTGGCTAAACAAACTGCTTTTATTGAGCAGTGTTATAATTCTGACTGCATCTTGGATGTCAATCCAAGTAATTTTACTTTAAACTAGATAAGGAGACAACAGAGGTTTCCTCTTGCTTAAATAAATCAAATTATAATAAGGAGATACCATATTTAAAGAATAAAAAATCTCAAATTATCAACCTTGTTCACCAGAACATTCAGTGTATTAAAAAGAAGGATTTGGAGATTGAGTTATTTTTAAAGAATTTTAATATTGATATTTTATGTATTACTGAACATTGGTTAAAAAAAATGAATACATGTTTAATTTTGGTGACTACCGGGTTGGTAGTTCGTTCACCAGAACAAAATCTATTCATGGGGGCTCATTAATATTATTGAACAAAAAATTAAAATTCAAAAATCGAAATGACATTGTGAGCCTGTCTGTTGAACGGACAATTGAACTAGCGGCAGTTGAATTAGAGCAATTCATTGTTGTGTCTGTTTATAGACCACCATTGTCCAATTTTGAACTTTTTGAGAAGGTAATGGATGAAGTATTATTCAAAATAGTAAATTCAAGTAAAAAGTTACTTGTATGCGGTGACTTTAATGTCAATATTTTGGAAAGTAGCCCTTTAAGTGTAAAGTTATTAAATTTGTTTATGTCCTACAACTTATCCAAAATGTTTCTGGAACCAACAAGAATAACTTCAATAAGCGCCACTTGTATAGATAATATTTTTACAGATATAAATCCTCTTAGTAAAAGCATTATTAGTAAATTAGATTCAGATCACTGCGGACAATTAATTCAGTTTGAAAGTTTGAGGGAAAAGTCTGCTAAACGTAAAATAACTTTTGTACCAGTAACGTCGGACCGTATAAAGAAAATGAGAACAGGTCTAGTTAAAGACATTCCATTTCTACCAGATATTTTAAGTCCTAATGAAATGTATAACTTATTCTTTTATTCATTTCATAGAATATTTAATGATATTTTCACTAGTAAATCGGTCTTAATTACTGATGCAAAAGCCTTTAGCGAGTGGGCAACAATTGAATTACATAAAAAAAGGCAAAAATTATATGAACTGTATGCGGAGCGACAATATAATACTAGTGATGAGTTCAAGCAGTACGTTCAATTGTTTTCCAAAACTTTTAAGAGGGATTGCATTGTGGCCAAGTCTAAATATATACAGACCAAAATAAAAAACAGCTCCAATGTAATAAAATCTACCTGGAAGATAATTAACGAAGAGACAGGGAAAGCAACAGAGAAAACCAGTGAGTTTAAACTTATTGTGGATAACAAATCTATAACGTCAGACTCTGAGGTTGCTTCAGCCTTTGAGGCCTTCTTTACGGATATCCCTGTTTCTACTACAAGATCATTGAACTCTTCACCAGCTGCCGCTCTCTCATTATTGGAGGATAGCGTGCCTGAATGCAATCAAAAATTTAAATTCAGTCACGTTAGTTGCTCTGACGTTATTAAGGCCTTCAAATTAATCGACAATAAGAAAACAAATGATTTGTGGGGAATTTCCGTTAACGTTGTAAAGTCATTGATTGACATTGTTGCACCTGAGTTAGCTTTAATATTTAACAATTGTATCGACTGTGGTGTGTTTCCTGACTTAATGAAACATAGTAAAATAATTCCGTTATTTAAATCAGGTAGTACTAGTGACCCCACTAACTTTAGACCAATATCGGTACTACCTACCTTTAGTAAAATTTTTGAAAAATTAATACTAAATCAATTGCTTAAACATTTTCATACTAATGATATATTACATACAAAACAGTTTGGTTTCACAAGGGGTCGCTCAACAACTGATGCTGGTGTTGAGTTAATTAAACATATATTTGAAGCCTGGGAGGAGTCACATGATGCACTTGGAGTTTTTTGTGATTTGTCCAAGGCTTTTGATTGTGTTGATCATGAAACATTACTCAGAAAACTACACCATTATGGAATTAAAGGTGCAGCTTTGGATTTAATGAATTCTTACCTTAATGATAGAACACAAAAAGTAGATGTGAACGGAAAGCGGTCTACCGGATCAGCTGTAAAAATAGGAGTTCCACAGGGTTCTATTCTTGGGCCCTTTCTATTCCTTATTTATATTAATGACCTTCCTTATCTCGCTAAGGATAGTCACGGGATAGTATTGTTTGCTGATGATACATCACTTTTGTTTAAAATTGATAGATACCAAAGAATACCTGACGAAGTAAACAATTCTCTCACAAAAGTGGTACAGTGGTTTGAAGCAAATAACTTATTACTTAATGGGAAAAAAACTAAGTGTGTTAAATTCACTTTACCTAATGTTAAACAAGTTGAAACCACTGTACAGCTTAATAATGAGGAATTAGATCTAGTGGATACGGCTGTTTTCCTGGGGATAACGTTAGATGCTAAACTCCAATGGGGCCCTCATGTAAATAACTTATCGAACAGACTTAGTTCTGCTGCATATGCGGTTAAAAAGATTCGCCAACTAACTGATATTGAAACTGCGAGGTTAGTTTATTTTAGTTACTTTCACAGCATTATGTCATATGGCATACTTTTATGGGGTAATGCTGCTGATATTAATTCCATTTTCGTGCTGCAGAAGAGGGCTGTTCGTGCCATATATAATATGGGACCCAGAGAGTCACTGAGAAATAAGTTTAAGGAAGTTAAAATTATGACAGTTTATAACCAATATATTCTTGAAAATTTAATATATGTACACAAAAATATCGATAAATTTAAGAAAAAAAGTGACTGTCATAACATTAATCTTAGAAATAAAGATAAACTTGTGTTGCCCACTACTAGGCTGCGAAAAGTTGGAAAATCATTTGTTGGTAATTCTGTACTTTTTTATAATATGTTGCCAGAGAACATTTTGGATATGTCTCTCAATAAGTTCAAAGGTTTTATTAAACGCAAATTAATTGAAAAGTCTTACTATAGCTTAAAAGATTTTTTTAATGACAAAAATCCATGGACATAGATTGCTCTAAAAGCCAACAGTTCAAATCATTTTTATGGCTATTATACCATATTGTAAGATGGTGATAATAAAAAAAAATAAACCCGGCTGAGTTTGTTGTGGGCTCTTCTCAGACCAGGGCGCGTTTGGAACCCTCGTAGTTTTAGTTTTAAGTTTCCGTAAATAATTATCACCATTGCCTGTACCTAAATTGACGTTCAAAAAGTGTACAGTGTACCAATTTTGAATAAAGTTTATTTGATTTGATTTGATTTGAGGAGTCCAATTCGCTGGACTGACCAGATCTGACAACTCTCAACATGAATGTTGCCGAAGCGGTTCACGTCGCTGATAGCCAGAACAGATGGCGCAACATCATCGTGAGAAATTAATTCCCTGATGGGTCACGAGCGAAGGTCACGAGTCACGACAGTATTGGGAGATTGACGCAAGGAGGAGTGTGCGCCTACATCATAAAAGAAAGCTACTGTGAAAAAATACTGTTAAATAGGGGATGAAAGTTTGTATGAAAGTCTGTCATTTTTCATGTTATATCCATGTAAATTGGTATTTAAGCTTTCCATAAAAAAACAAAATATATAAATTTCAGCATTTTTGAAAATTCTATCCCCAAGTGGGTAAAATTTCGCACACAACAGCGAGCGAGAGGAAGTAGAATTGGAAGATATCTTGCGCCATGTATTTTAGCGCTGAATTCACCTTAGTTTTGAACTTTTGAACAGTAGAAAGTATAAAAAAGTAAAGTTAATTTATGTCATGTAAGTAGTAGCGTGAATCGTGTAATTAAAATAAAATTCCCGAAAGTACCGAAAGGACCGAGAATCTTTGATTTCCCGGTTCTTTTTTACTGACAAAAGAACCGGGAATTCCCGGTACTTTCGAGACCGGGATTTCACGGTTCTGAACGTGCGTGCGAGCGGGAAAGCAAGTAGCAACTTGGCACGACGGCGCGCCGCATGTTTCAGTCGGCGGCGGCGCGCTGTGTGAACTCACGGCGACGACGGCGCGCCGGCGCGGCGCTCATATCTAGCTAAGTATGTAGGTACCTCTGAAGTCTGATTCTCATTTGAATCATATATGTATATATTTTCTCCAATACTCTCTAATTCCTCTTTGCAGTTTGGTGTTATCGGATTGGATGATATATTTGATATTTTTTTCTTAATAAGTATGTTGGTAATTTTCATCGTAAAACTTCGATCACCTAGAAAAATTAATCCATACTTACTTACAATTAAATAAATAAAATTGTTTTTCTCTGAACAGAAGAAAAAGTAGACTCGAACTCATGCGAATATCAGCAGCAGTAATGGGGATAGAGTTCTCCTATGCCGGAGAGACGGCGTTCGTATCCCCGACCCTTCTGCAAATAGGGGTTCCTCATCAGCAAATGACCCTGGTGTGGGCTCTGTCACCGCTGATAGGATTCTTCATGACTCCACTGCTGGGATCCTTGAGTGATCGGTGCCCATCTAAATATGGGAGACGACGTCCGTTCATTGTTCTAATGTCTATTGGAGTATTTTTGGGTAAGTTAAAGCTCTAAGGTCATGGCGCAACTCGCTTTTCGATATCGAAGCTATTCTATACTTATTGGTTTTGGAGGGGCATAAACACAGAGTAAATAGAATAGCTTTTGGCGTTAAACCTATGTATGCGCGAAAAATATTTTTTGCCGAATTTTGAGGTCCTATCGCCGCCCATATGCGCAATTAATACATAGATGCTTAAAAACAATTCACGCACACTTCAATAAATTCAATAAACACCTGGAAATTAAAATAAATTAATCTCATACAAGATTTATAATGTATATCCACCGAAGGCGATTAAAGAGAATTTTAATTAAATGTTAAGTTACTTTGTTTCTGTACTTTTTCTATTCTTATGCTCGCCAACGAAATAACTTGCTTTAGATTGTTTCTCAAACTTCAAACTCAAACATAAAACTGGTCGATCAATTTATCAGCTCTATTTATTTTATACAATTCGCATCCTAGCCCCTGCGTATTTTGTTGGTGTTTCGATTAATTAGTTACATACTTATTCGAAGAAACTTTTAATAAGGCAGGTAACATTCATTTTTCAGGTTTAATTCTAGTCCCCAATGGAGAAGACATAGGTTATGCGCTAGGTGACGAAGGCTCTGTGAATAGAACGGTAGTCCCGTCGGCACTGGGCCCGCGCAGCTCCGCCCTCGATGTTCAGAGCAACAACCATCACCCTTGGGGCGTCCTGTTCACTGTCCTCGGGACAGTTCTGTTGGATTTCGACGCTGACGCCTGTCAAAGCCCCGCTAGAGCTTATTTACTGGATGTGACAGTTCCAGGTAAGTTTTCTCTCTTTACGTCGTTTGTCATTTTTAACCCCCGACGCAAAAACGACGGGGTGTTATAAGTTTGACGTGTCTGTGTGTGTGTGTCTGTCTGTTCCTCCGTAGCTCTCAAACGGGTGAACCGATTTGAATACGGTTTTTTTGTTTGAAAGGTGAATTAGTCGAGACTGTTGTTAGCTATGTTTGATGAAAATCGATCCAAGATGGCTGCCTCTACAAAATAGCGGATTACATATTTTTGCACAACTCCCTTAATATGGGTATCAAATGAAAGGTCTTGACTAGTAGAATAGCACTATGCAAATCCAAGATGGTCGCCGCCACAAAATAGCGAATGTCGGGTGTTTTTTAAATTTTTAATTTATACTTGTAAGTCATATATCGGTCAGGGTCGTTATTTCAATAGCACAGCTCAATAATCACATAATGGTTGGAATAATATTGCGGTTGGCTTCCATATGCTTACGACTTGACTAAAGTAATCAATGAATTAATCTACTATATAAAAATAAGTCGGGTTTTCCTTCCTGACGCTATAACTCCAGAACGCACGAACCGATTTCCACGGTTTTGCATTCGTTGGAAAGGTCTCGGGCTCCGTGAGGTTTATAGTAAAGAAAAACACGCGAACGAAGTCGCGGGGATCAGCTAGTTAATTAATGAAAATACTATTAAATAAACCACAACACAGACCATTTACATACAAGAAAGTATAGTTCGTTCGGTAACTTAGTGTCGGTACAGGCGCAGGTGCTCTTAGTATTCTGCTTTTATTTTTACTACTTTTTTTCTGTTTGTAATTTTTTTTCTATTCTAACAGAATCTCCGAATAGTCTGCCAATCCGCAATTGGCCAGCGTGGTAGACTATGGTTAAAATCCTTCTCATTTTGAGAGTAGACCCGTATTCATGAGAATATTATATTTTATGTTTATGGTTATATTGTAATAAACTACGAATATAAAAAAATAAGAGAATTTTAATGAAAAAATATGAGTAGGTACAAAACGCCAAAACCCCTTGTACCTGTACACCCCGTGCGGCATGCTTTGAAGTCGCGGCGGCGTCTTTGGTAAAACACCGCGCGGCGAAGGCGGCGAGACACAAAGGGCGACCGTAAGAAAATGAACAGACTATAAATTACAATTTCGATGATACTCAAGACCGATAGATTAATTAATAAATACGAGTACTCTCTGTCCTCTGAGGTACGGATGAAAGTAAATGTCTAAATCGAAACTCCTAAGTTGGTCAACTATCCAGTGTGCTTAGTCTAAAGCGGAGCACTCGAAAACGAACTCGAAAACTATTGATCGATTTCAGAGTAAAATAGACCTAAAATGTCTTGTATTAAGGTTTGAGTTCGCCAATACATTCAGCATTGTTCGAATGCTGAATGTATTGGCGAACTCAACCCTTAATACAAGCCATTTTAGGTCTATTTTACTCTGAAATCGATCAATAGTTTTCGAGTTCGTTTTCGAGTGCTCCGCTTTAGACTAAGCACACAGTTGCTGATTGGAGTGAAGGTTGCGTAACTAGCACAATCGACTGACATGGGCTATCGCAACTTAGTCACGTCAATTTCATTCTAGATAAGTAATAGTTAAATTAAAAACCGGCCAAGTGCGTGGCGGGCCACGCGCAGTGTAGGGTTCCGTAGTCACAATCCTCGAAAAACAGATATAACTCCTTAACCTGTGAACCCTACTTAGCCGTGATAGTTTTCCTTTAAAATTGATTATATACCCTACTGCTGAGAATTTTTTCAAGTTCCTATATACTGCCATTTGGCTGATAGAGGGGGGGGGGACACTTGAATCTAATAAAAATTTGCACTTTAAAACATCATATTTTACAAACGGATCTAGAAATCGAAAAATGATGTTCCCACACCCACAGTATTTTTAAAAGACCTATTCAACGATACCCCACACTATGGGGTAGACGAGAAAAAAAATATTCATCCCCACTTTACATGTAGGGGAGCTACCCTAAAAAAAAATATTTATCAAAATTTTATTTCACCACTTTGTCGGCGTAATTAATATTTATACTCATGCCAAATTACGGATTTCTAGCACTAATAGTCTCTGAGATTAACCGAGGACGGACGGACAGACGGACAGACGGACAGACGGACAGACGGACGGACATGGCGAAACTATAAGGGTTCCTTGTTTACTACGGAACCCTAATTATCGCTGTGAAAATAAAGTTTTGAGAAAATTCAGTTGCAGACATAAAATTATACTCGAATTACGCAATAATTCTCTCCCACCAAATTCAGGTCAACTGTATTCACCGATATAACTGATTTCGATCAAAATCAAAACAGTATTTAAGTTAGACTTTTTAGAGTTAGAGTTTTTTAGAGTTTTTTAGAGTTAGTGTCTGAGTGTTACTTTCGAACTGCAAAAGTTTGGTCTCAATTAGCCGGCTGCTTTTAGCGTAGTAGATGCAGAAATAAATAAAATAATTAATTGCATTTTTATAACGTTGTAGAGAAGTAGACAGTATAGTTGGCAGTAACTAGTTCCTAGTTTAATATGAAGTTCATATAACTGGTTCTTATCCTTTATCGACAGCTATTTATCAGACCTATTATCTCGTCAAATATAAGTAATATCTCTTCATATATAAAACTAGTGTTGCGCTCGGTGCGCGAGCTGCAAGCAGCTCGCGTGCCTTGTAGTCTCTTCAATATTCGTAAAATAAAGAAATGGGAGGCCATACCGTATACCAGAATATTCTGGTGAGTCTCTTGAAAGATAGGAAGAAATATTGGTATCACGTTTCGTATCTTTTCTGAAAACAGTTCTATGCATGCGTTTAGTGAAAAAAAAGGATCTATACAAAAATGTTCTGGAGAGCCACTTGAAAATTAAAAAGAAATTTTGTATGGACACGAATTTTTTTGTTCCGTAGCTATCTTTTTTTTACTGGCTCACCAAAGGGCCTAAGGTCTTGAACATTTTTAGTTTCAGGACCATGCCTCTATGATTGATAGTTTTTGAGGGCCGTTAGGGTACTCTGGTAATTTTTCCACATTCACTACGTTTTGTGATTTTTGTGAAAAAAAATCTTTAAGTTCTATTTATAAGTGTAGTAGGGGGAAAATTTTTCATATAAAAATGTCTAAGAGAGCCTCTTGAAAAGAACCCAAAAAACTTGTATGGAGAGAATTTTTTTTGTTCGGCGGCCATCTTTTTTTTTATCGGTTCACCCAATGGCCCAAGGTTTTTAATAACATTTGTTTGGGACCATGTCTGTATGACTGGTAGTTTTGGAGGACCCATGAGGTACTCTGGTAAATTTTCCACATTCATGACGTTTCATAATTTTCCTGAAGGAAGACCCATAAGTTCTACGCACATAAATAGTGAAGGGAAAAAGTTTCATACAAAATTGTTCTGGAGAGCCTCTTGAAAAGAACCCAAAAAATTTGTATGGAGAAATTTTTTTTTTGTTCGGCGGCCATCTTTTTTTACCGGTTCACCCAATGGCCCAAGGTTTTTAGCAACATTTGTTTGGGACCATGCCTGTATGACTGGTAGTTTTGGAGGACCCATGAGGTACTCTGGTAAATTTTCCACATTCATGACGTTTCATAATTTTCCTGAAGGAAGACCCATAAGTTCTACGCACATAAATAGTGAAGGGAAAAAGTTTCATACAAAATTGTTCTGGAGAGCCTCTTGAAAAGAACCCAAAAAATTTGTATGGAGAAATTTTTTTTTTGTTCGGCGGCCATCTTTTTTTACCGGTTCACCCAATGGCCCAAGGTCTTTAATAACATTTGTTTGGGACCATGTCTGTATGATTGGTAGTTTTCGAAGACCCATAGGGTACTCTGGTAAATTTTCCACATTCATGACGTTTCATAATTTTCCTGAAGGAAGACCCATAAGTTCTACGCACATAAATATTGAAAGGAGAAAGTTCCAAACAAAATTGTTCTGGAGAGCCTCTTGAAAAGAACCCAAAATATTTGTATGGAGAAAATTTTTTTTTGTTCGGCGGCCATCTTTTTTTTACCGGTTCACCCAATGGCCCAAGGTCTTTAATAACATTTGTTTGGGACCATGTCTGTATGACTGGTAGTTTTGGAGGACCCATGAGGTACTCTGGTAAATATTCCACATTCATAACGTTTCGTATTTTTCCTGAAAGGACACTCATGAGCTCTATGCATGCGTTTAGTGAGGTAAAAAAAGTTCTATACAAAAATGTTCTGGAGAGCCTCTTGAAAATTAAAAAAAAAATTTGTATGGACGCGAAAATTTTTTTTGTTTGGTGCCTATCTTTTTTTTACTGGCTCACCAAAGGGCCCAAGGTTTTAAACATTTTCAGTTTCAGGACCATGTCTCTATGACTGATAGTTTTTGAGAGCCTTTGGGGTACTCTGGTAAATTTTCCACATTCATGACGTTTCATATTTTTCCTGAAGGAAGACCCATAAGTTCTACGCACATAAATAGTGAGGCGAAAAAAGTTCCATACAAAATTGTTCTGGAGAGCCTCTTGAAAATTAGCAAAATTTTTGTATGGAGGCGAAATTATTTTTTGTTTGGTGGCCATATTTTTTTCACCGGTTCACCCAATGGCCCAAGGTTTTGAACATTTTTTGTTTCGGGACGGTACCTTTCCGACTGATAGTTTTCGAGATCCCTTAGGGCACCCTAGTCAGTTTTCCACGTTCAGCTCTCTCTATAATTTTGTAGACCTTATATTTTTGAATTTTACACACATGAAAATTATGGTGAAAAAGTCCCATACAAAATTGTTCAGGAGAGGTGATCAGTACCTGACTTCAAGTAGCTTTATATATATAATTCTGGTGTTCGTGTGTTCTTCGCGGCTACTAAACGGCTTGACCGATTTTGATGATTTTTCTTTGGTTTTTGTTTTGACCAATGTGGCAGGATAACATCTGTCTGTCGGGCTCGCAAGAATTGAAATATATCTGAAAGTCGTTAAAATGTTAAAATGACAAAACGTTAAAAGGACCTAAAAATAATAAAGACATTGGAGAAATTCAGAGTTTCATATTTCGTACTTAATGAAGCCGTAGAGCCAACATTTAGCGACTAAGCGGGAGTTTGATGGCCGGCTAATTGGGGCGCGTTGACCAACATTTTTACTTTTTAATCTTCGGTACCCATTAGCGGCAGACAAGTCTACCCAGTACCCACGGTAGCACAAGTTGATATACTGCCTCTACCTCAGGGACAGTTTATTTTACGCTCATTATGGTGTCCTACGTAACCATGCGTTTAGTGGAGATGGACAAACAGACAGACGAAACACTATTACCTACCCTATTTATGTATTTCTTCCTATAACTGATGTCAATGCGAAAATATTGAAAACACCTGACCGTGTTACGACCAAGGCGGTCAATTTCAACGGAGACTAGCCAACTATGCAGCAGATATTAAAGTACATAAGTGTGTGTTCTCAGTTGCGTTTTCTATTCCCTCACTCTCATAGTACGACCGGGGAGGGACCAGAGTGCTTAGTCTAAGATCGGAGCACTCGAAAACGAACTCGAAAACTATTGATCGATTTCAGAGTAAAATAGACCTAAAATGGCTTGTATTAAGGTTTGAGTTCGCCAATACATTCAGCATTCGAACACAACGAGCGCCCCAAGCAGAAATGTTGTAAAATACATATTCGAACTATGGAATTACGACTTTAAAATACGAGTATTTGAGTTCATTTTGCTCTGAATTCACTTGTGATTCGATCAATAGTTTTCGAGTTCGTTTTCGAGTGCTCCGATCTTAGACTAAGCACACAGGCGCAGGAATAACGCGTTTACGTGCTATCCGAGGTACAGGGAGTGTACTGTACAACTCCACCAACGTAAAAACTTTGCCAGAAAAACCCACCAAAAAGCTTTCGACCCGACCTAGGACTCGAACCTGGTCGAACTATGACTATAACGAATAGACCTAGCTACCAGACCAATGGGGCTATTTGTACATTATTTAATTTCGACTGTTTAGATATTTTCAGTTCGGGCTTCTACGAGTTTCTAACAATGTCATGCTACGCGTAGCCATCGCGTAGCATGACATTTTAAGGCCAGTCGTACTTGATTCCGATCTAGATTGCGATGGCTTTCAGACTGTATCAACTGCTGATTTTATGATAACCTAGTCGTTTGTACCTAGTAAGTTATTTGCATAACCTTGACTTGTTCTCATTGGTAAATGTAGAACGCTATAAAAAACATATCATTTGCTTCAATAAAGAAAGAAAGAAAAAACGTTTATTAAAGTGCTGTGCCACACATAACAATAGTATTTAAAGTAAATCACCCCCGACGCTTCCAACACTTGTACACTTAAACAAATAAAGCCCCACGCGATAGAAGCGCCGGGATAACACCTGTCATGTGTGGCACAACCCGAAACAAGCTATAATTTAAAAATTAAAAAAACCCGACTGCCATGCTAAAAAACGAACTAAAAAATTAATAAACTACCACCGTACCACTTACAGTGTAGTTGTTATTTATTTTGTTTTTCATGATTTGTCACTCCAAATTGATTTAAAACATATAGATTGTATACATTTTCGTACTCGCCTTTTAAAGCCCTTTATTTTGATACCCCACTCGAGGGTCTTGAAGAAAAAATTTTTTTTCAACCCGCACATTAAAGTGCATAACATTCGCTATTTTGATTTTTTATGATTTTTATGTACCCAGTAACATTTGCGCTATCAAGACAAATCTAATGACGTATAATTTATCAAAATTGGTTGAGCCGTTAAGTAGTTACAAACTGACATAGGAAACGGTCATTTTATACGATTTATCACTCCAAATTGTTTCCAAATATATAAATTGTATACATTTTCGTATTCGCCTTTTGAATCCCTTTATTTTGATACCCCACTCGAGGGTCTTGAAGAAAAAATTTTTTTTCAGCTCGCACATTAAAGCGCATTAAGTCCGCCATTTTGATTTTTTTTTAATTTAGGTGCCCTATAACACTCGCGTCATTGAGACAAATCTAATGACGTATCATTTATCAAAATCCGTTGAGCCGTTGATTAGTTACAAGCGGACATAGGAATGGACATACATACACACAGGTGAAACACATATACCCAGTCGGGTAAATAAATAAAAAAGGTCCCAGCTCAGCATAATGCTGTATGCCTTGCATACACAAGAACGTACAGCGCTGATTTTCAGCCTAGACCTTATTGCTGGTGATGCCACGGAATGAAGTCTACGCATTAATTACAATATCATTGTTCCCTTAAATTAATAAAATTTAAATAATGATTGTGCACTCTTATCTAAGAAACCTTAAATTAAATAAATGTACTTAATAAATAGATAATTATTAATTTATCATACAATAGCCAAACTTCTTACCTAATAGTGTTTTGTTATAGGTACGCTTTTTATTTTACTTTGCTTTTTACTTTGCCTTATATCTTAATGAGATTATTCCGATACCTAACTCTTATACGATTAATTCTAAATCTTTTAATTTTTTTATATCAATAATTTCCATCATATTAACAAAACATAAAAAAGCAACTTAAATAAAGCCGGATGGGTTTAATGGGGTAGGAGTTAGCACTCAATCTGCCAGTTTTCTGCTGAATTTTCATCAACATCACTGCGTGGGTTCTTCAGACTGAGGAGCTTCTTCCCAACGGAGGCATTACTAATTAATGGATAGATATAGGTAATATAAATAGTTAAAAATATTTCCGCAAGAGGAGCTTGCATTTACTCATGATCTAAGTTAGATTATGTTTTAAAAATTATATTATTCTATATTTATTATATTATTATTATATTATTGATTATATTAATATATGTATAACCAAATAGAAGCCTGGTGTAGCAGTCCTCAGCAGGTAGAATAACGTAGGTATTCAAGAAGTTCAACCAAATAGGTATATTTTGTTGAATTATCGAGTTTTATTCGTTGTTATCGTGTTTCATTTTTTTAAACATCCAAATATAACAACGCGTTCTTAACCTACTTTGATAGATGCGTTTGATTTAATTAAATATTTGTGCGAGGAACGTCAGAACATGTGACTGTAGTTATATTTTCGTTGGTACAATATCATGTGGCCGAGAGGCTGCCTTATCAGCACTCATCGTGATTGATTTATCTCAAAAAATATGTTTATTTTGGTATTTCCAGTAAAAAAGCGGTTTTTATACAGTATTAATAACAGGATATTTCAAAATATAATAATGTATAGACTATAGGTATATTAAGTAGGCCTAGTGCCTGTTTCACCACCTTCTGATAAGTATCAGATAACTATCTACAACTTTTGTCTTTACATAAATTAAGAAAGTGACAACAATAGCGGGGCAAGACCTAAATTTTATGTGGGCAAGATATATTTTGCGAGGCCCTCTGAAATTTTTATTCATACAAAATCATAGTAGGCACCTACTAACCATGTAAGTAACCTCCGCGAGAAGGTGGCGCGAGGCCCTCCGGAGCGCGAGGCCGTGGGCCTGGGCCCACATCGCCCACGCCTTCCGCCGCCTCTGAGTGACAAAACTTACGTTTAGCCTATCCAACGCTTATCGGAAAGTGGTGAAACAAGCCCCTAGTCTCTCACACGAATTCTTTTTACTATTTTGTCTAGGTAATATGTACAATGTACATAATATGTACATAGCTACTGCACTGATCGCGTATGATTTAATGGCATTCTTTGAAGAGTTCCGCTATCCATATCCGGAGATTTAAATCAGATCCTTACCAAATAAAAATAGGAGCACCTGAAAAACATAATTTGATTCTTTGTAATTTTTCCTACTTAGAACTTAACCAACAAATTAACTTTTGTTTAAAATTATGGAGGAGCAATAGCCTTATATAAATAAAAGTAAAAATACCCACATTTTTATAACTAAGTACTTTACTTTTCATTGCTATGGTAATTTTTAATATTTTAGTCAAACGTAGTCAGCAGGAGTCCGAGTGATAAGAGAGCAAACATTTTTATAACTATTTACATTGTCTGAAATTTCAGCAGCAGTTTACTTTATTACAGAGTAAATATTTTAACAGATAAAGATATTTAAGTTAGGACGGAAAACAATCTCAAAGTTTCTCAATTTATTTAGGTCATGATTTTCGCAAGTAAATTACTTTTGGAAAGAGCCTTCTGTGTTTATCATTATTTACTTTTTTAACAAAGAATCGAGTTGAATATCGAATGAAACCATTTTGGCTAAATTGAAGTATTGGCACAAGTATGTAGATTGTAGGTAATAATATTATCTGGAAATTCCGTACAACTTTAATTTTCATTCTATTGCCTAACAGAAGTGGTTTCTTTATTTTATAAGAGAAAAAGGTTATACTTATTTACTGAATTTTCTTTTTGTCTTAATGGTTGCGCAGAAGTTTTAAATTAGGTAGGTATAATTATATAGCATTATCGTTTTATAATTATTTATTGTACCTACTACACAACATCACATGGCTTTTTCATGACGAAATATTGAATAACTTGAAATGAATATTTATTTTTAGAGGACCATGCTAAAGGACTAAGTACATTTACCGTTATGGCCGGTCTCGGAGGATTCATGGGTTACGCGCTTGGAGGTATAAACTGGGATGAAACCACTTTAGGTAAACAAGTCACTCATGGTAACTAGATAATAATTATAAACTAATCCATTTTTTCGATATCGACTATTTTTTTAATCTTCGCCTCCCTATATAAATAAAAATGATTTTTTTAAAAAGAATATTGGCCATGATGAACATGACTAATATTCCCTTTTCTCCTCGAAATAAGCGAAAGCTTGTGGAAGGAGTGGGTACGACAATAGGGTTTGAACCGTCGACTGTTCGGTTTTCGACCCGCGCCCGACGACCGTTGCGCTATTGAGGCTATAGAGCTATAATGTTTGTATGTTCTTCTATTCGTTCCTAAACCATTAATCTATACATATATCCTAACGATAGTAGGTGTACTAACATGAATATCTATAAATAATTTATTTAACTTTGTATAAAATAATAACTTTTGAGTTTTAAATCATTTCCTAGGTACACAGTTAATTTACTTTTACAGGTGAATTGTTCGGTGGTCATGTCAGGGCGGTATTCTTTCTGATAACTATAATTTTCGTCATCTGTGTCTCCGCCACTATCACAAGTTTCAAAGAAATCCCGTTGAATGAGCTCAGCGACAACGAAGACTACAGGAAGTTGAACGATAAAGATCAAATCGAAGACAATTTCAATCAAGAAGAGAACATAGAAAAGAATGGATTAAAAAAAGACAATGTGTCATACGGCTCACTAAATCAACCAGATATTATCGTAGAGAGTGAAATAAACGTAAGTCTAACAACCTCTTGTTTCTGATGCTCCCTAATTTGTACCCTCGGGAGAAATGCTGAAACTTGTTAAGATTTTCCCGTTAAAGAAAAATACAAATAAACTTCTAATGGGCATCTTGTTTTTGTGTTTAGATACAGAATTTATACCAACTCGTACTAACACCAATTATGCTCTCTAACGTACTAGCTATTTATATAATACTTTGATGTGTTTTAAATAGCTTCGGAAATTGTTGAGCCAAACTTTCAATTTAATTTGCACACGAATTCAACTTTTTAGTGAATAAAAATACCTAAGTAATTGATTTACATACAGTTCTTGGGTCAACATAAATATAAATCTAAAACTTTCAATTATATTTACATAATAAATAATACTGAAAGTCCTATAGCTTTCTCTCATAGGTAGTGATGAAAAATAGTGTGTGTCACTCGGGGCCAAAACATTTTGTTCTCGGGTGGCGTATATTGAATCCCTCGCTACGCTCAGGATTCTACTTTAGGATCCTTCACTTCGCTCTCAATTCAAAATAACGCCCACGGGGAACAGAATTTCACTTTGGCCCCATATAACACAAATAACTATTTTGTGTCCAGGCTACCAGTACAATAACGATACAGGTTCCAGAGGGTCACGGAGAGCCTCTCTCTCTCCAGCATTACCTCAAGTCGATTGTCATGATGCCCAAGTCCCTGCGCGTCGTGTGCCTCACCAACCTGTTCTGCTGGATGGCCCACGTTTGCTACTCCCTTTACTTCACCGATTTCGTCGGTGAATCGGTTTTCGGTGGAAATCCTGCTGTGAGTGTAATTTAAAATTGATCATGCTTAAAAAAATTTAGTCAATACAGTAACACATTTTTGACATTTTATGTATGTGTTAATAACATTTAGCGTAGCTGTTTTATGATCTCTTTTTTTGTTGAGTTCCGCAGTAAAATAAGGAATCTATAAGTAGTTTAGTGCAACTAAATGGACTCGTCCGCGTGTCGTAAATTTTATTTCGTTCGATAAATTTTTTTTCAATCTGAATTCGCAACACATTCTCAATAGTTACCTATTCCTTGTCTTTGTGAGTTCTTATAGATAATGCATAATATACTTAATAAATTTAGTGACAATTTTATTTGGATTTAAACTTCATTCAGTAATGTGATTCAGTCAGTAGGTAAACAAAGATAAATTGCATTAGCTGGCATAGGAACGGATTAGCGCCTCGCGAATGGCTTCATAACATGATGTTGTCGTTTAGATTAACGTTATAAAACTGACTCATCAACTTATTATAACAAACTAACGTCTATAAATGAAAATTCTAAGAACTCATTCTATTTTCGGTACTTAAGTACTATTAAAAAATAGTTCCGTTGCAGCAAAACTCACGAGTACCTAGTAACTAGTATTGTTTTACTGAGCCTAAAATTTCGTAGCCGGTT
The DNA here is from genome assembly GCA_920104075.1 of Melanargia galathea. Taxonomy (NCBI): domain Eukaryota; kingdom Metazoa; phylum Arthropoda; class Insecta; order Lepidoptera; family Nymphalidae; genus Melanargia; species Melanargia galathea. The sequence goes on from OV049855.1 coordinate 6,842,745, forward strand.
GGACAAGAATAAAAAGTAAAATTTAAATCAGTTGCCTCAGATGTATAAAAAATAGAATGAAAAAACACTTAAATCTATTTAAACCTATCTGGGGGTACGGAAGTGCCCCGTTTATGTCAAGCAAACACAATCAAAAAAAAAAAAAAAACAAAGGCACATCCTTACTAGCTATTCATTTCTCGATAAATCTCACAACTTTTTGCGATAGAAAAACTGAATTGCGAGACTTGCATTTTTGTACATGTTATGTTTTTGATGGGATAGATACCTACTTAACAATACTGACTGATTAATCCGCCTAAACCAATAGACTGAGATTTGAAAACAGCAGGAAATATTTTTGATGTGATAACGTCCTTATATATATCGATGAACGCCGGCCGCATGCACGAAAAAGCATGACTCATTGTCACGCACCGCGTGCAAGCGAGAGCGCGAAACAAGCGATAGAGAGGCAAAGTTATCACGTAAAATTATCGTCCGACTTTACAGACAACTATTTTTTTTTTGGTAACCTGGAGGTTTTTTTACGAAATCCATTCCTAAAAACGTGGATGTACAATTTGTATGTAAAAACATTTTTAAAAACTAAATCCACGCGGACGAAGTCGTGGCTTGTAGCTACTAGCTAGTTTGCATTTTTCATCTATTACTGTAAAAGCCTGACGAGAACCTGATGTCGTTTGCGTTAAATTGAAAAATGTCTCTCAATTTATTGCAGGCGCCGGTGGGAAGTGAGAGTCGTATAAATTATGAAGCCGGAGTACGGTTCGGATGCTGGGGGATGGCGATGTACTCATTATCTTGCGCTTGCTACTCTACTATTATCGAGAAACTTATTAAGAGGCTCGGGTAAGATATTATCCCTATGTATTTAGGAATCCAATTATCATGAAACTTTGGTGGATTGTTCTGCATACCTAGGTACATCCGCGAAGGTATCTGGCCCAAAATATCTGTATAAAAACTATCGGGCCTCGCAGACGTGCTCCTGACATACTGACATTAGCGCCACCTATATTTAAACCTATACCTATTTATTATATAAACCTATGACACTCGAACCGCTAAGACAAAGCCAACAACCCTCAAAACAAACAAGCCTCACTTTAAATCACTAAAAATATTAACCCTGCCATGTATTTACATATTAGAAGCATCAAAATTCGTAAGAAAACAACCACAAAACTTCACAAAATTACAAGATGTACCGCGACGTTATGAACTTCGGCCCACACGTCAGCATAATTTGCGTATACCAAGCTCCAACCTCAAAATCCACAGTACCGGTCCCAATCCAATGTGCGTGCAAATATATAATAAAATCCCAGGCCATATAAAAGCAATGGAAAATGATACGACCTTCATTAACGCGTTAAAAAAATTTCTTATAGACAAAGCCTATTATACAATTAATGATTTTTTGAATGAAAGTGAATGACATGACGTCCGTCTCCCTACTACAATTGCTGTGCCTCAACGGGGCTCCAATATACATAAGAACATTACCATGATTTGTTAAGATTTAGAATAAGAATCATTGTAAATAATATATATTGGAATGCATTTAATAAATAAATAAATAAATAAATAAACAAGTACATAAGGCAATTATGAGGGAACCGATGAATCGACGAACAAACAAATAAACACCTATTCTAATATTTAATTGCCAAATAAATATTATACCCACCCGTAGTCGGGTAGTTACTAATTAGAAGTGTCTTAGTAGTCCTTATCGTGATTGGCGATTTCCCACCCTAGAAGGGACAGGAAGCCATGTTCTAATAGAGTATTGATCTGTATAAATTCCTACCTTTCGAGAGGTCATAGGGAATTACGTGGAGATGTTTGATAGATAAACGCTGAAGGTTTCTAATATTATGATTAGGTATACTATAGGTTCCCTGTAAGTGTATGTATGATATATAAAGGGCCAGCTTTTGTAGTAACGGTGAAAAACAAACCTACAAACTCTCTGACTTGAAGAAGCATTGTCTTCTTTCCCATGGTTCTCTTTTTAACCCCCGACGAAAAAACGACGGGGTGTATAAGTTTGACGTGTGCGTGTGCGTGTGCGTGTGCGTGTGCGTGTGCGTGTGCGTGTGCGTGTGCGTGTGCGTGTGCGTGTGTGTGTGTGTGTGTGTGTGTGTGGTCCAAGATGGCCGCCGCTACAAAATGGCAGATTACATATTTTTCACAACTCCCTTAATATGGGTATCAAATGAAAGGGCTTGACTAGTAGAATAGCACTATTGCTAATCCAAGATGGCCGCTGACACAAAATGGCGAATGTCGGGGTTTTTTTAAATTTTTAATTTATACTTGTGCACTATGCGATGCGAACCAGTTTTACTATATACTAGATGATGCCCACGGCTTCGCCCGTGTGGATTTAGGTTTTTAAAAATCCCGTGGGAACTTTTGATTTTCCAGAACAAAAAGTAGCTTATCTGTAGAAACCCGTCCCCAAAACGGAAAAATACCGTGGCATCCCCACGATTTCGGAATACAATTCCTTACAGCATCAGGGTTGAGGAGTTGGATATGTAGGTACCTACTCGAGTTCATTCAACGATAAAGTCTTTAATTGGTACGCCCAATATCAATTTAAATAACCGGAAGTTTCTAAAACCCATTAGTTTTGGGGATTAGGTCAACTACAGCATCAGGATTGAGGAGTTGGAATCCAAATTTTTTATAGAACATGGTCGCAATGTTTCTCTATCGATTAAAAAAAAAATTACGCAAATCGGTTCAGAAATCTCGGAGATATCGGTGTACATAGGTAGAAAAACACAACTCCTCCTTTTTTGAAAGTCGGTTAAAAAAGTAGCCTATGTTACTCCCTGGTTAATTCTCTACTTGTATGTGAAAGTCCCGTCAAAATCGGTTCAGCCGTTCCAAAGATTAGCCCGTTCAAACAGACAGACAGACAGACAGACAGACAGACAAAAATTTTTAAAACGTGTGATTCGGTTATGGTAGCGTTCAAATAACCATATGAACTTAATATGAGGTAGTTATTTCGATATTACAGACAGACACTTCAATTTTATTTATTAGTATAGATTTGGTCCGCAATATATTTGGGTTTAAATAACTTTATCAAAAAATACCCAATATAAATTCCCAAATATTATCTTCAAATTTGACAAAAAAATACGTTTCGGGCTACTGTTTTACAGACAGTTTTCCCCTGCAGACTGTAAAGTTACAGTCAAAGCAAACCACTGTAACTGGAGCTGTTGACACGAAGCACACAAACCGAGGGTGCTCACATTACTTACCCTTCAACTTGACTGTAGTTGTACTTCCTTATAACAAGATCAGACGGCCCTTGACTTTCAGCCAGCACTTGAGAGGTTTCCAGATTTAAATGCACCTTCAGAAGTTAATGCTTCACAGCACTTCAATCTTATCAGTAGCTAACAGTAATTAGTTCCGGGGAAACTTGACAGTTTAAGAAGCCACACAATGTTCAGTGCATGCAGAAGACTTTTGTAAAGAAAATGTCGTGAAAATCAGCGATTTCTATGTAACTACGTAGTACTAACATAGGAAAGTAGGATTTGCATCCGTGTATTGTTCCACAGAACAGTTTCGTGTTCTGTTCTGTGGCGATCCTTGCAAGAGACCTATGTCCAGCTGTGGACGTCTATTGGTTGAGACGAACGAACGAACGAACGATGAATTCTTAATTAACGCTTTCCAGTAATATCTGAGTCTCAAGAGTAATTATACGAAACGGCCCATTTTCCTCTTTTCAACGTTCGTAACCGCTTTAAACTGTTAACTGTTACTTACTATTTCCTACCTTATTGCAGTGCGAGGAAAGTGTACGTCGGCGGCTTGTGCACGTACAGCTGCGGTATGATGATGCTGTGCCTGCTGCGCGCCCGGGCCGCCGTCATCCTGTTCAGCTGGACGGCGGGCATCATGTACTCCACGCTGTTCACCATGCCCTACCTGCTGGTCGCGCACTATCACGCCACTGGCATGGTAAGTTTACACACACAGTGGCCGATTCTGTTGTACACAATCTCTAAACTAAACTAAAATGACAGGTCTAAATATATTCCTGTCTCTTTCACAATCCTCCCTGCTGAAGAGGATAGCATTATTATTAAACCTGTCAATTTTGTTTAGAGATTGTGTATATGGGCGCAAGCGCCACCTATCGGCAATAAGTGGCAAAAATTGATGAACTATGTTTTAGTTTATCATTGAAATAATTATAAAAATGTGTGAAATAGATGAGATTGATATTCAAATAATTATTGGTAAATATTAAACCGTTATTTATCAAGGTCTAATATTAAATAGACACAGTTTTGACTCTTTGAATGTTTGATGTCTAATTTATTGTTTAATATCACCATTTACTATTGAAATAATAGTTTGCTGTTTAAATATTTATAATAAAATCTATTAGAGTTATTAACATTAACTTTAATCAAATTTAATCATTGCAAAATTTATAATAACGTTTTGTGTAATCTATGGTAGAATCTCCTTGTAGCGCCATCTGCAGGAATTATGACTGTTGGTTGGTATTATTTAAATAAACATAGTTTGTTTAAAATAAACCATTTAGAGTTACGTAAAATTCATTTAAATATTTATTTTGATTATTAAGCTATGGTTCAAGAATTATTTTACAGTAATTTTATTTGTTCGTTATACAAAAAAGTTGTATTGCTATATTTCCGTTATAACCTTGAGAGACAAATATAAAAGCAATCGAATCGTGAAAATGGCATGCATTCCTTTGTTAGATATTGCACTGAAATAAAATAAGTGATATTTGGTGTGTAATTTCACCGTGATTAGACCCTTAACGTGAAAGATCTGGCTTGGTCGCCGACAGCAGCGGTGGGATCACAGCCCCAAAAGTTTTTAAGACCTCCGGATGAGGCGTTTTTCATTGTAAAATAAGTGATGGGTCTCAAGTGTTGCGAAAGGTGTGTTGTCAGCGGGGGTGATGGATGCACTGGTCACAGGTATTTATCCTGAATTTATTTGATCTGAGTTGTTAAGAATTGATTTTTTTTATTTGCATAACCGCCAATTTATTTCCCAAATTAATATCTGTTCTAAAACATTACGGAAACGTAAAATTGAAAATAGAGGAAGTAAATATAGCGTTGCTAAAAAACCACGTGTTACATAACCTTCAAAATGTCAAGTCGTATGTTTTGAATGTAATCAGCCGGATGATTAGTCAGAGTGTTTCCAAGCCTAACCCTTTTTAGGCAAACAGCAATTCCAGTTTCCGTGGCAGTTTTAACAACGCTAAGTTTAATTGTAGGGTCATTCTGAGAAAAAAATAAATATGACTACCGTCAAAGCGACGAACGTAATGTTTGAAATAAAACTATCAACTAGTAATAATAATTGTTCATCTGTTAAAATGTAGCACTATTTATGTTATTATTGGTAATAAATAGTACAGGTAAAAGTTCCACGGAATTGTAATTTGAAAAAAAAAAAAAGATGTTACCTACCTACTATACAGATGATGACATACTGACAGATGTTGTAGAAGAAGTTAGATGGATTGGTAGAAATGGATGAACGAGCGGCTCCTTAATGACAAACGCATTTTGATAAACGTAAAGCCAGAATCCACCTAGTTTAGTCAGACCCTTTTGGATTCTTACCTAATTCTAACAACTCAGACAAATTGACCAATTGACCGTATGGGCAGAGGAATCAGTGGACATCGATTAACATGCGAGTGCTTCCGTTTCCTCTGTGGCAATGCTGACTCTATGTTGTGTTTGCATTGTGTTGATATGATTTATGATTTATTTTATTTCATGATGTGCAAATCTATTTTTCCCTATCCAAAACATCCCTCCTTAAACGCTGGCTGGCCACCATGCGTATCCTTAAACCTGGTCTTGGTGGCTAGATCCCAGGATGGGTGATGCCTTTTGTGTTGGCTAGATCCCAGGATGGGTGATGCCTTTTGTGTTGGCTAGATCCCAGGATGGGTGATGCCTTTTGTGTTGGCTAGATCCTATTGGTGATGCCTTGTGGGTTGGCTAGATCCCAGTTTGGGTGATGCCTTGTCTGAAATTACGTCATAACAAACAAACAAAAAAAAAAACTGAAAATATAACTTACAATTTGTGACTTTGACTTTGACTTAATGACTTTGAATTTGACTTTGAAAAAAAAAACTGCAAGGGGCACAGATTTTTAAGGGAAACAGCGCAAGGGACGCGCTGGAATCAGTATGGCCGTATGGGCGCAAGCGCCACCTATCGGCAATAAGTGGCAAAAATTGATGAACTATGTTTTAGTTTATCATTGAAATAATTATAAAAATGTGTGAAATAGATGAGATTGATATTCAAATAATTATTGGTAAATATTAAACCGTTATTTATCAAGGTCTAATATTAAATAGACACAGTTTTGACTCTTTGAATGTTTGATGTCTAATTTATTGTTTAATATCACCATTTACTATTGAAATAATAGTTTGCTGTTTAAATATTTATAATAAAATCTATTAGAGTTATTAACATTAACTTTAATCAAATTTAATCATTGCAAAATTTATAATAACGTTTTGTGTAATCTATGGTAGAATCTCCTTGTAGCGCCATCTGCAGGAATTATGACTGTTGGTTGGTATTATTTAAATAAACATAGTTTGTTTAAAATAAACCATTTAGAGTTACGTAAAATTCATTTAAATATTTATTTTGATTATTAAGCTATGGTTCAAGAATTATTTTACAGTAATTTTATTTGTTCGTTATACAAAAAAGTTGTATTGCTATATTTCCGTTATAACCTTGAGAGACAAATATAAAAGCAATCGAATCGTGAAAATGGCATGCATTCCTTTGTTAGATATTGCACTGAAATAAAATAAGTGATATTTGGTGTGTAATTTCACCGTGATTAGACCCTTAACGTGAAAGATCTGGCTTGGTCGCCGACATGTACAACAGAATTAGACACAATCTCTAATAAAAACTGAATTGACAGCTCTAAATGTAATAAAAAATATAGCTAGCCTAGTGGTTATGACATTGGGAACTTCAACTTTTCAGAGCTATGTAGGTACGTTTTAAGCAATTAAATATCGTGAGGAAACATGCAGGCCTAAGAGTTCCCTACAATGTTCTCAAAGGCGTGTGAAGTCTACCAATCCGCACTTGGTCAGCGTGGTGGACTGCGGCCGAAACGCTTCTCATTCTGAGAGGAGACCTGTGCCCGGTAATGGGTTGATCATGATGATGATGATAATATTTTGACCTGTCAATTTAGTTTCGTTTAGTGATTGGGTACAACAGAATTAGTATCACCGTGATCACCATCTTTGTTTCATTTTATCGTTGTCGTCATTATCAACCGATCGACGTCCACTGCTGGGCATAGGTCTCTTGAAGGGATTTCCACATGCCACGGTCTTGTGCCACTTGTATCCAGCGGCTCCTTGCGACTCGTTTAATGTCGTCGGTCGACCTAGTGGGGTGTCTACCAACACTGCGCTTCCCGGTGCGAGGTCGCCACTCCAGCACCTTGGGACCCCAACGTCCATCGGTTCTCCGAACTATGTGCCCCGCCCATTGCCACTTCAGTTTTGCAACCCGCTGAGCTATGTCGGTGACTTTGGTTCTTCTACGGATCTCCTCATTTCTGATTTGATCGCGTAGAGAAACTCCGAGCATAGCTCTCTCCATCATCATTTTATACTCAAAACGAATGATGGTTTTTTTTGTACGTTTAGATTTTAGATGAATGAATGAATATACTTACATTAGGTAACGCTGAAATTACATTTATTAGTATCAATTCGTATTTTATCTGAGCTATTTTTGTATGTGTATACCTATGCATCAATCGCTTTTCAGCATAATATTATTAATTCAGCTTTCTTTATTATTAATTCAATTTTATATTCAGCCAAACTAAAAACATTATTGCATTTTTTCAACGTTATTCTTTTGTTTCAACTCTTTCTTTTTTCTCTTTCTTTCTTTTCCACGGTAATATGTACATAAAAGTTTGCAGTAGGTACTTAGATGATTATACTACATAGACTGATAGGTACTCCATTATTTTGGGTACCGTATCTACTATGACTTCTGAGGGAGCCGAATTATTTGTCAGGCGCTATCATTTTGACGCGTCTATTGTTTTGACGCTTTGATGTTGCTACGGCACGAGTAGTAAATCTACAGAGAGGAAGCTTCCACAAGCGGCCCGCTGTAGGCAGGGCCGGATTATCCATAAGGCGGATTAGGCAATTGCCTAGGGGCCCCGCACCGACTAGGGGCCCACGGGGGTCCCGTGAGCGCCTAGTCGATGGGGGCCCTAGTCGATGCGGACCACGCAACAAGAAAAAAAAAAGCTTCATCTAACAAATTTTTTTTGTAAATCTCAATGGAGGAAGTATATACAAATGTAAATAGAAAGGGGCCCGAGAATTGCATTGCCTAGGGGCCCCGATAAGGTTAATCCGGCCCTGGCTGTAGGTATACTCACACAAACACACTCACCAACGGTTCACGGACGCGCGCTCGTTCCACTAACCGGTACAGTCGGTGACAAACGTGCGCATATGTGTGAGTTTACCTACAGCGGGCCGCTTGTAGCAGCTTCCCCTCTGTAGGTACTCTGTGGCTACGGCATATTTACTGTTATAATTACTAGAATAAATTATACTTAAGTGTGGTGGTAGGTACGGAACTCTTTGTCCGCACGTCCGGCTCGCACTGGGCTGGGCGTTTTTAAGTAGGTACCTTTACTATATTATGCTGTGTATATTTATTAAATCGGTCCGCCGTAAAATGTTTATCCAACCATTATGAAAGGGATAATGCTCACATCATAAATTAATGAGATCCGTATTGTTAAAGGCTGATAAAGTCCCCTTTTGATGTAGGCTCTTTTGAATCATTTTAATCATGAATCGAAATAATAAATGTTGGTAACATTACGAAATTATCGGATGGGACTTTGGATGTTATATTAAGTATTATGAGAGGGGCGATTGTTGCAGCTAGGCTGTCTGTCCTTCTTTGGGCAGGGTAATGGAGTGACGAACCACGTAAAGACCCAACCAGTAAGCCGGTAACTGGATGGGACTTCCGAGTATTAGGAGAGGGGCGAATGTTGCAGCTAGGGTATCTGTCCTTCTTTTGACAGGGTAATGGAGTGACGAACGTTGCAAAGACTCATTACCGTCTTACTGGATGGGACTTAGGAAGTTTTATTATTAGAAGAGACGTGAAGCAGCTAGCACTCGTCCCTCTTTGGACAGGGCAATAACTAGACAATTTTCTATTTGTCCTCCAGTGGGACAGCGAAGGTGGTGGCAGCGAGCAGGAGCGCGGCATCGGTACTGACGTGGCGGTGGTCAGCAGCTGTGTGTTCGTGGCGCAGCTCCTCATCTCCGTGATCATGGGGTTCGCGGTGAAGCTGACCGGCTCCACGGCGGCGGTCGTCGCTGTCGCGGCCACGCTCGCTGGCGCCGCCGCATTCACCGCCACCAAGATCACTTACCTCGATCTGTAAATGCATAACTCTCACTGTCTTTGAGCTTAAGCGTAATTACTGTCAGAAATTTTGGGTCACAAAAGAGTGTTTCTCGCGACCGGCGAGTGTTAGGAGGCAACGATATGGCGAATTTCAGACGGCGTTCGCGGTGTAGTCAAATCAGATCAAAATATGACGATTGCGGGTACGGTGAGGCAATTACAATTTTTAACCCCCGACGCAAAAACGACGGTGTGTTATAAGTTTGACGTGTCTGTGTTTGTGTGTGTGTGTATCTGTCTGTTCCCCTGTAGCGCTCAAACGGGTGAACCGATTTGAATACGATTTTTTTGTTTGAAAGGTGAATTAGTCGAGAGTGTTGTTTATGAAAATCGATCCAAGATCCAAGAGCCGCCGCTACAAAATGGCGGATTACATATTTTTTCACAACTCCCTTAATATGGTTATCAAATGAAAGGGCTTGACTAGTAGAATAGCACTATGCAAATCCAAGATGGCCGCCGCCACAAAATGGCGATGTCGGGGGTTTCTTAAAATTTTTAATTTATACTTGTATTAAGTATTACTATTAGATATAATAAAAATACCACAATCTGCCATACAATGGACGTTAAATTGTGCAGAGTAGCAGTTATACTAAATGTATGAATGAGCTCAACCGGCGCGCGTTACAAATCTGACCGAAAAGTGATAATATGTGGCGAGCCTAAAGCTGAAAAAATGTGTTTCAGTGGTCATGAGATACAAATCAGTATGTTTTTATCGGTTATAAAAACGGCCCTTTCCTTTATTCCTCTATAGGGTCCAGCATCAACCTGCTCTCTAGTGATCTCTTATACATATATCCTCCATCTCTTCCACGCATTTTGTCTACACTTTATTTTTATTTTTAGTACTTAATGTTTTTTTCCTTGAACATATTATAATCAAGACGATGTCGAATTTTGAATTAAGTTCATAATATCTTAACTTGTAAGCACAAGTATTTTTTCTTAGTCGAATAACATAATTAAGTTAATTTAACTCTTATAGATAAAGCTGTTTTATATAAAAGCAAATTGTAATAAAAGTGCCTGACATGAGTCATCACTACTGTTTGTTAACCGTTGTACAAAATTTCAAACAGTAGGCCTTTGGTACCTATATCTCCGCCGCGAAACCAATTAAATGTGTCTGCGTTAGAGCAGGCAGTTCCACTTCTGATAAATAAAAGCGAAACCATAATTGAAACCATCTATCATCTATCCCTTATGTTCCGCTGCTATGGTTTTGCGGCGGACATGTGCAAAAAGCCTAAAATGACGTTATCCAAATAGAGATTATATTATGTGCAACTCAATATTAGGTAGGTACCACAAAAAAAGGGTTGCTAATTTTCATTGACTAATAAAATTGATTATTGTGCCTTTTTAGGGTTCCGTAGTAAACAAGGAACCCTTATAGTTTCGCCATGTCCGTCCGTCTGTCCGTCCGTCCGTCCTTCTCAGAGACTATTAGTGCTAGAAATCTGTAATTTGGCATGGGTATAAATATTAATCACGCTGACAAAGTGGTGAAATAAAATTTTGATATTTTTTTTAGGGTAGCTCCTCTACATGTAAAGTGGGGATGAATATTTTTTTCTCGTCTACCCCATAGTGTGGGGTATCGTTGAATAGGTCTTTTAAAAATACTGTGGGTGTGGGAACATCATTTTTCGATTTCTAGATTCGTTTGTAAAATATGATGTTTTAAAGTGCAAATTTTTATTAGAGTCTAGTGTTCCCCCCCTCTATCAGCCAAATGGCAGTATATAGGAACTTGAAAAAATTCACAGCAGTAAGTAGTAAGTATATATAATCTATTTTAAAGGAAAACTATCATGGCTAAGTAGAGTTCACAGGTTAGGGAGTTATATCTGTTTTTCGAGGATTGTGACTACGGAACCCTACACTGCGCGTGGTCCGCCATGCACTTGGCCGGTTTTTTGAAAAAGAAAACTTCATAGGATACATTATTATTATAATTTCAGTTATTTAATATGCTGTGCAATAAATGTGTATTAATATTTAGACAGTAAGTAAAAGAAGTTTAACTAGATAATTTAAAGTTAGATAGATAAAAATCATGGGTACGTTGTTTGTTTCTTACTTAGATTTGAAAATAATTGATTAGTTTTTATTTTTGAACTAAATGTGAAACATTAATAATGTAAAATGTAATTGTTATTCTGTGAAAAGTTATATGTTAAGTTATACTTAATTATTATTGTTGTAAAAATAAAATGGTAATAAAGAATAATACATAATATAATATGCCACTCTACTAATTATTAGCTGTTACTTTCCTATTTCCTTGATAGAGCAAGGGCGATCGCAGACGACGGATTGAAATATAGTTGGTGAAAATACAAGCAAAATATAAATCGTAGTAAGTAGATGATTGATGACGCGCTAAGGCGGTATAAAATCAAACACTAATTCTCACCGTCAAAAGTTGGCCGTTGAAACTATGTACCGTTTAGGTAAGATCTTAAACCATTTAGTGTTTACTCAACTGGGCAAAGTTTGAACACCTAGTTATCTGTCTAAAGTGGAACGAATTAAGTTACGGAGGTACATAAGTTCCATATGAGGCCGGAGACAAAATCTTGCGCAAAATCGGGCCCGGAAATCCCTTAAATTTCTTTTCGGCGTTTTGTCCGTTCTTAAATGGCTCATCGCTAATATTTCAATATTATGTTCAGCGCGTACATTGTTTATGTAGGTAATATTGGCCTACCAATTACTCCTTCATTAATATGTAATTTTGCTACACAAATATTTAGGTACTTAGCTAACCAAACAAAATCGCCGCCGACCACAATTTTATTTTTTCAGTTGAGACTTTTTTGCCGCCTGTAAATTGCTTTATTAGCAGACAGAAAACATTTTAGAATTTGCCAAAACCTTAATATTCTGCTAACTGGTTCAATAATAGCCTTTACATAAACCTTTACATAAAGCCTTTACATAAACTTTTATGATCCTAATTGAGAATTTTCGCTTTGCAAACTTCGAAGTTCGAAGAAAAGAACGATAGAAGAACGAAGTCATGGGGTTCTTTTTAAACGGTTTCGGTACGGAACCCTAAGAAAAGAGTCTGACATTTGACGTACTTTAGCATTCACAATCTCTGCAGTCATAAATCAAATAATAAGCATAAAATTCTGTCCATTTTACGCAGTCGTTAATAAGAATTGCAAGCGGAGTTGTTGACGTATCAAGGTCGCAGGGATTTTTATGATTTTACATTATTATCGGATCAGATGTATCTGCCTGGCCTGTACAAAGTGTGATTTATTGCCTCCTTGCTCGGATACAATGGACATTCCAATAAAGAAGTTGATAAATTGACCAGGTTCTGTGAGGTTTCGTGTAAAAAGTTAGTGTATGACTGCTATCTCCCAGTGTTAAGTTACTTTGCACTCTAAGATGAGGGCGCCGAGCGAGTTAATCGGAAGGTGAAATGTTTGTTCGCTAAATCGCTGCCGGTAGACCTGAGCCAATTTAAAAATAATAAAATCCCAAATGAATCCTGCCCGGAATATAATCCGGGATCTACCACTTCGCCTCCACCGATAAGCGTCCACAGCTAGACATAGGTCTCTTGCAAGATTCCCACTTGTATCCAGCTGCTGCCAGCGACTTGCTTGAGGTTGTCTTTCCATCTAGTGGGAGGTTCTTCTAACGCTGCGTTTACCGGTGCGAGGTCGTCATTCGAGCACCTTGGGACCCACCACAACGTCTATCGGTTCTTCAAGCTGTGTGCGGTACATTGCTACTTCAGTTTCGCTGACTGCTTATAAAAAACCACAACACTCACTAATGAAGAAGTGCAAGAAAGGACGTCGAGTAAAATATAAGAAGCATAAACTGTTCAATTGCGTGTGAGAAAAGTAGTTGCAAGGTGTAGCTACTTATCTCAAAAGATTTATTATTCGTGCACTGAACCTTCCTCTGTGCTATTATTCGTGGCGCAAGGAAGTTTTCCTATAAATTCCCAACGCTCCATTTATAGTACCTGCCTAGTTTGTGTGAGAAATTGTGTAGCGTTAGGTATTGGGTTGTATGTCTAGAAATTCTCAGCAGCAACCCGTAGTTACCAGTAGTTGGTAAGTTGGCGGTGTATTAAGTACTCCCCCGTGCCTCTGAGAGCACGTAAAGCCGATGGTCCTGATGATCTCTCTGGTCGTTTCTGATTACCGTTCCATAGGACTTTCACAGTGCATCTGTGTTTGAGCACAAACTTGTGTACCTATTATAAATATATCTTGCGTATTTTCTTAGTTTCCATTAGACCGTGGTCGGCATTATTTTCGCCGACTCATATCTGACCGACGTAATTCGGTTATAACAGCTATCTGCGACAGGTATGATGGTTTTTGATTGTCACTATCATTATGTCTCGATGGGTGTAATCAGGGCTTTCCATCGCAGGCAATTATTTGCGCAATGAAATGGCAATAAAACATTAAACTATTCCGTTTGCTTTGCGATAGCCGATCGCCGGCTGAAGGAGCAATGCGGTCACATCAAATAGGTTCGTATTTAATCTGCTACCTTGTAATTATCGCTAGGTTCCAAGTGGTGATGAATATTTCTGGTGTATACCTACTGTTTCCATTGTAGGCCGTGTAGCAAATTCAGTCTCTATGGGTGCGTTGGGCGTCCTTATAATGAGGAAATCAGTAGGAGAACGATATTGACCGTCATAGCTTTAAGGTTAGAATTAGCAAGTAAGCTAGCAGGTCATGTCGATTGTAGAACCGTTGGCCGCTAAGACAAACGCAACGTGGGATGACTGCTAGACCCACGAGAATAAAGCTAAAGTTTTCCCAAGTAACTAACTACAATGTAGTTTTCAAGCTAAGAAAAGTATATAAATCCATCGTTTTTCCTCATAAAATTAGATATTTGCGCACAGCTGCGAGTAAAGTTAACATGAAAAGTCATTATTTTAAATAAATACACGACCATAAAACTAACTAAAACTGTGTAAAAATAAAAGTATAATACTTTTGTCTGAATTATAGGTAGTTAGAGTTACCACCCTTCTGGCAACGACATACTGCCAAGAAATTTAGTTTTCTGGTACCATGCCGAATATACCATGCTGATTAGGAGAACGGGTTAATCAAACTGCCATACCCCTTCGAAGCTAACCCGCTTTCATTTTAAGCCTCCTCTTCACATACACACGACTACACGCGTGCACGATCGTGTGGAGGGCTTGTCGTCTGTAGTCGCCGATCATCGCCGTCACAATCGTCAGCAATCGTAGTGATCGGCGACTTGTCGATTTTCGGGCACGCATCAAATAGTTGGAGATCCCGTCTTAGAAATTTATACCCTCATCTGTTATTTAAATGAATTATATGTCAAATGAAAGATTATTTTATTCCCAATCGAACTGTATTTGGTTGCCTGGTCAAAAGTGGTGCTAAATCATGGTTGTCTGGATTTTAAGATATATAATTTTCTGTGCGAGTGTTGAAAGTGACAGAAAAGTGTTGCGCGCGCAATTCCATTTGACAGACAAAGATGCAGTGAGGCAGGCGTGCACTCGGCAGGTGCTTAGTCTATACATAGATTAAAACCATAGACTTGCTGTGCCTGTCCATTAAAGATATTTGCAAAAAAAAATAAGTTAGAGACGTAAGGTATAAGTAATAACACGTAAAAAAGCTGTTTTTGAAAATTTTGTCTGTTTGTCTGTATGTTTGTGCATGCATTACGCAAACACTACTGAATGGATTGAAATTAAACTTGGCATGATTTAAATTCATACTATATAATAGCATATAGGATACTTTTTATCTCGAAATTCAGCACAGTTCCCTTGGGAGAGGGGATGAAAGTCAAAATGTGTACTTAGCTGTAATTCATTATCGCGTAGACCAATTTGCGCGAAGAGTGCACGCCTGCCTCACTGCATCTTTGTCTGTCAAATGAAATTGCGCGCGCAACACTTTTCTGTCACTTTCACCACTCGCACAGAAAATTTTATATCTTAAAATCCAGACAACCATGATTTAGCACCACTTTTGACCAGGCAAACAAATACGGTTCGATTGGGAAGAAAATTATCTTTCACTAGCGGACCCCGGCAGACGTCGTCCTGCCCGCTATTAGCGCCACCTACCGGGTCCAATTTTTCTACTTATAAACCTTCCTCTTGAATCACTCTATCTATTAAAAAAAAAAACCGCATCAAAATCCGTTGCGTAGTATTAAAGATTTAAGCATACATAGGGATATAGGGACAGAGAAAGCGACTTTGTTTTATACTATGTAGTGATTTGACATATAATTCGTTTAAATAACAGATGAGGGTATAAATTTCTAAGACGGGATCCCAGACCAAAAGGGAATTCGCGCCGCTATCTAGCCGCTCAAAAAACTATCACGGACGATCGTGTGGATACTTGCACGAAGATCGTCACGAATGTCGGCGATTTTATCGGCAATAGCATCGGCGATGGTGAACAGCAGGCTAGTCATCGTCACTTACCAGATTTCAGTCAAGGTAGAATGAAAAAAACTCGGTCAGAATAAATAGAATGGAAACAAACCCTGATGCTACAGTGGATAGCAAAATGCAAACTTACACGGATAAACAGAGGCTACGTCGGCTGTATTTATCTGTGTTTGCGAAGCTTATACTTTCGAAGTTAAACACTCGCTGAAAGAATGGAGTTCCTCGGTCGCCTGTGGAGAAAGTCGACCCACTGTAAGGCTTTGGAGGAGTCGAGCGGCCAGTTGGAAACTTTGTTTTTTGAATCTGTCTACCGAGTAACCTATTTTGCAGGTAATCCTTGGAACGGGAGTCGCAACTAATCTTTTAATGCTATCAAACTTCGAAGTTCGAACAGCTATTTCTGGAACCATTCAGTCTAGAGTATTTAGAAACTTAATTGAATCAGTCGGAAGTATTTAAGAACTAACTATATTATTATTATGTGAAAGCAAGAGTTCGGAATCTAAAATCTACTAATATTATAACTACTTATACTATACTTATTTGATACAGTCATGACGTCACGCCTATAACACTATACATAATACACATCGGACTAAAAGCCAAGCTTATCTTGGAACAGCATTCCATACCAGTAATAGATTCACTTGATGATTCGAAAGCACTTGTAAAGTTAAATTTGAATAAAAAACTTTTGCTATTCAGTAGCACTTCATCAATCTTAATTTAAAACGCAGGATGGTCACCTCGCGACAACAGCATTCAGTACCAAATCTACAGCGGTATTATAAAGTCAGCAGTCGGATTTCTTATTTTCTGCGAAGCTTGGCAGCTGTGCAGTGGATCACACAGCCTAGACAGTATCATTGAAAACGTGAACGCAACTCTTATTCACTTTATTGCTCTATACCGATACAAAAATATGGTGAGTAGGTAACTACTTGGGCACAGTAGGGTTATGCTGAGTAAGAATGATCAAGGGCCCGTGGTCCCACCGATTTGTCCTACCTACTGGTGGACCACTAGATATCCGTGGTCCCACTGGCCTAGACGCGAAAATAGATACTAGTATTTAAACGGTATTTTATTATTGCTCCAATACATCTTTTCCAATGTGTAAACGTCCTTTGATGTTTATATTATGAAAAGCCACAAAAGTTGGAAACGCCCGGTAGCACGCTGCAAATACCTCTGCTAAAGTTGCCAACCATACTGTTAAAAATAACACTATAATACTTACTGTTTACTGTTCAATAAAAAATAAAGTACCAATATAAAATACTGTTTTCATCATCACTGCTGTCTGCTATCCTGAGTCATGAATAAAACAAACCTATTAAACAAGTATAAATTAAAAAAACCCTGACATTCGCCAGTGTGTGGAGTCGGCCATCTTGGATTTGCATAGTGCTATTCTACTAGTCAAGCCCTTTCATTTGATACCCATATGAAGGGAGTTGTAAAAAATATGTAATCCGCCATTTTGTAGCAGCGGCCATCTTGGATCGATGTTTATCAAACATAGCTAAGAACACTCTCGACTAATTCACCTTTCAAACAAAAAAAAAACGCATTCAAAACAAACAAAAAAAAAACGCATTCAAATCGGTTCACCCGTTTGAGCGCTACAGACACACACACACACACGCACGCACGCACGATAACATTATTCAATAACATTAATTTTATACTTATTAAAATTTTACAGCGCGAAAACAAAATTATCTACAGGAGATTGGCATCGGCTATGGAATCGCCCTATTTCGACACGTCTACATCAAAACGCAAGGAATTGGTAAAGTTCTGGGCATCGAGAAACGAAAGATTCCTAAAACTGCTACTCGCTTTAGGTTCTTGCACTTTGGGTGCTTGGTAAGAACTAAGTAATATTAAGAAATATAACCTGTATCGTAGTTTCCGGGTTCGAGTTTTCATGGCTATCTATGATACTCGTAGGCACCTGAGGAAACATCGCAGGTACATTTCCGGCCTGACTGAGCGAGCATGCACGTAATCTATCTAGGTCCTAGTTTCTAGAAATAAGACATTTATCCAAGGCTTGTTAAATAAAAGAGGCACATTGCGAAAATATTTCTCTATCTATTTTACATTGTATTAGGAGCTATAAAACTCAGCTGTTTACTTTTACCAATATTTAGAAAAGACGCGTCTCTTCGCTTCGTTATTGTCGCAAAGTGCCTTGTGTTTCAGATACAAGACTTACCTAATTTACGTGTGTTTAAAAAGCATCTAAGTCAGTATCCCAAATTATGTGTTTTTAAATTCCTACGCCGAACTTTACGCGTACCTAATTAAAGGGAAGGAATGTTTTCAAGTTTGTTGCCTTTTTAAAATTCCAAGTTGCCGAGAGCTTCAAGTTTTAATACAAGTTTGGGACGCAAAGTAGTAGGTAAATAAAAGGCAAGGTTGTCGCATATTATTATTTTATTCGAATTCGACTGAAGACCTGAACATTTGAATACAAACCAACCTTCTTCTTCCGGTCCTTATCTCACGCTACATGGGGTCGGCACAACATGTATTTTTCTTCCACTCACTTTTGTCAACGCATCATTCACCCCTTTTATAGATACGTATATCGTCTTTCACACGCTCCATCCATCTTTTCTTTGGTCTTTCTCTACTGTTTTTTCCCTCTACATGCATCTAACATTCTTCTATTAATATGGTTCTGTGGTTTTATTTTTAACCCCCGACGCAAAAACGACGGGGTGTTATAAGTTTGACGTGTCTGTGTGTGTGTGTGTGTGTGTGTGTGTGTGTGTGTGTGTGTGTGTGTGTGTGTGTGTGTGTCTGTTCCCCTGTGGCGCTCAAACGGGTGGACCGATTTGAATGCGGTTTTTTTTGTTTGAAAGGTGAATTAGTCGAGAGTGTTCTTAGCTATGTTTGATGAAAATCGGTCCAAGATGGCCGCCGCTACAAAATGGCGGATGATATATTTTTTCACAACTCCCTTGATATGGGTATCAAATGAAAGGGCTTGACTAGTAGAATAGCACTATTGCAAATTCAAGATGGCCGCCGCCACTAAATGGCAAATGTCGGGGGTTTTTTAAATTTTCAATTTACACTTGTAGATAAACTGAACAAATTCCGTTTGTAGTTTTAAGAAAGGAATGTTTTTATTTTCTAGGCATATTTATCCACTAGTGGACGACATAGATTACAATCTGATGGTGTCAGCTCGATTCCCTTTCGAGTACCGGACTCCGACGCGGTTTCCCGTATTCTATGTGATAGTAGTAGTAGTGTTCAACTATACGTCCCTGTTCGTGATGGTGAACGACCTGATCATGCAGGCGCATCTTATGCATCTACTGTGTCAGTACACTGTGCTTTCGGATTGCTTCGAAGGCATTATTAGCGACTGTATGGTTGACAGAAATCGTAAGTTTGTTTATTTATAACTAGATGATGCCTACGGCTTCGCCCGTGTGTATTTAGGTTTGTAAAAATCTCGTGGGAACTTTGATTTTCCAGAACAAAAATTAGCCTATCTGTAGTAAGTAGTAACCCGTCCACAAAACTGAAAAATTCCGTGGGATCTTTACGATTTCAGAATGCAATTCCTTACAGCTTCCAGGGTTGAGGAGTTAGACATGTACCTACTCGAGGTCATTCAACAATAAAGTCTTTAACTATTTGGTATCCCCAATATCAATTTAAATAACCGACAGTGCCTAAATCCCATTAGTTTTCGGGATCAGATCCCCTATAGCATCAGGATTGAGGAGTTGGAATCCAAATTTTTTGTAGGACAGTGTCGCAATGTTTCTCTATCGATTAAAAAAATAAATACGCAAATCGGTCCAGAAATCTCGGAGATATCGGGGTACATAGGTAGAAAAACAGAACTCCTCCTTTTTTGAAAGTCGGTTAAAAAAGTCGGTCGGTAGTCGGTTAGCCTATGTTACTCCCTGGTTAATTCTCTACTTGTATGTGAAAGTCCCGTCAAAATCGGTTCAGCCGTTCCAAAGATTAGCCCATTCAAACAGACAGACAGACAGACAGACAAAAAATTTAAAAACGTGTTTTTCGGTTATAGTATCGTTCAAATAACTATATGAGCTTAATATGAGGTAGTTATTTCGATATTACAGACAGACACTTCAATTTTATTTATTAGTATAGATATAGATATAGATTAAAATATTTCATTTGCCTAACCGCATGCGAGTTTTTACTAAACCTGTATCTATATGTAACTATAATTATTATGCAATCCGATTCTACTCTACATCGTACCGAAACACTCCGGGACGAATCTCTATCTTCTTGCCTTAATCAGACCTCACCATCTATAAATAATCAACCTAAGTCACGAACCTATTACATACAAGGACAGAGCTATATATACGTAAATCGCGTGAGACAGAAACAACGCCATACGTAATACTACACGCGTAGAGAAAGTTAGAAGAGATCTTGCTGGCGACTGCGAGTGATCAAAGAAGAATCTTGACGAAAAGTTTTCTTGATTGATCAATCGGGAAATTGGCCTCGAGGCTGGGTCTCCTTGCCCAGATATTTCCTCACGGTCGATTATAGCATTGCTACCTGGGCTCTTCTATTTTGGCCTGAAGGGCTTAGACTACTCTAAAAGCCTGTTTCACCGCCTTTTATTAAGTGTCGGATAGCTTATTCACAAGTTTTTTTTGTCTTTGTTACTTGACATAAAGTGACAAAACTCAGGTACGTTTAGGCTATCCGACACGGTGGTGAAACAGGCCCTAAATCTTCTAAGAAGAAGTTTAGTTCGTAAATAATAATTGAGGCCGTCAGCGCATAAGCGGCCTAACCCACATTTTTTTAAGTTCTTACTTATAGACCTAAACTGATTACAAAGATGATAATTCTTTGCCTAAAAATGGCCTAACTATAGTTATCCTGTTATGTAATAGATGGCGCAACAAAATCCATTTTTGTATTTAATTATTTTCGTCTTTTATTTGAGCAATGATGTCCTAACCCGCCACTAACTAATACTAACTGTCTCAGGTTTAGGCCATTTTTGCGCTGACGGCCTCAATTATAGTTACAGTTACAGTTTAGTTTAGTTACGATAAAAAAATAATCGATTTTTGCTTTTAGCGATGGACCGAAAGATATTCGTCACCATGGACTCTTTCAAAAAGGTTTATCTAAAGCGACTCGGCAATTTGGTGATTCAACACAAACTCATTTTAAAGTTCCGTACTTCCTTACTTATTCTCTGTTCTCCTTTCATTTTAGGTTGCCAATTAAATTCAGAGTGAGAAGGGTTTTGGCCATAGTCTACCACGCTGGCCAAGCGGATTGGCAGACTTCACACACCTTTGAGAACGTTATGGAGAACTCTCAGGCATGCAGGTTTCCTCACGATGTTTTCCTTCACCGTTATAGCAAGTGATATTTAAATACTTAAAACGCACATAACTCCGAAAAGTTAGAGGTGCGTGCCCGGGATCGAACCCACGATCTCCGATTAGAAGTCGGTCGTCCTGACCACTAGGCTATCACAGCTTTTTTTTCCTTCTCACTCTGAGAGGAGACCCGTGCTCTGTAGTGAGCCGGTAATGGGTTGATCATGATGATGATGATGATGAATTAAATTCAAAGTTTCTGTTACTTGCAGCAACACGGCGGATTTGAAACACTCCCTGAGTGGTGCTATGCTGGGGCAGCTGGCGGCGAGTGCCATGCTTATATGTTTCGTTGGTTACCAAGCCACCACTGTAAGTTTTGTTTTATTTGCCAGTGAAACAGCATGCAAGTGAAAAGTAGTTTGCATGCCGTTTATTGGCATATCATATTGATGAAATATACATGCCAACTTCATTCATTATATTAAAAACGAATAAAAAAAATCAAAGTGGTACCTATTGGGGAGGGCGTTTATAGTAACCTTTTTTTTTTTTGAGAATTAACAACAAAAAGAAAGTACAAGTAATGCTCTCTTGGAATGGTGCCTAGGCATTCAGAGCCTAGAACACTTGCTGCATTATTTCATTTTTAATTCTGTTAATTTGATTTTTTTTTTGCAGACTGTTGGAGCCAACAAAGTGAAATTTTTCATGAGCCTATTGTATCTAATGTACAATCTATTCGAATTGTTTATATTTTGCAAATGGTGCGATGAAATCAAATTACAGGTTAGTTACATGTAGGTAGGTACCTACTTAACGACGCACGCTAACCTGGGCCTGGGCAAGAATCTAAAATGGAACTAGATCAGCTAGACGTGTATAGTGTGAGCTAGCTGTGTGTGTGTGTGTCTGTCTGTTCCCCCGTAGCGCCCAAACGGGTGAACCGATTTGAATGCGGTTTTTTTTTGTTTCAAAGATGAATTAGTCGAAAATGTTTGATGAAAATCGGTCCAATATGGCCGCCGCCACAAAATACCGGATTAGGTACATATTTTTTCACAACTCCCTCAATATGGGTATCAAATGAAAGGGCTTGACTAGTAGAACAACACTATGCAAACCAAGATGGCCGCCACTACTTAAATTAATTTTATTTAAGAGAGAATTTTTTATTGAACTATTTTCAGAGTGAAAACATTGGCAAGTCGGTGTACTGTTCGGGCTGGGAGCAAGGGCCCGCCACCACTGCAGGGGTGCGCGCGAGCCTGCTCATCCTCATCAGCCGCGCTCGCAAGCCTCTCGTGCTCACCGCGGGCGGCTTGTTTGATCTGTCACTGGCTTCGTATACCACTGTAAGGAATGTTTTTAGGGTTCCGTACCCAAAGGGTAAAAATGGAGCCCTATGAATATCACTACTATCTGTCTGTCTGGCTGTCCGCCGGTCACAGGTCTCTAGCTCGAAGGCGAAATGAGTTACAAATCTGAAATTTTGGTATTTGGTGTAGAACGTTGATCCAAAATCAAATATTGAATTAAATTATTTTTCAGAGGGGCTCCCATGGGTATTGGGTACTACATGAAAAAGGAGCCGAATTTTTTTTTACCCTAGCTTGTGGGGTATTATTGTTTAGAGCTCATTGAGTAAAGTACGAATATATATTTTTTTAATTTTTTGCTCAAAAAATAAGGAAATGATCATCAAAATTGTCAGCTTTTGACCACTTTGTGATCTCTGTAATATAATTATGTGACTTCTGTAAAAAAAAAATATGACATAGGTTTTTTTGTCTTTTGTTTCAGTTAGTGAAGACTTCTTACTCTGCCATCACCGTTTTACGAAGACTACAACAGAATGAATAACTTTAATCGTAGTTCCCTTCAACTTTAATTGTCAAATGTAGAGATAAACATCTAATGCGGTTAATCAAGCTTTGTTTGGGTGTACCTAACCTTGTTATAACTCACCTATACTCTTTATTATGCAACCCTACGAAGCCATCATAATTACCTGTCCAAGTATGTATGTGAGTATAGTTAGTTGGTGACTACATATACCTATGTATAATATTAAGTACCTAGGTAGGTACATACTTATAAAATACAAAGTCACTTTATTATTTTCATTTGTTTCCTGTTTTTAATCCTGATTATTTGAAATCAAGTGTTACGAGTATGATAAAGACATAATTCATAGCACCTGATTTCATGCAGTATTATTTATACGAGTAGGTATGTTAGTGGCATACCGGCAAAGTCTTTGTTAGTTTGTTTACCTACTTGATATGGCAAAAACGATATGGCAAACATTAATATTATGCGGAATGGCAGCTGTACCAACATCGCAACGCTCTCTTCAAGGAGCATAGAGCATTCAAGGGAATTTCTGTTTGATGCCAATAGAGGTTTTTAAAAAATATAGCCAAATGCAACCAAAGTCCTAAATTTACTTACTTGACTTATAAAATTAATAACGTCAGGTCCTTTCAAGAGCTACAATTGCTTTATAGCTTTATAACAGGGGCGTAGCTACCGCCGTATCTGCCGTATCAATTATACAGGGCCCCCAAGCCACGGGGGCCCCCGACGTGCGTAAGCAAAAATTAAAAACCGGCCAAGTGCGTGGCGGGCCACGCGCAGTGTAGGGTTCCGTAGTCACAATCCTCGAAAAACAGATATAACTCCTTAACCTGTGAACCCTACTTAGCCGTGATAGTTTTCCTTTAAAATTGATTATATACCCTACTGCTGTGAATTTTTTCAAGTTCCTATATACTGCCATTTGGCTGATAGAGGGGAGGGGGGACACCTGACTCTAATAAAAATTAGCACTTTAAAACATCATATTTTACAAACGGATCTAGAAATCGAAAAATGATGTTCCCACACCCACAGTATTTTTAAAAGACCTATTCAACGATACCCCACACTATGGGGTAGACGAGAAAAAAAAATATTCATCCCTACTTTACATGTAGGGGAGCCAAGGGCGTCGCCAGGTAGGGGCAGGGGGGGGCAGCTGCCCCCCCTAGAGATTTGAGAAAATATAAATATGCTATAGTTTGAAAAGAAAATTCTGATTTTTTTAATATGTTGTTAGGACCACTACCAGTAGTCTCCAATTTTGCAGTTTCGGAAGACATGTGCAAACTTTGCAGCACTTGAAAAATATGACTGGCCTATTTACACTTTTCGCATACTATAATATCACCAGCTTGCCCCCCCCTTGGCCAGCGGCTGGCGACGCCCTTGACTGGGGAGCTACCCTAAAAAAAAATATTTATCAAAATTTTATTTCACCACTTTGTCGGCGTGATTAATATTTATACTCATGCCAAATTACGGATTTCTAGCACTAATAGTCTCTGAGATTAACCGAGGACGGACAGACGGACAGACGGACGGACATGGCGAAACTATAAGGGTTCCTTGTTTACTACGGAACCCTAAAAACTAAAG
Organism: Melanargia galathea; assembly: GCA_920104075.1. NCBI lineage: Eukaryota > Metazoa > Arthropoda > Insecta > Lepidoptera > Nymphalidae > Melanargia > Melanargia galathea. The sequence continues at coordinate 6,867,590 of OV049855.1, forward strand.
TCATCATCAGCTATAAATGATTTAAAAGATCAGTTTGCCGAAAAAAAGGCAAGGAGAGTATATATTTAATTTGAATTGTTTGTAAAAATTTTAGAAAAAGTAACAGATAAATAATTATGATGAATATGATGAATAAATATTGCTTTTAATTTTATGCAAACATTTTTTTTCTTTTGTGAAAAATCTTTACCCTTCATAAAGGCCCCCAAACAAATTTTTATACGGGGCCCCGCCAAGGTACGCTACGCCACTGCTTCATAACCTCTCGTCTGAAATTTATACTTTTCCCAACCTCTATATATCAACGTGCCCCCCCCCCCCCACTTGCCCATTAGCTGGTTTGCGACGCTCTTGGTTTGCTGAAATCACAAAGACAACGATCACAAAACAGAATCAAACGGCTCTGTTACTACAACAAGCATACATATAGGTAGGTGTGCCTTTTTCTGATAGAAAATTTGGAGCATGGCATTTTCTACAATCTGATAACAATTAACATTAAATTTAATATAAATGTTAATTTAAATAAAATCAATTAACATTAACCTAACATTAAGAAACAAGTCAAAAGGATAAGCTGTTGAATGGAAGCAGGCGTTACTTTGCGGAATTCCATGATATACAATGAATATAAAATTATTTTGCTATAATCCGCTAACAGTGACAAATTTGTAGGCACAACACCACACAATCTTGTAGGCACAACACCACACAATCTTGTAGGCACAACACCACACAAATTCACCACAAAACAAACTCGACGATCGTTTCGCTCCGACACCGGAGCATCTTCAGGAGATGTCGACTTCACAACGGACGATTGCAAAGTGAGTTCGTGTCGAATGAGCGGTCTTATATATACTATCCCCGCTTAGTCATCTACCCTCCTTTCTCTTTCTCTCTGGCCACGCCCCCTAAATATGTTGAGCAACGGTGAAGATGACACATTTATTTGCTCATTCAGCAATTCGACACTTCTACCGCTGTGCCCAACTATTTCCAATTGTTCCAACACGCACAGTCTTAAACTTTTACAGCATGTGTGTAAAATTTCAAATGTATGACCCTCGTCTATCCTATGTCCACTATCCAAAAGATGTTTTGCGAAATGAGATCTTTGAGGCTGGTTGTTTCTAAAGGCAGCCATATGTTCTTTATATCGAGTTACAAAATTGCGCCCAGTTTGACCAACATATATAGCACTACATTCGGGGCACTTGAGTTTGTACACACCTGACTTTTGTCCATTATTTAATTTATCTTTACCATTACAAATTCTTCTGAGCGTATTATTTGTTCTAAAAGCAGCGTGTACATCATGTGATCTAAGAGTCCTAGCAATACGCTCAGATATTGGTCCGAAATAGGTCAAACTGGTTTTATATTTATTTATTTTGTCTGATGGCGCTGGATATAGGTTTTTCTTGACCTGCACTAACTGTTGTTTTCTAAGTATATTATTTACAATATTAGGGTTATACCCATTTGAACGCGCCATGTGATAAATAATATTTAATTCTTTTTTATAATTGTCTTTTGTAAGTCCATTAATGGCAGAAATTTTTATGGATAATTTTGAAAACAAACATATTGTAAAAAATAGTAACATTCTATATTACTACAGATATGTCGATGACATCATTATATGTTGGACAGGGACAATGAGACAACTGGATGTATTTGTTGAGCAACTTAATAAAATACACCCCAAAATTACATTTAAGTCGGAAATAGAACAAAACAAGTCACTAAATTTTCTCGACTTAAATATAAGTCGTGTCAATAATAAACATCAATTTGAGATCTTCCGCAAGCCTACATATACAGACTCAACCATACCCGCATCATCATGCCATCCTTGGCAACATAAACTTGCAGCTTTTCATAGTTATATACACAGATTAGTGTCCGTTCCTCTTACAAAAGACAATTATAAAAAAGAATTAAATATTATTTATCACATGGCGCGTTCAAATGGGTATAACCCTAATATTGTAAATAATATACTTAGAAAACAACAGTTAGTGCAGGTCAAGAAAAACCTATATCCAGCGCCATCAGACAAAATAAATAAATATAAAACCAGTTTGACCTATTTCGGACCAATATCTGAGCGTATTGCTAGGACTCTTAGATCACATGATGTACACGCTGCTTTTAGAACAAATAATACGCTCAGAAGAATTTGTAATGGTAAAGATAAATTAAATAATGGACAAAAGTCAGGTGTGTACAAACTCAAGTGCCCCGAATGTAGTGCTATATATGTTGGTCAAACTGGGCGCAATTTTGTAACTCGATATAAAGAACATATGGCTGCCTTTAGAAACAACCAGCCTCAAAGATCTCATTTCGCAAAACATCTTTTGGATAGTGGACATAGGATAGACGAGGGTCATACATTTGAAATTTTACACACATGCTGTAAAAGTTTAAGACTGTGCGTGTTGGAACAATTGGAAATAGTTGGGCACAGCGGTAGAAGTGTCGAATTGCTGAATGAGCAAATAAATGTGTCATCTTCACCGTTGCTCAACATATTTAGGGGGCGTGGCCAGAGAGAAAGAGAAAGGAGGGTAGATGACTAAGCGGGGATAGTATATATAAGACCGCTCATTCGACACGAACTCACTTTGCAATGGTCCGTTGTGAAGTCGACATCTCCTGAAGATGCTCCGGTGTCGGAGCGAAACGATCGTCGAGTTTGTTTTGTGGTGAATTTGTGTGGTGTTGTGCCTACAAGATTGTGTGGTGTTGTGCCTACAAGATTGTGTGGTGTTGTGCCTACAAATTTGTCACTGTTAGCGGATTATAGCAAAATAATTTTATATTCATTGTATAAAAGGATAAGCTATAACATAGCCACCAATAACTAATGTAAAACGTTATAACCAGAAAATATTGATCTCAACTTCAACAGAAACAACAATTAAACGAATTTGATCAAAAACAGACAAATATTTTTAATAATAATGATAATAAAGATCTTTTTCAGTACTTACTCGGATATAAGTTTCTTTATACTACACCTGCTCGGAAAGTACCTTGTCGCCAACGATGCCTAAACACTAGGCATATAGCGAATGTCTAAACTGATCAGTACATAAACAACGTAATTTGTAATGTTAATGATCTAATGATCCCGTAAACCTCTGTTTTCTGAATCCTTGGTTCACTAATCTGAATGGAATATCTAAGCTAACTGTTGAACCCTTGGTTCACTGATATCTGAGCTTGTCGGCCAATCATTAGCACCACATTAATGTAATGCCCATGATCCCGTGTACATCTGAATCTGAACTGGTCGGCCAGTCATCAGCATCACATCAATGCAACGCCGATGACCCCGTTACGCATCTGTATCTGAACTGGTCGGCCAGTCATCAGCATCACATCAATGCAACGCCGATGACCCCGTTACGCATCTGTATCTGAACTGGTCGGCCAGTCATCAGCATCACATCAATGCAACGCCGATGACCCCGTTACGCATCTGTATCTGAACTGGTCGGCCAGTCATCAGCATCAGATTATTGCAACGCCGATGACCCCGTTACGCATCTGTATCTGAACTGGTCAGTCCATCATCAGCATCACATCAATGCAATGCTGATGACACCGAACTCTATATCTGAATCTGACCTGGTCAGTCCATCATCAGCATCACATCAATGCAATGCTGATGACACCGAACTCTATATCTGAATCTGACCTGGTCAGTCCATCATCAACATCACATCAATGCAATGCTGATGACACCGAACTCTATATCTGAATCTGACCTGGTCAGTCCATCATCAGCATCACATCAATGCAATGCTGATGACACCGAACTCTATATCTGAATCTGACCTGGTCAGTCCATCATCAGCATCACATCAATGCAATGCTAATGACGCCAAGCTCTATATCTGTATCTGACCTGGTCAGTCCATCATCAGCATCACATCAATGCAATGCTGATGACGCCAAGCACTATCTCTGTATCTAACCAGCAGGGCGATTCAGAACACTTCGATTCGGTTTCGGTTTCGACAACTACCCTGTCGATACGGTTATTCTGAACTGAAAATACATCTTATCGTACGATAACTTACTGAATCGATCGATAGTTACGTTATCGAAGTGTTCTGAATTACTTACCGTACGATAAGATGTATTTTTAATTCATAATAACCGTATCGACAGGGTAGTTGTCGAAACCGAAACCGAATCGAAGTGTTCTGAATCGCCCTGCTGGTCTTGGAGGAATACCTCCCAGTGGCCTCCCCCGTCCCCAACAGCCACTCCGAAACCTCACCTGAATGCTTGTCTATAATAGCTACTGGTCATACTAGTTGTCACTGTTCACAAACAGTCCACGTACTCTTATTACCTTCTGTTACTGGTACTGACTATACATGCATGTCTTATAAATTGGAATGGACTTACAGTCTATCTGCTCTGGTCACATGTACACACTCACAATACCACTTTCTACTAACTCTGCCGAGTGCGGTCTCCCGCCACTGGCCCATGCGCCTACCGCGCGCCTATACTCTCATTGATCTGGATGACGTCCTGTCAATCCCTGTGCCGAACGCGGTCTGCCTTTCGGGCCGTCCGCCTTGCTCTCGGCCGTGTGTTTATCAATCGTTCTTTGTTTATATTATTATCTGATTCTAGGAATTTATACTTCGCATTCGCGACATACCTTCTGGTTTGTCTCATATCGAAAGTCAAAGTACGTCATTACTGTCAAACAAATATGCGGGCTGAAAAGATGTATGGGATTTCATTGTTAACGCGATAGAGCGGGCTGAAAAGTTGTATGAAAATCCATTACTGTAACGTGCTTTTTTCTTTTTAATTTCTGATAAAATCCGATCAGTACATGAAAAAAAAACCTATTTCGACAAAGACGACATAAAAAGCATCTAATAAAGAAGTAACTGTCACGGTAGGTGGCGCTGATCTCGGTATGTCACCGGTTATTAAATTGTATTCGCCCCGGTCGTGCGACCGGGGCGAATACAATAAAAGTAAGTAACATCCCGTCGTTTTTGCGTCGGGGGTTAAAAATAGAAAACAAAAATTTTTTCGCGCTGTTTTCTTTGTATTTTGCGAGTCGCTTTCTTTTGTTTTACCTATCCAAATTTTCAATTTATAAAATTACTAGAGAATGCCCGCGGCTTCGCCCGCGTGAATTTCGGTTTTGCACAAATCCCGAGGGAATCGTGGATTTCCGGTTCCCATTCCCGCTCCCTTTTCCAACCTTTATACCTACTATCAAGGAAGTTCGCTATAGTAATCTACCTATAGCTGTAGCTATAGATTTCGGGTTTTTCAAAATCCCGTGGGAACTGTGAATTTTTTCAGGATAAAAAGCCTATGTTTTAAGTCAGGGCATAATCTACCTCCATTCAAAATTTCAGCCAAATCGGTTCAGTAGTTGCGGCGTGATTGAGTGAAACATCCATCCACACTTTCACATTTATAATATTAGTAAGATTAGGAAGACAAGTAGCTTTAAGGGAACTCAAATTGTCTAGTAGTGAGCCGCCCACGCCGCCGGAATTAAAAATATGTGGTCAAGCAGATAATTGTTGTATTGATAATCTCTTGACCAAGATATCTAGAAATAGATAGAAATAGATACAACAAAGCATAATATGAAGATTTTTTACCATGGAAACCCAATGTCTTCTTCTGATTGATTTCCGGTAATAATTTTAATATTTTTGATTATTTTATTATTTTCCTCGTAGGTGTAGAATAAAGCACTATGTATCCCTTCGGGAGAAAGTGCGGTTCCTCTCGGGCGTACCTATTGCGGCCCTACGGCCTACGGCCTCGGGCCTCAAACTACACCCTCGTAGTAATCGGTGACTTTTTCCCGTCGAGGAACAATGTACTATTTTCTAATCAAGTAGCTTTCAACCGATGAAGAAACGGCATAGCTAATACAAACTAATTTGTAATTTTTATAAAAAAACGGCATTTTCATAACATGTAGGCAGTTCAATAGGTATATTTTTGTATGTCAGGCATAACTACTTATGTAATTATAATTTGTTTCGAATGACCATATTAGTACAAGAGCTAGTTTCCTAATGAGCTGCAAATGTAAATGTATGAGTATCATAGCAGGATAGCATTACTAATCGAGAGACTAAAATGGACTGCAATTCGTGACAACTTTTTTGTATCCATGTCTGTAAGCTACACACAACTAACTATATCTATATGCAGGTATTTTAATATGGTTATAGGATAGTTATACTAAACTACGAACTAGCTTTAGAGACTAGAATATTTACGATTACGACATTGAGAGGGGGGCAACAACAATACGGATTCTTAGCAAAAGGATAGATTTATGTACTACAAGGTAAAAATCAAACTAAGTAGTTTTAACAAAGATACTGAGTTTTAAGAATTGTGGATTGAGGTTTTTCATAAATATGATGGGAACTCTTTAATCTAATTCTAGTTCTATTCTCTATTATTCTATTCTATACTGTGTATGAATAGTAGTATTCTATTCTCTGTAGCTAATTTCGTCAAGATGGGTTTAGCTGTGCCATGTTGAGCCGTGAAAAGGCAAAAGACAGACGGAGTCATTTTCATATCTAGTATAATATCAGTATGGGTTTGTTAAATTTAAAGCACTGCAATATTTCCCATGGTATAATTATTATAGACTAACTATCCATTTGTGCGATCAGGCGATGACCAAATGGATAAAGGGTCTTGAATGAATAATCGAAATTGAATTTTAATTGCAGTTTCAGTGATTTCGACTGGAGTTTCCATTGCACTTGCGTTAAAATTACTTACAAATAGAAAATAATATTTTGACAAAATTATTAAGTTTTTTTCTAATTAAGTAATTTTTAACCCCCGACGCAAAAACGACGGGGTGTTATAAGTTTGACGTGTCTGTGTGGGTGTGTTTGTGTGTGTGTGCGTGTGTCTGTCTGTTCCCCTGTGGCGCTCAAATGGGTGGACCGATTTGAATGCGGTTTTTTTGTTTGAAAGTTGAATTAGTGGAGAGTGTTGTTAGCTATGGTTGATGAAATTCGATCCAAGATGGCCGCCGCTACAAAATGGCGGATTACATATTTATTCACAACTCCCTTATTATGGGTATCAAATGAAAGGGCTTGACTAGTAAAATATAGCACTATGCAAATCCAAGATGGCCGCCGCCACAAAATGGCGAATGTCGGGGTTTTTTTTTAATTTTCAATTTATACTTGTATCACAACGCCCTCAATATGGGTATCAAATGAAAGGGCTTGACTAGTAGATCAGCATTACGCAAATCCAAGATGGCCGCCGCCACCAAATGGCAAATGTCGGCCGTCGGGGGTTTTCTAAATTCTTAATATTTTATACTTGTTAGCATATTTATATAATAATAATATCATGACTTTACTAAAGTTCTTATTAAGTTAAAAATCTTAGTAGATTTTCAGTTATTTTATATTCTTGTAGCACTAAGTACTTATACAGGGTATAAGGGATCGCTATCGAAAACTAGTGCTAATAATCCAATACCGTTCATGACAAATGGTTATCATTTGTCTTAAACTTGTAGCTGTTGTAGTATTAGTGGTAGGTATTTAATATTTTTCAAACCGGTGGTCCTTCAACGTTGCCCGCACTGCTGCTTTGTCGTGTATCATACAATAATCAAATTATCTATACACATATATCTTAGAATAGACCTTTGTTACATATTTTCTATTGAAAGTTTTAATTAATGTTCTGTGATCTTATAATTAACTAGCTGATACCAGCAACTTCGTCCGCCTGTATTTTTATAAATCTCATCCCCTATTTAACCCACTTGGGGGTAGAATTTCCAAAATTCCAGAAACACGTAATTCTTTATTTTTAACCGACAATACAAATACCGATTTTCATTGATATAACTTTAAAAATGACGGACTTTCATACAAAGTTTCATCCCCCATTTAACCCCAAAATTCCTGAAATACGTAATTCTTTATTTTTAACCGAAAATCTAAATACCAATTTTCATGGATATAACTTGAAAAATGACGGATTTCATACAAATTTTCTTCCCCGATTTAACCCCTTTAAGGGTGGAATTTGCAATAATCCTTTCTTAGTGTGCGCCTAAGTCATAAAAGGAAGCTACTGTGAAAATTTCAAGGTTTTAGCTTCAGTGGTTTAGGCTGTGCGTGGAAGATCAGTCAGTCAGTCAGGACAAGCTTTTTTATATTCTTAATAGATAGATATAGATATAGATTAATTAATTTCATATTTTTGCCTATTTACAAAAATATAAAATTATCGGACGAGATTTAGATTTTCGAGCAAACATGGAAACGCGTCAAGCTCTATTTAAACTCGGATTTTATTCAACAAACTTTAGATTTGTCTAAAGATTACTGTTGTGTCTATTATCAAAGCTTAGAGGACTACTAAGACAAGATGAGGTTTCTGAAGTCTTTATGGAAAAAACTTACAAATACAAATGCTATGCAGTTAGCGAGTGGACAACTCGAAATTGACTTTTTCGAGTCTGTGTATAGACTTCTTTATTTCACAGGTAGGAAAATAATATATTAAGTAGGTAGGTACCATAGGTACGTATTGTATGTATGGTACATATATGTATTAGAGAGAGTTTAACCTATCTATATATACTAATATAAAGTCGCTTGTCCTGAGTCCTGACTGATCTGCTGGGTTATTCTGTAACTTAGTTAGCAACTGAAAATAGTTGCCAAAGAATTAGTTTGATATACATTGCTGCTTTACTGTGGGAAATATAAAGTGTTTTCATAATTTTACACAGTAAAGCAGCAATGTATATCGAACTAATTCGTTGGCAACTATTTTCAGTTGCTAACTAAGTTACAGAATAACCCCCCTGATCTGACTGATCATCAACGCACAGCCTATACCTACCACTAAAGCTCTTAAAAATCTTGAAATTTTCACAGTAGCTTCCTTTTATGAGGTACAGAAACAATAAGAAAGGATTATTGCAAATTCCACCTCTAAGGAGGGTTAAATATGTAATCAAAGTTTGTATGAAATTTTTCAAGTTATATCCATGAAAATTGGTATTTAGGTTTTCGGTTAAAAATAAAGAATATGGAAAAACTACCCTCAAATGTGTTAAATGGGGGATGAATGTTTGTATGAGATTTGTATGAATCACGCGGGCGAATTCGCGAGCATCAGCTAGTTATTTCATATATCATAAACAGTATGTATGAAAAAAATGGTAGCCTTACAGCCTCTACTGTACGGTTTATTTCACTGCTTAATAGAGCTACTAGAATCGGCACTACATTGCAATCTAACCGAAAAAAATTTGTTTAGGTTGTTCGTCTTCTGAGCGTAGTGTTCCGTATTTGATATACAGCACAACAGTGAAAACATTGGTGGTTCTATTGGTGTTCAGCGAACTCTGGCAATTGTTCACCGTGACTTGGACTATAAACGTGATAACAACTAGCATCAACGTTATATTTATTCAGTTTGGCGCCTACTACAAATACAAGATCATGGTAATTTAATTTTATCACACTATAATATTATAAAGGCGAAAGTTTGTATGTGTGTATGTTTGTGACTCTTTAACGCCGCAACTACTGAACTGATTTGGGTGAAATTTTGAATGGAGATAGATTATGCCCTGACTTAACGCATAGGATACTTCATCCTGGAAAAAAATCACAGTTCCCACGGGATTTAGACGGGAAAACCGAAATCTACATCTATAGGGAGATTACTATAACAATTTCCCTCGAAAGTAGGTATAAAGGTTGGAAAAGGGAGCGGGAACGGGAACCGGAAATCCACGATTCCCTCGGGATTTGTGAAAAACCGAAATTCACGCGGGCGAAGCCGCGGTACAGAAACTAGTAGGTATATATAAAAACTTAGAATCCGTTTTTCTAGGATATGATCATCCGATTGAGATGAAACTTGGTAAAGAGATATCTCGCAAACTAAACACGAACGTAGGATACCTCTGGAAAGAGGCGGTCCTTTATGCGTTCCAGCGTCCGCGTATCGCTAATCCGAGTGAGCTGTAACTTGGCACAGAGATTGCTTGCAAATTGGAAACAGACATACTTAGGTTAGTTTTCATCACGAAATAGAGTTCCCCCGTGGATGAAATCCCGGGCATCAGCTAGTATCTCATAATCAATATGCACTTCTATTATAGTACAGTTCTTTTAGTTGGGCTACGCAATTAGACAATGCTATTAGCACCTAAAAGCTGCGATAGCCTAGTGGTTAGGACGACCGACTTCTTATCGGAGGTCGTGGGTTCGATCCCGGGCACGCACCTCTAGCTTTTCGGAGTTAAGTGCGTTTTAAGTATTTAAATATCACTTGCTTTAACGGTGAAGGAAAACATCGTGAGGAAACCTGCATGCCTGAGAGTTCTCCATAACGTTCTCAAAGGTGTGTGAAGTCTGCCAATCCGCTTGGCCAGCGTGGTAGACTATGGCCAAAACCCTTCTCAGTTCTCACTCTGGGAGGAGACCCGTGCTCTGTAGTGAGCTGGTAATGGGTTGATCATGATGATGATGATGATGATGATTAGCACCTAATAATGTCAATATAGCAATAAACAATTAGGTATTAATATTATAAATTTTAATTTTATCCGTGTCACTCCGTCATTCAAGAGGAACAATACAGATGTTTTCAAGAATCTCGCATCGTCAATGGAGTCGCGAAATTTCGATCTAAGTACAAATAAGAGGAAAAAGATCGTGGAACTTTGGCGAGAGAGAAACGAAGCATCGTTAAAACTTCTCTTATTCTTAGGAACTTGCACACTTATTTCATGGTAATTATTGCTTAGTGTTTGTTTTCGTGCTCCTCAATCCATCAAGTATCATGATACATATCATGACTTATACTTTCCAGGTTTATATACCCTCTGGTGGATGACCTGGAATACAATTTGGTGCTGGATGTCAAACTGCCTTGTGACCACCAAACACCGACGCGATACCCAATCGCGTACATGGTGGTTCTGATTTCGTTACTTTACTCATCGTATTTTGTGATGTCGACCGACCTTACCATGCAATCGTATTTGATGCATTTGCTCTGTCAATTTGCTGTGCTGAATGATTGCTTCAAGAATATTTTGATAGACTGTAAATTGCTTTTAAAAGGTGACTTTACTAAATGAATGTGTTATTACAATGCAACGTTCATTACGTTATACCAAACATCGAACAAGTGATTGGCGTGGTTTGTAAAGGCTCGCAAGCGCTTGCCGTCGATCCGATTTACTAGGCAGCATTTGCCAGTGTTTGCCAGTTTTGTTAGTTGTTTGTCCTGTGAAAATAGTTTTAGGATACCATGATATTAATAACGACGAAATATATTCAAAGAACACGGTTTTTAATAGGTACTTAATTCAAATTTGTCTTATTGTAGATGAAGTTATGAACCTAAACAATGTACATTTAAACCCGAAATTCAGACGAGAATATACGAAACGCCTTGGAGAATTGGTGGATCAACACATATTCATTTTGAAGTGAGTGTCTGAACCTACTAACAAAATAATATGAATGAATATGAATCCCATAACTCTATGAGTAATCTAATAAGCTTCCATATAATTACACGCTTTATATTAGCTTCACCTGTATGTATGTTTGTAACCGACTTCTTTGTTTTAAGAAAAACATCTTACACCTTTTACTTTTTTTTTATTGCCGAGGACTAATAATTTAAATGAGGGTTGAACATTTAAAATTGCAGCGAATGCCTCTGAGCATTTTAGCTGTACTTAATCCTCACTTTTGTTGAGCTACTCATAATGGAAGTATTTTATGTTCATACCATTGTTTTGTTACGATCGCACTTTCGTGCTGAATTAATTTGCTATTTTTTCACGCTTTTGGTTTGGTGTGCAAAGTGGTCTTTATCCTGGCCGAATCGACATGACATACCCCTAGGTAGAGTGCTGAAATATAAAGTACCATTCTTGTCCGGAACCTGTCCACACTGTTGAGCCACTAACCAGTGTAAAAGTAACAACACAGCAAAGTTGTGCCAAATGTACCTTTTTTTTTTGACGTGGTGGATAACCTTTTATAGGTACCCCCGTTCTGCGGCCGAATGCGGCAGAACGAAGGTTATGTCACTAAAAATCACCACGGCATGACCTTCATGCTGTCTGTGCTGGACGCCTGGGGAACCCAAAGTATCAATCCCAGGCGTCCGGCAGCCGCCCCAGCTGGGGTTCCCGTTCGCCTCTGGGCTGTCCCTCCTTCTTCCTCCCGCGATGGGCATCGCTGCCCCCCGCCCCGGGGTGTCTCACCCCCAGTTTCATCCGCAGTGCCCTCTGCTAATCAGAGGGACACGCGGAGAAACCTCCCTCCGCCAGGTCATTGCCCCGTAGGAAAATTATTAACCATGTTACCGGCTACTTGGAGGTTACCTGGCTAGCACCCCGTGCCGAATGTACCTATAGTCAAACCATTGAACTGCCAAGAATTCTGAAAAAATTGCTGGACAGCAACATTGAAGGTCGTCGAGGCTTAGAGAAAGGTAACCTTGTGATCGGCCGGAAAGGTAACATGTCGAGGGCTTCAAGTTCAGAGATTGAAAGAAGCTGCTTATAAACATGAATGAATAATGAATAAACCTTTAATGTACACCACAATACAGAAGATACAGAAATCACATTACATCTCAATTTTTTTTAACCAAGCCAAAACCCACCCAGGGCTGATATGAAGAGATGATAGCTTGGATTAGTTAGGGCGTACTTATCTAGAGTTACGAATGCCTTAGAAAGGAAGCTTAGACTTTGCATACAGTTTACTTATAATATTTAAAGTTTCCTACAAGTTTAGGAAAATACTTGTAATTTGAAATGATAAACTCGTAACATTTATTATTTTTTCAGCAATACGTTACGGCTACGCGACGTGATGAGCGCGCCCATGTTGACGCAGCTGGTCTGCAGCACGGTGCTCATCTGTTCTATCGCTTTTCAAGTTGCAACTGTAAGCCCTCATACGCATTAGCGGTTGCGGTAGCGGTGCGGTTATATTTTTATATGCAACCGCTACCGCAACCGCTAATGCGTACGAGCGCTTAGTGCGTACAAAATGAGCGGTTGCATATAAAAATATAAAAAGCGGCTAGCCGCACCGCTACCGCAACCGCTAATGCGTATGAGGGCTAAGGATTACGTAAAATAACACACACTGTCAAAATAAGCGAGGGCCTCTTGGGAGTAAAGCCCCAATTAGACAGTTCATTTTCCGGGATTTTTGCTTTCATTTTCGAGGCTTCGTCGATGAGTCATGGAAAACGAACCGTCTGAACACCGAACGATCAACATTCACAGGCACTGTGCCATAGCAAATATCGTACATATCGTGCATCGTCCATCGGAAAAATGAACGATGAACGGGGCACCGTCTAATTTGGGCTTAATTAGAATTAATTAAATTAGATTTCAAGTTACGATAAACCCAAATTAGACGGTGCCCCGTTCATCGTTCATCTTCACGTTTTGTTAAAGTCATAACATCGGCGGATAGGCCGCACTTTTTTGTATGGAAATATTACAATATGTCATCTCTACTTATTAAGTATTACCGTACTTTACTTGATAAGTTACACTAGTATAAAGTTATACTTGTCACATTAGTGTAAGTATAACATATCAAATTAACAATCGTGACACCGGAGTTGCGTTAATCTGTCGTTACTCGATAAGGAGCTGATGGTGTCCATATGAAATGACAGATTTACACCACAAGTATAAATTGAAAATTTAAAAAAACCCCGACATTCGCCATTTTGTGGCGGCAGCCATCTTGGATTTGCATAGTGCTATTCTACTAGTCAAGCCCTTTCATTTGATACCCATATTAAGGGAGTTGTGAAAAATATGTAATCCGCCATTTTGTAGCGGCGGCCATCTTGGATCGATTTTCATCAAACATAGCTAACAACACTCTCGACTAATTCACCTTTCAAACAAAAAAAAACCGCATTCAAATCGGTCCACCCGTTTGAGCGTGACAGGGGAACAGACAGACAGACACACACACACACACACACAGACACGTCAAACTTATAACAACCCGTCGTTTTTGCGTCGGGGGTTAAAAACCGTAAAATTAACGCAAACATAAAAAGTTACTCGCGAGGCTCTGAGAAATAATAAAGCCGACGTCTTTTTAAAAAAAAATGAGCTTTAGGTTAATTTAAAATGTTCTTTTAATTTCAGCAATGTGAATATTATTATTAGGTAGGTAGGTACCAACGACCGTTGCCTGAGGCACGCCTGAGGCTTCGTTTTAATTAATGAACAAAATTAAATTTTCAGTCCGTGACGGGAAATTTGACTAAATGGCTTATGAGTTTGTTTTATTTGGGTTACAACATGTTCGTCCAATACGTCATATGCAGATGGTGTGAGGAAATAAAAATTCAGGTTTGTTTTTCATATATGTTTTGAAAATTTCAATCGTTGATACGTGCTGTTTGTTAAAGATAACTTACACAACGCATTTTTTTTTAAATCATGCCAACAGCCAAATGCGCACAAACATATAGACCGACAAACAGACAAACAAACAAAAAATTCAAAAATTGCTTTTTAGGGTTCCGTACCCGAAGGGTAAAAAACGGAGCCCTATTAATGTCACTCGGCTGTCTGTCTGTCCGTCTGTCCGCCGGTCACAGGTCTCTAGCTCGCAGACGAAATGAGTTACAAACCTGAAATTTTGGTATTTAGTGTAAAACGTTAACCCAAAATCAAATATTGAATTAGAAATTGAATTAAATTATTTTTCAGGGGGGCTCCCATACATGAAAAAGGAGCCGGAAAAAAAAAATTTTTCTTTACCCTAGCTTGTGGGGTATCATTGTTTAGAGCTTATTAAGTAGAGTACAAATATATATTTTTTTAATTTTTATCACAAAAAATAAGGGAATGGGAGGCCATCAAAGTTGTCAGCTTTAGACCATTTTTGTGACGGGGGCTATCTCAAAAACTAAACTAGTTGGGAATATGATATTTCAGTATATTATGTACTATATGCTCTATTTAAACAACAAATACTGAAAACAACGATTTATTAAATAGTTTATAAGCTGTGACCAAAATAAACGAACATTTTTTTGGGTTTTTCTTTCACGGTTTGTTGCGATGTCTAGCTCGGAAATTAAATATTTCTTAGACCCAAAATATTATATTGTTCATAATTATGTACGGAACCCTGAAAGAGCGAGGCCCGACTCGCACTTGGCTGATTTTTTACGTTCTATTACTTATCCCTAACGTCTTCCAGTTATTTTTTTGCAAAAATCTTTAATGTACAAATACGGCAAGTCTACGATTTTATTATAATGTACATAAGTACCTATAGATTAACGTTTGTGCATGGCATTATTTATTTGTTTAAAAACAGGCTATATTATTATTCAAACATCGTCTTAAAGGGTTAAACCGTTAAATTCAAGATGGACGTTATTATTTGTACAGGCATAATTCCGCAAAATTCTCAACTTTGAAAGAACATGATGAAGTTGATTTTATTTAAAACAGCTTAACAATTTCAGAGTGAAGGGATCGGCGAGGCAGTGTACCTGTCCGGTTGGGAAAATGGTATAGTAATGGTGCCCGGTGTACGGACATCCATCCTGCTGATATTGGCGCGCGCGAACAAGCCCGTTCGTATGTCCGCTGGGGGAATGTATAACCTTTCCTTAGAGGCGTATGCTACTGTAAGACCTTTACAACTAAGAAATAGTTTTAATATTGAACACTTTATTTAAAGCCTAATACACCTGATGGCTAAAAGGCGTTCATCCTGCAAGCACGCGTATAGGCATGACAACTTCGAGCGATGCAGTGCAAAGTGCTTCATAAGTTCTTAAAGTGACAACTCTTGCACGCATATTCGCACGTTTAATGTGACGTCCTGTCGTTCAGATTCCGTTGCGCTTTGGGTGTTAGTGTTGTTGTTCCTTTGATAGAGCTAAGAATATTTTTCACTTCTTAGTTCTCAACTCCTCAATCATTATGCTGATATAACTCAACAAGTTAAGAAGTTGAATTAGCAAAAGGCGAGGCGTATAGTTCGAAGAACCGATAGATGTTATTCAGAGAGAACTAGGAGCCCAAACAAAATTATCAACCCAAGAAAAACCGTTCCTACGTAATTAATGGGAGGGGTCGCGATTACCTGCAATAAGGAATACGAAGCAGAGAGAAATGGAGAGAAGAGATTATCTAACTAGGTATAACTTCATTTTTCAGATGGTGAAAACATCTTACAGTGCCCTCACAGTATTACTTCAAGTTCGATAAAAATATATCAACTTTTCTTATTTTTTTTTTTAAATTATAATTCTCTATACTTGAGTAAAATGTTTGTGTAAGCCAGCCTAAGTCAAATACTTATTATCCAATTGAAATCAATCAAAATGAAACTTGAAACTGAAATGAAACTTTATTATATACTAGCTGACCCCCGCAACTTCGTTCGCGTGTTTATAGGTTTTATATAGGATCGGATCGGATCCCATAATTCTTTTATGAAGGTACCTAAACTAAATGTAGCCTAAGTTACTCCTTATAACATTGAAAGTTCCATTAAAATCGATCCAGCCGTTTCGGAGATTAGCTGGAATAAATAGACAGACCGACAAACATAAATTTAAACGCACACCAGTTTAAAATAAGCCGTACGTTCAAAGATCCGGGTCCCAAGTTATTTGAACCCAATACTGAGAATTGTAATGTCTGTCATTTCTAAACTAAAAAACCTATGACCTTGAAATATTTACGGGACAATACTTAAAGTACTACCTTTCTAACAAAAAAAGAATGAGTGAAATCCAATAACGCGTTAATGAATTACAGCTAAATACACGTTTTAACTTTCATCCCCTCTCCCAAGGGAACCGTGCTGAATTTCGGGATAAAAAGTATCCTATAACCTACCTCAGAGTATAAACTCAAATCGTACCAAGTTTCATTCGAATCCATTCAGTAGTTTCGGCGTGATGCGCGGCCAAGATACAGACAGACAGACAGACAGACAGACAGACAGACAGACAGACAGACAGACAGACAAAAATGAAAAAAATTGCAGTTTTGGCTTCAGTATCGATTATAGAGTGCCCTCCGATAAAAATTTTCAAAATATCTTCAATGTACAGAATTGGATCTGTTACAGTTTTATTATATTATAGATAGATACTGAACATTGATACTGAATGAATAAATAAATAACTTCATAATATCTTGGCTTGTTTTTTATTGAAAAAAGTATTCCAACGATCAACTTCGACTCCAAAACGACGAATATTGTTTTTTTCCCTGTATGTTTCCACCTGAAGTCGTGAACTATATTTTCTTCGGTATCTTATCTGCGTATTTATGTTTCTCCCCTTTACCACAGAATGCTAACTCCAGCATTACAATATGTCAAATTGAAGCGTTGGAATTCCATGCGCGGCAATTTGTCTAAACAATATTTGCACGGCCTAACTTTTGTGTCTGTTGCTATGCTCCATTATATCTTCTTTTCACTTTTGCCTGGGAGATACCGCTGTCACAGCGGCGCTGTGAGACGGTAAGGTCAGGTAAGGAAGTAAAAAAAACTTTCTTGAGTATGTGTTCACTCGTTTCATTTATAACCCCGCCCGTGCGAAGCCGGGGCGAGTCAGCTAATCCATAGAGGATATACATTTAGTACATATGTACATTTAATAGTTTACTATGCATCTGATAATGATAAAACTTTGGTGAATTGTTCTGCATACGTCCATGGCCTGAAAAAATCTATAAATGCATGTTTGTAAGTTTGTCCTCTATGCGTTCATAAACCACACTTTACTCGGCATTGCAACGCATGTCGGGTATACAAGTAGTAAGTAATAACAGCTAGTAATTTAAACGTTAAGTTTCTAAGCGTCTTCCTAGTTTCCCATCCGCTCGGTTTTGCCTCTGGGCTCAGTACAAATATAATCGATGCCACATGTCGGACTTCGGAGTATAATTACGGGAAGGGCGTGTGTATGTCACAGACGTTGCTTCTGAACAGCGTCTTTGAAACTAATACCACTTCCGTGTAGGTTTTTGAAATGCTATAAACTATAAATACCGAGTTTATTTACAGTTTTAGATGTTTTACGATCTGTGGACTGCTGGTAATTCTCACATATTTTGTTTTAATATTTTAAAAGACTATACCTACTTAGTCAGGTGCTACTGGACGCTGAGTGATACCCGTGACCAAAGTAAAAAATAGCCATAAGAAAAATAAGAAAATATAATATATCTATATACTCTACATCACTTCTGCCCACAACCTTAACATAGATTAACTAACTATGCAAAAGGAGGAGTGCATTTCTGTTACTCTCATAGTCTCACGGAACAGCAATCAAACCTAAGATATTGTAATAATATATATCTATAAACAGTACCCAGAACTTGGAGATATGTATGTCAAAATGTCAGATTAAAAAAATCGACCCCGAATAACCTTCCCACTGAGAGGTTAATAAGGTAGAATTAAGAATTTTGAATTTATAAAATATGCAAACAATCAAATTAGTCACTGAAGATAAACATCCTAGGTATAAACGGCAGAGTCGTTCATGTGTGCAAACACTACAGATAGAAGATATTATGAGGACAAAATTCGTAGAAATTATTATGTTTACTTGCAGTTTAGCGACGACCGCGATCAAATATCGAACAAGAATTTAACGAGAATATTAAATAACTATAATGTATATATAGGTAGGCACTTAAGATAATTTCTGAGTCACCGTAGTATTTTCTTAATTAACAGTTTTTAATTATTTATGCTTGCCCTTCGATTATGGCAATGGTTATGCTTATGCTATCTTGAAGACTTTGAATTTTACTTTCTTTGAAACTTTTTTTTTTACTTTTTTTTAATTGAATTGAACTTGCTTTGAATTATAGGTTTCATTTTGCATAAACCCGTTAGTACAATTAGTTGTATGCTTGTAAGTCCAATTAACAAGGCATCCTATAATAGCTATAATATGCTGTAGGTAGGTACAACACCTCTGTAATGTTGCTTCCCAGAACATTGCTGTTCTGCAAAACTAAACAGTCTTGAAGGAATACCTAGATCGTGACGAAATATAGAAATAAGATCGTGATTTCTGCTAATTGTACTTAATTAGATTTTTTTTTTTTTTCAAAAGAATATTTTACAAGACTACTCTAGCGGCACGCTATGATGGCCGGTTTGACGTTTGTCCGCTCATGAAGTTCCGTATTAATTGATAACGACTTTGAAGGAAATAATTGTATTACTTTATTGACGATAGTGATGTGCAGAGATTCATAAATTTTATCGAATGTAGTTTTAGGTTTAGGACTCAAAATTTATTTATTAAATTGATTTCTTAAATGTATACAAGTGTAGAAAAATCAGTTTGCACCATTTAAGGGGTGAATGTACTTGTGAATATGAACAATTTTCACTATGTGGACAAACCTCTGAAATCGCAAAAAAATATCAATAAATTTTTAAAAATGGAATCTAATACGATCGTCACATAGGATCGCTGGCTAGCACAACTACTACCTCCGGCAAACTCGCGTCAATGCTCAATGCAAAACAAAGCAGTTTCGAATTGACGTTGCTTCGAAAAGTATAAACTGTCAGTGCAATGCGATTGTGATATAGTTTTGACCTGGCTTTGGATTTCAAATATTGATACTGCATTACTGTTGACCCTTGCTCGTTAATTTGGACTCTGTTCAAGCCCTTTGTTGTGGATTTCGTCGATATGACCGAACGTACGCAGAGAACTGTTCTAAATAGTCAGACACGTGAGTTCGTAATACGCCTTCGTAACTATTTCGATCGTGAAGCTCAAAATGGAGGGCCAATTTTACCTATAACGTCAGTGGTTGAACGCGTAGCTGATGCGCTTAATATTGGACAACGAACTGTTAGACGGATAACTAAAAAAAAATATGGCGAGACTGGCACAGAAGAAAATAAACTTCACACACCAAAAAAGAGAAAACGAGCAAAACCAGTCGTAGGCATCGATAGCTTTGATGCCGATGCTATCCGAAGACATGTTTACGGCTACTATTTACAGAAGGAGTATCCAACAAGAAAAAAGTTGGTGCATTCACTGAAGGAAGCTGGATTATTCTTCGGTGGGGAAAGTTCTTTAACGAAGATTTTGAAGACCATTGGATTTCGATACAAAAAATGTAACAAACGCAAAATATTGATGGAAAGATTTGATATAGCGATGGCAAGGTATACTTTTTTACGGCAAGTGAAAGAAATCAAAAATTGGCAAAATGTTGTGTTCTTGGATGAAACATGGCTTAATGCTAACCATACTGTAGGCCGTTCTTGGAACGATGACACAGCAGCATCTACTTCCAAAGTTCCTGTAGGAAAAGGATCGCGACTTATAATTTGTCACGCCGGAACCATCAACGGGTTTGTCGAAGGTTCTCTCATGGCTTTTGCGTCAAAAACCACTGGAGACTATCATGAAGACATGAATGGAGAAAAGTTTACTGAATGGTTTACCTCAATGTTGTGTAGCCTCCCTGAACCATCTATTATAATTATGGACAACGCCCCATACCACTCGATGCAAATTGACAAGCCACCTGCCCAATCCCAAAAGAAAGCTGATATCGTCGCATGGCTTCGTAAAAATGGCGTAGATGCAAACATTAATATGTTAAAAGCGGAATTAGTACGTCTTTTAAAAGAAAACAAACCAACCAAGATCCGATACGTCATTGACGAAATAGCATTAGAACATGGGCACAGAGTTATACGGTTACCGCCTTACCATTGTGAGTATAATGCGATTGAGTTGGTGTGGGCTCAAATTAAGGGATATGCTGCAAGACACAATACAGAACCCCCATTTACCACAAAAAAAATGCTAAAATTATTAGAAGAAGCTTGTGAACATGTGACTAAAGGAGACTGGGAAAAGGTTGTGAATAGAACTGTTAAATTAATAAGGGAAGATTATGAAAGAGATGTGAAAATAGATAATATTATAGAAAACGAACATATAATTATTAATGTATGTGATGATAGCAGTGACGACAGTGAAAATAGTAGTATGGACGAATCTGATTAATTATGGCCTTTTGTGGCACCTTTTTTGGTATCTTTTGTATTCATATGTTTCTTGTGTGCATATAAAGTATGTATATTCATTTTCGTTCAAATATTCAGTTCGTTCAAATAAATTAAATAAACATATACATTTTTGTTTTATTAAACCTATTTAATCAGGTACAAAAACAAAACTTAATTGTTTTTTGTTCGAGAATAAATTGACATTCCACATCACTATTGTAATGTGTCAAACCGGCCATCATAGCGTGCCGCTAGTGTAATAAGTATTGTTGCTCTTTACCCAGCAACAAAGCGCACTTCCTAATTTAAGAAAAATAGCCATATCTATTAACTAGATACTACGATAATAATTCAATAAGGAGGGGTGAAAATTCGGAAACTTCCACTGCTTCATAATAAAATAAATAATATTGTAAAACCTTGGTATTAAAATAATATTTTTACCGTCGGAGTCGCCTGTCTGAAAATTTAGGTTCTACACGTGGTGTACCAATTTAGATAAAATTTCGGCAGTAAATTCAAACCTAACTCCAATTGCGAAAGTTTAATTTCAGTCGTTCCAGTGGTTATTGCGTGAGGCGTGCACAAAAAAATAAACTTACATAATTTTCCTATTGTAATATTTTAAAATATGTAGTAGATTAGATCATTAGACATTAATAGATAATAGATATACTTATGTAGATATTCCGTTACACAAACAAATAATCTAAGCCGAGCCGAGCCGAGAACGAGCCTCTTCTCTAAGGGTGAGATCTACAACGTTAGTTTTACTTTGCGCAAAAACCGAAACACGTGTCAAATATTTTTACATTTGAAATAGTTATACAAAATTTCAAAAACAAATAATTTCAACCACAACTTACAAGGTTATAAGCTTGTATTGCGTCATTGTCTTCAAAAAATGGTCACCCCCAACTCGCAAGCCATCGTCACCTTGACTCGCTAGTTGAATGACCGCGCGCTGTATGCCGATCGTCAGCTGATGCGCGTTTCAACTTTCAACCACTGTGCCTAAACTTGCAGGATTTTAAAATATTTTTGGACAAAATAAAAATACAATAAAAAATAGTTGGATTCAATTCTGTTACTGATTTTGAGCAAACTACTTTCAGGTTTTGCTTCAAGTAAAACTAACGTTGTATTAAAGAACGTTACATACCTACTCTGATTGTGCTCATGGTGGAACCATAGGTACAAGCCGGCAAAGCCGCCGGCCAAACTCGGCGGCATGTGTGGATCAGACACCATCAGACTCAAGACAGAGTTGAAACGAGACCGGTTTTTGTCAGGGATATTTATTTATTTGTTCTGTATTAACTCTGTTTCAAGTGTGTGTAGTAAATAGATGTAGATCTCGGCCAAAAAGGAGAGAGGCAGTTAGAGCATTCAGCAATTCAGCATAGAAGATGTTCGTAAAGAAAATTTATCATAATATAGAGACCGACGCGACGGCTTAACGTGCTCTTCGAAGCGATGAGATGTAACACCACCAATTACCAACTCCAAGTTAGCACTAAGAATTTCATGTCAAAAAACCCAAGTAGGTAAGAAGTACCAAACAATTTTTAGCCGGAGCCGGGAATCGAATCCAGGACCTCGTGAATTCGTGATCCGCAGTCGAGAGGCGATTACAGCAGTAAAATGCCTGGCAATTTCTTATATACAAATGAAATAATAAAATAATGCACACATGATTTATTTCACAGAGTTATATGCAGTATCGAATGAACGTACACGAGCTTTTCAATTAGGTACGGTAACATGACACCAAGGTATTGTTTTGTTTTCTTTATAAACTCCGTTTTGTTTTATCAGCGAGTATTTTATTAACCTCTTACAACTTGCGCGAGGCTATGCCCGTGCTGATGTTTTTTTTTATTTATGCTACGGTATTTTTTAAGAACGCTAAGAAATTAGCAAGAGCTATTGCTCCAGGCAAATTGCGAGAGAGTCAAACTGACGCGACGCGTGTTTCATAAAATGTTGCAAAGTAAACTGATTTTTATCTCCACCACACAATGTACCTATATATTTGGGAGAAACAAATTCAACATCACAACTGTGCGTGTGTGTGTGTCTGTCTGTTCCACCGTAGCGCTCAAACGGGTGAACCGATTTGAATGCGGTTTTTTTGTTTGAAAGGTGAATTAGTTGGGAGTGTTCTTAGTGTGATGTAAATCGTTCCAAGATGGCCGCCACCACATAATGGCGGATAACATATTTTTCACAACTCCCTCAATATGGGTATCAAATGAAAGGGCCTTGACTAGTAGAACAGCAGTATGCAAATCCAAGATGGCCACCACTACGAAATGGTGAATGTCGGGGGTTTTTTAAATTTTTAAATTAAGTACTATACTTGTTTGAATTTGTTTAGAACTAGCGCTTCGCTTCGTTTATCTCGTCGCCAATGTGCCTTTCAGCCTTTCGAAAAATATTCAAAACACACACTTCAAAGCACTAGATCATCCAGTTCTTATTTGAATAACAACGCCTTATTTATTAATGTGCTGTTTGAGCGATACGAATTACGAAAGAACTGATAAACGTGTCAACATACCTACAAACATAGACAGTGACTGTACTCTTCCGTAGTTGGGTAGGTATAAATTATAATGAGAAAAGTACCTATGCTCAAGGTTGTAAAATAAGAGAGGCGATTATATTATGAGGAACGTGCCGAGTGCCAACTTCCTGCGAAGAAAACTTCGCCTTGTGAGAAATAGAGCAAGATTCAGCCTTTGAAATCCCAAAGCGCGAAACAGCCAGCATCTTGACTCTACTCAGTCAGCCGTTTCTACATAGAGGCGAGCACTCACGAGCGTAAAATGCATTCCATATTAGGCTGGGTCCACATGTGTACATGTATTATGCGTCATCGCGAAGGCCACACGTGTGACACGTTCTTTAGTAAAGGGCTCAGCGTATCAAAAATATTTGCGTTCTAACAATCATGACTCATGGCCTTACTTACTTCGTGTGGACCCAGACTAAGGGATCATTCACATTTGACCGAGCGGCTTGGTACTGACTACTGAGTTAACTAGTTGCAATGTCTTATGCGCGGACGAGCCACGGTTTGGAATTTATAAAATAAAATTAATGTGACTCTAACGGGGGTGGGAAACTTTGGCATGGCTCATAGGTAGTCTTGACTTGATCACGTCGGCCTGTGGAAGTCCACAGTTGGACATAGGCCTTCCCTTATCCAGCTGCTTCCCGCAACCCTCTTTAAATCGTCGGACCAAAGAATAGAATAGAATAGAATAGAATAGAATAGAATAGAATAGAATAGAATAGAATAGAATAGAATAGAAAAGTTTTTATTCAAAAAAACTTTTACAAGTACTTTTGAATCGTCAATTGAATCTACCACAGGTTCGGAATGCAGTTCCAGCGGAGAAGAACCTGCAAGAAACTCGGCTGTTGCTCTTTTTTTAAAAATAACATTATTACAATTATTATTATTAATGTACATGATTGAAATGCCGTCTCGCGCATTGCTGGAACGAGTTAAATCCAAGCTTTTTTATCGTTTATAATATAATCTTCAATTGTATAATAAGCTTTTTTTATGAGCATAAAAAAGCTTATTTAAGCAAAGTGCTGGAGGATTCCCCACAATACGCTTGCTTGTAAGTTATACGCGATCTTCACTAGCTTTCCAACAGTCAATCCGGCGTAGGTACATAATATTATGATAAGTGTGGCATGGCCATTGCCACTTCAGTTTACTAAAGGTCTGGGTTACTTCAGTAGTTTCCGTCTTTCCGTGGGAACATGTTATTTTTTCGGGATAAAAATGTCGTTCCCCGGGATGTAAGCTACCTCTGTACCAAATTTCATCAAAATCGGTTACACTGTTGGGCCGTGAAAGGTTAGCAGACAGACAGACAAACAGACAGACAGACAGATACACTTTCGCGTTTATAATATTAAGTATGGATTAATTACAAAAGTCGCAGTGCGTTCTACAGAATAATATTAGATAAGTAGGTGTCTATATTGTATTGTTCGTGTGGTGCTTTCCAAGCTCTCAATAAGTGTAAATATGAGCTCTGCAATCGTCTCAAAGAGTCGGCAGTAGGTACTCGGCCTAACTGAGCGCGCGCAAGACAAGTATGGACGTACATTTCAATTAGCAATTTGCCTTCACTTGCCATTACTTACAATATCGCGGTCACTCACCTACGACTTACGAGTAACGAGCATACGCCATACACAGAGAGCCTCCAGTTGTTTTATAACGATGACCGCATAGCTACATGTACACTACTTATTGTAGATATGGATTGAAGATAAATATATACATGTACGCACAAATTATGTACCTACAAGCTGGAGGCTTCTGTGGGGCTATTCTCTAACTTAGGTACCAACTGAAAATAGTTGCCAACGAATTAGTTCTATATACATTGCTGTTTTAATGTGTGAAATGAAATCTCTGTTTATATTGTTAGTGTAACTAAGGTAGAGAATAGCCCCACTGGTCTCTATCTATACAAATACCTAGGTACTAAATTCATTTATATATACCTATACGAATATCGACAAATGCATACAGTTTGAAGTTTTGACACTAACTAGATTCTTAATCCACTTCGATAAGATCTGTGTGTCTATTTACAGATGGATTTTCGAACGTGAAAATCTTATCCAAATCCGTTTAGTAGCATTTTTTATTTAGAGATGCGTTGTCATCTAAAAATCTGCATTTAACTAGGTACCTACCTACGTATGTACCTAATCCCACTAGTAGTCTAGTTTTAACGCTGCTCCGGTATTTTTCTACCAAGGGGCTAATCTAAAATAACTATGGTAGAATACTAAGGAATGTAGATTTTATATAATTTTATACCGACTTATCTTTTTTAAAGAGAAAAAGGCGGCAAGCTTTTATAACTAAATGGTCGGCAAATGTCACAAGTTTAACATTCCCAGAGCCCCAGGCTCATTTTAGCAAAAAATGCCATAAGGTAGGTATGCATTTCATCGTCAACCGTGGAATCCTTAGCTATAAACCGCATTGGAACACATACCTTATACCTAGGTAATCTCTCGCTTTCATCGCTGCAAAACGTTTTATGTAAAACAGAAAAGGATTACCACTATCTACCTATAACTACGAATATTATAAAATAAAAAAATTGTCTGGTATATTTTGAGCGCTATATTATGCAATCGTCAAGAGCCGTATGCCCATATCGAGGACATAAAACATCTAATTACACATGGGCACGCCGCGAATAAGGCAATCGTCGCCCTTTGTTTACCAGTGACGCATGGCGCTCGCTCGCTGCAATCTATAAAGTGCGGAGTCGTTTACCTTCCGTGCGACGCGACGGCATGTGTACTTGCGTAGATGCGTGAGCGCATGGCATGCGCCGGCAGGCAGAGAGGCGGTGCCCGCGGCGGCGCGCGGACGATGGCGCGCTGGCTGTGGGCGACTACGCTCCTCGCAGTGCTCGCCGCGGACGCGTGCGCGTGGCGGCCCCCGGCGCAGCCCCTCCTCGTGCCGATCGCGCGCTCCCGCGTGCCCCGACACGCGCGGAGCCACATCCGACATCTGCACATCCTGGGCTGGCACCTGGAGCTGCAGGAGAACCGCGCGATCCGCTCGCCCTACTACAACGAGTGCCAGTTCTACAAGGGCCGGGTGCTCTACGAAGAGTCGTCCACGGCGACGGTGACGGAATGCGAGGGACAGCTCTACGGGTTGCTGCGAGTCGGCGGGGAAGACTTCGTGCTGCAGCCGACGAGGCCGGCCGACGGCCACGTGTTGCGACGACGCGACGTGCTGCAGACGGAGCAGCCGGTGGCCTACAACCTCACCGGCGACACGGTCACCGATTTCGACATCGACTTCGAAGAAGACGAGGTGATGCCAGCGATGCACGTGCGCCCGCGACACGGCGACCGTTCCGATGTCGACTACCACAGAAATGGGCTTCGGACTTACACGAGACCAGTTTCAGGTGTGTCCCGGTGCAGTGTTCAAATTCGCGAAGAGTTAAACGGTTACGATTTTATTGTGTTTATTGTTGCAGGCGCGAAAGGACTATGGCTAGAGTTAGCGATAGTTGCAGATCACACGATGCTGAAGTTCCACGGTCGGGAGCGAGTGAAACATTACATCTTAGCTATAATGAACATCGTAAGTACCTGCACGAGACACGATACTTGTATGCAATTAATCACAAGTGTGCGTTCGTAATTCAGACAATTTTATGTAATACTCTAAAGGTCAGTGCCATCTTCAACGACGAGTCTCTGGAGTCCAACATGACGCTCGTTATCAACCAACTGTTCACGTACGAACAGAAGGATCCTGTTATAAGATATGGGAATGTGAAGAAATCGTTAGAAGCAGTGAATAAATGGAACTACCGGCGCCTCACGAAATTACCATCAGGTAAGAGTTAAAAGTTAAAAGTGTACCTAAAGGCTAAGTGTATCGGTAAAGAAAAAATCTTACTTTTCAAAAAGTGTAATCAAATTAAAAAGTCATGTTCAAGTTACAGTATCAAGTTGTAAAAAAGTTCGTCAATTTGGACTTTAGTACCTAGGCAAAAGTCACGCTTTAAATCTAAAGGTGCGTCCAGACTTGAACATTTCACCGAACCGAACTGCGAACATTTCGGCGAACTTGTTACGCTCAATGTGGACGGCGCGCTTGGAGCGCTTGAGATGGGTTACTGCGTAACAGTTCGGCGAAAGTTTCGCCGAACTGTTACGCAGTAACCCATCTCAAGCGCTCCAAGCGCGCCGTCCACATTGAGCGTAACAAGTTCGCCGAAATGTTCGCAGTTCGGTTCGGTGAAATGTTCAAGTCTGGACGCACCTTAAAACGTCTTCGCTGTTAACAAACAAAAATCAAGTAGGTAAGTAATTTAAAATTGTATGAGACTGTAACAGCTGATTTTGATAATTTCAAATCAAAGCTTATTTTTACAAAGAATCTTATAAAAAAACTAGCTGACCCCCGCAACTTCGTTCGCGTAGATATAGGTTTTTATATAGGATCGGATCGAATCCCATAATTCTTTTATGTACCTAAACTAAATGTAGCCTAAGTTACTCCTTATAACATTGAAAGTTCCATTAAAATCGATCCAGCCGTTTCGGAGATTAGATGGAACAAATAGACAGACCAACAAACAAATTTAAACGCACACCAGTTTAAAATAAGCCGTACGTTCAAAGATCCGGGTCCCAAGTTATTTGAACCCAATACTCAGGGTTGTAATGTCTGTCATTTCTGAACTAAAAAACCTATGACCTTGAAATATTTACGGGACAATAAACAAAGTATTACTTTTCTAACAAAAAAAGAATGAGTAAAATCGAACAACGCGTTAATGAATTACAGCTAAATACACGTTTTAACTTTCATCCCCTCTCCCAAGGGAACCGTGCTGAATTTCGGGATAAAAAGTATCCTATGTCCTACCTCGGAGTATAAACTCAAATCGTACCAAGTTTCATTCGAATCCGTTCAGTAGTTTCGGCGTGATGCGCGGCCAAGATACAGACAGACAGACAGACAGACAGACAGACAGACAGACAGACAGACAGACAGACAGACAAAAATGAAAAAAATTGCAGTTTTCGCTTCAGTATCGATTATATAGTGCCCTCCAATAAAAATTTTCAAAATATCTTCAATGTACAGAATTGGATCTGTTACAGTCTTATTATATTATAGATAGATAGATAGGAGGCTTACCTACTTATTAATCTGAAAAAAAAGATAGTTATAAGACCTATGCACTCTTTGGTAAGTAATCGTCTATTTTTTTCCCGGTAAATTCTGCAAACTGTTGGTGTTAGTTTCTAATAAATTACTACGGATCCATCTCAAAATACTGCCCTCATGCAGAAAGTTTCTCTATCTTGATTTATTTGAGGTTAGGTCACATTAGCATCTCGTTTCGGCTTCGTATTCATTCATCCGACACGCCCACTCACACTGACATACAATGCAAAAGTTATTCTTCTGGCTGTGTGTTTGTCACTTTTTACGGCCAAAACCGCAAGACCGAAGTTTAGCACAGAGACAGCTTGCATGTGCAACTTCTGAAGACGGAAATAGGCTTCTGGTTTTACTCCAGGGAAATATGTAAATTCTGCAGGAATTATACGAAAGGAATAATAAATCAGAAAGTTCCGGATAACAGCTAAATACAATAAACTACATCTACAATAAATGTAGTGCTTGCCTGTGATTTCGAAATATATTCAGTAAAAGCTGATACTCTGATTTCATCCGCGTGGATTTTGATTTTTTAAAAATCCCTTAGGAACTCTTTGCTTTTTCCGCAACGATGGGGCTATGTGGTCGTTGTTTTTCCACCTATGTCCTTCTCCAAGGTCTAGTCTATCTTTGTACCTTTCGTCAAAATCGGTTCAGCGGTTTAGGCGTGAAAGCATAACATAAACAAACAAACAACCAAACTCACTTTCACATTTAAAATATTAAGTTAGGGTATATTTTTTGAGTTGGATAAATGCTTTTGACGGGTCTTCCGCCAAACAGGCAGGGACTGTGCAAGGAGTGATCTAGGGTGCCTACTTTTGTTTCTATAAAAAACTAAAAACAAGTGGATGGAGTCACAGACGCAAGCTTGTTAAAGCAATAAAGAGGTTCCACGAAGCCATGAATCACTCAAACTAATATCAATTAGCAGTTCATCTGCTGTTCGTCGAAGGTTTTTTGGGATGTCATTACTATTATTATTGTGACTAGCTTGATGCCCGCGATTTCTTCCGCCTGGATTTATTTATCCAGTATGATCCGGTGGCGATTATTTAATGTCCCGGTACAAAATGTAACCTTTATCCGTTTTTGAGATGTAAGCTGTATCTCTTTATCTTTCATCAAGGTTTGTTCAGCGGTTAGGCTTAGAAAATGTGCGAGTTTTTAGTTTATTACATGGGAACCCTAAACATTTCCGAGATGAAAGGTACGCTTGTCCCTCTAGCTGCCTGTGAAAATTCCGTCAAAATCGGTTCAGGCGTTCTGAAGATTAACTCGTTAAAACGGACAGACAGATCAAAGCTTTAGAAACGTCTTTTTAGGTCATGCATCACATGCATGCATGTTTTCAAATTATCACATAAGAAGAGAGGCAGTTATTTCGAAATCACAAACAGATTCTGCTTTATATTTATTTGTATTTAAATACAGTAATCCTTACTTATACGTTGCTTTATTTTTGTCATTAAACACAAGACAGGATGATTCAATTAAAAAGATTGATTAATCAACAAAAAAGATTGTAGTGCGTTTACGACATGCTTTCTCATCATTAAAATGTAGGTACTCAATTAGGGTTTTATTACTGTACAAGTCCTGGTTTCGCACGGGTGGCCTAACCGGACGAGCCTGCTCGGAAAACTCTATCTATGATTGGTAAAAAGAATAGAATAGAATAGAATAGAAAAGTTTTTTATTCAAATAAACTTTTACAAGTACTTTTGAATCGTCAATTGAGTCTACCACAGGTTCGGAATGCAGTTCCAGCCGAGAAGAACCTGCAAGAAACTCGGCGGTTGATCTTTTTTAAAAATAACATTATAACAATCTATCTATAATATAATAAAACTGTAACAGATCCAATTCTGTACATTGAAGATATTTTGAAAATTTTTATTGGAGGGCACTCTATAATCGATACTGAAACCAAAACTGTAATTTTTTTCATTTTTGTCTGTCTGTCTGTCTGTCTGTCTGTCTGTCTGTCTGTCTGTCTGTCTGTCTGTATCTTGGCCGCGCATCACGCCGAAACTACTGAATGGATTCGAATGAAACTAGGTACGATTTGAGTTTATACTCCGAGGTAGGTTATAGGATACTTTTTATCCCGAAATTCAGCAGGGTTCCCTAGGGAGAGGGGAAGAAAGTTAAAACGTGTATTTAGCTCTAATTCAATAACGGGTACTTCGATTTAACTCATTCTTTTTTTGTTAGAAAGGTAATACTTTAAGTATTGTCCCGTAAATATTTCAAGGTCATAGGTTTTTTAGTTCAGAAATGACAGACATTTATTGGGTTCAAATAACTTGGGACCCGGGTCTTTGAACGTAAGGCTTATTTTAAACTGGTATGCATTTAGAGTTACGTTTTTCGATCTGTCTATTTGTTCCAGCTAATTTCCGAAACGGCTGGATCGATTTTGATGGAACTTTCAATGGTAGATAGGTGATGTTATATGGAGTAACTTAGGCTACATTTAGTATAGGTACAAAAAAGGATTATGGGATCCAATCCGATCCTATATAAAAGCCTATATAACCACGCGGACGAAGTCGCGGGGGTCAGCTAGTAATATAATAAAACTGTAACAGATCCAATTCTGTACATTGAAGATATTTTGAAAATTTTTATTGGAGGGCATTCTATAATCGATACTGAAGCCAAAACTGTAATTTTTTTCATTTTTGTCTGTCTGTCTGTCTGTCTGTCTGTCTGTCTGTCTGTCTGTCTGTATCTTGGCCGCGCATCACGCCGAAACTACTGAACGGATTCGAATGAAACTTGGTACAATTTGAGTTTATACTCCGAGGTAGGACATAGGATACTTTTTATCCCGAAATTCAGCACGGTTCCCTTGGGAGAGGGGATGAAAGTTAAAACGTGTATTTAGCTGTAACTCATTAACGCGTAGTTCGATTTAACTCATTCTTTTTTTGTTAGAAAGGTAGTACTTTAAGTATTGTACCGTAAATATTTCAAGGTCATAGGTTTTTTAGTTCCGAAATGACAGATATTTATTGGGGTCAAATAACTTGGGACCCGGATCTTTGAACGTACGGCTTATTTTAAACTGGTGTACGTTTAAATTTATGTTTTTCGATCTGTCTCTTTGTTCCAGCTAATTTTTGAAAAGGCTGAATCGATTTTGACGGAACTTTCAATGGCAGATAGGTGATGTTATAAGGAGTAACTTAGGCTACATTTAGTTTAGGTACAAAAAAGGATGATGGGATCCAATTCGATCCTATATAAAAGCCTATATCCAAGCGGACGAAGTCGCGGGGGTCCGCTTGTTATTATTATTATTAATGTACATGATTGGTAAAAAGTTGTCGTCTCGTCGAAACGAACGTACCTATACTCACGAAAATTCAGCTTGTTATTAATCACTAAAAAATTTGTTCCAGTGTTGCTGTACTATGAGTGTCGAAAATTGGTAAAAATTGGTAAAAAGAAAAAATTCAATACAGCATTTATTTGACATTTGCGCATACAAACAGATACAAATAGAAATTACTTGCTGACTCCATGTTTTGTGAAATAGGTAGCGCAGAACTCTTACTTTCAGAGTCAGCTTTTATTCTGTTTCGAGATACATGATATACCTACCTACTGCGTTTGATAAAGATTTATTACGAGTTATTAAGACATTATGTAAGATCAGATATTTTATTAAAAGCACTCGTTAGAATTGATACTGGAAAAATATTGTTATTAAGAAAAATATGCCCCGCATTGAGAACCACCACTTTTTCTAAATCTATGTTGATTAGAATATTTAAAATGTTGATATCATCTTTTCAGAGCTCGTATTCCCGTTTCACTTCATTCTCATTGTTTCTAGGAGTTATTTCCATATTAATTTCCATAATTTCATTGGTTGATTATCGTTCTAATTATTATCTTTTGTGTAAAATGCAGGCACATTTTAAGCCTCATTAGTTAGAATATAATTTAAATGTTTTTGATTTTTCAATTCGACACTCATAGTACAGCAACCCTGGAACAAATTTTTTTGTGATTAATAATAAGCTGAATTTTTGTGAGTATAGGTACGTTCGTTTCGACGAGACGACAACTTTTTTATTTATGAAAATTCTCGATGGAGGTCCGTACTCGAGTGTGCAGGTGTTAAAAATTTCGATTCGCTCGGGTGGGGAATCGTTCCACTTTTGTATGACTATATGGCCATTTCATTATACAAGACTATTTATTAGGGCGTTTGTGCACTTATTCGTTTTCGATTCGTTTTCGTGTTTCGTGAAAACACGATTCGACATAGGTTCCTTATAACTGTATGGGCGCTTGTGCACTTACTCGTTTTCGATTCGTTTTCGTGTTTATATATTCGTGAATTCTTCACATCGAATCGTTTTAAAATAAGGACGCGAGTGGAATGGTGTGTGGAAAACATAGGTATTTGCATTTCTTGAATTCCAACAAAACATGATTCAAAGCAGTTGATTATTATTAAAAGTTAATACCTACTTAGTTTGGCATTAAAATAAATCGTTTGTTTCATTCAAATTAGTTTTACTTCGAGTAAAATACCTAAATATTGTAGTATAATCAAAATTTCCATACCTGTGGTTGGTAGTCAAAAACTATCAGCAAAATATGAACATTTCATAAAAAATATCATTTCTGATACTTAGTTGTTACTGTTTTCTTACAAGAGCGTAATGTCCACTTGGGATGTTCACAAAATATATGACGTATGCTTAGATAATTTTGATACTAACCGTACCGTGTGAAATATTCATAATCACTTACCTTAGTGTTACTGCCAGCATTTTTTCTGGAGTTATGCATTCTCTAAAACGTGTGTCTTGCCGAGGAATCTTTTTTTTATATGACACAATATGAAATCGAAAGTAGCAACATTCTTTCGATAGTAATTAAAAAAAGTTTTTTCATGATGTCATGTCATATCATTAAGTGATGATCGCCTACGAATGTATAAGAGAAGTGCGAAAAGCTGACGACGATTAAATGCAGCACACATTATGAACACGGTTTTATCTACGAAATGCTTAAAACGTATAGTGAAATCACGATTAAGTGCACAAATGTCATTCGTGAATTTCGTATACGTTTTTATGATGTTCATTAAAAAAACAAACACGAATCGAAAACGAATCGAAAACGAGTAAGTGCACAAACGCCCTTAGGGACCTTTCAGACAGACCGGCGCGGAGAGCAGAGCAAATTTTAATCGCATTTAAAATAGAATCTTAAGACATTGAAATAGGCTTTATTTTTACATGTTAACTCTTTTATGATAAGAGGATGCTCGAGCATGCTTCCAATACGCTCTGTGTGAAATATATGAGAGCAGCCGGTCGGCTACTCGTCGAGCCGGTCGGCTGCTCCATGCCCGTGCCCTTTCGCGCTCGAGCATCCGACCGGCTCCGTTCGCGTGCTCTTTCATGCTCGCACAGCCGACCGTAGGCCGAATATGCTCTGCCGTCCGGCCCAAGAGCGTACGCTCGGCTCCGAGCGCATCCGCGTGTCCGTTCACACAGACCGGCGCGGAGAGCAGAGCAAATTTGAACGGCCGGTCTGTGTGAAAAAAAAAATGCTCTCCGACGCTCTCCGCGCCGGTCTGTCTGAAAGGTCCCTTAGGCTGCATACAAAAAATCAGCTGGTATGCATTGGGTGCTATTAATAACAACACGTGTTGGGGACCCAACTCCCAACTCCCAAGGTGTTCGAATGGCGATTGCCGACCCCCCAGTCTCACGCGTACTTCGTAATTCAAGTCCTAAATTATTATAATCTACGCTCTACGGGCATGAGTCATTCATCTCAAATTTAGGGCTCACTGGTTCAAAGAACTAATAAACTTTTTATCTAAACGCAACCTAAGGGCGTTTGTGCACTTACTCGTTTTCGATTCGTTTTCGATTCGTGTTCGTTTTTTTAATGAACATCATAAAAACGTATACGAAATTCACGAATGACATTTGTGCACTTAATCGTGATTTCACTATACGTTTTAAGCATTTCGTAGATAAAACCGTGTTCATAATGTGTGCTGCATTTAATCGTCGTCAGCTTTTCGCACTTCTCTTATACATTCGTAGGCGATCATCACTTAATGACATGACATGACATCATGAAAAAACTTTTTTTAATTACTATCGAAAGAATGTTGCTACTTTCGATTTCATATTGTGTCATATAAAAAAAAGATTCCTCGGCAAGACACACGTTTTAGAGAATGCATAACTCCAGAAAAAATGCTGGCAGTAACACTAAGGTAAGTGATTATGAATATTTCACACGGTACGGTTAGTATCAAAATTATCTAAGCATACGTCATATATTTTGTGAACATCCCAAGTGGACATTACGCTCTTGTAAGAAAACAGTAACAACTAAGTATCAGAAATGATATTTTTTATGAAATGTTCATATTTTGCTGATAGTTTTTGACTACCAACCACAAGTATGGAAATTTTGATTATACTACAATATTTAGGTATTTTACTCGAAGTAAAACTAATTTGAATGAAACAAACGATTTATTTTAATGCCAAACTAAGTAGGTATTAATTTTTAATAATAATCAACTGCGTTGAATCATGTTTTGTTGGAATTCAAGAAATGCAAATACCTATGTTTTCCAAATACTTACCTCACAACATCAGGACTCATCTCTGCCCTCTTTCCACACACCATTCCACTCGCGTCCTTATTTTAAAACGATTCGATGTGAAGAATTCACGAATATATAAACACGAAAACGAATCGAAAACGAGTAAGTGCACAAACGCCCATACAGTTATAAGGAAGGCTATGTCGAATCGTGTTTTCACGAAACACGAAAACGAATCGAAAACGAATAAGTGCACAAACGCCCTAACTTGCTATCTTATCTTGTTCAAAGGAAGCCTACGACACCATGTTAAAAAACTCAAACTTGTTTTAAAAGTTTAATGCAATGATTTTTTTTTAATGTTCATTAAAATTGAAAGTTCTTCAATTTTATTTTATTATATTATAATTTCCCTTCAAAATTGGCCCGCTTCCATCTTAGACTGCATATCATTTACCACCAGAGAGATCACAAACTTGTCACCGATTAAAAAAATATTTTGCATTATGCCGGAACTGTGACTTCGTTGGTAGGTGATGGGTAGATGAACAGGCATTAATACATTTGTTATGTCCAGATAGTACTGGTTGGGACGCAACAGTGTGGTTGACGCGGGCGCCGCTCGGGGGCCCCTCCGGGTTCGCCCCAGTCGGGGGCGTCTGCACCCGCATGCGGTCCGCCGCCATCGACAGGGACGAAGGCCTGACCAGCGCTTTTGTCATCGCTCACGAATTGGCCCATCTGTAAGTAAACACATAACAGAAACAGGATCTCATTTAATGTTTTAACTCAATAAAACTACCTATTATTTCAATATCTGCGTTTATCACCCGCACAAACTTAATTAATATCAAATCAGAGATTAGTTTAACTGAGATGTCTTTTCAAATCTATTTACTCTAATTAATTAATTAGAGACAGCTAAGTCCAAAATGGCAGCACTTATTTGATTCTGGTGTGATTTCTATCGCAACCCTCAATCAAATATCACGACCTAGACGCTGAAGCATCTAACAGTCGGTTGAGTCTCTGTAGGAGACTGACTTTTAGGCTTCAAAGTACCCGTATTTATACCAATAAGTCAAGGTGGCGGTTCGGCGCCACTGAATGAATCAAATGTCAGTTCTTTCTAACCTATTTCAATTATGAAATTAATAATCTGTAAACCTTTCTAAAAATTCTAAAATTTCACTTTCATTTCTAAAATTAAAATACACGTCGTTCTATTACTTGTAAGTAGTTATTAAGTCTAAAGCGCAGACCACATTGAGAGCGAACTTCCTTTCGTTTCGCTTCGCTCATGTCATGTCGCTACCGCATCTTTTCATACTTCGGTTCATACCGCCAACTACAGAGCTAAACTAAGCTTACCTACCTTTCGTAGTTGAGTGAAATTAATTAGTTGAGCGAAGCAAAACGAAGTTCGGTTTGTTTCGCTTTGCTCCCAATGTGGCCTGCGCTTTATAGTTGAAATATCTTTGTTAAACGAATTTATAAGTATGTATAGATATTATAGTCATGTAGATTTTGTTTTGTTTGTTTATAGATGTTAAATGATTTTGATAAATCATTTATCGTTCTCATTAATTTTTTTGACTCATTTTTCATTCATTTTTCATAATCATCAAACATATAGTTTATCACGTGAATAAATTATACAGACGTAATTTAGTAAGTACTCAACTCGACTGTACTCTATATTTACTCACCGAAAACGTTAAATTTTAAATATAGCCACGCTCTCATAATAATGTAAAGGTCAATTTCTAAACGAACGTTTTGCATTTCGTAAGCGTTAACAGCGTTTATACAAAAATGCTATTATATAATACTACATATTATTACCGATTTTCGATAATTAAGTCGAATCTAGAAAAAAGCAGTCGTTACTGGACTGGATTGCTTAACGGAATCAGAACACTGTACTGAAATCAAAATTCTGTTGATGGAAGATTTTAATTGGATAATGTGAACAGCTGTAGAGAGGTACTTTTCATTATCTGTGAAATTCAGTCAATGAATAAAACGTCAGGACTTACGAGACTGGGTGCAATATTTCCTCTCCAAAATCGTTACTATTATAAATAGCAACGCTCCCTTTTTAAAACATAACCACATGTGCCAACTGCCGTCTGCCAACTTACAAAGTCAACGTGACAGGCACAGGCCCACACCGCAGACGGACTTTCCAAGTTTTCGGTCAAATGTCATATCAAGTTTAATAGTCGTGTTGGGTAAATAAATTAATGGGCCTGACTAATCGCCACGACTTTATTGTTATTCACTATACCCTATCTACCGAGACAAGTTACTACGGTTATCACAGGCTCGTTTGTGATCGGTGTGATAAGCGTTAACGCAGTGTACAGAGTACGTGTATATTTTAGTATAGTGCTACCCACCCTTTGCAGACGCGTTCATTTATCTGTTGGTGCATAGCAGAGCCAAAAATGCATGCAATGGAAAGGAAAGTAGAAATAATGATTGACAACTTATTAAGTAGTGTAAGTAACGACGGCGTACGTACGTACCTATACGTAAATTATAATAAATAATGTAAATATTTTAATAATCTTGTTGTTTTTCGTTACATTCATTAAGTATAATTAGTATTAATTAAATTAATAAAACCCTATTATTTAAATTTTTGGGTTTTAGGAAATTCTACTTAATTTTTTCACTCAGTAGACATAATAGAATAGTAGCGCAGTATGTACGCGCACTGAAAATTGTTAACGCCCACTGACTTTTTGTCCCTCTCATTTGTGTGGGATTATGGAACAGGGAGAGCGCTATACTAACTTGTCTCGGTGGATACAGGATAGGGTATAGTTGGAGAGTGTCAACAGATTGTTCTTTTGTAAGCCGGATTATTAGTAGGGATATATTCGTAATTTGAAAGTTTAGAAGCCATCGACAGGTGTCTTGTCGGCAGTTGGCACGTCTGCAGATGTATAAAATCAGGAGAACACGTGGAACCAATAACATTCCCTTTGCGTGCGCGGCGATTGATAAACACCGGTTTCGTAAACCTACAGACATTTGTTTACAGGAAAACCAATTAGTAGACTGAAACTCTGGTAAAATGGCCCTTTGAGCAGTCTATTTGAGGAAGATCTTTATTATATTTGATGTTATCTTATAATTATCTTAGTTGGTTATTTTTTATATTTATTACATAACTAACAGACGCCCGCTACACCGCGTGGATTAGGGTTTTTAAAAATCCCGCAGGAACTCTTTACTTTTCCTAAGCTCCTTTGAGCTCATACATTGCTAAAAACCGTTAGAAGTGGCGCATTAAAATGGAACTACAATAATGATGTATTAATTTTCTAATAACCCAATTAATTTTTTTTTTGCGCGGAACCTACTTCTTTTTCTAAAATAAAAGTAGCTTAAGTTACTACTTAGTTTAAGGATATTATCAGTCCCGTCAAAATTGATCCAGCCGTTTCGGAGATAAGCCGAAATAAACAGACAGACAGACAAACAAAAATTTTTAACGCACGCCAGGTTAAGATGAGCTGTGCGTTCAAAGGTTCTGTACAATCCGGGTGTCAAGATATTTGAACCCAATACTGACATATTTTCTAAGAAAAAAGAATTAATGAAATCGGACTACACGTTAAAGAATTACAACTGAGTACACATTTTGACTTTCATCCCCTCTACCAAGGAAAGCACGCTAAACAGGATAAAATCAAATCAAATCAAATAAACTTTATTTAAAATTGGTACACTGTACAATTTTTGAACGTCAATTTAGGAACAGGCAATGGTGATAAAAATATCCTATGTCCTACGTTGTAGTATGAACTCAAAATCATGGCAACTTTCATTTATTTAAATCCATTCAATATGTAGTTACGGCGTGATGCGCGACCAAGATACAGACAGACTGATAAAAAAATAGTTTTGACTTCAGTATCGATTAAAGAGTAGGTACCTACCCTCTAAAAAAAATTCAAAGTCTTCAATCTGTAAATCTTCAATGTACAGAATTGGATGGACCTGTTACAGTTTTTAGGGTTCCGTACCCGAAGGGTAAAAAACGGAGCCCTATTAATGTCACTCGGCTGTCTGTCTGTCTGTCTGTCTGTCTGTCTGTCTGTCTGTCTGTCTGTCTGTCTGTCTGTCCGTCTGTCCGCCGGTCACAGGTCTCTAGCTCGCAGACGAAATGAGTTACAAACCTGAAATTTTGGTATTTAGTGTAAAACGTTAACCCAAAATCAAATATTGAATTAGAAATTGAATTAAATTATTTTTCAGGGGGGCTCCCATACATGAAAAAGGAGCCGGAAAAAATTTTTTTCTTTACCCTAGCTTGTGGGGTATCATTGTTTAGAGCTCATTAAGTAGAGTACAAATATATATTTTTTTAATTTTTATCTCAAAAAATAAGGGAATGGGAGGCCATCAAAGTTGTCAGTTTTAGACCATTTTTGTGACGGGGGCTATCTCAAAAACTAAACTAGTTGGGAATATGATATTTCAGTATATTATGTACTATATGCTCTATTTAAACAACAAATACTGAAAACAACGATTTATTAAATAGTTTATAAGCTGTGACCAAAATAAACGAACATTTTTTTGGGTTTTTCTTTCACGGTTTGTTGCGATGTCTAGCTCGGAAATTAAATATATATTGTTCATAATTATGTACGGAACCCTGAAAGAGCGAGGCCCGACTCGCACTTGGCTGATTTTTAAAAAGAAGAAAATACTTGCACGACAAAAGTACAAGAGAGTTACTTGTAACTCGGTATGTATGAAGTAATGGAAGCATTTCTAACGCCAGAGTCGTAAAGTATTCCGGTCTAAAAGGCACTTGGTTTGAAATCGGACGCCTTCAATCAGACCTCAAGTGTTCTGGAATGCTTTTTACTATTTAACTACAGTCAAGGCAAATGGGAATCGAAGTAACCAGCTTTAACGTACCTACCTAGTGCTTTTTGGTTATTTTTATTGTCATCTTGTTTTTAAATCGTTCGACTTAGCGAATATCGAAATTTCTAATAAGTAGTAGCTATCAAAATTGCAATCTACGTTTGTCTGCATATTTGCTTATAACATCTTAGCTTCTGTGAATTTCAATGCAGTTTTCTCAATTATTCAAATCATTTTACGAAAAGTAGGTACCTAGTTGAAGTAGAAGTTGTTTATCTATAACTATAAAATGTCTTATATTATAATTTACTGAGAGTGCGGGGTTAGAGTGAAAAGGGAATACAGAAAGAATGTCACGAAACAAGAGTATAGATCGACCAGAATCTCATGAAAAATAGGGAAATTAAATTTTGTAGTAAGCAACACTAGGTTAACTCGGCTGCCCTAGTGATAAACAAAGTAATTACATTCAGAACACCTTACCTGGGACCGTTTCACGAAACGAAAAATCAAGCAACTGTATTTTAAATACAAAAACAAAGTAATCAACATCCAATTACTTTGTTTTTGTGTTGTGCTTGTTGTTTACTTGGTTTTTGCATTTATATTCCGGGTTAGTGAGTGCAGTTACTTTGTTTGGGCAATTTAAATTTCAGTAAACGGTTCAAGTTATTTGAAATATTAAACTGTGGTAAAAAACTACTCGACACAAAACTTTTGTTAATGCAAAAAGTCAATTTCACAAAAAATGTCAGTTACTTTGTTTATCGCTAGGGCAGCCTTAGTGTTGCTAACCTTGGAATTTCATTTCCCTATTTTTCTTGAGATTCTGGTCGATCTCATGAGCTTCAACAAAAGATTTATGACGTAAGAAGCAGAAACTCAGTCACAACTAAATAGCCAAAGAGCAAACTATATATTTAGGCTTAGCACATGACTTAGCAGAAAATATTCAAAGTCTAATTTGGATGACAGCAAGTCGACAGAATGGCACTGAAAACTAAAATTGAATTTGAAAGAATATTATTTGAAAACTTGAATAGCACCGATTCGAGAACATTTTAACTTTATCGTGTTTTCGAACTTTTCAAATAAACTCTTAGAATAATACATTTTTCATTCTTTCTTGGAATAAAAATTATTTTCAAAAAACCAATTTCAAACGACACTTTAAAAATAAGTTTTGTTTATAAGTACTTATAGGTTCTCGTTTGTTGAAGTCGAGCGGACATAATAAGGCAACGACGAAACCGATGCGCGATGCTTGCAAATAAATTTTATTTTAAGCTTTATACTTATTATTAGTGTACCTAAGTTTGTATCAATTCACAATCGACAATCGCCACAGTTTAGTAGTTCAGTACCCTGCAGCATCCGGAATCCGGATTG
Organism: Melanargia galathea; assembly: GCA_920104075.1. NCBI lineage: Eukaryota > Metazoa > Arthropoda > Insecta > Lepidoptera > Nymphalidae > Melanargia > Melanargia galathea. The sequence continues at coordinate 6,909,390 of OV049855.1, forward strand.
AGGAGTTGGGACTTGGAGATCAATGATGATGACCTATTTGGTACCTACAATATTATATCAATTGACAATCGAAAGTTTATAAATGCAGCATGGGTAAGGTTGGCAGTACCCCTGCGTCAGTGGCGTAGCGTACCTTGGCGGGGCCCCGTATAAAAATTTGTTTGGGGGCCCTTATGAAGGGTAAAAATTTCTCACAAAAGAAAAAAAAATGTTTGCATAAAATTAAAAGCAATATTTATTCATCATAATTATTAATTTGTCACTTTTTCTAAAATTTTTACAATCAATTCAAATTAAATATATACTCTCCTTGCCTCTTTTTCGGCAAACTGATTTATTAAATCATTTTAAATAGCTGATGATGACTTGTTTGTCTAAAGATTCTGCCTCTATGGACAACTTTTTGAACAACATTTTTTGACTTTTGTCATTTCTGAAATAAACAAAAATTTGGGAAGTTTTTGGTAATTTTTGCTTACGCACATCGGGGGCCCCCGTGGCTTGGGGGCCCCGTATAATTGATACGGCTGATACGGCGGTAGCTACGCCCCTGCCCTGCGTTATGAGTATTGAGGAGTTGGAATCAGAATTTTTTTTGGGACCATCTTGCAAATTTCTGCTGTCGATTCATAAAAAAATCTCGCAACTCGTCCTCTAAATGTCGGAAAAACTGATGTACATACATGGGTAATTCTCACGAAAACTTGCGTTTTTCTTCTTCTATGTATAGAAGAAGAAAAACGCACCGAACTGAGAACCTCCTCCTTTTTAAAAGTCGATAAAAGTTGCAATCCACGCGGACAAAATCGCGGGGAAATAACTCGAACTTTATTTTAACCACGCATCGGTCTATCGTTAGTAAATTGAGTCTCACAAGGTAACCGTCTCGTCTTCACGTCATTTGCTATCTAAAAATAAAAGTACAGTCAGATAGATTCTTTCTATCCTATTCTATACCTATCTATAAATTTAAATCTATCCTATTAGCTGATTTTTTAGGGTTCCGTACCCAAAGGGTAAAACGGGACCCTATTACTAAGACTCCGCTGTCTGTCCGTCTGCCACCAGGCTGTATCTCATGAACCGTGATAGTAGATTCTGCTAATGTTTCATTATATATATAAAGCTACTTGAAGTCAGGTACTGATCACCTCTCCTGAACAATTTTGTATGGGACTTTTTCACCATACTTTTCGTGTGTGTAAATTTCAAAAATATAAGGTCTACAAAATTATAGAGAGACCTGGACGTGGAAAACTGACTAGGGTGCTCTAAGGGATCTCGAAAACTATCAGTCGGAGAGGTACCGCCCCCAAACAAAAAATGTTCAAAACCTTGGGCCATTGGGTGAACCGATGAAAAAAATATGGCTACCAAACAAAAAAAAATTTCATCTCCATACAAAAAATTCCTAATTTTCAAGAGGCTCTCCAGAACAATTTTGTATGGAACTTTTTTCTCCTCACTATTTATATGCGTAGAACTTATGGGTTTTCCTTCAGGAAAAATATGAAACGTCATGAATGTGGAAAATTTATCGGAGTACCCCAAAGGCTCTCAAAAACTATCAGTCATAGAGACATGGTCCTGAAACTGAAAATGTTCAAAACCTTGGGCCCTTTGGTGAGCCAGTAAAAAAAAGATAGGCACCGAACAAAAAAAAATTTCGCGTCCATACAAATTTTTTTTTTTAATTTTCAAGAGGCTCTCCAGAACATTTTTGTATAGAACTTTTTTTATCTCACTAAGCGCATGCATAGAGCTCATGAGTGTCCTTTCAGGAAAAATACGAAACGTTATGAATGTGGAAAATTTACTAGAGTACCTCATGGGTCCTCCAAAACTACCAGTCATACAGACATGGTCCCAAACAAATGTTATTAAAGACCTTGGGCCATTGGGTGAACCGGTAAAAAAAAGATGGCCGCCGAACAAAAAAAAATTTTCTCCATACAAATTTTTTGGGTTCTTTTCAAGAGGCTCTCCAGAACAATTTTGCGTGGAACTTTTTCCCTTCACTATTTATGTGCGTAGAACTTATGAGTCTTCCTTCAGGAAAATTATGAAACATCATGAATGTGGAAAATTTACCAGAGTACCTCATGGGTCCTCCAAAACTACCAGTCATACAGACATGGTCCCAAACAAATGTTATTAAAAACCTTGGGCCATTGGGTGAACCGGTAAAAAAAAGATGGCCGCCAAACAAAAAAAAAATTCTCTCCATACAATTTTTTTGGGTTATTTTCAAGAGGCTCTCTTAGACATTTTTGTATGAAAAATTTTCCCCCTACTACACTTATAAATAGAACTTAAAGTTTTTTTTTTTCACAAAAATCACAATAACGTAGTGAATGTGGAAAAATTACCAGAGCACCCTAACGGCCCTCAAAAACTATCAATCATAGAGGCATGGTCCTGAAACTAAAAATGTTCAAGAGCCCTTTGGTGAGCCAGTAAAAAAAAGATAGCTACGGAACAAAAAAATTCGTGTCCATACAAAATTTCTTTTTAATTTTCAAGTGGCTCTCCAGAACATTTTTGTATAGATCCTTTTTTTTCCACTAAACGCATTGCATAGAACTGATTAGTGTCCTTTCAGAAAAGATATGAAACGTGATACCAATATTTCTTTCTATCTTTCAAGAGACTCACCAGAATATTCTGGTATTTGGTATGGCCTCCCATTTCTTTATTTTACGAATATTGAAGAGACTACAAGGCACGCGAGCTGCTTGCAGCTCGCGCACCGAGCGCAACACTAGTTAATATTGATATGGTTTCCCAGCAATAATTAATGACATAATAATTGAATGAAAACTAAAACTTTAAAATTAAAATAGATTAACAGCAAAAGATAATTAATAATTTCGATATAATTTTCGTAATAAGTACCAAAGTGTAGGTCATAATTATTATTGCAATGCTCTGACGGGGCGTAATTATTATTTATGACTAGCTTTTGCCCGCGGCTTCGCCCGCGTGAATTTCAATTTTTCACAAATCCTGAGGGATAAGTAGATTTCTGGTCCACCCGCCCCCCGCCGCGCGGCGGCGTACCGCGGTATCGCGTACGGCGGGCGCAGGGCGCAGGGGCGCGGGCGCGGGGAGCGGGCGTCGGCCGTCGCGATCGCGCGCAGCGAAAATACCTATCAGGGCGCTTTTAACATCTGTATTTACCGATTTCAACACAACTCCTTTTTTGAAAGTCGGTTAAAAAAGTAGCCTATGTTACTCCTTGGTTAATCCTCTACTTGTCTGTGAAAGTCCCGTCAAAATCGGTTCAGCCGTTCCGAAGATTAGCCCGTTCAAACAGACAGACAGACAGACAAAAATTTTAAAAACGTGTGATTCGGCTATGGTATCGTTCAAATAACCATATGAGCTTAATATGTGGTAGTTATTTCGAAATTACAGACAGACACTTCAATTTTATTTATTAGTATAGATGTACATGAATGCAAATAAACGAAATCAAATGAACAGTTACGCTTTTGCTACTAAATTAGCTACAAAATATTATTTTGTGGTCATTTAAATATTCAATTTAAAGTATATAAACGTTCAATAAGAGATAAAATATCTAGATACTTATCTTCTATCTTCTTCTATGTATATCTATATCTTCTTCTATATACAATAATAAAATCGTAGACTTGCCGTATCTGTACATTGAAGATTTTTGCAAAATAATAACTGGGGATGTTAGGGATATGTAATAGAACATAAAAAAGCTAAGTATTTTTGACATTTTTGTCTGTTTATCTGTTTGTCTGTATGTTTGTGCGCGCATCACGCAAAAAACTACTGAATGGATTGAAACGAAACTTGTTACGATTTAAGTTCATACTACGGAGTAACATATAGGATACTTTTTATCCCGAAATTCAGCACGGTTCCCTAGGGAGAGGGGATGAAAGTCAAAACGTGTATTTAGCTGTAATTCAATAACGCGTGGTCCGATTTCATTCATTCTTTTTGTAGAAAGTAAATAAAGATCACCGACTAATCTCTAAAAGGCTGGATCGATTTTGATGGGACATTCACTGGCGGATGTTTACATTTTGATCTACCTAAACATCCGGCAGTGAACTTTTAAGTTTTTAGCATGATATGAGCTCAAAGGAGCTTAGGAAAAACAAAATGATTCCTACGGGATTTTTAAAAACCAATATATATCCACGCGAACGAAGTCGCGGGTGTCCGCTTGTGTAAAATAACTAATATGGCATAACCACAATATACGAATAGAATTTTTATCCAATACAAATCCAGTTCGATTACAGTTTTTGATGCTGACTGTACTGTCCCCTTCGTAAAGAGTGTCAAAGAGTGATCCACGTTACAAGTAGGTACATGCAAAATAAATTAGTGTCTTTGATCGATTAAAATGTTGTCAGATGAATCCAGAAGTCCAGACTGTAATTATTTATTCAAGGACCTTGGTAAAGTCTTCTCCTTGATGTCTGATGATAGAGGTCTCTTCGTAGCGTCTTACGAAGAAATTTCTTCAATTTTATTTAGATTCATAAATAATAAATTCACTTGGCGTGAAATGAATCTAAATAAAACTGAAGTATCCGTCTGTGACTTCGAAATAATTGCATCTCATTACGCTCGTAATTATGCTATCCTATTTGAAAGACAGCGTAAGCGCACGTTTTTAGGGTTCCGTACCCAAAGGATAAAAACGGAGCCCTATTAATGTCACTCGGCTGTCTGTCTGTCTGTCTGTCTGTCTGTCTGTCCGTCTGTCCGCCGGTCACAGGTCTCTAGCTCGCAGACGAAATGAGTTACAAACCTGAAATTTTGGTATTTGGTGTAAAGCGTTGACCCAAAATCAAATATTGAATTAAAAATTGAATTAAATTATTTTTCAGGGGGGCTCCCATACATGAGAAAGGAGCCGGAAAAAAATTTTTTTTTCTTACCTTAGCTTGTGTGGTATCATTGTTTAGAGCTCATTGAGTAGAGTACGAATATATATTTTTTTAATTTTTTGCTTAAAAAGTAAGGAAATGGGGGGTCATCAAAATTGTCAGTTTTAGACCATTTTTGTGACGGGGGCTATCTAAAAAACTAAACTAGTTAGGAATATGATATTTCGGTATATTATGTACTATATGCTCTATTTGTACAACAAATACAGAAAACAACGATTCATAAAATAGTTTATAAGCTGTGACCAAAACAAACGAACTTATTTTGCGTTTTTCTTTCACGGTTTCTTGCGATGTCTAACTCGGAAATTAAATATTTTTTAGACCCAAAATATTATATTGTTCATAATTATGTACGGAACCCTGAAAGAGCGAGGCCCGACTCGCACTTGGCTGATTTTTAAAACTTTTGCTTGTCTTTTTGTATGTCCGGAATAATCTTCGGAACGGCTGAACCGATTTTGAGGATACGTTCACAGGCAGTTAGAGGGTTATAATAAGGAGTGTTTTCATATCGGAAAAATCAGACTATTTCGCGGAATTAAAAAAAAAAGTTAAACATCATCCCACTACTGTTTGTGTAGGTATATAATATTTTCTTCTGTGTTTTTCCTTCTGTGATATACAAATAAAGAATATAGAATATTCAACTGCGGAAAAAGTTGTGGGCATCACTTTGTAATAAATAATTAATCAATAAACCTACGCGCCTGCATTATCGCACGTTGTATTGGGTGGAACTTCTATTACTTCTCTATTCTATGCCGAGTATCGTATATAGGTAGTTTGTCATTGCTGCATGCAATGTGAGCAACAAAGGCGCCTTTGCCAGACATTAATTAGTATTCAAGCTCTATTAGTACATAGTTACATACTCAATTCCCCTGTGACCCGAAACAGAATAACCATCTCGTAACGTTCGCTATTCTATAGACTACCTACGTAGTTTAACATAATTATATTACACTAGATTCCTGCCTCTTGTACTTAATTAATTTTAATATTTATACGTTAAGGGTGTATGGGTTGTGGTGTGGGTATATGGAACATAATGTTTGATTTAATTAATATGGTTGCTAGTAAATCAAAGTAAAGTTAGGATTCAAGTTTTTACTATTTTCGCCAATATTTTATGAATGACGTTAATAAATATTGAAATTTAAATATTACGTATAGATTATTGTTCGTTTTATAGTATGACGACAATTCTGCTACAGAATAGTCGTTAATCTCATTAATATGGTTGAAAATATTTAGGATCAATTTTCATCCATAGTCATTAGTTGATGAAATTGAAGAAAAATCAGCGACTGAACAGTAAACATTACGCAACGAATCTGCCAAATTGGAAAAAGAAATCTTTTTCATTTGGCGGATTAACGTAGAGACTAGCCCCAATCCCGAGGAAAAATTGTATTACCTACTAACGCTCAGGACCAGAGAGCTTATTTTCATTTTATGTAATAGCTACGTAGTAGTTTAGTATAGTAGGTTTCCTAGAAGAGATCGTTTATCATAGCGATATGGCCTATTAAACAATTTTTTTCTGTAGTTTATTCTATCCCTTGCCACCTATTGCAATTTTGTGATTGTGAAAGTATTTTTTCATTTCATTTCAAGTAGATGCTCTATTCATAAGTAATTAAGTATATATGTCTGTCTGAAACCTCTAAACCGGTCTTTATTTTAAAAATTCGGTCTTTATGCCGAGAAAAGTACGGCATTTTTCTAAATATCTATCCAAAAATCCATGCGGATAAATCTAGAATGGCAAAATCTAGTTTCACATTCTAATTATGTACTTAATTTTTACGGGCTCTTTACGGCAAGTGCTTGGGGAAATATACTTAATGTATAAACAAAATTTCTAGATAGATACCCTCCCTGCACAATGCACACCATATAGGTACATACAACTAATCTCTGACATAACAAAATAAGTTTAGATTAGATATGTACCGTGACACAGTTCTCGGAGTAGATTCAGATCGCATCTATTTCGATTCAATTGATTGAGCATGTTATAAATATACTGCGAGTATATCCGCAAATGTTACATCAGCGTAATATGCCTACTCGATTTGCTATTTACACTCAGGGTATTTCTGTTTCTGAGTTGTTTTTAACCGACCAAAAAAAAACGGAGGAGATTCTCAAGTTCAACATACAAGTCTCCTATCTATCTATCTATATCTATCTATATTTTAATAATATTATAAAGTAGCTTGTCCTGACTGACTTATCATTAACGCACAGCCCAAACCACTGAAGCTAGAAACTTGAAATTTTCACAGTAGCTTTCTTTTATGACGTAGGCACACAGTAAGAAAGGATTATTTCAAATTCCACCTCTAAGGGGGTTCAATAGGGGATGAAAGTTGGTATGAAAGTCGGTCACTTTTCAAGTTATAACCATGAAAATTGGTATTCAGGTTTTCGGTTAAAAATAAAGAATCACGTGTTTAAGGAATTTTGGGAAAAACTACCCCCGAGTGCGTTAAATGGAAGATGAATGTTCGTATGAAAGTCCGCCTTTTTAGGGTTCCGTACCCAAAGGGTAAAAACGGAGCCCTATTAATGTCACTCGGCTGTCTGTCTGTCTGTCTGTCTGTCTGTCTGTCTGTCTGTCTGTCTGTCCGTCTGTCCGCCGGTCACAGGTCTCTAGCTCGCAGACGAAATGAGTTACAAACCTGAAATTTTGGTATTTGGTGTAAAACGTTGACCCAAAATCAAATATTGAATTAAAAATTGAATTAAATTATTTTTCAGGTGGGCTCCCGTACATGAGAAAGGAGCCGGAAAAAAAAATTTTTTTCTTACCCTAGCTTGTGGGGTATCATTGTTTAGAGCTCATTGATTAGAGTACGAATATATATATTTTTAATTTTTTGCTTAAAAAGTAAGGAAATGGGGGGTCATCAAAATTGTCAGTTTTAGACCATTTTTGTGACGGGGGCTATCTAAAAAACTAAACTAGTTAGGAATATGATATTTCGGTATATTATGTACTATATGCTCTATTTGTACAACAAATACTGAAAACAACGATTCATAAAATAGTTTATAAGGTGTGACCAAAACAAACGAACTTATTTTGCGTTTTTCTTTCACGGTTTCTTGTGATGTCTAACTCGGAAATTAAATATTTCTTAGACCCAAAATATTATATTGTTCATAATTATGTACGGAACCCTGAAAGAGCGAGGCCCGACTCGCACTTGGCTGATTTTTTAAAGCTATATCAATGAAAATTGGTATTGTCAGTTAACAAGTATTAATTAAAAATTTAAAAACCCCCGACATTCGCCATTTTGTGGCGGCAGCCATCTTGGATTTGCATAGTGCTATTCTACTAGTCCAGCCTTTTCATTTGATACCCATATTAAGGAAGTTGTGAAAAAATATGTAATCCGCTATTTTGTAGCGGCGGCCATCTTAGATCGATTTTCATCAAACATAGCTAACGACACTCTCGATTAAATCACCTTTCAAACAAAAAACCGCATTCAAATCGGTCCACTCGTTTGAGCGCTACAGGGGAACAGACAGACAGACACACACACACACACACAGAGAAATGTCAAACTTATAACACCCCGTCGTTTTTGCGTCGGGGGTTAAAAATAAAGAATTACGTCATGTTTCAGGAATTTCGAAAATTCCACTCCCAAGTGGCTTAAATAGGATGAGATTTTAAATAATAATCCAAGCGGACGAAGTCGCTAGCATCAGCTAGTATAGATAGATATAGGTTTAATAGAATAGAATAGAATAGAAAAGTTTTTTATTCAAATAAACTTTTACAAGTACTTTTGAATCGTCAATTGAATCTACCACTGGTTCGGAATGCCGTTCCAACCGAGAAGAACCAGTAAGAAACTCGGCGGTTACTTTTTTTTTTTTTTATTTATTTATGTTAGCTAAGTGGTCTAGCGTACATACCTATTAAATTATGATTTATTTATTGGCTTTTTCTGTCAAGAAATTTTCAATGCCAGCCCAGTGCTGGAAGTTGGCGGTACACTGCGGCGGAGCTCTCCTAGATACACCCCTGTGTCTAGGAGACCTCGTAACGCCGTCGGTCCTGCGTCTGGTCTCTCGCGGGTCGTTTCACATTGGCGTCCGATCGGACTATGAGAGTGATGAAATAAAGAGTTCACCACTCACCCGCACACACTTCTGAACTATAGTATCTCCTGCTTAGTTCGCTAGTCTCCGCCTCGGTTGATATTCGCCGTCGTGGCCGAAATTCGGTCGGTGACAAACTATAATATAGCTATTTGTAACTACATTTTGATAATTAATACTTTTAAACTGCTCCGCCTCGGATTTTTGGTTGCAATTTTTGAAAATCCTCTCATATTGCGGTCTATGATAACCAGAAAACTTACTTGCAAAATCTCAAGTTTCTAGACAAAGAAGTTTAAGCTAAACGTTGATACATTATGCCAATTTATTCTCTCATAATAAAAGGAAAAACTAACGAGCTGTGGACATGTTCACATAAATTGAATACTTAAAAATTGAACATGACTAATATTGCCCTTTCCCGTCCAACTAAGCGTGAAGCTTGTGTTAGAAGTAGGTACAACAATAGTGCAATAGGTGGGAATTTAAGTGTTGACATTTTCTTTTTCAGTACATGATCGTTGCCTCTAGGTATTAAGGCTTCGTATAAAAAACGAGGTGAAGTTATTAAATTACGTAGGCACCTGAATCATCAAAATGTAACAGCCCTAATAATATTTTAATAATATTCTAAGGAGAGATCCTCGTTATTTTTACGAGCCCCATCGTGGCTGGGGAATTTTTAATTGGCCGTTAAATTCGTATCTGGCAATAAAAAGTGCGTGTTAAATGGGCCAGTGAAAGTGTAAATGGTTTTCGTGTTTCGGTGACCCGCCTCGGAAGTTTCCCTTTGAATTTTCAAACAGATTTCAATAATTTGGAATTTAATTCCACTGAAACGTTTTGAATTTCAAATTACTTAATTCTAAAAAGCCGGAGTTCGGGATGTAGCTGGGGTTATTAAAATTAGTTGCCACTGAGCCGCGCGACCTCAGCGCTGCAGACACGCTACTTTTATAATAATAAGTTTCGTCAAACGAAATCTAGGTAGGTTTAGTTTGACAATGCTAAGTATATCACAGAGATGTAATCAATAGTCCAAAAATAGCAACAACATATAACATGCATAATAAAAATATTAAAGTCAACAAATCTTTAAAAAAAGTCAAGGATAATTCAAAACTAAGTATATTTAGGCATTCAGTACCCAGAAAAGTAATTTTGTGATCTACGCGATAGGTAAGGTCTGTGATGTAAGTTTTAATTTTATTAAAAAAAATTAGGTGTTGTTCCCTCTCATATATTTTTATATTATTTTATAGTAGGTAGGTAGTTTTTATTTACCTTAAGACGTGTTTTATTGCATTATTATTTACTTTACACGTTATTTGCTTTCACTGACGTGAAGAACCCTAATATATACATAATGTTTTCGTTTACACACTTTACGATGTGCTTCATTAAAGCGTTTCCTTTGCGGTAACAGCATAACAAGGTTGGCTGCTACTACAATTTACATTTTAACGGAGAGTGTATTTTTATTAGAGCAACAAATGTAACACAAAATGAACTCAGCCTGACTGGTACACAAATCTTGAGCCAGACCAAATTTGGATTTTCTGTTCATTTTCTGTTCATCAGAAAATTTCGCTTTCTTTATCACTATACATGCTAAATGTAGTACTTACAAGAGTTAAAATATAGAGAACATAGAAAATGTTGAAAATAATTTTTAACTTCAGAGTTTACGTCTTTTTTCACGCCTGATGTCTCTATGTTTAAGTAGGTAGGTATTAGTGATTTGCCGCTCCTTTGTATAAATAGCTTGAACTCAATGTAGGACGTAGGTACATTGTATCCTTTGGGAAGAACAATATAAAGCTTAATCACATTAGGTAAATGTAAAAGTGTGTACGTACCCAAGCCCTTGAGATTTAATATACATAGTTTATTGAACCTTGGCTGGTAAGTAGCGTCTACGAAATTATTTCAAAGTTATCTGATATCTCCAAAATATCTAGAAATGTAGAGAACATAATATTCCCTTGCTATTAGCATATTATGCTTATTGCTTATAAATTTCGCTTTAATGCTACGTGTGAATGTGTATAGTTATTTAATAACTAGTTAGTTACTTGTAAAGATTATTTACAAAGGCGGCATCTTTTAAAACTAGTGGACTGCCTTTTTAAAAATATGTATACTCACTGATTATTTTGATTGACACAATTATCGTAAAAAACCTACATCCGAATTATCGCCAATCGCTACACTATAGCGGCTTCTTTAATAACGGTTTTTTATTAATTCATAGCAGGCAAAATGTCTGACATTGACCTCTAAATGGAGTAACCAAATAGTTTGAATTTTTCAGGATATGAGTATTGAGTACCTACCTATAAAATATCTGAAGATCCGTTGATCTAAATTACTTACATAATATTTTATGGGGTTGGCGAAAAGACATTTACACTGCTAAAATAACAGAATTCATCGTTGTGATTAATAAACCCCTTCTTATAAAATTGTATTAAGGTATATCCAGAGTAAAAATTTATAACTTAAAGCATAGAGGACTCTGATGCCAACATATAAGGATGTACCACGTTAATCACTACATAGTATAAAACAAAGTCGCTTTCTCTGTCCTTATATCCCTGTCCCTATGTATGCTTAAATCTTTAAAACTACGCAACGGATTTTGGTGCGGTTTTTTTTAATAGATAGAGTGATTCAAGAGGAAGGTTTATAAGTAGAAAAATTGGACCCGGTAGGTGGCGCTAATAGCGGGCAGGACGACGTCTGCCGGGTCCGCTAGTTCATAGATAAAAATACTTATTCTATAGTCTATACCAAGTTCTAACATACAACTTAAAGCAATAGAATCACTTTAACAATATCCTCATTTCTCAGTGAACAAACATGCTCGACTTTTCCTTGCAATTTAATTTCGCGTAAGTTTTGTAAATCGATCGGTTGTTGGTGCACCCACGGACAAAAGATTGAGGGCCTGTTTTGCCACCTTCTGATAAGTGTTGGATAGCCTAAACGTTAGTTTTGTCACTTTCTTACTTTATGTCAAATGACAAAGACAAAAGTTGTGAATAAGCTATCTGACACATAACAGAAGTTGGTGAAACAGGCCCTGAGTGTATAAGTTGTTCAAAAGTGTGAACTTTCAATTAAATTCCTTAAAAACGTACTTTTAGGTACCTATTAGTCTTAATTATTAATATCTCTCTTTGAAAAATTTTCTGTTATACTTTTTAAAAGTATTATCAGATTGTACCTTACTAAATATACTCAAATAATACATTGGTAAAAGATGTCCTGTGCTAAATTACTACAATATGGTAACACTACCGTCGCACATTCAATCATCCCACATCCTCACTTCAATAAACGCGAACCGTTGTGCGTGTTTTTCATTGAATCTTCGTCATAATTATCTGATTCATTACTAATCCCACTTCATTTAGTCGGCACAACTACGAGTATCTCTCAGATAAGCACATAAATAGCGCTCATGGCCTGCTCGTTATTACAATATTAGTACAGTAGTAGTAATTAAAGAGGTACTACCTAGTTAGATACTTTTTCTCCCGTCTTCTTGGATGTTTTTAGGGTTCCGTACCCTAAGGGTAAAAACGGGACCCTATTACTAAGACTCTGCTGTCCGTCTGTCTGTCTCGATGTCTGTTTCTCTGTCTCGTCTGTCATGATTTTTTACCGTTTTTATAGATAATGGTACGGAACCCTTCCTACGCGAGTCCGACTCGCACTTGGCCGATTTTTTTTCAAATCCCTTTTCTTTTTTAGGTTATAAATTCCATCCAGTTTAGTTGTAGAAATTATACACTTCTTAAATGTATTATAGATACACTTTGGAATTATAATCATATAATTCCAAAGTGTAATTTTTCTTTTTGTAATTTAAAGTGTAAATTCCAAAATTAATAAACATAATTATTAATTAATTATGTTTATTAACACGATGATAATCTCTGATGCCAGGCCATTTATACATAATTTTAGTAAAAAATATTTTCTCAAATAAAATAATGAAGAAAACATCGTGAGGAGGTAGGTAAACCCTGTAAGTATCTTTCGCAATTTACAAACGTTTAGTCACAAAATTAATTAACTGAGAATTTCTTAGTAAATATGTACCTACTCGGGCTTTCAACTAACCCGTGGTTGTCCTTCGGAGATTCCAGTCCTTATTACCTACCAGGAATGTTTGAATGTTTTAATCACTTTGAACTTAGTTCGCTGTGTTTGTTTTAAGCGTCTTTTAATAGGGGTTGTCTGAAGTTTTGAGGATTATCACAATACATAAAGTGAAGTTAACGCCGCCGCCACCTCTGTTTGTTTGAAAGCGTTGATCTCAAACAGTGCTGGACGGATTTAATACGAGACATACAGCTCAATATACTTATTCGAATAAAAGGTCTTTACATACATACCTAGCTATGGGTGACGCAAGCACATGAAGCTTCAAGAACGTCTATTGCACTTTTTCAAAAAGCTATAATAAAAAAAAACCGACATCGATTGAGAAAAATTAAACCGACTTCAGCTACAGAAAAAAGTTAGGCCGTCACACTTATATGACGTATCCACTACCACTGCTACAGCCTTTTTTTATCCCTCTCTCATAGGAGAGAGGAATTAGAGCTTAGACCCGCCACGCTGCTCCAATGCTTGGCGGGCTTTAACGACTATTGTCACATGATAGTGATAGGTAATAAGCGGGACCGGCTGCTTAACGTGCTCTCCAAGGCACGGGGGTAAAACACCGCCAACTACAAACTCCGGGCTTTCACAGAGAGTTTCTTGACAGAAAAACCCAATGCCTAACAATTATATTCCCGACCCGGGAATCGCACCCGTGACCTCGTGATCTGCAGTGATCACAGACCACTAGACCAACGAGGCAGTTAGTTACATGACGTATAATATCTTGAAAACTACTCAACTGATTTTGATGAAACTTACACTGTTCCATAAGTTTCAGAAAAATACCTACAAAATCTATATTTGTTTGGAAGCCCTAACAGTAAACAGATTATCCTAATAATAAAATACGAGTATGTGAATATTTATACTCGAATAACATATTATACGATTCCAATAATATTACACCCATGCGTGTCAAATTGAGAACCTCCTTTTTTGAAGTCGCTTGGTAATAATAATGAAATTAATACATTTATTTATCTGTTTGTTGTATTGTGTGTTCTAGGCTTGGCCTCACTCACGACGGGGAGGGCCAGTGCGAGGCGGAAGGTCTCAGGGGCTCAGTGATGGCGCCCACTGTTCTCGCAACGCTTCACAATTTCGTCTGGTCGTCGTGCTCCAAGCAACAGTTTCATGAGAAGTCGAAGTTAGTGTATACTTGTCATATTTTAAGTTTTAACTTGTCAACTAATTTTTTAGTCACTCACACGATACACGTTCTTAGTTCGAAAGGTTTTTTTTTTTGGGAATGTTAACTTCTTAACTAAGTACTCCTAATTGAAAACATGTTTTACCTATTTTATTATGACCGCGCACTTATTAGGGTTTGTCGGGACCGTATTGTCGCACACGGGCGCTACATAGGCTAGAGACGTCTCTGCCTAAGTCCTAACTTCGTTCAGTCTAATCCGACATCAATATCATTTCATTTGAAAAAATGTATCGCCATGTTGGTTTCATTCTAAATTGCTGAAGGATGAATATGTTCGGAGAAGGACGGAACTCCTCTTCCTTAATAAGAGTAAATCGCCCGCGATCAGTGTAAAACAGAGTATCCAATAAGTATATTTTAATAGTACTTTATTAATTCTGTTTACTGAAATGGTGGTTTAACTATACTAGTTTAATACATAATTTAAAAGCCATAGATACATAATTATATAACATTGAAATCGGACTATTTTTTTAAATTTTGCTATGCATATTATGTATTCTAAGTACAGTTCCCACGCACAAATGACCTTCATAGTTTATATGCGGACACCTGCCCAGATTGAAGTTCAAGAAGAAGTACTTTCCAATGTAGTATGAAGTAGTTCCCAATGTTACCAGCCTAGTGGAGTGTTAGTGTAAATGCGCCTCTACACGTTGGCCAACATGATGGCGGATATGTTGGAAGGTGTTGGGCGAGGAGTTTGTGTTCGCGTCCACACGTTGGAAGGTCGTTCAGTATGCTCCGGGCCAACCTGCGGGCCAACTTGCGGGCCATCGTTCCAATACCTTCCAACTCCCGCTCTACACGTTGGGCCAACATATTGGGCCATAAGATGGGCCAGCATGTTGGCGAACGTGTGGATGAGCAGTATAGTGGAATGTCACGCAGGAAATGGTGGTGCTTGCACGAGCGGAGTCATGACGACGGTGTGGAGCTGGGTGGTGCCAAGGAGCTGTCCAACTACGTGTTCACGATGGATGAGCAGTGCCGCACTGAATTTGGTGAAGGGTACGTCTTTTTATTAACCTTCAAAAAAAAGGAGGAGGCTCTCAGTTCGTCTGTATCTTTTTTAGGGTTCCGTACCTCAAAAGGTAAAAAAAGAACCCTTATAAAATCACTTTCTTGTCCGTCTGTTCGTCTGTCTGTCTGTCCGTCTGTCCGTCCTGTCCGTCTGTCCGTCAGTCCGTCTGTCTGTTCATGTGTTACCACCGATTTTCTCAGTAACGGATAAACCTAGCAAGTTGAAATTTATAGGTAACCTACCAGATACTGAGGTTTACAGTTTCTATTAGGTGTATACTTAATGGGTGTATAAAACTCAAGGTCCTGAGTCGAAACGATAAAAAGATATGAGCAAATTTAGATTTTCGCAAAAACGTGGAAGTACTGAAATTTACCTTGTTTTTTATTTTATTTATCTACACCCATGCTTTAAATCCTCTATTAAAGATTCTGAAACAGTTAGCTTATTGCC
The DNA here is from genome assembly GCA_920104075.1 of Melanargia galathea. Lineage (NCBI taxonomy): Eukaryota > Metazoa > Arthropoda > Insecta > Lepidoptera > Nymphalidae > Melanargia > Melanargia galathea. The sequence goes on from OV049855.1 coordinate 6,925,327, forward strand.
AACATTAAAACACCCAATGTCCTAATAACCATTACATCATCCAAACGGATGATGTTATTTTGTACTGAATTTCATAACAACACTCCTTTTTTTTTTTTCAATCCCTTCATGCGCAAAGAGTTTCAATATACAGCCACATTCATTGCTTGATGCGCGGTATATCTGTATGAATTTCAAAAAAAGAACATTTTCGTTTACACGCGTTCTGACTACGTCGCGCGCCGTAATAGTTATTTATGCAACTGTTGTGTAATAAGGGGTATTAAAACACGAATGTGGGTTTATCACATGAGGCGAAGCCGAATGTGATAATAGTATCACATGAGTGTTACACCCATAAATTATGAATCCTCTATAAGATTCTAAAACAGTTAGCTTACTGCTAAACCCCCGACATTCGCCATTTTGTGTTGAAGCCATCTTGAATTTGCATTGTGCTATTCTACTAGTCAAGCCCTTTCATTTAATACCCATATTGAGGGAGTTGTGAAAAAATATGTAATCCGCCAATCCGCCGGTCCAATTTTCATGAAACATAGCTAAGAACACTCCCGACTAATTCACCTTTCAAACAAAAAAAAAACGCATACAAATTGGTTCACCCGTTTGTGCACTACGGTGGAACAGACAAACAGACACATACACACACACACACACTCACACACCCACACCCACACCCCCATCCCCACCCCCGGATTCAAACCGGTTTGAGCGCTACGGGGGAACAGACACACACACACACACACACACCCACACCCACCCCTCACACCCACACTCCATCCTCACCCCCACATTCAAACCGGTTCACCCGTTTGAGCGCTACGGGGGAACAGACATACACACACATGCAACACACACACACAACACATACACACACACACAACACACACACACGCACACACACACAACACACACACACACGCACACACCCACACCCACAACCACATCCACACCCAACTCACGCCCAACCCACGCCCACGCCCACGCCCACACCACCATTCCCACCTCCGCATTCAAACAGGTTCACCTGTTTAAGCGCTACGGAGGAATAGACACACACACAGACACGTCAAACTTAACACCCCGTCGTATTTGCTTGCGTCGGGGTTAAAAACGGATGATGTAATATTGTACCGGATTTCATTACATCACTCGTTTGGATGATGTAATGGTTGTTACAACATTGGGTGTTCTAAAGTTGGCAATAAGCTAACTGTTTCAGAATCTTTAATAGAGGATTTAAAGCATGGGTGTAGATAAACAAAATTAAGTTATTCGAATCCCCGCCATTTTTCTTCGATATTTTTATTGTTACAAAAAATGAGCGATTCAAGTTTTAATAGCACACCGCCAGATATTTTAAACGCTGCAAAAGACATTTACAATAAATTACTACCGGAAAAATCAAGAACGCGTTATGAAAAAACGTATCAAGATTTTATGAATTTGAAACTATTAAAGGGTTCATCATCATTTTCTGAAGAAGTACTTTTAGTTTATTTTCAAGCTTTATCAGAGAAATTTAAATCTTCATCCCTATGGACCTTCTACTCAATGCTCAAAAGTACACTGAGTATTAATCACAACGTGGATATCTCAAAATATTCAAAATTAATTACCTTGTTAAAACATAAAGGAGAAGGCTATACAGGGAAGAAATCGAAAACGTTTTCACCTGATGAAATAAATAGGTTTTTAAGCCAAGCGCCTGATCAACTATATCTAGCGATAAAGGTAAGTTAGTTACTTACTTCATTATAATGTTATTTTTCTTGTGATATGATGAATAAATTACAATATTATTCTTTCAGACTGCGTTAATATTCGGAACCATGGGCGCATGCCGTCGTCAAGAATTATACGCTTTGTTATATACCGACTTACAGATAAATGAAACTGTAATTGTGGTCAATGTCAATAATACAAAAACCAAAACAAACCGCACATTTACTATTACAGGCAAATATTTAGAAATTTGCAAAAAATATATAGCATTGCGTCCGGATCCATGCAGCAATCCGAGTTTTTTTTTACAATACAGATCTGGAAAATGTATATCACAAAGGATGGGCATAAACACATTTAGTAGTTTGGGTAAAACAATTGCTAACTATTTACAACTTGATAATCCTGAGTTATATACAGGACATTGCTTTCGCAGAACATCTGCCACAATATTAGTAGATGCCGGAGGAGACATAACAAGTTTAAAACGGCACGGCGGATGGAAGTCTACATCTGTTGCTGAGGGCTACATTAATGACTCTATAGCCAACAAAATCCACGTGTCGAATGTAATTTCGAATTCCATAGAAAATAAAAATAGTGAAGTGGTAAATATAAATATTCCGCCGAGTACATCGGGATCGGGACCTTCCAACATTAAAGAACATAATATTCAAGTGAATTTTAATAATTGCACTATACAAAATGTAAATTACTACTAAAATAAATAATTCTTTCATTAATTCTTAGTTTATTTGTATATTAGTAATGGATGATATTAGGTTACTACTAGGACTGGCTGTTTTAATGTTAGCAGTAAGCTAACTGTTTCGGAATCTTATAGAGGATTCATATTATGGGTGTAGATAAAGTCTTGTATGCAACTGTTGATAATTAGGTATTAAAACACTCATGTGATACAAACCCACATTCGTGTTTTAATACCCCTTATTACACAACAGTTGCATAAATAACTATTATGTTCTCCGATTTGACGCCTGGACCGATCTGTAAAATTCTCCTTTTTCTTGAAAGTATATACTTCCTAGGTGGTCCCATGATTATCAGGTCACGATCTAACAATAGAATCCTGGAGAAATCGAGGGAACTCCTCAAATTTTATAATATATTGAAGTCTGTTTAATTTACCCTAAAATATATCTTGTAAAAGTAGACGTTTATTTAAGAGTATAAAACGGGCCGGTTCGCAACATATTATAGTGTTTTGATACTCGAAATCTGTTAAAGTTGTCGAGTTTTGCGAACTGGCTCTAAGGCTAAGCGAAAAGTTCTGAGCGAACTACTTAATTGGATCCGCATCTAACAATTTAAATGTAAATTTTGGATGCGCAACTTGGTTTGCTAAAAGCATTTGACAAACTTTCCACTAATCCGGATTAAAAAATGACTATGTAAGTATTTTAATTGCTGTTGTTTTTCTGTACATTTAAAAATCAATGATATTACAGTACCTTTTATATGTTAGATACATCTAAGTATAATATTTGATAACGCAGAAAGGAGTAAAAATGCGATTGTAAGCACCAATGAAATGCAGGCCTTTTAGTTTTACGGAGAAACTCGAAAATTTACCGCCCGTGCAATCAAACTTTTAAGTACTTGGAAAATATGTAAAGAACAAAATAAATAACAAAGTTCTGCGTCGTTAGCGTCCTCGTAGACATAGACATACATCTTGAGCGTATATAATGTAAACAGTAAATAAATTGGTGTAAATAGTATATCATAAACAATAATAGAAGAAATTCCCAGCTTTGTGTGGGTTTAAACCGTTTAACTGTGGTTTCATGTAACGTACCTATCAAAACAATTTCTTAGCCAGAAACGAAATGTATTTAACGAATCATATCTAAATATTTATAAGACGTTTCCTGTTGACTCTAAATCTGTACATGTTTATTGAATAAATACAATTTGGAAGTAAATATTGCGAATAGTCCATAATAAATAGATTCTTCCACATAATGTGTGGGCGCGCCGCGAGTCTCGTGGACACAAAAGTTTGATGGCGTCACAGCGACATACGTTACGTATGTAATAGTAATGGTACGGCAGCCCTAGAACAAAATTTTTAGTGATTAATAACAAGCTGAATTTTCGTGAGCAGGTTCGTTTCGACGAGACGAACAACTTTTTTATCCATGAAAATTCTCGATGGAGGTAGCTAATCAAGTGGGGAGGTGTTAAAAATTTCGTTTCGCTCGGGTGGGAAATCGTTCCACTAAATTTGTAAGACTATAGATATGACCATTTCATTATACAAGTATTTATTAGGCTGCATACAAAAAATCAGCTGGTTATTAATAATATTCTACAGCGTCCTCCACGCTGAATATTTCCAAATAATGAGGTTATAAAAATGATTAAACTTTATTAATAACTAGCTGATTTTTTGTATGTAGCTTAGTAAATACTTGTATAATGAAATGGCTACATAGTCCTACAAATTTAGTGGAACTATTTCCCACCCGAGCGAATCGAAATTTTTAACACCTCCCCACTCGATTAGCTACCTCCATCGAGAATTTTCATAAATAAAAAAGTTGTTCGTCTCGTCGAAACGAACCTGCTCACGAAAATTCAGCTTGTTATTAATCACTAAAAATTTTGTTCCAGGGCTGCCGTACTATAATGTAAATGTAGTCGGTAAGTAATAGGTATGTAGTTTATAGAGGTAGGTACGTTTTGTACCGCAATATTAATTCTTAGAATACAAATAATAGCAAGTTTATTATTAACGCCAACAACTACTAAGTAAATTTAATTAATTCGTCGTTTGGTAGGTATAATATGTTACGGTTAAAGTTGGTAGTGAAAATAAACTTGAGTTTGAGGTTGCGGCTACAATTAAATTAAGTTTAGCCGGCTAACGATGAAGGTATAATAAGAATAACATTAGCCTATGAGCTCGAAATGAGGTTTAAGTTTAGTCGGGTAAACTGAAAATCCTCAACAAAATTCCATAACGATAAAAAATTTAAAACTCTGTAAATCTGGTTGTTTGAACGTAGTGTTACAAAAACCGAAAAGTGCGAGGCGGCCTTCGCTATTTTAGGGTTCCGTATATATTATGTATGTATTATGTGTTAATATTATACACATAATATTTTGGATGTAAGAAATATTTCATTTCCGAGACATCGCAATTCGGAACAAACCGTGAAAGAAAAAGCCAAAAAATTAATGTTCGTGTATTTTGGTCACAACTTACAAACTACTTTATGAATCGTTATTTTCAGTATTTTTTGTTTAAATACAGTAGGTATATGTTTTATGTAACTAAGTACTTATTATACCATTTTATAAATTTGATATTCCTACCTGGTTTAGGTTTTGATAGAGTCACAAAAATGGTCACTGAAAACAGACCAGATGATCACAAAAAACAGAATATTCAATTAGAGTTACAATTCAGTACATGAAAAAGGAGACAAAATTACTTACTAACCAATCAATCAAATGATTCATATACAAATCTTTAAGAAGAATCAATCTTCGTTTGTATGATGCACGCTCGCGAGCGCTCAAGGGGAAATTGTTTTAATAATAAAATCGATATTCGTTATAGCTGTATAATTCAGTCCGTCGTTTATTAAATGTAAACGAGCCCTGTGGACCTTGGTCCGAGCTCCTGCCATGTTTTTATAATGAAAATTACTCTCAATTTGTTTATCTTTATAAAGAAAGGATTCGTTTTCATTCATTTCGCGTGGTGATATTATTTCTTCGCCAATTTGGTTCACAAAGAAAGGCTTTACGTAGAATACACAATATCCTGTAGACTAAAATAAATACGTAACGATTTGTTTTCATGCTTTTGAAAATGAGCGTCTCGATAAACCCTGCCCTAAGGCTCTGCTACATACCGCACGCTCAGTTGCTGAGGAGAAGAGATCGCTGGCGTTCAGCCATCAGGAGTCGCACGGCAATCTGAGTAGTTGGTGTGGCGGAAGTTAAAAAGTACACGTTCACTGCGGGCGAGCTCCATATCAGCCTCGCAGTAGACTTTAGTCTGGTGCGGCTGGCACAACTCGTGTTTTCTCTACTAAGCGGGAGCTGTCTACGGTCAACCGTAAGACGTATGACAAAGACGAATATAGTTTTCTTTATGTCTTCAAAGCCTCGACTCGATGGGATATAAAAAAGGACGAGATCAAAATAAGCCTCGTACGCACTGAGTACAAAATTAAATAGAATGTTAAATAAAATATTATCAAGCGTAGTGAAAGACACTCAGCTGTTAGGTATTGATATGAATGACAGGAATTTCTCATTTATGCCGAACGCGCCCTCAATAATTGCGAACAAAAGATAAAGTTCCATTCATTCACTTTACTTTGGCGCTGAATTGGCGATGATTCTACTATTATATTGAATTAAAATAGTTTCTTTATTTTAGTTCAAGACTTCAGAAGTCTCATTAAGATTGATTATTATGGTTTTCGTAAAGAAATATATATGTATACTAGCCGACCCCCGCGACTTCGTCCGCCTGGATATAGGTTTTATATAGGATCGGATCGGATCCCATAATTCTTTTATGTACCTAAACTAAATGTAGCCTGTTACTCCTTATAACATTGAAAGTTCCATTAAAATCGATCCAGCCGTTTCGGAGATTAGCTGGAACAAATAGACAGAACGACAAACATAAATTTAAACGCACGCCAGTTTAAAATAAGCCGTACATACAAAGATCCGGGTCCCAAGTTATTGGAACCCAATAAATGTCTGTCATTTCTAAACTAAAAAACCTATGACCTTGAAATATTTACGGGGCAATACTTAAAGTACTACCTTTCTAACAAAAAAAGAATGAGTTAAATCGAACTACCCGTTAATGAATTACAGCTAAATACACGTTTAAACTTTCATCCCCTTTTCCAAGGGAACCGTGCTGAATTTCGGGATAAAAAGTATCCTATAACCTACCTCGGAGTATAAACTCAAACCGTACCAAGTTTCATTCGAATCCATTCAGTAGTTTCGGCGTGATGCGCGGCCAAGATACAGACAGACAGACAGACAGACAGACAGACAGACAGACAGACAGACAGACAGACAGACAAAAATGAAAAAAATTGCAGTTTTGGCTTCAGTATCGATTATAGAGTGCCCTCCAATAAAAATTTTCAAAATATCTTCAATGTACAGAATCGGATCTGTTACAGTTTTATTATATTATAGATAGATAGAAGAAGATAGTTGATTAAAATCTTCGCAGACCGACGACGTAATTCTTCAAAGGACAAAATACTTGACACTAGTAAATAAAATCATCACTGCAATAGTTTCGTATACAATCTGTGACTCAACCAGCAGGTAGTAGCATTGTTTCTAGTTTTAGCACATTGAAGTAAGCTTAGTTTTTTTTTCATCAAGTCAATCATAGGCACATACGCACAGAATACCTACTTAATATTAAATATAAAATATCTATACATAATATAATAAAATCGTAGACTTGCCGTATCTGTATTCTGTACATTGAAGATTTTTGCAAAATAATAACTGGGGGATGTTAGGGATAAGTAATAGAACGTAAAAAAGCTATTTTTGAAATTTTTGTCTGTTTGTCTGTTTATCTGTTTGTCTGTATGTTTGTGCGCGCATCACGCAAAAACTACTGTATTGATTGAAACTAACCTTGGTACGATTTAAGTTCATACTACGGAGTAACATATAGGATACTTTTTATCCCGAAATTCAGCACGGTTTCCCTAGGGAGAGGGGATGAAAGTCAAAACGTGTATTTAGCTGTAATTCAATAACGCGTGGTCCGATTCCATTCATTCTTTTTTTGTTAGAAAGTAGATACTTTAAAGATTACCAGCTAATCTCAGAAAGGCTGGATTGATTTTGATGGGACTTTTACTGGCGGATGTTTACATTTTGATCTACCTAAACATCCGCCAGTGAACTTTTAACAGTTTTTAGCAAGCTATGAGCTCAAAGGAGCTTAGGAAAACAAAATGATTCCCACGGGATTTTTAAAAACCAATATATATCCACGCGAACGAAGTCGCGGGTGTCCGCTTGTCAGTAATAAAATATAGATAATAGATATGTATATATCAGTTTTTTCTAGTCTTCGCAGCTTTTATTCGTTGGCGTGATATCAAAATCATTGGTCATCGATAGCAACCGTGCAACGGCAGTTTAATTGTGAAGTTTAGCCCGTAGAATAAATAGCTATGGAATAGATTATAGTGTACGTGAAGCTCAATTCCGAAATCAGACGTAGATCCAATTATTATTATTTACGAGGCAAGTAATTTAACTGTTAAGTATGCTAGAGAAGTTCTGCTTATTACGCTTATTGTCCCTTTTCTCAATATTCCGAGTATTATTAAAATAGTCGCAGTCCGCTTTGGAACACAAACTGTGTTCCAGACCTATGTTACAGAAACTATGCATATTACTTACTATGCCGTGTAATCGCTTAAAACTTCTTTATGGATTTTAATACAGTTTATCTACACCCATGCTTTAAATCCTCTATAAAAGATTCTGAAACAGTTAGCTTATTGCCAACTTTAGAACACCCAATGTTGTAACAACCATTACATCATCCAAACGAGTGATGTAATGAAATTCGGTACAATATTACATCATCCGTTTTTAACCCCGACGCAAATACGACGGGGTGGTAAGTTTGACGTGTCTGTGTGTCTGTGTGTGTGTGTGTCTATTCCCCCGTAGCGCTTAAACAGGTGAACCGGTTTGAATGCGGAGGTGGGAATGGTGGTGTGGGCGTGGGCGTGGGCGTGGGCGTGGGTTGGGCGTGAGTTGGGTGTGGATGCGGTTGTGGGTGTGTGTGTGTGCGTGTGTTGTGTGTGCGTGTGTTGTGTGTGCGTGTGTTGTGTGTGTGTGTGTTGTGTGTGTGTGTCTGTCTGTTCCCCCGTATCGCTCAAACTGGTTTGAATGCGGGGGTGGGGATGGGGGTGTGGGTGTGAGTGTGTGTGTGTGTGTGTCTGTTTGTCTGTTCCACCGTAGTGCTCAAACGGGTAAACCGATTTGAATGCGTTTTTTTTTTGTTTGAAAGGTGAATTAGTCGGGAGTGTTCTTAGCTATGTTTCATGAAAATTGGACCGCCACAAAATGGCGGATTACATATTTTTTCACAACTCCCTCAATATGGGTATCAAATGAAAGGGCTTGACTAGTAGAATAGCACAATGCAAATTCAACATGGCTTCAACACAAAATGGCGAATGTCGGGGGTTTAGCAGTAAGCTAACTGTTTTAGAATCTTATAGAGGATTCATATTATGGGTGTAGATAAAGTCTTGTATGCAACTGTTGATAATTAGGTATTAAAACACTCATGTGATACTATTATCACATTCGGCTTCGCCTCATGTGATAAACCCACATTCGTGTTTTAATACCCCTTATTACACAACAGTTGCATAAATAACTATTACAGCTCATTTAGAACATTTCAATTTTCACGAGGAAAATTTACATTAAGTTCACGTTTCACTTTTAGTCTATAGAATAGACCTACGTTTTAGAAAAGCTCAACAGCACCTAGTAGAAGTGCACTTAAACACGAAAGGGTTCAAACTTTACCTACCCATATTGCCCCAGAATACTATTTAATAGTCAGTCAAGCGGTGATAGCCTAGTGTTTAAGACTTCGGCCTCCCTTTCGGGGGGCCTTTTGTTTGTGTGTGTGTGTGCGTCTGTCTGTTCCCCCGTAGCGCTCAAACGGGTGAACCGATTTGCATGCGGTTTTTTTTTGTTTAACAGGTGAATTAGTCGGGAGTGTTCTTAGCTATGTTTGATGAAAATCGGTCAAAGATGGCCGCCGCCACAAAATGGCGGATTACATATTTTTTCACAACTCCTTCAATATGGGTATAAAATGACTTGACTAGTAGAATATCACTATGCAAATCCAAGATGGCCGCCACCACAAAATGGCGAATGTCGGGGGTTTTATAAATTTTTAATTTACACTTGTATTGTACAGATTCTCCGTGTGCAAGTCAGTGAAAGTGAAGTCGTCGTGCGCCCGGCTGTGGTGCGCGCACCGCTCCCTGCCGCACGTGTGCCGCTCGAAGCGAGCTCCACCGCTTGAGGGAACACCCTGTGGCGTCAATCAAGTGAGTTTTACTTTCTTCATCTTTTTCGTCAGTGGACGTCCACTACTGGACATAAGTCTCTGGACATAGGACTTATAATTATGTGCTTCGGTCTTGCGGAGACACTGAATTCAAGTGTGAATTCAGTGGCTCCGTGAAATTCGGCGGATGTTGTCTGTCCATCTAGAGTGGGAGTCTGCCTTGAATCTGCTAGACTCATAATCATAACACTCTCTGTGGGGCTATTCTCTAACTTAGTTACCAACTGAAAATGGTTGCCAACGCATTAGTTCGATATACATTGCTGTTTTAATGTGAGAAATGAAATCACTGTTTATATTTCACACAGTAAAGCAGCAATGTATATCGAAGTTATTCGGTGGCTTTAATTTTCAGTTGGTAACTAAGTTAGAGAATAGCCCACCTGTGGGTTATTCTGTAACTTAGTTAGCAACTGAAAATGGTTGCCAACGAATTAGTTCGATATACATTGCTGCTTTACTGTGTAAAATTATGAAAACACTTTATATTTCCCACAGTAAAGCAGCAATGTATATCAAACTAATTCGTTGACAACTATTTTCAGTTGCTACAGTTACAGAATAACCCAGCTGGTCGCGTAAAAAACATAGGACTCTTGCGTCTTTTGCGACTGTTATCTACGCGATCTGCGTTCTGCTTTTTATCCATTTAAGTAGTCTTTCTTTAATTAGCGACTTCTTTCATTATTTGTGGCCTTACTATTGTTACCTTTACAAGTTTTTAAGTAAAATAATGTAAGAATACTTTCTTATACAATTAAGTAGGCTTAAAATTACTTTTTGTATTGGAAAGTGATCTCCATCTCCAGAACATGAAATAAATAAACAAAAGTGCTTAATTAACAAGAATCTTTCAGGAATAAAGATTTTGTTTTCTCTACATTTAAAATGTCAATTAAAATTTAGTAAATTCATATTCCTATTCTGCATCCTTTAAATAGTAAAGTAGAGTGAGTGGTCGTAAATTTTCTATTTTTTATGGACATAAAATTGTAGCCCCGAGCGGGGATCTAACAAATTCCTATCATTCACTCGAACCGAGGGGAATAAAAGAACTAAACCAATCACTTTATATCTTAAACAAAGCTTTCGATTCGCCACATCTTCGCTATTCAAATAAAAGAAATGGATATCTACTGTCGGTATTTGATCTTGATATTCCAGACTCCAGTAAGTAACATACCTACGTTCAACTTCAGAAGTTTTGTTTGAAATATTATATGAATATTGAATATCATACCTACTAAGTAGGTATAACTAATTAGCTAAGTATTAAAGGACAATGCTTACAACTTATTTTGTTCAAACTTCATAAAAAAGATCAACATTCAAATAGGTATTAAAATATCATATTAATATATTATGTTCTTTCAAAAGAGCAACGCTGAAGAGAAAAGCTACAAATTCCAAATATCCCAAACGTATCAATAGTTGCCAGCACTCGTGAAAGCAGTGTTCACATATTTTTTACTGTTATTGTTTTTACATTGTTTGAGCCACTGAGCTTTATAGCATCGAAGCGGACTTTTTAATCCAATAATGGATTAGTACAATATTTTTGTTGTATCTCTTTTAACTTTATAAGGTTTACTTACTTAAATGTTTTTTTTTTGTTAACAAAAAGTGTGGGATGTTAGGGATAAGTAGATAATAATAAACTTAATTCAGGGTTCCCGACACGTTTGAATTAGAGATAAGTTTTTATGAATAAATTTTCATTTTCATTTTTGTTCATTTTTCAAGTAATGGAACGTAGAAAAGGTATTTTTGAAATTTTTGTCTGTTTGTTCTTTCTCTCTCCAAATCTCGTGGTCTGACCAAGAAGATAGGATCGTTTTCCTTTCGAATAAACACCAGCTTTTAGGTGTTCCGTGTGAGTGAATCAACAGGTGAGGGTCGAGGTTACGACTATTTCGAATTCAATTCAAGAACATTCAAAAGATTTATTTCAAAACACGTTCCCTGTACACTTTGAATGTCAAACAATTTTACAACAAACTTTCATTTGAATAATGGTTTAAATCCGCGCCCGTGTCCACTGTCCACATTTCCAAATTGCATGTAAAAAGCAACGTGCATTTATGTACTTTATTGTTTGAAATTCCATCAACGATTGTCAGTGTGCCGTGTGCGCGCATTAATTCAATAAAACCTTTTACAAGGTTTCCTTTTCATGTATTGTGCCTATTCATCTATAAGTAGTACTGTTATATATTCTATACTATATTACTAGAGTGCCCGCTTTGAGTCGTATTTCTCATTGCTGCGGGCCGTGTCACTTTCCATTTATCACACATAATGGTAGGAGTTTTCTCGACTACTAATCAACTCACAGACTCACAGACTCAAAGATCCATCGCAATGTACAAATATTCTTAGATTTCTACAGATGTTTGGGATAAAAACTGGCTTAATGTGCTCTTTGAGGCAATGATGAAAAGTATAGGCCAAATTATTGATCTTCAAAATGATACAGACCTTCAAAATAATTATCCAGTTACCAATTTGGTTCATACACACTGCACACACAACAGTAGAGTAGGTACTTGTAGTTGTCATAGACTCTTTTCTAAAGGAAAAGAAATTTTGAATTGAACAATTCCTCGTATAATTTACGCTCAAGTTAAATTAGATGCATCGATAAAATTAAATTAATGAACGAATGCAATATCTCGACGTTTTCGTGATAAATTATATTGTATACGCACAAAATTGATGACTTCATGTTCGATAAAATTGTCCAACGCAATTGTTTGCAAACAAAGCATGATTTACCCGACGACCTCGGCATTCAACTTCGTGTTGTTTTTGGCATCATCCTTATAATTTCGAAGGTTTTTGTGCCGTCATGATGAGCCTGTTAGTTTTATGTTTTCATTTAGCATCTCTTTGTTTAGGTGGACTTCTTGGCGCGACGCCAAAGGACAGATCCGTAGCTGTGTTACTGATTAATTTATTACGAGTAGGTAGGTTCATCATTGACCATTTGACGATCTCTCTGGCGCAGTGGTGAGCGCGGTGGTCTTATAGGTGGAAGGTTCCCGGTTCGATTCCCTGCAGGGGCGATTTGTGAATTAATAATTTCTAAATTGTCTCTGGTCTGGTATTATATTTTGATCAACTGGTGAACTTCATTGTCACAGGCCGCATGCGGGATGTTCCCGCGTGCTGTTTAAAGACTGGATTTTCGAATGACTTATTTTACTTTTTGATACTGGAAATCGTATATAATCCTTCGTATAATTTAATAAGATAGAATTACACTTACAGGTGAGTTAGGTAGATAGATACGTATCTAATTAAATATTATTAATAACGTCTACTGAAGAAATATAATTTTATTTTATGCATTAAAAAAAATAAAGGAATTCCTTCCAAGCAAAGGCTTATATTATAAAGTTCCGCTTTGAGAGATCGTGAACAAACACAAAGGAAGTAATCTTTGAATTTATTCTGCCAACTTCTGACTTTAATCGTTTTAAAATGGAACAGCTGCTAGGTATTTGAGCGGAAATAGAATTTTTCATTCCTGTTTTCTATAGCCCCGAAGGATGATGCTTGTTATAATGGAAAAATGGTTTCGCAGTTTCTGCTACGTAACCTATTGCAATTTCATGATTAGGTATTATATACTTATGTAAGTACTTAAATAAACTCTTAGATATTCATTTTATTTTCAACTAGACGATCCTGCGGCTTCGTCTGCATGGATTTCGTTTTTAAAAATCCCGTGGGAACTTTGTGGGATTTTCTGGGACAAAAAGTAGCCTATCCGTAGTAACCCGTCCCCGAAACGGATTATTCCTTAAAAATTCCGTGGGATCCCCACGATTTAGGAATGCAGTTCCTTACATTTGCAATTTTGAAGCAAAATTTAAATTTTTTTAAGCCGGTGTAAGTTTGAAACTTTCGTGAAACCGTGCAAATTTCATAATAATATAGACATACGAGAATTTTAGTTTCTAAAGCGATTCTATAAAAAACCACTTTTATTTTGTGGCGCACGCTTGGAAAAGACTCCTTATGGGAGTTCTTAAACATATTAACTTATACTTATATACAGCATTTCAATCATGTACATAAATTGTTGTATTGTTATTTTAAAAAAAGAGCAACCGCCGAGTTTCTTACTGGTTCTTCTCGGTTGGAACGGCATTCCGAACCAGTGGTAGATTCAATTGACGATTTAAAAGTACTTGTAAAAGTTTATTTGAATAAAAAACATTTCTATTCTATTCTATTCTATTCTCCCCCATCATAACAAATTGCAACTAAGCGTAAAGCGTGTACAACGGTAGAAGTTCAGCCCTTTAATCGACTGCTGTAATACTGAGTCAAGATAATAAATTCCTGTTTTTTTTTTTTGTTTAGTGGTGTGTCGACCGTATCTGCGAGCCTATGCCAGGTCACGCTGCAGACAATAACGTGGATGAAGAAGCACCATCTGAGCCTGAGTGGGGGGAGTGGAGCGCGTGGAGCAAGTGTAACTCCGACTGCGGGTACGGCCTCCGTTCACGCATTCGACGCTGCCGGCACAAGGGGTAATAAAAATAAAACTACTTTAATTACTATAAACTACTTATAAACTATTTAAATACTAAGGTAAAGGCACCCAATTCGGAGGTATTTTCATCAAAACTCGAAAGAACGTCAAAAATTAAGCATTTACTACACCTTTCTAAAGAACTGGCTATTTTTATCAGAAGCGTTATTTATTTAACTCTTGAAATATCCTAAAAGAACAACAATTAAAACTTGATTTAAATGTAAAATTAAATTAAATATGAAAACAGTCCGAATCCCCCAATTCGGAGGTAAAAATCCTAATTCGGAGGCAAATGGCCCCTAATTCGGAGGTACAAAATACAAAGGGAAACGAGTAGAATGAATTCAAAATGGTGTTCAAAAATGAACTGTATTTATTAATAGATTTCAAAATCAATTCGATACGTATGTAATTGTTTATAATATGTTTATGTGTAATGATTCATTCACTCACTCACTAACTCATTGATCACCTCTCCTGCAAAATTTTGAATGGCTTTTATTTTTACACTAATGGTTTCGTAAAGAGGACAAAAATTCATTCTGCTGAGCTCAAAGAGCTGATGATTGAAGATTTCGGAGACAGGTGAGAAGCACGCTTAAGGTAGGTATTAAAGATAGGTGGGGGGTGCTCGAGAAAATGTTACTCAAAACGTCATCTAATCGGCAGTGAGCTAAAAAAAATTCAAAATGGCGAAAAAAAGATGGCCGCCATACCAATTTCGTTGGTGTCCATCTCGGAGAGTATAAAAGATGGAAGAGTGGTTTCTTAGCA
The DNA here is from genome assembly GCA_920104075.1 of Melanargia galathea. NCBI lineage: Eukaryota > Metazoa > Arthropoda > Insecta > Lepidoptera > Nymphalidae > Melanargia > Melanargia galathea. The sequence continues at coordinate 6,940,524 of OV049855.1, forward strand.
AAAGGTGATTAAAATTTGAAGGTCTACTCGATGAATAGAAAAAAATTCAAAATGGCGGAATTTATTTTTCCGTAGAAAATTTATGGCGAATATTGAAGAGGCTACAAGTTGTGAATACAAACAATGCAAGGCTTTGATGCGGTTCTTTGAAGAACGTCATCGGTTATGTAGTTCAGAAATTACAGACGCCTCAGTATTCCATATAACTAAGAATCCGGGTTGCACTGAAACCTTTGAACATCCTTTTTATCAGCTGGGGTGCATTATAATTTGTGTTTGTCTGTCTCCGAAATGCTGGACCGATTTTGATGGGACTTTCATTGGGAAAACTTTAGTAATGGTAGTCCATACTATTTTAATGCGTGACTTTTTAACGCTCGACGCAAAAACGAGGGGGTGTTATAAGTTTGACGTGTCTGTGTGTGTGTGTGTGTGTTTGTGTATGTGTGTGTGTATGTCTGTCTGTTCCCCTGTGGCGCTCAAACGGGTGGGGCGATTTGAATGCGGTTTTTATTTATTTGAAAGGTCGAGAGTGTTGTTAGCTATGTTTGAAAAAAATCTGGCCAATATGGCCGCCGCTACAAAATGGCGGATTACATATTTTTTCACAGCTCCCTTAATATGGGTATCAAATGAAAGAGCATGACTAGTAGAATAGCACTATTGCAAATCCAAGATGGCCGCTTCCACAAAATGGCGAATGTCGGTGGTTTTTTAAATTTTTAATTTATACTTGTTACAGTACGAGCTCAAAAGAGCTTAGGAAAGACAAAGATTCCCACAAGATTTTTAAAAACCTAAATCCACGTGAATGAAGTCGTGGGCATCCTCTAGTACTAACTATAAGTAAGCTATAAGAAAGAGATCAATATAACAATAAACATATTATATGATGCTAGGTCCTTTTTTAAGGACCTGTCATCCCGTCTCGTGGAGGCCACGGGTGACCGGAGGACTGGCAGTTACCTCAGTTAGCATATTAGTCTGGCCATTCAATGAGGTAACGCAGCCAGGGTTCTGGGCACCTTGCCTCGTTACAGTGGTTTGGATGTTTTATTTGATTTGTAATTTTTATTTTTAAGTATTTATAGTTTGAGAAATTAAACAATTATAATATCGTTTGTCATCATAGGTAAAAATAATGAAATAATTAAGTTCGTTTATAATCACACTAGCGGTCCGCCCCGGCTTCGCCCGTGGTACATCTGTACTAATATAATAAAGCGGAAGAGTTTGTTTGTTTGAACGCGCTATAGGCTATATAATATGTACCACGGGCGAAGCCGGGGCGGACCGCTAGTAATAATATACATATAGCCTATAGCACTCAAAGATCACGTACATATCCAACGAAGACAGAATTTTTGAAATCGGTCCAGTAGTTTCCGAGATTAGCGCGTTCAAACAAACTCTTCCGCTTTATTATATTAGTATAGAAGTATAGTTAGATTGAGGCAGATAGCTCTGCTCCTGATCATCTTTTGCGAAGAAAGACCACTCTTCCATCTTTTATACCCTTCGAGATGGACACCGATGAAATTTGTATGGCGGCCATCTATTTTTCGTCATTTTGATTTTTTTTTCAGCTCACTGCCAATTGGATGACATTTCGAGTGACATTTGCTCAAGCACCTTTCACTTATCTTGAATACCTTAAGCGTGCTCTTCACCCGACTTTGAAATCCTCAATCATCAGCTCTCTCCATATTTTTCCTCCGAATGAATTTTTGTCTTCTATATACGAAATTATTGGTGAAAAAAAAATTTTCATACAAAATTTTACAGCAGAGGTGATCAATGAGTGAGTGAGTGAATCAGCACGAGCAGCTTTATACATATTAACTAGTATGGCGCGTGGATGCGCGGCCCGCTAAAGCGGACCGCGAGGTTTCGCATTCGGGTATTTTTTATTTGAGCAGCCTCCACCTATCTTCATCCATCTTCTAAACCCTCGATCATTACAACTCTCCATATTTTTTCTCCGAATCATTTGTCAGAATAAGAGTTCTTCCACAAAAAACAAATTTTGAAAAGGAACTGTATCGCCATAATATATGTATCGAAAAATAAATTACGCAATCTTGTTTTTTTTTTTCATAAATAGATCTTTAAGGTCTTGATCATCTTTTGCAAAAAACCACTCTTCCATCTTCTATACTCAGTGAGATAGTCGTGAACGAAATTTGTATGGTACCCGTCTTGAATCCGCCATTTTGTAGTTTTTTTTTTCAGCTTAGTGCCAATCGGATGAAGTTTCAAGTGATATTTGTTTGAGGGCCCCCCACCTATCTTCAATACCTTAAGCGTGCTCCTCACCCATCTCCGAAATCCTCAATCATCAGCTCTCTCGATATTTTTACCACGCATGATTTTTTGTCTTCTATACGAAACAATCCGTGAAAAAACATTTTGTATAACGAAAAATAAATTCCGCCATATTGTTTCTTTCTGTTCATCAAGTAGACCTTTAGGTATTGATCATCTTTTGTGAAGAAATCACTCTTCCATCTTGTATACTTGGTGAGATAGACACTGGCAAAATTTGTATAGCCGCCATCTTGAATCCGCCATTTTGAGGTTTTCTTCGACTCAGTACCAATTGGATGGAGTTTCGAGTAATTTTTGTTTGAGCACCTCCCACCTATCTGCAATACCCTGGCTGTGCTCCTAACCCATCTTCCAAACCTTCGATCATCACCACTTTCCGTGTTTTTCTCCGAATCATGTGCCAGAATGAGAGTTTTTCCATACAAGTATAAATTTAAAATTTAAAAAACCCCCGACATTCGGCATTTTGTGGCGGCGGCCATCTTGGATTTGCAATAATGCTATTCTACTAATCAAGCCCTTTCATTTGATACCCATATTAAGTGAGTTGTGAAAAAATATGCAATCCGCCATTTTGTAGCGGCGGCCATCTTGGATTGATTTTCATCAAACATAGCTAACAACACTCTCGACTAATTCATCTTTCAAACAAAAAAAAACACATTCAAATCGGTCCACCCGTTTGAGCGCCACAGGGGAACAGACAGACACACACACACACACACACACATACACACACACACACACACAGACACGTCAAACTTATAACACCCCGTCGTTTTTTCGTCGGGGGTTAAAAAACAAAATTTGAAAAGGAACCGTCTCAAAGTCTTGCATAGTTCCCAACTTCAATATTCGGCATACATTTTCTATGGAAAAACAAATTCCGCCATTTTGAATTTTTTTCTATTCATCGGTTAGACCTTCCGATCCTGATCATCTTTTGCGAAGAAACCACTCTTCCATCTTTTATACCCTCCGAGATTGACACCGACGAAATTTGTATGGCGGCCATCTTTTTTTCGCCATTTTGAATTTTTTTTAGCTCACTGCCAATTGGATGACGTTTCGAGTTACATTTGCTTGAACACCCCCTACCTATCTTCAATACTTTAAGCGTGCTCCTCACCCGTCTCCGAAATCCTCAATCATCAGCTCTTTCCATATTTTTCCTCTGAATGAATTTTTGTCTTCTATACGAAACCATTTGTGAAAAAAAAATCATACAAAATTTTATAGGAGAGGTGATCAATGAGTGAGTGAGTGAGTGAGTGAGTCAGTCATCCAATCAGCACGAGCAGCTATATATATATATATATATATATATATATATATATATATATATATATATATATATATATATATATATATATATATATATATATATATATATATATATATATAATATTAAAATATATATTTCTATCCATACCACATAATTAGGGGCTCATAGAACCTTATTCGGAGGTAATACCTCGGAATTGCGTTTTGTAACAAAAAACACGTTCCCTAATTCTGAGTGTTAAAAAAGAAAAGATTTTTCCATAATAAATAAATAATTTAAAGCTTAATTAGTTTATCTTCATAAATATATACATTACTCTCTCAAAATTGCACCGAAATATGTATAAATTTAATTTTCTTTTTAATTAATTTTCTTTAGCTTTCCCATACATTCGATCAATAAATTACCTAAATAGGTAAACTTTGATACGGTATAATTAGTGATTTAGAGGCCAAAGTGTGCCTCATAATTAGGGCTCTTTAACCTAATAGCCTATTTAAATATTTAAAACCAAAACAAGACGTATGTAACATAAAACGACCCTAAAAATTGAAAAACTTATCAAGTCTATGAAATCGCAATTCTGCGGTATACCTCCGCATTAGGAACCGGCTAAAATATTTGGCACCTAATGCGGAGGTATTTTCAAAACGTATTTTCACCTTAATTTCTTTACAAATATTTACAAAAGTTGACTGTTTTCTATTGAAAATATAGTCCTTCATATATTCAAATCTAAATAAAAACAAATAAAGCTCAAAATTAATGGATAAACACTATTTAAAAAAGCGTAGGTATTTCGTGCACGAGGTCCAAAATGTATGAAACATGCGTTCGGGCCGGCTGCTAGTGTAAAACTTGCCGATTATTTTAAAACATACACATATAAAACCAAATATTTCGTCATTTATCTATGGAATGATAAACTATCAATTGATTAACCTTTAAGTACCGACATCCTATTTTAGTTACATAAGTACCGACGTGAGGTCTGCTAGACCACCATAGTTTTCCAATCATAAACTTTTGCGTTTCTTATTCTTCTTCTAAAAAAAATTTTTCTATGTATTGTTAAATACGTACTTATTGTATAAGTAAAACAAAATGTAGAAGTTTTCACATTTATTACTAATTATAAGCATTAATATAGCAATCATAAATTCTTCGTTTGAAAAAATTAACTTTTATCTTAATAATTCATATGTATCAGTTATACTATTATTTTTTTCTTAAAAACAATTTTTTCTTAAAGATTGATAGCTAGATAAATAATAAAAAATAAAAAAACCTTAATAATTACCCGTTTTCTCAAAAATCACAAGGTATCAAATTGCAGGAACTATCAAAGTTTACAAACAGTCTTTGCATAGACTTACTGCATTGTAGGCACACGTGTTTCATACAAGTATCACAGTCTGTTCAGGTGCTGAATCATGGTCACTCTCCAGCAGTAAAATTTGGATAAGTATTCTCAGATTCGGACTCTGAGCTCTCTTTAGTCATTTCACTAAACGTTCTTAGTGGTCTTAATATTGAAGCAGTGTTTGATATCTTTTCTTACGTACAGGAACACTTTAATTTTTATTTATGGCTGCCCGTTTCATGTCTGAAGAACCTGACTGATCCATTGTTATAACTGACTGAAAATAAAAGAGAAAACAATATAATCTGAAAAAAGTCGCATCCAAAAAAAGTTACATAAGTACCGACGAGTGACAGACCACTCGTGATCTTATAAAAATCAAAACTTACCGAAATCGTACGCACCGACGTTGCCTGTCTGCAGGAACGCTGCTGGGCAACTTCCCGAGGGGTAGAGAGAAGCACAGGAAGATACTTTTTCGCTAACATAGGTAATCAGACTTTTCGACCTCTCGAGGTGTCTGTCAGACCACACGTCGGTACTTAAAGGTTAAGATATGTTGCAGTAAAAAAGAGCTTGGTGATCGGTTGAAAACGCTGTTTTTCTATATACCTCCGAATTGGGTGCCAATTTTAGAATACCTCCGAATTGGGTGACTTTACCTTATAATAAACCACACGAAACCTTTTAACAAGTTGAGAAGTATACAGAAGTTGTATAAAGTTTGCAACGAGCGTCACTAAAACAAGAGATCAGTAAATCACTATACTCCAACCTGATGGGACAGTGGTACTGCCCCACCAATTTTAATGCTAATATTAAGTATATTATGTTTTTAACGTTTATTAATAATATTCTATAGCGTCCTCCACTCCGAAAATTTACAAATAATGAGGGCATAAAAATGACTAAAAATGATTAATAGCGTGCTGATTTTTTGTATGTAGCTTTTAAATACTTGTTTAATGGAATGGTTCGGGCGGGATCGAAATGTTTAACACCTGCGCACTCTAGTAGCTACCGCCATCGACAATTTTCATAGAGGAAAAACTTTTTCATCTCGTCGAAACGAACCTACTCACTGAAATTCAGCCTGTTATTAATCACTAAAAAATTTGTTCGTCGGCGGCAAATATTTGTCTCAAAAATATATCTATTATCTTAATATTATGTTCGCACTATCGCCACTCTGCATAGAGGTTTATCTAAAAGTATTTTTTTAAAGATCCGCGCGTACATCGGAATCGTCGTGCGAGGGTGCCGGTTCGCAGATCGCCACGTGTTGGTCGGGCAACGCGTGCGCCACGATCAGAGACATGCGCGCGGACGTGTGCTTCCGGCAGGCCAGCCACCTCATCCCTTACTTGCATCCTGAAGGTACATACACACATGTAAATGGTGGAAACGATGAGTGCACTCAGGCGGCTCAGGGACAATTATAATTTCAATATAAGAGATTAGCTTTTGCTTGCAGCTTCGCTCACGTTAAATTCGATTTTATCCCCTTAGAGGTTTAATTTCTAAAACATCAAAAATCCTTTCTTAGCGACGAATGCCTACATCCGGCGCTGTATGCGAAACCAATCCTATTACATGTAATTTGGTACATCATGTAGTTAACTAAACAAAAAAAAAAACGTTTTTTTTTTTCTTATAATTTTAAACTCTTTACTCTTGTAGTATAGAATAGAATAGTCACACATCAGTCAACACAGCTCATTCCACCTCTTCCCCCATTTATCTCTGAAATCAATCACATCTGAATCAAATCCTGGCTACGCCATTGCCTGAATGTTACAGACGGTTCGGTGTCCGGTCAATAGAGCGCACGATACTGAAGCACTCAAATAGACGCGTGCAATGCCTGGCCTCTTAGCCTTAGTCTTACATGCTTACCCTTAATCATCCGAATTTCAGCTGAACCTTTGGCTTTGATGTTAACTCGTAAATAACAGTCACAAATTTCAAACAAACTGCACCATTATACTGTCGTAATAGTGGCTTAAAAATAATCGTAATTTATTAATAATGCAACACCGTCAACCATTAATTCACTTCACCACCGGTCTCAACTGCTGATGACGTATGCTAATGCATTCAGATTAATTGTCCTTAGTTAAGCAAAACAAATGTGAGCTCACAGCAATGCATTTATAATATTGATAGGTCCGATGCGACGCATGTAAATCTTATTGTGTATTGTACTAGAATTACGTGCGTGCGTGCGTGCGTGCGTGCGTGCGTGCGTCCGTCCGTCCGTCCGTCCGTCCGTCCGTCCGTCCGTCCGTCCGTCCGTCCGTCCGTCCGTCCGTCCGTCCGTCCGTCCGTCCGTGCGTGCGTGCGTGCGTGCGTGCGTGCGTGCGTGCGTGCGTGCGTGCGTGCGTGCGTGCGTGCGTGCGTGCGTGCGTGCGTGCGTGCGTGCGTGCGTGCGTGCGTGCGTGCGTGCGTGCGTGCGTGCGTGCGTGCGTGCGTGTGTGTGTGTGTGTGTGTGTCTCTTCCCCTGTGGCGCTCAAACGGGTGGACCGATTTGAATGCGGTTTTTTTTTTTGTTTGAAAGGTCAATTAGTCGACAGTGTTGTTAGCTATGTTTGATGAAAATTGGTCCAAGATGGCCGCCGCTACAAAATGGCGGATTACATAACTTTTTCACAACTCACTTAATATGGGTATCAAATGAAAGGGCTTCATTAGTAGAATAGCACTAATAGTAGAATTAATTTTTTTGTGGTATCTTGCCAGGAATTATCACTAGGTACTATGTACGCTACTACACGAAGATAGGTAAGTAGTCCTGTTTACGTTTCCGAAAGCGGTCCCCTTATCCATTATATTATCCATCCATACAATCATGCCGGAAGAGTGAACCTTAGTGAAGGTCACAAATTAATTATTATCTACTATAAATAGTAAATAACGAATCAATTTTTGTCATTATCAAATATTTATTGTGCAGATATTAATTCATATCTGATTTCTGTAATAGAATCGAAACACTGTGAAATATGGTGCGTGGACTACGCCGGCGGGGAACCTTCGAGTTTTGGACCCCTACCGGACGGAACCTCCTGTAGCTACGAGCGGCCTTTTGATCTTTGCTACCAGGTACCTATTATATTTATTTTAAAAAGAAATGTAAGGAAATCCGAGCCATGCAAAGGGACAATTTGGGTTTTTTCTTTCAGTAGGTAGGTACTAAACTGTTGCCAGATTTATCTCATTTATTTTGGTTAAATTTTATTCAGTATATTATATCATCTAATGATTTAAAGGAGACTATAGACTGAAATGAAGTTTTTATCGAAGGGAAGCCGGCCGCGGCGCACGGCTTCGTTATGCAGATACATCGTTGTAACTTATAAAAGTTGTCGACCTGAACCTACCTACTACAAGCTATATTTTAGGAAAAACTAAACCGACTTCGGTCCAGTAATCACAGAGAAATCGGTGTACCAATCAAACATATTAGTGACATATGGGTACATTCAAGCATGTACATAAGAATGCCTAGATGTGCTCTTCCTGAAAATATTTAGAATATGAATTACGAATAGTGAAAAAAATCATGAAAATCGGTTCATTGTTTTTTGAAATACACATACGGGTCGAATACAGAACCTCCCTTTTTGAAGTCGGTTAGATAATAAAGTATGAATGAATGACAGGGCACATGTGTGCAAGGGCAGTGCAACGCCACCGACCCCGGCTGCAACTGGTGTCCAGATGGGTACTGCAACAACAACACACATTTCCATACCAGACAACTTGGCAAAGGTAATTTTTTTAATATTCTAGAAAAATCCTATAAAAATATAGCATTAGTTTTTATTTATGAGAAACCTTATAGGTAATAAGTACTAGTTTGTAATAATTTGTAGTGACATAATCAACTGTAATCATTTTAGATATGTAAAATTATATCAAAATTGTAAAAAACATATAAAGTGCGATACATTAGGTATAACAGTAGGTATAATTATTCTGAGTTTGCACACCTCTAAAACTTTACCAAATACTATGAATCGAAAAACTGTAATTTAATGGGTATTTCCACAGACGTATAAAGAGAAGCAGACCTAACATAATCTTCACAACTACATCTAAAAGAATAAATAATATCTTCGCTTGTTTCTCTCCAAACAAAAATATAATACTCTATCTCTTTTTTTTCTGTTGTTGCAACACTTACGCACTCATAGAAAAAATAGGTCTTGAGGCAAACCGCCATCTTGCTAAGCACAGCTTAGCATGATGGCGGTGCAATATGTCAAATGATGTCAAAAACAAGATCTTATCCTGCGAGTTGTTTATTATTTTATTTTTGCATTAAAATCAAGTCTTAAGATCCAAGAATACTAAAATAAAATGGTTAAGTGTAGTGCACCTCTGTGCAGCAATTCTTCATAAAGGAAAACACCTGAAATTAATTGTTATCGGTAAGTTTTCATGTGCCATAGTCTCGTAATTTGTTTACATGGTTACTGTGAGATTAATAATAATCGTTCGGCATTTTAGAAGCAGTCCCTATTTATCATATGTCCAAAACTCGTAAATAGTTATAGTAATTTTGGTTCTAGTAGATCCCTGTTGCAATATTTATCAATAATTTAATACTCTGATCTCGTTTGATGTTTCATATACTTGTGCAATTTTACAGGGCCGTATTCAGGCTCAAGGTTTGTTTAGTAGGTATATTTTGAAGGTTGATTAGATAAAAGTAGGTACGGACAAATTATAAAAATGAAATCATTTTTCAGGTTCCCAAAGGACGAAAACTAAGAAATGCCTGGTTGACTAACATGAATAAAAAAAATTGGCATCCCAAATCATCGAGTGTACTATGTTCTAAGCATTTTAAAGCACATTTAGTGGACAACAAAAAGGACAGGAGAGATTTGATTTACCCATCGAATGGTTTGATTAAAATAATTCAATCGTGTGAAGAAGTTTTGAAAATGATTAAAGGAAAATATATAAGTTATAATAGCATGATAATGTATATAGCTGATTTATCGAATAATTGTAGTGAGTTTAAGACCAATGATGAACATGATTTCAATCATTTGCAAATAATGATTAAGGTGATTGTTAAATTTTATTTTGATTTAAGAATGAAGCATAATGCACAGCAAAGCAATCTATCGGAATGAAATTATTAAGAAAATACTTAGTTTTGTTTAAAAATAAATAATTGAAACTTTTGTTTGTTTTTATTTATTTTACTCATTTTACATAGGTAAGGTAGGTCGAATGAAATAGTTAGGTAGTTAAACTAGTAAAAAGTTAGTTTGATAAATAGTTTACAAACTAGGGTTTCACTAGTTTAACTACCTACCTATTTCATTCGAGTGAAGTGTCACGTCATAACATAGAGCACGAAGCGAATTATAAATCAGCAGGCCTATTCTGTATCTCAGTGGTAACGAAAACGTTAGAACCTATGAAAATGTGCCCATCAAATAATTATCAAACCATCATTTTACATTGTGTAACATCTGATGATGATGAACTGCATCCCAGTTGGAAATTAAGGTTACAGAATGTAAAATAAGGGTTTAACAATTTGATGCCACTTTACCGTAGTTTTCAAATTAATTTCATCACAGATTAATGATTAGTATCTACAATAAATTTCATATCACAGATACTTAATAATTATAGGCCTGCAGGTCAGTCACTACGCTACGCTTTACTATCTATACTAATCTGGCAATAGTGTTATTTGACTATACTTTCAAGGGCCTAGTGACTCGAATAATAATCTCAATGTTCGCGCGATTATAGATACAAAATCAACCGCGCGATGACCGCGTAATCGCTTTCTAATACGGCGACGACGCCTAAGTCTGATTCCGCGTTACGAGTTCAGTCCCTCACCCTCGCTTGCATGAGTTCGGCCCTGTTTACTGTCAATGTGTGTGTGAAATTTGTATGTAGGCGTAATTGGCACGCCAATTTTTTTGTTATGTTAGGTCTGCTTCTCTTTTACGTCTGTGGGTATTTCGAATATTTATTTTACAAGTCGTAAGTAATTTAGTTATGTAATTTAATTTTAATGTCGTAATTTAATACTTCGAATATTTATTTTACGAGCTTGAGTGCTGAGACGCTGGCTGTAAACGAATGCTGAACGAAGGCTGAATGTATTGGCGAACTCAAACCTTAAAATAAGCCTGGTTAGGTCCATTTTACTCTGAAGTCATTTTTAGTAAAGTTTTCGAGCTGTTTATAAATCCCGGCACGTAAGTCGAGCGCTGAGCTTCAAGTGTGCGCAGCGTCGTACGAGTGAGCGGGACACTACGATTGGAGAGCCAGTCAGCGCTTACGAGGGATCCGCGAGAGCTAATCAGTGCTTACGAACGATCCCCACGCCCTCCCCGCGACCCCCTCACACGACGAGATACCTCATTTTCGACTTCTGCGCATTGAAGGTCAACGCTAGACTTATTTGCCGTGACTTGTAAACTGAGACAACATACTGTTTGTTCTACTTGCGTCCACGGGCGCGGCGCGGAGTGGCTATTTCTCCCGCGTAGGTCGGCGATGGCGATGGTGCGTATGACTGCTACGGACAACGAGCTCACAAAACTAGCTTTTATGAGGGAGGCACTTTTCATATTTTATTTTTGTTAAAGAAAGAAACAGAATTTTTGAATAAAAATAATACGTGTTTCGGCTTTTCTATTATCAAAAGATAACGTTGTTTATGACTATAAAAATGGACTCAAAATTTTTATACGGTATTTTTATACCACTACGTTATAAAAAGGTGGACTAAAATAAAAAGGCTATTCTTATGATTTATGCCTCTATTGTCCCTTCTAGTATACCCTTGATAGTATAAGAAAGAGGGCACATTTTTCTAATAACTTCGCTAGCTTTTATACAACTTTATTCCGGCCATTGATACATTTCTCCAGACCATTGACACAAAAGGTTCTTTAGTTATGTTTCGTATAAGTTAATAAGTACCATTTTAATAATATAGACCTATATTATGTTCAGGATTCGATGATAACATATCTCATAAATCTTAATTCATAAAGTATATCTACAAATTACTATATTAATAGTATAACTATATTTTATATTCATAATTATATTGTAACTGCCAGATAGGTATGATATGTACACCTAGCGTTGAAAAATACAGTCGAGATGCAATTTCTAAACTCATGGATTAGTTGAATCAGTTGTTCCATAGTCTGATTTTTAATTCGGTAGAACTCTGACAGTTACCCCAAACTAAAGTACCTATCTGAAGTATCTGTCAGGCATTTGTCCTATCTACATGCGGCAATTGATTTTTATTCATGTAAGTTTTGAATATATTATCTTTTTTGTGGCAACTGTTTTATCTCTGGTAACATTAAGAAACGTCAGAATTCCACGGAATTAAAAATCAGAGTATAGAAGATAGGAGTATTGAAGTAGGTAAGTATAGAAAATATATTAACAAGGAGACGGCAAGGGTGTGGGGTCCTCAAATCAAACGGAGGTTCTACGTGTTGTTAGCATTCAGTAAGTGTATTCATATACTCAAATCCTAGAGCGCACTACTAAGCCATTGCCGAGAAAAAAATCCTAAAGTTTGGAAAAAAAAAAAGATCTATTCACATTCCTCCATGTTTTATAAGTTCTAATTGTTAAAAAGTTAAAAATTATTAAATTCGCGATGTATAAAAGTTCAAAAAAAATGTTTTATAACGATTTATTAGATTTTAATACAAAAAAAAAAATTCAAACTTTAGGATTTTTTTCTCGGCAATGGCTAAGTAGTGCGCTCTAGGATTTGAGTATATGAATACATTTACTGAATGCTAACTACACGCGGAACCTCTGTTTGATTTGAGGACCCCACCGTCACCCCACCGACACCCTTGCCGTCTCCTTGTAAGTGGTAAGTACCGATTGAAAATTTCGTTCATCGATCCAACAGGTTGGACCCGACTGACCGTGATCCCTCACGAGGCGAACCAGCTGTCCGTCCACATCGGGACGCCGGTCGCGCTCCACGTGGCGATCCGCGAGCGCCGCCGCGACCGCCCGATCCTCGAGCTCATCAAACACTCCAAACGCTTCGAGCTGGACAACAAGCAGGGCAACTACTTGAAATACGACCCTAACGTCCCGCAGAACCTACAGATCATCGAGGTGGACAGCAACGTAATTGATATCAAAGAGGGGGATCACTTCGGGTGGGAGGGTGAGGTGATAGCGGCGGGCAGTCTGCTCCGATGGAAACAAACGGACACCGACGTGTTTATAACGTCCACGTCTAGACTACACAGCGACTTGATGATTATGGTGAGTTGGATTTGCTACGGATTATTAAAAAGTGCAAAAAGGCACATTGTGTGAACTCTCCCCCAATGTGCCTTGAGCTTTGTACACTTTTCACGAAGCGATGCGTCGCGTCTTTTTAACCCCCGACGCAAAAACGACGGGGTGTTATAAGTTTGTGTGTGTGTCTGTCTGTTCCCCTGTACCGCTCAAACGGGTGGACCGATTTGAATGCGTTTTTTTTTTTGTTTAAAAGGTGAATTAGTCGAGAGTGTTGTTAGTTATGTTTGATGAAAATCGATCCAACATGGCCGCCGCTACAAAATGGCGGATTACATATTTTATCACAACTCCCTCAATATGGGTATCAAATGAAAGGACTTGACTCGTAGAATAGCACTGTGCAAATATAAGATGGCCGCCGCCACAAAATGGCGAATGTCGGGGGTTTTTAAAATTTTTAATTTATACTTGTTAATTGTAAAAAGTTAATTGAAGCAATGGCTATTTTTGTTGCGACACGAGTGCTGAGTTTAAATCCTGAGCAAGCGAAAGTTTCTATGGTTGAATCACGAGCTAAGCAGCGATTCTTTGATAAATTACTCAGCGATTCTAAGTTAAGGTTCAAAGGCACAAAATCACTTTTCTCTTGTGTGACACATACAACTTTTTACCTCTAGCAAGAAAATACAAGATGAATAGGCAAAATAAAGTGAATTTTTCACTTTATTTTGTATCGTTTTAGAATAAAACGCGACGTACGGTTTTGAGTTTTGACTCCCGCAATGTGCCTTGAGCCATTGTAGAAACTCGTGCTGTAAGTAAATCTACGTTAAACAAGTTATTAAAATGCTTGAGCATTTCATTATGTTGAGTTTTGCACATATGAGGCGGTAGATGGTTGTTCGTAAAAGTTCATTTTACGACTCATAAATTTAACGGTGCGCTTTTGCGAGGTTTTCAAAGTATCTACACACAACTGTAAACTGTAAAAGTAAAACTTTTAAGCACGATCTACCTACTAAGTAACTGAGTACATTTTAGAAAATCGAAATAAAGAGGATTTTTTTTCGATCAATATTGAACTGGATGATACAGTTAATACACAGTATGATGCACAAAAAAAACAAGCTGAATATGATCAATTACCAAACAAGTTACCAAACAATGATTTTGTTAAGTATAATAAGTAAAGTATACGTCTTTTTAATATATAATATCCTTCGAATTCCTTGCGTAAAATCTTGCATATAGATATTATGTTCAGTAGCAGATGAGGTTGTCTACTTAACTAGTAAGTAGTCCTGCAAATCTAAAGTTTACGCTGCAAAAGATGGCATTCATACTTGATACACGTGCACAAATATAGGTATTAAAGGCAAATACAGGCGCTTGTCAGCACTAATTAGTTTACCTTTTGACCCGGAGCAAAAATAATTTCTGCGAGGGTGAAATTGGGGGTTAGGTCAGATGTTTTATTTTTATTTATTCAAAAATTAAGTTTATTGTTGAATGTTTCATTGCTCATTTTTAAACATTTTAACATAAGTACTTACTAACTCTAAACAAAGATTTGAAATATCACATTTAATAAAGTGAAGCTAATAAAGTTTTATTTAATAAGTAGGTTACATAACATAATATGGATGAATGATGAAAGGATGAAAATAAAACGCTTAGATACTTAATCAAATACTTTTTATGGTAAGTAAATATTCACAAAAATGTTTTTAATATGAAAATGAAAATGTAGGATTCCGTTGGCATAAATTTCGAAATAAATACTCGTATTTCATTTGAGTGACAAATCCTTGTTCATATACATTTAGGTAATTTATTCTATCTAGTTCAGCATTGTTTGATGGCCCCACCTCGAGGGAAATAAGAGAAACGGTGTCTTAAGAAGCAACAAAAATATATGATTCGAGTACAAAAGCGGACGAACTATGTGAGGTGAAACGGAGCGTAGCACTTAGCGATGAGGGTTCCTAGCTGGGGAGTTCGCGGTAAATAATGGTACTAATTCGGCCGCATACAATCTCTGTCAACTGACATGAGACATTCTTTTCCATAGAGAACATTATGACATAGAATTGTCTGACGAAAGGATTTATATAAAACTCTTATCGAGGAAAGTACCGGATGCGAGAAAATTATATACATATTTAGAACAGCAATTTTCACTGTAGGTACTGCTAGAAGTTCATTTTAGTGGTGTTTATGATCAATCATCATTAACAAATGGGCCCTGGCTTGGTCCGGCAATCTTCTCCAGTGAAGGCGGTCAGAAGAAGCTTTCTTCCAGCTCCAAATCCCCAAAACCCTCAAATTCCTTTCCCCTCCGTCTTCCTCGGCTTGTTTCGGTGTATCCGGTTTACTGTCCAGCAAGTTTTTCAGGGCCCTTGCACCGTCCATGCGTTGTACATGTCTCGCCCATCGCACATCGCATTCTTGATAGCATAGTAATGGTTTTGACCACATTCGGTTCTTCAAAAGTTCGTATTTCTTTATGATTAAAGTTTCAATAATTTCAACCTCAATTGAGCACGTGAGCTTATAATTTAACATTTTTTGCCGTCATCTCCCCGTCTATCCAGGGTCCGGAGGCAGTTAATTATTCACGGACGCTTTCAACTCAACTGAAGTTAATTAGGAACATCGCTTCACCGGCCTCATACGCCGATGCTTCTTTCATGTTTATTTAACCCGGGATGAGACATTTTTGTGTTTTAAATACAAAATGGCGTAGAGGTGCCATGTATATCGCGTCTGGCCTACTTAGACATTGAGTTTTTAACCATAGGTAGGACACTATCCATAAATCAGTTGAAGAAACAAGTATATAGTTCGTAAACTAAAACCCGACTACGCAAGTGAAACCCGAAATCACGGGGCAAGCAACTAGTGGCGCCATCTGTTATGTCTATCCGAAACTAAATAATAATAATCTTTTGCCGCTCGCACGTCACTTCTCGATTTTTTTCGTATATAAAATGTAGCCTATGTCACCCGGACCATAACAAAGAATTAATTGACACCTCATTCATCAAAATCGGCCTAGTAGTTTACGCGCTACGGTGGTACACACAGAATCTCATACTAAAATCGGCCACATACATATATACATACATATATACATAGACTGCTAAAATCATAACCCTTCCTTTTGGCTTTGCCATAGTCGGGTAAAAAAGAATCTAATATGAAAAGACGTGATAAAGACCATACAACCTCGGTGTTTAATAATTTATTTTAAACGCAGGCTGTCCCGGAACATTCAATACCGCCGGACGAGACAGCGGCAGTGGAAGTATCGGTGAACTATACTACACCTGCGGGACGCACCAGACCTATGGAATACAGGTGAGAAAGAGCTGGTCAATGCAGGCTGAAGTAAGAATGGAACTCGCAACGCCAATGCGCCGCGATGGTAAAGTATTCAACGTTTCTGCTAGAAGTAGAGAGATAGATAAAAAAATTGTTGACGAACTTTACAATTAGGTACTATTTCCGCTTACAAAATAAATAAATTACTCGTCAAGCAAATAAGTAGAAGACGAGGAACTGTTTGAAGGCGATCACATCGTGAACCGTGCGTTGGAACCGCGCCTCTGAAATCGCACGTTAGCCTCAGGCGCTTCAGTTTGAAGTACCTACTACATACGGTTCCTTGTATCACAAATCTTAGAAACGTACGAGCGCATTCAGTGTAAAATTGCACTTGCCGTAATGCTCCCGTCGGGCTACTATATTATCAGTGAATAGGCATCTTCTATAGGCAAACGTAATCGCAGTCAAGCGCTAGTCTATATCTAAAGAAAAAAAACAATAACTGAAATGGTAAAAAGGGGCTCTGTACAATAGCCTCTTTTCTTATTGAATTCACTCCACTAAATCCAGTTTCCAGTCCACTTATCCACGCAACGGTAAACTGAATTGTAAATTGCAGACTATAATTAGGTGAACAAGAAAACGACAAATAACTATAGAAAACCCGGCTAATGTCCACGACTTCGATCGCGTAGATATAAGGTTTTTTACACATTCTACGGTTTAGTGCTTGGTGGCTACAACCTGTTATAGGGTAAAATACGCGTCGAATTGAGAACCACCTCCTTTTCTTGAAGTCGGTTAAAAAAAGCCTCAATAGCGCAAGGGTCGTCGGGCGTGAACTGAGAACCGAAAGGTCAACGGTTCAAATCCCACCTGTTACACTATTGTTGTACATACTCCTAAAACAAGCTAAGCTTATTTGGAGCGGACATGGGAATATAAGTCGTGTTCAGCGAAGCTAATAGTCTTTTAAAAAAGTAAGCCCACCCGTGCGAAACCATCTTGTAATAATATATTCTGTTTTAAGTTTGTGGTCGCTGATCCAGCTTAAAATATTAAG
Organism: Melanargia galathea; assembly: GCA_920104075.1. Taxonomy (NCBI): domain Eukaryota; kingdom Metazoa; phylum Arthropoda; class Insecta; order Lepidoptera; family Nymphalidae; genus Melanargia; species Melanargia galathea. The sequence goes on from OV049855.1 coordinate 6,958,173, forward strand.
CAAATTGTAGAGGCAGTGTTTTAAAAGCTTCGTGCCGCATCGCCCTTTCTTGGGTTCGACCTTTTTGTCCACCCTCCGCCCTCCCACCTCGTCCCATCATTTCTGACGTCAAACCGTTAAAGTGAAATAGTAGTAGATTGGCTGAGACACAGTTCCCTTCTAGTTGGCGGATCGTATATAATCAAAACAAACTGCTGAAAACTTGTACACTTCGTTTTGGTCAATTCCATTTCGTGGTTCGTCCAAAAAGTATTTTAAACCTGTTTTTCCCGATGCAGTTCTCACTCGCAGTTAGGTATATTGGTTTTCCGAACGTGGAGAGCGCAAACACAGGTGCACGCTATATTTTCCGACTCTCGTAAACTAAAAACAATCTTGAACCCCCGAGGCATGTTATTATTTTAATCCTAGCCTAGCCTATCCAGCCATTCTCGAGTTATAAGTGTTCGAACAAACCCGACTTTGTTTTATGAAAGGAAAATAAATTCTTAAGTAGCTGCGTATAAATAATTAGGTAGATAAAGACGGACCTCTCGCGTTCTATTATTAAGACAAGATTCAATTATAGCCTTTCGCCCTCTAAGACTTCACAGCGGGCAGTCTGGAAATGAAGAAGCGTAAGCTCAGAGTAAAAAACAACATATTCGTCTATTCTACAACGTGTTGGGTAAGTCCCATAACATCCCGGCAGGCTGAGGTTAGGACTGATGTGTGTATGCCCGAAAAAATATAACGACCCTCGTAGCGTGATACCAGTGGAAGTTATGAGGACATTCAGAAATTTCTTAAAACTCCTCGGTGACAACCCTTAAACAGCTGCTAGAGTCATTGATGACATTGAACCTGACCTAATTTGAGTAAAACCTGACCTACTTTGACTGTAAGGTCAAAGACCACCTTTAATTTTACGTGATTGGTGAACCGTTTTCCCGCCAAAAAATTATCGACCAATGAAAAATCTTTACCTATGAAATAATAATAATGCCTACAAAATGGGCGTCGCTGTAACTGTGTAAAGCTGCGTACACATTCAATTTTTTTTCTTGTACATTACCTAGTTTCAAATACGTGCATGCTATCTACCACCCCACTACAGCCCATTAACGTCCCACAGCTGGGCACAGGCTTAACGTGCTAACCATGCTAACCGCTAGATCAACGAGGCCGTACTTGCACGTAAATTATGTTTACTCCTTTTATTGCACCCGAATTTGTTACTGTATGTCGGATAAATCGTAAGATTTTTGTGCCTCATTATGCTTCGACATTCTTCACATTTTCTAGTGTAAGCCCTGAAAGCCCACCGCATAATAATCTCAAAAAAACCCCTACCATGGATCACGACCCTCAGCAATGAGTATGACATTAAGAAATTCTCGTGCATGATAGATTGCATGCGATGGGGCAATACGCGATAGTACATGGGAATAAAAAGGACTTGAGAAAAAAAAACCACCAAGGCAGCAGCAGTGTTGAACGTTTATCGAATTTTGATCAGTGTAGACACAGCTTAGCTTTAGGATAGGTGTAATAATTCCGAAACGATATTATTTTCTATTCATTCTATTCCTACCTACTTCAAGCTAAAGATATGACTACAGTACAGAAGCGAAAATATCGAGTCGATGTAATTTTTAAATAGCTATTCAATTATTGCATTGAAATTGATAAGAATGGAGAGATAAATCGAAATTTATGTGAAATTCTTCTTAAATCTTGATTTTGTTTCTGCGAATGACTCTTTTCTTTTATGAGATGTGGTCTGCTGTAGAAATGAATTGTGAGCCGCTTTTTACTAGAGTCAAATTCGAGCCGTTTATTGTCAAAGTCGAGCCTAACGCTAAAAGATTTAACATTCTGGACTGTAATGGAATATGATCATGGTACACAATATCCAAAAAGATCAGCTCAGCGCGTTCCATCTTTAACTGCATTATTACCGCTGATGCCGCCCGTCTTACTACCGAGAGATAAAAAGTCGATAGCAGACTTATTAAAATTATTAAATACTTAATACATTTCAAATGCATTGGTCTATGTTATGCGCTGTTTTGTCGTTACTAGAATATTTTATAGCATCGCTGTCGCATAGCTATTATTTGAGTCGTAGCCTAAATACCAGGGTCAGCATAAACTGGTATACCTAAACACAGCGTTTTAGGTACGCACATTGACGAAGCTTCGTATGACTTAAGGTCGTTTTACACTTTGTTTAGTGATTATTGCTAGTGATCAGTGATTACTGATTAGCGAAGTAGAATAAAAAAGAGCGTATTCTTATTCCACGTATTCTTCGATTTCCAACAGCGCCACATTTGATATTTCTTTCATTACTTTCTGCAGATCCAAATGCGATTAGACCCGTTTGCAGAAACGCCAGGTTATCCTTTTAACCCAGACTTAGCTGCTACTTATAAGAATTCGTATAAAACTACAACATTTCATAAAACGGGGTAGTAACCCGTTTTAGCCAATTTTAATCGATAATCGAGAATCGATCTAGTGGATTTCAGCCTAGAAAATCAATTCAGTACTACATTTCGATTTAAAAAATCGATTTTTTTTTCAATAAATCGCGATCGCGAATAGAGGTCTTTGAGAAATCGATCAAAAATTTTTTTTTCAAAAATCGATCTTCTTTTATGAATCGTTTCATCAGACTTCGATTCAAATCAAGTTAAAAATCGATCTTTTTTGGAAAGAATCGCCATTCCTTAGTCCTTATAAACTGACTTACATACGTTAGTAAATCATCAGTCGAGTCAGACCGAGCGCACTAAATCACTGAATAAGCACTAAACTAGCGGCACGCTATGATGGCCGGTTTGACACATTACAATAGTGATGTGGAATGTCAATTTATTCTCGAACAAAAAACAATTAAGTTTTGTTTTTGTACCTGATTAAATAGGTTTAATAAAACAAAAATGTATATGTTTATTTAATTTATTTGAACGAACTGAATATTTGAACGAAAATGAATATACATACTTTATATGCACACAAGAAACATATGAATACAAAAGATACCAAAAAAGGTGCCACAAAAGGCCATAATTAATCAGATTCGTCCATACTACTATTTTCACTGTCGTCACTGCTATCATCACATACATTAATAATTATATGTTCGTTTTCTATAATATTATCTATTTTCACATCTCTTTCATAATCTTCCCTTATTAATTTAACAGTTCTATTCACAACCTTTTCCCAGTCTCCTTTAGTCACATGTTCACAAGCTTCTTCTAATAATTTTAGCATTTTTTTTGTGGTAAATGGGGGTTCTGTATTGTGTCTTGCAGCATATCCCTTAATTTGAGCCCACACCAACTCAATCGCATTATACTCACAATGGTAAGGCGGTAACCGTATAACTCTGTGCCCATGTTCTAATGCTATTTCGTCAATGACGTATCGGATCTTGGTTGGTTTGTTTTCTTTTAAAAGACGTACTAATTCCGCTTTTAACATATTCATGTTTGCATCTACGCCATTTTTACGAAGCCATGCGACGATATCAGCTTTCTTTTGGGATTGGGCAGGTGGCTTGTCAATTTGCATCGAGTGGTATGGGGCGTTGTCCATAATTATAATAGATGGTTCAGGGAGGCTACACAACATTGAGGTAAACCATTCAGTAAACTTTTCTCCATTCATGTCTTCATGATCGTCTCCAGTGGTTTTTGACGCAAAAGCCATGAGAGAACCTTCGACAAACCCGTTGATGGTTCCGGCGTGACAAATTATAAGTCGCGATCCTTTTCCTACAGGAACTTTGGAAGTAGATGCTGCTGTGTCATCGTTCCAAGAACGGCCTACAGTATGGTTAGCATTAAGCCATGTTTCATCCAAGAACACAACATTTTGCCAATTTTTGATTTCTTTCACTTGCCGTAAAAAAGTATACCTTGCCATCGCTATATCAAATCTTTCCATCAATATTTTGCGTTTGTTACATTTTTTGTATCGAAATCCAATGGTCTTCAAAATCTTCGTTAAAGAACTTTCCCCACCGAAGAATAATCCAGCTTCCTTCAGTGAATGCACCAACTTTTTTCTTGTTGGATACTCCTTCTGTAAATAGTAGCCGTAAACATGTCTTCGGATAGCATCGGCATCAAAGCTATCGATGCCTACGACTTCTACGATGCCTACGGTTTTGCTCGTTTTCTCTTTTTTGGTGTGTGAAGTTTATTTTCTTCTGTGCCAGTCTCGCCATATTTTTTTTTAGTTATCCGTCTAACAGTTCGTTGTCCAATATTAAGCGCATCAGCTACGCGTTCAACCACTGACGTTATAGGTAAAATTGGCCCTCCATTTTGAGCTTCACGATCGAAATAGTTACGAAGGCGTATTACGAACTCACGTGTCTGACTATTTAGAACAGTTCTCTGCGTACGTTCGGTCATATCGACGAAATCCACAACAAAGGGCTTGAACAGAGTCCAAATTAACGAGCAAGGGTCAACAGTAATGCAGTATCAATATTTGAAATCCAAAGCCAGGTCAAAACTATATCACAATCGCATTGCACTGACAGTTTATACTTTTCGAAGCAACGTCAATTCGAAACTGCTTTGTTTTGCATTGAGCATTGACGCGAGTTTGCCGGAGGTAGTAGTTGTGCTAGCCAGCGATCCTATGTGACGATCGTATTAGATTCCATTTTTAAAAATTTATTGATATTTTTTTGCGATTTCAGAGGTTTGTCCACATAGTGAAAATTGTTCATATTCACAAGTACATTCACCCCTTAAATGGTGCAAACTGATTTTTCTACACTTGTATACATTTAAGAAATCAATTTAATAAATAAATTTTGAGTCCTAAACCTAAAACTACATTCGATAAAATTTATGAATCTCTGCACATCACTATCGTCAATAAAGTAATACAATTATTTCCTTCAAAGTCGTTATCAATTAATACGGAACTTCATGAGAAACTACATTCGATAAAATTTATGAATCTCTGCACATCACTATCGTCAATAAAGTAATACAATTATTTCCTTCAAAGTCGTTATCAATTAATACGGAACTTCATGAGCGGACAAACGTCAAACCGGCCATCATAGCGTGCCGCTAGAGTAGTCAAAGTGTAAACGGGTCTTAACTTCGTTTTGTTCTTTGAAGACTTCCGAAATCCGAAGTTCATATTAGCTATTTTAATTGTTATTTTTTAGTTTCTCATTGAAGTTTGAACTGTGAAGTCGTCATACAAGGGTGAAATAATGAGTTACACTAACGCGCAATATTATGACATGATTATGTGTGTGGGTGCTTGTAATGGTGTATTGATGGACGCCCGAAGGTTGTACGATGAACAGTATGTTTCCGGTAGACCAAATAACCCAAGAGTTCGAGTTTCGTCGCATACGTGTTTCCGGAATTTAGTCCATAGACTTCACACCACCGGTTCCTTTACCGGCGCGATGGTGAAGGACGGCCTTCAACATCGACTACTCGTTTGGAAGAAGAAATTCTGTAGCATTTCGAGGAAAACCCAACCACTAGTAGGTACTCGCCGTGCTGGAGCAGTTCTTGATGTCAGTCATTGGACGGTGTGGCGAACGTTGAACAGAGATGGAGTTTGCACGATGGTTTTGCGAGCGAGCTGGCTTTGTTTGTTGGCAGTTGGCACTGTACGCATCGCTCGTATTCCAGCACACTTTTCGCGGCCGTGCAGGGACTACCTTAACCAGTGATTCGGCCTACCTAGGTAGGTACCTACCTAGCCCGAGTTTTTTTCGCCAGTTAGTTAGTTTATTTATGAGTACCTACCTAGGTACCTAGGTACCTAGGTAGGGAACACTCGTACACAGGCCAGTAAACCTTGAACCTACTTCGTAAAATACAATAATTATTACAACTTTCCGAAAATAATCAAATTGAGTATTGGCATCTTGGCGGCATTTGTCAAAGGCGGCGCGCCGCCTTACAACGTTTGTAAAGAGTCTTTTTATGGGTAGGTAGGTAGTCGGTACTAGGCTAACATAAAAATTGGTACCTACGTAAGTTTTCTAGTGATTTTCGGTTGCGAATCTCGGGTTCTCGGTTTGAGTTCTGCGTCGGTCATTCATATCGTAAGATTTTCAGGTTTGAGTTTTATGTAGGTAAAGAAACTCTCAGTAAGTACCTACCTACGTAGGTGTACCTACCAGCCAAGAGATCGATCTCGTTTCACCCTGGTGTTTCGGCAAGTAGGTACCTAAGTAGTTGACGTTAAGCCGTCGGTCCTGGTTATTACTTATTACCAATAGCATGAAATGATAATAATCGAAATAACCACCGCAACCCGCATTTTCTAAGTTTTGAACCGAACCAGGAATCGAACCCACAACCTCGTTATCATCCATGACAAGTTGCACTACTTGACGTGTTCGTCAGTGTCGTCACTTAGGTACCTACTTATTAAGGAAAGACGGCGCGCCAGCCACACGACACCACACGAGTAGTTAGGTACTCTGTGCGCCAGCCGCGGCATAGTAGGTACCTATTCGTTTTCACGTCTTGTAGTTTGTACTAGGATATCAGGAATTTAAATGGAATTGATGTTGCGCGGGTTGTAAGGGTTGCCAAAATTAATTTTCCTTAATTAAGTAATTAATTTTGTATGGAAATTTTTAATAATTAATTTTGACTTTTTAATACCACCAATATGTTTACAAGGTCAAAATTACATGGGTAGCCGCGGGCATGTTATACCACTTACCTAACACGTTGTATAAGTAACAAAAATATATGTAACTATTATTTTCACTAAAATGCTCAGATTTTAGTGAAAATCTATCTATCTATCTATCTATACATATAATAAAATCGTAGAATTGCCGTGTCTGTACATTGAAGATTTTTGCAAAATAATAACTGGGGGATGTTAGGGATAAGTAATAGAACGTAAAAAAGCTATTTTTGAAATTTTTGTCTGTTTGCCTGTTTATCTGTTTGTCTGTTTGTCTGTATGTTTGTGCGCGCATCACGTAAAAACTACTGAATGGATTGAAAATGAAACTCGGCATGATTTAAGTTCATACTATGGAGTAACATATAGGATACCTTTTATCTCGAAATTCAGCACGGTTCCCTTGGGAGAGGGGATGAAAGGCAAAATGTGTACTTAGCTGTAATTCGTTAACGGGTGGTCCGATTTCATTCATTCTTTTTTTGTTAGAAAGTAGATACTTTAAGGACTACTGGCTAATCTCTGAAAGGCTGGACCGATTTTGATGGGACTTTGACTGGCGGATGTTTACATTTTGATGTACCTAAACATCCGCCAGTGAACTTTTTACAGTTTTTAGCAAGGTATAAGCTCAAAGGAGCTTAGGAAAAACAAAATGATTCCCACGGGATTATTAAAATCAATATCCACGCAAACGAAGTCGCTGTATCCGCTCGTGAATAATATTTTATTTACATTGGATTGTCAGTAACATGAACTGCTGGGGTAACAGGAAGATTTACACTAATCGCCTCTAATTCTGGATACCCATTACGGTCTAACCACGCGTAATAAATCTTATTGTTAGATGCTTGGGGCAGCTCCTCTAGCACACAACTTGATTGTCACACACACACTGACATTGAAATAATAGTAGTAATTTTTGTTAACGACTGAATTAATGGTAAGTACTTTTGCTATACTTACTACTGAAATATTTCTATAGAACTACCTACTGACAGTAGAAGCAATCTATCCTTACTTATCACTACCTATTATAAAACAAAGTCGTTTTCTCTGTCCCTATGTCCCTAATCCCTATGCCCCTATGTATGCTTAAATCTTTAAAACTACGCAACGGATTTTGATGCGGTTTTTTTTAATAGATAGAGTGATTCAAGAGGAAGGTTTGTAAGTAGAAAAATTGGACCCGGTAGGTGGCGCTAATAGCGGGCAGGACGACGTCTGCCGGGTCCGCTAGTAATATTATAAACGCGAAAGTTTGTAAACATGGATGTTTGGATGTTTGATACCTTTCACGCAAAAACTACTAAATAGATTTGGCTGAAATTTCGAACGGAGATTGATTATACCCTGGACTAACACATAGGCATAGAGTTCCCGCGGGAACCAAAAATGTCAATCCACGCGGACGACGGACGTCGCGGGCATCATCTAGTATTAAATACTTAGGTAATTGCGAATTTGAGTTCTTAATAGATATTTAAATTCATTAAGTAAGTATAATGTTTTAATTATATACAATGAAAATCTTTAAGGATTAGTAAACTAATCAAAGTAGATACCCATTTGCCAAAATAGTAGTAGTATACAAAGCTATCTTGTAAAACTTTTACCTACATAAAAGAAAACCTTACAATATCTGCGTCATATCATAGCATTTTCCTGTACCTATTAATATCCCTAAACCTCATATTATTATGTGAAATAAGGCAATTCCATTTCCATTTCATCTGAAATTCAAAAGATCAAGCCTCCCCTCGTCAAATTAAGTTTACTGAGAAATGATTACAATATCACAAGAATATTTATTTTATTCTTAACCCGTAGAACGTCCGGCCTTGAGAAACCCAAAATACCGTTGAGTGTCCAACGATTTTATTCATATTTTTTTTTTCACACCTACGCATAGAAAAAGCTTTATTACGGGATTGTTTTTGAAAGTTAATGGATAAACTATATACCATTAGAAACTAGATAATATTTGCTGTGCTCTATAAATAACAATTAATTTATAAATCCACTAACCTCATTCTATATAGACGTTTGAATGTGCAACTTTGTTTGAAACTTTACATAAATTCATTACTTTGTTGTCATTCTACCGCGTACACTCTACAATACACAATTGTTTTGATACTAATAGTTAGACTAACTCTTCCACTAATAAATTATCACAAGATAAACTCATATCACTCACTCTTTTCTTTATTTCGTCACAAAAACAAAAGATTCGTAACGCGGTTCGCGCCATTTTTACGCGACATGCCCGCGCGCGCCTGACTCATAATTTTATGCGTGGTCCGTGGATTACCAAGTAGAGATAACAAAAAAAAATTTAAATATAAATATCCACAATACCATTGTGGAATAATATTAATAATAATAATGATTAATTTGGTTAATATATTACAATTGTAAAATATCATCAAAGAATTACTAATTCATGGTTTACATACGTAAGTATCAAACTACTAAAGTTGATACTGTTTCGTACGTAATAATAATCACAATAATAATATTATAAAGGCAAAAGGTAGGTAAAAGATTGTGTGTGTATATGTGTATGTGTGTTTGTGTGTGTGTATGTGTGTGTGTGTGTGTGTGTGTGTGTGTATGTGGGGTTTTGAAAAACCGAAATGTATAGCTACAGCTATGATTACTATAGCAAACTTGCTTGAAAGTAGGTATAAAGGTAGGAAAAGGGAGCGGGAACGGGATCCACGATTCCCTCGGAATTTGTGAAAAACCGAAATTCACGCGAGTGAAGCCGCGGGCAGAAGCTAGTTTTACAATATATAAATAAGCTACTCATATTCACTCCTGAATAGTTTTGTATGGGAATTTTCGTCAAAATTTCTATATGTAGGTAGTTACTCGTATGAGTACAAGTCAAACATTATAAATCTAAAAAAGTAGTTGGGAGCTGAATGTGAAAAATTCTAGAGTATAGCCACGAAAGTTTGTGTGTACATATGTATGTATGTATGTGTTTGTTATTCTATAACGTCGCAACTACGAAAAAAGCCGCAAAAAGGTTGGAAAAAGGAGCGGGAACAGGAATCGGAAATCCACGATTCCCTCAGGATTTGCGAAAAACCGTAATACACGCGAGCGAAGTCACGGACAGAAACTAGTTATTTAAATAAAATTTCTATTTCAATATTTATTTTTGGGTCAACATTCTTCACACCAAATATCCAAATTTCAGATTTCTAATTCATTTCATCTGCGACCTAGATATGCCTGACGTACTGGGAGGGGAGAGTGTAGGGGGCGCTGATAATAATTAAACTTGTAGTCAGTTTATAGAATTAAAATAAAATATTATATACCTAGTTTACGTCCAACTATCACACTAATATTATAAAGACGAAAGTTTGTGTGTATGTATGTATGTCTGTATGTTTGTTACTCTATAGCGCTGCAACTACTGAACCGATTTGGCTGAAATTTGGAATGTAGATAGATTATACCCTGGATTAACATATTATAAGGCTACTTTTTATCCCGGAAAATCCTAGATTTTACCAAGGGATTTTAAAAAAACTGAAATCCACGCGGACGAAGTCGCGAGCATCAGCTAGTTATCTCATATAAAAAGTTAGCTATGTACTATACTATTTTACCCACTCCTAGTTCACACCACTATTTTACATTACTTAATTTTGAAAACAAACTTTTTTTTGTGACGCTACAAGACGTCGTAATTTCTTGAAATATTCTATTTTTAGAATGGCCTCGGGTCTCGTGACATTTTAGTTTTGCTTTTGGTTTATCGTTATTATAATATATTATCTGCCTATTATATACTAAAATAATTATGTAATAATACTCCTATATATATGTACTACAAAGTTATCTATATCTTAAGATACTATCGCTTTTTAGTGAATAATAATTACGTAAACAAAATAAAACATAGTTTACAAATATTTCCATAAAAAAAGTTTTATACTTTTTCTGCTATGTTATGTCTTTTATTACATAAATTTAACACTCCAAATATATTCTTTGTCTTATTCCCAGTAATTTGGTACATAAAACATATATATTACTTACAATCATTACCTAAATCTAATTTAATTTGTTTGCATAAGCAGTGCTCGAATTGAAGTTGAAAGAGACAAAATGGCGGAAACGAAATTTTAATTCTCAAGTTCTAACATTTAATTTTTGGTCATTTCATTTTACGTTCAATTTAACTCCGATATATCTTATTCTTTAGGTAGTAAGATACAGAATCGAGTAATATTTTTTGTTTATTTATGACTTTTGTATCTGCGTCATAAACCAGCGACCAATGGGCGCGCTATTTTTATGAACACCAATGTGATCGGTGGACGCTACAGACCGTGCGAATTTCACGAACACCTATGTGTTCGAGGGACACGTGACGGGTTAATTCCTCTTGCTCTGTAGAAAACGAGTTAGGACTCAGAATTATAACTAATTAATTATACGTTATGATAGGTATAATTATACTTATGGACTCATCCATAAACCGATTAACATAAGGAGCCTTTCTCAATTCTCCTGCAAATAATTATGAAGAATATGTTGAAATGTGCGTAAATTGTTTATGTATTCCGTCGTATTGACACATAATTTTTCAGTCAGTGTAGGTATGTACATAATATAAAGTTGAGCCTTTTGTGAAAAGGCGTATGTGTGAAAATATATTTTGTGCATATGGCAACCTACTTATGGTGACTCTATTAAGTACTAGGTTCATTGGTTCCCTCATAACTACTCACACGATTTTGTTAAATAAGATTGATATGTAATAATAAATAATTTATCGTTGACGTTGTTTTAGCATTCCGAGAGTTCATAGGATGTTATGACGTCATGACAAATTAAATATGGCTGCTAGGACAAACATAGGTACCTAAAATATAAAAACGTCAAAAAAACAATAGGTTGCTACTTGTGCTATATGTATAAAAGTGAATATTGGATAGTGACACGTAATAAAATTGATATTTATCCGAACGAAAGAACCGGAAAATAGATCACTTTCGAAGCGACTTCCAGAGAAGTTATTCAATCGTTTAGCTTGTGTTTCTTCGATTTCAAGTAGTCGAGAAGTAAAATAGATATTATATTTATCCGAACGAACGTATCTGAAAATAGAAGAATTTCAAAGCGACTTCTAGAGAAGTGCTTCTGTTCTTTGGGATGAGTTTGTTCGATTTTAGGTGGTCGAGTAGCAAAGTAAAGTCTGTTCGTTTACTTACCACGCTGGCCAAGTGCGGATTGGCAGACTATTTAGAGATTCTGTTGTATTCTTAGAATAGAAAAAAAATTACAAAGTGTAAAAAATAATAAAAATAAAAGCAGAATAATAAGAGCACCTGGCGCCTGTGTGACACTATGTTACCGAACGGACTTTAGATATATTTAACCGTATGAATGAGTCCTAAAATACTTAGATGACTTTCGAAGCGACTTATAGGGAAGTGCTTCTGCCTTTTTTTCTTCTAATGCTCTGCACGTGTTTCTTCGATTTTAGGTGGTCGAGTGAACGCGGGCCGTGCTCCGTGTCCTGCGGCGGCGGCACCCGCGTGGTCCGCCCGCGCTGCCCGCGCGACCAGCATTGCGGCCCGTCCAGATACGAAAGATGTAACACTCACAGGTACGTTCACTTAGGTACTCATTTTTATTCCGACCGATTATTGCCTATTCCGACGCGAACGCTGTGTGTGTGTGTGAGTGTATTCGTGCGTGCGTGTGTGCGTGCGTGTGTGTGTGTGTACCTATGTGTGTGTGGTACCGGATGGACCACAGACGTATAAAGAGAAGCAGACCTAACATAATCTTCACAACTACATCTAAAAGAATAAATAATATCTTCGCTTGTTTCTCTCCAAACAAAAATATAATACTCTATCTCTTTTTTTTCTGTTGTTGCAACACTTACGCACTCATAGAAAAAATAGGTCTTGAGGCAAACCGCCATCTTGCTAAGCACAGCTTAGCATGATGGCGGTGCAATATGTCAAATGATGTCAAAAACAAGATCTTATCCGGCGAGTTGTTTATTATTTTATTTTTGCATTAAAATCAAGTCTTAAGATCCAAGAATACTAAAATAAAATGGTTAAGTGTAGTGCACCTCTGTGCAGCAATTCTTCATAAAGGAAAACACCTGAAATTAATTGTTATCGGTAAGTTTTCATGTGCCATAGTCTCGTAATTTGTTTACATGGTTACTGTGAGATTAATAATAATCGTTCGGCATTTTAGAAGCAGTCCCTATTTATTATATGTCCAAAACTCGTAAATAGTTATAGCAATTTTGGTTCTAGTAGATCCCTGTTGCAATATTTATCAATAATTTAATACTCTGATCTCGTTTGATGTTTCATATACTTGTGCAATTTTACAGGGCCGTATTCAGGCTCAAGGTTTGTTTAGTAGGTATATTTTGAAGGTTGATTAGATAAAAGTAGGTACGGACAAATTATAAAAATGAAATCATTTTTCAGGTTCCCAAAGGACGAAAACTAAGAAATGCCTGGTTGACCAACATGAATAAAAAAAATTGGCATCCCAAATCATCGAGTGTACTATGTTCTAAGCATTTTAAAGCACATTTAGTGGACAACAAAAAGGACAGGAGAGATTTGATTTACCCATCGAATGGTTTGATTAAAATAATTCAATCGTGTGAAGAAGTTTTGAAAATGATTAAAGGAAAATAAAATTATATAAGTTATAATAGCATGATAATGTATATAGCTGATTTATCGAATAATTGTAGTGAGTTTAAGACCAATGATGAACATGATTTCAATCATTTGCAAATAATGATTAAGGTGATTGTTAAATTTTATTTTGATTTAAGAATGAAGCATAATGCAAAGCAAAGCAATCTATCGGAATGAAATTATTAAGAAAATACTTAGTTTTGTTTAAAAATAAATAATTAAAACTTTTGTTTGTTTTTATTTATTTTACTCATTTTACATAGGTAAGGTAGGTCGAATGAAATAGTTAGGTTGTTAAACTAGTAAAAAGTTAGTTTGATAAATAGTTTACAAACTAGCGTTTCACTAGTTTAACTACCTACCTATTTCATTCGAGTGAAGTGTCACGTCATAACATAGAGCACGAAGCGAATCATAAATCAGCAGGCCTATTCTGTATCTCAGTGGTAACGAAAACGTTAGAACCTATGAAAATGTGCCCATCAAATAATTATCAAACCATCATTTTACATTGTGTAACATCTGATGATGATGAACTGCATCCCAGTTGGAAATTAAGGTTACAGAATGTAAAATAAGGGTTTAACAATTTGATGCCACTTTACCGTAGTTTTCAAATTAATTTCATCACAGATTAATGATTAGTATCTACAATAAATTTCATATCACAGATACTTAATAATTATAGGCCTGCAGGTCAGTCACTACGCTACGCTTTACTATCTATACTAATCTGGCAATAGTGTTATTTGACTATACTTTCAAGGGCCTAGTGACTCGAATAATAATCTCAATGTTCGCGCGATTATAGATACAAAATCAACCGCGCGATGACCGCGTAATCGCTTTCTAATACGGCGACGACGCCTAAGTCTGATTCCGCGTTACGAGTTCAGTCCCTCACCCTCGCTTGCATGAGTTCGGCCCTGTTTACTGTCAATGTGTGTGTGAAATTTGTATGTAGGCGTAATTGGCACGCCAATTTTTTTGTTATGTTAGGTCTGCTTCTCTTTATACGTCTGTGGGATGGACGATTTAAATACAGTATTAGTTTCGCTGGCGAGCTTAAACAAATTGGTTCTTAGCTATGAAAGTCTGTTTATCGATTTTATCCGTTCATAATATGATTTCCACGTAATATATAACTATAGCCGACTGCGTGACTTCGTAATGCACAAGCAGCTGTGAAATCTGGAAAGATTTGAACTTTATATAGGTAGGTACCTACTAACCTTCAATGTTCTTTATTGCATTTCCTATACCCGTATTACTAATTCCCTGGAATTCTGACGTTTCGTAATGTTACCAGAGATAAAACAATTCCCACAAAAAAGATAAAAAATTCAAAACTTATGCAAATACAAATCAAATGCCGCATGTAGATATGACAAATGCCTGACAGACACTTCATGGTGATAATGTCATTCGACATCCATTTTTGAATAATATTTTTCAATGTGCTTCTTTTGTTTTCTGTTGCTGTCAGTGTGCACTTTCTAGTTTCCACTCTTGGTATTTTCTATTTTAAGGCGAAACGAGTAATATTATTACGCGGCATATGGCTTTTTATGATGACAGGGAATTAAAGTAGTTTGGGGTAAAATCGTACTTCGTAGATGTTAACCCTGTTCTCCATACAAATAACTCATCTGTAAATGACAATGACAGCTGTCAGAATTCCGGGGAATTCGTAATACGGGTATAATGCGAATCGTTTTTTATAGGTTTTAGTATCATATGTTAAAGTTTTCATTCTTTAAAGTGTACTTTAACAAATAAAAACAGAAAAGACATTAAAATATGGGGAATTGTTTCGCAGTTGTAATTTCGCGTGGGCGACGGGCGAGTGGGAGGAGTGCAGCGCCACCTGCGGCGAGAGGGGCGTGCAGGAGAGACAGCTGTTCTGTGTTCCGGCTAACGTGAGGTGGGTAATATGAGCCGCATTTTATCATACTGGGCTTTGTGTAGAGCTTTAAAGGCCTGGCCGTATAGGAAGCGCGACGTTAAAAGCAACGTCACATTAAACGCGTATACGGTTTGTAATACAAGAAACTATAATATGATGACATAAATGGCTCTTCAGACATTTTTAGCTTCATACGATAGCTCTGGATTATTCAGTCGGTAATGTAGCGAGTTTAACATGTTTTTTTGTTCACGTGATCAGAAATGAGGAGAGCTGTATAGGCCAGAATACCAGACATAGTTCAATGAGTTGTAAAGCTGAAATCGCAATAAATGAGACACATATCTCGGAAGACCGACAGATGTAGGAGCAAGGTAGTAGAATAGCGATCTCGCACGGCGATACCTGACCGTGACGGCGGCGGCGTGACGGCGGCGTGACGGCGTGACCTGTAAATCCCTGAGCGAGATAGGAGTGTGAAGCCCAGCCTTCTGCCTTCATAATATATATTTCCTTGTCGTGCGTCGCTGAGTTGCGCGTTATGTCTACCCAAGCCTTTATTGTAACTAGATAACCGAAGTTGCAAATACGTGTCAGCTTTTTGTTTGAATAGTATAAGTTTATTATCTAATTTGATAATTTTTAGGAACACTTGGCGTTGTACAACCGTGATTGTTCAGTGCTTCGCGCCTATGGTACTTATATTAGTTACATTATTTTCAATACCCACATCGGTTTCGGGAATCTTCGAAATGTGTTCGTGATTACACTTAGGTAAATACTGAATTTAACCTGTGTGATAGTACTCGTGTACCTTTTATGTTTGTCTAAACTCTAAATCTATACAAAAAAAACACTTTCCAAACGTCAAATTCCTGACTTTATGATATTATTTACAAGACTTATCTATTTTTATTTGCTTAAAAAACGTAGCATCGGTATGCCAGAAATTGATGTACCTACCTAGTCATTTTCATAATCAATGCTTCGCAAGTAGCTACTTCTGGCATGCGAGCTTATCTTTCTTAATAGCTTTCAGTCAGACGTTTTAAAATCGAAGGCATTCGCATAACGTTCAGAGATTCTAAATCTACATAGATAAACGAGTCGAAGCCTCACAGGTTTCACTCTGTTTTTAGGAAGCAAGCACACTTACGATTTGAAAATAACAAATCAATGTACATAAAAGGGAAATGAAAACCTGATTCATAGATTTTATTGTATTTGTCATTTTCATTATAAGTGTTGATAAATCTCTGAGCTACAAATAACCAGTGTAATTACATACTTAGTTTGAATAATTTAAAAACCATCAGGGCTATTTCATTTCATTATTATTTCATTGTTAATTCATTTGCTTTATGCTGATGAAATGCAATATCGGATTTATTTTACGCTATGAACGGCTGGGGGCTGGCCGCTGTCAGCTTTAAAATGAATCATGCTTTATGCGCAATGAATATAGATACTTGTTATATTTAAGTTAGAAAAATAGCCAGCCGGAGACTTTTCTTACAATTTACTTATTTAGGACACTAAGCCCTCATACGCATTAGCGGTCAACCGCGTACGCGGCTGACCGCGCGGCTGGCCGTTTTTATATTTTTATATGCAACCGCTCATTTTGTACGCACTAAACCGCGACGAAATTCTATGAAAAGGCTAGCCGCGCGGTCAGCCGCGTACGCGGTTGACCGCTAATGCGTATGAGGGCAAAGGGCCTGTTTCACCACCTTCTGATAAGTATCGGATAGCTATCTACAACTTTTGTCTTTGTCACTTGACATAAAGTATGAAAGTGACAAAACTTA
Source organism: Melanargia galathea (assembly GCA_920104075.1). Classification (NCBI taxonomy): domain Eukaryota; kingdom Metazoa; phylum Arthropoda; class Insecta; order Lepidoptera; family Nymphalidae; genus Melanargia; species Melanargia galathea. Next base: position 6,975,290 of record OV049855.1, read on the forward strand.
CGTTTAGGCTATCTCACACTTATCAGAAGGTGGCGAAATGGGCCGTAAGTTTACTGTTGCGGAAACAAAAGTTGTCTGTGTGTGCGCGCTCTAGATAGTCGTATATATACTGCAAGTGTATACCTATTTGAGCAAGTAAATACAGAACGCGTTTTCCAATAACATTTCTAAGATCCCTGATGTCTTCTGGCTCTGTGTGAAAGTCGACGTCTGCTTTCACTGCTCGTATTGCTTTATTTTCTCTGCGGGGTCTCTTTGGTATTTTGTAAGGCGTCAACCACACTGCCATCAGTCTAGAGTTCAGAGTTCCGCATTCCGTGATCAAAACTAACAAACAAAATATAAATACGTTAAAGATAGACTTGGAGGTGCACGAACGCAATGGCCCATAATAGTATTATGGTAAACGCAAAACTCTGAATTCTAGAGCTCACTCTACGGAGTACGAGATCAATCCTAAAAATAAGAGTATGGTAAGTACTAATAAAAAATCAAGTATACTTATCTATAATTATCTACCTACATATTATCTCATATGAGAAAAATATTTCATGCGGTTTAATAAAGAGCAGGTGCAGCATGGATTGTATAACGCTTTTGTTTTGTTTCTCTTTTATGGAGAGAAGTCGTATGCCTTGCTTTTGCGACAAAAAGATCAAAAGATGAAAGAGTGAGTGCGCGTATCCAATATCCGCTTTTTCGATCAAGCAAATATTATACGATGTTCGGCACGACCATACATAGTGAGAGATCTAGATTTATACTACCGTAATAACAGACCGTTTGAGACGGAAGTTCCGCAGATTAAAATCGTATCATCATCATCATCATCATGATCAACCCATTACCGGCTCACTACAGAGCACGGGTCTCCTCTCAGAGTGAGAAGGGTTTTGGCCATAGTCTACCACGCTGGCCAAGCGGATTGGCAGACTTCACACACCTTTGAGAGCGTTATGGAGAACTCTCAGGCATGCAGGTTTCCTCACGATGTTTTCCTTCACCGTTAAAGCAAGTGATATTTAAATACTTAAAACGCACATAACTCCGAAAAGTTAGAGGTGCGTGCCCGGGATCGAACCCACGACCTCCGATTAGAAGTCGGTCGTCCTAACCACTAGGCTATCACAGCTTTTATTTAATTTTTTTTTTAAATCGTATACTTGGAAAAAATACTGCTCAAACAAGCGTTTTTTTTCTTGCAGCTTAACTACGAGAAGAGAAATGATAAGGCGAAGTGTGTCACCCGCGCTTTGCCCACCTTCTGAGCCAGAGAAGAAGCAGCCCTGCAACCGAATACCCTGCCCGGTTTACTGGCAAGAGATGCCATGGACTCAGGTAAAGCATCTACATATCATCCTTGCAGGTTAACTATGAGTAGGAAATTGTTAAGGCGCCTACAATCTGCTCTCCTACTGAGCCAAAGAAAACATTCTTTAGACGTCACACTTGTTTATCTAATTGTAAGTATTATACTAATAACTTACCCACTATTATCATGATTATCATAATATCAATCAAAAGACGTCCAGTGCTGATAAATCTCTTACAGAGATTGCCACTTGTATTTGTTTCTTGAGATCATCCATACGTCTAGTTGGGGGTCACCCAATGCTGTATTTGTCGGTGCGGAGTTGCCATTCGAGCACCTTGGGACCCTAACGTCTATCAGTTCATCGAAATACCCACCAATGTCATCGATAATTTTCATTACCAGTGTTCAACGACCTGCGGTCGAGGGGTGTCGCACCGGCCGCTAGTCTGCCCGGCGCCCAACGAAGCCCTCTGCGGCACCAAGCCTAGAGAGCGCCGCCGACGATGCCGCCTGCGCCGCTGCCCCTACCGCCCCCCGGCCGAATGCCCCGCGACAGACGCCACGCAATACTGCGAATTCTTCACCAAAGAACAGCTCGAGAGGAACTGCGTCGTACCACCTTTCAAGAAGTACTGTTGCAACGCGTGTAAATCTGTCGGACGCATCGATGGAGTGTCTTAACAAGGATCTTGTGGACCTTTCAGTCCTCCATTCACACATTGGTGTGGCCTTATGAGTAGGAGCCCGGGAGGTCACGGGGTCAATTTAGGAACTTATAAATATTGAAGTAGGCTAAGGTGGGAGATTTCAGTCGGGGTTGGTTACCTACAGGCAAGGGGCCAAGGGCGCACCGCTTAAGCATTTTAGCGTTTCAGTGCGATGCCTCGTAGAAAGTAGAACGCCAGATAAGCGCGTTTCCATCTTAGATTAAATCATACACTTATCCGATGGTAAGAACTTCTGACCTGATGTCAGCGCTAACGTAGAACAGAATAAATAAGTTAAAAAGAATTGCATACCTAACTAAGTACATAGTAGGCCCAAAGAGTTGGGTGTTTTGTACGTTTGATGCGGGATGTTTGTATTAAGTTTTTGCCGAAGCATTTATATGCAAATTTTGTCGACGTATTGAAACTGTAAATGACACTATTTCGTGGCTTGATAAAATAAATAACATTAGGGAATGTATTCACCCATGCATCAAATCGGTGACATTGGTGCTTTTTACTGGATGTTTTGTGTCTTGATTTGAATTGATTTGAATTGTCTATATGCCTGTCTTATCTATTTATCTATCGTTTTCATAGCTCCAATCCACTGAACCGATCATGACCAAGTTTTGCACATTGGCAGTTTGGATCCCGAAGAACGGTTCGATTTATCTCGGAAAATAAAAGACTGCCCGCGGAATTTCTAAAAATCTAAATCCACGCATATGAAGTGGCGGGCATCAGCTTTGTTTTGAAAATAATTCCGATTGATTGAATTGATTTCGTGCTAAAAATCGTGCAGTAGGTGACTAATCTGTAAATATCAAATCGAGATACTTGAGTACCAATATTATATCATGGCGGCTAGGCCATAAAAATAAATAGCCTACATACTAAGAACAAAATCTTCAAAGACTTGTGGTTGCGATGTTGTTTGAAAATTATAAGTGTTCGTATCCAGTATTCTGTTATAGCTGTTGTCTATTTTATCAAATATTTATGTAAGTAGGTAAACTTAGTATTTAAGGTATTTTTACATTGGGCGTAACGAAGTGCCATATTGTAATGTATACACTTCAACTTCTTAAATAAATGTAATATTTCTAAAAAAAAAATATTTATTTTGTTTTCTTTAGTTAAGTACAATTACACCCGGCGGCCGTAGGAAAATGTAACTTGAACAATACAGGCTGTAGGCTTAGGTTAGATTGCATCATTAAAGACCGCTAATTTCCGCTGTGAACTTGAATCCATTATCAAGTAAACCATAAATATAGGTCTAACTACTTACTTATCATTTTGATTATGTATTTCTAAGTAAATGAATCTTTCCCATTTATATTTTGTTTATTATTATACAGATCTATTTAAAAGTTACGGTATTCAATCTCAAAGGAGGAAAATGTCAACAAATTGGTTATAATTCAATTCCGAAATTCTTAGGAAACGGACATGATCGGAAAATCTTTTCAAGTCTTTGACCGGCGAGCCTCAAAGCGAAATTAAAAGCTCTGACGAAATTTTAACGTGCAGTTTATTCGCATGGAATTTTTCAGTCGTAGGTAGCTTTAGCTCTTAATTTGCCCTTTACCTTTATCTAGAACTTCTTTACTGAAACAAACTGAATGCATAAGTAGCAGCAGCCCGAAGCGACGGCAACATGTAATAAGTGTTGCAATAAGTAAAGTGTTGTGTTTGTAAAGAGTAAAGACACACGAGTAGATAGGTACAGAGAGCAAGCTTCATACAAACGGCCCGCTGTAGGTACACTCACACAAACACACTCACCAACGGTTCACGGACGCGCGCTCGGTCTACCAACCGCACAGACCAGTCAAATAAAGACTGGTAATAGCAGGGCACCCGCACTCACCACACATATGCGCTGGAATCACCTATTTAAATGCGCCGCCTACATTCGGTACCTCATTCCGTGAGCGGACGTCATTGTGTAAAGAAGTCCCTAAACAGGTGTTTTTCTGTCAAAGATGCCCTACTGTGCAGTCAAATGGTGCGGAAAATGTCCAGTCTTAATAAAGACGGAATTACATTTCACAGGTAAGCCCGTATTCTTCAATTTAAGGATAATTATTATAATTTAAAATAGTACAGCAAAACACAAAATGCGAAAGCACTCCCGTTGAAGTCTTTTATCGCCATCTCTTTTTTCTCACGTTTATCTGCATAAGTCATTCTCGCTCCATGCTTATTAGAGATGGCGGTCTAATAAAAATATAATTTATCGATAAAATGCGAACATTGAAATTGATCCCAATATTTTAATAATAATATTGACTGAATTCGACTGAACTCAACTGAACTCGACTGAACTCGACTGAACTCGACTGAACTCGACTTAACTCGACTGAACTCGACTGAAATCGACTGAACTCGACTGATTTCAACTGAACTCGACTGAACTCAACTGAACTCGACGGATTTCGACTGAACTAGACTGAACTCGACTGAACTCGACTGAACACGACTGAACACGATTGAACTCGACTGAACTCGACTGAAATCGACTGAACTCGACTGAACTCGACTGAACTCGACTGATTTCGACTGAACTCGACTAGACTCGACTGAACTCGACTGAACTCGACTGAAATCGACTGAACTCGACTGAACACGACTGAACACGACTGAACTCGACTGGACTCGACTGAACTCTGAAATCGACTGAACTCGACTGAACACGACTGAACTCGACAGAACTCGACTGAAATCGACTGAACTCGACTGAACTCCACTGATTTCAACTGAACTCGACTGAACACGACTGAACATGACTGAACTCGACTGAACTCGACTGAATTCAACTGAACTCGACTGAACTCGACTTAACTCGACTTAACTCGACTGAACTTGACTGAACTCGACTTAACTCGACTTAAATCTACTGAGAGTTAAGTCGAGTGACTTAACTCGATTTAACTCGACTGAACTCGACTGAACTCGACTGAACTCGACTTAACTCGACTGAACTCGACTGAACTCGACTGAACTCGACTGAACTCGACTTAACTCGACTTAACTCGACTTAACTCGACTTAACTCGACTTAACTCGACTTAACTCGACTGAACACGACTGAATTCGACTGAACTCGACTCGTTCAGTCGAGTTCAGTCAAGTTCAGTCGTATTCAGTCGACTTAAGTCGAGTTCAGTCGAGTTAAGTCGAGTTCAGTCGAGTTCAGTCGAGTTCAGTCGAGTTCAGTCGAGTTCAGTCGAGTTAAGTCGAGTTCAGTCGAGTTCAATCGAGTTCAGTCGAGTTAAATCGAGTTAAGTCACTCGACTTAACTCTCAGTAGATTTAAGTCGAGTTAAGTCGAGTTCAGTCAAGTTCAGTCGAGTTAAGTCGAGTTAAGTCGAGTTCAGTCGAGTTCAGTCAAATTCAGTCGAGTTCAGTCGAGTTCAGTCATGTTCAGTCGTGTTCAGTCGAGTTCAGTCGTGTTCAGTCGAGTTCAGTCGTGTTCAGTCGAGTTCAGTCGAGTTCAGTCGAGTTCAGTCGAGTTCAGTCGTGTTCAGTCGTGTTCAGTCGGGTTCAGTCGATTTCAGTCGATTTCAGTCGAGTTCAGTCGAGTTCAGTCGAGTTCAGTCGAGTTCAGTCGTGTTCAGTCGAGTTCAGTCGAGTTCAGTCGAGTTCAGTCGTGTTCAGTCGAGTTCAGTCGAGTTCAGTCGTGTTCAGTCGAGTTCAGTCGTGTTCAGTCGTGTTCAGTCGAGTTCAGTCGATTTCAGTTGAGTTCAGTCGAGTTCAGTCGAGTGCAGTCGAGTCCAGTCGAGTCGAGTCGAGTTGAGTTGTTGTAGAGTCGATAAATTATATTAGTATGCATTCGTTGCTCTGCATACTAATTGTAATTTGAACCATACCTACCTATCGATATTTATCGATATATACCTATATATCGATAAATATTTGATAAAATTCACAGACGAGAGCGCCTCATTATCCTAAAACGGGTTTCAAAAAATAGAGATAGAGATAATATTAAATATTTAAATTTTGAATTTTTGTTTTATTTTTATCATATTATAAACTGAAATCATGTCGATAATGATACGTCGATAAAAAACGGTCGACGTCCAATTCCATCACTAGTTGATTTAACTTGATTTTATGACTTTCGAGTCAACCAATCACAACAACGCGTTCTCCCCTGTCCCCCGCCAACATTTTACGATTTCGTTTTAATACTATTTCGTGTTAATACGGACTCTGGAGCTCCTTTCTCTGTGACCAACCGGTACAGTTGGGTGACAAACGTGCGCATATGTGTGAGTGTACCTACAGCGGGCCGCTTGCAGAAGCTTTCCCTCTGTACTTATCTACTCGTGTGGTAAAGGCGTTGATGCCGCGAAGCGCGCGTTGGTACCATGGCGCGCTGCTGCACTCACGTGCGTCAGCGTCATCTGCATCATCATATTATCATCATCATCGTTGTCATGTGTCCTGTCGTGCAGTTGATGTTGCGCATTGCACCTAAGAAGTATCTTTCAGGCTTTAATTATAATAATATTATAACTAACTAGTAGCTAGCTGATGATGATGATCGTTCACGTGGATTCAAAAATGTTCCGCTCAACTTTCTTAATTTTTTATTTCATAAGAACCTTTTCCTGACAATAACAAACACAACAAAAAAAGAATTAGCGAAATTGGTCCAGCCGTTCACGCGTGATGCCGTGACCAAGGAAAATAGGGATTCATGTTTATAAGTATACTAGTGGATCCGGCAGACTTCATCCTGCCCGGTGACATACCGACATCAGCGCCACCTACCGAGACCCCGTAGGTTACCTGTACCTCCCCGGTAATTGTGTTTTCAAACCATCGAGGAACCCATTGAAATATACACACAAAATTTCATCCAAATCGGTCCAGCCGTTTAGGAGGAGTCAGGTAACAAACACACGTACAGAAGAATTATACACTTAGTTACGGCTAAGAGTTTACCGTATCGACGGGATGAACATTAAATGTTTGACAGTTGCCAAACCATAATAACATTTTGTATGGGAAAATGTTTAAATTTCTTTTATTTTATTTTTTCGTCAATTTTCTAATGTTTTTAATAGTTATTCTGCTATTCGGGACGGAGATAAATACAACAAATCAAAAATCATGAAAATCGCTCCAGCCGTTCTCGAGTTATAAGTGTTCGAACTAACACGACTTTGTTTTATATATAGAAAGATATAGATACTATAGATGCGAAAATGTGTTTTTTTGCTGGTCTGTCACGCCGCAACAGAACTACGGATCGACGTGTTTTTTGCATGGGCATACTCCAGAAACTGGAGAGTGACAAAGGCTACATTTTATCCCGGGATATCAAAGAGTTCTCACGAAATTCTTAAAAACCCCCAATCATCTAGCTAAAAATGAGCAAACTTTCTATGCGTGCTGGTTTACTCAAATGCCACATTTAAACCGTATTTAAACACGAAACGTGCTCGCTATTTGAAACTGCACTATAGAGCAAAGTTTCAATGTACACAAAGGGTTAGTTCCGACGCGCGAATGAAAACCGGATGTTATTTACTTTAGAGTATATATACTATAGAATACTTTACTTTTACTTTCAATATTTTGTTTGTATCTGTCGGCTGTCCGCATGATTCGTTCTAAAATATTGGTCAAACAATTACTATAATAGGATTGTTAATGCATCTATAGAAACGTTTGAACTTTGTCTCTAAATAACTACTGTAAAATAAAGCCGCAAGCCGCGTTCGTCTGTGTATTCGATTATAAACTTCTTACAGTTACAGTTACAGTACAGTTACTTACTTAGTAAAGTTCAATGTAATTTTCCCATCATTCCGTATCACATAATCCTTTACGAGAAATATTATATTTATATACTAAGTACAGTAACACATTTGCATTCAAAGCGGGCGAAATAGCAGCCAACTGCTAGTATTTTCATAAAGCATAATAATAAATAATATGTCGTACGCATATAAAAAATGAGTATGGAATATTAATACGCGTCCGCAACGAACATGACCAGAATTCAATAATAATCCAAAGCTTTTATTCGGGCTATGAAAAGATCCCTCTTTGTTCAAATAAAAACAAGATCCTTGAATTTATTATTTCACGATAACGGCTATTGTTTCATAATTATTATGTTACTAGCCGACCCCCGCGACTTCGTCCGCCTGGATATAGGTTTTATATAGGATCGGATTGGATCCCATAATCCTTTTTTGAACCTAAACTAAATGTAGCGGGTAGCCTAAGTTACTCCTTATAACATCACCTATCTGCCATTGAAAGTTCCATCAAAATTGATCCAGCCGTTTCGGTAATTAGCTGGAACAAATAGACAGATCGACAAACATAAATTTAAACGCACACCAGTTTAAAATAAGCCGTACGTTCAAAGATCCGGGTCCCAAGTTATTTGAACCCAATAAATGTCTGTCATTTCTGAACTAATAAACCTATGACCTTGAAATATTTACGGGATAATATATAAAGTACTACCTTTCTAACAAAAAAAGAATGAGTGAAATCGAACAACGCGTTAATGAATTACAGCTAAATACACGTTTTAACTTTCTTCCCCTCTCCCTAGGGAACCCTGCTGAATTTCGGGATAAAAAGTATCCTATAACCTACCTCGGAGTATAAACTCAAATCGTACCAAGTATCATTCGAATCCATTCAGTAGTTTCGGCGTGATGCGCGGCCAAGATACAGACAGACAGACAGACAGACAGACAGACAGACAGACAGACAGACAGACAGACAAAAATGAAATAAATTGCAGTTTTGGCTTCAGTATCGATTATAGAGTGCCCTCCAATAAAAATTTTCAAAATATCTTCAATGTACAGAATTGGATCTGTTACAGTTTTATTATATTATAGATTCAGATAAACTTTCAAATAATATTATTCCTCTGTTTATAATAACAAATTTTTTTTTTTTAGTGCACCATCCCGGTCTTTCACCCTACTCCTCTCGCCAAAGGTTGTCTGTGAGAGATCGCTCTAAGCGATAAGACCGTTTTTGCATACAAATCTGTAGTGCCTAAGTTTTATTCAACTGTACCTTTTTTTGTGTGCAATAAAGTATTCTATCTATCTATCTATCTATCTAATTTGTTTCATTCTTTATTTCTATGCATATACACGGCGCACGCACACGAATAGATATCTACTGATGTGGCGCACGAACCTATGTATTTTGAGAGCCTCTCAGAGTCTCAACAATAAACATTGTCGTAGATCTCAAATAACATCGACCTTTAACAATATCTTAAAACTAAAATACCTATGTAATGCCGTTTTTGACCGCCTCGTTGGTCTGTTGTTTGGCCGCGGAACATGAGCTATGATGAAAATGTTATTCGAAATCTCAGTACCTAAGTATACTGTGTGCTTAGTCTAAAGCGGAGCACTCGAAAACGAACTCGAAAACTATTGATCGATTTCAGAGTAAAATAGACCTAAAATGGCTTGTATTAAGGTTTGAGTTCGCCAATACATTCAGCATTCGAACAATGCTGAATGTATTGGCGAACAATGCTGAATGTATTGGCGAACTCAAACCTTAATACAAGCCATTTTAGGTCTATTTTACTCTGAAATCGATCAATAGTTTTCGAGTTCGTTTTCGAGTGCTCCGCTTTAGACTAAGCACACTGTTAGTTTTTCGTTGCTGTAGACTCGTAGCAGAGTTCGTAGTGTTCGCTTGAATTCGCTTAGTAGTAGATTTATGTACATAGATTTAAGCCTCTACGGAGTTTTGCCGACATCAACATACGGAATACGAAATGTTAAGTGATTACATACCTACTTTAAATTAGAGTTTAAAATGACTTTGCATTTGAAACATCAATTACAACAATATTTATTTAAATGAAAATTAAGGAAAGCATTGATAAAACTGATATGAGTCTAATTTTAAAAATAAAATAACATCCGATTGTTTCTATCTTGAGCTGAAATTTTTAGATTCCAGGATCTACTCCAATGTCCAGTCGACTTACTGGAGACCAAACCCTCTGTTCGACTGTCGAACAGTCAATGTTTCGAGTAAGTTACCGCGTTATTTTCTTTGCCGTCAATACGTTTACTACAAAAATTTATAGAAACTAGATTAAATTTTTGACGTGCTATATAAATAGTGCGTATAAATCGATGAAAGCCTGCTACATGCTCGAAAAAGCATGACTCATTCACGTACCGCGAAACGTAGCGCGTAGCACGTAGCACGTAGCGCGGAACGTAGCACGTAGCGCGCAACTAAGCGTTCGGTTTGTGACGCATCTATCTCTCTTTGTTTTTACTATTCGATGTCACATTAGTGTGCTATTTATAATTCTTATGCAATAATTGAAACATACGAGTACTTGAGCACGATTACACAAGTTAATTCATTAATTAAGTAGACAATACAAATTTCACAGATTTGAATAAAGATTAGTCAAGTTCGGTACCAAAGCGAATTTAGTTGTCGAAACTTTGGAATCTTACCCGTCAGAATTTATTGCTCGGAATACATTAAACCCTCGCCCGGTTTGCGGTAATTTCGTTTATTACAAAAGCTTTAGTATCTCAAGGGTAAACGACGACGAACTGATGAGGTTTCTACGGCCAAAGAATACTTTACTAGAATATGCAACTTTGCAGGAGCCTTTCGCCCAAACAGATTTTTATTATATTTGTGTGTTCTTTGATATAAACATATAAGTACTCGTCCATAGCTACTTCTAAATCCAGTGTCAGAAGAGACGGAGAGAGCTATGCTTGGAGTTTCAGTGTGTGATCAAATCAGAAATGAGGAGAACCAAATTTACCGACATTTTATTTTAATTTACGACATAGCTCATCGTGTCGCCAAGCTGACGTGGGCGGGGCACATAGCTCGAAGAATCAATAGACATTGGGGTCCTAACTTCTAAGGCGCTGGATAGGTGACTCCGCATCGTGAAACCTAGGACCTCAGCTCAGGAGGATGTCAAGCGAGTCATTAGGAGCCTCTGGACACAAGCGGCACAAGATCGTATTCTATGGCGATTGCAAGAGATCTGTGTTTAACACACAATCTATCTGTTGAGACGGTAGACATAGGTACATACTACATACATATTATAAGATCTAAGTGTATGAATTTCATAACGCACAATTACTTACTTGCTCTATAATATTTAACCACAGTAAATTGTCTGAACCATACACAAAGGCATAATGAGAGACTTCAAAAATACTTAGATCGTGAATTCAAAGCAAGGAGTTGACAACGATTTCATACCTTCGAGATTCGGAACGATTTCGTACCTACGAGAACGGATTCATATACCTACGAGATTTTTAGGTCTCTACATACTTTTTTTTAAATAATTAATAATTAGCGTTTGCTTGTGAGTATTCAGATTTATCGAAAATTCTGTAGGAACCCTTTGTAATAACAAGAGAGAGTTTCTAAACTAAAACCCGATTACGCTTAGTAATTTAATCTATATTACTTACATATAATAAAATCGTAGACTTGCCGTATCTGTACATTGAAGATTTTTGCAAAATAATAACTGGGGGATGTTAGGGATAAGTAATAAAACGTAAAAAGCTATTTTTGTCATTTTTGTCTGTTTGTTTGTTTGTCTGTTTATCTGTTTGTCTGTTTGTCTGTATGTTTGTGCGCGCATCACGTAAAAACTACTGCATGAATTGAAACGAAACTTGGTACGATTTAAGCTCATACTACGGAGTAACATATAGAATACTTTTTATCCCGAAATTCAGCACGGTTCCCTAGGGAGAGGGGATGAAAGTCAAAACGTGTATTTAGCTGTAATTCAATAACGCGTGGTCCGATTTCATTCATTCTTTTTTTGTTAGAAAGTAGATACTTTAAAGATTACCGACTAATCTCTAAAAGGCTGAATCGATTTTGATGGGACTTTCACGGCGGATGTTTACATTTTGATCTACCTAAACATCCGCCAGTGAACTTTTAACAGTTTTTAGCATGATATGAGTTCAAAAGAGCTTAGGAAAAACAAAATGATTCCTACAGGATTTTTGAAAACCAATATATATCCACGCGAACGAAGTCGCGGGTATCTGCTTGTTTAATATAAAATAATAATGATTAGTCTGCAGAAAGCGCGGGGCAAGCAGTTAGTGGCGCCACCTATCATATCTATCCGAAACTAAATTATATTTTACTTTAGCCGCTTGGACGTCGCTTCTCGATTTTTCGTATATAAAATGTAGCCTATGTCACCCGGATTATACATATAAAGGAATCAATTGATACCTCATTCATCAAAATCGGCCTAGTAGTTTAGGCGCTACGGTGTAACACACAGAATCTCATACAAAAATCGGCCACAAGTATACATAGACTGCTAAAATCATAACCCGTAGTCGGGTAAAAAAAGCCTTAATTACTCCTTTCATAATTCTTTGCATACTAGCGAAAGTATTGTTTACGATTCATCATCAGCATTCAGCCGTTTGAAAGATTAACACAAATAAGCGTATCTACTTAGATACACATATCTATACATCATATGGATGTATAGATATGTGTAAATTGATTATTGTATTGATAACTGATTGATTATTGTGATTTCGATTTTGGTTATAAACAAGTCTCATCACAAGTTTCCATGGAAAATGGCCTATTGTCAATATCCGTCGGTACAATAATTAGATTCGGGTTTAACAGATAACTGGATTTGCGTTCGTTTCAACCGTTTCTCGCCCGACGCAGCCTCCACGTCATTATGTATTCATTTATTTATATTTGCGAATACGAATTCGAATACACTTTACTGTTCTGAATTTTCACAAAAGATTGGCATGGTTTTATCACTAGCAGAATTTGTCGTAGCTGTTTGGAAACCTTGATGGCCGTAGTATAGATACAAGTATAAATTAAAATTTAATAAATAATAGTTTAAAAAAACTAAAAAACATGCTTTTTATAGAAAACCAAACTAAAAAATAGAAAATTAATGTTAATAAATATAAATTAATAATAGTGTGCATATGAAAAAAATGTACCTATTTTATTAAAAAAAAACGTGGGGTGCATGGGTGTATAGAGGATTATCATTTCGATAATATCTTAAAAGCACCCCACGCTTTTTTTAAATAAAATACATTTTTTCATATGCACACTATTATTAATTTATATTTATTAAAATTTATTTTCTATTTTTTAGTTTGGTTTTCTATAAAAAGCGTGTTTTTTAGTTTTTTTTAACTATTATTTATTTTCTACTTTTTAGTTTGGTTTATTTATAAAACACTAAAAAAATCATTTCACTTAAAATACAACAGATATTAATTATTAATAAATTATTTTATTTGTTTTTTATTGTAAATCGCACATTAGGATTAAAGTAAATAAGTACTAATTAATAATGTTATTATTTTGTTTTAATATTGTTTTATCTTCGCATTCGTGCATTTTGTGCTTATACCTAATTAGTTGTGTGTGACATCTATTCTGTTTACCTTAGTTACAGTTAGTTACCGTGCGATTTTGAATGTTTATTGTTTTTCCTTACCGACGACTTTTGATAAATGAACACAAAATCTTATTTTCCAATTTGAATAATGAAATAATTTTATCAAATTAGTGTATTGTCATCGGTCCTCGATAAATCTACAAAGTTTGAATGAAATCTGACCGTTTAAAGTGGGTCAAAATCGCATTCAAAGAAGTCAGTTACAAACATACATACAGGTGAAGCATTTAATATAAAGCGTGTAAAAAACCCCCGACATTCGCTATTTTGTGGTGGCGGCCATCTTGGATTTGTAATAGTGCTATTTGTATAGTGCTCTCGACAAATTCACCTTTCAACCAAAAAAACCGCATTCAAATCGGTCCTCCCGTTTGAGCGCCACAGGGGAACAGACAGACACACACACACACACACACAGACACGTCAAACTTATAACACCCCGTCGTTTTTGCGTCGGGGGTTAAAAATAGTAGCATGGATGCAAGCTGTCTCCGTGCCAAATATCTTCAGGATCGGTACAGTAGTTAGGTCGTCTGTAATTTTTATTTTCCCTAGGGAAAATAAGGGACACAAAATATTCCCGAGATAAAAAAGTATAGCGTCACGTCAAAAACGTTTCAACCGTTCCGAAGATTATAGCCGAGAAACAGACCGAAAGACAAACAAAAAGTTTAAAAACTGTGTTTGGGTTAAAACTGAAAACTGTATGAAAATCCGTTCAGTAGTTTTTGAGTTTATCGCGAGCAGACAGATAGACACTAACGCGGAGGGAAACTTTGTTTAACACTATGTAATGATAGATGTCGCATGGCTTGGAGAAGAAAAGTGTCTGTCCTAGCCCCTAGAAGGGGAGATGTAGTATATATAAAATATGATGCAGAATATTATGATGATAATACAATAAACAAGTCCATCCTCAAGGTTAACAATGACAATAATATAGGTATTTATTTATTTACTGCCACAGTTTCGCTGACAGAAAAGAAACTTCACAAAGGCGCTTCGCCGGTTCTATTTCCGACCCGTTCGATCCCGTCCAGAGATTACCTACGAGCATATCTCGGTCATTGAAAGAAGCGTAGCGGATTTTATTACGGAACGAGATACCTACTTACCTTTTTGAATAAAACTCCATCGACTTTGTTTCAAAATTCTCGTAACGAAATAATTGTATTGTAAGAAATTAAGCCAGCCACTTGCGAGTCAGATTCGTGCACCAAGTATTCCGTACCTTGGTTGTTTAAGTTAAAAAACATATCCGTTTTGAAAACTAAGTTTACTAAGAATTATTGCTCATTACCTACTAAAAAAACAGTTGAGTACCTATTTCAGATTTTTCCACTTTGTAAATTCGATTTGGAAGGTGGGGGGAGAAGGATGTTTTTTAACAACTTAAAAGTAAATAAAAAATATTTTTTAGAATGTGTAAATGGAGCCATGAATTACCTAAATGAAAAAGATTTAAAATTACAAACTAGCTAGAAAGGAAATTATAGTAACTGAACACCTACAATGAAATCAAATAATTCATACACCATTAAAATTTTGTGATTCCGTGACCGGTGACCCGTGACTATCGACTAACAATGCCAATTTCATTGGGATCGTTGTCTACATCAAGCGAGCCCCTCGCGAGGGCTTTCCCACCAAAAACCTTTCAACCTTGTTCGTGTTCGTGAGGTTGAAAAATCTGTAAAACATTTGGTGCATGTAATGTTATTTCTAACGCTCAACTCATCAGTTGACGGTTGAGCGATTATCACGGGTAAGGCGCACTAAGGCGGGTCTGTAGCGACCGAGTGCCGCGCGAGGTAGGATCTTGAATGTATGTATGTATGTATCTATAGGTATGTAGATGCTCTGGAGAGCACCTGCAGGGGCCTGTACATCTAGAACTTTGCTAGTGGCATTCAGGACTGCGTGAGGTAGGGCAATTTGATTACTGTGAGCACGTGGCGGCATGTTTTCCCGTTGTGAGTTGCTTCATTGCGACTGGCGTACAATCTGCCTAGTAGATGCTTTGAATGTGGTTTGTATAGCACCATCTAGTCACACGAGTAGATAAGTACAGAGGGAAAGCTTCTACAAGCGGCCCGCTGTAGGTACACTCACACATATGCGCATGTTTGTCACCCAATTGTACCGGTTGGTAGACCGAGCGGGCGTCCGTGAACCGTTGGTGAGTGTGTTTGTGTGAGTGTACCTACAGCGGGCCGTTTGTATGAAGCTTTCTCTCTGTACTTATCTACTCGTGTGATCTAGTGCTCGATGTGGAGTAGCGGAGCCACAGATGTATGCTGTTAACTGAAACAGACTGCTTGGTCGATCTAAACGATGCACCAAGCAGTCAGCTAATACACGTGACAGATGTGTGAAACCTCATGCAACATGGACAATAATCCACGAAGCTCGGTGCAGCGCTCGGACTGAAGAGAGTAGCTACGTTACCTCTGCAGGGAAAGGCCACTCGGTATGGATGTATCTATCGAGGAAAATGAGATATGGTAAATCTGATTTCAACCCAGCTATTTACGCAAAATTCGTCATCCCTGCCAAGAATGTAAAGTTATATTATACTTATAAAATTTATGTGATTAATTGTAAGCCTAAAATATTCTTCAAATAGCTCGTTGAATTCATTTCATGGAGACGATCGAGAGTAAGTTTATTCTAGATCCTATAGAGAGGTGAAAGAGAGTGGCAAACAAAAGATTAAAAAAAAAATTGTTTGTCTTTGCGTCCTCTTGTGCATTGAGATTTAACTTGGCACGGAGGCAGCTTAAATTCTGATGACGGACATAGGATATTTTCATCCCGGAGAACAAGTACCCGGGAACAAAGTCTAAGCATCAGCAAGTATTAAATAATAATCAAACGAAAACCATTTTCAAGTAAGTATTCGATTCGATTCAAGATCCAATTAGAGATATTTGGGAAAACAATAAAGCCTTTCGCACTAAATCGGGATTACTTTCAACTGTACAAGAGCTTCAATCAGTTTTAAGAGTCCCTTCAGTTTGATCGTTAAGTTCTTTATGAATAAATTGAGAGCCATGAACTTAATCTAAATTAAATCGATGAAATATAGACTCTTCATAATCGTTAAAGTTCTATTTGTGATAAACTCAATTAAGTTTTAATGGTGCCTGACAACTGTATTGGTGTCGTATACATATATCATTGTTAATATGTCCTACTACTTACTTACTAAATTGTTTATTAGACTTTGATAAATGAGGTGTCTAAGCTGTGATAGCCTAGTGGTTAGGACGACCGACTTCTAATCGGAGGTCGTAGGTTCGATCCCGGGCACGCACCTCTAACTTTTCGGAGTTATGTGCGTTTTAAGTATTTAAATATCACTTGCTTTAACGGTGAAGGAAAACATCGTGAGGAAACCTGCACGCCTGAGAGTTCTCCACAACGTTCTCAAAGGTGTGTGAAGTCTGCCAATCCGCTTGGCCAGCGTGGTAGACTATGGCCAAAACCCTTCTCACTCTGAGAGGAGACCCGTGCTCTGTAGTGAGCCGGTAATGGGTTGATCATGATGATGTTGATGAAATGAGGTGTCAACTAACTGTATTATATTCATCTAAGAAACTGAACTACCAAATCAAACTGAGTAATTAAAATTAAAAATTTTAAAAACCACCGACATTCGCCATTTTGTGGTGGCACCATCTTGGATTTGCATAGATTTGATTCTACTAGTTAAGCCCTTTCATTTGATACCCATATTGAGGGAAGTGTGAAAAAATATGTAATCCGCCATTTTATGGCGCCGGCCATCTTGGACCGATTTTCATTAAACTCATGCCGCATTCTAATCGGTTCACCCGTTTAAGCGCTACAGTGGAACATACGGACAGACCCCACACACAGACACACACACGAGTAAAAGTTGGTGATGTAGAACTAGAACTCCACGATTGTATGCTTTGATATGTAGATGCCCTCCTACAAGTGTGCACATTTAGATTCCGTCTAGCCGCTAGCGTTCCGAGTACACATACTCGATTTACATACTGATAGCTTTTACAGTTTTCCTCTCCCCGTTGGCTTTTTTGAAAGGATTCTGCCTATAATCTGATTTCCATTGACGTGAAAATAGCTAGGCACCTATATTGCTTACTCAACGTTCGCATTCATGAATTAACTAGATTGAGTCCAAATACTTATGAAATAGAACTCGACAAGTATTAAAAATATTGTGATCCATATCCACGACGGATTGTGATTGAATTTAAAAATTTCGTAATCTTAACTACCTACACTTAAATAAAATGGTGACAGTTAGAATTACTTACTAGGGAACAAATTGACGTATGTACTATATAACCTTTTGTGGTCGGGAAAAATCGATTAGTACCGAAAAACTCTACGAGACACTATCCAGAGTAGAGCCACATTTTGTTAGACTTCGTGGGAACGCAGAAGGAAAAATTAAAAAATTTCAAGTGTGTGCGTAAGTAGTTGTATTCTGTACTTTTAATAATGTGAAGTCTTATGAAAATCGAAGCTTTTGCCATACATTTTTTCAAACCATTCACAAATATTTTCGATGAGAAATTCAGCACACAATTTAATGGATGTTTGGGTATTGGTAACTTTTGAATAACCATAATTTCTTAATTATGAGTTCAATGCAAGGAAAGTTATTTCAAAATCTTAGACAGTTCAATTTTATTTGTATGTGTATAGATTTGTAGATTTATAGATAGAAAAACAGACAGAAATAACAAAAGAAATACTTATCCAATTCTTAATAGTTAGAGTACTTACTAGAAAATTCTGAGCTACGAGCAAGGCGAATAAAGTCAAGTCGTCTCATTACTGAACTTAAGATTATCTATCTACCTAAGGGGACAGGCTGAGCCTTTTCTACGATTTCATATAATTACCTACTTTCTTTCTGTTCCATATTCTAGCGACTAGAAAATATATATTTTCAAGTTCTTATTAAGTACTAGCTGACCCCCGCAACTTCATTCGCGTAGATATAGGTTTTTATATAGGATCGGATCGAATCCCATAATTCTTTTATGTACTACTAACTAAATGTAGCTTAAGTTACTCCTTATAACATTAAAAGTTCCATTAAAATCGATCCAGCCGTTTCGGAGATTAGCTGGAACAAATAGACAGACCGACAAACATAAAATATAAACGCACACCAGTTTAAAATAAGCCGTACGTTCAAAGATCCGGGTCCCAAGTTATTTGAACCCAATAAATATGTGTCATTTCTGAACTTAAAAACCTATGACCTTGAAATATATACAGGACAATATATAAAGTACTACCTTTCCAACAAAAAAAGAATGAGTGAAATCGAACAACGCGTTAATGAATTACAGCTAAATACACGTTTTAACTTTCATCCCCTCTCCCAAGGGAACCGTGCTGAATTTCGGGATAAAAAGTATCCTATGTCCTACCTCGGAGTATAAACTCAAATCGTACCAAGTTTCATTTGAAGTAGTTTCGGCGTGATGCGCGGCCAAGATACAGACAGACACACAGACAGACAGACAGAAAGACAGACAGACAGACAGACAGACAGACAGACAAAAATGAAAAAAATTGCAGTTTTGGCTTCAGTATCGATTATAGAGTGCCCTCCAATAAAAATTTTCAAAATATCTTCAATGTACAGAATTGGATCTGTTACAGTTTTATTATAGGTATTATATAGATATAGAAGAAGAAGTATTAAATTTCTGCTGCTTGTGAACCTATGTTCCATAAAAACTGGGAAATAAATTATGGAACCCGAAACCGTCTGTCACCGAAATTTTTATTTAGGAAAACAATTCAAAATGTTAGGGTACCTCCCGAACATGAAAATTAAAAGAAAAAAAATTACGTACGATTTGTATGTATTGCATTTTCAACCCTACTATTAAAAAAAAAAAGATGTTTTTTTCTTTCCAATGTTCAAAGAAATATGTAGCTTTAAAACAATAGCGGTCGTATGGGTCGGATATATTTTATGGAAAGAGTTGATGCACAAAAGTTTGAGGAAGATCTGGTCGTCCAAGTAGTAACCAAAGAAGAGGCCTTGGAGAAACTGCTTCAGTTTCCGCGCAGGA
The DNA here is from genome assembly GCA_920104075.1 of Melanargia galathea. NCBI lineage: Eukaryota > Metazoa > Arthropoda > Insecta > Lepidoptera > Nymphalidae > Melanargia > Melanargia galathea. The sequence goes on from OV049855.1 coordinate 6,994,908, forward strand.
CCTAAAGTCTCAATCATTATTGCGTTTTCAAATTCAATTTCCAGATCCAAACATCCCGACTCAATCCCAATTCCCCACGATCTTTATGTACTTTCCTCCCCAGGTATCAATATTCCCTTCACAAAATAACAATATCCGATACATATATTATTTATACTCAACTAGCTGACGCCCGCGACTACGTCCGCGTGAATTAAGAATTTTTAAATTCCGGGCAGGCAGCACGGTCGTTTGTTCGGCCCATTCATGTAACGTTAGCTATGTCACACACGGTAACTTGAAAAGGTAGATTATATTCTCTGGATTTTAGTTCACGTGGTAGGTACCTACCAGTTGCTCAGATGATTTTGTTTCATCGAAGCATGATAAAAGAATAGTTACTTACTTCCTTAAATATTTTTTATATTATTTTACCAATTTACTCTTTAAACCAATGAGCAATAAACCAGAACTTATATTGTAGCTGTTTTTGAAGTCAGAGCAAAATCAAATAGGTTATCAAAAATACTAGGGGGTCAATGTGAAATCAATGTACAATCAAATAAGTAGATGTTTAGCAAACAGCGATTACTTTGAAAGTATGTAACGATGAACATATATTTCGTTGTATGTATATATTCATTTTTCCCAGTTTAGTTTGAGGCCAACATCAATAACTACAACATTAGCTCGTTATACCTCGTTATAACTGGCTCGTTGTTCTTGCGGTTAGCATGTTGATATCGGAACACGAGAGCCTGGTTTCGATTCCCGGGTCGTGCTTAAAATTGTAAGATATTGGGTTTTAGAAAAATTCTCAGTGCCAGCCCACAGTTGGTGGATGGTGGTGTTTCAATCCGTTCTTAAGCCGTCGGTATCACTATAATTTGTGTTAATGTCCCTAAAGTCCACCAACTCGCGTTCGCGCTTCTCCTCTATAAAATTCCTGGACCTGAAGTTTGAAAATAATATAACTTTTCAGTTTTCAGTGCTTTTGACATCAAAAGTTTGACGTGTCTGTGTGTGTGTGTTCCCCTGTAGCGCTCAAACGGGTGAACCGATTGGAATGCGGTTTTTTTGTTTAAAAGGTGAATTAGTCGAGAGTGTTGTTAGCTATGTTTGATGAAAATCGACCCAAGATGGCCGCCGCCGCTACAAAATGGCAGATTACATATTTTTTCACAACTCCTCCATGTGGGTATCAAATGAAAGGGCTGGACTAGTAGAATAGCACTATGCAAATCCAAGATGGCCGCTGCCACAAAATGGCGAATGTCGGGGGTTTTTAAATTTTTAATTTATACTTGTAATACAATGTTGTTGAAAGAGATTAAATATGGATATTATTACCGTCGGTCATTTAACCACCCGTGCATACCGACCCTTATCCTATATACCTATATCAGAGCTGGGAGACTTGGAATGTAATCTGCAACGTGCATTGGAGCGCAGGGGTGGGACTGAGCTCCACCTTGATTGACATGCGAATGTAAAGGTGCGTCCAAACTTGAACATTTCACCGAACCGAACAGCGAACATTTCGGCGAACTTGTTACGCTCAATGTGGACGGCGCGCTTGGAGCGCTTGAGATGGGTTACTGCGTAACAGTTCGGCGAAAGTTTCGCCGAACTGTTACGCAGTAACCCATCTCAAGCGCTCCAAGCGCGCCGTCCACATTGAGCGTAACAAGTTCGCCGAAATGTTCGCTGTTCGGTTCGGTGAAATGTTCAAGTCTGGACGCACCTTTAGATGAGCTGAGATGTACCACGACTGTATTAGATTAAAGCTATGGCTTTGTAACAATCGATTTCATAGATTTCAACACCAAAACCAATGACATAACATGAATTAATGACAAATAATTTTTCTCTTACGATTTTTTTCTGTACATTAAAGTAGTGCTAGATAAAAATTAAAGTAGAGATTGACGGCTGCAATTGATAACATATCTTATTCAAAATCTACGCACTGAAGATCAAAAATTTTATCTGGATGTGTAGTAACGAGAATCTCAAGACGAGCATTGATTATTTATCGACACGTTTATCTGGATTAAATTTATGATTTTTTTTTTAAATATTTAAGTAGATTATATTTAAATAGACTATTAATTGCGGCCATAAGCAATTTGCAACGAATTTATACCTAACCTACTCAAATTAAGCGTAAAACCTTGATTTTGACGCCCCAAAAGATCCGGATAAGAAAGCAACAGGTCTCCATCCATCCAGCGAAGCCTTTGTGCCTGCCGAGCTTCCTCAAATCAAACACATCGTATATTTTAGATGTAGGGATACAAATACAATCCACAAGTGGGTCGTAAAACTTTTCCATCGTGCTTATTCGACTCAGTAATGTCGCATTGTAAATAGGTAGCAATATAACGAATGCGAACGTACTCGTCGGTCTGTCTGTTAACTTTTCATGGATCGACCGGATGATCCATGAAAAGTTAACTAACAAACCAACCCTCAACCGCTGAACGGATGTCGACGAAAGGTACAGACTTGCATCTTGCAGACGAAATCACGAAGATCAGCTAGGAGTATAAAATCATAACTATGTCGACGTATACAGTAAGTTTTCTGCGTCGAATAAAAAAGTGACTGTATCATTTCTGTAAGAGGCACAAGGGCCGTAAGAATCGGCAGGACCCCTAATGCGTGTGACATCAGTAGCAAGATTCGACTTAAGTGCGCCTGATGCGTTCGAATTGAGCAGCAGAATCGAGCGCTAACGATACCCTCTCTAATCACGATTCGCGACCACATATTGTTTACGGCGCGCCCGATGCTGCTGACTGCTGATGCTCACTCTTTAGACCTGAAGCGCTAGAGCCGGAGAAAATTTGCAATGATTTTAGGTGCTTTCTTGAAACTGCTTAAACCGTTTCTTCCGAATGAACATTAAAAAAATGTCATTAAGATTCAAAATGTCGTGGCAGTGTACGGCGGTAATAAATCACGAGGATAATCTCGTTAGGCCCAATCAGCCTCCCACAGTTTGTCTTTTGCCATGACACAGCATTCAATTAGAGCAGTCTGTGAATACGGCTTTTCTGTCGCTCGATAATAATTACAGAGTTACCTGCGCTCTTCGCCCCTCCAGATCAAATATCTAATCCTTTACACCAAATTAGGGCTGCCTCTTGCGAAATTCTCTTAGATGAAAATACACAGAAGTCTTATTCGACAAAAATTATAAACTAGCGGATTCAGAAGGCAGACATTGTCTTGCCACATTGGTCGGAAAATTAAAATAAAAAAAATCTGGATATCGACAATAGCATCCAGACCACCTACCGGATCCAACTATAGCTAAGCAACAACCATCCAAGTGACCACATAAGTACAAAAAAAATCATCAAAATCGGTCAAGCCATTTAGGAGGAGCAGAATTGCGTAAACACACCGGAATTTTAGGTAAAGAATTCTCTGAAGTACTATAGGTCAGAGTTCGTTAAATGGCGGACCTCTATCTGGAATTTGGACTGTAGAGTACAAATCACCTTAAAATATTCATCTTAAATGGAACTTCATATAATATTTGCAGTTTGCATATACAGGGTACAAGGGGACCTCTATCGGGAACGAAAACAGGTAATAGAGGACGTGATGATGATGGGCCTCTCCGTCTATTTTTAACCCCCGAGGCCCGACGCAAAAACGACCGGGTGTTATAAGTTTGACGTGTCTGTGTGTGTGTGTGTGTGTGTGTGTGTGTGTCTGTCTGTTCCCCTGTCGCGCTCAAACGGGTGGACCGATTTGAATGCGGTTTTTTCGTTTGAAAGGTGAATTAGTCGAGAGTGTTGTTAGCTATGTTTGATGAAAATCGATCCAAGATGGCCGCCGCTACAAAATGGCGGATTACATATTTTTCCACAACCCCCTTAATATGGGTATCAAATGAAAGGGCTTGACTAGTAGAATAGCACTATACAAATTCAAGATGGCCGCCGCCACAAAATGGTGAATGTCGGGGGTTTTTTAAATTTTTGATTTATACTTGTAAATCTTTTTATTATTCAACTATTGAACTGCAAGTTCCAAAATATGTGAGAGGCAAGGACACGAGTAGCTTACAATTTAAAAACAGAGATAATCTCACAGGTCGTCTCGTGGTAGGTGTACGATCTCCTTTACTTGTAATCTGTCAAGTCATTTTCAGGGAAAGAGGAAAATCCACGGGAATCCGATCTGGGCAGATGGCGGCCCTCGTGATTCGTGAACAAATAATGGCGGGGTTATTCAATCTGTTCCTGACAGTTTCGATAATTTGATGTCACATAACCGAGGCTAAATGGACTCATTTGGTTGATTAAATCACTATCGATAGAAGAGGGCTTTACTTACGTCTGCCTGAGGGGTCTGCAAGTTCTCAGATCTCAGTGTACTCAAGACCAGGGCACGATTGTATAAGTTATCGGAAAGAACGTCTTTTGTAAACTTGTTTAACATTCAAAAAGTTTTTTTATAGAATTTCGAAGCAAAACAAGGAACCTATAGTTTCATCCAGTCCATCTGTCCGTTCGTCTGTATGTAACAGAAATTTGACTATTATAAAAATGGATCAATGTGTGACTAAATCAGATGGTGATGTATACCTAAATCAAACTTTTTGAAAGTTTAAAAGTTTGATTTAAGTATACACAATCATTTTTTTGACTCATTCCACGTCGCGTACGACATTTGTTTACAGCTTGGTTGAAATAATAATAAAACCTATAAAACTCAAGCCCCAATGACATTTAAATCGCGCTAGTACCTACCTCTAGACAGAGGTATGTACTTCTGAAGGTAATATAGTTTCATATTCGCTCGTCGCATTTCCAGAGAACTCAATCTTAAAATTACTCGTAGGTACAATTAAAAGGTTTTCAGTGTAATTTAATTAATGAAAGCGCTTTTGTTTCATACGATGCTCTTGATGTAGATATTTGTCTTTACATACTTGTTTCGCTACATAATATTAGGTATACATTCATTAATTGAAAGGTGTCTCTTTTATTTTTAACACACATCGTTTGTATGGGAAATTCGTTCACTTAGAATTAATGTACTTATTGGTTTCTTTTTTTGGATTAACGAACAGATTAGATATATTAGGTAATTAGTATGCAAGTACATACTTACAGATTTTTTACGCTTTAGGTGACAAGAAAAATACTATACACGTTTAGTGCAGTGACAAGTATAAATTAAAAATTTAAAAAACCCCGACATTCGCCATTTAGTGGCGGTGGCCATCTTGGATTTGCATAGTGCTATTCCACTAGTCAAGCCCTTTCATTTGATACCCATTTTAAGCGAGTTGTGAAAAAATATGTAATCCGCCATTTTGTAGCGGCGGCCATCTTCGATCGATTTTCATCAAACATAGCTAACAACACTCTCGACTAATTCACCTTTCAAACGAAAAAAACTGCATTCAGATCGATTCACCCGTTAGAGCGCTACAGGGGAACAGACAGACACACACACACAGAGACACGTCAAACTTATTTAACACCCCGTCAAGGTGAAAGTTCTCTAAATTTGGGCCCGCAGTGAACGTGTCGAATGAAAAAATTTGGATAAGTATGTTTTTATTTATTGTTCAAAGTATCTAAGTACGTAACTACATTGTAGAGTATGAGCCTGAAGATGAAATATGTGGCACTTACCCAATAGTTTTATATCAGTTTTGCTGAAAGTCGCGAATGTCGCTTCGTGAATAGTGACAGGCTCTGCGGCGCACCGGTGCAGTGTAACTGAAGTTTTTATTTTATGGCGTATAAGTTGACGTTTAGCTTTTAAAGTGACTTTCTTGTTATAAAATTAATTCTCCTGCATTATGCCCGGGCTACACGAGGCTAGTTTTTCAAGCTAGGATAGCAAGCTAGTGTCAGTAAGCTAGCAAGCTAGTACTTAGGCTTCGTGTAGACAAAACTAGCTTTGTTTCTAAGCTAGTAAACTAGTAAGCTAGTTGACAAGCCAGGACAGTTTTTAATAGGATGGAGTTCTATTTTTTAGGCTAGTAGCGCCCCCACCACTGATTTTACTATCCTGGCTTGTGTACTAGCTTCATGTGGCCGGCGAAGCTAGTTTTCAGTTGACTCGTAAGCAGTAACCACGCGTTTTGTTTGTTTTTCTCCGCGACGTGTTTTTGGGATTTTAAGATGCCCAAACTAAGTACGGAGATTAATGTAAAGTTCGTACAACTGTACCGTGACCATGAATCATCCACGATCCATCAATGATCCACGTTCATCTCTTCTTAAAATCCACGGTCTTACCCACAGTCGTTTTTGTAATTCATCTTCTAGTGTGAATTGGCACAGTTTTTCAAGTAACTGTTTTAGTCGAATAGTGTTTTTTTTCACCTGCAGTTCATTTTGGACGTGTGGTCACCTCATAATACTAGCTTAAAATAATATAGCCTCATGTAAACAGAACTAGCATATTCCAAGCCAGGTCAGCTAGCCAAGACAGTTTAAAAAAAAACTAGCTTGCTATCCTAGCTTGAAAAACTAGCCTCGTGTAGCCCGGGCATAATGGATTTTATTTTTTGCCAACAAAAACTCTACTTCCATAATTATGTTTCATATGTTTAGGTATCTACATGGATATAATATATACCGATCCTTTTAACCCCTCTGTACTCGAAAATCACTTCAAAGTGTGTCAGGGTTAGACAGGTAACGTATATCTACTCGTACCCTTGTCTGAACTAATAGGTATTTTACAGTAACCCAAATAAATAGGTTCATACAGTAAATAAATACAAACAATAATCACACAAACAGTAAACATGTGGCCACTGTTGACGGTATTTACCATGGTATATATTATATGTAGGCTAGCTTTTGAGATACTGGGGAGATTATATTCTGAGCTTCGATTAATGACTCTCAAGATTCTGAGGTAACTATAGAAAATGAGGCTGCATTTAAGGGACACAAGTATAAATTGAAAATTTAAAAAACCCCCGACAATCGCCATTTTGTGGCGGCGGCCATCTTGGATTTGCATAGTGTTATTCTACTAGTCAAGCCCTTTCATTTGATACCCATATTAAGGGAGTTGTGAAAAAATATGTAATCCGCTATTTTGTAGCGGCGGCCATCTTGGATCGATTTTCATCAAACATAGCTAACAACACTCTCGACTAATTCACCTTTCAGAGAAAAAAACCGCATTCAAATCGGTTCACCTGTTTGAGCGCTACAGGGGAACAGACAGACACACACACACACACACACACACACACACACACAGATACGTCAAACTTATAACACTCCGTCGATTTTGCGTCGGGGGTTAAAAAAGAATTGCTTGCGGGCAATATTCAAATTGAAAATGGCGGACACTTGTAAACCTTATTTTAAACATTACAGTAGGTATTTTCACTGTGACAAGTAAGTAAGTAGTTATTTTATTATTGAGCTAAACTAAGATTCATTTGAGAACTGCAACAGTAAAAGTTGTTTGAACTACGAAACTAACTTTTTGAAAAATGGGCAGTTCTACTGGACGGCTAGGTCCAGTAGAACTGCCCATTTTTCAAAAAGTTTTTCTGCACTGAGCCACGTTTGTGCAATCACTTACCCCGTTATTATTAAGATGCGGGAAGTGGGAAGTTTTATTAAATATTTAAGAAAGAATTAAAAATCTTTTGCTGGAAGACACATTAATAAAATATATCTATATAAGTAGGTACTTATATAAAACAAAGTTGTGTTAGTTCGAACACTTATATCTCGAGAACGGCTGGAGCGATTTTCATGATTATGGATTTGTTGTATTTGTCTCCGTCCCGAATAGCAGAATAACTATTAAAAACATTGGAAAATTGACGAAAAAATAAAATAAAAGTAAAAACATTTTCCCATTAAAAATGTTCATGGGTTTCGTAACTGTCAAACATCCCGTCGCGTGGATACGGTAAACTCTCTCACCTGTACCTATATAATTCTTCCGTAGGTACGTGTGTTTGTCATCTAACACCTCCTAAACGGCTGGACCGATTTGGATAAAATTTTGTGTGTATATTTCAATGGGTTCCTGGATGGTTTGAAAACACAATTACCGGATAGGTACAGGTAGCCTACCGGGTCTCAGTAGGTGGCGCCGATGTCAGTATTTCACCGGGCAGGACGAAGTCTACCGGGTCCACTAGTCAAAAATAATTATCTCGTCTTCTTAGATTATTTTAATTATATAAAAATAACAATCTATATCTATCTATACATCTATCTTCTATATCTATTCTATACATATAATAAAATCGTAGAATTGCCGTATCTGTACATTGAAGATTTTTGCAAAATAATAACTGGGGGATGTTAGGGATAAGTAATAGAACCTTACAAAGCTATTTTTGAAATTTTTGTCTGTTTGTCTGTTTATCTGTTTGTCTGTTTGTCTGTATGTTTGTGCGCGCATCACGTAAAAACTACTGAATGGATTGAAATGAAACTCGGCATGATTTAAGTTCATACTATGGAGTAACATATAGGATACTTTTTATCCCGAAATTCAGCACGGTTCTCTTGGGAGAGGGATGAAAGTCAAAATGTGTACTTAGCTGTAATTCGTTAACGGGTGGTCCGATTTCATTCATTCTTTTTTTGTTAGAAAGGAAATACTTAAAAGATTACTGGCTTATGCCTGAAAGGCTGAACCGATTTTGATGGGACTTTTACTGGCGGATGTTTACATTTTGATCTATCTAAACATCTGCCAGTGAACTTTTAACAGTTTTTAGCAAGGTATGAGCTCAAAGGAACTTAGGAAAAACAAAATGATCCTCACGTGATTTTTAAAAACCAATATCCACGCGAACGAAGTCGCGGGTATCCGCTTGTAAAAAATAATAATATAAGATAATATATCTTCTATAATATAATAAAACTGTAACAGATCCAATTCTGTACATTGAAGATATTTTGAAAATTTTCTTTGGAGGGCACTCTATAATCGATACTGAAGCCAAAACTGCAATTTTTTTCATTTTTGTCTGTCTGTCTGTCTGTCTGTCTGTCTGTCTGTCTGTCTGTCTGTCTGTCTGTCTGTCTGTATCTTGGCCGCGCATCACGCAGAAACTACTGAATGGATTCAAATGAAACTTGGTAGGATTTGAGTTTATACTCCGAAGTAGATTATAGAATACTTTTTATCCCGAAATTCAGCATAGTTCCCTTGGGAGAGGGGATGAAAGTTAAAACGTGTATTTAGCTGTAATTCATTAACGCGTTGTTCGATTTCACTCATTCTTTTTTTGTTAGAAAGGTAGTACTTTATATATTGTCCCGTAAATATTTCAAGGTCATAGGTTTTTTAGTTCAGAAATGGCAGACATTTATTGGGTTCAAATAACTTCCGTCCCGGATCTTTGAACCTACGGCTTATTTTAAACTGGTGTGCGTTTAAATTTATGTTTGTCGATCTGTCTGTTTGTTCCAGCTAATTTCCGAAACGGTTGGACCGATTTTGACGGAACTTTCAATGGCAGATAGGTGATGTTATAAGGAGTAACTTAGGCTACATTTAGTTTAGGTACAAAAAAGGATTATGGGATCCAATCCGATCCTATATAAAAACCTATATCCACGCGGACGAAGTCGCGGGGATCAGCTAGTTTATTAATATAATAATTGAAATACGAAGACATCGTTGACAAAACAAAAATTATTATTAGGTAATCCTACAAAGTATCTAAAGTTACTTAGTCGTGCTTATGAAAAACTACGCAGCAACGGTGGAGACAGGAACCAAAGAAACAGCTTGACTCGAAATTCACGCGGGCGAATCCGAGGACAAAATATGGTATAAGTGAAATAATGCGAACAACTTTAACTTAAATAATATTTTGATATTTAAACCGAACACAGTTGCCTCCATAATTAATTTTTTTTTAAGTTATTCAAATTAGCGTTCCAGACCATTCGCATTAAACCGTATTGTTATTGTGTTATGCATCGGAAAATACAAACCCCGGAAACAAAACAATTAAAAGATTAAATCGCTGCTTGTTACGATGCGAGTTCCATCGGCCGTAGCGACACGTAGCGATCTCGATCGAAGTGCGACAATATTGAGCATGCAGTCTAGTCGGTGTGAAGGCAACCTGACTTGTGTAGGGGTTGTGTTCGTGTACAAAGAATATGAAGGGCGGGACTGGGCGGGCGGCGGTCCGGGTAGAGGCTGCGATCCCGCGCAGTGGATCGCCGACCGCCGTGTAGAGAGCACGCCGCGCGGCGCACGCACACCACGCACCCGTCGGTACGCGCCACGCTTACACGCACGTAACCCTACCCGCAGTTCACCCTCACCCACCCACACCCACAGCCCGACCCACCCGCGGCGGGGGCACCCATCCCCGCTCACCCTCGCGGATACTAATTGCGCGAAGCACAAATCCTCGCAAAATTTCGCAATGGACGCGCGCAATTACTATTTGCAGCGTATTCGATGTTTGCATGCGCTTTACCGTCTCCGATTGTTTCTCTATCACTCGTCAGTCAATGTATGTCGTAGTTTGTTACGTCGTTTGATATTTTTACTGTTTTTCAACAATTTGATAACGTTTTATGTGAATTTAATTAACAGTTATCATTGTTTCTATAATACTTCTAGATTATATTAAACAAAATCAAAATAAATAAAGTGAAAAATATTGAATTTGTCCAAAAATACAAAAGCATTGGAAACGTAAACTATTTCACAAAAATTTTAAACACGGTTGACCTAATATTCCACTTAGCACCTAAAACACTATTTGTAAACATTATTCTTTTCACAATAAAGCAAAACTTCTAACGAAAACTTTACGATTATTTATTTACTGAAGTTTTCCTTTGAAATGCCGTTGGGACCTTTCGACCGCAGCGCTTTTTCAATCCATTTGATCAAACAATCGACTTTGATGCCGGAATAATGAACGAATAATCAGTTACGGAATTCCCTCTTGTGTTTGATAACAGCCTTTCAATATTGCTTTTTTTGTATTTTTCTTCAATATTGTTTGTTGCGAATTTTCCACAAATCATCTTCAAGGAGTTTAGCCTTTTTGTTGGTTATGGTGTTATTTACACCTGCGAGTGCTGAACAATCTCCTCATCTTTTGTACTTACTAATTTTTGGCGTATCCTGTTGTTTCTTTTTTTTACTTTCTAAAAAGACCTCCTTGAATCTATGGTAATAGGTACCTACTTGCTAATTGGATAGGTGTACATGTATACTTATGATAGTATTTAAGTAACTAGTGGTTAGCTAGAGAGATTTGGCTGACTAAAGTGTAAAATCATTGGCTAATAAGGTAGGTAGGTACGTGCATAGGACAACATAATTTATATTAAAGCTATTATTTATATCATACTGCTTTTGCTTATTTGATTAAAAAGAAAACGTACCCAACAGGAAAACGATTAGTAGGTATAAAGGATATCCGTAATGTAAACATTTTGTACCCAAAACACACTTCAAATATTAAGGAACCTTCTGTCTCTAAACAACCCTTCATATATTATTTACAAACTTTTGATGTCCCAGGCGAGAGATTATCAGAATGTTCGGCCATATAATAAATTATAATATAACATTTTATCCTTTATAGACTTAACTTCTATTATCCGTATTATCTTTTATTAAGTTATCATGTATGATAATAAAGCGGCTTATTCCTACCTACCTAGTTCTGAATTCAAACAGAAAAAATATATCAATGACACACTGAAAGAAAATACTTATCGCAAGAAATGCCTTATTTCCCGAGAAATTATGTGAATAATAGAAATCTAAAAATAAATAATAAATATAAATATTATAATATATATTTTATACACACGCATGTTTCGGGTTTAGATTTTATTACAAGCTGTGCTGTATTTTTCAAATATTTTTTTAGGTATATCTGTGGAACGTTAACCGAAAAAAAGTACGAAATAGTCGTAGTTATGAAATTACTATAGTACTGCGTGCCCTGGCTTCCCACGGTTGGGTTAACCTATGACTTTAATGTGAATGTGTTTACACATAAACCCTCCTCGCGAAATGTTTAAAATTGTTGAAAAACGCGTTGAAATGATCACATAAGTACAAAGAAGTTTCAGAAGCTGAAAGCGAACACACAAAAGAGATTGTGTGGATTATTGAATATCCCTGTAATTGTTGTTTCCAAATCGTTTAAATGCAAGTGCTAACTGCAGTTCGTGTAACCTCCACCATCATAATCGATTTTACTGCGAGTGTTGATGTAGCGTTCAGTTATCGCTTCGTTTTGCTTACAAATTGCGTAGCAAAATCAACATGATTGTGCATGTGTGAAACTACCGAAATAACTAAATCATAAAGGGCACGTCCAAATGGCTACTCTTCCGCGCATAACAAAGCTTAACGTGGCTGTTGCACTCAGTGGACGAACATTGCGGCCCATAATTGATATCTTATCTTCTTTTACTTTTTATAAGAATAAAATAATAATAATAATTAATTTGCATTCACCTGAATATCCGACTGGGTGACCAATTGTTTAAGAGACTAGCCAACTACACAGCTAAACATTTTAAAAACTTCTCCTTATTTGAAGCTCAGGTATATAGTAATAAATAATAGTTTAAAAAAACTAAAAAACACGCTTTTTATAGAAAACCAAACTAAAAAATAGAAAATAAATTTTAATAAATATAAATTAATAATAGTGTGCATATGAAAAAAATGTATTTTATTAAAAAAAAAGCGTGGGGTGCATAGGTGTATAGAGGATTATCATTTCGATAATATCTTAAAAGCACCACACGCTTTTTTTACATAAAATACATTTTTTTCATATGCACACTATTATTAATTTATATTTATTAAAATTTATTTTCTATTTTTTAGTTTGGTTTTCTATAAAAAGCGTGTTTTTTAGTTTTTTTAAACTATTATTTATTTTCTACTTTTTAGTTTGGTTTATTTATAAAACACTAAAAAAATCATGTCACTTAAAATACAACAGATATTAATTATTAATAAATTATTTTATTTGTTTTTTATTGTAAATCGTACAATATGATTAAAGTAAATAAGTACTAATTAATAATATTATTATTTTGTTTTAATATTGTTTTATCTTCGCATTCGTGCGTTTTGTGCTTAGATTTTAGTTGTGTGTGACATCTATTCTGTTTACCCTAGTTACAGTTAGTTACCGTGCGATTTTGAATGTTTATTGTTTTTCCTTACCGACGACTTTTGATAAATGAACATAAAATCTTATTTTCCAAATTGAATAATGAAATAATCTTATCAAATTAGTGTATTGTCATCGGTCCTCGATAAATCTACAAAGTTTGAATGAAATCTGACCGTTTAAAGTGGGTCAAAATCGCGTTCAAAGAAGTCGGTTACAAACATACATACAGGTGAAGCTAATATAAAGCGTGTAAAAATTGAGGCGCTTTAAATTTTTTCCTACACAAATCTTTGTACAGTATCGACTTACCACGTAGAAACTTTTTTTTAATCACAAAAACAACAAAAGTACAAAATCTAGATAATGGAACAGCTAAGTACAATGAAACTGAAGCCCGTGGGAAACGACAAGATGCTGGATAAAATTTTGCTCTTTTAATTTTTGATTCTTTCGTGTACTCATCGCTACGCTTCTGTCCGGCTGGCTAGTTGAACGAAATTTTATATGCGCTGGCTCTTTCAATTCAAGGAAAAGAACCATATCACAAACCTTTAGGTTTAGTCGAGCACCTCCTGTAAGACATAAGTTTTCTACAAGCTCTTGGGGCATTTTGCAAGTTTATCATGAAACTGATAGGCATTACGGAAATGGTAGCTCGTGTTTCATTTCCAAGTTGAAAGTGCGATCGGAATCAAATCAATGGTTTTGGCGTGGCTTCAATTTGAATCTGCCTTTATACGTGTTTACGAAATCACAAGAGTCGTGACAAATCTCAAGCACTTTAGGGCACTTCTCCCGAATTGTGGCAAAAGCATGTCCAAAGCTGGAAAATTACATTATAATTACATGACCTGTGTCAGGTCATGGTAATTATAAGAAAATAGATACAATCACTATCACAACAATGATACTATACGTACCTAGTACAAAGATCATGATAAGATCAATTAACAGAGCATTGGTCATATTTTAGTCCTTCTAATTCATAGATATTTTGCCAGGCCTAAAGTACGCGTTATATTTTGTTGCTATTTATTCTTGTTGTTCAATTTGTTTTTTGTTTTGTTGTTCTTGTTAAGATACGCAGTCGTTGCAATTATTTTAAAGCCTTTCTCATAGTGTGCAAAAGCGAGACAAGCGATATTAGTCATTTTTGTAAGAAGTATTTGCAAGAAGTCTGTACAATCTGCTATCAACGAATTTTTTGTTATTATAAGTAGTTACCCTTCTCGAAATCAATAACATCGTGGAGTCTTCGTGGTATACGGTTCTTCATCGGCAATAACTACGTTCTATCCTCTTTTTAAATATCAAAAAATTATGCTCCTGTTCACTCTCAATGCTCACACCACGCCTTTTTGGGTCTAAAATTATCTGTTTAGGTCTTCAAAGCTGCACACTCATTATGTTCAGCAGCTCAGAATCTTTTTTAGAGCATTTCAACATGAAACTCATCCACACATACATCCAGAACAGGGTAGCTAGCCCTTTCGGAACCTGATTGAGCCTAAGGCGGTAAAGGATACTTTCTTTTTTAACCCATAGCACTTTCCAGCATCTATTTTAATAATGGAAAGCTAAAGCTTGAGAATTTCGCAATATTTCAATAAATCATGGTTTGCTCCAACCTTAGAACCCGAACTTTTTTATTGATTGGATTTTAGAACTGAATGTTTATTAAACACAATACTAAAATAACAGATGAGTATCTAACAGGTTTTTAAATAAAATAGTTTTCAATATTATATAGACTCGGGGTCATATATTACTAGTTCTATAAACATCTATACCTTCTCTTGAAAATAAAATTTGTTTAAATAGGCACACCTAATATATTATTATAAACAGCTTCTGAAAGAACATCGACTCACCAGTTAATAGGTATTTGTACCTAAAGTATTTAAGAATAAATAGTAATTTATAGTTAAATAGATCTGTATTCTATTTTTAAAAATTTTGCAATGGTGGATGCTTCTTTACCAATAGCCCTGTAACAAAGGGAGATCACATTAGCATAGCCTTGTAGCCAGCCCTGTTAATTATTCTATTAAAATGGTCGCCTTAATGCCTGAATAAGCCGTGTACCTACATAACATGAATTTTGGAGCAACTAGCAAGTTCATTATTATTACTAGACCTGTCCTTGATAATAAATTGTTAACAAACATTGTTTATTCGAAGATATTTCTATTCTATATTACGCCAGAAGTTAGGTACATATTTATTACCTATTCATAAAGCTTAACAAGCATCCGAGGGATTCGTCACAAAAACCTCTTGAAACCTAAACTAATTTTAATATTTAGCATTAATACAACCCTCGTTACGGCTATAGCCTTATATGCTTAACACCCGAATAAACTAAGTAGTTTAGTTATTCAGGTTTTTTTTATTATTTAATTGAATATAAGTAAATAAGAATACATAATGCGGGGCTTAACTGAAATATTTATAAAGTGTAACTACATTAGAAAAACATGCAAACAATATTTTTACTGTAGGTTCTTTCACTTTCATGTGTTGCCGTGTGTTGCCACTCGTGTCATTTGTTAGGGTTCCGTAAACAAGGAACCCTTATAGTTTCGCCATGTCCGTCCGTCTGTCTGTCCGTGCGTCCTCGGTTAATCTCAGAGACTATTAGTGCTAGAAATCTGTAATTTGGCATGGGTGTAAATATTAATCACGCCGACAAAGTGGTGAAATAAAATTTTGATAAATATTTTTTTTAGGGTAGCTCCCCTACATGTAAAGTGGGGATGAATATTTTTTTTCTCGTCTACCCCATAGTGTGGGATATAGTTGAATAGGTCTTTTAAAAATACTGTGAGTGTGGGAACATCATTTTTCGATTTCTAGATCCGTTTGTAAAATATGATGTTTTAAAGTGCTAATTTTTATTAGAGTCAAGTGTCCCCCCCTCTATCAGCCAAATGGCAGTATATAGGAACTTGAAAAAATTCACAACAATAGTATATATAATTAATTTTAAAGGAAAACTATCATGGCTAAGTAGGGTTCACAGGTTAAGGAGTTATATCTGTTTTTCGAGGATTGTGATTTGTGACTACGGAACCCTACACTGCGCGTGGCCCGGTTTTTATTACGAATACAAAACACTAAACTTTACTCAAAAAGGTATGTGGACTTTTAACAAAAGCTTTCACGTTTCTGTTTACAGTAAAGTGTTTTTGTGCCTATACTATTATAACCAACCTATTATACCTTCCTAAGTGGCCCTATAGTAAGTGCTAAGCTTCTTGGTGGCCCTGTATCGAACGGTGGACGTTTTTAGGGTTCCGTACCCGAAGGGTAAAAAACGGAGCCCTATTAATGTCACTCGGCTGTCTGTCTGTCTGTCTGTCTGTCTGTCTGTCTGTCCGTCTGTCCGCCGGTCACAGGTCTCTAGCTCGCAGACGAAATGAGTTACAAACCTGAAATTTTGGTATTTAGTGTAAAACGTTAACCCAAAATCAAATATTGAATTAGAAATTGAATTAAATTATTTTTCAGGGGGGCTCCCATACATGAAAAAGGAGCCGGAAAAAAAAATTTTTCTTTACCCTAGCTTGTATCATTGTTTACAACTCATTAAGTAGAGTACAAATATGTATTTTTTTAATTTTTATCTCAAAAAATAAGGGAATGGGAGGCCATCAAAGTTGTCAGTTTTAGACCATTTTTGTGACGGGGGCTATCTCAAAAACTAAACTAGTTGGGAATATGATATTTCAGTATATTATGTACTATATGCTCTATTTAAACAACAAATACTGAAAACAACGATTTATTAAATAGTTTATAAGCTGTGACCAAAATAAACGAACATTTTTTTGGGTTTTTCTTTCACGGTTTGTTGCGATTAGACCCAAAATATTATATTGTTCATAATTATGTACGGAACCTTGAAAATGCGAGGCCCGACTCGCACTTGGCTGATTTTTTCTTATTTCAAGCCTTATCTATCATACACATGTCGTTTATTGTTTATAGTAGTTTTTTTTAAGCTGAACGGCAAGACCAAAAGGAAGAGTTATGATTTTTACGATTCACGTTTTCTGCACACGAAATTAGCAGTCGGGTTTTAGTTTACGAACTTTATCTCTTGTTACAAATGTTTTACAACTATAAGTAGGTACCACATTTGTACCACACCTTATAATATCTTGACCACATTCAACAAACAAATAAACTTCTTACTCTCATTCTTATGGCCATTAACAGTATAGTCATAACTCATAACTTAAAAACATAATTGTCTCAAAGGCTTTCCTAATGGCGTAATTAAACCTTAAACCCGAAGCCACGTACTTCGCGCCAAGTGATATAAGATCCCCGAGGGCCGTCAGCGACACTCCTCCCTTTATTATGAGCACTTTAACTTTGCCACGTTTTATTTCATTGACCGTATTTTTATCTCACTTCAACAAAAGGAGGGACTTTCTCAATTCAGACTTCAGTGCGTATTTTTTTGGGCGATATTACCCCATATTCCATATAAATAAAGCCTCAATAGCTCAACGGCCAAGAAACGGATAGAAATTCTGAAAGTCGACTTTTTAAACCATTCATCCGTTGCGCTATGTGTCGTATCCACATTCCACTCCTAACAAAAACTTTACGCTTTTGGAGGACAAATTACCTAATAGGTAACTCATGCCTAAAAATATCATTAATATATTATTTTTATGTCTTCATCTACTAGTTAGCTGTGACTGCGAGAACCTGTGGCAAGTGACAATGCAAGGCTAACCTGGAAGAGATAATATAGCAGTTTTTAATTAAACCCTCGGTTTCTATACGCGGTATCGCAACGGAAAGCTAAACTGCTTAGCGGCACGGCTTTGCCAGTAGGGTGGTAATTAGACACGGCTGAAGCCATGAAAGGCTGAAGAAAATTTAAAAATTATTAACTCCCGTATTGCCTCTGCCGGGAACTATTGAACCCGGGACCTCCCACTTATAAGACCACTGCGACAGAAAAGTTAATGTGCTTAACACGCAAATTATATTATCTTCTATCTATATCTATTCCATACATACATATAATAAAATCGTAGACTTGCCGTATCTGTACATTAAAGATTTTTCCAAAATAATAACTGGGGGATGTTAGGGATAAGTAACAGAACGTAAAACAGTTATTTTTGAAATTTTTGTCTGTTTTTCTGTTTGTCTGTATGTTTGTGCGCGCATCACGCAAAAACTACTGAATGGATTTAAATGAAACTTAGCATGATTTAAGTTCATACTACGGGGTAACATATAGGATACTTTTTATCCTGAAATTCAGCACGGTTCCCTTGGGAGAAGGGATGAAAGTCAAAATATGTACCTACTTAGCTGTAATTCATTAACGCGTGGTCCAATTTCAGTCATTCTTTTTTTGTTAGAAAGGAAATACTTGAAAGATTACCGGCTAATCTCTGAAAGGCTAAATCGATTTTGATGGGACTTTCACTGGCGGATGCTTACAGTTTGATCTACCTAAACATGCGCCAGTGAACTTAATCAGTTTTTAGCAAGGTATGAGCTCAAATGAGCTTAGGAAAAACAAAATAATTCCCACGGGATTTTTAAAAACCAATCTTTAATAAAATTTCTTTAATAAAAAGTTCTTTAATAAATGCGCAACCTCTTGCACCAAACGCGTACATATACCCCGTCTGCTTTCTGTCGTGCTCATGGTTAATAAAAAAACACGCCACATTTTCCTCCTTCATTAAGTATTTTATTATATGTATAGATATATACGAATTTATTTTTCACATCTGGCTCATCCTACCACTCCAAAATCAAATATTTACGCTACTATAGGTTGCTTTCATTTTCCATTCTAACTTTGCTTGATCCTTTCGTTTTCCGGATCTTGGATCAGCTACGATACGGTACACGTTATTTCACACTTTATTTGAATTGAGCCTCCAATTTCGCTCCCTCAAAATCATATCCTCATAACATTCATGATCAATGAAATTAAGCGAAGCTTAGAGCTTTGTACTCGTAGATACGAGAATATAAGCAGTAGGTATAATACATGAAAATAATGTTATTAGATAAGTAAGTACGCTAATCTTATTACAGATCCTTAGACAGGATATTATGTGATTAAGACAGTCGATTGTCATCGTAGGTATATTTCGGTATATCTAAATCACTATCGTCATCATTGCTGACCTTATCTCTTCCATCACTTCTTTAAATATTATAAAATGAAATCCCGAGCCGCATTTGGCATCTTGTATACCTACCTAGATTTTAAAACATTTCGAAAATTTCACGAGAAAAGTTTTACGAGTGAGGTACATGATACATCACATTCACATTTAGTTAGCCCACCAGTGGGAAGCCGGGGCGAGCCATATTTAGATAGCTATTGTGAATACTTCAAAGAAATAGCTAGTAACGAAGTAAGACGTCCAGAGCAACTTAATGAAGAAACTTTACCTATTAATTTTAATAGATACTCAGTTAGATATATACTCGTAAGTCGTAACAACTCGTAAGTGCACTTACTCGTAGTTCAAAGTTATACCGATACATTAATCCCAATCGAGCGAAACCTACAGTCGCTAATAAATTTCCTGATAATAATGCAACGACAATGGTTGTTTAATGACAAGTTACATTGATAACTACGGGTTATTTCTTTTTTCAGCCGTTGATATGTAGAGACCTGAGTTTGATTACGTATAATATTAGCTCGGTACTTCCACTTTCCTAATCGACTTGTATAGCCGATGCCACTATAATAGGTAATACCTACCCAATGTTTGCAACTAGGACAATCTGTGACCCACCAGACCAGTTGAAATCTCATCGTAATGTTTATTCAGTGGCTCGGGAGATTTATTCGACATCTTTTATTAAAATAAACAGCATGACAGAGCACAAGCCAAAAAAAGAAAACCCAAATAACAGTTTTTAGGGTTCCGTACCCGAAGGGTAAAAAACGGAGCCCTATTAATGTCACTCGGCTGTCTGTCTGTCTGTCTGTCTGTCTGTCTGTCCGTCTGTCCGCCGGTCACAGGTCTCTAGCTAGCAGACGAAATGAGTTACAAACCTGAAATTTTGGTATTTAGTGTAAAACGTTAACCCAAAATCAAATATTGAATTAGAAATTGAATTAAATTATTTTTCAGGGGGGCTCCCATACATGAAAAAGGAGCCGGAAAAAAATTTTTTTCTTTACCCTAGCTTGTGGGGTATCATTGTTTAGAGCTCATTAAGTAGAGTACAAATATATATTTTTTTAATTTTTATCTCAAAAAATAAGGGAATGGGAGGCCATCAAAGTTGTCAGTTTTAGACCATTTTTGTGACGGGGGCTATCTCAAAAACTAAACTAGTTGGGAATATGATATTTCAGTATATTATGTACTATATGCTCTATTTAAACAACAAATACTGAAAACAACGATTTATTAAATCTATACTAATAAATAAAATTGAAGTGTCTGTCTGTAATTTCGAAATAACTACCTCATATTAAGCTCATACGGTTATTTGAACTGTACCATAACCGAATCACACGTTTTTAAAATTTTTGTCTGTCTGTCTGTCTGTCTGTCTATCTGTCTGTCTGTCTGTCTGTCTGTTTGAACGGGCTAATCTTCGGAACGGCTGAACCGATTTTGACGGGACTTTCACATACAAGTAGAGAATTAACCAGGGAGTAACATAGGCTACTTTTTTAACCGACTTTCAAAAAAGGAGGAGTTGTGTTTTTCTACCTATGTACACCGATATCTCCGAGATTTCTGAACCGATTTTAGTAATTCTTTTTTTAATCGATAGAAAAACTTTGCGACCCTGTTCTAAAAAAAATTTGGATTCCAACTCCTCAATCCTGATGCTGTAGTGGACCTGATCACCAAAACTAATGGGATTTAGAAACTTTCGGTTATTTAAATTGATATTGCGGTACCAATTAAAGACTTTATCGTTGAATGAACTCGAGTAGGTACATATCCAACTCCTCAACCCTGATGCTGTAAGGAATTGCATTCCGAAATCGTGGGGATTCCACGGGATTTTTCCGTTTTGGGGACGGGTTACTTAACAAATAAGCTATTTTTTGTTCTGGAAAATCAAAAGTTCCCACGGGATTTTTAAAAACCTAAATCCACACGGGCGAAGCCGTGGGCATCATCTAGTAGTTTATAAGCTGTGACCAAAATAAACGAACATTTTTTTGGGTTTTTCTTTCACGGTTTGTTGCGATGTCTAGCTCGGAAATTAAATATTTCTTGGACCCAAAATATTATATTGTTCATAATTATGTACGGAACCCTGAAAGAGCGAGGCCTGACTCGCACTTGGGTGATTTTTTTATTTTTATTATATAAGTAATTGCACAGGGTATATTATTAAGTTGCATTCACATTAGCTGTCCCCTGAGCATTAATCTCGAAGAGCGATAAGAGCGATATGTGAAAGAGTATGCACCACTTGCTCTGTGCGCGCGACGGGCACGGCAAATTGTACTTAGAGTCTTCGACACATAGCTACAATACAATCTCAGTTATGTAGACTGGCTAAATTTATTGTATTCTTGCTGCGATAATGCATTGTAGCCAATAGCGAGAGAGTGTCAGAGTATGAGGCAGTTTTTTTTTAAATTCTGAAATTTTCACTTTCACAGACTGACTATATTCCTCATACCGACGGCTTAACGTGCACTCCGAGGCACTCTTAGCATATTCGAACGCAGATCTCGCGGTCCCGGGTTCGATTCCCGGGTCGGGCAAATAATAGTTAGGTTTTCTGTCAAGAAATTTTCAGTGCCAGCCCGAAGTTGGAAGCTGGCGGTGTTTCACCCCCGTGCCTCAGCGCGTTAAGCAGTCGGTCCGTTATTATCACTATAACTAACCCGCATTGGAGCAGTGTGGCGGGTCTAAGCTCTAAATCCCTCTCTCCTATGAGAAAAGCGGCCCAGCAGTGGAACGTCAAAACTTAAAAGGCTGTAGTGGTGGAGGTGGCGGTGGTGGTGGCGGTGGTGGTGGCGGTGGTGGTTAGCCACTCAGAGTCGATTGCGTTTGTCACATTTTTGTCTTGAGACGCGCCTATTCCTGCCGTCACATACCTACTTACTTGAAACTTTGATAGCCATTCAAGCAGAATGGTATATCAATGTTTCCATGGAGTTTGAGCACCTTTATAATCAAATCGAGTATCCTCCTAACTTCCAGTGAGTTATATTCTCCATTATAATATAGTACGCCAACAGATAACTCTTGGGGTAAATGAACGGAAAGTATCTATAAGTAGGTACTTTACTTTATAAAGTTGCATATAATATAGTAGGTTCTCCGAACTTTTTCTAATATGACGGAGACATGAAAGTTTTTAATTTGAACTAGAGCTGCTGGAATGACTTCGACAAGTTTCTGTCTAGCGCGCTCCATACAAACGAAATTTGATTCTTACTTGAATATTACCAATCAAATGAATTTTTTCAGACACCTCTAGAAACTAACATCTATGTCTGTGGTTTGTCAGATTTTAGGTAATTTTAAAGTTAAGTTGTCTCAAAGATTTACATGTAAATCTTTACTAAGTACCTATAATGTCCGGGCTTTTTTTTCACAACTCTTATATTACCTACATTCCTGTCGAATTTTTTCAAAATAAAAACAGACCTAAAATTTAAATCAAGTGTTTTTTTTTTGCTGGTGGTATATAACACGTAAATACCTACAAAGAGCTCTTATTTTAGGCCGTAAGTGTACTTTTAACTTGCTTTTATCGCACGTTTCACAGAGCACACTTCGTTTCCCTTTTACGATTCCACATAGCAGTATTCTTGAGTAGATTTTCATGTTCTTCCCATGCTAAGGAGCATAATCAGTATCAAATAAGCCACCGTAGTTCACAGAAGCGTTTCTTTCATCATAATGTTAGTCGTACGGTCTATTACATTCAGACTTAGGGTGCCTGTCCACTAAAGCAGAGCGTAGCGTAAAGTGGATCTGTGTTTGGTTGACCAGTTGACCAATGATATTGTTTATTGAAAAATGACGTGACATACAGTGGACGTGGGTAACTTTAGCGTAACGTGTCAAAGATTGTGATTCGACTGTGAAATGGAATTTAGAAATAAAATTATAAAAAATTAATCACCTGCACCTTCTTAGGTACAAACTACTACAACTAGGTACGTCACTATACTCCATATTTCAACTCCTTAACCTCAAGCTGCAAAGGCCTGCTTATTTAGATATATTGAATTTGTTTATATATAAGTACCTAATATTATGTTGACATCGTGTATCCTTCATAAGTATTAATTTACACTTGACTTTAAAAACGAATTACATTGATGCGAAAATGGGCTCAACGGGCCTATAACCGGCACGTCTCGAATAAGTTACCTCGAATAATGCTAAAAACAAGCATAAATTAAAAAAATTAAAAACCCCTGACATTCGCCATTTTGTGGCGGCGGCCATCTTGGATTTGCATAGTGCTATTATATTAGTCAAGCCCTTAGATTAGGTATATAGAAGAGGATATGAAACATCAAATTTAAATTGAAGCTTCCGGAACCTTAAAAATGGCGTATGGGCGGAGCCTAAATGACTTTTAGGGCTGGTGCTATCGATACTTAAATACTCGATATAAAATTATCAGCCACATTATTTATATATTTTATTTTGAAAATCAGTATGACAATAATCTATACTAATCTATTAAAGCGGAAGAATTTGTTTGTTTGAACGCGCTAATTATAATGGAATTGATGGATATAATGGATGCTATGGAAACACCTGTCGGATTTGAAAAATCCTTTTTGCGTTTGATAGCCCAATTTCTGAGGAAGGTTAAGGGCTATTTAACATTGTTTGGAAGCCCTAATTAATATACTATCATATGTGAATATATTGCAGTTCCAATATTACATACATAACCTCTTTTTTTTTAAGTCGGCAAAAAATTAGATTGGCAATATCACTAAGAAGAAACTTACTGTTTCAATTTCATCTCTCTCTACCACTCTGAGAGACAAACAGTAGGTGGCAGGTGCGGTAAGTTTTATTTTTATCGACATTCAGTTTACTTTAATTGTAAACAATACAATCCCAACACTATACATACAATCAAACTTATTCTCGTGAAATAATCGAAGTTTTTGACGATACCGCATAAATTTACGCGTTTTGAATTAAATAAAGAAGAAGCTGAGCTTTACTTAATCGAAAAAACTCAAAATACTCGCTACAAAAAGAGAAAATAGAAGAATTTATTAGTTACCTATGAAATGAAATTCCTGGGCGTTTTACATTGCTTTTACGATCACAACTCACAATTGAACACTTCACCATTGTTTATTGCTTAAAACAACTGCTGAAACGCATGAAAACAGTGCAAAATAAGTATAAACTTAGAACTGACACACCGGAACAACAACAAACGCCATTTTTAAGGGACAAAAAAGTGGCTTCAGTAGGTAAATTTTATGACGTCATTCGACATTTGCGTGACGCGTTTACGCAATAACATAATCGACCTGTCTCTTTCTAATAATGTAGCTTTCCATAAATAAGAAAGGCTTAGAAATAGTTTAATTTGTTTTATTCGAAAAATACATCATATAACTATAATTGAGCAAAATGCAACATATCCTCTCCTATATACCTAATCTAAGGTCAAGCCCTTTCATTTGATACCTATATTGAGGGAGTTGTGAAAAAAAATGTTATCCGCCATTTTGTAGCGGCGGCCATCTTGGATCGATTTTCATCAAACATCTCTAACAACACTCTCGACTAATTCACCTTTCAAAAAAAAAAAAAACTGCATTGAAATCGGTTCACCCGTTTGAGCGCTACAGGGGAACAGACAGACACACACACACACACACACACAGACACGTCAAATTTATAACACCCCATCGTTTTTGCGTCGGGGGTTAAAAAGAAAAACAACCTTAACAAGACCCAAACGGTTTTTCACAGCGTAATTAAGCCCGAAGTCTGCCTCACGCACTTCGCGTCAAGCATCAAATGATATTTAAGGATCCTAAAGGCCCCTGACGCCATTCTTCCTTTTATTATTAGCCTTTTAGCGTTTTATTGCCTTTGTCTTGAATCTTATCTCCTTACACTTGGAGGGAGTTTTGAGGAGAATTTTTTGATATTTCGAAATCACGGACTGATATATTCCCCATGCCGATGGCTTGATGTGCACTCTGAGGCATGGAGGGAGCTAAAAATCCAAATTAGGACTTCCAAAATCGGTCACCTATCCAGTTACCGACTTGGGTAAATTCGTTTATCCTACCGCGTAACTAGGCCATACGTTCCAAAAGTCAGTCACTTATTTATCTATAAGATATTTATTAGTGTAGGTAAGTATATTTAGAGTGGATATATTAAAATATAGTACCTATCTAGAGGTATGTACGCCTCATTTCTCTTTTACGATTTCCCCTTACGATATTATATTGAGGAATATCGTATGCTAGAGTAGATTTTTATGTAGGAGCAATATAAGAGATCATAATCCATATGCTTTAGTAGAAAGAAGTTCCTATAACCAACATAGTCAGCTCTTTAATACACCTACGAATATAAATAAAAAAAATTAAACACTGTGATGAAATGGCATTTTTTAGTATTTCAGAATCGTGGAACAAGGGTTAATTTGCGTAGACGAAGTCGCAGATAACTGCTTTAATACGTAATAGATAAACAATAATGTCTATGGATTAAGAAGAAAAAATATCTATAACTGCAGACAAACGCTTGTCTCCAGTTTGATGACGAGGTTTCCTGCAGGGGCTTCAGGAGATGAAAGATTAAAACAAGTAGCTAAGCTGTATCTACACAATCGTTGCAAGTCTTAGGGCTCTGGCGAGTAACAACACAAACTTGTACCTACTTGTATAGCAGTCTACTACAGCATACAGCCACACACCAAGAAGTCCTAAATAGATAGATTGGATTCACATACAAATCCTTTTTCCGGTACCCACCCTTGAAAGTACCTACAGGAATCTAACAAACCACGGATATCACAACTAGGTCATAGCCAAAGTTGTCATCTTCTATAAAATGTTTAATATCTACCTATTTTAACCGACTTTAAAAAAGGAGGTTATCAATTCGACAGTATGTATGTAATATTATTGGAACTGCAAAATATTCACATAATATGATAATCCATAAGGGTTCCCAAACAAATACATAATATACATCATAGATTGATGTATGTATGTATATTAGTCCACGGATTTCTCCAAAACGATTGATCTGATTGTGACTATTCTTTTTTTATTAGCTTACATTTACTTCAACTTAGAGAACAGCGTAAGTGTCATTAAAATCGGTTTGGTAATTTCTGAGAAAGAAATAAAAATGGGTGCACGAAGATTAAAAATTGAGAGAAACAGAAGAAGAAAACTCCATCCATATTGTTTTTGACGTCAGTCCTGTGCCCGTATGCGACAAAAAATATCTTCACCGCCGTTATCTGTCCGTGCCAATGAGAAACTAACAGTGGAGGAGCCA
The DNA here is from genome assembly GCA_920104075.1 of Melanargia galathea. Classification (NCBI taxonomy): domain Eukaryota; kingdom Metazoa; phylum Arthropoda; class Insecta; order Lepidoptera; family Nymphalidae; genus Melanargia; species Melanargia galathea. The sequence goes on from OV049855.1 coordinate 7,021,551, forward strand.
TACCTACTTTAAGTTTATACCTAGAAGAGGGGGTGGGGTATAATTTCTCTTAGGTTTATACAATGTGTATGAAATATATGAAATAATAATTTTCAGTGTGCCGGAACTGCACCGCCTAATGGTACTAATTCTGTTGTACACAATCTCTAAACTAAATTGACAGCTCGAAATGTAATGCTATACTTATTCGCAAGGAACATTATGAAATGCCACATCATCACTTTGATGATGTGGAATTATAACTGTGACCATTTCAGATTATGGGCATAACGTTGTGGCATTGAACGAACTGGAAAATTAATTACAAATTATAAAGAAAAATAATATTGCAAACATATTACTTAAACCACGTTTATAAATACGTTAATAAAATAGTCGTTTTTATATAATATATATATTATATACCTAAACGAAGAAAAGTTATTTTAGGATAACAATATTCAATAAATAATATGTGCCTTGTCTGTAAATCATAATTTATAGGTTCATAAATTATGATTTACGAAAATGGTTTGCGTTTTGTATGTTTATTGTTCTAATAGAAATGTATTACTTTTGCTTCAAATAGTCGTAAATAAACAGAAAATCTTCGGATTTCCACCCACGTGAAAATCATGTTATATAATAATATTATGTCGGTATTTTTTCCTCAGAATTTTTATTTTATGAGTAGTTCAGTCATTTGTAATTCTCAGAAAACGTGTGCTGAGTATTAGTTTCTTGTTTTCATTCATTTGATAATAATATTTATCCGTATAAAGCTTGTGTTCTGCTGAATCTATTTAATTACAAATACTCCGTAAGAAAGTACCTATCTAAGTAGGTAGGTACCTACTTATTAACCTCAAATACTTACTTAGTGCTCTAAAGTGAGAAACACAATGTAATCAACTTTTATGCAGTGTTATAGAAACTTTCTATATACCTACCGCTGTAAAAAATTTTGAGCGATAATTTTTGCCTTATTGTAATATTTTCTTGGTGCACAATAAAGTGTACCTATTTCATTAATTCTTTAAATAAATATATTATATATTCAAGCAAATAAAACTATCTATATCTTTAAATAAATATGTATAAATAATAGAATATAATATAATATATTTGAAAACTATGACAACCCTTGCGGCGCAGCCTTGGCGTTAGGTACCTACCTGTTGATATTATATTATCGATTCAGAATCCCTGTAATAACGTACAGCCACGTACACCTACTGTTGCACTTCTGCTTCTGAAAGCTACGAATTACCCCGGCGGCTATTAATTAACAGTCTCGGTTGACTAGTTTGCTGTACCTATATTATATGGTGGCGTAAAATAATTCCACTATCTCTATTATTATATTATTTATTGTTTTCGAACTTTGTTTGTCGAACTTGGAAAATCGTTGTTCATGATTTTATCATAATAATAATATATTATTATTATTATTATTATTATTATTATTATTATTGTTATTTTCATTTCTTAATTTTGCTTCTCTTTTAAGAGAGTATACAACATTATTATTATTATTATTAAATATTAATATTTATTTATTTGCTCGAAACTTGAGTACATTAGAATTCAAAACAACTTTGCAAAATAAAGACGAACAGATTTTGCACCTCAAGTTAAGTTTAGAGTTTACTTGTAGGTAATGAGTTGCAGAATACGCCTGTAAATTATCGCTAGTTCGATCCCGCACACACTGTATATTTACCGTTATACCTACTTAATAAATATTTTAATTGATTTGAAATTATAATTTTATTTTTAACTAGATGATGCCCACGGCTTCGCCAGTGTGGTTTGTAAAAATCTCATGGGAACTTTGATTTTCCAGAACAAAAAGTAGCCTATCTGTAGTAAGTAGTAACCCGTCCACAAAACGGAAAAATTCCGTGGGATCCTTAACATTTCGGAATGCAATTCCTTACAGCATCAGGGTTGAGGAGTTGGACATGTACCTACTCGAGGTCATTCAACAATAAAGTCTTTAATTGGTATCCCCAATATCAATTTAAATAACCGACAGTGCCTAAATCCCATTAGTGTTGGGGATCAAATCCCCTACAGCATCAGGATTGAGGAGTTGGAATCCAAATTTTTTGTAGGACAGTGTCGCAATGTTTCTCTATCGAATAAAAAAAAAATTACGCAAATCGGTTCAGAAATCTCGGAGATATCGGTGTACATATGTAGAAAAACACAACTCCTCCTTTTTTGAAAGTCGGTTAAAAAAGTAGCCTATGTTACTCCCTGGTTAATTCTCTACTTGTATGTGAGAGTCCCGTCAAAATCGGTTCAGCCGTTCCAAAGATTAGCCCGTTCAAACAGACAGACAGACAGACAGACAGACAGACAGACAGACAGACAGACAAAAATTTTAAAAACGTGTGATTCGGTTATAGTATCGTTCAAATAACCATATGAGCTTAATATGAGGTAGTTATTTCGATATTACAGACAGACACTTCAATTTTATTTATTAGTAATATAGATTTAATTTTATTGTATGGAGAGGTTGTAAATTCTGAGCGGTCGGTAATAGAAACAGTAAAATAATTTTTTTCAAAGAAAAATGAACCGACTTCAAACCATTCGAACTAAAAAGTTTAAAATAATTTTTTATTCATTTAGATTGACTATTAAACTACCTAAATCAAATGATATATAATTTTTTGAAGTCGGCGCCAAATGACTCATACTTTTTAAGTCGAAAATATGCTCCCCGAATTCGATTCCGACGAATTGAATGTGGTTTGGCGCCGACTCCAAAAAATTATACATTATTTGAGTTAGGTAGTTTAATCGTCAATCTAAATGAATAAAAAATTATTTTAAACTTTTTAGTTCGAATGGTTTGAAGTCGGTTCATTTTTCTTTGAAAAAAATTATTTTATGCTTTTTAGTGATTTGTTTTCTTTATATTAATAATAGGTAATATAAATGAGAACTATGTAAAATAGATTATGACCTATATATTATTAATTATTATTAAATATCTTGTGACATATTACATACATTTTATGTGTCATACTAAGTATAGATGAATGGTTTTATAATGTTCTAACCCAACCTAACCTAACTTCCGATCTATACAAGATTAGTTTGTATGCGTACTAGGTACTCTTATATAATTTGGAAGACCTTGATTAAAAAGTAATTTACAATCTATACGCGACCAGTTTCACACCCTTGCGGTTTGGCTTTGTATAGGATGCAAATACACGTAACCGTGCACTAACTCCAAGGAATCACTCTATAGTACCTACAGCTGTACTGACTTCAGCTCAAAAGTTTTTGCAAAAAGTCAATGTTACGTAGGCGTAGCAGAGTGAAGTCTTTGGACAGAATAGGTATATTAGACTTCAGCAATAGGTCTGGCAATATCAGAGAAGTGAGAACATATTAGTGACATATGTATTACATTTATGGTTATAACTTCGTATTTAATAATGATAACTCGATGTGTTATATACTAAAACCTTCCTGAAAGTATGTAGATTACGATAGTGAAACAATCATCAAAATCGGTTCATTAGTTGCGGAGATAATCACGAACATACTTACATACATACATACATACATACTTACATACATACTTACATACATACTTACATACATACATACGGGTCGAATACAGAACCTCCTTTTTTTGAAGTCGGTTAAAAAAATGGTTGTTGTGCCTCACTCGACATAGATAGGTATAGTGTGTCGCGGACGTTTTTGTAGATATTTATAAGATCTACTTACAATTAATTAAAACATTTTATGGTTCTATCTTTTAGAGTTTAGGCAGCGTACGCAAAATAAGTAACATTTCTGGTTGATTTTTACACCTTGTGTCCGAAAAACCCAAATATTTTACGGAACCCTATTATTTTCCAAAATAAAATTTAGCCTATGTTACTTGTGGATAATGTAGCTTTCGAATGGTGAAAGAATTTTTTAAAACCGGCCAAGTGCGTGGCGGGCCACGCGCAGTGTAGGGTTCCGTAGTCACAATCCTCGAAAAACAGATATAACTCCTTAACCTGTGAACCCTACTTAGCCGTGATAGTTTTCCTTTAAAATTGATTATATACCCTACTGCTGTGAATTTTTTCAAGTTCCTATATACTGCCATTTGGCTGATAGAGGGGGGGGACACTTGACTCTAATAAAAATTTGCACTTTAAAGCATCATATTTTACAAACGGATCTAGAAATCGAAAAATGATGTTCCCACATCCACAGTATTTTTAAAAGACCTATTCAACGATACCCCACACTATGGGGTAGACGAGAAAAAAAATATTCATCCCCACTTTACATGTTGGGGAGCTACCCTAAAAAAAAATATTTATGAAAATTTTATTTCACCACTTTGTCGGCGTGATTAATATTTATACTCATGCCAAATTATGGATTTCTAGCACTAATAGTCTCTGAGATTAACCGAGGACGGACGGACAGACGGACGGACATGGCGAAACTATAAGGGTTCCTTGTTTACTACGGAACCCTAAAAACGTTAATAGAAACAAATCTCATTCCATGAGTCGGCAATAGAAACAAATACCTTTTCAGATGAAAATATTATTTATTAATTATTGTGTGATTGAATACTGAATTTAAGCACTGAATTTCAAAGAACACACTATCATAATCATAAATTATTTGAAACTTCTTTTCTAGCATAATGGCTTATATCTAATTTTCTGAAGTAAATCCGAAGTCAGCTTAAACTGGCGGTAATAGAAGCGTTTACGTTATGTTCTCACAGCTATGATGCGGCGCGGATCAATGGCGATCGCCGGCGGCGGCGAGCCTTTGATCGTTGTGGAGGAAAGCGGGGCTGAAGAAGAGGCCTCCTGCCGCGCCCCCCTGCCCATCCGAGGCTTCTCCGAGGACCAGGAGTCCCCCCCAGACCCTTACCATCTGTCGCCTTGGCGTGAGACGCGCAAGCATTCCCTTCCGACGCCCTCCTGCACTTCTGGACCTACGGCTAGTCAGGTAAGACTTACAGCTTTTTTATTATTGTATAATAGACTTACGCTTGACACTAATCAAAATCATGCCTGATGGAAAGCAATGAAACGTCTAAGTTGGAACGCGCTTGCCCAGAAATTGCCTATTCACTCTTGCCTTGAAGGAACTCAAGTCGAACGAGGTGGGTAACACGGACGCCAGAAGGGTGTTCCACACTCTAGCGGTTTAGTAGTACTTACTATCCGCGAGCTGTAACTGTAACCGTTGCACGTTATACTTTTTCTTCAACCGATATAGGTAGGTCTCTTGTAGGAATATCTACACGTCTCGGTCTTCATCATGATCAACCCATTACCGGCTCACTACAGAGCACGGGTCTCCTCTCAGAGTGAGAAGGGTTTTGGCCATAGTCTACCACGCTGGCCAAGCGGATTGGCAGACTTCACACACCTTTGAGAACGTTATGGAGAACTCTCAGGCATGCAGGTTTCCTCACGATGTTTTCCTTCACCGTTAAAGCAAGTGATATTTAAATACTTAAAACGCACATAACTCCGAATAGTTAGAGGTGCGTGCCCCGGGATCGAACCCACGACCTCCGATTAGAAGTCGGTCGTCCTAACCACTAGGCTATTACAGCTTCAACGGACGTCTCGGTCTTACGCCGCTTGAATCCAGCGGCTTCATGCGCCTCCTTTGATGTAGTCTGTCCATCTGGAGGGAGTTTGCCAAAATGCGCTTTCCGGTGCGAGGTCGCCTTTGGAACCCAACGTCTATCGGTTCTTCAAGCCATGTGCCAATACCATTTCAGCTACTCGTGTGTCGGTTACTCTACGGATCTCTTCGCTTCATATTTGATCACGTAGAGAAACACCGAGCCACTCTCTCCATCGCCCGTTGAGTGACTCTGAGATTTCTTATGAGGACTTTTCTTATAAATGTTTTTGCGCATTTATCTAACCATACTTAATTCTGACAGTGTGCAATTAGTTTTAAATAAAGAATAGCTAGGATTTTTTTTATTCAACTACAAGTTAGCCCTTGACTGCAATCTCACCTGATGGTAAGTGATGATGCAGTCTAAGATGGAATGGAAGCGGGCTAACTTGAAAGAGGTACCTATTGCATACTCCTGATCGGTTTCTACATGGCATCGTAGCGGACCGCACGGCTTTGCCGGTAGGGTGGTAACCAGCCACGGCTAAAGCCTCCCACCAGACCAGACCGGCCGGGAATCGAACCCGGGACCTCCCACCTATAAGACCACAGCGCGCACCACTGCGCCAGGGAGGTCGTCAGATCCTCTAATTACAGTACAATAATGAATCACATTAACATGTCAGGTACGTCGCCTGTCGGAGAGGGGTGAAGGCGCAGCGCATGAGGCACGAGAAGCTGCATTCCTGGCTACTTTAAGCCAGGTTTCACCGCAGCCAGGTGGTCGAAGGTATACTTATAATAAGTACATATAAATACATAAATACTCAGTTGAATATTTATAATTATCATATTAAATGCATGTCAGAATTATATTCACTCCATTCTTTTTGTCGCTGTTTTTCGATTCTATAATTATTATGCAAGCTATATTTTAGGAAAAATTAAACCAAATTCTATATAAGTATTATACCGTATTTGAAGAGCTCCCTCAATTTCTCCAGAATCCCAATATCAGATCCTGACCTAATGACCATGGGACCACGTAGGAAGTATTCAAACAAAAGAAGAATTTTGCAAATCAGTCCAAGCGTCTTCGAGTAATCGGGGAACATAATAAAAAGATTCCGACGAATTGAGAACCTCCTCCTTTTTTTGAAGTCAGCTGAAAATAAATACGTTACAACGAGGTTATCTTTTCAGACATTCCGTAGTAACAATATCAAGAGTGCCCCAGGCGTTGTTCGGACGAGGCCGGCGGGAATCAATCGCGGCGTTCCCCGCCCTCGGCAGTCGACGTGACTCGGGAGCGAGCATTAAAAAATGTAAAATTAATGTTTTTTTCATAACTTCGTTTCATAAATTAAGAAGCTTCAACAAGTAAATAATTTACATATTTCTTTCTGTAGGTATTTGTTCAAAACGAAACATGATGGTTTTAAATAAAAACCCTTTTTACAAGCTTTTTGTTATTAGATTGTTGTATTCTATGTTATTTTGCGTCGAAATTGGTCCTAACTGATTTATCAACCACTTCTAAATTTTCATTCAAACTGAAAATTTACAGATATGGATAACAATTTATATTATATGATAATTTCATGTATTTCATCATTCAACATCATTTTTTGTTGTTTACAATTATGTAGAAATATTTTATATTCGAGGTCTTGTCTTTGAAAAAGTTTTTCACGTCTAATTTATTACAGGTCCACCCGCTACCGACACACTCGGCAGCACGCACAATCTCCAGCTGGATATCATGGACGACATTGTACAGGCACGCAAAGTGCGGATGCGGTTGTGGAACACCTCAAACGAAAAGGTTTGCGAAGTGCAACCGCTGGACGAGCGATCTCCCATGAGCGGTTCCGTGAGGTACACGAACCGAGGACGCAGACACTCAGATCTTATGGGTGCGCAGTTGCCGCCGATCCCCGCCCGTCGCCGTGCTTCAGAAATGCCACCTGCACCGCCGCCCATCCCGCCGCGCACGGGAGCCGGGGTCGTGTGCACCGACACAGATCTCAAACTCATGCTCAACGCTCTGACGTCGTCGGCCACAGAGATCGACAGGTGCGGCAAGCCCGAACTGAAAAATAGACGCCTGGCAGACATGCGCTCGAGCAGCTTCGACGCTTCAGCGCTCAGAGAGAAACTAACAGAATCCGGGGCCACTTGGTTCGCCAGGAGACATCAGACGCTAGCTACTAAGAAGGAGAACGAGGTCAGAAAACCGAAGGTGTCATTCGCGCCCGACTCCAAGCCGGCTTCGGGCGACTCGGCTGCGGTGGTGTGGGACAGGCCGAGCGGTTCCGTCGTGGACGCGAGCGCGCTCGGCAGCGCTATAGAAGTGTTCCTCCGGAGCGGTAACACCGCGACTCCCGGGCCGTCTACGTCCGTGCAGATTTCTAAGGAGACGATAGTCAAAACCGAGAACGAAACCCGACCGACACCCAGCACGAGTACAGCGGGGCGCAACGACGAGGACCGTTGGTTTCTGAACCGGTCGGAAGAGGAGGAGGCTGCAGAGGGCTGCGACGCCTCGTTGTGCTCGTCGCTTAAAGACCTTTTCGTGTAGGCGTTTCCGATTCAAAAATTACATAGTTGTCAAGTACTGATGATATCTCAGGTGGCGAGTGACACGCGAGATACTTCTTAGTCACTTACGCTCGATGTACCTTACTTTATAATATAAATCTTTCAATGTGATAGACTGAACGCCGGACGCCGGCGCCGGTCGTCCTGAGTCGACTCACGACCGACGCTCGCTCCGCGTTGTATTATTTATAGAGTAAATTCTATTTTCATTGTAAATTTTTCGATATTAGAAATCAAAGTTATTAGAATTATCGTTAGTTAGAAAATTGTAAGTATTTGTAATGAAGGGCCGCGCGTTTTCCACGCCGCGCTGCAAGCCGGCCCCTCCGCCGCGCGGCCGCCATCCCCGCCCCGTCTCGTTGGACAGTCTTCGTCTTTGTAATCGAATGTTAACCATTAAACAATTTATCTTTGTCATTGTATAGCAGATAATCAAAAGAGACGTCGCGTTGGGAGAAACGTACGCTTAATAGACGAATATGACTTCCAGTCGTCATAATATAGTACCTATCAATAAAATTTTTATCGATGTTTCTTGATATTTTACTTTAGATCCTATAAGTAGGTACAAGTATTTTTTCCACCACTAAATGGCTGCCGCGAATTATCACGCACTGAATTTGTTTTTTTTTTTTATAATCCCATGGTATTTTTTTTTTTATGCTAAAGGATTCAAGCTCTCTGCGTCAAATTTCAAGATCGGTTCAACGGAACCGTGAAAAGATGACAAACTGATACACGCTAATATTCTCAAAACTATTCACGAAATATTAGTTTATAGAATGCATATGGATTGGTCCCGATGCAACAACTGAAACACCTTGACAAATAAAAAGACCTTCGAAAGCCTATTGAATAAATAAACAGAACGAATTTATAGTAGTAACTACCTAAATCGCTCTTTATCGATTTTAATATGAAGTTATAAATTTCAAGACCATCTAAAGTGAAAGGATCTATGGTTTACGAGCACGACAGACATGAAATCCAATTAAAGGTACTTTTACGAGTAAGCTTCAGCAATTACATGATGCCTGCGGGTGATTTCTAATATATACGATGTGTATATTCCTATATTTTATGTTTACGTACTTCCGCTCCACACAAAGTTCTACTTCAGATGTAGTCTTGAGTATAATACGACGCAAGTTAACTCACAAGAACTACCAAAGACTTAGGTAAATCGGTGCAAGCAAAGCGGTTTTCAACAATGAAAAAGCGTGTGATGTCAGCAGCAAGACTCGGCTGCATCGAGTGAATTGAAAATAATGTCATTCATCAGAGATGAGTGGAGTGGCGCCTTCCCATGGTACGCCCTACGCTACCAGTAAGCCAGAGCACCTGATAACATTTGTATTATTAGTACTGAAAATTACGGCTGTCACGGCTCTTGCGGCTTTAACACTTCCTGTGGGTTTAACTGGTTTTGCGGCTGTGTGCATACTAGCAAATTCTCAGCCAAAGCTTAGGTATACGAGTAGAGTCTAATTACCTAAAGTTTAAACAGATGCCTGAGCTTTAGATATAATTAAAATAAATACTTCTTTTATACCTACTGTAAAAATGATCAGCTATGTACGTACCTATTGCCCGAGACAATACCTAAACAATTTACAGGTCCTATAATATGTACCTACTTATTTCATGATAATAATAAATTATATTAGCGCATTATGACTTATTGATTATTTTTTAAACAGTTTTAATGACCTTTAATTATTTCACACGCTCCACTTTCGTATATTTGATTTCAAACTTGCGGCGGATTTTCAATTAAGCACTTCTACCGATCGATCCAATGTTACAATTTGAATATACGAACTTCTATCCCGTGACATTTAAGTATGGGTTTTAAAATGCTATTTGTTGTTTGCCATCCACCACCACAGCCTTTTAACGTCCCACAGCTGGGCACATTGTCACATGATAGTGATAATAGCCGGGAGCGACTGCTTAACGTGCTCTCCGAGGCAGGGTGAAACACCGCCAACTAATTGCCAACTACCAACTCTGGGCTGGCACTGACAATTTCTTGACAGAGAAACCCAATACCTGACAGTTATTTGCTCGTCGTCGTCGTTAAGTCGAATATCGAATATTCGATGTATCGAACCACTAGACCAACGAGGCACATTTGGCCATACTGATGCGAAATTAACTCTAGTCTGTCTGTTACTTTTCACAGCTCAAATGCTGAACGGATCTTGACGAAATTTGGAGATAGATATATTATATTAGCTAGATCATGAACACGAAAACAGGCTACTTTTATTCCTCAAAATTAAAAAATTCCCACGCGATTTTTCAGAACATACGGTTGTACGAATCTTGACGAAAGGCATTAAGTATAGAGATAGCTTGTATACTAGGGACACAGGTTACCCAGCTTTTATCCCAGAAATTCCATAAATGGGTTTTTATAGAACCTAAATCCACACGGACGAAGTCGCGGGCATCAGCCAAGTACTTTTCTATTATAATCTTGCGTGATTGAAACAATTTACCTATTAATATCAACCCAGGTGACATTCTTTATAAAATGTACCCCGTAATTTATAAAATGGCAACATCGCCCCAGTTTTTATGGACACGAATACAGAAATAGATCGACCTCTTTCCTCTACCCCAACTGAACGCTTTTCAAGCCGTCGATATTATCTGAAACTTGCCTTTGAAATACTCGAATTTTTTAAGACAGCTTCTTTTTTGTTCACCATTTATTTATAGGTATTATGAATTCTTTTTAATTTGTTAAAGTAAGTATTTAATTTTTTCAATTTTAAAAACGAAATAAGATACTCGTATTTAGATAAAATCCTCACTATTCCATCTGACAGAGCGATTGCTTTGTAAATTCCTACGATAGGTAGGTACTATTCACCATTATTTATCGTGCAGCGCCGCGCCGCAGCAGCGAAGCTGCAACCTTGCGGCTAGGCATCTTGCATTTGTATGAGTTTATGTCGCGTGGTACCAACGACAGATTCTATTTGGACATTTTATTCAACAATAGATAACGATAATTATCGAATAGGTACACAGAACAATTAAGAATTACAAAAATTAAAAACTACTTCTCTACTATTAAAAACCTCTTTAACCCATATAATATCCCTAATAAAAATCACTACGGCTGCTATGAAACTTCACATGCCATTATTAGAATATCCGATACACCCCAACTTGGGGTGTATCTTAGCTTGGGGTCCCCAAGCTAAGCGAAACACGAGAATGCTGAAAAAATTGATCGTTCAGGAAATAGTTGAGAGTGGGCGTTAATATTTTTGAAAGCAATTCAGACGCGTGATAAAAACGAACGTCACAGTAGCATTGTCCTTATGAGTCCCATAGTCTAGACAAGTATTGTGGCCGATTCTGTTGTACACAATTCTCTAAACTAAACTAAATTGACAGGTTTAAAAATAGTGCTATCCTTTTCTACAGGGAGCATTGTGAAAGAGATAGGAATATATTTAGGTCTGTCATTTTAGTTTAGATTTAGAGATTGTGTACAACAGAATTAGCCACAATGTGGCTAATTCTGTTGTACACAATCTCTAAACCTAAACTAAATTGACAGGTTTAAAAATGGTGCTATCCCCTTCAGCAGGGAGGATTGTGAAAGAGACAGGAATATATTTAGACCTGTCATTTTAGTTTAGATTTAGAGATTGTGTACAACAGAATCGGCCACAATATCTACTTATATTAAAAAATTAAAAACCCCTGACATTCGCCATTTTGTGGTGGCGGCCATCTTGGACCGATTTTTATCAAACACTAGCTGACCCCCGCAACTTCGTTCGCGTAGATATAGGTTTTTACATAGGATCGGATCGGATCCCATAATTCTTTTATGTACCTAAACAAAATTTAGCCTAAGTCACTCCTTGTAACATTGAAAGTTCCATTAAAATCGATCCAGCCGTTTCGCAGATTAGCTGGAATAAATAGACAGACTGACAAACATAAATTTAAACGCACACCAGTTTGAAATAAGCCGTACGTTCAAAGATCCGGGTCCCAAGTTATTTGAACCCAATACTGAGGATTGTAATGTCTGTCATTACTAAACTAAAAAACCTATGACCTTGAAATGTTTACGGGACAATATATAAAGTACTACCTTTCTAACAAAAAAAGAATTAGTGAAATCGAACAACGCGTTAATGAATTACAGCTAAATACACGTTTTACCTTTCATCCCCTCTCCCAAGGGAACCGTGCTGAATTTCGGGATAAAAAATATCCTATGTCCTACCTCGGAGTATAAACTCAAATCGTACCAAGTTTCATTCGAATCCATTCAGTAGTTTCGGCGTGATGCGCGGCCAAGATACACACAGACAGACAGACAGACAGACAGAAAGACAGACAGACAGACAAAAATGAAACAAATTGCAGTTTTGGCTTCAGTATCGATTATAGAGTGCCCTCCAATAAAAATTTTCAAAATATCTTCAATGTACAGAATTGGATCTGTTACAGTTTTATTATATTATAGATAGTTTGTTAACTATGTTAATAAACACTCTCGACTAATTCACCTTTCAAACAAAAAAACCGCATTCAAATCGGTTCACCCGTTTGAGCACTACAGGGGAACAGACAGACACACACACACACAGACACGTCAAACTTATAACATCCCGTCGTTTTTGCGTCGGAGGTTAACAAGTGTAAATTGTAAATTTAAAAAACCCCCGACATTCGCCATTTAGTGGCGGCGGCCATCTTGAATTTGCAATAGTGCTATTCTACTAGTCAAGCCCTTTCATTTGATACCCATATCAAGGGAGTTGTGAAAAAATATATCATCCGCCATTTTGTAGCGGCGGCCATCTTGGACCGATTTTCATCAAACATAGCTAAGAACACTCTCGACTAATTCACCTTTCAAACAAAAAAAACCGCATTCAAATCGGTCCATCCGTTTGAGCGCCACAGGGGAACAGACAGACACACACACACACACACACACACACACACACACACACACACACACACACACACACACACACACACACAGACACGTCAAACTTATAACACCCCGTCGTTTTTGCGTCGGGGGTTAAAAATAGGCGAGTGGAATGACGTAATATACGACTAGTAGGTAGCTAGTAGCTACTAATTAGTCCCTCACAGGTGAGCGGGCTCATGATCGAGTTACTGCCTCAGGCATTGCTATAACAGTATTATAGGAAAGCTGCTGCGACCAATTTCTCGATATCCCTGACAAGGTTAAGGGCCTGTTTCACCAAGTTCTGATAAGTGTCGAAGCTTCGCGCGTCGCTCACTGAAAATGTTTCTCAACATTTGAGAGCGTACTTTATACTGAATATTATGTTCTCACTGTCACAAAAACAGACACGTAGCGTTCCAGACGCTACTAAGTAAGAAATAAAAAGCGTTTCAGAATTCACCCTTTAGACTGTATAAGAGTTTCAATTTCGTTCAAATTGTTGTAATACAGGCGAAGAGCGCGTTTGTCGAAGCTAGACGCTATAAAACGAGATTTGTGGCTTAAATTGAAATCTCTAGGTACATGCTCCGACGCTCCCAGCCTCCAAGTGTGGAGGAACCCATTAGACACCCTCTGAACATGGATATACCTATCATATCGCCGGAGGAGCAAACCTCACACATCAGAGGCCTTAGTGTATCTTAGTTTTCAAGTTAAAATAATAACAAGACACGAGCGTTAGGGTAAATCTGACATTCATTAGTATACACTAATATACTAATGAACGCCGTCATCGTCTCAAGCGATAGACATCCACAGACGTCCATGTGGACATACTCGTATGTAGGTCTCATGCAAGAATCGCCACAGCATCAATTTGCTGAAAAAAAAAACACGACTCGTGCCCTTACCTTGTAGTCATTCCAACAACTGTGAGGTTGGAAGACATTGCACACTCTTATAACATACATCTCTCTGCTCGCAAGTAACACTACACAGCGCTATATATTTAAATCGCGAGTAACGAGTACTTTGTACCTTTTTCTCTATTTGTCTTTAGTATTTGCATTTTCTTTGAAATTCTGAGGGGTTCAAAGGCTCCAAGTAGAACGAAGTACGGCATTGTCCGCCGCTTTAATGTTAAATAAGCCAACAAACACTGGAGTGCTCTCTACCGGAAATGGCTCTCCAGTAGTTAATAGAGAGCAATGAGTTACGAGTAAGTGCTTTAATGTTTCGGAATACATTATAACTTGTGGTTTGCTTTATAACTTTTTGGGAAATATATAGTGATATAAGTATACTTAGTGAGTGAGCATAGTTAGCGACAATGCCTCAGAGCTGTATAAAGACTCGAAGTTCGAAGTCTTTGGTGTTCAGGCATTGGAATGAGGAGATCCAGTAGCAGATTCAGAGTCACCAACATTGTCGTGTTCGGTGTTGCCGTGAAGAGTGATGCCCTACGACTTCGAGACATATTCGCTATGGGTGATGGGTGTCCTAAGAAAGCTCAGAATCACTCAGTGGGCGATATAGAGCGAGCTATGCTATGCAGAAATGCAGAGATTCGCGGAGGATCCAGAGTCACCGACATTGTCTTGTTGTCAATGACGCGTTGGCGGTGAAAAGAGATGCTACGCGGCTCTCAGACATATTGGACACTCTCAGACTTAAGGAAGCTCAGAATCCTGAACCATTCAGTGGGCGATACAATATGCTATGCGAGCTATGCTAGGCAAAAATGAGGAGATTCGTAGAATAACCAGATTCAACGACATAGCTCCAATGGGTTGCGAAGCTGGTAAACGGAGCAAATAGTTTGAAGAACCGATGGACGTTGGAGTCCCAAGGTGAATGACAACCTCGCACTGGAAAGTGCAGCGTTCAGAACTTCCACTATAAGTGAACCGACGACACTAGACGAGTCGTCTGCTGGGTGCAAGTGGCGCTAGACCGCGACTGTGGAGATCCCTACAAAAAAGATGAGCCCGGACAAACAGACAAACAGATAAAAAAAAAATTGAAACGGATGTTTGTCTGCTTACGTTCAAATAATCTTATTATTATGAGCGTATAATAGATAGACCCTTCAATTTAATTTATTCATTGTATTTAAACATGATAGGTAGGTGCAGTTCACCTTAATTAGGATCCTATCGATTAAACATAAAAACTGTCAGCCCGTCACATCTGTGCCAGAATATTAAGCGAACCCTTGTTAAATATTTATAAAAGCCAAAATGGAAGGAGACAAAGCTACACGGCCCTGTCCAATCCACAAAGTGCCCAACACCCGTGATCAGGTATATATTCCTGTTATTGGTAACCGATAACCATAAACTAGATATAGTCCAAACGATGCAGCTATTGGAATTCTTTGGCAGCTATAAACTGTATCCGTCTAAATAGATTTCCAATTACCGCAATGTACCTACGTGACCACTTTTTTAGAAGTTAGAATAGATAGGTATATTAGGTAAGCTTTCCTTAAACTATAGACAGAAATGATGAATACGTATGTTAACCGTATGTATTTAACATACTAGTTGGCCTAGTTACGAATTGCGTTCCAGCAGCAGAACTATAACATCTCTCCCCATAGCAATAAAATTATACTTGTAAAGGTAGATAAGTAAGATTATTAATTACAGCTCCCCCTCTTTGTTTGTCTGGCAATTTGATGTGGTCATGGCTTCACCTACGGCGTTCTGTGATGAAATGCGCCCCAAACTTTAGTTTATTGCCAATTAAATTGCTTCTAAAAACTTTGAAAGTTCTTGGACGTTTTATCGTCTCGCTCTACTTTCATCAAAGGACTGGAAAATCTATACGATACAAAAGAGAAAGAGCTTAAATAAAAAAGAAAAATTAATGTAGTAAGTAGCTTATTCCGTTAAAAAGTAAAACAAACCTAATTAAATTGAAGAACGCTGTTATGTTTCATTTTCTGAGCACGTCTTATTTTATGTTATTTCCTAAGTTAGGTATAAACTTATAATCCTTAGGAGAAAAAGAAACTCGGTTTCGTAGCTTTTTCCGTTCCCATGATTCACTTTACTGCCAACACGCAAGAGTAATGACTATCATAAGTTCATAATATAAAAAGACAACTTCTACTAGATTTACTAGTAGAAGTTGTCTTTTGAAATCATTATGCTCTGCGGCGCGGCGCCGGGTATTCTTGCGTAAAATGCCTGGTCAACTCAATTCTCCATAAGCGAGCGAAGCGGTCGGCTTTTTTCCAATTACGTACTCCCAAAACGCCTATAATATTATTAGGTACATAATATATTATTATCTCTTTTTCCGCCTTCGGTCTGTTTTGATTCGATTGTTACAATCAGAGCTCAAGAAAATATTCTTTCCTATTCTTATTTCTTACATGCCGACTGGAAGATTTTATTACCATTTATTTTTTAATCTAAGTACCTTCTCATACCTAACGTAACTAGCATTTTATACTTATACCTTTAAGTATGTAAATTAGTAATCTTAGGGCCTGTTTCACCATTAATAGATAAAGTGTTTGATAGACTATCCTTAACTTACCAGAGAGATAGCTTTCAAATTTTTGTTTCACAAGTGTCCGATAAGTCAATCTAGCACATAAACTCTGTGATAATTTATCAAGTAGATCAAGTGGTTGTTATTTTTTTATCTGTCAAATAGGTACAATTTCTCTTTTCAAAATGACCCGCGAAGGTGTTGCAGTATTTTAGAATTTTCTTCAAGGTTTTGATCGAGATACCTACTTGTTGCTAGTTGTGAATAGGTAGATATGGATCTTTTTGAGTTTTTAGAAGACGAGTTTGACGATTTTCTAGAACGCTCAGGTCTAGGCGGCTAATCTCAACAGAGGCGAGGACTAGCCAACTACGCAGGAGATAATAATATTATGACATTCGAAAAGTGTACAGTGTGCCTAGTGTCTAAAAAGTGTACCTACCAATTTTGAATAAAGTTATTTTGAATTTGAATTTAAGTAGTTACCTACCTATAATTAATAGTAACTGAATGAAAGTAAGTAATAATTATTATTTGCGTTCCAGCAAACAGATTATTGTTAACGCTGCGCTACTATGCAACCAGATCTATTTTGCTTGTAGCCATTTGTATAGGTATCTCAAAACTGAATTACAACATACAACAGACATAAACATAACAGACCACAAAAAATAAATAAGGTAAACATCAAGTTAAATGTCTATTTTCAAGTGACTTGGCGCTTGGCGGCAATCTGCGGTTCGTTTTACGTAATTTTTATTTTTATTTTTAGTTTTAACAAATTATTTCAAAGAAAATAGAAATAAAATAAAAATCAAAGTTTTTCAACAATAAAAACATGTAATGCATGTTGGCGCAACCAATACATTTTACAATCTTAATTTTTTAATATTTGTATATACGTTATTACGCATATACAAATATTAAAAAATTAAGATTCCGTCTAATTTGAGAAGGGAACGTCATCTTCATACTGCTTAAACAGGAATATAGCACTCACATATGCGACGTTGCCGCTCCGTGCTTTAGATAAACTCAGAGATAGGTACATGGTAGATATTTTAACAGAGACTTGAGCGGTGAAACAGAAAAAATATATCAAACAGATTTATACAACAGATATTTTATTTGTTAGATATATAACAGAGAGTTTAACAGTAAGTGGTGAAACAGGCCGTAAAACTTACTGTGTAATATCTATCCCACGTATGCTTTAAATGCTAAAGGCACTCACAACTTAAACAGACGCCCCGCCTATGTAAGCATCTACATATTATTTAACTTAGATACTAGGTCAAAGTTAAAATGGATACAGGTATCCTCTCCAACGTTACGACGGTATATATGACTTAAACACGGCAGAGCAAGCAATGTACTTAATCTATTCCGTGGTACCTATCATGCGGACGCGAGCTTGCCTCGAAGAGCATTCCTGATTGAATTCCCGATTTTGTTAATCTAAAACAAGTATACGTACGGAACATTCCCAAATTTTCTCGGTTAGATCAGACATGAAAGGAATTTGGACCTCATTAATCACGAAAATACACAATTTATCAATGTTGGTTCCACTCCCGCGGGCACTCTGTAGCTATGAAGCCGTGTGTAAGGAATTCTAAAGTGATATTTCACCGCGAGTTGCAAACTGAAGAGGCAATGGGCACATAGCTTGAAGAACTAAAGGTTCCAAGGTGCTCAAACAGGAATCTGGTACCGGCAAACGTAGCGTTGGTAAACCCTTAAGCGCAGCTCAGGCCCCATTGGGAGCGAAGCTAAACGAAGCGAAACGAGGTCGTTTCGCTTAGCTCATGTCACTAGACAATGAAAAACTTCGCTTCACTCTGACATTCGCAGTGTGAACCGTAGATGAAAAGACGCGGTAGCAGCGTCAGCAAAGCGAAACGAACTCCTTTTCGCTCCCAATGGCGCTCAATAGGTGAAGGTAAGACCTTAAAAAATTCGACTTAAAAAATTTTCTGATCTTCCTTCTGATTTTCATTTGCCAAAAGTGTTTCCTTTCAATAGGGAAATCCTATAGGAAATCCTGCCAAAATCTAAAAAGGAATTATTTTTTTCCATCTGAAGTAATCCAAAATTAAATAAAGAAGGAAAACTCAGGAATGCAACTATTTATTTGTTCTTCGAACCTAATGAACCGATTTTGATAAGACGAAGTCGCAGGCAGTGAGATGACTATGCGAGGTGCGTGTTTTAACCCGACGACGCAAAAAATAGGAAGGTATGTAGTTCCTACGAGATTTTTAACAAACCTAAATCATTGTGGATGAAGTGAAGGCCTTAGCTTTTAAAATATCTAATAATAATAAAATATATTAAGCACCTAGTGGAAAAATGAAGTACATAAATATAAAATATATTATGTAGTTCTGAACGATCATAAATCACAGTTACACTGGCGATAATAAAAGTGCCTGTCGAGCCATCGAGGCAAATAAAAGAATATGAAAAAGAAACAGACAAAGTGAATTGAAACCCTGAAACGAAAGTAATAGTGCAATTGTGAGGGACCAAATCAAATCTGGTTCATTCGCCTTGCGCGGCCTCGGCGGCGGTATTCGAATTGCTCCTCCCCACATCTGAGCATTGGTAAGTATATAGGTAAAGTAAGTCTAATATTACAGGTACTTCTAGGTCTTAATCTATAATATAATAATATAATATAATAAAACTGTAACAGATCCAATTCTGTACATTGAAGATATTTTGAAATTTTTTATCGGAGGGCACTCTATAATCGATACTGAAGCCAAAACTGCAATTTTTTTCATTTTTGTCTGTCTGTCTGTCTGTCTGTCTGTCTGTCTGTCTGTCTGTCTGTCTGTCTGTATCTTGGCCGCGCATCACGCCGAAACTACTGAATGGATTCGAATGAAACTTGGTACGATTTGAGTTTATACTCCGAGGTAGGTTATAGGATACTTTTTATCCCGAAATTCAGCACGGTTCCCTTGGGAGAGGGGATGAAAGTTAAAACGTGTATTTAGCTGTAATTCATTAACGCGTTATTCGATTTCACTCATTCTTTTTTTGTTAGAAAGGTAGTACTTTAAGTATTGTCCCGTAAATATTTCAAGGTCATAGGTTTTTTAGTTTAGAAATGACAGGCATTTATTGGGTTCCGATAACTTGGGACCCGGATCTTTGTACGTACGGCTTATTTTAAACTGGCGTGCGTTTAAATTTATGTTTGTCGTTCTGTCTATTTGTTCCAGCTAATCTCCGAAATGGCTGGATCGATTTTAATGGAACTTTCAATGTTATAAGGAGTAACAGGCTACATTTAGTTTAGGTACAAAAAAGGATTATGGGATCCAATCCGATCCTATACATAAAACCTATATCCAGGCGGACGAAGTCGCGGGGGTCGGCTAGTAATAAATATAAACGTAGGAGAATAGTTTAGACAGCGCGGCGCGACAGCAACGTGTCTAAACGCGGCTCCACCTCCACCACTACAGCCTTATCGTGCCACTGCAGGGCACAGGCCTCTCTCATAGAAAAGAAGGATTTAGAGCTCAGACCCGCCACGCTGTTCCAATGCGGGTTGGCGGGCTTTGACGACTATTGTCACATGATAGTGATAATAACCGGGACCCGACTACTTAACGTGCTCTGCGAGGCACGAGGGTGTCCGTGAAACACCGCCAGCTTCCAACTCCGGGCTGGCACTGAGAGTTTCTTGACAGAAAAACCCGGTACCTAACAATTATTTGCCTGACCAGGGAATTGAACCTGGGACCTCGTGATCTGGGGTCAAATATGCTAACCACTAGACCAACGAGCACTATACTAACGCAATACTACAAGAAACTGTAACCTTATTACGAGTTTGCACATCTCGCCAACGTTGATAGATTTCTAGCAACGAAACCTAAAAATGGACCTAAAGGCTTTTTGACGTGCTTCACACCGCAGGTAGATTATGAAAAAGCTGCATCAATCGTTGCTACAATCTCAGCTGGCTGGATTTATTTTTCTACTAGCCGACCCCCGCGACTTCGTCCGCCTGGATATAGGTTTTATATAGGATCGGATTGGATCCCATAATCCTTTTTTGTACCTAAACTAAATGTAGCCTAAGTTATTCCTTATAACATCACCAGAAAGTTCCATCAAAATCGATCCAGCCATTTCGGAAATTAGCTGGAACAAATAGACAGATCGACAAACATAAATTTAAACGCACACCAGTTTAAAATAAGCCGTACGTTCAAAGATCCGGGTCCCAAGTTATTTGAACCCAATAAATGCCTGTCAATTCTGAACTAAAAAACCTATGACCTTGAAATATTTACGGAACAATATATAAAGTACTATCTTTCTAACAAAAAAAGAATGAGTAAAATCGAACAACGCGTTAATGAATTACAGCTAAATACACGTTTCAACTTTCATCCCCTCTCCCAAGGGAACCGTGCTGAATTTCGGGATAAAAAGTATCCTATAACCTACCTCGGAGTATAAACTCAAATCGTACCAAGTTTCATTCGAATCCATTCAGTAGTTTCGGCGTGATGCGCGGCCAAGATACAGACAGACAGACAGACAGACAGACAGACAGACAGACAGACAGACAGACAGACAAAAATGAAAAAAATTGCAGTTTTGGCTTCAGTATCGATTATAGAGTGCCCTCCGATAAAAAATTTCAAAATATCTTCAATGTACAGAATTGGATCTGTTACAGTTTTATTATATTATAGATAGATAGATAATTCTTGCTGCAACAATACATTTTAGCCAATAGCGAGAGAGACGAGAGTGTCGCCCAATCAGAGGTGAATGCGACATCGCACTGTAGTACGACAAGCTGTCATTTGTAAACGATACAAAATATTGCGTAAAGGTGCGTCCAGACTTGAACATTTCAC
This sequence comes from Melanargia galathea, assembly GCA_920104075.1. Lineage (NCBI taxonomy): Eukaryota > Metazoa > Arthropoda > Insecta > Lepidoptera > Nymphalidae > Melanargia > Melanargia galathea. The sequence goes on from OV049855.1 coordinate 7,043,124, forward strand.
CGAACCGAACAGCGAACATTTCGGCGAACTTGTTACGCTCAATGTGGACGGCGCGCTTGGAGCGCTTGAGATGGGTTACTGCGTAACAGTTCGGCGAAAGTTTCGCCGAACATTTACACTTTCGTGAAATGTTCAAGTCTGGACGCACCTTAAGCGAACGTTGTAAATCGATTTATATACCATTCGTGCCTTAGTACTAATTCATAAATCAATACTTACCTACCTAATTACGAGTGCTATCAAAAACATAATATTACATAAGCATACAAAACCAAAACTATAATATATTATTTATAGCTTAGTATAGCTTAGTGTAGCTTACTGTCTACGAGTCCAAATGAATACTTAGTGATACTGTTTTGTTATAAAAGATTTGCGTTATTTACCCATTAAGCATGTTTTATGATTGTGTAAGATATACCTACATAACATAAACCTTCTAAAATAATAATTAGGATCCTATCCCTAAACCTATCCCTATAAATTATCTCGGCATAGCACGAGCAAATTGAATACTAGGTATAGCAACTTTAAAAACATTCTGTGAGACGTGCAAATAGAGCAATGCAAGGGGCCTTTGTACAGCAGCTGCTGCTCTTCACAAAGTGTTTACTTGTTAGCCTTTGCTTTGAATCCACTCTCGTGCAATTTGAAACACTCAAAATAAGATACAAATTCATTTTCATTTTTTTTTAATTAACATAACGAATTATGTATAAACTTTTACACGCAAAAGAAAATTAACTTTTAGACAAGGTATTATTTATTATTATACTTCACCGCTTTAGACCCGCTCTGGCTCTGCACTGGTAGTAAAAACCCGCTACTATCCCGCTACTATTATTATATGTACTTTGTTTTGTTTTTATTATTTCTTACATTTCCAACAATTTTCGTCATATTTCAGTAAGTGACTTGATGGATTGACGTTGGTTTCCTGGATACAGGCGCGGACAGGTTGTAGTTGTCTGATTTTTTTACATTTCCTTTAGTTTCCTTTATACAACATGTACACGACGATTAGTTTAAACTCGTAAAATAATTAGGTATATACATAAGTAAGCTTAGGTTAAGATATTTTGTACATATACATGTAACTATTAGCATTCTAATAAGAGAATAAAAAGTCAAGTCCCTGATTCCTATTAGAAATAAGGCTAAAAATTGTAAGTAATGAGTATGACATACGAAAATAGTTTAAACAATATAATTAATTGTCACTATAATAAGTGCGAAAGAGACGATTGTGTAATACGAATAAACACGCCTCCGCCCACTCGCTGAATCACCCGTACTAAATTTATGTATAAATACAAGGCCCAAGGGCGACGCATTCATTCTCGTAGCGGCAGTGAAACAGCGAGGACCACCTCTCCTCGGCAGACTACATCCAGCGGAAACGGGCTACACAGCGACAGGGCGGCGGGAACTCTACGGCACCGTGGTCTTTTATTTTCACCTCTCCACCGACTACCTGGTCGATAGGATCCGCGCAAGTCCAGGCTTTGTCCTGAACATTGGTCCTAATTCGAGCCGGATCAAACGTCGATCAGAGGTGTGGGCATGGTGAAAACTAGATCCCGATCTGTGGTGCCGGAAGAGTCTCCTATTGCGTCGGGCGATCACATAGCCCCTGGCATCATGCCGCGCACCGCCAACGATCACACGTCGCTGCCGCTGGATGGTCGCTTCGCGTCGGACAGTCTAGCAACTGCCCCGGGCCCCGCGCCGCGCGTCGCCGACATCACGCCGCGAGAATCACCGGAGTCTCCGAGTCCGTCTCCGTCTCCAGTACCCTCGTCGGGTCCAACGTCGGGCAGCCATGAAGAGGCATCGCAGACATCAACATGCCGCGACTCGTCGCCTCTGCCCGCCGCCGCGAAACCCCGCGCGCCGCACACCGAGTGCGCCCCCGCGCCCGCGCACCCCAGTGCCGCCCGCGCGCCGCACACCGCGATCTCCCGCGCGCCGCACCTCACGTGCGGAAACGCGCCCGCGTACGTCAGTGCCGCTCACGCGCCGTTCCCGGTTGGCGCCTATCCACCATATCCGAGTGCAAGTGAAGTCGCTACTGCCACCACAGTGTCACCGCGCGTCGCGCCTGCAAATGCACACGTCGATACACCGTCGTGGGCGCCGAACGCGACCGTGCCAGTCAGCACGCACATTCACGTACCGCCAGGGGCGGCGCCTTCCACCACGTCCGTCAACGCGCCGTCGTACACCGAGCCACGTCCGAAGCCCAACGCACACGAACTGCGCGCCTCCAAGATACGACTGCTCGAGCTCCAGCAAGAGTTAACTCGGCGGGACATCGAGCTACAGAAGCTGCGCATCGAGGAGGCAGAGAGCAACGCGCTCGACGTGCAGCTTACCAAACTCGACCAACGGGTCGACAACTGGCTTCAAAGACGTGAGGTTCAAAGTGACGACGCGCAATTGGCGATGAACGCGCCACCTCACGTGAGTAAATTTACATATTTTGGTGATAAGTGTCAACAGGGTGCGAGCGTGCCGCGAGCGCCACCCGCTCTGTGTCTTCATAGTGCTATGTCCGGTGACTATGCCTGCCTCGAGCGGACCTCGGGGGTTAGAGACACAGAGCGCGGACATCCCGCTTCGATGCCGGAGTCCGCCACAGTGTTTAACGGTAAGTCACGGCAACCCGCCGTGAGTAAATTTACATATTTTAATGATAAGTGTCAACAGGGTGCGAGCGTTCCACGAGCTCCACCCGCTCTGTGTCTTGATAGTGCTACGTCCGGTGACTATGCCTGCCTCGAGCGGACCTCGGGGGTTAGAGACACAGAGCGCGGACATCCCGCTTCGATGCCGGAGTCCGCCACAGTGTTTAACGATAAGTCACGGCAACCCGCCGTGAGTAAATTTACATATTTTAATGATAAGTGTCAACAGGGTGCGAGCGTTCCACGAGCTCCACCCGCTCTGTGTCTTGATAGTGCTACGTCCGGTGACTATGCCTGCCTCGAGCGGACCTCGGGGGTTAGAGACACAGAGCGCGGACATCCCGCTTCGATGCCGGAGTCCGCCACAGTGTTTAACGATAAGTCACGGCAACCCGCCGTGAGTAAATTTACATATTTTAATGATAAGTGTCAACAGGGTGCGAGCGTTCCACGAGCTCCACCCGCTCTGTGTCTTGATAGTGCTACGTCCGGTGACTATGCCTGCCTCGAGCGGACCTCGGGGGTTAGAGACACAGAGCGCGGACATCCCGCTTCGATGCCAGAGTCCGCCACAGTGTTTAATGATATGTCACAGCAAGTCGTCTCGGGGCCCAGGTTCATCGGGTATCCCGCGGCTTGGCCAACGTCCGACGACCCTCTAGTCAAAGAGGCTACGTCTATAGCCCAGCCTACCCTATCGGAGGCAGACCCAGGGCTCGCGCCGCGGCCGCCGGCGAGCGCCGCCGCCGCGCCACCTTATGTAAATAATAATAATAATAATAATGATTTGTTAGGTATGTTCGAACGTCAACAACAGTTGTTTTTGCAAGGTCTAACGCAGCTTTCCCAGGCAGTCGCGACGCCCGGCCAGCGCAACACGGCGAGGTCGCTGGTCGAGTTACCGACCTACGCAGGTGCTTATGACGAATGGTACGCTTGGCGAGACACGTTCAACGCTACTTCACGGCACTTCGAGGACGCCGAGAACAAGGCTCGGCTCCGACGAAGCCTGCGTGGCCCGGCGAGGGACCTGGTCGACGGTCTCCTCAAAACCACGGCGTCGTCGGCCGAGATCGTCGCGGCCCTGGAGAGCGTATACGGCCGACCCGACTGCATTGTCTACGCGGAGCTAGAGAAGTTAAAGACGCTGCCGCGCCTCACGGATTCAGGCAAGGAACTTCCGGTTTTCGCATGCAAAGTAGACTCTGTAGTGTCAACGATCGTAGCTCTTAAGCAAGAAGCTTATCTCGTCAGTCCACAAACATTACATACTATAGAGGAAAAAATGTCAGCTCTTTACAGAACGAGGTGGTTCGACTTCGAAGCGAGGCAGCCCGACACCGAGCCCGGCCTGCTGAAATTACGCCGCTTCCTGACCACCGAGATGAAGCTGCAAGTACGACACATCCGGCCCGAGACTGCAGCGGCTCCGAGGCCGCATGAGCAGCCGCGCCGAGTGCAGCGAACCCACGCGGCGAGCGACGCACGCTCACCGACCAAAGACGATGACAAAAGGTACGATGATACATATTCTCCGAAGCGGGCCGACAAGAGGTGCGCGTACTGCGCGCGCGGTGGCCACGTCGTCCAGGAGTGTCGTACCTTCAGAGGCCTGTCCCTGGACAAGCGCTGGGAAGCCTGCCGACAGAAGAAGCGGTGCTTCCGTTGCCTGGGCTCCAGGTCCTACCGTCACCGCTGCGTGGGAAAGAAGTGCGGGCTAGACGACTGCTCGTACTTCCACCATCGACTACTTCATCAATCGCCGAACGGCGAGAAAACAGCAGCATGCGAGGGCGACGAGAGAGCCATGCGGGCCGTCTGCTCCTCGACGGGAATACCGGCGCTGCTTAACATTATACCGGTAACTATTTCCGGTCCCAGAGGGAAAGCCGAAGTCTTCGCGCTACTCGACAGCGGGTCCACGATCACGCTGGTCAAGGAGGACATAGCACGAGACATCGGAGCGCAAGGGCCTTCGCACGAGTTGAACATCGAAGGTATTGCAGGCTCTAAGTTCAAAAACGCGTCACAACTAGTGACATTCGCTATTAAAGGGAAACATTGTCCAGAAGAGCACTTCATCGACGCGCGCACCATACCGGACTTAGGCATCTCCGGCCAGGCGATCCCGCGCGCTGTTATTCGGAAGTGTGCCCACCTCAAGGACATAGCCGATCAGCTGCAGTACGACTATGCGGTACCATCCGTACTGATCGGCCAGGACAACTGGGAACTGCTGCTAACGAGCGACTGCCGCACGGGTACACACGAGGAGCCGGTCGCTTCGCTCACCGGGCTGGGCTGGGTGATCCACGGCCTGTACAACGACGAGAACGCGGCGTCTGCAGGCAAGGAGCAGGTGGGCGTACACCGAGTCACGAAGGTACGCTCGGTGGACGACGACAACTTGGACCAGCTCCTCAAGGAACACTTCTCCCTGGAATCGCTCGGAGTCGAGCCACGCCGCCCTCAGTCAGACCCGGAACTGCGCGCACTGAACATCCTCGACGCTACTACTCGCCGGCGGGAGGACGGGAGCTTCGAAGTCGGCTTATTATGGAAAAATGAAGCAGCCGTCATACCCGACAACTACGAAGCCGCCCTGCGCCGCCTCGAGGGAGTCGAGAAGAAACTGGACAAGGATCCCAGCTTGAAAGCGCGATACGAAGAACAGATGAAGCGCATGGTGGAGAACGGCTACGCAGAGATCGCCGTCAACAAACCCGCCCCGGGAAGAACGTGGTACCTGCCGCATTTCGCAGTAACAAACCCAGCGAAACCAGGCAAGACTCGTATAGTACATGACGCGGCGGCCACGACTAAGGGGGTGAGTTTGAACAGCCTATTGTTAACAGGACCAGATCTGCTGCAGTCTCTACTGGGCGTACTCATGCGCTTCCGTCAAAAAAGGATAGCCGTAACGGCTGACATCAAAGACATGTTTTTACGTATCGGAATACGCGAGGAAGATCGCGACGCATTACGTTTCCTATGGCGAGGCGACGCCCGGGATAAGAAGCCCTGCGAATATCGTATGAAGTCGGTTATTTTTGGCGCTACGTCATCGCCGACTGCGGCCATATACGTAAAAAATAAAAACGCGGAAGAATTCCGAGACAACTATCCCGATGCGGCCGACGCTATAATAAGAAATCACTATATGGATGATTATTTGCAATCTTTCAGTTCTATCGAAGAGGCCCAGCGGATCGCCAGCGAGGTGGACTACGTGCACAAGAAAGGCCATTTCGAGCTGTGCAAATGGGCATCGAATGAAAAGGCGGCCATCGAGCAGTTCACTCCCGCGCCGAGCGAGTCCAGCCGCGACATGGACACCGGCGGGAGCGAGAAGATACTCGGGCTCGTCTGGCGACCGCAGGCAGATACTTTAGGATTCAATTTAAATATGGCGCGAGTAGCGCCCAACGTCATCAACGGAGAAAAGGTACCAACAAAAAGAGATCTCTTACGCACCGCAATGTCGCTTTTTGACCCTCTAGGTCTCGCCACGCCAGTCACGATCCAGGCGAAGCACATCCTACAAGACACCTGGCGCATGGGCATCGGCTGGGACGACCAGCTGCCGCCAGACCTGGTCGAGAGATGGCAGAGCTGGCTGCGAGACCTGCGAGACCTGGGCCACATCGCGCTACCACGCTGCTACCCCGCCTACGACGACGCTGACGAACGAGAGCTGCACACATTCACGGACGCGAGTGAGACAACCTACGCGGCCGCCGTCTACTGGAGGGTCAAGCGACCCGACGGCCAGGTGACGGTCAGCCTCGTCGCAGCTAAGGCGCGGGTAACCCCTTTAAAAACTGTTTCTGTCCCGCGGTTGGAGCTTCAAGCTGCCGTGCTAGGCTGTCGCTTGGCTAGCACCATACAACAGGAACACGACGAAAAACCGATTCGTCGCGTTTTTTGGACTGACAGTAAAACGGTGCTGGCCTGGCTACGAGCCGGTCCACGGGTATTTAAACCGTTTGTTGCCCACAGAATAGCGGAAATAGAAGAATCGACACGAGTACTAGAATGGCGTTGGGTACCTACCAAAGACAATGTCGCAGACGACGCGACACGTAAAACCCCAGTCACGTTTGGCAACGATCACCGGTGGTACAGGGGACCGTCGTTCCTATACAACGACGAAGCGGCCTGGCCAACCGAGCCAATCCTTCCCGCCACAGTCACGGGGGAAGAGAAAACTTTAGTAACAAGGAAAACAATAATCATCGACGAGTCGTTGCCCGATCCAGCACGCTTCTCGTCCTGGCTTAGGTTGCTAAGGGCAACGGGTAGGGTAATACAGTTCATTAGATTGATCCACAGGTACACGCGCGCTAAAGCCGCGCACGCGCGAACACGACACAACGCAGAGGCGGATCCCGAGTGGACCCCGCGACCGAAGACCCAGCCGCCGCCGCGCTCTGCGCGACACACGGCTGCCGCCGCGCCTGACCGCTTCATTCCTCTGGGAGCGGAGGCCCTGCAGGCGGCGGAGCGCATCTGGCTACGGGCGATGCAGCAGCGAGCTTTCTCCGCCGAACTCGCCTGTGCCACCAACGGCACGGCTCTCCCGCCAGACAGCCGCATCCGCAACCTGGCTGTCTTCATTGACGACGACGGCATCATGCGAGTGAAGTCCCGCATCGACGAAGCCGAAGACACCACGCCGGAGCTGCGCACGCCGCCGATCGCCGACGGCAGCCACCCCTACACGCGGCTGTACATCGACTGGGTCCATCGCGAGCTGCATCACGGCGGCATCGAGACCGTCGCTAACGAAGTCCAGCAACGGCTCTGGGTCATCCGCTTGCGCCCCACGGTCAAGGGCGTAATCCGCGACTGCCAGCCCTGCCGTCTGCGCCGCGCCAAGCCGTCGTCACCGCCCACTGGGAACCTACCGCGCTGCCGCCTAGCGCACCACCAGCGGCCGTTCTCCTACACCGGCCTGGACTTCTTCGGGCCGCTCTCCGTCACCGTGGGCCGACAACGTCAGAAACGCTACGTGGCGCTCTTCACCTGCCTCACTACGCGCGCCGTGCACCTGGAGATGACGGCGCACATGACGACCGACAGCTGCATCATGGCCATCCGGCGCATGATGGCTCGCCGTGGCCGGCCCATCGAGTTCTGGTCTGACAACGGATCGAATCTCCGGGGAAGCGATGCAGAGCTGCGTCAGGCCCTCGACGAACAGCGCCTGACAGACGCCGCAGCGAACCTCCTCATCAAGTGGCGCTTCATAGTCCCGGGCGCGCCATTCTGGGGCGGAGCCTGGGAGCGACTCGTACGGAGCGTGAAGACAGCCCTTCGAGTCGTACTACACGAACAACACCCGCACGAAGAGACCTTAGCGACGCTACTCGCTGAGGTCGAAAACACCGTCAACAGCCGACCGCTCACTCATCTGCCTGACGACGAGCGCCAGGGGGCGCTAACACCGAATCACTTCCTGCTCGGCGGGCCATCCCGAGTACCGCAGCCGGGAGCGTTCGACGACTCCGACCTCACACTAAAGAAGACCTGGAGGAACAGCCAGCGCCTCGCCGATCTCTTCTGGGCGCGATGGCTGCGAGAGTATCTCCCCACGCTTCAACACTGGCGGGAGCCGCACGGGAGAGGTGCAGCAGTCCGAGTCGGCGACCTGGTCCTCATCGTCGACGCTTCGCTTCCACGCAACACCTGGCTACGAGGCATTGTGGAGGTCATCTATCCCGGCGCAGACGGCATCACAAGGGCGGCGGACGTGCGAACCACGCGAGGCATCCTTCGGCGGCCAGTCAAAAAACTCGTCGTGCTACCAACAAACAATGAAGCTGGAGCTTCACGGCGGGAGAATGTACACGACGATTAGTTTAAACTCGTAAAATAATTAGGTATATACATAAGTAAGCTTAGGTTAAGATATTTTGTACATATACATGTAACTATTAGCATTCTAATAAGAGAATAAAAAGTCAAGTCCCTGATTCCTATTAGAAATAAGGCTAAAAATTGTCAGTAATGAGTATGACATACGAAAATAGTTTAAACAATATAATTAATTGTCACTATAATAAGTGCGAAAGAGACGATTGTGTAATACGAATAAACACGCCTCCGCCCACTCGCTGAATCACCCGTACTAAATTTATGTATAAATACAAGGCCCAAGGGCGACGCATTCATTCTCGTAGCGGCAGTGAAACAGCGAGGACCACCTCTCCTCGGCAGACTACATCCAGCGGAAACGGGCTACACAGCGACAGGGCGGCGGGAACTCTACGGCACCGTGGTCTTTTATTTTCACCTCTCCACCGACTACCTGGTCGATAGGATCCGCGCAAGTCCAGGCTTTGTCCTGAACACAACAAATGTCAAAAAGACTTTTTCTTCAGACTTTTTTTGATGGGAATATGTAGTTAATTTTAACGGTCTTTTTACTTTAACTTTATTCGGCCGTCGCATTGGTCTGAACAATAGTTGTCCACCTCTGCGAAGCATGGCCAAGTAGGTACATTCTTTCTATTTAACCTGTATGTACATACTGTATGTACTTAGTGTACTTATCTACTTAGTAAAAGTAACTATACTGAAAGAAAAAAGTATGTACCCTGTTAAAAACAGGGTAAAATACTTATTTCTTCTCCTTCTCTGGAAAATGCCGTCCAGAAAATGCGGCAAAGTGAATAAATAGGTACAAAAAGAAACAACCTAGAGAATTTCCGAGAAAAGTGTAACTCAACAAGTGGCGGGGCTTTTGTTTCTGCAGTCTAAGCATTCCGTATTGATTCAGCCTGCTATGGAACTAAGTAGGTAGGTACCTTTAAATTCTCACCAAAAAGAAAGTTGCAAAAAATATATCCTAACTATTACCTAATATAAGGAAAAACCCTATGAAAAAACAACACAAAATATCAGGTAGGTACCCTGTTTAAGGTTTTGTACTTTCAAAACCTTAAACTTTATTCTTACAAGAATAAATATTATAAACCTAGGTCTACCAAGGTTTTTTAATATTATAAAGTATAAACTTATCTGTAATACCTATGTTATTGTAATCTACTTAACAGTATCTACTTGAAGTGATGCTTTAGGTACCAAACTCAATAGGCTACCTAGATCTACACTTGTCTCAATTTTTTCCGCATATCATTTTCCACATACAAAAATCAATATCCAAAGATATTTCATACTACTTAATTAAACTTTTTTAAGGTTTATTACCGCGTTGTATTATCTACCTATGTTACGCGGAACGCTAAGACAAAGTCAATTTTAATTTTAGTAAGTACCTAGTAAAATCTTCATTTGAACTTATTTGAACAAATCAGATACCGCTTTATTTTATTCTAATAATACCTAGCTAACCTCGAGCGGTGGTTACTGGCTATAGCTACGAGAGTAAAACTTTTAATTTTGTAAAGAAGTCGCAAAGTTAAGATTGTTTTCCCCGACCATAGTAGCCGGGGAGTGTGGCGGGAAGCGGCGGAGTGCGGAGGTCGCCACTCGCCAGGAGCGACAGCAACAGGTCACGGGAGAGAAGATCGATAGGCGTCGGAGGCTGAGCCGGGGACATGCGCTGTGCTGACCAGAAACATGCGCCTTGCGATCGCACTCGCGCTAACATTCCTGACACCAGGTACGTCAAAACAATTAAATTATACAAATGAATCCGATACAATTAACATTATTAAGTTATCATTGTTGTGTGCTACTTCCATTTTAGTAAAATAACTTGGTGAAGAAACGAGTGAAAGTGTTCAGTTCGTGTAAATGACAAAATCTTGTCTATGGTTAACAGGCCACTAGCCGTATCTACCAAATTAGTATATACTTACAAGTTTGTAATTAGCTGTACATTTAAATGTGCAGTGTAAATAAAACGAATTACATTTTACAAGAGTGCAGTTTTTAGAGAACAGATTCATTTCCATCTCGTAATAACATCGTCATTCAGGTTGGTATAGACAACAAACGTTATACAAACAAACAAAATATAGTCAAATTTGACTCCAAAAGTGGCTAAAATCGCAAACGAACGGCTAGTTCTGATTATTTAATATGTTGTTAGGACCACTACCAGTAGTGTAAATCCAATTTTGCAGCTTCGAAAGACCTGTGCTAACTTTGCAGCACTCGAAAAACCGCGAAAATTTCGCACTACTTTTGGGTTTTTCAATATAAGTCCTAAACTATGGGTTTAAAAAAAATATTTTCTATACGTTTTTAAAGAAGATTAAAATTGCTACAATTGAAGACCAAAACTAGCTCTTTAAATTCAATATTTGCTGAGATACAGCTCTCCAAAAATTGACAATTAAGGTAAAGTCCCCTTATTCCGTGGTATTTTCATAAAAACTCGAAAGAACGTCAAAAATTAAGCATTTACTACACCTTTCTGAAGAACTGGCTATTTTTATCAGAAGCGTTATTTATTTAACTCTTGAAATATCCTAAAAGGACAACAATTACAACTTGATTTAAATGTAAAATTAAATAAAATATGAAGAAAGTCCGAATGCTCCAATTCCGAGGTAAAAATCCTAATTCCGCGGCAAATGGCTCCTAATTCCGAGGGTACAGAATACAAAGGGAAACGAGTAGAATGAATTCTACATGGTGTTCAAAAATGAACTGTATTTATTAATAGATTTCAAAATCAATTCGATACGTATGTAATTGTTTAATTATGTTTGTGTGTAAAATATTAATATATGTATATTATTATACAGGATGCTCACAATATTTCAGTATGGTTTCAGTTACACCAAGTATCATTCGCGTTCAGTCACGCAAACATTCATATTCTAAAACGTTTATCTTATTATTGCTCGTGCTGATTCATTCACTGACTCACTCATTGATCACCTCTCCTGTAAAATTTTGTATGAAAATTATTTTTTTCACAAATGGTTTCGTATAGAGGATAAAAATTCATTTAGAACAAAAATATGGAGAGAGCTGATGATTGAGGATTTCAGAGACGAGCGATGGGCACGCTTAAGGTATTGAAGATAGGTGGCGGGTGCTCGAGCAAATGTCAGTCGAAACGTCATCCAATTGGCAGTGAGCTGAAAAAAAATTCAAAATGGCGAAAATAAGATGGCCGCCATACAAATTTCGTCGGTCTCCATCTCGGAAGGTATAAAAGATAGAAGAGTGGTTTCTTGGCAAAAGATGATCAGGATCCGATGGTTTATTGGATAAATAGAAAAAAAATCAAAATGGCGGAATTTATTTTTCCATAGAAAATGTATGGCGAATATTGAGAGAGAGAAGTTGTGAACAATGCAGGCCTTTGATGCGGTTCTTTGGAGAACTCTCAAAGAAAAATATGGGAAGACATGATGATTGAGGGTTTGGAAGACGGTTGAGCAGCCCGGGCAGGGTATTGTAGATAGGTGGGAGGTGCTCAAACAAAAATTACTCAAAACCACATCCCATTGGCACTGAGCTGAAGAAAAACCCAAAATGGTGGATACAAGATGGCGGCCATACAAATTTCGTCGGTGATTATCTCACTAAGTATAAAAGATGGAAGAGTGTTTTTTTTAGCAAAAGATGATCAAAACTTAATAGGAGTCAAATAGTGGCCTTGAAGTCGCGTGGCCTTTACTTCCTTTGACAGTACCGCGAGCCTCAATAAATTCAAGGCGGTGCGTACGAATGTAAGTTAACGACCTGTATGGTTAGTTCGAGCTTGCACACTTCGAAAACGGTACTAGATTTGAATATCGAAAAACTATAATATCAGAGCAAAATTAACCCTAATGCTCTTACAGTCAAATAAGATTTTAAAGTCATAATGTAGTAGGGTACTTCGAATATTTATTTTAAAAATTTCTGCTTGGGGCGTAGACGAATGGCTGAATATATTGGCGGACTCAAACCTTAAAACTAGCCAGTTTAGTTGCATTTCACTCTCAAGTCATGTTAGTCAATGTGTTTCGATACCTACTCGAATTTCTATCATCGTTTCCCCAATGTACAAAGTCGGCATAAGGCCTCTGTACTCACTAGGTTAGCAATCAGCTGTTCGACAAAAATCTTAGATTTGATAACATGACAGGTTTAGGTATGACGGTGTGACTCTTGTTCCATGAAAGCAAAGGAGGTAGCTTGGATGGGATGCCACGTGTGTGGATACACTGGCACTGTCTCACATACAGGTGACCTCCGTGGCGACCGGAGCGGCAGCCACTAAGGCGGAAAGGGCCAAGAGGCGCAAATATGAAAATATAGAAAATAATTTCATATTTGTGCCTTTTGGGGAGGAGACCATGGGTTCGTAGGGCGAGGATGCTAGGTCCTTTTTTAAGGGCCTGTCATCCCGTCTCGTGGAGTCCACGGGTGACCGGAGGGCTGGCGCCTGGCAGTATAATATTGTACTCTGTATTACTACTGTATAATATTGTACTACTGTATAAAGGGTGTATTCAGACATGTTTTCCAAAACGCGTCCCACGGATTCAGTACATGATTCTAGGTTCCCCAGTGGTGAAATTTTTCGTCGAATTTTCCATGAAATTTCCGATATTTTTTACCTCTTTTTTAACTGAATACTGTATAAAATCATTATTACTATCTGTCTCAACGCAATTATAAATGAAAAAGTAATTATTTCATTATTTTCACTTAAAACGGTAATGTTATCAAATTTAAGATTTTCGTCGAACAGCTGATTGCTAGTGAACTAGTGTGAATACAGGTCGTTAACCTACATTCGTACTGGCCTTGAATTTATAATGAGGCTCGCGGCACAGTCAAAAGAAGTGCCGGGCGCGCGACGTCAAGGCCACGCTTTAACTCATAAAAGTCTCATATTGTGAATTTTGCGCGGAGCGTTGCGTGCGTTGTGATCGCGTTGTATGCAATACATTGCGCGCTCAAAAATGCCAATATTTGAAACCAATCATTTCTGACATAAATGAATTCAGTATTTTCACATAACACATTAAATGCAACCTTACCTCAAAGTTTTCATTAAGATGTAATTTGCACCCTGTATATATAATATATACTCCTACCTATCTAGAATGTGCCCCTGGCTGTGCCCCTCACCCATCTTTCAAACCTTCGATCATCATCACTCTCCGTATTTTTGCTCCGAATAATTTGTAAGGATGAGATTTCTTAAAAAAAAAACTAATTTTACATTTGTACAATCGTTTTTTTTAGCTCGCTGCCAATCGGATGATGTTTCGAGTGATATTTGTTTGAGCACCACCCACCAATCTTCAATAGGTGCACTGGCCGTGCTCCTCATCCGTCTCCTAAATCCTCAATCATCAGCTGTCTCAATATTTTTCCTTCGCATGATTTTTTGTCTTCTATACGAAACCATCAATGAAAAAAACAATTTGTACGGAAAAATAAATCCTGACATCTTGATTTTGTATTGATCTTGATTTTCTATCCATTTAGTAGATCTAAAGATCTACTAAATGGATAGAAAATAAATCAAAACTTAAAAGGTCTTGATCATATTTTGCCCAGAAAATACTCTTCCATCTTTTATACTTAGTACGAGACATCGACGAAATTAGTATAGCCGCCATTTTGAATCTGCCATTTTGGGGTTTTTTTCAGTTCAGTGCCAACTGGATGAGGTTTCGAGTACTTTTTGCTTGAGCACCTCCCACCTATCTACAATACCCTGCCCGGGCTCCTCAACCATCTTCCGAACCCTCAATCATCATATCTTCCCATATTTTTTTTGAGATTTCTCCAAAAACCACATCAAAGCCTTGCATAGTTTACAACTTGTAGTCTCTTCAATATTCGCCATACATTTTCTATGGAAAAATAAATTCCACCATTTTGGTTTTTTTTCTATTCATCGAATAGACCTTTGGATCCTGATCATCTGTTGCTAGGAAACCACTCTTACATTTTTTTTACCCTCCGAGGTAGACACCGACGAAAGTATGGCGGCCATCTTTTTTTCGCCATTTTGAATTTTTTTCAGCTCACTGCCAATTGGATGACGTTTTGAATGACATTTGCTCAAGCACCCCCCTCCTATCTTCAATACCTTAAGCGTGCTCTTCACCCGTCTCCGAAATCCTCAATCATCAGCTCTCTCCATATTTTTGTTCCGAATGAATTTTTGTCTTCTATACGGAATCATTAGTGAAAAAAAAATTTTTTATACAAAATTTTACAGAAGGGGTGATCAATGAGTGAGTCAGTGAATGAATCAGCACGAGCAATAATAAGATAAACGTTTTAGAATATGAATGTTTGCGTGACTGAACGCGAATGATACTTGGTGTAACTGAAACCATACTTAAATATTGTGAGCATCCTGTATTTTATTTCTATACATACCACATAATTAGAGGCTCACAGAACCTTATTCCGAGGTAGTATTTCTATCCATACCACATAATTAGGGGCTCATAGAACCTTATTCCGAGGTAATACCACGGAATTGAGTTTTGTAACAAAAAACACGTTTCCTAATTCCGAGTGTTAAAAAAGAAAAGATTTTTCCATAATAAACAAGTAATTTAAAGCTTAATTAGATTATCTTCGTAAATATGTACAAAACTCTCACAAAATTGCATTGAAATATGTATAAATTTAATTTTCTTTTAAATTAATTTTCTTTAGCTTTCCCATACAATCTATCAATAAATTACCTAAATAGGTAAACTTTGACACGGTATAGTTAGTGATTGAGACGCCAAAGTGTACCTCGTAATTAGGACTCTGTAACCTTATTGCCTATTTAAATATTCAAAACCGAAACAAGAAGTATTTAACATAAAACGACTCTAAAAATTTAAAAAGTTATGAAGTCTATGAAATCGCAATTCCGCGGTATACCACGGCGTTAGGAACCGGCTAAAATATTTGGCACCTAACGCCGAGGTATTTTCAAAACCTATTTTCACCTTAATTTCTTTACAAATATTCACAAAAGTTGATTGTTTTCGATTGAAAATATAGTCCTTCAAATATTCAAATCTAAATAAAAACAAATAAAGCTCAAAATTAACGGATAAACACTATTTAAAAAAATGTAGGTATTTCGTGCACGAGGTCCAAAATGTATGAAACATGCGTTCGGGCCGGCTGCTAGTGTAAAACTTGCCGGTTATTTTAAAACATATACATATAAAACCAACAATTTCGTCATTTATCTATGGAATGATAAACTATCAATTGATTAAGATATGTTGCAGTAAAAAATAGCTTGGTGATCGGTAGAAAACGCTGTTTTTCTATATACCTCGGAATTGGGTGCCAATTTTAGAATACCACGGAATAAGGAGACTTTACCTTAATTCCGAAAAAGTGAAATTTTAAGATTTGGTCAATTTTAAACCCCGCTATCGGGGAAAATACTCATTTTACTGATAAAGTTAATTGAAAAGATGTTGTAGTAAATATAATTAGCTTTAATTTAAACACTAAACGACGTCTGTAGCCCATATAGTTTACCTATAAATCCTAAAAGTTAAAAAAATGGGAAAATTGCAGTTTTCTCTTCAGTTTGTTTTGAATGTAGTTTGAAAGAAAAAACCATGTACACCCACAAGAAATATGTATTAAAACTATTACTAAGTATTTATATTTAGTATTTATAATGTTATTTATTCAAGAAAAAAATTATTTATATTATTATTGATATTTATTGATTTTTACGAAACATATTAACCTGTATTAAAAGGACATTATGAGTTCCGAGCAATATAAGTCGTAAACTACGCATTTTTTAAAATATTTTCTATACATTTTTAAAGTAAACTAAAATTGCTACAATTTGACACCAGAACCAGTTCTGTAACTTCAATACTTGCCGAGATACAGCTCTCCTAAAATAGAACTCTTTCCAAAAAAAGTGAAAATTTAAGATTTGGTCAATTTTCGACCGCCATTTTGAGGATAATACTCATTATAAGGGTAAAATCATAGTCAAAATGTTGTAGTAAATCTAATTAGCTTTAATTTAAGGGTGGAACGACGTCTCTAGGCCATATAGTTTACTCACAAACCTTAATGAACAATTATAACAAAAAATAATATATTTGTAATGCAGGTTAATATGCTTCATAAATATCAATAAAATAAGATAAATAAATATATTTTTTTTCATAAATAACATTATGAATACTATAATAATAGATTATATGTACATTTCTTGTGGATGTTCATGGTTTTTCCTTTCAAGGTACTCACAAACCAAACTAAGCAGAGCAAATTTACGAAAATTGTTTTCCCATTTTTTGGACTTTTAAGATTTGTGAGTAAACTATATGTCCTAGAGATGTCGTGTTACCCATAAATTAAAGTTAATTAGATTTACTATAACATTTTTACCTATAATTCTACACATAAAATGAGTATTATCCCCAAGATCGCGGTCGAAAATTGACCAACTCTTAAATTTTCACTTTTTTTGAAAAAAGTTCAATTTTAGGAGAGCTGTATCTCGGCAATTATTGAAGCTACAGAACTGGTTCTGATGTCAAACTGTAGCAATTTTAGTCTACTTTAAAAATGTATAGAAAATATTAAACAAAAATGCGTAGTTTACGACTTATATTGCTCGGAACTCATAATGTCATTTTAATACAGATTAATATGTTTCATAAAAATCAATAAATATCAATAATAATATAAATAATTTTTTTCTTGAATAAATAACATTATAAATACTTAATTTAAATACTTAGTAATAGTTTTAATACATATTTCTTGTGGATGTACATGGTTTTTTCTTTCAAATTACATTCAATACAAACTAAAGAGAAAACTGCAATTTTCGCATTTTTTAAACTTTAAGGATTTGTAAGTAAACTATATGGGCTACAGACGTTGTTTAGTGTTTAAATTAAAGCTAATTATATTTACTACAACATCTTTTCAATTAACTTTACTCGTAAAATGAGTATTTTCCCCGATATCGGGGTTTAAAATTGACCGAATCTTAAAATTTCACTTTTTTGGAATTAATTGTCAATTTTTGGAGAGCTGTATCTCAATAAATATTGAATTTAAAGAGCTAGTTTTGGTCTTAAATTGTAGCAATTTTAGTCTACTTTAAAAAAGTATAGAAAAATATTTTTTTAGAAACGCATAGTTTAGGACTTATATTGAAAAACCCAAAAAAAGTGCAAAAATTTCGCGGTTTTTCAAGTGCTACAAAATTAGCACAGGTCTTTCGAAGCTGCAAAATTGAATTTAGACTACTGGTAGTGGTCCTACTCTAGCGGCACGCTATGATGGCAAGTTTGACGTTTGTCCGCTCATGAAGTTCCGTATTAATTGATAACGACTTTGAAGGAAATAATTGTATTACTTTATTGACGATAGTGATGTGCAGAGATTCATAAAGGAGAATGCCCAAAAATCTATGGGCGTGTAACCCAGTCGTTTACAAGCGTGTTGTATGCAGCATTTATTGCAGGTTTATTCCTGATAACCAAACACACCATTTTAATACCTCTAGGACTTGTAGTTTTAAATAAATCTAAGTTTTAGTTTGAAAATGATTCTAGGTTATGTGTAGTTTATAATTGTTAAAGTAGTAAGGAAAGCCGTGTATCTTTCCTGCCGATTTGAACTATTTGTTTGGCGCGCACTATACTTAACATACCTGTCCAACGATATCCAATACAAAAACAATTTAAAACCAAATTAATATTGGTCTCCGCTGTCCTACAATAAACATTCAAAATGTAAACAGAGTAGACGTCACTAGCGTCACACATAACTAAAACAATGACATGTCACATTGACATCTTGAAATAAGTTTCGTTACACAAAATCAAAAAGGTTGTAGTTATATTATATTCCATTGCACAAAACGCAACGAAGTTAAAACAATATTATAAAAAAACATATATTAATTATTACTTATTTAGTTAAAGCATATATTGTACGATTTACAACAAATAACAAATAAAATAATGTATTTAAATTTAATATCCGTTCTATTTTAAATGAAATTATTTTTTTAAAAATAACAAACCTCTTTTTATTTGGGCATGTACCTATGCGTAGAATGTAATGCAAATGGCCGTCAGACTTAAACGGGAAGTTGAAAAGACGGTTTAATTCCTTTTTTATTACATTTTTTTATCGTGAAGTGTAGCATTAATAATTATTAATTTTCAAATTGTCATATATTCGTAAGATAATTTTTAATGAATTACATTTTGTGTAAATGTTTGGGTCAGGGGTGATCATTCTCCTTTTATCGAATGTAGTTTCTCATGAAGTTCCGTATTAATTGATAACGACTTTGAAGGAAATAATTGTATTACTTTATTGACGATAGTGATGTGCAGAGATTCATAAATTTTATCGAATGTAGTTTTAGGTTTAGGACTCAAAATTTATTTATTAAATTGATTTCTTAAATGTATACAAGTGTAGAAAAATCAGTTTGCACCATTTAAGGGGTGAATGTACTTGTGAATATGAACAATTTTCACTATGTGGACAAACCTCTGAAATCGCAAAAAAATATCAATAAATTTTTAAAAATGGAATCTAATACGATCGTCACATAGGATCGCTGGCTAGCACAACTACTACCTCCGGCAAACTCGCGTCAATGCTCAATGCAAAACAAAGCAGTTTCGAATTGACGTTGCTTCGAAAAGTATAAACTGTCAGTGCAATGCGATTGTGATATAGTTTTGACCTGGCTTTGGATTTCAAATATTGATACTGCATTACTGTTGACCCTTGCTCGTTAATTTGGACTCTGTTCAAGCCCTTTGTTGTGGATTTCGTCGATATGACCGAACGTACGCAGAGAACTGTTCTAAATAGTCAGACACGTGAGTTCGTAATACGCCTTCGTAACTATTTCGATCGTGAAGCTCAAAATGGAGGGCCAATTTTACCTATAACGTCAGTGGTTGAACGCGTAGCTGATGCGCTTAATATTGGACAACGAACTGTTAGACGGATAACTAAAAAAAAATATGGCGAGACTGGCACAGAAGAAAATAAACTTCACACACCAAAAAAGAGAAAACGAGCAAAACCAGTCGTAGGCATCGATAGCTTTGATGCCGATGCTATCCGAAGACATGTTTACGGCTACTATTTACAGAAGGAGTATCCAACAAGAAAAAAGTTGGTGCATTCACTGAAGGAAGCTGGATTATTCTTCGGTGGGGAAAGTTCTTTAACGAAGATTTTGAAGACCATTGGATTTCGATACAAAAAATGTAACAAACGCAAAATATTGATGGAAAGATTTGATATAGCGATGGCAAGGTATACTTTTTTACGGCAAGTGAAAGAAATCAAAAATTGGCAAAATGTTGTGTTCTTGGATGAAACATGGCTTAATGCTAACCATACTGTAGGCCGTTCTTGGAACGATGACACAGCAGCATCTACTTCCAAAGTTCCTGTAGGAAAAGGATCGCGACTTATAATTTGTCACGCCGGAACCATCAACGGGTTTGTCGAAGGTTCTCTCATGGCTTTTGCGTCAAAAACCACTGGAGACTATCATGAAGACATGAATGGAGAAAAGTTTACTGAATGGTTTACCTCAATGTTGTGTAGCCTCCCTGAACCATCTATTATAATTATGGACAACGCCCCATACCACTCGATGCAAATTGACAAGCCAACTGCCCAATCCCAAAAGAAAGCTGATATCGTCGCATGGCTTCGTAAAAATGGCGTAGATGCAAACATGAATATGTTAAAAGCGGAATTAGTACGTCTTTTAAAAGAAAACAAACCAACCAAGATCCGATACGTCATTGACGAAATAGCATTAGAACATGGGCACAGAGTTATACGGTTACCGCCTTACCATTGTGAGTATAATGCGATTGAGTTGGTGTGGGCTCAAATTAAGGGATATGCTGCAAGACACAATACAGAACCCCCATTTACCACAAAAAAAATGCTAAAATTATTAGAAGAAGCTTGTGAACATGTGACTAAAGGAGACTGGGAAAAGGTTGTGAATAGAACTGTTAAATTAATAAGGGAAGATTATGAAAGAGATGTGAAAATAGATAATATTATAGAAAACGAACATATAATAATTATTAATGTATGTGATGATAGCAGTGACGACAGTGAAAATAGTAGTATGGACGAATCTGATTAATTATGGCCTTTTGTGGCACCTTTTTTGGTATCTTTTGTATTCATATGTTTCTTGTGTGCATATAAAGTATGTATATTCATTTTCGTTCAAATATTCAGTTCGTTCAAATAAATTAAATAAACATATACATTTTTGTTTTATTAAACCTATTTAATCAGGTACAAAAACAAAACTTAATTGTTTTTTGTTCGAGAATAAATTGACATTCCACATCACTATTGTAATGTGTCAAACCGGCCATCATAGCGTGCCGCTAGTGTAACAACATATTAAAAAATCAGAACTAGCCGTTCGTTTGCGATTTTAATGTCAAATTTGACTGGCGTACTAAGTAAATAGATAAAAACAAAAAAAAGGTTCACAAAATATTATTGGTACTGAAAAAATTGGTGGTTGAATATAACACATTTATTTAAACCACGTGATGTGCAATCCACTCATATGCTATGGAAATTAACTTTTTGGCAATGACAAACTTGACAAGTTACTGCCGTACAGCCTATACGCTGACAGGGTGCGACTGCAGGAGCGTGGCTCCCTGTGGTGGCTCCTACGCCCACTTTTAAGTACATAGAGTATTCACAAAAAAGTAACTTGGGCTTATGTCGTAGGGACATTTTCTTATATACGATCTAGTACAAGGCACCGATGCGTTCTTAGGAGATATCGGAACTTCCTAATAATATAAGTATGACCCGAGAGCTGCCGCCGAGAGTATTTTAGTGGGTAATAACCACAAATAACCCCATTTCCTCCTGAGGAGTCGGGTATCCATAAAAAAAGAAAAGTACAACTTCTGGGGGACGCGTTGGGCATGCTTCTATCGCGTGTTTCAGGCTAAGGCTTCCTGTACATGAAGCCGGTGCCGCACCGCTGCCATGATTTTATTGCACGGAAATAGTGCAACGCCGGTGCGGCTCTTATGCGATTTTTGTTTGTTTACACGTACACCATCGAACTATTACGCTTAGAATGGAAGTTTCTAACTTTCCGCTCGAAACGTAAGCTATAAACCAACCCATGTGTGCCCTGTAATGTAATTACATTTGCCGACACGCACACAAGCATGCATGAGTACCTTGAGCACTGACGCGACGATAGCCTTTTAGGCTTGCTAAAAACGGCTTATCGCCGCGTCGACGACTGCCTTTCTTTACCTATTTATTCTAAGGTTTACACTAATTTACGATCCGGCTCTGGTGCTCCAGCTTTTTTTTTTTTTTTTGTCGTGGTGGAAAGCTTTATGGCTACCCCCGTTCTTTGGGCAGAACGGGGGTTATGTGGGACTTCCCCTATGGGTATACCCTAACTAAAACCACCACGGCTGTTCCCTCTTGCTGACTATGCTGGACGCCTGGGGAACCCATTGTATACGTCCCAGGCGTCTGTCAGCCACCCCAGCCACCTGCCGGGGCTCCCGCGCTAAAGAGGAGGGGATCGGGACAGTGTGATCCCCCCCTCAGACAGTGAGGAGACTGTTAGTGGCGGATAGCTAGCCCAATAGCTACCCGCCGTCTCCCGAGGGAAGCTGGCGAGCGGTGAATAACCGCCGCCTTCTTCCCCCCCGTCTGCCTGGTGCTCCAGCTAACTAAAATAGCCTATATTTTGTTCAATAACTTCCAGGTGGAGGCGATCTCCTGCGCGACAGCGTGCACGTGACGTCAGCGGCAGCGCGGCCCAACAATGAGCTGTGGTGCTACCGCTGCCGCGCCGAGCTGCCCGACGACAAGTGCGCCGACCTGCGCCAGAACAACTCCCAGCTCATACACAAGTGCCACAATGAAAAGAGAATATGCATGGTAACCCACCCACCACCACTACAGCCTTTTAACGTCCCACTGCTGGGCACAGGCATAGGAGAGACCCGCTACACTGCTCCAACGCGGGTTGGCGGGCTTTAACGACTATTTTCACATGATAGTGATAATAATCGGGACCGACTGTTTAACGTGCTCTCCGAGCGGGCCACATAGTTCGAAGAACTGTAAGACGTTGGAGTCCCAAGGTGCTAGAATGGAGACCTCGTCGACGTCAGACGAGTCTCTACAAGAGATCTTAGTATAGCAGTAGACGTCTATCACTTGACGATGACGACTACCTTACTCTGTTAGTCTCTTCGTCTCTTTTTACACGCTTTATTATAATATGAATGTCGGATAGTAATATCGTTGTTTGTCGCAGGTGAAACGGTTCTCGTACACGACGTCCACGGAGAACTCGACCACGGCGCTGACGATGTGGGCGCTGGAGCGCAACTGCAGCAAGCACTGCGAGCCCGGCTGCATCGTCATCGGCGAGCGCACCAAGCTCTACTCCTGCACCTCGTGCTGCACCTCGTCCCTGTGCAACTACGGCTCGGGGGCCCCCGAGCCCTATCTCAACACTGCTCTATCACTCTTATTCCTATTTAACGTCATTTTACTATCATTATAAGCGTTTTCTATTTACTTTGATATAATTTTGAACACACAATGTGGCTAGGTAATTCTGTTGTACAACAGAATTAGCCACAATGTGTCACGACGTAAAGCGAGTATCTACAAGCGATTCGTAAAACAAGGATCGCAGGATGACGATACGAGCGCAGCTATAGGAACGCGTGTGATAGCTAATTTGGTTCTGTGAATCTTGAGTGATAATCGAGTCTTATTATTCATACCTAATATTTTAATTTTTTGGAGTCGGCGCCAAACCACATTCAATTCGTCTTAGTAAAATCAGAGTAACTATCCACTTTTGAATGCGAGCGCGGTGAACTATAATAGTCACGGAGGGTGAGGCTGTCCGGGACGCGGGGAGCATATTTTCGACTTGAAAAGTATGAGTCATTTGGCGCCGACTTCAAAAAATCATATATCATTTGAGTTAGGTAGTTTAATCGTAAATCTAAATGAATAAAAAATTATTTTAAACTTTTTAGTTCGAATGGTTTGAAGTCTGTTCATTTTTCTTTGAAAA
This sequence comes from Melanargia galathea, assembly GCA_920104075.1. Lineage (NCBI taxonomy): Eukaryota > Metazoa > Arthropoda > Insecta > Lepidoptera > Nymphalidae > Melanargia > Melanargia galathea. The sequence continues at coordinate 7,066,857 of OV049855.1, forward strand.
AAATTATTATTTCAAGATAAGTTTTTCTATTTCATTTTTCTTTTTCATTTATTTAAAACACTATAAAAATAAAATGTGAAATAAGTACTTACCAACCTACCGAAAATGACTTCGAAAATTCTACTTTCAATGAATGAAAATAAAATATTGAAATTCCTCTTAATTCCAAGCCTCCCTACTAAATTTTTACACATGATGGAACAGTTACAGACAACCTAGGTAAGTATGTAAGAAAGTTTGTCTCTTTGTGCGCTTTTATGTTACAACTAGCGGTCCGCCCCGGCTTCGCCCGTGGTACATAATATATAGCCTATAGCACTCAGGGATCACGTACAATGTACATATCCAACGGTGAAAGAATTTTTGAAATCGCACTAGTAGTTCCTGAGATTAGTATATTATAGAAGTATAGATATCACTGAAAAAACTACTGGGCCGATATTGATGCGATTCTTTGCATTACACAGAACTATTTTCTCAGAGCCTGTCTTACCGCCCGTCTAAACCGTGCGGGACCAAGGATCTATCTACTAAGTATAAAGACGTATATAAACTTATTCACCTATTCGCTGTAATCAATCGAATCAAGATACCTACTTCAGATAGATTCAGCGATTGCGCCGTGTACCTAAAGGTAAGTACCTACCTCTACCTACCTAATTGCGTAATAGACAGACTCACAGACACGTTTATGGATAAGTAAATTATATTATGACACAAGCACACATTAGTTTAAATTATAGTAGGTATAGTTATAAAAAGTGTTTTTGCTAAAAATAAGTAGATAGGTAGATAGAGTCTATGTACATATATGCTATGTAGGTCTACTAATTATAGTGTAATCAAGTAATACTTATCAATTTACTTTAGACTTTAGTATTACACGAAAGCTGTTATAAGCTCAGCGATATAGTGGCTGGTCATTCCTTTTGATTGGTTGGAGTCTTTGATTGTTGGAGTGGTCATACGTGGTCATATGTTCGAAGACGGTATAAGTATTTAACTATTATTTCGTCTGTCGAAAAAGGAAATATTTGTGCTTAAAAAATTATGCTATTTTTATATTAAATATGTACCTACTTATGTAAGCCACAGTTTAAACAGGAAACCACAGATAAGTAGAAGTTGTGGTTACCTAATTCTGCCCCCTGATTGTGTAACTTTTGACGATGAAATGGTATTCATTTGATGACCTAAGGCCATTAAAGTAAAATATACCTTGTATGTATTGACTTAGAGTCACAAATTCAGTACAACTGATTTCAACATGGAGCGTTATGAATCGTACGTACATACCTAATCGTATAAGAATGGATACACGAAATTGAGCTCTATTTCAATGATAGTATGGTTAATTTTACTTTGATGCCTTAGGCCATCAAATGAATACCATTTCATCGTCTAAAGTTACACAATCAGGGGGCTGATCTGCTGGGTTATTCTGTAACTTAGTTAGCAACTGAAAATAGTCGCCAACGAATTAGTTTGATATACATTGCTGCTTTACTGTGGGAAATATAGTGTTTTCATAATTTTACACAGTAAAGCAGCAATGTATATTGAATTTATTCGTTGGCAACTATTTTCAGTTGCTAACTAAGTTACAGAATAACCCCCCTGATCACCAAATACAAAACAAAGTGGTTTGCGCACTTAGGTTGCGCAAGTCAGTACAGAACTACTGAACAGATTTGGCTGATGAATGGAGATAGATAATGCCCTGAGACTTTATCCTAGAAAAATCCACAGTTCCCGCGGGATTTTGAAAAAACCCAAATCTACAGCTACATCTATAGGTAGATTACTATAGCAAACTACCTTGAAAGTAAGTACATATGTATAAAGGTTGGAAAAGGGATTGGGAACGGGAACCAAAAATCCACGATTCCCTCAGGATTTGTGAAAACCGAAATTCACGCGGGCGAAACAGCGGGCAAAAGCTAGTAGTAGTTATACAACCTCTCGTACACGAACAAGTTAGGCACCGAGTTGTAAGACGAGAGATTTCAACTGTTCGCGTAGGTAGGAGGTACTTAGTCAGCAGGTAATATTCTCAGTATTTTACCAATTGAATCAATCGGGAATCGAATCCGGGTCCTCTAACTAGGGAAAAGCATCGATAACCAAGAAATAGCGTCGTCAAAATTGGTTTGATTTAAATCCTATCGGTTTAATCGCGCAAGCTCTTGCACAATAAAATTAAACTCGTCAAATCTCAAGCAGCATGCTTGTTCAAAATAAAATATGCAGTTACAGATGTGCGTATGCACCTAGCCATTTTGACGACCTCCCTGGCGCAGTGCTGGCCGCTGTGGTCTTCAAAGTGGGAGGTCCCGGGTTCGATTCCCGGCAGGGGCAATTTGGGATTTTATGATTTCTAAATTCTCTGGACTCTGGCTTTTAAAGCCGTGGCTGGTTACCACCCTATCGGCGAAGCCGTGCCACCAAGCGATTTAGCGTTCCGGTACGATGCCGTGCAGAAACCGATCAGGGGTATGCATGCCTCTTCCAAGTTAGCCCGCTTCAATCTTAGACTGCATCATCACACCATCAGGTGAGATTGTAGTCAAGGGCTCTTGTAGTTGAATAAAAAAAAGCCATCTTTGACTTGAACTTGACTTTGTGTACCTAGTAGGTACCTAGTAGGTATTACGTAATCTTGCCCTAATCTTGGCAGACAGGTGCATTATTAAATTACCTACAAATGATATGTTCTAAGTTCTAACCAAACTTTGATTTTCGCCCACTGCTGTCGAATACCATTACCAGACTAGCAAACTACGCAGATGTTATAGTGCACTAATGTGTTCACTAACACCGATGCTCTATTCAATTCCTCACTGTCATAGTCTGATGAACAGCAACATACTAACTAGCTACTTACTAAAGTGTAAACATGCAGGCACACGAGTAGAAATGCTATGCAGGCTTTACATTTGCAGTTGCACACTGTTGCACAAAACTTATCGATTTTAAAGTGACGTAAGTACATGTTTATCTATACTTCTATAGGTACTTAATAAATAAAATTGAAGTGCCTGTCTGTAATTTCGAAATAACTACCACATATTAAGCTCATATGGTTATTTGGACGATACCATAACCGAATCACACGTTTTTAAAATTTTTGTCTGTCTGTTTGAACGGGCTAATCTTCGAAACGCCTGAACCGATTTTGACGGGACTTTCACAGACAAGTAGAGGATTAACCAAGGAGTAACATAGGCTACTTTTTTAACCGACTTTCAAAAAAGGAGTGTGTTGAAATCGGTAAAAAACGCCCTGATAGGTATTTTCGCTGCGCGCGACGGCCGACGCACGCTCGCGCTGCATGGAACTCCCCGCGCCGCGCGCCGCGCGGCCCTGTGCCCTGCTCCCGTCGTACGCGGTACCGCGGTACGCCGACGCGCGGCGGGGGGCGGGTGGACCAGAAATCTACTTATCCCTCAGGATTTGTGAAAAACCGAAATTCACGCGGGCAAAAGCTAGTTGTAAATATTTACAAATTACAGTGTAGGTATTTGCAGGTGCAGAATGTAGATAGTGATATAAATTATGCAGCCTTACAAAGAATGACTCAGGTGACCTTCAGTGATTCATGTTTTAACTCAGTAGGTTTAACCCATATTTTGCTGATGTACTGTTGATTTAAGCTAGTAATAAATAAGTAAATAACAATAAAAGTAAACAAATAAGACTTCAGTTTCACTTTATGTAGGCTCAAGGCAGAAAGAAATTAAACAGTACATAGTTTATATAAGTTAATTTATTATGAATAAACAATGCACAGAAGTAAATGCAAATTTTAGTTGCAACTCTAGATCATACTTAATTTTTTTAATATAATTGGAATGACCTCAAACTCCGTATAGACAAAATACATACTGACTGGGAAGGTTTGTTTTGGGAGGACATTACATTAAACTTAAAGTATCTCATTTTATTTTATATAAATATTACAGTATTATTTTAAGAAAGCTGGCCACAGTCCGCAATGACAACCTTCTTGGAGGGTTTGCCAGACTGGGAGCCCAGAGCTTCCACTTGCTTCACTACATCCATGCCTTCAACTACGTTGCCAAAGACTACGTGTCTGCCGTCCAACCAGGAGGTTTTCACGGTGGTGATGAAGAATTGCGAGCCGTTAGTGTTGGGGCCAGCGTTTGCCATGGAGAGTGCGCCGGGTCCGGTGTGCTTGAGGATGAAGTTCTCATCAGCGAACTTCTCACCATAGATGGACTTTCCACCGGTGCCATTGTGGTTGGTGAAGTCACCCCCTTGCAACATGAAGTTGGGGATGACACGGTGGAAGGTGGAGCCTCGGTAGCCGAAGCCCTTTTCACCTGTGCAGAGTGCACGGAAGTTTTCACATGTCTTGGGAGTGACGTCACTTCTTAGCTGTAACAAAAACAATGAATCATTCCATTATAATGGAAATCCAACTTCATTTTCCTCATAAAAGCTGAGCTATAATTCCTCAAACAAGATGGTAATGAGGATAAACACAAATACCCTTGGGAGTATATACTAATTTTTAATAGACCTATAAGTTTGATGAGATTAGTTAGTTGCAACACAAGATCATCTTTTGTGTATATGAAGTTATCTGATTAAAAAAAATTGTGTCTTTTATGGGTTTGATAAGATATGCAGGATCAAATCAATACAATTTCATGTTAAAACATCTCACAAATCTTGTAAGTCCGGTATGAGTCTGTTTGACACCAGTATTTATTTGCATCATTATTAAGAAAAAAAAATCTGCTTCGATTTATTTGCTCTCAATTTTATTTAGCCAATAGAGATTATCAAAAATTATATATAGACACTAAGTTAAAAGACATATTTATTTATTTTTAGTTATGATTCATAGTTCTAGAAGCTTTATAAACTAAGCACATCCTAATTCCTAAGACGATAAGCTTCATGTATTTTGCTAAATAGTGTGTGAAATGATTAGGCCAAGTTGAACTCGTATGCACTCAACACGGCATTTTCCACACTCCTAACAACTTAATCAAGGTCCAAACGGAATTGACCTTCAACAATTAGTAATCTCGGTCGCTCATAATTACCAGTATTACCTACTCGACATGTATAAGTAAATATATCTAATATCTATTCAAGTAATAAGCGTCCTAATATGAAAGAGATGAGTCCATAGAAACGTTGTAACGACAGAATACCAAAATAAAATTAGAAATCTGGATCTGGGTCTCACTTTTAACTACAGCGTGGTCGGTCAAACACGCCGGCCGGGGTGAACACTCCCTGCTATAAAATATAATAAAAATTACAAGTTACCTCGACAACGATTCTTCCCAAGGGCGCACCATCGACAGCCACATCCAAGAAAACTCGGGGCAAGCTCATTTTTGTAACTTCCTTTGATTTGATTCACCAACCTATCTATAGAAAAGCACGGCAGAATGACGATGCGTCTCTCGTTAATGCCGGGCGGAAATTAAAGATGTCATAGACAAACTAGACTATCTATGTAATTTCCTCTTTTCGTTCAAAAATATTATGCACCTACAAAATATAGGTACCTATATACCTACTTTGAAAAAAACAATCTATCTATACTAATATAATAAAGCGGAAGAGTTTGTTTGTTTGAACGCGCTAATCTCAGGAACTACTGGACCGATTTCAAAAATTCTTTCACCGCTGGAAATGTACGTGATCCCTGAGTGCTATAGGCTATATATTATTATGTACTACGGGCGAAGCCGGGGCGGATTGCTAGTAATCCATAAAGTTGCATACACCATGGGGTTTTAAGTATGTCGACCAGAATCTCATGAAAAATGGGGAAATTAAATTTTGTAGTAAGCAACACTAGGTTAACTCGGCTGTCCTAGTGATAAACAAAGTAATTACATTCAAAACACCTTATTTGAGATCGTTTCACGAAACGAAAAATCAAGCAACTGCATTTTAAATACAAAAACAAAGTAATCAACATCCAATTACTTTATTTTTGTGTTGTGCTTGTTGTTTACTTGGTTTTTGCATTTATATTCCAGGTTAGTGAGTGCAGTTACTTTGTTTGGGCAATTTAAATTTCAGTAAACGGTTCAAGTTATTTGAAATATTAAACTGTGATAAAAAACTACTCGACATAAAACTTTTGTTAATGCAAAAAGTCAATTTCACAAAAAAATTCAGTTACTTTGTTTATCGCTAGGGCAGCCGTAGTGTTGCTAACCTTGGAATTTCATTTCCCTATTTTTCATGAGATTCTGGTCGATCTATACCATTAAACTGTAAATAAATGTTACTTTTTACCGTAACTATTTAACGTTATGATACTGTTAATGCTATCAGTATTAATTAATATTAATATTTTTACAGCGGATGTGTAATAATTAATGATCGGAATACACGGTGCAATTTTACATGACATCATAATGTGGATATCCCAATTCATAATTTTTTTTTTTAATATTATCTCTGGTTTACTTACTCAGTTTTTATTATTTTTATTACAACATGTATAGCAATATTTGGTTTTGACGATATAGATCGACCAGAATCTCATGAAAAATAGGGAAATTAAATTTTGTAGTAAGCAACACTAGGTTAACTCGGCTGCCCTAGTGATAAACAAAGTAATCACATTCAGAATACCTTACCTGGGATCGTTTCACGAAACGAAAAATCAAGCAACTGCATTTTAAATACAAAAACAAGGTAATCAATATCCATTTACTTTGTGTTTTGTGTTGTGCTTGTTGTTTACTTGGTTTTGCATTTACATTCCGGGTTAGTGTGTGCAGTTACTTTGTTTGGGCAATTCAAATTTCAGTAAACGGTTCAAGTTATTTGAAATATTAAACTGTGGTAATAAAACTACTCGACATAAAACTTTTGTTAATGCAAAAAAGTCAATTTCACAAAATGTCATTTACTTTGTTTATCGCTAGGGCAGCCGTAGTGTTGCTTACTACAAAATTTAATTTCCCTATTTTTCATGAGATTCTGGTCGATATATTACCTACCTTTGACAATTGACAAGTGACCACAGACAAGTGACATTGGCAATTTGCATAGAGATAATAATAATAAGTAGAGTAGGCATACCTACCTTAAAAACGTGCCAAAAATACACTCACACACGCACAATCCTGTAACATAAAATGGCGCGTGTTCATTGTGATGTCTCAAGTTGTGCGTGTGTGAGTGTTCATGTATACATTTTAGGGAGGCCATCTTAAGGGAAGTTGCAATAAAATTTCTGCCACGATCTGTTTTATTGTTATGTTTAAAAATGTAGTGTTGTCTCTTACACACTTATGAAAATTTTGATAAGCTTAAGCTATTTTCCGATCCACTATTTTCTATAGGACATTATGCCAAGTCCTCTTCTATAGGTTCATGGCAATTTGTCGCTGAACTTCAAACTTCAAAGTCATTCAAAATTTCAAAAATCAAAGTTGTCATTTGTCAAATAGCAGGCAGCTGTGAGCTGTCGTTTCATAATTTTAATTTTTTTTTCCAAGTTTTACATTCAAGGTGCTTTAGTATAATTTAAATAAGAACACTATTAAATTAAAGATATTACAGTAATAGATATTTTACAACAAAAACTTTGGAGTAAAAGTTGTATTTTGAAAGTATGGTTAGTAATTACTTTTAAAAATTGATAACAAGAAACTTGTAATTTATGCCGAAGTTTCGCTTTAAGACTTATATTTAAGCATTCGTGTATTCCTGTCTGTTACGTATTATTGTGTTGGAAAAATATACTACCTTATTATATACTTACAAGCTTAAAATTAGAAGAAATGAGTTTAGAATCAATAAGGTATGAGAGAGGAAGATTGGAAATTCTGGACCAATTGTTACTACCTCTGCAGACAAGATATGTCAAAGTAAAGGGGGTTGAAGATGGCTGGAAAGTTATTAACAAAATGCAGGTGTGTTTTAAAAAATAATATACTTACTTATCAGTTAACCAAATATTTAAAAAAAGTTATTTTTAAAAACTAACTCAATGAATTGTTCTCAAGTGTAATTAAACTATCTACCTATTTATCTAAATTATTGGTTCGAAATTTATTCCAATTTGATAAAATAGATATTGAAGCTACAACAACATTGGTTTGATGACAAATAATTAAATATAAATTGATATAAAATATCCTGTCTCTGTGTTCAGGATGCAAGTTATCCCTGTGACAAATCACATCAATAAAATCAGTTCAGCATTTGAGCTGTGAAGGTAATAGACAACAACATACACTTTTTACATATACAATGTTAGTGTGGATTGTTTTAGGTGAGAGGTGCTCCTGCCATAGCAATTGTTGGATGCTTATCACTAGCGATAGAACTGCTAAAAGATGACTGTTCCGATAAAAAAATTATGAGACAAGAGGTCAGTTTGATAACTTGTAACTAAGTGTGGTACTAAATAATCACTGTTAGAACTTTGACATTTATATATTTATTACAGATGTTACAATGTTACAGAATATTTGTCATTCAGTATTTAAAACAACTGATGTAATTTGTAGAAATATTTTTCCATAATCAACAGTATTCATTGACCAAAAAAACCACATGAAATAAAGAAAATGCAAATAAGGCAGTACCATGAATGTGACTACCATTCTTCTGTATTATTGCAAATTAGCCAATGCATGTCAAGCGGCTATCTCTCATTCTCAGTTTTAAATGTCGTAAATGCATCAAGAAGCTTAGAAATTAAAATTTCATAGATACAGTGCTAGCAGTGTTCATATGAAAATGTGCTTTTCTTATTTTATTTTCAATTATTTTTAAAACATTTACGGCCTGTTTCACCACCTTCTGATGAGTGTTGGATAGCCTAAACATAAGTTTTGTCACTTTCTTACTTTATGTCAAGTGACAAAGACAAAAGATGTAGATAGCTATCCGATACTTATCAGAAGGTGGTGAAACAGGCCCTTAATATGTTTATAATGCCACTGTTTACTTGAACTTATTATTAGTGCCGCCTACTACAACTGCACACACTACATACTAATGTGAACTTAGGGACACTACATACTAATGTAAACTTAAGTTGAATCTCAGGATATTATAATTGCCATTTTTGGCACAAATTGAAAATGTTCCCAGTTCGGCATTGTGCTTTTATTAGACCTTATATAAGCATAAAAGCACACAGTGCTGATTTTCAGCTGGGACACTGATTACTCTTGACTCAGGATAAGGAATGATGTAATAGTATTAAAATAGATAATCTCATTAATCTCAGATTGAAGGCAAATTAAACTATCTGGTGTCGGCGCGGCCAACAGCTGTAAATATAAAATTAGCAGCGGAAGATCTTATTAATTTGGCAAATAGTTTGAGCGCAGATGAGAATGTCACAGCTAATGATTTTAAAGAGAGGTATGTAGTGACATTTATATTTACCTATAAACTTTAAACTGTAATACTAGTCATGATTTTGAAATAACTGCCTTTAATTAAGCTCATGCTGATGTTTATTTTCATATCAAAATCCATACATCCATTCTTTATAGTTTCAAAATGACTTAACCATTTTCGATGGGACTTTCGCATGTAGGTAGAGGACTATACAATCTTTTTGCTTCAGGATAACAAAGAGTTTAAAAAAAACTTAAACCTTGAATAAGTAATAATAAATAATCATACATCATCAATCGATAGATCACTTGGATCAGATATATCCATTGTAGAGACGTCCACACACCTTGACCTTGCACTGCATGAATACAGCTCTCTGCAAATTGTTTGATGTTTGTCTGTCCATCAAATAGACTCTATCTATTAGTATCTGGGGAGTGCGCTTTCTGATGCAAGGTGACCACTTTTCCACCTATCGGCTCTCATAAAAAATGGTTCTTTGAACTATGGTGCCTCGCTCATTGCAACTTCAGATTCACTTTTCTTTGAGCTATGTCGCTCGTCTGGTTCTTCTGCTGCGTAGCTCTCTCCTTAACCTGCTGACTTAAATTATATTAAACTTCAGGTTCATCAAAAGTATAGAAACCATGTTGATAAAGGACATAGAAGACAACAAGGCGATTGGCAAGTTCGGCTGCGCGGCCATACTGAACAGTCTGGAGGGGGAGAGCCAAGTGCGCGTGCTCACACACTGCAACACCGGCTCGCTCGCCACGGCGGGCTACGGCACTGCGCTCGGCGTCATACGGTCACTGCATGCGGCCAAACGATTAGGTTTGTATAGTCCGTTCGGTAACATAGTGTCGGTACAGACGCAGGTGCTCTTAGTATTATGCTTTTTTTTTCTGTTTGTAATTTTTTTCCTATTCTAACAGAATCTCCGAATAGTCTGCCAATCCACACTTGGCCATCTTGGTAGACTATGGTTAAAGGCCTTCTCCTTTTGAGAGAAGACCCGTGTTCATGATAATATTATATTTTATGTTTATGGTTATAGTGTAATAAAATACGAATATAAAAAAATATAAAAAGGAAAGAGAATTTTAATAAAAAAATATAAGTAGGTATAAAACGCCGAAACCCCTTGTGCCTGTACGCGGCATCTTTTGAAGTCACCGGCGGTGTCTTTGGCAAAACGCTGCGCGGCGGAGGCGGCGACACACAAAGGTGACCGTAAGATAATGAACAGACTTTATACGTATTGCTGTTATTTTCACTATTTTTTAACATAAAAATTGGTTGTCTGTAAAGTCGGTTTACTTACGGTAATCTCTCTTTGTTTTCTTATGACGTTATCACGTAAAATTATAATTTTACTTGATAATGTCATAAGAAAACAAAGAGAGATAGATGCGTCACAAGCTGAACGCTTAGGCCAATCGTGCCTTCTCTATAGCTTGTTCCGCCCTCTCGTTTGCACGTGGAATGTGACAATGAGTCATGTTTTTCGTGTGTGTAGCCGACGTACATCGATTTATAAGCTTGGCGCTGATTGATAAGTAAAGTCAGAGTGAAGGTACCCGGAACTAATACTGACTGTGATAAATAATTGTATTGGGAAATGTCAAATTTAGTTCTCAGTACCTTCGGTGCGGCGATTTGATTCAGCACAAGAATCAGCTTATTTAGTACTAGCGGTCCGCCCCGGCTTCGCCCGTGGTACATAATATATAGCCTATAGCACTCAGGGATCATGTACATATCCAACGTTGAAAGAATTTTTGAAATCGGTCCAGTAGTTCCTGAGATTAGCGCGTTCAAACAAACAAACTCTTCCGCTTTATTATATTAGTATATATACAGGGTGTTAGGAGACCGCTCTCGGAAACGAAGACAGGTGATAGTACTGATGATTACTGATAAGATATCACTAAAAAAAACGTGAAAAAAAAAATTTTTTTTTACAAAAAAAAAATTGCACTTTTTATGTTTTGGAGGGTTAAACAGCCCTGTAATTGCAAAAAACTTATTTGCTGTATTTTGTAAAAGTTTGTTACGTAATTCTTGCGTGATTAAAATAAAATCAGCTGACGCTGGAGGTCAACGAACTTGATGTGACCTATTTACGTATCGTTAGATACCTACGAAACCGCGGTCGCGCCGACGCCGATACCTACCCTATACGATTATGTTTAGGTAGTATAACAATAGCGCTAAGTTTTCGGTAGCGGTCTCCTTATACCCTGTATAGATGGCTACAGCCGATCCAGCATACATACTTGAATTGGTGTAAATTGTTAGTTATCTGTTGGACACTGCATAAATTACATGTTCACTGAGATACACAATATGTTTTCACCAGTGGTTGCGCGGCTGTTTCCCGCGTCATCGTTCCATTTTCAACAGTAAATTTTCATAATGTAATTTTCCAGAGCACGTGTACTGCACGGAAACGCGGCCCTACAACCAGGGCGCCAGACTGACGGCGTACGAGCTGGTGCACGAGAAGATACCCGCCACGCTCGTCGTCGACAGCATGGTGTCGGCGCTGATGCACGCCCGCAACATCACCGCCGTGGTGGTCGGCGCTGACAGGGTGAGCACTAACATATTATACAAATATTTTAAATGTGTATGTAACTCTGTATGTTAAGCTTTCACGTCTAAACCGCTGCACCAATTTTGATGAAATTTTGTATAGAGATAGATTATACCTTGGAAAAGAACATATGCTACATAGGATAAAAGATCCTGGAAAACCATAGAGTTCCCAAGGGATATTTAAGAAACCTAAAACCACGCGGACGTAGTCGCAGGCATCAGTTAGTAATAATAAATCGTTATTAATTAAACTCGTTAGAGTATATTCATTCGAATCCTGACCCCTAAACTAAGAAAACCCGTATCTTAGGGACCGGTGCCACTTCGTAGATCGTTCAAGTATATTCATTCGAATCCTGACCCCTAAACTAGGAAAACCTGTATCTTAGGGACCGGTGCCAGTTCGTAGATCGTTCAAGTATATTCATTTGAATCCTGACCCCTAAACTAGGGAAACCCGTATCTTAGGGACCGGTGCCAGTTCGTAGATCGTTCAAGTATGTATATTCATTCGAATCCTGACCCCTAAACTAGGAAAACCCCTATCTTAGGGACCGGTGCCAGTTCGTAGATCGTTCAAAAATGACAGCTATAGTGTGAAGATCGCATCCACCTTTGATTGGCCGAAACTCTCTCGCTATATATTGTATACATTTTCTTTAATCTATGCTATTGGCTCGAAAACATTGTTGCAGCAAAAATACCAGAAATCCGGCTAATCACCACATTCGCGACTGTAGCAATGATTGATGCAGCTGTTGGACAATAAACCAGAAGTTGAACATGATTCATTGATATGGATTTTCAAATCAAAGATGGCAGACTTTTTTTTTTAACAAAAAAAATTTCTCTGGCTGATACTCTGATATGCTTACATTCGTAGCGAGCGTAGATACTATGAATATAAACCAGAGTTTTCTAATAATTTAAGGCTTATTTCGTGGTTTAACGTTAACGACATAATCCAATGTAAATAACGGTATATGTACCGTGATTTACATTGGATTTATTTTTTTATTTATTTACTCTGAGGTATGCCTCAGAGTAAATAAATAAAAAAACATTTATTCAGCCAGTTATATACATAATGTTACTTAAATTAACGTATTAATAAATATGTGACAATGTAGGTACCCGAAGATTTCCAATGAACCGAAAAGAATAACTTTTAATTATTTAATTAAAATAAAACTAACCGATTCCTTGGAAAACCAGGTACCTACCTACTATTTTATAATAATTATTAGTAATCTCTTCTTTCGCATGCACGGAACCATTTTTTCTTTTCTTAATTCAAGGTAGCAGCGAACGGCGACACCGCTAACAAAATAGGCACATATCAAATAGCGATAGTGGCGAAATACCACAACGTTCCGTTCTACGTGGCCGCGCCGCTCACCTCCGTCGACATGGCGCTCAGCACCGGCGACAAGATCAAGATAGAGGTGCGGCCCGACAGGGAGATGACGCACATCGGGGAGCACAGGATTGCGGCACCCGGTCAGTATATCCCTCTCGTAGTACCAGCTATGCAGGGCAAACTCCCAGTATCATATTCAGAGTTATAGTCTGTTCGTTTGCTTACGGTCAACGTTCGTTTACTTACCACGCTGCACAGTGAATCGCCTAGAACAAGCTAGGTGGACAAAAATATTTTTTTGTGTTTTCTAATTATTATAGCTATGAACAATGATATTTTGTTGTTATACTGCGTAAATTATCAATAAATAATTATTTAAAGGCTTCAGGAAAATTCTAAATAAAAAATCAAGTTTGGTATAAAAAATGTACTTATTTAAATGAAAATAATATGTTTAAAATCAGTAATATAATAACAAGTTAAAGAAAAAAATACAACACAACATAAAATCCCAGTTAAAATCACTTAAAACTACCTTAAGATAAACAAAACCTAAAATTATATATACAGGATGACAGGAAACAGGATACAGAAACATAAAATATAATATACATTCCTTACAGGGGCTTAAAGTAGAGCTCATTTGCAGTAAATTTTTTCATATAATAGGTATCTTATCCGAAACGTAGTCGTTTCAGAGTTATTGAAGATTTAAGGTTTTTAACAAAACATTCCAGTTTTACAGTAAAAATTAACTGCTGAAGAAAGTCATACCAGTCTTTGTTGTTTTTTGTTGTTGTTTTCTGATATAAAAGCGTTCAGAAACTCAATTAAAATCAATATAAGCTAGAAAATACTGTTAATTTTTTAGTCAAGGCTTACAAACCACTTATTATTTTTTGAAAAAAAATCGAAATAGTTGAAAATCAATAATATTTCTAAAAAAAATGTATGGAACGTTACGTACAAATTACTGAAATAACTTCCTTGGTTCATTAGCTATTCAAAAAGGTACAGGTGTCTACATTTTTTTCTAAAACCCCGATTTTCTCAACAAAATACTGTGGACTGACGAATCTAAATTTGACCGGGACGGAGTCAAAAAGTGTCATAATTTACATTATTGGGCGGCAAAAGGAGACAACCTAAGGAAGAAAAAGAAAGGGCACATCAACGTAGGTTTTCTGTAAATGTATGGATGGGATTAATCAGTAGACATCTAATTGGCCCTCATTTTTTCAGTCAGAATTCGGACGGATAAACTACAAATTTTTCTAAGAGAACAAATGAACCTTTTATTGGAAAATTATTAGATTATAAGAAGCTTAACATGATAGTTGTCTAGCTTACTTTCGGTTCGGTGGACACCAGTGGATGGACTTCGTAGGATTGAGCGAGGTGAACCTATTCCTTGGCCAGCAAGATCATCAGAATTAACGCCTTGTAACTTTTTCTTTGGGGCCACATGAAAGATTTGATGTACGCTTACCCCATTATTACAAATGAGGTTAGCGAGGGTACTCTTCGTGTAGCTCATGAAATGCGTGAGAATTTGCCAACAAGAGTCACCAAAATGGAAATACAAAAAATTTTCGATGCAACCCACTTTTCAGCTAATTTTGACGAAAGACTTGCTATTTGTAACTGAATACTCCTCCGTTAGTTGAGAATCATATTCGTAATAGAAAATTTTTTAGTAATAAAACTCATTAGACGAGTATTTCTTTCTTCTTTGGCATGTTTCCGCCACTCTTCGAAAATTTCCATTTTAGAAATGAAATGCACGTGTTCTGAAAAAAATTCATTAAAATGAAATGGATTCGTTGTGGTATTCAAATTATATATCATTTTGAAGCTTAATGTAGTAGCTATATTATATAAAAAAATTAGACTGGATACATGTGGATACAAAAAGTTACATTCGTTGGAAGTAAAGATATTTAAAAAAATACGACATTTTTTGGACTGTTTTTTCAAAAAATTTTAGACTACACATTATCTGTTATTAGAATCTATTTGAAGTAAAAAATGAAAATACTTACCCTCTAAAGTAAAACCCATCACAGCAGAAACTATAATATTCAGCACAAATTTTAATAGGTGCTGTCGAAAGTAATGCAAAATTGCAACTAAATTGTTTACGTAAATGGAATTACCCTATCATCAGATTTCAACTGCGCATAACTCATCGTTATGGAATGTTTGCCATAATTATTACCTGCATTAATTATCCCTGGGTTGTCGTTAGTGATAAGTGACCATCAATTTAATGATTCTTTGACTTGACTTTTGTCCACCTAGCTTGTTCTAGGCGATTCACTGTGCGCTGGCCAAGTGTGGATTGGCAGACTATTTAGAGATTCTGTTTTATTCTTAGAATAGAAAAAAAATTACAAAGTGTAAAAAATAATAAAAATAAAAGCAGAATAATAAGAGCACCTGCGCCTGCGTGACACTATGTTACCTAACGGACTTTATATCAATCTCAAATTGTAATCGCCATTGTTTATAGTAAAATAGCTGCGCCCCGTGGTGTTAACCCGCGGAGAAAATATACTGGAAAAGCACATAAGGCAAAATATAAGAACAGCACTCCTGGCCAAAGTTTTACTTATTTTCCGATAGATGGCGTTGCTTTTAAGTCCCGCAGGTACACTTTTTCCGGGATAAAAAGTAGTCTATGATCCAGGGTATAATCTATCTCCGTTCCAAACAGCCAAATCCGTTCAATAGTTTTTGCGTGAAAGAGTAACAAACATCCATACATCCATGTTTACAAACTTTATAATATAAGTAAGGATAATAATATCATCGGCAACAACCGATGAATGACCACTTGTAGATATTGTTGGGACACTACTTACTGATTCAATTAAACTCAGATGTCACTGTAGATCATGTATTTATTTCACAAAGCTACAACAGAGCTTATCTACTATGTACATGTCCACGCGAGTTGGTAGGCGCCTGCCAACTGCCGACTCCGCCGCACGCAGGCGGCTCATTCCTTTTGCTTACCTAGTCTTTTTAGTCCCCCACAATATTCCCCCCCTTTTTAAAAAAAAATATTTTTGTTTCTACAACACACAAAAAAATTTTTATATAGTGAATTCGAATATTACCACTGAGCTCACAGGTCGCTTTGTTGCTGACTACGCGCCACTTGGAATGTGGATCGCTATAATTGTAAACAAAGGCGTCATATTACGGTCACTTGATGTGGGACATGTGTGGGACTAAAAGTTACACGCGCTTAACCGACTTGGCAAAATGAGTGGTACTCAACACTGTATTAATATATAACAATAAACTTTCTCCAAAACTTGTAATGTTCTTTTATTTCCTAGATGTATTTCGTAGATATACTATATACTATATATTATATATTTTACGACACATTATAAAATACGAGTTCTGCTTATTACACATATTACGCTAGTACGTTTGGTTCTGCGTGGCACTTGGTGGGGTGGATTGGATCCTTACTGTCGGGACCTCCAATCCGACACTGGCAGCTTCTTTACGTAACCACTTCCCAATCTTTTTCTTGATTTGGTTCCTTACACCATAGCAGTAGATTATACATAAAAATATCGCTACAGCACCAAGCAATGCAAACAGCAAGTTAACTTTTGATTCTAAGTTTCCGTTATTCGACACGGTCTGTTCAATAGCCACATTATTCTGGTTCTTTTCCTCTTTACTCTGACCGTAACCCATTGTTGCCCTCGCTAATACGTATGTACTGTAACTACTTAACAAATGATTTCTATCTTATTTAGTTAATTAATATATACTACTTATTACCTATTCTGCTCACGTTCGACCTAGTTACTGTGCTGCATTTGCTTTACGTTACTGCGTATTATAAAAATATACAATAAAAATACATTATTATTTTTCTGTATTGCCTAACTTATTACTCAGCAAACCGCACTGGCCTAATTATTTTACGGCCGCTACGTGAGGTCTTTGGCAGCACGCAATTTTCTACCTTATCGCTTGGCGTTACAATCGGTTCCTTATACTCACAACGCTCGTCAACCTCGTCGTTTAATATGAATGCAGGCTTCAGTCTGTCTATTGATATGTATGACTCCCTATTAGGTAACTGAATTAAAAAACATTTTTTGTTCCTCTTGATTACCTGGTACGGACCTTGGTACGTGGGTGTTAACGGCTTCCGTACCGCATCACTCCTTACAAACACATGCGTACACTTGTGTAACTCGGGGTGGCAAAACGTCTCTTTAGGATCGGTGCCTTTCCGAGTTACAGGGTTAAAACTATGCAACGTCTTGCGTAATCTGTCCACGAATGTATATGGGTCATTACCTTTGTACGACGAACTTTCCGCGAAGAAATCGCCGGGTAACCTGATATCATGCCCGTACACCATTTGCGCCGCACTTACCCCTGAATCACTCCTGCATGCTGCTCGGAGACCTAATAAAACTGTTGGCAACTCCTGTACCCAACACTCGCTATGAATCATTCTCGCTGCAATTGCTGTTTTGAGAGTCCTATGCCACCTCTCAACCAGCCCATTGCTTTGTGGGTGATATGGGGTTGTCCTGATACGTTGCACTCCCATTAATTTCATGAGATTCTGGAACACTTCCGACTCAAACTGCCTGCCCTGGTCCGAAGTTAGCCACTTTGTTCCACCAAACCTGGAGTACCACCCTGTATATATTACCTCGGCTACCGTCTCCGCTGTAATGTCCTTGATGGGAAACGCTTCCGGCCATCGTGTGTACCTATCGACGATAGTAAGTAGGTATCTGTATCCCTCCTGTGATGTTGGTAGGGGCCCAACTATATCGACATGTATATGATCGAACCTCTGGCATGGTGGAAAAGACTCTAATTTTGAAAGTGTGTGCCGACTAACCTTGACCTTCTGACATTCAATGCACGCTTTTGCCCAAGACCTGACATCCCTATTCATATCTTTCCACACGAATCGTTGTGCTACCATCTTGAGGGTTGTTTTAACTCCGGGGTGACTTATATTATGAACCGCTTCAAAAACATGCCTCCTGAACTTCTCTGTTATGTATGGTCTAATACGGTTCCCTGTTACGTCACAATAAATGCCTTTACTAACGTTAGGTATGCTAACACGTTCCAACTTAAGACTGCTTACATCGCAATTGTTTCGTAACCGCGTGACCTCATCGCTTACCTCCTGGTCCCTAGCTAATTCCTCGTAATCGATAACCGTTGGGAAAACAATGGTCTCTATTCTCGATAATGCGTCCGCGACCGGGTTCTGATTTCCGGTGATATGTTGTATATCGCTGGTAAATTCGCTGATATACAACAATTGCCTGACTCTCCTTGGGGTTTCTTTATCTGAACTTACTTTAGTTAATGCAAAAATTAATGGTTTATGGTCTGTGAATACTGTCAGTTGCCGTCCCTCGATCATATTCTTAAAATGTGTGATAGCCATGTAGATCGCTAGTAACTCTCGATCATACGTGCTATACTTGCGCTGCGCATCGGATAGTTGCTTGGAAAAATAGCCTAAAGGCTTCCACACACTGTTGACTTTCTGTTGCAACACCGCGCCTACACACGTATCTGACGCATCTGTCATGAGCGCTAAAGGAACGTTAGAGATTGGGTGCGACAATGTAACGGCGCTTTTAAGGCTCACCTTACATTGTTCGAATGCTTTCTCTGCCTCGCTGTTCCAGTTGATTTTTGTCTTATCGTGCTTTTTTGCGTTATGCAGAAAACTATTAAGATGCGCATGGTGTTGAGCTGCATTCGGTAAATGAGACCTGTAGAAATTTACCATTCCTAAAAATCGTCGGAGTTGTTCAATATTTTCGGGCTTAGGGTAGTCTGCGATCGCCTTTATTTTATCGGGCAACGGACTGATGCCCTCTCGGGTTACCGCGTATCCTAAGAATTCTATTTCGTTGCGACCAAACGAACACTTGCTCGCATTAATTGTAATGCCTACTCTATCGAAACGCTCACAAATTAACCTGACATGCTCTCTATGAATTTCTTCCGTTTCACTCGCTATAATGACGTCATCGATATAACAAAACAACGCTGATTTTTCGCCGGCTGTTCCCTTGATGTACTCGATTCCTTGTAAAACTGTATTGTCCATGAATCTCTGAAACGTCTGTGCCGCATTTCTTAAGCCGAAGGTCATGCGAGGGAACTCGAATAAACCAAATGGGGTAATGATCGCCGTTTTCTCTATATCTTCCGGGTTAAATAAATATTGTGGAAGGCTCTATTAACATCGATTTTAGAAAAGAATTTCTTACCTGTTAAGCAGTACGTGAAGTCCTGTAGTCTCGGTACCGGGTAGCGGTCTGGTTTCGTTATCGCGTTGAGGCGTCTGTAGTCACCGCAAGGACGGATTTGTCCGTCTTTCTTCGGCACCACGTGAAGGGGACTGGCCCACTCGCTCTTTGATGGGCGGCATATACCTATTTCCTGCATTTTTCTAAACTCTTCTTTAACTAACCTATATCTATCTGGGGGTAACGGTCTCGCCTTCGCATGCACAGGCGGGCCGGAGGTCTCTATATAATGGTACACATTATGATCAGCCTGGTCTAAGTTCTCCTTAAAATTAAGTGGTTTGGTAATGTTGGGGAACGTGGACAGAATATCATGATATTGCATTCTACTATCAAATGTACTAATCGACGCATTGTTATACTTAACTAGCGGTCCTGCTACTGTTAACCCTGTGCTTTTGTCAATTAATTTCTTTGAGCTAAGGTCTACTATAAGCTGGAAATGGCTCAAGAAATCTGCACCCAATATTGGTTGACTTACGTTCGCAATTACAAAACTCCACTTAAATGCTCTCCTTAAACACAAATTTAACTCTAACGTTACTGTCCCAAATGTTTTTATCTCTGAGCCGTTCGCAGCGAACAACTTATATGACTCATTGTTTTTAATAAATTGTTTACTCACTTTTGAGGCTGGAATCACACTAATATTAGCCCCTGTGTCCACCAAAAAACGTAAAGCATTTTTCACATCAAATACACTGAGACGGTGATTGTCTAAGACAGCGACAGAACTCTGCGTCTCACCTGAGCCTGTCGTGCCTAGTTTTCCGACCTGCTCTTCCAACTGCACGGCTGCTCACACCTATTTGCCCTGGACCCGAACTTGTAGTGGAAGTGACATAACCAATCCGGACTAGCTGGGCTCCGCCTTGGCGAGCCTGCCCTGGTCGGTCTGCCTCTTGAGCTGGATCGACCTCTGGGGAATCCTCGATTACCCCTGCTCCTACCGACTTCCTCACGTAGCGCCGCTATCTCTGTCATCATTTTGTTTATCTGTTGCATCACCTCACTGCCCGTCCTTTCCGGTGTCTCGCTGCTTACCGCTGCCGTCTCTCCTGTGATTGGCTGCATATTCTCCATCACTTTGTCTGCGATGGCGGCGAGGTTGTCTACTTGTTGGTCTTGACTAGCTGCGAGCACTGTCTTTACGGGTACCGGTAGTCTTGTTATCCATAGATTCTTCACCGTTTCGTCGCTAGCCTTGCTGTTTCTTGCCAGCTCCTTCATCCTGCGCAGGAGCTGTGATGGTTTTTGAGTGCCCAATTCTAATTCTCCAACCAGCCTCTGGAATTGTCGCTCCGGTGACTCCTCATAAACTTGTAAAAGCCGTTCTTTTAACACTTGGTATTTATTTGTTTCTGGTGGGCTGTAAATAATATCGGCTACCTGCTGAAGCGCCTCGCGATTTAATTTTGATATTACCAACTGGAAACGGCACTCATCTCCCTGCTTCTGAGGGGCTATGGTCGCCTCAAATTGGGCGAACCAAAGTCTAGGCATCTCCCTCCAAAATTCGGGTATTCTAGCCGACACAGAGATGCTTGCCATACCTTCTTCCATTTTCGTGACCTGCGGCGTACCCTTATGAGGCGAGCCTGTCGGGTTCATTGTGCTTGAATTACCGTACGACGCCCAGGTTGCGCTTTGTTCGGCTGCGGGGTCACCACTGTTGGGACACTACTTACTGATTCAATTAAACTCAGATGTCACTGTAGATCATGTATTTATTTCACAAAGCTACAACAGAGCTTATCTACTATGTACATGTCCACGCGAGTTGGTAGGCGCCTGCCAACTGCCGACTCCGCCGCACGCAGGCGGCTCATTCCTTTTGCTTACCTAGTCTTTTTAGTCCCCCACAATATAATTCTCTTGTAGGAGTACTTGCGTCACATGTCTTGTTCCTGCGACTCGAACGTCGTCGGTCCACCAAGTGGGTGGGTCTGCAAACACTGCTTCCCAGTGGGAGGTTGTCATTCAAACATCTTGGGACCGGAATATCCATGGCTTTCTCGAACTACCCCACTCATTGCCACTTCGGCTTCGCTCTCCGTTGAGCTATGTCGATGACTCTGGTTCTTGGACGGATCCCATTTCGGATTTGATCACTAGGGACACTCCGAGTATTATAGCTCTCTCCATCACTCGCTGAGTGACTGTGAAGCTTTCTTATAAGGCCCTGTATATTGACAATTAGTGATAATCGAAAAGATTGACAGTTAAACCGACTTCACCACACACTTAAAAGTCCAAATCTCGAAAACTAGTAAGCCGATTTTGATG
The DNA here is from genome assembly GCA_920104075.1 of Melanargia galathea. NCBI lineage: Eukaryota > Metazoa > Arthropoda > Insecta > Lepidoptera > Nymphalidae > Melanargia > Melanargia galathea. The sequence goes on from OV049855.1 coordinate 7,088,805, forward strand.
AAACTTTCACTGTTCTCTATGTTGGAGTAAATGTAAGCTAATAAAACTTACAACCGCACTAGTCACCACTACGATTTTCGGAAGGTTCCCTCGATTTCTCTGCTCTGCCATCATCAAACCCTGATTTCCTGACCACCTTTGAAATATTTTCTTTATACCCGTATTACAAATTCCCCGGAATTCTGACGTTTCGTAATGTTACCAGAGATAAAACAATTCCCACAAAAAAGATAAAATATTCAAAACTTATGCAAATACAAATCAACTGCCGCATGTAGATATGACAAATGCCTGACATATACTTCATGGTGATGATGTCATTCGACATCCATTTTTCTATAAATTTTTTCAATGTGCTTCTTTTGTTTTCTATTGCTGTTAGTGTGCACTTTCTAGTTTCCACTCTTGGTGTTTTCTATTTTAAGGCGAAACGAGTAATATTATTACGCGGCATATGGCTTTTTATGATGACAGGGAATTAAAGTAGTTTGGGGTAAAATCGTACTTCGTAGATGTTAACCCTGTTCTCCATACAAATAACTCATCTTTAAATGACAATGACAGCTGTCAGAATTTCGGGGAATTAGCAATAAGGGTATACAACAAAAAAAGAATCATCAAAATCGGTTCATAAACGACGAAGTTATCCGCGAACACTCATAAAAAGCATATATACGGTCGAATTGAGAAACCTCCTCCTTTTTTGAAGTTGGTTAATTAAAAATAGAATAACCCGAAATATATAGATAGAGGATAATGTCTTCGTCTCAACCGATAGACGTCCACTGCTGATCATGTGGCCTCTTGCAAGGATCGCCACAGAACACGACCTTGTGCCGCCTGTATCCAGGAAGTTAGCGACTCTCTTTGAGATCGTCCGTCCACTTAGTGCAGCGTCTTCCAACCTGTAGTCTGGCAGTTACTATGGAACTGATGAAACGATAAATAAATAAAAACACACATATAACTTTGCTCTTCGGTAAATAACAAAAATATATAGTGCACTTTATTATTTTTTCAGGTATAAATTGTTGGAATCCATCATTCGATGTGACTCCAGCCGCCTTAATAACAGGGATCATTACGGAAAAAGGTGTTTTTGCTCCCGACAGATTATACGAAGAAGTTCCTAAATAATAATAGGATTCATTTTATTTTTCTAATGTCTAGATTTCATACAATATAGTTCCTACAGTTTTGAATAAAGGTGCAAACAGATAATTGTGATGTGGTGACGAGACATAATGCGATCAGAGTCATGTTGTACATTATTCAAGACGTGCACACTAGTCAGCGATCGATCGACGCACCAAATTGCGTTACAACACATCACAACAGTAATTTGTTTGCAGCTTAACGATGACACATGTAACCTAACAGAATAAAAATCGAAACATTTTAATGTTAAAGACTCCTTAAAGTGTAATGAATGTATCGTAATCAATTGCCAGTTTTTAGTTTAGTGTATTTTCATCTTTTATCAGCGTAACACATTAATCTCACAGCTTTTTATGAAAGTGTGATTAAACTATGACTAGCTCAATAATTTGGTAAAGAGACATTTAATTATTATCTACTGTATAAGCTAGGTCAATATGAAAAATCCACAAATAGAATAGTAGTAAGCTAATTCTAATAAAATTGCCTCTATTTTGTATTATTGGATGTTGCAGTTTATATGCGATATACCTACTTATATATTCTTATAATATAAAATGTAAGCCTTACATAACGTTGCTCATTGTTAAATTAAATACGGAGAACCGCTTTTTACAATAAAAGTTGTTATTATTTAATAAAATTATTTTTACTATAAAAATGCATTAATTATTTTTATCGAGTGAGATATTATTTTTTATTATAAAGTTGCAGATGCCCGCGACTTTGTCTATGTTGATTTAGCGTTAGACATCTTTGATTTAGCGAACACCTGTCTGTATAGATCTAGTATAGTTAGTATTATTATAAGTCTATCATGACGTTGAGATATCGCCGGACTGGCGGCTCGCAACGCTCTCGTGCAAATGATTGTAACCTTAGAAACAGAACCTATGAAATTTGCGCTCTAAACAAAGCGTTGAAGTAACTTGAAAAGACCTGGAGTTGCTTTGTCTCTTTCTCACCTACTTAAATAGTGTGAGGTATAAAAAAAATAGGTGGTGAATGACCTTGACCAGAGATAAAACAATTCCCACAAAAAAGATAAAAAATTCAAAACTTATGTAGGTACCTAAATAAAAATCAACTGCCGCATGTAGATATGATAAATGCCTAACAGACACTTCATGGTGAGAATGTCATTTGACTTCCATTTTTGAATGAATTTTTTCAATGTGCTTCTTTTGTTTTCTATTGCTGTTAGTGTGCACTTTCTAGTTTCCACTCCTGGTGTTTTCTATATTAGGGCGAAACGACTAATATTATTACGCGGCATATGGCTTTTTATGATGAAAGGGAATTAAAGTAGTTAGTTAACCCTGTTCTCCATACAAATAACTCATCTGTAAATGACAATGACAGCTGTCAGAATTCCACGGAATTAGAAATCCGGGTTTACATAGAATATATACCGTAGAACGGGGTGAATAGGGACAAATCCCAACTTCATGAAGAATTTTAAGGCAGATTTTTAATAGATATATTGGTGTAGCAGGATCGAAATGTTTGAGTCTTATGGATATTTTTAATATTAAATATAAAACTATGCACAATAAAATTTACTCGAAAAAAGGTAAAAGCTAGTAGCTATCCCTATTCACCCGGAAGTTAGGTAATTCAAAATTTCGGCCAAATCTGTTCAGTAGTTGCGACGTTATAGACTATAGAGCAACAAACATCCACACTTTCACATTTATAATATTAATAGAATTATTGGAAACGCAATATATCCTTCCAAACAAATATATAAAATTGTATAGGTGTATATTTGTATGTATATATGTATGTTTGTCCATGCATTTCTCCGAAACTCTTGATCGGAATGTGACAATTATTTTTATTGGCTTATATTTACTTTTTACTTAGGGAAAAGTGCATATACGTGTACGCCTGGCTTATTTTGGTGGGTATATCTTGGGGCTAGTATTTAATTCAGGCTTTTCCTTATTATATTTATATATATTAATATATATATAGCTGCTCGTGCTGATTGGGTCACTGACTGACTCATTGATCACCTCTCCTGTAAAATTTTGTATGAAAAATTTTTTTTTCACTAATGGTTTCGTATAGAAGATAAAAATTCATTCGGAGGAAAAATATGGTGAGAGCTGATGATTGAGGATTTCAGAGACGAGCGAATGGCACGCTTAAGGTATTGAAGATAGGTGGGGGGTGCTTGAGCAAATGTCACTCGAAACGTCATCCAATTGGCAGTGAGCTGAAAAAAAATTCAAAATGGCGAAAAAAAGATGGCCGCCATATAAATTTCGTCAGTGTCCATCTCGGAGGATATAAAGGATGGAAGAGTAGTTTCTTGGCAAAAGAAGATCAGAATCTGAAGGTCTACCTGATGAATAGAAAAAAAAATCAAAATGGCGGAATTTATTTTTCCATAGAAAATGTATGGCGAATATTGAAGAGACTACAAGTTGTAAACTATGCAAGGCTTTGATGCGGTTCTTTGGAGAACTCTCAATGAAAAATATGGGAAGACATGATGATTGAGGGTTTGGAAGATGGTTGAGGAGCCCGGGCAGGGTATCGCAGATAGATGGGAGGTGCTCAAACAAAAATTACTCAAAACCTCATCCAATTGGCACTGAGCTGAAAAAAAAACAAAATGGCGGATTCAAGACGGTGGCTATACAAATTTCGTCGGTGTCTATCTCACCAAGCATAAAAGATGGAAGAGTGGTTTCTGGGAAAAAGATGATCAAGGCCTAAAGATCTACTTGATGAACAGACAAAAAATCAAGATGGTGGAATTTATTGTTTCACACAAAAAGTTTTTTTCACTGACGGTTTCGTATAGATGATAAAAATTCATTCAGAACAAAAATATGGAGTGAGCTGATGATTGAGGATTTCAGAGACGAGCGATGGGCACGCTTAAGGTATTGAAGATAGGTAGCGGGTGCTCGAGCAAATGTCACTCGAAACGTCATCCAATTGGCAGTGAGCTGAGAAAAAATTCAAAATGGCGAAAATAAGATGGCCGCCATACAAATTTCGTCGGTCTCCAACTCGGAAGGTATAAAAGATCTCTCTTAGAAAGAAACTCTTCTATCTTTCTTTAGGTTTCTTGGCAAAAGATGATCAGGATCCGATGGTTTATTGGATAAATAGAAAAAAAATCAAAATGGCGGAATTTATTTTTCCATAGAAAATGTATGGCGAATATTGAGAGAGAGAAGTTGTGAACAATGCAGGCCTTTGATGCAATTCTTTGGAGAACTCTCAAAGAAAAATATGGGAAGACATGATGATTGAGGGTTTGGAAGACGGTTGAGCAGCCCGGGCAGGGTATTGTAGATAGGTGGGAGGTGCTCAAACAAAAATTACTCAAAACCTCATCCCATTGGCACTGAGCTGAAGAAAAACCCAAAATGGTGAATACAAGATGGCGGCCATACAAATTTCGTCGGTGATTATCTCACTAAGTATAAAAGATGGAAGAGTGGTTTTTTTTAGCAAAAGATGATCAAAACTTAATAGGTCTACTTGATGAACAGAAAAAATCAAGATGGCGGAATTTATTTTTATATAGATACAAAATATATTAGGTATGGCGAATATTGAAGTAGGGAACTATGCAAGATTTTGATACAGTTCCTTTTCAAAAATTTTTTTTTTTTTGAAGAACTGTCATTCTGACAAATGATTCGGAGAAAAATATGGAGAGTGATAATGAGCGAGGGTTTGGAATATGGGTGAAGCTTTGGGGTGAAGATAGATGGAGGCTGCTCAAACAAAAAACACCCGAAAGCGAAACCTCGCGGTCCGCTTTAGCGGACCGCGCACCCACGCGCCATACTAGTATTATTATATATATATTGGTATTTTTTTCTTGCTTAGTGGTTTTTGTAATTGTATTAAATATGGTTCATCACATTGTTTTAATATTGATTCTTCTTCCTGTTTCTCATATAATAACGGCGATTTTTGGTGATTATCACTGTAGACTGTAATCTCGTCCGTTACAAGAAAATTGTCATCTAGTATTACAAGCATCTCAAATTCTAAATCAGAATTTCTTTCTTTTAAAACTTGTTTTCCTTCCAGTCCTTCAGAGTTTTCACTTGATTTACTATCAAATTTTTGTGGTTTAGATTTTTTGGCAAATTTTGGCACTTTTGGTATTAGACTTTTTTTTCCAGTAGGTGAGGGGCAAGAAATATCGCTATCTGCATAGTCACCGTCTTCTACACTTTTTCCGGCTTCAACATTTATTTTGTTCATCCTATTAATATTTCTTGTATTTTCCGATCCATATCGCATTTCTTTCAATAGTGACAAAACTGCTTCATCAATTTCTTCAAAAGGTTATTTTTCTTCTGAACTAAATTCGTGTCTTGTGTTATTTCCTGGTAATCTGCTGAGTACTCTTTCTTTATTCAGAGGACTTATTCCCGCTTTCATAAATCCGGCTAAAATGTCTTGTTTTATATTTGGATTCATTTTTTCTAACATTTTCTTCAGTAATTTAGGGAATACATTCTTCGGTATTGTGGACAGTATACGGCCTTCAGGTTTTTCCCATGTGAAAAGGATGTCACGCCACGCAATTTTCATGGGCCTAAAAAAGGCAACATCAAGTGGTTGTGTCAGGTGGGTTGAGTTTGTCGGGAGAAATACAAAATACACATTTAATTCTTGACATTTTTTGATGATATCTAATGATAAGGGTGAAGATAGGTTATCTCCTATCATAATTTTTTTTCCTTCTTTTTCACTAAAGTATGGAAGAGCCACAGTTTCCACCCAGTCTTGAAATGTATTAGCATCAAACCAGCCTGAGCTAGTGCAATTATATCTGCAGTTAGGGGGGCCATTTTTAGTCCAGGCATCATAAAGATTATCTGCTTTATACACTACGTAGCAGGGCAACAGTGTACCGTCTGCGGATGCAGCCATCATAAGTGACGTTGATGACTTTGTGTGATTCATAACGCATTCAGGGTATTTGACGGCTCTTTTATTTAAAATCTTATTTGTTCCAGGATCGTCCGCTAAATTAGTTTCGTCCGATAAATTCGTTTCATTATAGTTGATGATGTTGGATAAGGGCACGTCTTCTAAAGTATTTTCAAGTTGCCGGTAAAATTCTTCTATTATTTGCGGCGATACTGCTGCCCTGGATCTTTTAATATTTTCACTCAGTCTTTCTGATATATCTGATTTATGACGCTTTAAAAATCTTTCTATGAAATCAACACCGGGTAAATTATTTTTAAATTTTTTTACTTCTCTACCTAGTTTATCTAAATACCCCTTTATTACTGAGCGTAAATCATACGTATCCAGTGGATACCCCCACTCTGCACAAATATTAATATATTTTATTATATATTTTTCTTCTTCTTCATTTAAGGCTTTTTGGCCACCTGGACTATTCATTTTTCTAGTTACATGTCTGTGCAAAACAGACTTAGATATTTTAAACTGGTTTGCTATTTCAGCTAGCGATTTGTTTTCCCTTACATATGTTCCAATAGCAGTTTTTAAAATTAATGGATCATACCTCTTATAAGGTTTGAAGCTTTTTGAAGTGTACACGCGAGGCATCTGAAAAGAACATACATAAATCAATAGGTACTAAAATATCACGATTGATATAGGTATTTAAGGTACCTATTTATGATTACTTTTGGATAAGCTTATTAATGAAAAAATAATTTATAGCCTCAATGGTGCAACGATCGTTGGGAGTGGATTGAAAAACCAAAGGTCACCGGTTCAAACCAATCCGTTACACTATTGTCGTCACTCGTCCCCACTCCTAAGATAAGCTTTCTCTTATTTAGAGGGGAAAGGGGAGTATTAGTCATGTTAATAATAATTATGATTAATAATGTTTTCTTTAAAAAAATTAAATTGGTTAATTAGTTTCAGTTTACCAATAACAAACATACAAATCTTTCGTCTTTTTAATATTATGGTATAGATTAGTATTTACTATAGTAAAACACGAAATAAGCCACATTATTGTCTAATACATAGTTCAGCTACCTTAAATAGTTATTCATGCAACTGTTGTTATTATGCGGTAAGTATTAAAAGTGGTAATAGTATCACATGAGTGTTTTAATACCTAATTATCAACAGTTGCATACAAGACTTTATCTACACCCATAATATGGATCATCTATAAGATTCTGAAACAGTTAGTACACACTACACACACACACAAACACACCCACACCCAACCCAACCCACACCCACACCCCCATTCAAATCGTCAAACTTAACATTAACTTATAATCTATATACTAATACTAGATGATGCCCACGGCTTCGCCGGTGTGGATTTAGGTTTTTAAAAATCCCGTGGGAACTTTTGATTTTCCAGAACAAAAAGTAGCTTATTTGTTAAGTAACCCGTCCCCAAAACGGAAAAATCCCGTAGGATCCCCACGATTTCGGAATGCAATTCCTTACAGCATCAGGGTTGAGGAGTTGGATATGTACCTACTTGAGTTCATTTTACGATAAAGTCTTTAATTGGTACCCCCAATATCAATTTAAATAACCGCAAGTTTCTAAATCCCATTACTTTTGGGGACCAGGTCTCCTACAGCATCAGGATTGAGGAGTTGGAATCCAAATTTTTTATAAAACAGGGTCGCAATATTCCTCTATCGATTAAAAAAAATAATACGCAAATCGGTTCAGAAATCTTGGAGATATCGGTGTACATAGGTAGAAAAACACAACTCCTCCTTTTTTGAAAGTCGGTTAAAAAAGTAGCCTATGTTACTCCCTGGTTAATTCTCTACTTGTATGTGAAAGTCCCGTCAAAATCGGTTCAGCCGTTCCGAAGATTAGCCCGTTCAAACAGACAGACAGACAGACAGACAAAAATTTTAAAAACGTGTGATTCGGTTATGGTACAGTTCCAATAACCGTATGAGCTTAATATGAGGTAGTTATTTCGAATTTACAGACAGACACTTCAATTTTATTTATTAGTATTTTTATTAGTATTTTTATAAAACAGGGTCGCAATGTTCCTCTATCGATTAAAAAAAAATACGCAAATCTGTTCAGAAATCTTGGAGATATCGGTGTACATAGGTAGAAAAACACAACTCCTCCTTTTTTGAAAGTCGGTTAAAAAAGTAGCCTATGTTACTCCCTGGTTAATTCTCTACTTGTATGTGAAAGTCCCGTCAAAATCGGTTCAGCCGTTCTGAAGATTAGCCCGTTCAAACAGACAGACAGACAGACAAAAATTTTAAAAACGTGTGATTCGGTTATGGTACAGTTCCAATAACCGTATGAGCTTAATATGAGGTAGTTATTTCGAATTTACAGACAGACACTTCAATTTTATTTATTAGTATAGATAGTATAGATAATAAAGCGGAAGAGTTTGTCTGTTTGTTTGTTTGAACGCGCTATCTCTGGAAGTACCTATCGGATTTGAAAAATTCGTTTTGCATTTGGTAGTCCAACTTTTGGGGCAGGGTTATAGGCTATTTAATATCCCTAAAATCCTCCCCTAAGGGGGTAAAATGGGGGTAGAAAGTTTGTATGAAAGTCCTATGTTTTTAAAGTTACAGACCTGAAAATCAACATTTAGATTATTAGTTTTAAATAATAAAACTCTGTATATTTATTTTGAAAAATCTTCCCTTAAGGGTGGTATAATAGGGGATGAAAGTTTTAATGGGAACTAAAAACGATCGCAGCGCCCTCTGACGGCCTAACTTGAAGTGATCACAGCGCCCACTGGCAGCCAAAACTGGAAACTAAAAAACTATCACAGTGCCCTCTGGCAGTCTAAGCCGGAAACTTGAAGCAATAGCAGCGCCCTCTAGCAGCCAAAACCGGAAACTAAAAAAACAATTGCAGCGCCCTCTTGCGGCCAAAACTAGCAACTAAAAATTACCGCAGCGCCCTCTGGCGGCCTAACTTGAAGCGATCACAGCGCCCTCTGGCGGCCTAAGCCGGAAACTTGAAGCAATAGCAGCGCCCTCTAGCAGCTAAAACTGGAAACTAAAAAAAAAACCAATTGCAGCGCCCTCTTGCGGCCAAAACGGAAACTAAAAACGATCGCAGCGCCCTCTTGCGGCCAAAACTGGAAATTAAAAAACGACTGCAGTGCCCTCTGGCGGCCTAAGCCGGAAACTATAAGCAATAGCAGCGCCCTCTAGCAGCCAAAACCGGAAACTAAAAAAACAATTGCAGCGCCCTCTTGCGGCCAAAACTGGCAACTAAAAATTACCGCAGCGCCCTCTAGCGGCCTAACTTGAAGCGATCACAGCGCCCTCTGGCGGCCTAAGCCGGAAACTTGAAGCAATAGCAGCGCCCTCTAGCAGCTAAAACTGGAAACTAAAAAAAAACAGTTGCAGCGCCCTCTTGCGGCCAAAACGGGAAACTGAAAACCAGATTGCAGCGCCCTCTGGCGAGCTAACTTGAAGTGATCACAGCGCCCTCTGGCGGATAAAACTGGAAACTAAGTAACGATCGCATCGCCCTCTAGTAGCCTAAGTCGGAAACTTGAAGCGATTGCAGCGGCCTCTAGCGGCCGAAACAAGAAACTAAAAATGATCGCAGCGCCCTCTAGCGGCCTAAGTCGGAAACTCGAAGCAAACGCAGCGCCCTCTTGTGGCCAAAACTCTTGCGGCCGCAGTTAGAAACTCTAAACGACTGCAATGCCCTCTTGCGAATGCAGGCCGAAACAAAAAACGCAGCGCACTCTTGCAGCCGGTGCTGGAAACTCGAAATGATCACAGCGCCCTCTTGCGGCCGGAGCTGGAAACTCGAAGCGATTGCAGTGCCCTCTGACGGGCAAAACTGGTAACTAAAAAACGATCGCTGCGCCCTCTAGCGGCCTAGGCCAGAAACTTGAAGTGATTGCAGCGCCCTCTTGCGGCCAAAACTGGAAACTAAAAATGATCGTAGCGCCCTCTAGCGGCCTAAGCCGAAAACTCGAAGCTATTGCAGCGCCCTCTTGTAGTCAAAACTCTTGCGGCCGGAGCTGGAAACTCGAAGCAATTGCAATGACCTCTGACGGCCGCAGGCGGAATGTCGATACGACAGCTGCGCCCTCTGGTGGCCAAAGGCAATTAAATAAATACTAAATTAATAACTAAATCAATAAATAAATAACTAAATAAATAAATAAATAATTTACAGCTATTTAGTTATTTAATAATTAATGTGAAAGTGTGGATATTTGGATGTTTGGATGTTTAGATGTTTGGATGTTTGTTACTTTATAACGTCGCAGCTACTGAACAGATTTGGCTGAGATTTGGCTTGAATGGAGATAGATAATGCCCTGACTTAAAACATCTAGGCTACTTTTTATCCTGGAAAAATCCACAGTTCCCATGGGATTTTGAAAAAACCCAAATCTACAGCTGTAGGTAGATCACTATAGCAAACTACCTTGAAAGTAAGTATAAAGGTTGGAAAAGGGAGCGGGAACGAGAACCAGAAATCCAAGATTCCCTCAGGATTTGTGAAAAACCGAAATTCACATGGGCAAAGCCGCGGGCAAAAGCTAGTAACTTATAATTTTATATTAAATTTAACACCCAGTTGTTTTTGCATGGGGGGTTAAAAACGGATGATATTATAATGTTGTACTGAATCCCATTACAACACTCGTTTGGACTTTGGATTATGTAATGGTTATTTCACAATGCTCCCTGCAGAAAAGGATAGCACTATTTTTGAACTTGTCAATTTAGTTTAAGTTTAGAGTTTGTGTACAACAGAATTAGCCACATTGGATGTTTTAATGTTGGCAACAAAGAATTCCAAAAAATAAGCTAACTGTTTCAGAATCTTTAATAGAAGATTTACAGCATGGGTGTAGATAAAAAATATTACAACTTAATTAGTGACAACCCTACAAAGCTGTTTCTATTTATACATAAGTCGTTCCTATTCAACTCAATCTCATCCCTTTTAGGCCGGCCTCACACAGCCGGAATGATTCAGAATCTGAAATTTTCAGATTCTGAATTCCGGCTGTGTGAGGCCGGGCTCAGACACATTTTGTCAGATCGATCTGAAAAAATAAGAATCTGAAAAATCAGATTGTATGTGGAACACAGTGAAATTGTATGCATTTCTGAGCTTTCTGAATTAAGATTCTGAATTCCGGCAGGCATTCCGGCTGTGTGCAGAGGCCGGCCTTAACCCCTCTTTCGTACCTATCGCTGAGCCACAGAGTACCTACAGAGGGGAAGCTTCTACAAGCGGCCCGCTGTAGGTACACTCACACATATGCGCACGTTTGTCACCAACTGTACCGGTTAGTGGAACGAGCGGGCGTCCGTGAACCGTTGGTGAGTGTGTTTGTGTGAGTATACCTACAGCGGGCCGCTTGTGGAAGCTTCCTCTGTAGATTTACTACTCGTGTGGCTGAGCCGTCCCCATTCTCCCCAAAAACAACAGATTTTTAGTACCTATCAAAAAACATTAAAATTAACCGACAAATGAGACTTACCGTTGCTTTTAGGATAGCTCAAACACAAAACACAGATTTAGTGATTAGTATCTACGATAACACAAAATAACGTAATCCATACACACTAAACACTTGTCTTCTTTTACTTTAAAATAAAATTTTATTAGAGAAGAAAGTTTGTATAGGTAATTGTGGCTAATTCTGTTGTACACAACACAGAACAAAAATACTCTCTAACGAGGTACACAATCTCTAAACCTAAACTATAGTGACAGGTCTAAATTTATTCCTATCTCTTTCACAGTGCTCACTGCAGAAAAGGATAGCAATAGATTTAGGCCTGTCATTTTAGTTTAGGTTTAGAGATTGTGTACAACAGAATTAGCCACAATTATCACAGCTGCATAGCACTGTAATCACAGATTATAAAATATAGCTTGATAATCAGTGTTGCCAGTGGCAGATAGTCAAATGTAACATCAGACAGTTTAAAAAGTAACATTTTCATGAGAAAAGTAACATTATCTTATACATTTAAGTGGAAAACGAAACTAACATACTTATGCCACTCTATTACACAAAAATTAAAAAAGTTTTCTGTCCTAATCTAACTAATATCTCCATCTTATCAAAGTTTAGTCACAGTCACAGAGAATAAAACATACCACTTCTGGTCGATCTATAGTGGTCCTAATACATAGAGATAACAACTAGATAACAAATAGAGTTGGCATAACTAACTTAAAAACGTGCCAAAAATACACTCACACACGCACAATCCTGTAACATAAAATGACGCGTGTTCATTGTGATGTCTCAAGTTGTGCGTGTGTGAGTGTTCATGTATACATTTTAGGGAGGCCATCTTAAGTCACGAGTGTGCCGCAAACTGTTTTATTATTATGTCAAAAATGTAATGTTGTCTCTTTCACACTTATGAAAATTTTGATAAGCTTGAGCTATTTTCCGATCCACTAATTTCTATAGGACATTATGCCAGCTCTATTTATTATTATTATTATCTCTATGTCCTAATAATATATTAAAAAATCAGAACTAGCCGTTTGATTGCGATTTTAGCGCTTTTTTCAGTCGACGCCAATTTTTTGTTATGTTAGGTCTGCTTCCCTTTCGCGCCTGTGGTATTTCGAGCGCAAATTCCATTGGTTCTATGTTTCTAGCATTGTATAGATCGACCAGAATCTCATGAAAAATAGGGAAATTAAATTTTGTAGTAAGCAACACTAGGTTAACTCGGCTGCCCTAGTGATAAACGAAGTAATTACATTCAGAACACCTTACCTGGGATCGTTTTACGAAACGAAAAATCAAGCAACTGCGTTTTAAATACAAAAACAAAGTAATCAACATCCAATTACTTTGTTTTTGTGTTGTGCTTGTTGTTTACTTGGTTTTGCATTTATGTTCCGGGTTAGAGTGTGCAGTTACTTTGTTTGGGCAATTCAAATTTCAGTAAACGGTTCAAGTTATTTGAAATATTAAACTGTGGTATAAAAACTACTCGACATAAAACTTTTGTTAATGCAAAAAAGTCAATTTCACAAAAAATGACAGTTACTTTGTTTATCGTTAGGGCAGCCGTAGTGTTGCTAACCTTGGAATATCATTTCCCTATTTTTCATGAGATTCTGGTCGATCTATATCTTTGACAATCTTATTGTCAAATGGCAACATTAATAAATAAAATTCCAATATGTCAGTCGAGCTCGACCTGAAAATGCTTTTGCAGTCATTTTGTACATAAAAAATAAAAAATAAGTATTATAAATGTGAATGTTAGCTAAAGATGGATCAATAATGCAAAAGTGGAATTGTTTTAATTTGTATTATTTACTAGAACTCATTAAGTTACATTTTTGGAGTTGATTTAAGATAAGGACGAAAACAATTTGTTATTTATTTATTACGACCGATGCTAAACCGTGACTGCAACAATTATACAATAATCGAAATAGTGGTGTTATTAAGCGTGTTTTCCATTAAAATTAAGATATGTTGTAATGTAAATAAAAAATATTGTTTGCACGCGCATGCGTTTCCATCGAAAACAGACAAAGGTTTTGTGTGGTTCGAAAATCAGCTGTGTGTGCGATGGCTTAGTGATACCAAAAGTGTGTGTTTGTAAGCGACAATGTTTAGTGAAATTGGATACATAATTCTTCTGCTCCTCGCCTTTCCTTACATAGAAAGTGGTAAGTGTTTCTTTCATGACTAAGCTTGATACCTACAACATAGGTATTTAAGATGAAATAAAACAACAAAAACGAGAATTAAACAATGATCATAATATTAAAAAAAAATTACACACAGCTTCACTTTAGTCATTTTAGTATGAAATATAATTTGATTGAAATAAAATCTGATTCACAATCTTTGTTACTTGAGTTGACTCAGATCATTGTTAGGGATTTGTTTATATATATTTTTGCAAGTATATTCTATGACCTAGCATTGGTCATTGATTACAGAGACATTAAAATCAACTTAAACATTATTTATAAGCTCTTTTTTATTTTAAGGATATGATATATAAACACAACACAAGAAAATATGCTTTTAACAAGCTATGATGAAGAATGTTAGAATATTTGAAACCTGTTATGAATTTTGGACTGACAACTGTGACTTCTCGATGCAAACTTATCCTGTGATTTATCAAGCAAAGAGTTTTCCTTCATCACCGGCAAACTCTTCCTGTCTCCCTGGGCGTGTTCTGTTCTAAGACTGTCCATTGTCTGAGAGATGGCTAGTATGGCTTTCCTTACATACTCCAGCCAACTGAGTTCATAGGCAGTAGGCTGCTCCACTAAAGGGAATATAGCTGGGGAGCTAGGCAACAGGGAAACTGGTGTGTTGATAAATTCTAGAGATATGTGTTATGCACCAACCAACAACACCATTCTAGATGTTTAAACTCCATATCCCTCTCTTGTGTGAGACAAGGCCTTTGTCCAGATATTGGATTCTTCCTAATTGGTTTAAAGTGGAGAATTAGAAAAAAAAGTTTCAGCAAAAAGGGCCATTTTTCTAATTCTACTGATAAATCTCATATTATGGTTTGTCAGCCATTATTGTTAATCTTGTTTTAAGATAACTAAAATAAATAATAATATTATGTACAAAAGTAGGCTTGTGTGGATGTATTACATCTGCATTTAGTAACAAACAACTTAGTTAAGAAAGTAAAAACTTATCAGGTTCCTACTTTACTATTTTCAGAGGCCATCTATAACTCACTATCAGACAAAGGTATAGCAATCTGTTTGATAGTGACAATTATAGATCACCAAAAAAATGCATTAAAAAATCAATAAATGAATAAATGGATTTCATAGAGGAAATCTAAGTATAAAAACAAATTGGTGTGTTAGTCATAGTTTCTCATTTATGTACTCTGTTACAAATCATTTGAATTATACTCACTGAGTCAGAATGTTTTTCGCCAACAAAAAACTCCTTTATATAACATCAAGGTTGTGATTTGACTAAGATATTTGTAAATATTGGTTTTTTCCTGTGGATCAATGTACTAATGTGTTTTAGAATTCTGTATCCAAAAGGTAAAATAGAACCTTAGTGTCACTCACACTGTCTGTCTGTCAGTCCTATTTAGATTATACCTACTATTATATATGAAGTAATCCATACAATTACTATTACTATTATAATATAAAGTAATCCATATGATCACTTTATAATACTAGCGTAATATAAGAGGCGATTATTTATTTATATTATTTTATTATCTACTATATAAAAATAAGTCGGGTTTTCCTTCCTGACGCTATAACTCCAGAATGCACGAACCGATTTCCATGGTTTTGCATTCGTTGGAAAGGTCTCGGGTTCCGTGAGGTTTATAGCAAAGAAAAACACGCGAACGAAGTCGCGGGGGTCAGCTAGTTATTTATATATTTAGCTTAAAAGTGAAAAGGGTAGGTTATTTATTTAATCCATAATATTTAAACTAACTAGGACTTTTATTACTTAGCAATTCCAGGCAGCAATGAATCTTTATCATAATAATTTACCATATTTTAGAGACCTTATTATTATTGTCCATAAATGTTATATGTGCACAACAATTATTCATACTGTGCTACTTTCACCTACCCTACTGTACTACTGTGAATGTTCCATGAAATGTATAGTTACTATTGGCTGTGCTAAACCAGTTTGGAAAATCTGATTCATAGACAAAAGCTCGCCCACTTATCTGAATGCCTTACTTATGCCAACATCATATGTGTTAGTGATAAAGCTGCTTCTTAGATTATTACCATCAAAAACAGGTCTCAATTTTTTTATTTCTGATATGTATTTTTTTTTATTTGGATTAGATACTCAGATAATATTATTAACTTATTTGCAAGGCCCTGTCCCTTATTCTTTGTGTGCAATGTCAGATTATAAGTTAGAGTGTAATGATAATTTACATTGAGAATTTTTTTTCTTTTCAGAATAAGTCAATAAATATTGATGATTTGTGTTGATAAAAAAAATTTCTTTTATCAACACAAACAAATCATTTTCTTGAAGCGCAGGGCAAGGACAGTCAAATTTTTTGTTAGATCCAGACACATTAACATGTGCTGTTAACTCACGGATCATGGTTTTTTTTAATAGTTAGGTAATAACCTGCTTCTATTTTGAAAACACAATTCTGGAAGTTTTAAAGGGTCAATATTGTGCTCAGTGTCTAGACTTTATGTGCTCCATATAGTTATTTATGCCCATACTTCCATTTTCCTGCTGTCTTCAATAGCAGACAAAATACCATATAATATTATACTTCCATTTTCCTGCCGTCTTCAATAGCAGACAAAATACCATATAATAATTATAGCAATAATTAAGTCTGCCTAAAGTTTGTTGTTTTCTTCTTCGAAATAAATATTTTATCGCAAGTTTTTGAAAAACATTATCTAGGTACAAACATTATACCCTTATCTAACCCAACTCGCAACTGTACCTAGGCCTACCTAATGAAGTTGCTAACACAATGAAGTTGTGAGTGAAGTTAGCAGAAGGCACAAAACTGTGCTTATTAACGTGTGAATAGCTTTATTAGCTGCTATATATGCCTATTCATATCTTGTGTATTTTAGCCAAGAAGCTAAACAATGTTTTTGAAACTTGTCTTATGTAATTTACAGATAAGGAACTAGCAAGGAAACTGACCTACAATCAGTCTATAGTTTAACAAGTAGGTTGTTACAGCTAGAGTCATAAATTATAACTATTTGTGTTATATAAATATCTATAGGAAAGAGAAGCGTCAAGAGGAAATATCCACTTGGAACTATTTGCATCCTTCAGATTGCGCTTCATACATCAACGAGGGGCTGGATAACAGCGCTGTCACTATAATAATTCCTACTAATATATTATACATAATATACATAATAACAAGCATAACATTGTAAACAGGTATTTGTAAAAAGAGATTTGGTGTATGGTGCCTCACACTTGCCTTGCCCAGGCCTCAGTAACATTACTTGACTGTAAAATGATTATAAGAGTAAAACAACTGCTTTCCCACAAACTTTATTAGAAGCAAAAATTTGTAATATAAGGTTTCCTCACGATGTTTTTCTTCACAGTTACAGCAACTCGGAAAAGCTAGAGGTGCGAACTTGGCCCCCCTGAAAAGGAGTCCGAAGTCTTAATCGCTAAGCGATCACTGTTATCTGTCAGTGTTATAATCATTTCATTTCTGAATATTTTTTTACGTAAACAACCATTTCCCTCTACCACGACGGTCGAAGGAAATGGTTAGTTGATAAAGAAAACCACAAAAATATTTTTTTGCAAACAGCTTGCAATTGTTAATTGCACAAAATTACAGCCCATGTTCGCGCGACGTAGCCATTTTTATATAGATAGGTCCCAGCGTTTCCACAAAGGATGATTAATTAATCCTATGAAAAGAAGAACAGGCGAGGCGCGTCGGGCTTTGTTTAATTAAGCAGGTATCGGTAAAAGCGAGAGGTCGTTATGTCGCGCAGGCACACTGCCACAAAGTGATGGTTGCAGTCTACTCGCTCGACAGTATAAATCTTTCTTGGAAGCCCACTCGGCCGTGACTAATTTCACGACAAGGTAAATGCTCCGTCATTTGCGATTGTTCAATACTCCCGCTGCTTTGATATTTTTGATTCATGCGAAATAAATAGTTCAGCGTAAATCGTTCGCCAATTTTATTATCCTGTTGGGTAGTTAGAAGTCTGAACTTACTGTATAAATATTATTAAACTTACTAAGGGGGTGAATATTTTAGGCAGTCATCTCTGTGTAAGCTAAATTGAACTTTTTGCGTCAACACTAGTCGCTGTTAATTTAAATGTCTGTGTCGAGTGACTCTTCTGTACTATTAATTAGTATTCTAGGCGTAGGTAATTACTTAATAGCATCAGGATCACGACTATAAAATATCAAGACAGTGTTCCTTTTATGCTAGGTACCACGTAGAACAATTTAGAATAATAGGTCATAATAATATCCTAACACCCTATGAAAGTTAGGCTTTTATGATAATAAAGACAAAGCGAGATCTTAGTGAACACAAATACGAGCTGGTACATATAGGTACCTATGTCACCGTTAAACAAAAAATAAATCATTTTATCCTAAAGTAAGTTTGTATAAGTAAAAGCAGAAATGGGTCTGAAGGGTTAAGAGATGTTTTCGCTCTACAAGATTCGTGATTGGGGACAGGACATCCAGTGACACCTGCGGCGTTTTCATTTCCAGACCAACCAAGGTTACCAACTTAAAATAAACTGTCGCGAAAATTAAATAGGGCTTTCAATAGATTTGATGCCATTTTCAATGATGATTCTTCGAATATATTAATGTAACATAATAAACGTTTATTAGGTATCTGGAGCTGCTTAACACGATGGCTTTAAAAAATCCTATAATTTCTTAGATACTCGTAATTAAGTATTTAATACACACAGAATAAGTTCTTAACAACGCCTTCGTTTGAGTAAAGTTATTGCGGTTGAATATATTTTTGGCAGTTATCCTGTCAGGATATTAACTCTACTCCTACTCGTTCTATCCGATAGTTATTTATGTTGTAGATTGTAGAATATTGTTAAATGTATAAAGTATAATGTGATCCATTGCAATCGTCAATATATTACACAATTGACGGCTTTAATTGAAGAGCGATTGATTGTACTTCAATAATCAGCCTCAGTTGCATTTTGGCCGTTTTGTGAGAGAATTGAATATCATGATAATATCGAACACAGAGTAAAGAGGTCATCATCATCATGATCAACCCATTACCGGCTCACTACAGAGCACGGGTCTCCTCTCAGAGTGAGAAGGGTTTTGGCCATAGTCTACCACGCTGGCCAAGCGGATTGGCAGACTTCACACACCTTTGAGAACGTTATGGAGAACTCTCAGGCATGCAGGTTTCGCCCGATGTTTTCCTTCACCGTTAAAGCAAGTCATATTTAAATACTTAAAACGCACATAACTCCGAAAAGTTAGAGGTGCGTGCCCGGGATCGAACCCATGACCTCCGATTAGAAGTCGGTCTTCCTAATCACTAGGCTATCACAGCTTTAGTAAATAGGTATAAGTACCTAATTAGATTTTGTACGCAACACGTTGATTTTCTTTTCAAGTAGGTAACTATATTATTTTTTCAAGTAACTTTATTTAGTTTTCCATAATAGTAGACAAATCACGCTACAGTGATATTAAAAGTAGAACAAACTCCCCATCCGACAAATAGTCGTGTTCTTTGGAACTACTTCGTTGGCAGATTAGAAATGCAAGTGGTTTGGCGTCAAGGGTGCGAACGAACAATCAATATTTATTTATTATTGTCAATTGTATACAGAAACGATCAGTTGGCTACATCAACAGCATCCGTCAATGCGCTCCAATCCTTTCTTTCAATTGCCTTCAATAATGTAGTAGCAATTGACAGCCGCTTGAGCATCAATCGCGTAACGATTGACACTTCGCTATGAATCGTCTCCGGGCCACATAATGTATTTAATGAACTGCTATAACTTATATCGATAGTCTATGGCCTATGCTAATGAAATCGTAGGAGTACATAATACAAACTAGCTTTTGGCTTCTGCTTCGTCCGCGTGTTACGTTGCGTGAAACTGTATTGCGGGTTCTCGTGGACCGAATCCTAATCAAATTGCAAATTCATATTTGCATCTAGCTGCCCACAGTATAGAATAAATTTTAATGAATAATTTATTTTTTACTAGCGACCCGCCCCGGCTTCGCACGGGTAGTAGAGCATATTATGCGTAGGTACTACCCGCTCAGGGATTAGGCAGCGTTTTCGATGAAAGCTCCCAGGCGGCTTGACTTTTACGATATTTTCCGAATTTTTCGATATTTTCCGAATTTTTTCAATGTGCTTCTTTTGTTTTCTATTGCTGTTAGTGTGCACTTTCTAGTTTCCACTCTTAGCAATTTCTATTTTACGGCGAAACTATTAATATTATTAAGCGGCTCAGAGCTTTATATGTTGACAGGGAATTAAAGTAGTTTGAGGTAAAATCGTACTTCGTAGATGTGGTTAACCCTGTTCTCCATATAAATAACTCATCTGTAAATGACAATGACAGCTGTCAGAATTAAGTCGATATTAAGTCAAAAATAAGGAGAAAAACTAAATATTTCAAATTAAATAAATTACAGTGTATTTGGGACATAAAAATGTAAGTTTTCACCAGATTCCGTGAAAAAAAAATTATTTATTTTAAAAGTTAAAAATAAAAACCAAAAACTTGGTTTTTTTGAACTTTTCACATAAATTTTGAGGTTATGTGAAAAAAGTGTAAATATAAAAGTTGTAGATCTTTTTATTACCTACAACTTTGCCATTTGATTTTTTTCCATAGGACTTCTAGTTTTGCCGGAAATCGAGATAAACCGTTTTTTACCCTTAAAACTCCCCCCCTTTTTTCCCCGAGCTCAGATCGCCCGTAAATTATTTTTCCTTGTATTTTTATAATATTATCCTCCTTTTCCAATGGATTTCATCCTACGTACTTACTGTGATTTTTTTTTGGTTTCAAAAATTATCGACACTGGGCTATAGGGAGAAGCCACCGACGCGCTTATAGGCACGCTCCCGCCGCCGCAATTTTTAAATCTGTAATATCTTCGAAAGTATTCATTTAAATCATATGCTGTAAAGGGCCATATGGATTTATATTAAGAGGCCGTATGCCGTCCCGCGCTGGTCAGTTTCGGCCCGAGTTTTAAATGTGTGCGTGTACCTCACAATGGCACCGTAAGCTGCACTCACACAAAGACACGGTATACTTAAAAGCGGTCGGACTAACGTACATTGATACTTTGCGTAGTCAATTCCAAATTCAACGCGCTATTAAAATAAAATTTTAGATCTTAGTATATTTTATATTACCTTTAATATTTTATATTAAATTAAATTATTAAGCGTACTAGTCGGGTTTTAGTTTACGAACTTTTTCTTGTTAAATGGTCAATTTAGGTACTTATGATGAGATTTTGCATCTCTGATAGAATCGGACTGACACACACTTTATCGTTAAAGTAAAATGAACCTTAATAGCCATGTTTTAAAGCTCAAGTTCATCAACAGCCAACGCTCTAAGAAATTAAAATCAGTGGTACTGAATTTTAGGTTCATTTTATTCTGACGTTATTGTGTATCGATGCTCGAATCCTATCAACGTTGATGAGATGAAAAATTTCACACACAAATCAAGCAAATCAATTAATCAGTATTCAGTATGCTAAGTATGATATTTTATCTTATAATTCAAGTCCTGCTAAACAACTAAAATATCAAAATCAGGTAAACACATGAAAGATTTGAATAAAAAAAATGCTTACCTTGTAAGTTTTAAATCCAAACTAAGGTCAAAATGTTAATTTCACTTACACTATAAACATTTTCCATAATATATATACTATATGGCAACGTCATTCGCGTCAACATGAACAGAAATGCTATAGGTACTTTATTGGTTTTGTTAGAAGCAGTAACTACCTCTATGATCGCGAACAATAGCATGAGTGAAGTTACATTGGTCGTTAAAAGAGTTTTATACTAATATTAAAACCTAGACCACCCCCTCCCCTCCAGGAATTAATAATGGTTGGTAATAAGCCGCTCATCATCAAAGGAACTCAATTACCAGCCAAGGTTGACTACATCATTACACAAATGTTATCGCGGTTCGGAAACATCATAAAAGTACCTACTCGCAGGTATTTAATTGTATAATATGCAGGTGCAGTTTGCAGGTGCAATAGATTAGGTCATAAATAACATTTGTACGTGCCTAAATCTTGTAAGTATCTTTTCGTATGCATACTTCATTCTTATCGAATTTTATATTTGTTATAACAGTAAAGGTACGAGCAGAATCATTACCCATATTATAAATGCGAAAGTGTGTTAGATTGTTGGTTTGTCTTTCATCGGTCATCACAACGGAGCAACGGATTGACGTGATATTTTGCATGAATATAGTTTAAAATCTGAAGAGTAACATAGACTACTTTTTATCCCAGAAAATCAAAGAGATCCAACGGAATTATTAAAAACCTAAATGACTACGAGGACAAAATCGCTGGCACCAATTACTGTTTTATATACTTACTGGAAAAAAAATATTTAAATACTATTTTTTACTTGCAAAAATACGCGCCGAAATATAAACTTTCAATCTTCTGTTTGTTTCATCTTTCAAAATGGCGCTGAATTTTTTAAGTTTTGGTAACAGTTTCCTGTTTTGTGATCCTAGGGATCCTCAAATATTGATTTTGAACGAAATCGGTACAATCACAAAGAATTTCAAAATGGCGCCGACTTTTTTAAGTTTTGGTAACAGTTTCCTGTTTTGTGATCCCAGGGAGCTCTAAATATCGATTTTGAATGAAATTGGTCAATTAACAAAGAATTTCAAAATGGCGCCGACTTTTTTAAGTTTTGGTAACAGTTTCCTGTTTTGTGATCCCAGGGAGCTCTAAATATCGATTTTGAATGAAATTGGTCAATTAACAAAGAATTTCAAAATGGCATCGACTTTTTTAAGTTTTGGTAACAGTTTCCTGTTTTGTGATCCCAGGGAGCTCTAAATATCGATTTTGAATGAAATCGGTCAATTAACAAAGAATTTCAAAATGGCGTCGACTTTTTTAAGTTTTGGTAACAGTTTCCTGTTTTGTGATCCCAGGGAGCTCTAAATATCGATTTTGAATGAAATCGGTCAATTAACAAAGAATTTCAAAATGGCGTCGACTTTTTTAAGTTTTGGTAACAGTTTCCTGTTTTGTGATCCTAGAGATCCTCAGATATTGATTTTGAACGAAATTGGTCAATTAACAAAGAATTTCAAAATGGCGCCGACTTTTTTAAATTTTGGTAACAGTTTCCTGTTTTGTGATCCCAGGGAGCTCTAAATATCGATTTTGAATGAAATCGGTCAATTAACAAAGAATTTCAAAATGGCGTCGACTTTTTTAAGTTTTGGTAACAGTTTCCTGTTTTGTGATCTCAGGGAGCTCTAAATATCGATTTTGAATGAAATTGGTCAATTAACAAAGAAATTCAAAATGGCGTCGACTTTTTTAAGTTTTGGTAACAGTTTCCTGTTTTGTGATCCCAGGGAGCTCTAAATATCGATTTTGAATGAAATCGGTCAATTAACAAAGAATTTCAAAATGGCGTCGACTTTTTTAAGTTTTGGTAACAGTTTCCTGTTTTGTGATCCCAGGGAGCTCTAAATATCGATTTTGAATGAAATCGGTCAATTAACAAAGAATTTCAAAATGGCGTCGACTTTTTTAAGTTTTGGTAACAGTTTCCTGTTTTGTGATCTCAGGGAGCTCTAAATATCGATTTTGAATGAAATCGGTCAATTAACAAAGAATTTCAAAATGGCGTCGACTTTTTTAAGTTTTGGTAACAGTTTGTTCTAAAAAAACTGTTCCTATTCACCCATAAGTAGTTCCTATTCACCTCATTCTCATCCCTATTAACCCCTCTTTCGTCCCAAAAGAACTTCGAGTATGAGATTTTAATATTATGTCATACAAAAAATATTTCATTTCAATATATACATATATCAACACATACTTATACCAAAACATAGCATTAGCTATGTATTAGCTTAGCATTGATCAGATCGGACCACTAATGAAATAAAACCTATGCACAAATCATCAAACTGAGTCGGTTGCGCTATAACTTTTACGTAACTTTTACGACAAGTCATTACACAGCTTTGCATGTGTGCGTGAGCTGCGTCGGGCAACAACACGTCCTCCCTCGAAGAGCGCTAAGCTCGGTATGGCATTCGTACTGTCTGCTGTGCCATTTTATTTGTAAATTTTAGGATACTTTGACAATTTTTTGTGGTCATATAAATAGTTTCTGGATTATTTTTTTTTTACAATTATAGCTAAATGAATCCTAAACTTTCGTGCTATATATTTTTTTTATTAGTGAAATTGCGATAAATTAAAGAAATTGGGGTTAATCTAATGCTTAAATTTTCATAAATCGTACGTGCGGTTTTTATTTTTTTATTTACTAATTTTGTATAAAACATAGAAAAACTAATTCCAACATTCCAATTTTGAGGGTGTGTTCATAATATTAGTATTTTTTTTCAGTCGCTTTCTACAATTTTTAGTACTTATATGTGTGACGAAAGTTTCACTCAAAAGCGTAAAATCAGTAAACGTCTTCCGCAAGAATTAAGATTTGAATAATATTTTTTAATAAAATTAATATTTTATTCCCAACATTCCATTAAAAAAGGATTGATCTTTAATATTTGATAATTTTATTTAAAGTAATCATTATATCTAAAGCACTATGGTGTTCAAAAGTTCGTAAAAAATTACGAATCCGGGTACCGGCCTCTTAAATCAACAATGTATTTAAGGTATTTAATTAGATAAGGATTAATGCTGTATTGGTTGAAATCGCTTCGAAAATTAGCCATTATTTGTCGTAAAAAGTAAATGACAAAAAAATGTTATTGTGGGATACCCATAAGAGATAGACATATACTATCGCGGACTTTTCTGTAGACCTTTTCAATGTGTACAATACTTAGTACATTATTTTGATAAATCTCGTAGGGTTCAGCCTGCGTTTGCAATGTAAGCGGAAAAAATGTAATTATTTACGACATCACATTAGAAACCTCAAAAATAACAGTATTTCTCCACTATTTAATGGATGTTATTATACATATAAACCTTCCTCTTGAATCACTCTATCTATTAAAAAAAACCGCATCAAAATCCGTTGCGTAGTTTTAAAGATTTAAGCATACATAGGGACATAGGGATATAGGGACGGAGAAAGCGACTTTGTTTTATACTATGTAGTGATTTTATTTATCTACAAGATGGTAAGTGACGAGTCTGATGAAAGCGGGTTAACCTGAAAGATGTATGGCAGTTTTTATTAAATCCATACCTCAAATCGTTCCATCCATATCTTAAATCTCTTGGCGGCACGGCTTTGCCGATAGGGTGGTAACTAGCCACGGCTGAAGCCTTCCACCAGACCAGAGACAAGTAAGAAATTATAAATTCCCAAATTGCCCTGCTGCGAATCAAACCTGGGACATTCCACTTATAAGACCACAACGACACCACTGCGCCAGGGGGAAGTCGTCAAAATTGATAATCATGGTTCAAGATACTTTTGATCTTGAAAATAGTACCTATACTTAGGGCCCGTTTCACCACCTTCTGATAAGTATATCTAACACTTAATTGCTTATTCACAACTTTTGTCTTTGTCACTGAAGTAAGAAAGTGACAAAACTTACGTTTAGGCTATCCGACACTTATCAGAAGGTGGTGAAACAGGCCCTTAGTTTCTTGCCGGATTCTTCCCGAGAATGTCCCGAAACGGTGGTAGAGCCACACTGCCTGTGAATGTGTAATAACAATAGCTATGGATATTGGAAGTTCGGCAGCAGGCAGCAGCCTGGGCGCCCGTTGCTAGAGTTATAGACTATACTTTGTTTCTTGCCGGTTTCTTCCCGAGAATGTCCTATCCGAAACTGTAGTAGAGCCACACTGCCTGTGAGTGTGTGATAACTGATAACAATAGTTATGGATATTGGGAGTTGGGCAGCAGGCAGCAGCCTGGGCAAGTGGGCACTCGTTGCCGGGC
Source organism: Melanargia galathea (assembly GCA_920104075.1). NCBI lineage: Eukaryota > Metazoa > Arthropoda > Insecta > Lepidoptera > Nymphalidae > Melanargia > Melanargia galathea. The sequence continues at coordinate 7,114,604 of OV049855.1, forward strand.
AGGCGCGTGCAGGAAACGCTTGCAGGCGGCTATACGCGTCACGGTGGTCGTGACCTCGCCGGTTCAACGAACGCGCCCGTCACCGTCACAGCACACGGCGCGCGCGCTGCTCGCAGCTCGATGCGTCAACCGTGTCTTTTGCACGATAAACGATTACGTGTCACACTGTACTTTTATTATCTGTATTTTTTATCTTATCACGCGAAAGCTGTGCATAATAGAATACATATTCTATTATGTACAGCTTTTACTTGCAAATCGTATTAACGTTATGTTATGTTAGTAATAAAATTATGGTATTTGTCTCTCAAATAGTATAAGCTTTGCAAGTAGCAAGCTTTTGAAAACATTTAGCTAAAGAAATTTTACTGTAATCTTGACAAATCCGTTTTGTCTGTTTGATATATATCTCCGCACTTTACTGTAATGAAGTCCGTACTTCTATACTCCCGACTTTTAATTCGATGCAGTAAACTGACGTTTCAAAATGTCTTTCCGTAAAATAATGTTTTTGTAACCTAATCTCAAAAGTGATGTGATAGGTTCATTTCATTTACAATTATAATCATAAAATCGTATGATTGTTACATTAAGAAGATCTTAAAATAATTGTATTTAGGAGAAACAATCTACCTCTAACAGGCATTCAGTATTTAACGTTTTACAGACTACAATTTAATAAAGTTAGTTTCATAAAGTTTGAAAATTACATAATTAGGAAGTTAAATCTATCATATAAGTTAACATATCTACTTTATCCTCTTAAAAATAAATCTTGTACTGTAGTGAATAAAGATAAAATAAAATAATTGATTTTGTGATGATGTGAATCATTCGCATCATTCACTTTTACTCCGTCCCTATTTTTTTCGTCAAAAAGTAGCAACCCACGAAACGTCAGTATACTGCATTGAATTAAAAGTTGCATTAAATTAAAAGATGATTAAAAGTCCGACTGTAGGTGCATTTGACATTAGTTAGATGTCATATTTCCCTTATACTCGTAAATAGCTATTTTCGAATTATAAGGTCCTGTCGGGTGTAATTTATTACTATAGCTCGAAATACTCGATAACCAACGATCCTAATGACCTATTTCAAACAAACCCCAGTGGGTTCCAGTGAAGCGCCGATAACAATGATGGGTACATCATGCAGGTACCTACTACCTAATGATTTTATATTATTAAAGAGATCAGTTTCGTTAAAGTAGGACGTAGGTATACGAGGTATCTAATTTTCTAAACTACCAAAGTTAGAAAATACTGAACTTGATCAACTGAATTAAAGTTTTTTTCTTAGCTATAGTTTTAACTTCGTATATAATATATATTTACGATCCCACGCAGTTATATGCAAAGCGGCTTTTCCTAATCAGCAATCACGTGCGGATGAGCAGAATCTGGTTTACATTGTCAGCAGCGATATGGGGATATGGGGAATTACAAGTTGTAATCGAATCGGCAGACTTTGTTGTGACTACGACACTGTAAAGGAAAACCGCCTCGGTTATCTAAAGCAATTGAAATGTTTAAAGCAACAACATTGTTTAAAGAAAAGTTTACGTCGAGTGCGTCCAATTTCAATGAAATTTTGTAGATACGCTCTAGAAACTAATATAATATTATTTGTCTATCAGTGTGTCACGTATAATATCGGTGTGTCAGGTTTTTTCCGTATAAATTACTTAGTTTCAAAGTTGAAATAGATTTGTACATGTTACTTTGGCGTCTCTGTATCTTGAAAATTCATTTCGAAAATTTTTATGTTTTCAAAAATCTGGCAAATCACAGATATTTATTATATTAGTTTCCAGAGCGTGTTAGAAAAATTTCATTGGGTTTGACGTAACCCGTCAATATTAGAATAAATTAATAAAATAAAAAATAAATTCAAAAATCAGATTTAGCGTTCTGATTAGCTCTGCGGATTCGTTCGTTCGTTCGTTCGTTTCAACCAATAGACGTCCACTGCTGGACATAGGTCTCTTGCAAGGATCGCCACAGCACACGATCTTGTGCCGCCTGATTCCAGCGGCTGCCAGCGACTCGCTTGAGATCGTCTGTCCAACGAGTGGGGGGTCTACCTGCGCTTCGTTTACTGGTGCGAGGTCGCCATTCAAGCATCTTGGGACCCCAACGTCCATCGGTTCTTCGAGCAATGTGCCCCGCCCATTGCCACTTCAGCTTCGCGACTCGATGAGCTATGTCGGTAACTCTGGTTCTCCTGCGGATCTCCTCATTTCTGATTTGATCCCGCAGGGATACTCCGAGCATAGCTCTCTCCATCGCCCGCTGAGTGACCCTGAGCCTTCTTATGAGGCCCATTGTCAGCGACCATGTCTCAGATCCATAAGTCATCACTGGCAACACGCACTGTTCGAAGACTTTCGTCTTCAGACACTGAGGGATATTGGACGTAAAGACATCTCGAAGTTTCCCGAACGCTGCCCAGCCGAGTTGAATTCGGCGGTTGATCTCTTTCTCGAAATTGGACCTACCTAGCTGGACCGTGTGTCCCAGGTATATGTACTCGTCTACAATTTCGAGTGCAGAGTTCTCAACGATTACCGGGTGGAGCGGAACATGTGCATTAGACATGACCTTCGTCTTACTCATGTTCATTTTTAGGCCCACCTGTTGAGAAACTCTGCTGAGATCGTTGAGCATTGTATTGAGGTCTCCCAGAGTCTCTGCCATCACGACTATATCATCGGCAAACCGTAGGTGAGTGATGTACTCGCCGTTTATGTTGATGCCAAGTCCGTTCCAGTCCAGAAGCTTAAAGACGTCTTCCAACGCAGCGGTAAATAGCTTCGGGGAGATAACATCTCCCTGACGCACACCTCGCTGCAATTGGATTGGCCTCGTATTCTGGTCCTGTATACGGACTGACATAGTGGCGTTTTCGTACAAACACTTCAGCGCTTGGATGTACCGATAGTCGATCCGGCATCTCTGCAGTGATCTCAATACAGCCCAAGTTTCCACCGAATCAAAGGCTTTCTCATAGTCCACAAACGCTAAGCAAAGTGGCCGGTTATACTCTTCGGTCTTCTGTATAATCTGCCGCAGCGTATGAATGTGGTCTATGGTGCTGAAGCCTTTTCGGAACCCGGCCTGTTCGGGAGGCTGGAAGTCGTCGAACCTACGAGCGAGACGATTCGTAATGACTCTCGAGAACAACTTATAGACATGGCTCAGCAGCGAGATGGGTCTATAATTCTTCAGCAGGGTATTATCGCCCTTTTTGAAGAAAAGAACCACCACGCTCCTGTGCCATGCCTCTGGCGTTATGCCCTCGTCGATGACGGAATTGAACAGTCGCTGAAAGACTTTAAGTACCGGTTTTCCACCTGCTTTCAGGAGTTCCGCTGTGATTCCGTCATCACCTGGCGCCTTGTTGTCCTTAAGTTGTTTGAGAGCCATACTAATCTCGTATAGGCTGACGTCCGGGATATCTTCGGTATAGTGTCGGGTCAATTTGGCTCTGGGATCTTTAGCCAAATCTTCAACAGGCTTCTGTGTTGACGTGTACAGCTGTCCATAGAACTTCTCAACCTCTCTCAAAATCTCATGTTTAGATAAAATGAGACTACCGCTGTCGGTCTTCAGTCGCGTCAGCTGGCTCTGACCGATAGACAGATCTCTCGCGAACACCTTTGAGCCTTTGTTCCGCTCAATGGTTTCTTTGATACGCTCGGTGTTAAAGTATCGCAGATCGCGTGTTTGTGATTTAGAGATCTGTCTATTAATCCGCCGATAGGCGAGGGCGTCTCCTGAAGACTGCAGTCTCATTTCATGTCTTTGTTCCATGAGTTTAAGAGTATGGTCTGAGAATTTTTTGGTTCTACTTCTACGGTGGGTCTTAAAGAACCTAGACCCAACCGCATGGACAGTTTCCACCAGCCTGTTGTTCAGTTCATCCACAGAATCGCAATCTGCCAGGCAAGCGAATCGGTTTTGCAATTCGAGTTGGAAGCTCTCGGGGTTCTGGATATGGGCACGAGAAGGTCGGAGCGTTGACTTCATCAGTCTGGCCCTTTCGAGCTTTATGTTTAGATTCAATGTGCCTCGTACCATACGGTGATCACTGCCGGTTTTCACCCTATTGATCACAGAGACATCATTGAATACATGCCGCTTGGTAGACATGATGAAGTCGATCTCATTTCTCGTAGAACCGTCGGGGCTCATCCAGGTCCATTTCCTGTGTGGCCGCTTCTCAAAGAAAGAGTTCATCATGTAGAGGCCCTCTTTCTCCATGAAGTCGGCCAACATTTGGCCCCTATGGTTCCGTCGCCCATAGCCAAATTGTCCCACTTTCAACTCTACACCGCTTCGCTTACCCAGCCTTGCGTTGAAATCCCCCATGACAACACTGTAGTAGGTATTAGAGGCATGCATGGCTTTTGATATGTCCTCGTACATGCGGATTGGAGAGCCATAATTGAGGAGCCAATGGAGGCAATATTTTTCTACTTACTTTTACGTTTGTTTGTACTGTCTGTATATATTGACTTGCTTGCATTGATGCAATCTTTAAAGATCTAGATAGTAAAAATAATGGGTTCCCTCTGTATTTTGAAAAGATCTGAATCCAAGCGACCGAAGTCGCCGGCAAAAGCTAGTAATTGCATTAATTAAAAGCATCGTTTAAACGCTTTACGAAAGCACCGAGTCCAGTGTAGTTATCTGTATAATTATGCAACGTTATTACAGTCTAGTATCGTATCTCTCAATGGGTAGGGCGGTATGCCGCGAGTTCACAGGACTATAATTTTCGTGGTGTTTTTAAAAATATGAATTAAGTTTGAAATACTGATATCTACAAAGAGCGACGGCAACTGCGTGGCAGGAAGTGGCACTGGTGATTTGAATGACAGGCGGTTAAAGTAGGGTATCGGACATCGGTTGATGTTAAATTTGAACACCTAAATAAAAAGCAAAGTGGGTTAAGTGCAAGGCAAATTTTGGTTAAAATTGAACGATTCCTAATTTGCGCAATCCAAAGTGTCTTTTTTTCTGTGATCTAATTTAAATGCAACTTTACTTTAACCGCGTGTTAAGCTACCCACCCTAAATGCGAGTTACGTGGCAGATAAGTAGTTTATTAGGATCGGGATTTGTCGTTGTATGTATAGGTAGGTGTAAACTTAAATATAGTTGTAACTAACTATTGCCAAGTTCTATCAACTATACGACGTAATTAAGCGTTTTCGACCAAGAGAGTTTGGTGTACGGCCATTATTTAAGTGCCTGAGGGGGTTTTTGATAAATTCTATGGCGAGTACATACGATGGGAAAGGGTCATAAGGGTCCACAAAAGGCCGAAAAGGGGTCAAAGATCTTCCGCTTCGGTGGGTCAGTAAGGCTGAGACATAAATAACTGCTATAGTTAGAAGTATTAGGTAGGTTTCTAAGTTTCTAATAACGAGTAAAAAAAACTGTTTTATTAATAACTAGCTAGCATTAGGGATAAATTATGCCATCATTAGATACTATTGTACATACTAGCCGATGCCAGCGCCTTCCCGGCCCGCCCGGATTTAGATTTTTAGAAACACCCGTGCGAACTCCTTAATTTTCCGGATTCAAAAGTAGCATATATCCTCGAAATGCAAGCTACTTCTGGGCCTCGGCAGTCGAAAAATATTATATCAACAGTATTTATTTTTTTACGCAATGTTCCCGGAATGAAGAGTAGCCAAGATCACTTCTTACATTGTACAGCTCCAATTGTATAACTTTCTAACTGCCTGCTAAAGTCCCGTCAAAATCGGTTCAGCCGTTCCAAAAATTAGGCTGAGACTAACATCTAAACAGATAATTTTTTAATGGGTTTAGGGGTTTATGCTATCACTCAAATGATCACAGTTTAAGACGGTTTTTTCGTACACATATCATTTCATACATAAACTAATGATTTTCCTTTCCTTTCAGCAAATCAGATTTTAGTTGTTTTCAATGTAGTATTTTAATGGCTAGTCCGGGTATTCATCCAAATCTTGTAGATCTATATATATATATATATATATTCTCTAAATACGATATCCACCTTAAAAGCGTCAGCTTATTCAGTAGGGGCGTAGCGCGGGTAGTTATTACAGAAACTTGTCGCGCTATCGACAGTCCCCCCGCATTTGATAGTTCTTAAGTGGCTGAAGTCTCCTTAATGTCTGCCATAACGGAAGCCTGCGCCTCACTGAGCATCATCCAGGTAATAACTGAATGCGATATCAAAGTTCAGAGCGAAATAGCATGAGAACACTCAACACGAATGTTGCTATAATCCCTACAAGTTAAATGAACGGTCGCTTGGCACGGCAAAAATATTTTGAAAGCCCAATAAATCCCTCCGAGTAACTTTGTGATCGATTGATCTGTATCATGTATTACATTCTCTGTCGCAGTATTTTGATGAAAACAGTTTGTTTATCGACATTCTAGAATTTCGATTAAAAACCGGATAGTGATAAAATGGATGGTCACGATTTTATCATAATGCGTCAGTATTATGATGAAATCGTATGACGGAGAATCGCACCACATACATGCTTTATCTTCTCGTTTTTTTTTTTTTTAATTTTTGAGTGATGAAGATGACAAAGAAAATTATGGCTGATTGAACTAGTTGTATTATGTATGTGGGAATATGGATTTTTCTAGGTTTCTTACGTCTCCAGGATGCATGAGCGGTTCAGCGGTTGAGTCGTGAACGTTAACTGACAGACGAACACACTTACCTATGCATTAGGTAATACGGTTTGATGAAAAATAATTGATTGAGTTGCAGATAATAATAACATATATACAGTCAGTTTTTCCTTACCCGTCTTATCATGTAAACAAACACCTAAATTTTCAACAAACACATATTTTCACATCAACAACACACTTAAAGTTAAAAAAATCAGCCAAGTGCGAGTCGGGCCTCGCTCTTTCAGGGTTCCGTACATAATTATGAACAATATAATATTTTGGGTCTAAGAAATATTTAATTTCCGAGTTAGACATCGCAAGAAACCGTGAAAGAAAAACGCAAAATAAGTTCGTTTGTTTTGGTCACAGCTTATAAACTATTTTATGAATCGTTGTTTTCAGTATTTGTTGTACAAATAGAGCATATAGTACATAATATACCGAAATATCATATTCCTAACTAGTTTAGTTTTTTAGATAGCCCCCGTCACAAAAATGGTCTAAAACTGACAATTTTGATGACCCCCTATTTCCTTACTTTTTAAGAAAAAAAATAAAAAAATATATATTCGTACTCTAATCAATGAGTTCTAAACAATGATACCCCACAAGCTAGGGTAAGAAAAAAAAAATTTTTTCCGGCTCCTTTCTCATGTATGGGAGCCCCCCTGAAAAATAATTTAATTCAATTTTTAATTCAATATTTGATTTTGGGTCAACGTTTTACACCAAATAGCAAAATTTCAGGTTTGTAACTCATTTCGTCTGCGAGCTAGAGACCTGTGACCGGCGGACAGACGGACAGACAGACAGACAGACAGACAGACAGCCGAGTGACATTAATATGGCTCCGTTTTTACCCTTTGGGTACGGAACCCTAATAAAAACGTGCAAATCTGTTTATTAAACATGTATATAATACGAAACACAGCTAAAACTGTGTTAATTATAAGATTTTAATTTTAACAATAAAATTATCTAAAAATCGAAAAATAAACCGAATCTATTTGCATCATTTAGATTTGCATAGAATAAATAAGAAAACGACATTTGACATTTCGTAATTCTATATTTCTAGATTACTATGAATCATTAGAGATGGGAACAAGAAAAAGGTTTTATGACCGTTAATGACACAATGTGATTTTTTTATATGTAATAAAATTATAATAATAAAAAATAAAAAATAAAATACTATTTTTTAATAATTTATAATAAATTGATAAAATTATATTTGCAAAAATGTATATCTTACAGTTATAGCGGTCTAGTAACAGTATTGCCAAGTTGATAACTTTAATTAACATTATAACATTAATTAACGTTCTGACGTTATAACGTAAATGTTTTATCCTGATTACCGGTAAAAATATGCTAACATTAGAATTACAACGTTACTCAACTGCTGGTATAGTAAATGATAACACTATAAAGTCTTGTTAGTGATTATTGGTAATAATTCGAAAAGAAAAACATTAAAATTTTGTGTATGTTTTGTCACGTGAATTACGAGACGTATTAAGAGGCATCGCGTCGCTCACTGTTCACTATCCGTCTTATTATTACTCATATCCATAGTGTCGCAAGTAACGGGAAATATAACGATAATACGCAATTATAAATCGTGGTAAATCGTACATTACGTTATTGTTTTGATCTCAATGACCTTAAATTTTTAGTAGCGGTACCCATGTAATATTGAAAATTATTCAGATGTTAAATATTTTTGTATTCTTTCAATATCTATAAAATACAGTAGATATACCTATCTTCGCATCCCTACATTATTGTCTACTGGTTACTAGTCCGCCATTATTGTTTACTATATAAGACAGGTAAATAAAAACTGACTGTACATGAAATCGCAGGGTTTTGGTGAAAATGAAGTTTTTTGATCCCAGGATTATGAGGATTTCGCCGAATTGAGAATCTCTTTTTATGGAATCCTGTTTAAAAACATATTTTAAGGACTGAGGCTTAACTGCTCTCACGCCTTATAGCATGCGAAGATCCAGCCTAAAGCGAAGCCCCTGTAGTGTCGAATGTTATGTAAGGTCGCGCCCCACTAAGCTACATGCAGGTAATCCTTGAAAGCGATATCAACGCGGGATGGCGATAGCGCACTCGACACGAGCACAGTACACAGATACAACCAGTAGTGAAACTACCTACAAACGTTCGAAACGGCTCACTCACACACACATGCGCATCGACGAGACCCCTACCGGGTTTTCGCGTGGATGTCAGTAGCGAGTGCCGCTAAATGGTCTCGTCGATGCGTATGTTTGTGTGAGTGAGCCGTTTCGAACGTTTGTAGGTAGTTTCACTACTGGTTGTATCTGTGTACTGTGACACGAGCTTGCAAAGTTAAATTAAATGTTTCAGTAAATGCCATCGCACACTACTGCAAAAAGCGTATCTTTCAATACTGAAAATGTGACGTCGGTAGCAATGGGCGCACCATAGAATATAGCACAATAGAATTCTTTGATGCGCCTGATATGGTCGACTCTCGATTCCACTGTCAACGGTTTAGAGTTCAGAGAAACACGTCAAATAGTTGCTCAGCATGCAGTAGGTCTTAATTACGTATTTTGGTATCGTATCCACAGCCTGAATTTTGAGTTTTTAAACGGAGCGCACACTTTATACTCTTTAGGTACTGGACTATACATATCTCTGGCTGTGGGAATGACCCTAAATTATACTGAACATTCCTAATCTAGAATTTTGACACTGCGGAAATCGGTCCTCCGAACGTCCTTGACCGCGATAACTTGAGCTAGTGTACAGGTTTTAATTATTCCCACGGTTTTGGCCGGTTTTAATGTAACTAGATATTTCATAAAAGCAATTTTGATAAATGATGATAAGTTGTAACAATGAGGTTATTTAAAAATGAGTCTATATATCGTTTATAAATAATCGCATTGTTTCGGTTTCGGTTTAATTTTTTTTTCTCGAAAAAGAACATACGTTTACGTTACGTTTGTTTACGTTTCATATCAAGCAGTTGGATTATTAATAACTAAATTACTGCTAATTAAAATTAAACTTTTTATTATCATCACAACACAAGTGTGAAAAGTTAGAAAAACAAGTTGAGTGAGCGTGTATGAAACGATATCGACGCCCCGTCGCCACAGAGTACCTACAGAGGGGAAGCTTCTACAAGCGGCCCGCTGTAGGTACACTCACACATATGCGCACGTTTGTCACCAACTGTACCGGTTAGTGGAACGAGCGGGCGTCCGTGAACCGTTGGTGAGTGTTTGTGTGAGTATACCTACAGCGGGCCGCTTGTGGAAGCTTCCTCTCTGTAGATTTACTACTCGTGTGCCGTCGCCACACGAGTAGATAAGTAGGTACAGAGGGGAAGCTTCTACAAGCGGCCCGCTGTAGGTACACTCACACATATGCGCACGTTTGTCACCCAACTGTACCGGTTGGGGGACCGAGCGGGCGTCCGTGAACCGTTGGTGTGTTTGTGAGAGTGTACCTACAGCGGGCCGTTTGTATGAAGCTTCCTCTCTGTACTTATCTACTCGTGTGCCGCCGCGGTCGCGTCGCGCCGCGCCGCGCCGGTGCAGATTCAGTTGCCCAACTGCGTTGAGATAAAATATTACGCCATAGAAAGAGAGGTAAAGAGAGGTGATTTTAGGTGAATATAAAGCTAAGTCACTCATCGCTGTGCGAGCTAAACTGCACTGATGGACCTTATTTATTTATTTTCAATTCTACTTAATATATTAATTATGATGAGTTTACTAAGTATATTAAAATGTATTAAGTACTTCATTAAAATTATTTTGAAATCATTCAACGGTGTTTAATTAGGTCGTGTCGAGGTAAGAGGTTCCTGTGTTAAAAACCTAAACGTAGGGCTTAGCTCGAGGACAAAGAGTTAAATCGTGTTACAACCTTGGAAGGCCACGCTCCGTCGAGCATGACTCGACTCAACGCACGCCATCTTAGGTTCGACGCTTAGATTTTAATCTTTTGTTCCTTGGTAGGTATCTCGAATATCGAGAGACGAGACGTGCAATTTTATTGATTCAGACGTGTTGCTCTCAAAACTAAGAGACCTTATACAACGATGTCAAGGCCAGACACAATTTTACGCTTTGTTAGAAAATATGCCACTTGATAATACCACAATGATTTAAATATTCGGAAAACTAGTAATCAACATTGAAATATCTGAACACAAAATTAAACTATGTATTCGTTAATTAACTCACAGTCTGCCTTATTGAACGGCAGTAAAGAAAACGTCCAGATTTGTTCTCGTTTAAAAAAAGCAGCATCGCTGAGTATGAATGGTAACAGTGAACGGACGTCCTCTTTGATTAAACACACTGAATTGCCGGAGATGCGACGCCAGCCGTCTCGGTCACCGCCTTACGATAGTAACATTGACTCACGCGTCAAAGATACCAAGGGTTTAATTGCTTTAGTGCGTTGCCAAGACGTTATAGCATTTGAATAATGGCGGAGCTCACGAGCCAAACTGAGCAGACGCCTTCATCCTCGACAGTACGTGACTGCACACTGTCTGCCGACGTGACTCATACGAATAAACATAACGTTATTGTGATTTGTGGCTCGTGTGCCGTTCGCTGTTCACTGTTCAGGAATGACGTGCAATTTCCATTTTTTACGATTGTATAATAATTATATTGTAGAGCGCTTTCACTGTGAATTACGAAAACTGTGAGTGTAACCGCACTTAGTTTGCCATCGTATTAAATTACATTTTAAGAAAATAACTTGCGTTTTTATTTATGTGTAATGATAACTAGTTAACCACACTTTCGTTCTTAGTTATTCGTTTCTAAAATATACTTAATTATTCATGTAATACGTCACTTGTATTACATGAATTAAGTAAGTATATTTTACTTTTTATTATATTAAAGATTATAATTATATTACTTTTTTCTATTTAAACATGTATTTAACTTAGGTTATTTCATGCTTTTAAAAGCTTATTAACGAATTTTGTAGTGCGGCTCAACTTTTCGGTGGATTTCACGAGTCTGCGATATTGAAGTGGATGCGAATTTTACTCCGTGTTTGCTTTTCGTGTTTATTCAATGAGATTTTTATTCGCATTTTTCGCAATACCGTGTAATAGTGTTTGCGAGCAAAGGCTTTACAAAATAGCCTGTAGAGGTTTTATTTATTTGTAAAATCCACTGGGTAATTAAAAGTCGGTTTTTAGGGTTCCGTACCCAAAGGGTAAAAACGGAGCCCTATTAATGTCACTCGGCTGTCTGTCCGTCTGTCCGCCGGTCACAGGTCTCTAGCTCGCAGACGAAATGAGTTACAAACCTGAAATTTTGGTATTTGGTGTAAAACGTTGACCCAAAATCAAATATTGAATTAAATATTGAATTAAATTATTTTTCAGGGGGCTCCCATACATGAGAAAGGAGCCGGAAAAAAAAATTTTTTTCTTACCCTAGCTATCATTGTTTAGAGCTCATTGAGTAGAGTACGAATATATATTTTTTTAATTTTTTGCTTAAAAAGTAAGGAAATGGGGGGTCATCAAAATTGTCAGTTTTAGACCATTTTTGTGACGGGGGCTATCTAAAAAACTGAACTAGTTAGGATTATGATATTTCGGTATATTATGTACTATATGCTCTATTTGTACAACAAATACTGAAAACAACGATTCATAAAATAGTTTATAAGCTGTGACCAAAACAAACGAACTTATTTTGCGTTTTTCTTTCACGGTTTCTTGCGATGTCTAACTCGGAAATTAAATATTTCTTAGACGCAAAATATTATATTGTTCATAATTATGTACGGAACCCTGAAAGAGCGAGGCCCGACTCGCACTTGGCTGATTTTTTAAATTCTCTTCTACAGTTTGTAAAGATGCAACGCCCCACTCTTCGTGGTGTGTCACGACTGAAGCGATGAAGTCTCGTATTATTACTCGAATTCTTCTGAATACGAGTACACGATAGTGGCACTATAAGGCCGGGCCCGCATTGCGAAATTTATTCGTGCGGTTTATTTTACTATTAAAATTTTTTTTTTCGCGAATTTTAAAGCGCAAGTGCGTGCAGCTTCATACATTTCCATATGTCAGAATTCGGCGAAAAAAATCGCGCGAACAAAGGACATGACCAGTGGCACTATGGTGTCAAAAATCAATGTGCAGCAAAGATTGTTTTATTTTTGGAATTCTTATATTCTCTAGTTTTCAGATAAAAAACTTTCAGGGATCTAAAGGCTCAGAAAACTGAGAAAAATAAAGAAAAGTTTTACGAAGAACTCTGCCTTTCGATGCTAGATGGCGCTAAACATTGTGGAATATCAAGTATAAATGTAAAAAAAAATGGTTTTCTACTATTCAACGTCATCTATATAGGTGGAACTTTGCTATAAAAAGTAAAGCTTTCTATTATTTGTTCAGAATAATTTAAATTATTGAGATTTGCTTGAAACGCCTAGCGCCATCTAGTATCGAGGGGCAGAGTTATTTCATAAAACTTTAAAACGAAATAACTCTGCTTTTCGATACTAGATGGCGCTAGGCGTTTCAAGCAAATCTGAATAATTTAAATTATTCTGAACAAATAATAAATAGCTTTACTTTTTATAGCAAAGTTCCACCTATATAGATGACGTTGAATAGTAGAAAATCATTTTTTTTTTACATTTTAGACTTGATTAGACATTGTCTAGCGCCATCTAGTATCGAATAGCAGAGTTATTTCGTAAAACTTTCATGAATGATTATTATTTGTATAAATGGTGTAGTGTTGCCAGATGGTATGTCGTGAATCCTACGAACGAGACCCTGAAAAAGTTCGAAAGCTAGACAAAGTACGAAGCTGTAGTGCCACTGACTTTCGTAACAAAAAGTCAATATTCTCGGAACGAAAGAGAACGTCAGGAGTCAGAGGTCGTCATTCATTAAGGGACTTCCAGGTACAAAATCCAATACTAAGTTTTTATTCTGTTAATAATAATAGTTTGTTGTTGTTTGCTCGCTATTTTTATTTAAAAAAAGACTCATAATATTTGACACCTTTCTAAAGTTACTCATATAGCTACTGTAGCAACCGAGCTAGTGATTCATACCAATCTCTTTTTGTCCCCAGCAATATTTATTTTTATAAAAATTTGGTAGCAATGGAAACGTCAAAGAATGTATAAATAAAAGTTAAATTGAAAATAAGACCGAAGGTCACCTAAAAAGTACCAATTTCGTACATTTCATACCTTTCTGGCAATTCTGATGGAGTAGTAAATAAAAGGAAAAAGCGGAATCAATAAACATACTGTTTTTTTAGATATTTTAAACCATGGCCTTTTTCGAAATAATAAATCCATATTAAATTAAGCTTTAATTTTTGAATCTTACTGTAAAAGCAGAAATCCTGCACATTTTTCCTAATCGGTAGGCAGGCACTGGTCATGTCCTTTCGCAGTTTGGGCCCGGCCTAATAGTCTCTCGTGGCTCTCTGACACTCAAGGCGCGCTCCGGCCTCCGATTTATCACTCCATGACGGTGTAGTTCGATTGCATCTTAACTCTTAAAATTAGATTATGCATATTTTTTATTTATAACAAAAAATGTTTAAACAGTTTAGATTTATGATGTGAACTAAGTTTCACAGCTTCAAAAATAACTACTCAATAACTATACTTACACTGATTTTTAATTCCGTGGAATGCTGACGTTTCTTAATGTTACCAGAGATAAAACAATTCCCACAAAAAAGATAAAAAAATTCTAATCTTACGTAAATAAAAATCAACTGCCGCATGTAGATATGACAAATGCCCGACAGACACCCGACAGACAGAATATCATTCGACTTCCATTTTTGAATAAATTTTGCAATACGCTTCTTTTGTTTTCTATTGCTGTTGGTTTGCACTTTCTAGTTTCCACTCTTAGCTATTTCTATTTTAGGGCGAAATGACTAATATTATTACGCGGCGTAGGGCTTTTTTATGTTGATGGCGAATTAAAGTAGTTTGGGGTAAAATCGAACTTCGTAGATGTTAATCCTGTTTTCCATACAAATAACTCATCTGTAAATGACAATGACAGCTGTCAGAATTCCACTGAATTCAAAATCAGAGTATAGCGAAACTGTTTCTAATAAATTCCGAACCCCACCACAAAGTTAAACTAGATATATTATAATTTTAGACATTTATAATATCAGAACTTTACATAAATAAATGCATTTTCGGGAAGGGAGATTTAGTAACTAAAGCAATACTAAATCTAGATAGCTAACTATACTAGATTTAATAGCTATAGTTATTAAATCTAGTATAGTTAGTAAGGGAGATTTACTAACTATACTAGATTTAGGGCCTGTTTCACCACCTTCTGATAAGTATCGGATAGATATCAAGAACTTTTGTCTTTGTCACCTGACATAAAGTAAGAAAGTGACAAAACATACGTATAGGCTATCAGACACTTATCAGATGGTGGTGAAACAGGCCCTTAATAACTAAGCAAATATAATAACTTCCTAAAGTCATACCGATATTATTACCTATAACCTACTCCTTCTGTGCGAGCTCGTTTTCCTCGTCGCTATGATTCAGTCGAGGGTCATGAATTCATGATTCATAAGCGTATTAACAAAATAGCGATAGGATTCCATTATCTGCTCACTTGGTAGTAAGTCATTTGCAATAACAATCATTGCCTACCATACTTTGGCTGAGTTAATATGAGATAATGAAGTCGTCCTGTTATTTCTCGCCACAAGTTTGATATTAAGTAAATAGTTGAAATCATCACCAAGGCCAGAACTAATAGATATTTTATATGAACAATACATCTAGACACAATATGAATATAGTGAACATTCTTATGTCGCTACAAAAATGAATTAACATAGATGACATAGGTACAGCATAGATAAGATCAAAGGCATTCTTTTTTGGAACGAAGTTCCTTATCGCGCGTTGCGAAAGGGGGCTAGACGGAAAAAATTAAGAGAAAACGTTGTAACGACAGTGTGTTGTTGCTAAAGTTGTAAGCCGTGAGATAGGATTAGGTCAACATTTTGGTACATCGCCAGTGTATGTGAGTGGCGCAGCGGGCGAACTAACATATTATAATACCGTGTAAAGTACGGCGTTGCAGGTTCGAATCTTACTCGCGTTTTCGTTGTAATTTCTTTGTCGAATTTGTTTTTTTTAAATTACTAGCGAATCCAGTTCGGCGTACAACAAAATATTCCAATAATTACGACGATTTATTTTTGTTGAGTGTATACAGGTTTTTTGTACATAATAAATAATAAAAAATAATAACTTTATACAATATAACCTTCTACAATATAAAACTTCGTTCCATCCGGGTGTCCATCGGGGTGTCCCTTGACACCTCTCAAGTTTTTTTATAAAGAATAATAGCCATGATCAACGTGACTAATATTCCCCTTTCCCCTCCAAATAAGCGTTTAGCTTGTGCTAGGAGTGGGTACCACAATAGTGTAACGGGTGGGGTTTGAACCGTCGACCTTTCGGTTTTCGATCCACGCCCGACGACCGTTGCGCTCACAGACGTATAAAGAGAAGCAGACCTAACATAACAAAAAAATTGGCGTGCCAATTACGCCTACATACAAATTTCACACACACATTGACAGTAAACAGGGCCGAACTCATGCAAGCGAGGGTGAGGGACTGAACTCGTAACGCGGAATCAGACTTAGGCGTCGTCGCCGTATTAGAAAGCGATTACGCGGTCATCGCGCGGTTGATTTTGTATCTATAATCGCGCGAACATTGAGATTATTATTCGAGTCACTAGTAGTAGAAAGTATAGTCAAATAACACTATTGCCAGATTATCATTAGTATAGATAGTAAAGCGTAGCGTAGTGACTGACCTGCAGGCCTATAATTATTAAGTATCTGTGATATGAAATTTATTGTAGACGAGCGGATACCCGCGACTTCGTTCGCGAGCATATTGATTTTAATAATCCCGTGGGAATCATTTTGTTTTTCCTAAGCTCTTTTGAGCTTATACCTTGCTAAAAACTGTTATAAGTTCACTGGCGGATGTTTAGGTAGATCAAAATGTAAACATCTGCCAGTGAAAGTCCCATCATAATCGGTCCAGCCTTTCAGAGGTTAGCCAGTAGTCTTTAAAGTATCTACTTTCTAACAAAAAAAGAATGAATGAAATCGGACCACCCGATAACGAATTACAGCTAAGTACACATTTTGCCTTTCATCCCCTCTCCCAAGGGAACCGTGCTGAATTTCGGGATAAAAAGTATCCTATATATTACTCCGTAGTATGAACTTAAATCGTACCGAGTTTCGTTTCAATCCATTCAGTAGTTTTTGCGTGATGCGCGCACAAACATACAGACAAACAGATAAACAGACAAACAGACAAAAATTTCAAAAATAGCTTTTATACGTTCTATTACTTATCCCTAACATCCTCTAGTTATTATTTTGCAAAAATCTTCAATGTACAGATACGGCAAGTCTACGATTTTATTATATGTATAGATACTAATCATTAATCTGTGATGAAATTAATTTGAAAACTACGGTAAAGTGGCATCAAATTGTTAAACCCTTATTTTATATTCTGTAACCTTAATGTCCAACTGGGATGCAGTTCATCATCATCAGATGTTACACAATGTAAAATGATGGTTTGATAATTATTTGATGGGCACATTTTCATAGGTTCTAACGTTTTCGTTACCACTGAGATACAGAATAGGCCTGCTGATTTATGATTCGCTTCGTGCTCTATGTTATGACGTGACACTTCACTCGAATGAAATAGGTAGGTAGTTAAACTAGTGAAACGCTAGTTTGTAAACTATTTATCAAACTAACTTTTTACTAGTTTAACTACCTAACTATTTCATTCGACCTACCTTACCTATGTAAAATGAGTAAAATAAATAAAAACAAACAAAAGTTTCAATTATTTATTTTTAAACAAAACTAAGTATTTTCTTAATAATTTCATTCCGATAGATTGCTTTGCTTTGCATTATGCTTCATTCTTAAATCAAAATAAAATTTAACAATCACCTTAATCATTATTTGCAAATGATTGAAATCATGTTCATCATTGGTCTTAAACTCACTACAATTATTCGATAAATCAGCTATATACATTATCATGCTATTATAACTTATATATTTTCCTTTAATCATTTTCAAAACTTCTTCACACGATTGAATTATTTTAATCAAACCATTCGATGGGTAAATCAAATCTCTCCTGTCCTTTTTGTTGTCCACTAAATGTGCTTTAAAATGTAGAACATAGTAAACTCGATGACTTGGGATGCCAATTTTTTTTATTCATGTTGGTCAACCAGGCATTTCTTAGTTTTCGTCCTTTGGGAACCTGAAAACTGATTTCATTTTTATAATTTGTCCGTACCTACTTTTATCTAATAAACCTTCAAAATATACCTACTAAACAAACCTTGAGCCTGAATACGGCCCTGTAAAATTGCACAAGTATATGAAACATCAAACGAGATCAGAGTATTAAATTATTGATAAATATTGCAACAGGGATCTACTAGAACCAAAATTACTATAACTATTTACGAGTTTTGGACATATAATAAATAGGGACTGCTTCTAAAATGCCGAACGATTATTATTAATCTCACAGTAACCATGTAAACAAATTACGAGACTATGGCACATGAAAACTTACCGATAACAATTAATTTCAGGTGTTTTCCTTTATGAAGAATTGCTGCACAGAGGTGCACTACACTTAACCATTTTATTTTAGTATTCTTGGATCTTAAGACTTGATTTTAATGCAAAAATAAAATAATAAACAACTCGCAGGATAAGATCTTGTTTTTGACATCATTTGACATATTGCACCGCCATCATGCTAAGCTGTGCTTAGCAAGATGGCGGTTTGCCTCAAGACCTATTTTTTCTATGAGTGCGTAAGTGTTGCAACAACAGAAAAAAAAGAGATAGAGTATTATATTTTTGTTTGGAGAGAAACAAGCGAAGATATTATTTATTCTTTTAGATGTAGTTGTGAAGATTATGTTAGGTCTGCTTCTCTTTATACGTCTGTGGTTGCGCTATTATTGCCATGCAAATGGTCTTTGATGCTGTGCATACCCCATATTTTACTACAAACAAATCATAAATACAATAATTTAGTCGACTCTACCCCTTTTAAAGTTTAGTCAAGTATCTGTAGTTAAAACTACTTTATGCAGTAAATATAAACTGAAGTTTCAGTAAAAGGACTACATCGCCTGTTGTGCGGTAGGTTCGTAGGTTTATGTTTCGTTCTTTACATTCATGAAAAATTTCTCACACGAAACATTTGAACGGCCTCAAAGGCTCTGTTGACAAACTTAAGCACTTTAAGTATTGAAAGCGCTCGCAGTAAACTGCCGCAAACTTTTATATCTTTTTTGAACTAAGTTTTATTAGTTTAAATAAAGTATAGTTTTTTAATTCTTTTTAGTTTTTAACCCCCGACGCAAAAACGACGGGGTGTTATAAGTTTGACGTGTCTGTGTGTGTGTGTGTGTGTGTGTGTGTGTGTGTGTGTGTGTGTGTGTGTGTGTGTGTGTGTGTGTGTGTGTGTGTGTGTGTGTGTGTGTGTGTGTGTGTGTGTGTGTGTGTGTGTCTGTTCCCCTGTGGCGCTCAAACGGGTGGACCGATTTGAATGCGGTTTTTTTTGTTTGAAAGGTGAATTAGTCGAGAGTGTTCTTAGCTATGTTTGATGAAAATCGGTCCAAGATGGCCGCCGCTACAAAATGGCGGATGATATATTTTTTCACAACTCCCTTGATATGGGTATCAAATGAAAGGGCTTGACTAGTAGAATAGCACTATTGCAAATTCAAGATGGCCGCCGCCATTAAATGGCGAATGTCGGGGGTTTTTTAAATTTTCAATTTACACTTGTTATACACTCTTGCCACAGTGCGCTAAGCCGTCGAGGTCTGTCCCAACTCCCAGTTAACAGTTCATTATAATAGCAGAGATGGATTATTTTCCGCAGACTGCCGTGGAGAATAATTATAGTCCATCGTCCTATTACTACAATATTAGTCCATCGTGTGTGTTATGTGATGCAGTTTTTAACCCCCGACTCAAGAACGTGCGTGCGTGTCTGTCTGTTCCCCCGTAGCGCTCAAATGGGTGAACCGATTTGAATGCGGTTTTGTTTGTTTGAAAGGTGAATTAGTCGGGAGTGTTGTTACCTATGTTTGATGAAAATCGGTCCAAGATGGCCGCTGCTACAAAATGGCGGATTACATATTTTTTCACAACTCCCTCGATATGGGTATCAAATGAAAGGGTTCTACTAGTAAAATAGCATTATGCAAATCCAAGATGGCCACCACCACAGAATGGCGAATGTCGGGTTTTTTTTTTAATTTTTAGTTTATACTTGTTAGTGATTTATGTTGACGGACGATTATACAAGCACGCCGAGGGCAGTCCTTTGCCTGCACTGGTCCTAAGGCCTGAAACAATCAAAATGCGCGGCCCCATCTAGATGCACGTAACACTAGCGCGTTTCGCTATGTGAACGCCTTCATGCAATTAAACCCCTGTATTACAACTTCTAGAAGCCGTGTTGGACACGTTGCCGTCCCGCGTTTTAACAGGCTTAACTGGTAATTGTTCTGAACTTGTGCTATTCTCTCATACTTCACGCGATAAGAAGCGGAGGTCAGATAGCGATCCACCCGCCTAAAAGCTGGTAGCCTGCCAAATAGAAATAGTAAGCAGTCCCTGAATGAAATGTTTACATAGATAGTATAGTCCTACTTAACTTTAAAATTGCATGAATTTTATTCATGTTCTAAAAGCTTCACAAATACAATAGTATGTACACATCTATGACCTATGTATGTGTCATATGAAAACCCACTGGGAAATAAGCGGTCATTGAACTCTTGGCGTTAGGGCTGGCGTTAAACAATCCTGCAAAATATATAAATGTAGGTCGGCTAACTTGCTATGACTATCTAGTCATAGCAAATTGATAGCACCAGTAATTTTATTCGTTCAGTAGGTAAATACATATTATGTTAGTTATTTCGGGGACTCCTCTTTGCGAGTGTTAGAAGATAAGTTTTGAAAGGGAATATTTTTTGGCCGGAGATCTCCATGTCGCTATAGACGCAAATAGTTGGACGATATAACTATTTAAAGTGGCTCTAGGCACCAAAGCTTTTGGCGTAATTACCGAGAAATGGCCAAACCTTTGATTATCTACCTACTCCTAGATATAGTGACGCGGCTCAACAGCGTCGATAAAAATATCTGCCAACTGTTGGCGCATAAAGCGCTCTCCGCTCCGCAGTGTCGATTGAAACCTCAAGAGATACGGACGTACGGCTTATTTTTTGCATTCGTTTATTTTGATGAAAATGACTATTTGCGCGATAAAAATCTGCAGAAATTACAGAGGACGTTTACGAGCAACGAACAAAATCTCCTACCATCAGTAAGTAACTCAAAATTAATAGTAATTTACAAAAACAAAACTAATACATTGATACATTTTTTCACAAAACCAACGCGTCGTTTTTTGGTGTTGTCAGGTTTGGATTGCGAATTTTCCCGTATGGTTCAATAGTAATAAATAAAGTTGTCTTATAAAAGCTGATCAAGATTTATATACTATCCATGTATGTGGACGTATGTTTCAAAAACGGAAACTAAGTAGTATGGACTTATGGGAATATGGACGCCATTTTGATTTTTTTTGTTAATGGATCGAATTCTCTCAAAATCGATATATGGGGTTTCCTATGATCATAAAAAAGAAAACTGATGTCAAAATAGCAAAAAATGGACGCCATTTTGATTTTTTTTGTTAATACACCGAATTCTCTCAAAATCGATATATGGGGTTCCCTGTGATCATAAAAAAGAAAACTGATGTCAAAATAGCAAAAAATGGACGCCATTTTGATTTTTTTTGTTAATGCACCGAATTCTCTCAAAATCGATATATGGGGTTCCCTGTGATCATAAAAAAGAAAACTGATGTCAAAATAGCAAAAAATGGACGCCATTTTGATTTTTTTTGTTAATGGACCGAATTCTCTCAAAATCGATATATGGGGTTCCCTGTGATCATAAAAAAGAAAACTGATGTCAAAATAGCAAAAAATGGACGCCATTTTGATTTTTTTTTGTTAATGCACCGAATTCTCTCAAAATCGATATATGGGGTTCCCTGTGATCATAAAAAAGAGAACTGATGTCAAAATAGCAAAAATGGACGCCATTTTGATTTTTTTTGTTAATGCACCAAATTCTCTCAAAATCGATATATGGGGTTCCCTGTGATCATAAAAAAGAAAACTGATGTCAAAATAGCAAAAAATGGACGCCATTTTGATTTTTTTTGTTAATGCACCAAATTCTCTCAAAATCGATATATGGGGTTCCCTGTGATCATAAAAAAGAAAACTGTTGTCAAAATAGCAAAAAATGGACGCCATTTTGATTTTTTTGTTAATGCACCGAATTCTCTCAAAATCGATATATGGGGTTCCCTGTGATCATAAAAAAGAGAACTGATGTCAAAATAGCAAAAAATGGACGCCATTTTGATTTTTTTTGTTAATGCACCAAATTCTCTCAAAATCGATATATGGGGTTCCCTGTGATCATAAAAAAGAGAACTGATGTCAAAATAGCAAAAAATGGACGCCATTTTGTTTTTTTTTTTTGTTAATGCACCGAATTCTCTCAAAATCGATATATGGGGTTCCCTGTGATCATAAAAAAGAGAACTGATGTCAAAATAGCAAAAAATGGACGCCATTTTGATTTTTTTTATTAATGGATCGAATTCTCTCAAAATCGATATATGGGGTTCCCTGTGATCATAAAAAAGAAAACTGATGTCAAAATAGCAAAAAATTGACGCCATTTTGATTTTTTTTATTAATGGATCGAATTCTCTCAAAATCGATATATGGGGTTCCCTGTGATCATAAAAAAGAAAACTGATGTCAAAATAGCAAAAAATGGACGCCATTTTGTTTTTTTTTTGTTAATGCACCGAATTCTCTCAAAATCGATATCTAGAATTCCTATGTGTTTCCAATGCATGCCTCACAGCAAACTATTGCAATAATGTGTTGTGAGCGTGATTTACCTAAGAACAGTCAGCGCCCTCTATGGCGTTTTTGGAACTTTATGTCTATTTTAATCCCACAGGAATACGTTTCCGGGATACAAAGTAGCTTATGTGTCAAGTCAGGGCATAATCTGTCTTCATTCAAAATTTCAGCCAAATCGCTCCTTTTTTCAATCTTCGACGTCCTTATTTATTTGCAACTAGAGAATACCCGCGGCTTCGCCCGCGAGAATTTTGGTTTTTCACAAATCCCGAGGGAGTCGTGGATTTCCGGTTCCCATTCCCGCTCCCTTTTCTAACCTTTACACCTACTTTCAAGGAAGTTTGCTATAGTAATCTACCTATAGTTGTAGCTAGAGATTTCGGTTTTTTTCAAAATCCCGTGGGAACTGTAGATTTTTCCGGGATAAAAAGTAGCCTATGTTTTAAGTCAGGGTATAATCTATCTCCTTTCAAAATTTCAGCCAAATCGGTTTAGTAATTGCGGCGTGATTGAGTAACAAACATCCAAACATCCAAACATCTAAACATCCAAACATCCACACTTTCACATTTATGATATTAGTAGGATAGTAGGAGGATTAGTAGGATAGTAGGATTAGTAGGATTGGTATTGTGATTATGTGTGATAGCTTCTGCCCGCAGCTTCGCTCGCGTAAATTTCGGTTTTGAACAAATCCCGAGGGAATCGTTGATTCCCGGTTCCCGTTCCCGATCCCTTTTCCAACCTTTATACTTTCTATCAAGGAAGTTCGCTATAATAATCTACCTATAGTTGTAGATATAGACTTCGGGTTTTTCAAAATCCCATGGGAACTGTGCATTTTTTCCAGGATAAAAAGTAGCCTATGTGTTGCCAATGCATGCAACACAGCAAACTATTGCAATAATGTGTTATGTGAACGTGATTTACCTAAGAACAGTCAGCGCCCTCTATGGCGTTTTTGGAAGATTATATCTATTTTAGTCCCACAGGAATACTTTTCCGGGATAAAAAGTAGCCTATGTTTTAAGTCAGGGCATAAGCTATCTCCATTCAAAATTTCAGCCAAATCGGTTCAGTAGTTGCGGCGTGATTGAGTAACAAACATCCAAACATCCAAACATACAAACATACAAACATCTAAACATCCAAACATCCACACTTTCACATTTATAATATTAGTAGGATTAGTAGGATAGTAGGAGGATTAGTAGGATTAGTAGGATAGTAGGATTAGTAGGATTGGTATTGTGATTATGTGTGATAGCTTCTGCCCGCAGCTTCGCTCGCGTAAATTTCGGTTTTGAACAAATCCCGAGGGAATCGTTGATTCCCGGTTCCCGTTCCCGATCCCTTTTCCAACCTTTATACTTTCTATCAAGGAAGTTCGCTATAATAATCTACCTATAGTTGTAGATATAGACTTCGGGTTTTTCAAAATCCCATGGGAACTGTGCATTTTTTCCAGGATAAAAAGTAGCCTATGTGTTGCCAATGCATGCAACACAGCAAACTATTGCAATAATGTGTTATGTGAACGTGATTTACCTAAGAACAGTCAGCGCCCTCTATGGCGTTTTTGGAAGATTATATCTATTTTAGTCCCACAGGAATACTTTTCCGGGATAAAAAGTAGCCTATGTTTTAAGTCAGGGCATAAGCTATCTCCATTCAAAATTTCAGCCAAATCGGTTCAGTAGTTGCGGCGTGATTGAGTAACAAACATCCAAACATCCAAACATACAAACATACAAACATCTAAACATCCAAACATCCACACTTTCACATTTATAATATTAGTAGGATTAGTAGGATAGTAGGATAGTAGGAGGATTAGTAGGATTAGTAGGATAGTAGGATTAGTAGGATTGGTATTGTAATTATGTGTGATAGCTTCTGCCCGCAGCTTCGCTCGCGTAAATTTCGGTTTTGAACAAATCCCGAGGGAATCGTTGATTCCCGGTTCCCGTTCCCGATCCCTTTTCCAACCTTTGTACTTTCTATCAAGGAAGTTCGCTATAATAATCTACCTATAGTTGTAGATATAGACTTCGGGTTTTTCAAAATCCCATGGGAACTGTGCATTTTTTCCAGGATAAAAAGTAGCCTATGTGTTGCCAATGCATGCAACACAGCAAACTATTGCAATAATGTGTTATGTGAACGTGATTTACCTAAGAACAGTCAGCGCCCTCTATGGCGTTTTTGGAAGATTATATCTATTTTAGTCCCACAGGAATACTTTTCCGGGATAAAAAGTAGCCTATGTTTTAAGTCAGGGCATAAGCTATCTCCATTCAAAATTTCAGCCAAATCGGTTCAGTAGTTGCGGCGTGATTGAGTAACAAACATCCAAACATCCAAACATACAAACATACAAACATCTAAACATCCAAACATCCACACTTTCACATTTATAATATTAGTAGGATATAAGTCTTTTTCACGGAAATGTTCAGAGCATATCACCGTAGCTTTGGATGGTTTCCAGAATTCTTCTCCACGGCTTTTTCTTATTACGTCCACCCATCGACTTCTAATTATAGGATCAATAGGTATCCTGAAAAAGGAAAAAAAATGAGATCCCAGATATCGACTTTGAAAGAATTCGTATAGTAACAAATAATTTCGAAAAGGCGTCCATTTTTCACATATTGACATCAGTTTCCATTTTTATAATCACAAAGAACTTCAGGTATCGATTTTGAGAGAATTCGGTACATTAACAAAAAAATCAAAATGGCGTCCATTTTTTTCTATTTTGACATCAGTTCTCTTTTTTATGATCACAGGGAACCCCATATATCGATTTTGAGAGAATTCGGTGTATTAACAAAAAAAATCAAAATGGCGTCCATTTTTTGCTATTTTGACAGCAGTTTTCTTTTTTATGATCACAGGGAACCCCATATATCGATTTTGAGAGAATTCGGTGCATTAACAAAAAAAATCAAAATGGCGTCCATTTTTTGCTATTTTGACATCAGTTTTCTTTTTTATGATCACAGGGAACCCCATATATCGATTTTGAGAGAATTCGGTCCATTAACAAAAAAAATCAAAATGGCGTCCATTTTTTGCTATTTTGACATCAGTTTTCTTTTTTATGATCACAGGGAACCCCATATATCGATTTTGAGAGATTCGGTGCATTAACAAAAAAAATCAAAATGGCGTCCATTTTTTGCTATTTTGACATCAGTTTTCTTTTTTATGATCACAGGGAACCCCATATATCGATTTTGAGAGAATTCGGTGTATTAACAAAAAAAAAATCAAAATGGCGTCCATTTTTTGCTATTTTGACATCAGTTTTCTTTTTTATGATCACAGGGAACCCCCTATATCGATTTTGAGAGAATTTGGTGCATTAACAAAAAAAATCAAAATGGCGTCCATTTTTTGCTATTTTGACATCAGTTTTCTTTTTTATGATCACAGGGAACCCCATATATCGATTTTGAGAGAATTCGGTGCATTAACAAAAAAAATCAAAATGGCGTCCATTTTTTGCTATTTTGACATCAGTTTTCTTTTTTATGATCACAGGGAACCCCATATATCGATTTTGAGAGAATTCGGTGCATTAACAAAAAAAATCAAAATGGCGTCCATTTTTTGCTATTTTGACATCAGTTTTCTTTTTTATGATCACAGGGAACCCCATATATCGATTTTGAGAGAATTCGATCCATTAACAAAAAAAATCAAAATGGCGTATATTTTTTGCTATTTTGACATCAGTTTTCTTTTTTATGATCACAAAGAACTTCAGATATCGATTTTGAGAGAATTCGGTGCATTAACAAAAAAAATCAAAATGGCGTCCATATTCCCATAAGTCCATACTTAGAGTTTCCGTTTGTGAAACATACGTCCACATACATGGATAGTATATAAACCTTGATCAGCTTTTAAAAAGACGGAATTTGTTTAAAACCGAAATTCACGCGGGCGAAGCCGCGGGCAGATGCTAGTGTTTAAATAAACTGTAAAAAAAACTAATAATTATGTAAAATAATTAAATTTAAAACAAACTACAGATAATATGCACCTCAAAATCAAAATATATTATTCCACTACTTGATGGGAAATATTCAAGAACTGGTATCACTCAGCGCACGCCCACATGAATCAGCGCGCTTGTTAAACACGCGTACCTACGTACACGTGTGTGCGTAATACGCACACAGCGCTTTCAAAGTTGGCCCGTTATTTTTGTTGCGACTACAGCGCTTCACTCTATCTAGAGAGTCATTAATCGAAGGGCCAAACGTTACTTCGAGGATTATTATGCAGTTGATGATAAACAAAGTAGGTTCTCTCGTAACTGTTTTAATGCGCCGATACTGGTTAGATTTAATCAGATCGAAACATTTCAGTAGTATTAAGCACCTATTGGACGTGATATCTTGCGTGGCTTGTATAACTCTTGACATCTTAATTGAATCCAATCCAATAGTCATAATTGAGTCGGGTTTACTGCCTAACTAGATCACAAGCTATCGATCGTATCGTACCAATACACATGACTAGATAGCTACTGTTGCTATGCAGCCTGCAGTCGTCCGGCCTATAATACGAATGATATAGCCTGTACAATCCGCATAATTTATCTGTAAATAATGAATATCTTAGGGCGGACTAAAGGCGGTTTTAGGGATTGACCGTTAACAATGGAATATACGGATACGAAGGCTATGGACGATTGCTTGTTAGTTATTGAAATAGACATGAAAGTAAATTAAAATCCTCTTTACTAGATTGTTTAAGATTCATAATACTGAGTAACTAAGTTATTTGAACGTGATAGTTAAAAAATCGTCATTTGCTCGACGGTAGCTAACTTATTTTGTTTTAGTTAGTTCACTCATAAATGTTGTCCTATCAGTTTTCTATTGAATTTTCCGTTTTGACATTTCATTTTTAAAGTAAACGTGTTTGTGAGGGAAAATAATTGGGTCACTGGAGCTTCACTCGCTTCACGTAGCAGATAACTGCACGGGTTTAACCCCGGTTTCACATGTGGGTAACTGTGCCAAATATATAATATACAACATAACCTATATCTATTGAATATTTTTTAATATTACAGCGGGTTTACGTGCCGGCAGGTCAACGGATGTCAAGTTATAAACGCACAGTGTACTACCAATAGAACTAAAATAGACATACATAGTAGAGGAACTGCCAATGCGTTCTGAGGAATTTGTTTATTCCGCCCCTTGAAAAACTCGTTTTTACTTTTTAGGGAACACGTTAGATGGAAGTAATATTGGAAATCCGTGAGTACTTATCTATTTTGCGCGACTTCGTTAACTTTTCGCAACTTTCCGTGGGACTAACATACTTTTCGAGATAAAAATATATCTTTCTCCAGGATTGCAGCCATCTCAGTACAATAGTCACGACCAGCGGAGCCGTGACAAGCTTTCAGACAGACATACTATTAAGTATTAAATACTACTTACGAATAATATTTTTTCAGTTAGTTTTTCTTCAGTCAGACTATACTCAATGAATAGTTAGTAACATATTTTTTTTATAATATTAGATACTCTACTAACTATGCATTGAGTAGGTACCTATAGTCTGACTGAAGAAAAACAAATTAAAAGAAATATTATTCGTAAGTAGTTAATTATGTGGTCAATAAGTGGTGGAGCAATTCAGTGCAGAAACAAGGTTATAGGAAATAAGCACCGACGGCACAATGAAGGCAATTAGTGGCATGTGCCGCCGACACCGTCTCCTTGAGAACGCTACGAGTCTCTCCTCGTTAAGTGTTGCCATATTTTTAAGACGTCCAATTTTCTTTCTCGATTGTTCCGCTTAAAAGACAAACACTTAAACGTACTAATACGCAATTAGAACGAGGTTGTTTTTTTATGTTTTTTATATTTGATCCACACACAGCGCGGCAGCCTCGCAGGGCATTGTTTTCCGCAGCATATCGACCGCGGCGGCAAACGTGAATTTCTCGGTTGAAGGCATTGTTCAAGGCAACGCTACTGGGAAAAGCAGAGCTTTGGAAGTCTGCCGCCCGTATGAAGACACTGCTAATGAACAAAACAAACCTGTCAATAATAACAATTAATCATTGTTATATGTTCAAGATTTTTCTTCTTTTTCCTCAACCAATAGACTCTTGTAGGGAATTCCACACACTTGGTCTTGCGCCGGTTCTATTCAGTGACTGCGACTCGTTTCTGATTCGCATAGCACGAGCTCTATCCATCGCCTGCTGATTTTCAAAGTTCAACAGTAGGTAGGTATATTTACTGTTGTTGGTTATATTTACGTACCTAAGTAAGTACCTACCTACTGACTTGTTAAGTTATATAGCTAGTTTTTCCTAATGGTTTTCGTACTTACTCCGCCAATACCACGCCAATCGTTTTTCCTATGACTATTCCGATTTATCCTTGAATTAGTTTTTGTACCTTCGTATCGCTTGTAGCTGCTCCATTTTTCTCCTCGGTACCTGACACATACCTATTATGTTTTCTTATTAAATAGACCGTGATGAAATTATTCTTTTGTGTCTTTTAACACGAGGACGCCAATAATAAAATTAAGTGACGAAACGATGCGTTACTGTAGCGTTACGTGAACGACTGTTACGCACTGTAACTATAAGTTTGTCTAAACTTGCAATGGGGTAGTAGAGCGTGGAGAGAACTGAGAGCGATGGATTAGGATTGTTCCGTGTCGGCTCAATTGGAACAGCGGTGAGGACCTTCCTCCTGTAGGTACAGTGTTTTCCAATTAGGTACAGTGTATCGGTAGATTGTTCGCAAAGCTTTGAAAGCAATCCTGTGCTAGAAACAAGTATAAATTGAAAATTTAAAAAACCCCCGACATTCGCCATTTTGTGGCGGCGGCCATCTTGAATTTGCAATAGTGCTATTCTACTAGTCAAGCCCTTTAGCCCTTTCATTTAATACCCATATCAAGGGAGTTGTGAAAAAATATGTCATCCGCTATTTTGTAGCGGCGGCCATCTTGGACCGATTTTCATCAAACATAGCTAACAACACTCTCGACTAATTCACCTTTCAAACAAAAAAACCGCACTCAAATCGGTCCACCCGTTTGAGCGCCACAGGGGAACAGACACACACACACACACACACACACACACACACACACAGACACAGACACGTCAAACTTATAACACCCCGTCGTTTTTGCGTCGGGGGTAAAAAAGGCTTAGCCAAGGTGCGCTACTCGATAATTGGCTGTAATGAGGAAGGCACCGTGTGCGGCGGAGCGTGCTCTCATAAAAGCCTTTGTCCAACAGTGGACTCACACAGGTAGAAAATGACGTAAGAAAGTATAATAAAGTCTTAAATATGTTTTAGGTACTTTCTTAAAAGGCTCATGCAGGTTGTATCCTAGTTATGATCGTCCGGATCACCTTTAGTTCTGATACAACTAAGTAGGTACCTAAAACTACTTATAAAGCCTGCATTTTATTGTGATATATTATATATATAAAGCTACTTGAAGTCAGGTACTGATCACCTCTCCTGAACAATTTTGTATGGGACTTTTTCACCATACTTTTTGTGTGTGTAAATTTCAAAAATATAAGGTCTACAAAATTATAGAGAGACCTGGACGTGGAAAACTGACTAGGGTGCTCTAAGGGATCTCGAAAACTATCAGTCGGAGAGGTACCGTCCCCAAACAAAAAATGTTCAAAACCTTGGGCCATTGGGTGAACCGATGAAAAAAATATGGCTACCAAACAAAAAAAAATTTCATCTCCATACAAAAAATTCCTAATTTTCAAGAGGCTCTCCAGAACAATTTTGTATGGAACTTTTTTCTCCTCACTATTTATATGCGTAGAACTTATGGGTTTTCCTTCAGGAAAAATATGAAACGTCATGAATGTGGAAAATTTATCGGAGTACCCCAAAGGCTCTCAAAAACTATCAGTCATAGAGACATGGTCCTGAAACTGAAAATGTTCAAAACCTTGGGCCCTTTGGCGAGCCAGTAAAAAAAAGATAGGCACCGAACAAAAAAAAATTTCGCGTCCATACAAATTTTTTTTTTAATTTTCAAGAGGCTCTCCAGAACATTTTTGTATAGAACTTTTTTTATCTCACTAAGCGCATGCATAGAGCTCATGAGTGTCCTTTCAGGAAAAATACGAAACGTTATGAATGTGGAAAATTTACTAGAGTACCTCATGGGTCCTCCAAAACTACCAGTCATACAGACATGGTCCCAAACAAATGTTATTAAAGACCTTGGGCCATTGGGTGAACCGGTAAAAAAAAGATGGCCGCCGAACAAAAAAAAATTTTCTCCATACAAATTTTTTGGGTTCTTTTCAAGAGGCTCTCCAGAACAATTTTGCGTGGAACTTTTTCCCTTCACTATTTATGTGCGTAGAACTTATGAGTCTTCCTTCAGGAAAATTATGAAACATCATGAATGTGGAAAATTTACCAGAGTACCTCATGGGTCCTCCAAAACTACCAGTCATACAGACATGGTCCCAAACAAATGTTATTAAAAACCTTGGGCCATTGGGTGAACCGGTAAAAAAAAGATGGCCGCCAAACAAAAAAAAATTCTCTCCATACAATTTTTTTGGGTTATTTTCAAGAGGCTCTCTTAGACATTTTTGTATGAAAAATTTTCCCCCTACTACACTTATAAATAGAACTTAAAGTTTTTTTTTTCACAAAAATCACAAAAACGTAGTGAATGTGGAAAAATTACCAGAGCACCCTAACGGCCCTCAAAAACTATCAATCATAGAGGCATGGTCCTGAAACTAAAAATGTTCAAGAGCTTAGGCCCTTTGGTGAGCCAGTAAAAAAAAGATAGCTACGGAACAAAAAAATTCGTGTCCATAGAAAATTTCTTTTTAATTTTCAAGTGGCTCTCCAGAACATTTTTGTATAGATCCTTTTTTTTCCACTAAATGCATTGCATAGAACTGATTAGTGTCCTTTCAGAAAAGATATGAAACGTGATACCAATATTTCTTTCTATCTTTCAAGAGACTCACCAGAATATTCTGGTATTTGGTATGGCCTCCCATTTCTTTATTTTACGAATATTGAAGAGACTACAAGGCACGCGAGCTGCTTGCAGCTCGCGCACCGAGCGCAACACTAGTATTGATAATAATTAATGATCCACTCAGTTTAAGCGCTTTGTTTTATTATGCCCTAACAGTAAAGTTGTATGACGACATGAGCATAATTTCACGTTATTCACACAACAATGTTACTTCACCAACTTAAATATATTGTTTGAACTTGCAATTCGCAACAGAGTACTGGAGCGGAGAGAACGATCTGAAGGTTATTTGTTTTATCTGAATTTAAGTAATTGAAGCAAAACCAAGTTTACATCTTATTTTAAACAGGTTAACAGGATTTCAATCCTAAGGTTTCTGCGTGTGCGTCTTTTCGTAATTCTTCTAATATACATCGATGTCCTAAACGGCTTGACCGATTTTAATCATATTTTAATGAAAGTTTTTTTGTACTTAGGTATGTGATCACCTGGATGGTTCTTACACTAGCGGCACGCTATGATGGCCGGTTTGACACATTACAATAGTGATGTGGAATGTCAATTTATTCTCGAACAAAAAACAATTAAGTTTTGTTTTTGTACCTGATTAAATAGGTTTAATAAAACAAAAATGTATATGTTTATTTAATTTATTTGAACGAACTGAATATTTGAACGAAAATGAATATACATACTTTATATGCACACAAGAAACATATGAATACAAAAGATACCAAAAAAGGTGCCACAAAAGGCCATAATTAATCAGATTCGTCCATACTACTATTTTCACTGTCGTCACTGCTATCATCACATACATTAATAATTATATGTTCGTTTTCTATAATATTATCTATTTTCACATCTCTTTCATAATCTTCCCTTATTAATTTAACAGTTCTATTCACAACCTTTTCCCAGTCTCCTTTAGTCACATGTTCACAAGCTTCTTCTAATAATTTTAGCATTTTTTTTGTGGTAAATGGGGGTTCTGTATTGTGTCTTGCAGCATATCCCTTAATTTGAGCCCACACCAACTCAATCGCATTATACTCACAATGGTAAGGCGGTAACCGTATAACTCTGTGCCCATGTTCTAATGCTATTTCGTCAATGACGTATCGGATCTTGGTTGGTTTGTTTTCTTTTAAAAGACGTACTAATTCCGCTTTTAACATATTCATGTTTGCATCTACGCCATTTTTACGAAGCCATGCGACGATATCAGCTTTCTTTTGGGATTGGGCAGGTGGCTTGTCAATTTGCATCGAGTGGTATGGGGCGTTGTCCATAATTATAATAGATGGTTCAGGGAGGCTACACAACATTGAGGTAAACCATTCAGTAAACTTTTCTCCATTCATGTCTTCATGATAGTCTCCAGTGGTTTTTGACGCAAAAGCCATGAGAGAACCTTCGACAAACCCGTTGATGGTTCCGGCGTGACAAATTATAAGTCGCGATCCTTTTCCTACAGGAACTTTGGAAGTAGATGCTGCTGTGTCATCGTTCCAAGAACGGCCTACAGTATGGTTAGCATTAAGCCATGTTTCATCCAAGAACACAACATTTTGCCAATTTTTGATTTCTTTCACTTGCCGTAAAAAAGTATACCTTGCCATCGCTATATCAAATCTTTCCATCAATATTTTGCGTTTGTTACATTTTTTGTATCGAAATCCAATGGTCTTCAAAATCTTCGTTAAAGAACTTTCCCCACCGAAGAATAATCCAGCTTCCTTCAGTGAATGCACCAACTTTTTTCTTGTTGGATACTCCTTCTGTAAATAGTAGCCGTAAACATGTCTTCGGATAGCATCGGCATCAAAGCTATCGATGCCTACGACTGGTTTTGCTCGTTTTCTCTTTTTTGGTGTGTGAAGTTTATTTTCTTCTGTGCCAGTCTCGCCATATTTTTTTTTAGTTATCCGTCTAACAGTTCGTTGTCCAATATTAAGCGCATCAGCTACGCGTTCAACCACTGACGTTATAGGTAAAATTGGCCCTCCATTTTGAGCTTCACGATCGAAATAGTTACGAAGGCGTATTACGAACTCACGTGTCTGACTATTTAGAACAGTTCTCTGCGTACGTTCGGTCATATCGACGAAATCCACAACAAAGGGCTTGAACAGAGTCCAAATTAACGAGCAAGGGTCAACAGTAATGCAGTATCAATATTTGAAATCCAAAGCCAGGTCAAAACTATATCACAATCGCATTGCACTGACAGTTTATACTTTTCGAAGCAACGTCAATTCGAAACTGCTTTGTTTTGCATTGAGCATTGACGCGAGTTTGCCGGAGGTAGTAGTTGTGCTAGCCAGCGATCCTATGTGACGATCGTATTAGATTCCATTTTTAAAAATTTATTGATATTTTTTTGCGATTTCAGAGGTTTGTCCACATAGTGAAAATTGTTCATATTCACAAGTACATTCACCCCTTAAATGGTGCAAACTGATTTTTCTACACTTGTATACATTTAAGAAATCAATTTAATAAATAAATTTTGAGTCCTAAACCTAAAACTACATTCGATAAAATTTATGAATCTCTGCACATCACTATCGTCAATAAAGTAATACAATTATTTCCTTCAAAGTCGTTATCAATTAATACGGAACTTCATGAGCGGACAAACGTCAAACCGGCCATCATAGCGTGCCGCTAGAGTAGCTATAGTTGGATCCGGTATAGGATGAAGGTGGCGCTGTTGTCAATATCCAGAGTTTTTTAAAGCGAGGTCTGTGGTAGGACGTTGTGACCAGCTAGTCTTATCTATCTTCTATCTATATCTATAATAATATAAAGTAGCTTGTCCTGACTGACTGACTGATCATCAACGCACAGCCTAAACCACTGAAGCTAGAAACTTGAAATTTTTACAGTAGCTTCCTTTTATGACGCAAGCGCACACTAAGAAAGGCAAATTCCACCCTTAAGAGGGTTAAATAGGGGATGAAAGTTTGTATGAAAGTCCGTCATTTATGAGAATCGGTAAGTATTTGTATTTTCGGTTAAAAATAAAGAATTATCTACGTGTTTCAGGAATTTAGGAAATTCCACTCCCAAATGAGATTTATAAGAATTCACGCGGGCGAAGTCGCGAGCATCAGCTAG
Source organism: Melanargia galathea (assembly GCA_920104075.1). Taxonomy (NCBI): domain Eukaryota; kingdom Metazoa; phylum Arthropoda; class Insecta; order Lepidoptera; family Nymphalidae; genus Melanargia; species Melanargia galathea. The sequence goes on from OV049855.1 coordinate 7,149,611, forward strand.
TCTTTTATAAATGTATTCAATTTCAAGTAGATATATTTTGTTCACAACACTTATTTAATTATTAACATACTAGCTTTTGCCCGCGGCTTCGCCCGCGTGAATTTCGATTTTTCACAAATCATGAGGGAGGCTTTCAAGGAAGTTTGCTATAGTAATCTACCTATAGCTGTAGCTCTAGATTTCGGTTTTTTCAAAATCCCGCGGGAACTGTGGATTTCCTGGATAAAAAGTAAAATAAGTCAGGGCATAATCTATCTCCATTCAAAATTGCAGCCAAATCGGTTCAGTAGTTGCAACGTTATAGAGTAACAAACATCCAAACATCCACACTTTCACATTTATAATATTATTAGGATATTCTTACTTGAACGTTTTGTTAGATTCTGGACCAATTTACGTAAATCCTTTAGACATGTCGTGCAAACATACCCACCCTTTGAAGATAGAGAGTAAACAACGATCATAAGAGTTCCATTCCGTCGTCGGGGGAAAAAAAAAACATTTTCCTAATCTAGCCAGTGAGTTTGTTTACCTTTTGTGTAAGCTCTATTCAAAAGCAAATAAAAAAAGGATTGGTTTCTTTGTGTCTGTTAATTGGAGCAGCAGTTCAGATGCATCCCGTACAGTCAATTAGGTCGTTAGGTACAAATACCGATCGGTAGTGGCTTCCCGTCAGTATAAATATTGCTCGATTGTTGGCCAATTTAACCCATTTGACGCGCTGATTGTATAGCAATTGTATGCTTTTATTTGTGTACAATAACTATGTAAGTAGGTATGCACAACAAAATATCGCAAATATATAGTTATATATCTCAAGGCACAACTTCCTATAATTCTATTAATCATGTCGCAGGTCCATTGTATTTATGTACCAATAAATATTTACCCCAAGGCACACCAACAGAAGACTGGCAGGCGCTGAGGCGCAGCTTCTTTTAATGATAACAATTTAAATACGGGTTTGTTATTGAAAGCAAAACAAAACAGGAACCGCGCTGAGTACGTCTGAACGCGGTTCGTGTTTTCTTTTCATTATAACAATTTTAAGTTTCACCCGTATTTCGAAGTAAATAAAGCTGTTTAAGTTGTTACCATTATAAAGGCGCCTCTACACGTTGGCCAACATGATGGCGGATATGTTGGAAGGTGTTGGGCGAGGAGTTTGTGTTCGCGTCCACACGTTGGAAGGTCGTTCAGTATGCTCCGGGCCTACCTGCGGGCCAACTTGCGGGCCATCGTTCCAATACCTTCCAACTCCCGCTCTACACGTTGGGCCAACATATTGGGCCATAAGATGGGCCAGCATGTTGGCGAACGTGTGGATGAGCAGTAAGACGTTGCGCCTCGGCGCCACATGCGCTGGCCCTAAATATCCCGGGAACTCACTCATCTGTTGGATATCTCTACAATTATATATTTGTGTATGGATCCTCAATGTTAACAGTCGTGATCTTTCTTTCGCACGAATCAGCTTCTCTGGTACGATTTTGTGCAATTTTATCTGTCTGCTGCATTATGGAGAGCAAATTGACGGGTGTCTGTCTCTAGCATAAGGCACAGTTACTACTTAATACCTATAAAAAGTTCAAGATTACATTAACTATTGAATAACACTTCGTTTGTTATTCAATAGTTCGATATTGTTTTCCGTTCAGTAAATGCCACAGAAGCGGAAGGCGAAGTTGACGAGGGAAAGCTATCGATGCCCTGGTTGTTAAGTAATTGGTCGCGTACCCTTGAGACCTCGGTTGCCTGTCAGTAGGTATTTTTCTTCTCGACATCCACATTGGTTGCCAAACCGCTTGACCTAATTCACTTTCACGTCTGCTTTCGTGAATCTCTTTTTGTGTTAACAAGTATGAATTAAAAATTAAAAAACCCCCGACACTCGCCATCTTGTGGCGGCGGCCATCTTGGATTTGCATACTGCTATTCTACTAGTCAAGCCCTTTCATTTGATACCCATATTAAGGGAGTTGTGAAAAAATATGTGATCCGCCATTTTGTAGCGCCGGCCATTTTGGATCGATTTTGATCAAACATAGCTACTCTCGACTAATTCACCTTTCAAACAAAAAAAAAACCGCATTCAAATCCGTTTGCCGTTCTCCCGTTTTAGCGCTACAGGGGAACAGACACACACACACACACTGACACGTCAAACTTATAACACCCCGTCGTTTTGCGTCGGGGGTTAAAAATGAAAGTCTACAGTTGTTGAAACAAAAAAAAATACCTGAATAGAACTCTGGTGGAGTTCCTTCAGTTCCTTTATACGTATAGTTTAAAGTAAAAAATTTTATACATTCTTTTCAATATTTTATCAGTAAATAATAGGACTGTATGCGGAAATAGTTCGGAATTGCTGTGTACAAATATAGTATTGACACAGCATTGAAAGTGTTGAGTTAGTTGTAGGAATCTAGGTCAAATAATGATTTATACCGGGAAAATTATTGCCATGTTAAGATCATTGCATTGGTGTAACTGGATAATGATTTTAAGCACTCAACCTTCTGTAAGTTGTACGAAAAATATGTTATTTTTGCTAATTTAATTAGTTTTATTTTTGAAAACTTATATGGTAGTTCCCGTCCAAAAATGTATATTCTTACGTATTTAATTGTTACATGACAATATCTTTCTAATGAATCCCTGTAAAATATAAAATTTTATATTTTTTTTAATGCTCATTTCAAGTTGTGCTTTATCATTACCTATCACCTTAGGGCTTTTAAAATCGGGCAACAAAAACCTTAATCCTTACTATTATAAATGGGAAAGTGAGTTACTTTTTATCCCGGAAAAGTATTCCTGTGGGACTAAAATAGATATAATCTTCCAAAAACGCCATAGAGGGCGCTGACTGTTCTTAGGTAAATCACGTTCACATAACACATTATTGTAATAGTTTGCTGTGTTGCATGCATTGGCAACACATAGGCTACTTTTTATCCTGGAAAAAAATGCACAGTTCCCATGGGATTTTGAAAAACCCGAAGTCTATATCTACAGCTATAGGTAGATTATTATAGCGAACTTCCTTGATAGAAAGTATAAAGGTTGGAAAAGGGAGCGGGAACGGGAACCGGGAATCAACGATTCCCTCGGGATTTGTTCAAAACCGAAATTCACGCGAGTGAAGCTGCGGGCAGAAGCTATCACACATAATCACAATACCAATCCTACTAATCCTACTTCCTATCCTACTATAATATTATAAATGTGAAAGTGTGGATGTTTGGATGTTTGTTACTCAATCACCCCGCAACTACAGAACCGATTTGGCTGAAATTTTGAATGGAGATAGCTTATGCCCTGACTTAAAACATAGGCTAGGCCTTTTATCCCGGAAAAGTATTCCTATGGGACTAAAATAGATATAGACTTCCAAAAACGCGATAGATGGCGTTGACTGTTCTTAAGTAAATCACGCTCACATAGCACATTATTACAATAGTTGCATGCATCTGTATGCGTATGCACTTTTTATCCTGGAAAAATCCACAGTTCCCACGGGATTTTGATAAAACCGAAATATATATCTACAGCTATAGGTAGATTACTATAGCAAACTTCCTTGAAAGTAGGTATAAAGTTTGGAAAAGGGAGCGGGAACGGGAGCCGGAAATCCACGATTCCCTTGGGATTTGTGAAAAACCGAAATTCACGCGGGCGAAGCCGCGGGCAGAATCTAGTTATGTTAATATTTTGAGGAGAATAATATAAGGCAAGTTAATTCCCAGCATCGAGGGAATTTTTTAAAGCTCAAGGGACAATCGAGTACCTATTCCGTAATCTCTGAGGGAGCTTCCTTTTCAGGTTGGGTCAGAGCACGTTACAAGTTGACAAGTATTTTCAACATTGTAACACAAAAACATTTTAGACGGTTGATTGATAGGCTGACATTTACCATTACTCAAGAGAGGAGGAGAGATTTTAGTAATTATAGTAACTTTTATTTTTAGCTACTAAAATTGTTTATTATATGTCGGACTGTCGGCCTGTCATTATATACGATGATCATCTAGCCCCAGATATAACAATGTTAATAAATTAACCAACTCCTATAATCATTTATGGAGGAACTTTCTCCCGGCGAAACTACTAATCACTGTATATGGGTAACACGTAATTCATAGTGACATGTTGAACCAACTGTTGTTGCTTAGATTTTCTATTTCCACTTCAGTTGTTGTGACAATAAATACAGTTACAATTAGCAACATTAAAGTTTGTATATTCTATGATTGTATTCGATTTGTCCGATCCGATGCGTTTATCTGATCTCCCTTTACATACTTCTGAAGAGGAGGGATGCAGATCGCTGCACGGACAACATTTGCAAATTCATCCGGTGCATCCAAGGTTATTTCCAGGAAAAAATAATATAATGTTAATATCTTGTAAGCACACAAGGCAACTATTATTGAGTAAGCATTTTGTTGGAAATCCATTTAGTAAAGCAAGCTCCCTTCGAGAGGCAATTTCCTCACTTGTTGTCAACGCGTAGCTTCCGTTTGAAAAATTCACTGTTAACATTATTGAGATAGACCATGGAGCAGCAAATCTCATGTACGTAAAAAGCGTGTTAAAAAGACCCTACTACTAATGATTCCAAAGACGTATAAGCTTGGTATTTGCTCTACAATTTATCTGAAAACTCTCAGGCTAACGGTGTCTACCTATAGCTTGAATGCTCCCTGATGTAAAAATAAACAATGTCTAGGGTTCATAATACATTCCTATAAATAATTAAAAATGTCACAAATATACGAAGTGTGCGAAGCTGCAGTGTACATTATCTTTCAATAAAAGCAGTAGATACAAAATATCAGATTCGTTTTTATCGCGACTCTACCGCAATGTGCACGAAGCTTTAAATAGCACGTTTTGTAATACGTGTACTCAATACTGAAAGCATATGAATGGTACATTAGCTTTATGGATTGAACAGAATATCTTTGAAGAAAAGCTATAACTCGTAAGTAGGTACTTAGTTTAACTACATATATCTATATTTTAATAAAGGTAGGTACCTAATGGACATTCTTGGCAAGTTTCTTGTTCTAAAAATTAAAACAAGTAGGTATTACCTACTTGTCATAGTCATATCAGTAAAACATTCATCTCATATTCGAAAAAAATCGTTAAATGTTCAATTATGCAAAGCATGAGATTTGAACATTTTATTATTACTACGGATTTCTTTCTGGCCTTTTTAGTTTTTTTTCATGTGTACTACACCTACTTGGAAGTTAAACCTACTACCTAAGTACTTATGCAAGTCAAAGATATTAAATTACCTCTTCCACGTTTTGCGGTTGACACCGTCGGCGTCCCCTTGTTCAAGATGCAAACACAATGAGTGTGAAATGAGGCGCGAGCTGCTAGTTACTGGGTTAGTTTTGTGTTCGCTTTAAGCTTGCGTTCTACTAACCTACTGGCACGCCGAAAGCACGAGCTCTGTACAGTGTACATCCAAACAAATAAACTACATTATTAACAAACTGTCATTACAATAAACTACAATCTTTAAGTAGGTTAGGTAGTTTTTGGTATGCTGTCCTGTAACTGTCCGTTTGTGGATGGACTGTCGAGTGTCCTGTATTATCTCGCTAGAGAGTAGAGAATATTTTATCGGTTTATTCTTGCTCAAAACCGAACCTTCAATCCGAACCGTGTCGTTTAATAGACTATATTATATTATATATATAAATACCTAGTCCAAGAATACGAAGCTAAAAACGTACATAATCTTCTTTATAAATAAAAATCTATGTTTGTCTGTATGTCCTGTATGCACTCCTAAACTATCCGTCCGATTATGATGAAATCTTGCAGGTGCGTTATTGTGCATACGCCTGCGTATGTTCCTTGCCCAAAAAATTATACATAAAAATGTATGTTTATGTTTGTCCTCTATGCGTTCCTAAACCATACTTTACGTGGCATTGCAACGCATGCCGGGAACAACTTGTACCTATACAGTAACGAAATTCGAATAATATTGTCATTTTGTCACTCTGGCTTTATTGAGCCGGTTTACACACAAAAAGAGCTGTGTAAGCAATCTACAACCTAGTAGAAGGTACATGTGATATTGATTTCGTTAGAGGTAAGCTAAATGTAATATATATAAGCGAAATGGCTATATTACACAGACCTACAAAATCGGTTGCCCGCTGATAAGTGATTGATGTTGCCTCTCATTCATATCATTACGCGTGTTGCTAAATACATTTCGCCTTGTAACGGTTCAGAGAAAATGTATGTTATCAAAATAGCTTACGAGAATTCATTAAGCAAATAACAAATCTCTCCGTCGACAACAAAATACCAGGTAAATGTTAACTGATTGTAAATATAAAACAAAGCACAAGGTAGAGTAATTCTGTAGAAAATAGGTACTACATTCTATACTTATTTATAAATTATAATTTAGTCTGTAAAACAAAGATGTAACTACTTCCAATTATATCTTTTCTATAATGATCATGAAGATCATGAGGGATTTACTAAATTCAACAAGTTGGTACCTACCTAGGTAAACATTCTAATATTATGGAATCCACATTTCTTTTTCGAGTGCAACAAAGGATTACTGGATATTGTCAAGAATAAAGACTTTCGATATCCATATAATTAACTATCGGATTCCTACACAAAGGCTATCGAGCTCATCTTTGTATTGACAAGTAGGTACTCTGAAATTACATGTGAAATTGAACTTAAGAGAGATAAAGTTATTTAATAACTTAGTTATTAATTCATATAGTTTAGTATAGTTTACAAACTTTATTATTCTTTATAATTCTACACAATGAACATAACTTCTGAAAACAAACTTGAGAATTAATGTATACATACATCATATAATATACAGAATAACGGCCTACTTGCTACACGCGAGGACTAAAGTGTCTTGCAACAAAGAAACACAAAGAGTTTGCCTTTTATTCAGCAGTGAGTAATGGTAGTATCACTCTAAACCCTCGTACTAAAGGAGGACTTAAAATAGACATAGAGAGAGTAGCATCCTGAATAATTTTCCCTTTTGTGTATGATTTTAATTTCATACGCGCAATAAAATATTGTGATAGTTGCACTGTTATGTGGAGCGAGAGCTTTCTAGTTTTCTCTCTAACGTAAGTCATTGTGTAAACTGCAATTCTATCCTTTAGCTGTAGCCTGTAAGCGGTAAGGTTGACGAGAATATATGGGCTAGTTGTCTGGTCGGTCGGGCTTAAGTTACGTACCTACTCCGAGTGCATATTCGTTTTACTTCTCATTATTATGATTTCTGAGTTGCTTTGTAATTTTAACATCATAATATCGTTCATACATTTGTATTATTTAAATAAAATGGTATATGAAGAAGTTTATATAAACGTAAGTGCACTAAAAGTTGAAAACAGCAGTTTTTCAATTATTATTATTGCGTAACTTTTTCACCCTTATGTTTTTTTTCTTTAATACTCAAATATTGGCTGGTCATTAAGTATAATTAGATGCACTGATGTTATAATAATTATTATAAGCAAGGTTTTGTCTTTCGAGCGTATTATATCAATTTATGGTTTAAAGTTTAAACAATGACGTTTCAATAATTAATCTAGTTAATTATAACGGTCGACGTGTCGACACGTGCAACGCATATGCGATGCGTTGATTCGTCGCAGGCGTTGCATGGGACCATTTTTTGGGGTCCGTAGTAAAACACGGAACCCTTATAGTTTCCTCCAGTCCGTCTGCCTATCCGTCTGTGTTACCGCGGCGCTAGATACAGACAAACGTTTGAACACACATTTGATCACAGGTTTACTTCCTTACCATACAGATTTTCAAATGCGTTCGCTTCATTTGAATTTTAACTTAAAACGCTTTGATGTTCGCTCGAAAACCCGATAGCGCATGGCAAAGTGTGTGTGTTCAAACTTTGAACAAATAGCAAAGAGTTACACCCCTGTCACACATTTGTTCAAACAAGTGTTGAAAATAAATGTTCAAATGTATGTGTGGCGCCGGGGCTACAGTCATTTTTTTCACAAACTATTAAAGCTGCAAAGTTTTTTGGTACACTTTCACTGTTTCAGTTTGTTACCGGTACAGAGCTCTACCTACTCAAATTTTAGAAAAAAAATCAGCGTATCTACCGAACGTAAAAAGAGTATACCTAGAGAGGGTATATATAGATATACCCTCTCTAGGTTTCTAAACCAGCTTATCGAAGAAAAGAAAAAATCAGCCAAGTGCGAGTCGGGCCTCGCTCTTTCAGGGTTCCGTACATAATTATGAACAATATAATATTTTGGGTCTAAGAAATATTTAATTTCCGAGCTAGACATCGCAACAAACCGTGAAAGAAAAACCCAAAAAAATGTTCGTTTATTTTGGTCACAGCTTATAAACTATTTAATAAATCGTTGTTTTCAGTATTTGTTGTTTAAATAGAGCATATAGTACATAATATACTGAAATATCATATTCCCAACTAGTTTAGTTTTTGAGATAGCCCCCGTCACAAAAATGGTCTAAAACTGACAACTTTGATGGCCTTCCATTCCCTTATTTTTTGAGATAAAAATTAAAAAAATATATATTTGTACTCTACTTAATGAGCTCTAAACAATGATACCCCACAAGCTAGGGTAAAGAAAAAATTTTTTTTCCGGCTCCTTTTTCATGTATGGGAGCCCCCCTGAAAAATAATTTAATTCAATTTCTAATTCAATATTTGATTTTGGGTTAACGTTTTACACTAGATACCAAAATTTCAGGTTTGTAACTCATTTCGTCTGCGAGCTAGAGACCTGTGACCGGCGGACAGACGGACAGACAGCCGAGTGACATTAATAGGGCTCCGTTTTTTACCCTTCGGGTACGGAACCCTAAAAAGGAAAAGTACATCGATGGAGTCGGCTGTCCTCCGCCGTTTCTCCTAAATTACTTCATTGTAAAAAGTGAAAAATTCAACGCTATTAGCACATATCATATAACTCAGCTTGACTGTAGACAATATTCAACGAAGATAAATATTGTAAACTTGGAACAAGCAAGAATTATTCTCGTTTTTGGTTAGATGCTTTTTATAAGCACATACGGAACTCTACATGATGTGTGTTAACTTGATGACTTAAAATAGATCAAGTTTTATGAGTTTCTTTTTATACGTACATTATAATTTATAAGTATTTCAGCCTAAACTCTGGTTTGTTTAGATTGCACAATTTACGAGTACCTACCTAGTAAACTTATTTTTTTTTTTTTTTATAAAAGGTCCTCCTCACTTAATCTTTCGGATTTTAAGTATTTTAAGGTAAACTTAAAACTTAACTTAACTTATCTACTATATTATTGACTATTTAATCTTGTACTTAAATATATAATACTTTAATAAATAAGTACTTTGTTACTTACTTAAATCTTTAAAAATTTTGTCTCTTGCTTTAAATCTTTGTCCGAGTCTAGTCTCTACTCTACTAGGTACTACTCTAGTCTCAGTCTTGGCTTTAACATCTCCACTTTTTTTTATTTTTCAAGATTTATTCGCGGAAATCCAGTTTAATTTGGCAGGATAATAAATCCGCCCGAAAGTTCTATCGGACTCGAGTGGACCAATTCGAGAGCCACTAAATCTTAATTCGATCCGACCGAACTGCACTATCCAATTAATGACGAACTATTCAATCTGTACAATTTATTTTTGCTCGAAAAATACTTAAATATGTGTCATGTAGGACACAATTTACACAAGACATAATATCTACTTAGTACTTATAATTACAATTTTTAAGTATTGTGCTCCTTGGTGTGTGGCATATAGTTAAAATATATATATACATTAATAATCGTTCCAGCAATGCGCGAGACGGCATTTCAATCATGTACATTAATAATAATAATTGTTATAATGTTATTTTTAAAAAAAATCAGCCAAGTGCGAGTCGGGCCTCGCTCTTTCAGGGTTCTGTACATAATTATGAATAATATAATATTTTGGGTCTAAGAAATATTTAATTTCCGAGCTAGACATCGCAACAAACCGTGAAAGAAAAACCCAAAAAAATGTTTGTTTATTTTACTATTTAATAAATCGTTGTTTTCAGTATTTGTTGTTTAAATAGAGCATATAGTACATAATATGGGCATTTCTCTACTAACTGGAAACTCGTCCATACAAAGTTGTCCCGACTCTATTTTTTTTGAAAATTAAGAAATGATATATATTTTTCGAGAAGTAGTAATGAAGTAAATACTAATCCCCAAAAAACAATTGAAATTTTGACAAATTTTTTTTTGTATGAAAAAAATAATTTTTTCGTATTATTATTTTTCTAAATTTAAATGTTTTCATCTTATTGCACGTTTAATGGACATTATCTGTAAATAAAATAGGTCTTTGTAGCATAAAACAGGTAATTTGTGCTATAAAATTCCAGAGGACTGTTGCCCAGAGGACTGTTTTTTTTACATAAAAAGTGTCATAGAATTAAATCATTTAAGATTTTGTTTAATATTATTGTAAGAAGTGATAATGCTCGCACTGGGTTATTGTTGTATAAAAATATTACAATTGAATCTCTTATAATACTAAAAATACAACTCTCCAGAGGACTGTTAAACAAGCTGCCCAGACACGTGATTCTCTTACACAAACAGAGATAAAACTGAATAAAATGGCCGCTGCACTTTGTACTTTACTTTCGAACGAACTTCACACTGGTTTCATTGCGTTTTACGACATAAATAATCTCAGCAGTGCATAGTAAGCTTTTGACGCGATATTCTAATTGTATTCGGGGAAAAATCAAAAATCGTGCGGACCACATTCGAGTGCCAGTTTGTAGTATCAAAAATAAACCTAGAATTATCATTGTGTTTTCTAAACATGCTATCTGTATCCTATTATTGCTTGTATATGTTTAAATTTGTCTATTTTAATAAAGGAAATAAATATTCATCATAAGAGTTGTCATTCTGGAAATAGGACATAGCCAAGAACTGTATTTTGAGGTTTTCAACTGAATTTGATAGAATATGACAATGTTATATTATTAAATGAACTTGCCTCCTTTAAGATTAGGTAGTGTACTATCATTATTGATATTAAAAATTAGTATTTGTGTCATCAACCCATTACCGGCTCACTACAGAGCACGGGTCTCCTCTCAGAGTGAGAAGGGTTTTGGCCATAGTCTACCACGCTGGCCAAGTGCGGATTGGCAGACTTCACACACCTTTGAGAACGTTATGGAGAACTCTCAGGCATGCAGGTTTCCTCACGATGTTTTCCTTCACCGTTAAAGCAAGTGATATTTAAATACTTAAAACGCACATAAACTCCGAAAAGTTAGAGGTGCGTGCCCGGGATCGAACCCACGACCTCCGATTAGAAGTCGGTCGTCCTAACCACTAGGCTATCACAGCTTCAAAATTAGTATTATTATAGCCAAATAAGAAAAAAATGCTTGGTACAACGATTTTCCCGTTAGTAGAGAAACAGCCATATACTGAAATATTATAGTCCCAACTAGTTTAGTTTTTGAGATAGCCCCCGTCACAAAAATGGTCTAAAACTGACAACTTTGATGGCCTCCCATTCCCTTATTTTTTGAGATAAAAATTAAAAAAATATATATTTGTACTCTACTTAATGAGCTCTAAACAATGATACCCCACAAGCTAGGGTAAAGAAAAAAATTTTTTTTCCGGCTCCTTTTTCATGTATGGGAGCCCCCCTGAAAAATAATTTAATTCAATTTCTAATTCAATATTTGATTTTGGGTTAACGTTTTACACTAAATACCAAAATTTCAGGTTTGTGACTCATTTCGTCTGCGAGCTAGAGACCTGTGACCGGCGGACAGACGGACAGACAGCCGAGTGACATTAATAGGGCTCCGTTTTTTACCCTTCGGGTACGGAACCCTAAAAAGAGCAACCGCCGAGTTTCTTGCAGGTTCTTCTCTGCTGGAACTGCATTCCGAACCTGTGGTAGATTCAATTGACGATTCAAAAATTCAATTGACGACTTTAAGGACAATGGACGAAACTTCGAACACGATTCACGGCTACTGAATTTAAGACTTTCTGGCACCTTACTTAGTGTGGCACTTCAAAGAGATGTTTGAGGTCTATATCTATTATTGTAACATAAAAGCGCTGTATTTTGAGTTCCTATAAAGAATTTAAACAACCATAGTACTTACTTAACTTACAAGCTCATACAGAAACAGAAGGCTTTTATATTATACTAGCGGTCCGCCCCGGCTTCGCCCGTGGTACATAATATATGTATAGCCTATAGCACTCAGGGATCACGTACATATCCAACGGTGAAAGAATTTTTGAAATCGGTCCAGTAGTTCCTGAGATTAGCGCGTTCAAACGAACAAACTCTTCAGCTTTATAATATTAGTAGAAGTATAGATTTTAATTATGGATTTGGCTATTAGTATGCATTTCGTTAACATGTATAATTTTTAAAAAAAATCTCAAAATGAGAAGTGTTTAGGGCGTAGTCCACCACGCTGGCCAAGTGCGAAGATGTTTTCTTTCACCGTTAAAGCAAGTGATATTTAATTGCTTAAAACGCACATAACTCCGAAAAGTTAGAGTTGCGTGCCGGGGATCACAACCGGTCCCCCCGACAGAGAGGCAAATGTCTTAACCACTAGGCTATCGCTGCTTACGTATTTGTTTGTTTGGGCATCAAACATAGCTAAGAGCACTCCCGACTAATCATCTTTCAAACAAAAAAAACCGCATACAAATCGGTTCACCCGTTTGAGCGCTACGGGGGAACATGACACACACACACGTCAAACTTATAACACCCCGTCGTTTTTGCGTCAGGGGTTAAAAACTAGCATGCGTCATTTATATCTGTATTGTTACAGCATCCCGGCGGCTCAGTGAGTATGTGGAACACTATGAGCCCCTGGAGTATGACGCGGACGCTGTCCACGCACACCACAAGCGCACGCGGCGCTCGGCCACGCCGCCAGACCTTCACATCAGCTTCAACGCCCACGGGAGGGACTTCAAAATGCGGCTGCGGCGGGACCTGTCCGCCTTTAGCGAAGATTTTAAGGTATCTTTCTACTAACTTAAACATTTACATTACACACGCATAGTAATTAACAGTTACCATATATATGAACATGTTTTTCTTTTTTTTTAACCCCCGACGAAAAAACGACGGGGTGTTATAAGTTTCACGTGTCTGTGTGTGTGTGTGTGTGTGTGTGTGTGTGTGTGTGTGTGTGTGTCTGTCTGTTCCCCTGTGGCGCTCAAACGCGTGGACCGATTTGAATGCGGTTTTTTTTGTTTGAAAGGTGAATTAGTCGAGAGTGTTGTTAGCTATGTTTGATGAAAATCGATCCAAGATGGCCGCCGCTACAAAATGGCGGATTACATATTTTATCACAACGCCCTCAATATGGGTATCAAATGAAAGGGCTTGACTAGCAGAATAGCACTATTGCAAATTCAAGATGGCCGCCGCCACAAAATGGCGAATGTCGGGGGTTTTTTAAATTTTCAATTTATACTTGTTTCGACAGCATTAATGGGTCTTCGTGGGCTGTTCTAGATTATTGCTCCACCGATTACATATTTTATATTTGGTCATTTTCGAATTTTTTAATATCAATTTGTTCGATGGATGCTGAACAAAGTTATCCATTTACTATTTATTTATTCGAGTTACTATTTAACTAGAGTTTGAACGAAATGAGTAGGTACATAATTTCTGATATTTAGTTTTTTCAGAATACATTTCAGAATTTATACCTACTCGTTTCGTTTTCGTACCTACTTCTAGCCCAGTTGGATTAGAATAATTTTCCCGTAACTATTTAAAGTCATAGGTGTAAAATGAGTGGGCCTAAGAGCATTGCCATACGGCGCGGTGCGGTCGAGTCGCTGCGTTACTTAATTCTGCGCCGTCGCTGCGTGGAAAAATCCATTTTCACGGACCATTTCACGGACGGCAAATGGTTTTTTTATAATTATCTTAACTAAATATAGGTACGAGAAAATCATATTTACTCTTTTTTTTCTGAACCTTAACCTTGCCACATTTGTTACCTAATTCACAAGCTTCAATACTTTACCTGTCAATCTCATCGACTAAGAGCTTATAATAGTATACCAAAATTGGCATCAACTCCCTCGCTAATTTCACTTGCGACGCAACCGCCGCGTCGCGGCTTCTATAGCACATAAATTGGAAAAATCACTACGTTGCGGCACCGCACCGCGCCTTGTGGTATCGCTCTTACGGGGTAATGACATGGCACAAACAGTACAAAGACGAACAGAACGACAGAATCGTTTAGTACCAATAGAGTCGAGTCATCTAAACTTTTACCAACATGGGCCGACGTTGCCTAAACAATAGGCGGCACAGTTTCTAGTGTACCTAAACTTCTACTCGCTCTAAAATAAAAACCTTAGACCGACCTCACACAGCCGGAATGCCTTTTTGAATTCAGAAAGCACAGAAATGCATACAATTTCACTGTTCCCCACACACATTCTGATTTTTTCAGATTCTAATTTTTCAGATCGATCAGACAAAATGTGTCTGAGGCCGGCCTTAAACCTAATACCTGCGTTAATCTAAAAAGGGACTAGTCAACTACGAGGAGATATTAGAGTGTACAAGTGTGTGTGTAAACACAGGTGCACTCTCTATCCCCTCACTCTCATAGTCAGATGGGACAGCGATCCGACATGACCGGAGAGAGATCAGACGCAGGACGGATTGCTTTACGTGGTCTTCGAGGCACGACGGAGAATTTTCTGACTGAAAAATCCAATAACTTTTTTGACGTGACATATTGTGTAAACATCATCATTACAGAAGCAGGATAAAGTTTAATATTAAAACTAAATCAAACTATTATTAAAATATCTTTATTTATCACCCGCACAAACTTAATTAATATCGAATCACAGATTAGTTTAACTGAGATCTCTTCTCAAATCTATTTTATACTAATTAATTAATTACACTCAGCCAAGTCCAAAATGGCAGAATTTATTCGATTAGGGTGTGATTGCTATCGCAACCCTCAATCAAATATCACGACCTAGACGCTGAAGCATCTAGTAGTCGGTTGAGTCTCTGGTGGAGACTGAATTCATGGCTTCGAAGTGCCCGTATTTATACCAATAATTCAAGATGGCAGTTCGGCGCCAATAAATGAAGCAAATGTCAGTTCATTCTAACATATTTCCATTATGAAATTAATAATCTGTAAACCATTTCTAAAAATTCTAATTGAATTTCAACAATAATCTGACAGTTCGGCCGTCCTATACTTAACACGTCCCCGTGTTTCTCATCAATCACAGTAAAAGTTACTTTATTCATGTCGCGGGCGGTCTTGCCCATTGTCAATGTCACAGGCGTTTTGCCGTCGTTTCTAAGATCACGGGTGATTTTACCCTCACTTACGTCATGGGCTGTCTGCCCTCAGTAAATTGCGGGCGGTCATGCCCTCAGTCAAGTCCGTCAATGTCGCTTTTAAACTGATAACTCAAAATAATTCATAACCGAACTCTCAGATTAAAAATCTTACTCGTGACTTCATAAATCAAAACTTTTAAAATCTGATTCGATTTTCACTTTAAAACCTTATTCATTAACTATCAGTTAATCTCATTAACTCAAACACATTGTTCTGTTTAAATTACTTTTTCTCTCATTTACAAAATAAAGCGAATCTACCACTGGTTCGGAATGCCGCGACCTAGCGAGAAGAACCAGTAAGAAACTCGGCGGCGTCTAACCTTTCAAAATAACTAATCAGAAATTATTTCTAATTTCAAACGAATCATTCATCTCAAGAGCGGATATTTCATTTTTCTGCGGGTATTTCTACAACTTTACTTCAAATTAATCACTTTCTCAAAGTAAACCAAACACAATTTAATCACTTTCTCAAAATAAACCAAACACAACTGTGTAGATGGCAAAGCAAAATCAAGGCAACGTGATTCGAATCCCGCTTCTGAATTTGTAAACATCATCATTACAGAAGCAGGATAAAGTTTAATATTAAAACTAAATCAAACTATTATTAAAATATCTTTATTTATCACCCGCACAAACTTAATTAATATCGAATCACAGATTAGTTTAACTGAGATCTCTTCTCAAATCTATTTTATACTAATTAATTAATTACACTCAGCCAAGTCCAAAATGGCAGAATTTATTCGATTAGGGTGTGATTGCTATCGCAACCCTCAATCAAATATCACGACCTAGACGCTGAAGCATCTAATAGTCGGTTGAGTCTCTGGTGGAGACTGAATTCATGGCTTCGAAGTGCCCGTATTTATACCAATAATTCAAGATGGCGGTTCAGCGCCAATAAATGAAGCAAATGTCAGTTCATTCTAACATATTTCCATTATGAAATTAATAATCTGTAAACCATTTCTAAAAATTCTAATTGAATTTCAACAATAATCTGACACATGGGACTCGAACCCAGTAGGTACCTCATAATCGGTAGCGGAACAAGCATGAAAGATCAATGAGGTAGTTATGAATAATTACATTATGCAGCCCAAGCCTTCATACATTCCATGAGGAATGTACAAAACCAATGTTTACATCATTAGGCACGATGCACATAGATTAAATATTAAAGTTTCACGAATTACTTAGATTAGGTTTGAGTAATTGTTAAGTAATTAGACTCTGAGGACAAACTTCTTTTTTAAAGTTATGCAAAATTGTCGATGTGTTTAAAACTAATTTTAACAAAGCAAATCCAGAAACTTGCTATTCAAATGCGTGTGCATTCTAAATGCATTTACCCACCTTGTAAAAAATTCAGTAACTGAACCATTCTCTTGCGAAATAGCACACGTAAATTGCCCACTTATAATGCGAAATTCACGCTTCGTGAAGCCCTAAAGCACAGTTGGAATTAGTATCGCCAGGTGTTATGTAGAAACGGGGACAAATAAAACTTGTATTTTGTAATGCAATGTTTTTTTTTTTGTGAAACTAGCTGATTGTCTCTTAGGTAAGGACACATGGACAGCATTCTGTAATATAATTTTAATACTAACATAACTTTTTGCTGTACAGCAAACAAATAAATCCTGAAAGAATATTAAACGAAAACACATGGGCTTCTGAACTTTTCGAACACCAACATTAAATTAATTCGTAGAATTTGCTTGCACTAGAACTTGTAAATGAAACAAATTATTTATTATTTATATGTATAATGTATATCCATAAAAAAATATGAAATAATTTAACATTACCCTTGCTAACTCAAACAGCGAACTAATCTTTGAACAAAACTAAAAATAAATTAGGATCTTTAGTCCTAATTCTGTCATTAGATCTTGCCTGAAAATTTAAATTCGAGATTGGTCCGAACGGATGCGGTGCTTCTGGCCACATTAGTGAAATGTGGTTGCACTGGGATTGCGAATAGGACCTTTGGTAGGTGGGTACATAAGCCGTAAAGCTATCCGATTTTCGGGTAAACTGTGGGAGTGAATTCAGTCATGGGACAACCTGTAATTTTGAAGTTGAATTGAATACATTCGAATACTATTATGACAGTATACCCATTTAGATATGTAGGTATTTCAAACTTTACCTAGTTTATAAGTAACTTCGCCATTGTATAGAATAAAAACCCAGCATTCAGTACCAGATCCAATAATAGGTCTTATCAATTTTAATCAATTATTGTCAGTTACTTTATAAGTTATCTTGTTTTAGGTGGAAGGATCTCAGGGTCAACTGCATGACGTTGACACATCACACATCTACCACGGAGAGTTGGTCGGTAAGTATATTGTCATCACTACATAGTATAAAACAAAGTCGCTTTCTCTGTCCCTATATCCCTATGTCCCTATGTATGCTTAAATCTTTAAAACTTCGCAACGGATTTTGATGCGTTTTTTTTTTAATAGATAGAGTGATTCAAGAGGAAGGTTTATAAGTAGAAAAATTGGACCCAGTTGGTGGCGCTAATAGCGGGTAGGACGACGTCTGCCGGGTCCGCTTGTTTACCCTAAATCTATTCTTATTTTGGCCGCTAGAATTCCATTTGTGTCAAGCATTTGTAAAATTTTACTTTAGCGAAATTATTTTTCGCATAGATCTCTGGCACTTATCTAATATTCCAATACGTGACAATGCAGTGCAGAATTGTACTAGATTTTTCTCTAGCCTGACGCTGAAATAAATGCCGATAGCATCAACTTTCCGAACAGCCTCACTGTCTCAGTCTCAGCGGTCTCGAGTAAGTCTCGAGTTCATCGTCATTTCATTCATCTTGTTCATTATTTTATTCTGTAGAAGGTCGAAGCCTATCGCAATCCTCGGGACAATAGTACGAACAGTTAAAACAAAAGTACCTGCTGTGTGAGATGAGGGTAAAGTTTGCGGGCGATGGCACGGCCTCTTTTGTGCACTTTGACACAGCACATGACGTTATCTACGCCAAGACAGATCGCTATTGTTTGCACACCCTTTGCTGCGGCGAAAATTAAACTTAGGTACGAGTATATGTAATAATGTATGTTTAAAATAGAAGGGAGACGTGAGCTCTTTCAACGCTCGTTGACTGGTGTAAGATGAATCTGTTCCCTCTATTAATAATGCCAGGAGAGCACTAAAACATATTTCTTTTTGCAATTACGGCGTCAAAGTTTCGGCTAATTGGGAGCTTTCGGCGGCCACTTGACTTTTAATGTCGGAGCGCACGCCGAATACCGACAGACAGGATCCGACGCTCGCCTACGCTGCGGATGTTATCTATTTAAATAATTACTTTGTCTGAAAATGCTACAGACATTCCTCATCTGAATATTTTCGGAAGTTATTCAAAACAAAGTCCTTTGCAAGGAGAAACGGTTTGAGTTGTTATAAAGCGGGACGTCCTTGTCGACTATGATGGTAATCGTGATGCATCGAAGTAGTTAAGCAATGCGTGGATAAGTTGTCGTGTAATAATAATCGTGAAAGTTTGGTACAGTGTAAATGGATAAAGTTGCGAGGGCGGTGCGGCATCGATCGCAGTTCGTCGCCCTACTTACCGCTGTTCCGATGCACTTAGCCGCCGAGCTGCAAACCGCGTTGTGGGTATATAGGTCGACCTAACTTGCATATTTTTAAGAAGCCGAACGACCGACGAATCTGTCTAATGTCTTCCTAAAATGGTTGATGATTTGAATCAGATTTTTCTGAACTCGTTTACGACCTTTTTGGTCTTTTAATGTTAATATGAGTCGTTATACCTAAATAAAGTATACTTAACTGTATTTTTATGTAAAGGATTATTTTTTATCACAGTTAATGTGTCTTTTAAATGCTTTTTAATAATTTTTTAGTTGTGAAAGTTAACGATGCACCAATTAGCAAATTTTACTACGTTGTAAAAGCAGGTATACCAACAGCTCCGTAGTCAAAAAATTAACGAGAGTGATGAAAATAAAACAGCTAGCAAGCCCCGTGACTTATGGAAATGAACGCGTATTTTTCCAAGGGATCTTTTTAATTTTTTACTAAAGACATTTTCGGAGCCCTGCGGTTTGCGCAAAACATCACATCTCTCATATTTACGCTCCTTAACTTGTATAATTTCATAATGTCGCAGTCTGGCTCGGATTTTTCGAACAAAATTTATACTAGTGACAATTTTCAAGCTCGTGGGAGGCGAGGTGGTTTTTCATTAGGTTTTTTTAATAAAAATTTTGTTCGTCCATAACTTTTTACTTAACTTAAATTTTTTTAGACTAGTGATTTACCTAAATCTTTTAATTAGTTAAATTACGCACAAAAACAACATATGATTTCGGTATGTGTTCTAATTTTTTTTACTTTCTAATCGAAGAATAAACGCCAGCCCAAACAAGTTGTAGACGATTCATTGTCTGGCCCGAATTGCGTGTAAGTTTGCATTAATATTGTAGCGTCCTAGATAATGACTTGATCTCGATTTTACCTGTAGTTTGTATGAACCCGCGCAAATAAAGCCACTGGCAATATCTAGTATCTACATATTAAATTTCAATTTGCATATTGAAAGCTCCCGTTCAAATCATCGCGCAAATACCGGTTATTGAATATTTACGGAACAAACGAATGGATACAATATCCCTTTTGAATAAATTGTCGTATCTTCCTCCTGTCACCTGCCCCTAATTAAATGACTCACCGTCGCTATCAGGCACAATTAATTTGAGCCCTAATACTATTTCAACATGAAAACCTCTTTCGAAACAAAATATAATTTTCCAATAAAAGTCGTACCTACACTATATGCGTTTTACAAAGTAATAAATGAGAGCTTTTTTGATGGATTGAATTATTGATTTGTTCTCTTGGTATTTACATCAGGTTAATAGTTAATATCTCAGGTCACATAACATCTTGACAGTCATAGCCCGCTTTAAAACAAAATTGTTTGTTTTGTTGTTTGTTTGAGATATTTCACGTTTTGCATGCAGTTTCAACAGATGTTCATTGACTGATTACGGAAATAACGCAGTTTTTTTCGACGTTCTATCCGCGTATAATTATACCTATGGCGCTCTTGTAAAATTCAATTTTACCCTATTCAAATACAGGCGCGGTTCTTGATAATTTTGAATTTAACTATGTACCAAATTGTACCTACTTGCAATTTCATCTGAAGTGTCCTACATCACGCGTAGAAATATGAAAGTAAAAGAAGCATGTACATTGTACATACAGCCTGATAAGAATAATGACCACTTTTTAATCTTGAAATTCAATCGGATATAATATGAGGTAGGCCGATATTTATTTATAATTGCCTCCTGTCGTTAATTGAACGACAAAACCGGACTCAGAACCGTTATTGAACGTGAACTTGACATTATTATAGGAACCAAGAAGATATTTAATATAGGAAATATTACAGAAATGCGATTTATTTAGCATCAGTAAAGTGGGCTTTGCTTTGCATGGCTCCATATTAAGCTTATTATTCCATTTGATATAACGTTTTGGTGAAAAAAAAAATTAAAGAAAGCTTAATTTAATTTCCTCGTAATTTTTTGCGTTCCAGTGCAAGAGTTTACCTACTCGCACATTTCGCATTATGTATTTCGGTTTAAAAAAACTCAATATGAATTTCTACAGTATAATCAGTAAAATTATTTGTACCTTATTCCCACTTTTCTTGATACGTATGAAATTATTTGTACCTTATCTAGACGCGCGGCAGCGCGGCCGGCAAGTTCCTCCGGCCGTAAAGCATGCCAGTGTGTCTATTTACACGAACCATTTCATTCCCACTTTTCTTGATACGTATGAATACGATATATGAACTCTCCATAACTTACAGATACAGCAGTAGACTGAAACAAGAATTAACTATACCACACTGCAACACGATGAGGGTTGACTCAAATACAAATTAGTTTGCAACAACTTACAATGCTCGATTACCCCGACAACCCGTACTACAAACGTAAAGGGGTAAAGTAAGAGGGTAGGAAATAGAAACTATTTTGATTATAAACATTGTTGTAACCCTTGTCATGTCGTACCTATAGTCATATCCGGCCATTTTAGCTTATTACAAAAACATGCAGTTAATAATTTTATTATTGTGTAAATTATTCTAGTTGAACGACCTTTCCAAGTGCGAACTCCCAAAACCGTAAGCATCTCCGACCTAGTATTGTCTTTTGTTAGACGACCTCCCTGGCGCAGTGATGAGCGCTGTGGTCTTATAAGTGAGAGGTTCCGGGTTCAATTTCCGGCAGTGGCAATTTGGGATTTTACAATTTCTAAATTGTCTTTGGTCTGGTGGGAGGCTTCAGCCGCGGCTAGTTATCACCCTACGGGCAAATCCTTGCATCCAAGCGATTTAACGTTCTGGTACGATGTCGCATAGAAACCGATCAGGGTATGGGTTTAACAAATTATGTAGGTATGGGTTTAACTGCCATACCTCTTCCAAGTTAGCCCGCGTCCACCTTAGACTGCATAGTCACTTACCATTATTTATTAGGGGGTTATTCTCTAACTTAGTGATCATCACTAAATGATAGCCACCGAATTAGTTCGATATATTATGTACATTGTTCTTTTATTGTGTGAAATAAAAATCACATAATATCATATACTAATTCAACCAAGGTTTGTCAAATAACCTCAGTGGCTTTCATTTAATAGCCACTGAGTTAGAGAGTAGGTCCACAGATCGCAGTCAAGGGCTAGCTTGTATGTGAATTTAAAAAAATTGTGTGTACATCAAAATGTTACGTAGGATACTCGCTCAAAATATATCTTAACTAAAAGTGGCGCAGTCGGGCCACGAGCTGCTTAATAAAGTACGGCCAGACCGCTCTTGACCTGTTTTATTTAGCTGCTATGGAAATAATAGGCAGAATGTTAGTTCATGAATTGCGGTCATTGTCGCCTATTTAGCGACTTGATGTACCTATGTTGTGTAACTCGGTGACCTTTCGTACCTGTCTTCAACCAAATTAGGTCAAAATCGCCTGATTAATTATTGGGCTAGCGATTCCTGAAAATATTGCTAGACGCATTTTTTTTATCTATTTGCTTCATAGATCTAATCTATGAAGCAATAGATTCTAGAGCAGTAGTTCCCAAAGTGGTCCAGATGGACCCCCAAGGGTCCATGGGAGACTCGATGGGGGTCTACGTTGGCGCGATAAAAAAATGGGGGTTCACAAGTCGTAAGCAAGGGGGGTCGTAAGTAAGTAAGGGGTCCACGAAAATGTATCTACTTTCGATAGTGAAGTGCTAAAATGTTGGCTTGACTTCACGTAACAATGTAGGCAGATAATATTTAAAGAAGCCCAAGGACTGTTACTTGTAAAAACTTGCATATTCCATATTCAGTAATTAACTTAACTTTACAGAATTTTACTTTTTTGACATCCACTCACAGCACAATCAATTCACTAATCAATGGACAAGTTTCCAATTTTTTTAAATTAATTATAAAAAATTATGTAAAATAAAAAAAAATCTGAAAGAATCATTAAATTATCTCAGAAATTGAAAAGTAATGGAACTTTAAAATTGTGCTTTCACGAATAATTTCGTTTCACACGGCGCTCCAGCGTGTGACGTCATTCAGACGATTCTAAGTAATTTTTTCTATGTAAATTTACTTGTTTTACCCATTTCCCCGAGATTACTGAACCGATTTGCGTGATTTTTTTTTAATCGACAGGTTGTTTGCAAAATGGTCCCATAGATTTTTTCGATTTTTTTTTTATTTTTTTTTTAGAATAAATTTATGGGAAAACTTTGCAGGGGGTCCACCGGAACTAGCTAAATTTTGAAAGTGGTCTATGAGAAAAAAAAGTTTGGGAACCTCTGTTCTAGAGCTTCATAAATCTAATCTTCTGTACCCTTAGTCTAAAATTTTATACTCTCAAAAAGTTTTGCGTATCGTTTGGTCACGCGTTTTGCTAAACGGATAGTTTTTAAAACTCAAGTGGTAGTCCATATTGTGAAAATCACGTATGAAAAACTAGACGTGTAAACATGACTCGATCGGAAAATGATAGTTTTGGGGCAGTTATTCTCTCTCTTCTCTCATACGCAAAAAAGTGCGACAGATATACGCTGGCGTTTTATTGAATTTGACATTAGTTTCTTCGTTTTTTGACGTATATTTGACAGAGTCATAGTGACAGTTCATTACGCAGACTATGTTATGTAACTCTATGGTAATTTGTTATAGACAACTAAACACTTATTTCTAAAACAGGGCATACCGTTAAAATTTGTAACGTTAACTCAACAACAATTAACGATAATATAAAAACGGTTGTCAATATTTAGCGGTATTTTTGCTTCTTTTTGCGTTAAGTAAATCTTTTTAACGTTTCTATAATGCTAATTTATGTTTATTTTACTGTTGCCATAATAACTTTTAATAACGGCAATTTTGTGTCCTTAAGGGACAAGCTTAAAATCTTTAAAGTGCCCATGCTATTCGAAAGCTACGTGAAAATGTTTACCGTTAATGATTAATCGTAAAAAATATTTTAATTATAGGGATGTGAGTTATGAATTTGAGTAAAAAAATCGATTAATTAAAAATCGAGGATTCACTTTTCAATATTAATCGATATAGGAAAAATCGATTTTTCTTAAAAGAAATAATAGTTTTTTGTGAAAAATTTGATTATTTATATTATCCGAACAAGCTGTATTTTAAGAAAAATTAAACGGACTTCAGTCCAGCAATCTCAATTGGTGTACCTACCTACCAATCAAAAATATTAATGGCATATTTGTACATTTATGCATGTAACTTCGTACATAAGAATGATAACTGGAGGTGTTATATACTAAAACCTTTTTGAATGTATGTAAATTACGATAGTGAAAAAATCATCAGAATCGGTTCATTGTTTTTTGAAATATTGTTGGGTTTTTGTCAAGAAATTATCAATAGCAGCCCCGAGATTGGAAGTTCGAGTCCCGGATTGGACAAAACAAGGTTTTGTCAGTTGTGTTTGCGCGCACTATAACATCTCCTACATCGTTGACTAGCTTCCTTTGGGATTGGCCACCGTGGCCGATCTCTACGTCTTTTGTCAAGATTCATTCAGTGGCTGTGCCGTGAAAAGATAACTGACCGACAGACAGAGTTACATTCACATCCATAATAGATATGAGTAGGTATTTATGAATTTTGAGTGACGACAAGGAACTATGCAAATAGTCCAACTGCAAGCCTATAAAGTTACTCACACGGAAAGACGGAAGATCGTAAGATTTGTCGAGTAAGTAAGAGAAGTTGTAAGATCAGTTTTCAATACCGACGCAAATTATCGCGTTGCACGTAATTTTTCTGGTTCCATCACCGTTGAAAATTTTTTGATGTTGGTTAAAAATGCCTGCTTTTCTATAAATAGTAATAATATTATATTATCAACTAGCTTTTGCCCGCGGCTTCGCCCGCGTGAATTTCGTTTTTTCACAAATCCTGAGGGAATCGTGGATATCTGGTTTCCGTTTCCGCTCCCTTTTCCAACCTTTATACCTACTTTCAAGGAAATTTGCTATAGTAATCTACCTATAGCTGTAGATATAGATTTCGGGTTTTTGAAAATCTCACGGGAACTGTGGATTTTTTCAGGATAAAAATAGCCTATGTTTTAAGATAGAGCATAATCCATCTCTATTCAAAACTTCAGCCAAATCTGTTCAGTAGTTGCGACGTTATAGAGTAACAAACATACAAACATCCATACTTTCACATTTATAATATTAGTAGGATTTATCAAAACAAAAATTAAATACAATGATAAGTATAAAACATAACCAAAAACATTTTATTAACTTTAAACAATAAAAAAACTAAAAATAATATCTGCCACAAATCATATTTGCCATGATCATTTTATTAGAATCAAAATAAAATGAAACTATAAGTTTAGTACAAGAAATAAAATAGCAACCTTTTGACTTCAAAATAAAGTATCTACAAAACAATTTTTTTTTAACTTTAAGTCTAAACAAGAAAAAAAAATTGTTTCCACAAGTATCAATTAAAACTTGAAATTAACTTAAATTTTTAAATCGATTCTATCGAATGATAATCGATTTGATAATCGAATCGATCGAGATGAAAATCGAATATCATTAAAAATCAATTTTTAAAAATCGATTATTGTCAAACCGAGTGATCGGTTTTGTTGGCAATAAGTAAGATTATAAGTTTTTGTAAAATAAGTATTAAGAAAAAATTAAAAAAAAAACGATTATTATAAAAATCGATTATTTTCACATCCCTACTTAAATAAATTTTTTGTATAATATATTGTATTGATAGCAAAATTATTAATTTATGTTATAGATCGACCAGAATCTTATGAAAAATAGGGAAATTAAATTTTGTAGTAAGCAACACTAGGTTAACTCGGCTGCCCTAGTGATAAACAAAGTAATTACATTCAGAAAACCTTACCTGGGATCGTTTCACGAAACGAAAAATCAAGCAACTGCATTTTAAATACAAAAACAAAGTAATCAACATCCAATTACTTTGTTTTTGTGTTGTGCTTGTTGTTTACTTGGTTTTTGCATTTATATTCCGGGTTAGTGTGTGCAGTTACTTTGTTTGGGCAATTTAAATTTCAGTAAACGGTTCAAGTTATTTGAAATACTAAACTGTGGTAAAAAACTACTCGACATAAAACTTTTGTTAATTATGCAAAAAGTCAATTTCACAAAAAATGACAGTTTGTTTATCGCTAGGGCAGCCGTAGTATTGCTAACCTTGGAATTTCATTTCCCTATTATTCATGAGATTCTGGTCGATCTATAATTGATATTTTTGTAGATTCTATGAGGTATCAAAAATGCTAGAACCCAGAGTCAAACTTTAAACTAGTTATTAAAAAAATTTAGTATGAGTACTTATGGTGGATTTATGTCAAGGTTATCTGTGATTTGTGTAGAACAAAACAAAATAAAAATGAAACTTTTGATTTGTATCAATTAACACCCCATCTCATCTGGGGATCATCCTCGATAGGCACCTAACAATGAAGCCAGGCTTCATGATGACCAACAAGCAAGGGCGGCCCAGAACTCACCCTGCTGCGTGTGAAGAAGTTTACAAAACCTTCCACCCAAGACTAAAAAATGTAACCACACAAAACTGCTGGTTCAGGCAAGGGAATCCAAAGAACGGCGTGCAAGGATACCAATGCATTCATCTTTTAACGAGGAGTCTGCGGTCACAGTGTCTTCATCCAGCGAGTGGATCTTAAGAGTCTTAAGATCCATTAAGACTCCAATGCTAGTGAACATATTATGTGTTGTAATCTCAGAGTTTAATGAACGTACTTATTCAGCGTGTTCTCACTTCTCAAGTGCTTTGGATTTGTTAGGGGTTGGTACGATATAATATTAATAAGTCTGGAATGGTAAAAAGTGGATTGAAACAAAACTATCAAGACGTAATGTATGTTCTTTCATTAAAGGGTGATTATCGATTTTCGTTTTAATTTCGCGGTTTTGAAAAAAAAAATTTTTTTGCGTTTTATTATTATTTTTTGTATATAAACTTATAGATTACAGTATGAGAAAAAATTACATGTACAAGGCCTCTTCGTAACTCTAGCAGTTTTCCGGAAAATTAATGGAGTGTAATGAACCAGTGGAAAGAAATGAAAATCACTTGGAGTGTAATGACCTATCGTCGGATAAAAATGAATTCAGAAGCTTTTTAGTAGCCCATCTTTGATTATTTTATGAAATAATGAATAATTATATGAAAAAAACGAATAAAATTGAAATAAAATCTAAACCTTGAGTTTAGATTAACAGTAAACAAGCATAATCATTTTAAATAAATTAAATAAATAATTTTAGATTTTACGAGGCTGGTCTTGCAGAAATTTTACGTCTCAATCTTTGTTAAACCGAGTAAAGTAGTCACCTTGTCTGAGGAGATAGGTTTGACAATAATTTGATTGGTTTCTGTAATTTCAGGTGAAATATTTCCAGTTTAATTCTCTTTTTGAGGAACTTCAGGGGTATCGTTGACCAATACTTATCTCTTCAACTTTATTTTGCCCCTTCTTTTTTTTCTTATATTTCAAAGAGTTTTTTTCTGTTCATGTTGTGCTCAAGCGGACATTTCAATGATGCTGCGAATCTTTTTCTGTTCTTTTCTTAAAAGGTAATTTTTCGCTATTTTTATTTTTTAATTTTAATAATTCCTGAATTGTTTTTTTAATTTCTCTTAATTTTGGCGTTTTCTGGCTCTATCTTTAGCTAACTTTTCTTCTTTTGTAAGTTTTTTCTTTGTTTTACTCATGTCTACTTGTTTTTTTGGAACGGAATGGATATAAATGAACTGGAAACAAATGACCAAATCGACTTTAAATTTAAAATACTCGAGATACGTGAATGCATAAAATCTCCGAAATAGAACTCTGAATAGAAACAAAACATAAATCCTAGTACTAAATCTAGAAAAAATTAAAAAAATTAAGTCACGTTGAAAATCGATGGAACGTAATGAACTCTACCGCGTGACAAAATACTTCTGACTACTCGCGAATGCAATTTTTTTGTGTTAATTGAAAGATCACCATACTATAACAGAACATCAGCGGCACTAACTGAGACGCCGGATACGCAGGAGGGTAAATCGTTGCTGTACACGTTTGAACACGTCGTGAAGTAGCGATTCCATTACCAGAGAACGTAATGACCGTTTTCGATTGACAAAATTAAAAGTTGGATTATTTCAGGGTTAGAATGGCTTTATAAATTACAAAGGGTAAACATTCTAATCTTATATCATTGTTTAATTTGAAAAACAAATTAACTAATTCGTTTGATGCACACGAATTGAGTAAAAAAATATGTAATTCAATAGATGGGCATTTGCACACGGAGATAAATGACTTTTTCACAGGATTTTCCTAATTTTCTTTTTACCCTGAGCATTCAGCCCTTTTGTAATAGGATGCCTTCTTGCATCGTTTGTGTCTTAACAAGATAATCAAAACCATTTTTTCCATAATAGATAAAACATAGCGATTTTAGCCTTTGCAAGGTGTTTCGAACGAAAATCGATAACCACCCTAAAAACAAATCTTTTTTCTGTTGGTTAATGTTTAGATTCATGAAATATCCTTTATATTTCATGAAAAGTGATCAAAATTATTGTAAAATTTTTGTTTCTAATAACAGTGTATGAGCAAATGTTGAATGGAAGCAGGCGTTACTTTGCGGAATTCCATGATATACAATGAATATAAAATTAT
This sequence comes from Melanargia galathea, assembly GCA_920104075.1. Lineage (NCBI taxonomy): Eukaryota > Metazoa > Arthropoda > Insecta > Lepidoptera > Nymphalidae > Melanargia > Melanargia galathea. The sequence continues at coordinate 7,178,426 of OV049855.1, forward strand.
TTTGCTATAATCCGCTAACAGTGACAAATTTGTAGGCACAACACCACACAATCTTGTAGGCACAACACCACACAATCTTGTAGGCACAACACCACACAAATTCACCACAAAACAAACTCGACGATCGTTTCGCTCCGACACCGGAGCATCTTCAGGAGATGTCGACTTCACAACGGACGATTGCAAAGTGAGTTCGTGTCGAATGAGCGGTCTTATATATACTATCCCCGCTTAGTCATCTACCCTCCTTTCTCTTTCTCTCTGGCCACGCCCCCTAAATATGTTGAGCAACGGTGAAGATGACACATTTATTTGCTCATTCAGCAATTCGACACTTCTACCGCTGTGCCCAACTATTTCCAATTGTTCCAACACGCACAGTCTTAAACTTTTACAGCATGTGTGTAAAATTTCAAATGTATGACCCTCGTCTATCCTATGTCCACTATCCAAAAGATGTTTTGCGAAATGAGATCTTTGAGGCTGGTTGTTTCTAAAGGCAGCCATATGTTCTTTATATCGAGTTACAAAATTGCGCCCAGTTTGACCAACATATATAGCACTACATTCGGGGCACTTGAGTTTGTACACACCTGACTTTTGTCCATTATTTAATTTATCTTTACCATTACAAATTCTTCTGAGCGTATTATTTGTTCTAAAAGCAGCGTGTACATCATGTGATCTAAGAGTCCTAGCAATACGCTCAGATATTGGTCCGAAATAGGTCAAACTGGTTTTATATTTATTTATTTTGTCTGATGGCGCTGGATATAGGTTTTTCTTGACCTGCACTAACTGTTGTTTTCTAAGTATATTATTTACAATATTAGGGTTATACCCATTTGAACGCGCCATGTGATAAATAATATTTAATTATATATTATAAATATTATAAAAAAATAATATTTAATTATATATTATAAATATATATTATAAAAAAGAATTAAATATTATTTATCACATGGCGCGTTCAAATGGGTATAACCCTAATATTGTAAATAATATACTTAGAAAACAACAGTTAGTGCAGGTCAAGAAAAACCTATATCCAGCGCCATCAGACAAAATAAATAAATATAAAACCAGTTTGACCTATTTCGGACCAATATCTGAGCGTATTGCTAGGACTCTTAGATCACATGATGTACACGCTGCTTTTAGAACAAATAATACGCTCAGAAGAATTTGTAATGGTAAAGATAAATTAAATAATGGACAAAAGTCAGGTGTGTACAAACTCAAGTGCCCCGAATGTAGTGCTATATATGTTGGTCAAACTGGGCGCAATTTTGTAACTCGATATAAAGAACATATGGCTGCCTTTAGAAACAACCAGCCTCAAAGATCTCATTTCGCAAAACATCTTTTGGATAGTGGACATAGGATAGACGAGGGTCATACATTTGAAATTTTACACACATGCTGTAAAAGTTTAAGACTGTGCGTGTTGGAACAATTGGAAATAGTTGGGCACAGCGGTAGAAGTGTCGAATTGCTGAATGAGCAAATAAATGTGTCATCTTCACCGTTGCTCAACATATTTAGGGGGCGTGGCCAGAGAGAAAGAGAAAGGAGGGTAGATGACTAAGCGGGGATAGTATATATAAGACCGCTCATTCGACACGAACTCACTTTGCAATCGTCCGTTGTGAAGTCGACATCTCCTGAAGATGCTCCGGTGTCGGAGCGAAACGATCGTCGAGTTTGTTTTGTGGTGAATTTGTGTGGTGTTGTGCCTACAAGATTGTGTGGTGTTGTGCCTACAAGATTGTGTGGTGTTGTGCCTACAAATTTGTCACTGTTAGCGGATTATAGCAAAATAATTTTATATTCATTGTAGTGTATGAGCAATTGCTAAGAGGTTACTTATTAGTACTAAATTATATAAATTAATTTTTAGAATGGAATTACCTTCTGCTAATTATATTTCTAGTTTTCTAACTGAGTGGCATGAAAAAACTTTTCATGCCACTCAGTTAGTGGCATGAAATGAAAAGAAAAGAAATTTTTTCATCAAAATTATCAATATGTTAAAAAGTATCTTGATCTTTACAACAATAAGGGCCTGTTTCATACCTTCTGGTAAGTGTCGGACAGCCTAAACATAAGTTTTGTCACTTTCTTACTTTGTGTCAAGTGACAAAGACAAAAGTTGTGACTAAGCTATCTGATACTTATCATAAGGTGGTGAAATAGGCCCTTCGTATGAAAATTCAAAAGTTTATTCTTGTAAATCCTGTTTACAAGGCAAAAAGCGCATAATTACCTATTCAATACCCCGGTGAGTTGATACATGCTGGCTTATGTGGGCATATAGAGTCTAATTCTATCGGTGGATCTAGATATTTTTTGTTGCTTAAGGATGACATGTCAAGTTAAAGATTTATTTATTTTATTAAACATAAAAATGAAGTTACTAAAACAACATTTACAAAGTTGCATAAAATTAATTAAAAATCATACTGAAAATTCTGTTTTTGAGAACTTTATATAATATTTTTACTGTTGTTGTAGTATATCATATTATTTAAATTAACATTTTATTTATTTTGTTACTTTTACTTTTGTTAACCTCAAATGAATATTATAATTGTAAAATATATAATGAATCTATACTAATAAATAAAATTGAAGTGTCTGTCTGTAATATCGAAATAACTACCTCATATTAAGCTCATATGGTTATTTGAACGGTACCATAACCGAATCACACGTTTTTAAAATTTTTGTCTGTCTGTCTGTCTGTCTGTCTGTCTGTCTGTCTGTCTGTTTGAACGGGCTAATCTTTGGAACGGCTGAACCGATTTTGACGGGACTTTCACATACAAGTAGAGAATTAACCAGGGAGTAACATAGGCTACTTTTTTAACCGACTTTCAAAAAAGGAGGAGTTGTGTTTTTCTACCTATGTACACCGATATCTCCGAGATTTCTGAACCGATTTGCGTAATTTTTTTCTTAATCGATAGAGAAACATTGCGACACTGTCCTACAAAAAACTTGGATTCCAACTCCTCAATCCTGATGCTGTAGGGGTACTGATCCCCAAAACTAATGGGATTTAGGAACTGTAGGTTATTTAAATTGATATTGGGGGTGCCAATTAAAGACTTTATCGTTGAATGAACTCGAGTAGGTACATATTCAACTCCTCAACCCTGATGCTGTAAGGAATTGCATTCCGAAATCGTGGGGATCCCACGGAATTTTTACGGTTACTACAGATAGGCTACTTTTTGTTCTGGAAAATCAAAAGTTCCCCCGGGATTTTTAAAAACCTAAATCCACACGGGCGAAGCCGTGGGCATCATCTAGTAATATATTAAAATTAAGATACATACTACAATTTATGCATACAATATATTAAGCAACCAAAACAAATTAGGTATAATTTGTTTTGGTTGCTTGATAAATAAAATTATATAATTCTATAAGTTTGTATGTCTGTAAGTTTTAAGTATTAATAGTAATAAATAAATAAATAAAAGGTTTTTACTTTATTTGTCCCCGGAATGACTTATTAAATACCATTATTTGTAGTTATGTCAATATATTATGGCAAAGTAAAATAAAACAATAAAGATAGTTTTATGTATTTATAGGTATCTACTTGACTAGATATACATATTTAGTTACTTAATTTTATTAGGTATTTAATTTGTTACATAATATATTATCTTAAAGTCTGATTTACACCCGCCAGCTGCAGATATTGAGGACTCTGACTAATTTTCAAAGACTTGGACACTGAAGACAGGCGACAGCTCTAGCTAATGCTCTAGTGATGTGCTACCTGTAAATATTAATAGTTTAAGTTTAATTTTAGCTTCAAAAACAATTTCAATGAGTAGTAGGTATTTCTGAGGTTGAAGAATCCTAATTAATTAATAAGTAGGTAGGTAGGTTAAGATACATGAGGTTAAAATGTAATTGTGTTTAGGATATTGAAAATAGGTACGCAAGTTGCATGTACATAGGTAAATGGCAAAGTATGCAAATGATACTTAGTCAAAATATCATTTAAATAACTTCTATGTACCTATCTATATACTTTTTTAATATAAAAAAGCTTGTCCTGACTGACTGACTTGTCAACGCAAAGCCTAAACCACTGAAGTTAGAAACTTGAAATTTTGACAGTAGATTCCTTGTATGACTGCCCGGCACACTAAGAAAGGATTATTGAAAATTCCATCCCTAAAAGGGTTAAATCAGGGATGGAAGTTTATATGAAAAGTCCGTCATTTTTCAATTAGTAATATCCATAAAAATTGGTTGGTTAGGGTTAAAAATAAAGACTTAAGTGATATATAATTATTATTAAAAATTTCACCCCAAGAAAGGTAAACTTTACTATTATATAACTATTTTGTACGTGTGCTTTTCACCTAACTCCTCCTTAATGGCTGGACCGTTTTAGTTGAAATTTTGTGTGTATATTTCAATGGGTTCCTGGATGTTTAGAAAATACAATTGGTCCCGGTAGGTCGCGCTGCTGTCAATTTAATTTGCAAGTCTTTCACACCTACACTTTAACACCTACACTATAGGGATTTGGGAATTATCTATTATTATGAATTCATATGGTAAGTACAAAGCATATACTGTCTCATTGAACTACATGTCCCAGCTCTTTAATCCTGATGTTGCAGGGATACTAATAAACTAGGGGGATTTGGGAATTAATTCATACCTATTGTAGATACCAAACATAGAATGGAAGAACGTCAATCCAGTTTTACACATTATGGATGATAAATTGTAGGTGATATAAAGTTCACCGGTTGTATGAGTATGAAGACCCAAGACTTTGTCTACGTCGATTAATACAAATATTAATCCACGTAGACAAAGTCTTGGGTTAGTAAATACCTAGGTACCTACCTACTTAAAAAGTTAAAAATATTGAAACTGACTTTTTCATACAATTTTGGGGAGAGAAATGTATCTAGGTTTCTGTCTTTGTACATGAATCAGCGAAATAGCGAATCATTAAAGTAAAGATAGAAATTTTAACAAACGAAAGTGCCTACCTATCTACTCATGTAATAAGCGGAGTCAAAATAATATAGGTAGGTTAAGTATATTGTAGCTATACTCATAGTCATATTATGTCTTAATGTATAGGTACTCATACCAAATGATTTGACTGTCTTACCTCTCTCGACTTTGTTAAATTCTTCTTTCACATTGAGAAAACTCTCTTTTAGAGCTACTCTTTCTAGAGGGGTGGGTCACTCTTCAAACTGCATCCACACGTAAACCGCGAAGGTGTGTTATGCGTGGCGGCGGTCGTCGGCGAAGTTGTTACTTCAGCTACCCAAAGTCACTCTAGAAGCCTAGCAGGCCACCCAAGTTGCCGAGGACTTCTTGAATTGAGGCTGGTGATCCCAGGGTGGGTTACTCTTACACTACACAAGTGGTTCATCCGAGAAACACAACACAAACAACACCGCGCGCCGCGGAGGCTTTTCCTCATCGCAGTGGTTAGCTTTCACAGCTTCCGTGATCATTTTCCATACCTCCGTGGGCAAAACAACATAATATCACCGAGCTCTCACGGAATTTTTTCGGTGAGTTTCAATTTGAGTATCGAATCGTGTATGAATACGAAAATGACGTCATTTTCGAGTTTTGAGGTGTCAAAGTGGTGTATTAGACTACGAAGTAGCTATACTTTTCGTATTTGAATACGAACTACGTCATCATCGAGTAAATTTCTCGATGATGACGTAGTTCGTATTCGTTTTCTTGAGCACGCGTTCGCAAGCGTTCGCATGATTTTAATTTTGCTATTTGCCGCTTGGAGCGCTGGCTGTAGATGTATGGAGAAGCTCGCACTCGATGACTCGAAGAAGTATACTATCATATTTTAGACTAAGGGTACTGTATAGAAACAGTGTTGTAAAGACATAACGATAAATAAGCAGTAAGTTCAGATAAACTAAAACTACTGAAAAATCACGCTCTACAAACTATGAAACAAAAAAATCCTACTAATATTATAAATGTGAAAGTGTGGATGTTTGGATGTTTAGATGTTTGTATGTTTGTATGTTTGGATGTTTGTTACTCAATCACGCCGCAACTACTGAACCGATTTGGCTGAAATTTTGAATGGAGATAGCTTATGCCCTGACTTAAAACATAGGCTACTTTTTATCCCGGAAAAGTATTCCTGTGGGACTAAAATAGATATAATCTTCCAAAAACGCCATAGAGGGCGCTGACTGTTCTTAGGTAAATCACGTTCACATAACACATTATTGCAATAGTTTGCTGTGTTGCATGCATTGGCAACACATAGGCTACTTTTTATCCTGGAAAAAATGCACAGTTCCCATGGGATTTTGAAAAACCCGAAGTCTATATCTACAACTATAGGTAGATTATTATAGCGAACTTCCTTGATAGAAAGTATAAAGGTTGGAAAAGGGATCGGGAACGGGAACCGGGAATCAACGATTCCCTCGGGATTTGTTCAAAACCGAAATTTACGCGAGCGAAGCTGCGGGCAGAAGCTATCACACATAATCACAATACCAATCCTACTAATCCTACTATCCTACTAATCCTCCTACTATCCTACTAATATCATAAATGTGAAAGTGTGGATGTTTGGATGTTTAGATGTTTGGATGTTTGGATGTTTGGATGTTTGTTACTCAATCACGCCGCAATTACTAAACCGATTTGGCTGAAATTTTGAAAGGAGATAGATTATACCCTGACTTAAAACATAGGCTACTTTTTATCCCGGAAAAATCTACAGTTCCCACGGGATTTTGAAAAAAACCGAAATCTCTAGCTACAACTATAGGTAGATTACTATAGCAAACTTCCTTGAAAGTAGGTGTAAAGGTTAGAAAAGGGAGCGGGAATGGGAACCGGAAATCCACGACTCCCTCGGGATTTGTGAAAAACCAAAATTCTCGCGGGCGAAGCCGCGGGTATTCTCTAGTATTCTCATAAATGATAATGTACTACCTCATGTACCTACTCAATTTTCTTTTGTCCAGTCGTGGGATATGAGCTATGGTTTTCCTGTTTATTATTATTAGTACTGTTACTACTAAGACTGGCACTGCTTGACATGAAATATATACCTAATTAACAATATTAGGTTCCTAAGCAGCGTAATTCAGAAATCAAATTAGTCCCAAAAAAGATTTAAGTTCAAATTCATCTTTTACTCCAAATGTGGTTTCAGTATAAATTAGGACTTCAATCACATGGATCTGAAACCTAAAAGGCCTGCGTCAAATCCGATCTAGTCTCGTTCGAGTGCTGTTGTTCTCCATTATCCATAGCTCCATTTTCAGTTACGAACTGGGAATTTGCGGCGAGAGAAAAGGTGGCCTTTTTAGCCAGTCGTAGGACAGTTGTAATAATGAAATTACTTATCTGACTTGTAAGCGACGACATCCCTGGCACAGCGGTGAGCGTTGTGGTCTTATAAGTGGGAGGTCCTGGGTCCGATTCCCGGTAGTAGAAATTGTCTCTGGTCTGGTCTGGTGGGACGCTTCAGCCGTGGCCTAGTTACCCTTACCACCCTACCGGTAAAGCCAAGCAATCGCTTAGCATTCCCGTACAATGTCGCAAGTCGCAACTGATCAGGGGTATGGGTTTCAATAAAACTGCCAAACCTCTTCCAATTTAGCCCACTTCCACCTTAGACTTTTTTTTTTTTTTTTTTGACGCTGGGAAATGCATTTACGCACACCCTCCGGAAGCCCTACAGCGGACTGCAATGCTTCCGGAAGATAGTGTGGGACTCAAGCAGGCCGATGGCCAGAATACCCACTAAAACCCAGCGATGTTCCTCCGTGTCGCCTGGTGGCTGGGTTACGGGTACACTTGCGCAATCATCCGCGACCCAGCCGGCGCCGTCCGCCGAGGCAGACCCTCCACTGGGGGACCTAAAGGCCCCCTAACACCGTCTGAGGCGCACCAGGAACATAATGGTGCGCCTCCCGACCCGAGGCGTCTCGACGGGCGACGGATACACCATTCCATCACCCGGAGTTCCTCGCTAGAGGCAACCCTCAAGAGGGCCACACCCGCAGGCGACCCTCAAGAGGTTCACCCCTCGTGTAATTTTTTATAGAGGTTTTCTTCCTCGCGGCCCCTCGCTCAGTGCGTGGGGCCCCCGGTTCCGCTCAGTGCGGATTACGGGTTGCCCGACGGTGGCCGAAGCCAGCGCCCACCGGCCAAAAAGACCAGCGGACCCGCCGCGCAGGGCGTTTCCACCCCCTCCTGTAATTTTTTAACGAGGTTTTCTTCCTCACGGCCCGAACGCCTCCCCCCCAATTGTCGCCGCCCGGAGTCTCCACTCTGATGAACAGAGAAGTACCAGGATCCTCCAAGCGGCAACCCCCTGCTGGTTTTGGTCCGCGCCGGGTTTCCCCGGTACCTCCCATATCTGGGAGGCGTTCCCCCATCCGCCACCGGGGGGACGCGCCCGATGGGGGACCAGCAACCCCACACGGGACTTCCACCTTAGACTGCATCATCACTTACCATCAGGTGAGATCGCAGTCAAGGGCTAACTTGTAGACGAATAAAAAAAAGCTAAGTCTGAAATAAATTGATGTATTTTCTGGTAAACAGATGAACCGAAGTCGACAGTTTTCGGCTCGGTGACGGACGGTGTGTTCGAGGGGAAGATTGTGCTGAACGACGGCGCCTACTATGTGGAGCACGCGCGGCGCTACTTCCCGCCCAACGGGACGCGCACCCGCGTGCACTCCGTCATCTACCGCGAGGGCGACGTCGTCGACCCATACGCGCACAGGAGACACGGTAAGTCATACATCATCATCATCATCTCATCATCATCATCATCATTATCATCATCATCGTCATCATCATCATTATCATTATTATCATTAACCCATTACCGGCCTACTACAAGGCATGGGTCCTCTCCGAGAGAGAAGGGTTCAGGAAAGTCAAGATTTCAAGATTGGTTGACTCACACACACGCCTTTGAAAACATTATGAAGAACTCTCAGGCAATGCAGGTTTCACGCTGTATTATTTCACCGTTAAAGCGAGTGATATTTAATTGCTTAAAACACAACAATTGCTTAACTCCGAAAGGTTAAGAGGTTCGGCGGGGAATCGAACTCGGTCTTCCCGAAAGGGAGGCCGAAGTCTTAACCAGTAGGTATCACCGTCATACTGTAATGCCGATCTAACAAGTTCTGCCAATGCCTTCCACATTAGGGTGCTTAGGCTTTTGACTTAATCGTCGCTTGCTATCAGTGTCCAATTATTGTCCATATTATAAGATTTTGTAGTTTTTGAAAATTAAATAAGATGTCTAGTTCCTTTATACATCTATAGCCAGCACCCCCAGCGGAAAAACACTCAAACATACAAAAATGTATGTGTCAGCCGTTATACGTACATAGGACCAGATATCTCATACATCACTATTTCATTTGCGAATTGTTTAATTAAAATGTTAAGATGCAAGAGACAAGTAAATAACGTTATTTGTCACATGCGCCAAGTCTTCCTACAGAAATTAGTCGCGGTGCTAACCTCATTAAAACAGGTAGCGTATGGTTGCGATGTGCAACAAGATTAACAGTAGAAATTCGAAACTACTCGTAGATCCAGTACGTAGATGGCGCCCCGAGACAGTTCTGTGCAAGTTTCGCCACTGCACTGAGCACAGCAAATGAATTGCAACGTGAGGCCGTTTAACAAAGTTTAATCTCGTTTCCTCGGTTCTGTCGTCTGATTGCCACACCGCTTGCATCGGAAAATTTGCTAAATTTATTGCGAGGCATTTGAACGCTTTATTGGTCCACCAGTCATGTCATAAATTCATTCGACCGACCATCGTTTAATTTGTTGAATTGTGCCCCAATCAATGTTGGTATGCCTGCCTTTCATGAGCTTTTAAATATTTCAAATTTGCCGTTGCCCGCAATTTCGCTCGCGTATCGTAAAACAAGGGCCTACATCTACACATTAAAGCAGACTCGAAAAAGAGAAAAGCAAAACATGACGGCACAAAAAAAACTTATTTGATCTTAAGGTTAATTTACACATAGTAAGTTGTCAAGTAGTTAACTAAATTTTAACTTAATTTTAAGCGACTTAATTTTAAGTAAGCGTTTTCACGAAACCAGACAAGTAATTTAGTAAAGCTCTCAAGTTCATACCGAGATGAACAGCGAAGTGCATGAAATAATAAACTCTGTAATTTTACAAGTGCTCAGTGAAGTCACAAGAAATTAACAATGAAATTTTCAATGAAAAAACACTTTCCCGCGCGAAATAGCATCTCTGGTCACCGGTGGGGGTTGCGCGGGGTGCGGAGGGCGCGGCTACTTAACCGAAAAATAGACAAAATTCTATTCTACTTGTTTACTTGCATACTAAATTTTAACTTGTAACTTATTACTAAATTCACTGTTTACATGTATTATTTCACTTAAAATTAAGTTAAAATTTAGTTAACTACTTGACAACTTAATGTGTGTAAACCAAGCTTTAGTAGTCCCCTCGTCTTAAGTTTGTTGACACTTTAAGTGGTACCTAACTTCAGTACATTTCTAAGACCTGATATTACAGTGCAGCGTGAAAATGTTGTTATTTGTTCATGAATCGACTTACAATGTTCTACCTTGGGTTTGCTTCAAGACATCTTTGTTCGCAGACACTAGTTTACACCGCACTCGCTTCGGCAAGGAACAATTGTTAGAACTCGTTCGCTCGTATTTCACAAATTGGAACGCTAAAATACCTAGATTTCGATTAAGCTTAGGCGAATTACGAAAAGTATGCTATTTTACCAATATAGAAACACTTAGATATCTGCAGACAATTATTTGCAAATCGAAAAATGCAGAATATTTATTTCTTTTTTCAAGAAACCGAAATCCAGTTATCATCATTTAATGACCAAAATATAAAACGCCACAAAATGAAAGCGTTTTACACTCTTAAACTAGAGCGAGACTCCAGCACTGATTTCCAATAGACATCCGCAAGTCTTCAAAGCATTTCTTCAAGATAACTTTGTTTGCAATTGGTGCAAGTATTTTGCACGTCACCCGTTCGCGAGGGAACAATAAATTGTCATTCACAGTTCGCTCGCATTCCTCGGATTGGAACGCTAAAATGTGTTTCGATTCAGTTTGCGTTACTGTCATCAAACCGGTCCCATTCCGTGTTACATAATACATATTCATCGGTTCGTAGGCCGCGCTGAAATGGTAATTTCACGTCAACAACATCGCTCCACGCTGTCACTGTTTGCATTTTTTGTCAACTTTACAGTCGGTGTTGTGATTGGTGCCTACTCTAAAAGTCTGTCTGTTGTACATAGATTTTGGTTATTTATGGCGAGCCAGTTGTTTGATATACACATAGCTGTTTCCTTGTAATGAAACTTTATCGTTTATTATTACAACTGATGCAGACGCCGTCTTCGTCGGCATGAAAGTACACCGTATAGACTTTCGACTTTGTACTTTCTATAAGACAGCTTACCTACATTAACATGTCACTGTCTGACAAAATTTTACATTATTTATGAAAGCGTAACCGAACGCTAGATCTTTTAACAGAACTCCAATGTTACCGTCGCAGATTATATTAAAAAAAAATCTACTGTGTAGGTATTTATTTCACAATAAAAACCTACAAAAAAAACTTAAAAGCTAAACTTAAAAAAAAGTCTTTTTAATCCTATAATAACTAAGCTCAACTAATGTAAGTAACTAATTTGAAGTCGGCGCCAAACAAACATACAAGCAAATTAATAACCGCAGCATAAGTAGTTCAGCTGCACTGCGCCGTGCGGCATCATTTTTTCTTTGATAAAAAATTGATTTAATCGAAAAAAAAAAATCCACTTAAATGGATACCTATTGAGCCAACAAGAAGGGTCTTGTATAGCTGCATTTGTTTTCATTACGACTTATTGGACATTTGTATTGGGGTGCGCCTTTTTATTTCTTGTCTATTGAACCTCTATTTGAATATGAAAGACTAGCTTCACTGAATAGCACAGAAAAGCAATTCAGATTGTAATAAGGTACTTTCCTATACATATTATAATAAACGATTATATTTGTTTCATTGTTAAAGATGAGTTCATCTAAGCATTATGTGCTTAAATGAATGTTACCTGAACTGAGAACCCTCAGTTCTATAATTCAAATACCTATAAAGGTGTGCTATACAAAGAATATCTACCTACTAGCGGTCCGCCCCGGCTTCGCCCGTGGTACATAATATATAGCCTGTAGCACTCAGGGGTCACATAAATATCCAACGGTGAAAGAATTTCTGAAATCGGTCCAGTAGTTCCTGAGATTAGCGCGTTCAAAGTTCAAACAAACAAACTCTTCCGCTTTATTATATTAGTATAGATAGTATAGATATCAACATTTCTGTTTTGTGCGTATAACTCTTAATCAAGGAGTAAAATAATTTAAAAATTAACGACTCCATATTCTACTGTATTTATTATGCAAAATATTAAATTTAATCCAATATAATCTTCAAATGTGTGCTTCGTAAAAAACGGTAATATTTTGCCGCTTCTAAGGCTCCTCTTTAGAAGAGCGTTGTAAAATGAATAAGTATATTTTAAAAAATATAATTTTAGTAAGATTAATAATTTTATTAATATTACTTTATTTAAAAAATTATAACAAATAAAAAGAATTCAGAGTAATCCACAATCAGTTTTGCTCAACCTACTTGAATGTCTTATTTCCTGCGAATTTTCCGCATAATAGGTATGTGTTTCAGGATAACAAGGCTCAAGTCTCAAGTAATGCTTTGAAAAATTACAAAAAATTGCGCGTTTGTAAGAATTTCAACCGCCGTTAAGGAAACTTAAGTGACGGTTGTTTGTTTAACAAGTCGCGTTGAACGATTTTCTAGTGGATCAAACATGTTTAAATGTAGATTTGTACCTATACCAAAAAGTCTTCAATTTATGAGTTAAATTCAGCCAAACTTAAAACCACACTTATTATTATGAATTGATAATACATAATTTGTCTTTTTTTGACCTACTCTAGCGTACCATCTAATCATTATAATAATAATACTAGCTGATGGCCATGACTTCGTTCGCGTAGATTTAGGTTAAAAAATAGAATTTCTTCATACAAACTCTACCTATCAGTCCTTTTTACTCCCATATCTATATTCAGCCTGCTTGGGCGCCGAATTCCGTCGAAAAATTCCGATATACTGAAATACCTACGTAGATATTTCTTTATTTTTAACTGAAATCCCAGATGCCAATTTTTTTAGATATAACTTAAAAAATTATGGACTTTCATAGCAACTATGTAATTCAGACAGTTTCTCTGTTATTATGTCAAAATTTCAAGTTTCTGAACCCAGTGGTTAATTGGCTGTGCGAAATCACTCAGGACTTATACCAACTCACAATTCAAGTCTTTTTATATGTACTCGTAGCTATAGACAGAGAAATCTTATGATATGTAATCTTTTTAATTATAATAATGTAAAGTTATATGAATAAAAACTTCAAATCTGGATCAAAAAATTCATTGTGTTAAAAGGTTTCGGTTTTATTACAACCGTATAGCATTTCTCTATTACAAACCAGCGAAGCCGCAGAACGGGCCTGAAATAACAAGGCGTAGGGAGATTTATAATTAAAAATCGCTGAATAGGCGTGGTATTTTTTTCCACCCCGTGTAGTGCTAGTGCACACTGGTGCTCCGCATCCGGCGAGATGCATTTTAACGAAGCTCCCGTATACCATATACGCGACCGCCCGCGCCAGTCGCCAGATAACAGGAAATTACCGGCTGCGGGGCCATCCCCCGGCGTAGCTGTCCCCATTCAAATACCACGTTTAAGGACGATGAGGGCATCATTAGTGCTCTTATGCGATTTTTAATTTACAATAGGATTATAGCTGAGTTTGTTCTTTCAGAGACCCCTCCCCACCTATACGTTCGCAATGCTATAGGGCTATGCGAACGCTGTTTTTTAAGTTCTATTTGAATAATAAATCCATGTTCATTTAGTTTGCTATACCTATGTGCACTTGGTGAATATATTTTTAATGGATACATGTTTTATTCACTGGTAAATTCGTTTCTCGTATCAAATTAGTCTTAGATAAGCTGATTTTTTTTCTATTGCGGTAATCCATAACAAATATGTAGGTAAAGTAACACGAGCGTTTGAGCTTAGTCATGAGTGTATTTATTGGTGTCCGGGGATTCCAAACATTTTGATTGAGTCGCGGTCTCGTCAAAAATGAAATTCACCGCTATGTTCCGTTAAATATTCGCAGGCTCAGTCAAAAGTTGGCGCATATGTTTGATATTTGCGAACGGGCGCGACGTCGAAACTCTAACAACTTCCCTCATTTGCAGTCGTCCATAGCCCTCGGCTTCTGCTTTTGTTTGTTTGTTTGCTCTCTTTAAATTTTTTTTTCGCTGCGCGATTACAAAAGGCCTTGCAATGGCAAATACCTATTGATAACCTCTAACCTCTTACATATTTTGATGGGTTTTCTGTTTAAAGTTCGCATATGAAAATGAGCTATTGTAAAATAATGTTCGATCGTTCTAATACTCTATTCATTTAGCCGGCAGTTAGTGAGAATAGTTACTGTGTATCTAGTGAAATAGTTAAATAGAATAGATACTGGTTTGCGCTTGTGAATGGTCTTCTCTGATTGATTGATATGATAGATATAATCTTCAAGAGAATTTATGCGGGGGTATACCTGCAGCTGTTCTTAAACAAATCCCTACGAAATGCAACACTAGCATCATAAAAGTCTCCGCGAACATCGCAACCGGTGGAATTGGCTGAATGATTAGTGGCCTTCGCATTCATCGCATGTAATGTAATTTTAGAAACTGATTTCCTAGGGTAATACTTGTGATATAATATGACGAAAAGCCGACACCGCTAAGAATAAGCAAAAGAGAGCTTTTTTGACAACAAAGTTACGTTGTCTAGGAAAAAGCGTTTTAATGACGTCATCCGACGACACTGCTATCCTAGGAAACAAAAGCTTTAGATCTTATCGATTAAATAACATTACTTATTATTATTGAGATATTTTTAGTATTTACTAGAGTAGTTTTGTAATTTCACCATCACAAAGAGCACAAAGGCTTTAATACAGGTTTAAATAAAACAGCAGCATGTATTCCCTAACGTAGCTTTTTATTACCACCTCTCATTAACTCCGACACACACAAGTGTACCACATTCGAGATTATTTTATCTACCCTCCTCTCTATCCTTCATTCAATTCGACCTTTGCTTGCATTTAATATAATTAATTGCTTACCGTGCTATCTCAGTAACTGCCTCGTTGGTCTAGTGATAAGCATATTAGACTGCAGATCACGAGGTCCCGGATTCAATTCCTGGGTCAGGCAAATAATTGTTAGGTACTGGGTTTTTCTGTCAAGAAATTCTCAGTGCCAGCCCGGAGTTGGCATTTGGCGGTGTTTCACGCCCGTGCCGCGGGGAGCATGTTAAGCACAGTCCCGGTTATTATCACTATCATGTGACAATAGTCATTAAAGCCCGCCAATCCGCATTGGAACAACGTGGTGGGTCTAAGCTCTAAATCTCTATCTTCTATGAGAGAGGAGGCCTGTGCCCAGCCGTGGGACGTTAAAAGGCTGTAGTGGTGGCTATCTGAGAAAATAAATCCTTTTAACCTAGAACGAGGAAAATGACAGCATTCATTTGCTAGTAAATTACACATTTTAAAACATTCAATCAGGTTTCTGAACTAAGCAAAACATTAAGAAGCAACCCAGTAAAAAGTGGGTACAAGGTTTACTAACAGTGAATAAACGCACACACTACAATAAATTCGTGACCGTAAATGATACGTCGCCTGAAATTCCCGTTGCCTAGGCTCCTCCATTTTTTGATATCATTATTTTTCAGGTCTACATTTCAAATGAATTACCTAATTCAGAGGCAGTTCTTGCAAATCTTTTAAGATAATCCTACTTTTATACTGTCTTTAGCGACCCGAGATATATCATAAAATTTCTGATATTCTATTCTGACATTTCTATAGACTTCGTTCCATTGCAGAACATCCGGCAGCGTTTAAGCAGCGTGTTCCTTATTAGGTTAGTCGTTAATCACGACAGGAAACTAGACGATGAATATAGATTCCGTTTCTTTGTTGTAAGCTCTTTTGTTTGAATTTTGCAGTTCTTTGGAAATCTCTAGTGGAAAATATTTTCGTACTTTAGGTCTGAATTTTTGTTTTATAGGTAGGTACTTTACCTACTAGATCAGATTTACTGTTATCTAGAGTCTAGACTCTAGACTAAAAAAATAAAATAACCACTAATGAGGTATCTGATTAACTAGGTAATCCACCTAGTAAGAGTTTTGTAACTTATTTTTCACGAGCGGATACCCGCGACTTCGTTCGCGTGGATATTGATTTTAATAATCTCGTGTGAATCATTTTGTTTTTCCTAAGCTCCTTTGAGCTTATACCTTGCTAAAAACTGTAAAAAGTTCACTGGCGGATGTTTAGGTACATCAAAATGTACCTAAACATCCGCCAGTGAAAGTTCCATCAAAATCGGTCCAGCCTTTCAGAGATTAGCCAGTAGTCTTTAAAGTATCTACTTTCTACACTGAAAAAAATAATCAATCAAACTAGTTTTGTTGCTTGAATTTTAAACAAACTTTAGTCGTTAATAAATAAACTTTGACTAGTTATTACATAACTAGTTTACTTGTGTGTTCTCAAAGGCATTTGGGTTAATTTATTAGGTAATAAGTTACAAAATGTTTGGTTACTAGTAACTGAAACAACGTAAACAAATTAGTTTTTCTATAGCAACAAAACTGATGTCTAATACATAACATAACTAATTGTTTATTATTTATTAAAACCTTTGATCATATTTTACAAAACGTGCACATTTAATGAATTACCAAACTTTTGTAGACATTAGAAAGCTTAATAAGTTTGATAATAACATATTACTTTATTTATTATCTACAAAGGTTTTACAGATGATACCCTATTTATTGGACTGATAACAACTTTACTAAATGCTGTATTAATATAGTCAAACTTTAATTACAAATAATCTAACAATTTCAAAAATATCAATCAAACTTTGATTGGCGGGGCGAGAAAAGATTCCTGTTCGTCAACGGTCACTGACGCAATAAACCTTTCAATTTTATTCAATGATCAGTGTGTGTGTTTATTTGGAGTCAGCAAAAGGAGTGCCTCCTGGATAAAAAGATATTATGACTGAAAAACTGTTGCGACTCATGGGAAATGGTTGAACAATACTGGACCATTACCACAAAATATCGCTTGAACCTGTTACAGTCGAAAGATTTAACTTTTCAGCAATATTACGATGAGTTCAAAGCACTGAATTAGCAAGGAAGTATCTTCTTGGTAAGCATTCTAATATTGTTCTAATGGTTGATTCTCCCGGAAAATATTCTATTCTCAGAAACGTGTCATTTTTTAATTTAAAGTATTTAGCAAAATTTACAATGGCTCATGAAATCTTACTCAATTTTAAGACAAGAATTATTATCAAAACATAATTATATTTCAAATTAAGGAGATTCATATGCCATTGTTATTTTTGCTAGATACTTAAAATAAAACATTTCGAAGTATCTGAGAACCGAAGAAACAGTAATCAACCTAATATTTTCTCTCTATATCATTCTAATATTCTACTAACCCTCCAACACTTATTGCAACAGTTTTCGAAGCCATCCAGGATCAAAGTAATGGTTAAACAAGCTTCTATAGGTAGTATTGTATATAAATATTATTCTGTTGATTTGTCTTACAGCTATTAAAAGACTACAAAAGTATCTACCCGTATTGCGACCAAAAACTAATTGAAAACTGTCTTACAATAAGACCAAAAATGATCGATCTAGTCAAAAAACTTAATGATACAATGTTGAAAGATATTATGAAAGACACCGATCATGGTAAGTATTATCAAATACTTCTTCAATAACATTCTTATCATTATTATGTGCTGAAGATCCTGTATAACACTTGTTTTTGCTTACAGCTAGCGATGAGGTAATGGACGTAGCTGCTTTTATGGCCATTTCCCTTCTGATGACCACTGCAAATGTTAGTAAGACAAAATCAAACAAATCTAAGGGTCTGTGGCGGCCATCGCAACAGGAGGTGCAAGAAGGGCGGCTTTTTTACCCATGTAAAAACTGCCGCTGAAATAGAAGAAACCATACCCAACGTTCTGTGAGAAAAATATTGTAATTAGTAATGTGTTACACAGTTAACAAACGTAGCTGTGACTTATTAAAAGTTTTATAGTTTCTGAACTAAATGAGCTTTATACATATAACATTAACTGGCGAAAATCTTAATACATTGAGTAATAAATTAAATTCAAAGAACTGATTTATTATTAAGGTATATTTTGACATCATAATATTATTAATTTTTGTAGAATTTATAAAAAAAAATGTTTTACTTATTGTTTTTTAAATATGTAACTCAAAGAATTGCTTAATAATTAAGGTAAAATGCTATTTTGAAGTTATGTTATAAATAATACTGAAGCGGGTCAAACCATCCTCCAGGAAAAAAAACAGCTGTTTCATACAAGAGGCCACTGCTCATTGGAAAATGTATGAAACAGCCCTTTTTTATTCTGGAAAATTGTCTCATAGTAAAAGCTATATTTATGAGTAGATAGTTTCATCTTTGTAAGTTTTATAGGTTTGTATTTTTAATATGGTATTTTGAGATATATACATTAAGTATACTTGTACCTATGTATATGAGAAGAAAAATAAATAAGTACAAAAGTAATGTATAATTTTATTTTAAATCAGTAACACTTTGTAAACGGATTACTATTTTTTATTGTTATACTGCTATGTGAATAGTGTGATTGTTATTAAGATATCTTGGTGTGTTAGTAGTCTAAATTAGATAAGTAATGGTAGGGAACTGTTCAGTACTAAACCTAGTTGAGTAATGGTATTATGGTTCATGAAATCTAGCTTGTAATAGTATCTATACTTATTTTTTCGTAACAGATGTAGTTTGTTGCTAAAATGTAAATGTAATGATGTGTTTGTTGGTTTTTGAACAAACAGACATAATATTGGTATAGATTTACATTTTAGCTTGCAAATTATATCTAATGCAAAAAAATAAGTATGTAAATACTATAAACTAGATTTCATGAACCATAATACCATTACTCAACTAGGTTTCTTATTTATTACTGAACAGTTCCCTACCATTACTTAACTAATTTAGTTAAATATTACTAAACAGTTTGGTAACTACTAACACACCAAGATATCTTAATAACAATCACACTGTTCACATATCAGTAACAATAAAATAGTAATCCGTTGACAAAGTGTTTTGTAACCAATAAGACACACCATTAGCCTATCAGTAGGTAAACAGTTTGTTAAATAGATACAAAATATTTAGTCTATTAACAACATATCGACTTGTTAATAACAAACGCACAATAAAGGTACCAGTAGGGCGCAGGTTGCTTAAAAGATACAAAATCGAAAAGTACTTAACTAGAAGATGGAGTGTTATACGTTCATAAACTGGTTGCTTAAAAACAGTAAAACGGTTCAATTAACTTCACAAAATAACTTTAGCAACTAGTACCTCAACTCAAATAGCAAAAGTCTGTTTTGTAGCTAGTAAGACATAGTTTGCAAGTCACTTTTTTTGTGTAAACAGTAACCAAAGTTTTTGTAACTGTATACAAAACATTTCTTTCAGTGTAACAAAAAAAGAATGAATGAAATCGGACCACCCGTTAACGAATTACAGCTATGTACACATTTTGCCTTTCATCCCCTCTCCCAAGGGAACCGTGCTCAATTTCGGGATAAAAAGTATCCTATATGTTACTCCATAGTATGAACTTAAATCATGCCGAGTTTCATTTCAATCCATTCAGTAGTTTTTACGTGATGCGCGCACAAACATACAGACAAACAGACAAAGTACAGATAAACAGACAAAAATTTCAAAAATACCTTTTTTACGTTCTATTACTTATCCCTAACATCCCCCAGTTATTATTTTGCAAAAATCTTTAATGTACAGATACGGCAATTCTACGATTTTATTATATGTATCTAGATAGATTGCTATACACAATTTGGTTACTAAAAGTTTGAAAAAGTTAGTTGTGGTCTCGAAGTAACTATTCATAAAGTGAATAATATTCTTATTTATCATCTCATAGAGATTGCTGTTTCTTCGTTAGAGCTATTGCTTTATTTACAATACAATAATCAGAACACGAACAATAGGAAGCTAAAAGCTTTTACCAAAACTAAACATGAACAAAAAAATTATTTAAATCTTCCCCTTGGCCGGTGTCGGAGACGGGCGGCGCGGTGGCTGTCGATCGCCAAGCTTGAAAGAACGAAATGCAACGCGAGATGGAACCGAGACCCGACCGTAACTGCGCCGCATAACGTCACACAAAACGCGCGCGTACGCGTGTACTATTTGTAATATAAAAATTGGTTGTCTGTAAAGTCGGTTTACGGACGATAATTTCACGTGATAATGCCATAAGAAAATAAAGAGAGTTCGTGACAAAGAGTCATGTTTTTTCGTGCGTGTAGCCGGCGTTCATCGATTTATAAGACGTTATGACGTCAAAATACTATATGAAGCACGTACTGCAATGCGTGTGGGTCACGTCTTAATAACATTCCTTGGTATCTATTGCAACTTTTAGAAGCCGAGTTGGTAAACTGGTCGTCTCGCGTTGTGTGTGACCAAGCTTCAAACGTTCCTCCGAGTTTCCCCTTGGCTGACTTACTGTAGCGAGGCGCGGCTCGGCTGCCGGTCGCTTAGTTTTATTTTTCCTTTCCCGGGCAGCGCTAACTTGAACAGCAAACTTGGATTTGTCATGAATAATTTAAAACATTCTCCTGCATTATGCGAAATATTACAACCTGGACAGATCGATCGCAGCGAAATACGGGCGTATCGATTCTGTTACCCGATGCCGGTATTTGCAAACATTTCACCCTTTCAATCCGATTCAAATTTAAAACTGACGGGGACGATGCGGTTGACATTTTGTGCGCATGTAATTTTTTGCCTCGATAGAGCCAAATAAACTATTTTCACTGCCGTGATGTGGACACACAATAAAGTAAACTGATAAACTGATAATATTTACAGGTGCTTTTTTAGCCATCTGCCATTGGCACTATAACCTCTTTGTACTATGCTGTAACATACATTCCATAGCGAGCTATTTGAAAAATGCGGAGCTATTTCATCTGCCAATACCTATTATTATTTTTACCCAAACGAAATTAAAATAAAGTACCAGATGATGCCGTACCATAATTTGTCCATTCCTTTGTCTGCTCGAAGTCTAGACGACATGATGGCTGTTTCGCAATGTATGTACCTTCAGATAAAGTTGGCACAACATGCAGAGTGGCTAACATTTCGGAAATATATCGAGTCGTTTAGATCGCAACTACAATGTGTAAAATTTACAATGTTTGCGTTTTAACATCATATAATATGTATGTACTTGTTGAGTAGAGGAGTTTAATGTGTTTAGTTTGGCGAGTCGGTTTTGGCTTTTATTCTAAACTACCGATGACTAAAAATTGGAGCTTAAAATAGAGATAGAGACCTAAATAGGAGGTAACCTTTTGGACCATTAATTTTTGACAATTATCTTGCCTATCATTCAAAAAAAATAAATGACAGAGAAAAAGGTAGTCACATTTAATTTTAAATCTTTTAACTCTCCAGTTAAACGAATAGATCACACACATTTTATTTTATTAATTTTTAATTTAAAAGTCTGCAGTAACAAACCCTACTCGCAAGGAGCTACGGACCTTTGTTTGCTTTAAGCCGTGTAAACTGCAAAAAAAGAAACATGAACTTGACATCCTCAGGAACGTCAACTCCAGAGAGACTTGCAAGGGGCTTAGTGTTTCACTTAGTTGTTATTTGATTTCAGGTCACGTCGGAGGGTGCGGAGTGACAGACGAGGTGGTGCAATGGATGGAGCGCATACAGAACTCGGGCGTGGACGACGACCCTCCCGTGTCGGTCACGCCGACGCACTCGTACCACTCGCCGGCGCCCAACTCGCACCACCCTAACAGCTTGAGGGATGACTCGTCCAGGTATACCTTCACAGATTACAGCCCCCGCACACTGGGCCACTAGTGGTGACGACTAGTGGCCGGCCACAAGTCGTGGAAGAGATTTTGTGTAGTGCATGGAAGCTGTATCGTTTTTTTATGACGTGATAACGACTTATAAATCGATGAACGCCGTCCGCACGCAAGAAAAAGATGCACATGACTTTGTCACGTACCGAGTGCAAGTGAGAGCGCAGAACAAACGATAGAGAAGGCATGATCGGCCGCAAGCGAGACCGCGGAACATGCGATAAGCCATGTTTTCTTATGACGTTATCACGTAAAATTATCGTCCGACAACCAATTTTTTTTTTGTTGTAAACAATGTGGAGTAAATTCGAAACTTTAATTACTAGACTCACATTTGGATTAATATTTTTACGGTTTACTGCAGTTTAATCAGAAACTAAATGCATTTGTTCCAGTCTGATCGTAACTGATTTGTTGCTGGATTGAATTTTTAATTTTGGATTTTATTAACTAAAACTACGAACCAACTATACTCCTAATAAAACCCCTTACGCGAGTTTTTAATAATAATTATTACCTCTCTCCTCTGAGGAAATGATATCTTGTTGATGGTTTTAAATTACAGTTGACTGTGAAAAACTCGACTGATAAAATTGTAGTGATATAATCGCTTATATCGCTTCGCTTCTGTCTACTTACTCGCACGTGACTCGTTTGGGTACCTAATAATTAATTCAAGTTTTTAACCTACAGTTTAAGGAAAACCCACAGCTAAAGTTAACTATTATGGTTAATTACGAATATATGTAATTATCTTTTTTTCTTATTGTGAATCGACGCGTAAAACAATTATTTTGTTGACTTTGAGTAACTGCGAAAAAATATTAAAATTTTAATATGATAATTTTATTAAATAAATTGTTTTTACTAAAATAATTGTTTTAACTAAAATATTTTTACTAAATAAAGTTATGTAATCCCGTGGGAACTCCGATTTCCCGGGATAAAAAGTAGACTATTTCATTCTCCGGGTCCTCAAAAAAATCACAACGATACGACCATCCAAACATACAAACAAACACACTTATCGTAATTGTAATACATATTACTTGCTAATTTCTTTGTACAGGAACTGGGACTTTCACCATTACAACAAATACTCGCGAGCCGCGAACACCGGCGAGCATTCGCGCGTTCGGCGAGCGGCGGCGGACGAAAAGATTAGAAATATGTGTTCACTCTACATACAGACTGATCCGCTTATATGGCGGCATATTAGGGAAGGTTTTCCCGATGTGAGTAGATTGTATTATTTTTATTTTCATTGGAAATATAAAAACACAGAAATTGTATGACGTCTAAAATCTTGAATTCCGGCTGATGTGTAGAGATAGAGATTGAATAGATTTAGTCGGCGACACACAGACGCGAACGCAAAAGCAAGCAACTTAGGTTGAAGTCACACAAATTAGACGTAGATGCGGTAAGGCTTTTGCCAGTATGCGGCCTGTCATTGCGTGCTTGAACATATTGAAACGCGGTTCAGACTATGCTGTAATATGTAGCTTATAGCAAGTATTCTATAGCACAACATCGCTTAGCATTCATTTGTATTGAACACTTTCAAACCAAGCTATACTTTATTCTATGCTAATGGCGTCGTATGCTACAGTCTACACTATATAGCAGAATAACATAGCTTAGTTTGAACTGCGCTTGACGCATGAGTTAAATACCATCAGCCAAGAGATAAACAAATATAGGCTTACTAACAACACTAATTGTTATCTCAGAGTGAACAACTTATGGGTAATGTGTCTCCTTATCTACTTTTAAGTAGTTAATAGTCACCATTAGAGTATTCCTCTGCATGGCACTTATCTCTTTTGACGACCTCCCTGGCGCTGCTGAGCGCTGTATCTTATAACTATGTCGTGTAAGCTGTGTGCGGAAGGTCCCGGCAGAGACAATGTGGCCAATTCTGTTGTACACAATCTCTAAGCCTAATCTAATATGACAGGGCTAAATATATTCCTACCTCTTTCACAGTGATACCACCGGAAAAGGATAGCACTATTTTTAAACCTGTCAATTTAGTTTAGGTTTAGAGATTGTGTATAACAGAATTGGCCACAATTTACTACTTATAATTTCTAAATAGGGTATTTGACAACTTTGAAAATATACTATTGATTGTGGTCATCTTATCAGATAATAGCCTAAAAAAGACATATTTCACTCAATCAAACTAAATTATGTAATTTTACGCGATATTTTGCACGAAATAAAACATAATAATTTTTGAAATTTTATCAGTAACGTGAACGCTCTGGGATTGTTTGTGACGTCACTAGAAATTGCACTTGACTTGGTTGTTATTATTGAAGTTTATCAAGTCAACCGAAACTAAACCTTAAACTTGAATAAATAAGATTGATATTAAAATGAGTAGGTATAAGAATTTACAACATTAAGATACAGCAATCGCTTTGCGTAGCGTCTCTGTCGCACGCACCGAGTTCCCATAAGGAGCGAGCGAGAGAAGTGACTTGCATACCGATTTGTGACGTCACGCGTATCATGTGATCAGAAATGTCGTTTTTGGCGTGGTTTTCAAAACTTAAACTTTATCATTGATTTAATTCTTAATACTGTAGATATTGCGAAAAATATCAATGTAGTGTGTTTTAATAAGTAATAAAGAATAATTTAAAACAATTTCTAAAAATTAGTCAAATACCCTATTGTCTCTAGTCTGGTCAGGCGGGAGAATTCAGCTGTGGCAAGTTACCATCCTACACCAGCAAAGCCTTGCCGCCATCAGGGATATGGATTTAATAAAAACTGCCATACGTCATCCAGGTTATCCCTCTTTTAACTTGTACATGAATAACAACACATTTATTATGCTCTACGAGTTTTGTTTCATGAATTTTTAGTTTTTTTTTATTGTATGCCCTAGGAATATATAGGCCTGTAGGAAGCTGATATGAAGTTGTGATAGCCTAGTGGTTAGGACGACCGACTTCTAATCGGAGGTCGTGGGTTCGATCCCGGGCACGCACGTCTTACTTTTCGGAGTTATGTGCGTTTTAAGTATTTAAATATCACTTGTTTTAACGGTCAAGGAAAACATCGTGAGGAAAACCTGCATGCCTGAGAGTTCTCCATAACGTTCTCAAAGGTGTGTGAAGTCTGCCAATCCGCTTGGCCAGCGTGGTAGACTAGCCAAAACCCTTCTCACTCTGAGAGGAGACCCGTGCTCTGTAGTGAGCCGGTAATGGGTTGATCATGATGATGATGAGGCCTGTAGGATACAATCATGCCTGATGGAAAGCAACGATGAGGTCTAAGTTGGAACGCGCTTGCTTAGTAAATACCTATTCACACTTAAAGGTACCTACTCAAGTCGTAGGACGCGTGAGACAGACTTTTTAGTAAAATACAACAAATCGAATCACTTAGCATCGAGATCCGCACAAGAGGAGCGAGGTGGACGCCAAGACGCGGGAGGAGATCCTCTCGTTGATCTCGCACCACGTGACCGCCGTCAACTACATCTACCGATACACCAAGTTCGACGGCCGCAAGAAGGAGCACCGGAACATACAGTTTGAAGTTCAAAGGATAAAGGTATATCTGTCTCTGATGAATATTTGACCCCATTTGCACACTTACTTGAAGTTATTCTCGCTAGGAGAAATTCCAACATTCTATACTTACTTATATTTTTATTCCAGTTTGAATAAAATCTTTTAGTAAAATTTTGCCATTAGAAGTATGTTTTTTTAAAGTAAGATTTTAAGGAAACCCGTTGTTTATGTTGACTTGAATTTTTTAGTGAAATTTACTCACTGACTGACTCCTCAACGCTCAGCCCAAAATCGCTTGGAATTAGAAAGATGTAGACAAGGAATAAGGCCGGAGTTTTCGAAATTCCCACGGGACAGGAGTTTCTAATTCCACGCGAGCGAAGAAGCGGAAGGTCGCTAATTGAAAATGGCGGCAATTTTAGGGAATTTAAAAAAATCCTTCCCTAGTTCACCTCTAGGAGAATAAGAAATATTTCCTTCTGGATCTGGAAGAAGTTCTTCCAGATCTCTTAGTCCACCAATTTATAGGCTCTACATAGCGTATAATAGGGTATAACTTAGGGGGTGGACTGAAGATAGATAATGTGGCTAATTCTGTTGTACACAATCTCTAAACTAAACTAAATTGACAGGTTTAAAAATAGTGCTATCCGCAGGTATAGTTGTGAAAGAGATAAGAATATATTTAGCCCTGTAATTTTAGTTTATGTTTAGAGATTGTGTACTTGTGAATTAGCCACAATATGGTTGTTGTCGGTGTTCAGATCGACGATGACTCGCTGTGCACGCCGCACGTGTTCGGCAGCGAGACCAACCAGTTCTGCCTGGAGAACATCGACGTGTCCAACTTCCTCAACCTGCACTCGCTCGGCAACCACGAGGACTTCTGCCTCGCCTACGTCTTCACCTACAGGGACTTCACCGGAGGCACTCTGGGTACCTGCGACACTTCTCATACTTACCTACTTACGGCACAGACGTTTACTTTTTTATATTTAAACTAGCGGTCCGCCCCGGCTTCGCCCGTGGTACATATATAGCCTATATCACTCAAGGATCACTTACATATCCAACGGTGAAAGAATTTTTGAAATCGATCCAGTAGTTCCTGAGATTAGCGCGTTCAAACAAACTCTTCCGCTTAATTATATTAGTTTAGATTATATTAGTATAGATTGAAATAAATTATAATATGAAACATATATTATAACAGTCCAATTCAATTTCCTTTATTGCGAACTTGGGTTAGATAACATTTAATCTTAATAAATATTGTTATTAGGATAAATTACTATAAAACTTCGCAGGATAGAAATAAAAACCGAAAGATGAAACTAATTTAATTTGTAGCTTTGCAACGAACTCTATTTGAATCGCAATCATCCGACGCATGCTCTCGCAGTTTGTCGCTCGGTCTTCGCTGTCATTATTGATGCTTGAATAATAAATATTCAAGCATCAATAATGACAGCGAAGACTGAGCTCATTGATATAAGGCCGGCCTCACACAGCCGGAATGCCTGTCTGAATTCAGAATCTGAAGATCAGATTCTGAATTTAGAGAGGCATTCCGGCTGTGCGAGGCCGGCCTAAGTCTTAAGTAATCAAATTAACACAAAAACCACAAAAGCAGCGATAGCCGGTAAAACATTTACCTCCCTTTTGGGAGACTGAATTCAATCCCCGGCGTGCACCTCTAATTTTTTGTAGTTATGTGCGTTTTGAGCAATTAAATATCACTCGCTTTAACAGTGAAGGAAAACATCGTGAAACGTCATGTAGTGGGCCGGTGATTGATCGATAATGGTGAATGTTCATCATGGTCATGTTCATGGTCAGGGTTGGCGTGGGTGGCGAGCGCGTCGGGCGCGTCGGGCGGCATCTGCGAGAAGTACAAGACGTACACGGAGACGACGGGCGGCATGTACCAGAGCACCAAGCGCTCGCTCAACACCGGCATCATCACCTTCGTCAACTACAACAGCCGCGTGCCGCCCAAAGTCAGCCAACTCACGCTGGCGCACGAGATCGGACACAACTTTGGCTCGCCGGTAACTAATACAACCTATATTTTAGAAGAAATTAAACCGACTTCGCAATCTGAAAGAAATTGGTGTACTTAGTCAATCCAAAATATTAGTGACACATGGGTATATTTATGCGTGTAACTTCGTACATAAGAATGATAACTAGGTGTTTTATATACTAAATCCTTCCTGAAAGTATGTAGATTATGATAGCGAAAAAATGATCAAAATCGGTTTATTGGTTTTTAAAATAATCACGAATATGTATACATATGGAACCAGATATACATATCTATATAATTTATGTATACAGAACCTCTTTTTTTGAATTCGGTTAAAAACATATTTTCTGATATTTAGAATCAGTCTCTCAAAAATACCACGAGAAGGTATAGCTAATTTAAGCGATAAACGATACTACGAGTGCAAACGTTACAAATTGCGATTTTTCACGTTTCTGAGCTCCACGCTGTAACATTAAACCGTGGAAAATTGGTCGATTTGCCATCCGATGACGAAAAGCAATCGATCGTTTTTGTTGAATTTTTGCAAGTTGGTACACCTCTGGTGTGCTTATCAGTTTAAGCTGATCGCACGCCAATCAGTCACGTATCTAAAACTGATCGCACATAGTTAGCCACGTTCCTAAAACTGTACGCACTCAAACAACCATGTGCCTGAAGCTGATCGCACACCAATCAGCCACGTGCCTCAATCTGATCGCACACCAATCAGCCACGTACCTCAAGCTGATCGCACACCAATCAGCCACGTGCCTCAATCTGATCGCACACCAATCAGCCACATGCCTTAAGCTGATCGCACTCCAATCGACTGCGTGCATAAAGAGGCTTTTTTTTTAGTCTGTAATTTAACTTTAATCAACCGCCTGATGCGCAACTGGCTCTAATGAGTCCATTCCTCTGTTAGCACGACTACCCATCGGAGTGTCGTCCGGGTGGTCAGGAGGGCAACTACATAATGTTCGCGTCGGCGACGTCGGGCGACCGGCCCAACAACAGCCGCTTCTCCACGTGCTCCGTGGGCAACATCAGCGCGGTGCTGGACGCGGTGCGCGACGGCCGCAAGCGCGACTGCCTCAAGGAGAACGCGGGCGCTTTCTGCGGGAACAAGATCGTCGAGGACGGCGAAGAGTGCGACTGCGGTGAGTGCTGAAAACCTGACGATACACTCCATTATAGCTGTCTCCACCAGTTTGCTTTCCTGTTCGTCTTGCGTTTTCCTCTGACGCATGTCTGAGCAACCGTAGCGCTTGCGTCAAAACTACATCGACAGCAGCGCACGCCGACCCGTCACCGATGGGTTCGCGTGCAAAATTTCGTGCCTTTATCTACTTTTTAAAAAGGATGTCTTGGTTCTGTTCTGTTCTTCAGTTCTGAATTTTTCAATACTGTTTTGTTCCTTTTTTTTTTCAAATAATTTTTCATCCAGTTTCTCCTTTTCTTACGTTTTTTTCTTGCACTTAACACTAAATATGCCGCACTGATAGCTATAAGTTCCGCGATCATCACGACTAAACGAGGCGCGCATGCGACAGGCGCAGACGATAAGCTGCATGCATCCTATGGCACAGCGCGCTTGACGCAACACGAATTGAAAGTTGAAATGCACAAGTATAAATTGAAAATTTAAAAAACCCCCGACTTTCGCCATTTTGTGGCGGCGGCCATCTTGGATTGATTTTTATCAAACATAGCTAACAACACTCTCGACTAATTCACCTTTCAAACAAAAAAAACCGCATTCAAATCGGTTCACCCGTTTGAGCGCTACAGGGGAACAGACACACACACACACACACACACACACACACACACACACACACACACACACACACACACACACACACACACAAACTTATAACACCCCGTCGTTTTTGCGTCGGGGTTAAAAATGAACATGAAAGCGCACTGGTGTAGACATAGCTTATAGTCCACAGTCGATTCATAGTTTTCGGACGAACACAAATGAACGTAAATGCGCAGTTCGTGCGTGTCATGCATCTAATCCGGTACCTACAACACGACGTGTGAACAATGCTGCCAGATTACATTTGTAACTTTGACCCTCTGGCATTCCTTCGACGGCAAAAGAAGATCAGTTTATAAACCTAATTGGAATTTTAAATGGCAGGTTATAACGAAAAGGAGTGTAACGATCGCTGCTGCTATCCGAGACAGTTGAGCAACTATGATGTCGAGAGAAACAGTTCCGCAAAGGGATGTCAAAGGAGAGCCCACACACAGTGCAGGTAAAAACTTATAAAGCTAATTTTTTTTTACCGGGTGTTATAAATGTATATGTTACAGCCAAAGTAATAATACGGAATATTATATATACTATCCAGCTATTATACATAATATCATATCGTGCCTCGGAGAGCACGTTAAGCAGTCGGTCTCGGTTATTATCACTATCATGTGACAGTAGTCGTTAAAGCCCGCCGACATGCAATCGGAGCAGCGTGGCGGGGCTTTTTTTTATTGTATTATAAGGCTTACACTTGGCAACAATCATGCCGGGAAAGCAATGATGAAGTCTAAGTTGGAGAACGCGCTTGCCTAGAAAATGCCTATTCACTTTCACATTGTCTAAGCTCTAAATCCCTCTCTCCTATGAAAAAGGAGGCCTGTGGTGGTAGTGGTGGTTGGTGTACGCGAGGTGTACAGTGCGAGTTGCGACCAACTTACATGTTCAGGGGGGTTATTCTGTAACTTAGTTAGCAACTGAAAACAGTTGCCAACTAATTACATAGTTAGATATACATTGCTGCTTTACTGTGTAAAATTATGAAAACACTATATTTCCCACAGTTAAGCAGCAATGTATATCAAACTAATTCGTTGGCAACTATTTTCAGTTGCTAACTAAGTTACAGAATAACCCAGCAGGTGGGCAAAATTGGAACTACAGCCGCGTCAGCTGCAATTTTAAGAACGTCATTCGGACGTCAGTTTGTTCACTAGCGTCGCTGTCAAGTGAACAAATAAGTCGGTGTCACTTTATGTATGTATATGTATTGTTGTGTGTGTGGTGCAGTCCGTCGCAAGGGCCGTGCTGCAACGCGCGCACGTGCGGGTTCGTGTCGGCGGCCGCCAACCAGACGTGCCGCGAGGCGACCGAGTGCAGCCACGCGTCCTTCTGCTCGGGCCGCTCCGCCGAGTGCCCCTCGCCGCGCGCCATGAACGACCACACCAAGTGCAATAACGGTCAGACCATTATATATTTTTTTAACCCCCAACGCAACGGGATGTTATAAGTTTGACGTGTCTGTGAGTATGCGTGCGTGCGTGCGTGCGTGCGTGCGTGCGTGCGTGCGTGTGTGTGTGTGTGTGTGTGTGTGTGTGTGTGTGTGTGTGTGTGTGTGTGTGTGTGTGTGTGTGTGTGTGTGTGTGTGTGTGTGTCTGTCTGTCTGTCTTGAATACGGTTTGAATGCGGTTTTTTTCTTTGAAAGGTCAATTAGTCGAGAGTGTTGTTAGCTTTGTTTGATGAAAATCGAACCAAGATGGCCGCCGCTACAAAATGGCGGATTACATATTTTATCACAACAACCAATAATGAGATGGGTATCAAATGACAGGCTTGACTAGTAGAATAGCATTATGCAAATCCAAGATGGCCGCCGCCACAAAATGGCGAATATCGGGGTTTTTTAAATTTTTATCCTTTTTATCTTCTTTTTATACTTGTTATCTTCTTGTGTATGAATATTTTTTTGTGTAAAAGAGTAGGTTCTCAATTTGTCGGAATCTTTATTTTATGTAGGTATCCCCGATTACTCAAAGGCGCCTGGACCGATTTGGAAAATTTTTCTTTCGTTTGAAAGGATATACTTCCCAGGTGGTCAGGATCTGTTTATGGGTTCCTGGAGAAATCGAGAGAACTCTTCCTTACCAAAAAAATTTGAACTCTTAAATTTTTTTTTGGTATACTGAAGTTAGTTTAATTTTTCCTAAAATATAGTTTGTCTTATTCTTGTATGTATATTTCTTATGTATTTGTGGTCCGTAATGGGGTCTGGCTACCATTTTCAGAAAGATGTCAAAATTATCTAGGAAAAATTAAGAAAAAAACTGTTTTTTTTTAAATTTGTTTTATATCTTTATAAATGAGCGAGATGATGGAGATCAAAGTAATTTGTTTGAGATTTAATGATTCGAGGACTGGTGGAAAGCAACGCTTGCCTAGATAACGTCAATTCATTCGTACTTTGAAGTTATTACTTGAAGTCGTACGTGGCAGGAAACACGGACGCCGGAAGTTCCGGCGTTCCATCCAGGACGGAACGGAGTAGTTAATGGCATCTTAAAGTGGATATTATAATTTCCTAGTATGCCCTCATTTTACCAGCTACAACTTTCGACTTGAAAGTTCTCGTCTTCAAGAAGCCTGTGTCCACAGTTCCGATAGTTTTTTAAATTCCGACATTCAATTCCAGGCACACAGCTGTGCATCAAAGGCGAATGCAGCGGCTCCATCTGCCTCGCGTGGAACATGAAGGAGTGCTTCCTGTCGTCGTCGCCGACCAAGATGGGCGACGGCGTGACGGCGGTCGTGAACCGCAGGGCGCTGTGCCAGCTGGCGTGCCAGACGGGCCCCGACCCGGAGTCGTGTCGCAGCACGGCGGAGTTCGCGCACCAAGTGGGCCTGCCGACCGGTGGCATCAGCTTGAGACCCGGATCACCGTGTGATAACTTCCAGGTACTCTATTTGTACACCAATTAGACACTCTATTTTGTACAGCAATTAGACACTATTTGTACACCAATTATACACTCTATTTGTACAACAATTAGACATTATTTGTTCACCAATTAGACATTAGTTGTTCACCAATTAGACACTATTTTGTACACCAGTTAGACACTATTTATACACCAATTAGACACTATTTGTACACCAATTAGACACTATTTTGTACACCAATTAGACACCTTTTGTTCACCAATTAGACACTATTTGTACACCAATTAGACACTATTTGTACACCAATTATACACTATTTGTACACCAATTATACACTCGTTGTACACCAATTATACACTCGTTGTACACCAATTATACACTCTATTTGTTCACCAATTATACACTATTTGTACACCAATTAGACACTTTGTATATCCAGTCCAATTAGGCACTATTTGTACACTAATTAGACATTTTATTTGCACACCAATTAGACACTCTATTTGTACACCAATTAGATGCTGTTTGTACACCACTTAGACACTACATATTTTTACACCAAGTATACATTTTAATACATCAGTCTTCGCGGAATAGTCGCACGGTATAAACACGTTCCCTCGTTTTTAAATCGATAACATTTTAATTATACACCAATTAGACACGCTATTTGTACATCAATTAGGCACTCTGTACTGTGAGCTCAAGGTTGTGCCTCTGTTAAAGCTCGCAGCAGAATACATAGATGACATATTCCAGGGCTACTGCGACGTGTTCCTCAAGTGCCGCGCCGTGGACGCGGAGGGCCCGCTGGTGCGGCTGAAGAACCTGCTGCTGAACCGCGCCACGCTGCAGACGGTGCAGGCGTGGGTCACGGAGCAGTGGTGGGCCGTGCTGCTGGGCGGCGTGGCGCTCATCGTGTGCATGGGTGCCTTCGTCAAGTGCTGCGCCGTGCACACGCCCTCCTCCAACCCCAAGCGACCGCCGGCGAGGCGGCTGTCGGAGACGCTCCGGCGGCCGATGAACACGCTGCGGCGCATGCGCGGCGCGGCGGGCGAGGCGCGGCGTGCGGGCAGCGCGCAGCGGGCGCCGCGCCCCGGACACCGGCGCGCGCGCCAGCACAAGGGCTACGCGCCGCCGCTCGCCTACGCCGCGAGAGACCTCGGTATGACTACACACCGCTTCATACTAAACGTACCTACTACTGACAATTCACCTAAGTGCACACCTGAAATGTTTCACTAGGCTCAGTTTGAGTTGGCAAACCAATAAAAAAAAATAAAAAAATACGGAACTGGTATGTAACATAGTTGTATCGGGTTCGCAGCGTCCGCGCCGGCGGCGGCCGGGCCGAGCGCGCGGCGCGCCGAGCCGTACGCGAACGCGTACCCGCAGTCGTACGAGATGCGGCCCGCGCAGAAGGTCTGACAGTACGACGCGTGCGGCGCGCCGCAGCTGGAGCTGGTCGCGCTGGCGCCCGGCGTGCCGCTGCTGCTGGGCTACGTGTGCCGCGCGCCCGACGCGCCCGACCGCGCCGCCACCTCCGCCACCGTCGCCTCGCAGACCACCATCACGCTGCACTCGCCCGACTCGCTCGCCGTCACGCACCACCCGCCCCACCCGCCCCACCAGCCCGACCGCCGGGACAAGTGAGCGGCGGCCGGGCCGAGCGCGCGGCGCGCCGAGCCGTACGCGAACGCGTACCCGCAGTCGTACGAGATGCGGCCCGCGCAGAAGGTCTGACAGTACGACGCGTGCGGCGCGCCGCAGCTGGAGCTGGTCGCGCTGGCGCCCGGCGTGCCGCTGCTGCTGGGCTACGTGTGCCGCGCGCCCGACGCGCCCGACCGCGCCGCCACCTCCGCCACCGTCGCCTCGCAGACCACCATCACGCTGCACTCGCCCGACTCGCTCGCCGTCACGCACCACCCGCCCCACCCGCCCCACCAGCCCGACCGCCGGGACAAGTGAGCGGCGGCCGGGCCGAGCGCGCGGCGCGCCGAGCCGTACGCGAACGCGTACCCGCAGTCGTACGAGATGCGGCCCGCGCAGAAGGTCTGACAGTACGACGCGTGCGGCGCGCCGCAGCTGGAGCTGGTCGCGCTGGCGCCCGGCGTGCCGCTGCTGCTGGGCTACGTGTGCCGCGCGCCCGACGCGCCCGACCGCGCCGCCACCTCCGCCACCGTCGCCTCGCAGACCACCATCACGCTGCACTCGCCCGACTCGCTCGCCGTCACGCACCACCCGCCCCACCCGCCCCACCAGCCCGACCGCCGGGACAAGTGAGCGGCGGCCGGGCCGAGCGCGCGGCGCGCCGAGCCGTACGCGAACGCGTACCCGCAGTCGTACGAGATGCGGCCCGCGCAGAAGGTCTGACAGTACGACGCGTGCGGCGCGCCGCAGCTGGAGCTGGTCGCGCTGGCGCCCGGCGTGCCGCTGCTGCTGGGCTACGTGTGCCGCGCGCCCGACGCGCCCGACCGCGCCGCCACCTCCGCCACCGTCGCCTCGCAGACCACCATCACGCTGCACTCGCCCGACTCGCTCGCCGTCACGCACCACCCGCCCCACCCGCCCCACCAGCCCGACCGCCGGGACAAGTGAGCGGCGGCCGGGCCGAGCGCGCGGCGCGCCGAGCCGTACGCGAACGCGTACCCGCAGTCGTACGAGATGCGGCCCGCGCAGAAGGTCTGACAGTACGACGCGTGCGGCGCGCCGCAGCTGGAGCTGGTCGCGCTGGCGCCCGGCGTGCCGCTGCTGCTGGGCTACGTGTGCCGCGCGCCCGACGCGCCCGACCGCGCCGCCACCTCCGCCACCGTCGCCTCGCAGACCACCATCACGCTGCACTCGCCCGACTCGCTCGCCGTCACGCACCACCCGCCCCACCCGCCCCACCAGCCCGACCGCCGGGACAAGTGAGCGGCGGCCGGGCCGAGCGCGCGGCGCGCCGAGCCGTACGCGAACGCGTACCCGCAGTCGTACGAGATGCGGCCCGCGCAGAAGGTCTGACAGTACGACGCGTGCGGCGCGCCGCAGCTGGAGCTGGTCGCGCTGGCGCCCGGCGTGCCGCTGCTGCTGGGCTACGTGTGCCGCGCGCCCGACGCGCCCGACCGCGCCGCCACCTCCGCCACCGTCGCCTCGCAGACCACCATCACGCTGCACTCGCCCGACTCGCTCGCCGTCACGCACCACCCGCCCCACCCGCCCCACCAGCCCGACCGCCGGGACAAGTGAGCGGCGGCCGGGCCGAGCGCGCGGCGCGCCGAGCCGTACGCGAACGCGTACCCGCAGTCGTACGAGATGCGGCCCGCGCAGAAGGTCTGACAGTACGACGCGTGCGGCGCGCCGCAGCTGGAGCTGGTCGCGCTGGCGCCCGGCGTGCCGCTGCTGCTGGGCTACGTGTGCCGCGCGCCCGACGCGCCCGACCGCGCCGCCACCTCCGCCACCGTCGCCTCGCAGACCACCATCACGCTGCACTCGCCCGACTCGCTCGCCGTCACGCACCACCCGCCCCACCCGCCCCACCAGCCCGACCGCCGGGACAAGTGAGCGGCGGCCGGGCCGAGCGCGCGGCGCGCCGAGCCGTACGCGAACGCGTACCCGCAGTCGTACGAGATGCGGCCCGCGCAGAAGGTCTGACAGTACGACGCGTGCGGCGCGCCGCAGCTGGAGCTGGTCGCGCTGGCGCCCGGCGTGCCGCTGCTGCTGGGCTACGTGTGCCGCGCGCCCGACGCGCCCGACCGCGCCGCCACCTCCGCCACCGTCGCCTCGCAGACCACCATCACGCTGCACTCGCCCGACTCGCTCGCCGTCACGCACCACCCGCCCCACCCGCCCCACCAGCCCGACCGCCGGGACAAGTGAGCGGCGGCCGGGCCGAGCGCGCGGCGCGCCGAGCCGTACGCGAACGCGTACCCGCAGTCGTACGAGATGCGGCCCGCGCAGAAGGTCTGACAGTACGACGCGTGCGGCGCGCCGCAGCTGGAGCTGGTCGCGCTGGCGCCCGGCGTGCCGCTGCTGCTGGGCTACGTGTGCCGCGCGCCCGACGCGCCCGACCGCGCCGCCACCTCCGCCACCGTCGCCTCGCAGACCACCATCACGCTGCACTCGCCCGACTCGCTCGCCGTCACGCACCACCCGCCCCACCCGCCCCACCAGCCCGACCGCCGGGACAAGTGAGCGGCGGCCGGGCCGAGCGCGCGGCGCGCCGAGCCGTACGCGAACGCGTACCCGCAGTCGTACGAGATGCGGCCCGCGCAGAAGGTCTGACAGTACGACGCGTGCGGCGCGCCGCAGCTGGAGCTGGTCGCGCTGGCGCCCGGCGTGCCGCTGCTGCTGGGCTACGTGTGCCGCGCGCCCGACGCGCCCGACCGCGCCGCCACCTCCGCCACCGTCGCCTCGCAGACCACCATCACGCTGCACTCGCCCGACTCGCTCGCCGTCACGCACCACCCGCCCCACCCGCCCCACCAGCCCGACCGCCGGGACAAGTGAGCGGCGGCCGGGCCGAGCGCGCGGCGCGCCGAGCCGTACGCGAACGCGTACCCGCAGTCGTACGAGATGCGGCCCGCGCAGAAGGTCTGACAGTACGACGCGTGCGGCGCGCCGCAGCTGGAGCTGGTCGCGCTGGCGCCCGGCGTGCCGCTGCTGCTGGGCTACGTGTGCCGCGCGCCCGACGCGCCCGACCGCGCCGCCACCTCCGCCACCGTCGCCTCGCAGACCACCATCACGCTGCACTCGCCCGACTCGCTCGCCGTCACGCACCACCCGCCCCACCCGCCCCACCAGCCCGACCGCCGGGACAAGTGAGCGGCGGCCGGGCCGAGCGCGCGGCGCGCCGAGCCGTACGCGAACGCGTACCCGCAGTCGTACGAGATGCGGCCCGCGCAGAAGGTCTGACAGTACGACGCGTGCGGCGCGCCGCAGCTGGAGCTGGTCGCGCTGGCGCCCGGCGTGCCGCTGCTGCTGGGCTACGTGTGCCGCGCGCCCGACGCGCCCGATCGCGCCGCCACCTCCGCCACCGTCGCCTCGCAGACCACCATCACGCTGCACTCGCCCGACTCGCTCGCCGTCACGCACCACCCGCCCCACCCGCCCCCCCAGCCCGACCGCCGGGACAAGTGAGCGGCGGCCGGGCCGAGCGCGCGGCGCGCCGAGCCGTACGCGAACGCGTACCCGCAGTCGTACGAGATGCGGCCCGCGCAGAAGGTCTGACAGTACGACGCGTGCGGCGCGCCGCAGCTGGAGCTGGTCGCGCTGGCGCCCGGCGTGCCGCTGCTGCTGGGCTACGTGTGCCGCGCGCCCGACGCGCCCGACCGCGCCGCCACCTCCGCCACCGTCGCCTCGCAGACCACCATCACGCTGCACTCGCCCGACTCGCTCGCCGTCACGCACCACCCGCCCCACCCGCCCCACCAGCCCGACCGCCGGGACAAGTGAGCGGCGGCCGGGCCGAGCGCGCGGCGCGCCGAGCCGTACGCGAACGCGTACCCGCAGTCGTACGAGATGCGGCCCGCGCAGAAGGTCTGACAGTACGACGCGTGCGGCGCGCCGCAGCTGGAGCTGGTCGCGCTGGCGCCCGGCGTGCCGCTGCTGCTGGGCTACGTGTGCCGCGCGCCCGACGCGCCCGACCGCGCCGCCACCTCCGCCACCGTCGCCTCGCAGACCACCATCACGCTGCACTCGCCCGACTCGCTCGCCGTCACGCACCACCCGCCCCACCCGCCCCACCAGCCCGACCGCCGGGACAAGTGAGCGGCGGCCGGGCCGAGCGCGCGGCGCGCCGAGCCGTACGCGAACGCGTACCCGCAGTCGTACGAGATGCGGCCCGCGCAGAAGGTCTGACAGTACGACGCGTGCGGCGCGCCGCAGCTGGAGCTGGTCGCGCTGGCGCCCGGCGTGCCGCTGCTGCTGGGCTACGTGTGCCGCGCGCCCGACGCGCCCGACCGCGCCGCCACCTCCGCCACCGTCGCCTCGCAGACCACCATCACGCTGCACTCGCCCGACTCGCTCGCCGTCACGCACCACCCGCCCCACCCGCCCCACCAGCCCGACCGCCGGGACAAGTGAGCGGCGGCCGGGCCGAGCGCGCGGCGCGCCGAGCCGTACGCGAACGCGTACCCGCAGTCGTACGAGATGCGGCCCGCGCAGAAGGTCTGACAGTACGACGCGTGCGGCGCGCCGCAGCTGGAGCTGGTCGCGCTGGCGCCCGGCGTGCCGCTGCTGCTGGGCTACGTGTGCCGCGCGCCCGACGCGCCCGACCGCGCCGCCACCTCCGCCACCGTCGCCTCGCAGACCACCATCACGCTGCACTCGCCCGACTCGCTCGCCGTCACGCACCACCCGCCCCACCCGCCCCACCAGCCCGACCGCCGGGACAAGTGAGCGGCGGCCGGGCCGAGCGCGCGGCGCGCCGAGCCGTACGCGAACGCGTACCCGCAGTCGTACGAGATGCGGCCCGCGCAGAAGGTCTGACAGTACGACGCGTGCGGCGCGCCGCAGCTGGAGCTGGTCGCGCTGGCGCCCGGCGTGCCGCTGCTGCTGGGCTACGTGTGCCGCGCGCCCGACGCGCCCGACCGCGCCGCCACCTCCGCCACCGTCGCCTCGCAGACCACCATCACGCTGCACTCGCCCGACTCGCTCGCCGTCACGCACCACCCGCCCCACCCGCCCCACCAGCCCGACCGCCGGGACAAGTGAGCGGCGGCCGGGCCGAGCGCGCGGCGCGCCGAGCCGTACGCGAACGCGTACCCGCAGTCGTACGAGATGCGGCCCGCGCAGAAGGTCTGACAGTACGACGCGTGCGGCGCGCCGCAGCTGGAGCTGGTCGCGCTGGCGCCCGGCGTGCCGCTGCTGCTGGGCTACGTGTGCCGCGCGCCCGACGCGCCCGACCGCGCCGCCACCTCCGCCACCGTCGCCTCGCAGACCACCATCACGCTGCACTCGCCCGACTCGCTCGCCGTCACGCACCACCCGCCCCACCCGCCCCACCAGCCCGACCGCCGGGACAAGTGAGCGGCGGCCGGGCCGAGCGCGCGGCGCGCCGAGCCGTACGCGAACGCGTACCCGCAGTCGTACGAGATGCGGCCCGCGCAGAAGGTCTGACAGTACGACGCGTGCGGCGCGCCGCAGCTGGAGCTGGTCGCGCTGGCGCCCGGCGTGCCGCTGCTGCTGGGCTACGTGTGCCGCGCGCCCGACGCGCCCGACCGCGCCGCCACCTCCGCCACCGTCGCCTCGCAGACCACCATCACGCTGCACTCGCCCGACTCGCTCGCCGTCACGCACCACCCGCCCCACCCGCCCCACCAGCCCGACCGCCGGGACAAGTGAGCGGCGGCCGGGCCGAGCGCGCGGCGCGCCGAGCCGTACGCGAACGCGTACCCGCAGTCGTACGAGATGCGGCCCGCGCAGAAGGTCTGACAGTACGACGCGTGCGGCGCGCCGCAGCTGGA
Organism: Melanargia galathea; assembly: GCA_920104075.1. Lineage (NCBI taxonomy): Eukaryota > Metazoa > Arthropoda > Insecta > Lepidoptera > Nymphalidae > Melanargia > Melanargia galathea. The sequence continues at coordinate 7,218,392 of OV049855.1, forward strand.
GCTGGTCGCGCTGGCGCCCGGCGTGCCGCTGCTGCTGGGCTACGTGTGCCGCGCGCCCGACGCGCCCGACCGCGCCGCCACCTCCGCCACCGTCGCCTCGCAGACCACCATCACGCTGCACTCGCCCGACTCGCTCGCCGTCACGCACCACCCGCCCCACCCGCCCCACCAGCCCGACCGCCGGGACAAGTGAGCGGCGGCCGGGCCGAGCGCGCGGCGCGCCGAGCCGTACGCGAACGCGTACCCGCAGTCGTACGAGATGCGGCCCGCGCAGAAGGTCTGACAGTACGACGCGTGCGGCGCGCCGCAGCTGGAGCTGGTCGCGCTGGCGCCCGGCGTGCCGCTGCTGCTGGGCTACGTGTGCCGCGCGCCCGACGCGCCCGACCGCGCCGCCACCTCCGCCACCGTCGCCTCGCAGACCACCATCACGCTGCACTCGCCCGACTCGCTCGCCGTCACGCACCACCCGCCCCACCCGCCCCACCAGCCCGACCGCCGGGACAAGTGAGCACAGGCCAGCCGACCAGCACGGCGAGTGAGCGGCGACGCGCGCTACTGTCGAGGTCGTGGACTCTTACAGATCAGTATACGGCCAGCCGGGAACGTGGCCATCTCATGCTAAACATAATAAACTCCGTGAAGTTCGTGTATTCCAATAAATCACTACAACGCCAGCCCGAGAGGTTTCCGACATTCAGCGATTCCAGACGCTATGTGGCCGTCCTCATACTACACTGTTATGTTACGTCCACGCGCTCGAGCCACCACCAGCGCGGTAATTCCATTCCATTAACCAACAATTTTCATCGATACCATTGCGAATGGCCTGCTCCCTCACGCATCTTGTCACTGTGGCCGATACACAAAGAAACCGATGGATTTTGGGATAAAAACATTTTTATCTAATCAGTGACAGAACAGTGTTACAGTATTATTCACTTATTATGATAATATTAATGACATTCCAGGATTACTGCCTGTGCGTAAATGGCCGATTTGTATGAGTATGTGCTTATATTGAGTGGCGTAGCCATAGACAAAAGTCGAAACTTTTCGAGTAACATTTGTTTTAAATAAGTTGTGAGTAAATCTAATGAATGCTATTTTATTAAGTGAAAACTTACCAATCTTATGTATAATTTGAAATTTGAAGGAGTTCTTGAGGGATCTTTGATTTTCACTGAACTTGTTTCTGTCTAGAGCACAGTAAAATTCGATATTTAAAAATATTTTCCATTTGCTAGGCAAGACTAAAAATAGTGCTATCCTTTTTTTACAGTTTGATGCGGTAAAGGACAGTTTTATTTTTAGTCATAATATGATCATATCCGAGCGAAGTGGGCCGAAGCGCAGCGTATTTTTTTGATAACAGCTCAAAGGCAGCTTTATTTCGTCAGCAAATCGTGTCGTTATCTAATCGATCGAAAGTAATCCGTAAAACGGGGTATTCTCTGGACTGGATATAGTATTGTCGTTTTCCTTCAATAGTTCAATATTAAATGACGTGACAGCTAAGGGTCCGGACATACTGGCACAAAGTTGAAGCGCATCGCAGCGGCAAACAAAAAATGTTCATGGCATATTAGTACCTATTCAACCAAGTAAGGGCCAAAGACTACGAATGCGCGCCCATTCGTACGCGCTAGCCGCGCGCATTCGCTCGTCTTTTTTTTTGGTTTGCCTGCCTGCCTTGCCTTGCCTTGTTTTGTAGAGACAGGTGCCAATATGCCGTAAAAAAAATTTGATTCGCTTCGATGCGCTTCGACTATGTGCTATAGTATACCCCGACCCGATATATAGACGGTCTCTAGCGCAAGTCGCTCGGCGGGAGTCCGCGCGCTAACCGAATGGTGTTCTATCAAATTAGCCATTATTTTTATACGAGAGTAATAGAATAGGACGCGAAGTTCCACCAGTAACACTCCGAGGAACCGCTCCGACCGGACATTTATGTATATTTTTGTATATAAATGACGACTATATAAAGGCTACAATGTAAAAATATCATGCAAATACTTACTATTAAACGTACCGATATTAGATTTTAATGTAAGGTTACTGCGTTATTTTACTGAATCTCCGTAATTGTAATTTTTATATAAATAATGTTATTTTAATGTAATATTATATTATAATAACGTAAGCGGATTGTTGAGGTGCCATTATACCAATTTGTATTCCAAGTTTTGTTACGACTTCCTGTGTCTTTTATAATGTGATTTCACGAGTGATTGAACAATTTTAAAGAAACCTGTGGGCTCAAATTGTTGACTAATACTTTGTAAGGTTTTCATTCGCTATCATTTTAAAACTTCAAAGTTTATTATTATGAATGTTTGACGTCGACGTTTTTCGTCGTTTTGCAATTAATTAGTTACAATTTATTTAAAAAAAAAAGTTGAAAGCTTATATTAATTAGTCTTCCTTATGACAAACATAATGATAATCGTTTACTTTAATTCGTAGGTAATGATGTAATGTGAAATTTGAACAGTATTGCCAAATGATCAAATGTTACTAGACTGAAAAATTTTCTCAACATTATTCTAATAAAATTTGCATTTCTAATTTATTCCGCACCAACTGCGGTTATTTGGCTCAAATGTACTTTATTAAGTGTATGATTTATTACCGCGGTGTAACCATTAGCATATCAGAAAAAACACTCACTATAATTGCGTTTAACCTAAACTCGAATCTGTTGTATAGTTCCGTTGAATTGATCTCTAAGTATTATTTTTTTTTTTCAAATATAATAATATCATAGTGTAACATTCGTCGTGCAAGCCAAAGAGCATGATGTATTTTTATGATTTCTATACATACATTTTTAATGTATAACATTAGTTAAGAGTCAATCTTTTTAAGTCAAGACATCACAGTATTACAATATTTCTTTCATATTAGCGCAACACTATTTTTCTCTGGCGAAGCCGCAAACTTATATATATATAGGTATTGAAATAGTAGACATGATAGGGTAATTGAAAAATTGAAAAACAATACTCATAATTAGGGTTTGACCAGAATCTCATGAAAAATAGGGAAATTAAATTTTGTAGTAAGAAACACTAGGCTAACTCGGCTGCCCTAGTGATAAACAAAGTAATTACATTCAGAACACCTTACCTGGGATCGTTTCACGAAACGAAAAATCAAGCAACTGCATTTTAAATATAAAAACAAAGTAATCAACATCCAATTACTTTGTTTTTGTGTTGTGCTTGTTGTTTGCTTGGTTTTGCATTTATATTCCGGGTTAGTGTTTGCAGTTACTTTGTTTGGGCAATTCAAATTTCAGTAAACGGTTCAAGTTATTTGAAATATTAAACTGTGGTAAACAACTACTCGACATAAAACTTTTGTTAATGCAAAAAAGTCAATTTCACAAAAAATGTCAGTTACTTTGTTTATCGCTAGGGCAGCCGTAGTGTTGCCAACTTTGGAATTTCCGTATTTTCCATGAGATTCTGGTCGACCTTTATCACTTTTAAAACACGCCAACCGACACGATGCGTGTTGAGTCGGAGTCAAATAGTAGTATTCTTTACAAGATTCTGATCACATATAAACACTATCTATCTACTCGGCAACTTTAAAAATTTACATACCAGAGTGTATAGTCTATAAGTACGTCAAAAACTGTCAATCTACCTACCTTTAATTTAAACTTATGATACTAGACTATTTACTGGCGGGAAATCCCCGAAAATCCTAACAAAAAGAAGGTTGACAAATAAAAACCATCTCAAAATGTTAAAATAAATAAATAAAAGAAATAGCAAAAGTTGGGTGAATATTCTAAAATATGACTAATCATTTTTCACTAGCAAAACCAAGTCCAAACAGCCTAAAATGTACCAAAATAATCTACATACTTTCTGGACTATTAGTATTTGAGCTAATTTTCTATGAAACCCTAAAAACGCTTTACTTTGCGTTGGGTGTTTTCTAGCCAAACAAAACTATAAACAACTTGGTTTTGATTCAACACGGATCTCGTATCGTCTTTTATTTTGTGGCGGGTTGTAAACTTATAAACCGTCGCAAAAATATGTTTCTGTCAAATTATTGTTGTCTGCTCAAACGTTTGATGCGGCTCGCCGAGTCTCCTCCACTTAAGTAGATCAACTGTATAGTATTGTAAAACTGTGGTAATAGTTGAATGCCATTTTAATATGAATGTAATGCCCCCTCTATACGTTGACCCAACGCGCACGGCGAATCAATTCAGCGACGAGTAACTGCACGGTGTAGGGCCACTTGGCGTAAAATTGCCGCGTGCAGCTAAGCTGTATTGCGATGCACACATCAAAGGATCTTAGCGCAATTCACAAATAGCTTTGGCCTTTGACACGTTGATCCGACAGTCGTTGAACGCATTGGGCCAACGTGAACTGGTGGCTTCAACAATACAAAAGTTCTTGTAATTTGTATAATAAATATTGTATATTTGTATGTAAACCACGAGGGTAATGTTTCCGTTGTAGAGTGACTCGACCAATCGTCTATTTGATGGTAAGTAACCACCATCGTGTAGTAATCAATGGCATTATGTCTTCTAAATATAAGCTAGTTTACCTACAATAGAATATTTAAATGACAATGTGAATATTTTTAATTAAAAACATGAATGTTACAACATGTGATTTCAAAATAACAAAAAATACAATAAATTTTACATGAAAATTTCATATTTTATTAATCTCATCCTTTCTCTTTTAAGACACGATACAATAAACTTATTTTGTTTTATTAAAGGACTAAAAAATAGTGTGTTAAGGCCCGGAGCTAACTTCGGTAACCTTCAGAAATCAAAATATCCAATCATATTATTATCTACGTAGAATTTCAGTGATAAACAATGAATAGATATTGTATGGACACCATCATGCAGTTATTTTTTGGTCTTTTCGTGAAGTGTACAACCGTACTTTATTGCCTCTTGACCACCAGTCCACATATCCTGTAAACTATCGGTAGGTTAAGGTAGGTACGAACTTTTTATTCCAGTTCTATGTCGGTGGTAACCTGGATACAGATAATGCTTATTTTGATTGTATTTTAGTCGTCAAAAGAAGGCAAATGGAACAATATTTTTATAAAACTGAGATTCAAACTCGAGCCTCCATGCTTGTAGGCAATTTTGTTCTGACAGCTCTTGATGAATGTTTGAGGAGCCGACCCTTGGTGGAGTATTATAGCTGTATCAATGGTATCATGTTCCTTGCTTGGTGGGTAATAAGGCCCACCAAAAATCAAACTTAGGTACCTGCGTAGGTAGGTAGGGATTCATGAAGTAGACGAGACATGTTTTGGAGTGCTTATATTTCGTATATACAAGTTACAAAAGTGGAAGTTTAATTTACTATCTTTAAATTATTACAATAAAATATGTTCGTCCATAATAGGTATACTTATATTTATAGTTTTATGACAATAATGACGATTGCATATTACGGCCACAGTACACAGATACAACCAGTAGTGAAACTACCTACAAACGTTCGAAACGGCTCACTCACACAAACATGCGCATCGACGAGACCATTTAACGGGCAGTCGCTACTGACATTCACGCGAAAACCCGGTAGGGGTCTCGTTGATGCGCATGTTTGTGTGAGTGAGCCGATTCGAACGTTTGTGGGTAGTTTCAGTACTGGTTGTAATCTGTTTACTGTGTTACGGCCGAGCGAGTGGAAACGACCGAACATGACAGGAGAGAGTATGGCCGCTCAAGTGAAACTGTTAAAATATCATTTTCATGTGCAGTTTGTTTGGACTTTGCAGTTCGATGCTATTCGGGCCATGTTACTTTTGCTGCTGACGTCATATTAAATGTCTTTTGCTATGGTTATACAGATAGAAATTGGCAACAAGCTCTGAATCAGTTCAATTTTAATTCTTTTAGGCCTTCTTGTTACTTTTGATAGTAAAACGTAAAGATGCCTACTCACTCTAAAGACTACATTTTTTTCACTAAACCAACAATACATACAATGTCCTAATCTAAATAATACAATTTTATTATCATGATTAGAAATAAGAAAATGCCCTATAAATTATATAAAAATCGGTGGAACACTAAAGTTCAATATGATTTCTAAGTTATACAGTTTTTAAATTCGCAGAAGAAAACAATAGTTACCTTATAACAAGAGTAAGAATCTTTAACACAATATAATGATATAAAATTATTATTATTATAATAACAAAGAAAATAATTGGTCAGCAAATAAAAACCAAATACAATTTTCAAACAATTTAGTCCAATACATAGTACGCGAGGGACGAGTGCCGACGTGAGGCGTGACGGCGCGGCGCGCGGCGCGGCGGTCCGCATGCGTTGATTAGTGCCAGACTGGGAGTATAATCCTGTGGAGTAATCGTCGCATGCGGGGGATGTGCACCCACGACGCATAACATCGCCTGCACTCAGGGCCGGATTAAACCTTATCAGGGAATGGGAATTCACGAGGCCCCTTTCCTTACTTTTTAAAATATATTTTTTCTATCGCAAAAGTCGAGTCGATCAGATCGACTCCTTTGGTAGGTATAAGTACTGTTACTTCAATCTCCTACGGCGCCCCCGTGGGCCCCTAATTGGCGTGGGACCCCTAGGCAATTGCCTAATCCGGCCCTGCCTGCACTCCACCCCTATCACGTATTATTAGACATCGATGATTATTAGGCTTTAGGTAGGCTTGTCTCAGCTTCCCTCGGGTTACCTTAGGAAATTATGGATAGTTATATTATTATTCAATCTCGGAGAGAATCTTGAGAGACATGTTGAGCCTTATATACAAGGCCGTTCAGGCCCATTTTTCTTTGACTTTATAGTGTTTCGATGCTCGAAATCTATCAACTTTGTCGAGATGTATAAGCTTGTACTAACCCTAAAACACTTATTGAGATAAGCGCATTTACTAACGAAGCCAGCTGAATTTATAATATTTAGTGATAGTACATACAAGATGAGGTCATCTACTTACGTGGGTATAATTTTATGAGATAACTGCCCAGATTAATCATATACCTAACTATTGAAACCATTAGTTTCATTCTAGGTAAGTGTTTTTTTTGTAGCATGAAGGATAAAACTTGGCCTTCCAGTATAGGAGTGTCTGACTGTCTGTAATTAGGTACGAGTATGTTTTATTACACTTATGCCACTCGTAAATGCAAAGTGCTACTTGCAAAATATAGGACTGTTCTATGAAGCAAAATTTATTACAAAAATTGAATAATTCCTATACATACGAGTACACAGAATGGAAAAGTTAAGTGTGCTTGGACAATTATTTTCTCAACTGTAAGATATATTCAAAAACCTGATGCTGGAAACTATTATAACGCCACCTGGTGAATAAGATGACATAAAAAATGACATTTGAAAACTTTCATACAAATGATAGAATATGTTTTACAGGCAATTATTTTCTCATTATAATATATATCAAAAACTTAAGAACTTAAAAAACGGACGAACAAAATGCCGAAAAATACTTAGAAAAATGAACGTGATATGTTTCAAATTCTAAAATTTGTTTGTATTTATTAATCCCATACATTTATTGGTGAACTGAAATAAATGTATGTTTACAAGTTTTTGGGCGTCTCTATTTTGAGAAAATAATCACTTGCGCACTTATCGTTTCACCCTGTGTAGTAAACATAAACTTTCAACTAATCTATAATTCAGCGCAGGTATAAAACTTACTAAGTAGTTACTACATACAATAAGTATAGGTACTTACATAGTTATTAAAGATATACTTAATAGCCAAATTAATGTTTATATATTATAAAACTTAATGAAAAGGAATATTTTATCCAGTCTTATTAAAATAATTAATATTTATGACAACTATTCAACACTATTTCATGCAAACAATAATGTTATCAATTCATGAACCCTATCGCTAAAATAATTAGTATTCATACATAATACAATGGAATTTTTCATCGAGACTGTATTAGATAATTCCTATAATTATTCAATGTCTTTTAAATAAACGGAATTAAGAATGCAATAGCATCTGTTCTTGTTTATATACTTCATGATAAGCATTACGTATTAAAACGTACGGAAAACATGATTCTAACAAGTCCATGGTTAAAAATGGCGACTCTTGGACTATTAAATCGAGAAGTAAATAAACAGACTCTCGATTTTTGATAGCTTCCTTTTCTGTCTCCTGACCGAGCCGCAGAAGCGACGAAGACGCCAGCGCTAGAAACTCTTTCATTCTATCCTCAATATCATTTTGACCACAAATCGTAAACAAGGCGCCGAATATGTGATTAATAGCAGGAGCCATGCAATGTATGTTGTTAGCGTGGCCCTCTAGAGAAGGTCTGTAGAACGAGCCCTCGCTGCGGGCCAGTCTCGGCAGTGATACGGCCACGAACACCATCAGCAAACAGACAATGAGATGCTCTTCTTCCTCTACTTCTGCTTTATGTTGACGAAGAGCTGAAGCGAGGGTTGGGTCAACTTTACACGACAGCCCGGCCGCTGAACACATCTCGGATATGACGCGCGTTGGATCACCGCTAGGCAACTGTTGCTGAAAATCTTTAATGGAGCTTATCAAAAAGGGAATACGTCGTTCTAGGACATCGAGAAGCGACTCTTGCGCTATTTGGCGAAAACTCAATATCACACCAATTATTGTCATCCTCTGCAGTACATTATCAACATGCTGCAACCTTTTGAACTGTTCCCTCATTATTTCAGGTTTGTCAAAGTTTGTTCGAAGCATCTGCAATACTTCTTTGTTTTGCACCACTAACTTTTTAAGCTCCTGGACCTGACTGGCAATGTGCCACATGAGTGTCTCACTCAACAGTTTCATGCCATAGGGCCCAATCAATTCAGCTAGAGCCCTCAATTCGTTAATATCAGAATACTCCTCAGCATTGAAAGGTATCGCTCCTTCAGCTGACAGGCTCACGAAAGCCTTTTGATTCATTGAAAAGCAAATATTGCCAGCACTCACTCTTCTGAGTAGGATTTCAGAATACCACTGTGTGTACAGTGATGCTATGGATTTTTCACCGTGACTGTCCATATTTTGAGTTTGTTGCAACAGACAATTGTTGAACACTCTTGTGATATCAATGTGCACATAGTTCTCAACAGTTTGTAACACATTCATGTATGCTCGGACACTTACCAGCAACTCTGAAGGTTTAGCAATCTCACTAGTGTCTTGATTGAACATAACCATTCCAACTAATGCTTTAGAAAACCTAGTCTCCAAGTGTTGATGCAGATATTCTCGAGGGGCAAATGTGTACTCCCAAACATTTACTGTAGAACAATAATTGATGGCATAACACAATTCTGTTAAGGCCATATGGAGTTTGTCCATTGTGGTCAACTCTTCCCTGGTTATCCTGTAACTTTCATCTCCAGGCTTTACAATTTCTATGGGGTTTTTCTTGTTTTTGTCCTTTTTCTTTCTGTTTGCCAGATGGGCAATTGTCTGTGCACAATGTTTTGGAAGGAGCTTGTCACTCATTGTGCATTGTTCATCACAAATGGTTGTGATTATATTCTTTGCTTCTTTCGCCATTTCATCTAAGTAGATATTGACAACAGAGAGGCTCCTTTCTCTGATGTGGTGTCTTTCCTCTGGGCACAGTTCGTGAGTACAGTTCTGGAAGTGACTGCAAATAAGTGGAAATGCAATAATATAACGATTCTGGGCCGGGAACTCTAAACACATGTGAAACTGACTCTCAAATATTTTACTGTAAAAACAGAACAGTGACAAATCTGATGTTTCCACCATTATTTCATCAAGGTTATCCACCATTTTAGTATGAAACACCATTTTATCAATAAATTGTGCCAATTCTCTTTGATCCACCAAGTTCAGTTGAGTTTTTGCAACAGATGTGTATGCTTGTAGTCTAAACCAATCTAAACGGAATGCCCGGAAATCGAAGATTTCATTACTTTCAACTTGCTTGACATTTAAATTAGCAGCTGTACTACAGAGAGAAGACAGAATCACACTCTCATCCTCAGGGCACACTTGTAGATTCTGAATCATGAGGTTCAGGGCTACTGCATCAAAACCTGATAAATACTGCACATAATATCTTTGCATGACCTGACTGTACTTGCGCACGAGTGCTCTGAGCTCCTCCATGTGAAACAGTAGTTCGGGTAGCTGACGATCGACCAGGTCTTCAGTAGATTTCCCTTTAACTTTTTGTGGTGGGTTATCATTATGACGTAGCAGCCAAAACACTTCATCTCTAGCATAGCACAGACCTATAAATATCAACAATGCTTTAGGTCCCAGCAATCCAGGTTGATCGGTTAAAATTAGACCCAACTCTTTTAAAGCTGTTCTTAAAAATTTTCTCCTTTCTCTGTGCTTGTATCCTGCTTTTTGTACAGAGTGATGGTAACAATCCTTAACTTCAGAAATTCTTTTCCCGTATCCCTTAATTCCATCGAAGAAACTCTGAATATACGTATGGATGTAGATAACTTCATCTCTGAATAGTGCAACCACCCATCCCGATTCTAGTGCACTCACCCACATCTTGTTAGCGTGGTCCTGCTGCAACATTTGATGACACAGAGCAAAACCAAATATAACCCATCTCTCCAGCGACTCTAAAGAAACATATTCACATGACATGGTATTGGTCTCTGAAGGTTTTAAGAGCAGAGCAGGGTTGCTAACCAGACTCAACTTTTGTTCTGATCGCCAGTGCTCAGCGGTCATGTTCCTCGCTGGATACACATGCCATAATGAGTTTAAGGCACTTGATAGCAGCTTTTGATGGGGGCCAAATTCTTCAGACAATTTCTTCAAAGGGGCATCATAATCAACTATTATTTGACCCAAACGAGGAAAACTTGGATCAATTTGATTGTGGACCATCTCATGAGCAGCATTAAATAAACCGAGTACTGCTTTTCTATCTTCAACTCGTGAAAGTAAGATCATAAGTGAGACATATGTTGTAACTAAATCGAGGTAATTTTTTGTCAGCTCAAAATTCAAGGTCAAATCCAGAGTGACTTGACAAGCATCCATTATGTTCAAAAGTTCACACACATTGTCTTTGAAGTCTAATAGATCTACAAATGTGTAGTAATACAATGACAATGATTTGATGATCTCATTCCTGATATTAGTTATTGCTTGCAGGCCTTTCACATCAATATTAGGAAACCTTCGTACAATATGTTTAATGGATGACTCCAAGGTTTTATCTGATAGAAATGCTGGTTTGGACTTGGCATCCCCACACGCTTTTTTGATGTTGTAAATTCTAGTCAACATGCCAATGCCCCGATCATTGAGAATGATAAGCTTTTCAGCTAACTTCTGCTGGCTGATATGCACAGACCTTGGCATGGTAGACATTCTAAAACAAACGAATTAAATTAAACACTTGTTGCTAAACGCTGGAGAATTGACCAACTATCAAACGGAAATTGCTATTGCTATATTTATATGGGTGTAAACCTAGTTAGCCACAACTAGTTACAAAATTATCTATTTCCGTATTAAAGTATGTATCTATAAAGTTCATTATGAGCAATGTTGATATGTTTTTTTATAAATACCAAGCGATTGTGATTTTAATAAATTATGTGCCTGTAAAAGGATACTTACCTCCTGTGATTAAATATGCGAATTACGTTTCAAGAACTTCACACAGTTTACCGTTTCATATTTTTACTGTATAAGCCATAATTCCTGTCTGTGTGCAATTCCACTGGTCCAAAATTATACTTACTTAGGTACTTTACAGAAAAGGGAGTGCCTTTATCAAGAAAACGCGTAAAGCGGTTCCTTATTTATTTGGCAATGACAGACAGGGCCACCAACTGGCAACTATTAGGATTTGTTTTTTTTTTTAAGTGGCTCTAGTTCTGGGTTCTAATTTTTTTGAGCCTATTGAGGTCACCAGTTGAACGACCCAATAAAAACGGCTAACGTTATAGATCGACCAGAATCTCATGAAAAATAGGGAAATCAAATTCCAAGGTTAGCAACACTACCGTCGGCTGCCCTAGCGATAAACAAAGTAACTGACATTTTTTGTGAAATTGACTTTTTGCATTAAAAAAAGCTTTATGTTGAGTAGTTTTTACCACAGTTTAATATTTCAAATAACTTGAACCGTTTACTGAAATTTAAATTGCCCAAACAAAGTAACTGCACTCACTTACCCGGAATATAAATGCAAAAACCAAGTAAACAACAAGCACAACACAAAAACAAAGTAGGTAATTGGATGTTGATTACTTTGTTTTTGTATTTAAAATGCAGTTGCTTGATTTTTCGTTTCGTGAAACGATCCCAGGTAAGGTGTTCTGAATTTAGGTAATTACTTTGTTTATTACTAGGGCAGCCGAGTTAACCTAGTGTTGCTTACTACAAAATTTAATTTCCCTATTTTTCATGAGATTCTGGTCGATCTATACCAAGAAACAGATTTGTACGTCTGTGCAGAATACCTATTATGTAATGGTAAAAAGTTAAATTAACAAAAAAATAACGATAATATGTTACCTTATTTTAACCGTTACAGGTAAAACGTAAAAATAACATTAATTTTGATCGAATAAAGTTATTTTTTAATCAAGTACAAACGTCATTAAAAAGGCTTGAACCCAGAGCCGTAAAACCAGTTAATTAAAAAAAACTCCAAACGTCATTTTGTCTTGTCAGTTGTCAATAATTATTAATTTCTAATTTGATGTGAATTTAATTTCATTATAGTTGAAAAGCATTTTTATTGAAATGAAATAAATATTAATTTTCATGAGAAAATCTTTCAATTCTAATAATTTTACTAAATCATTAAAATAACGTTGTATTAAATTCTTAATTGTGACCAAATAATTCAATCAAAATGCCGAGAATAATGATAAAAGGCGGTGTTTGGCGGAACACAGAGGTTTGTTTAGATTTAGAAAACCCTAATTCTATCGTAAGTTTTATTATTAAATAACAAGATGAATAGTTAATATACAAAAATATAATTTTAGGATGAAATCCTGAAAGCGGCGGTGATGAAATATGGGAAAAACCAATGGTCCCGTATTGCTTCACTGCTGCATCGTAAGTCGGCTAAACAATGCAAAGCGCGATGGTACGAGTGGCTGGACCCGAGCATCAAGAAGACGGAGTGGTCGCGCGAGGAGGACGAGAAGCTGCTGCACCTCGCCAAGCTGATGCCGACCCAGTGGCGCACCATCGCGCCCATCATCGGCCGCACCGCCGCGCAGTGCTTGGAGCGATACGAATATTTGCTGTGAGTCTCGCAAGCTCCTATAACATTGTATTGATTTATCGCTGCCCTATTCAAAAATTATTGAGCTGATTGAGAGAAAACTAGTGCAGTTCTTCTAGGGTATACCTATAATAAAACTTTTTATGAACAAAAGCATATTATATGTATTTGGAAAGGAGTGACATCTTGTTCTGCCACAGTTTCTTATTCCTTGCTGATTTGAATGATTGAATGAAATATATTTTAGAGTTAACTGCATATTACTACATCGCAGAATATTATTAAGAATAATAAATCAACGAATATTCTGCCAAATGAATGACTGTTTATTTATATAATTTTACACTTATTTTAGTATACATTATACACTAGATGTTTTCTCTTCAAAAACAATCTAATATTGCATAAATTCTTAACTACATCCCATTAAACCTTAGGGAGCTATAAACTGTTTATGATTGCAGGGATCAAGCTCAAAAGAAAGAAGAAGGGGAGGACATGGGAGATGACCCCCGCAAGTTGAAGCCGGGAGAAATTGACCCCAACCCTGAGACCAAGCCCGCAAGACCTGACCCCAAAGACATGGACGAAGATGGTAGGACAGCTGTTTCACTATGACAAATAAAATGTTGAGCAACTATCTTAGCATTATAAACTGTGCTAGTTAGAGACATTGTTTTATTTTAACTGTAATAATTATATGAACCTCTATCAAATGTAATTTGTCTTTGAAAACTTTTGAGATAGTTGGTTTTTTGTCAATTTCATGATTAGGTAAAAACTGCTGCTTAAATGGGAGTAGTGTGAAACTTCTTGAGTCTTCTACTATTGCCATTTGAAAGCAGTAACAGAAAAATAGAATATGCCAATTACGTATCTGAAATAATTTAATTTGTTAACAAAGGTTGTTATTTGGAACTTCAGAATTGGAAATGCTGTCGGAAGCTCGTGCTCGTTTGGCCAACACCCAGGGCAAAAAGGCTAAGAGGAAGGCTCGTGAAAAACAACTGGAGGAAGCACGTAGACTTGCTGCTCTGCAGAAAAGAAGAGAGCTGAGCGCTGCTGGCATTTCTGTTCCAATTCGGTAAGTCTTTTTGGTGTTTATATTTCAATTAGTGCATTGTCTTCGGCAAAATGATGCATAAATTATTATAATTTATTATTTTTTTATTTTTATTACAGTGATTTTTATCACATTCCTCAGCCTAAAAATATCTTGAACAATTTTACTATTTACTTGACATCAGTTCTACCTATTTACTGTTCAAAATACATTACGTTGAGGATGTTTTCTGAGAGCTAATAACACTAAATACTCTCAACTAGTCTATAATAATTGTTCAGGCGTAAAAAGAAGCGTGGCGTTGATTACAACTCGGAAATACCATTCGAAAAGAAGCCGGCGTCGGGTTTCTATGACACCTCCACTGAAGTGGTGGACCCCATGGCTCCGGACTTCTCCCGCCTGCGTCAGCAACACCTCGACGGCGAACTGCACTCCGAGAAAGAAGAGGTAAGCAATTATCTCTGGCCTTAGGAAACTTTGTACTTATAGAGGGATGCATGCCATCCCCTGGCAGGTGATCAGTCTTATGTAAGGACCGTTTCACTCAGTTCCCCACATTTAAAATGATACATGACACAGGTAAAATGAAACTTTAACCTGCATAAAGCCTAAAAATGAGGCCAAACAAGAGGAAAAGAGTATCTGCATATATTTTTTAATAATTTTAGTAAATTCTTTACATCATCATAAATTAGAAAAAAAATTAAAAATCCCCCGACATTCGCCATTTTGTGGCGGCGGCCATTTTGGATTTGCAATAATGCTATTCTACTAGTCAAGCCCTTTCATTTCATACCCATATTAAGGGAGTTGTGAAAAAATATGCAATCCGCCATTTTGTAGCGGCGGCCATCTTGGACCGATTTTCATCAAACATAGCTAACATCACTCTCAACTAATCACCTTTCAAACAAAAAAAAAACCGCATTCAAATCGGTCCACCCGTTTGAGCGCCACAGGGGAACAGACAGACACACACACACACACACATGCACACACACACACACACACAGACAGACACGTGAAACTTATAACACCCCATCTTTTTTGCGTGGGGGGTTAAAAATGCTCATCACTCATGTGAATGTAAAAATTAAAATTTTTACATCATTTTGGGTTTTGCAATTTTGAATGTCAAATGTTGAATTTACATATAAACGTTATCTAGCTTTTAAAATGATTTTGTTCACAGAGAGAACGTCGTAAGGATAAAAACAAGTTGAAGCAACGTAAGGAAAATGATGTGCCGCAAGCAATGTTGCAGGGAGATGAACCGGCAAGAAAGCGCAGCAAGCTTGTTCTACCTGAGCCACAGGTTACGGATCAGGTAAGTTTTATTTATTACTTATTTTTTGACTATAAAATATAAATATTTGTCTTTGTTTTATCCTACTAATATTATAAACATGAAAGTGTGGATGTTTGGATGTTTGTTCCTCAATCATGCAAAAACTACTGGATGGATTTGGCTGAAATTTGGAATAGAGATAGATTATACCCTGGATTACACATAGGCTACTTTTTATCCTGGAAATATCCACAGTTCCCACGGGATTTTGAAAAACCCAAAATCTATAGCTAGATCTATAGATCTATAGCTATATCTATAGGTAGATTACTATAGTAAACTTCCTTGAAAGTAGGTATAAAGGTTGGAAAAGGGAGCGGGAACGGGAACCGGAAATCCACGATTCCCTCGGGATTTGTGAAAAACCAAAATTCACGCGGGCGAAGCCGCGGTCAAAAGCTAGTAATTAATAAGATACAGCTATTAGTGGCGAAGTCTCCATATAACACGATTCCCATCGGCTTCCCTTTAAAAACTGCCATCCATACCTACCTAGTTAGTAGTTACCGACTATCTTTTTTTCTTTTACTCACTATTTTACAAATACATTAGGTACTTATTACACAAAAACATTCAAAACAATTCAATGAACAAAACTAATTTGTTCAGACCAGTAGTGCCACGGGCAGTAAGCAGGTAACGAATATGCCGGACTTGGGACGGCTTATATTCCTATAGAAAAACATCGTGTAGTAAACAGTTGTCCCCTGCATTTCCAATAAAATTTGTCAATACATCCTTCCCTGTATAGTGTCTAGCACGCGCAAAAAAAGGCAATCGGGAAGCCGATTTTGAGCGGGTTATGAGTGTTATTACAAGGAGTTAAAGTCTTGAATTTGGGAACATTATCGAAGATGCTTCATCTTCGAAAGATAATGTGTTTTGTTTTAACATCATTTAATTTTCACAAAAAGTGTTTATGACTCGCGCGTCGTGTTTCGTGTGCTTATTATTTTTTATGTTTTTTGATTTAGTTATTATTGGTGGAAGGTGTATTAAATTGTACTTTAAACCTTTGCTAGTAACACAGGTTTTTTCAAAGCTGCAAATTATCATATCTATACTAATAAATAAAATTGAAGTGTCTGTCTGTAATATCGAAATAACTACCACATATTAAGCTCATATGGTTATGTGAACGACACTATAACCGAATCACACGTTTTTGAAATTTTTGTCTGTCTGTCTGTCTGTCTGTCTGTCTGTCTGTCTGTCTGTCTGTCTGTCTGTCTGTTTGAACGGGCTAATTTTTGGAACGGCTGAACCGATTTTGACGAGACCTTCACATACAAGTAGAGAATTAACCAGGGAGTAACATAGGCTACTTTATTAACCGACTTTCAAAAAAGGAGGAGTTGTGTTTTTCTACCTATGTACACCGATATCTCCGAGATTTCTGAACCGATTTAAGTAATTCTTTTTTTAATCGTTAGAAAAACTTGGCGACCCTGTTTTATAAAAAAATTGGATTCCAACTCCTCAATCCTGATGCTGTAGGGGACCTGATCCTCAAAACTAATGGGATTCAGAAACTGTCGGTTATTTAAATTGATATTGGGGTACCAATTAAAGACTTTATCGTTGAATGAACTCGAGTAGGTACATATCTAACTCCTCAACCCTGATGCTGTAAGGAATTGCATTCCGAAATCGTGGGGATCCCACGGGATTTTTCCGTTTTGGAGACGGGTTACTTAACAAATAAACTACTTTTTGTTCTGTAAAATCAAAAGTTCCCACGGGATTTTTAAAAACCTAAATCCACACGGGCGAAGCCGTGGGCATCATCTAGTTTAAAGTATTTTCAAATATCAGTGCTTAAATAAATGGTGAAGGTGGGAGCTTTTTTTTTTTCATATTGTAGGGATTTTTTATCCCGGCTTCCCTTTTGAAAATATCCACCCTTCGCCACTGACAGCTATACAATAAGTTCAGATTCAGATTGTCGTAATTTTTAATGTTATTTTCTGTGTTGAGCCATACACTTAATGTAGACATAGACATTGTGGCTAATTCTGTTGTACACAATCTCTAAACCTAAACTAAATTGACAGGTTTAAAAATAGTGCTATCCCCTTCAGCAGGGAGGATTGTGAAAGAGACAGGAATATATTTAGACCTGTCATTTTAGTTTAGATTTAGAGATTGTGTACGACAGAATCGCCCACAAAGTATTTGTAAGTTTAAAATTTTTGTCTTCAACTTATCTTTCGAATAGATGAACCGATTTAACTGTAGTCTGTCGAATGCAGGAGCTCCAGCAAGTGGTGAAGCTCGGAAGGGCTTCGGAGGCGGCGCGCGAGAGCGCGGGCGAGGCGGGCGCGGCCACGGACGCGCTGCTCGCGCACTACGCGCTCACGCCGGCGCCCGCCACCGCGCTGCGCACGCCCGTCGACCAGCAGGACAGGTGAGGGTAGTTACAAATCATTAGGATCATAGAGTTGTGAGGGCTCTCCCTCACTCTTTATAACTGACTATCAATCAACCTGTCATCAATTATCAACTAAATCTTTTTTAACCCCCGACGCAAAAACGATAGGGTGTTATAAGTTTGACGTGTCTGTTTGTGTCTTTGTTCCACCGTAGCGCTCGAACAGGTGAACCGATTTGAATGCGGTTTTTTTTTGTTTGAAAGGTGAATTAGTCGGAAGTGTTCTTAGCTATGTTTGATGAAAATCGGTCCAAGATGGCCGCTGCCACACAATGGCGGATTGCATATTTTTTCGCAACTCCCTCAATATGGACCTTGACTAGTAGTAGTACTAAGCGCAAATCCAAGATGGCCGCCACCTCAAAATGGCGAATATCGGGGGTTTTTTTAATTTTCCATTTATACTTGTTACTGCTATACACAACACTACAGAATCAGGTTCCAGTTCCATAAGGCCTGAAAGTGCAAGCGAGAGGTACGAAAAAAATTACGATTACGATTTGTGACTCAGTTCGCATGTTTGTTTTGGCTCAACTATAGTTATCGAGTATCGATAGATAGGTATCGAGTATAAATATAGTTCGGCACTAACCCAACCTTGAAAGCACAGCGCTGAAGTCATTTATTGGGTCCGTTCCCCGGGGAAAAGCAGGGCGCAAAGGGCTACATCTGTGATTGGTTTGCTGTCATATCATATCATTATTATTTACTCGCTTTCCTTGGTTTTGCACGCCCTAAAGCAAATCCCAACAAATCATTGCAGAAGGTAGTCATCTCAAAAAAGGAGAATGCCCAAAAATCTATGGGCGTGTAACCCACTCGTTTACAAGCGTGTTGTATGCAGCATTTATTGCAGGTTTATTCCTGATAACCAAACACACCATTTTAATACCTCTAGGACTTGTAGTTTTAAATAAATCTAAGTTTAAGTTTGAAAATGATTCTAGGTTATGTGTAGTTTACAATTGTTAAAGTAGTAAGGAAAGCGGTGTATCTTTCCTGCTGATTTGAACTATTTGTTTGGCGCGCACTATACTTAACATACCTGTCTGACGATATCCAATACAAAAACAATAAACCAAATTAATATTGGTCTCCGCTGTGCTACAATCATAGAGATAATAATAATAAATAGAGTTGGCATAATGTCCTATAGAAATTAGTGGATCGGAAAATAGCTCAAGCTTATCAAAATTTTCATAAGTGTGAAAGAGACAACATTACATTTTTGACATAATAATAAAACAGTTTGCGGCAGACTCGTGACTTAAGATGGCCTCCCTAAAATGTATACATGAACACTCACACACGCACAACTTGAGACATCACAATGAACACGCGCCATTTTATGTCTTCGGATTGTGCGTGTGTGAGTGTATTTTTGGCACGTTTTTAAGGTAGGTATGCCAACTCTATTTATTATTATTATCTCTATGGCTACAATAAACATTCAAAATGTAATCAGAGTAGACGTCACTAGCGTCACACACGTCTACTAAAACAATGACATGTCACATTGACATCTTGAAATAAGTTTCCTTACACAAAATCAAAAAGGTTGTAGTTATATTATATTCCATTGCACAAAACGCAACGAAGTTAAAACAATATTATAAAAAAATAATAATATTAATTATTACTTATTTACTTTAAGCATATATTGTACGATTTACAACAAATAACAAATAAAATAATGTATTTAAATAATTAATATCCGTTCTATTTTAAATGAAATTATTTTTTTAAAAATAACAAACCTCTTTTTATTTGGGCATGTATGCGTAGAATGTAATGCAAATGGCCGTCAGACTTAAACGGGAAGTTGAAAAGACGGTTTAATTCCTTTTTTGTGTAAATGTTTGGGTCAGGGGTGGTCATTCTCCTTTAAACTATTAATTGAAAATTCAATTTTTTTTTTTATTTATTTAATATATTGCGTACAGTATTTTTAACGTGTTTACAAGCTCAGCTGAAACCACACAGTGTTTTCACGGGATACATAGGTTTTGTCGATGACGGCGTTGCAGGATCCTCATGGAGGCGCAGAACGTGATGGCGCTGACGCACGTGGACACGCCGCTCAAGGGCGGGCTCAACACGCCGCTGCACGAGTCCGACTTCTCCGGCGCGCTGCCGCACGCGCAGGCCGTGGCCACGCCCAACACCGTGCTCGCCACGCCTTTCAGGTACACTGACCCTAAAATACACTTACATACAAGGTGTAAGGGACGCGAGCTATCGAAACTTAGTGCTATTGTAAAGCTGGGTTTCCATCAATGAAAAATTGCCAACTTCTGACCCAGAGAGACCTAGCTTCATACTACCTAAACACAATCCAATCTTCTTCTTCTTGTTGTGCCTCTCCATCACTGAAGGTCAGCAGTCAGTCTTTTGAACCTCTCCTTGTCCATAGCTAGGCGGAATAGTTGTGCGACTGTCTTGATGCCAGTCCATTCCCTGATGTTTCTTAACCATGACTTCTTTCGCCTTCCTACACCTCTTTTTCCTGCAATTTTCCCCATCATGATAGTCTGCAGTAGGCGGTACCTATCGTGTCGCAGTATATGGCCTAGGTACGAGATCTTACGCTGCTTGATGGTTCTTACTAGTTCGGTGTTCTTCTTCATTCGGGCAAGAACCTCTGCGTTAGACACCTTAGCCGTCCAACTTATGCGGAGCATCCTACGGTAAGTCCACATTTCGAAGGCTTCGATCTTTTTGCGCAAGTCTTCCACTAAGGTCCATGCCTCGCAACCATATAAAACTACGGGCCATATGTAGCATTGTAGCAGCCTGATACGGAGTTTTAGAGAAAGTTGACGGCCACAAAGAACTTTTTTCATCTTCGTAAAAGATGCACGAGCAATTTCTATGCGTGCTCGGATGTCAGTGTCGCTTTTCCATGAGTCTGTTAGCCATGACCCAAGATATTTGTATTTGTCAACTCTCTCCAAGATATTAAGTCCGATCTGTATTTGTGAAGCCGGTTGTGTCTTCCCCGAAATAACCATGTATTTTGTTTTTGAAACGTTCATGTTTAATCCTACCCTCTCACTGCACTCGTTTAGTCTGTTAACAATTTCTTGTAGGTCTTGCTGCGAGGACGCTATTAGGACAGTATCGTCAGCATAACGTAAATTATTTATCACTTGTCCATTAACAATGACGCCTAATGTGATTTCTTCTAGAGCAGCTTTTATTACATGTTCCGAGTACAAGTTAAAAAGTAGGGGTGACAGGATGCATCTTGTAGTATTAGTTAGTAGTATTAGTCGTTTAATATTTAGTATTTTTCAAACCGGCAATGTATGACTTGCACAACGCTATAGATAGCGCGAGTGGCGGACGGCCGGCGAAAACTTTTAAGTATTCAAGCGTCAGCTGATTGCATTACATTGCGTTTTTTTTTAATACAGGATTTTTTAAAGTGGTATCTTGTGGGTATTACTATTACACTTCGTTGTCTCTATATAGTTGACTGCTATTTATTCACACGAAACGTTATCGTTCAACGTTTCTGATACTCACTTGATCGTTCACAGATCGTCTCGCAGCGAAGTGTCGACACCGGGAAGCTTCGCCACGCCCGGACACGGCGCGGGACATCCGGGACTCGTGGTAATTTTGTTTTTTCATCTTTGCAATCAAAGCTCTTTGTTCAAAATTAGTACACCACTAGTTTATGTATGTCAATTATACAACTACATCTTTTTATAAATAAAATTCTCGTGTCACAATTGAAAATGAAATTTTGTGAGCATATTGAGTAGGTCTGAGAATCGGCCAACATCTATTTTTCATCCCCCTAAATGTAGTAAGGGTAGTCCACCCCTAAATTTTTATTTTTTATTTTTTAGACAAAATTTTTAGTTTTTATTTTTTTATGATACAACATACAAAAATACATACAATCCTAAATTTTCACCCTTCTACGTTCAACCCTTATTTTTTAATTGCGATATTAGTACTTTGATGACCGGGTAGGTTGCACTGATGTCAGTATGTCACCGGGCAGGACGACGTCTGCCGGGTCCGCTTGTATTATGTATATAGAAGTTAATGGTGATAGATGAAAACTTAAAAGTAAAGGGTTCCAAACGCACCCTGGTCTGAGAAAGGCGCGGGCATGCGAGAGAGAAATCCCCCAAAACCATACTAATATTAATCATTGCTTCGTTTTACTATCAATTTTGAATATATTTTTTACAGCAATATTTCTTTTCAAATTTTACGGTTGTTGCGTATAATGTTCAAAACATACGCAACTAATCCAGAAAAAAGGGTGTGAATTCCTAGATTTTGCAGCGGGGTAAGCAAATCAGAATCATATTGGACGTAGCCATTAATATGGTGTCATTATTTCCAGACTCCGGGCTTGCGCGACAAGCTGAGCATTAACCCGGAAGACCGCATGAGCACGGGCGACACGCCGCAGCAGTTCAACCAAATACAAAAACAGGTAACACAATACATTCTCATAGTAGTAGAGACACATTCGAGACACGGATTAATCCAGGTACGATCTTTTCGATAAAGGTCTTCCTATAAAGCAGTAGTTCCCAAAGTGGTCCAGGTGGACCCCCAAGGGTCCACGGGAGACTCGACGGGGGTCTACGTTGGCGTGACAATAAAATGGGGGTTCACGAGTTGTAAGCGGGGGTCCACGAAAATTTATCTGCTTTCGATAGTGAAGACCAAAATGTTGGCTTGACTTCACCTAACAATGTAGGCAGATAATATTTTAAGAAGCTCAGCGACTGTTACTTGTAGAAACTTGCATATTCCATATTCAGTACTTAACTTTTCTTTACAGAACTTTACTTTTTGACGTCCACTCATAGCACAATCAATTAACCAATCAATTCTCACTTTTTTCGAAAACTAATTTCGTGGTTGGAACTCGCCGCAATGCAAATTTCCATAGTAAGATATAATATTCACATTTTTTTTTCGAGTTTTGGGAATATGGTAGAAATGTAGCTCTACAGCGGGTCCATCGGAACTAGCTAAATTTTGAAAGTGGTCTATGAGCAAAAAAAGTTTGGGAACCCCTGCTATAAAGTATCGAAACTTGGGATATTCGCGCTAGAGAAAAGACAGGTAATATAATGTGGTGTGCATCTGCAAGTTAGCCCTTGAGTGCAATCTCACGGTTCTCTGAGCGGTTTCTATACGGCATCGTACCTAAACGCTAAATCGCTTGGCGGCACGCCTTTGCTGGAAGGGTGGTAACTAGCCAAGGCTGCACCCTTCCACCAGACCAAACCAGAGACAAGTAACCTGTTACCGGCCCACTTCAGGGTCTCCTCTCAGATTGAGAAGGTTTAGGCCGTAGTCCACCATGCTGATCTAAGTGCGGATTGGAAGACGAGACAATTTAGTAAATATAAAATCCCAAATCGCCTCTGCCGGGAATCTAACCCTATTTCTATATATCTATATCTATTTTTTAATAAGCTATTAATTCACTAAGCTATTTTTTCACCGAGCTATTGTTCTCGAGGCGAGTATAATGTAAAGACGCTCGTTGCAGTTGGTCGCGTCGGTGCGCGTTGCGCTGCAGGCGCTGCCGGCGCCGCGCAACGACTACGAGATCGTGGTGCCGGAGCACGAGGCCGAGCCGGGCGAGGCCTCCGCCGCCGGCCTCGTGGAGGACCAGGCCGACGCCGACATGCGCCTACACAGGGAGCAGGAGGAGAAACGTGAGTACAACGTGACAAACTGTGTATTTCACGAGTCAAACTCCTAGGGAACGAAATACTCGCACCTCGTTAGCTGATGCGCGCGGCTAATATAATAATTGAACACGCCCCATTTTAAAGAGAAGGCTTACATACTGGCAGGCAACTACTATGCATTATATTTTTTTATTAAAATAACTTTGTAGAACATAATTTTTTAATGATTGAGTGTTTTATAACCATATTCTGTGGATGTTATATTATATGACGATGATTTCACAACGCACGATTGACTTTGCAATCGTTCGTGCGTTGTTAAGTCGACATCTCCTGAAAATGCTCCGGTGTCGGAGCGAAACGATAGTCGAGTTTGTTTTGTGATGTATGTGTGTGGTGTTGTACCCTACAAGTTTTGTAATTTTTGGCAGATTATAGCAAAATAATTTTCTTTTTCATTATACAATTAATATATTCACTTCTAAGTTAACAACATGATATATTTTAAATATTTTTTCACTAACAACGCACCGTGTCCAACCTTTTCAAGAACTAAGAACGTACTGAAACAATACGGCATGTAAGACCATCCTAAAAACGATTTGGCTAATCATTTTATCATGGCGAGATCATTAACCAATAAGCGTACAAGGACAATTTGCTTTAGGAAGTTGTTTTGTGGAATGGACTATAGCTTGTAGTCATGCTCTGTCAGTCACTTTATCGGTTGTGCGCAGGGATGGCGGCGCGCGCGCTGCGGTCCGCGGCCGTGCAGCGCGGCGCGGCGCGGCCCGCGGAGGTGAACGCGAGCGTGGTGCGCACGGGCGGCCCGCTCACGCCGCTGCAGCGCGCCGAGGAGCTGCTCAAGGCCGAGATGCTCACCATGCTGCACTACGACGCGCTGCACGACCCGCCGCCAGGTACCACACTACACCACACCAAGCCATACGCTGCACAACACCAAACCATACGCTACAAAACCAATACCATACGCTGCACAACCAATACCATACGCTGCACAACCAATACCATACGCTACACAACCAATACCATACGCTGCAAAACCAATACCATACGCTGCACAACCAATACCATACGCTGCACAACCAATACCATACGCTGCACAATCAATACCATACGCTGCACAACCAATACCATACGCTGCACAACCAATACCATACGCTGCAATACCATACGCTACACAACCAATACCATACGCTGCACAACCTACACCATACGCTGCACATTGCACAACCTACACCATACGCTGCACAACCAATACCATACGCTGCACAACCAATACCATACGCTGCACAACCAATACCATACGCTGCACAACCAATACCATACGCTGCACAACCAATACCATACGCTGCACAACCAATACCATACGCTGCAATACCATACGCTACACAACCAATACCATACGCTGCACAACCTACACCATACGCTGCACATTGCACAACCTACACCATACGCTGCACAACCAATACCATACGCTGCACAACCAATACCATACGCTGCAATACCATACGCTACACAACCAATATCATACGCTGCACAACCTACACCATACGCTGCACATTGCACAACCTACACCATACGCTGCACATTGCACAACCTACACCATACGCTGCACATTGCACAACCTACACCATACGCTGCACATTGCACAACCTACACCATACGCTGCACAACCTACACCATACATTGCACAACACAATACCATACGCTGCACATTGCATAACCTACACCATACGCTGCACAACACCACACTCCCACACCACACTATAATCAATACGTTGACTTGTTCGACTTCTTGTTGAAGATGTTTAATCCACTTTTCTAATAACCAGGTGTGGAGAAGAAGCGAGCGGTACAACTGCAAGCGTCGCACCTGGCTTATCTGGAGCAGCATCCGTACGAGCAGTTCACGGCGGAGGAGCTGGCCGAGGCCAAGCGCGAGCTGCAGCGGGAGATGGAGGTGGTGCGCGCCGGCATGGGCCACGGCGACCTCGGCCTCGACGCCTACACGCAGGTGTGGGAGGAGTGTCTCGCGCAGGTCAGTAGCAGTACTGGGTACGAGCACATCCGGTGCCAGGGACGTGGAGCTGGTGGTGCTTGACGCTTGTTATCTTCTGCAGATGGAGATGGCGGTGTTTGTTATCTTCTGCAGATGGAGATGGCGGTGTTTGTTATCTTCTGCAGATGGAGATGGCGGTGTTTGTTATCTTCTGCAGATGGAGATGGCAGTATTTGTTATCTTCTGCAGATGGAGATGGCAGTATTTGTTATCTTCTGCAGATGGAGATGGCGGTGTTTGTTATCTTCTGCAGATGGAGATGGCGATGTTTGTTATCTTCTGCAGATGGAGATGGCGGTGTTTGTTATCTTCTGCAGATGGAGATGGCGGTGTTTGTTATCTTCTGCAGATGGAGATGGCAGTATTTGTTATCTTCTGCAGATGGAGATGGCGATGTTTGTTATCTTCTGCAGATGGAGATGGCGGTGTTTGTTATCTTCTGCAGATGGAGATGGCAGTATTTGTTATCTTCTGCAGATGGAGATGGCGGTGTTTGTTATCTTCTGCAGATGGAGATGGCGATGTTTGTTATCTTCTGCAGATGGAGATGGCGGTGTTTGTTATCTTCTGCAGATGGAGATGGCGGTGTTTGTTATCTTCTGCAGATGGAGATGGCGGTGTTTGTTATCTTCTGCAGATGGAGATGGCGGTGTTTGTTATCTTCTGCAGATGGAGATGGCGGTGTTTGTTATCTTCTGCAGATGGAGATGGCGGTGTTTGTTATCTTCTGCAGATGGAGATGGCGGTGTTTGTTATCTTCTGCAGATGGAGATGGCGGTGTTTGTTATCTTCTGCAGATGGAGATGGCGGTGTTTGTTATCTTCTGCAGATGGAGATGGCGGTGTTTGTTATCTTCTGCAGATGGAGATGGCGGTGTTTGTTATCTTCTGCAGATGGAGATGGCGGTGTTTGTTATCTTCTGCAGATGGAGATGGCGGTGTTTGTTATCTTCTGCAGATGGAGATGGCGGTGTTTGTTATCTTCTGCAGATGGAGATGGCGGTGTTTGTTATCTTCTGCAGATGGAGATGGCGGTGTTTGTTATCTTCTGCAGATGGAGATGGCGGTGTTTGTTATCTTCTGCAGATGGAGATGGCGGTGTTTGTTATCTTCTGCAGATGGAGATGGCGGTGTTTGTTATCTTCTGCAGATGGAGATGGCGGTGTTTGTTATCTTCTGCAGATGGAGATGGCGGTGTTTGTTATCTTCTGCAGATGGAGATGGCGGTGTTTGTACTACCTATTTGGAGTGTAATAAACACATCATTTTCAGGTTCTGTTCCTGCCGGGTCAAAACAGATACACACGCGCTAACCTGGCCAGCAAAAAGGACAGATTGGAGTCTGCGGAGAAACGACTAGAACAAAATCGAAGTCATATGGCGAAGGAAGCCAAAAAGTGCTCTAAAATGGAAAAGAAATTAAGAGTACTCACAGGTAACGCATATGTGCTATTAGACCAATTCTAGCAATTCACATTTTTCTCCTTAAGTAACATTTCTCCAAACAAACTCATTACGCTGATTTTTTTTTCTTTTGTTGTTCTATATCTAAAATTAGGCCACATATCAATTATATGCCGTCTTCATTTGCTTGAACCCAAACAACATACTATAATTTCGTTTTGAATGTAATTACTCTTAAAACAACTCTATTTTAGGGAAAATTTTGTAGCAACTCCAAGCGTAAATCTATGGATATATACAGACTTGTCCTGATTGACTGACCTATCAACGCACAATTTAAACCGGTATAGAGTTATAAGTAATGTGTGAAATTCTGACAGGAGGTTCCTTTTATATTATTTTGTACTCACTAAGTAAAGATTTTTGGTTTGACCCCCTAAAAGGGTTCAAATAGGGGAAATAGGCTCATTAAGAGTCTCAAATACTTTTTCTTCAGTATTTGTTTATTTTAGGTGGTTACCAAAGCAGGACAGCATCGCTCATAAAACAGTTTCAAGAACTGCAAGACCAGATAGAACAAGCGAATTTAGAGTTGTCCACATTCAAGTTTTTAGCCGAACAGGAGAAAGCCGCCATTCCACGTAGGATAGAGGTAATATTTTATTTTAGAAATTCGTCTAAATTATAAAGTAGCACCCACAGGACTTTTTCCTTGGATATGATCATCCTTCTAACTATTCCTGACTGTCGGGGTAATATACAGTGTATGATTTTTTAAGTGGGACAGTATGGGGCGGAACTGTATAGCTACAGTCGTGGGACAGCGGAGCTAATTCTGTTTTGTAACTAAAATGACAGGTCTAAATCTAATCCCTATCCCTTTCACAATGCTCCCTGTGGAAAAGGATAGCAATATTTTTAAACCTGTCAGTTTAGAGATCTGTCCAACCGAATTAGCCACGTGAGGAAGAAAACAAAAACAAATTTAAATTTTGTTTCACTGGCAAATTACGAACACTTTCGATTTGACATTTAGCATCGCTTCGATCCAATCTGTTTTGAGCCTTACACAAAATGTCTGACTTTTCTTTTGTTATGTTCTAATATATTTCCTGTGAACAAATTTTTCTTTATAACTTTACTATTTTACTGCGTATGTTAAAGATATTTTTCTTTTTTTTTAGTCTCTAACGGAAGATGTAAATAGACAAACGGAACGCGAAAAACAACTTCAGAAGCGATATGCAGAGCTGCAAGCCGAGCTAGAGGACATTCACAAGGGGAGGCAAAGCAAAGAAGCGGAAGCGAAACATCTAGAAAAACTTCACTAGTAAACCCATTAGCATTGTCTATTTGTAAGTTAATTCTTCAAAGTTCAAAAACTAAAACCCGACTTAAAACACCACCACGGATGAACCATTCGTATTTTATCTATAAATTATATATTTTCGGAATTTTACAATCAGACCTTTGATTTTATATCAAACTCGATTGATTTACCTCAACTTATTTTCTCATATTTTTGTTTTTATTAATTGCCATATTGAATTTGGTCATGGCCATAGAGATAATAATAATAAGTAGAGTTGGCATACCTACCTTAAAAACGTGCCAAAAATACACTCACACACGCACAATCCTGTAACATAAAATGGCGCGTGTTCATTGTGATGTCTCAAGTTGTGCGTGTGTGAGTGTTCATGTATACATTTTAGGGAGGCCATCTTAAGTCACGAGTCTGCCACGATCTGTTTTATTGTTATGTTTAAAAATGTAGTGTTGTCTCTTACACACTTATGAAAATTTTGATAAGCTTGAGCTATTTTCCGATCCACTATTTTCTATAGGACATTATGCCAAGTCCTCTTCCTATAGAGTCAATGGTCATGGCGTTATATAGCCTATGGCACTACGACCGTTATGACAGTGAACCTCATTTATGAAAATCTAAGGAGAGGTTTACAATTACTAGGGAACCGACAAATAAACACATACATAACTGCCTTCCCGTAGTGGGATAGAAAGGAACAGCATGATATGTTACAGGCAAATTACATCCAAGTTTCCTATAAAATAATAGAAACTTGTCGTCTTATTTTTTGTGTATCTATTTACGTAATTTCCATCAAACTGTATAATATATCGGTCTTCTACAAAAAAATATAAACATGTCGTTTAACCATTTTGTATCAAATTGTAGTACAGTTTAAAATAAGCTCTTGTTTAAACGCTTGTTTAAATTTTTTGTACTGAGCTAATGTCGGGATATTATGCATGCATTATTTATATTTATATTAAAACAACAGTAACGAACCGAATATCAACAATTAGTACTAAGACTACATTGTAGAAAACCCCAGAGCATACCAGTTACCACGACTTTAAAGGCGTTTACTTTAGTCTGATTCGAATCTAAGAAAATACTTTATGCTTAGATGTCGACAACGTTGACACACTTCGAATGTCGAAGAATGAACGTTAGCGCAAAGCGGACATAAAGTCCCTTATTTTAGAGTCGCAAATTCGGTACTAGCGATTTTACGATTTTTTGAATTTCGCTTATTTTTCGATTGGGGCGCTGGTTGTACATATATGGATGAACTCGAACCTTAGACCAATGAAATTAAAGCCCACTTTACTGTGACGCAATAGTGTTTCGATACTCGAAATGTATCAACGTTATCGATATGTGTAAGGTCGCACTAAGCTTACTGATCTAGAAACTTCACTGAATCGCATATCGATATTCGTGAAATCGTCTGATCCAAATCTTAGAAAATAGAGTTGTTTGGTACTAACGCCATTTCGGAGCATTTTTTGTAGTTTTTCACCAGCAAAAAAGGGCCATTTTGCGTTCTTTGACTGATTATCAAAACTTTTTCGTACCTCGATGGTTAAAGCCATAGAGGTGCGAATACTATATTCTGAAATTTAAGTTGTTGCTTTTACTTTGTTGGGCAAGTTTATATTTAATTTTTACTTTAACCACATGACGTGCAACTAACTGGCCCTTAAGGCCAAATTAGACGGTTCATTTTTCGAGATTTTTGCTTTCATTTTCGAGGCTTCATCGGTGAATCATCGAAAATGGACCGTCTAAACACCGACCCTTCATCGTTCACAGGCACTTTGCCATAGTAAATATCGTATCGTGCATCGTTCACCGCAAAAATTAACGACGAACGGGGCACCGTCCAATTTGGCCTTAAGGGACCGTTCAGATAGACCGGCGCGGAGAGCGCCGGAGAGCATTTTTTTTTTTCACACAGACCGGCCGTTCAAATTTGCTCTGCTCTCCGCGCCGGTCTGTGTGAACGGACACGCGGATGCGTTCGGAGCCGAGCGTACGCTCTTGGGCCGGACGGCAGAGCAATTCGCCCTACGGTCGGCTGCGCGAGCATGAAAGAGCACGCGAACGGAGCCGGTCGGATGCTCGAGCGTGAAAGAGCACGAGCATGGAGCAGCCGACCGGCTCGACGAGCAGCCGAGCGGCTGCTCCTTAATATTTCACACCGAGCGTACTGGGAGCATCCTCGAGCATCCTTGTATCATAAAAGAGATAAAATGTAAAAATAAAACTTATTTCAATGTCTTAAGATTCTATTTTAAATGCGATTAAAATTTGCTCTGCTCTCCGCGCCGGTCTATCTGAAAGGTCCCTTAGAGACGCCAAACATATTGTAGACGCCCAAGTTTGATACTTCATTTTGTATATAATATGATTTTGTTAACACATATCCGCTGTATATAATGTACGTAGAAGTTTTGAACAGATGATTCCGGCTAATATTCAAATTAAATTTTTTAAACAATGTTTGTTCAAGCAATGAAAGGATCGATTATTATAATTACAGATTCCCGATGGCGCTGATTAATTTAATTATATATGCGTATTTTAATAAAAGTGTATTTGTTTCTATAAGTACGTAATTTGAAAGAAGAAAATAAATAATTCAATTAAAAAGTACTTTTTATTTAAATATATCATTATTTATAAATAAATTACCATAAGAAACGCTATAATTTTAATTATTTTTTCGTAGGTAGGTAAAAACTCTCTTTGAAATTCTCAAGACATAAAAAAATCCTAACTTTCAACATAACATTTAAAGTTTTTAGCACTTTTTCTGAAAAAGTGCTTTAATATTTTAAAACTTACAATATAATATTATTATTATTATAGAACTCTATACTTTTACATTCTCTTGGGAATAAGTCTAGCATTTTTCTAATAACGCGTGTAATCAAATTGATCCATCCATCCACTACACTCCAAATCGCTATCACTATCGGAAATAACATATGTTTCGATTACTTTGTTAGCTAATCCGTTATCTGTTTCTTTGGAGTCAGATTTATTGTTTAGCTCTCTTAGTAATTTATCGTTAATACTCATTTTTGTATTGTTCTCCGAGTCACTGTCAGAATCGCTAACAACACTAATTGAAACATATGGTTCGATAATTTGGACTTCGTCTTCACTGGCATCGCAAGGTGAATTGATAGTCCTATTTGAAGTGGAACTTGCAATATTTTTTGTTACTTCTTTGTTGGCTGATGCAACCGCTTGAATTATTTCAGCTTCGGTATTTTGCTCTCTTGGTAATTTAACATCAGTACAGCTATCTGTATTGTCCTCTAAGTCGCTTTCACTATCGCTGATAACAAAAGCATTACTACTTGCAGTGTTTTCATTAAAATAATGTGGTGATAAAATTATAGTGCTGTCCGATTCGTTTCCAACATCTTCGTTGTCGGATCCAACAAATAAATCTTCAATACTACTCAATCCAAAATATTGCAATGTTTTCTTAAGATCGTTCGGGTCTTTACTATATTTTTGTAATCTCTCGGTAGATAGTATATTGCCTGTTTGTAATTCATCAAATTGTATATCTTGCGTATCAGAATTTTGGTTTACATTATCAACATTACTTACGGAACTTACTTTATCCATTTCAGATAAATTGTTTTCGTTTAAAGAATTTAATTCTAATTGTAAGTCAAACTTATTGGCGATTTCGTTTTGTTTGTCATCTTTGTTAATTATATTATTTTCGTTCAATGAAAAAAATCCACTTTCCGACGTACAATTAACATATTGTGATAATAGTTCAACGTTAAACTTGTTAATTAATTCGATGTCTGGCATGTGAGGTATTTCATCAAGAAACGCAAAATTTTTCGATTTCCTATTTTGTGAAATATTAGCACAATGGTTAAACGAACTGTATTGACAGAAATAACACGTTTTTTTAAGCCTTCTTTGAGCCAGCGGTAATTCATCTAATAAATGATTACGTGTAAATACATCACTTTCAATATCTACTAGTAAGTCGTTGATTCCTTTGATGTAATTTTTGGTCGATGTAGTTGCTTTACTGAATAAGGCTCTTTCGTCACTATTTTTACTTGTAGACTTGGTTGATGTAATCTTTTGTTTCTTCTCGGTCTGTTTCCGTTGGCTAGGTGAAGCAATGGGAATGCGCTCGAATACATCTGGCGTAATGGGAGCTGTACCTAAAAATACCAGCAAACTAAATTTTAGTCATCTTGATCATCATTATCAACCCATTACCGACTCACTACAGGGCACGGGCCTTGTAGTGGGCCGGTAATGGGTCTATAATGATAATGATGATAGCAGGTCACGGGTAGAGCCCTCAGAATGAGAAGGGTTTAGGCCATAGTCCACCAACATTATGGAGAACTCTCAGGCATGCAGGTATCATCTTCTTTTCCTTTACCGTTAATGCTTAAAATGCACATAACTGTGAAAAGTTGAGGTGTATGCCTGGGATTTTAGTAACTAGGTACATATAGTAGTACATAAGCCAGCGTATACGAATGACACCGAGGCGCAGCGTCTTTTGATGACACTACTTCAACAATTAAGGTTGAAAATGGAATAATAAAAAACAAACCGCGTCCGAGTTCGTTTTTTTTTCTGTATGTCAAAGTGTAGTTACTTTAACTTTACAAAGTAAACTGCGCCTCGGCGCCATTGGTGTGCCTTGAGCCTTGTGCTATTATATTAATGTTATTTTTGGTTGTGACTTGTGAGAATGAAGACGTGAAACCTTTCAACAAGCCGAGAAAGTCATGATAAAGTCATATAGGTAGATCTGGATAAAATAGAATATACCACCTAAAAAAAACTTACACTGTCTTTGAGGCCCGTAGAAGCTCCGAGCATCCTCTTTCACGCGCTTGCCATGTATCCTTTGTGGTAACAAGATTTGTGTATTTCGTACATTATCGTCGTTTGCCGCGATAGCTCTACTTGTGGATGATCTATTTAAAAACATTTTCCTTAAATAATTTTATCCCTAAAACATTTAATATTATTAGATATTGGCGGAAAAACACAATTACGATCGTCACAATGCAACTGGCAATATAGTGCTGTTGACAAGTATAAATTGAAAATTTAAAAAACCCCCGACATTCGCCATTTTGAATTTGCAATAGTGCTATTCTACTAGTCAAGCCCTTTCATTTGATACCCATATCAAGGGAGCTGTGAAAAAATATGTCATCCGCCATTTTGTAGCGGCGGCCATCTTGGACCGATTTTCATCAAACATAGCTAACAACACTCTCGACTAATTCTCATTTCAAACAAAAAAAACCGCACTCAAATCGGTCCACCCGTTTGAGCGCCACAGGGGAACAGACAGACAGACACACACACAGACACGTCAAACTTATAACACCCCGTCGTTTTTGCGTCGGGGGTTAAAAACTAAAAGCACTCGACATCATGTCGCATGGTAGGTTTTTCGGTTCATGTTTGCGCCCTTATATTATAAACTAATTAATTTTATAAGGTAATCGCAAATCTGCTTGTTAATTATAATGTAACAGCAAATCTGCTTGAAGTAGAAAAATAAACATACATATTAAACTTTATACTTACGTTTTCAAATTAGATCCACATTTTTTCTGATATTATTTTATACAAGAGGTGTATAAAAATCCACTTGGTACCTAGGTACTTAATTTTTAGGTGTAGGTATTTATTATTCTGTTTAGTAACTGTAAGTATATAGAGCAAAATATACGATTTCAGTGTGCAAGTAAAACGAAGCACATTAACACACGAATTTACCTACACTTGATTATTCCCAAGCAGCGGTTGACTAATTAATTATTAATTAGTACAGTTAATTATAATCATTTTATAGATACAATACTGTATTGCTTATAGACGGTATCTACACTATTTACTTCAATAGTTCTATACTAATAAATAAAATTTAAGTGTCTGTCTGTAATTTCGAAATAACTACCACATATTAAGCTCATATGGTTATTTGAACGATACCATAACTGAATCACACGTTTTTAAAATTTTTGTCTGTCTGTCTGTCTGTTTGAACGGGCTATCTTCGGAACGGCAGAACCGATTTTGACGGGACTTTCACAGACAAGTAGAGGATTAACCAAGGAGTAATATAGGCTACCTTTTTAACCGACTTTCAAAAAAGGAGTTGTGTTGAAATCGGTAAGTACCTATGTTAAAAAACGCCCTGATAGGTATTTTCGCTGCGCGCGACAGCCGACGCTCGCGCTGCACGGAACTCCCCGCGCCGCCGCGCCGCGCGCCCTGCGCCCGCCGTACGCGGTACCGCGGTACGCCGCCGCGCGGCGGGGGGCGGGTGGACCAGAAATCTACTTATCCCTCAGGATATGTGAAAAATCGAAATTCACGCGGGCGAAGACGCGGGCAAAAGCTAGTTGATAATATACACTATTATTACGAACAATAATTAACAATGGATTAGTTAAGTACCACGGCACTTCCAGTTTGCGGATACAGTGATAACTGATTGAAGCATGACGTGGGTATTTACCTATTATCATAATTATCAATACCATACTCAATTTGTACCACTTCTATGTCCTTCCTTGCACATGCAGTACATATCAAACGACCATTGTTTCTCTAATCGCAACTGTCGGCGCAATATTTAAAATAGCAAATGTACAAAATGTAAAATGTATGTTGGAAAGGAAATGAAAAATACAAAGCAAAGTATTATATATTTATTTAATTTAACAGATAGGTATCTATCTACATGTGATCTAGTTGAATCAGCATTAGAATACCATAGATCTTAATTTTTAATCCTATAAAAATCCTTTTCAAGTGTGACGAAAATATAATGGTACTAATTCTGTTGGACACGATTTCTAAACGAAACTAAGTTAGTACTTGTTGTAAAATAATAAAGAAAAAGTTTTTACAATTAAATTGAAATATTTGCCTCTTTTTTTTTGCCGGAAATGTGCAAATACTCCCGATTGAATCTCCTCACACTTTTTAAAGTAGAGTAAGTATAAATCATAGAGATAATAATAATAATATAAATATATCTCGGTGGCTCGATCGATTTTTGACGGCGAAGGATAAAACATACGAAGGAAACAAATAAAAAGCAGAAATATAATGTGCGTTAAGCGTGAAAGTGACACATCGCCTGTGACATCGCTTCTCATTGTCTAAAGATAACCGTAACCGTATTGTCTAGGTAACCGTTGACCGATCTCCAAAAATGGTCTAAGAATTAAAGCGGTCATCAGCTCAATAATCAACTTTAATCATTTAATTAATTAATTATATGTATCTATATGTATCAGTCTTACTGGAACAATGATTAAAATATTATGTTATAACCGCCTTTTATTTCCATAACGAGTGGCTATACCAGTGAAGCCGTAAACCACTCGCTTTATACAGTTATTTATCTAAACAACAACTAAATACTAGTTATAAGGTTTGAAATTTCTAATATCACAGATATAATTTATTCCTACAGCATTAGGCCTGGAAGTTGGAACATTAGTATATAAATATCTCTTAAACTTCAGTCTGCATACTAAAATAGGACGTCATACAAAAATTGTAACTTTTTACGGTCGTGTTCATTAAGCGATAGCATAGCAAATTTACTAGGGATGTGGGCTGCGGCCGAAATGTTCATGTTGTTATCGATATTTTCTTTTGAAAAGTATTTTTTATAGTTTCTACGTAAATCAAAATGTATTCATTAAATCTATAAATAAATAAATAAACAATGTCAATTTGTAATCATATTTGAATATGTCTTGAAGTCATGAGAAATAAAAAATAAAAAACAATTTATGTACTTATCTGTTATTCACTTTCAATGGATATAAAAATCTTAGGGACTCATCAATGTACGCGGGGAACTCGGATGGGGGCTGTCCAAGATAGGTAAAGGGTTTAAACCTTAGGCAGCAATCAAATCATATTTGACGTGAAATATCTTCACCCGCCTTCAAACAAACCGATATAGTTTTAGTTCTTTTTAATTTTTTATTAAATCGTTATTTTAATTAAATTATTTTTTTATTAATAATTATTTTAATTACAACTTTTCCTTTTAAAATCGATTTAGTTCGTTTCCGTAGTCATTTCCAAGTATTTCGGAGTGCCAATTACGTATGGTAATGGTATCAATTTCCAAACTAAAGATGGCGTAGGTACTTAAAATGTTTAAAAAAAACATGTTTTATTAAAAAATTGTGTATCCGACGAGTAGTAAAAACAAAGAAGTTTCACATCTTATGCATGCTTTGGAACATTTTAGATAGGGTTGTTGAAAAAAATATCGATAAAAAATATCAAGTATCGAAAATGCTAACTGCTATCGTCTGAATCGCTATGTATTTGCATTTTAGCATTTTTACGCTTTCTTCTAACGACTGGACTATCGCCGCTTTCCTTTGGTGATGTTGGAACAGCCTTAGACGTTTTCTTACATTTCCTCTTCGCTTTTAACAACATTTCCGCGAGCTCGAGCTCAGATTCCTCATTAACTTGAGTCAATCCAACGTGAGAGTCTACGCAGAAGCTATCCTGAAAAATAACAATCTTTTACTTTGACAAAGAATAACACAGAGTGACCATTACATAATAGGATTTGGTGACTTTTACAGTCAAACAAGTCAGTAACTGTGAATAACCTGCCATGTATTGCGGTAAGGGCAATCTCTGGTACTTTTCGTACCCCATCATTTGATTTATTTATCACTCATGATCGACCGAAATGATAAACGCATAACATCTATAATAGTGTAATGGAACCCTAAGGGCCACCTTCTGATAAGTGTTGCATAGCTTATTTACAACTTTTGTCTTTGTCAATTGATATAATGTGAGAAAGTGACAAAACTCACGTTTAGCTAATCAGAAGGTGGTGGAAACAGGCTCTAAGATTTGTTTATGGGGCGGAAACCGGACTTAGTTTTTTTTTTTTGACGTTATGTCTTATTAGTCGATGAACGTCGGCTACACGCACGAAACAGCATGACTCGCGTGCAAGCGAGCGCGCAGAACAAGCGATAGAGAAGGCACGATCGGCCTAAGCGTTCGGCTTGTGACGCATCTATTTCTCTTTGTTTCCTTATGACAATATCACGTAAAATTATCGTCCGTAAACCGACTTTGCAGACAACCATTTTTTTTGGAACGAAGTTCCTTATCGCGCGTTGCGAAAGGGGGCTAGACGGAAAAAATTAAGAGAAAAAGTTGTAACGACACTTTTTGCTATAGTTGTAAGCCGTGCGGCGTGCGCGTGTTTCTCTGTCTGTCTGTCTCTCTCTCTCTTATAGAAAGAAAGCCAGTTATTTTCGTTTCATCTTTCTATTTCGCATTGAACAGTGTGGTGTCGCGACGATTATTTTTGTTGAGTGTATACAGGTTTTTTGTACATAATAAATAATAAAAAATAATAACTTTATACAATACTAGCTGTTGCCCGCGGCTTCGCCCGCGTGAATTTCGGTTTTTTACAAATCCTGAGGAAATCGTGAATTTCTGGTGCCCGTTCCCGCTCCCTTTTCCAACCTTTATACTTACTTTCAAGGTAGATTGCTATATATTGATCTACCTATAGCTGTAGATTTGGGTTTTTTCAAAATCCCATGGGAACTGTGGATTTTTCCAGTATAAAAAGTAGCCTATGTTTTAAGTCAGGGGATTATGTATCTCCATTAAAATTTTCAGCCAAATCTGTTCAGTAGTTTCGACGTTATAGAGTAACAAACATCCAAACATCTAAACATCCAAACATCCAAATATCCACACTTTTACATTTAGATAATTATTTAATTTAAATAGTTATTTATTTATTGATTTAGACTTAGTTATTAATTTAGTAATTATTTAATTGCCTTCGGCGTGCGCGTGTTTCTCTGTCTGTCTGTTTCTCTCTCTCTTATAGAAAGAAAGCCAGTTATTTTCGTTTCATCTTTCTATTTCGCATTGAACAGTGTGGTGTCGCGACGATTATTTTTGTTGAGTGTATACAGGTTTTTTGTACATAATAAATAATAAAAAATAATAACTTTATACAATACTAGCTGTTGCCCGCGGCTTCGCCCGCGTGAATTTCGGTTTTTTACAAATCCTGAGGAAATCGTGAATTTCTGGTGCCCGTTCCCGCTCCCTTTTCCAACCTTTATACTTACTTTCAAGGTAGATTGCTATATATTGATCTACCTATAGCTGTAGATTTGGGTTTTTTCAAAATCCCATGGGAACTGTGGATTTTTCCAGTATAAAAAGTAGCCTATGTTTTAAGTCAGGGGATTATGTATCTCCATTAAAATTTTCAGCCAAATCTGTTCAGTAGTTTCGACGTTATAGAGTAACAAACATCCAAACATCTAAACATCCAAACATCCAAATATCCACACTTTTACATTTAGATAATTATTTAATTTATTTAGTTATTTATTTATTGATTTAGACTTAGTTATTAATTTAGTAATTATTTAATTGCCTTCGGCCACCAGAGGTTGCAGCTGTCGTTTCGACATTCCGCCTGCGGCTGTCAGAGGTCATTGCAATTGCTTCGAGTTTCCAGCTCCGGCCGCAAGAGGGCGCTGTGATCATTTCGAGTTTCCAGCACCGGCTGCAAGAGAGCGCTGTGATTGTTTTTTGTTCCGGCCTGCATTCGCAAGAGGGCACTGCAGTCGTTTAGAGTTTCTGACTTCGGCCGCAAGAGTTTTGGCCACAAGAGGGCGCTGCGTTCACTTCGAGTTTCCGACTTAGGCCGCTAGAGGGCGCTTTAATCGTATTTAGTTCCAGCTTTAGCCGCCAGAGGGCGTTGCGATCGTTTTTAGTTTCTAGTTTTGGCTGCTAGAGGCCGCTTCAATCGCTTCAAGTTTCCTACTTAGGCTGTTAGAGGGCGCTGCGATCGTATTTTTAAATTTCGAGTGATGGCTGTTAGAGGGCGATGCGATTATTACTTAGTTTCCAGTTTTGGCCGCCAGAGGGCGCTGCGATCGTTTTTAGCTTCCAGTTTTGGCCGCAAGAGGGCGCTGCAATTGTTTTTTTAGTTTCCAGTTTTGGCTGCTAGAGAGCACTGATATCGTTTTTTTAGTTTCTAGTTTTGGCTGCTAGAGGGCACTGCTATTGCTCAAAGTTTCCGGCTTAGGCCGCCAGAGGGCGCTGCGAACGTTTGTTAGTTTCCAGTTTTGG
The DNA here is from genome assembly GCA_920104075.1 of Melanargia galathea. Taxonomy (NCBI): domain Eukaryota; kingdom Metazoa; phylum Arthropoda; class Insecta; order Lepidoptera; family Nymphalidae; genus Melanargia; species Melanargia galathea. The sequence continues at coordinate 7,258,193 of OV049855.1, forward strand.
CTGCAAGAGGGCGCTGCTATTATTTCAATTTTCCGGCTTATGCGGCTAGAGGGCGCTGTGATCGTTTTTTAGTTTCCAGTTTTGGCCGCCAGAGGGCGCTGTGATCGCTACAAGTTAGGCCGCCAGAGTGCGCTGCGATCGTTTTTAGTTTCCAGTTTTGGCCGCTAGAGGGCGCTGCAATCGGTTTTTTTAGTTTCCAGTTTTGGCTGCTAGAGGGTGCTGCTATTGCTTCAAGTTTCTGGTTTAGGCCGCCAGAGGGCGCTGTGATCGTTTTTTAGTTTTCAGTTTTGGCCACCAGAGGGCGCTGCGATCGCTTCAAGTTAGGCCGCCAGAGGGCGCTGCGATCATTTTTAGTTCCCATTAAAACTTTCATCCCTTATTTTACCACCCTTAAAAGAAGATTTTTCAAAATAAAATATACAGAGTTTTATTATTTAAAACTCATAATCTAAATGCCGATTTTCAGGTCTGTAACTTTAACAACATAGGACTTTCATAAAAACTTTCAATCCCCTATTTTACCACCCTTAATTTTCCAGAATAACTTATACAGGTTTTTATCATTTAAAAATTATAATCTAAATGCCTATTTTCATATCTGTAACTTCAAAAACATAACCTTTCTACCCCCATTTTACCCCCTTAGGGGAGGATTTTCGTGAAATATTTTCTAGGCTGATATCTAAGCCCTAGAATGAACCTGCCTTCCAAATTTCAAGTTGATAATAGCAAAATTATAACTAAAACTTCCCATTAAAACTTTCATCCCCTATTTTACCACCCTTAAGGGAAGATTTTTCAAAATAAAATATACAGAGTTTTATTATTTAAAACTAATAATCTAAATGCCGATTTTCAGGTCTGTAACTTTAAAAACATAGGACTTTCATACAAACTTTCTACCCCCATTTTACCCCCTTAGGGGAGGATTTTAGGGATATTAAATAGCCTATAACCTGCCCCAAAAGTTAGACTACCAAATGCAAAAAGAATTTTTCAAATCCGATAGGTACTTCCAGAGATTAGCGCGTTCAAACAAACAAACAAACAAACAAACTCTTCCGCTTTATTATATTAGTATAGATAACCGAACCGATGGAACGAAGTTCCATCCGGGTATCCCTTGACACCTCTCAAGTTTTTTTTTTTTTCAAATTACTCACCATTTCATAAGCATCTTCTTCTACATACTGCGAAAATATCTCACGTTTGTCGTATACGTTCTGCAGTTGAGGAATTTTAAACACTCCATTCACTGTACTCCTGTAATAGAAATGCAAAAAGAAATAAAGAAAAATATATGACCATAAATATGATTTTTTAGAGCTTCCAAACAAATATACAAAATTTTGTAGGTGTATGAATACACTAGCGGTCCACCCCGGCTTCGCCCGTGGTACATATTATATAGCCTATAGCACTCAAGGATCACGTACATATCAAACGGTGAAAGAATTTTTGAAATCGGTCCAGTAGTTCCTGAGATTAGCGCTTAAAACAAACAAACTCTTCCGCTTTATTAAATTAAAAGTATAGATAATATTTGTTTGTCGACGAATTTCTCTCGAACCGCTAATCGGATTGTGACCATTCTTTTTTTATTGGCTTACATTTACTTCAACTTAAGGAAAAGTTATAGTTTCATCAAAATCGTTTCAGTAGTTTTCACGATAAAGACTAATACGTGTAAGTGCGACGGCCTGGCTTATTTCGGTATATTGTGAAGTCGGTTTAATAAACAAGCTATAATTTTTCTTAAATTATAGCTTGTTTATGAGCGACTTACTTGACCGATTCCAAATAGAGTGCGTGTACGTCATCCTCGTCGTGAGAGAAGTTGTTGTCGCATATGAAGTCGCCGATGCTGCCGACGCTTTCGTCCGAGAGCTCGTCACCGCTCGCGCTGCCACCATCATCTGACAACTGGGCTTCTAAGTCGAGGAATTCGCTCGCTTTGTTCCTCTTCTGCAAACATGTAATGCAAATATAATTTTACTAAAGGAGCAGGCACCTCTTTGCAGAAGACGATGATATTCAAGAAACAACGTCGTCATCAACGGATAGACGCCCACAGCTGGACAAGGTCTACTATCTCTATCTAGATCTCTATCTGGATAATCTGGACGACTTTGAGGCCTTTGAGGCCCCATTGCTTCCTACATACACTACATTTTCAATATCTTTGCGTTCAGAAGCGCGAAGGCTGGTCTTTGTCGGGTTAGACCTAAAATTTAGCCGGACCCGAATAGCGATTAGAAGAACCATAAGGTGTTATTTATAAAATATGAGCCCCAAGGTTAAAAGTCGTACAAAAGTTTTTTTTTATTTTAAATCAAATAAAGGGCCTGTAGGTACATACAGATCTATTTTTAACCTTAATGAGATATTATGACTTACATTTTTCACTTTGGATTTACCAACGCGCTTGTTAGTGTTAACTTTTTGTTTCCCTTTGGTCTTTTTGTCATCAACAAAGTCATCATCGCTGTCATCAAACCTTAGCTTCCGTGAAGACAACAAATTGAGATCTGTCGTATTTGTATTATCCTTCATAACATGTTTTGTTGGACTAAGCTTACTATCGCGGCGGAAAAACTGCAACTTTGCAAGATTGTTTCGTAGTTTCTCGCCATCGCTCACTTTTTCGGGGCTACTAAAGGGCGAGGGATCCCTGTTTTCTTTTTGGGGCGTTGGCGAGTGAATCATGAAATTCGCTTGACTATTATTACGAAATGAAAAGTTTTTATTAGACGTAAGCACGGAAAGTACTTTCTCCTGTAAAGTCGATGCTTTCTTACGACCGTCGTCGTCTAATTTCTGCTTTTTACAAAAATATGGCGACGCCGTTATCTCATCATCATCATCCAGTTCTTCACGCAGTTTTCGTTTGTTGGGTGTGCGATTTGTACTGTTTCCATCTTTCACTAACTTATCACCATCGGATTTTTCCATTAGGTCCTCGAAATCGCTGTCACTATCTGGAATAACAATACTTGGCGTAGTGTTCAATTTGGAATTGAGCTTTTTTTGTTCTTTTTTTAAATTGAAGGATTCATTTTTCTGTCTGTCTCGTTGAGTCAAGAGTATCGGTGATGTCTCCATTTCAGACGCATTTTCAAACTGGTTTTGGATAGTTTTTTCATAACAGATAGTGGGTTCGTTCACAGGTTTATTTTTGTCTCGATCACGCTGTGTTAAAAATATTGGCGAAGAACTCCTATCGGATACATTGTTAGAATGGTTTCGAGCAGTTATTTCATGGGAACCAGTATGATTTTTCAACAATGGACTTTTGCTATCGGATTGATTTATCATATTCACAAGTTGTGTTATCGTAAACATGCTTTTGTTAGTTGTTTCAACACCCCCTTCCGTTATTTTTGGAGATGATTCAGGTACTTTTTTACGAATCCCTAAATTCAGTTTTTTCTTGACAGTTATTACAGGCGTGGAACTTTGAATATAATTAGTCCTTGTATTTTTCAATTTATAAGACTGGTTACAGAGAATAGGTGATGTAGACGGCCTTACAATTTGGCTAGGTTTCCCAGATAATATAGAAGGGCTTGCCGGGCGGACGGAATTTGTTTTTGTTTCGATTATTTCAGCTGATCTTTCCGTTGCATTATCATGAGAAATTCTAATATTATTTAATGTTCCACTTAAAATATTTTTTGTCACTGTTTTTTCATCAGACTTGTTCTCTGGAACTTCGTAAGATTCTGCAAAGATATCATCAAAACTTTCCAATCCAAAATATTCTAATGTCTTGTTGGGATCGCTCAAATCTTCGTCATTTTTATCTTTTGCTTTGGGCGGGCTGCTATCAGCAAATATATCATCCAAATCACCAATGTCAAAATTTGTATCCTTTTTATGTACATAATGTGTGGGTGTCACTTTATCCTCTTCAGGTGAATTACTTATAGATTCAAAATCAAATTGTAAATCAAAATTTTTAGCGATTTCTTTAGTAACTTTTGGACTAAATTTGATTTCGTCATTTAAAGTATCAAGTAAAATATCAGACTTAGTTTCAACATATTTTAATAACATCTCAGCATTTAAATTGTCAATCAAATCAATATCCGGTAAATAAGCTGTTTTATCATTTAGTATTGCCAAAGACTGTGATTTTTTCGGTTTAAATTTTTGGATGACCAAACAGTTACAAACATTCTGACAAAAGTAGCATTGTTTTGCTGAATTTGCTTGGTCCACCGTTAAGTCCACTAATAGATTAATAATTCGAGTTGGCAATTTACCATCAATTTCTAAGTCGTTAATTAATTTAGTGTAATTTTTGGTTGATTTAGTAGCTGTACTAAATAAAGCTCTTATGTCACCATTTTTACTTGGCGACTTTGTTAATGTAACCTTCTGTTTCTTCTTAGTTAGTTTAGTTTTACAAGGTGAAGCAATGGTGATCCGTTTGAAAACATCTTGGGTGTTGGGAGCTGCAAGCGTAAATTGTATAGGTATTAAGAATAGATTTACAACATAAAACACGACAGAGTATATCTCGTCGAATTATCTCCACAAATCCAGATTAGAAAAAATAAAGAAACGAGAAGGACGAATCTTAAAAATCTTACTTGGATTTTGGGATGGGATGGGTATGTCTGGTCCCCTGGAATTATTGTATTGTAGAAGCTCTGTCAAAATATTCGTGTCCACCGAATGTCCAATGTTGACAGTTTCTTGTAAGGTCCTTTGCAACTCCAACCATTTCGTCAGATTCAAATTAGAATCATCTTTTTCATGTTGGCCTTGAAACTTTTCTGGAAACAATTCAACAGTTTTTCATAAATGTAATTCATATTGCATTCTTATAGCACTTTTACTTCATTATTTTCTACGAAAGAAAAGAGCTGGTTTAGTTTTTCAGTCAAGCTTAGTTTAGTTAGAAAGTGTTCTGTAAAATTTACCTTTGATCATGGAGCAGTATTCAATAGGATCGGCAAAGAATTTAAAATCTTCGAATCCTTTCGGAAATATTGCATGGAATCCTTCTTTCGTGAGCCACTCTTTGTTTTGCGCCTCAGTTATTAATGCGGCAGCTTTACTTGTGGATGCTCTACCTAATAACATGTTCCTTAGATCCTTCTGACCCTATAACATTGTAATATTTTTCAGTCGTGAGCTTTCCTCAAAATTAACACGATGTAATTATGCGTATGTACTTACTTTTTTCGACTTTACAGTATCTGCTTTGGCGTCTTCTTTGTTGTCTGTACTGGGGACGGTTATGTACATCTTCTGGCACTCTGGCATAAAGTCTCGAGGTATCATGCGGGGGTTTAAATTGTACAAGTTGTTTTCAACTTCTTTCGATTGCAATATTTTCTTGTTCAGACCGTCTCGTTGCCGCATACAATCTAGCAGGGTCTAAAATTATATTTTTAAATAGTAGCACAAGCACGACCTTCAGTAATGAAGTACACGAAGAAGAAGAAGACAATGTGGCTAATTCTGTTGTACACAATCTCTAAACTAAACTAAAATGACAGGTCTAAATTTATTTCTATTTCTTTCACAGTGCTCACTGCGGAAAAGGATAGCAATAGATTTAGACCTGTCATTTTAGTTTAGTTTAGAGAATTGTGTACAACAGAATTAGCCACAATAACGATATAGCCATATTCAGTGAGAATTTTGGATATTAGTAATGTGAGTATCGTTTTTTATTTTTTTTTAAATACCTGATGTTCTCTGCCTTCAGTAACCAAAATATGAACTTGTCCGCCGCGCTCACGACCCGTGCGTCCGCATCTGTAGTGAAAATAGGTATGGAACTACTACTACTTTGACTGACAAGCATAATATTTTGTTACTCATATTAGTACTAATGTTACAATCTAAGTTTACATATCTCGACAACATTGATAGATTTCGAGTATCGTAACACTTAACCATCGAAGTAAAATGGACCTAATATTCATAGTTTTAAAGTTACATTTCGTCTACATCTACAGCTAGCGCCCCAAGCGGAACCTTAACAAAATTAAAATCCATAGTAGGAAATGTGCATCTTTAAAACAAGGGTTTTAGGTCTATTTTACTGTAACATTATAATTTTTCGAAATCTATCAAGGGAAATATCTCTATCTACGTTGAGATGCGCAAACGCATACTAAGGGTACCGCAGACGAGTTTGGTCTGCCATACTCGGGTAACACAGAAAACGGTTTATCTTACACGGCGTCTGGAGACATTTTTTTAAAAAGAATATTAGCCATGCAATGCTCGACTAATATTCCCCTTTCGCCTCCGAATTGCTATATAGCTTGTGCTAGGAGAGGGTACGACAATAGTGCAACGGGTGAGATTTGAACCGTCGACCTTTTGGTTTTCAGTCTACGCCCTGACCGTTGCGCTATTGAGGCTATTAACGGTACGTTACCTTTGCACGAGGCGCACGGGCGAGCGCGTGGAGATGTCGAAGCAGATAATGAGATCGACCGAGCCCACGTCCAGCCCCTCCTCCGCCACGCACGTGCACACCAGCGTGTTGCACTCGCCTGCTCTGAAGCTGCGCATCACACGCAGTTGCTGCTTTGTGAATTACCTTTGCACGAGGCGCACGGGCGAGCGCGTGGAGATGTCGAAGCAGATAATGAGATCGACCGAGCCCACGTCCAGCCCCTCCTCCGCCACGCACGTGCACACCAGCGTGTTGCACTCGCCTGCTCTGAAGCTGCGCATCACACGCAGTTGCTGCTTTGTGAATTACCTTTGCACGAGGCGCACGGGCGAGCGCGTGGAGATGTCGAAGCAGATAATGAGATCGACCGAGCCCACGTCCAGCCCCTCCTCCGCCACGCACGTGCACACCAGCGTGTTGCACTCGCCTGCTCTGAAGCTGCGCATGACACGCAGTTGCTGCTTTGTGAATTACCTTTGCACGAGGCGCACGGGCGAGCGCGTGGAGATGTCGAAGCAGATAATGAGATCGACCGAGCCCACGTCCAGCCCCTCCTCCGCCACGCACGTGCACACCAGCGTGTTGCACTCGCCTGCTCTGAAGCTGCGCATCACACGCAGTTGCTGCTTTGTGAATTACCTTTGCACGAGGCGCACGGGCGAGCGCGTGGAGATGTCGAAGCAGATAATGAGATCGACCGAGCCCACGTCCAGCCCCTCCTCCGCCACGCACGTGCACACCAGCGTGTTGCACTCGCCTGCTCTGAAGCTGCGCATCACACGCAGTTGCTGCTTTGTGAATTACCTTTGCACGAGGCGCACGGGCGAGCGCGTGGAGATGTCGAAGCAGATAATGAGATCGACCGAGCCCACGTCCAGCCCCTCCTCCGCCACGCACGTGCACACCAGCGTGTTGCACTCGCCTGCTCTGAAGCTGCGCATCACACGCAGTTGCTGCTTTGTGAATTACCTTTGCACGAGGCGCACGGGCGAGCGCGTGGAGATGTCGAAGCAGATAATGAGATCGACCGAGCCCACGTCCAGCCCCTCCTCCGCCACGCACGTGCACACCAGCGTGTTGCACTCGCCTGCTCTGAAGCTGCGCATCACACGCAGTTGCTGCTTTGTGAATTACCTTTGCACGAGGCGCACGGGCGAGCGCGTGGAGATGTCGAAGCAGATAATGAGATCGACCGAGCCCACGTCCAGCCCCTCCTCCGCCACGCACGTGCACACCAGCGTGTTGCACTCGCCTGCTCTGAAGCTGCGCATCACACGCAGTTGCTGCTTTGTGAATTACCTTTGCACGAGGCGCACGGGCGAGCGCGTGGAGATGTCGAAGCAGATAATGAGATCGACCGAGCCCACGTCCAGCCCCTCCTCCGCCACGCACGTGCACACCAGCGTGTTGCACTCGCCTGCTCTGAAGCTGCGCATCACACGCAGTTGCTGCTTTGTGAATTACCTTTGCACGAGGCGCACGGGCGAGCGCGTGGAGATGTCGAAGCAGATAATGAGATCGACCGAGCCCACGTCCAGCCCCTCCTCCGCCACGCACGTGCACACCAGCGTGTTGCACTCGCCTGCTCTGAAGCTGCGCATCACACGCAGTTGCTGCTTTGTGAATTACCTTTGCACGAGGCGCACGGGCGAGCGCGTGGAGATGTCGAAGCAGATAATGAGATCGACCGAGCCCACGTCCAGCCCCTCCTCCGCCACGCACGTGCACACCAGCGTGTTGCACTCGCCTGCTCTGAAGCTGCGCATCACACGCAGTTGCTGCTTTGTGAATTACCTTTGCACGAGGCGCACGGGCGAGCGCGTGGAGATGTCGAAGCAGATAATGAGATCGACCGAGCCCACGTCCAGCCCCTCCTCCGCCACGCACGTGCACACCAGCGTGTTGCACTCGCCTGCTCTGAAGCTGCGCATCACACGCAGTTGCTGCTTTGTGAATTACCTTTGCACGAGGCGCACGGGCGAGCGCGTGGAGATGTCGAAGCAGATAATGAGATCGACCGAGCCCACGTCCAGCCCCTCCTCCGCCACGCACGTGCACACCAGCGTGTTGCACTCGCCTGCTCTGAAGCTGCGCATCACACGCAGTTGCTGCTTTGTGAATTACCTTTGCACGAGGCGCACGGGCGAGCGCGTGGAGATGTCGAAGCAGATAATGAGATCGACCGAGCCCACGTCCAGCCCCTCCTCCGCCACGCACGTGCACACCAGCGTGTTGCACTCGCCTGCTCTGAAGCTGCGCATCACACGCAGTTGCTGCTTTGTGAATTACCTTTGCACGAGGCGCACGGGCGAGCGCGTGGAGATGTCGAAGCAGATAATGAGATCGACCGAGCCCACGTCCAGCCCCTCCTCCGCCACGCACGTGCACACCAGCGTGTTGCACTCGCCTGCTCTGAAGCTGCGCATCACACGCAGTTGCTGCTTTGTGAATTACCTTTGCACGAGGCGCACGGGCGAGCGCGTGGAGATGTCGAAGCAGATAATGAGATCGACCGAGCCCACGTCCAGCCCCTCCTCCGCCACGCACGTGCACACCAGCGTGTTGCACTCGCCTGCTCTGAAGCTGCGCATCACACGCAGTTGCTGCTTTGTGAATTACCTTTGCACGAGGCGCACGGGCGAGCGCGTGGAGATGTCGAAGCAGATAATGAGATCGACCGAGCCCACGTCCAGCCCCTCCTCCGCCACGCACGTGCACACCAGCGTGTTGCACTCGCCTGCTCTGAAGCTGCGCATCACACGCAGTTGCTGCTTTGTGAATTACCTTTGCACGAGGCGCACGGGCGAGCGCGTGGAGATGTCGAAGCAGATAATGAGATCGACCGAGCCCACGTCCAGCCCCTCCTCCGCCACGCACGTGCACACCAGCGTGTTGCACTCGCCTGCTCTGAAGCTGCGCATCACACGCAGTTGCTGCTTTGTGAATTACCTTTGCACGAGGCGCACGGGCGAGCGCGTGGAGATGTCGAAGCAGATAATGAGATCGACCGAGCCCACGTCCAGCCCCTCCTCCGCCACGCACGTGCACACCAGCGTGTTGCACTCGCCTGCTCTGAAGCTGCGCATCACACGCAGTTGCTGCTTTTGGGAAACCACAGTTTTGCCGTTCTTGCCTGTACAAAAAGTATTGTTTATCACATGTGTCTCTACCTGTTGCGCGCTGTCAGGCAGAAGTTCATGTAGAATTCGCGGGCAAAAAAAGGTTTTGTGTAGAACCGTGCACGATTTGCACTACAGATGGAACGTTACAATCGTGCGAACTGAGACATAAAACATTGGGTTATGAGTCGTTTTCCTCGCTCTTTATAACCTGTTATCGACTATCAACAAATCCTTAGTTTACTGCTACACACAACACCAGAGCATCAGATTCCAGTTCCATAAGGCCTGTGAGTGCGAAAGAGACGTCCGATAAAAATGATTCTTGACTCAGTTGATGTAAAATAATACAGATTTAAATATTTCCTAACCACAACAGCGAGAATTTGTTATTGTGCCATTTGTGTTGACTTTTCAGTGAACACTTTGTTCACGTTAAATATCAAAGGAGAATGCCCAAAAATCTATGGGCGTGTAACCCAGTCGTTTGCAAGCATGTTGTATGAAGCATTTATTGCAGATTTATTCCTGATAACCAAACACACCATTTTAATACATCTAGGACTTGCCGTTTTTGAATAAATCTAAGTTTAAGTTTAAAAATGATTCTAGGTTATGTGTTGGTTATGTGTATATAATTGTTAAACTAGTAAGGAAAGCCGTGTATCATTCCTGCCGATTTGAAGTATTTGTTTAGCGCGCACTATACTTTACATACCTGTTTCAACGATGTCCAATACAAAAACAATAAACCATAGAATTAATATTGGTCTCCGCTGCGTTACAATAAACATTCAATATGTAAACAGAGTAGACGTCACTAGCGTCACACACAACTAAAACAATGACATGTCACATTGACATCTTCAAATAAGTTTCGTTAGGTAGGTACACAAAATCAAGAAGGTTGTAGTTATATATTTCTTTGCACAAAACGCAACGAAGTTAAAAAAATATTATAACAAAATAATAGTATTAATTATTACTTATTTACTTTAATCATATTGTACGATTTACAACAAATAACAATTAACAAATAAAATAATGTATTTAAATAATTAATATCCGTTCTATTTTAAATGAAATGATTTTTTTTTTATATAACAAACCTCTTTTTATTTGGGCATGTACCTATGCGTAGAATGTAATGCAAATGGCCGTCAGACTTAAACGGGAAGTTGAAAAGACGGTTTAATTCCTTTTTTATTACATTTTTTTATCGGCAGCTTTTGCATTAATAATTATTAATTTTCAAATTGTCATATATTCGTAAGATAATTTTTAATAAATTACATTTTGTGTAAACGTTTGGGTCAGGGGTGGTCATTCTCCTTTATAAGTATTTGCCTACACTTGCAATGAGACGACCTGTTTAGCCAAGCAAAATCACAACATTTCGAACACTCGAAGAGGGTGATACAAGTTTTGTGGCACACATTGCAATGGAGTTATGGAGATTAAATATGAATAGGACCCAAGACTTTTGCGTTTTTATTTGTTTAATATACTTACCGGAGGCGCCTTGTCCCACAAACATTTGCGGAACTATTAGCGGTCGACATTGAAGAAGTAGGCAATGTACCAAATTCACACTTTCTCGATATTCGCAAAACACTGTAACAAAGAGTCGCATTAAAGTTTTATGTATTAAAGTTTTATCTTCGGAAAAGTCTGGAAGGACCAAATCAAATGAAAGTATATTACATTTGAGATACTTACCTATAGCTTTGGTATCTTGCCCATTTTGTTTTGCGCTATTAAAATGGTTCAAAATAATCTCTTTAAGTTTATAAAACTTAGGATGACCAAACGACAATTCTTTCGGCATCTACAAAAAATAAAGAGTAGTCTTAGGGCAGTATTAAATTAGAGCCAAATGGAATCTTTGCTTGAACACCAATACTAAATTTAACAATTTAACTCATAAGAGCTTTAGACAGACTTAAAATTTGCGTCATGTCATCTATTTTTACTGCCCATTTGATTGTACACAAAAACTGGTACTATTCACACATTGACTGCGAAAAAGAAAATCACTTTGAAACCAATCGGTTAATTCTCGTAAGTACAATTACTAAATATGCACCTATGTATAATGTTTAGTAAAGCGCAATTTCAGGGTGTGTCTCACCTCAGGTATAGTTCCATCGGGCATAACACTCCTGTCCAAGGAGAGCGGGTCAATGCCGAGGTCGTCGCGCAGCCGCTCCAACAAGCACGTGAGTTGGTCGTCCGACTGAATCCAACACTTCTCCGGATGCTCGTCGAAGAAGTTGAGGAACACCCTGGCGCCGTGCTTCACGAGCAACTCCAGCCCGTGGAATAGAGATATGATTAACGTGAAATCTTTCATTATGTAATTGTGCTGTGGATGCCTGTGAACGATAAACGGATATAAATACCTACACCTAATAATAGCTCCCGACCGAATTTCGGCCACGGCGGTCAATCTCGACCGAGACGGAGACTAGCCATCTACGCAGGAGATATTATAGTGCACAAGTGTGTGCGTACACAGGTGCTCTCTCTATTCCCTCACTCTCATAAATCGATGGGACGCTAATGCGACACGACCTGAGAGATCAGGCGCAGGACCGACGGCTTTACGTGCTCTCCGAGGCACGGGAGTGTATCTAACACTGCCAACTTTCAACTACGGCCTGGCGCACTAACAATTTGTTGACAGAAAAACCCAATACCTCATAACTTTGTTTTTGACCTACCTACATCTAATATGAAGTCATTATCAGCCAAGCCAAAAGCATAAATTTCGGCTATTCTGAGAGAACGTTGATTCTAGACGTCGTATTGTGATTGTAAATGCGAGTGTATCTGAATGTGTGTTTACACAGAGCCTAAGTTACCCATCAGATCGGACTTCGACAATTAATTTTATTGCAAGTGTACATTTTGCTTTAATAAAACCCTCAAACACTAATCACCTCTTGGACCTTATCATTGGAAGCAATTGCTTCCTTTTTTTACTTATATTATAGGCGCCAAGTTATATTAGGCGCCAAGTTGTATGGGGTGGATAATAAAAACTCAAACACGTCCTCTTTTGTTTTCACCAATTGCAACCGTATGTAGAAGTAAATAAAGCTCAGTTTCAGGTGTTATAAAAAAGAGATGCTGCGCCTCGGCTTTATTGGTAGGCGTTGCGTCCTAAAATATTTACATTTCATGTGATCCCTAAATCTCGACCAACAATCAAATCTTAAAATCACTAAATCGGTATAGAAACTGAATGAAATAAATGATTTCTATATTTAAAATGACATAGAGCCTTAGAGGCTGTAGTATTGGTACCTGGCACTGCGGTCTCTTGCTTGATATTCCTTATACAGCATTACAATGCGACCTTTGGACAGATTTCCCAAATTTTGTGGTAGAATATTGAACTGTTTCAGTCTTCTTGCATAACCATCCAAAATCTACAATACCACAGCATACAATAAGCTCCTTGCACATTCCAACACAAACTAACTACAAGTAACGCTTTTTTTTTTTTTGCCCAATGAAAATACAAATGAGTTTGTTAGTATTCCAGCACGGGCTGCACGTGCCTAATAAATGCTCTACTCAGACTAGGGTGCATTTGGAACCCACGTAGCTTTGTGTTATGCTGTCATAAATAAATATGTATCATCATTATCCTCACTTCCATATACTTGTAAAATTGGTAGACATTCAAAAAGTGTACAGCATAGCAATTTTGAGTATAGAATCTGAACTTGAATTTGAAAAGTCCACATTTCTTTGGCGTATTGTATAAGGTCAACACATACTTGCTGATCACATTATTCGCAATTTCAGTATTAAAAAAGTGTTTCTTACTGCACGTGCAGCTTGTCTCGTGATGTACAATCAGCTTTTAAAAAAAAACAGCATTAAAATTTGCACACTTACCTCAACATACTGTTTCCTCAAAAGTGTCAGTTCTGGGCCGAGTGGAATTACTACCGTGTTAATCTTTCGCGAATGGCTGTATGATGCAACATCTATACAGGCTTCTGTTCGCAACTCTAAGTGAGCTATGTGTAGGTTTTTTACTACCTAGAATACATGATATCCGTGAAAGATGAAACAAATATTCAACATACCTATTACAAAGATAAGTTTCAATATAATTTTCAATAACAACAAAAATTCAGCATCAATAATAATAATAAATATACATGTTACTATAGATATTTATAAAGGGTTTTCCAATGAGGTTGCGACAGATAATATTGTCCAAGAATGAAACATTTCTTTTATTTAACCATTGCACAGTATCAACTTTCGAAATGCAAAATAATTATTTCACATAATATAAACTTACACTTATAACATCTTCAACTTTACTCCCAGGTGTGGCAGACAAACCAAGCACCCTGTATACAGTATGCCCCATTTCAGTCAGTGTGGAAACTATCTGACAATATGCATAGTTTCCCCTGGCTCTATGTGCTTCGTCTATAACAAGGCATCTTATTTTTTGAGCTGGACATATACCAGATTTGATGTCATTGTATATCACTTGGGGTGTAGCAAAGAATACTCTTTTAGATTGCCAGTGTGTTTTTCTTGTATTGACTGGCATGTGACCTAAAATATTAATAAATAAATTTTATTATAGAATAGGTTTTGAATTATTGATTTCGCATTTCACCTACCCAAGACATACCTGTCATTTCAATAGTGTCTGTGGGAGGCAGGGCAACAATTTTATAACAGGCCTCGATTTGTTGGGCCACCAGTGGTCGAGTTGGTGCTGTAAACACAATCTTGCCCAGAGGATACCACCGGTAATAGTTATACATAATCACTGCTGCTATGAAGGTTTTACCCAAACCAGTTGGGAGACTCACCTATTGAAAGGATAAATTCTACATTACAATACATGTGACTTAAGTAGGATATTAATGCACAGCATGAGCTGCACCCAAATGTGCATATTATATCCTGTGCATTCATGGTAAGTTTTACTTTAGTGCCTAAGTACCTAAGCTGAATACAGAAGTCTCTTATATGTTGAACAACAATAAAATGATGTCTGATTTTTGTATATAGTTTTATCAAAATTAATATATTTTTTGTTCAATAAATAAAAACATAAATACTTACAAGTGTATTTTTCAAGATAGCAGCTCTGATGATGTTGAACTGGTAATCTCTCACAGGGTAATTTGTCGGGTAGACCCATGTCTTACCTGTTATTTTGTCATAACCACTGATTTCTTCATCACAACACAGGGCACTGCAATTAAGTAAGTACCTAGTTAACTGTTATTAAACACATTGAAATAATAATGTAACATATAAATAAGGAAGAAATATAACAAGAGCATAAAATTGGTTATTGTAGGTGGCTGTTTGTATTTTTTTTTTTTTTCAAATTTTCAAAATAAATTAAAAACACTGAGAATGTGTGTCGGTAGGTGTAGTCTGCGAAAAGGCAGGGGTCCCGCCAAAGTTCCCTGCAAGGTATATCTCCTAGTCTGGGACTAAGCGAAAATTCTCCAAACTTGTTTACCGCTTCTTCAGTGTTTTCACGCTTCACATCAAGGTTCGCATAATATCTTCCTCTTTCTGTTTTTATATTCTTTTTCATTTTATCACTTACCTGACGTTGAAGGCACTTTTGTCAACATTTTTGTCTGCACTTTCGAGAGCTTCTGGGTTTTGATTAAAAGCGGAATTATCGAAATTTGCCAAAAGTGAGGAGTCGTCAAAGAATTCATCATCAAATAAACTGCACGATTTATCCGCTTTATTAGCCATTATAATCTCATTTTAATAAACACATTTAGGTTTTAGATTTATGTTTACTTGTTTACATATTTTGTCTGACGTGTGACGTGAGACGTCTGCACCAGGGCCTGTGCACTTCAAACATTTTTTCCATAAAGTAAACAGACAATATTATCTCTATGATTTTTTCATTGTATGAAAATTACCCCGGTTACCACTTCCCTAAAGATGGCGCTTATCTTGTATTTATAATCTGTGCCTCTTTATCTATGATGCCACTGAAGTAAGTGTTCGTTCAGAAGTTTAAGTTTTAGTCTAATTTATTTTAATGTCATTTAATTAAACAGTTCAGCTAATAATATGTAAAATATTTTTTTGAGAGTAATATGAGTTAGTAGGATAAATTTCTAAGTTAAAACTCACATAACAGTCATTGTAAATATTTCTATATAAGTTGGAAGTTTAATGAAACATTTATGATTTAATTTCTAAACGTAGCGAACGGCCATTTCAGTTTGACCAACATTGACAACAATAATTAGTTTGACATTGAAGTTTTTCTAGTATGACAGTTGGATAATTATTGTGTTAATGGTGCTTCGTTAGTTTTTTCTTATTTTATTACTATTTCGCCATTCTTGGACTCCAATTATCTGTGCATTTCATCTCGTGATCGTGGACGTGATCGACTCCGATTATCTTTGCATAAATAACAGTGACCCACGCATGTAAAAAAGACTCGATTAAAAAGCAGAAAATTATCAACATGCGTTTCATTTCCTAACATCTGGAGACCACCTCTTACAATTTTAATGTAAGTATTGTATAATAATAATTTATCTTAATTATTACAAGGTCACATCATTCTTTAGTGATCTTGTAATAATTAAGATAAATTATTTTATACGATACACAAGGACAATAGTATAGTATATATATTATAGTACCAGTAGTACCTATATATATAGTACTATAGCGTTGTAGTTATATATATTTTAGTTTAGCCACTTCCCTGTGGAGGTCGCTTTAGGTGAACAGGCGAGTGCAATCTCTAATAAAGTATATATAATGTACTCTGTGGTCTGCACTCTGCACAGAACACAGAGATCACAGATTAGGTATTAGTTACTACGTAACAGATGCGACAGTGACTTTTTTTAGGGCTATTTCCATTTACGCCATTTAATTCGTTTTGGCGCTACTGTAGCTTTGCGGCTAGGGCTTGCCTGAGTCGATGATTTATTATCGATACTAAAGATGTACTCGTTTTATCGATAACCAAATAACAGGGTTTTCTTACTAAAGTCTCTTGTTAACACGACGTGAAAACTCACGTTTTGTATGGATATCCATACAAAACGTGAGTTTTCACGGCGTGTTAACAAGAGACCTTATAATTAAATTGAAACAAGATAAATTTATTTCAAACTTATTTATTCAAATCTTTCTTTCTTAATCTAAATTATTTATTTTTCAAATACACATTTATTATTTATTAAAAACTCAAACCAAGAAAACCTTAATCAGTGTTTAAATTGCTACCAATATTTTTCTTATAACCATTTTCATTAAGGTAATTGTACATAAAAGTGCTTACATCCATGTATACATTAGTATGTATGTAATTAGAAATTTTTCATTAGGATAATATACTAAATTATTATTTTTTAACATTTCATAGTCTCTATAATTTTTTTTAAATGAATAAATATCGGCATCCATAGAGCTGCTTGTCTTTATGCGACTCTTACATTGGTTATTTGTTAGACATATGAATCCAACATAAACTAAACTAAAATGACAGGACGAAATATATTCTTATCTCTTTCACAGTGATACCTGCGGAAAAGGATAGCACTATTTTTAAACCTGTCAATCTAGTTTAGTTAAGAGAATTGTGTACAACAGAATTGGCCACAATGTATACATAAGCAGAATCCTATGGCATTCTGGCTATGTATACTATGTAAATACGCATACATGCCGAGCATTGCACTTTAATTTTTTGAAATAAAACCTGATCTCTAGATATAGACCCACTTGGACTACTTGCGACATTCTCATTCCTATGAAGTAGATGGGATTGTGATTGAAAACAAGTCCCGACTTGTGCATGTTCCATCCCTTCGTCTTCCTGCTTGCTGTAGTCTCCATACTGCTTATGTTTCCAGTGTGAAAATTATCTGAAAATTATTAAATATAGATAGGTGAGTAAAGTACGTAGGTTGATGGTACTTGTAATTTTTTTATGATAGGGGTTTATCTAATCCAAAAACATTGCAAGTATTTAACAGTATAAAAATGCAAAATAACTGTAAATTCAAAATTTTAATAATCCCCAATCTGTGGGAAATCATGACATCCCGACGTCCTGCTCTAACCATCAGAACCTTTATTACTATGAAGTGTCTACCAAGTACGCATCGAGACAAATCTAAATATATAAAACCCGCATTCAAATTGGTTCACCCGTTTAAGAGCTACAGTGCGACAGACATATCCTCACACATAGCAGTTCGATGGGGAGAGAGTTGGTAGGTACTAGGTAGGACATCCACCTTACACTATCGTTCTTCGGCAAACTTAAAAGTCTTAGATGTTGAGTAGCAAGTACCGACACAACACTTAAATAGTCCCATGACGATTGATTCGTATATCGTATTCGTATCGTATCGTATTCGTATCGTAATCTCTAAAGTAGCACAGTTTGTCCTGCATCAAACCTACAGCAGAGAATTTGGATTTCAACTCAGCAAATCAGCAAAATACTTACACAAAATTCAACGCTTTTTTCTGCTGCTAATATAGCAAATCGTAGTCCATAAAACGTAGCCGGAGTCAAATGTAAAACAGAGTTCTCGTAGTCCAAAATAAAGTACAAGTCAATATGATCGCCACCAAAATCCATTTAACAAAGCCAAGTTGTCGGGAAATATCACAAAAAACACCATGATAATTGAGAAATTGTGATGAGAACAACGAAAAGCAAAGAAAAGTGGTGGAAATGAAAAATGAAAATTTCGCGAAATTTCGAAAATTTCATGACAATGACAGACCTCAGACTTATCACTGTAACCTAAATCACAGACCTAAACACAGGAAATAACTAGATACTTATCATTAATCTGTGGACCTGTTATTTTCTGTGTTTACGTCTGTGGTGTACGAACGATTGTAGCGCCAAAACGCAGAAAAAGGAACTACAGCTGTCATACCCCTGACAGAGATAATATTTATTATTATTATCTCTATGGCACAGAACCATAGAGATAATAATAATAAGTAGAGTAGGCATACCTACCTTAAAAACGTGCCAAAAATACACTCACACACGCACAATCCCCCAACCTAAAATCACACGAGTAGAAAAGGAACAGAGAGGAAGCTACCTACAAGCGTCCCGCAGCAAGTACACTCACACATAGCGCCGCTCACGCACACACGGGCTGTCACGGACGCTCCGCTAGTGAACAGTTAGTTGAATAACGTCAAGGCTGTCGTGTGGTCGTGTCGCGTGCGCATTAAATTATTAGCGAGAGTTATTAGCGAGAGTTTAGACAACTGTGTACTTAAAATAGTGTAAATTATACTTATAAAAAATTAAGTGTTGTGTTTAGACAAATATGCCTCAGTATTGTACAGTATGTTTAAGTTCCACTATCTATATCTATACTAATAAATAAAATTGAAGTGTCTGTCTGTAATTTCGAAATAACTACCTCATATTAAGCTCATACGGTTATTTGAACTGTACCATAACCGAATCACACGTTTTTAAAATTTTTGTCTGTCTGTCTGTCTGTCTGTTTGAACGGGCTCATCTTCGGAACGGCTGAACCGATTTTGACGGGACTTTCACATTCAAGTCGAGAATTAACCAGGGAGTAACATAGGCTATTTATACATATTTTTTAACCGACTTTCAAAAAAGGAGGAGTTCTGTTTTTCTACCTATGTACACCGATATCTCCGAGATTTCTGAACCAATTTGCGTAATTTTTTTTTTAATCGATAGAGAAACATTGCGACCCTGTTCTATAAAAAATTTGGATTCCAACTCCTCAATCCTGATGCTGTAGTGGACCTGATCCCCAAAACTAATGGGTTTCAGAAACTTTCGGTTATTTAAATTGATATTTATCGTTGAATGAACTCGAGTAGATACATATCCAACTCCTCAACCCTGATGCTGTAAGGAATTGCATTCCGAAATCGTGGGGATCCCACGGGATTTTTGCGTTTTGGGGACGGGTTACTACAGATAAGCTACTTTTTGTCCTGGAAAATCAAAAGTTCCTACGGGATTTTAAAAAACCTAAATCCACACGGGCGAAGCCGTGGGCATCATCTAGTAAAAAATAAGGATATTTCTTTTTTTTGTACCCTAGAGATCAAGTGAAGTAAGTATACCTACCTTTACATAATATTACATTATCTACACAAAAAATTAATGAAATGAAATTAATTGAAATGAAATGAATTTATTTATTGTAGGATAGCATGTGCCACTTATGATATTATGTCAAGACTCTACCACTGGTACCAGTGGCGTAGCATACCTTGGCGGGGCCCCGTATAAAAATTTGTTTGGGGGCCTTTATGAAGGGTAAAGATTTCTCACAAAAGAAAAAAAAATGTTTGCATAAAATTAAAAGCAATAACTATTTATTAATCATAATTATTTATCTGTCACTTTTTCTAATTCAAATTAAATATATACTCTCCTTGCCTTTTTTCGGCAAACTAATTTATTAAATCATTTGATGATGACTTTAGTTTTTCTAAAGATTCTGCCTCTATGTACAACTTTTTAGACAACATTTTTTGACTTTTGTCATTTCTGAAATAAACAAAAATTTGGGAAGTTTTTGTTAATTTTTACTTACGCACGTCGGGTGCCCCCATGGCTTGGGGGCCCCATGGCTTGGGGGTATAATTGATACGGCATATACGGTGGTAGCTACGCCCCTGACTGGTACGGAAATCAGATTCTACTCAATAGAATTAGGTAAAACATTGCCAGGTAAGTTAAAATAGCTCCTGTACACAATGGACCATTTCGATGGGCCTATCTAAGGTACCTATCTAAGTAACTAGGTACTTAATTCATTCAATTTACTAAAGTAAGTAAGTATCTAGGTACTGTCACGCGGGCGAAACCGCGGGCAGAAGCTAGTATAATATAAAAAACATTTTATTCCAATCATTACTACATATCTTGCTATACATATATACTAGTATATAATATTTTTATTTTTACCCATAATTTTTCACATGCAACAGGTGACAACCCTATCAGAATAGGTATAAATTTTGGACGTTCTTAGGTAGCTTCCCTTCTGGTTATTCTGTGCTAAAATGGCGCGTGTTCATTGTGATGTCTCAAGTTGTGCGTGTGTGAGTGTTCATGTATACATTTTAGGAGGCCATCTTAAGGGAAGTTGCAATAAAATTTCTGCCACGATCTGTTTTATAGTTATGTTTAAAAATGTAGTGTTGTCTCTTACACACTTATGAAAATTTTGATAAGCTTAAGCTATTTTCCGATCCACTATTTTCTATAGGACATTATGCCAAGTCCTCTTCTATAGGTTCATGCACAGAACAAATACCATAGACAAATACTCTCTAACGAGAGGACGTTATTCTGTGGTCTGACTCTCTAATCTGTGTGCTGTAGGTAAGGTATAGATCGACCAGAATCTCATGAAAAATAGGGAAATGAAATTCCAAGGATAGCAACACTACGGCTGCCCTAGCGATAAACAAAGTAACTGTCATTTTTTGTGAAATTGACTTTTTGCACTAACAAAAGTTTTATGTCGAGTAGTTTTTTACCACAGTTTAATATTTCAAATAACTTGAACCGTTTACTGAAATTTAAATTGCGCAAACAAAGTAACTGCACACACTAACCCGGAATATAAATGCAAAAACCAAGTAAACAACAAGCACAACACAAAAACAAAGTAATTGGATGTTGATTACTTTGTATTATATTATATTTAAAATGCAGTTGCTTGACTTTTCGTTTCTTGAAACGATCCCAGGTAAGGTGTTCTGAATGTAATTACTTTGTTTATCACTAGGGCAGCCGAGTTAACCTAGTGTTGCTTATTACCATGAACCTATAGAAGTGGACTTGGCATAATGTCCTATAGAAAATAGTGGATCGGAAAATAGCTTAAGCTTATCAAAATTTTCATAAGTGTGTAAGAGACAACACTACATTTTTAAACATAACAATAAAACAGATCGTGGCAGAAATTTTATTGCACTTCCCTTAAGATGGCCTCCCTAAAATGTATACATGAACACTCACACACGCACAACTTGAGACATCACAATGAACACGCGCCATTTTAGTTGTAGGATTGTGCGTGTGTGAGTGTATTTTTGGCACGTTTTTAAGGTAGGTATGCCTACTCTACTTATTATTATTATCTCTATGCTTATTACATAATTTAATTTCCCTATTTTTCATGAGATTCTGGTCGATCTATACCTACCATGTAGGTACAGAGGAGAACTTATAATTTCTCTTAGCCACAAACTAGATTGTCCTAACGGCAACACTGATTTTTCGTGGTATAAGCTGTGGATGATGGATGCTGATTCTAACCTGTGATTCTATTTCTAACTTTTTTAAATTTTCGCGTGTTTGGCTAAGTTCACAAAGAGATTTACTTATATACTTACAAATCTTTCAAGATTTAATAACAGTGCAGCAGCGGCTGGTGTAATTTTTTTGTTTGCTTTGAACATATTCTGAAATGGATTTAGAAGACGGTTTGGATGATCTTCTAGCTGAAGTATGTGAACCGACTTCACCCAAGAAACTCAAATCAGATGACCAAGAATTTTCAGTACAACCAGGTTAAAAACACAAAATAATATTGTAAATCATTTTCAGAGAAAGTCCTTTAGAAAAACTTGACATGTTTCTAATTTATATAAAAATTGGATTGTAGGGACATCTCATTCGATACCTACAAAAACTGCTACATCTAAAACTCACTGTGTTTTAGTGAATCAAAAACAGGTAGGAAATTTCCTTTTTGGTAATTCCCTGTTTACTTTAACACTTTTACTTATATTATAAAGAAATTTTTTTTAGCGTGGAAATCCATTACTGAAATTCATAAAATGTGTACCATGGGAATACGATGAGATTATACCTGATTATGAAATAGGAAAAACCATATGTGTTCTGTTTCTATCAGTACGTTATCATAATTTGAATCCGGATTACATTCACAATAGGTTGAAAGAGTTGGGAAAAAAATATGAACTTCGGGTGCTTTTGGTTCAGGTAATTTATTTTCGAACTAAACTTGGATAAAAATGTCAGTGTGTGCGTGAGTGTTGCGTTTTTATAGTAATTGATATGAAAGCTATATATTACTTGGATTTTTGACTAAATAGCTCTGTTTTAAAGTTAACTAATTATGTGATAAAATAATAGACATTGCTATACGTATGCACTATTATAATATTTTAAAAACTGTGCGTAGCAACTTTGCAAAAATAATAAATCCTGTGAAACATCCTAATAGTGCCATCTAGCAGGAATCTGTCAGAGAGAACTGCTTGTGATGGCCCTTAATAGTATTTATTTACAAAATAATAATTGAGATATAAAAAGAAAATTAGTGATAAGACGTAATAGTAAATAGATATGTACATATTATAATCTCCTTATTATAATATATAATGTAATATTCCTAGATTTATTTTAAATACTCATGTATTTTCAGGTTGATCTTAAAGATCCACATACAGCATTAAAGAATTTAACCAGGATCTGTCTTTTGACTGACATGACTCTTATGTTGGCGTGGAGTCCTGAAGAAGCTGCCAAGATTGTGGAAAACTATAAAATATTTGAAAATAAACCACCGGATAGGATAATGGAAAAAATTGAAAATGATCCCCATCAAAAGGTAAATCCCACTAAACAGAACAACTTGATGCCCACAAAATTCTCTGCATGGACTTAGGTTTTTAAAAAATCTTGCAGGACTCAGCTTTTCTGGGATAAAAAGTATCCTATAATGATGAAAACTTTCTTTGTGCCAAATTTTGTCAACATCCATTTAGTGATTGACCAAGATAAGGAAGAGTTACAAAAACAGACAGGAGTTACTTTTTTTATAATATTAGTATGGATGTATATTATGTCTGATCCTTACAAATATTACGATTCGAGTGGCATACCACATTGTGAGGTCACATGTTACCTGTATGTGGGTTACCAGCCTAAAGATATGTACGAGAAATATTTGAAAATTCAAATATGCAAAAACTTCTCGTACATTATTGGTACATAAATACTTATCTTTCACAAATTGATCCGAGAATCTTATAATATATGCATTATTTATCTTTTTTCAGATAATAAATGCATTGTCATCTATAAAACCTGTTAACAAGACTGATGCTATGACACTGATTACAAGATTTGGTACATTAGAGAATATTATTAAAGCAACTGAAACTCAACTAGCTGAATGTCCAGGATTTGGAGCTACCAAGGCGAAAAAACTTTATAAGGCTCTACATGAACCATTCTTAAAAAGGGGACAATTAAACAAGGATAAGTCGAAGAATGATGAATTCTCGGAAAATATCTGTGTTGAAGATGTGGAAAAGGTTGAGACTGAAATTGAAAATGAGAAACAAACTTAGTGCTAAGCCTATAAATATTTAATTAATTAATTTTATTGTAAGTGTATTTTTTTTTGTCAAAGATTAAAATATATTTTAAAAGTCAAAAGTATTTATTTCATGTAAGCCAACTTGTGGCTCTTATCAAGACTACCACAGGTTCGGAAAGCAGATTCTGCTGAGAGCCGACAAGAAACTCAGCATTTGCTCTTTTCAAAACACAAGTTGCATTACAATAATTATAATAACTTGATTACTTAATGTAATATGAGTATAATAATTTGAACATTTAATGGTTTTACTATCATAGTAATCACAACTCTATTCTAACGCTGATTGCAGTGATCGCATACTATGAGACATCTCGCAAAATCCACAGGCAACATATTATATTTTATGTCATAGGAAGAGTAGATCGTAGAATAAGTGTGTGTCTATGTGCTACTATTCTAGAATTTTTCATACAATACATATATCTAGATACTTAAATATTTGGAGTTAAAGAAAAAGGAAGTCCAACTCACCCAATACTGTCCACTCTTTCACTTTTCATGTTCTGTAGGTACGTAGAATCTGTTTAGGTTCAAAAAGAGAATCGGCGTGGCCAAACAGTGAACTAACGCGCTATAGGTGCTAGAGTATTGTACTTTTATTGCCCGCTAATCAAAAGCACAGCAGCGCCAATCCAATCCCACGCCGATTCTCTTTTTGAACAGACTCTATCCTGAAATTTTTTCAAAATTTGAGTATAGAGTCTGTTCAAAATTTGAGTGCCTTTGTAGCGGCATTAATTATGTAACTCTGACTTTAAACTTAAGTAACAGTTTCAATAATTTCTAAATAAAATGGCTGCGTCACATAGGCAGACTGTTTAGTACGGAACCCTAAAATCTCAACCTTTTATATCTTGGCTCAAATAATAATAATAATAATAATAATCTTAAAGGTATAAAACCCAATAGAGTTTAAAATACAATAAAATGAAAGATAAAAGACAAACTAAATAAACTAATAAAGTTAAAATTGTCAAAGACAAATTGAACATCAGCTGTCAGCTTAAAGTTTGTGCTACGTGTGTTAAGTGTACGAACTAGCACGTAAGGCCACGACACTGGGAGTTGCAGGACCGGAACCCATGGTACCTATTCCTTTCAGTGAGTACAAGACCTGGTTGCATGCATTAACACGCAAGGAACATTCCACACTTTGGAACAATGCCACAGATTGCCGACAGACAAGGGAAGCCTTTCCTACTCTAAATCAACAATTAACTAACAAACTACTGCACCTAGACAGAGGTAAACTCAGAAAGGTGGTGGGACTTATAACAGGGCATAGCCCACTAAACAAACACCTTTTCATTATAGGTGTCACAGACAGTCCTCTATGCAGAGCATGCATGGAGACGGATGAAACACCAGCGCACGTGCTCCTAGAGTGCACGGGCGTGACCGAACAACGCAGGATCCACCTAGGATCCCCAGCCTCACTCCAAGAAGTCCTTGGCAACCTGGGCGGCCTGCTAAGCTTCTGGAGCGATCTCGGATGGCTGGAGTGAAGACTACAACGCAAGAGGCGATCACGCACAACAGACCTGTGTGGTTTACGTGCGGATACCTGCCCAGAATGAAGATGAAGATGAAGATGAAAGTTTGTGCTAGGAGTATGTAGCAGGTAGGTACGTCTACCAGAAAACCTATAGGATTTACCTGCGATCATTCGGATTTCTCGGGCTCGGGCCCCATAGACAGAATTGGGCTATTTTGGCTTTACTACTAGGTAACTTAGCTTTACTAAAATTAAGCAAGACTTGATTGTGTAATTATAATTATAGCAATATAAGTTATATAACAATGCATTATATTTCTAGTACATAGGTACTTTCATAATTGCCTAGATGTCGTAATAGGTACACCTAGTACCTATGCTATCAGTAATTTATGGAATTTGTTGCAACTTTTTTTAATTATAAAAATCTTTTGCATACGTTAGGTACGATGATGTATTATTACTTACATTAATATTACTGGTACGAAATATACTTTAACATAATAGTATAATACTGCTTATTACTCGAAGTAAGGGTGTAAGTATGGGTGCCTTTCGTATTACTTTTTTTGAACTTTTTAACGCTTTCAAAGTTCAAATATCCAGAGTCTCGCCTTTAGCTTGGTAAAGTGTGCGCGGGCCGCACTGTGGTGTTCAAAATAAAACATCAACAGCGTGAAACCGGCTTCGCTAGTGGCTGGACGTACACAGTATTCGGTACGCTGCACTGTGCTTGGCGCGATCGTGAAAATACAATCGGCGGGAAAACTTTTTCAAATGTCGAGAACAAATGCAGTGAAAAGTAAACATTCATAAAAACAAACTGTTTTAAAATTGTGTTAAAATAATACGCACCGAATTGAGAAGCTCCTTTGTTGAAGTCGCTTAAGATTAATTTTTATTTGTGCCGATATTTATTAAGAAAAAATAATTCAATCGGGACAATATATCTATCGGGCTTGTTTTTGTTAACTATTCTTGTTGTACATAAACTTATAAAGTGCTAAGGTTGGCGATTTAATTAAAAAGTGTAACGTTTACGAACAATAGGTGTGAAGCAAGGCTGAGGTGTGAACTTTTGGGAACACAGAACTTTTTTATCTTTTGTTTGCAAGAATAATGTGCTACGTGTCTCAAGGAATATAATCTTGTTCAGTAGTTATTAGGTAGGTACCTAAAATAAATACCTATAATGTTCTTAATTTTCGTTATCTACTGATGAACAAAACCTCCGCTAGGAGAGGATTTGAAGATTGTTGTATTTAATTTGAAGATTGTAAGTACCTACTAGTTGTGCCTTGTCTTGTGGCACAAGCAAAAGTAAAATTCTGAAAAATGAATTTCAGAATTTTTCTTTTACTTGTGAAAAACTGAAACATATGCGGTATTGACAGTAGACGTGTGCGCCGATGCTAAAATCTCCGGCGGCGCACGCCGGTCAAAAATCGGCGGCGGCGGCGTGTTTTCGGCGTAATTTCGGCGCGGATAATTTTAATAAAACTGGCTAACTTGTAGAATTATTTTTACTGAAAATCAGATAGGTACAATTACATAAAACTTTTGCAATAACAACAACTTGCCAAATAGTCCAGTAACTTTAACGTTTGCAAGTATGGGATACCTTGCGTTCAGATTTTGGACTAGGTAGTATAACGGACTAGTTTTTTATTGTACATTTTCAGGACGTTTACAATAACTTTCATTTATGATAAATAAGTAAATGATTATGATTATGATATAGGGGCCCACTAAAAAAGGATTATTGGAAATTCTACCCCTAAGGGGGTTAGATAGGGGATGAAAGTTTGTATGAAAGTATCATTTTTTAAGTTATATCCATGAAAATTGGTATTTGGGCTTGCGATAAAAAAAAAATATTTCAGGATTTTTGAAAATTCTATCCCCAAGTACGTTAAATAGGGGATGAAAATTTAAATGAGACCCCGTCACGTTTTCACGACATTTATCAAGTTATATCCATGAAAATTGGTATTTAGATTTTCGATTAAAAATAAAGA
Source organism: Melanargia galathea (assembly GCA_920104075.1). NCBI lineage: Eukaryota > Metazoa > Arthropoda > Insecta > Lepidoptera > Nymphalidae > Melanargia > Melanargia galathea. The sequence continues at coordinate 7,285,705 of OV049855.1, forward strand.
ATTACGTGTTTAAGAAATTTTGAAAAAACTACCCCCAAATTGGTTAAATAGGAGATGGAAGTTTGTATGACATTAAGAATCTACGCGGGTGAAGTCACGAGCATCTCAGTAAGTAATGTATCTACAGAGCTGGTTCTGGTCTTAAATTATAGCAATTTTATTCTACTAGGTACTCAAACAATTTAAGGACAACAAGGCGTCAGGTGATGACGGAATCACAGCGGAACTCCTGAAAGCAGGTGGAAAACCAGTTCTTAAAGCTTTTCAGTGACTGTTCAATTCCGTCAACGACGAGCGCATAACGCCGGAGGCATGGCACGGAGGCGTGGTGGTTCTTTTCTTTAAAAAGGGCGATAATACCTTGCTGAAGAATTATAAACCCATCTCTCTGCTGAGCCATGTCTATAAGTTGTTCTCGAGAGTCATTACGAATGTCTCACTCGTAGGTTCGACGACTTCCAGCCTCCCGAACAGGCCGGGTTCCGAAAAGGCTTCAGTACCATAGACCACATCCATACGCTGCGGCAGATTATACAGAAGACTGAAGAGTATAACCGGCCACTTTGCTTAGCGTTTGTGGACTATGAGAAAGCCTTTGATTTGGTGGAAACTTGGGCTGTATTGAAATCACTGCAGAGATGTCAGATCGACTATCGGTACATCCAAGCGTTGAAGTGTTTGTACGAACGCTACTATGTCAGTCCGTATACAGGACCAGACTACAAGGCCAATCCAGTTGCAGCGAGGAGTGCGTCAGGGAGATGTTATCTCCCCGAAGCGATTTACCGCTGTGTTGGAAGAGGTCTTTAAGCTTCTGGACTGGAACGGACTTGGCATCAACATAAACGGTGAGTACATCACTCACCAACGGTTTGCCGATGATATAGTCGTGATGGCAGACTAGTATATATACCTGGGACACACGGTCCAGCTAGGTAGGTCTGATTTTGAGAAAGAGATCAATTGCGGAATCCAACTCGGCTGGGCAGCGTTCGGGAAACTTCGAGATGTATTTTCGTTCAATATCCCTCAGTGTCTGAAGACGAAAGTCTTCGAACAGTGCGTGTTGCCAGTGATGACTTATGGATCTGAGACATGGTCGCTAACAATGGACCTCATAAGAAGACTCAGGGTCACTCAGCGGGCGATGGAGAGAGCTATGCTCAGAGTATCCCTGCGGGATCAAATCAGAAATGAGGAGATCCGCAGGAGAACCAGAGTTACCGACATAACTCAACGAGTCGCGAAACTGAAGTGGCAATGGGCGAGGCACATTGCTCGAAGAACCGATGGACGTTGGGGTCCCAAGGTGCTTGAATGGTGACCTCGCACCAGTAAACGAAGCGTAGGTAGACCCCCCACTCGATGGACAGACGATCTCAAGCGAGTCGCTGGCAGCCGCTGGAATCAGGCGGCACAAGATCGTGTTCTGTGGCGATCCTTGCAAGAGAACTATGTCCAGCAGTGGACGTCCATTGGTTGAGATGACGACGATTCTACTTGTTAGGTAAGTTAGTTAGTTAAGTTTTATTATGAATAGGGAGGTGTAACTTCATATCGATCAAAATTTTTTTGTAATTTATTGTATAGAAATATGGAATATGAATGGTGTAATCGTTAGGTTATTTGGTATAGAAGAGGGTGAATGATGTTGGAGGGTGTTCTAAAACATTTAGATTTCGCGCCGATTTTACGCCGATACGCAGATCGGCGGCGGCGGCGTCCAAAAAATGACGGCGGCGGCGGCGGGTCGGCGCGGCGCACACGTCTAATTGACAGTAATATATTACGATATTTTGTTGACAATCTAATAATTTAAAAATAAATAATTATTTAAAAAATAATAATTTAAAAATAAATAATTATAATTATTGTACCTGACAGTTATTCCGCCTATGGAACCCTCAGTGCGCGAGTCTGGCTCTCACTTGACCGGTCTTTAGAAAAAAATAGATAGGTACCTACCTACCTATTAGAATCTTACTTCTTACTATCTTATCTTACTAATATCCTACTAATATCATAAATGTGAAAGTGTGGATGTTTGGATGTTTAGATGTTTGGATGTTTGGATGTTTGTTACTCAATCACGCCGCAATTACTAAACCGATTTGGCTGAAATTTTGAAAGGAGATAGATTATACCCTGACTTAAAACATAGGCTACTTTTTATCCCGGAAAAATCTACAGTTCCCACGGGATTTTGAAAAAAACCGAAATCTCTAGCTACAACTATAGGTAGATTACTATAGCAAACTTCCTTGAAAGTAGGTGTAAAGGTTAGAAAAGGGAGCGGGAATGGGAACCGGAAATCCACGACTCCCTCGGGATTTGTGAAAAACCAAAATTCTCGCGGGCGAAGCCGCGGGTATTCTCTAGTAATATTATAAATGTGAAAGTGTGGATGGATGTTTGTTACTCAATCACGCCGCAACTACTGAACCGATTTGGCTGAAATTTTGAATGGAGGTAGATTATGCACTGACTTAAAACATAGGCTACTTTTTATCCTGAAAAAATGCACAGTTTCCACGGGATTTTGAAAATCTATAGCTACAGCTATAGGTAGATTACTATAGCGAACTTCCTTGATAGTAGGTATAAAGGTTGGAAAAGGGAGCGGGAACGGGAACCGGAAATCCACGATTCCCTCGGGATTTGTGCAAAACCGAAATTCACGCGGGCGAAGCCGCGGGCATTCTCTAGTACTACATAAATATGATATTGTAGATGTTTATGTAACTCCATTAGTCGATTATTGAATAATAAGCGTTTATAAAAAATGCTAATTCTGTCACTACCTGCTACATATTTAAATACAAGCGGACACCAGCGACTTCGTTCGCGTGGATATATATATTGGTTGTTAAAAATCCCATAGGAACCATTTTGTTTTTCCTAAGCTCCTCTGAGCTCATATCATGCTAAAAAGTGTTAAAAGTTCACTGGCAGATGTTTAGGTAGATCAAAATGTAAACATCCGCCAGTGAAAGTCCCATCAAAATCGATCCAACCTTTTAGAGATTAGTCGGTAATCTATAAAGTACCTACTCTACTTTCTAACAAAAAAAGAATGAATGAAATCGGACCACGCGTTATTGAATTACAGCTAAATACACGTTTTGACTTTCATCCCCTCTCCCTAGGGAGCCGTGCTGAATTTCGGGATAAAAAGTATCCTATATGTTACTCCGTAAGTCCGTACCGTAGTATGAACTTAAATCGTACCAAGTTTCGTTTGAATCCATTCAGTAGTTTCGGCGTGATGCGCGGCCAAGATACAGACAAACAGATAAACAGACAAAAATTTCAAAAATAGCTTTTTTACGTTCTATTACTTATCCCTAACATTCCCCAGTTATTATTTTGCAAAAATCTTCAATGTACAGATACGACAAGTCTACGATTTTATTATATGTATAGATGTTATGCAAACGTTATGCAAGTAGAGAATTTGAAATTTTGCAACGGTCGCTTTTAAAATGCAGTAAACACGGCTTATTAAAATTGTTTAGGTACAATAAAACGTGTAGGTATATATTTTAGTGTAAAATATGATGCCTAGACAGTTTATGTACATCACTACATAGTATAAAACAAAGTCGCTTTCTCTGTCCCTATATCCTTATGTCCCTATGTCCCTATGTGGCCGATTCTGTTGTACACAATCTCTAAACCTAAACTAAATTGACAGGTTTAAAAATAGTGCTATCCCCTTCAGCAGGGAGGATTGTGAAAGAGACAGGAAAATATTTAGACCTGTCATTTTAGTTTAGATTTAGAGATTGTGTACAACAGAATCGGCCACTATGTATGCTTAAATCTTTAAAACTACGCAACGGATTTTGACGCGGTTTTTTTAAATAGATAAAGTGATTCAAGAGGAAGGTTTATAAGTAGAAAAATTGGACCCGGTAGGTGGCGCTAATAGCGGGCAGGACGTCTGCCGGCTCCGCTAGTTCTTATATATTACTAGCTGATCCCCGCGACTTCGTTCGCGTGTTTATAGGTTTTATATAGGATCGGATCGGATCCCATAATTCTTTTATATACCTAAACTTAATGTAGCCTAAGATACTCCTTATAACATTACCTATTTGCCATTGAAAGTTCCGTTAAAATCGATCCAGCCATTTTGGAGATGAGCTGGAACAAATAGACAGACCGACAAACATAAATTTAAACGCACACCAGTTTAAAATAAGCCGTACGTTCAAAGAGTCGGGTCCCAAGTTATTTGAACCCAATACTGAGGGTTGTAATGTCTGTCATTTCTGAACTAAAAAACCTATGACCTTGAAATATTTACCAGACACAATATAAAGTACTACCTTTCTAACAAAGAAAGAATGAGTGAAATCGAACAACGCGTTAATGAATTACAGCTAAATACACGTTTTAACTTTTATCCCCTGTCCCAAGGGAACCGTGTTGAGTTCCGAGATAAAAAGTATCCTATGTCCTACCTCGGAGTATAAACTCAAATCGTAACAAGTTTCATTTGAATCCATTCAGTAGTTTCGGCGTGGTGCGCGGCCAAGATACAGACAGACAGACAGACAGACAAAAATTAAACTAGTTAATTGCAGTTTTGGCTTCAGTATCGATCATAGAGTGCCCTCCAATAAAAAATTTCAAAATATCTTCAATGTACAGAATTGGATCTGTTACAGTTTTATTATATTATAGATTCTTCTTATCATTTATCTCATATATTTTTAACCGACTCGCCCGGTTCCGCACGGGTGTGCTTATCTACTTATTCTCCAAAACCAGCCTTATGAATTATGATGAAAATCACGGTTTTTGCACAAACTAGAACACCGTTGATATAGACTACGCCTTCATCCCCATTAGCTTTAAAAAATATTTTTCAGACTTACACACTTTACCACCACTTTCGGAACACCTTACTCGAGGAATAATTCCTCCTTTCAAATAGTAGGTAGGTAGGATTTTTAAGTTTAGAATGATGACAATTGGTAATTGGTTGGAGATGTGGCGCCAAAAATCAAAATATACCTACCTACTGTTAATTAATTTAAAGGTGGTGGTGCCCGCCCCATGGCCCATCTATCTGACGCCATAGCTACAGCCTATACATAGGTACCTTAATAATAAAGTACTTGGTCTATACAGTATATAGACGAGGTAAGTATAATTACGAGATGTGAGTTGTGACTCAAGCAACGCATTTTTAGCACTGAAGACTGGAAATGCATGAATGACTTTATGCGCTTTTTACATTCTCGTAAGTAGTGTCCCACACTGGGAATTCTTATTCGAATTCAGTGCGAATTTCTCCGTGCGATTTATTTTATAGATACTTACCTACCGAATATGCCACCATCCAAAGGTTTCTGACTGACTTGCGGGCATTCTACATAGTATAAAACAAAGTCGCTTTCTCTGTCCCTATGTTCCTATGTCCCTATGTCCCTATGTATGCTTAAATCTTTAAAACTATGCAACGGATTTTGATGCGGTTTTTTTTAATAGATAGAGTGATTCAAGAGGAAGGTTTGTAAGTAGAAAAACTGGACCCGGTAGGTGGCGCTAATAGCGGGCAGGACGACGTCTGCCGGGTCCGCTAGTCTATTATAATATTAAACGTCGCTCACCTATTTACATCGCCCATTTATTAAAACTAAGTACTATGAACAGGTGAATGTAGGCACGTGCCTTTGCCAGGTGAGACTGAACTTTTAATACTTTTTATAGTAATACTTTGTATCCAGATGTAGACACTGTGGATACACTACTGTATAATTTTCATACGCAAGCTGCCTATTATAAATTTTTATAAATACCTAGGTCCTACCAATAGTGCCTATCTGTGAATTAAGGCGGGAGGTAGTAATAAATATAGTAATATATCACTGCATAGTATAAAACAAAGTCGCTTTCTCTGTCCCTATATCCCTATGTCCCTATGTATGCTTAAATCTTTAAAACTACGCAACGGATTTTGATGCGGTTTTTTTTAATAGATAGAGTGATTCAAGAGGAAGGTTTATAAGTAGAAAAATTGGACCCGGTAGGTGGCGCTCATAGCGGGCAGGACGACGTCTGCCGGGTCCGCTAGTAAATAATAATTGTATAGGTGAAATCAAGATAATACTTTAGGTTAGGTATATAGGTAAATAGCCAACTTAAGGTTAGTAGGTACTAGTTTGCATATTACGACTGAATTGTTAGAAAACTACAGGACAAGCCTACTTTACTGTTCTGAGACGGCACGAGTCTCCTCCCAGAATAAGAAGCCCGGTTTTGGCACAGATTAATGAATATACCTAGTATCTATACGATGTTTGGCCCGCACCGCCGTAGTCCACCGCTGGCCAATTGCAGATTGGTAGACTTTCACACACCTGTGCGAACAAACAACTCTCAGACATGCAGGTTTCGACACGATGTTTTACGGATTGCTTAAAACGCATGTAACTCCGAAAAGTTACAGGTACGTGACGGAGGTCGAACTCTGCCCTCCTGAAAGGGAAGCCGGAGTCTTAAGCACTAGGCTATCACCGCTATAAGTTCCTTCCTTTGCGCATCGGCTGGCAGTTGCAACCTACAGTTAATATGTCAACTGCAATAGAACGGCACTTCAATTTTGCTGTCTAAAAGCAGTCCGTCTCCACCTCTACAGTTATTTATCGTCCCACAGCTGGGCACAAGCCTCGTCCCTCATAGGAGAGAGAATTTAAAGCTAAGACCCGCCACGCTGCTCCCATCCGGGATGCCGGGCTTTAACAACTATTGTCACATGGTAACTGGACCGGCGGCGGCTATACCCGACCGCTACCGACGCGATGGCTGCAAGCAGTCCTTGTACCTAAACAATTATTACCTATAATAGGTACGTACCTAGGTACCTACATAGGTACATTGCCGCGGAATTTCGCTCGCTTTTTCCGATTGATTTGACCCTGTGGCCTCAGTAAAAACAGCCACATTTCACTATTTTGATGACTGAGTATGAGCCTACTTTGGCTGTATAACAGTGTCCTAGTCCTACACAATCGCCTATTTCACGTCCGTTTCGATCGGTTACGCTCAGTTTGTCACGGTTTAAATAAAAGAAAGTCGGTTCTTAATTCTCTTCAGTAATAAATATGACTCGTTTCGGAGCTTTGGTGGTCTTATAAATGTTATAACTCTTCACACCGACTAATGACCGGTCGTAAGAAAGCTTATGACATAATCTCGGCAGGAATTTATTAAAAGTAGGATTATAAATTCGATGTCATTGTACCTAAAAGCTGTTATTATTACTGGAGCTCCCCCAAGCTTGAGCTCCCCCAAGCTTGAGCATACTTTAGCGTCAGTAGATAGATATGCTTTACTTACATTGCGAGCTTTTGAAAAATACAGTTTCCTGTATTTTTCAAAAGTTCGAAATGTAAAGCAATTTTACAATTTTAATTTTACATTTTTGCGTTATTTTATATTAAAAAAAAAACGCAAAAAAAATATTGAAATATTTCTATTTTAAGTAATTATTTATTCGCGTTATAAGTAAAAACCTAAAGTTTTTGAGATAGCCCCCGTCACAAAAATAGTCTAAAACTGACAACTTTGACGGCCTCCCATTTGCTTATTTTTTAAAGAAAAAAAAAAGGTTAAATTCGTACTCTACTCAATAAGTTCTAAACAATGATACCCCACATGCTAGGGTAAGAAATTTTTTTTTTCCGGCTCATTTTTCATGTATGGAAGCCTCCCTGAAAAATAAATTCTAATTAATATTTGGTTTTGAGTCAACGTTCTACACCAAATACCACAAAGTAACTCATTTTGTCTACGAGTTAGAAACCTGTGACACACGGATAGACAGACAGATAGATAGCAGAGTGACATTAATAGGGCTCCGTTACCCTTTGGTATACGGAACTACGGAACCACGGAAGAGAGAAGGCAGGGGAAGTGAAATGCACCAAAACTACTATAGGAACCGCTGTCGCCAAACTCATACAAATATACCGTTAATCATATATTGCACTACAAAGAAACAAATCGTTTGATTTGTCGTTTTAAGTTTAGTCAAAACTAGCCTACTTCACAGAACTCACAGATTTGGAAACAAACCCTGATTTTCTAGAAATAAGATTTATTTTGCTTTAACGGAAGAATGTATTTATGAGCTATGAGTAAATAAAAATGTTGAGTAAAAGCCATTAAAACTTTAGTGATTGACTAAAATGTAAAGTTATCGATTCTTAATTTTTTTACTATTTGGGTTTTGACAATGACTTATATATTAAGAAAAGCGATATATTATTATTATTATGAATCAAAAATAATACGATATAAAAAATGCCTACTTATATAATACGATCAATTTAGACTTCCAAGATTACAATATTCACACCTGGCTGAAAATTGGTAGGATTGTTCAAAACACTATTATAAATGAAATGTGAAAAGTCCTCATCGATCCGACACCTGGAAAAAAATTACTCGGTGTCAAAGTTTTCACGGGAAATTTTTCAGCAAAACGGTAAGTCTTATCATAAAATTATTTTAAACAAAATTGTAGATCAGATAATTATCTATAAAAAATGTCTGTATACTTTTTTTCCTAAGAGCCACCGTTTTTGAGATATAACGATTCAAAAAAATTAATTTTGAAATAAAAATGAGGGGCTGGGTTTCTTTTTACCCGAAATTCTGTGGTGGTGGTGCAATCTTGTATTTGCATAGTGCTATTCTACTAGTCAAGCCCTTTCATTTGATACCCATATTAAGGGGGTTGTGAAAAAATATGTAATCCGCCATTTTGTAGCGGCGGCCATCTTAGACCGATTTTCTTCAAACATAGCTAACAACACTCTCGACTAATTCACCTTTCAAACAAAAAAAAAACGCATTCAAATCGGTCCACCCGTTTGAGCTCCACAGGGGAACAGACAGACACACGCACACACACACACACACACACAGACACGTCAAACTTATAACACCCCGTCGTTTTTGCTTCGGGGGTTAATTAATAATAACTGTATCAAAAATCATCGTTTGGTCGTTAAAATATCGATACCAATGTACTTAGCTAACATCATGACATCTCTACGACCACGACCACCCGATCGGCGTCCATACCGTGAGTCTAACGTCTTAGTGAAGGAATATATTTATATAGTACAAGTCCATTGCGTCCTAAGACCGACCGATTCAATGATTGATTTCTACTAAGCAAGCAATGGATTTTGTTCATAATGAGATATAGACTTCTCAATTTAGCACATTTTTAGCATAATGTAAATATACAAAATAATGTTTTCTTGTTTTTTATGGAAAATAACAACAATAGCTTGTACTTAAGTGTGAAATGAGATGCCATATTTTGTATGATTCACTTTTTTGCTTGATTTTTTGCAAACAACCACTGAACAACACGGCATTTTGTTAAAAATCGAGAGCGGTTAAGCGATCGTTGGACGACATTCGACTCAAGACAAAAACGGTTCTCAGGTGTATTTAACGCCAGAAGAGTTCTCAGGAACCACGCCCCCTTGCCATATCTCGTCTTATTCATTTTATCTATGTACGGAACCCTAATAAAGCTAGAACGGAACGAAACATGTTTAGTCTCAAGCCAATATCAATAAAATGAGAACGAGAAGTCGGAATAACTAATATCTATAATTTGGTACGTAGATACCTACGTCGATTTGACTCGTGCCGTGTACGGATGGTGTACGGGTCGGCGCACGCGCAGCCTCCGGTTTTGCTCCTTTTGTGTCACGTATTTTAAAGCTTTTAGCGTTGCGCGTTGCTGTGTGCGTAGTTTTGCTTGTGTTACGCACACGTGCGTTACAAGAAATCCTTGCTTTGTTCGCCTTTGTACCTACTATGTCTACTTACACATATTATAAATTATGTAGATACCTACCTATCTATTATAGATCTCTAGCATTTCTTTGTTGTCATGTTGAAAACAGTTGCACAGTCACAGTGAAATGAAAACATGATTGAGTATTCATATTGTGTAATAACAGCGTCAGTACCTAGGCTATTTGGCTTTGAACTCAGGCCAACATGATGTTGCGATTTACTTCTGATACCTAGGTAGGTAGGCTTCGTAGGTAGGTATATACTTAGTGTGTAGTTGTTTACCAGATAAGTATACTTGTCATGGGTACCTAGGATGTAGGTAGGTAGGCCGTAGGATATAATATAACTCACAAAACTATTTTGTTATTAATCCTTCATTCGAACTATCTTATTGTTAGACCCAGAGTTTAGAGTCTAGAGCTAGATTATAATACATACCTACCTATACTAATTAAAATAAAACCTCTTTTTGGTCGGTTAAAAATGGTGACCTACCCGTATTTACCTATCTAAAGTACGATTTAAGACCCAAGAACGGATCTTGACGAGTTCAGAGACAGCTTACATCATGGAGTCGGATATAGGCTACTTTTTTAGGGTTCCGTAGTAAACAAGGAACCCTTATAGTTTCGCCATGTCCGTCCGTCTGTCTGTCTATCCGTCCGTCCGTCCGTCCTCGGTTAATCTCAGAGACTATTAGTGCTATAAATCTGTAATTTGGCATGGGTATAAATTTTAATCACGCCGACAAGGCGGTGAAATAAAATTTTGATAAATATTTTTTTTACGGTAGCTTCCCTCTATGTAAAGTCAATGAATGTTTTGTTTCTCGTCTACCCCATAGTGTGGCGTATCGTTGAATAGGTCTTTTAAAAATACTGTGGGAACATCATTTTTGATTTTTGGATCCGTTTGTAAAATATGATGTTTTAAAGTGCTAATTTTTATTACAGTCAAGTGTCCCTCCCCCCTCTATCAGCCAAATGGCAGTATATAGGAACCTGAAAAAATTCACAGCAGTAGTAGGTATGTATATGTAATCAATTTTAAAGGAAAACTATCATGGCTAAGTAGGGTTCACAGGTTAAGGAGTTATATCTGTTTTTCGAGGATTGTGACTAATGAACCCTACACTGCGCGTGGCCCGCCACGCACTTGGCCGGTTTTATTAGTCTGATAGTTCCCATCGGATTTTTTAAAAGTCGAAATCCACGCAGACGAAGTCGGGGGTATTGGTTAATCAACAGTAAAGTTTGGAATTTGCTACTGCCAGACAACTGGCGAAACCAGTAGTCTGGTTTCGTATTTTATTTGCTTTTTATTTGCCGTAGCCTGTTACAGGCTAGGCGGCACGATAAAAGCAACGGACACGTAGCTAAACAACAACTATACGTGACTCCACAATATAGAGTGTAGAGTCTACACGTAGTAGACTCTATCAACATTAGAAAAAGTAGCTTATTTTTTTAACTGGGTACCTATTTAATGTAAAAAATAATAAAAGAGCAAATAACCACGGATATTTGAAACGTTCGACCTGAATATTTTTCCTAAACTCCGCGTCCTGGCGAATAAGTACGAATATTATCTTGATTACTTATTGAAGTCAATCTATACTAATAAATAAAATTGAAGTGTCTGTCTGTAATATCGAAATAACTACCTCATATTAAGCTCATATGGTTATTTGAACGATACTATAACCGAATCACACGTTTTTAAAATTTTTGTCTGTCTGTCTGTCTGTCTGTCTGTCTGTCTGTCTGTCTGTCTGTCTGTCTGTCTGTTTGAACGGGCTAATCTTTGGAACGGCTGAACCGATTTTGACGGAACTTTCACATACAAGTAGAGAATTAACCAGGGAGTAACATAGGCTACTTTTTTAACCGACTTTCAAAAAAGGAGGAGTTGTGTTTTTCTACCTATGTACACCGATATCTCCGAGATTTCTGAACCGATTTGCGTAATTTTTTTTTTAGTCGATAGAGAAACATTGCGAGACTGTCCTATAAAAATTTGGATTCCAACTCCTCAATCCTGATGCTGTAGGGGATCTGATCCCCAACACTAATGGGATTTAGGCCCTGTCGGTTATTTAAATTGATATTGGGGATACCAATTAGACTTTATTGTTGAATGACCTCGAGTAGGTACATGTCCAACTCCTCAACCCTGATGCTGTAAGGAATTGCATTCCGAAATCGTAAGGATCCCACGGAATTTTTCCGTTTTGTGGACGGGTTACTACTTACTACAGATAGGCTACTTTTTGTTCTGGAAAATCAAAATTCCCACGAGATTTTTACAAACCACACGGGCGAAGCCGTGGGCATCATCTAGTTCATAAATAAAACCGGTCAAGTGCGAGTTAGACTCGCGCACCGAGGGTTCCGTACTCCAGAAGTATAGGTACAATCTGTATTTCATTAGTTTGTCTTATAAGGTAAAATGCTAATTAAGTTAGGCCTCTAAATTGTATGAGCGCTCATACAACTCGAAGGTCTATCTTAATTGGCTCATATGGCTATATATTATACTAGATGGTGCCCACGGCTTCGCCCGTGTGTATTTAGGTTTTTAAAAATCCCGTGGGAACTTTTGATTTTCAAGAACAAAAAGTAGTCTATCTGTAGTAACCCGTCCCCAAAACGGAAAAATTCTGTGGGATCCTTACGATTTCGGAATGCAATTCCTTACAGCATCAGGGTTGAGGAGTTGGACATGTACCTACTCGAGTTCATTCAACAATAATGTCTTTAATTGGTATCCCCAATATCAATTTAAATAACCGACAGTGCCTAAATCCCATTAATGTTGGGGATCAGATCCCCTACATCATCAGGATTGAGGAGTTGGAATCCAAATTTTTTGTAGGACAGTGTCGCAATGTTTCTCTATCGATTAAAAAAAAAATTACGCAAATCGGTTCAGAAATCTCGGAGATATCGGTGTACATAGGTATAAAAACACAACTCCTCCTTTTTTGAAAGTCGGTTAAAAAAGTAGCCTATGTTACTCCCTGGTTAATTCTCTACTTGTATGTGAAAGTCCCGTCAAAATCGGTTCAGCCGTTCCGAAGATTAGCCCGTTCAAACAGACAGACAGACAGACAGACAGACAAAAATTTTGAAAACGTGTGATTCGGTTATGGTATCGTTCAAATAACCATATGAGCTTAATATGAGGTAGTTATTTCGATATTACAGACAGACACTTCAATTTTATTTATTAGTCTTACTACTAATAAATAAAATTGAAGTGTCTGTCTGTAATTTCGAAATAACTACCACATATTAAGCTCATATGGTTATTTGAACGATACCATAACCGAATCACACGTTTTTAAAATTTTTGTCTGTCTGTCTGTCTGTTTGAACGGGCTAATCTTCGGAACGGCTGAACCGATTTTGACGGGACTTTCACAGACAAGTAGAGGATTAACTAAGGAGTAACATAGGCTACTTTTTTAACCTACTTTCAAAAAAGGAGTTGTGTTGAAATCGGTAAGTACCTATGTTAAAAAACGCCCTGATAGGTATATTCGCTGCGCGCGACGGCCGACGCTCGCGCTGCACGGAACTCCCCGCGCCGCGCCGCGCGCCCCTGCACCCGCCATACGTACGCCGGCGCGGCGGGCGGGTGCGGTGAAGAGGGTGCATGCTCCAATCTCCATTTCGAAATCTGTGATTTCGAACGAGGGAGCTAATGCGTGCGGATGTGTCCTGCGTTATCGTAATTTTTATTTTGAATCGGAGATTTTGGGATTTGTGAAAAACCGAAATTCACGCGGGCGAAGCCGCGGGCAAAAGCTAGTATAGATATATATTATCTTATTTGGCTATGTATGTATGGGCCATGGGGACACCCTTTAATTTCCAACTTTTTTTAGTTTTTGGAATTTTTCCTTTATTTGTGCTGTAAGACCTGGCTTTTTGCCAAATTTCGTAATTCTAGGTCAACTGGAACTACCATTTAAGTTTTCGACCCAAAACCTATAGGGTATGTACTTCCGGTTGACCTAGATTTGTCAAATTTGGTTTAAAGCAAGGTCTTACAGATTAAGTAAAGGAAAAATTCCGAAAAATAAAAAAAGTTGAAAATTAAGGTAAATTTTGATAGTTACAAGTTTTCGTGAAAATCTAAATTTGCCCATATCTTTTTATTGTGTGGACTCAGGACCTTAATTTTTATACACCTAATAGGGACTATAGACCTTAGTATCTGGTATAAATTTCAACTTGCTAGGTCCACCCGTTCCTAAGAAAATCGGTGGTGACACACGGACAGACGGACAAGAAAGTGATCTTATATGGGTTCCTTTTTTTACCTTTTGAGGTACAGAACCCTAAAGAGAATTTTTATCAACCCAGAAAAATAACGTATTCTCTACTATTTGAGCCTTGTCCTAAACAATTAGGCACAAATAGTAGAGAAAGCACATAATGAAGGAGGTTGGTCTGGGCTGGAAGGGACCATTTGAATTGTTCCTAGACCTGTTAATTTACTTCTTTTTTTAGCTTTGTGTTAAAAACAATTATTGATCACAGATTTTGATTCACTGTGAAAAACAATTTATTTTTATGACGGCGTCGAAAGTCAGGTAGGTCTATTACTATCGCCTTGAACTTTAGCTCGGTCACCACTTGAACCGTTACGAGAAAGCTTTTAAAGTTATCGCTTAAAATTATTTATTCCTAATGGAACACTTGAGATCGAGACGGCCCTTTTACACTTGGAAGAAATGTGAGACCGCTTGCGGGTTAGAGTTGATAGGTTGGTCTCGATTTTTTTTTTGCAATACAATTTTTACTTACAATGCGTTAGTCGTAACTCAGGGTTCAGTGTTTTTTGCTCTTTATACGGCACTCAAGACAAAAAGAATGGTTATTGTATAATCAACTTATTTTCTTAGTCAGGCAACTTAGTGCCTCTTTACAATTCATACTGCGCTTTTCAATAAAGGAAAAACATTTTGACATAGAGACATTTTTAAACAGAGATTTGTCGAGAGATTCCTATTGTATTTAGGCAATGGAAGTACCTAGGAAACAAGGTGTTTTAATTTAGATTTTATTCTGTATCGAGTTCTTCACAGGATCAATACTTAAGGTCTTGAAGGTTAACTAATATAACTTTAATATTAGGCTTCGATTAATGACTCTCGACTCTTCGATTGATGAATGGAGTAGGTAGATAATCAAAGATATTAGGCCTATCGAACTGACGATAAGATAGATTCATTAACCTTCACGAGATGAGTTCATATTGATGACTTTATAATAGCATCTGTGTTTTGTAACGCACTGAAGTAGGTAGGTACTTAGGTATTAAAAGGGCCCTGGCTTGAATACCATTCGAGATTAAACTTGGGCACCCGGTCAGGAGTTGATGGGATCTTCAACTTCGAATATCTATTAAAAATCTACTCAAAGATGTTTCTTGTAGGTAGGAAAATAATTATTTGTATTTGACTTATTTATGCCAACCTACTATGCCTTAACCAACTGCCTCATTGGTCTAGTGGTTAGCATATTCGACTGCAGATTACGAGGTCCCGTGTTCGATTCTCGGGTCGGGCAAATACTTTATTTGTTGTCAAACTTATAAGAATGCAGTCTACATAATATGTCTAGGTAGGTACCTACTTTACCTAAACACAAAGTTCTAGGTCATTGCGAAAGTAGAAATTGTGATAACGTCCGACGAACTCAATAATAATAATGATTAATACCTAGTAGGCATTGACCACTGCTTCAGACAATTCATCAAAACTAGGCTTTTAATAGATTTATAGGAAGTTGAAATAGGTATACCTACCTACATATGTACCTACCTATACACGTGTTTAGATCGTGCATACGAAGAAATTGTTGACACGTACATAAACAAAAGCTTCCGTAATAGTGCATTTGTAAATAGATGTTAAACCAGAAACGGGATGGTTTGCGCAAGTGATATCGAGATTAACCTCGATTTTTGTTAAATTATCGATTTCGATAGATCGGAAGTGATGGCACGCTGTGCTCCGACCGAGAATAGATCGTGTGTGTTTGCTTTGTATTTAGAAACACTTTGTAAACAAATGATACCTACGGTGCATATACAATGACTTCTAAGGGCCGGCCCGCACTTACGCGGCGCTGCGCGGCGCCGCTCTAGTGCGATATGCCCCATACAAAATGATAGAAAGAATATTTTGACGCTTTGTGCCGCGCAGTGCAGCGACGCGCAGCGCGCCGCGTAAGTGCGGTCCAGCCCTAATAAAAATATACCTTCTTAGAAAAATGCAGTCAGATTTTCAGTTATAAATCAAAATAGGTAAGTTGTCAACATTTTTGCGCTTTGTATCACATAATAAGCAATTTCTTGTTAGGTAGGTAAACGTATTTTTACAATATGGTAATATAACATATTATATAATTTATATGTATTTACCTATAACAGTGCAGTTCAAACGATGACACAATGTCGAAGTGAAAGGCTCTAAAGTCGTTAATTTTTTACCACTAAATATTTCCTACAACAAAGCTCATTACCACGCTGTTTAATATGTTATGCTGGTCGGGTTGTACTCGTAGCCACTTACCAGCATCAGGATCGCCGCTGCGTATGGGGGGCCCCCTGAGTGTGGTCTGGCTTCCAAAGGTCTTCGTCTGGTCTGCACTTATTTAAAATCTCGCGTAACACAATGATATTGACGGCGTAATAATGGTTAGGGTTTTTTATCGGAGCGGTTAATTTCGCGTCGCACGGAGTTCGTTGCGGTAAGTCGTCTGCGGTTTGACAATGCAACGCGACTCGGTGATACCAGCGCTGGTTTTTCGATCCCTTTTTTTGGAAGCGGCCACATTTGTATACCAGACCAACAATAATTTGAATAAGAAAGGAAAAAAGCCTGTTTTGTGCTAAAATAATTATAATAATAATAATGAGAAATATGAAAGTATTGAACACACGCCTTTATTATCTTTCACTTTTTTTCAAATAAATCACGTACATAAAATAGAGCGGTTATAGGCTATAGCCTAGTGGTTAAGACTTCTACCTCGCTTCCAGAGGGGTCGAGTTCGATCCCCGAGCCCGGCATGCACCTCAACTTTTCGGAGTTGTGCGTTTTGCTTTAACGGTTTTAAGGTTACCTATCTGGCCTTTCTTGTCTGTATCTGAAACCAAAAATCAGGACAGATAAAATAAAAAAAAATCCGTCACGTGGATTTTTTTTAGCGATGATAGGTTGATAATATGATGACCAGTGGTGTTTTGTCGAGTGTACAAAACATTCTAATAATACCTATACCTACACATATTCAGTAAAATATGTTATAGGTACCTAACTGTTAATCTATTGCTAAGTATAGATTTGACATACAGACTACATAATTCCAGTTATGCAGTAGCGTTTACGCGACTTTGCACGAAGTGTGTCTATCATGATGATTCATGACGTGTATATTATTATTTACAATTTACATGTTCTTAATAAGTCTTTCAAGTGCCACTATTACTGATTACTCCACCTCATAAGTGGGTAAATATGGTATTGCTCTCGAACAGATAATATCCATACTTACATCAAATACCTCTAACCTCCATTCATCATTGATGATGTTGGAAATAAAAAATTTGGTTACTTATAACATTATTAGACAAGCCAATCAAAGGAAAGGTAGGTAAGTATTGAATATGTATACGATATAGGTACACCCTCCATTGTCATTTAAGTAGGAAACAATGTTATGACTCTAAAATAAAATACAAAATATTACGTAGGTACGATTCACATTAGACGCAATGCGACGGAGCTCAGCGGCGCGGCCGCGGCTTTGCAATAAAGAAAACTGCAATTTCTAACTTGACAGTTCATATTTTTGTATAGGTGTATCTGATTGAGTTCCGCGGAATGCGCGAGCAGCCGCGAGGATTCTCAGATTTGTTTGAACTTTAACTGTTAAATTATACGTTTCAATATTCAGTTTATAGCATTGCTGCTGCGCTCCGACGTGCTTTGTCTAATGTGAATCGTACTTTACAATGTGATTGAGCTGCAGAAGCCGCGCATGGAATGCGGCTTGGTGGTTATTATGTGGCGACCAAGGGACTTGTGAGTAATGAGTGCACGTCTTTATACCTACCCATCTTCGGCTTCCGTGTGCATTCCTCTGTAATCGTCGCCATTGCGATACTTCGAATGTTTGTTTTGATTCAGACCTTAGTAGGTAGGTATATCTACTTAATCACAAAATAATATTCCATTTCTTTTAAATATAACAGTACGTAGGTGCGTTTAGCTACTTACTAATTATATCAGCGAATCAGAGTAAAGAGTCACAACTCACAGTGCATCAGAGTAAAGAGTCAGAGAGATTAGAACCGGTGACTTTGGCAGGTTTTTTTTTTGTTTGTGTCTGTAGTCTTTAGGTACGTCTTTAATTTTAGGAAATTCTAAACCGATTTTAGGCATTTCATAGGCATAATATACTTACCGAGTGATCTAAGCTACATTTCATCACAGAAATATTTAGGGTTGCTTGCTAGTGCTACGGAAAAACAGAAAAAAATTTGAAACTAGGAACAATATTTAAATGCCTTTTCAGGGCTAACCATTTAACTGATCTTGATGAAAGCCACAGAGATAGTTTTTATCACTAAAATAAAGCTAAGTAGAATGATATGACTCGGACTCACCCTGAATCCTAAAACATACATAGACAGACTTGACGTTGACGAAAGAAAGAGTTCTGCTTGAATTATACGTTATACCTACGTATGTATTTAATTTACCTTGAGATACTTTATTGTTTCAGATAAACTCGGAAGATGTCGCTCCGCAGGATGCGTTGTGCATATGTTATCGGAGTGGCGGGCATGTGACGTGTAATGGCGACCGCGATGGCGACCCCCGCGCACGAGGTCTACCTGCACGGCGGCGAGCTGCGTCCTCAGCACTCGAGGGAGAGCTCGCGGGACTCGGGCATCTTCCACACCACCAAGGGGCTTTGGAACGCCCCGGGCCAGAACAACTGCTTTCTGAACAGTGCTGTCCAGGTGAGTTACCATCAATATATTCTTCTAGGAAGAATAAGAAAAAATATCTTTCAAGAAATTTTAGTCTATTATATGTTTATAGTTTCAAAGTCGGCGGTCAAAGCTGGCATTTCAAATATTGTCTGGTCAAAAGAGTATAGGTACCTATTTTTACCGGCCAAAGCCGGGTTAAAGATAATGCCATAGCGTTACATCTATGCATAGCGTACAATATTATGTACAGTGACATATCCATATAACGGTGAGCACTCATTAACACTGGGCCATCTTCGTTTTTCTGCTATCTTAATAGCAACAGTACTTTCTGAGAAATAGAATTTACTTTAGAATGACTTTCTAAAATATAATACTCGCTTTGGATGTCGAGGGTCGGGCGATGACGTGACTCTACCAATAAACGAGAACCTGTTTGCAATAAGCTGTGGTCAGACATATCGCGCAACGGCATGCGTAGAACTTTTAAGTTTTAATAGGGATTGTATTATAATAGACTTTGAGCCACGCGACCGCGACATTGTGTCGCGCGATCGATTGTTATCTACCGCATGTCGCGCTACGTGGTCGCGCACCTCAAATGCTCTCCATACATTTCTATACAAAGGTGTCAAAGTGTGCAAATGTTGCGTACCTCAAAGTTTACCTTATAAAAGTGTTCACACTACGGAGAGCGAGTGGGAGCCGTGCTGCTGCTGTCGCGCGCCATTTCCTTGCGTTCGCTGAATACGTTATAGTAAGGCGCAACGCCTACCAATAGCCATAGGTAGGTACAGTGTCAAAATTTTTTAGGTATAGATCGACCAAAATCTCATGAAAAATAGGGAAATTAAATCTTGTAGTAAGCAACACTAGGTTAACTCGGCTGCCCTAGTGATTCAGAACACCTTACCTAGGATCGTTTCAAGAAACGAACAATCAAGCAACTGCATTTTAAATACACTGCACACTATGCTACACTGCACTGCACAAAAACAAAGTAATTAACATCCAATTACTTTGTTTTTGTGTTGTGCTTGTTGTTTACTTGGTTTTTGCATTTATATTCCGGGTTAGTGTGTGCAGTTACTTTGTTTGAGCAATTCAAATTTCAGTAAACGGTTCAAGTTATTTGAAATATTAAACTGTGGTAAAAAACTGCTCGACATAAAACTTTTTTTAATGCAAAAAAGTCAATTTCACAAACAATGTCAGTTACTTTGTTTATCGCTAGGGCAGCCGTAGTGTTGCTAACTTTGGAATTTCATTTCCCTATTTTTCATGAGATTCTGGTCGATCTTTACTGACTTGTACTTACAACAAATCTTTAGGAGCTCCTCTCGCGACGTTTTGCTGCTGACAGCGTAAGTGTGTTCATGGCATTAGGATCAGTTTTTGCTGATATTTGACTACATATTATATCAAAAACTTTATTGTCCTATTTATCACGAGTTGTCATATTATTTTCTAAATTCTTAGAACTTTGCCAATTAGGTATGTTAGTTCCTGCCTCGTTGGTCTAGCGCTTAGCATGTTCGACTGCAAATCACGAAATCCTGGGTTCGATTCCCGGGTTGGGCCCAAAGTTGGACCAAATTATTGGGTTTTTCTATCAAGAAATTCTCAGCCTGGAGTTGATAACTAGTTGGCGGTGTTTCCCAGTTATTATATTATTGTCATGTGACAATAGTAATTGTAGGTTGTAGTGGTGGGTGGTGTTTAGTATCTATCCTTATGGTTAGAACAACTTTCTTTTTAATTAATTTTTAATCTAGGCTTTTTAATTGATTTCCTACTTCATCACTACTATTTTCTACTTTCTCACGATTGAAAGACCTTCAGATAAGTATATATATTTTTCGTAATTTATGAGACCGATTCAGATTTCATAATCGTCCAATAAATCCAAAACAATTTATTTTATTAGTTTTTATGTAATATAGAAAGGAGTCTTACGCATCGTTTCCTTCGTGAGGTCAGAAAGAAGATCTGGTTTCAATATTTTTTTTCCATTTTGGATAAAAAGTTGCGGTCAGATTTTATTAATATTACAGAACATGCCTTTATTAATTAGACTCGTATTATGTAAATATAATTAAAGTGTCTATCTGTAATTTCAAACAACTACCTCTTCGAAATAACGCGCGGACGAAGTCGCGGGCATCGGTTATTATAAAAATAGGAATCAAACTTCGTTTGTATAGGTCGCGCTCGGTACCATTTGATAGTGAATTATGTTAACCTTCAAACTCATCGGATTGAATTCTCAAAACTACCTAAGTACCTACCTACTTAGAAGTTAGAACTACAAGCGAATTACAAGCCAGACGCGCCTCATAAAATAACAAGATTGGCCAAAGAAAAAGTTTTTCTATGGCGAGAGAAACCCTACCTTTGTCTAACAGTAGACAGCTTAATGGGCTATTCTTCAGTTTTATAGATAGGTACTGATGCTGTTAAAAATGATCACGTTGAACCAACACGCAATATTCAGTACGCACGCGTGATGGGATTCACGCCAGCGTCGTTGACCGGTTGATAAACCGATCCAATTTACATACACGTAATTACGGGTACGGGTAACAGAGGCGAGACAAAAACTTCATGTTCATGGCTCTCCCACTTCACGAGGAACACGGATGCCTCATTCGATGTCAATTAAAATGCCTTGGTAAAAACACTAACTAGGGACAGTACCTTAGAAAAAATATCTACCTACGTAGACCGTACTAAATAAATATGAAACAGTTAAAAAACAAAGTTTTTTTACTTAGTATACTTATTAATACTATAATATTTCATTCAGATTTCATATTTCAAAAAATAACAAAAAAATACGCACCGAATTGAGAACCTCCTCCTTTTTTGAAAGTTGGTTAAAAACTAAAGGAATAAAGGATCTCTTATGAAATGATCAATTTCATTGATGAAAACTTTAGATATAAAAACAGGTAGACAACAATATAGCGCATAGTAAACTTGAAAAATTAAGACAAAACAGGTGGTGCAATAATCATTAAAATTGGTTCTCGCGTTTAGTCTCTAGAGCTTAAAGGAACGAACAAAGGAACGAACAAACATTAGATTGATGAACACAGTATAACTACTCCTTTGCATTCCACAGTCGGCTAGAAAAGCGCCAATTGGTAGATAATAGGCATGCTGAGTATCGGAGTTTTTTTTAAAGATTTAATGCAATAATAGCATCGTAATGCAAAATTCCTAGTTTGATATACTGCGTTAGGATGAAGGATGAAATGCTTTCTGCACGCTTAACGCATGAAACGCTGGAGCGTGCCACAAGGTAGGTATTGTACGTATAAGGAAAAAGCGTGAATTGTTGGCACGAGCAAGGAATTTAACAAAAGAACGAGTAATCCTGCAAAATTGTGTCTGGGGATGCGACGACGTGGACAAATCAAACATGGCGTCCCACGTTGACTGATTATGCTCCTTCGATGAACGGATTGTATTTTTTATTTGAAAAAAAAAAATGTGTTCTCTTCAACCGTTCATAATAATCATTTGACCCAACAGGAAGAGTAAGTAAGTATATTGAGGAGACTAGCTGACCCCCGCAACTTCGTTCGCGTGTTTTAGGTTTTATATAGGATCGGATCGGATCCCATAATTCTTTTATGTACCTAAACTAAATGTAGCCTGTTACTCCTTATAACATTGAAAGTTCCATTAAAATCGATCCAGCCGTTTCGGAGATTAGCTGGAACAAATAGACAGAACGACAAACATAAATTTAAACGCACGCCAGTTTAAAATAAGCCGTACATACAAAGATCCGGGTCCCAAGTTATTGGAACCCAATAAATGTCTGTCATTTCTAAACTAAAAAACCTATGACCTTGAAATATTTACGGGGCAATACTTAAAGTACTACCTTTCTAACAAAAAAAGAATGAGTTAAATCGAACTACCCGTTAATGAATTACAGCTAAATACACGTTTAAACTTTCATCCCCTTTCCCAAGGGAACCGTGCTGAATTTCGGGATAAAAAGTATCCTATAACCTACCTCGGAGTATAAACTCAAACCGTACCAAGTTTCATTCGAATCCATTCAGTAGTTTCGGCGTGATGCGCGGCCAAGATACAGACAGACAGACAGACAGACAGACAGACAGACAGACAGACAGACAGACAGACAAAAATGAAAAAAATTGCAGTTTTGGCTTCAGTATCGATTATAGAGTGCCCTCCGATAAAAATTTTCAAAATATCTTCAATGTACAGAATCGGATCTGTTACAGTTTTATTATATTATAGATGATTGGTGTTTCTTATATTATTATTATTTTATCAATTTTGTTATAGAATATCATACTCATAACCACCGGCCCACCTTATTCCAGCTATCAAAGGGCATTTTACTGGTCTATGTAGTCCACGTAACTGCTACAGCCTACAACCTTTAATTACTACACCTGTCCCCTAAAGGTGCGTCCAGACTTGAACATTTCACCGAACCGAACAGCGAACATTTCGGCGAACTTGTTACGCTCAATGTGGACGGCGCGCTTGGAGCGCTTGAGTAACAGTTCGGCGAAAGTTTCGCCGAACTGTTACGCAGTAACCCATCTCAAGCGCTCCAAGCGCGCCGTCCACATTGAGCGTAACAAGTTCGCCGAAATGTTCGCTGTTCGGTTCGGTGAAATGTTCAAGTCTGGACGCACCTTTAGGTTCCGTTTCTACTGAAGTGGAGCGGAACGGGGAAGTGTTCAGCCCATCAATCAGATGATTGGTACTTGATGTGATAATTTGATGACGTCATCGTTCAATAATCTGATTGGTCGAAGGCTCGAAGCACACACGTCTGCGCTCCGTTTCACACTGCTCAAGTTAAAAATTATAAATTCCCAAATTGCCCCTGGCGGGAGTCGAATCTGGGACCTCCTATTCGTAAGACCACAGCGATCACCACTGCGCCATGGAGATCGTTAAAAAATATGAATATGTATGTCGAATATGAATATTAATGCAATTATTTTTTCCATTTGTTTATTTATTTCGTCTACGTGACGTGTTTCTTTAATTGGCTTTATCTACCCACTCTCTACCTCCGATACTATATCTTCGACCAATGTTCGCGTTCCCATAAAATCTACATAGCTAATTGGACTACGAGATAGCTGCTATCAATCTTCTTAACAGATTTAAAAATTACCTCATTGTCTCGGGATCATCCCTATTCTTAAATTAGGTATATATATCTTTACGGTCATTAATCTCGCACTAAGTTGTGTGGGGACGCGGTCTCTATACTGCCCTCTATATGTATTATGTACGTCATATTTGTCTATAGAAGAGACATATACTTAGGTAACTTTTCCTTCGCCACTTTTATCCAAAAATTATAAATCCTGCCTTAGGTGGCCTTAGTACGCAGATGCAATCTGAGCCCTTTTACTAATTACTTGATAAGGCTTATCTGTCAGTTGTCACCGTTTCTTTAAGCTCGTCAAGCCATAAAAATCGTCCAAGTGCGAGTCGGGCCTCGCTCTATTAGTGTTCCTTATAATTATGGTTCATTATAGTAGGTAATAGTAATTCCAAATCTAACTAAGTAGTTACTTAGTTTGGTTTTTGAGTTGGAGTTTGGTTGAAAATGGTCTAAAACTGACAACTTTCTTCGGTTTTGAATATAAATAAAAATAAAAAATATATTTGTACCTACTAAAATAAATAAGATCTAGATAAATAACACCTAAATACAAGTATACCGGTACGATTTTTTTTTTCATTTAAATGCAAATTACCTGAAAATACATTTTATTTTAATTCCCAATTCAATATTCAGTTTCAGTCAACATCCTACACTAAATATCCCAGGTTTGTAAACTCATTCCGTATACCAGCTAGAGATCCGAGAAATACGGACGGAGAGACAAGCAGAGTGACATTAATGGAACTCCATTTTGCCCTTTGGGTACGAAACCCTAAAAAGGGCTCTTCACTTTACTCTTCGCACATCATGTCATTGTTATCTTCTACCTCGTGTATATTACGTTAATGCGGTGTTTACTGTTTACTTGCGTAAGTAGTAAATGCATTATCTCTTCATATCATAGCAGGTCTGGACTCTGGAGCCACTGCTGACAGAATTATCATAATAGTGTCTCGAGTCAATTAGACCAACCGTGTTGCTGTGTTGCAGGGTGTCCGCTTGTCATCAATAAACTTTAAAATGTCCACTTCTATTTAGATTTTAAAAAACCCTTCTAAGTGGTCCTCTAGAGTAGGTGCTAAAGGGATAATTGCGTTCTCTGTCAGTGAGTTACGGTAGGTACTTGTTTTACATTTAGTTAAAAACTTTTCTTTACCAACTTATTTAATCAAATAATATCTATGTTTAAAGAACCTGACCTGAACCTGAAGAAATTATCCAAAATTAGGTTAGGTACACGTAATTTAAGCAACCAATACTGAAATCTTGAGTAGGTACTACATGCACTCTTATAACATCAAAGAAAATGTTTAAAGCTCACTGATGCAATGTTCCTGTTCATAATCAAGAGTCAAGACCGATCAAAAGAAAGTTTATAAACTATTTTGACATCTAGATATGTACATTGTACCTACATAGATACTTCAGATCTCCGAACAGCAACGGTCACTGTTCTTTCACGGCTTTGGTCACACAGCGAGTGTTCTAAAGTTCTGGAGCAACTTGTAACTTTTCAAGAAAGTACCTACCTACACGTTAACTTTTACACTAGTACAGAACTTCTAGAATATTACACTGGAGTTCTGGAGGAGCCTCAGAGTTCTGCGTTCAATGTTATCTCCTATGTATACATAGATAAGATATTGTGAACGAGCAACTTAGAACTAGGCTGCTCGTTCTGAGATTAGCGCCGAAGTAGGTAAGTATATGTATAAGATTTGTTATGACTACATACCGTCGTTGTTTCAAATATTCATACTTCTGTTATATATAAACTTCGCAATAATAGTGGTAGTGTATCAAAGCAATATTGTTTGTCCTCTTCATGAAACAGATGTGTGAGCAAGACAGAAAGCATTGGCTCCTGTAAGGTAATTCCTTGTAGTGGTCGTGCTCTGCGTTTCTAAACAATCCTCTTTGAACAGGTGCACGTGCGCTTACATAAGTTATTTTACAACTATTATAGTGTGCCTCTCACGTACACTCACTATGTTTACATTTGGCGCCATTGCTTTCTATGATACTCGTAGTTCAACTTTATCTATCTATAAATAAGAAGGTACCTACCTAGATACCTACGTAAACGATTTAATTTCATTTGTAAAAGTTTATTACAATAATTAAGTTATTGGTACAAGATCCATAAAAATAAAAACATTTCCCTACTTAAAATAAAAGCTCTATTCAGGCTTCAGTCGCTTCATGTAAAAATATCAAAGATTAGGTCTTTGATATTTTTTATATATATATTTTTTATATATATATATAAAACCTAACGGATATTTTTTCCTACAAGCATCTCAAGCATAAATACAGAATAATGGATAAGTACTAGCGTAATTACTAACTGCACGTTGAAAGACAGCCAAGACTCTCATCTCATGAATTATCAAATTTTCGCTGCTGTTGTAGGTAGGAACATGTTATGTAGGTACATTAATCCTATTCTAATTTCGAGCACGTAACCTGTATCCAGTAAGTAATAATAACACACCGCCTATAAAGCTATAAAGCCCCGTGACACGAATTCTTCGTAGCCCGTAGCCAGTAGCCACTGCACAGCAAAACACACGTCAAACGAATCTTGTAAACAAACGAGCTTATTTACGTACGGTGTGTAGAAAAGCTTCACATTAGGACTACCCTTTTTCTAAAGATGTGCTAGAGATGTGTGTGAAACACACCATGAATAATATGCTTATTATATTATAGCTTAGCTTTATTCTGGGTAAAGGTAAGATAAGTTACAGTGATTTTTATTGATGGGTTTAACACATCTCCCGCTTTGCTATTAATGTCAGCTCTTTTCAGAATCTCATCTCCGAAACAGTGCGGAAGACAGTTTACTTTTTTTAAGTTCATTGATAAAACATTTGACAATTACGTAGGAACTTCAATTATCACAGAATGCATACCTAGTCATAGTGCTCATAGTCTTGGCATGTCAGATCCACTTTCCTAAGTAATCCTAACAGTATGAACATCCTTGTTGAAGAGGCAGACTCCATACTCAGTGTAAAGATGAGTAGAAAGTAAATTTTCAGCAAAAATGTCCCACGACTGGTCGACTACGCATTCCTAATCTCGAAAACCTGTATTTTTCACAAGACAATCAATGTTCCTTCGCCAACATGCGTATAAAAAATCAAACCAGGGCTTGGTTAGGATAATTTAAATGACTAAAATCTTGCAAGACAAGTTCAATACAAGTAGGCAGGCACACATTACGAAGAGCCTTCAACTTTATTGTTGCTCACAATAATTAATTGCAAAGGTAGAGGAATAAATGGCCAGCTTTTGTCCCGGCACCTGCGACATTCCGTCGTGCGCCCGACGCTGCTATTTCCGTCACAGATAAGTACCAACATGTTTTACAGCAAACCATAAATATTTATGCCACAGCAGAGGACTTACTGGGGATGCTCGCGGATCCAGGGCTCTCTCATCACGGTATGGGCACTTAGTTATACTTATATTTTTTTGTAAAAGTACCTAGGTACCTATTCACCTCTTTTCAAGACTTTCAGCGTCTTTCACTATGTTTTAAATACTGTTGGAATACTTTTACGTAAAGGGGCTCATACTGCAAAGTTTAGTTGGATACTCTACATACGGTTTCATGAACGAATTGCAAAAAAAATATCGGTGATCTTGTTTCTGTTTAATTCTATTTAATTAAATCTGCTCGCCTACGTTGCCTACTTAATATACTATGCAGTTTATTAATTATTAATATTATGTTTATTTTATTTTACAGTACCTAGGTCTATTTTTGCATGCTTGGGAGTTTGGGACTACTAAGTAGATATAATACTACTCGCTAGAATGGGACTCACTTATGTCATTTCCAATCATTGAACAATTAATAATTATTACAGTCTATACCTCCTCTATTGCTTTCATTTTTGAATTCTTGCACTATATTTCGAATCTATAAAACATAATTATAATGCAAAATAATTAAATGAATTTATAATTTAACGCAATAAAATATTTACAGTTGATTTTTGCTAGGTATTTTAATAGTCAGGCAGACTGATAGACCCAATATCTTTTTATCTACTTACTGTTATTAAAAAACCTACAGATAAGTCAGATTGTTCGATAAGCATAAGGAGGCTTAAAACGGGTGCCTCCACGCTTCACCAAGAGTCGAGAGTCAAGACGCTATCGCCACGGGTCGCCGCGTCCGGAAGGAACGACGTGGGAAGCGACACGCCCCTCTTTTATTCACCTGCATAATGGGTGCATGTGATAATTAACACTTGCGGTACAAATATATATCCCAGTTTACGCATAGTTCTAGTTGTAAATCATCAAGAGCACATACCTATTATGATTAAAATGCAAAAATTCAGTTTCAAATACAAAAAATGTCTTATTAATTATGAAAATGGAGTAGGTATGTAAGTATTTAATATGAAAAGAAATGTGTAGGATAGGTACATAAAATGTATTAGGAGCTACTTTGGGAAATTAATCCGGAACTACCTTTGTCAGATAGGTTGTGTCATGTGTGTGTGTCAAATGAATTTGGATAGTTCAATTGTGCCAACATCGTAGAGTTAACAATGTACTTTTGTCGTAACTATAGTAATGTGCTGAGAATATCCGAAATGGGTGAATCTTATGATACACGAGTCCTAGGCTAAGATTTATAGAGCGTCCTCTGGCGTAAATTTGAGATAGGTACCTAAGTTAAAGATGAAACAAAATGATTACTTATAGGCGTTTAAACTATCAGTGACTAGTAATACATATAGTGTAATTTTTTAAGTTAACGTACGTAAATCTGTCTCTTATATTATGTTGATGAACGTTTTTCTTAATAGTTAATTTCCATATTTAATGACTGTTACTCGTAACGTT
Organism: Melanargia galathea; assembly: GCA_920104075.1. Lineage (NCBI taxonomy): Eukaryota > Metazoa > Arthropoda > Insecta > Lepidoptera > Nymphalidae > Melanargia > Melanargia galathea. The sequence goes on from OV049855.1 coordinate 7,314,608, forward strand.
AACTTGAAATGTTCAGGAACAAAGTTAAAGTCACTCAAGACTCAGGCATACCCGCGGCCACGTAGATTGAACACTGAACGAAACGTGGAGGGGATAGCTGCGTATGGGAACTGTCACGCACGTAATACAATAGCTTACCCCCTCCACTTTCCCTCAGCGTTCAATGTTCGTGTCGATGTTTATAACTAACTCCGTCTGAAGGTACAGCAAGAAACAAATGACATTCGACTAAAGATCTTGTCATTTCATCATAATTTAACGTAATACAGAGGACCACCTATCTTTACGGAAATGCGTTATCAAGTCTTAGCAGTAGATAATACCCCACTTCCTACCATCTGAAATTTCGACGATAAAATAAGATCAGATCTAATGTGTAAATAATTATGGCTGTACTATTTGTTCCCTTGGATAACTACTTTATGAATGAATTATGAGAAATTTTAGTGTACCGTGTATAAATTGTAGTATTGGGTATTGTTGTAGTCGCGCGAGAAACCGTGAGAACTGAGATGTAGATCTAAAGCAATAATAACAATTTTTACAAAGGGTCAAATGGTATTGCGTGCCGTAAAAGATTAGTTTTCTTTACACTTCGGGTATCAGATTTAAGTAATGTTGAAACGTTAATTTACAATAATACTTATTAATTCTAAATGACTATTATTGCATGGGGGTGGGAAACGTTCTTTGTAAATGTTTCATGCCAAGTTGTTTTACTTTGTTGAACTAGAACTATCTTGGTGTCTAGATATTTTATATTGAAAAATTCAAAGTAGAAAGGTTTGCCAGTGTTAATCTAAAAGTTTAAAATACGATAACGAAACGACTTAGAATAAAAACGATACGAAATAACGGATTAGAATAATAACAGCGTTAGATATTCTGCGTTTTAATATTGTAATACTGCATCGGAAAATGGAGCATATTGGGAAACCCCCGTAAATGCAGACAGACGATCTCATGTAATTCGCGGGATGGTCCTGGATACATAACCGTGGTTTGTATTTGTTGAATAGAATCAGGCGTTAATTTGCGGAATTCCATGATATACTTACACTGAAAACAAAATTACTTTGCTATAATCCGCTAACAGTGACTTTGTAGGCACAACACCACACAAATTCACCACAAAATAAACTCGACGATCGTTTCGCTTGGACACCGGAGCATCTTCAGGAGATGTCGACTTCACAAAGGACGAATGCAAAGTCCTTGTGATTGCTAGCTTTTATTTAGTCAATTGATAGTGAACTATATAGAATAATTGATGATTGGCATTGACCTCAGATAATACTCTATTATGAACATGTTACGCGCTCCAGGAACCCATTAGCCACGCTGGTGTATCAATAGACTGGCGCACGCGGCACGACACTTCGGTTCACTGGACATTTTTTATATTATTCGCTTGACAGGATCCTAATCTCTAATTAGAAGCTATATTATGGAACAGACAAGCATTACTTTGCTTCTTCCTAAGCTATTTTTTTATATTGGTTGCTTCAATTTACAAAACCCTAAACACTTAGGCAACAGGACATTTCAGTAGGTGCCTACCTAAATAAATTTTATTACCTACGTCCCTCTAAGACCTAATTAAAGTCTTAATTATTTCGACAAATAAAATTGTAAAGATTTATTAAACTAAGGTAATTTATTCACTCTTAAAATACATATAGAGCCAGGAGCTTATAAATTTCGGATTACAACAAAATTATAATTGGTACCTATTCAAGTGGTAAAAGATGGGTTAAAGTTTCAAATTATTACCATTTATTACGAACAGATAGAACAGAACTTTCTAGGAGCTTAGGAGATTAAGTAATATTTTAAGACGAATCATATTAGAAGTTACCTTATTAAAAATTTATCATTACGCAATCAGCAATGTAAGATCAATTCAAATATTTCGATGTTTCATTTATGGCTTTTACCTTAGTAACTCAGACCAAATTAGTTTACTGCCATAAAACTTCTCATATCGCAGAATCAACAAGATCTAATAATAAACGTTTTTTGTTCTAAGAACAAGTAAGTATACCCTTGAGTCCTTGACTCTCCTAGTTTCGTTGAATTTTCTCTTTTCTTCCTGATTCCAGTCCGTCCGTAATGATGATGATAAACCTGACGACAATGGCAAAAACTGTTCGCATTCCTTTTTTTTGGAAGTTACCGTAACCTACCGTCTTGAAAAATTTGCACAACGTTTCTACTTATTAAAGTGACTGAACCGTAGCTTCGCGACTTAAAGTTAAAACTTGATGACTCATCAATTGTATCGTCTCCATTTTTACTGGACTTGGAAAAAACTTCTATTGTTCAAATACAACAGTGACTACACTTGAACGACAAAACAGGTTATCATGTCATTTTAAGTCTTATATCGTTGCTATATAGACTGTTACGGCCTGCAGGAATACAACTAAAAGTTTGTTTTTTTCGCGCTGTTTGCTTGAGTCGTCACTTGAGTTTGACAGACTTTATTGCTTTTCTCAAAAACTAACACTATAAAACCAAGTTTACTGCCTATAATTTGTGAAAGGTTTGTCTTGAGTCATTTGTTATTATCGCTGGATATTATTTACGAGCATTAGTAGATTTCAGTCACACACACTTCATGAAGCTGCTTTACGTTTATGTGATCGTAACAAAGTAGGTACCTAGTGTTTTCATAAACAACCCAAAAATGTTAGTGACAATAAAAATGGCCGAATACAGAAGAAAGTCATAGTTTCTTATTTTCCAGATTTTTAATAAATAATTATGTCAAAAAATAAGGCTCTTAGGATAAGTTTCAAAGGTTTCAGTATTCGACCGCTAATCTATAAATCTAAGACGGTATCTGTCTACTCGTACCAATGTATCTTACCTATATAGTCGTGTGGGAAAATCAGCGAAGCAAGACAGAGCTGCCCGGTCTTTGGGGTAACGTTCTAATTGCCACAGGGCCCACAGGTGGTCGAAGGTTGACTGATCACAGACTATGCTCGATACACGTGTATGAGTAATACATATTAATTTATTCTCTGTATTCATGTGGGCCATCCAACCGTGATGTAAACTTATGCAGATTTATTCTTATTTGTTATCTACATAGGTACCTGTATTCGCGCGGTCCGTGGTGTTTGCTCCTAAATGACTGATTTTGCTGATCATGTGAACTATGTGTCTCAAAGGCACGTGGACCTCAAAGGTAGAGCATAAAAATTATTGTACTTAAGTTGTACTTACCTAGTCAGCAGGTGGCAGTCACATGAACATGATTCGAAGATATGGTGTGCAATAGACATTAATACAATATTTCTACTTGTTTCTCAAGTCAATATAGATAAACAGAAAAGGCAAAAAACGATCGCATTAGTAAAAATCAGGTAGGCATCTACCTACATCTAATATACCTACATATTTAGAAAACAGTCTTCTCAACTTTTGCAATAAATCAGTCCTAAGTATAACTCTACATATAAATACTATAAGAAATCATTGAAAAGAGGAAGTCAGACATTCGTGTAATGAACTCGTAAAGGATGTGGTTGGAAAGGATTACCTGTGTAATTTTATTGTGTCGTATCTAAACTGGCCATTATGCAAATGTTCTGCATTCATTGTGCAGCTATCTGTTGCAGTAGCCTTTACATCACATGACATTAAGAAATTGTTTTCTGAAAAATGTGGAGTCACAAATATAAATACACACCTTCTAACTTAGTAGTAGGTATCATCACTATCATCCTTATATAAAATACTTATACGTACGATAAACAGATTGCAGAGTGCAGACAGACAAACGTCTGTCTGTTTATCGTACAAGTGTTCTCAAACTTTACCTATTCCTAGATGTTTTCATTCGATTTTTAGGTAGGTAATAGAATAGAATAGAATAGAAAAGTTTTTTATTCAAATAAACTTTTACAAGTGCTTTTGAATAGTCAGATGAATCTACCACTGGTTCGGAATGCCATTCCAACCGAGAAGAACCAGCAAGAAACTCGGCGGTTGCTCTTTTCCAAATTTACAATATCAATATAACAATTTTATGTTAAGTACATGATTGAATTGCCGTCTCGCGCATTGCTGGAACGAGTCAAATCCACGCCTTTTTATCATTTATATAAGTAATCATAATTTTATTCAGATAAACTTTCACAAGCGTTTACGAATCGACAAATGAATCTACCACAGGTTCGGAATGGTGCTTACAATTCTACACATGTGAAGAAGGGCAGACAAAAGTAGCCCCATTTCCGACGGTGGCACCCGTTCACGAGCATGACGCATGATCCAGCCATTGCTTCGCTCAACCATATTCGAGGGAACGTAACAACCCGCACCACACGACACCACCACAGAAATGTTTAAAGAGAGCGTGACATACTTAGGCTACCCATGATCAAAGCATCGAATTGAACACCAATAATCAAATACTCATTTTAAGACATGAGTTAAATTTTCTTAGATTGTTTCCAAGCAACCTGTCATTGAGAAATTGCTCCATGCTTTTTTATCATTTATATAATCTTCAATTGTATAATATGCTTTTTTTATGAGCATATTTTTAATAGAGTTCTTAAACTTGTGTAAAGGCAAGTCTAAGATTGCTTGTGGAATTTTATTATAGAACATTACGCCCATTCCCACCAATGACTTTTGGACCCTCTTGAGGCGTAACTGAGGAATCACGAGCCTATTTCTATTTCTTAATTGCCTGTCGTGTAATTCGCACTTTTTAATGTAACTGTGAATGTTTTGCCTAACAAAAATTATATTGTTATAGATATATTGAGAAGCTACCGTAAGAATACCTATTTCTTTAAATTTCTCTCGAAGGGAATCCCGCGGTTTTAAATTATAAATTGCGCGAATTGCCCTTTTTTGTAAAACGAAATTTTTTTCAATATCAGCCGCTTTACCCCATAGTATGAGTCCATACGACATAATACTATGGAAATATGCAAAATAAACAATTTTTGCAGTTTCTATATCTGTTATCTGTCGAATCTTCCTAACAGCGTAAGCAGCAGAGCTGAGCTTGCCAGCAAGCTCATGATATCTGATCAATAGATAAACTGATGCCGTTTGCACAGACAATTTTTTAGGAAAGTCCTTAATGACAATAACAACGGTTTGATTTTATCATGTTTAAGGGATACGTAAAAGGTATATATATAGATATACTTAAACTCTACGGATGACGTCTAGATTTAGGTAACGTCTTACGCTAAGGAATTTGTACTTAGGGAAGTTTTAGGTAGATAAGTAGATACCTTTGGTGAAAGAATATAATTTACCTAATCTATCTAATTTTCAAAAATTTTGTCTGTAAGTATTCGCCGAACTCTGTATGCTAATTTTCCTTCGAATTTTCTTATTTCTGAACTATGCGTAATTATTTATATACCTACTTAGTTTATTAATATGGTACTTGCTCGTGTGTAAGTATATAAAAGTACCTTTATGTTTCCGCTTGGTTGTTCATCAATATAATTTGATAACCTGGAAGTCATAGGGACATCTCTCACGGCGATCGCCAGCACCTCGCCGCGCCGCGCGCCGCCTGCCGCGGCCGGGTGCGAGCGCCGTCGTGGGAAATATAGGCCGGTCGCGCTTCGCGGCACAACACGCGGCATTATAAGATGAAATAATAAAACAACTTATCAAATATTACCGCAGTGGTTAATTTGTTCTCGTTCACAGGGTCTTATCGGAAAGATAAGTTTTTGATGACCTGTCCGGTGCAGCGGTGCGAGCTTTACAAAAGAATCTCCGGGTTGGATTTTCATTTTGTCAATTTCGAGAGAAAATGTTTTCCAAAGAAATAAAAACACGAGATGTAGATAGGTACCACAAGAGTCAAGACGACTCTCATGAGTCATGACAAGCATATTTTGTCAGTAGAGAAAATGAACCTACCCGTGAAGAGGGACCTTGTTGAATTATAGGCGTTTTAATATTAGATGTTTCTTAGAGTTGTTTCGAAAATAACGAAATAGGGTGGACGCTCCTTAGGCCGGCACCCCCCCTTAAGTCGGCACTTCGTTATATTTCTGTCTATATTATCGTTTTGGTGTCATTTAATCGCAATGGGTATTTTTTTTAATTTAGTATTGCTCCAATGGGGACATAGTTCTAAAATAAGGCAGAACTTTTTTGCACCCCTTTCCCTCAATTTTCGGTTAGAACGAGCGCGAGTGCGTAAATCGCTGAATTTCTTACAAAATTGCTACTTTCCGAGCGTCGTTTGGTAAGAAATAAATTACGTATTATAATATTTAAGACTTGTTGTTGCGATTTAATTTGTTTTGCGTAATATTTGACATCGTGTTATAGTGATTTAACTCAATTATTTTGCGTAGTTACAGAAAAAACAGGGGTGCCGGGCTAAGGAAAACCAGTAGTATGAGGTGCCTGAGATCGGCAGGGGGTGCCGACTTAAGAATTTGGGTTATTCCTAAGGTCGGCCCTATTGAATTAACTTAATATTATCTATATAAAAATTGTCTGATTGTTTGTCAAGGTTGTTAAAAAAATTATATATCTATTTCTTAAAAAATTCTATTAATTTCGAAAAAGTGTATTTTTTTTTGGCGGGAAAATGAAATAAAATGAAAACGAGGAAAGAGTTACTATAAATATTAAAAAAAACATAAATTGTAGCGGACAATATCGGGGGTAAAAGCTAATTTTCTAATAAAAAAATGAGGGCCGACTTTGAGAACACAAATGCCGGAGAGAGGGACAAAGGTGCCGAGCTTACGCAAATCAGTACTTTTTTTTTAAATAAATTAAAAAAATACTTCTTTATGCAAAAAGCGGGTATTAAAAATTTATTCTAAAAGTCAAAAGCATGAAGTATTAGAAGAAAAAAACATTGTACTGAAATTGCTTCGTTTGACACGTCTATGAATTTTTAAACATGACACGACGCTTAAAGTGCCGACTTATAGAACATTCACCCTATTATGCTTTATATTTAGAGTTCCGAAATCATATTGGTAATTATAAACTGATTAGAAATTATATCAACCACCTCTTATCATCTACAGCTCTTTTTAACAGACTTCAAAAAAGGAGTTTCTGTATTCGACCCGTATGTATGTACCTACGTATGTATGTATGTAGGTGTAATGTACGAGTATGTACATATTATACTATGTATGTATGTATGTATGTACATAATATGTATAGCTACACATATTATGTAGGTACATATGTTATGTATGTATAATATGTTCGTTTATGTGGGATTATTTCAAAAACCAATGAACCGATTTTGATGATTTTGCACTATCGTAATCTACATACATTCAGGAAGATTTTAGTATATAATATAACACATCTAGTTATCATTCTTATATACAAAGTTCACGCGTTTTACCCATCCATGTGTCACTAATATTATTTATAGATACGCCGATTTCTCGGAGAATGCTGGACCGAAGTCGATTTAATTTTTCTTAAAAAGTAAACTTGTTACGTCCCACACTTGGGCATAGGCCTTCTCTATTATCAAGTCTCACCAGTCAAGTTGAGTCCGTTTTGTATGACACCACCGCCTCTAGTGTATGACACCTCGTTGGCCGTTGGCATCATATTGAATACAAATTGTTATTTTACGGCCTATCATTTGGACATTTACCTGTCTTTACGAACATCACATTAGGGACACGTAGCGCAAACAGAAAGCTTCTTTATTTATGTTGAAGGTCACGCAACATCACGCACTCTACGGGTTCCATTTTACGAGCCAGGTTATGGGCTTTTTACAAACTAATCTATTTAGAGTCAAACATGGTCTGAGAAGAAATTTGAAGTTCACTATTTTAGATAAGTATTTTTTGGGGATATTTTTACTAAAATGAGTATTTTGTTAAAAATGTTTAGCATTCTAGTTGTATGAAGTAGAATTGTAGGACCTATAATAATCAAAAGCGCAGTGCTCTATGGTCCTATGGATTAGGCTTTTAGGCATAGGTAGTCAGTGGCGAAGCATGAGCTTTCGCCGCCCGGGGCCATGACGAAATCATGCCACCTCATGATTTGCGAAATGAGACAAATCCCCGGAATCATACGATTAATTGACTAGCTCATTCAAAAAAAAAAAAAAAAAAAGTCGACTAGCATACCAAGCCTAGACTGATTTGAATGCGGTTTTTTGTTTGAAAACTGAATTTGTCGGGAGTGTTCTTAGCTATGTTTGATGAAAATCGGTTCAAGTCAAGTCAAAGTCAAGTCGGGGGTTTTTTAAATTTTTAATTTATACTTGTTTATAGATTTATTTTTGAACTTGCGCCATTTTGCGCTCTGAAATGCAATTTAATTAATGCAATTGCGAGAAGTACAAGTGGGAGTGAAGCGAGCGCGTAGATACTTGTTTCTTTAAAGAAGGCGCCTCGTCTGGCTAGTTGACTTTTGGTGTACAAATGCCGCCCCCTGAAATCTGCCGCCCATGGACCCCCCAGCCCGCCACCACGCTACACCACGGGGTAGAGTCCTACTTTGTAAAATGCTGAAATGTAGGTACAAATCGAAATCGATCTTAATGCTCGGATAGGATGACCTGCCTATGCAGTAAAAGTTCTGTGTGCCTGTGGATCTTTACAATTTACATCCTTTATATAGGCTTAGTAAGTACCTATTACAATTCACAACAGAATTTAACTATTACGTAACTTTAAGATCTGTATGATATACCTACTACCCAATCACCCAGATTAAATTAATATTAAGTAGGTAGGTACCTACATAATATTTTACTTAATTTTACTTGCTTTTATTCTTCTTTTATTTGGGGTCCTTAGGTGCTTGAGTGGCGAGTGGCGAGTGGCGACCTCGCACCAGCAAAAGAAGCGTGGGGAGACCCCCATTAAATGGACGGATGATCTCAAGCGAGTCGCTGACAGACGCTGGAAACAAGCGGCGCAAGATCGTGTTCTGTGGCGATCCTTCCAAAAGACCTATGTCCAGCTGTGGACGTCTATTGGTTGACACGACGACGATATACATAATATATTTAAAAATTAATTTGTAAATCTACTCAGATCTTCAAAATCAGTTCAAAATAACATTATGTGATAGTCACCAATTGTTGACCCTTTTCAGAAAGCCATTTTATTATATTTTGTACTTACATATTAATTTATTTTATTTGCACAAGTAGGTACTTAAGTACCTAACGATAAAACGACATATTAGCATGAAGTAAAACTTATCTCCAAATCTGTATTTCAAAACTACGTGAAACGTGTACCTAGACTCCTAGACGTAATCTAAATTACTTAGATTTCATAAATCTTATCAAATTGTGTGCTATGGACACGAAAGTTTTTGCAATCTTAGCTAAAGGCAAAACTTCTTTCTAATTAGAATCTGGCGAAAGTGTGCACAGGTTGATGTAGGTATAGTGTGTATACTATGTGTTGTGTGTACCTACCTACCACATATTATGTATACCGTGTATGTACGTCTGTATACAATATTAAACAAGGTACTTAATACTTACAATTAGAAAGGTAATTGGGTTTTGTTCTGCAGTTTTTACTAAATAGGTACCTACTTACTTGAAAAATCATGGGAATCGGGTTTTGTATGTCTGTTGTCATACGCGGTAAGGCGGTAACGTGCAATGTGTCATATCAATCCTCGAAAGTTTACCAATCTGGGAAGCGATTATACCAAGAACAATAGGAGTTTGAAGTTTGAACCCTGTGTGAACGAACGTTGCAGATTCATCGTAGAGGTGTCGCGTCACGCGTGTAATGCTGTAATAATAATTATCAATGCTGTAAGAGGAAGTATTAATAAAATTATAATTTGAAATCGGTTTTACGCAACACGACAATTTATACATATACTTAATACTTATTAAATATTAGGTATACCTACCTACCTACTACCTATACTTTAATGATCATTTCGTAATTCTATAAAAATGCCTACTTTTTACCAAAGAAAATCAAATAATAGGTAATATCTATTTATCATTTCAATAAGTAATAGGTACCGTAAACCCGGGTAACTTGGCCCGAATTTCTTAAGTTTTTTGGTTCAATGTCGAATATTTAAAAAACTATTATTAGTTTTACTTTGTTTGTGAGCTACACTACTGTTAAATGTACTCTTCTTTTCATATAATTAAAATCTATAACAATCAAATGGAAATGTATATGATAAAAAGCTAAATTTAGAGAGCGGGCCAAAAATTGATCACTTTTTACAACTTTGCCCATTTTGGGAAAACTTATATAACTCCAGTATTTTTAACCGTAAGATCATGAAACTTAGGGTTACTTTAGAAAAATAGTTTATGTAACATAGGATCTTATTACTAAACATTTAAATTAGCTGCCAAAATTGAGTGGGCAAAGTTGCTATAATTTTTTTGTAACTTTTCATACTAATAAAATGATAAGCTAGGGTTGTCATTTTTTATTCTTAACCAGGTTTAAGGTAAGGTACGTAAGTTATTATAATTTCAAACCAAAAATATTAAAACAAATATGAAATGAAGCTTATAAAAATCTTTAATTTACTTATAAGAAATTTAATAAGTATATTTTAACTTAATAATAAAACATTCTAGTAAGGAATCATCAAAAAATTAAATCAAAAATATGCAGTCAGTTTGTTAAAATCACAAAAATTATTATTATTAAGGTAGGTAGGTATTAAGGAATAATGAGAAAAAACCTATGACCTTGAAATATTTACGAGATAATTTTCAAAGTACCGCCTTTCTAACAAAAAAAGAATGAATGAAATCGGACTACGCGTTAATGAATTACAGCTAAATACACGTTTAGACTTTCATTCCATTCCAAGGAAACCTTGCTGAATTTCGGAATAAAAAGTATCCTATGTCCTTCCCATTTCGGAGTGTAAACTCTAATCGTGCCAAGTTTCATTCGAATCCATTCAGTAGTTTCGACGTGATGCGCGGCCAAGATACAGACAGACAGACAGACAATAATAAAATATGTATATATATTTTTGGCTACAGTATCGATTATAGTGCCCTCAAAAAAAAAATTCAAAATATCTTCAATGTACAGAATTGGATCTGTTACAGTTTTATCATATTGTAGAAATAAAAATTTTCTCATAACAACAGTATCTCTGTTGTTAATCCAAAATGAACTGTGATAAACAAAACGTAAACGAAAGTAACTGTTAATGTCAATGTAACTGTTACTGTACAGGTGACAACCCTAAGGGCTATATTTTGGTGGGCAAAGTTATATGTGCGTCCGAAACAGCAATATAACATTGCCCACCAACATATTTCTGAAACTGAGAAAGCTTCCGCGCTGATTATTCGATCTATATCGTTTATGATATCAAATAACTGTAGTTTAAAAATTACTTACCTGTTGCAATTACCAAGCGAGTTACAACAAAAGTTTTTTACAATATTTTTGGCCCGCTTTTTATACCATCAACTTTGACTGCTAACTGAAGTGAAATTGGTAACAGTTGCTTATGCAATTTTGCCAGAAATATACTCAATTTTGTACCACAGATTAAATAATAAACGTAAGTAAAATATCTTTCCAGATTATTCAACATTTGTAAAAAGTACTGCGTCGGGCAAAGTTAGGTTAGTTGGGCGAAGTTACCCGGTTTTACGGTACTAATTGTAACAGTTATGGTATGCCTTTGGGAAACTCACGTTTCGTATCTAGGGCCTCTTGTTAGCATGCCGTGAAAACGCACGTTTTATAATTATGGATAACGCCGCGCCGTCTCCGGCGCGCCGCGCCGGTGTCATATAAAACGTGGGTAAAACGTGGCGTGAACAAAGGCCCTTAAGCTTTATTTAAATTTTTCACTCAAAATAAAAAGTAGGTAGGTAATATTAAAGTAGGTACCTACTTACTAATGAAATTAACAGCGACCACAAATCCAATTCGGCTTGTGGTCGCTGGAAAATAACAATGAAATGGTTAGGTAGGTAAGTATTTATTGGTATTTACGTAAATAATAATTATTTACTTTATAAAAAAATTGAGAAGATTTTTCCATGGAATATTTTGTTGATTGAATAAGATTGGTTTTCCGGATATCTACCTTATTATTTGATTTACGCTGTGACTTCATATAATTTTCTAATAGCAATGGTGCAGGACTGACTTGATTGCTTTATTTAATTTGCAGGCGTTTACTAGCTGCGGGAATCTTTCGTACTTTAATCGTATACGATTAACTAAGCTATAAAGCTAGTTATGTACCAATCAATTATAAATATTATCTACCCTAACAACAGCATGCTCGTCGTCGTTAGCATCGTCATAATAGTTTAGTTCTTGTGTATTTTCAGAATACCTACTACTTATGCGTATTTCCAGGCAACAGTAAAATTTCAGTTCTCTACGTTAGTACAGTGTGCTTAGTCTAAAGCGGAGCACTCGAAAACGAACTCGAAAACTATTGATCGATTTCAGAGTAAAATAGACCTAAAATGTCTTGTATTAAGGTTTGAGTTCGCCAATACATTCAGCATTGTTCGAATGCTGAATGTATTGGCGAACTCAAACCTTAATACAAGCCATTTTAGGTCTATTTTACTCTGAAATCGATCAATAGTTTTCGAGTTCGTTTTCGAGTGCTCCGCTTTAGACTAAGCACACAGATACCTAAATAGGATAGGTGGTTCCTTGTATAGGCTCTCTAGATCTGTTTGGATCTGGACAAATCTGAACCTTAGAATAAATACGCTTTATTCTAAGATCTGGAGTCTGGACACAATTTTTTGCTAATATTTTTTGACAGTAGGATTTGCAATAATTTGATCTAAGAATTTGATAGTCAATTTTAGTAAGCAATCATTCTTTATTGTTAGCAATTCGACATCCACGAACATTGGTTACAAATTACAATACACATTTCACACGTTTGTTATTTGTATGAGGCTATTCTATTCGCGATTGTTTTCACTTTATTTGAATGTTTTGTTAACTGTAAACGATTTTTGGAAAGAGGTTAGTCTACTTCTTAGCATAAAACTTGTTTCGTTTTACTACGTCTTACTACAGACTCAAACAAAGGAAGATCTCATTCAATTTTACACTATATCTCTGCTTCATAGAGTAAGGTTTCGGTTGACTGAGCAAAAAGGCTTCGAGGCAAACGAAAGTGCGAACGGGATGGTGGTATATGAAGGAAAGGGATAGAAAAAACCAGTTCGTTGTTTTGTGTACCCGTCGGTTTTTAAATTTAAACTGTCTGCCAGGTCTTTTACCCGAGCACATATTCGGGCTACTATGTAGGTACTGCACTAGATCATAAAATAGTTGTACCTGCCTAGGTAAATACCTACCTAATAGGAAAAGCATATTATATTGTAGAATATCTAACAGGCAATAGGCATACAGTAGTAGCTAGGTACCTTGTTGTTTTTCCTAAGCTTCTTTGAGCCTTGCTGGCATCTGCCCGTGAAAGTCTCATCAAAATCGATCCAGCTTTTCGGAGATTAGCTGTAACAAATAGACACACACAACGCACGCCAGCTTAAGATGATAATCTGGACTTTCAAAGGTTCCTGAAAAAAATTGTGTTTGTCTGTCTCCGAAATGCTGGACTGATTTTGATGGGACTTTCCTTAGTGATGGGAAAGATTAAAAAATTAATACTCATTACTGTAGTTCCATTTTAATGCGCCACTTTTAACAGTAACAACCTAAAAGGAGCTTAGGAAAAACAAAGAGTTCCCGCGCGATTTTTAAAACCTTTATCCACGCCAACGAAGTCACAGGCATCCGCTTGTTAAAAAATATATTTATAACTAGCCCATCCCCGCGACTTCGTCCGTGTGGATATAGGTTTTTATATAGGATCGGATTGGATCACCTATCTGCCATTGAAAATTCCGTCGAAATCGATCCAGCCGTTTCGGAAATTAGCTGGAAACAATACAATGGACAGATCGACAAACAAACGCACACCAGTTTAAAATAAGCCGTACCTACGTTCAATGATTCGGGTCCCAAGTTATTTGAACCCAATAAATGTCTGTCATTTCTGAACTAAAAAACCTATGACCTTAAAATATTTACGGGACAATATATAAAGTACTACCTTTCCAACAAAAAAAAAAATAAGTGAAATCGAACAACGCGTTAATAAATTACAGCTAAATACATGTTTTAACTTTCATCCCCTCTCCTAAGCGAACCGTGCTGAATTTCGGGATAAAAAGTATCCTATGTCCTACCTCGGAGTATAAACTCAAATAGTACCAAGTTTCATTCGAATCCATTCAGTAGTTTCGGCGTGATGCGCGGCCAAGATTCAGACAGACAGACAGACAGACAGACAGACAGACAGACAGACAGACAGACAGACAGAAAGACAGAAAGACAGACAGACAGACAGACAAAAATGAAAAAAATTGCAGTTTTGGCTTCAGAATCGATTATAGAGTGCCCTCCAATAAAAATTTTCAAAATATCTTCAATGTACAGAATTGGATCTGTTACAGTTTTATTATATGGATTTTGTATTATCACTACATAGTATGCGGTGCGGCTAGTGAAGCGGCTGAAAAAGCTAAAGCATGCAAATACAGGGGTCTAGGCTCCGAATATGATTTTGTCCCATTCGGTGTCGAGACCCTTGGTCCGTGGGGTCCTAGCGCTATAAGGCTATTTAAGGAAATATCAAAAAGGTTAGTCGACATCACAGGAGACCGAAGAGCTGGCAGCTACCTCGGACAACGAATTAGTCTAGCTATTCAAAGGGGAAACGCTGCCAGTATCTTCGGAACCTTGCCTACAGGGACTCCTTTTAATAATATATTTTAGTCATTATACCTATTATATTTTTTAAGGTTTTTAGTTTTAGGATTATTTTTAGGATTTTGTTCTTCTCTATTATTATTTAGACCTTAATTAAATGTTATGTATATATAATATATATATATCTATTGTCTACATAGGGACATAGGGACAGATAAAGCGATTTTGTTTTATACTATGTTTTATTATATTATATATTTCGTGATAGAAAGTATCCTATGTCCTACCTCGGAGTATAAACTCAAATCGTACCAAGTTTCTTTCGAATCCATTCAGTAGTTTCGGTGTGATGCGCGGCCAAGATACATACAGACAGACAGACAGACAGAAAGACAGACAGACAGACAAAAATTAAAAAAATTACAGTTTTGGCTTCAGTATCGATTATAGAGTGCCCTCCAAAATAAATTTTCAAAATATCTTCAATGTACAGAATTCGATCTGTTACAGTTTTATTATATTATAGATATAGATAGAAGAACATCGTCGTAACGCAAGCTCCTCAATAATAAAAAGAGTTTTAAATTGGTTTTTTACTTCATCCGAAGGGTTGCAAAGGGAAGCGTGAAATGCCTGATTGTTGACTCACAAAAAATCGTAGTGATGAATAATAATGCAGCTACCTTAGCTACCTTTAAACCTCTTTGTGATTGGAATAAAGTTTTCCTTTATGTTTTGACGTTCTCTTTATTTCAGCGAATAAAACAAAAATCCAATAGCCTTACAAAGCATTTTAATCAGAGGGTTAAACGTGGTTAAACTACTTAGAAAACAGCCTTATACGTATAGGTACCTAGCTTGCATATAATTATTTATCATCTCAGGTCTAAATTTTTACACCATAAATCATTAAATAGCCAATTTCAATCGCCAGTCTGCAGTTTTAAATCACGTAACCACGTTCCCGGGAATTAAACCCTAGTTGTACCTACCAACGAGTAGCTACATACTTAATCGTATTTTAATGATAAAATAAAAAATATATAATTAAAAAATCCGATAATTATTTAAATATTATATCGAAAATAAAGCTTTCTCCTTTTGATGATTTCTTCCTCCGAATAAAATTTTGAAAATATTTTCAATGTAAAATGGTACAGAAATCGTCCAGTTAGTTTTATTAAAAGTACCTATAGCTATAAAGTGTATAAAATAATTATATACTTATTACTTACTTATATTTTATAATAAAACCGGTCAAGTGCGTGGCGGGCCACGCGCAGTGTAGGGTTCCGTAGTCACAATCCTCGAAAAACAGATATAACTCCTTAACCTGTGAACCCTACTTAGCCGTGATAGTTTTCCTTTAAAATTGATTATATACCCTACTGCTGTGAATTTTTTCAAGTTCCTATATACTGCCATTTGGCTGATAGAGGGGGGGGACACTTGACTCTAATAAAAATTTGCACTTTAAAACATCATATTTTACAAACGGATCTAGAAATCGAAAAATGATGTTCCCACACCCACAGTATTTTTAAAAGACCTATTCAACGATACCCCACACTATGGGGTAGACGAGAAAAAAAATATTCATCCCCACTTTACATGTAGGGGAGCTACCCTAAAAAAAAATATTTATCAAAATTTTATTTCACCACTTTGTCGGCGTGATTAATATTTATACTCATGCCAAATTACGGATTTCTAGCACTAATAGTCTCTGAGATTAACCGAGGACGGACGGACAGACGGACAGACGGACAGACGGACAGACGGACAGACGGACAGACGGACGGACATGGCGAAACTATAAGGGTTCCTTGTTTACTACGGAACCCTAAAAATGGGAAGCGATGAACTGATGAAATACACCCCAATAACAAACTATATCCTCCCACAGTCGGTTAGTTATATGTGTAGAAGATGGTAACTAATTCTATACTTAGAAAGTGAAATTTTCTAGTGATGATGGTAAAAACCGCATTGGAACCCATCAAGAAGTTCTATGCGAAAAGATATATTCGGTTAAACGCATACACGTAAGTAGATAGAAAAATTAAATACTAAGTAACTAGATCGAGTCTCAATGTCCTTATCTTCTTTTTTTTGGAGTAGTAATTAATACTTCAATGAAATTACTTGATTTTTTTAGAAATAGAAGCACGTAGGTATAACTCGTCCAACTTGAAATCAAACACGCATAAAGAAATGGCCGCTAAGTAATTGCTGATAATTAATTACGTATCTCTAATGACCCGGTTCTGTCCGTCACAAATCAGACGTCTTTCTTTTATGTTTCTCGCGATGTATTAAATTTATTCTTTTCTATGTACTTTTTTATATGAATACTCATAATATATCATTGTATGGATATAACTTTTTGTTATTTTGTCTAACTTTAGAACTTACATAATAATATACGTACATCAAATCAATAATTAATAATTAAACTCTATATAGGGTGGACGCTCCTTAGGCCGGCACCCCCCCTTAAGTCGGCACTTCGTTATATTTCTGTCGATATTATCGTTTTGGTGTCATTTAATCGCAATGGGTATTTTTTTTATTTAGTATTGTTCCAATGGGGAAATAGTTCTAAAATAAGGCAGAACTTTTTTGCACCCCTTTCCCTCAATTTTCGCTTAGAACGAGCGCGAGTGCGTAAATCGCTGAATTTCTTACAAAATTGCTACTTTCCGAGCGTCGTTTGGTAAGAAATAAATTACGTATTATAATATTTAAGACTTGTTGTTGCGATTTAATTTGTTTTGCGTAATATTTGACATCGTGTTATAGTGATTTAACTCAATTATTTTGCGTAGTTACAGAAAAAACAGGGGTGCCGGGCTAAGGAAAACCAGTAGTATGAGGTGCCTGAGATCGGCAGGGGGTGCCGACTTAAGAATTTGAGTTATTCCTAAGGTTGGCCCTATTGAATAAACTTAATATTATCTATATAAAAATTGTCTGATTGTTTGTCAAGGTTGTTAAAAAAAATTATATATCTATTTCTTCAAAAATTCTATTAATTTCGAAAAAGTGTATTTTTTTTTGGCGGGAAAATGAAATAAAATG
This sequence comes from Melanargia galathea, assembly GCA_920104075.1. Taxonomy (NCBI): domain Eukaryota; kingdom Metazoa; phylum Arthropoda; class Insecta; order Lepidoptera; family Nymphalidae; genus Melanargia; species Melanargia galathea. The sequence continues at coordinate 7,332,421 of OV049855.1, forward strand.
AAAACGAGGAAAGAGTTACTATAAATATTAAAAAAAACATAAATTGTAGCGGACAATATCGGGGGTAAAAGCTAATTTTCTAATAAAAAAATGAGGGCCGACTTTGAGAACACAAATGCCGGAGAGAGGGACAAAGGTGCCGAGCTTACGCAAATCAGTACTTTTTTTTTTAAAAAATTAAAAAAAATACTTCTTTATGCAAAAAGCGGGTATTAAAAATTTATTCTAAAAGTCAAAAGCATGAAGTATTAGAAGAAAAAACATTGTACTGAAATTGCTTCGTTTGACACGTCTACGAATTTTTAAACATGACACGACGCTTAAAGTGCCGACTTATAGAACATTCACCCTATATCGTTACGGGAGTATTTTATTGCGTTACCTATTGAGAATGGAGTTTAGAAGAAATAACATAATTTTACAAATCAGTAGGTACATGTTTTTAATCTATATCTATCTATACATATAATAAAATTATATAAGATAAAATTATTTATAATTAATTATAAAAGTAGACTTGCCGTGTTTGTGCGCGCATCACGCAAAAACTACTGAATGGATGAATCTGAGCATGATTTAAGTTTAGAGAGTTTTGAAAGACACTTTAGAAATTATAAATTCCCAAAACGCCCTTGCTGAGAGTCGAACCCGGGACCTCCCACAAGATCACAGCGCAAGGGTTAGGGAGGTCGTCAAACCCTTTCCTTCGCCTTCCGTACCTACCCTTTGAGTTTTTCCTATATGAAGATAGATGGAGGTGATTTTATTGGAATTCTGTGCAATGGCGGTGTGAAGCCAAGGCGAGTTGTTAGTCATGTATTATAATAAGCTCTTCTGCATACCTTGATGCAAGGAATGTACGTTTAATAATAATAATTGAAAGGCTTCTACGCAGCGCGTCAGTGAAGCTTTATAAAATATCCTTGGAGATGACATTTACTGCATAATTTACATTGATCGTTTCGAAGTTGATATTTGGCAATAATTTTTGTAGGTTCGTATAGGTACCTAGAGTTGCCTAGTTGTTCTTTTTTGTTTACGAGGCGAATTTTTCTTGAAGAAATATATCTTAGAGAACCTAAGAGGAAAGTAGGTATGCTTTGTAAATTACCTATATAGGTAGGTTATATCTACTACGAATTAAGACCAATAGGCACCTAGCCAATAAAACTAAAACGGACAATTAATTTTAAAATTTTTGTAAAGGGTGAGTCAATGTTAAATGTACCTACTTATTATTATCTTTACGATGTTTTTATTCGATTTATCAAATATAAATTTTGATAAAAAATTTATCTATATCTATACATATAATAAAATCGTACAATTGCCGTATCTGTACATTGAAGATTTTTGCAAAATAATAACTGGGGGATGTTAGGGATAAGTAATAGAACGTAAAAAAGCTATTTTTGAAATTTTTGTCTGTTTATCTGTTTGTCTGTTTGTCTGTTTATCTGTTTGTCTGTTTGTCTGTATGTTTGTGCGCGCATCACGTAAAAACTACTGAATAGATTGAAATGAAACTCGGCATGATTTAAGTTAATACTATGGAGTAACATATAGGATACTTTTTATCCCGAAATTCAGCACGGTTCCCTTGGGAGAGGGGATGAAAGGCAAAATGTGTACTTAGCTGTAATTCGTTAACGGGTGGTCCGATTTCATTCATTCTTTTTTTGTTAGAAAGTAGATACTTTAAAGACTACTGGCTAATCTCCGAAAGGCTGGACCGATTTTGATGGGACTTTCACTGGCGGATGTTTACATTTTGATGTACCTAAACATCCGCCAGTGAACTTTTAACAGTTTTTAGCAAGGTTTAAGCTCAAAGGAGCATATGAAAAACAAAATGATTCCCACGGGATTATTAAAATCAATATCCACGCGAACGAAGTCGCGGGTATCCGCTCGTATATTTATATAAGTTTTGTTGTTCTTCTTCGAAGATTATTTATTTTTAGATTCAGACGTCTTATTACGTAAACTAAACTCAAAATAACGTCCTCGTGGAGATTTAATTTTATGTAATAAGTAGGTAGATATTTAGATTTAACTTTGGCGCCATCTAAATGATAAATGCAAAACTTGAATCGTGACTCGTGACTGTCTTATATTTATTTTATAGAGATATTAGATAATAGAGGTATAGTTATTTTGAATACTTGTTGATAAAAGTTGATAGATTGAGAGACAGCATCGATGTACTGGACAGGAGTAGGTAGCTATGACACTTGCGCCTTAACAAAAGAAATCTGAAACCTTAGGGAGGGAACCTAAGGGATAAAAAGCCTATGTGTTAATCCAGTATAATCTATCTCTGTTCCAAATTTCAGCCAAATCCGTTCAGTAGTTTTTGCGTGAAAGAGTAACAAACATACATCCATGTTTACAAACTATCTTTATAATATTATTATGGGACTTTGTAGTATAATAATATTAAAAAAATACGCCCCGAATTGAGAACCTCCTCCTTTTTGGAAGTAAGTCGGTAAATGAATTTATACTTACGAGTATTTAGATTTTAGACCTAACGATGTTCTGTTCTAAGTGCTTAGGATAGGTATAATTACTATATAATATTATGCATTTATGAATAAAACTTAAATGATTTTGATTTTTGAGTCCTCAGAAAAACATCACAAAACTGCATGTTATTACATATAGTGCATATTACGCACTATATGGAATCATTTAAAAATATAAATAAATATATAGATATGTTGATGATGTATATATTGGGTTGTCTTAGTTATTTGATGATTTCATGACAAAGACCGTCAACATCGTCATTTTGGTAGATTTCTCTAGCTCACAAAGTCACAATGCACTACGAATATTAAGTAGAATATGTTCCATAACTTGAATGATGATATCATGTTAAAATCATAAATCGCAAGGTGTTCCTAAAACGACTAAATTAAACATCCTTTTAAGTTTTTTTTCAACACACTTGCTCATAAAGTAGCTCTACGTTCACCGCAATTAGGCAGATAATTACACCTGTTATTCAAACTGTGACTTTTGTTTTACTATTATTCACAAGTGAATTATAGAGTTTTATTTTTAATTTATTGGTTGAGTTGGTTCCTTTGTTCTTAAAAAAGTTTCGATACAAAAAAGGTCGTATTCAATAGTACAAATAAATTAATATACCTTTTGCTTGCTCATTTCATGCAACTTCGTATTTAAATAGATAATTTCAACTTGTACGTGTTTAATAAATAAAACTTTCACTCAAATATAACTTTTGTTTTTTCTGTAATAAAGAAAACTTGAAATTCCCCATTTTGTACGTGGCTAAAACGCTATCCGCGAAAAGCCAAGTAAAACAAACCTCATTCTATAGTCTATGGCCGATTGCCATTTTAAGAAGTGCGCGCATAGGAAAACTGATTAATTTTTCCCGCCATTGCAAAATGCCATAGAAAACAAACCTCATTCTATATAGTCTATGGCCGATCGCACTTATATGTGTGCGCGCATAGGAAAACTGATTAATTTTTCCCGCCATTGTGAGAAAATTTTCATAACTCGTTTTCACTGTTGAAATTACAGTTATTTATTAATTAAAATTAAAATATCTACAAGTACTAATTATGAAGAAAATGATTTATGTTGTACACCGCCCGATATATGTGAAGCCCTTAAAGTTATGGAAAGTTTACTACCTACCTGAAATATCCAAGGAAAAATATCTATTTTAGTGTTATTTTCTTCGCAAGTGTGTTGAAAAACGTCGTATGATACACGTGTGTATTGATGATTACCGTCCTCGGCTATCTTAAGACCCTCACCTAACGGCTCGGGTCTCAATATCGCCTCAGCGGTAATCACCAACATTACACACTTATACCATAATGTACTATTATCAAGCATCATCGTGCAACATCCCCTCGTAACTGTTGGCGATCTTTTTTCATCAAACACCTGCGTTGAACGACCAAAAAAACCTTTCGATGCGAGCACGTAAAAGGCATTATACCTACCTGCTTTTAATTCGGTATTATTTTAAACCTAATAAATAATACGTGAGTTAGTACACAGTTACGGTATTATTAGAATGTATCGATGGAAACTATGTTAAAACCTATACTTAATAGTGATATTATTTATTCATCATAATACACTTAATAAAGTAAATACATAAGTAAGTAGGTAACTATGTGAGGTTTATTTATTCTTGAAGTATAGGGTTTATTTTCGGAAACCCTGCTTTATCTGAAAATACTTACATAACATTTGTATAAGTACTGTAGCAAGATTGTAGCACTATAGGTAGCATCATAGCTAGGTACCTACCTTCTATAAACAACGTCTAGGTATTATTATTAAATTAATATTTTTAAATTACAAAAACTCTTAAGAAAAAATAAATCTTATTTTCATATAATTACAGATATACTTACATAAAACAAGAATATTTTGTACCTATTATAGAAATATTTATCTCCTCAATACGTAAAGTAACAAATCCTGTTTTACCAAAGCTGTTTATGCGGTCACCTCGCGGTCCCGCGGGCGATGGACGTCACAAAATGGCCGCCGAAAAGCCTCCAAGCGTAGAGCGGTTCCACGCCGTAGCCGTCACAGGCTAGCGTGGTAGTTGCGCGCTACGCCACTGTGAGCACCGGCGCGGCGCTGCGAGCGCCTCACTAGCCGCTACAGACTGCACTCCCACGTACTGTCTCCCGTTGTAAACACAACTCCCGCGTGTGAAGTTTCCTTTTCCCATCGACTGATAGTTTACCAACAAAATGACACTTTAGTGATGTGATGCGAACTGTGTTTTTGTGGACTGAACGGATTCCCGTACGCGATGACGAAGGCTAAGGTGACCCGGAGCAGTGCTCTTTACCACAGCGCAAAGGTAAGCCTATTTTCAATTATATGAATGAGGTTTTCCCTATTTTCTTCCGTTTACCATCGCATTAACAAAATACCATTACAAAGAGTTTATTTTGAAGTATGAATGCTTAACGATTTTCGTCCGAGACAAAGCAATTTCTATGGAAATGTGTAGAGCCAGCAGAACCAAACTTTCATTTGATGTACCTACTACCTACCTATGTAATCTTTTTAGTTTGCCACTTAAAAAAGTGAAAGAGGCAGTAGAGCAGTTGCGCTTACTATCATAATTCATATAAAATAATCCAAGGTTGGTCGAATTCCGACACAGCCTTCGTGAATCTCGTTTTCTCCCGCTCGCCCGGGATTCCTACCTACCTACCATCTCAGGTATTTCAAAATAACGATGCCTTTTATTTATTTACTTTGCAAAAAATATCTCAATAAGGCAAGAGTAGGTGTAACCTAGTCTTATAAAATTAATCAATTTGGAAAATAAGTAGGGAAATAAGTAATTTGGAAACTAAATATATTTTACTAAGTACGACTGGATTTGATTGATGTCTATTTACATACTATATTAGTAGTTAGGTATGAAAAAGGAAACGATTTAAAATAAATCTTGTTACTAACTGATATACGAAAGAAATGCAGAAACGAACAAAAGTGAATTCTGTCCCATAATAGGAAGATTGTTCTGGTTTTCCGATGTCCTGCTCTCCTAAAAAGGCGAGTAAAAGACATCAACGAGCTCGCGCAAAAGAGAGAACCGACTGCATGCGGCGTTTTGTTCATGCGAAAGCGAGACGGTTGTCGCATAGTGCTATAGTAATTTGTGTTGTTATTTGTATATCGTACGTAATTATGGACCGGGATTTCGTATACAGGTATACGCAGGTAGCCACTGCACGCTTGGCCGGTCCCCCCATTTCAAAGGGCAAAGGGATGTTCCATTATAATAGGGCAGTTTTGGCTGTATGTGAAACGCATCGCCTTTTAAACTTTGGGGTCTTAGTTCGTTTCGGAAGGTGAGTGCTAATGATGCGTATACGTTTTAAATAATATGAAGACGTTGACTTATTTTATATTTGAATATAAAATTAACGGTAAGGATAGCTTCTATATAGGTAGATTGGTTTTAGGAAGGCATGAGTAGGTACCTATAAAGACTTCAATATTAGGAAGAAGACTTAAATATTAGAAGTTGGAGGCTTGAACTCTTATGAAACTTTTATTGCCTAGATTACTTACATAATACATTGGAAACCTATTTACTTAAATACAATAGAGATAAGCGATTTCAGCATGGCGTTATTAAAGACAGCTTGCTGGCAGTTATGGACCTTTGACAAGCGATGATAATAATCTTGGAGGAGAATTATTTTTGATAACTGCATCGGAGTATTTAATTTTATATTTGAGCTTCATAGCCGCAACTTTACGTTTAAGATAATTGCATGTTCACAATTCGACATTCTTGCCATAGTTCTTGCTCTACTTTACTATCAAAATGTTTTTGCTTAAATTCCTCCCCGTGGGACCGTAAAATAAATATTATCACTACTACTACTATACTATTGGATACCTTATTTTATCACATATAATTTTTGTCACATCTTGAATATGTTTGAGTACTATGTATACCTATTAGGCGAAAAGATAGAAGAGCGCGCGACGTATGAGGTGAGACGGGTCGCCGCGCCGCGCTCCGTTCGCTTTCCAGAGTATGGGCACGTATGGGACTAACCGACGCATGCGGGAAACGCGTGCGGCCCGTTGCACCTCATACCTAATTTACGGGCATTTCTTCCTTGTCACTATGGTCGCATACATTAATTATTCGGTCATCTGATATTTGACTTTGGATCTTGATTCCGGAACCTAAGAGGCCGGTCCGAACTTTCTGGACGGTTCCGTGTTCCGGATCAACGCAATGCACAGTTTACGCTCGTATCCATATTATATCACTAATGTTATTAATAGGCCAATGTATTATGTATACAGTATACTCATAGATCGTAATACGAATCGTATTATTATAAACTAGATGATGCCCACGGCTTCGCCCGTGTGGATTTAGGTTTTTAAAAATCCCGTGGGAACTTTTGATTTTCCAGAACAAAAAGTAGCTTATCTGTAGAAAGTAGAAACCCGTCCCCAAAACGGAAAAATCCCGTGGGATCCCCACGATTTCGGAATACAATTCCTTACAGCATCAGGGTTGAGGAGTTGGATATGTACCTACTCGAGTTCATTCAACGATAAAGTCTTTAATTGGTACCCACACCCAATATCAATTTAAATAACCGAAAGTTTCTGAAACCCATTAGTTTTGGGGATCAGGTCCCCTACAGCATCAGGATTGAGGAGTTGGAATCCAAATTTTTTATAGAACAGGGTCGCAATGTTTCTCTATCGATTAAAAAAAAAATTACGCAAATCGGTTCAGAAATCTCGGAGATATCTGTGTATACATAGGTAGAAAAACACAACTCCTCCTTTTTTGAAAGTCGGTTAAAAAAGTAGCCTATGTTACTCCCTGGTTAATTCTCTACTTGTATGTGAAGGTCCCGTCAAAATCGGTTCAGCCGTTCCGAAGATTAGCCCGTTCAAACAGACAGACAGACAGACAAAATTTTTAATTACGTGTGATTCGGTTATGGTAGCGTTCAAATAACCATATGAGCTTAATATGAGGTGGTTATTTCGATATTACAGACAGACACTTCAATTTTATTTATTAGTATAGATTGAAAGTTACAGACAAATCTGGTTCTAAATGAGAGTAGGTATCGTATTTTATCGTCCTACTGTTTAGATTTCTTGCAAACGGGTACAAAGCGTGACCACCAACACGGTGTAAATTACGTGACTAAACTACTGGTCACATGACCAATGGATTGTCGATCTTATTACCGGAATAATACGGATTACTCGACGTACCTACTCGTCAGACGTATGTTTCAGACTATCTCGCCATGCAATTTTTCTACCTAATTGGCCGTAAATGGATCGCTTCATTATACCTACTAAGAAATACATAAGTGAATGGTGTTCAATTACAGGTTCTTTTTTGGTATCGTTCTGTTCCATAAAAACATTAAACAATAAGAAAACGTTTGATTTTTAAGAAGCATTTTTACGTTCACATGTTATCACCTTTAAACTATGTCATTTGATAAGATAATGTGGTTTCGACTCAACAGTCAACACGTAATGATGTAGGTAGGTATACTTAAGTGTGTAAGTGTTACGTGTAATATTTGCAGAATAGTATATTTTATCGTGATGTATCCATTTCATCGTATACTTGAATATCAAATTAATTGAAAACTACATACAACTACTTTTCATAAAAGTAAGTACCTACTACATAAAATAAAAATCAGCCAAGTGCGAGTCGGGCCTCGCTCTTTCAGGGTTCCGTACATAATTATGAACAATATAATATTTTGGGTCTAAGAAATATTTAATTTCCGAGCTAGACATCGCAACAAACCGTGAAAGAAAAACCCAAAAAAAATGTTCATTTATTTTGGTCACAGCTTATAAACTATTTAATAAATCGTTGTTTTCAGTATTTGTTGTTTAAATAGAGCATATAGTACATAATATACTGAAATATCATATTCCCAACTAGTTTAGTTTTTGAGATAGCCCCCGTCACAAAAATGGTCTAAAACTGACAACTTTGATGGCCTCCCATTCCCTTATTGAGATAAAAATTAAAAAAATATATATTTGTACTCTACTTAATGAGCTCTAAACAATGATACCCCACAAGCTAGGGTAAAGAAAAATTTTTTTTTCCGGCTCCTTTTTCATGTATGGGAGCCCCCCTGAAAAATAATTTAATTCAATATTTGATTTTGTGTTAACGTTTTACACTAAATACCAAAATTTCAGGTTTGTAACTCATTTCGTCTGCGAGCTAGAGACCTGTGACCGGCGGACAGACGGACAGACAGCCGAGTGACATTAATAGGGCTCCGTTTTTTACCCTTCGGGTACGGAACCCTAAAAACCTGAAAAATAATCAGCTTTCCTGACAACGTTTTACGCCCAAGAAAGTCCATTCACGGTCTCGGTACATGATATAAATAGGTCATTCTATTAGTAGACTAATTTACGCTTTAGTATAGAGTTTTCAACACTTTGAACTTACTAATCACGTTGCTGTCGATAATGATGATGTAAACTACAGTGGAGAGTGATAAGTGATACCCGATTTTTCTTTGATATCTTCGTGGCACAGTAACTAAAATCTTTCATATTCATCCAGGAATCATTAATTACGCTTATTTTCAGATATAATAAACCAGATATGTACGTATCTGCCTATGCTAACTGTGTAGTTTTACTATTTAAATATAATTTTTTGTAATAATTTCATAACATCATCTGCATTTCACAATCAGGTTTACAGTGATATAATGAAGGTAGGTACATAGTTTATTACTAGGTACTTCAATACTTAGGAGAGCCGCTTCCGTAGGGGAAACTCGCTATCTAACTATATTTTTATTCAAATCTGTTTCCGGTTGTCGACGAGTACCTACGTACGACTTTCGTATTGCTTTATAATTTACATCATAGCTCATAACCTTCCTCATAACACGTGCTATCATTAAATGCGCAATTTACTACAACTACATAGGTGTGGTATATGTACCCTAGATACGTCTCAGGAAAAAGTAAATATCATATTAATTAATTAGAGAAATGTTTTTTTACAAAATTTCCTTGTCTAGTGAATTTTTTTAAGGCCAGGCCAAAGCCCACTATCAATCTATTTTTGACGTTTCGCCCAAACATCGACATCTGTTGAATACTAAAGATTAAGTAGTAAGTTAGTAACTCGTGATACATAATATCCAAATTAACATATATTTAAATTATAACCGACTTCAAAAAAGGAGGAGGTTCTCAATTCGTCGGATTATTTTTTTATGTATGTTCCCCGATTACTCAAAGACCGCTTTGGAAAATCCTTCGTTTGTTTGAAAGGGTATACCGCGGTGATCCCATGGTCATCAGGTCAGTATCTAATGATACTATCCTGGAGACATTGAGGAGGGAACTCTTCAAATGTTATGGTATATTGGTTTAATTTTTCCTAAAACGTCTTCTGTCAACACTAACTTACCAAATGCTCTTGATACGAGTAACGACTGTGCAATAATCACATACAGATAGAATAGTAAATAAACCATGAAAGAGAATAAATTATGTTATGATTGAATCGTGCGATCGCCACTTCCCACGCTGAGCGCGAAGCGTCAAATCGTGGTCAGAGACTGCCTACGAAGTACGAGTCGATTATAAATTCTATGTGTTACAGTAGATGCACCACTGCACTTCCTCCGGACAAAAACGTGTGCAAACCACCATTCGCAATATCTAATATTTCTTTGTATATTAAAGAAATCTTGTTACATATACATGTATCTAATCTTTTTAGAGTTCCGTACCCAAACGGTAAAAACGGAACCCTGTTATAAATGTCACTTTGCTGTCTGTCTGTCTGTCTGGCTGTATGTCTGTCCGTCTGTCCGCGTGTCATAGGTCTCTAGCTCGTAGTATAGGTAAATGAGTTATAAACTTGAAAATTTGGTATTTGATGTAAAACGTTGACCCAAAACCAAATATTGAACTAGAAATTGAATTAAATTATTTTTCAGGGGAAAATTTTTCATACATGAAAAAGGAGCCGGAAAAAAATTTGCCCTACCATTTAGAACTCTCTCTCTCAAAATGTAAACTAGTTAGGAATATGAAATTTCGTTATATTATGTACCATATATATACTGTATCTATTTAAACAACAAATACTTACACATAAAAACACAAACATTTTTGGCTTTTTCTTTCACCCAAAATATTATGTTATTCATAATTACGTACGGAACCCTAAAAGAGCGAGAGGCCCGATTCGCACTTGGCCGGTTTTTATTTTATTTCAAAAAGATTGTTTAACTGTTTTTTCCGTGATAAATGTAATTTAAAAAAAGCGTATTAGTCTTAAATGTAATCTTTAGTTTTTGTTATTATTAGATACTAGCTGATCCCCGCAACTTCGTTCGCGTAGAAATGAGGTTTTTATATAGGATCGGATCGGATTCCATGATTCTTTTATGTACCTAAACTAAATGTAGTCTAAGTTACTCCTTATAACATTGAAAGTCCCATTAAAATCGATCCAGCCATTTCGGAGATTAGCTGGAACAAATAGACAGACCGACAAACATAAATTTAAACGCACACCAGTTTAAAATAAGCCCTACGTACAAAGATCCGGGTCCCAAGTTATTGGAACCCAATAAATGCCTGTCATTTCTAAACTAAAAAACCTATGACCTTGAAATATTTACGGGACAATACTTAAAGTACTACCTTTCTAACAAAAAAAGAATGAGTGAAATCGAATAACGCGTTAATGAATTACAGCTAAATACACGTTTTAACTTTCATCCCCTCTCCCAAGGGAACCGTGCTGAATTTCAGGATAAAAAGTATCCTATAACCTACCTCGGAGTATAAACTCAAATCGTACCAAGTTTCATTCGAATCCATTCAGTAGTTTCGGCGTGATGTGCGGCCAAGATACAGACAGACAGACAGACAGACAGACAGACAGACAAAAATGAAAAAAATTGCAGTTTTGGCTTCAGTATCGATTATAGAGTGCCCTCCGATAAAAATTTTCAAACTATCTTCAATGTACAGAATTAAATCTATTACAGTTTTATTATATTACAAGCGGATACCCGCGACTTCGTTCGCGTGGATATTGATTTTAATAATCACGTGGGAATCATTTTGTTTTTCCTATGCTCCTTTGAGCTTAAACCTTGCTAAAAACTGTTAAAAGTTCATTGGCGGATGTTTAGGTACATCAAAATGTAAACATCCGCCAGTGAAAGTCCCATCAAAATCGGTCCAGCCTTTCGGAGATTAGCCTGTAGTCTTTAAAGTATCTACTTTCTAACAAAAAAAGAATGAATGAAATCGGACCACCCGTTAACGAATTACAGCTAAGTACACATTTTGCCTTTCATCCCCTCTCCCAAGGGAACCGTGCTGAATTTCGGGATAAAAAGTATCCTATATGTTACTCCATAGTATTAACTTAAATCATGCCGAGTTTCATTTCAATCTATTCAGTAGTTTTTACGTGATGCGCGCACAAACATACAGACAAACAGACAAACAGATAAACAGACAAACAGATAAACAGACAAACAGACAAACAGATAAACAGACAAACAGACAAACAGACAAAAATTTCAAAAATAGCTTTTTTACGTTCTATTACTTATCCCTAACATCCCCCAGTTATTATTTTGCAAAAATCTTCAATGTACAGATACGGCAATTCTACGATTTTATTATATGTATAGATAGATAGATAGAAGATAGATACTTAGTGCAGCCACACGAGTAGAAAAGGTAGTGCAGCTACAACCATTATGTTGAGTTATTTAAAGTACCTACACACCAATACTTTCACGCATTGTTAAACAATCGATATAGGTAATAGATTACGTATTAGTATTGCATTTTATTTTTTGTGCTCATAATATACGTGAGAAAGTATTGTAAATAAAAAAATATTAGGTACTTATGTATTTTTTTTAAATTTACATGTTCTTAAAGAATTATAAATTAATGTTAACCGTTTAGTTATATGCACTAATTAGTAATTAGATACATAACTACACACTGTGTAGAAAATCGGAACGAAACCTTCTTATCATTTCAAGTTTTGACTATATAAATAAAACATTAACAGAGAAAGAAAACTTCAAATAAATCGTGTTTGTACGTACCTATAAGAAATTAAAAGTCGCAATACCCAACCTGACTAAAGGTTTCTTTGTATTTCGATAAAAACACCCTTACACACTATAAGTTTTAAGGTAAATAATGGGTAAAGGGGAGTTCAAATAATACTATCAGCTACATTTAGTTGCTAGAGAAACAAAGCGAAGTTACAGAGTGTACAAATGGGCTTATTTAGTTTGAAGCGTGACACGCAGATAAACTAAGCTTAATGCTAATGGATGAGAAGACGAATGATGGTTTCGAAACAATTCCAACATAAGCCTCCAAGTCAACATCCGATAAGATAAGCTTCCACGAGATTTACAAACTGTTTTGTGACGAAACTTTGAAATGTAAACAAAATAAGTTTGCGTTAGATAAGTTTATAAGGAACTGAAAGTAGGTACATACCATACATACATTACACTAATATTATAAAGACGAAAGTTTGTGTGTGTGTGTTTGTATGCCGCAACTTCTAAACCGATTTGGCTGAAATTTTTATCCCGGAAAAGTATTCCCGTGGGACTAAAATAGCTCATCACTCACGTCATCACTCAAGAGCCTTAACAAAAATATGTATAAAGTCCTTCCATATACTGTAGCTACGAGTATCTATAATTTATTAATATATTTTTTTTATATAATATGTCCAGTCAACATAATATAGCGACGAGTACGTGTAGATACAATTCTATCAAGCTCACGAGCCTTAACGAGTTGCCGGCGCCGAACGTAACGGGATACGAGCTACCAGTTTGTACGTACTACCTGTGGTACTACGTACTAGCATATCTGTCGAGGTCTTACTTTTAATGCGATGACTTTTTGAGCTTTCTTAAGGTAAAGTCACCCAATTCGGAGGTATTCTAAAATTGGCACCCAATTCGGAGGTATATAGAAAAACAGCGTTTTCAACCGATCACCAAGCTCTTTTTTACTGCAACATATCTTAATCAATTGATAGTTTATCATTCCATAGATAAATGACGAAATATTTGGTTTTATATGTATATGTTTTAAAATAATCGGCAAGTTTTACACTAGCAGCCGGCCCGAACGCATGTTTCATACATTTTCGACCTCGTGCAGGAAATACCTACGCTTTTTTAAATAGTGTTTATCCATTAATTTTGAGCTTTATTTGTTTTTATTTAGATTTGAATATATGAAGGACTATATTTTCAATAGAAAACAGTCAACTTTTGTGAATATTTGTAAAGAAATTAAGGTGAAAATACGTTTTGAAAATACCTCCGCATTAGGTGCCAAATATTTTAGCCGGTTCCTAATGCGGAGGTATACCGCAGAATTGCGATTTCATAGACTTGATAAGTTTTTCAATTTTTAGGGTCGTTTTATGTTACATACGTCTTGTTTTGGTTTTAAATATTTAAATAGGCTATTAGGTTAAAGAGCCCTAATTATGAGGTACACTTTGGCCTCTAAGTCACTAATTATACCGTATCAAAGTTTACCTATTTAGGTAATTTATTGATCGAATGTATGGGAAAGCTAAAGAAAATTAATTAAAAAGAAAATTAAATTTATATATATTTCAGTGCAATTTTGAGAGAGTAATGTATATATTTATGAAGATAAACTAATTAAGCTTTAAATTATTTATTTACTAGATGATGCCCACGGCTTCGCCCGTGTGGATTTAGGTTTTTAAAAATCCCGTGGGAACTTTTGATTTTTCAGAACAAAAAGTAGCCTATCTGTAGTAACCCGTCACCAAAACGGAAAAATTCCGTGGGATCCCCACGATTTCGGAATGCAATTCCTTACAGCATCAGGGTTGAGGAGTTGAATATGTACCTACTCGAGTTCATTCAACGATAAAGTCTTTAATTGGTACCCCCAATATCAATTTAAATAACCGACAGTTCCTAAATCCCATTAATTTTGGGGATCAGTTCCCCTACAGCATCAGGATTGAGGAGTTGGAATCCAAGTTTTTTGTTGGACAGTGTCGCTATGTTTCCCTATCGATTAAAAAAAAAATTACGCAAATCGGTTCAGAAATCTCGGAGATATCGGTGTACATAGGTAGAAAAACACAACTCCTCCTTTTTTGAAAGTCGGTTAAAAAAGTAGCCTATGTTACTCCCTGGTTAATTCTCTACTTGTATGTGGAAGTCCCGTGAAAATCGGTTCAGCCATTCCGAAGATTAGCCCGTTCAAACAGACAGACAGACAGACAAAAATTTTAAAAACGTGTGATTCGGTTATGGTACCGTTCAAATAACCATATGAGCTTAATATGAGGTAGTTATTTCGATATTACAGACAGACACTTCAATTTTATTTATTAGTATAGATTCGTTATTAGTCTTTAAACCAATGTTCATGAGTATAAATTGAAAATATTGTCGTGAAAATGATGGACTCTCATACAAACCTTCATCCCCTATTTAACCCACTTGGGGGTAGAATATACGAAAATTTAGAAATAATTTTTTTTACTATTAATCTAGAGCCCAAGTACCAATTTTCAAGGAAATAGATTCAAAAATTACAGAGTTTCATATAAACTTCCAACCCTTTTAGGGGTAGAATTTCCAAGAATCATTAAAGATTTCTTTCTTAGTTTTAACGTACAGCGTTTATACCAATTTTCATGGATATAACTTGAAAAATATCGTAAAAATAATGGACTCCCTTACAAACTTTCATCCCCTATTTAACCCACTGGGGGGTAGAATAAACGAAAATTTAGAAATAAATTTCTTTATTTTTAATCTAAAGCCCAAGTTTCAATTTTCAAGGAAATAACTTCAAAAATTACAGAGTTTTATATATAAACTTCCAACCCTTATTTAAACCCTTTAGGGGTAGAATTTCCAAGAATCATTAAAGATTTCTTTCTTAGTCTTTAACGTACAGCTTTTATACCAATTTTCATGGATATAACTTGAAAAATATCGTAAAAATAATGGACTCCCTTACAAACCTTCATCCCTTATTTAACCCACTTGGGGGTAGAATTTTAAAAAATCCAGAAATACGTAATTCTTTATTTTTAACTGGAAGCCTAAATACCAATTTTCATGGAAATAGCTTCAAAAATGACGGAGTTTCATACAAACTTTCATCCCTTATTTGAACCCCTTAGGGGTGGAATTTCCAAAAATCCTTTCGTAGTGTGCACCTACGTCATAAAAGGAACCTACAGTTAAAATTTCAAGTTTGTAGCTTCAGTAGTTTAGGCTGTGCGTTGATATCTCAGTCAGTCAGTCAGTCAGTCAGTCAGTCAGGACTTTGAATTTTATATATATAGATTATGGAAAAATCTTTTCTTTTTTAACACTCAGAATTAGGGAACGTGTTTTTTGTTACAAAACGCAATTCCGAGGTATTACCTCCGAATAAGGTTCTATGAGCCCCTAATTATGTGGTATGGATAGAAATATATATTTAAATATTATATATATATAGCTGCTCGTGCTGATTGGATGACTGACTCACTCACTCACTCATTGATCACCTCTCCTGTAAAATTTTGTATGATTTTTTTTTCACAAATGGTTTCGTATAGAAGACAAAAATTCATTCAGAGGAAAAATATGGAAAGAGCTGATGATTGAGGATTTCGGAGACGGGCGAGGAGCACGCTTAAAGTATTGAAGATAGGTAGGGGGTGCTCAAGCAAATGTAACTCGAAACGTCATCCAATTGGCAGTGAGCTAAAAAAAATTCAAAATGGCGAAAAAAAGATGGCCGCCATACAAATTTCGTCAGTGTCCATCTCGGAGGGTATAAAAGATGGAAGAGTGGTTTCTTCGCAAAAGATGATCAGGATCGCAAGGTCTACTCGATGAATAGAAAAAATTCAAAATGGCGGAATTTGTTTTTCCATAGAAAATGTATGCCGAATATTGAAGTTGGGAACTATGCAAGACTTTGAGACGGTTCCTTTTCAAATTTTGTTTTTTAACCCCCGACGAAAAAACGACGGGGTGTTATAAGTTTGACGTGTGTGTGTGTGTGTGTGTGTGTGTGTATGTGTGTGTGTGTGTGTGTCTGTCTGTTCCCCTGTGGCGCTCAAACGGGTGGACCGATTTGAATGCGGTTTTTTTTGTTTGAAAGATGAATTAGTCGAGAGTGTTGTTAGCTATGTTTGATGAAAATCATTCCAAGATGGCCACCACTACAAAATGGCGGATTGCATATTTTTTCACAACTCACTTAATATGGGTATCAAATGAAAGGGCTTGATTAGTAGAATAGCACTATTGCAAATCCAAGATGGCCGCCGCCACAAAATGGCGAATGTCGGGGGTTTTTTAAATTTTAAATTTATACTTGTATGGAAAAACTCTCATTCGGGCACATGATTCGGAGAAAAAATACGGAAAGTGGTGATGATCGAAGGTTTGGAAGATGGGTTAGGAGCACAGCCAGGGTATTGCAGATAGGTGGGAGGTGCTCAAACAAACAAAAATTACTCGAAACTCCATCCAATTGGTACTGAGCCGAAGAAAACCTCAAAATGGCGGATTCAAGATGGCGGCTATACAAATTTTGCCAGTGTCTATCTCACCAAGTATAAAAGATGGAAGAGTGGTGTCTTCACAAAAGATGATCAATACCTAAAGGTCTACTTGATGAACAGAAAAAAACAATATGGCGGAATTTATTTTTCGTTATACAAAATGGTTTTTCACGGATTGTTTCGTATAGAAGACAAAAAATCATGCGTGGTAAAAATATTGAGAGAGCTGATGATTGAGGATTTCGGAGATGGGTGAGGAGCACGCTTAAGGTATTGAAGATAGGTGGGAGCGCTCAAACAAATATCACTTGAAACTTCATCCGATTGGCACTAAGCTGAAAAAAAACTACAAAATGGCGGATTCAAGACGGGTACCATACAAATTTCGTCGACGACTATCTCACTGAGTATAGAAGATGGAAGAGTGGTTTTTTGCAAAAGATGATCAAGACCTTAAAGATCTATTTATGAAAAAAAAAACAAGATTGCGTAATTTATTTTTCGATACATATATTATGGCGATACAGTTCCTTTTCAAAATTTGTTTTTTATGGAAGAACTCTTATTCTGACAAATGATTCGGAGAAAAAATATGGAGAGTTGTAATGATCGAGGGTTTAGAAGATGGATGAAGATAGGTGGAGGCTGCTCAAATAAAAAATACCCGAATGCGAAACCTCGCGGTCCGCTTTAGCGGGCCGCGCATCCACGCGCCATACTAGTTAATATGTATAAAGCTGCTCGTGCTGATTCACTCACTCACTCATTGATCACCTCTGCTGTAAAATTTTGTATGAAAAATTTTTTTTTCACCAATGGTTTCGTATAGAAGACAAAAATTCATTCGGAGGAAAAATATGGAGAGAGCTGATGATTGAGGATTTCAAAGTCAGGTGAGGAGCACGCTTAAGGTATTGAAGATAGGTGGGGGGCGCTCAAACAAATATCACTTAAAACTTCATCCGATTGGCACTAAGCTGAAAAAAAAAACTACAAAATGGCGGATTCAAGACGGGTTTCATACAAATTTCGTCGACGACTATCTCACTGAGTATAGAAGATGGAAGAGTGGTTTTTTGCAAAAGATGATCAAGGCCTTAAAGATCTATTTATGAAAAAAAAACAAGATTGCGTAATTTATTTTTCGATACATATATTATGGCGATACAGTTCCTTTTCAAAATTTGTTTTTTATGGAAGAACTCTTATTCTGACAAATGATTCGGAGAAAAAATATGGAGAGTTGTAATGATCGAGGGTTTAGAAGATGGATGAAGATAGGTGGAGGCTGCTCAAATAAAAAATACCCGAATGCGAAACCTCGCGGTCCGCTTTAGCGGGCCGCGCATCCACGCGCCATACTAGTTAATATGTATAAAGCTGCTCATGCTGATTCACTCACTCACTCATTGATCACCTCTGCTGTAAAATTTTGTATGAAAAATTTTTTTTTCACCAATGGTTTCGTATAGAAGACAAAAATTCATTCGGAGGAAAAATATGGAGAGAGCTAATGATTGAGGATTTCAAAGTCGGGTGAAGAGCACGCTTAAGGTATTCAAGATAAGTGAAAGGTTCTTGAGCAAATGTCACTCGAAATGTTATCCAATTGGCAGTGAGCTGAAAAAAAATTCAAAATGGCGAAAAATAGATGGCCGCCATACAAATTTCATCGGTGTCCATCTCGAAGGGTATAAAAGATGGAAGAGTGGTCTTTCTTCGCAAAAGATGATCAGGAGCAGAGCTATCTGCCTCAATCTAACTATACTTCTATACTAATATAATAAAGCGGAAGAGTTTGTTTGAACACGCTAATCTCGGAAACTACTGGACCGATTTCAAAAATTCTGTCACCGTTGGATATGTACGTGATCTTTGAGTGCTATAGGCTATATGTATATTATTACTAGCGGTCCGCCCCGGCTTCGCCCGTGGTACATATTATATAACCTATAGCACTCAAGGACTACGAACATATCCAACGGTGAAACAATTTTTGAAATCGGTCCAGTAGTTCCTGAGATTAGCGCGTTCAAACAAACAAACTCTTCCGCTTTATTATATTAGTACAGATGTACCACGGGCGAAGCCGGGGCAGACCGCTAGTGCGATTATAAACGAACTTAATTATTTCATTATTTTTACCTATGATGACAAACGATATTATAATTGTTTAATTTCTCAAACTATAAATACTTAAAAATAAAAATTACAAATCAAATAAATCATCCAAACCACTGTAACGAGGCAAGGTGCCCAGAACGCTGGCTGCGTTGCCTCATTGAATGGCCAGACTAATATGCTGACCGAGGTAACTGCCAGCCCTCCGGTCACCCGTGGACTCCACGAGACGGGATGACAGGTCCTTAAAAAAGGACCTAGCATCATATAATATGTTTATTGTTATATTGATCTCTTACTTATAGTTAGTACTAGAGGATGCCCACGACTTCATTCACGTGGATTTAGGTTTTTATAAATCCTGCGGGAATCTTTGTCTTTTCTAAGCTCTTTTGAGCTCGTACTGTAACAAGTATAAATTAAAAATTTGAAAAACCACTGACATTCGCCATTTTGTGGAAGCGGCCATCTTGGATTTGCAATAGTGCTATTCTACTAGTCATGCCCTTTCATTTGATACCCATATTAAGGGAGCTGTGAAAAAATATGTAATCCACCATTTTGTAGCGGCGGCCATATTGTCCAGATTTTTTTCAAACATAGCTAACAACACGCTCGACTAATTCACCTTTCAAATAAATAAAAACCGCATTCAAATCGCCCCACCCGTTTGTGCGCCACAGGGGAACAGACAGACATACACACACACATACACACACAGACACACACACACACACACAAACACACACACAGACATGTCAAACTTATAACACCCCGTCGTTTTTGCGTCGAGGGTTAAAAAGTCACGCATTAAAATAGAATGGACAACCATTACTAAAGTTTTCCCAATGAAAGTCCCATCAAAATCGGTCCAGCATTTCGGAGACAGACAAACAAATTTTAATGCACCCCAGCTGATAAAAAGGATGTTCAAAGGTTTCAGTGCAACCCGGATTCCAAGTTATATGGAATACTGAGGCGTCTGTAATTTCTGAACTACATACCTAACCGATGACGTTCTTCAAAGAACCGCATCAAAGCCTTGCATTGTTTGCATTCACAACTTGTAGCCTCTTCAATATTCGCCATAAATTTTCTTTGGAAAAATAAATTCCGCCATTTTGAATTTTTTTTCTATTCATCGAGTAGACCTTCAAATTTTAATCACCTTTTGCTAAGAAACCACTCTTCCATCTTTTATACTCTCCGAGATGGACACCAACGAAATTTGTATGGCGGCCATCTTTTTTCCGCCATTTTGAACTTTTTTTAGCTCACTCCCGATTAGATGACGTTTTGAGTAACATTTGCTCGAGCACCCCCCACCTATCTTTAATACCTTAAGCGTGCTTCTCACCTGTCTCCGAAATCCTCAATCATCAGCTCTTTGAGCTCAGCAGAATGAATTTTTGTCCTCTTTACGAAACCATTAGTGTAAAAAAAAAATTCATTCAAAATTTTACAGGAGAGGTGATCAATGAGTCAGTGAGTGAGTGAATGAATCATTACACATAAACATATAAACAATTATATACGTATCGAATTGATTTTGAAATCTATTAATAAATACAGTTCATTTTTGAACACCATTTTGAATTCATTCTACTCGTTTCCCTTTGTATTTTGTACCTCCGAATTAGGGGCCATTTGCCTCCGAATTAGGATTTTTACCTCCGAATTGGGGGATTCGGACTTTTTTCATATTTAATTTAATTTTACATTTAAATCAAGTTTTAATTGTTGTTCTTTTAGGATATTTCAAGAGTTAAATAAATAACGCTTCTGATAAAAATAGCCAGTTCTTCAGAAAGGTGTAGTAAATGCTTAATTTTTGACGTTCTTTCGAGTTTTGATGAAAATACCTCCGAATTGGGTGCCTTTACCTTAGTAATAAAATTTTAAAGTGTTACTCGAATTGATAGATGCAACAATTAAACATGTACCTATGTATTATTTTGAATGTCGGGGGTTTTTTAAATTTTTAATTTACACTTGTTACATTTGGGATGTAACCAGATTTGTTGAAGCTACAGCTGCACCATCACTGCTCGTTGCTGCTCGATAACATAGGATTAGCAGTTCAGCTTCTCATCGACTACAGCTTTTCCGTGGCTGCTTCAACTTTGGTTGTCAAAAGTTTAGCGCAAAAGTTAATGTCATAAAAATCACATTCGATTAAAAACTATTAAATATATCCTTTTTTTTTAAGTAAAATTATATTTTCGTTATAATATTTCATAATCCCCATCATCGTAGTTAGGGTCCTATGCCTGCCTACCTATGTACCTAGGTCTGTTTTTTAATGCCTATCTAGTCTCTAACAGTACCTTGTTACGTGACTTGAAGAATCAGCATTCATCTGCGGTCGGCAGCTTGTAGGCTTTAACTGCGCCTGCGCAGCTGTCGTCCTTCCGCTACTGCATTGTTAAATTTGTAGCGTAAATCCGTATTTTTTTTAACTTTGTACACAAACAACACCCTACTTCTATAAGTATGTAATCGCTAAATATGTACCCGCTCCACATAGAGGTTAGCTTGTATTAACTATGTACATACATAGAAATAATTTATATCTATATAGTTACGTAGGTAATCTTATTTCCAATAAAATTATATTCAAAAGTTAAGTTAGCCCGCCAACCCGCATTAGAGCAGCGCGGTGAGGCGGGTCTAAGCTCTAAATTCCTCTCTAGGAGAGGAGGCCTGTGCCCAGCCTTGGGACGATAAAGGGCTGTAGCGGTGGTGGTGGAAGTTAAGTTCAGTGTAAGTAACGTGAAAAATACATATAGAGCAGATGCATTACCAATTCAAAAATAAATATGCATCCTAAAATATTCAGTTTTGTTTTACTTAAGTAATATTATCTAATCGTCCGCTGAAGAACCAAGTAGGTACCTACCTAATGCGTGCTACGTGGTAGGTAAAAAGAAAGTGGTCGAACGATCACTTTCATATAATCGCACTTGGACTTATAAGATATTATGTAGGTATTTATTTCCATCGGTTTACTTGTACGTACATCTATCTATCTTCTATCTATCTATACATATAATAAAATCAAAGAATTGCCGTATCTGTACAGTAAAGATTTTTGCAAAGTAATAACTGGGGGGTGTTAGGGATAAGTAATGGAACATAAAAAAGCTATTTTTGAAATTTTTGTCTGTTTGTCTGTTTATCTGTTTGTCTGTTTATTTGTTTGTCTGTATGTTTGTGCGCGCATCACGCAAAAACTACTGAATGGATTGAAACGAAACTTGGTATGATTTAAGTTCATACTAAGTACTGAGTAACATATAGGATACTTTTTATCCCGAAATTCAGGAGTATAAACTCAAATCGTACCAAATTTCATTTGAATCCATTTAGTAGTTTCGGCGTGAAGCGCGACCAAGTTACAAACAGACAGACAGACAAAAATGAAAAAAATTGCAGTTTTGGCTTCAGTAGGATCGATTATAGAGTGCCCTCCAATAAAAATTTTCAAAATATCTTCAATGTACAGAATTGGATCTGTTACAGTTTTATTATATTATAGATAGATCATGTCTAATGTCTTATAATGTGACAATATAATATAGACCACATTGTTTGATCCATAGGATTTTAAAAGCTTTGAAGTAACCGGACGCGCAAATGATTACCTAATATAGTAGTCATTTGGTTGGGACGTTTTTTTATACTCATACTTATTATTAATCTGCTATGTGATCGAAGTCATCTATATCTATACTAATAAATAAAATTGAAGTGTCTGTCTGTAATATCGAAATAACTACCTCATATTAAGCTCATATGGTTATTTGAACGCTACCATAACCGAATCACACGTTTTTAAAATTTTTGTCTGTTTGTCTGTCTGTCTGTCTGTCTGTCTGTCTGTCTGTCTGTCTGTTTGAACGGGCTAATCTTCGGAACGGCTGAACCGATTTTGACGGGACTTTCACATACAAGTAGAGAATTAACCAGGGAGTAACATAGGCTACTTTTTTAACCGACTTTCAAAAAAGGAGGAGTTGTGTTTTTCTACCTATGTACACCGATATCTCCGAGATTTCTGAACCGATTTGCGTAATTTTTTTTTTAATCGATAGAGAAACATTGCGACCCTATTCTATAAAAAATTTGGATTCCAACTCTTCAATCCTGATGATGTAGGGGAACTAATCCCCAAAACTAATGGGTTTTAGAAAGTTCCGGTTATTTAAATTGATATTGGGGGTACCAATTAAAGACTTTATCGTTGAATGAACTCGAGTAGGTACATATCCAACTCCTCAACCCTGATGCTGTAAGGAATTGTATTCAGAAATCGTGGGGATCCCACGGGATTTTTCCGTTTTGGGGACGGGTTTCTACAGATAAGCTACTTTTTGTTCTGGAAAATCAAAAGTTCCCACGGGATTTTTAAAAACCTAAATACCTCACGGGCGAAGCCGTGGGCATCATCTAGTTTTCAAATAAAACTAAGAGAACTCATTGTAACGCATCTGCTCAAACGTGCCTCACACCTGCCCGGGACCGGGACCCGCCAAAACGCAGCGAAACACTCCGCCGTAGCAGGTGCATCCCATAATCGGACTAACATTATATTATTAATATAGGTTAGTGTTCATTGTCAAGGTCTCATCTATTTATGTACCAATTGGTATTTAGAATTAGAATGTACAATAAACTCGTTTATGTTGTGCCAACATACCTATGCCTAGCTGATTTTACGTTTGTAAGTTTCTACCCACTTAAATACTTAATGCGCCTGTCTATGTAATAAATTAGGCGGTTAATAGTCAACTAGCCTAACCAGGATTAATTAAAAACAGACACCATTTTCATATACTTACATATTACTACCTACCACAGATAATAAATGCTCAAAATTTTTTTCTAAAAAACGCTACTTATTTCTAACTAAGTAGATTTGATTTGCTCTAGGTCTATTACAATTAACTATTTTTATGTGGTATGCTATAGAAGTATTCTTAAATAAAATCATTCACACTATTATATTGCAGCGTAAAAACCCACTCGTTATAATAAAATGCATTAGATAATACCCAAAAAGGCATTAGAATTCAATTTTGTTTTAATTTAAGTAGTAAATGTCAAAAATGAAATCTTGGAGCACGCGGCGCGTCGGCGAATAAAGGAAGTGTGTAGGTGTTTCTTATAAAATAAATGTAGGTTACATCATTGCTTTAATTTTTCCATATTAAACCCGATCTTAATGATTAGGTACTTAAATTACTACTGCTTTAACTCTTCACATTATTAATGTAGATCATTCAAGCGCTCTACATTCTACAAGGACTGCAGATGTTACTTATAATTATAATATCTTTATAAAATTAGATTGAGCAAGTGAGCTAAGCAAGGGTCTGAAACATGTCACATATAGGTAATAATATAAGGATGGTAAGATCCTTTTCGGTCGGTGCGAAGTTTTTTGCGACGTCATATGCCGCTTGCACCTGACGCGAAACGTGCCACGAAGCCCGTGGCACTGTCCTCAACCTCTAACGGCTAACGGATAACCAAATGTGAATTTAAATTTATTTTAATTTATCGACGAATTGTTATCCCCACCATTATCGACGAAATAGGAGGTTCTACATTATTCTAGCTTAAGATATATTAAAGTAAAAGGAGAAGATGGCGTAATGTAGAATCTATATTCTATATTATTATTTGAAACCGGAAGGAAGCAATCCATCCAGTCGGTCAGAATCTAGTTATCCCTGGGAGGTCAAAGAGATGAATTAAATGTACGGCCTCTATGCTTACAGCCGTATTCACCAACATTAAGTGTGTGAAATCGCAGTTCATCTGAACAGACTTGGCAGTAAAGGTACCTTTCCATAAATCAGACTATTGAAAAATAACGTGATAATGACATCTCTCAATAATCTGATTGTTCTGAAGTTCAGAATCCAGATGCATACTCATGTTTGTAAATATGAAGTAGTTACCAATAATTACCTAATAGACATGAGATCAAAATGAATTTCGTGCATTGCTTGTTACGATAAAATTATAGGGAATCAGGGGTCAAAACAGATACCGGCGTCATTATTTTAAAATCTATGTGCTTTGGGACATCGATGTTAAGTTTTTATATTTTTTGCATAACAGTAATAAAATTAGCGAGTAGGTAACTAAATAACAAACGTGAATTCTCGGACTTTGTTTCGATGTTTTGTAACTTGCTAACACAGCAAAGGATTTCTGTGAAGCTGACATCAAATTATAATGTTATACCTATTTTATAAGATTACCTTAATATTTTGATACGCTGAGAACTGTTTCCAAGTGTATTTCAACATAATGGGTACCGTTGACCCGATTTTATAGAAAACCAGTATTAGAAATTATGTACATTTAAATTGCTGAATTATACGTACCTACTCTCAAATCACTTGTGATACTAAATAATGGTATTTATCTACTCTCATATCTTAAAATCCCGAATATGAAATCAAAATGTGTCATATATTGGACTACTTTATTCACATACATCTATAATATTTAAAAAAAAAATTAAAAAAATTCATTATAACACTACTTTGTTAGGAAATTATTGCAAAGTAATGTTATAAAATAATTTTTTCTACATTATAGTACAGGCG
Organism: Melanargia galathea; assembly: GCA_920104075.1. Lineage (NCBI taxonomy): Eukaryota > Metazoa > Arthropoda > Insecta > Lepidoptera > Nymphalidae > Melanargia > Melanargia galathea. Next base: position 7,358,335 of record OV049855.1, read on the forward strand.
AACTGGGTTCTGGTATTTTTGAGCCATGGCGGGAAATTCGTGCGACCTCCTTACAGATGTGTGTAACTGTACAAACGCGTTAAACATTGTGAATTGTGTTAAATTGCAGAAGAGTAACTACTAAAAATTAAGTTTACTTAAAATTAAGTAACTACTAAAAATAACTACTAAAAATTAATAACTATTAAAAATTAAATTTTTGATAAGCTTGAGCTATTTTCCGATCCACTAATTTCTATAGGACATTAGGACTCCTCTACTACTATTAATTTCTCTATGGTAACCCAGGCTGTATGGTCAACGATCTTGGCCTGTCCCGAAAGGGACAAACCGAAAAAGAAGAAGAATCTCTATGGTAACAACTGAATTTTGGCGCCATACGCTAGTTATAATATTTAAATTTTTTATTTGTTACTCAAAACTTTACAAGACATGGTTTTTATTGTGCGGAAAAATGTCTAGCAGTGATACTGAAGAGAATTTAACTCCACCTGACCACCGACCAACAATCTTTTGCCAGCAAAATCAAAGAAAACTCACGACAAATATTACCAAGATTTTATGGTTTGGATTTTAAGATATGAGTTTAGATAAAGTAGTGTATGAAACTCTACATAATTAGTTATTAAAACACTCGTGTAATACTATTAAAAAACTCGCCTGCGGCTCGTTTTTTAAACTAACACTCGTGTTTTAATAACCTCTATTATGCAACCGTTTCATAAACTACTATAATAGAATTTAGATTATATTTTAATATACCTATTTATTTTTATTATATTATTTACTTTATTATATATTTTATTAATTGTATTTAGGTGTCTTGACAAATAGGTACCTACATCGTACAATTAAATAAATATAATATTAATATTCATAGCCGTTAAACATCATTAATTTAAGAATTAATCTTATTAATAACTCATTTTGTAAGCATTCATTTTGAAATATAGTTCGCTATATTTTTAACCCCCGACGAAAAAACGACGGGGTGTTATAAGTTTCACGTGTCTGTGTGTGTGTGTGTGGGTGTGTGTGTGTGTGTGTGTGTGTGTGTGTGTGTGTGTGTGTGTGTGTGTGTGTCTCTGTCTCTCTAAAGCATCAAGTTTATTAATGTAGGCGGTCTAGGGATAGATAATTAATTTGTACGTGGTGTATTCAAGGTGTAACATGAGTTGTGTGTTGTTGTAGGTGCTGTGGCATCTGGATATATTCAGGCGCAGTTTCCGCGAGCTCACTGGACACGCTTGTCTGGGGCCTTCGTGCATTTTTTGCGCTTTAAAGGTAAGTTTAAATTATTGGTTCTAAAATTTATTAAATTTTCTATATAAGGCACTATCGCGAACATATTGTGTAGCTCGCAACCTAGAAATAGGGTTGCCTATGTTTCATTTTGATCATTATTTTGTACGCAATAGCAGACACAATTATAGGATCCCCTAATTAAAATTGGTTTATCTATACATTAACAAGCTATAATTTAAAAATTAAAAAAACCCGACTGCCATGCTAAAAAACGAACTAAAAAATTAATAAACTACCACCGTACCACTTACAGTGTAGTTGTTATTTATTTTGTTTTTCATGATTTGTCACTCCAAATTGATTTAAAACATATAGATTGTATACATTTTCGTACTCGCCTTTTAAAGCCCTTTATTTTGATACCCCACTCGAGGGTCTTGAAGAAAAAAAATTTTTTCAGCCCGCACATTAAAGTGCATAACATTCGCCATTTTGATTTTTTATGAATTTTATGTACTCAGTAACATTTGCGCCGTCAAGACAAATCTAATGACGTATAATTTATCAAAATAGGTTGAGCCGTTAAGTAGTTACGAACTGACATAGGAAACGGTCATTTTCTACGATTTATTTCACTCCAAATTGTTTCCAAATATATAAATTTATACATTTTCGTATTTGCTTTTTGAATCCCTTTATTTTGATACCCCACTCGAGGGTCTTGAAGAAAAATTTTTTTTTCAGCTCGGACATTAAAGCGCATAAAGTCCGCCATTATGATTTTTTTTTAAATTTAGGTACCCTATAACACTCGCGTCATTGAGACAAATCTAATGACGTATCATTTATCAAAATCCGTTGAGCCGTTGATTAGTTACAAGCGGACATAGGAATGGACATACATACACACAGGTGAAACACATATACCCAGTCGGGTAAAAAAGGGAAATTATTATAGTTAGTCCTATAAGATTTCTTTGCATACTAGCTTAAAACATGAGAAAAACCTAGGTTACAAAAACTTATTCAAAATTGAGTAAGTACTTAGTATCAGTTTAAAAAATGGTTCGTTCGATCAATCTCGCACGCCTCGACTGGGCAATCAGACGTGACCTTTTCGTGAACAATGAACAGTTCAGTGCCTTATTTGACCTCAAATCTTTGGAGACCCAACTTTCGACTCGCCTCAAACATAAAACTGAAATGACGTCGCCGTTTTTCACAATAAAAGGATGTTCTTTTTGTCGTGTATGTCCATCACGTTGAAAGGTTATCTAAATTGGATCCTGAGCAGCGATTTGTTCTACTAAAAGTGGAAAAGATGTGGGCGCATTCTAAATGATACTCGTTTCTTCCGAACGCTTAAAACGGTAGCGCGGATCGTGTTTAAACTGCTTTATGAATTTTGTTAAAAAATTATAGATTAAGTTAAAAAATAAGAAATAATGGTTGTATCTCTCCATTCAAAACAATTACAATACTCTAACGGGATGGATTTTTTAATTTGTTAACTCTATTTAGTTACTACCTAGTTTAAAGCTCACAACTTCATCCACGTGAATTTCGGTTTTGATTTTAACGTGTAGAAAACCATAATATGAGCCTAATAAACGGCAGATTAAGTACCTAAGTATATGAAAATTAACACAGGATCTAAAATATTCGAGCCAGTCTTGTTCTTGGTCTGTGATAGCTATATACGTACGGAGTTTCTAGTAATTTGTATTCAGAGACTATAAAAGTGCCATGTAATAAAAATACACTGTGTAATAAATAAGACATTATCAAGTTTTTCTCAAAAGTCATTATGTTCTTTAACGCGACTTCGCTTAAAATAGCTTCTGTGCCGCAAAACTATATCATGGCTACATTCAGGCTCTGTGTGCTTAGTCTAAAGCGGAGCACTCGAAAACGAACTCGAAAACTATTGATCGATTTCAGAGTAAAATAGACCTAAAATGGCTTGTATTAAGGTTTGAGTTCGCCAATACATTCAGCATTCGAACAATGCTGAATGTATTGGCGAACTCAAACCTTAATACAAGCCATTTTAGGTCTATTTTACTCTGAAATCGATCAATAGTTTTCGAGTTCGTTTTCGAGTGCTCCGCTTTAGACTAAGCACACAGAGTGCTTAGTCTAAGATAGGAGCACTCGAAAACGAACTCGAAAACTATTGATCGATTTCAGAGTAAAATAGACCTAAAATGACTTGTATTAAGGTTTGAGTTCGCCAATACATTCAGCATTCGAACACAACGAGCGCCCCAAGCAGAAATTTTGTAAAATACATATTACATATTCGAACTATGGAATTACGACTTTAAAATACGAGTATTTGAGTTCATTTTGCTCTGAATTCACTTGTGATTCGATCAATAGTTTTCGAGTTCGTTTTCGAGTGCTCCGATCTTAGACTAAGCACACTGAACTGGTTTGTAGGTATTACGTCGTGATTTCGCTATCCAGCTCTATCTCGCAGTCGGGCCTTTACCTTGAGTTTATGAGTCTTTGTCTATACCCACTACCCAGCCTTTGTTTTCAAGTCAATGAAACTTTATTTAATATCATCTTTGAGAAAACATTTGGTTTGGCATCACATAAACTGAAGAATAAAATATTATGTAGAACAGGAGGATAGAGGAATACGGCATGATTTATTTTACTCTGTGTACAGGCAGTTTGTGACCAGACGTGGTATGGGCTACGTGAGCCACGGACGATACACATACGTGGTGTAAAATAAATCCACAATAAAGCTGTAGATAAAGTTCATACATTAGTAGAGCTTTTTCCCGGCTCTTCCCAGGAGAATCCGTTTTTAGAACTAATGGAAGTCTCGACTAGAGTACAATAAAATGAAACAGAAAAGATTTTCATTCAAATAGACTTTTACAAATGCTTTTGAATCGTCATTGAATCTCTAACGTTTTTTATAAGAGCCGCAAATTGGATGACATGAAATAAATAATTTTAAATTTAAATTTTAAATTCATTTTGGCTCTCAAAAACGTGGCTGCAACTGGCAGTTATTGTGCCCAAAAACAACTGAGACCTTATGATTTTCCTCTTAGAATAAGCGAATATTTTTTTGTTGTCTTTTGATTCGGAATAGAGATTAAAAAGATTAAGTTGTACAAGTTTTGCAGACTTCTTACAATAAAACCGTAGACTTGACGACTTCATTGACATGACTAGGTCTATTTTACTCTGAAATCGATCAATAGTTTTCGAGTTCGTTTTCGAGTGCTCCGCTTTAGACTAAGCACACAGAGTGCTTAGTCTAAGATAGGAGCACTCGAAAACGAACTCGAAAACTATTGATCGATTTCAGAGTAAAATAGACCTAAAATGACTTGTATTAAGGTTTGAGTTCGCCAATACATTCAGCATTCGAACACAACGAGCGCCCCAAGCAGAAATTTTGTAAAATACATATTACATATTCGAACTATGGAATTACGACTTTAAAATACGAGTATTTGAGTTCATTTTGCTCTGAATTCACTTGTGATTCGATCAATAGTTTTCGAGTTCGTTTTCGAGTGCTCCGATCTTAGACTAAGCACACTGAACTGGTTTGTAGGTATTACGTCGTGATTTCGCTATCCAGCTCTATCTCGCAGTCGGGCCTTTACCTTGAGTTTATGAGTCTTTGTCTATACCCACTACCCAGCCTTTGTTTTCAAGTCAATGAAACTTTATTTAATATCATCTTTGAGAAAACATTTGGTTTGGCATCACATAAACTGAAGAATAAAATATTATGTAGAACAGGAGGATAGAGGAATACGGCATGATTTATTTTACTCTGTGTACAGGCAGTTTGTGACCAGACGTGGTATGGGCTACGTGAGCCACGGACGATACACATACGTGGTGTAAAATAAATCCACAATAAAGCTGTAGATAAAGTTCATACATTAGTAGAGCTTTTTCCCGGCTCTTCCCAGGAGAATCCGTTTTTAGAACTAATGGAAGTCTCGACTAGAGTACAATAAAATGAAACAGAAAAGATTTTCATTCAAATAGACTTTTACAAATGCTTTTGAATCGTCATTGAATCTCTAACGTTTTTTATAAGAGCCGCAAATTGGATGACATGAAATAAATAATTTTAAATTTAAATTTTAAATTCATTTTGGCTCTCAAAAACGTGGCTGCAACTGGCAGTTATTGTGCCCAAAAACAACTGAGACCTTATGATTTTCCTCTTAGAATAAGCGAATATTTTTTTGTTGTCTTTTGATTCGGAATAGAGATTAAAAAGATTAAGTTGTACAAGTTTTGCAGACTTCTTACAATAAAACCGTAGACTTGACGACTTCATTGACATGACTACGGTCCGTAGTCATGTCAATGAAGTCGTCAAGTTTGTAGTACTTTAGATGAGTTCGTAGAACTTTTGGCCTCGAGTTCACTGGTTAGCGAACGGAGAATAACAGATTATTGCCTCATTATGAATTTTTTGTAGGTTCCTGCAACTAAAGTAATAGTAATGTTAAGTTTTTTATTTAAAGTAAGATAAGTGCCTCATAGGCCTAGTGGCTAGCTTGTTCTGCTGCGGCTCATGAGGACCTGGGTTCGATTCCCGGGTGGGGGACCAAAAAGAATGGTTACTGAGTTTTTCTTTCAAGTAATTCTTTGTTACCGAAGTTGGGAATGCGGTGATGTTAGACACAACGTGCCTCGGAGAGTAAAGCCGTCGGACCTGTGGGCTGTGCTTGATCTCTCTCCGGTCGTATCGTGTAGCGTCCCATTGGATTATGGGAGTGAAGGAATAAAGTGTTCATCAGTGTTTGCGCACACACTTGTGCACTATAATTTATCCTACCTACGATTGGTTACTTTCCACCTCCGTCAGATTGGCCGCTGTGGCTGATATATTCATCGGTTGACATTATAATAATTTTGCATATTTTTTTGATTCATTATGTATATGTAAGTTAAAACGGGTGTCTGTCTATGATTTGTGCCAGGTGTGAGTTTGAGTGCAGGTAGAGCAGAAGTTTATGTTTATGTATTTTTAGAAAATATTGAAAGTAGGTACCTACGTGTATGCACGACTCAAATAATGTATGAACAATTAAATTGAAAATGACATGGGTTACGTAACGTAAGTCTTGTATCTTGGTTACTTCACGAGTAGGTAACCAGATACCTACTCGTACCTATACGGGGTACCTACTCGACTTCGCGCGAAATTAACCACAGGCATGCACAGTTTGCATGTTATATCTATAACAAGCTTATGCCCGTGACTTTGTTCTCTGGAAACTCGTGACCGGGGCCCGGGATGAAGAATATCCAGGAACCGTTTGTAGGATGCAAGCTATTTCTGTGCTCAGTTTCATCACAGTCGGATGAATGGTACCTATAAGAATGCATACTTACTATAATATTTACTTATGTAGATAAATGCTAATAATATGTACCTTTGTAACTTTGTATTATTGACATACCTATATAATTATATTTAATATGTACCATATATATATTATATGTTATTGTTACCATGGACAATCGCTGTGACATTTGTTCAAGTACTTGCACCTATGTGGCAATCACGATCTTGCATAAATTGATTATAAACATGTTCATACATTATACATACATACCTACAAGTAGTTATTATGTTCATTCCCATAAAAAATTGTCGTATGAAGAAAAATAACAATAAAATTGCTGCAATTTCTTAATGAATAAGTACTTAGCACTTAGCAGGCTCACCACTGAGCGCGGCAGCCACGAAGTTTGCTTGCCCGCGCTGCGCAGCTCTGCTATAAAGGACCAAAGCCTATATTGGAAAGATGTCATATTAATGACAATTCAAACTCAGACTCAACTTTACTCAACTTTGCTTACTTTGACGTACATTAAAAATCGGTGTAGTGAAAAAAAAGCACGAAGGGGTCTGCGTCTCTAGGGGCGCGCTGCTCGCAGCCGCTAAATAAAGCTCAGTTTGATTTGTTATGAAAACAGAGGCTGTGCCTTGACTCTACTCCATTGCGCTGGAGTCAAACCTAGGTATAAGAGGAGCTTTTTGCCCCAATCAAGCTGCCTGTCTTATTGGATACCCTGCTAATGAAACGCTTGAACCATTCACGTGCATAGCGACGTGAACGCATACTTAACGTTCAAGTCTTTATGCACCTTAATAGTTTAATTATTCATAATTCAAAACTTATTCGATAGTCGTAATTATTTAATGTTTCATTTTTCATTTGAATGCCATTAGTCTGTAGCAAGAAATAGATAGTAATTAGGCACGTTCCTAGAAGTGTGTCGTGGCTGTACGTGCTCGAAGCCACATTCAAACTGGGCCAGTCAATTTACTGTGTTATTATTATTACACCTCGCGATATCTATAGACCACTGATTTAGCAAAGCAAAGGAATAAGTACCTAAAATTGGAAGCAAATAAATAAAAACAGGGTCCGTTTTTTTTTTCATAGAAAATGATGCATAATTTGCAAACCTAGGTAGGTACTGATTTTTTTAACAGATTTTTACACCTAATGATGTTTTTTTTAACATCAAAATATTTTATTGGAATTATCGAACACACACATAGGTTTGCCGTCACATAATTCAGTATAATAATATACGGAATTATGTGACGGCAAAAAAAAAGGTACATAAGTACCTATACCTACCTACTCGTATCTATTATGCAAACCTGGAAAATCGAACCTTTCGAATCGAAATCGTATTGTGAAATAAAACCTTTTGCCATTCATTTTCTCAAACGTTTTAGAATCGCATCTCCATGTACATAGGTATATGAACTGCCAATATACATCTCTTATAGTATTTCACTTGGTTTTGTATTGACGAAGAAGTAGGTATTCGTTCCGGTAATTCACACTAGATGTAGTGTGGCATACGCTTTATGTGCTTAGATCACGCAAGAATCTACTTAATAGGTTAAACGGCTGAAGATTACCTAATAGGTTTATTGTGCTAGCTATGCTATCTTGAGCTGCTTTGCCTAGAAGGATGTGCGAGGTAGCCGATCACTGCGAAATCTGCCAAGAATAGGTTCGCTTCATTTTCAGAACTTAGTTAAGCTCTTGTGGCGAGGTAGCTGGTTGCGTTGTGTGTAGGATTGGCCTGTGCCAACCCTAAAGAATAAGCCTCAGAAATATAATATATTTTTTTAAAGAATATTAGCCACGATGAACATGACTAATATTCCCCTTTCCCCTCCAATTAAGTGAGAACTTGTGCTAGGGTAGTGTGTACGAAAAAAGGGTTTTTTTTTTTGTATCCCGCTGGTGGAAATGCATTTACGCACCCCGTCTGGGATCCGTGCGCTTCCAGTGGAGGCGTTCGGGTCCCAGCCGGGAGTGTGGGACACCGTTCAGGGCTGAAGGCCCTGCCCTACCCACTAAAACCACCAGCGGCCCACTTACCTGCTGTTGTGAGATAGTACAGCAACCTTTGCACTGTTTTTGTAAAATCTGTATTATTTTGTAAGAACTATTGGTTGCGCACCGTACGCCTCTCTCTCCTCCTCCTTTTCTACTCCGTTATTATATATATATTTTTACAGATAATATGTATGTCTAATATAAATAATATAATAAATATATTAATATAATAAATAAAGTATATATATATATATATAAATAACATACTATATATATGCTAATCTGTAATTAAAATGTATTACACCAATACCGTGTATAATACTCATAGCCCTAGTTATAACTAATATAAGATCCTTCCCTTAAACATATCTAAATATATGCTAACTAATTAAATATAATACGAACATTGACCCGTAAGTGGCCGCAATGTATGGGGGGCTTTAAGGGACTTTAAGAGACAAGTTGCCGATCGCCAAGTGTAACGGGTAGAGTTTGAACCGTCGACCTTGCGGTTTTTGATCCGCGCCCGGCGACCGTTGCGCTAATGAGGCTATTCGATGACGAAGACGCTTACGCTAGGAAAGATCTAAAATATTGATAGATCTGTAGGTACATTATACATACACAACCATTTACTTACCACAAGGATATAAATATTGTTTTTTTTTTTCGATTTCAAAGTTTCAATGACTTCTTATTATCTACCAAGTACCTACCTACCTACACATTTATTTGAAACATAGGTGATGCTAATTAAAACATTTAAAGATGACGCCTACTCAACGGTTTTTTACTCGGTAAGTACCTACCTAGGTATTTACTGTGTTACAATAGTGAGGGGCAAATTAAATCGGCTCTTGACCTTGAATTGTTTTCATTGGTGGCATATAAAAACCATTAGAAACCATAGATCGGTATAGGTTGGTATAAAGTTAATAAGGTCCCGAAAGAAATATTTTAAAGCTATTACCTACTCAACTAACTTAAAAATATTAACCATTGGCTTCAAAATTTACTGGGCATAAAAATCTGTTAAAAGGATAAACTTAGTAACTAAGTATGCAGTACTATAATAGTCACTAACAATGGGCCTCATAAGAAGGCTCAAGGTCATTCAGCCGGCGATGGAGAGCTATACTCAGAGTATCCCTGCGGGATCAAATCAGAAATGATAATCCGCAGGATATACCTACCAGAGTTACCGACATAGCATATCGGGTTGCGAAGCTGAAGTGGCAATGGGCGGGGGACATTGCTCGAAGAACCGATGGACGTTGGGGTCCCGAGGTGCTTGAGGGGCGACCTCGCACCAGCAAACGAAGCGTGGGTAAACCCCCTTCCAGATGGACGGACGATCTCAAGCGAATCGCTGGCAACCGCTGGCAAGATCGTGTTCTGTGGCGATCCTTGCAAAAGTCCTACATATGTCCAGCAGTGGACGTCTCTTGGTTGAGACGACGACTATAATAGGTGGATACCTGTAGTAAACCTACCTACTAGATTTAGTCAGAACCAGGGGCGTAGCTACCGCCGTATATGCCGTAACAATTATACGGGGCCCCCAAGCCACGGGGGCCCCCGACGAGCGTAAGCAAAAATTAACAAAAACTTCCCAAATTTTTGTTTATTTCAGAAATGACAAAAGTCGAAAAATGTTGTCCAAAAAGTTGTCCATAGAAGCAGAATCTTTAGAAAAACTAAAGTCACCATCAGCTATAAATCTATAGTAATAAATAAAATTGAAGTGTCTGTCTGTAATATCGAAATAACTACCTCATATTAAGCTCATATGGTTATTTGAACGCTACCATAACCGAATCACACGTTTTTAAAATTTTTGTCTGTCTGTCTGTCTGTCTGTCTGTCTGTCTGTCTGTCTGTCTGTCTGTCTGTCTGTTTGAACGGGCTAATCTTCGGAACGGCTGAACCGATTTTGACGGGACCTTCACATACAAGTAGAGAATGAACCAGGGAGTAACATAGGCTACTTTTTTAACCGACTTTCAAAAAAGGAGGAGTTGTGTTTTTCTACCTATGTACACCGATATCTCCGAGATTTCTGAACCGATTTGCGTAATTTTTTTTTTAATCGATAGAGAAACATTGCGACCCTGTTCTATAAAAAATTTGGATTCCAACTCTTCAATCCTGATGCTGTAGGGGACCTAATCCCGAAAACTAATGGGTTTTAGAAACTTTCGGTTATTTAAATTGATATTGGGGGTACCAATTAAAGACTTTATCGTTGAATGAACGAGTAGGTACATATCCAACTCCTCAACCCTGATGCTGTAAGGAATTGTATTCCGAAATCGTGGGGATCCCACGGGATTTTTCCGTTATGGGGACGGGTTCTACAGATAAGCTACTTTTTGTTCTGGAAAATCAAAAGTTCCCACGGGATTTTTAAAAACCTAAATCCACACGGGCGAAGCCGTGGGCATCTTCTAGTGATTTAATAAATCAGTTTGCCGAAAAAAAGGCAAGGAGAGTATATATTTAATTTGAATTGTTTGTAAAAATTTTAGAAAAAGTGACAGATAAATAATTATGATGAATAAATATGTATTGCTTTTAATTTTATGCAAACATTTTTTTTCTTTTGTGAGAAATAATTTACCCTTCATAAGGGCCCCCAAACAAATTTTTATACGGGGCCCCGCCAAGGTACGCTACGCCACTGGTCAGAACTAAGTGTACACAATATGGGTGTGCTACCATATTGTATACACTACACAAACACCAAGCGCGCGTTCAACGCGCGTTGAGCTCTTATCATCTGAACGTACCCTAAGTCACAAAACATTTGGAATACCCTTGACCGATGCAAGCCACAAAATAATGGTAGATAGTACCAGATACGCCCGCGCCAGCGCGGTTGTCCACTCAGGAGCGCACGCGCAGCTGCAGAACCGGTTTTACTTCTCGTTTACGGCGGGTACTGCGTCTGCACTATCTACATACTCGTATTATATATTATGTACAATAGTTAGCTAGGTAGGTACTTATTAAGAACTTTGAGAATTAAGTAGGTACCTAGTTTCGGTCGAGCAGTTGCAGTTTAGACATATTCTTCTTCTTCAACTTCTTGCGTGATTTCATCAACTTTGAGGGTTGTGGCTCCCTCGTAATTTCGCATTTCCCTCTATATATTTCGCGCTTTTTTTCCCCTGTTATAAGCCGTGTGAAATACTACAAATGGGTGCGTCGACTGCCAGCTCTCGTCTATTTGAACAGTGTGTTATACATCAGTCATGAACTCATGATCACAGGCAAGATCGGGGAGAAGAGATTCCCCCATTCTTGTCAGTGATCCTGAGTATCTCGATGATCATTTTTAACCGTTCTAGGTCAAGTAGGTATGGACTTGCCTACTAATTTGCCAATCAACTTGATGGTTGAGTGGATGAATGCTTTGTTAATTCTTAAACGCATTCTAAGTACTGAAAAATTAGTCGCCTGTAATGTCATTATTTTCCATGATGGCATTGATGGCAAATGGCAATGCCCTTATCATAAGGTAGGTAGTAAGTAGGTACACGTGTTATGTTTTTGAGCATGCGTGCTGAATAAGCACCTGTCTATTCCTTTACGATTATTAAACCCATTGATCTGGATTCTGGTTGCATCTGTTGTTTTAACTGTATTATTTTATTTGCATAAATAAAACATGAGTGAAAACAAAGAAAATAAGAGGTTAGCAATGGCCACTCAACTCCCACGTCCCCGTCAGCCACAAGGTTTTCCACCCACCGAATTAGCGACCTATTAAATGGGAGGCCCGATACAATCTCTAATGGCTAATCGTAAATTTTGTAAGGGACTAAATTAACTTGTTCGTAAGCATAGTAAACAGTATTTAAGCAGTCTCGCTAAAAGTTATCTATTTGCTTAGTATACCTATTAGACCGGGGTAGTTCCCTTTAAAAATAATAAAAAGTAAAAGAAAATCACAGTAGGATGAAACCCATTGGAAAAGGAGGAGAATATTATAAAAATAAAAGGAAAAATAATTTACGGGCGATCTGAGCTCGGGAAAAAAAGGGGGGAGTTTTAAGGGTAAAAAACGGTTTAACTCGATTTCCGGCAAAACTACAAGTTCTATGCAAAAAAATTAAATGGCAAAGTTGTAGGTAATAAAAAGATCTACAACTTTTGTATTCACACTTTTTTCACATAACCTCAAAATTTATGTGAAAAGTTCAAAAAACCAAGTTTTTGGTTTTTAATTTTTATCTTTTACAATAAATATTTTATTTTCACGGAATTTGGTGAAAACTTACCTTTTTATGTCCCAAATACACTGTAATTTATTTGATTTGAAATATTTAGTTTTTCTCCTTATTTTTGACTCAATATCGAAAAAGCACCCTAATTTTCAATCGAAAATTCATCCGTCAAAATATCGGCTTTTTTCAAAAAGTAGGAGTGCGTTCTGTTTGTTGAAATCTCTACTTTCTGATGGTGTAAAAATATATATATGTTACCATAGTAAATCTTCTCAGAAAATGAAAAAAACCGGAATTCGAATTTTTTAAATCTTGTACTAAAATATCATTCAATTTTAATTTTTTAGGTTATAGTACATTAATTATTTAATACAGTTAATAAGCTTTTAAAACAATAAATACTTAAAAATAAAAATAAAAAAAAAATTACAAATCAAATAAAACATCCAAACATACATACATAGTACATTAAACATATTATTTTTTAAAGAAAATACTTATTACAATTTTTATTTTAGAGTTGCCACTTCATTATACTTATTGCATTAATAGACCAGTGTCGATAATTTTGGAAACCAAGAAAAATCACAGAAGGATGAAACCCATTGGAAAAGGAGGAGAATATTATAAAAATAAAAGGAAAAATAATTTACGGGCGATCTGAGCTCGAGAAGGGGAAGGGGGGGAGTTTTAAGGGTAAAAACGGTTTATCTCAATTTCCGGCAAAACTACAAGTCCTATGGAAAGAAATCAAATGGCAAAGTTATAGGTAATAAAAAGATCTACAACTTTTGTATTTACACTTTTTTCACATACCTCAAAATTTATGTGAAAAGTTCAAAAAACCAAGTTTTTGGTTTTTTATTTTTATCTTTTACAATAAATATTTTATTTTCACGGAATTTGGTGAAAACTTACCTTTTTATGTCCCAAATACACTGTAATTTATTTGATTTGAAATATTTAGTTTTTCTCCTTATTTTGACTTAATATCGAAAAAGTAATATTATATCACTACATAGTATAAAACAAAGTCGTTTTCTCTGTCCCTATGTCCCTATATCCCTTTGTACGCTTAAATCTTTAAAACTACGCAACGGATTTTGATGCGGTTTTTTTTAATAGATAGAGTGATTCAAGAGAAAGGTTTATATGTATAATAACATCCATTAAATTGTGGAGAAATACTGTTATTTTTGAGGTTTCTAATGTGATGTCGTAAATAATTACATTTTTTCCGCTTAGATTGCAAACGCAGGCTGAACCCTACGAGATTTATCAAAATAATGTACTAAGTATTGTACACATTGAAAAGGTCTACAGAAAAGTCCGCGATGGTATATGTCTATCTCTTATGGATATCCCACAATAACTTTTTTTGTCATTTACTTTTTTACGACAAATAATGGCTAATTTTAGAAGCGATTTTAACCAATACAGCATTAATCCTTATCTAATTAAATACCTTAAGTACATTGTTGATTTATTATAGATCTATATGGCCCTTTACAGCATATGATTTAAATGAATATTTTCGAAGATATTACAGATTTAAAAATTGCGGGACATAGCCTTTACGCGCGGCGCGCGGTTCCAGCCGGCCGGCCGGGGCGGTGCGTAAAGTTCTCCCCATATAGCATTTTGAATTTAGCAGCGATCGGACGCGTATGCTATCGGAGCTCTCTAGCGAGGAAAATAACAATCACACTAATGTTATAAAGGCGTTATTAAGTTATTAAGTTTGTGTGTATGTTTGTTCCTCTTCTCCGCCGCAACTACTGAACCGATTTGGCTGAAATTTTGAATGGAGATAGCTTATGCCCTGATTTAACACATAAAGTAACTTTTTATCCCGGAAAAGTATTCCTGTAACCTAACTAAAATAGATATAGACCTCCAAAACGCCACAGAGGGCGCTGACTGTTCTTAGGTAAATCACGCTCACATAACCCATTATTCCAATACTTTGCTGTGTAGCATGCATTGGCAACACATAGGCTACTTTTTATCCTGGAAAAATGCACAGTTCCCACGGGATTTCGAAAAACCCGAAATCTATATCTACAGCTATAGGTAGATTACTATTTACTATAGCGACCTTGCTTGATATTTTAAGTATAAAGGTAGGAAAAGGGAGCGGGAACGGGAACCGGAACTCCACGATTCCCTCGGGATTTGTTCAAAACCGAAATTCACGCGGGCGAAGCCGCGGGCAGAAGCTAGTTAGTAATAAAGTAATATTTTCTTTAAAAAATAACATGCTTAACGTAACATAAACTAAAAAATTAAAATTGAATGATATTTTAGTACAAGATTTAAAAAATTCGAACTCCGGTTTTTTTCATTTTCTGGGAAGATTTACTATCGTAACATATATATATATTTTTACACCATCAGAAAGTAGAGATTTCAACAAACAGAACGCACCCCTATTTTTTGAAAAAAGCTGATATTTTGACGGATGATTTTTCGATTGAAAATTAGGGTGCTTTTTCGATATTGAGTCAAAAATAAGGAGAAAAACTAAATATTTCAAATCAAATAAATTACAGTGTATTTGGGACATAAAAAGGTAAGTTTTCACCAAATTCCGTGAAAATAAAATATTTATTGTAAAAGATAAAAATAAAAAACCAAAAACTTGGTTTTTTGAACTTTTCACATAAATTTTGAGGTTATGTGAAAAAAGTGTGAATACAAAAGTTGTAGATCTTTTTATTACCTACAACTTTGCCATTTAATTTTTTTCCATAGGACTTGTAGTTTTGCCGAAAATCGAGATAAACCATTTTTTACCCTTAAAACTCCCCCCTTTTTTTTCCCGAGCTCAGATCGCCCGTAAATTATTTTTCCTTTTATTTTTATAATATTCTCCTCCTTTTCCAATGGGTTTCATCCTACTGTGATTTTTCTTGGTTTCAAAAATTATCGAGACTGGGCTATATGTATCAAAAAGTTTTAAATAAATGCACATACCTGTCTAGTGAAAGAAAAACTAAATTAATAATTTTTAAAATCCATGAACTATGAGGATTAAATAATTTTTTGACACAAACATACATACATAAACATTATATTCTCTTCCTGGTGCCTTCAGGTAATAAATAGCAGCCTACGTAAGAAATTCACGGAAATTAATTGGACTTAAAGTAAGTGTACCACCTAAATACCGTAATTTACTTACGTAAGTTAAAAACAAAATGTAAGCACTTTGTTTCTAACTAATAAAGTAGCCCAAGTTATATATAAGTAGATAAAGTTAACCTATCTATATAAGTAAGTTCAATACCACCTATAAATCATTAACTTAATTCCGATAGAGTACGTTTTAAGCTTATTGACTGGTCACATTACACATAGAAATCCGACTAGCCGGCGCCGCGTCACGTCGTCGCCTCCACACGCATAATTACACGTATTTTAACGTTAACGTATCGTTTACGTTACGTCACATTTTCACTTGATTAATACAAATCTTAATCGCTTCCAATTTTACTTGCTCATAGCGTGGGCTGTTGGCAGTGGGCTGGTTTTATAGGTTTTTATTGTAACTTTATGTGGTTTCACATGCAATCAAACGAGCTTCTGCTTATCATTTTAGGTATGTGATTATCATGATTATAAACCGCACACAACATAGGGATTTCTACTCATGTGCAATGTGCATCAATCGATTTCATATTATGATAATTACTGTTGATTTATTTGTGTGCGGTAAGGGTGTATTCCTATACTAAGTATTTTAACCTTATACATATTGTTAAGTAAATAAAACTTGGAAGGCATTATACATATAAACCTTCTTTATTAGCACAGTTATTACATAGCACTATTATTCTTTACAAAATTATGGTGCTCCCACGGAGCTCGTAACAGAATGTAGAACGAGAGGGAAAAGTTTGACAGTTCAATCAATCGTGACGTGGCTTTTTCCGCACGCCTGTTCAATAAAAAATAGCAATTGCGCCACCACGTTAATTTAGGCGTTCACATCACTCCCCCCCCTGGAATACCCCTGTGTATTACTGAGAGTTTTCACAAAGTAGAGGGCAGAGTCTTGTGAGAGATCTTCGAACGTCCCCCTTTTGCGTCGCAACATCAGCAACTCTTGCCACGCCGTCGACTCCGGGAAACAGTCGTTTGATGCGCCCCAAACGCCAATGAAGTGGTGCGCAGTTATCTTCCTGCAGCAGGACTAGGTCTCCTACACGTAGGGTGCTTCCTTTGCTGGTGCGCCACTTCAAGCGCTGCTGCAGCTCGCTGATATATTCGTTCTGCCAGCGCCTCCAAAAGTGCTGGCGGGCTTGCTCCACACGGGCGTAGCGTTGCAGGCTTGTTGGGTTTTCTGTCTCCAAGTTCGGGTCAGGCAGCGATGTCAGCGGCCGACCAATTAGGAAGTGCCCTGGGGTGAGAGATTGGAGATCGTGAGGAGAGGATGACATGGGACACAGGGGGCGGCTATTAAGAATAGCCTCCACCTGTGCGAACAACGTGGACAACTCCTCATAAGTCAAGTTGGAGTTACCCATAACGCGCTTTATATGGTGCTTGGCCGACTTGATACCTGCCTCCCACAATCCTCCGAAGTGAGGGGCGTAAGCTGGGATAAAATGAAATTTAATGTTCTCGGTTGTGGCAAAGTCAGATAGAAGATTTGGTGCGTCTTTCAAGAAACTAGCGAGCTCCTTAGCGGTGGCAGTAAAATTGCGGCCATTATCGGAGTATATTTCTAGCGGCCTCCCGCGGCGTCCTATGAATCTACGCAGCGTCAGGATATAGGCCTCTTTGGACAATTCAGTCACGGCTTCCAAATGTACACATTTATATCTAAAACAAATGAAAAGGCACAAATAGCATTTGGAAGCCTTTGAACCGCGACCTTTCCGATTTAGAATGGTGAATGGCCCCGCAAAGTCAACTCCGGTAGTTTCAAAAGGAGAGGCTGGCACAGTACGTTGTGATGGAAGATGACCCATAACTGGTGCCACCGTTTTTCCTTGAAAACGTCTACAAAGTACACAATTACGCACTGTGCGACGCGCTATCTGCCTTCCACTCAATGGCCATACATAATTTCGCACCGTGTATAGTAACAGCTGAGGACCTGCATGCATTTGTTGAATGTGTTCGTATTGAAAAATGAGATAAGTCAAGTGGTGCTTGGAAGCTAATAATATAGGATGCTTCTTATCGTAAGCATAGTCCGAATGCTCTAGCCTACCACCGACGCGCATAACACCTTGCTCATCTAGAAAAGGACTGAGTGCTCTGAGGTTACTTCGTACTGAAATGTCCCTGCTGTTACGTAAAGCGTCATATTCGTTTGGAAATGACTGAAGTTGAGCAAGCTTGCAAAGCCAAACAAATGATTGGCTCAACTCCTCGATTGTTAGAGGCCCGTTTCGTTTGGTTTTAGGAAATTTAACATTATGTATAAACCGCAACGTATAAGCAAACGCGCGTTTCAGCCTCATAAAGTTAGAAAACCTTTCGAAGGAAACAAGATTTTCAGAAACCTGAACAGAGTGAATTTTAATTTCGGGCAGATCATGATCAAATTGTTCGCATAAAACCGGCCACTCCGTCTCCATTTGAGTTAAAAAGTCTGGACCCAACCACCATAACTGTGACTCTAGAAGGCTGTTAGCCTTAGTACCTCGAGAAATCAAATCCGCGGGGTTATAATTCGTTGGCACGTGACGCCAGTTTGCAGGTTTAGTGGTCTCACAAATTTCTACGACTCGATTAGCCACGAATGTTTTTAATTTACTTGGATCAGTGCGTAGCCAGCCGATAACGACACTGGAGTCGCTCCAATGCACACAGCGTGAAATTGTGCATCGTAAGGACTCGAGAGCGGACTTGCATAACCGAGCAGCTAGTAAAGCTCCAAGAAGTTCCAATCGAGGAATCGTGGTTGGCTTGCTAGGATTAACCTTTGACTTGGCGCAGAGTAATCTGACTACTACTTGTCCGTTAGAGTCTGTGGACCTCAAATAAAGACAACATCCATGCGCAGAAGCAGACGCATCGCAGAAGGAGTGAAGCTCCAGGCTAACAGGTTGGCTGCAAAGAACTAGTCTCGGAACCTCAATAGACTCTAACTTGCTAAGATCTGTCTTTAAATCATCCCACGTTCGCTGCAAATCACAAGGTACTGGTTCGTCCCAATCAATGTTACGACGCCATAACTCTTGCATAAGTACCTTGGGTTTAATTGTACAGGGGCTTATGAGACCTAGGGGATCAAAAACTTTAAATGAATGCGACAATATTAGTCGTTTAGTAACCGCATTGCTAACATGATCTGGAATGTTTACCACAATATTCAAGGTATCAGTAGATGGTTTCCATTGTAAACCTAATGTGCTAGTGGACTCGCTTAGTGTTAAGTTTTCTAGAGGATTGATCAAGGAGTCTTCGAAGATTGAAGGCACATTCGATTTAAATTTTCGCAGGGGAAAACAACCTGAATTTAAAACAGTCACAACTGAATTCAAAATATGACGCAGAGCCGATATGGAGTCTGCCCCAGTTAGCAAATCATCCATATAGAAGTCGCGCTGAATGACGGTTTTGATCAGATCGTCTTCACATTTCTCGCCTAAACTCCAGATACACTTGGTACTTAAATAACTAGCGCTAGCGAAGCCATACGTAACCGTATTTAATCTCAGAGTCTGCAAAGGAGTCTGTTCATTATCTCTCCAAAGTATGAGTTGCAGGTTGCGATCATCTTCGTGCACAGTTACCTGACGGAACATCTTTTCGATGTCACCCGTTAGCACGTATGGATGTTGACGGAAACGCAATAAAATGGAGAAAAGCGAATCTTGAACGGTAGGGCCTACGTACTGCAAGTCATTAACGGAATATCCAGAACCCGAAGTAGGAGCCGAAGCGTCAAAAACCACACGCAGCTTGGTTGACTCGCTTTGTTGTTTGAACACAGCGTGGTGGGATAAAAAATAGGATGGTTCGACTCTTGTGTTGTTTAAAATAGAACAATGACCTAACTTGAGATATTCATTGATGAATTCAACGTATTGCGCTTTCAAATCGGGCTGTGACCTAAAACGCTTTTCTAGATTAAGAAATCTTTTCTTCGCAATAATGTACGAATTCCCTAAACAATCAGGTGAGTCCTTGAGAGGTAATCGCACACAAAATCGACCCAAGGTATCTCGAGTGGTATGAGCCTGGAAGTGCTCCTCGCATGCTTTCTCGTCCTCGCTTAGAATTTTCTTAGGAGGCAGCTCTTCCAGCTCCCAAAATCGTTTCAGCAGCTTATCGAGATTATCTGCTTGGGGGCTTGTAACATGAAAATTGCATTTTATATTAGACGAGCGAGTTCCTGAATAAATAGGACCAGATAAAATCCAGCCGAACTCTGAATTTATTAAATAAGGCTTGTTTGGACCTAAAGATTGTCGTTCACACCCTACGATGTGCCAAAATAGATCTGCACCGACTAGCACGTCTATTGGGGACGGCTCATAAAAATTTGAATCGGCCAGCTGAATATCCGTAGGTATCTTGAGGTTGCTTGTATTGATTGACAACCTTGGAATATTGCCTGTGAGCTCGGGAAGCACCGGGCATGTCAACTTCGCTGTATAGTCACTGTGCAAGGATTTTAATTGGAATGTGCAAAGTTCGTTTGCACAGTGAGAAGTTGCGTTGCCTATGCCTACTATGTTGATGGGATCTATAGGGGATGACTGTAATTCTAACCTGTCCTGTAGACCTTTAGAAATTAGGCTAGACTCTGCACCACAGTCGAGTAAAACGCGCACAACTTCGGCTTTGTTATTAAGCGGATTAATCGCCTCGACTAAAGCAGTGGATAAAAGCGTAACCTTACTAACGTTTTGTTTCGAAAAGTTAACCGTGAGCTCTGCTACAGCTGGAGTCGCAGTAGTGGTTGTGGTAGTGGAGTCACCTTGAGGAGCTGATGGCTGATTATTACTGCAAATCATTGAATTATGACGGGCCTTACATTTCCTGCAATTACCCGACCGGCAAAAGTAAGCGTTATGTCCACCTCGCAAACAGACCCGGCAAAGCTTTAAATTATTTACTAGCGCCTGCCGTTGCTCAATAGTTTTATTTTTAAAATTATCGCAGTCATAAATTCGATGTGCGCCTTTGCAGGCTACACATGTCCATGTAGGAGTCTTGACAGTCTCATTTTTCTCTGCTATTCGCGCTGCAAAAACGTTGGCTTGAGCCCGCTTCTTCTTGTTAATATTAGAGTCACTATTTGTATTACTAGCTGTTGATCTAGGATGGTTGTAGTTTTCAAGTATGTCGGCTCGATCTTTTAGGAATTTATTAAACTGATCGAGGGTAGGGGTCTGAGGAATCGAATTTTTGTACTCTTCCCACTTCATACTGGTTTGACTTGCAAGTTTCGAAGAGATTATATGAATAATTAGTGTGTCCCAGGATGAAGTGGGTTCGCCCAGGCTAGAGAGTGCACGCAAATTTTTATTTATATTATCTACAATTGATCGAAGCACCTTATCTGACTCGCTAGATTTGAACTCGAAATTTAATAATGAATTAAGATGACTTTTGATCAATAACCGCTTGTTATCATAGCGCTCACATAGCAAGTCCCAGGCCTTAGTATAATTCACCTCAGTGACTTCTAAGTTACTTATGACGCGTGAAGCCTCACCTTCCAAATATGAGTTGAGGTAGCAAAATTTTATGGGAGTCGGTATTCGCTTGTTGTCGTGAACAAGAGCACAATATAAATCCCGAAACTCTAGCCACTTGTTGTAGCTCCCATCAAACTTTGCTATCTGCAAGGTAGGTGGCTTGAAGCCTATACCTGGCTGCTCTTTACAACAGTGAGATGAATTACTACTGACATCTACGTTCGAATTGCCGCTTTGATTGTTCTTATTTTGAAATTGCTGAGCATTTGCAATCAAGGTGGCAAATTCAAGCTCGATGTTGTCGCGCTCCTCGAGCTCCGCCTCCATCTCAGACGAATTCAACACTTCTATCTGACTTTGAATTTCTTCGAAAACACTGGACAAGCTTTCAATTTTCGATATTTGTATGTTTAACTTAGTTAGTTCTACCTCGTCTATCGAATCTGACGAATCGTACTGCCCTAAAAGATTCTTAAATTTAGTCAAACGGCCTTTAATTGAGCTACGTTTAACCGTAAGTTCCTTTAATTTGTTAGCATCAGACATGATTAAAATAAATATGTAATAACACGTAAATAAATCTTTGACTTAAATAGATCGATCGACGGTGCAGCAAACTCGTCAACGAACTAAGTTATCTAAATACAACCATAGAAAATTCAACTCTAATTGCTATAGCGCGAGAGACTGTTTTAGTATCTTACGCAACTCGCTGTGAACCTTGTTTACTTATTGCGCGGCCGACCGGCCCGTGGCCGCTTGAGCGCGATGAACAAAATTGTAGGTAGGCAGGTATCAAATCAGCCGCCGTGCACTCCTGAAATCGATAAATATAAAATTGAGCGTAAGTACCTACTAATGATGTTACCTAACTATAGCTGTTATTCAGTTGTAAAATAGTAAATTGAATAGATAGGTAGGGATTAAAATTATTTAAGAAAGGATTTGCGTAACTATAGAATTCCTTTTTTCATTGAAATAGTACGTAGGTACCTGCTAGACATATATTTTAAAATAGCTAGATTAAACTAGCTAGATTAAACTACTTAGGCATCAAAATTGATTGAAATATAACTTATTAGTTATAGGTACGTAACTTGTAAATACCTAACTTACCTATTGTTTGAAGATATGAGCTAGTTTTAGACCCTTTAGATATTAAAATAAAATAATTGTAGGTGGGTACTGCGTAGTTGTAATGCATAAACTTGTTATTTATTGTGTTAATTAGGTATTACATTACAATTTTAACTTAACTTGCTTAGAGTTGTCACTGCGCACACAGAGTGAAGGCTAGACTTTAAGAAAATAGGACCTAGGAATAGGACTTAAACGTCTAGAGGAATATAGGAACACTTATCTAATTGGCTGGTGCGACGATGCTGCTTGTTGACCGGACTTGATGCCAAGCTGGCCCCGATGATCTTGAGATTGAAGAAATACGGCTTCCTTGCACGTATTTGTGGATTTGTTCTTGAGCCCCGCTTGCATTAATTGTTTTCCAGAAACTTTTGTAGGTCCGTGTCTTACGGTCGCCACTTATTTACTTGTTAAGTAAATAAAACTTGGAAGGCATTATACATATAAACCTTCTTTATTAGCACAGTTATTACATAGCACTATTATTCTTTACAAAATTATGGTGCTCCCACGGAGCTCGTAACAGAATGTAGAACGAGAGGGAAAAGTTTGACAGTTCAATCAATCGTGACGTGGCTTTTTCCGCACGCCTGTTCAATAAAAAATAGCAATTGCGCCACCACGTTAATTTAGGCGTTCACACATATATTTTAATGGAACACGGAAGCTCTGATCATTGTTTTATAAATTCAAGTAGATATATCTACCACCTACTTAATGATTACTTCGTTGTTATATAAACAATTATTGTATTAACGAGTTATCCTACGTTTGTGCACACTAATTATTTTATGTAGGTATCATATGTATAAATTAATCATTTATCAATATTAATTCAGGAAGAATGAATATTATCACCGCACTCACCTTCTAATAATAATATTATATGCTTAGTATTAGTTGGTACCTACTTTAACACTACAATAATCACATCCCATATTTCGAATAATAAATCTGCCAATGCTATACTTACTTATATGACTCACAAAAACTGCAGAAAATACGAAACCTTGACACTCGAAAGTATATAGGTATATAACAAAAAAATACACAATACAACATTGCATGCCGCACGATGTGTCTCAGGCTTTATGCGGTCTGCGCACACGTCCGTCATAATCGCTCATGTCATTGCCATCTGACACACGACCGACGGCTCTGTGGTTACATTTTATGGCAAATACAGCCATGTTACGTACCTTATTATTTATTAAAGTGGTATACCTACGTGGAAAATCTTATACTAGCTGTAGAAGTACTTGTCTGAAGTAACCGAATCCAAATCCGTAGTAATATTTTTAAAAAAATATACAAAAACTAGTAGGGCGCGTGGCTGCGCGGCCCGCTAAAGCGGACCGCGGGGTTTCGAGTAGGTTGTTTTTGTTTGAGCAGCCTCCACCTATCTTTAATACCCTGGATGTGCCGTGCCTCACCCATCTTCAAAATCTTCAATCATCAGCTCTTTCCATATTTTTCCTCCGCATACATTTTTTTCTTCTATACGAAACCATTAATGAATATATATTTTTTTTTGTGTGAAAATATAATTCCGCACTCTTGATTTTTTTTCTGTTCATCAAGTATATCTTTATTTCTTGATCATATTTTTCAAAGAAACTACTCTTCCATCTTTTATACTTGGTGAGATAGACACCGACGAAATTTTTATAGCCGCCATCTTGAATCCGCCATTTTGGTATTTTTTTTTTGATCACTGCCAGTTGGATGAGGTTTCGAGTACTTTTAGATTGAGCACCTCTCACCTATCTTCATAAATTCCAAAACATAAATTCCGCCATCTTTTCTTTTTCTGTTCATCTAGTTGATTTTTGGTTTTTGGTCATATTTTTCAAATAAACCACTCTTCCATCTTTTATACTTGGTGAGATAGACACCAACGAAATTTGTATAGCCGCCATCTTGAATCCGCCATTTTTTGTTTGAGCAGCCCCCATCTATCTACAATACTCTACCCGGGCTCATTAACCATCTTCCAAACCCTCAATCATCATTTGTCTTCCCATATTTTTCTTTGAGATTTCTCCAAAGAACCGCATCAACCGCCTTGCATAGTTCACAACTTCTCTCTCTCAATATTCGCCATACATTTTCTATGGAAAAATAAATTCCGCCATTTTGATTTTTTTTTCTATTCATCGAGTAGACCTTCGGATCCTGATCATCTTCTGCGAAGAAACCACTCTTCCATCTTTTATATCCTTCGAGATGGACACTGACGAAATTTGTATGGCGGCCATCTTTTTTTCGCCATTTTGAATTTTTTTTCAGCTCACTGCCAATTGGATGACGTTTCGAGTGACATTTGCTCGAGCACCCCCCACCTATCTTCAGTACCTTAAGCGTGCCCGTCGCTCGTCTCTGAAATCCTCAATCATCAGCTCTCTCCATATTTTTGTTCCGAATGAATTTTTGTCCTCTCTACGACACCATTATTGAAAAAAAAAATTTTCATACAAAATTGTTCAGGAGAGGTGATCAATCAGTCAGTCAGTCAGTCAGTCAGTCAGTGAATGAATCAGCACGAGCAGCTATATATATATTAATGTCTCTGGCTTTCTGGTCTATCCATGTATCTTTCACGGCTCAGCCGTTGAACTGATCTTGATGTTTGGTACAGAGATTTAACTTGTATCCTGAAGTCGGACACAGTTATCTTTTCAATCCGGAAAACAAAGCGTTCCTACGGATTTAAAAATAAATTATATCCTGGTGAATGAAATCGCGTTCAAGATTAGGGATTCACTGGTTGAGATGTAGAACATACGATTCAATGTGCATTGGTAAGTTATGCGCATAGATCCCAGAATTTTTCCAGACATGTCATTCAAGATTTTAAAGTGTTCTTTCAGCGTAGGTATATTTTATTCATAAAGGTAAAGAAGTCTTCGGTCTTTAATAAAATACTTATAAACATTTTTTTAAACCTGCTTAGTCTTATGAAATTCTATAAGGAATTATATTATGTATGTAAGCTGTTCCAATTCAGGAATGTGAACGTAGAAAAATGACAAAGGCAAGTAATCAGAATTATTACGAAATATCGTTATACTTGTACATAAAAGTGATAAGATCTGTGTTAATTAATATAGTTCAGAAATATTATCGACTTTTTTCTGATGGCTCTCTAATAAAGGTTAACGACTGCATCAAATTGTTTAGTTTCGGTTTGGTACGTTAATTATTATTATCAAAAAACCTCTGCATTTTACACACCTATCTATCCTTTCTCATTCTAATAAGTACGAAAATACCTATATGAAATGCCGTAACATCTCTTGTGCACTTTTCTTCGTTACGCCCTCACGAGCTCTGCTTCTTGCTGAACCTTATTTGCTTTGAGCTGTTGACTAGATTATAATTAGGTGTGGTTAAACTCTATTTCGATATGTCAATAACACTATTGTGCTGTCTATAACTTAAAGCCTGAGAAAATGTGGTTAAGTTTATTGAAATACCGATGCTGATATACTTATCAAAATTTAATCCAGGTTTAGATATGTAGTTGGTATCCTTATTTGTTTTGGCACACATATTATAGCTTTTAAAAATTGAAAGTATAAGTAGTCGCTATAGCTTCATGCGAATTTCACGCTGGCGCAGCATATGGTTCCTATAGAGTTTGGACATATTTTAGATTAATACGTTTTCCCGCTTCCAAAGCAAGTTATTTTACATAAGTAGGTAAGTGGAGGTACGGTAGGTTTCCGGGAAGTTAGGAAATTATTAGTAGCAAAGTAACAACGTTATTATTTCTCTACATTCGATTGTTTTAGCTAACAAAAGAAAAAGAGAGCTATAGTAACATAATAGCTCGCTGTATCCTGTATTGTTTTTTTTCTTTAGTAATCGATTCGACATTCGATATGAATGAATGTTCAGGCATTGAAGACAAATCTCCCATAAACATCTGTGGAGATTCAGGCGATACTCAAGCAATCTAATACCCGAGACTGTTATAATTGACTCGTAATTGAAGAGACTCAATATATCTAGTATAGTTGTCTATAGTTTATTGAGTACTATAGTTGTCGTTGTACTGTACAAGAAAAGCGTCTTCCCAATAACGGCTCTGTTAGGAATACACATTACACAATGTTCGGGAATGGATGGAAGAAATGTACCAAACGTGAGGTATGGTGGTGTTGGATTCGCAGTACGAAATTACCTCATACCATCATTAGAGGCAACTCGACTCGATGCATAAACTGCACCTAAAGGTGTGCAATTTCTAGCGCCATATTAGAATTAGGTAGGTACATTTTTATAGCTAAGTAACTAATGTATGATTTAAAAGTAACATTACCAATAGTGACTTCAGCCTTCAACCTCTAGCGAGTGGTCAGGTACAAAAGTAGCTAGGAATGTGATTGTGATTGTTACAAATTATCTCTTAGCACGGTATTATCTGTTGTAATTACAATTGCTCTTAGATCATGTGTCGCAATTCACCAGGCACAGAACAGCTTATCTCTACTGTTAAAAATCGTATTGAATACTTGTCTGTTCGTTTAATTTGGCGCCCGGTATAAGCACAGTGAATTGTACCGGTAGAGAGACTTTCGTAGTAGGTCAAAAGCATGTATCATCCGCTACTAAAGTAATAAAAATTAGTCCACTAATAAACGAAATCATACACGACCAAAGCATATGAAAAACCCGCAAAAAGCGCCATCAGAGACGGACGAGGCGCATTTTTCAGCACTGAAAATGCGAGTGAAAGTCAGTAGCATGGGTACGCCGCCGTAGTAAATGTTACTGAGTAACATGCACTCAGCGGCGACGTCTGCTACTTCGTCGTCAGCATTTCTTCAATGCGTCCAATGCAGCCGACAATTGCTGCTGACGTCACACGTATGTTCGAGTAGACATTTTTAAGCGATATGTACCTACGTAGATACAGCAAGACGCGAACTCCACGCCACCGGCAAAGTCGCGGGCAAAACCAATAGTAGTAGGTACTATAGTAGGTATAGGTAGTTTCATACACGATTAATTCTTCAGCCGCTTAATTTTTCTCGGTAAGGCTCTACATTTTGCAACACATAAAAACAATTTGAACTGTGCATAAAACGTACAAATGTTTTTGTGTCAACAAAACTAATAAAATAACAATTTAAATAAAATAACAAAATAAAAACAAACAAATGCTTTTAGTGATTTAACGATTGATACAGGCTATAAATTTCAGTACTACCTAAGTATTTTTTTACACAATGCAATTTTTGCAGTTATCTACACCCGAAGTAATCGTATTAGGTAGGTACATATAATAATTATACTAGTTAATTATTTGAAATCCGAATTGGCCAAGAAAATGCAAAAAAACATTAGCAGTTAGCACGTCCGTCGTGAGGCCCCGGGTTTTTGAGTCCTCGGTTGGGCCGAAATTGTCATAGGGTTTCTGTCATGAAATTCCCAGTAGCGCCCTGACTATTTTGGCCCCACCGAGCACTCGAACCCGGGGCCTCATGACGGACGGACGACGTTGGCTGGTCTCTTGGATTTTGAAGTCTGAAACTTAATTTATTGAGTATCGAAAATCTGTGGTTTTACTCTACATAAAACATGTTTTCGGTAAAATGAAACTAAGCCGGTATTGGGTAGGAATATTTCGGAACTGGTCGCGACTCGCGAGGCGAGAGAGCCGCGCGCGGGAGTGGAACAGTGGCACACATTTCAATTAGATGCGACGACGACTACTCGTTGGCTTGGTTTTCGTAAATATTATGTGTACTCAGTGGCGTTATGCCGACTTTGCACATTGGTGCAACGTTGATCGAAATTCGAGTTTCGAAACACAATGTGCAAGCTCGGCATAACGCTACTGTACCTACTATAACCTTAGTAAGAGTTTGCAAATCTCGACAATGTTTATAAATTTTGAGTATCGAAACACTACAGCGCAACAGTGAAATGGATGTGCATTGTACAGCCTGTAGTTTTAAAATAGTACAATACCTATTTATAATATCTATGAACGATTTTTATTTCGCAAACGTTCCGCTTGGGGCGCTATTTATAGACGAACTTAAACCTTAGAACAAGGTTGCTTAGATCCATTTTAGTTCGACGTTATTATGTTTCGATGCTCGAAATCGATCAACGTTGTTGAGATGTACAAACTCGTACTAACAATACTGTGCACTGCTGTAGATTATCTGCGCTTCTTGAAAGCTGTTTCATATTTTGAGGGGCTCTATCTGTGAATCGTGTGGTCGCTCCTCGCTGTTCTATAGTCAACCTGTATGTTCTGAGGCCAGCGACAAATCTATCCGAATTTCGCATTCACGAACTGGCATGAAATTCTGCTCTAATATCTCGTACGGAATGATGGAAGAGTTTCATAATCATCGTGCGAACAAGACGCTGAAGAAAATTACAGCGCGTGTTTTTCAGTTCGCGATTTTCCGCTAGATACTTTACGAGTATGCCACTGTTGCCTTGGTGGTCAATGAATTAATAACCACCTACTTAGAATGTAATGTAATAAAATATTTTATCTACTCTCATATCATAAAATTCCGAATATGAAATCAAAATGTGTCATATATTGGACTACTTTATTCACATACATCTATAATATTTAAAAAAAAAATTAAAAAAGTTCATTATAACACTACTTTGTTAGGAAATTATTGCAAAACAATGTTAAAAAATAATTTTTTCTACATTATAGTACAGGCACTGGGTTCTGGTATTTTTGAGCCATGCCGGGTGTTTATTATTATTATTATTATTTAATACTTTATTGTACACCAAAAAAACATAAATTAAACAAAAGAAACATTTTAAAAGAAATAGGTACAATAGTTAGTTTACAATAGTTAGTTAGTTTAATTTTGTTACTTACAATGATTATCCCGCTATCAAAGTTACCCTATTACTACTACTGCGAAAGTGTGGCGGTAGCAAGATGCGGCCAGAGGACAGAGTGTAGTGCTACCATAATTGACCATAGACGCACTGCACGCACCGCACATTCGAAATTGACAATTGAATTTTGGCGCCTATTATTTAAATTTTTAATTTATTATTTATTTACTATTCAGTTTTTGTAACTCAAAATTTTGCAAGTGATTTTTGTTGCGCGGAAAAATGTCTAGCAGTGATACTGAAGAGAATTTAACTCCACCAGACATTCTGGAAATAGCATCGGGAATGACAAATAATCTTTTGCCAGCAAAATCAAAGAAAATTTACGATAAATGTTACCAAGATTTTATGAGTTGGAAAATTTTGAAAAAAACCACTTCATTTTCAGAAAATGTAATGCTAGCATATTTCCAAGAATTATCAAATAAATTTAAGTCTTTGTCCTTATGGGCTAAATACTCAATGCTCAAAAGTATATTGAGTATCTACAACCAAATCGATATTATTAAATACACAAGACTGATTGCTGTTTTAAAAAGAAAATCGCAGGGCTTTAAGGGAAAAAATGCAAAAACGTTCTCCCCTGAAGAATTGAGTACATTTATAAATTGCAATATCCAAAACATGAATACTTATTATAATAAATAATTTTGTTAATTTCTTAGTCTTTTCTTTTATACGTAAGATACCTATTGATGAGCTTAGATAAAGTAGTGTATGAAACTCTACATAATTAGTTATTAAAACACTCGTGTAATACTATTAAAAAACTCGCCTGCGGCTCGTTTTTTAAACTAACACTCGTGTTTTAATAACCTCTATTATGCAACCGTTTCATAAACTACTATAATTACTTAACTAATGTTGTAAACAGTTCACAAGACTAATAAATGAATCTTTCAATATGTGCATTACAAATGCATTTTGGATGTGAAAGTGGAACAAAATGCCAAAAGAATCGCATGCGTGTTCTTTAAAATATATGTATTTTAAAGATGACGTATAAGCGTAATGTGCTCAGAACAGATAGTAAAAAATTTTAAATACAGATTTTAATTATTTAAATAAATAAGTACTTAAATATTAACATTTCCTTTTATATTTTCTTGATATTGATATAAATAATTTTTAGCATGATAAGCTAGGCTCGTTTGACATTTTTTTAGTAAAAATTATAGAATTAATTTTACGCTTGTGTAAATATCAATATCTATAACGTATGAGAAAACGAATGTGCTTTTTGCGGGCCACTTTTAACCGAATTCTAAAAAAGTAGTTTCTTAATTCCGCGCTTATTTTTTTTAAGGTTTATTAAATAACTTGAGTTTCTGAACCTTTTACCGTTAGCGGAAGAAATGCGTCAAGTGCGTGATGATAAGGCGCGTTGGGTTACACTATCGTTATCATTTAGGTGCAGTTGTGTACACGGGTGTCGTGTGTTCGTGGAAACGCATCGGGTTGCATGAACCGGTCGGGCTGACCCGGCGCGGCGTCTACTTCTAGTGCTGTAATCATTAGACTGTTCCTAGCTTAGTCTTCGATTAGAACGTAGCTGGGTAATATCTATTATGTAACTTTGCAATTACTTATCTATATAAAATAATGTCACTACAAATGGAAAATGTTAAGTAGGTTTTTCTTTTTTTTCATCATGGTTTATAAAATGTGTGAGTAAGTACCTATATAGGTGGATACTAAAATATTTAATTATGTAAGTATATATGTAGGTAGGTATAACCGAAATGTTGGAAATTATATATGGTTAATTATGGAATACAGAATTGTACCTTTCAATCATAAAACTTTTACAAAGCTATGAAATTACATTTACTTATTGAAAATGAAAGTAACCTTAAATATTATAGACAGCTGTACCTACTTAAGTAAGTACATAGATAGATTAGTCGTACCTACATTAAAATGAACTTTTGCTATCATCGTTAAAGACTATGATTTGTAGAGTCCAAGAGATAGGGTACATACATT
The DNA here is from genome assembly GCA_920104075.1 of Melanargia galathea. NCBI lineage: Eukaryota > Metazoa > Arthropoda > Insecta > Lepidoptera > Nymphalidae > Melanargia > Melanargia galathea. Next base: position 7,389,868 of record OV049855.1, read on the forward strand.
CCATTTGGGTCAACCTCAGCCGTTTAATTCGCATAAATAAATACTGACCTCATTTTGCAGTATGATCAGTTGGTAGATAGGTCACCTAACTATAGGTATATTCTTACGGAGCTTTAAAATTAAAGAGAAATAGGTAGGTATATGAACAGATTAGCTGTGTAATTATAAATTAAATCTTAAGTATTATTAGGTGTTGCAATAGCTAAACTAAAAGTGCAATGCATATTTCAAGCCATATAAAAAATGTATCCAAGCATAGATTTTTATCTAATCTATTTTGTTAATATTTTAGTCTATAGTAAGTATCTAGTCTAGTCTATATACCTAATAGTTTGATGAATTAATTATTCTAGCTACTACTTATCTAGTAATCCTAATAATCAAACTTTAACATAGCTTATGTGTAGCTTAAGAATCTATAACTAACAAGTAAAATTGGAGAAGCACGATTCTTAATTTCTTAATTCAATATTTTGTATTCCAAAGTCGTATTGCAAATACATAATGGTAAGTATAGCAATAAAGCGGTGGGTAAGGCTATAAACTTCGCACATAGCTAATCGTGTAAAGTGTATAAAGTAGGTAGGTAGTTGTCGCTACAAATGTTAATTGAAAAGCATATTCAAAAGCTTCTAGCCACAAAGACTTCATCTTTGCTATATCGAGACGAGATACTAACTGGACTCCCTCTTACGTGTATCTCGCGTCCCGCTCGCACTCGTGAACTCGTATGCGAGGCGCCGAAGCCTATATCGCCCATCTCTTTCCTACCCAAGCTCCTACGCAGCCTGTCACACGGCTGGCATACACGCTTCCATCCGAACGCCGCGAACAGACGCTTTATTTTGTGTGATAAGATTTTTATACATGTGCATAACTGTATTTAACTTTACGTGAATATATACAGTGAGTGTACCCGTGTAGGGGTTTAGCAATTTGTGTCAGTGTAAGTGTTTTAGTGTCAAACCGTCAAAGGTCATCGCTAGTGCCACAATGAAGAGAGCGGTGTAACATATTGGAAGTGAATTGAGAATTCTAGTGAACATTGACGAGGTACTAATCACTCGTTAGCCTTGCCGATCGCGCCGAATATACAACCTCTATTAGTTTATTTAAGTGTCTGCGACAACTTATTGCATCGATACAGCTCCTTCAGGGTCGAATTCCACTGTTGAGGAAATATCACACGTTGCTATATAAACGAACAACTTACGGTATTTTTATTGGGAAAATATAAAGCGTATACCTACCTAGTATAGTAGGTAGCTACTCTACTTCTCGTATGCGATTGCCGATTAAACTTCTTCAGCCCGTCTCTAAATACACTTTTTAAAGTTTAACTGCTTTCAAACTAAAACGCCACTAGGTAGGTATATTTACATTTGTATAGACTTTATTACATAGTACATAATTATTAAAAATTTGCCCTTTTGCCGCACCTGCGATTAAGGTTTTTTAGTACTTAGGTAATACCGTAGGAGGAACCCTTAATTATTTATGGGATACAAAGTTGCCCAGATCACTCTGCCTAATCTTCTAACTACCGACGAAAGCCATTTCAAAATCGGTCTTGCCATGTCAGAGTTTAGCCCGGGAAAACCATCGTCTACATCGATGGGGAAAACAAACAGATAAAAGGTAATAAATGGGTGTTTGATACTAAAATGTAAAGTATCTACCATAGAACCATATATTATATGAACTTAATACGCAGAGAAATATACATCCTATCTATTGAAATCACAAAAAGGCACTTCAATTTTATTTATTTGTAGTAGTAGTCATATTGTCAACTTACGGGACTTCACGCCCGGTTTCGAAACTCCAAAAAATTCGCTATCTTTTTTGTACCACTTCAAATCGAGGAAAAGTGTCGACATTTACCATTCAGTCTGTCAATAGAGGACACAATCGATATTGTTATTCGCCTGAGTTGGTAACAGTTGTTGTAATACGAGACTAATTAAAGTGGAATTGAACCCATTGTCTGTTCAGTTCGATGTGCACTCACACACGCCTATCTGTACCTACATTTGTGCACACTGTTTGATAAACAATCACTTTACGTATGAAAATTGTCAATATCTAAATTGTATTGAATCGACTTCCATTGTCAGTTTCTAGTTAAGCTTCCCATGACTAGAAACCGAATAGATATAAGTCCTTAAATACTAACCTATCTACTTACTTTTTAAAATACCTGCATCGTTTTAAAATAAAGGCTGATAAGAACTTGGTTTTAATGTAAAGCAAACACTCCTTTTAAATAAGTTCTAATACTGCACACTTCTTTGCTGTTATCAATTTAAAAAAATCGGCACTGACCATATAAGATTCTCAGCTCTTTTTTAAAGATTTTTTAACTTACCCCATTTTTTCATGGATGCATAGTCTACCAGTGGCGAAGGGTGGATATTTTCGAAAGGGAAGCCGGGATAAAAAAAAAATCGCCACACACCAAGCTGGACAAAAAAAGCTCCCACCTTCACCATTTATTTAAGCACAGATATTTGAAAATACATACTTTAAATATGATAATTTGCAGCTTTGCAAAAACCCTTTATTACTAACAAAGGTTTAAAGTACGATTTAACACACCTTCCATCAATAATAACTAAATCAAAAAACACAAAAATTACCTAATAAGTACCTACATGAAACACGCCGCGCGAATCATAAACACTTTAATGAAGTTAAAACAAAACGAAACATCTTCGAAAGATATTGTTCCCAAATTCAAGACTTTAAACTTCCTGTAATACTTAACACTCATACCGCCACTATAGTCTACACATATTACGACGGTCTCCTCCATGAATATTGAATACATACCACCTTCTGATAAGTGTCGGATAGCTTAAACGTAAGTTTTGTCACTTTCTTACTTTATGTCAAGTGACAAAGACAAAAGTTATGAATAAGCTATCCGACACTTATCAGGTGGTGAAACAGACCCTTATGATTTCAGTTTATCGTTAGCATACCTACCTACTTACATATTATATAGGTAACAGCGTTAGCACATATACACAATAGGTAACTTCTCTAGCTCTACGATTGAATCAGATGTTGTATAGAACAAATCGATTGCCATATATGTAATCCACCGTAAAGCCAATCGAAACGAATGCGTTATTGTAGTTGTGATGGTCGATTATATTATTTCTCACTAACCTATTCCTGTTAGATAGGTACCTAGATATTTATATGATATCGTTTTATCAGCACGCATAAACCATAGCTTCATCAGAACAAAAATAATAAGTATCTACGGGAAACATACTTAAGTATTATTCGGTTACGAGTACTTACGTAACTTATGGATGTAGGTATCCTACATAGCCTATATGTAGGTAAACTAAAACAGTTTCAAGTAAAAAATATCCGTATCAAGAACCTCCTCCTTTTTGTGAGTCGGTTAAAAATAGTACTTATTTGAGTTTGTATAATTTCTTATTAGGCACTTAAATCGTCATTTTACGGTTTTTAGAAACGTTAATATTGATGTTCATTAAATGGTTTGCACAATTTGTATTTACCTAATTGCATTAATTTGTCATTACGATACTCACTGTATTTTCTAAACTTTATTGTATCTCTCTCATTGCATAACCAAGATAACATACCAATGTATGCGTATTTACATAAGCAAATCACATATAATTTATAGATTCGGCTTATTGCTGCAACATTATTTTGCTTTGTTCGCATTAAACTGCGCGTAGAAAAGATTTTCTGAAACCTATATAAAGTTGCGATGATGTTACATTGTAAAGTAAATTATACCCTTTATCTTCATAAAGTCCAATTTCGCGTAAAATATGTAAAGATTAATGTGCTTTTAGATAACTTAAATAGATATTCACCATGGCATTACCTCATCGAATATTGGGTAAAAAAAAATTTCATCCATATTAAGCAATGGTATTTGGAAGCATGAGATAGATTGCCGCCCAGATCCGCCTCATGAATGGCGTCTTGTTCGCAGAAATGATGACTAAACTTCTTTGCTTCGAACAGAAAGTATTCTGACCTTCTTTGTGTAACTTTTAGTTTTTTCCTTATGCGTCGAGGAAAGTTTAAGTCTTAGGGCCTTAGGGTGAATTTTGATAGCTTTACCATTGTATATGATGTATTGCTTCCTTGTGGTAATTCAGTTTGTTAAATAAGAAAACTTATAGAATTGAGTGTCGTAGAAGACTTCTTGTAAACAAGCGTTTCTAAGCGACGAGCATTGGTGCCAAGAAGCTTAGAGTACATAATAATTATGTATTATTCTATATACAGCCCTGGCGCTTAGACGTTCTAAAGTTTGTTTTCAATCGTGTGACGATTTCATTTTAAGTTCACTTACACTGTAAGGACGTCACTGAGTCCCAACTCCCATGTAACACCATGCGTAACGCGAGTGAGAATCGACTTGTTTACCTTTTAAGTCAAATAAAGGAAAATAAATTGCAATGTAGGTACGTAAACGTATGCAAAATTGTCTTTACCCATTTAGATATGCGAACGGGGTTCCGAAACAAAAACTTCTGTCTCTTCCGTAGAGAGCACACAATACAAGTGTAGAGACACGTTCATATTAGGTGTGAACGATATTAGAAAATGATGTAAAAGCGACGATATAATTTCAATGAAGCGAACCGACCGTGGGAGGGTTCTCACAGGGAGCCGCCGATCCAGTTACGGGCGCTGAGTGTGAGAAACGCTAATCAGCTATAGAATAAACATCATCAACTATAATTACTACGCCCTACGGGGTTAGATGCTATATTTTAACGTTTTTACTGTACAAAGCTTTAAAAGACTCAGTTCGTACTAGACAAGTGTTCTAACAAGTCAAAGTTTGTAATAGTGGAGCCTTTTTTTTTTTTTTTTTTTGTTAACGAAGAGGAAATGCATTTACGCATCCCGGCCGGGATGGGACTCGACGGGGCATGACGGCCCCGATTTATAATACCCACTAAAACCTCTCCGAATCCTCATGTACCCATGTGTCAGGGGGTGGGTATCGCCGAAGCATTCGTCGCTTCCCCCCGACGGGTATTGACCCGCCAGATGGTCAGGCGGGCCCCGTCACCCACTGCGGCTGTCACCCCGGCCGCAGGACTCCACTATGAGGCGCGCGCGGAACACGACGCCGCCGCCTCTAGGCCTGCTGCTGGTCGGACGACAAGACGCCCCGAGTCTGCCGTCCGCAGGCCGCGCCCTACGGTGGCCGGAAGTCAGCCACCCTACGACGCCCAGTGCGTCTGCTGCGGGAGGGGAGAGAGGAGGCAGCGTCTCTCTCCCTTTCTGCCGCCTCCTTTGCGAGCATCACAGACTCGCAAAAGTTGGCGACGGCGCTCCACCCTGACTCGCTCCCGACCATGGTAGATACAACAGCCGGAAGCGAGAGGTTTCCCGCAGCACCTACGGCCGCGACCAAGTCACGGCGCTGCTCAGCCCAAGCTGGGCACTCCGCCAACGTATGCAGCGCCGTATCAACGCGGCAATCACCACAATGGTGGCACTGGGATGTCGGCTCCCGGCCTATGCGACACAGGTACTTACCGAAGCACCCATGTCCGGTAAGCACCTGCGTCAGCCGGAAGCTGAGGGCGCCGTGGCTCCTATTGAGCCACTTCTCTAGCACGGGCCTTACCGCCGCTACAGCGGCGTGCCCCGCCGTGGGTTGCGCTAAGCGCGTCCGCCACTCCGCCACTAGGACCTGGCGGAGCCTTGTCCTGCGTGCCTCAACCTGTCGAGGCACCAGGCACTCGCCCCGCTCGACCGCCTCCGCGCGCCACCAATAGAGCGACGCGAAGAGTTTTGCGTCGAGGTCCCAGGGCGGGGATCCGGCTAGGAGGCTCGCCGCCTCAAAGGAGATTGTGCGGTATCCCCTTATGACCCTGACGGCCATCGCGCGCTGCGGCCTCCGCAGCACGGCGACATTGCGGGCCGTCAGGGCCTCCGCCCACACTGGCGCGGCGTATAGCGCCATGGACCGCACAACCCCCATGTAGAGCCTCCGGCAGGAGGAGTTGGGCCCCCCCAGGTTGGGCAGCAAGCGCGAGAGCGCGGACGTGGCGCCCAACAACCGGGGGGCGAGCCGTGTAAAATGCGGCCCGAAGTTCCACCGACTGTCGAGGACGAGTCCGAGGTACTTCATCGTCGACTCGACAGCGATGGAGACCCCTCCCACAATAATGCTGGACCCCTGAGGCGGCTTCATCCTCGGCCCATGAAAACACAGGGCCTCAGACTTGTGCAATGCCACCTCTAAGCCCAGCCGCCGGATCCTACCAACGACGTGCGCGACACCAGCAGTCGCGCGTATGGCCGCCTGCCGGTACGACTTCCCACGCGCCGTGACTAGCGTGTCGTCGGCGTAACAAATGACGCCGACGCCGTGGAGAAGCGCACCGCGCAGAGCCCAGTCATACCCTACGTTCCACAGGAGCGGCCCCAACACCGACCCCTGCGGAACGCCGCACGACGTCTCTCGCCGACCCCATCCTGCTCGACCCGGGTACACCACCGATCTCTCCGACAGATAGGCCCCGACAATGCGTTGGAGGTAGCCCGGCACCCCGTGGTACCGGAGTGCCTCTCGGATGGTACTCCAGGGCAAGGTGTTGAAAGCGTTGGCGATGTCGAGCGACACCGCCAAAACCACCTCACCCCGGGCGACTGCCTCCTCCGCGAGGACCCTCACGCGCATGATTGCGTCCACCGTGGAGCGCCCCTGGCGGAAACCAAATTGGTTGTCCGCCAAATCCGGCCCCACCCTGTTCATGTGCTGGACGAGGCGCCTGGCGATGATTCGCTCAAAGATCTTACACACCTCGTCCAGCAACACGATTGGCCTATATGCAGATGGCGAGTCTGCGGGGCGCCCCTCCTTCTTGAGCAGGACCAGCTTTCCGGTTTTCCACCGGCTTGGAAATTGGCCCCGCTCCAAACATGCGCTTAAGAGTCCCGCAAGTCGGGGCCCGAGAGCCTTCATGGCCAGGACCCACGCACGGCCTGGAATGCCGTCGGGCCCTGGGGCGGTGTTCCTGATGCGAGCCACCGCCACTCTCAACTCTGCCCGGGTCACTTCGGGCACGTCGTCGTTAGTGTCGTCTTCCGCGTCGGGCCCATTGCGAGGCGGAACCATAGCCGGTGGTGTGTGCTCCGGTCTCGACGGAAACAATGCACACACCACCTCCTCCAGCAGCTGCGGTTGGAGAATCCGGGACAACGGGGGAGCCCATTGGCGCAACTTGCCCCGTACCATAAGGTAGGGGCGTCCCCACGGATCTCGGTCTAGAGTCTCCAGCAGCTCTTCGTTGGCCTGGGCCTTTGCCCGGACAATGACCAGCTGAAGGGCGCTCTTCGCCTCTCTGAAGCGGTTATATAGTTCCGCCTCTTCCTGTTCGGCCGCCGCTGTAAAGGGGCGACGGCGTCTTCTTCGGCACCTTGCGTACCGGCGTCGCACCTGCACACAAGCGATGCGCAACTGCGCAATCGACTGCGACCACCAGTACACTTGGCGCCTGGATGGTAACGGCCGAACTCGGGGCATGCCAGCGTCGCAGATGTGCGACATACTCCCCCGGAACCACTCCGCCTCCTCGTCGATGTTGATTGGTCTGCCCGGAGAGTCCAGCCAGGCCTTGACGATAGAGGCCTCCAGGAGAGCCTCCTTGTCCAGCCGCTTCAGTGCCCAACGCGGACCGTCTCCAACGCCCACCGGGGCCGCTTGGACCGGCCCAACCGAGGTCTGGGCGGAGACGCTGAATCGAATATATCGATGATCAGACAGCGTCTCCACCCCCTCCAGGACGTGCCAATCCTGGACAGTGCGCGCGAGAGCGGGGCTAGCGAACGACAGGTCCACTATAGATCCACCCAACTGCCGCACGCACGTCTGCACGGAACCCCGGTTTAGGAGAAGCAGGCCCTGCTCGACCGCCCACTCCTCCACTAACTCGCCCCGCGCGTCCGTAGCCGGGGAACTCCAAGCCGTAGATTTGGCATTGAAGTCCCCCAGGACGATCACGGGACGAGATGAAACGCGAAGTCAACACCAAACGGCGGCGCATCCGCTGCGCCGCCCCGGTCCGTCGAAACAGGGTCGTGCGTGAGTATCTGCAAGCCAAGGAAAACTACGAATCGCATGCTAAAAGAGCACAGATAGCCAGCTGGAAGGCTTTCTGTGAGCGTCAGGACAGGAAGGGACTATGGGACGGGATATATAGGGTCATAGGTCGTACCGCAGTGAGGAGAGAGGATCTCCCACTCGTCCAAAACGGTAAAACCTATGACCCTAGCGAGTCGGCAGCATTGCTGGCGGGGATCTTCTACCCGGGGGATCTTGGGGCGGAAGACAACGCGGACCATCAGCGTACGAGGCGCGCCGCTGAACAAGTAAACGAGTGGACTCCAAATGAAAGTTTGGATCCACCGTTTACCGCTGTCGAATTGAGCGACGCCGCCTCGAGCTTCAGCCCCAAGAAGGCCCCCGGGTCGGACGGTCTCTCCGCCGACATATGCCAGCGCGCCATCTCGCTCAACCCCGACGCGTTTCTCACTCTGTCCAATAAGTGCCTGGAACTGGGTCACTTTCCGATCTTATGGAAGGAGGCCACCGTGATAGTCCTCCGAAAACCAGCCAAGGAGGACTACACCAACCCCAAGGCCTATCGTCCCATCGGATTGTTACCCGTTCTAGGCAAGATCCTCGAGAAGATGGTTGTCAATCGCATCAAATGGCACATCCTGCCCGGGATTAGTACTCGCCAGTATGGCTTCATGCCCCAGAGAAGCACCGAGGACGCCCTCTATGCCCTGGTGGACCGCATTTACAAGAAGCTCAAAGAGAAGCGACTTATAACTGTGGTCTCGTTGGACATAGAGGGGGCCTTCGATAGCGCCTGGTGGCCTGCTATCAGAGTCAGACTGGCTGAGGAAAAGTGTCCCGTTAACATCCGCAGGGTGATTGACAGCTATCTTCGGGATCGGAAGGTCAGAGTGAGGTATGCGGGAGCCGAACACATGCGCAACACCACCAAAGGCTGTGTTCAGGGCTCCATCGGGGATCCCGTCCTATGGAACCTCTTGTTGGATCCACTGCTGCAGGGCCTGAGAAGGCGGGGAGAATATTGTCAGGCCTTTGCCGACGATGTTGTCCTCGTCTTCGACGGCGACACGGGGTTGGAGGTTTCGCGACGGGCCAGTGCCGCTCTCGCTTATGTTCAGGAGTGGGGAGTCCGAAACAAGCTGAGGTTTGCACCTCACAAAACAAATGCGATGGTGCTAACCAATAAGCTTAAATATGACTCCCCACACCTGTCCATGGGCGGGACCGACATTGGTCTGTCCAGCGAAATAAAGATCCTGGGGCTCACAATCGACAGCAAGCTGACCTTTAACTCTCATGTAAACAATACTTGCAAGAGAGTTCAAGGTCTCTACAAGCAGCTGTCGAGAGCCGCCAGGGTGAGCTGGGGCCTCCACCCCCAAGTCATAAAAACAATTTATACTGCAGTAGTGGAGCCAATAGTCCTGTACGCCGCCTGTGCCTGGGCACCTGCCGCTTCAAAGCTCGGAGTGCGGAAGCGTTTGGGTGCACTCCAGAGGGGCTTCGCGCAGAAGATGACCAAGTCGTACCGAACCGTCTCCCTGAACTCCGCGTTGATACTGGCTGGGATACTCCCCTTGGATCTTAGGATCCGAGAGGCCTCGGCACTGTACGAAGCCAAAAGGGGGGTGTCCCAGCGAGTACTCGGGGACAGGGAGATGGAGGGGAAGGTGCCATATTGTGAGCGACCGCATCCGGCGGAACAGATGTGCCTGCGGTTTACCAGCCTGGTTGACCGAGAAGACCTTGAGAACAACAACACTCAAGCGGTGCGCATCTTTACCGATGGCAGTAAAATTGACGGCAAGGTGGGGGCCTCGCTTTCCATATGGAATCGCGAGGCCGAAACCAAAGCCGTCAAGCTAAGGTTAAGTGCGCACTGCTCGGTCTACCAGGCTGAGCTTCTTGCCCTGGATAGGGCTGCCTCTCTCGCGACGAAGCGCCCGGAAGCTTCCGTCGGTATATACACCGACTCAAGATCATCCCTTGAGTCGGTGGTCGGGCGCAGATCCCTCCACCCCCTAGCGGCATGCATCATCGCCAATTTAAAAATCTGTCGCACCCAGAACAAGGAAGTTTCCCTGTTCTGGGTGAAAGCGCATGCAGGGTTGGAAGGAAATGAAAGAGCCGACGAGCTCGCGAAAGAGGCGGCTCTAGGGCTAAAGAAGAAACCGGACTATGACCGGTGCCCGGTTTCGTTCGTTAAGCGGCTGCTCCGCGAGGAGTCGCTTGACGAATGGAACCGGAGGTATACGTCCGAAGAAACCGCGGGCACCACAAAGATCTTTCTGCCGGATGTGCGGTTCGCACATCGAGTAGTCAAACACATCGATCACAATATGGTACTTTCTCAGGTACTGACTGGTCACGGAGGGTTTGCGGATTACCTGCACAGGTTCAAACGCAGGGACGACCCGGGCTGCGTGTGCGATGACAGCCCATCAGAAACGATAGCACATCTACTGATGGACTGTCCTCAGCACGAAGCGGCCCGGGAGGACCTACAGCAGGAACTGCGGATGAGGCTGTGCGGAGAGTCCGTGCCCACCATACTGGGCGAAGCCTCTTCTCGAGATGCATTCCTGGAGTACGCAAGCAGAATAGCGAGAATTGCTATTGCCAGGAACAGAACAGCCGATAGAGATGCATAGTGCCTCTTATATCGTTGGCATATATAGATGGCACTTGCATATAAGTCGTGTTGTTCTGCTCCTCGCAAAAGCCAGAACAGTCTCCTATTCTGCGTACCCCGGGCTCCGAGCTTTCAAGCAAGACCACACCTTCACTAGTTTTTAAAAAGTATTAATAAGTTATATAATATAAGGTAATTTTTGGATACGACAAATTGAAAAATGATACCAGCAATAATAATTAAATTAAATAGAATTATAATTAAAAACTAGCGGACATAAAATAAGTAAAAAACGACCCTTTTCATGAAAGGGGACACCCTGACAAAAAAAAAAAAAAAAAAAAAAAAGATCACGGGACGAGGACGGCTACGACTGACGACCGTGCCCAACTCCAAGATGATACCCTCCATGTCGGCGAGAGAAAGGCTAGGGGCGAAATATACCCCCACGACCAAAACATTTCCCCAGATTGCCGCGACATAGCCCCGCCCTCGGGTGACGGCCTCGAAGGGAAGGGTGTCGGCGGCGGACCTCATAATCAGTGCCACCGAGCGGTTCGTGTCGCACACCCAGTCATCCCTGGGTGGCACAAAATACGGCTCGGCGACAACTGCCACATCGATTGACCACTGCGCCATGCTCTGGAGCAAGAGATCCTGAGCCCTGGCGCAGTGGTTTATGTTGGCTTGGAGGAGACGACGTAGGGCCATTATTGTGTGTCCATGGCCGTTGTCTCCTCCCCAGCCCTCGGCGGATGTTCTGCCGCAACCGGCGGGTGAACCGGCTGCGAGGAGCTGGTTGCCTTCTTTGTCATATCCGGTGTACTAGCCGGTGGATGAACCGGCTGTCTGCTGGCATTTTTCTTATTCTTGGGTCTGGCGCAGGCCTTTGACCCGGTCTGATGGTCAGCCGGCTTGCCAGATGCCGCACAGATGACGCAGTGCGGCGTGGCCGTGCAAGTGCCAGCTTTGTGACCGGGCTGACCGCAGCGGAAGCACAATTGGCTGCGGTCTACCTCAGCGGTGCACCGTGCCCCCGCATGTCCTTCTTCCAAACAGCGGTAGCACCGATAGGGCTTGGGCGCTAGGAGCGCGACCTGCGCCGAGACCCATCCAACTAACAGCCGTTTACCTTTAATCTTTTTGGCCGCCGCTACTGGACAGCTGACAAGAATTGTCCCGAGACCGGAGACACCCCGGCGTATCGTGCCCGCCTTGACTTGATCCGGCGGGCATCCTCCGGCCTTGGAGATGGCAGCGGCGACCTCTTCTTCTGTGACGGAATCGTCCAGGCCTGAAATGCGCAGATCTGCGCTCTTGGTTGGCCTGGACACTTTGACATCATCCGGGCCTAGAGACGCCCTGAGTCTATCGGCGAGGGCGTCTGCTTTGGGACCACTAGTAGTGCCCGATATCTCCAGTAAGCGACCTCCGGTAGCAGTTGTTTTGCACCGGAGGCCCGTTATGCCAAGATCACTCAGCGAAATCTCAGCTTTCGCCTTTGCCAGGATCCCGGCATATGTGAGGCCCTGCTCCTCCGCCCCTGGCTGCAAGGTGAGAACCACTGCTGTAGAGCGGGGGGCACTGAGCTTCGCGGTCTGGCGCTTGGCTGCCGCTTGTTCCGTCTGGACCTGCTTTTTGGCCCGCTGGCGCGCCTTTTTCGATTTTTTGGCGGCGCCCGCAACCGTCTTCTCCGCCTCAGGTCTAGTGGCGGGTTCGCGCGTTTCTGGCCTGGGAGTTTGTGCAGGCGGAGCAGCCGTAGCATTTGCCTTTTTGGCCAGTTTTGCCTCTTTTTTTAACTGCCTTTTTGACTTAGGCCCCGCAGTTTCTTTTTGCGAGGCGGCAGTTGGAACGGCAGCCGCTTGTGCCGGTTGGGCGGCACGAGGCGCTGCGGCTTGGGCCGCATATGTCGGCGCCGGTGTGCTGCGTTGGTCTGCAGCTAGGGGGGGACGTAGAATCCTCCCCTCGAGCACCGAGAAGCGCGCATTGAAACTCGCCATCTCCTGACGGATCAAGCGAACCAACTCCGTCTCCTGTGACGTCTGCTGCTTCGACGGCTGCGACGGCAACTGCGGTTGCGGTTGCAGTGTTGCGTGCGGAAGGCCCACCTCCCGCCTGAGGTGTTCGCGGCGGAAGTTGGCCATTTCCACCTTAAGCTCCTCGTGCTCCTTGCGGAGCTCCGCCATTTGCGCTGCGAGCTTTGCGTTCTGGGCCCGCAGCATCGCCGTCTCTTCTGTTGTGGTGCGGGCCAAAAGCACCTGAGCACTTTCCAGAATGGAGGCCGTGGCCTCTTTAAGTGCCTTCTGGCTGCAGCCGCTAAGGCCCTTCGAGACCTTGCTCACCCTTTTTATTGCTGCAACCGCGTCGGCCATTCTTTGTTTAAGGTCGGAGGCAGGTAACTCTTCGGCCTCGACTTCTGTATCAGAGACGGCTGACGACGACTCCGACCGGCGAGCAACTCTCCCTTTCATCACCCTTTCCGTCAGTGCCGCAATCTGCCGCTCGTCCTCCTCTAGTTTTTCGGCGACTGCTGCGGCCTTCATTGCTGCCGCAGCCTCACGCCTGGATAGGCCGATACCGGCATATTTGCCGGTCGTTATAGCGAGCCTACTTCTCCTTCCTTTTTTGGCACCGAACTTGGGGTCCGGCACTGTTGTGTCGCTCAGGGCTGAGTCTGACCCCGAGTCTGCACCCTCTCTCGGGCGCTTGCGTAAGCGATTCGAATTCACGCTCACCACGCTTGCCACACTCATAACACTGGACGCGCTGTCAGAATCCGATAGCACGCCCATTCGCTCTACTAGTACCAGAGGTACTTTTTCACCCACTACGTCATTTTTTGTTTTTGTTTTTATTTGTTGGTTCTCCATTTTGATCCCACGAGTATAAAGCAAAAGAGGTCAACCCCGGGCAGAGGCTTAAGTACCCGGGTAAGCCTACATACTGCTGGGGGCGGCAGGTACCAGCAGGTGGGAGCGCTAACGACCGTACCCCCTACGGCCATTCATCCCCTCGCCGCGCTCCCGAAAACTTGGGATTGGGTGGTTTTTTATCTTAGAGGTGTCCTTCCTCTGGGGCCGGGCGGTTAAGCCAAGCCCCCCGACGGCGGCATTGAAGCATGCCTCCGTCCGCTGTCCGGCCAACCCGACTCAGCGGACCCGCCGAAAGGTTTGTTCCTCAATGAATGAGGAGACAAACGAACCCCGCTTAGATGCGCCTGCAAATAGGCGGGTGTGGTCGCGTCCTCACCTACTCGACTACGGCGACCCCTCCTGCAGAGTAATAGTGGAGCCTTAATTGTCTAAGGCTAGATACAAAGTACCCCTATACTTACTATTAAAGGCTGTTTTGTGTAGGCTGATTTTTTTTATTATACATGCATTATATGTATAGGTTTGATAAAGTCATGGTAGAGTCAGTTTTTCTTCTCAAACATCGATTTGATAATGCTTGATTTACCTATCACCCTAACAAATTATCTCAAATATCGATTTTTCGTTTGGCTTAATATAATTATTTATCCTAACAGTTGCCAAAGTATCGTGATCATTCAACTTAACCATAAGTTTATAATTTATATCTTGACCGAATCATAAGTAATTAATCATTGTGAGTGACGTAATTATTAAATCATATTGCAAATGTGCCAATGCTAATCGTTCTCATTCAAACTTAATCATGTTTATCTAGCTTTTCTAAATTGGGATGCGTGGGCTCATTTTATAACGTTTACCTTATGTGGCGCTTGACATAAAAAGCCTCTGTAATAATGAACTTGAAGGTAAAACGGTGCTTAATTTCGCGTTACGGGCAAAGTCCGCTGGGCCAACGTAGATGCTCTCCGGGCAAAATGGACAATTTGCTAGTGACATTGTTTTGAACAAAGACTTTGTTTAAAATTTGCCAAGAGACTTGGAGACTTTGTTTTAAGTCTCTGGGCTTTTAAAATATTTCAAAATAGGTATCAATCTGTTGAACCATGCATTGCATCGGTGGATTTGAGTAAGTTGTCGAAAAGATTGTTTTAAGTTACTTAATTGTTTTTGAAAGCAAATAAAGTTTGATTGCAACTACGCCAAGAGGGTCTGATGCAAAGTCGATTCTGTTCGGTCAGTGTCAATTTTGCCCATGACATTTTTAATACAGACAATTGAGTTAAGTAAAATAAGTGAATCACTAACTTATTTTAAACGATTTCTCATTACGATAAACAGGCACATTTTAAAATCGTTCACCCTGACTTAATCGTTTCCGTTTTGCTTATCTCCTTATTTACCTATACGTAGCTACCTAAATGGATGCTAATAAGCTTTCTTTAAAACCTTTACGTTCTTTATGAAGCTTATTATAAAACATTAATTCGGTTAGGTGTGCGATATGCTGCTAAGCTTGGGTGCACATTATGTCATGTTCGACATTATTATCGCTAAAGCATCTAGCCTGTCTAGCTGCGATACTTAGCATCTAAAGAAAACTTTTCAAAATTCTCTATCTTTGGACGTCGGGTCTCCTAAGCCGCTTTGTCTCCCGAAATGACTTCATAAGTTTTGCTTGGAAACTTAAAAATAAGAACCTACCTATAACTTGTTGTTTAGTTTTGCACAAAAAAAGGAATTGCAGAGTATACTCAGCTGAAAAAAAGATAGGTAGGTACCTAAGCACCATTGACATTGTAGTAAGTCTATGTACAATGTCCATTGAAAAAAACTCCAGTAGTCCTCAAGTAAATATTCGGCTGCCTCCAGCGACATCGGACCACATATTTTACGATTTCCACATACTTCCTCACTGACTCACGCTGAGAAAGTGCGCTCAGCTGAGAAAATGTAACAAATTACTATTTTACACGTGTTAAGAATAGTATACTTAATAACAGTATGTTCAGTTTCAACGTCCCTATTGAGTGTTGAGTGCTGACCCATATCAAACATGACGACGACGTTAGGTCATTTGTCAATCTGTTTAGATTTTAATAATCTTCCCTTTACATTTTTTCTAATATGAGTCATTATGTAACATCGTAAGACGTGTTACGTGTTATATTGGATGTTGAAGTTAAAGAGGTATGCGCTGAATCATGGTTTTTTAAACACCCCTGAAGTTAAGTAGTTGCGGTTGTAGTTTATCTTGATTTATTACTTTCGAGTTAGTCACCTAATGACTCTGATATAAAACCGATTTTTAAAAACAAAAAGGCAACTGCAATGAGTTTTTAGTTTAAACTTTGGATGTTAACAAAAGTTCCAAATTCGAAACGGAATTTCCAAATCAGCATTATTGCAGTACGCACGTGTTCCACTATTGAATTAATAATAATAGCTCTACTAAAATTCTATGTTTGGGCTTTGTTGTTTCTAGTTTGTGTTATCGCTCTTAAAACATAAACAAAGTGCATAATGTCGATGGAGATGCACAATGTTTACTTACATACGTTAGAAAGAGAAGCAATTGAGCCCACGTGAGGGACATCAACAATAGATTACAAAAAAACTAAGCCTACCTGGAAGGTAAAGGCGCTCGGTTTTTCCGCCCCCGCGCCACTGCCTCCAATTCAACTCGAGCCAGTCTCATAGAGAGCCTTCTCGTAGGCGATCGTATCGGGCCCTCTGTGTCTTTACTTTTGACCAATAGTTAAACAGTTGAAGTTACTTCATTAGCGGTGATTTTATCGGTGTCCGAGTGGTTTCCTATCGTGGACGGTGACGCAATTCGGCAGTTGTTAATTGCTTCCCGTTCCAACCACCTGCCGCTCTATCTGATCGCGGCCGGTGTCTTCCCGCCGAAACCACCTTTACCTACTATCCCATATGGCCAAACAGCAAAGGTGGAGGTGCGAGTGATAAAACTTTTGTAAGCATACTTGGACGTGGGTAACTCGCGCGTACAGTGGAATTCGAATGTTAAGTTTCTCGGACGTGTGTAGTTTACTTATTGCCTTATACGAGGTTGTCGCGGACTGCGATTGATAGAGATATGTATATTTAGCGCGCGGCCATTGTCTTCGATCACGACCGGTATGGAGATTGAATCTAAATGAGGGAGCGAATTCAATCAATTCGCTGAGTGACGATCGTGTTCGCGTTCGGTGCGAGCTATGCGGACCAGTCGGTGAAATGATCAAGTTTCGGTACAAGCGCAAGGAGACGAACGATGCGGGGAAAGGCGGGACGGCGATACAGAAGCAGAAGATCGAGGGGCTGAAGGACAGGGAGCTGCTGCCGCCCAAGGACTTGATAGGTGGCTCCCTCGCCGGCGTGCGGCACAACACGCTCCCGCGCTCTCGCCCGCCCTCCGCTGCGAGACGGGACCCACCCGAAACACTTCTAAGTCAAACCACTTTGTCTCTTTTCAAAGTAAGTGCGCTAAACTGAATTTAAATTGTATGTTAATATCAAACATGCTGTGTTTAATTCATTATATTGTCTGATGCATAATCATTAAAGCTATACTTAATTAAACCCTCAACAGGAATATTTATTACCTTAATGGAATCGTGGCCATTAATTTGTAATGATTTCAGTCGTTTGCTTAAATATGCAACAAGTAGATAATCAACCAAGTAGGCAGGTAACCAACTTCCAAGGTATCAATTCACAGTAAACAATTATTTTCCTAATACAATTTGTAATGATTTCCTACTTATTTTATCGAGTAAGTAAGTAAATAAAGTGGGCATTTAACCGTTTCTAGTTGCTTTTTGTTGCTGTTTTAGATTTTTCGATATAAACTCAATAAGGGTGAAATAGATATGTTAGAACAAAGAACGTCAGTCGTTAGTCTTGATCTAGAGAAGATAATAGTTATAACTACTTTAATTAATTCAAACTGAGTGCAACTCATTCTCTTGAATGAAAACACGTTATAATTTCCATATTATGTACCAGCCTAATAAATGAAAATTTAATTTTAAAAAGTTTTTTAAAATGTATTATATTTATTTTACAAAAATGCTAAATTATGAATATACAGCCCAAGATGAAAGCTGGCTAAGCTGGCATAGGTAGATTTACTTTTTAACCCCCGACGCAAAAACGACGGGTTGTTATAAGTTTGACGTGTCTGTGTGTGTGTGTTTGTCTGTTCCCCTGTAGCGCTCAAACGGGTGGACCGGTTTGAATGCGATTTTTTTTGTTTGAAAGGTGAATTAGTCAAGAGTGTTGTTAGCTATGTTGGATGAAAATCGATCCAAGATGGTCGCCGCTACAAAATGGCAGATTACATATTTTTACACAACTTAAATTGAATTAGAAAATAAATCGGGACCTCCCAACCTCCCACTAATAAGACCACAGCGCTTACATATCTATGCCTGCGAATATAGTAAAATAATTTATTTAAAAACTAAAATACAGTTAGGTACCAGAGTGAAGTAGACAAAACTTGTGATGCATTGGCTGTTTCTGACCCCCTAAGAGGCTATTGTGCCGAAGCCTCCAACGGCAATTTATTTAAAATGTAAAACAAGCCGGCCGTATTCATGCGGACGCGAGCGATAGCCAAGAGCTGTGCCTTGAATTGACTATTGTTTCCTGAAGACACTTTTGACAAAGACAACTATCGTTTTGTAATAATATTCACGCAAGCGTGGTAGGGTATTTTGTAATTTTTGACTCCTTTTGTTTTGGCTTCCTACCTGGCTACATTTTAAGTTGAGTTGTAGAATAGACCTCGGGTACATCGTCGCAAATCTTCTTGGGCTCCGTGACAAAATGCGCAGTAACACCGAATTTTTCCACTTTTGCACGTTGGGTAGGTAGGCACGTGGTAGGTACCTATTTTATCAATAGAGTTTACGAATTTTCCACTGGTATGGTTAGCTAAGCTATTAATAGTTAGTAATAGCAAGATCTGTTGCAGACAATTGTTATGAGCGGGTTTTAAATCTATACTTACTGAAGTTGGCAAGGAAACTGTAGGCACATAAATAATCATAACACAAGCACCTGTTCACAATCACACGCAACAATGGGAGAAGTAGCCGAGTTCTCACCTTTTCTAGTGTTTTTATTCTTATATGATTTTACTCGATACATCAATTTCCGTATATGGCGTTGCGTACCTATCCCATGTTCTATTTGTATCAATGTAAAATGGCATCTATACTAATAAATAAAATTGAAGTGTCTGTCTGTAATATCGAAATAACTACCTCATATTAAGTTCATATGGTTATTTGAACGATACTATAACCGAATCACACGTTTTTAAAATTTTTGTCTGTCTGTCTGTCTGTCTGTCTGTCTGTCTGTCTGTCTGTCTGTCTGTCTGTTTGAACGGGCTAATCTTCGGAACGGCTGAACCGATTTTGACGGGACTTTCACACACAAGTAGAGAATTAACCAGGGAGTAACATAGGCTACTTTTTTAACCAACTTTCAAAAAAGGAGGAGTTGTGTTTTTCTACCTATGTACACCGATATCTCCGAGATTTCTGAACCGATTTGCGTAAATTTTTTTTTAATCGATAGAGAAACATTGCGACACTGTCCTACAAAAAATTTGGATTCCAACTCCTCAATCCTGATGCTGTAGGGGATCTGATCCCCAAAACTAATGGGATTTAGCCACTGTCGGTTATTTAAATTGATATTGGGGATACCAATTAAAGACTTTATTGTTGAATGACCTCGAGTAGGTACATGTTCAACACCTCAACCCTGATGCTGTAAGGAATTGCATTCCGAAATCGTAAGCATCCCACGGAATTTTTCCGTTTTGGGTTCCGTGACGGGTTACTACAGCTAGGCTACTTTTTGTTCTGAAAAATTAAAAGTTCCCACGGGATTTTTAAAAACCTAAATCCACACGGGCGAAGCCGTGGGCATCATCTAGTCGTAAATAAATACGTTGTAATTTCTGTTCGTTTTCGAATCTAGTAGGTAAGCTAAGTCGAATCTATTTAATAAAAATCCCGCTTACTGTTCTCGGCCATTAGCCCATTACATTTAAAACTAATTTTTAGTAGGTAGCTGGTAGGTAGAGTACCTATAATTTGCTTGTAGCTGTATCTACTATAATATACGAGTAAAAGCAAAGGTGTGGGGGCTTACTCCGCCATTGGTTTTCCAATCTTTTGTCCAAAACATGACGAGATCCGTAAATTTTGACGAGGTAACCTGTGTTTCTATTACATAAAGCTTCATATAATAATATGTACTATGTAGGTATTAATTTTGTGTACAAGTTTCTGAACTGATGTGCTTTGCCCGTCGCGATCGGTGCATTAAACGGAAGGCACGGCGCAATGCGTCCGCTCGTGAACCGGATGATAATATTTTTTTATAATTTCACGCCTTGTTTTATGTTGTAATACTAAACGAAAGGATGAATCTACAGTGTATACACTCACTATATCACACGTCGAAGCAGGTCGGAATAAAACACTTGGCGGACTAGTATGGAAACACCTTTATTGTTCAGTATATTCTGCGCCTACCAGACAAAATTGCGAGCGCGGCGTAAAAAAGACTTCTAAGTTGAAGGTTTTGATCCCAATTTAACATAGGCAAATATGAGACAGTGTAATAACAAGGTGTAAAGTTGGTAGTTTGTTAGAAAGAGGTCTGGTGGCAGAAGGATATTGCGGCTCAAAACACACCAATGGTTTGGAAAGAGCAAGATACGTCTTATAGGGCAGCAGTTTCCGAAGTTGAAAATGCTTTAATGATTGTCAAACTTCGCAAGGAAACTTCTATTAGTTTACCTAAGTTATGTATGTGATATTAGATGCTTCATAGGTAATTATTCAGACTTAATTATTTTTCGTCAACTTGTTTTGGGTAAATATATTACTTAAGTCAAATAAAATTAAGCCTAAAACTGAACTCATATTCTGGTCACGGCACAATATCCTAAATTTTTAAGATAATGGCTATATTGATTCATATAGATAAATGGTTTTAAACTATATAAATAGAAATCATCAATTTATTAAAATAAAATAAGCGGGTGATTTGGAAGTCATGTCACAAATCACAATAGATAACACACACTGTCGAAACAACCGATGTACCGTAAAACAAAGTGATTACGAAACGTAAAAAACAAAGCGTAAATTTTTACGTCGACTTCGGCGCCGGGTCACGCGGCGCGTGTTTCTGACCTATCATATTCGAGTCATACTGGTTTTGGTACGATCCATTGCCGGTCGAACAACTTTAAACCTTAATTTATCGTAATAAAATCGTATGTTGAACGAAAATCGCCTAATCACAATAATTTTCCTCTCTCTTATTTTTTGAGCATTTTGTCAATTAAATACTTAAGTACCTAAATACATATGTACCTAAATATGTACGTAACCTTAACTATAACTACTAGATAACTCGTATAAAACTCGTATAAATAAAACCCAATAGACGTCTGCTGTTTTGACAATGGTCTCTTCCAGCTCCGGCGACTCGCTTGAGATCGTCCGTCCATCTAGTGAGAAATGAAAGTCATTGAAATGAAACATTTAAGTAATTTTAATGTCCTCCTGACCGAAATTCAAGCTATTTCGCAGCGTCCAATCTCAATGGAGGCTATAGTGTCCATTGAGATTGGCCGCCGCGCCGTGGCTATTACTCAGAAGATACTATAGTGTATAAGTGCGTGATATAGATAATCCTACACGACGCAGAAAGATCAGGCGAGGGACCGACGACTTCATGGCTCTCCGAGGCACGGAGATGTCAATATTGTCAACTTCCCAAAACTCCGGGTCGCTACTGAGAACGGGTCGCTACTGAGAATTTCTTGACAGAAAACCCCCAATAACTTTTTTTGGTCCGACCGAGGACTCGAACCTCAAGCAAGCAAGCTACTAGACCAACGTGTCAGCGAAACTGAATACTAAAATGTGTATTTCTGTTCACTTCCAGGAGCTGTTCGCCCAGCTGCAATGGTCGGCGGAGCGCGCGCCGGCGGCGGACAGCCTGCGGCGCGCGCTGGGCGGCGGCGGCGCGCGCTTCCAGCTGGGCTGCATGGCGGATGCCAGCGAGTGCTTCGAGCACCTGCTGCTGCGAGTGCACGCGCACGTGGCGGCCGGCGCCGACAAGCGCGACGACGACGCGTGCCGCGCGCCGCACTGCGTGCCGCACCGGAAGTTCGCCATGATGCTCGTCGAGCAGTCCGTATGTCAAGCCTGCCAAGCCACTTCGGAACCTCTGCCTTTCACTCAGGTTTGTGACTGCATTGCTTCTACAGTAAAGTAGTAAAATGGTGCTATCCTTTTACTTTCCACAGGAAATATGGAAAAGGACAGCATTAGGCTTGTCAAATTAGTTACAGAATAAGCACCTAATTACCTAACACTTATCTTTCTATAGCTGTGAAACAGTACTGTGATATTCTGGTTACTTACTGACAACGCACAGCCTATACCGGTGGACCTAGAAAGTTGAAATTCGGAGGAAATATTCGTTGAGTACCCTAAAAGTGAACTGAGGAGGTACTTTTTGAAATTAGATCTCAAAAGAGGTAGTAAAATTTGTATGAAGAAACATTTTTTAAACCTTAATCCACGCGGACGAAGTCGTGGACATCAGCTAGTAGACCATTAGAGACCATTAGAGACCAATGATTTCGTTATTGATGCGATTGGAATTAAATTACTAATAAGGACATCGTCTATTTTCACAGATGGTTCACTACGTCTCCGCAACTGCACTCACCGCGCAAGCAGCCCTCGGCGAACACGGCGACAGCTTTGGCCTGCTACTGAAAAAGGCTGGAGGCATGGGCGATATACGAGACTGCCCTGTAAGTAGCCTATGAATACTTAATCGTTAAATACTCAAAATGAAAGCAGATTAAGGCAAACGTCCCAATATCCGTTAAGTTTTGAACTTCGCTAACTTTGCATGATTGCTATGTTGAAATTCGTAAACTTACAGTAATGAGAATTATATGACTAGATAGGTAATTTATTCTAGTTTTAGTGTTATTATTTTATTTCAAATTAAAATAAAAGATAATACGTAATAATACAAAAAAATGTGGAAAAGGGCCGATTGTACCAGTAGTCGGCAGATTTGTACTAGTAAACGATATTATGTCCCGGAATCCGTTAACTTTTACCGCGAATTTGAACTCTATTGCTTGACGCTAAGGTTCATAAAAATCATTATTACAAATCTAAAATACGTAGAGCTCGCAGTAAAAAAAATGGGTTTATACCTACTTTTTATAAGTTTGAATAAGAAGACATAATATTATAAAGAAATGAAATATATTATTTGAGACATATTATTATAAAAGGTACGCTTTTCAATACTTCTTATTCTCTACTAGCTTCTGCCTGCGGCTCCGCCCGCGTGAATTTCGGTTTCTCACAAATCCCGAGGGAATCGTGGATTTCCGGTTCCCGTTCCTGCTCCCTTTTCCAATCTTTATACCAACTTTCAAGGAAGTTTGCTATAGTAATCTACCTATAGCTGTATCTATAGATTGCGGTTTTTTCAAAATCCCATGGGAACTGTGGATTTTTCCAGGATAAAAAGTGCAAACGCATACTCTCTCTCCGGTCGTTCCTTCATTGCTGAAGATTGTGGTCCTGGAATACTGCCCTCGTATGGATTAATTGTTTCCACCGGCTTCTGTTGTTGGCCATTTTAACAGAGTGATAGAATCTACACCTGCTGGATTCTTTCAGCTGGTCGGACCACCTAGTTGGTGAGCGGCCATTCGCTCTTTTGCCCTCCGTGTTGCCTGTCACCATTAACTTTTCTAGGCTGTCGTCCCCACGCCGAATGATGTGGCCGAAATATGAGAGCAATCGTGGGTAGCATATGGAGAAAAGCCGAGCAGTGATTCCGAGTTGTGAAAGAATGGACACGTTTGTGCGCTTGGCAGTCCACGGAATCCGCAGCATCCGCCTCCAGCACCACATTTCGAACGCATCTATTCTTTGCCTTTCTCTTGCTTTGATGGTCCATGTTTCGACTCCTACATGAAAATTGGGAAAATTAAGGCCCGAACGAGGCGGCTCTTGGTTTATGCGATATGGCTTTATTCTTCCATATCCCAATTAATCTTGTCATGGCATTTTTCGCCATTGCAATGCGTCTCTTTATCTCTGGCACACAACTGCCATCACTGCAGATTTGGGACCCAACATAGATGTAATTCTCCACCACATCCACAGATGGAATTATATTAGTATTGGATAGCTTACTGGTGCGGTCAACTATCATCAACTTGGTCTTACTCCTGTTGATGGTCAGTCCCAAATCCATACTTTCTGCTTCTATTTTTTTTAAGAGTTCCTTCATGTCGTCCATGGTGGTGGTAACGAGCACTGTATCGTCGGCATACCGGAGGTTGCATATTCTTTTTCCCCCTATTGGAAATCCTTTCTCCTAGTTCTCCATTGTTTTGCGAATTATGTACTCGCCGTAAATGTTAAACAACATGGGTGAGAGGATACAACCCTGTCGTACGCCTTTCTTGGTAGGAAACACATTAGAACATTCGGTGTCAATCCTTACAAATAAGCGGTTGTTGCAGTATAAATTCAGGATAAGACCAACAAGATGTTGTGGCACTCCCATTTCTGAGAGTACCATCCATAACTTGCTCCACATTACACAGTCAAAAGCCTTGCTGTAATCAATGAAGCACAGTACAACAGGACTATTGAACTCCCTATTCTTTTCTATAATCTGCCTGATATTGAGGATTTGCTCTCTTGTCCCCTTTTCTTTAACAAATCCGGCTTGTTCTTCAGGTATCTGGCGATCAAGATAACTTTTTATTCGTTGATTGATCACATGTAACAGGATCTTAGTGGCGTGCGATATTAGGGCGATAGTTCTATAGTTACTGCATTCAGTGGTGGAGCCTTTTTTATGTAACGGTTTAAAAACTTATTCGGTCCAATCCGCAAGCCAATGTCCTGTAGTTCAAACCGCGTTACGGATTTTCGTCATTATGTCAATGCCTTCTGAGCCAAGGTTATTTGTCCTTTAATGTCCTTGTTGTCAGATCTATCTCTGACGGAAGAACGTTAGGTTCTTGTTCATCCATGTTCCAACTTATGGGTAATGCATCTGGAGTCTGGTTATCGTATAGTGCTGAGCAGTATCGCCTCTAACGCTCTAGAACTTGATTTGTTTCTGTTCATCTTTCACTGCGCATGTTTTAACAGTCCGAATTCTTGTCAGGTATTTGACTTTTTGAAAGAGGTCTTTGGTTTCGTTCTTTACTGAGTGTCATTCCAATTCTTCGCAAATTTTATTTATTTGATTTAAAACCTAAATCCACGCGGACATCCTCTATTATATACTTAGATACTAATAAATAAAATTGAAGTGTCTGTCTTTAATTTCGAAATAACTACCTCTAAGCTCATATGGTTTTTTGAACTGTACCATAACTGAATCACACGTTTTTAAAATTTTTGTCTGTCTGTTTGAACGGGCTAATCTTTGGAACGGCTGAACCGATTTTGACGGGTCTTTCATAGACAAGTAGAAAATTAATCAAGGAGTAACATAAGCTACTTTTTTAACCGAGTTTCAAAAAGGAGGAGTTGTGGTTTTCTACCTATGTACAACAATATCTCCGAGATTTCTAAACTGATCTACGTAATTATTTTTTTATCGATAGAAGACCTTTGCGACAATGTCCCATAAAAAATTTGGATTCCGGCTCCTCAATACTGATGTTGTAGGGGACCTAACCCCCATAACTAATGAGATTTAGAAACTGTCGGTTATTTAAATTGATATTTGAGGTACCTATCAATTAAAGACTTTATCATTGAATGAAGTCGAAAACATATCCAACTCCTCAACCATGATGCTATAAGGAATTGCACTCCTAAATTGTGGGAATCCCGCGGCATTTTTCCGTTGTGAGACGGGTTTACTACAGATAGGCTACTTTTTGTCCTGGAAAATCAAAATTTCCCACGGGATTTTTAAAAACCAAAATTCACACGGGCGAAGCCATGATTATATTCTAGTTATTCAAATAAAAATCCCAAGGAAACTAACTCATGTTGGTTCCTAGGGAATTATTTTTATTTTTATAAACCTAAATCCACGCGGATTAACTCGCGGGCATCAGCTAGTCTAATATATTTAAACAAGTACCTATTTGAATTATTGCATACAAAAATATACGCTTTTTTAGAATTAATATCGTAGTAATATAAGCTCTAATAACCTTATAATCACGGGCCTGTAATATCCATCTTATTTATCAATAATATAGAAATCGTACAGAAAAACGAAAAAGTTTTAAGGGAAAATGAGACCTATTTCAAGGCAATAGAGATGTAATAACGGGTTTAGGTACAACAGATATCATCGGGTTGATGCATGTACCAAAATCCGTTATAAAAATAACGGATTCTGGGTCAAGTAGGGATTTGTGAGTACCAATAGATGTAACATGCAAAAATAATTACATTTCGTTTAGATTCACCGCAATTTAAAAGTTATATCGATACACAATTTACTCAAATATTTTAGTAAATTAACACTTTTACCGTATTTTTATACGCAGCAGCATGGGAACTAAACCCTGATGACGTGGTGGTAACGTAGTTCAGTGACTGAACTTTGAATTTTCTAAATATTTTCGGACAGGTCACTTTTGTTGTTGTACAGTTTCAACGCCCTTAAACTTTTTGATCAATTTTGCCATTAGAATTGTAAAAAATATTACCCAGAATGTATTGCCATTCAAATAAATTTTATTTAGTATTCGTAGAAATTTTAAAAATTAAAAAACTGATCAGTTATCGGGTACTGGGACACTGACGGAATTGCGTACTCTTACCTTAATTGTTTATTTATTGATGAGTATAGATAGTTAATATTAGTTACTAAATATTTGTTATTCTTTGTTTTCAGAATGCGTGTGGAGCTAAAATACAAATCTGCAGGACGCTGATGAATCGTCCTGAAGTCGTATCCATCGGAATGGTTTGGGACTCCGAGAGGCCAGCTGCCGAACATGTAGCAGCGGTTTACGCAGCTCTGGGGACCGAGCTACGTCCGACGGACGCGTTCCACGCATGCGTCGACAGAGCCTGGGCAGCACGCGCCACGCATCAACTCGTCGGCCTCGTCACGTACTACGGCAAACATTACTCCACTTTCTTCTTCCACAGTAAGCTAAGGCTATGGATTTACTTCGACGATGCAGACGTCAAAGAAATCGGGCCGGAGTGGTCACAAGTTGTCGAAAAGTGTAAAAGAGGCAGATTTCAACCTCTTTTATTGTTGTACGCCGCGGTAGATGGAACGCCTTGCGATACACGACACGCTCCAAAAGATGTAGTGCCATTCCCCGCTCCCGAACCGCGAAGAGCGGTCACTCCCGCTCCTGAACGACCGATGGCTGGTTACGCACGGAGAGCTGTTACCCCTGGCCCGGATAATGATAGCGATTACGTGAGTAGAAAAACTGTCGAAAATATGTTAGATGTTCAAGCCAGTCGGCGGGCACAGTTAGCCAGAAGCCTGAGCACGAGCTCTGCTTCGGATACGCAGGAGAGACCGAGAGCCCGCAGAGACTCCGGTAACTGGAGCGGAGATAGAAACAGCGCATCGTCTGCTTCCTCTTCTACCGTTGAAAGTCCATACATGTATCCGAGAGGACGTGGGCCCGGTAGCATCCCGAGTAGCCCGACTAGAAAGGGAGAATTATCTAGCGGTGGTTCTTGTGACGCTGGTTATGATTCCTACTCACTATCGTCTACCGACAGTCTTCCCCTTCAACAAGGGTTAAGACATAATTTACAACTTGCACAAATTCCAGAGCTAACAACTAGAGGAGATTGTGAAGCACTTTGCCAAGAAGCAGATAGGTTATTAGAGAAATCACGTCATGCCGAAGACGCAGCAGATTATGAAACCGCTCTTGTGCTTTGTGATGCTGCTGCGGCTAAAGCTCGTGCTGCAATGGACGCACCTTATAACAATCCGCATACGATGACGTTCGCTCGGATGAAGCATAATACTTGTGTGATGCGGGCTCGCAGCCTCCAACGTCGTATGGCTGGTATGAATAGGGTCACAGAGATTCCGCAATCGGCTGCAGTGAGAAACACTAAATGCGGCCTCGAAAGCTCGCCTACAACTATTGAAATTTACGCAACATTACCTAAAAAGAAAGGGTCATCTAAAAAGTCTCCAAAAAACATCGAAGATGATATAGACAATCCTCCTAGAGAACGTCCTCCTCGACACAAATCTCGAGATGAAGATAAAGTGAGAGAAAAACGTTCGAGGAGCGAAGACCGTAGTCGTGCCCGAAAAGAAGTATCCGTAGCTCCGGAGAAAAAGGAAGAACCCGCCGAAGACAAGAAAGCTAACAAAAAACAGCATAAAATTCGCAGAAAACTGCTAATGGGTGGATTAATTAGAAGAAAAAATCGTTCCATGCCAGATTTGACAGAAGGAGCCGACGCTAATAATGAAACTAATAAAAACAAGGAGACGCGTGTATCATCTGTAGATGACGCAGACGTGGGAAGAAGAAAAGCTGAAGACAAAAGTAATTTGAGTGGTTATTTGTCCGAGGGTCACTTAGAATATTCGGCGGCGAGTGGAACAAATCCTAATTTAGAGAGGAGTAAGTTAATGAGAAAAAGTTTTCATGGTAGCGCTGGTAAGATACTGACCGCGGCAAAAGTACCTCCACCGCCACCGTTGCGAACAACTTCTCAGCTTAGCGGGACTAAGTTTGAATCAGAAGTAATAGAGCACGGCATCCAGTCACGGCCGCCACAACCTTTACCACCTTCTACTCAAGGCGAATATTCTTATGTTCAAGACAACGAAGAAGATGGTGGCTTCTCTGAACAATATGGCGAAGAACATCAGTCCCTACCGTTCCTTCCCTCTTACGATGATAATACAATGAATCACTATAACAATAATAGGTTAGACGATTCACCAGATACTTCCCAAAATTTCCATACAGTTGTAACTAAAGCTATGATCCATCAAGAGCAGAGTCCCGTTAAAAGAGATACAATGCCAAACATATTGCCAACTCAACACAATATCCAAAATCTAACACAGGTATTCGATAACGGTGTAGATGTTGTCGATTGTGCGATGCCGAACAGGAGATCGCCGCCAATGTTTGAACTACCGCCGTATCCGAGCCCAATGAACTCTGTCAACCATTCCAGACAACCAAGCGAAGAGTTTCCTCCACCACCACCACCGATAGTTATAGCACAACAAAATTTAATGCAATTACAGGATGAACTTCTTAAATTACAACTACGTAATAACAATGTCGATGCTACTAATTATAATAGGTACAATGATAGTGAAAGAGATGTACAAAAAGATTCACTTCTAGCCCAGTTACAAGAAAAAAGAAATGAAATTCTTAGAAATGAAGAATGTATCACAAAACTTAATCAATTAGAAACTATCGGCACCGCTGGAGATAATTGGCTTAGAGAATTACAAGCAAAACAAGCGGCTCTAAGATTAAAACGGTCTGGTTCTCTCGAGTGCCAGCTCTCGAATAGTGAAAACCCCACACAGACCTTTGAAAATATCAATAATGTTCGGAATATTGCTTCAAGGTTTGAACACAATACACAAAGTATACCTAACGAAGGAGAGCGAACTCATGTCGGATATGTCGGTATTGGTGGAAGCCGTGATGTCATTAACTGTTCCAATCAATCAAATAATAGGATGTACGGTAGACGCGCTTCATCGTCTTCTATCGACCCTAAGTATACGGAAGACGAAGACCAAAAGAATGTTAATGATGCAATTTATGGCGACCGTACGAAACCTAAGAAGAAAACTGTATCTTTTTGTGATCAAGTTATTTTAGTTGCGACTGCAGAAGATCAAGAAGACGATAGTTACATACCCAACCCAATTTTAGAAAGGGTATTAAAGTCGGCTATGAATAAACCGGAACTTACAACGGTTCCTTTACAAACCGATAAGTCATCACTTCAAAGAACGGAATCTTTCGATAGTCAATCTTCGAGATCTACGATATCAACATTATCGCAAACATCATATCCACCCAATGACGGCACTCACGCTGACTACTATAGAGTACAAAATTCTTACCCCACGTATGAAATTGCTCAAACACGGCCACAGCAACAATTTAACCCTCAGAAAAGTACGTCAGTACATGGAACTAATTCACCAGTACTATCGAACCAGAATCCAAATCTGGCAAATAATAATCAGATCTACCAAGCTCTTCCAGCTAATTCTCAACAGAACACCAGTAATCCGATACCTTACAATCAACCCCCGTCTGCGTATTCCGGTCAAAGCAGCGCCAGCCCACCGAGCTTTAGCCAAAATCCTGCAAACAGACTGACACCTACGTCGCATAATGCTCCATATATGACTAAACATGTTCCAAATATTCAGAGACCTATGCCGAATGGTTATCCGCATCCTACGAACCAAGTGCATCAAACGCAAAACAGTAATTATTATCATGTAAGAACTTCGCAACCGACTGTGCCTTATCCTAACTACTACAACCCACCGACCAGCTACGCTAACTCTGATTATTCTAGTCGATACCCCCAAGTGAATAGTACAACTCATTATAACAACAACCATTCGCCTTACCAACGAGTTCCACCGCCCCACGGAGACGTGCCCGTCGACACATACAATAACACCAACTACCAGAAGATTCCTAACAACTATTACCTCGACAATAACGCGAACAACCAAAGTCGCATCGGTGATGCGAGGCATTACACGAACTCTCAACAGCGCACCCCGATGTACAACCAACCCTCGGATAATGGTCCGAGTGTTGAACAATATCAGTATTCACAAAATGGTTACAACCCATATCAGCATTTGCCGCCACCGAAACAAATACCGAAGAAATCGGTGTCTTTTGAACCGGGGACGAAGGGAGGCACGGACTCCCCAGTGCCGCCACAGTTGACTGGAAACTACGAAAGTCAGTCATCGACATTGATGTCTGGCCAAAAATCGCCTTGTAACTTATGCCGTAAGAAAACCGTCAACCCACCGGCCATATATTGTCCCGATTGCGATTACTACATGTCAAGGTTCAAACCCCGCTCATAGCATTATTGACTATGAAGAAATACGAATAAACCCTACCGAATAAAAAGATTTTATGAATACAAATGTACTTATTTAATAAAATTTGAACAGCGATTGTAAATGAAGCTTACGAGTTTATAAAATATAATATTATACTTACTTATTAAGTATTTGATAAGGTACAATAAATTGATAAGAATACAACATTCAATGAAGTGAATACGACTGATCTCAATTAAGCCTTTTAAACATTTATTCCCTTCTTTAAATTTCCTACTTAATGATAAGTGATTTTTCCTGTCTGTTTTATAAAACTATAGTTTATTATGTACCTTTAGGTAGGTAAGCTATTTTTGTACGCAACATTTTAAACACATTTTGTTATTCTAAAATTTAAATAAATAATTATAAATTAAGTTTTATTTTATTTTCATTATGTAGGTCCCTATTATTTAGTTATAGTATACATAGTTAATACTCAGGTATTAATAACTTGATTATATTATTATGCTATCCTGAGTAATCGGGTGAGGATCCAAACTCAAACATTTTTAATCTCATCATGCATTTCAGTCTTTTAAACTACCCGCGATACGGGGATGAATTAGAGGATAGGACTACATAATAAATTAATAATAATATTATAATAAAATGGAGAATTGGCATAGGTGAAGTGCGATTACAGATGATTCATAAAGGTTCATCATCATCATCATCATGATGAACCATAGATAAAATGATTCTCTTCCGTGTGATCAACCATAGATAAAATGAATTTTCTCTTCCGTGTGATCAACCCATTACCGGCTCACTGCAGAGCACGGGTCTCCTCTCAGAGTGAGAAGGGTTTTGGCCATATAGTCTACCACGCTGGCCAAGCGGATTGGCAGACTTCACAAGCAAGTGATATTTAAATACATAAAACGCACATAACTCCGAAAAGTTAAGGTGCGTGCCCGGGATCGAACCCACGACCTCCGATTAGAAGTCGGTCGTCCTAACCACTAGGCTATCACAGCTTTTATAACAGCATAAAGGTTAGAGGATGAAAAATAAGATAAGATGTGATTACAATTACACCATTAAGTATAAAGTTACCCACTGCCACCTCACCACCACTACAGCCATAAAACGTCCCACAGCTGGATACAGACAGGCCTCTTCTCTCATAAGAGAAAGGGTTATAAAGCTTAGACCTGCCACGCTACTCCAATGCATGTTGGTAGGCTTTCAATGACTAACTATTGTCACTTATTAGAGATAATAACCGGGACCGTGTGTTTAACGTGCTCGCCGAGGCACGGGGGTGAAACACTACCAACTACCAACTCCGGGCTAGCACTGAAAATTGAGAAAAACCCAATACCTAACATAAAATTATTTGCACGATCCGGGAATCGAACCTGGGAGCTCGTAATCTGCAGTCCAATATGCTAACCATTAGACCAACTACTCTAGCGGCACGCTATGATGGCCGGTTTGACGTTTGTCCGCTCATGAAGTTCCGTATTAATTGATAACGACTTTGAAGGAAATAATTGTATTACTTTATTGACGATAGTGATGTGCAGAGATTCATAAATTTTATCGAATGTAGTTTTAGGTTTAGGACTCAAAATTTATTTATTAAATTGATTTCTTAAATGTATACAAGTGTAGAAAAATCAGTTTGCACCATTTAAGGGGTGAATGTACTTGTGAATATGAACAATTTTCACTATGTGGACAAACCTCTGAAATCGCAAAAAAATATCAATAAATTTTTAAAAATGGAATCTAATACGATCGTCACATAGGATCACATTGGACAACGAACTGTTAGACGGATAACTAAAAAAAAATATGGCGAGACTGGCACAGAAGAAAATAAACTTCACACACCAAAAAAGAGAAAACGAGCAAAACCAGTCGTAGGCATCGATAGCTTTGATGCCGATGCTATCCGAAGACATGTTTACGGCTACTATTTACAGAAGGAGTATCCAACAAGAAAAAAGTTGGTGCATTCACTGAAGGAAGCTGGATTATTCTTCGGTGGGGAAAGTTCTTTAACGAAGATTTTGAAGACCATTGGATTTCGATACAAAAAATGTAACAAACGCAAAATATTGATGGAAAGATTTGATATAGCGATGGCAAGGTATACTTTTTTACGGCAAGTGAAAGAAATCAAAAATTGGCAAAATGTTGTGTTCTTGGATGAAACATGGCTTAATGCTAACCATACTGTAGGCCGTTCTTGGAACGATGACACAGCAGCATCTACTTCCAAAGTTCCTGTAGGAAAAGGATCGCGACTTATAATTTGTCACGCCGGAACCATCAACGGGTTTGTCGAAGGTTCTCTCATGGCTTTTGCGTCAAAAACCACTGGAGACTATCATGAAGACATGAATGGAGAAAAGTTTACTGAATGGTTTACCTCAATGTTGTGTAGCCTCCCTGAACCATCTATTATAATTATGGACAACGCCCCATACCACTCGATGCAAATTGACAAGCCACCTGCCCAATCCCAAAAGAAAGCTGATATCGTCGCATGGCTTCGTAAAAATGGCGTAGATGCAAACATGAATATGTTAAAAGCGGAATTAGTACGTCTTTTAAAAGAAAACAAACCAACCAAGATCCGATACGTCATTGACGAAATAGCATTAGAACATGGGCACAGAGTTATACGGTTACCGCCTTACCATTGTGAGTATAATGCGATTGAGTTGGTGTGGGCTCAAATTAAGGGATATGCTGCAAGACACAATACAGAACCCCCATTTACCACAAAAAAAAATGCTAAAATTATTAGAAGAAGCTTGTGAACATGTGACTAAAGGAGACTGGGAAAAGGTTGTGAATAGAACTGTTAAATTAATAAGGCAAGATTATGAAAGAGATGTGAAAATAGATAATATTATAGAAAACGAACATATAATTATTAATGTATGTGATGATAGCAGTGACGACAGTGAAAATAGTAGTATGGACGAATCTGATTAATTATGGCCTTTTGTGGCACCTTTTTTGGTATCTTTTGTATTCATATGTTTCTTGTGGGCATATAAAGTATGTATATTCATTTTCGTTCAAATATTCAGTTCGTTCAAATAAATTAAATAAACATATACATTTTTGTTTTATTAAACCTATTTAATCAGGTACAAAAACAAAACTTAATTGTTTTTTGTTCGAGACTAAATTGACATTCCACATCACTATTGTAATGTGTCAAACCGGCCATCATAGCGTGCCGCTAGTGTAGGCTAATAGTTACCTATCTACTGCCAAGGTGCTGCAATTTTTTTTTCGCGATGAAATTGATGAAAAATATAATGATTATTTCGATTATGTGTATATTTAAGTATTAATAATTAAAAAATTTATTGATTTATTTTATTGATAATTGGATTATCTATTTCAAAATCTGCAAAAAATCAAAAATGCTAGAATCCAGAGCCATAAAGTCATAAAGAAAAGAGTGACTAGTGTCAAGTTGGCAATTTGACAGTGTTACCAGATAGAATGAACTTCGCCGTTTTTGGGGAGAAATTAACGGCATGCTTTACTTTTGGGACCACTTTTGATCAATGACTAGCCTATCATAATACCCATTAAGCAAGGGCGTCGCCAGCCGATGGCCAAGGGGGGGGGCAAGTTGATGATATTATAGTATGTGAAAAGTACAAAGTATTGTTGGTACAGAGTCAGAGCAGGTCAGAGCAGGTCTACAGTCCAGAGCTTTTGAAGCTGGTTACGAGCTCTTAATTTATTTTCGAATTAGAATTTTTCATTGACCTTGTTTCCATTTGCGCCAGGTTTAATTTAGATACTTCATGCAAAATATAGCATATCTATATTTTGGGGGGCAGCTGCCCCCCCCCCCCCCCCTGCCCCTACCTGGCGACGCCCATGCCATTAAGTACTTAATTTTCAAAACTCCATCTATATCTATACTTAATAAATAAAATTGAAGTGTCTGTCTGTAATATCGAAATAACTACCTCATATTAAGCTCATATGGTTATTTGAACGCTACCATAACCGAATCACACGTTTTTAAAATTTTTGTCTGTCTGTCTGTCTGTCTGTCTGTCTGTCTGTTTGAACGGGCTAATCTTCGGAACGGCTGAACCGATTTTGACGGGACTTTCACATACAAGTAGAGAATTAACCAGAGAGTAACATAGGCTACTTTTTTAACCGACTTTCAAAAAAGGAGGAGTTGAGTTTTTCTACCTATGTACACCGATATCTCCGAGATTTCTGAACCGATTTTAGTAATTCTTTTTTTAATCGATAGAAAAACTTTGCGACCCTGTTCTATAAAAAATTTGGATTCCAACTCTTCAATCCTGATGCTGTAGAGGACCTGATCCCCAAAACTAATGGGATTTAGAAACTTTCGGTTATTTAAATTGATATTGCGGTACCAATTAAAGACTTTATCGTTGAATGAACTCGAGTAGGTACATATCCAACTCCTCAACCCTGATGCTGTAAGGAATTGCATTACGAAATCGTGGGGATCCCACGGGATTTTTCCGTTTTAGGGACGGGTTACTTAACAAATAAGCTACTTTTTGTTCTGAAATATCAAAAGTTCCCACGGGATTTTTAAAAACCTAAATCCACACGGGCGAAGCCGTGGGCATCATCTAGTTTAATAAATAAAATTGAAGTGTCTGTCTGTAATATCGAAATAACTACCTCATATTAAGCTCATATGGTTATTTGAACGGTACCATAACCGAATCACACGTTTTTAAAATTTTTGTCTGTCTGTCTGTCTGTCTGTCTGTCTGTCTGTCTGTTTGAACGGGCTAATCTTCGGAACGGCTGAACCGATTTTGACGGGACTTTCACATACAAGTAGACAATTAACCAGGGAGTAACATAGGCTACTTTTTTAACCGACTTTCAAAAAAGGAGGAGTTGAGTTTTTCTACCTATGTACACAGATATCTCCGAGATTTCTGAACCGATTTGCGTATTTTTTTTTTAATCG
Source organism: Melanargia galathea (assembly GCA_920104075.1). NCBI lineage: Eukaryota > Metazoa > Arthropoda > Insecta > Lepidoptera > Nymphalidae > Melanargia > Melanargia galathea. The sequence goes on from OV049855.1 coordinate 7,425,636, forward strand.
ATAGAGAAACATTGCGACACTGTCCTACAAAAAACTTGGATTCCAACTCCTCAATCCTGATGCTGTAGGGGAACTGATCCCCAAAACTAATGGGATTTAGGAACTGTCGGTTATTTAAATTGATATTGGGGGTGCCAATTAAAGACTTTATCGTTGAATGAACTCGAGTAGGTACATATTCAAGTCCTCAACCCTGATGCTGTAAGGAATTGCATTCCGAAATCGTGGGGATCCCACGGAATTTTTCCGTTTTGGTGACGGGTTACTACAGATAGGCTACTTTTTGTTCTGGAAAATCAAAAGTTCCCACGGGATTTTTAAAAACCTAAATCCACACGGGCGAAGCCGTGGGCATCATCTAGTTGATTATAAAAACCTTTTTTATAACAATAATATTATTGACAAGCGTACAATATGAAATTAGTAGATTAAAGATAAATTCATGTCATGTCACAATTTGGAGTACTTACATAATAAAATTGGTTTAAAAAATAGTAATAGCTAAAAACATTTTGGGGTAATTTTTGATCATTATTGTTACAACCCTGAAAATAAGAATTTCATTTCAGTTCTCAAATGGCGACCACCAATGACGGGTCGCTTGTAGAAATCTGACGTTTAGAGTTAAAATTTAGGATAATAATAAATACCGTGTTTACGTAAACATGACGGGAATTTTACCGAGTTACCAACGATTTGTTAACGGGGTGCCCGTACCGTCCATTTCCAGACGCTCGTTTCGTCTTCGCGAAAAATATTTGATTATTTCTGTTCTCTTGACATTTGGGATCGTGTGGCTAGGTGCACTGTTCTATCTGCCAGAGTTTAAAAGTTCCACGAGTGTGAACGACAGTGTTTACAATGTGTACAAACGCATACAGAAAGCTGGCCCAGAGCTTCTCATGCCACCACCTCTCGCTCAGAATGAAGTTGGAGACTTTCCCGTGGTAGGAATCGCCCGTCACGGGGAAGACGGCGATGACCCTCACGTTGTTGAGGATAGGAACCGTTTACAAGCGAAGATAGACGAGGATATGGGTATGAAGGTGTTAGAAAGGCCACAGTTCGATGTAGCACCTTCCGGCTCGTCGTCTCGAGGGCCCAGCAAGCCTCCCGTAGACGCTATAGAAGAGCCTGCATTGGGTAACAATGCGGCTAACAAGAATGTATCCCCATCGGACCAGAACGTGGATGGTTCTATTCAGAAGTATGTGATACCAGCATTAGATCCCGGCACAGACGTAGACATCAGGCATAAAAGAGATACTGTTAAACAGGTAAGCTAATCGTAAACGCCAAGACATTTTTTATCAGTTGCAGTGGCCAGAATCCTAAAAATTATTGAGTACATGGCATGCATACTATTGGATGTTTAGCAACACCACAGCGAGCAATGTGTGGCAGATTAGGATATGTACACTGCAACTGCTATACTTATTACGTTTATCATTTTAATTTTAAACTGTACATACCTTAGAGGCATGCGGACTGAACAACATATTTTCTGCGTTAATATCTTGATTTTGATTGGTTAATTTACCAATGAAAAAACTTTAAAATCAAGACAAATTGGAAGATTAAATTTATTGCACTATAACCACATTCGATATGATGAAGCTCATATTATGTGCCTCATAATGAATCTGGTGCATACTTAAAAATAGTGTTATCCTTTTCTGCAGGAAGCATTGTGAAAGAGATAGGAATATATTTAGCCCTGTCATTTTAGTTTAGATTTAGAGATTGTGTACAACAGAATTAGCCACATTATCTACTTATTCAAATAATTGTTTGTTTGGTGCACCCTGCCAATATGCTAACGAGGCCTTGACACTCTCAGTCCCCTTTACAGGTCATTGTGCCTGATACCACACAACATAATCTGGATGGTATTACCACTTTGTGATAGGATCCTACCCCGAATCCGCCTGGCTAGTGACCACACTTCAGCCGTAATCTGCCGCAAAGCATCCGTGTGTTCCGGCAGCGAGCTGAAGAGCCAGTCCCCTTCCTCAAAGACCAGCAACGCATTAGTGGTTCTTCAGGTGCTGCTAATGTTCATGGGCAGCGGTAATCACTTAACATCAGGTTGCTCAGTTGCCCGCTATTCCTATAAAAAAAAAACTGCAATGTCTTAAAAATAATAAGAATAATGTCCTCCTGACTGAATTTCGGCCACAGCGGCCAATCTCAACCGAGGCAGAGAATAGCCATCTACACAGGAGATAGATAGTGCACAAGTGTGTGCGCTCTCTGTGTGTAGGGTATTCTTACCGGTTATCGTCCATTTAGTGGAGTTACTGAGTTTGAGAGGGTAAAAATATATGTTCTATAAAAAAAATTAAACAAAAACTTGTTGGTATATACTTCTAATATAGTCTATTTTCATTGCACGTTAGTATTTTTTTAGTCAGATAACTAGTTTTTTTTAAATCCTAATAAAAAGCTGAAAATGCCGATTTCACCGGTTATCGTCCACTAAATCTAGTTATCGTCCACCCTTGTACCTGTTATCCGTCCACTGATTTCTATGAGAAATTTACTATGAAAAAGTATGCATGTAATGAGTAAGTAATTGAATATGTAATATTAACACCACTTTAATATGTATTTAATATCTATACCAATTAAAATTAACTTCCTGTCCGTGTTTTTGAAATATATGGGTTTTTATTAGTGAACTTATGTTTACTTATACATTATTAAAAAGCCACTGTTTATAAAAAATGTTTCTTCTGTTTTTCGTCTATTCATAATACTTACTTTTCAAAACAGCTGAACCTATTTTGACAGAACTTTCACAGGGTGATAGAGTACTTTATACAAAGTCATGTGGTCTTTCTATGCACACGCAATAGCGGTCAACTGCTTGTTTTAAAATAAAACAGGTAAAAAAACTATAGCCTTGTTAATGCGGTTTATAGGGTCTACAATATGATATAATATCTTTACCAGCTTTGCGCCTATCTATCTTTCATCGTCTTTTACCACATCGCACTTACATTATATAAAAGTAGGTACATATAATTTGGCAGCTTCCCTGGCGCAGGGGTAAGTCTTATTAGTGGAAGGTCCTCTACTTGATTCTCGGCAGAGCAATTTGGTAAATTCAATTTAATAATTTCAAAATTGTCTCTAGTCTAGTATGTCTTACTTCAAAGTCATTTAGCGTTTAAGGGTACGGATTCTGCCGTACCTCTTTCAGGTTATCCCGCATCCATCTTAGACTGCATCGTCACTTAACATCAGATGAGATCGCAGTCAAGGACTAACTTGTAGATTAATAAAAAAATAATTATAGATATTTGAGTAATAATCAAAATTCGCCTAAATAATAACATAATATTAAAAAATATATGTTTTTCATACAGTTTAAAATATAGGTGGACGGATAACGGGTGCACTTCAGATTCTCTATTTTAAATTTCGTCCACAAATTATAATGATCGACAATACTATCTTAACTTATAAATATATCGAAGTTCCAAAGAGAAACACATAAAATATAAGGTAATTCTTTTGTCAAACAAGTTTAATTATTTATATTTTTACTAAATCTATTTATTTTCAAATAATAGCTTGGCGGTCGAAACTTAGAATATTTATTCAGTGCAAATTTAGATATCGTCCACGCGTGATTTTGAAGACCCATAGTTTTATATACAATGAGAAAAAAGTGGACGAAGACTGGTCACTAACTAGTGTATGTGTATAGGATTCGAATTAATAAACTTAATTCCAATTTTGTGCACACCTCGATTGATAATAGGACTACCTAAAATTAAGACGCTAAACCTGTGTTTGACCGCCCGGACGATAACAGGTTTTCTTAAGAAAATAGTGAACTAGTTGTCGTCCACCCCTTTTTTTTTGTGTTCCAATATAATCAAAAGTAAAAAAACACGTTCACAGTATTTTATGAAACATAAGTAAGTGCTACAAAGAAGAATCAAACTAAATCTTATAGTAAAATGTTTAATAACTTTCCGTGATAGTTGAAGCATGCCACTAATTTTTTTGCTCCACACGGCTCGTTTTCATTCCTTAATTGCATACTCAAAACTCGATCGCTTTATTTTCGAAGAAACTTAAGTGAAATAGACTTTTTTCTTTCTCTGTGTCTTGATAAGACATTCAAGTTGTTATAGAGATGCATTATTTTTATGTGAATCTTATAATGTTTCTATTTTTAAGCATTCCTTAAGAGTGATCCGCTCGGTGGACGATAACAGGTGCGTGTCCGGAAACCGGTGTTCCAACCCTATGTGTGCGTGTTCTCTCGCTCTTATAGTCTGATGGGACACACTTTTACACTAATTAGATTAACAAATGTTGTTATGAGGAAAGACTACACCACAAGTCTCGTGACTCATCTATAATTATGTGCCAACTCAGACCAGCTTGAGGACTGGTTTCTTTTGCTTTGATTTGCAATAGCTTGTTATGACTGAACGTGACTGTATAGACGTATTCCTTCTAACTATAATATGAGATAAGTAATTACCGTAGCCACAGATTTAAAAATGGAAGTCTTGAAAAATTAGAATTTAAACAATTAAATTATTAAAGCTGTGATAGCCTAGTGGTTAGGACGACCAACTTCTAATCGGAGGTTGTGAGTTTGATCCCGGGGCACGCACCTAGAACTTTTCGGAGTTATGTGCGTTTTAAGTATTTAAATATCACTTGCTTTAACGGTGAAGGAAAACATTGGGAGGAAACCTGCACGCCTGAGAGTTCTCCATAACATTCTCAAAGGTGTGTGAAGTCTGCCAATCCGCTTGGCCAGCGTGGTAGACTATGGCCAAAACCCTTCTCACTCTGAGAGGAGACCCGTGCTCTGTAGTGAGCCGGTAATGGGTTGATCATGATGATGGTTTTTACTTGCTCCAATTGAAGACCACATTTTCTAAACATTAGACTAGTACTCTTATAGCTATAACATTTATAGCAAATACTAAGCTAAGGGTCTGTTTCACCACCTTTAAGTGTTGGATAGCCTAAACTTTACTTTTGTCACTTTCTTACTTTATGGCAAGTGACAAAGACAAAAGTTGTGAATATCCAACATTTTGAATGAATTCCTTTTTAATGCTACCTATTTCATTTAATTCTTATCAGTAAGATAAGCATTCAAGTATTAAATAATGTAATGTAATACACAATTACGCAATAAACACATGTGAATTGTTCATATTATTAGTTAACCTTTTTTTATTATACAAGTACATACTTTTCAAATCATTCCAAAATAAGTCTAAAAGTAAAAAATACAAAAAAAAATACCTTAAAGTACCTACCTAACCTAGTTAATAGTTATGAACTAAAATTAATAATATAAAATTTTAAAATTGCTAGACTAAATTCTCTCTTCTTCTAATCCTTAACTTCCACTTTTTGACTTCATCAATGTGATATTTGGTCAATCCTTTCTACTCTACTGATACATAGCTAGTATCAGTACATCTGATTATTTATTTATTATTAAAATTATAGATACAGGTGAGGCTTGAATAATTATTATAACAGCTACAAGTTGGCCTTGGGGAATAAATAATTATTTTATGTAGTATATTGTTTTTTTAATCAAGTTCTAAATAGGTTTCTAATTCGACAATTCGAATTTTTTACACCTTTAGACCCAAAGGAACAGTTATTCCACTGGGAAGAAATCAAAAATATCTGCTAGCTTTGTTCTACTTTATGTGTTCAATGTTACTCTACATAATATACATATGTAGAGTAGTATGTACAGAATAGGTACATGCTGGACATGTTTTGCAAAAATCACCACACAACACGATCTTGTGCCGCTTGTATTCCGCGGCTGCCAGCGATTCGATTGAGATCGTCCTTTTAGCAGTGTAAGGTCTTCCAATGCTTGGTTTCCCGTTGCGAGGTCGCCACTCGAGCACCTTGGTTAACGTCTATCGGTTCATAGTGCTAGGTGTCCCGCCCATTACCAATACTTTTTAAACCCCGACGCAAAATCGACGGGGTGTTATAAGTTTGACGTGTCTGTGTGTGTGTGTGTCTGTCTGTTCCCCTGTAGCGCTCAAACGGGTGAACCGATTTGTATGCGGTTTTTTTGTTTGAAAGGTGAATTAGTTGAGAGTGTTGTTAGCTATGTTTGATGAAAATAGATCCCAGATGGCCGCCGCTACAAAATGGCGGATTACATATTTTTTCACAACTCCCTTAATATGGGTATCAAAATAAAGGGCTTGACTAGTAGAATAGGTAGCACTATGCAAATCCAAGATGGCCGCCGCCACAAAATGGCGAATGTCGGGGTTTTTAAAATTTTTAATTTATACTTGTATACACAATGCTTGAATATAATATTAATAACATACAGTAAAAGTAAATACATAAGTGTTTTCCAGCAAACTTTCCCTTGAGCAACACTGTGCTCTGGTCGATGAACCGTGGCGCGGCTCAATGGAACTCGCTTACGACATTGCGTCCACATTTCCACATTTACCAAGTGAATAGTGACATCATTGCAGCATATATGTTTTGTACATATTATGTGACGCCGACAAAAATGTTTCAACTATCTATGTGACTAGCTTTTTTAATTTATCTAAGTTTACAATAATGTGAAAATGTTTGCATCTTACACGTTATCAAAATGGGAATAAATAAAATGGTAATGGTCATAAAGAGGTAAACCGCCAAATCCAACTTGGCTGGGCAGCTTTCGGGAAGCGAAATTGCTTTCGTCAGTCCGTGCCTGAAATCCCTCATTGTGTGAAGACTGTCTTCCAGCAGTGCGTGTTGGCAGTAACCACGACATACGACTCGGAGACATGGTCGCTAACTATAGGTCTCATAAGAACCGCTTATTGGACGATGGAGAGAGCTATGCTCGACTCACTTATAGACGAATCAGTCACCGACATAGTTCAACGAGTTGTAAAACTGAAGCTGGTAATGGGCGGGCCACATTGTTCGAAGAACCGATAGACGTTGGGGTTTCGCAGGCGCTGGAATGGTGACCTCGCACTGGAAAGCGGTGTTGAAGACTCCACAAAGGTAGACTGACGATACTAGAGTCGCAGCAAGCCGCTATAAACGAGCGGCACAAGACAAGAGATCTATGTCCAGCAGAAGACGTCTGTCGGTCGAAGACGACGAAAAAAATTAAAATTAATGTTTAAGTACTTAAACGTAGGACTTGTAATGTGATCGTTAAGACTCTAAAATCTAAAGTAAACGATCACTCTAAACTAGATTGTGCCGGCGCCCAGGGGAGCAATATGCACAAATGTGCCCCGCGCCGGTCAGTTTGGGAGGTGGATAAGTTTTGTTTCAAGGACTAAGGAGGCATAACTTTACAAGCGCCCACGGGGTTACTTGTTATGGATCTAGTCACTGTTAGTGATATGGAAAGATATGGATAGCTTAATAGATAATCGCAGTATAGGTATTTACCAATGTTAAATACTGTGGTTAAATAGGTCAGTCCACGGTCAGTCGTTCAAGGGAATTGGTTTAAAATTTAAATAGTAAAGACGTAAAGTTATTAAATATTTAAAAAAATAGTATACATACAGCAGACACATGTGTGAGCTACGTGATCATAGGTATTATTTATGCGCTGTCTATTTTACTAAGCATTTTTATATACCGACACATTTTCAATTTTTTTCGTGATTTTCATGGGTGTGGTTTCCATACAAAGAGCCCGTTTACCTTTCTGGCGCGCATTTTGTGATCAATGATCATGATTTTATTGAAGTGTGCGTGAATCGTCTATATGTTCCGTCGTCGTATTGATAGATTATTTTTCAGTCAGTGTACATAATATTAAAATGCACATATGGGCCGCAGGAGGACCTCAAAATTCAGCAGTGTTTTTTTCGCGCATCCATGCGCTGCTGTATGGTTTTCAGTAGATACAAAAAATGCGTTATGGCTCGAAATGTATGATCAGCTTTAACTTGAGAAGGCAGCTTTAACAGTTAAACAAGCAACACTGTGTCGTAGTTATTGAGTTAACCCTGATAGGAAGAAGCAATTTTTATTGATAACACCGTAAGAGGTTAACGGTAGTGTTCCTACAATCGGTCGCGCTCCACGTCGCGCCAGCTTGACACACATCTGACACGAACCGTCGACCTACTAGGTTCAACTACTTGACTACTACAACTACGTGTATAGCGTCAATAACCGCTCACGGAACCGCAACACACTTTTGGAACAATATTGTTTGTTAATGAACCTGTTCGAGAAGGTCGAACACGTTGGTGTCGCAGTCAATCGGCAGAGATCCCAATCGTATTTTTATTTTATTTCACGGAACTAATCCGATCTCTGATTGTGAGTGATAGAAATCGATGTAACATAGATAATTATTCTTTTAATTTTTTTTAAGCGTGTAACGAAGTGACTTGCAAAAGGTAAATATAAAAACTTAATGCTGCCGACTTTACCGAAGAAAAGGTTGTAGGAGTTACTACTTATTAACTAAATAGGAGAGTAATAGTAACGAAAACGTCGAGCCAGATCCAAAAAACTTAGAAAAGAGAGTCTCAAAAAATCGCAAACAAAAGATCGAAAATAGCCTAGAGACTAGAGCATGCCGGAAAGTGGACGCCAATTAATGGGATAATACTAAGTGGAAAGAAAAATCCAAGGCAGTCAAATGCTCCGATTGAAATTCTCATGCCTAGAGGAATCTTCGCAGCAATTCCCGAGATAAATATAGACGACGGCCGCTTCGCATAACTTGCAAAGTAATAATTCCCGAGTGAGTTCAAAGATAGAATACAGTTAAATACAGTTTATTAATTCTTTGATGTAATATCGTAGGGCTGAATATTTTCCATTAGGCCCTCCGCTCTGTCCTAAATGCAGCGTCAATTAAGTTTGCTGCGTTACGTACGTAAAAGGATGCCGGTATTGTAATCAGGGCTGCCTCATATTTAAAAATTGCAAACAGGTTTTCTTCGATAGGCGAGAGGCATAAACTAAAAAAAGAACACATGTTTACTTTGAGGGAAGACTGCGGAACCTTGTTAAATTTTCCTGAAAGCGTTTTTCTTTTCAGCAAAGGAAAAACCGAAACTTCTTTTTCAAATGTCGGAGTTTCACGTTTTAGATATATAATTCAAAGTTTATATTATTTCAGTTGAACACAGTTTTTTGGAATTTAGAATACCTACTGGTTAATATGTAGAGTAACATTGAACAGTACTTTACTTAATTATCAACATTTTACAAATTAAACTCTGCTTACAACGACTCACACAATAGTTACGCGACGCTTTCCTTATTCACTTCGACCAGGTTTCCCAAAATCTTTAATTCCTAATGTTAAGTATTTCATAACAAGTTTCAGATTCTTGGCTAAATACTTCTTAGTAGGTACTAGGTACCTCTTGGTAGCTTGGGTACTTTTAATTCTTTCTCTGCTCTTGTTTCCGCATTTTGAAGACGGATTTCGCTTTAGGCTGGATCACCAGCAGCAGGGCTATTCTGTAAAGCCATTTTCGAATTATAGCGAGTGAATTCGAGATGAGTTTGGTAATTTGTATTCTGTAAAACTCGATAGTACAGGTCTTCTCACTCAAACTCACTTCACTTCGCAAGTGCGTAGCAGCAGGGCTATTCTGTAAAGCCATTTTCGAATTATAGAGAGGGAATTCGAGATGAGTTTGCTAATTTGTACTCTCTAAAACTCGATAGTACAGGTCTTCTCACTCAAACTCACTTCACTTCGCAAGTGCGTAGCAGATGTTTACAGAATATCAAACCAAGGTGAAGTGAGTTTGCTTTCGAAGCGAGTTATTTCACTTGAGTGAGCTTCGATATCGAGATGGTATTTTAGAGAATAGCCCTACTGATGTTTACAGAATATCAAACCAAGGTGAAGTCAGTTTGCTTTCGAAGTGAGTTATCTCACTTGAGTGAGCTTCGATAGCGAGATGGTATTTTAGTGAATAGCCCTACTGTTCGAGCTCACAGATGGTTAAAGAACTGAGGGTTATCAAGTGGTACCAAATTTTTCGCGGTAGTTAAAATGTTCAATGTACCTACTGCGGTGTTCCTTAACATATGAATGTAGGGCTTGACAAAGGGGCAGAAAAATAAATTCCTGAAAAACATTTTTTGGCGATTCTTGTAGTCCTACAAAACTGTTCAATTGGTTACGCTAGTACGGTTGCTCGTCCTTTTTTTTTTTAATAAAACATTTCTGAGTCATACTCATATCAGAGCCGTCATGTTAGCCCTAATACTAACGCGTCTTGTAATTAGCAAACGGGATGGTGTCCCGGAACTCGTTTATTGCTATTAATGTCGAAACCGCGGCGGTTGTATCATCTCCCATTGTCTCGTAAAAACGTTGATTTTACCGACTCTGGCATAACACGCGTACAGACCTACATCATAATGTAATATGTACATCCTACTCAGTAGATATTAAACTTTTGCATCGATGTCGTTCGCGTAGCGTTAACTTTGACATCCTGTTGCAATTGCACCCTCTGTTAAGCGGTTTTTGTGGAAGTCACGAAATATGTTTTTCCGACTTTTAATTTTCCCATTTGCCAGTTACTATAAGTTGACTTCAATACTTTGCAGTTTTTAAGGGACTGCTTAAAAGTTTCCTAAAACGCTTAGGGCCAGTTTCACCACATTTTTCATTTTTCACAACTTTTGTATTTTTTGTCACTCGACAAGTAAGGAAGTGACAAAACTTACGTTTAGGCTAACCAACACTTATCAGGTGAAAAAGGCCCTTAATCTATCAATTGTTAAAAGCTTTTTACTAACTTGCACTGTTCGTATTATTAAAAAGTAATTAACGAAATTTCGAGTCGATAACCACTCCAAATAAGAATTTCACATTTATACATGCAACTCTTAGTTTTTCAGAATGTATGTTTAGAAACAAGTTGTTGTATTTGGTATGTTATTTCGGCAACTAAAAGGTTTCCTAAAGTTAATCCAGAAGCCATTTTGCACTTGAGTACCTATGTAGGTACTACTATAGGTAGGTACATATAATTATTCACGGGGCTTCCAGACGAATATCAGGAAATTGTAATGATATTCTCTTTAAAAAAATTGGTTGTCTGTAAAGTCGGTTTACGGACGATAATATTTTACGTGATAACGTCATAAGAAAAAAGTCAAAGACAGATGCGTCACATGCCTAACGCTTAGGCCGATCATGTCTTCTCTATCGCTTGTGTTGTTGTCGCACGCGGTACGTGACAATGAGTCATGCTTTTTCGTGCGTGTAGCCGGCATTCATCGATTTATGAGACGTAACACGTTAAAAGCCAATTAATATCTCTTGTAATAACAAATTGAGAATTCAAAATCATCAATGAAGTTTTTGTAATAATATTTATTATTTATAATTAATATTTGTCTGTCTAATTAAGATATTTGTCTATTCATAATTCATATAAATTGTCAAAACGACAATTATTCCAGTGACGAATTTGTTTCCTTGAACAGCTCGGATGAGCCCGGAGCTGAAGTGGATCTGCAATTGGCGGGAATCTGTCATTTAAGTCTAAGAACTAATTAAATACGACAATAATGTTATCGGTAATGCTGTTACAGTAAGTAATATCAGGTGCAATGCATTACGGTATTTGACTGTTTTTTAACCGAAAAAGGAAGTTTACGAATATGACATTATATTTGAAATCCAAGATGGCCGCTCCGTCAATATGACATTTTCACATTATGGGTGTCGTTTTCAAGGTTATCGGGGTGGCTGAGAACGAATATGACATTATATTTGAAATCCAAGATGGCCGCTGCGTCAACACCCAGAAATAAAGTGTCACATAAATATCTAGCCGTACAACACTTGTAAAATGTAAAAGTTTGTTATAGCTTACTACAGTATTCAACAGTACAGTACATACAGTATGACTATGTAGTGAATGTACATGATATTATGTTAATAAAAATAATATGAGAATAATAATAACGAAAATTATTTTAATCCCAATTTTGTGACAACCCTTGCATGTTTGCGTAGGAACACGTATATACCTACACGAGCGGCAGCATCGCTCGACTTCAAAGGCGTCGAACAACTGGTAGTATTTCTTTAAACTGTGATAATATCCTGGACTGAAATTTGTTAGGCAACCCATATGCAATATATTTATTGACATATTAAATTAAATATAAAATATGTTTCATCAAATAAACATCTCGGTGAAGGTCGTTGTATAGCGGGATCTTAGACCAATATATATTTGACAGATTTTGGTGTTTTCCAAGCTAGAAAACATACCAGAGATCAGGCTGCCCTTTACTATAAGGCCTTTTTTACCTGACTATGGCAAAGCCAAAAGGAACGGTTATGATTTTAGCCGTCTATATGTATGTATTATGTATCCGATTTTTGTATAAGATTCTGTGTGTTCCACTGTAGCGCCTAAACTACTGGGCCGATTTGAATTGATGAATGATATGTTAATTGATTTGTTGTTATGGTCCGGGTGACATAGGCTACATTTTATTTATGAAAAAAATCGAGAAGAAACCTTCGCGCGGCTAAACTAAAATATTAAGTTAGTTTCGGATAGACATAACAGATGCCGCCACTAGCTACTCGCCCCGCGCTTTCTTCCGTTTCTATTATAGTACGCAGTTGAATACACGTCTAGTCTGGTTTTAGTTTACGAACTTTATCTCTTGTAAAATCGAGCAATTTGGGTAATTATCTATGCTAATTCTTCTCGCAGTTTACCATTATCACGGAGCATGTGATAAGAATAATTTATAGGAATTATGTGGAAAAGTAACAATATTGAACGTGCTGGTCACGTGGTTATCGCTGACGTGTTCAAAATTCTTCGCCCTATATAATAGCTTTTTAAACAAACAGGCAGGCAGGTACGTAGGTATAATTAACTTATGTTACCTAGACTAACTGAGCACCTACATAATATATCGTGTATTTTCCTTGACTGTATGTTATATATTTATCCTACCTACCAATTTGCGTTATGTCAAATCCTATTTTGATTTTGTGTTTTTAGGTATCTCTCTGTTAGGAAATAAGCCGAATAGATATAATTAGTTAACATAATAATAATTAATGAATAATGTAGTCTAGTCGCTTTGTGTTTAACTAAATTAAACTGAATGATGAACTCAGACTATTTTAACTGGTCCGAAGTAGTAAACTCGGAATGATTTCGAGTTTATTGCGAAATAGAATTATATGCGTCGTCTAAAGCTGATCACACAGTTTCTTTTAATGTTATTTAATATTTATACAAAGCATTATATTTAGTCAGCGTACCTAATGTCCTTTTATAAAGATTTCATATATTATATATCTAGCGGACCCGGCAGATGTCGTCCTGCCCGGTGACATACCGACATCAGCGCCACCTACCGCGTACGCCACACCCACAGACTCAGCCACTAACCCAGTAGGTTACCTGTACCTACCCGGTAATTGTGTTTTCAAACTATCCAGGAACCCATTGAAATATACACACAAAATTTCGTCCAAATTGATCCAGCCGTTTAGCAGGAGTTAGGTGACAAACACACGTACAGAAGAATTATATAGGTACGGGTGAGAGAATTTACCGTATCGATGGGATGTTTGACAGTTACCAAACCAATGAACATTTTGTATGGGAAAATGTTTTTTCTTTTATTTCTTTTTTCGTCAATTTTTCAATGTTTTTAATAGTTATTCTGCTATTCGGGACGGTCCCAAATATAACAAATCAAAAACCATGAAAATCGATCCAGCCGTTCTCGAGTTAGGTATAATTAAGTGTTCGAACAAACACGACTTTGTTTTATATATTACTAGTAGGGCGCGTGGCTGCGCGGCCCGCTAAAGCGGACCGCGGGGTTTCGAGTAGGTTGTTTTTGTTTGAGCAGCCTCCACCTATCTTTAATACCCTGGATGTGCCGTGCCTCACCCATCTTTAAAATCTTCAATCATCAGCTCTTTCCATATTTTTCCTCCGCATACATTTTTTTCTTCTATACGAAACCATTAATGAATATATATTTTTTTTTTGTGTGAAAATATAATTCCGCACTCTTGATTTTTTTTCTGTTCATCAAGTATATCTTTATTTCTTGATCATATTTTTCAAAGAAACTACTCTTCCATCTTTTATACTTGGTGAGATAGACACCGACGAAATTTTTATAGCCGCCATCTTGAATCCGCCATTTTGGTATTTTTTTTTTATCACTGCCAGTTGGATGAGGTTTCGAGTACTTTTAGATTGAGCACCTCTCACCTATCTTCATAAATTCCAAAACATAAATTCCGCCATCTTTTCTTTTTCTGTTCATCTAGTTGATTTTTGGTTTTTGGTCATATTTTTCAAATAAACCACTCTTCCATCTTTTATACTTGGTGAGATAGACACCAACGAAATTTGTATAGCCGCCATCTTGAATCCGCCATTTTGGATTTTTTTCACCTTAGTGCCAATTGGATGAGGTTCTGAGTATTTTTTGTTTGAGCAGCCCCCATCTATCTACAATACTCTACCCGGGCTCATTAACCATCTTCCAAACCCTCAATCATCATGTCTTCCCATATTTTTCTTTGAGATTTCTCCAAAGAACCGCATCAACCGCCTTGCATAGTTCACAACTTCTCTCTCTCAATATTCGCCATACATTTTCTATGGAAAAATAAATTCCGCCATTTTGATTTTTTTTTCTATTCATCGAGTAGACCTTCGGATCCTGATCATCTTCTGCGAAGAAACCACTCTTCCATCTTTTATATCCTTCGAGATGGACACTGACGAAATTTGTATGGCGGCCATCTTTTTTTCGCCATTTTGAATTTTTTTTCAGCTCACTGCCAATTGGATGACGTTTCGAGTGACATTTGCTCGAGCACCCCCCACCTATCTTCAGTACCTTAAGCGTGCCCGTCGCTCGTCTCTGAAATCCTTAATCATCAGCTCTCTCCATATTTTTGTTCCGAATGAATTTTTGTCCTCTCTACGACACCATTATTGAAAAAAAAATTTTCATACAAAATTGTTCAGGAGAGGTGATCAATCAGTCAGTCAGTCAGTCAGTCAGTGAATGAATCAGCACGAGCAGCTATATATATATTAAAGAAGATTTTCGTTTAACTTTTATTTTAATAATACCTACTTTTTTAACTACTTATTATTATGAGATGAGGAGCAAACAACGTATTTTCACTTTCAAATATCCGTGTCGACAACGTCATCTGCATTATACCTACGTTATAATGTGTAATTGGCAAAGAATTTTCTTCAGTGTGAAAAATTCTTCGCGACTCGGGTATGGCTGTAATGTGCGATCAGCATGAGCAATTTGTAATATAAATGTAGGTAGATAATCACATTTTAAATGTATTAATTGGATGGCTGCCAAAGTATGTTGCTGTGTGTGTCATAATATGTGCCATGTGGGATGCAATATATTTAGGGTTCCTTAGTTATATTCGAACGGAAACTGCATTCGTTTCGTTATGTCCGTTAGTTTTCCGTATAACTGTAACATGAAATAACGCATGATTAATAGATAGATAGATACTTTATACCTAGATATTATTATATGCTTTCTTATCGGACATGCATTGAGGGTTTTTTGGTTGAATCTCATATTAATGCTCGTACCTGGTTTTTAGTTTTTATATAAGTTCAAGTCATAGAGTAGGTTAATAATAAAATTGATCATTACAACGGAATACATGAAAAATTCATTCATGCATCAATAAATTCATATGATCATTGATCATCAATACGCGGCAAACATTTCCGTTGCCAAAGGCGTGTCCATTATTTAGAATTGAAAAATTCTTCATTAATTTATAAATACTATTATAATATAAATGCAAAAACCATTTGGAAAACAGGAAATTTTTGAAAATATAATGATTTACCCAAAGTTGAAGTTGAAGAGATTTGTATAAAAAAGTCTTGTCAAGGAGCATTAGTGGAAAAAGTGCCACATGCGAGCAAAATATGATTTAAGTCGGCAATTTATTGATTTACGAGCGGATACCCGCGACTTCGTTCGCGTGGATATTGATTTTAATAATCCCGTGGGAATCATTTTGTTTTTCCTATGCTCCTTTGAGCTTAAACCTTGCTAAAAACTGTTAAAAATTCACTGGCGGATGTTTAGGTACATCAAAATGTAAACATCCGCCAGTGAAAGTCCCATCAAAATCCGTCCAGCCTTTCGGAGATAAGCCAGTAGTCTTTAAAGTATCTACTTTCTAACAAAAAAAGAATGAATGAAATCGGACCACCCGTTAACGAATTACAGCTAAGTACACATTTTGCCTTTCATCCCCTCTCCCAAGGGAACCGTGCTGAATTTCGGGATATAAAGTATCCTATATGTTACTCCATAGTATTAACTTAAATCATGCTGAGTTTCATTTCAATCCATTCAGTAGTTTTTACGTGATGCGCGCACAAACATACAGACAAACAGACAAACAGATAAACAGACAAACAGACAAAAATTTCAAAAATAGCTTTTTTACGTTCTATTACTTATCCCTAACATCCCCCAGTTATTATTTTGCAAAAATCTTCAATGTACAGATACGGCAATTCTACGATTTTATTATATGTATAGACAGTGGCGTGCCCAGGGTTATCAGCCAGGGTATGCTACAAACATGTTTTGAGTAGATACACAAAAATAAAAAATAAACAAGTGATAATCTAAAAGATTGAAAGTTAAGCCGACTTCACCACACACTTAAAAGTCCATATCTCAAAAACTAGTAAGCCGATTTTGATGAAACTTTCACTGTTCTCTATGTTGAAGTAAATGTAAGGCTGTAAGCTAATAAAACTTATAACCGCACTAGTCACCCTACGATTTTCGGAAGTTCCCCTCGATTTCTCTGGTCTGCCATCATCAAACCATGATTTCCTTATCATCGGACCACCTTTGAAATATCTTCTTTCCAACAAAAAAAGAATCATCAAAATCGGTTCATAAACGACGAAGTTATCCGCGAACACTCATAAAAAAGCATATATACGGTCGAATTGAGAAACCTCCTCCTTTTTGAAGTCGGTTAAAAACTCATAGGACAAACGTTAGTGTAGGTACGAAATAAAAATGAGTAATATTCCTTAACTCTGAATCTGGAAAAACACGATAGATTTTAACAAACTAGATAGGTACATAACACGCCGTATTTTCTAATAAATTGTTTAGGTACCTACTTACCAGGCAACCGGTAAAACAACAACTTGCATTGCGAGATATTTTGAACTTTACAGATTATGGACTTTATTTAGTTTTTGCGAAAAAATATAGAACTGATGTTGATACGATCTCATTTCATTGAATTTTGTAAACACACAATAAAGTACCTCAGCAAACCGCACATGAATAACTAATTGATATTTCATAAACCTCTCACAATCACAATTACCTATCTCTGTTTTATGAAAACTGTTTGTTGTTTAATTAAATTAATGTGTCGGCTCGTTGATATTGTAGTGTGAATAATCCTAGCATTGCGCCATTACGTCATTCCCACTACCAACATTTTATTATAAGAGAGAGAGAGCGGTAGCGCGTGTGACACATTCCGATCTGGGCTCTCGACGAGAGCGCTGCTTCGTTCGTGCGGTGTACTGTGTTATATAGGTTGTGTTGTACAAAGTAGGTGGTATCGTGCGATGTGTGTCGTGTAGATTAGATTGATCGGAAGAGGTTCGGTAAAGGGGAGGTGGTGTACCGACTAGGTAGGCGTAGGGTTAGTCAGTTAGTGTGTCAGTTAATGAGAAGGCTTCTCAATTAGGCCCGTACCCATGTGACGCCCACAGCAAAGTAATTCGATCTACCTGATAATGAATAATGATAATACTAGAATAGCCTTCTGATGTCGTCACCTGGTCCATCTCTGGTCATCACTGGCGACATCAGAAGTGGGATCTGAAGGGCTGATTGATGAGCCGGAGCCTTTAGCTGCATTTGCGTCTGTCGGTCTCCTTTGTGGCACAAAAGCCTTGTAGAACCGGTGTTGTGTGCGCGACGCGGGTCGTTTTCATTTTGTTAAGATTTCGGTGCCGCGATTCGTCTCGTTAAAGAAAGTATTGCGAATAGGCTATCGGGTGTGCGTTATAATAAAATTGAATTACCGGTATTGAGAGTTCAAGTGTTAATAGTACCTTGCAAATTTTATGTGACATTTTTAATTGATGGACACACCCACTTTACAAATTTTTGTTTCACGTTATATTAGATGAGTTTTTGCGTTAAGTCGTGATATTTTAAAGGCAGGTTGTGCAATGACTGCGGATACTTTTTCTATTTCAAAGTGTAAAATAGTTTTCGGATATTGATACGGATATACCAGATGAGGATAAACCGCGACTATTGTCATTGCTTAACGAAAACTCGGATTTCTCGATTAACAGATTACCGCGTTTAAGGGTCACAACCGGAAAACTTAAGATTAGTTTAGTTGAATCCTCGTAAAACGGTTTAGCGTCATATGCACCGCCTTTGATTTACGGCAGGTGGTTCGTGATAAAATTAGCGAGATGTTATATGCGGGTAACCGACCCAAATGGAAATGTGAACTCAATTGTTCACCTTTTTCTAGGAATTTTTAGTTAATAAAAGCGTGACGGTACTGAGCAATTGTGTGTGGGTTTCCGAGAATTGATCGGCCACACTGTTACCGATTGTATCGGATCAAATTGCGCGTTTATGTGGTGTTAACTATAACTAGTGTTTAGATTAGAAACCGAGATAGTTTCAGGGGCCTGGCGGGCTGCCTAGGTTTTTGACGGCTTTTTGAAGTAGGGCTGGCGATCTCGGGTATACCGATTGCTGAGGATAATTAATAGTCGCTCGGGGACGATCGAATGTCAGGGTTGGCCGTGCCGGTCGGCGGACAGTTTTATGTCGATAACAACTGACAGCGCTAAAATAGTAACAAAAACCAACAAACAAAAACCAAAAAAAAAAAAAAAATCGTGATTAATTGAAAGTAAAGTTCTACAAATACTCGCAGAATAATTAAATACCCGCTATTGAGATGAGTGATTAGTTTGACAAATGGTTTTGGTTGCTAACCAAATTCTGTTGTCCAGGTACCTTCATCGATGTTCAAAAGTGAGTAAGTTCGATACGTGGTTGTGATAAAGCCGTAAAAAGGTTGTAGTTCTTAAAATGGTTCATCAAGATGATGTTATGATAAATGTTATATGGTTTACACGACTGGAACTAAAGAAATAGGACTGCGCTTACGGGAAGTAGTTTTTGATCAGTTATGTTAGAAAGTTAGACGCCGCCGAGTTTCTTACTGGTTCTTCTCGCTAGGTCGCGGCATTCCGAACCAGTGGTAGATTCGTTTTAGTGTGAACATGTAATTGTAAACGTAGGTAACTTTAACCGTGATATTTGATTGAGGGTTTGCGATAGCAATTGCACCCTAATCAGATGAGTGTTGCCATTTTCGGGACTTGGCAGGGAAAATGACGTGTGCGTGTGTGATGTAGTTAATTAAATGGACTGGCCTATATGGGTCGACGTTCTTGAGCAGATTATGGGTTGACTGTGATTATTATTTTGACTATGACGATGACTTTGACCATGTGTTACAAGTGAAGGGCGCTGACTAGTTGTGTGTGTTTCATGTTGTCTATCCTGGTAAGGAAGTGTCGTCCGGGCCAGACTCAAGGGAGTTGGTTGAAAGGACACACTCCTTCCAGATGTGTATTGCGATTGACAGCTGAAGTGATGACTGACAATTGACAGATTGAAGTACTGACTGGTTGGGTGTTATATTAGGTTCCTGAGTCTATCCTGGTAAGGAAGTGTCGTCCGGGCCAGACTCAAGGGAGTTGGTTGAAAGGACACACTCCTTCCAGATGTGTATTGCGATTGACAGCTGAAGTGATGACTGGCAATTGACAGATTAAAGTACTGACTGGTTGGGTCTGCTATACGTCATCACATGAGATGGTGGTTGGTTGACGCGATTGACAGCTGATGTGATGATTGACAATTGATACATGACAGACGGAGGTGACCTAGAAGCAGTGAAGTGTCAGGGATGGGCGAGCGTATTTAGAGGTGTACTTCACCTGTGTGTTGTTCTTTGTAGACATCCTTGGACGCTGGCAGTCGCACGGGGACGTGCGAATGTCAGTATGGCCGTGTCGGCTCGTTGATATTGTAGTGTGAATAATCCTAGCATTGCGCCATTACGTCATTCCCACTACCAACATTTTATTATAAGAGAGAGAGAGCGGTAGCGCGTGTGACACATTCCGATCTGGGCTCTCGACGAGAGCGCTGCTTCGTTCGTGCGGTGTACTGTGTTATATAGGTTGTGTTGTACAAAGTAGGTGGTATCGTGCGATGTGTGTCGTGTAGATTAGATTGATCGGAAGAGGTTCGGTAAAGGGGAGGTGGTGTACCGACTAGGTAGGCGTAGGGTTAGTCAGTTAGTGTGTCAGTTAATGAGAAGGCTTCTCAATTAGGCCCGTACCCATGTGACGCCCACAGCAAAGTAATTCGATCTACCTGATAATGAATAATGATAATACTAGAATAGCCTTCTGATGTCGTCACCTGGTCCATCTCTGGTCATCACTGGCGACAAATGTTTAGATTTTACGAAAACAAGAAACAATTACAAAAATAATACAAATTGATCTGACACCGTAGACGTCTGACACTGACAAGTGACAGTGACAATATATGCCAAGTGTCAACTGACAGTTTTGACATTTGTCATTTGGACAGTTTATTTCCCTACTCTCTGATTGGCTAAAAGCTCTGCTTCTCAGAAACCAATTCTCCAATGACTGAGAACATTGTAGCTGTGTGTGTTTCTGTAATTATACTGTTCGTGTTAGCTGCAGACGCGTATGTGTTACGAAAAATGTGTAAGTGTGACTCGATATGGAAGCTTCGGAACGCCAAGCTTTTATACCTATGCGCGGACCGCGGTAGTACGACAAGCGATGTTTATTGTTCTGAATTACCTCAAGAAATAATAGAATATGGCGTATTATTTAGATATTTTGAAGAAATAGAAGATTATAAAATAGATTACGTTTATTGAAAATACATAATTTTCTTTTTATGAAGATTTTTACCTACTGTTTCAAATTTGAAATTAATTGATATTCCTGTGATATTGTTACTATTATTTATAACTTAGTTAAATTAAAAAAAAAATTGTAAGTTATAATTTGGTACTTACTTACTGATAATTATTTTTTTTTTATTTTTTTTTTTATTTTTTTTTTTAATTTTTTTTTTTTAATTTTTTTTTTATTTACGAAACCTCAGGCTCAGGGTAAGCTGAGCTTCCGTGCTTCTATGGAGTGCACGCGCCTGTGTATAGATAGATTTTTTATTTACGTAAATAACCCGCGACCGTGATATGCCAGAAATTGATTTTAAGCAGTTTCAATAAGCAAGGCTTCACATATATATCAACTTCCAGCAGGCAAAAACTTCTTTTTTCCGCCATCAAATCTTTATCTAAAATTTTGTTTTATATGAAGTGACTCACTTCTATATATATGACTATACATATATTATATAGAAGTACCTAGGTATATATATATCAGCTCAGCGATGTCGATTTGCCTAGCACCCGAGCTTATGATCCGTGTTATCTGAGTCGGTAAACGTCCGGTGTGCTCCGCGATATACCTAGTTGTACAGGACTCAAATCTTTATCCATTTTGGTTGGCTGTTAATGACAGTAGGCAGTAGGTAATAGGTATATTAAAATAAATTATACTAGAATTGAAATCGCAAATAAAAACATATATAAAGTATTATGCAACTTCTGATCCTTGAGTGAAAAGGTTTGAGTAAAGAATATCTTGAAAATTAAAGAAGACTTTATTTATCAATATGTATAATGTATATGTACAATAGACCGACTGTTATGATTTGTCAAATTGCAAAATTTTCATACTTGTTTAATATTTCACTGTCTCAAGTGTGAAGAATATAAAAAAAATAACTTTCCAAGCTCTGGGTAGTTACCGTCGCGCAAGGCTCTGATTCTGTAAAGTTTTCGATATTTTTATTAGATAATTTAGTTTAGTGTGATAATTGAAAGGTATTTTTCTTGTGCTATAATCATTAATATGAAAAAAAGTTAAACTTGGCGTGCAATTGAGATTTCGAGACAAAAATGTAGCCTACAAATTTTCCGGTCATACCGACGTCTATGTGGTCGAAGCCTACATCCTACGCAAAACTACGAATATTAATATTTCGTTTCCACGAATTGTGATTTCTGTTACAAATTACAATATAATATTCTATTTCGTTCTACTTTTTTAGTTATATTCTATACTAAAGCATTACATCTAATTACATAGTATAAAGCAACCACCGACCAATTTTCCCTTATGTCCAATGTCCATGCAAGCAACACTTGAGATTCTTGTAGCTGCCTCGCTATCGTGTTTCGCGGGACATTTAGGAAGCTCTAACCACGATACCAAGTTCTAAGCACAGTTAACTAAAAGCTTAGTGCACAACGCTTGAGTCTTAATCTCTCTCATGCCACACAATATTCACGCTGAGCTGATATGACCTTGATAGCGAGAATAGCAGACAACTATTCTCGCTTTGACTTCCTTTGCCACTAAACATTCTCAACAAATCAATTTAGAGCAGTGATTTTTTGATATTATCCACATGATATTTGTATCATATTATATGTATTTAAATTATGCAAAAAGTGTGTGTATAATTTCAAGGCTTAAGAGAAGTTTCTCCCTAGCGTACGCCATACAGATGAAGTTTGATTCTTATTTGAATAAGTAGGTACCTACTAACCAGATTTCCGTTAAAATATGTAAGTAGTTTCAAAGTTTTGAACTTTGAAACCACATATTTTTACGGAAATCTGCCAAACCCCCGATACAACATTAGTTTTTAGAGCTTGTAAATTACAAAATTTAATTGACTTTGATGGGTTAAAATTAAAATAAACAATGTAATTTAACGTCCTACTTGTAACAAATTTATTAAAACCACGTGAAACCTATGGGGAACCCCCAGGTTCGTTCATGTTACAAAAATGTAATATAAATTGTTTGCTTTGAATGTTTACGTGTATCCTAATTATTTGTTGTACATACTTACTAGCTTTTGCCCGCGGCTTCGCCCGCATGAATTTCGGTTTTTCACAAATCCTGAGGGAATCGTGGATTTCTGGTTCCCGTTCCCGCTCCCTTTTCCAACCTTTATACTTACTTTCAAGGTAGTTTGCTATAGTGATCTACTTATAGCTGTCGCTGTAGATTTGGGTTTTTTCGAAATCCCGCGGGAACTGTGGATTTTTCCAGGATAAAAAGTAGCCTAAGTCAGGGGATTATCTATTTCCATTTAAAATTTCAGCCAAATCTGTTCAGTAGTTGCGACATTATACATAGAGAAACAAACATCCAAACATCCACAATTCCACACTTTCACATTTATAATATTTGTAGAATGAGCACTGAATATGTTTTACAATAATGACTCTAGTTATTAGTTGCATACCGTAGTATGATAATAATGTTATGCCATACCAACTAGGCTCAATATTCATGCAGGATTATTACAGAATCGGTCATGGATGACCTCCTCTGGTCAGACAGTGATGCTATTATGAAGTTGTTTCGCTAGGCAGCAAAATTTCATAAAGCATTTCATGTCACATGACTGTGTCGCATCCATTGTTGTGGACAAATTGCGCATATCCTCAGATTGCACTAATTTTAATTTTCCTATTTTTTCATCAAAATTGAAACATCAGCTTTTGAATAGTATTGAACAATGATGTTTTACCTTATGAAACATCGGCATTTGTATAGGTTAGGTATGCAGATCTAATTTAGATGTTTTCTGTATGATTGTATCGTTTCTAATAGATTTTTGTTTGTTACAGGTAAGATATCATCGGAGCAAATTCAGAACACGCCGTTCTTAAGTCCAATAGCATGCTGTTTAAAATTGATTTACTTCCAAATTAAGTTCCTTGAACTTCTTATTCAAGTGCAAACTAGTAAAAAGTATATTTACGAGTACTTAGTAGTTATATTTGGATTTTGTGAGGTTGCATTTTAAAAATATGAGCCATAGCTTTGACTGTGAAATGAATCGTCTACTTTCCTAATTCCTTCGATCATTTTTCCAAATGGAAAAATTCACTCAGCAGCGACCGCAAACGATTACTCCTCTTTACGTAGTGAGTAGTGACACGCAGGCGAGAGGGTCTAAAAGGGGATGCGGGCGACGACCACATAAATAACATGGAGCTTAAGAATTTATCCGTCAAGCTCTGAAATGTTCGAGAAAAGTTTAGTAGAATAGATCCCAAAGATTTAACATCACCCAATAGTGATACCTACCTGTATCGGATTTGTATCCCTGATCGATCTGACTAGATAATTAATTAGTCACGTCAAATTAATATGAATTACTTACTGAAAATTAAACGCCACTGGATACATGGTAGGGACTAGTGGAATAGGCCGGAAATTATACCAATTTACATTGCAGCGATAATAAAAACATTGAGAACATTTTAAGAAAATGAGCTCGAATTCAATCGAAGAACTTTTTTCGATTGAATTTATTAAACTCACAAACCAGTTATATTCTGTAACTAGCCGACCCTCGCGACTTCGTTCGCATGGATATAGGTTTTTATATAGAATCGGATCAGACCCCATAATTCTTTTTTGTACCTAAACTAAATGTATCCTAAGTTACTCCTTAACATCACCTATCTGCCATTGAAAGTTCCATCAAAATCGGTCCAGCCGTTTTGAAAATTAGCTGGAACAAATAGATAGATTGACAAACATAAATTTAAACGCACGCCAGTTTAAAATAAGCCGTACGTCAAAGATCCGGGTCCCAACTTATTTGAACCCAATAAATGTCTGTAATTTCTGAACTAAAACACCTATGACCTTGAAATATTTACGGGACAATATATAAAGTATTACCTTTCTAACAAAAAAAGAATGAGTGAAATCGAACAACGCGTTAATGAATTACAGCTAAATACACGTTTTAACTTTCATCCTCTCTCCCAAGGGAACCGTGCTGAATTTCGGGATAAAAAATATCCTATGTCCTACCTCGGAGTATAAACTCAAATCGTACCAAGTTTCATTTGAATCCGTTCAGTAGTTTTGGCGTGATGCGCGGCCAAGATACAGACAGACAGACAGACAGACAGACAAAAATGAAACAAATTGCAGTTTTGGCTTCAGTATCGATTATAGAGTGCCCTCCAATAAAAATTTTCAAAATATCTTCAATGTACAGAATTGGATCTGTTACAGTTTTATTATATTATAGATTTTGTACGTAATTTATTCCTTTTACGTCCCCGTTATTAGTTTGTCGATTTCATCAATTTGTTCATACAGACGTTACGTTGGCATTTCATGTTCAGGAGCTTAGCAACAAACAAAGAGCTGCGGTGGCTGGTACGTTCTCCGCAACGGGCTGTAAAGCCTGCCGGAATCGTGGTCGTAAATTAGAAGACAGCGTCCTGGGCATAAATAACCAATTGTGCTGTCAACGAGTGGGCGCCATCACTAAGCTTCAATATCCCCACAATGCATCGACATTGCGTGCGAATACTTTTTTTTGGGCAAATCTCTGAATAATAAAAATGTATCCAGTAAAACGAAATGCGATAGTTAAATTCTTACTAGTTTGTAGCGATCACTCACCTCGATTGAAAGCCATTCTCCGAGCTGGTGTTATTGGCAAATTATTCAGATAAGACCACAGATTTTCTAAAGTAAATAGCTTTTATGTTGAAAACACAGTTTGGTATTGAAAAAGAAGTAAGAACACAAAACTAAACAACTTATAAGGTTACAAATGTACCAGTCAATATAACAAAAAAGAAAAGTTGTTGCACGTTGCAATAAAAAGAAATACTCAAAAAGCAGAGATATATTATATGCAATAATTATGATTCAAATGACATAACAATTATTATTATGCCATTGGCATTTTCCTCGATTTACACTTACTTATTTTATTCAGCAAAATTTCTGAACTATCCAATAATTTGTAAAAAACTAATTTGTCAAAACTCCCGATTGCTGATACGTGGCGTATGGTTTCAATGCGCTGTAGAGTGATAGAAGATAAGAATGATTTAATGGATAGTAGTTGGGGAAATGCGCAGCATAAATCCACTGCGTCCGTCGTGACAACGTGCAGATTCTATGCTCGAAAACTGTTACGGTGACGAATTACGACACAAGCTGCTACCTGCTACGTAGCTCACCGCAGTTGACATCTTCAGCTATGCAATGTGATAGTCTTAGTCATGTTCTGAGTATGCTGAGAGTCTGTTTATTTAAGTTTTATGTTTCACTTTCCTGTATTTGTTTCAAACGTTTCGACGAATTTTTTCTTCCACTGAACCGAATCTATGCTTCAACACAAACTGACTGCAAGCCGACTGCTGAATTGCAGTTTAAGGTGCGTAAGTTCCATTGCTTGCTGTCCAAATGCAGTCCGTCTATCTAGACTACTAGACACGATTTATGAATTTTCTCCCATGACAATACAACATTATATGAAATTCGGTTTCTAACCATCCTGATGCTGCAGGGGTACTGCTCACCTCAATCCCAAAGACTTTAAAAGAATTGAGAGTTTGGGTAAAATATAGGTAAATGTTTAAAGTAAAATTGACAAAATACTTAAAACTGTTAACTTAAACGTTTTTAAGCTAAGTCAGATTCAGATTCTTCATTCAAAATTGGTACACATTTAGAATTTCGATAAATTTTAGAAGAATATAAGCGAGTTAATGATAGTAATTATGATGGTATTTCATTAATGACCATTTTGAGTACACACTCTTTCGGTCCTGTAACTTTTTACAAGACTGTAAAACTGTTTTGTCTGGTGGGAGGCTTAAGCCGTGGCTGGTTACCACCCTACCGGCAAAGGCGTGCCGCCAAGCGATTTAGCGTTCCGGTACGATGCCGAGTAGAAACCGATCAGGGGTATGCATATACCTCTTCCAAGTTAGCCCGCTTCCATCTTAGACTGCATCATCACTTACCATCAGGTGAGATTGCAGTCAAGGGCTAACTTGTAGTTGAAAAAAAAAAAAAAAAAAGACTAATCGTCATTAATGTTTTGCAAACTGGTTTTAAAAATTTAAAGGTACTTAAATGTTCCTTCGAATTTGTAATAATATAATATGATTCCGAATAATTTTGGCGCTAAATGAAAACAAATAGAAGCTTTTATTTCTGCATTGCATCCTTAAAACTATCTATTTAGCTCATTACAACTTATGATCACAATTTTATTTTAGCCAAGTTATCTTAACATTCTTATTGAATTCAAGTTGGTTTAATTTCAAAATTTCCACGAGACGGCAGATAAACTTATGTTGTATCAATTGCATAAAATTATTTATCATAGCTGATCCCCGCAACTTCGTTCGCGTAGATATAGGTTTTTATGTAGGATCGGATCGGATCCCATAATTCTTTTATGTACTACTAACTAAATGTAGCTTAAGTTACTCCTTATAACATTAAAAGTTCCATTAAAATCGATCCAGCCGTTTCGGAGATTAGCTGGAACAAATAGACAGACCGACAAACATAAAATATAAACGCACACCAGTTTAAAATAAGCCGTACGTTCAAAGATCCGGGTCCCAAGTTATTTGAACCCAATAAATGTGTGTCATTTCTGAACTAAAAAACCTATGACCTTGAAATATTTACGGGACAATATATAAAGTACTACCTTTCTAACAAAAAAAGAATGAGTGAAATCGAACAACGCGTTAATGAATTACAGCTAAATACACGTTTTAACTTTCATCCCCTCTCCCAAGGGAACCGTGCTGAATTTCGGGATAAAAAGTATCCTATGTCCTACCTCGGAGTATAAACTCAAATCGTACCAAGTTTCATTTGAATCCATTCAGTAGTTTCGGCGTGATGCGCGGCCAAGATACAGACAGACAGACAGACAGACAAAAATGAAAAAAATTGCAGTTTTGGCTTCAGTATCGATTATAGAGTGCCCTCCAATAAAATTTTCAAAATATCTTCAATGTACAGAATTGGATCTGTTACAGTTTTATTATATTACTAGATGATGCCCACGGCTTCGCCCGTGTGGTTTGTAAAAATCTCGTGGGAACTTTGATTTTCCAGAACAAAAAGCAGCCTATCTGTAGTAAGTAGTAACCCGTCCACAAAACGGAAAAATTCCGTGGGATCCTTACGATTTCGGAATGCAATTCCTTACAGCATCAGGGTTGAGGAGTTGGACATTTACCTACTCGAGGTCATTCAACAATAAAGTCTTTAATTGGTATCCCCAATATCAATTTAAATAACCGACAGTGCCTAAATCCCATTAGTGTTGGGGATCAGATCCCCTACAGCATCAGGATTGAGGAGTTGGAATCCAAATTTTTTGTAGGACAGTGTCGCAATGTTTCTCTATCGATTAAAAAAAAAATTACGCAAATCGGTTCAGAAATCTCGGAGATATCGGTGTACATAGGTAGAAAAACACAACTCCTCCTTTTTTGAAAGTCGGTTAAAAAAGTAGCCTATGTTACTCCCTGGTTAATTCTCTACTTGTATGTGAAAGTCCCGTCAAAATCGGTTCAGCCGTTCCAAAGATTAGCCCGTTCAAACAGACAGACAGACAGACAGACAGACAGACACACACACACACACACACACGCACGCACGCACGCACGCACGCACGCACGCACGCACGCACGCACGCACGCACGCACGCACGCACGCACGCACGCACGCACGCGTGTTGGTAAGGTGAATTAGTCGAGAGTGTTGTTAGCTATGTTTGATGAAAATCGGTCCAAGATGGCCGCCGCTAGAAAATGGCGGATGATATATTTTTTCACAACTCCCTTGATATGGGTATCAAATGAAAGGGCTTGACTAGTAGAATAGCACTATTGCAAATTCAAGATGGCCGCCACCACAAAATGGCGAATGTCGGGGGTTTTTTAAATTTTCAATTTATACTTGTAATAAAAGAGCTTTCTATTCTATTTGGTTCTAAGTAGTCAATAAATATTAATCTGGTGATTGTGATATTGATGACAGCAACGCTTATGGTTGATGGATAGCCAGTTGACATCATGGATGACGGGAATAAAGAATGTTATGTTGCTTTTTGCACGTCTCTTATCTGGTAACCGATGAAAGCTATTAAGTTCCAAACATTTTTCCTTAGCAAGAAATGGAAGTATAATAATGTGCTGTGAATGTTGCCATTCATGTACTACATACAGGCTGTAATAAATATTAAAAGCCAGCCCCTTCGTGTTATTCGTATTGGCGAATGTTGAAAATGTTGTACCTAACTTTTTACTTTAAATAAAATTGTTTCGACAAGATAAATCTGATCTCGATTGATCTTAATACCGTCCGGGTCCCCTCGATAAGAACTTCTTAATGAAATACGCCGTACATCCCTCGGGGAATACATTAAACATTACCCCCTGTCGTGATGTATCGTGCTTCGCTTAATCACATTATCTTTATCGAGTGTTTGCATTTGCAATTTTTCTCTGGGCGGTTCTTATTTTGAACGTGTGTCCCGCTTATGATTCGCGCTCGTAATGCCCGTTAAAATTAGATTTCGCGTTGATCCTTTTGATGTGAAGCCACGCCGGCTTCCGTCGCGCCTCTAAATTAATCATACTTGTGTCACAGTGGAGCATTAATCATGTATTGTTTCGTGTAGGAAAGGTTGCCCGGCTTGGGAGTTGTCGCATGCTCCCGAAACATCAAACATGTTTCGGGCGACGTATGTGAGTTGACGTGGTGCTTTTTACAGCTCTCATTGTTTCACTGGCCTTGTACTTGCTACACCTCATTATTTAAAAATTAGAACTGATTTTGGTCTGGAGCGGCATACTCGACATTTCAATTAGTGTTCATTTGGCGTAAGCTACTGTGGATGTTGAAATATTGGTACCCTTATGAGATGCGGTCGTGACAAAAAGTCTTCACAGTCTGGAATATTAATCAAAACATGTTACATAGTATCGCAGAGTCAGTTCACGTTGTTGAGGACTTGTCGAGAGATGTAATGTCCTCCCAACCGAATTCTGGCTATGGCGGTCAATCTCAACAGAGACAGGCTAGCCAAATACACAAAGATATTTTAGTGCGCAATTGTGTGTGCAAATGCTCATATCCCATCACTCTCATAGTCCATGAGCAGCAATCCGATACGACCGGAAAGAGACTAGGTGCGAGATTACCGACAACTTTACATACTCTCCGAGGCACGGAGGAATAGTAGTATCTATCGCAGTCAACTTCACATCTCTTAGCTGCCACTGAGAATTTCTTAAGAAAGCCAATATCTGACCCGACCCGTGATGCTAGCCTGGGTTCTCATGATCCTCAGCTTTATTGAGACTTTTACTAAAATAATTCTAATGAATGAATTAATTATTACAGAAACTACTTGTTTTATGAAGTGATGACAAGGGATAGTAGTCAAATACAAAATCTTTTAAGAATTTATTTTAAACCAACTCTGATCAAATAGAAATTCACGACAGTAAAGAAATGTATTTTAAATATGCTGCCGTGTTTAAAGGAAGGAAGCAAATAAGTCGGCAGGTCTAATAAAGAGCAGCCTTGCCTCGTGCCGCCATCTCCTACGATTGAATTCTTGGCAAACAAATCCTATTTCAGCCTGCAAACCATTCCGAGGGCGAACTTCGTTAATTACTTTTCACCTTTCGTCTCTCGGGAAAAATCTTTCTCATCGATCCAATTATTGCGACCTGCTGCGACGAAAAACTTAACATGACTTCGATTTCAAAGATTCTGTTTTGAACTTTAAATTCTGTTTAAAAATAATTGGCTTTTAATAGCTTTCTCAGTAGAAAGGCTACCTTTTTATAAACCAAGAAAGCAGTTAGTACGTAGATATATACGTACGTAGTAACACATTGATTTAAAGTAAGTAAGTAAAGTTAAGTTTTCTAAAGAAGTTTAACTTCATCAGAAGGACGGCGGCTGACTTTGTTGGCCAGCGCTAACTTCTCGGCGTATGGGGCGCCGCTTTGAACAACTTAAGCTTGGCGAAAGCTAATCGGGAACTGGGAAGCCTCTTTATCTTATTATTGGTTAAAGTTAGTTTACAAAATTGAAATGTTAAGGTTTCGAATTGGTTTAAATCTGTTTTTACAGATTCTTTTTTCTTCTCGTATCTTCCTTCCCACTTCCACCGAAGTCTGGCCATCATCTCGTCATATAATTTGCCAAATAGGAAAGCTGGCTATCCAAGTCCTTTCTCAAATATTTCTCAGCCACAAGTGTTTCCTCCACCAACGTCTCATGACTGTCTTAAGGCTGAAACAGATGATGGAATTAAACAAAAGGCATATATGTATATGTAACATAAGTTAATAATTTTTCATGACTTAGTTATTTTGTCAATCTTATTCTTAAGTAATAAAAGTCATACAGCATATTGCATCAAGCCTGGAGTTAATTTAGCAATGGATGCTGTAATAAAAATATAATGAAGTACTCAACTGAAACGAAACGATTCATCATCATCATCATCATGATCAACCCATTACCGGCTCACTACAGAGCACGGGTCTCCTCTCAGAGTGAGAAGGGTTTTGGCCATAGTCTACCACGCTGGCCAAGCGGATTGGCAGACTTCACACACCTTTGAGAACGTTATGGAGAACTCTTAGGCATGCAGGTTTCCTCACGATGTTTTCCTTCACCGTTAAAGCAAGTGATATTTAAATATTTAAAACGCACATAACTCCGAAAAGTTAGAGGTGCGTGCCCGGGATCGAACCCACGACCTCCGATTAGAAGTCGGTCGTCCTAACCACTAGGCTATCACAGCTAACGAAACGATTGTACGCAATTTATTTTTAAACAACGTTGCTAATTCGACTTTAAACGCTTCCAGACAAGAGAAAGATCCGAGAAACGCTCAGCGTCCAACAAAATTACAGGAAAATAAATCCGTAATTTTAATTATTCTACATTTATTTTATTTACGTAGTGTGCAATTTTTGTAGCTTTGCTACAAAAGATTATACTCAGCCATGCAGCGCTAAGTAACCCTAAATTGTTTTGATGCCGCAGTTTAAAAAAAAAGTAGTATTTATGACTTTTGAGAAACATAGAATAAATAATCTATGATATTCACAACGAAACCATCCAACTGAATAAGTAAATCCTTTCGTATAGGCACCACTAATTAATATAAGGCCATAAGAAATCTATAGAGCAAATTTCGATCAAATCCTTATCGTGTTAAATGGTATAAAAACTTTATATCTTGGGCAGCAGCTGCAGTATTGTGGTGCATTCATGTAAGTTAAGGCATCTTAAGTACGCGGCCTTAGCTCGTTTGGCAGCGTGCCCTGCGGATTGTTGCATTGCACTCCCGATCTCGAGACCCAACATCTGCGAAACATCGGACGTTTTATTGCTGACACATTACCTTTGTATTTCCTATGAAACATTTTTTTAATACTGTATTTCTTTTGGGTGGGAAGTTCCCAGGAGGTTTCCGGTGGTGGCAGTTTGGGATTTTGTAATTTTGCTCTGGTGGGAGGCTTCAGCCGTGGCTAGTAAAGGATCCGATATAAGAAGTTCGATTGAAATGGAAAGTAAATAATCATACGATTAGGTACGATCATTTTCTTTTACATTTTTCCAAAACATATTTTCATAAGAACTGTTCAAACAATTGAGTCAATATAATATTGCGAGTTTCTGTTCTCCTTCTAGTTAAATTAAGACACTTATGCTGCGGCTTCTGTTATATATTTTTAACAGCTGTTACGAGTGAATATTATAAGTATGCTATAAAGACCCTCACGTATAGACATACTTATTAAAAAAGGGCATATAAGTCAGTGCTTTAACGAGTACATACTTAGACGTCGTTAAATTTTTCAAAAAGTTTCAGGTATGCAGATGCATGCTTTGCATTAATGCGTCCTGGTGCGCCTGTATCTCTAGCTTCTTAAATATATCATCTTTAATATTATTACCGTACAACCTAACTCACTACTGTAATGTTATATGTTCATCATCGATATATTATACAAGTTTTGTTTATAAAGATCGTAATTGAATTAAGTTAATTTCATCAAGATTTTTTTTTAAATTATTCTTATGTCAATACGTAAAAAACTTCAATGATTTCTCCACAACTCCTTGCAGTAGTTACGAGAGCACGACCTGCATAATGCATACTGCAGTATCTTCGCCATTTCTTTACACTCGCTCAAGCGATAGTTTAGCTCATGAAATTTTAAAGAGTGCACTTTTTTGTTTTGACCAAGTACTTTTAGTATTTACTATTTAGTTTGCTTTGTGATTTATGAATTTCTATCACCGACTAATTTGACCACTTATCTACATATATAACAATAATAAAGTGATTGTGTGTTCTTTTTGGTTTAATATTTTGTTTGCTTGTATTGTTCTTTTAAACATACCTACTATTATATTGAAACAGACGGTTAATTTGTACCTTAAATTAAATTGTAAATTATTTTTGTTTGTGCTGTTTGTTAGAGCAAATGGGACATTTCATTTGATTTTGACAAAATATGATTATTTATTTTACTAGGCTTATCTTAGTAATGTTGTAACGATGTATTAAGGTTGCCCTCCTTACGCGCTTCCCCATACAAACGTATTACGCCTGTTATTCTAATATTTGTCGCAATAGTTGAAGTCGGTTAAAAATTAAGCCAGATATCAATTTATATCTCCATTATCTATGCTATAAAATAAAAAAAATTAGTAAAATTTTATTTATTTTGAAAGTTATGACGTTTGAAAAATCACTATTTCAGGGCAAATTTTGAGGCAACTTCGTACGTAAATAAACTATATAAGAAACTAGAAAATTGAAAACCGACCAAAGTCATATCATACGTTACTTCATAATAATTTCAAATGTTTTTAGTTAATGTAAAAAATTGCCAAATATTTGCTAAAATAGGCGTAATTCCAAACCTAGATTTGCATCTTTTTACTTTGCCGTTTTTCACTAAAAATCATGATATCTCAAGCAAAATTTATTTATTTAATTAATTAATTATTTATTTATGTATTTATTTTTAGTACTCTTCTTTACTGAAGACGTCTCGCTCTCTAAATGCAGAAATCACTGTTTTAGACTCCACCCACCAACGAATTGTCGCACAGTGGGTCGAAACTGCTATTTGAGGGACATAGGATTTTTTGTTACAAATTCCATTTAAAAAAAAATACCAATCGAAAGATCTTGTCATTCTGATAAATAATTGTTATTAAAAGTTTTTCTCTAAAACTGATATCTTGCCCGAAAAAAAATATTTTCAGTTTTTGTTGTATGGATTGAAACATAAACTGTTAAAATTTGGCCAAGTCTTGACAGGTCTTGCTTTAAAACTACTTTATTCTTATTCTTTGGCTTATTGGCTATAATTCTACGCTATCAGCGCGCACCCAAAGTTGCCCGTTCACGAGTTATAAGGTTCACAAAAATGAAGAAAAATAAGTAAATAAAAAGTACTTTTTAGGGTTCTGTACCTCAAAAAGTACCAAAAGGAACCCTTATAAGATCACTCTCTTGTCCGTCTGTCTGTCTGCCGTGTGTTACCACCGATTTTCTCAGAAACGGGTGAACCAAGCAAGTTGAAATTTATACCAGATACTATAATCTATAGTCCCTATTAGGTGTATAAAAATCAAGGTCCTGAGTCAACATGATAAAGAGATATGGGCAAATTTAGATTTTCGCGAAAACTTGTAAGTACCGAAATTTACCTTAATTTTCGACTTTTTTTATTTTTCGTAATTTTCCCTTTACTTGTGCTGTAAGACCTTACTTTTAACCAAAGTTGTTAATTCTAGGTCAACCGGAAGTACCCTATAGGTTTTGGGTCGAAAAACTACATGGTAGTTCCTGTTGACCTAGAATCCTGAAATTTGGCAGGTAGGTAGGTCTTATAGTACAAGTAAAGGAACAAATCTGAAAACCGTGAATTTGTAGTTACATCACACAACAAGTATAAATTGAAAATTTAAAAAACCCCCGACAATCGCCGGCCGTAGCGGCGGCCATCTTGGATCGATTTTCATCAAACATAGCTAACAACACTCTCGACTAATTCACCTTTCAAACAAAAAAAACCGCATTCAAATCGGTCCACGCGTTTGAGCGCCACAGGGGAACAGACAGACACACACACACACACACACACAGACACGTGAAACTTATAACACCCCGTCGATTTTTCGTCGGGGGTTAAAAAAAATTTAATGTGTTCGTAAACAAATAACTAGTGTTTTCAATTTTCAAAGTAAGATAACTATACCAAATGGGATATCATATAAAAGGGCTTTACTTGTACATTCTAAAACAGATTTTTATTTATTTTTATGCATAATAGTTTTTGATTTATCGTCCAAAATGTCGATAAAAATTCCGTTGCGCCCCCCTTATCTCTGAAGTTTACCAATAGAAAAATCATAGCAGTTTCGACCCACTGTGTGTCGCTCCCATGGAGAGCGCTCTTAAGTTAATCACCACTTCAATAACAAATCAATAATTTTGTAGTTAACAAACTGCCAGAGAATCAGACTAAAATGTTATTGTTTTAAGTAGGAACAAAACACAGAGATCATGTTTGTTACAAACTATGGCGCCTAATCTATAGACTCGTTAGAAGAGTATCAACTGTCTGCCTGCTTGAGAGCTTAATAGCTCGTATACATGTTGCCTTTGTGTGGCTCATTTGCTATTTTTAAAGGAAGTTCGTGCCTCCCTGCAGAGCGTATGTGATGTAACGCATAGAAGTGATCTTTAGAATGATAGCAGACGAGTAATTAGTGACTGTGGTTCGCAATCCTTTGAATGGTGGTTTCTTTTTAAATATTAGACTTAACTCCTAAGTATTTTATTTTTTACGACAAATTGTTATGCTATATCATGTTGCTTTAAATTAATTAATACAGTTTTTGTATTAAAAGGTCAGTGGAGTTTGTAAGAAGAAATATATTTTGCCCTACCCCTTTTCAACCTCTTTAGGGATGGACTTTTATCTTTTTAATGCGCCTCTAGGGTACCCAAGGAATTTTTCCTCCTTTCAAATATCTAGGTCCATTACAAAATCCGATCGCGGTTATAATATAGGCCATGTTGTTGAATAAATTGCTTGCTCATCTTAGCCGCGCCAGCGTGCATTTTCCGTAGCAATATTCTGATAATGTCTAGGACCTATACATATTATGTTACTTAGACTCTAGGTAACAATATATCCCAGTTAATGTCTCTACAGGAGAAAAATTATGGAATCCTCCCGAGCGCATTGGAGAGTCTGTAAAGTACGTCACGAACGGGCCCTGTGCAACATAGTTTGTTGCTTTGCAACATTGAGTTGTTGGAGGCTATTGACTATAGAGATTCAGACTTCACGCATCAAACCCCCTTTCCGTCTAATGAAAACTAAGACGTAACTTTGGAATAATAATATTTTAAGTATTTAAAGATATTTCTATATCTTGTAGGTATAACCTGACCGAAAACCAAAGAACGAATTTCTTTTACTGGCAACACAGACTTAAAAACGTCATTAAGTATCATCATTGAAAATCACACGGCCCTGTCTATATTATGTGATGCAATAAATAAGCCAAAATCGCACCCCTAGAGCAGGTTTTTTTATTTTTCGATTCACTGATGAGTGATGTAATGCTATACTAATGTTACATTACCGCATCAGTTGCGTCATAGTATGATAAAGATAGCGAAACCATTGACAGAGTTAATAAAAACAGCTCCAACACCAATTGAATTAAACTATACCTTGTCAGGTTCAGGCCTTGCAGGAAATCACTGTCTCTAGTAATTTGGCAACTCTCTCCTTTCCAACGGCTTTATGACCGAAGAGCTCTAAACGTCTGTACCACGCCTCTAAATTTTATTACTCTTAACTTAAGCATTTCGTACGTAATATTAGGTATGTTTGAACAAGTTTAAGCTCTCACGAGTCACGTTTAACAACGTTTAGTGTAATGTGAGGCTGTGTAAGTCGTTCATTAGACAAGGTTTTGCTCTCAGTTTTACCACAGTTACCGCTATGATCTAGCTTTGACTGACGGATATAAGACTGTAGTCGAATATTATAGACCAAGATCCCAGTGCGATCTGACTTTACTTATTTTCGGAAAGATGAAACCTTAGGCTCTCAGTAGTGTCTCATTTGCTTTGAATAACTGCGTAATTGTGGAGTTCGTAACTGGGGTACGTGACGACTCATTAGTCATTCGCATGCATTCGAATAATACGGTGCAATCTAAACTTAAATATAATACTTCAAAACTGAATTGTTACGTTTCCATTGTTCCAGGTAAACGCTGAGTCGAGAGTTGAGAGTTGAGACCTACTGCACGTGAGCGTAACGTTAATTCAGACTGCGCGGCAGACGCCGACGGGCTGTTAATTCGAAACGTGCTGGCCCCGCGTCAGAAGCAATCTCACTTTATTGTTTCCTACAGAGTTATTTGGGCACTCCACAATTTACTCTTCCGCCTCCGCGCAACCTTTTACGAGCAGCATAAAAAAAATCGCAAAAAATATTTGTATATTTTCTCAAAGACAACGTTGAAATACGAGACTGAGCCGAAAAGTTTCAGCCTTCCTTCAAATATTATGAATCGTCGGTTTTCCTAATTTTTTATACCATTTTCCGAATGGAAAAATCCACTCAGCGGCAACCGCGAATGATCACTCCTCTTTACATAGTGACACGCGGTGGAGGAGGGTCTGGGAGCGGATTCGGGCGAAGG
Organism: Melanargia galathea; assembly: GCA_920104075.1. Taxonomy (NCBI): domain Eukaryota; kingdom Metazoa; phylum Arthropoda; class Insecta; order Lepidoptera; family Nymphalidae; genus Melanargia; species Melanargia galathea. Next base: position 7,463,501 of record OV049855.1, read on the forward strand.
CCACATAAATAATCGAAGGCTTAAGGATTTAGCCGTCGAGTCGGTTTGAAATATCAAAGCAAAGTTGTACTGAATTGATCGTGTGGGGTTAACCCGCGGCGCATTGTCACATTTGTATCGCTGATCGGACGAACTGATAACTGAAATCATATTCAATTGATTCTTACATACGTAAGAAATTGCGTTGGTATAAAAAAATATTTGCTATAAACCTTTCAGACCTCAGTAGTGGTAATTCTGCGCCAGTTAGTTATTGTTGCAAACCAATGAAGAAGTTATGACAGAACGCCGTCATTGTCAAACTGAAGCCTGTTTTTTATGCGTGTGTGCTCTTCGAAATTCAAACATTCTAAATAGTGCTAAACATTGTTTGGGTAGGAGCACGGGTGTCTACTTGGACTTCCGGCTGGGTTATTCTGTAACTTAGTTAGCAACTGAAAATAGTTGCCAACGAATTAGTTTGATATACATTGCTGCTTTACTGTTGGAAATATAAAGTGTTTTCATAATTTCACACAGTAAAGCAACAATGTATATCGAACTAATTCGTTGTCAACTATTTTCAGTTGCTAACTAATTTACAGAATAACCCCCCCAGGCCGTGTTCTGTCTGAAACTCTTAATTTCTATTTGGTCTAAAGTTATTGCAAAATTAATTAAAGTTCTATGTATTAGCAATATTTAGGAGCTGCTGCCGCGTCCGCGTCGCCACATTGTGACGCGTATAGAACGCATAAAGGTTCGAACTTCGATAAAGCGGGAATCGCGATAAGATTCGTTCACCGTGTCAGCGGACAGCGATCCAAAGGGCCCAATGCCGGCCGGTACAACGTGACGTTCCCGGAATCCTGATCTCATTACGATAGTTTACATATTCGGCACCGTCGGGCCTCGGGCCGAGACACATCGCCGCAGATAGGGAACGCCTCGCGTCTCGCGCAATGAATTAATTTGTTCCCCCGCCATTATGTGAACTAGATTGCTGTAAAGATATCGCGAACCCTACTCCCTTTCAATATCGTAGGCGAAGAGCACGCCGTAAAATATGAGATTACATAGCATCTCCTTTCATGAGATAAAATGAATGACTATACACTAGCGGCACGCTATGATGGCCGGTTTGACACATTACAATAGTGATGTGGAATGTCAATTTATTCTCGAACAAAAAACAATTAAGTTTTGTTTTTGTACCTGATTAAATAGGTTTAATAAAACAAAAATGTATATGTTTATTTAATTTATTTGAACGAACTGAATATTTGAACGAAAATGAATATACATACTTTATATGCACACAAGAAACATATGAATACAAAAGATACCAAAAAAGGTGCCACAAAAGGCCATAATTAATCAGATTCGTCCATACTACTATTTTCACTGTCGTCACTGCTATCATCACATACATTAATAATTATATGTTCGTTTTCTATAATATTATCTATTTTCACATCTCTTTCATAATCTTCCCTTATTAATTTAACAGTTCTATTCACAACCTTTTCCCAGTCTCCTTTAGTCACATGTTCACAAGCTTCTTCTAATAATTTTAGCATTTTTTTTGTGGTAAATGGGGGTTCTGTATTGTGTCTTGCAGCATATCCCTTAATTTGAGCCCACACCAACTCAATCGCATTATACTCACAATGGTAAGGCGGTAACCGTATAACTCTGTGCCCATGTTCTAATGCTATTTCGTCAATGACGTATCGGATCTTGGTTGGTTTGTTTTCTTTTAAAAGACGTACTAATTCCGCTTTTAACATATTCATGTTTGCATCTACGCCATTTTTACGAAGCCATGCGACGATATCAGCTTTCTTTTGGGATTGGGCAGGTGGCTTGTCAATTTGCATCGAGTGGTATGGGGCGTTGTCCATAATTATAATAGATGGTTCAGGGAGGCTACACAACATTGAGGTAAACCATTCAGTAAACTTTTCTCCATTCATGTCTTCATGATAGTCTCCAGTGGTTTTTGACGCAAAAGCCATGAGAGAACCTTCGACAAACCCGTTGATGGTTCCGGCGTGACAAATTATAAGTCGCGATCCTTTTCCTACAGGAACTTTGGAAGTAGATGCTGCTGTGTCATCGTTCCAAGAACGGCCTACAGTATGGTTAGCATTAAGCCATGTTTCATCCAAGAACACAACATTTTGCCAATTTTTGATTTCTTTCACTTGCCGTAAAAAAGTATACCTTGCCATCGCTATATCAAATCTTTCCATCAATATTTTGCGTTTGTTACATTTTTTGTATCGAAATCCAATGGTCTTCAAAATCTTCGTTAAAGAACTTTCCCCACCGAAGAATAATCCAGCTTCCTTCAGTGAATGCACCAACTTTTTTCTTGTTGGATACTCCTTCTGTAAATAGTAGCCGTAAACATGTCTTCGGATAGCATCGGCATCAAAGCTATCGATGCCTACGACTGGTTTTGCTCGTTTTCTCTTTTTTGGTGTGTGAAGTTTATTTTCTTCTGTGCCAGTCTCGCCATATTTTTTTTTAGTTATCCGTCTAACAGTTCGTTGTCCAATATTAAGCGCATCAGCTACGCGTTCAACCACTGACGTTATAGGTAAAATTGGCCCTCCATTTTGAGCTTCACGATCGAAATAGTTACGAAGGCGTATTACGAACTCACGTGTCTGACTATTTAGAACAGTTCTCTGCGTACGTTCGGTCATATCGACGAAATCCACAACAAAGGGCTTGAACAGAGTCCAAATTAACGAGCAAGGGTCAACAGTAATGCAGTATCAATATTTGAAATCCAAAGCCAGGTCAAAACTATATCACAATCGCATTGCACTGACAGTTTATACTTTTCGAAGCAACGTCAATTCGAAACTGCTTTGTTTTACATTGAGCATTGACGCGAGTTTGCCGGAGGTAGTAGTTGTGCTAGCCAGCGATCCTATGTGACGATCGTATTAGATTCCATTTTTAAAAATTTATTGATATTTTTTTGCGATTTCAGAGGTTTGTCCACATAGTGAAAATTGTTCATATTCACAAGTACATTCACCCCTTAAATGGTGCAAACTGATTTTTCTACACTTGTATACATTTAAGAAATCAATTTAATAAATAAATTTTGAGTCCTAAACCTAAAACTACATTCGATAAAATTTATGAATCTCTGCACATCACTATCGTCAATAAAGTAATACAATTATTTCCTTCAAAGTCGTTATCAATTAATACGGAACTTCATGAGCGGACAAACGTCAAACCGGCCATCATAGCGTGCCGCTAGAGTAGTTATTATATTAAAACTAAAATCAGGCCAAATTAAAAAAATACGAGGTAGAGCGATCGTCTATAATTAATAATTATTTTATTTAAAATTTTGATTCATCTACATTACAAATAAATAAAATTGAAGGATCTGTGATTTCGGAAGAACTATACCTCTATTTCAACGGCAGCATTACCCACCCAAACACATGTTTTTAAAAATTTCGTCTGCTTTCTAAACTTCTGCATTGTGTAATTCATAATATTATATATTCCGATTTTCGAAAAAGATTTTTGTCGTGATCTCTTGAATTCGCGTATGTTTAGATATATTTCGCGGTTGTTTTACGTGGAAACATGATAATTTGTCAAATATCTCGATCGCCGATACGAGGTGTATGGTTTTCAATGCGCTACACTGAGATAGCCATAAGAAAGTTTAAGGCCCAGCAGGTTTGAATACGTGCGGCACGCATTAGGCCTGCATCATACTTATCACACTAATATTATAAAGGGGAAAGTTTGTGTGTATGTATGTATGTGTGTATGTTTGTTATTCTTTAACGCTGCTCTTTAACTTTTACTCCTTAATGAACTACCATCAGGTGCGTGGAATGATACAAGTAACCGTTTGTCAATTAAGTACTAGTTATAGGGATACAAAGTGAAAAATCTTCTCACTTTAGCATGCATGCCGTCTCTAGTGAGTATGTCGCTTTCTGTATGTACCTACCTTCAACCAAATTCAACAGCCAAGCGAAAGATTCTCGAGATTTTGGTCGCAACTTTTAGCAGTAGGTAAGACTATTTCTGTGATAGCCTAGTGGTTAGGACGACCGACTTCTATTCGGAGGTCGTGGGTTCGATCCCGGGCACGCACCTCTAACTTTTCGGAGTTATGTGCGTTTTAAGTATTTAAATATCACTTGCTTTACGGTGAAGGAAAACATCGTGAGGAAACCTGCATGCCTGAGAGTTCTCCATAACGTTCTCAAAGGTGTGTGAAGTCTGCCAATCCGCTTGGCCAGCGTGGTAGACTATGGCCAAAACCCTTCTCACTCTGAGAGGAGACCCGCGCTCTGTAGTGAGCCGGTAATGGGTTGATCATGCTGAAGACTATTTATGACTACCGGACAAAAACTTGAATCCACGTCAGGTCTAAGTATTTCCATATTTCGATTTTCCTTATTCAATTTATCATAAGTAGTGGTAGTAGTATAGGTAGTGGAGATTTATTACGAGCCATCATAGGTCTGGCCTAATCTACTTGTAAATCTTTGTTAAGCTATTTAGTGGTGTTCTCACAACTTTCGTCTTGTCCGACTATTTGTAATACTTAGAGTAAACGCGTGCCTGTAATGTCTATCATTACTCTGACGAGCGTCTGTTGAAAGAGAAATACTTTTATTTCTCAGAAGAAATAAAAGTGTTTCTCTTTTTTGTAAACTAACATTTATTAGATCGGTTCTTGTTACTGGTATTCAGAGAAAGTAATTATTTTTATAGCTTTAAAAGTATTATAAGTCCCCTATTATATATCTTATTTAATATGTAGGTTGCTGTCTTCGCATCATCTTTACGTCGCGCTCGAGGAGTGTGACCGTCCACTGCAATCTGCAGTGCCTATGCCTTTCCTGATGAGAGTATGCACTTAGTACATATTATTATGTACCTACTACCTAGTAGACGTGTGCGCCGATGCTAAAATCTCCGGCGGCGCACGCCGGTCAAAAATCGGCGGCGGCGGCGTGTTTTCGGCGTAATTTCGGCGCGAATAATTTTAATAGAAGTGTCTAACTTGTAGAATTATTTTTACAGAAAATCAGATAGGTACAATTAAATAAAACTTTTGCAATAACAACAACTTGCCAAATAGTCCAGTAACCTTAACGTTTGCAAATATGGGGTATCTTGCGTTCAGATTTTGGCGATTTTGGCGAACCATATAACCATGGCGTTTTTGATAGTACATTTTCAGGACGTCTACAAACTTCCATTTATGATAAATAAGTAAATGATTATGATTATGATATAGAGGCCCACTAAAAAAGGATTATTGGAAATTCTACCCCTAAGGGGGTTAAATAGGGGATGAAAGTTTGTATGAAAGTCTATAATTTTTTAAGTTATTTCCATGAAAATTGGTATTTGGGCTTGCGATAAAAAATAAAAAAAATTATAATATTTCAGGATTTTTGAAAATTCTATCCACAAGTACGTTAAATAGGGGATGAAAATTTAAATGAGACCCCGTCACGTTTTTACGTCATTTATCAAGTTATATCCATGAAAAATAAAGAATTACGTGTTTAAGAAATTTTGGAAAAACTTCCCCCAAGTTGGTTAAATAGGAGATGGAAGTTTGTATGACATTAAGAATCTACGCGGGTGAATTCACGAGCATCTCAGTAAGTAATGTATCTACAGAGCTGGTTCTGGTCTTAAATTATAGCAATTTTATTCTACTAGGTACTCAAACAATTTAAGGACAACAAGGTGATGACGGAATCACAGCGGAACTCCTGAAAGCAGGTGGAAAACCAGTTCTTAAAGTCTTTCAGCGACTGTTCAATTCTGTCATCGACGAGGGCATAACGCCAGGAGGCATGGCGCAGATGCGCGGTGGTTATTTTCTTCAAAAAGGGCGATAATACCCTGCTGAAGAATTATAGACCCATCTCGCTGCTGAGCCATGTCTATAAGTTGTTCTCGAGAGTCATTACGAATCGTCTCGCTCGTAGGTTCGATGACTTCCAGCCTCCCGAACAGGCCGGGTTCCGAAAAGGCTTTAGTACCATAGACCACATCCATACGCTGCGGCAGATTATACAGAAGACTGAAGAGTATAACCGGCCACTTTGCTTAGCGTTTGTGGACTATGAGAAAGCCTTTAATTTGGTGGAAACTTGGGCTGTATTGAGATCACTGCTGAGATGCTGGATCGACTATCAGTACATCCAAACGTTGAAGTGTTTGTACGAAAACGCCACAATGTCAGTCCGTATACAGGACCGGACTACGAGGCCAATCCAGTTGCAGCGAGGAGTGCGTCAGGGAAATGTTATCTCCCCGAAGCTATTTACCGCTGCGTTGGAAGAGGTCTTTAAGCTTCTGGACTGGAACGGACTTGGCATCAACATAAACGGTCCTACGGTTTGCCGATGATATAGTCGTGATGGCAGACTCTGGAAGACCTCAGTACAATGCTCAATGATCTCAGCAGAGTTTCTCAACGGGTGGGCCTAAAAATGAACATGAAATGATAAGACGAAGGTCATGTCTAATGCTCATGTTCCGCTCCACCCAGTAATCGTTGAAAACTCGGCACTCGAAATTGTAGACTAGTATATATACCTGGGACACACGGTCCAGCTAGGTAGGTCCAATTTTGAGAAAGAGATCAACTGCCAAATCCAACTCGGCTGGGCAGCGTTCGGGAAACTTCGAGATGTATTTTCGTTCAATATGCCTCAGTGTCTGACGACGAAAATCTTCGAACAGTGCATGTTGCCAGTGATGACTTACGGATCTGAGACATGGTCGCTAACAATGGGCCTCATAAGAAGGCTCAGGGTCACTCAGCGGGCGATGGAGAGAGCTATGCTCGGAGTATCAATATTTTATATGAATAGGAAGGTGTAACTTCATATCGATCCAAATTTTTTTGTAATTTATTGTATAGAAATATGGAATATGAATGGTGTAATCGTTAGGTTATTTGGTATAGAAGAGGGTGAATGATGTTCTAAAACATTTAGCTCTCGCGCCGATTTTACGCCGATACGCAGATCGGCGGCGGCGGCGTCCAAAAAATGACGGCGGCGGCGGCGGATCGGCGCGGCGCACACGTCTACTACCTAGTCGTCTGTCGTGTCGTGTCGTACGTGTCGTGTCGTGTAGGAGGACGCCCCACTCTATTCATTAGATACCTACTTGAATACGATCTCCACTCTAGGTAGATAAAATAATTAAGTGTTGTTTGTGCATCGTCAGTACATACTTATCGCAAGACTAACCCTAACATTGGGTTACTGGACAACTCGACCGCAATAAAATCGACCGAATCGGTAACAACTTCTCTTGCAAGATATAATTTGAGATAGCTGCAGACGAAAATTACGAGTGTAGAGCAGCGGCGGATGAAAATAAATTTAAAATCTCTTTAATTTGGTCTCTGCATTAGTGATAAATTTAAGCCAAAAAAATTTTTTTGGAAGTACATAGGTTGGTTTAGTTTCACATAAAGTTTTATTTAAATACTCGTACCTACTAGATCATTAGCTCAATACAGTGTACGTACTTCTACATAGGTACAGACCAATTATGTTTTGAACAATCGGTTCAGCTGTTCTAAAGATAAACCCGAACACACAAAAATTAAAAAAACCTTGATTTGGGTTATGCTGTCGTTCAGATAATCATAGTAAGTAGCCTAATAAGAGGCATCAGGGCGCTGTTTCAAAATCGCAGACAGACCAATTTTATATATATTTTGTACATATAGATTAGAACTGATCAACTGAATTACTACTAAAGATACTCGTCAAATATACTCAACATTTCTATTTGCATTCGTTTTGCATAAACGAATTATTTTAATGTAGATGTTGGAAATGAATATTTAAGTGCCATTATACGAATCACAGTAAAAGAGTCACAGTAAAAATTCACGACGGTCGTGAATAATAAAACCTAGTTTCTTAATACTTGAGAACGTCACTCCGCATGACCCAGACCTTGGCGCGAGCTCGCTGAATATAGATGAAGTCTGGTAGGTATAGTGAGAAGCTTTTAGCAAATCCCCAGTCAGTTTTACAGTGATTACGAAAGATTTCTTTGCTTTATTATTTTTGTGTTGTTAGGTGTTGAATTGAAGCAGGCGTTACTTAGCGGAAATGTATGATATGGAATGAAAAACATTTTTTTTGTTTTTCGTTGCAGAGATTACAGTTACTATAGATTGAAGAGTTGTATAAGGTGTATTATGAATAAGGTGCGTAAGGTGATATTCAAAAACTAACAATAAAAAAGAAAGAAAAATGGCAATAAAGTAGTTTATGATTCGATTTTTGATAAAGGTGAACAATGTGAGCAAATCTACATAATATATCGAATTCTGTATGTATAACCCAGAAAGAGAGGATGCCAGTTTAAGAACATATAGGTTGGCTGTTACAAACTTTTATTATACATGAATTTTTTTATTAGGTTTTTATTAAAAACTAGCCGACCCCCGCAACTTCGTTCGCGTGTTTATAGGTTTTATATAGGATCGGAACGGATCCCATAATTCTTTTATGTACCAAAACTAAATGTAGCCTAAGTTACTCCTTATCCTTATCACCTATCTGCCATTGAAAGTTCCATTAAAATCGGTCCAGCCGTTTCTGAGATTAGTTGAAACAAATAGACAGATGGATAAACATAAATTTAAACGCACGCCAGTTTAAAATAAGCCGTACGTACAAAGATCCGGGTCCCAAGTTATTTGAACCCAATAAATGTCTGTCATTTCTGAACTAAAAAATCTATGACCTTGAAATATTTACGGGACAATATATAAAGTACTACCTTTCTAACAAAAAAAGAATGAGTGAAATCGAACAACGCGTTAATGAATTACAGCTAAATACACGTTTTAACTTTCATCCCCTCTCCCAAGGGAACCGTGCTGAATTTCGGGATAAAAAGTATCCTATGTCCTACCTCGGAGTATGAACTCAAATCGTACCAAGTTTCATTCGAATCCATTCAGTAGTTTCGGCGTGATGCGCGGCCAAGATACAGACAGACAGACAGACAGACAGACAGACAGACAGACAAAAATGAAAAAAATTGCAGTTTTGGCTTCAGTATCGATTATAGAGTGCCCTCCAATAAAAATTTTCAAAATATCTTCAATGTACAGAATTGGATCTGTTACAGTTTTATTATATTATAGATCACTTTTGTAGCGGCACGTGTTTCTAATGCACCTTGTAGGTTGGTTATGCCTCTTAAACGCCACTTATAAAGAGCGGTAATAACAGAATAGTTCAGAAGTTCTTTGTTTTTGCACGTTCAGCACGGAGGCAACGAAGTTTGTTGACCATCTCTAAGTAGCCGCCCGCCCGCCGCCCGTCCGGGGCGCCATGCCACTTTGAACAACTTTAACTTTGTAAAAGCTATGGCCGGGGAACACGGAAGCCTCTTTCCCGTTTTATTGCTTAAGTTCGTTCATACGTGTCTCGAAAAGTTAAGAAATAGGCTTTAAATTTTTCCGTGACGTTGCCTTTTGATCTCGTATAAAAATGAAATTATTTTTCTTGAATTTGATAGAGCGAGACGATTGTTTTCATAAGCTTAATATATTACTTTATTAAAATGGTCGACTAGACTCTAGAATAAGTTTGTTTTGTTGTCTAGCTTTTTCCTAATTTCAATTTGGAAACCCCTACTGTATCAAATGTTTCCAATCCTCGATATAGGCATTGTTATAAACTCTTTGAAGAACAACCCACTCGTAAAGTTAGCTATTCAACAATAGTAGAAGATCCTTTTAGTCCATATTTTCCTATTATGATTTTCCTATTATTGTTTCTGAGTTACAATCATGTTGGAATACAAAAGTAACAATGCTACAATAATAGAAGATAGGTAGGTAGGTATTTAGATACCTGCAATACAAAATCTTGCACGTCGTCCCATCGCCAACAAAACAAACAAACATACTTGCTGCAGAACGTCCGTTCTATAAAGTCGCTCACCGTGACACGTAGTTAACAATTAATTTCATAAACAACGTTAGCCCCATTAGTTACATCAAAGGTTACATCATATATACAACAAAAAACTTTCCCACCATCCACTATGACACTTCTATACTTTACAAACCAAAAAAAAAACTGGATTATTTTACGTAAATCCTTATTTTTTATTAATTCATTAAAATTTATACAGTATATAAATGAAGCCTTTAAACTTTTGTATGACATTTTATTTTGCCACTGCATGAAAAATGTAAAGCTAAATATAAAACAGTAAAAAAACACAAAACAATTCTCACCAATTTAAGTTAGGAAAATATCTAGCAAAATTTATGCATTTGCAATGTAACATTAAAATAATAATCGGAAGCGCCATGTCTGCGAGTACAAAACGCCGAAGAAATTATTCGCCGATAATAATATGATCTCCAAACTTAACATCGAGGATGGCCAACGTAGTTACGAACGTAACCAATTATGTATTTACTTCACATCATTTTCACGTTGTAGAGAAAAACCGGGCCACAAATTTTGAGAATCGCTAAAAAACTATCTCGAGCAGCAGCTGCAACATTGTGGTGCATTCATGTAAGTTAAGGCATCTTAAGTAGGTACGCGGCATTAGCTGGTTTGGCAGCGTGCCCCGCGGATTGTTGCTCGCGTTGCACTCTCGGCTCGACATCTGTGGAACTCCGCCCATTTTATTGCCACAAAAATAACTATTAACTATATACCACTAAGGCCTAGCCAGCACTGCGAAAATTATTCGCGTGGTTTATTTCCCGTATTTTAATATTTTTTTTGCGAATTTTAAATCGCAAGTGCTGCATGCACTACACGACAAACGACACACGACCAAGCCCGCACTGAGACTGAGACATATGGATCTGTAAGAAGCTGCACGCACTTGCGATTTAAAAATTCGCAAAATATATACTAAAATACGGAAAATAAACCGCGCGAATAAATTTCACAGTGCGGCCTAGGCATTATTCTTTTAGTTACTCTTAACCATCGACTTGTCTTGTTTCATCTCGGCAGTAACTTTGGTTAAAAAAGGCCATTTTTAACCCCCGACGCAAAAACGACGGGGTGTTATAAGTTTGTGTGTGTGTGTGTGTGTGTGGGCGTGTGGGTGTGGGTGTGTGTGTGTGTGTGTGTGTGTGTGTGTGTGTGTGTGTGTGTGTGTGTGTGTGTGTGTGTGTGTGTGTGTGTGTGTGTGTGTGTGTGTGTGTGTGTGTGTGTGTGTGTGTGTGTGTGTGTGTGTGTGTGTGCGCGCGTGCGTGCGTGTGTGCGTGCGTGCGTGTGTGTGTGTGGGTGGGTGTGTGTGTCTCTGTCTCTGCCTGTTCCCCTGTGACGCTCAAACGGGTGGACCGATTTGAATGCGGTTTTTTTTGTTTGAAAGGTGGATTTGTCGAGAGTGTTGTTAGCTATGTTTGATGAAAATCGATCCAAGTTGGCCGCCGCTACAAAATGGCGGATTACTAATTTTTTCACAACTCCCTTAATATGGGTATCAAATGAAAGGGCTTGACTAGTAGAATAACACTATGCAAATCCAAAATGGCCGCCGCCACAAAATGGCAAATGTCGGGGGTTTTTTAAATTTTCAAATTTCAATTTATACTTGTTACATAACGTCATAGTCAAGGTATGAATTGATGCATTTCGACAGCAGAATCTAAGTAAATAATACCTTTAAACATTGGTAGAATAAAGCGCAGTAGACCGTGTCCATGAGTCGAGCACGTGCTCACCTGTGCCCCCAGGGATTTTATCAAGGCTTCCAGAACACCTTTTATATTCAAGACCATTCGAGTGCATGTAGAATAGGTAGAATACTAAGCTACTTACATCATACCACTGTAAATTATAGTCTGAATAAAGGCAGCGTTAACCTCACTGGGATCTGTCTGCGCTATTTGAAACATTTTGCTCCATGTTATGCAATTTAAAAATTTGCTGCCTTTTACAAGTCTACGTATTTATTTTTTTATTATATTTCGTTTTTTATTTCGTTTTTTATATTTTTATTTCGTTTCTAAATATGATGGATATAGACTAACATAAGATTGCAAAGAAAATTATCTAGGTATAATAATAATAATATTGATAAAAATTATTTAAAAAAAACTGACTTCAAACGCCACTGCGAGTGATTTGCTCTTATTTTTTGAGGAGTTCCAGTCTTCATCTCCGAAGATATTCATCAGATCTTCACCAAATTTAAATGGGACTAACCTAACGATAAGTTCTTTCAAATTTTTTTTTTAATTGAAATTGGTTCAGATTTGATAAAAGGTATGGAGTAACATCGCCGAAAAATACGCGTCGAATTGAGAACCCCCTCCTTTTTTTTGAAGTCTGTTAAAAATAGTCTGTATCTCCCCTAAACTTCTAAATAAATCATTTGTTGTGAAAGACGATGAATGATGAATGAAAGACGATGAATAAACAGCTGTCGTAACAAAATCGATGAAAAATAAATTATCTTCATGTATATTGCTTCATAGATGCAGCATCGAAAATAATGATCAATATAATATCGATAATGATCCGATCCGAGTCGCAGGAAGCCGCTGGATACAAGCGGCACAAGACCGTGGCATGTGGAAGTCCCTTAAAGAGACCTATGTCCAGCAGTGGACGTCGTATATATCGGTTGATAACGACGACGACGAATGATCCGATAATTAATCCGTTAAAACCTTGCGTTTTGGGCAACAATACTTTCATATCTTTTTGTATTCTAACATCAATATTTTAGTCGTAAAGTTATATTAATTAATATATATATAGCTGCTCGTGCTGATTGGGTCACTGACTCATTGATCACCTCTCCTGAACAATTTTGTATGAAATTTTTTTTTTTCAATAATAGTGTCGTATAGAGGACAAAAATTCATTAAGAGGAAAAATATGGAGAGAGCTGATGATTGAGGATTTCAGAGACGAGCGACGGGCACGCTTAAGGTATTGAAGATAGGTAGGGGGTGCTCGAGCAAATGTCATTTGAAACATCATCCAATTGGCAGTGAGCTGAAAAAAAATTCAAAATGGCGAAAAAAAGATGGCCGCCATACAAATTTCGTCAGTGTCCATCTCGGAGGGTATAAAAGATGGAAGAGTGGTTTCTTCGCAAAAGATGATCAGGAACTAAAGGTCTACTTGACGAATTGAAAAAAAATTCAAAATGGCGGAATTTATTTTTCCATAGAAAATGTATGGCGAATATTGAAGAGACTACAGGTTGTGAACTATGCAAGGCTTTAATGCGGTTTTTTGGAGAACTCTCAAAGAAAAATATGGGAAGACATGATGATCAAGAACTAAAAATCTAATAGATGAATAGAAAAAAACAAGATGGCGGAATTTATGTTTTCACACAAAAAGTTTTTTTAGTGATGGTTTCGTATACAAGACAAAAATTCATGCGGAGGAAAAATATGGAGAGAGCTGATGATTGAAGATTTTGGAGACGGGTAAGGAGCACGGTGAGGGTATTGAAGATAGGTGAGAGGTGCTCAATCAAAAATTACTTGAAACCTCATCCAATTGGCAGTGATCTAAAAAAATACCAAAATGGCGGATTCAAGATGGCAGCCATACAAATTTCGTCGGTGTCTATATTACTGATTATAAAAGATGGAACAGTGGTTTTTAGGCAAAAGATCATCAAGACAATGGTTTACTTGATAAATAGGAAAAAAACAAGATGATGGAATTTATTTATCTATACAACATATATACGACGAATATTGAAGTGGGAACTATGCAAGACTTTGATACAGTTTCTATTCAAAATTTGTTTTTATGGAAGAACTCTCATTCTGACAAATGATTCGGAGAAAAAATATAGTGATAGTGATAATGATCGAGGGTTAGAAATATGGGAGAGATAGGTGGAGGCTGCTCAAATCCAAATAGCCGAAAACAAAACCTCGCGGTCCGCTTTAGCGGGCCGCGCACCCACGCGCCATACTAGTTAATATATATATAGCTGCTCGTGCTGATTCATTGACTGACTCACTGATTGATCACCCCTCCTGTAAAATTTTGTATGAAAAATTTTTTTTTCACTAATGGTTTCGTATAGACGACAAAAATTCATTCGGAACAAAAATATGGAGAGAGCTGATGATTGAGGATTTCAGAGACGAGCGAATGGCACGCTTAAGGTATTGAAGATAGGTGGGGGGTGCTCGAGCAAATGTCACTCGAAACATCATCCAATTGGCAGTGAGCTGAAAAAAAATTCAAAATGGCGAAAAAAAGATGGCCGCCATACAACTTTCGTCGGTCTCCATCTCGGAGGGTATAAAAGATGGAAGAGTGGTTTCTTCGCAAAAGATGATCAAAATCCAAAGGTCTACTCGATGAATAGAAAAAAAATTCAAAATGGCGGAATTTATTTTTCCATAGAAAATGTATGGCGAATATTGAAGAGACTACAAGTTGTAAACTATGCAAGGCTTTGATGCGGTTCTTTGGAGAACTCTCAAAGAAAAATATGGGAAGACATGATGATTGAGGGTTTGGAAGATGGATGAGGAGCCCGGGCAGGGTATTGTAGATAGATGGGAGGTGCTCAAACAAAAATTACTCAAAACCTCATCCAATTGGCACTGAGCTGAAAAAAAAACAAAATGGCAGATTCAAAATGGCGGCCATACCGTCAGCCTCTATCTCACTAAGCATAAAAGATGGAAGAGTGGTTTCTTGGCAAAATATGATCAAGACCTAAATTCTACTTGATGAACAGAAAATAAACCGGTCAAGTGCGAGTCAGACTCGCGCACCGAGGGTTCCGTACTCCAGAAGTGTAAGTACAATCTGTTTTTCATTAGTTTGTCTTAAAAGGTAAGGTGCTAATGAAGCTAGGCCTCTAAATTGTATGAGCGCTCATACAACTCAGAGGTCTATACTGTACTGTCTGTACTGTACTGAAAACTGTACTGTACTGTCTGTTTTGGATAAAAATCGGGTTTAAAAAGCATCAACAACTTTTTATCATTTGGTTTGTATTTTAAATTGTTTAGTCAACTCTCCACCACCACCATCACAGGTACAGCTTTTTTACGACCCACGGCTGTGCAAATGTCTCTTCTCTCATAGGAGAGGGATTTAGAGCTTAGAGCCGCCACGCTTCTCTAATGTGGGTTGGCGGGCTGTAACGAATATTGTCACATGATATTGATAATAACCGGGAACGACTGCTTAACGTGCTCTCCGAGGCACGGGGGTGAAACACCGCCAACTATCAACTCCGGGCTGACACTGAGAATTTCTTGATAAAAACCCCTACAATAATTTGCCCGACCCGGGAATTGAATCCGGGACCTCGTGATCTGCAGTCGAATATAATACCCCTAGACCAACGAGGTAGTAAGTCACCTCTAGGAACACCTAATTTCACATCTCCGGTACCTACTTATCAATGTTACCCATGTCTACTGTATATACCCATACTACTCAATTCAAAAAATAAAAATAGATTCAATAATTTATTTATGATTTTAATCTGTGGTTTTCTACCTGTACTTTTTAGCAGTGCAAAGCTGTAAGAAGTTTTTATCATAGACCACGAAAAATAAGGTTTTTACTGTATTTTTTACTTTGTACGGATTAAGTACTAAAGCGACAATTTATGATAATTATTCAGAGAGCAAAAAGTGTCAAGATGATTTCGGAAATCATTTTGTTTTAATAATAATAGAACAAGATAAATGTAGTTCTTATAAAAAATAACATTACTTAGTTATATATATAGTTTTTAATTCTTATTAATATTATGTCAAACTTTTTAGAGGAGTTTGGCTGATGTTTTTTTTTAAATCCGTAGACTGAAAAAAAAAAAAACAAAACAAAAGGCGGTAAAAAAAAATATGTTTTACCTTTCTTTCTACGTTGCATTCCTTCTGCGTAGAGTGATTTAATTGTTCTCAACATATTTTTAAAGATTTTCAATCTTAAAATATATATTAATATTTAATTACATATTTCAGACTGTATTAATCTATTAAATTAGTCTTAGTAATTAGTATTAAAGTTAAGTTACTATTGTTAAGTGTTTAGCCGATTTCCTGGTAAGTGACAAAATTTTATTACTGAGATAGAATTATGGCGTCTTTTCTTCGCACCGTGCAAGTCAAGGAAACTGCTAATCTCGATGCACCTACTCGAGAAGTTCTCTTATATAATATTCCCGGTGACGGGAACTGCATGTTTTCAGCTCTGTCTTTTCATATATACGGTCATATAAACCGATCTCAGGAAATACGATCGCGTATAGTTGGAGGGATTGTATCGAACTGGGATCGATATGGCATGTTTACAATGCGTCGTGACGAAAGCCCGTATGTGTCAGCTGAAGAATATTGCAATGAAATGATGCAAAACGGAATTTACGGCACTACCACAGAATTGTCGATGGCAGGGGAAATATATAAAGATTATATGTTTAAACTGTATATAGATGGTGTTTATGCGCAAACATTCGGCACCGGACCTATAGAAAAAATGATCGGTTTTACAGGGCACCTCACGAGCGGTCATTTTGATGTTTTCATCGAAAAGAACGTAAATCAGGTCCCTTCACAAAATAGTAATTATAACGATATCCATTTGCCCAGCAGTGGGCAAATCTATAGGGCTGAATCTCCAACGTTTACGGAGTCACAGTCCTATAGTTTACATCTGAATAGTAATACTTTAAGCAATGAATCATTAATGACTATTAGTAATACAGAATGTTCTTTGCCAATTAGTAAGCATATACTGATAAATGAAAGTATAATATCTCCTACTTTCACGCAGTCGCAACCCTATTGTTTAAATGTTAATAGTAATAGTTCTGGCAATGTCTCATTAATCACCATGGTTAACGAAGAACGTTCTTTGGCAAGCGATGGGCAAATACTGATAAATGAATTTGCATCTCCAACTTTTACAGACTCGCAGCTTAGTAGGATAAACTATAGCCTTAGTCCATGTAAAGTCGTATTAGAGCAATTGCCTGTTGATAACCTACACGTAACAGAACGATTACAAAATAAAACTAATAGAAACGATATGTATCAACAAAACTGTAAACGTTCACGTGGTAGGCCAAAAAAGCAAGTAACTGTAGCTGAAAAAAAACGTAAGCATTTGGAGGCTGTTTTGCGTTACCAAAAACATAAGCCACAATCTCACAGGAAAGCCGTGCATCGGTATACAGCTGCACATCCCGAAGTGAACCAAGAGGCAGTACATCGATATACAGCCGCACACCCCGAAGTGCACAGAGAAGCTGTCCAACGGTATACTACTGCACACCCCGACGTGCACCGAGAGGCCGTACAAGTATATAACGCTGCGCATCCTGAAGTAACTCGACAGGCTGCGTTAAGATATCAAAGCTTGCATCCTCAAACTCATCGTGAATGTGTTAGTAAATATTCTAAAACACATCGAGATGAAATACGTCGAATCAGAAATATTCCTTTAGAAATACGTGGGCTGGGTTTAACGGGTGCACTGAAAGGTAACGATTTAGATAAAATTAAACCGATTCATTTAAAATATTCTCTTATGTGTGAAGAAACTTATAAATGTATTTACTGCAGTGCAAGACTTTTTGATGAAGAAAAGTCTCGCACAAAGTGGTGCTGTGGACAGGGCAAATATAACGTTGACCCACTCGGACCACTAGATGCCGAGTTTTACGCAAACCAAAATTTTTTAAAAAACGCTAGAGCATATAATAATCTGTTCAGTTTTTCAGCGCTAGGTACAACTCACGGCTTTCAAAGACCTGCGGGTCACGGTCCTAACTTAGTGAAAGTTCAAGGGCGTATTTACCATCGCGTCTTTGATTTGGCTTATAGTGGTAGCACAAATAATACAGCATTATATATACACGACGGAGAAGAGCATCAAAGATTAGGAAATCAACAAAATTTGTGCCCCAATCTTATCAAGGAGATTTACGTGTACTTAAAAAATAATAATCCCTTGATAAAAGATTTACACTTATTAAATAATCACCCAAGTTCAGAAGCTCGATTAATTTTTCAAAACACAAGTCGACGTACTCATGGACCGATATTAGGAGATAGACCGGTGTCGAATGAGCTTGCAGGTTTGATTGAAACTTCAAACGAACATCACCCGCGAGCAGTAGTAATATGGAAAATTGGTGAAGCAAAACCACACACAGTACACTACTTACATCCCGCATATGAAGCGTTTCAGTATCCTTTACTGTTTCCTAGAGCTCCTGAAAGATATTCCATTGATATTAAAGATAAAGCTGGCAATAAACTAAGCCAAGTAAAATACTATCGTTGTCAACTCTTATCTGAAGAGCGGTTTGCGATCTTACGACGCCTTTCGCAAGAATACTTTGTTGACATGTGGTGCCGGACCGAAGAAGAGCGTCTACAATATTTCAAAGGTATTCAAAGCGAACTAAGAATTGCAACCCGACGTGAAATCGACGAAACGATCGCAGGTGAAGGCATACGACCCGGTAAAGTATATTTACCGGCGAGTCTTACGAATAGCCCACGTTATATGCAGATCAAGTACCATGATGCTATGGCCATTGTTGCACGGTTGTGAAAACCAAGCTTTTTCCTCACTGTTACATGTAACCCGAAATGGCCAGAAATAACCAACAGTTTATATCCCGGTCAACAGTCAACAGATCGCCCTGATTTGTGTGTGAGAGTATTTCAACTAAAGTTGTCAATACTGTTGAAAAAAATCAGATCAAAAGACTTCTTTGGTACCATTGTGTCAATTCTACATGTTATAGAATTCCAGAAAAGGGGTTTACCTCACGCACACATTACGTTCCGTGTAGAAGGAGGAGGGCCCATCGATAGTATGGATATTGATAAATTTATTCAAGCAACTATACCTCCACCGGAACAGGGACGACTGAGACAACTGGTTTTGCAACACATGGTGCACGGCCCATGTGGAACAGAAAGGTCACCCTGCTACGATCAAGCTGCTGGGAAATGTTCGAAAAAATTCCCTAAAAGTTACACTGAAGTGACGTACACGGATGAACGAGGCTCAGTACACTACAAACGTCCAGCTGGCGAACAGCCGGCAATTCGTGAACGAAATCAAACTTCAGTCACTAACAGGTGGATTGTGCCGTACAACCCGGCGATACTATTGATGATGGAGTGTCATTGCAATTTGGAAATTGCATCCACCTCCAAAGTGGTTAAATACCTTTACAAGTATCTGCACAAAGGTCCCGATCACGCAAAAGCGGGGGTGACAGAAGTATTCGACGAAATAGAACACTACGCTCAATATCGATATGTGAGCGCCTCAGATGCAATGTGGCGTCTATTGGAGTTTGACATCAGCTGCAGATACCCAACTGTTGTTGCACTACCGGTACATTTACCCGACGGAGACGCGATTGTTTTCCGTACCGGAACCGAGGCGCAAGCATCAGAAAATTACATGTCCAAATTGAAAATTTACATGACGAGGCCTCCAGATCCTGAGTTGGATGAATGTACTTACATAATGTTTTATGAAAGGTACAATGTCGAAACTCAGGTCCGGCCTAATCCAACTGTAAAAGTGTTGGCTCATGAATCTGGAAAATATTTTATTACAAAAAGAGTACGAGGCGAAATCGTGGCTCGAATTGTCTTTATATCTCCTACACTCGGTGAACTTTATTTTCTGCGAATGTTACTCATGCGTTATCCGTGCCGGAGCTACGACGAACTGCGAACTGTCAACAATATAATTTACGACACTTTTCAAAAAGCAGCGTTCGAACGTGGTATTCTGAACGATAACCAGGAGTATGAATCGGCAATAGAAGAGGCAGCCGGCTTCAAGACCGGCAAAGGTTTACGTCAGCTTTTCTTCGCACTTATCATGGACGGTGCCCCAGCCCTTCTGTTATGGGATAAATACCGTGATCATTTGTGCGATGATTATCACAGAGGATGTGAATCTGAAATAGAAGCCGCTTACGACCACGGCCTTAGAGACATTGAACAAATGTTACGTGCTCATGGTCGCTCGCTGTCAGATTTCGGTTTGCCAGACATAAGACACAGCATAACCGAGCTTGACAGAGAAACTGGAAGATGGAATGATGAGGCGACTGCCATATTAAATGAATGGGAGTCCAAATTAAATTCGCAGCAACGGGCTATTTATAACACAGTCATATTACTTACTGAAGATGATTGTGAAGATACGCACCCGGTTTTCATCGACGGTCCCGCTGGCACCGGAAAAACCATCTTGCTTAACGTGATTGCTGCAAAAATTCGTTCTAATGGACATATTGCCCTATGTACGGCTTCCACGGGTATAGCTGCACTAAATCACGATGGAGGTGTCACAGCACATTCAATGTTTAAGCTTCCGTTAGACTTTGAAGGTGGTAATGCAGTGTGGGGAAATTCGAACAACTCTCAAAGAGCAGCGTTGATCAAAGCAGCACGTCTTATCATTATCGATGAGGCAC
This sequence comes from Melanargia galathea, assembly GCA_920104075.1. NCBI lineage: Eukaryota > Metazoa > Arthropoda > Insecta > Lepidoptera > Nymphalidae > Melanargia > Melanargia galathea. Next base: position 7,483,994 of record OV049855.1, read on the forward strand.
CAATGGCTCACAGGTACCTGCTTGAAACAATTGACCGCGGTCTCAAAGATCTAATGGAATGCAATACCAAACCCTTTGGAGGCAAAGTGTTAGTATTAGCTGGTGATTTTAGACAAATACCACCAGTGATAACAGGAGCAGGAGAACGTGACATATGCCGGGCCTCAATAAAAAATTCTGAAATTTGGCACTACGTTCAAAAATTCAAGTTAACTGAAAATCAGCGTGCAAAAGAAGACCCCTATTTTGCTAACTTTGTATTGAGTATTGGAGAAGGTGAAGCTGAAACAACTGAAGAAGATTTATTAATTTTAAAAAATATCAATTACGTAAATAGCTTGCAACAATTAATTTATATTATATATCCAAAGTACGAAGTCTGTGACCCAGAAAATATATGTAAAAGGGCGATTCTATCGGGAACTAATGAAAACATAAGAGATATTAATCAAAAAATACTTGAATTGATACCTGGACCAATGACTATCTGTTACAGTGCCGACACTACTGACCACCTGAATGACAACTCAGCTGAACGATTAGAAGGCAATGTTTTAAATTCTATCACAGCACCCGGTGTGCCCGATCATGACTTGAAACTGAAAGTAGGCGCGGTCGTAATACTTATTCGAAATATCAGTTTCACGCACCGTTTAGTTAATGGTACTAAATTAATTATAGATCAAGTCTCAAAATTCACTCTGTTAGCGCATCACCCAAATAGTAGTGAGCCCATCGTCATACCTCGCATAACTTTTAAATTTAAAATAGGGCGAAACGGTGTAGAAATGACACGCAAGCAATTCCCTGTCAAGTTGGCTTATGCTATGACGTTCAATAAATCTCAAGGGCAAACTCTTGATCGTGTGGGAGTAGATCTAAGAAGTGATGTTTTTTCACATGGACAACTATACGTTGCTTTGGGCAGAGTGCGGCACAGTCACAATTTGCAAGTCTTGGTCCCGCCAGAAAGAGTTAGCAGAAATTACGCTCTTACTAAAAATATAGTTTATAAATCACTACTGACCTAAAATTCAAAAGAAAATCGGACAAAAACAGTAATATGTAAATAATATTATGTAATGTGTAATATAAGTAGGTAGATAGCGTTGTAATAGAATATACTTAAACAATATTATGTTCACTTTCTATACTTTTCTTTGTGTTATTATTATTTTATTTCAATAATTTTAAATGGCTTAATATACCAAACATTAAATTTTCAATCATAATACCTTACTTTATTCTTACTTCACAAATACCCCCAGTCAGAAACTTAAGATGTTACAGTAATATAAGGGTTTTTTACTATAACACATCTGAATCACAGGGATCTTTTGTTTCATATATCAAAACATATTTTTAAATATGTAAGTCATTATTCTAAGATGTAAGTAGATATTTTTTTAATTATGCTGTTTTTCATATTTATTTAAGGATTAATGCTTAATAACGACACAATATTTGTTTTAATGTTTATTTTAAGTATTTATTTATGTATCGTGGAGCAAGGTGGCAAAAATATTTAAATTTTTGTAATATTTTTGCTAAATTGCAATAGGTCTCATTATTCAGGCATGCAGAATATTTTTTACCCGATTACGTTAAAGCCAAAAGTAACGGTTATGATTTTAGCAGTCTATGTACATATGTTTATAGTTAAATTTTAATTCTGTTTTAAATGTCTGTTAATGGGAGAACCACGTAAAAAAAAACGAGCTGATGCCATACCTCCTGGGTGGCTTGGAAACTGGCCCACTACACTTTTTATATTATAAAGTAATACGTACCTACACGAAAAAGTTTATACGTATTTATAATATAAAGAATTATAGTGAGCCAGTTTTCGAGCTACCGAAGCTAATTTCACTGTTTCAGATATTCATTTTGTTGCTAAGTTTCTTTAGTGATATGACTCCCAGGGTGATGTGACCTGAAGATGATGACTAAATTCTTAATACAATATACCTATACCTACTAAAAATCAAAACGGTTACACACCAAAGCTATAAATCCAAGCGGACTCCTGTTTCTGTTGTTTACTCGGTCCGTCCACGCGGTCCGCTTTAGCGGGCCGCGCACGCACGCGCCGTACTAGTTAATATATGTATATATAGCTGCTCGTGCTGATTCATTGACTGACTCACTGATTGATCACCCCTCCTGTAAAATTTTGTATGAAAATTTTTTTTTTCACAAATGGTTTCGTATAGAGGATTAAAATTCATTCAGAACAAAAATATGGAGAGAGCTGATGATTGAGGATTTTAGAGACGAGCGACGGGCACGCTTAAGGTATTGAAGATAGGTGGGGGGTGCTCGAGCAAATGTCACTCGAAATGTCATCCAATTGGCAGTCAGCTGAAAAAAAATTCAAAATGGCGAAAAAAAGATGTACGCCATATAAATTTCGTCAGTCTCCATCTCGGAGGGTATAAAAGATGGAAGAGTAGTTTCTTCGCAAAAGATGATGAGGATCCAAAGGTCTACTTGATGAATTGAAAAAAAATTCAAAATGGCGGAATTTATTTTTCCATAGAAAATGTATGGCGAATATTGAAGAGACTACAAGTTGTAAACTATGCAAGGCTTTGATACGGTTCTTTGGAGAACTCATTAAACAAAAATATGGGAAGACATGATGATTGAGGGTTTGAAAGATGGTTGAGGAGCCCGGGCAGGGCATTGTAGATAGATGGGGGCTGCTCAAACAAAAAATACTCAGAACCTCATCCAATTGGCACTGAGCTGAAAAAAAAACCAAAATGACAGATTCAAGATGGCGACTATACAAATTTCGTCGGTGTCTATCTCACCAAGTATAAAAGATGGAAGAGTGGTTTCTTGGCAAAAGAAGATCAAGACCTAAAGATCTACTTGATGAGCAGAATAATTCGAAGAAAAAATATGGAGAGTGATAATGATCGAGGATTAGGAATATGGGAGAGATAGGTGGAGGCTGCTCAAACCAAAATACCCGAAAGCGAAACCTCGCGGTCCGCTTGCGGGCCGCGCACCCACGCGCCCTACTAGTTAATATATATATAGCTGCTCGTGCTGATTCATTCACTGACTGACTGACTGACTGACTGATTGATCACCTCTCCTGAACAATTTTGTATGAAAATTTTTTTTTTCAATAATGGTGTCGTATAGAGGACAATAATTCATTAAGAGGAAAAATATGGAGAGAGCTGATGATTGAGGATTTCAGAGACGAGCGACGGGCACGCTTAAGGTATTGAAGATAGGTGGGGGGTGCTCGAGCAAATGTCACTCGAAACGTCATCCAATTGGCAGTCAGCTGAAAAAAAATTCAAAATGGCGAAAAAAAGATGGCCGCCATACAAATTTCGTCAGTCTCCATCTCGGAGGGTATAAAAGATGGAAGAGTGATTTCTTGGCAAAAGATGATCAGGATCTGAAGGTCTACTCAAAGAATAGAAAAAAAATTCAAAATGGCGGAATTTATTTTTCCATACAAAATGTACGGCGAATATTGAATAGACTACAAGTTGTGAACTATGCAAGGCTGTGATCCGGTTTTTTGGAGAACTCTCAAAGAAAAATATGGGAAAACATGATGATTGAGGGTTTGGAAGACGGTTGAGCAGCCCGGGCAGGGTATTGTAGATAGGTGGGAGGTGCTCAAACAAAAATTACTTGAAACCTCATCCAATTGGCACTGAGCTGAAAAAAACCCCAAAATGGCGGATTCAAGATGGCGGCTATACAAATTTCGTCGATGTCTATCTTACCAAGTATACAAGATGGAAGAGTGGTTTCTTGGAAAAAATATGATCAAGACCTAAAGATCTACTTGATGAACAGAAAAAAAATCAATATGGGGGAATTTATTTTTCCACACAAATAATTTTTTTCATTGATGGTTTCGTATAGAAGACAAAAATTTATGTGGAGAAAAAATATGGAGAGAGCTGATGATTGAAGATTTCAGAGGCGGGTGACGAGCACAGCCAGGGTATTGAATATAGGTGTAAGGTGCTCAAACAAAAGTCACTCGAAACCTCATCCAATTGGCAGTGAGCTGAAAAAAATCCTAAATGGCGGATTCAAGATAGTGGCCATACAAATTTCGTCGGTGTCTATCTCACTGAGTATAAAAGATGGAAGAGTGGTTTTTTGGCAAAAGATGATCAAGACGTGGTTTACTTGATGAACACAAAAAAAAACAAGATGGCGAAATTTATTTTTCCATACAAAATATATGGCGAATGTTGAAGAGAATACAAAATGGGAACTATGCAAGACTTTGATACAGTTCCTTTTCAAAATCTGTTTTTATGGAAGAACTCTCATTCTGACAAATGATTCGGAGAAAAAATATGGAGAGTGATAATGATCGAGGGTTAGGAATATGGGAGAGATAGGTGGAGGCTGTTCAAACCAAAATACCCAAAACCGAAACCTCGCGGTCCGCTTTAGCGGGCCGCGCACGCACGCGCCATACTAGTCTAGTATATAGTATAATAATAATATCATTGAAAAACTGTCTATTGCTGCAGGTGGAGTTCGGAAAACTTTTCCCGTAATTAACTTATAACTTTTCCGTCAATACGCCCGTCTTAAAGTTAAAATTTCAACTATGCCGTTCTGCTGCTGAAAATACCGTTTCTGCTTGTTAGTTAAGTAACTTCTGGGCATCCATGCAATAGGTACACGCAAACTTATTTTTTAAACAATAGGTACAACGCAAATAAAAGAGAGTGGAGTGGTACCTAGAGAGTGGAGAGTGGAGGGAGTGTGTAAGTTTAATATGTATAGGTCTGTATAACCCGCGGCACGTTGATTAAACACTGAAGGAAAGTGGAGGGGGTAAGCTATTGTACTACGTGCGTGACAGTTCCCATACGCAGCTATCCCCTCCACGTTTCCTTCAGTGTTCAATCATACGTGCCGCGACATATGTATATCTGTGTGTCTGTCTGTGGCATGAATCGACTTTGATTTAGCTTTTTTTTGTTTGAAATGTGGCATGATCGAGAGTGTTCTTTAAGCTAAGTATGATTCAAAAAAACTGTGCAGCCGTTGGAACATCATCAGATTTTTTTCTAGTTAATGAACGGAATGAGAGCAACTTCCAAAGGTCTGATTGATTCGAACCTGTTACGTCAATAATAATGCCAGAAAATGGTAACCTTGACCTGATGCTGAGGCATCACCTGGAATCTGCAGGATACCCAACTCCTCAGTAACTTACAGCAGAGGTAGCGTGTATGGACGGATTGATTTTTTCCCCATTTGAATTCAGCAGGAAGGTAGTCCCGGAAACTCAGCTCTAGTAAACGCAGGCCCAGCGGGTTTGTATTCGTTGGGTTGTCTCGATTAGTAGTTGGTAGACAATTGGTCAATGTCTGATGATGGAGCAGGAAGGTAACGGAGTGCCGGGTATATCATACGTACACCGATAGATTTCATATGTCGGAGGTGATTTAATTTAATGTAAACTTGTGATTCGATACTAAATATAGCCAAACACCTACCCAGGTGCCCTTTATACAATTAAGAGATTTTGCTTTAGAATAGATAAACATTTTATTATTTCACCACAAAATTTTGAAGTACATACAATACTCCTAGTAGCAAGCAGTTGCTTTTGATCATGCGATTGGATCGCAAAGTTTCATTAACTAACAATGAAAATCCAATCTTTTAAGCTCAAAGGTTTCATTTCATTTGATTGGACTGAAAGGACAATTCAACTCCGATAATCGAAACATCGTCCTGGTAAACGTGAAACCGAATCGATATCGAGATTTAATCACACTTTGGAAAATAGTAAAAGTCATGCAAAACAGTAGCCAGGTAGGTGTTAGGTCTTGCGGACGATAGAGAGCTCAAAACTGTGTCGCGTTCGTGACGTATATATAGCTAATCTCTCCAACTAGACTGGTCAACAAGTTCGAAAACGTGAAAAATAGAGATAAAGATCCTAAAAATATGAGCAATAGCTCATTCGATTTGGAATCACCTCTAAAAAAATGTTTTTGAAGGATTTTGGTGCAGGTAAAAAATTGCAATTGTTATTAACAAAATAATATGAAAAAAAAATGATATTTCGTTTTATGTTAATAACTCGAAAAATATTTATTAAAAATATTTATAAAATATTTAAGCAATTTTGAAAAAAGCTTGTTAAAGAAGAGGAAATTTCCAATATAAATACCTCAACTTCCGAAACTCTATCTCCATTATTTATAACTTTAATTTGATGTTGAAAATAGGCCTCCGCGCGGCGTTTGCGGTATGCGCGCGCGAGCCTTCAGCAATGAAAATAATTTTTTTATAACATAAAATGTGATTTTAAAAATTTGAAAAAATTCTAGTATCTTCTTAACACCGATCGATCCCTGAAGAAAAAAAAGTTTAATCACCATTTTTCAATAAGTTATTCAATTGTAAACTAACAAATTTGTTCCCAATTTCCGTTGGCATAAACAATGTGATGAAAGGTATAAATAATTGGCCTAAAAATTTTAAACTTCGTGGAGCCCTTTTGATATTCTTCATAAGATCCTGTGATTAACTTTCGTAAAAGTTTATTAATGTGTTTAAAAGTAGTATATACTTTCATCACATTGTTCATCACCTTGCTAAAAACTGTTAAAAGTTCACTGGCGGATGTTTAGGTAGATCAAAATGTAAACATCCGCCAGTGAAAGTCCCATCAAAATCGATCCAGCCTTTGAGAGATTAGCCAGTAATCTTTAAAGTATTTCCTTTCTAACAAAAAAGAATGAATAAAATCAGACCACGCGTTAATGAATTACAGCTAAGTACACAGTTTGACTTTCATCCCCTCTCCCAAGGTAACCGTGCTGAATTTCGGAATAAAAAGTATCCTATCTGTTACTCCGTAGTATGAACTTAAATCTTGCCAAGTTTCATTTCAATCCATTCAGTAGTTTTTGCGTGATGCGCACACAAACATACAGACAAACAGATAAACAGACAAAAATTTCAAAAATAGCTGTTTTACGTTCTATTACTTATCCCTAACATCCCCCAGTTATTATTTTGCAAAAATCTTTAATGTACAGATACGGCAAGTCTACGATTTTATTATAATATGTAATATGTATAGATAGATCACAGTGTCTTGACACTACTTACACGTGTGTGTTAGTAACACGCAAGAAAAATGGCGTCTTTAAAAAAACATTTTGATAATGTGAAATTATAGGTATATCTACTTCAAAATGAGTTTAAAGTTACAACAATATTATATTGTTTACAAATTAAAATTTCGTTGACAAATTCCAATTGAAATTTTGAAAAAAACATGATATTGAACATTTATTTTGCTTAATTCTGTATTTAAACAAGTGCACCTTAGTGAATGACATTGTTATATACCTATATAACATAAAAATCAGCCAAGTGCGAGTCGGGCCTCGCTCTTTCAGGGTTCCGTACATAATTATGAACAATATAATATTTTGGGTCTAAGAAATATTTAATTTCCGAGCTAGACATCGCAAAAAACCGTGAAAGAAAAACCCAAAAAAATGTTCGTTTATTTTGGTCACAGCTTATAAACTATTTAATAAATCGTTGTTTTCAGTATTTGTTGTTTAAATAGAGCATATAGTACATAATATACTGAAATATCATATTCCCAACTAGTTTAGTTTTTGAGATAGCCCCCGTCACAAAAATGGTCTAAAACTGACAACTTTGATGGCCTCCCATTCCCTTATTTTTTGAGATAAAAATTAAAAAAATATATATTTGTACTCTACTTAATGAGCTCTAAACAATGATACCCCACAAGATAGGGTAAAGAAATTTTTTTTTTCCGGCTCCTTTTTCATGTATGGGAGCCCCCCTGAAAAATAATTTAATTCAATTTCTAATTCAATATTTGATTTTGGGTTAACGTTTTACACTAAATACCAAAATTTCAGGTTTGTAACTCATTTCGTCTGCGAGCTAGAGACCTGTGACCGGCGGACAGACGGACAGACAGACAGACAGACAGACAGACAGACAGACAGCCGAGTGACATTAATAGGGCTCCGTTTTTACCCTTCGGGTACGGAACCCTAAAAAACGACTCGGCAATACTATAATACTTATATCTAATACTTACAATAAAATAATACTTCATCACCCTTCACTGTTTTATTTAACAACGCTAAATATGTTTGTAAAAGTTAGCTATGAATGGAATCCAGATATTTAGCTGAATATTTACCTGAATTGTGTAACGAGGGTCCCATGCATTCACAGACTCTAATTACTCGTTATTAAACTAACATATTACAGAACGTAAGCTTGGTTTCAGAATTTCAAAAGCTTCCCTACTAAGTAAGCTATAGAAAATGAACCAGAGTCAACACAAAAGGAAACTCCGAGCTATTAAGTTCTAAAGTAGAGAAATCGTATTTAACGAGCCTTCAAGAGTGCAAAATTACTAAATACATTCTAAAATAATACAATAGCTGATCATACAATAGCGGACTTCGTCCGCGTGGATTTAGGTTAAAAAATATGTTCATACAAACTTTATATACCACGCCTTTTCACTCCTTTAGGGATGACAATTCAAAAACCCACCTTAGTGCACTTCTTGAGTACTCAAGAAATATTTCCTCAAAACTTCAAATTTCTAGGTCCACCGGTTTTGGCTATTCGTTCTCTATCAATCAGTCATGATGCTTCATGGTCAGGTTCTTTTGAAAAGGTAGATCGTTCTTTTGCTCAGAATGCGTCGCGTTTCCACTGAAACATCACGGATTTAACTTTCGTAAATCACAATCCATTGAATAGGTAAAATAAGTAAATCCCTTGAAAATTTCATGAGTCGGGCTAAACTATCGCTTGAACGGAGTGCAAAGAAGTGCTGAAGACGCGGAAGTAGGTACCTATTCATTATGCAGGTCGCGCTTTCTTGCTAACAGCAAAGATGTGGATTAGGTAAATAATTTAACATACCCACTACCAGCCACCAGGCACCGCTAACCAACTAGAATTCTTCTAAAGCAGTGGTTCCCAACCTTTTCTTGATCAGGGCCCACTTTGTCTTCTTTGTAGTTCGCAGGGACCACGACGTCGCGTAGGTACAATCAAAAATTCAATGTAACTTGTATTCAATATATTATTTTAATAAAAAACAAATATTTTGTTGAAAATCAAATTCGGTAGTCCTAGGACTAATATATTACTTAACACGAACTCAAAGATATACGTAAATCATCACTTACTTTCAATCGATTCCTGGCTTTGTTTTTAACCCCTGACGCAAAAACGTGTGTGTGTGTGCCTGTCTGTCTGTTCCACCGCAGCGCTCAAACGGGTGAACCGATTTGAATGCGATTTTTTTTGTTTAAAAGTCTAATTAGTCTGGTGTGTTCTTAGCTGTTTGACAAGGATTCAATTCATTAATTAACATTTGTAGATGACTCTTAATGTTTTCTTGTATGTTTGCCCTATTGGCGATATTCTTTTCGGTCTCCACGAGTACTTTTAAAGTTGAAAAACGCACAATAATTGTTTTCCTCAATATTGCCCAACCGTAACTGAAGCTTGCAAATAAAGACGCGAAGATAAAATTTACAAAGACATTTGCAACGCGTTCTAACTGTTTGTTTCTGGAAAGAAAAGTCAAGTTCAATTTATTTAAGTGTGTAAAAAAAACCAACAACATAAGCCAAATTCATCTGAAATGTCGGATTTAAAAACTGTTTCAGCAACTAAGTAATTCATTTTTTTTACAGCTAAAAAGTCTAAATCTCTGCTATAAGTTCGTACAATCTTCCGAACATTAATACCCTTCGATTGCCACGTAACTTCTGTGTCCATGTGAGAAGTTCATTTTTTTGTGCATGCTTTTTTTGAAAAGGCGTGTATTTAGGGTACTGCTTTTGTTAACATTTACCACGTTTATGGTTATTTGCATTGTTCACTTAAGGCCTCCATATATTCTTCTCTCTCAGCGGCCCTCGCGTCTCCTACGCCATCAGCGCTCTCGCCACTCACGACGCGCGGTGTTGTTTCGTCCGCGAAATTTGAAATCGTTCGCGGACCACTTTTTAACTCCTACGGACCACTGGTGGTCCGCGGACCACTGGTTGGGAACCAGTGTTCTAAAGGAAGCGGATAAGAGTATATTCACAGACTCATAATACTTTCTCTTCGTCACTGTTATCAAAAAAATTGTCTCGTTTTCATGACTTGCCGTTTTTGTGGGAGATGTAAATGCCCTACTATGAACTAGCTGGTGAACTCATGCAAAATATAGTGGCTCGCCAGTCCACAGAAGGTTTGATTTGGGCGATGGTTGATCAATCAAAATACTACTGGTAATATAATAAACACCAAAGTACTTGTATTGAAAAGTAGGTTTCGCTTTTATACAAAGTCATCGCAGTTTGGGGATATTCTCGTACCTACTACGATCACGAAACTAGGTCACTTCAATCTCTTAAAAAACGAGACAGCTATTGGTTTAATTTGCATCCCTAAAAACGCTGACATGCAAAAAACTATGGAAATGCGTCTTTCGTACCGTAGTACATCAATGGATAGCTGACAGCGACACGTTCTAATAGAAAATTTTCATATTCATAAGGACGTGGCGAATTAGCATATAAAACGAGCAACTTGACTCCCTCCTTCGGGCTGCTTTCAGTGCCCTGTTTTCTGCTCTGACTCCTTGTAAGAAGAGGTCGATGCGAATAATTTTAAGGTTTGCATAATTTTTATCAGATCCATTTACAGAAGCTACGTTTATTGGATTTTAGCTCTTAATGTAGGGTTCTTAAGGTCTGAAGGATTCAAATTATTCTAAACCTCGGTAATTTACAGAAGCCTTAAAGGAGATATCTCCATGTAAAAACCGAAAAACAAATCCTTACTTTGATATTTTCACTAAGAGACCCTAAGTATTGGAATGTATTGGGTAAAATTATAACAAAAATAAGCAATACATTTTGGATAAAACGTCGGTAAGGATTCCATAATAAGACATAGGTAGCCTCAATAGCGCAACTGTCGTCGGGAGTGGACAAAAACTGAAAAGCTCGACTGTTTAAACCCCGCCCGATGCACAATTGTCGTATCTACTCCTAACAGAAGCACTACTTAATAGGAAAGGGGAATATTATGGTCTAAGATACCATCATAGAGATTACTACCCTCATCTGTTATTTAATGCTGATAGAGATAATATGCTAGATAATTCATAGATTGATACATTGCACTTTGGTTGCCTGGCTAAATTTGGTGCCTATGATGTTAAACACAAAAAAATGTAATCAATTTTTTTCGATCTGCTTCCCTCATCTGTTATTTAAACGAATTATATGTCAAATGAAAGATTATTTTATTCCCAATCGAACCGTATTTGGTTGCCTGGTCAAAAGTGGTGCTAAATCATGGTTGCCTGGATTTTAAGATATAAAATTTTCTGTGCGAGTGTTGAAAGTGACGGAAAAGTGTTGCGCGCGCAATTCCATTTGACAGACAAAGATGCAGTGAGGCAGGCGTGCACTCGGCAGGTGCTTAGTCTATACAAAGATTAAAACCATAGACTAGCTGTGCCTGTCCATTAAATATATTTGCAAAAAAATAAGTGAGCGACGTAAGGAATAAGTAATAAAACGTAAAAAAGCTGTTTTTGAAAATTTTGTCTGTTTGTCTGTATGTTTGTGCATGTATTACGCAAAAACTACTGAATGGATTGAAATTAAACTAGGCATGATCTAAGTTCATACTACATAATAGCATATAGGATACTTTTTATCCCGAAATTCAGCACAGTTCCCTTGGGAGAGGGGATGAAAGTCAAAATGTGTACTTAGCTGTAATTCATTATCGCGTAGTCCGATTTCATTCATTTTTAGGGTTCCGTACCCAAAGGGTAAAAACGGAGCCTTATTAATGTCATTCAACGTTTTAATAAATAATCAACAAATTCTTTTTTGTTGAAGTAACAAAAAATTTAAATTTAGTGGAGAAATTCGAAAAAAGGCGTCCTTATTTTGTGTAATAGACAAAGATGACTTGACAGGTTGAAAATTGTTTGGAGTAAATCTCATTTCGTCTGCGAGCTAGAGACCTGTGACCGGCTGACAGACAGACAGACAGCCGAGTGACATTAACAGGGCTCCGTTTTAACCCTTTGGGTACGGAATCCTAAAAATGAATGAAATCGGACTACGCGATAATGAATTACAGCTAAGTACACATTTTGACTTTCATCCCCTCTCCCAAGGGAACTGTGCTGAATTTCGGGATAAAAAGTATCCTATATGCTATTATGTAGTATGAACTTAGATCATGCCTAGTTTAATTTCAATCCATTCAGTAGTTTTTGCGTAATACATGCACAAATATACAGACAAACAGACAAAATTTTCAAAAACAGCTTTTTTACGTTTTATTACTTATTCCTTACGTCGCTCACTTATTTTTTTTGCAAATATCTTTAATGGACAGGCACAGCTAGTCTATGGTTTTAATCTTTGTATAGACTAAGCACCTGCCGAGTGCACGCCTGCCTCACTGCATCTTTGTCTGTCAAATGGAATTGCGCGCGCAACACTTTTCCGTCACTTTCAACACTCGCACAGAAAATTTTATATCTTAAAATCCAGGCAACCATGATTTAGCACCACTTTTGACGAGGCAACCAAATACGGTTCGATTGGGAATAAAATAATCTTTCATTTGACATATAATTCGTTTAAATAACAGATGAGGGAAGCAGATCGAAAAAAATTGATTACATTTTTTTGTGTTTAACATCATAGGCACCAAATTTAGCCAGGCAACCAAAGTGCAATGTATCAATCTATGAATTATCTAGCATATTATCTCTATCAGCATTAAATAACAGATGAGGGTAGTAATCTCTATGACTGTATCTCCCACTATTAGTCAAGTCATGTTCAGCATGGCATATTAACCAAAAGCACGATGGCAGTCAAACTAGTTTCTGTCATCGACAAAGAAAAACTTGGTTGCATAAAATAATAATGGTGAATTTTCAAAATATCTCTACGATCTGCCTCTAATTTTATGATCCAGGGAATATTCGTAGCACACTCGGACATGTTTGCGAACAAACTTTTCTAGTTTACCTTTGAAGATTCCGAGAAACATTAGATTTGCTCTTTATATCAAAAGCTGGAGAGAGTAACTTTGATTACTTTATTTATTCTTGAAACGCAGTTCTATAATTTATTATACTTTGGCAATTTAAATAAATAATTACCTTTTGTTTTTAATTTAAAAAACCTTAATTTAAAAAAATAATGATGTAAAGGTTCATCTCGAAACTACGGGTTAAATGAAAGCTACACACTCTTAGGCGTCTTGTTAACACGTCGTGGAAACTCACGACGATGTATCCATATAAAACGTGAGTTTTCACGACGTGTTAAAAAGAGGCCTTGGGGGAAAATGCATCATTGGTTTCATTTTCGATGCCGTAGGGATGAAGCATCATAAACATAAATGAAGCATCAAATATTACAATTCATCTCTCATCAGTCATCACATATTATGTTTATTATATTATTTATTTATATTATTATATTATGTTTATAATAGCTAATAACAGAATCACAGCAGTTTGTAGAAAAAAATTGAAAACTTGAAAAAAATCTAGAATGAAAAAATGCTGGAACAACATGGCAAACGTACAGTTAGTTGCGGTCGCAGCAGCTGACGCTGGTACGCTCGGCTTGAAATTGAAATGAATTGTTCGTGCAGCTGATTCATGCTAGTTTATGTGCGGTTTACCGGTTGCTACTTGCTCCTGCCTCCCACATACCACATACTGAAATTGACCCTTGAATAAAGAATATACTTATCTAGTCTGATTACTTATGTTGCTTAGTTAGGTACAGTAAGACCGCTAGAATCTGTTACATCAACAATATCCCTTAGTGCTGAAAGGAGTAATCTCGCCGATTAAACACTATAGTAAGCACCAATGAAATTCAAACCAACAAGAGACTCATGCCATATCGCTCATAATAGCGGACGCCACCACGACGCGCGCGGTACTATGAAAAGTGGATAAAGATATTTTCACGCCTACCAAAAATTCATCTGGACAGAGGTAGGTACATACCTACATCGTTTTAATCTCAGATCAGATAGAATTGGGTTGAGTAATAAACTGTTCTATCTTCAAATTTAATTTGCGTAAAAGTAAGCACAGCGGAGTCAATAAAATTGATATTATAACTTGACTACACAGTTTAAACGAGTTCTATGAGAATGCTATCTGCATTTGATCAACTTTCTCGGTTCAGATTCAGTATAAATGGTATATTTTGTTGATTTTTATGGAAAGTCGGTATAAAGAATACGAACAATGTACATACCCAGATACGCGTGAAAAACATACACCGTCTTTGTTGTCGCGTAGTCGAGAAAGAAAGAGGAAAGGTCTCCTAAAACAGCTTTAATGTAACTTCTTTGATTTAAGCTTTCCCCGTACTGTCCCTGTTAAATAAAGCACACTATAATATTAAACAGGAACTTGCAAATATTCCGGGTGGTCGGCCAACGACGTGATCGCACATTTCGCTGCGGCAAGGCTGCAGCCGGCGCCGGCATCCTCGACGCCCAATTGAAATGAATTGTTTGCGCAGTCGACGCTGTTTATGCGCGGTTTGCTCTCGCCCGCTGAAATTGGATCTCCAATTTGATGTCTTTTGCCGATTGCCCGCAAAGGTAATCAAACAACATCGCTGATTTGTATTTGTTGGAGCTCTTTGAATCTCTCTTGCGAGTTTGTTGATTTTCCTTAAAGAAAAATCTAATATTTATCAGCAAATTTTTATATTATTTCCGAAATTGTATCGAACATCCGTCTAAACAATATTGTAATGTACGTACAAAATAAAATAATAAAATTATTCCCTAATTAGATACCTACTAGTCTTTCGAGGAACAATCAAACAGGTTTCAAAAGAAGATTTTCCGAAAACATTGATACAGTTCGGGCCACTTAAACATACGAAGTTACGTATAAAAGGGCAAAAGGCTGATATTGATTGCGGCCAGCAGAACCTTTGGTATCGTGTTTCTATTGCTAATAGCCTTCCTGCCATTAGCGCTCCCAACGCCCTTCATTAATGTATTTTTGATATATAAAACCAACAAAATTACTATAAAATGTTACCTTAAGTTGTAACCATCCATTGTCTATCATTTATTTCAAACCTGAAACCTAAATGTGAACTATATTTTGCTTACCATAATTTTCTATACTAGCTGACTCGAAAGACGTTGTTCATTCTTATTTATGGATTTGAGTTCCTACAGATCCGAAATTTGGATATTTGGTGTAGAATGTTGATCCAAAATAAATTATCGAATTAAATAAAGGTTTTTCTATCTCGGAAGCGAAATGTTCCATAGACTTTATACCATAGAAAATTTGGATAAATTAAATAACTGGTTTTAAAAAGTTAATTCTCCATATGTACGGAATCCGATAATAGAGCGAGCTCCGACTTGCATTTGGCCGCTTACTATTATTTGCTTTCAAATTTTGGTAGAAACTTGTGCTCTAAACGGCACCTGATAACTACAATATTAAAGGCCAAAGAGAACCAGCAAACAGTATAGCTACAGCTACTAGAGTCTGTTGCCTGCGGTTTTTCAAAGCATTGTATCTCAGTATCACAACTCATGATTCTTGTGCTTGGCTATCAAGATGGAATCGTTGAAATATGTATTTTATATATTGGGTACGGAGACTGCACGCGCGCTGGTCGTGTGAAAAATCTTATTGCCCGAGTACAATACTCCTCGTGACTCCAGATGCGATTCTGACATAGATTATGCTCTAACATAACTTCCAAGATATTTATTATTAAGGAAACAGTTTATCGAAGTCTAAAGTGCAACTTAAATAATCATAGTTATATTGAAGTTGTACCTCCTGGCGCAAACTCGCAACTTGAGAAGGGAGTTCAGGGAACATGGCTAGGTATCCATAATATTTAAGTTGAGAAGATCCGTAGGAGAACCACAGTGACCGACATAGCTCATCGAGTCGCGAAACTGAAGTGGCAAAGGCCCAAGGCCCGCAAATGGCAACCCCGCACCGGCAAACGCAACGTTGGAAGACCCTCCACCAGTTGAGATGGCGATGATGACGCAATTAATACCAGTAACTCATGTCATTCATAGTGGTAAGTATGCTCGATTAGTTTTGGAGGGCAGAAACTTTATCCAGAATCGAAAGCAATAAGGTGTTTATACATTGGTTCCGTGGTTCAAACTCTCGTTGATAGTATTTTATTTACACTTTATTTTTCTGAAGAACGAAACACGAAAGTCTGCAGAAAAAAGGAGTCGCTTTGCGGTCAGATTTTAACCCATACCAATCCTACGTCTTTTTGAATTAGATAAAAAAAATGTTAGCAAAACATACCTATCAGCTATGATTTTTGCCCTAATTTCAAATATGTTAATGGTATGGTCCAAATAAAGGCACGGTACTGTTACTACAATTAGCAAGTTTAACGTAAATAAACGCAGTAGTTATGTAATTGCATGCAAAGAGGGCACTACTCGCAGGTCTGAGTGGAATGGCAGCATTGCGAGAGGTCGTTCATCGACGCTGACTGGATAATGTACGTGCCAAATGCTAACTTTGCTAATTGGAACCAAAACGATGGCCCTGTTTCATGCCACGCTTACATTTACAAATCTTTTCATTTCCATGTGATTTCAAGATTATTTAAACGACAAAAGCTTATTAGGTCTTCTTTTGCAATGTCGTTACTACCTCCTACCGAACTTACGGGGGTATCTTTGGGGGGGTATATTAAGTCATATTGCTATGATCAATTCGTTTACCTGGATTAAAATTGGTCAGATAATGGTTAAGTCGGGGTATTTTGAATTTGTTGTTGCTCGTGACTTCTTCCGCGTGTTATTTATTTGTCTTTTCACATCATTCTATTTTTAAGTGGGGTTAAGACAATTTTCGGGACAAAATACGTTATATCTCCGGGATGGAAGCTACTTCTGTGTCCTTCAATATCCGTTTAGCGACAGACACATATAATGTAGCAAGTAGCATGAATTCGACCAAGCGTTGGTAATAAAACAAAGTATTTAGGTATACAAATATAATAAAAACTTCGTATGTGTTTGCAACTCCGCTAGTCTGGAAACTTTGGCAAGTTTATACGGACACGCCTTTCATTGCACTGAAACTTGCTTACGTTTGTTTAGCTTCTTCTGTATTTTCCAATCTTTTGTCTTCGAAACGCAATAATTTTCACTCTTAAAGCGAACGTCTCAATCTCACTTATTATATGCTGGTACTCTTTTATATATTTTTGCTATGAAGAAAATTTCGTCTTCTAAAAGTGACATCGCTGCACTCGTTCAATTCTATACTTTATTTATATTGTAAAATTAATACTAATACTTCATAATATATTATACTAGCTGTTGTCCGCGACTTCGTCCACGGTAATAGGTTTTTCAAAAGTCCCACGGGAACCCTCTGTTTTCCCGGGATAAAATAGTAGCCTGTCACTCTCCAGGTTTTCAACTAAAAAAATGCAACTGCAAAAAATCACGTCAATCTGTATTTATGTCCCATAATAATTAGAACAGGATCCCTGTTTTACATTTAAGTTCATAAACTGATGTCGTAATAATATAATTAAACCATTTTACCCCCTTTGGGGTGGATTTTCGTCAAATTTTTCTTAGCTGATGCCTACCTCCTAGAAAGAACCTAACTTCCAAATTTTAAGTTAATAATAACAATAATTCAAACTTCCCTGTACAAACTTCCAACATATTTACCACCCTTAAGAAGAGATTTACCAAAATAACTTAAATAGGTTTTTATTATGTAAAACTTGTATGCCGATTTTCGTATCTGTAACTTCAAAAACATAGAACTTTCATATAACCCTCCTACCCCCATTTTACCCTCATAGGGGAGAAACTTTGTAAAATATTTTCTAGGCTGATATCTACGCTCTATAAAAACCTACCTTCCAAATTTCAAGTTAATAATAACAGTAATTAAAACTTCACATAAAACTTTCATCCCCTATTTTACCACCCTTAAGGGATGATTTTCCAGAATAAGTTATACAGGTTTTATTATTCAAAAATAATAATCTAAATGCCTATTTTCATATCTGTAACTTCAAAAACATAACCTTCCTACCGCCATTTTACCCCCTTAGGGGAGGATTTTCGTGAAATCTTTTCTAGGCTGGTATTTAAGCCATAGAATGAACCTACCTTCCAAATTTCAAGTTGATAATAACAATAATATAATTAAAACTTCCCATAAAAACTTTCATCCCCTATTTTAGCACCCTTAAGGGAAGATTTTTCAAAAAAATTGGACTACCAAATGCAAAAAGAATTTTTCAAATCCGACAGGTACTTCCAGAGATTAGCGCGTTCAAACAAACAAACAAACAAACAAACAAACTCTTCCGCTTTATTATATTAGTATAGATAATTTCACTAATATATCATTCCTTTTTTAATTAAATCCACATTTGATATGCATTATTTAAATGCATGTTCATGTCATGTTTGGAGTTGAAAGAAGAATGTCCCCTACAGCCCCTTCACCCACGTCCCCTACAGTTTTAATTGAAATCTTATGTGCGGAAAATAAACGAATTAAAATTAAATAAACAGTGACGGTCGCAGTGACAAAATTTTAAACAAATGAGAATGCGAACAATGCATCCCGGTTAGCGTTAAAAATGCGCAAGTGGGCTCTAATTTTGCTCAAAGCATACCCAGTTTTTGTCCCTCTTGTCGTATAGCGGAATTATTGCGTTGTTTGTTGGAAGCTGGCCGAGAGTTTAATCTACCCGCATCGTTTTTGTTTGACTTTGTGTTTATACATTCGTCCACTGCGTATTGCTCTAACTAGAAATGCAAATATTATTTCTAACATTTTGTGCTGGACTACAATCATCCGTATGATAATTCCTTAGTCTTTCATAATTTTATAATCTATAATATAATAAAACTGTAACAGATCCAATTCTGTACATTGAAGATATTTTGAAATTTTTTATCGGAGGGCACTCTATAATCGATACTGAAGCCAAAACTGCAATTTTTTTCATTTTTGTCTGTCTGTCTGTCTGTCTGTCTGTCTGTATCTTGGCCGCGCATCACGCCGAAACTACTGAACGGATTCGAATGAAATTTGGTACGATTTGAGTTTATACTCCGAGGTAGGACATAGGATACTTTTTATCCCGAAATTCAGCACGGTCCCCTTGGGAGGGGGGAAGAAATATAAAACGCGTATTTAGCTGTAATTCACTAACGCGTAGTTCGATTTCACTCATTCTTTTTTTGTTAGAAAGGTAGTACTTTAAGTATTGTTCCGTAAATATTTCAAGGTCATAGGTTTTTTAGTTCAGAAATGACAGACATTTATTGGGTTCAAATAACTTGGGCCCCGGATCTTTGTACGTACGGCTTATTTTAAACTGGCGTGCGTTTAAATTTATGTTTGTCAGCCTGTCTATTTGTTCCAGCTAATCTCTGAAACGACTGAATCGATTTTGATGGAACTTTCAATGGCAGATAGGTGATGTTATACGGAGTAACTTAGGCTACATTTAGTTTAGGTACAAAAAAGGATTATGGGATCCAATCCGATCCTATATAAAAACCTATATCAACGCAGACGAAGTCGCGGGGATCAGCTAGTATCTAATAATTTTATAAATTCCCGGTGTATTCAGAGATTGAGAGTTTGAGACGCATTCACTAGTCAATACCGTTGATCTCTATTTGCAAACAATGGTGTAGTTAGTATACACGAAAGAAAAGTGTGCTAAACGTGTTCAAATCTGAAATGGTTGCGTTTAATGTTAACTCCTGACAAATAACTTTTTCATTTGGAATACAAATTAAACTTCAGAAAGCATGTCGGAACTACGTAAGCATCAAATTGGTTTGAATTCTAAAAATTATATACCCACGGGCGAGGAGATTCAACTGACTTCAAATGGAATTGACAATCGTTTAGAAACTTCTAGCTATTTCGTATTCTCAAAGGGCAATTTCTTTGAGGTTAGTCAATAAGGAGCACCGAGCGATGCGGTGCATCCCAGTCTTGCTCCGAAGACCCGATATTACGGAAAGAATATTACTACATGTAAATGTGCATACTGCATACATAGTGCGCTTCGTCGCGTTCAGTGAATCCCCTAAGGTTCTCGTTAAAGTTTATTCAGCTTCTAAATCAATAGTAGTAAAAAGTAATATTTTCTTTGATCGACAAAATTGTTTCGAATCAGTATTAAAAACCTCTTGTTTGTGTGGATTCTTTAGTATCAGTGTAGAATTTGCGGGCAAAAGAAAAAGAAAATGATCGCAATGAGATTGTCTGCATCAGGATCTAGGGCGTAACTCTGAATTTGATTACTGCGCTCGTCATTGCCTGCCCTTTGATCCCTCCTTCGCTCTGCGGCAATGTTTGACCCCGAACACAGAGTAGACGATGCTCCCAGTCAGAGGCACCTTTTTACACATAACTATGTCTTTCAGTCATTCACCCTCCGTTATAGTTTCTTAATGGATATCGTATTATGATCTCTTAGGTATTATGAATTAAAATGTTTAAGATCTCAACTAGACCGTCTGCATCAAAGTATGAAATGTGATTACTGTATCGAAACTAAATGCAGGTATTGACGAAATACTTGCATTTAGATTCGGCGTGAATTCGAAAAGCTTGTGAAAAACTTCTCCTACTTTGTTCTTTACATGCAATTTTATGTTCACTTTTGACAATTTCTCTCTGTATGTTCTGAGTTGACTGAAATTGTATTGTAATGAGTCGATGACATAATCTCGTTTATGAAATATTCATTCACTTGTACATTGGCACTTGTGATCTCGCTTGAAAACAAAAAGTCCAAGTAACTATAATAATGCTATTTCTACGTAGCTGAGATATTACTTTTGTGACAGAATTCAATAATTACTGCAATTCTTTCCATTCAGCGAGTTGGAGCTGCTTCAACTTTGAAAATTACTTCTAGTTTCCTTATATAATACGAAATATATACATATATTAATACATGTATGTACCGATTATTTTGCTTCTGGTAAAATTTTTTGTATCATCGAGCGCAGTGTCAGAAGCACATGCCATACTCTTACCTACACGATTCCGAACCACGACGTTAACCCATGATGGAATGGACACGGCATATTCGTTTTACGTTAGAGTTTGTAAGTTTTTTTAAACCATTTTCTGAAAAACTAGTCTGATTGTAATGAGCTTTTATGCATTAGATACGTATTGCATCTAGGCAGGTTGTCAGATAATGGGCACCCCCTTGCAATTGTGTTTTAAATTGTATGGTATTACTCGTATGTGTTCCTGAAAAACTATGGGACCGATCTTGATACGTTTTTTGCATATTATCTCAGTGTAGGCTTTTAGTTCTCAAGTTTTAAGGTTATAAGCCATTTGTAATCCAATTTTAATTTATCTTTCGTAGCATTCTGTTCTTTAGACATTTTTGTATGGTTCATTCTATTAATGTTATATTTTTCTCAGATTATTATTTACATCTTTACTTATTTATATTCACTGTTGCCAATTCTTGTATACAATCTTTAAACAGCTCTAAATGTAATTATGATAGCATTGGAGATTGTGTATACGTACAACAGAATTAGTGCCATTGTTTCTTTATCATTATCATTATCAAAATTGTTATCTAGATCAAGTGTATAGAATACAGGTTAAAAAAGAATAGCATATTTCACAACCTCTCTAGATCTTCAGCCCGCCTTTTCCATGTTCCGGGGTCATGCGGTCCCCGGCAAAGCGACGTTGTCGCCATTATAAAACGTTCCGAGTGTAAACGAAAACGTCTATATTCATTTCAGCAACCAACAACTTTAGGAATAAATATATTTCTTTTTATACTTTAGCTTCAATATTATTGCAGCAACAAAACAGTTCCAACCCAGTATAAAAGTTTCTTTCCGCCGAATACTGAAACATCTTAAAATACTTAAAATAATTTTAAATATTATTTGATGTTTGTTTCCAACAACTGTTGCTCTTGTGGTACATTGTGTGTATTTGATCTTCTTAAGAAAGTTTTAAAATAATCTTTAGAAGGTCTTACATTTTCTTTTTTAAAGATAAACTCTCTTTGTGTTTTTAGTTTTAAGTTCTGTTAGCGTTTATAGCGTCTTAATTTGCATGCTGTAACTGCCCGTAAATTGAGTAACATGTGCACTTAACACTAACTCTGTTGGCAGTTCCAAAAAAAAGTTAAATTAAAAACGTTACATACATATAAAAATTGTTAGACAGTTCCGAGTATTTGGACAGAATACTTCTGCAGTTCTGCCTGTGACGAGGCTTTTTTCCGCCTTTTTCATGTCGCGGGCTCTCCGCGCTCCCATTGAACATCGTTAGTGTTAGTGAGAACTATCCGTGGGGATGAATCTTCCTTTCTGTTTTTCTACATTTTCTTTATAGTCTAGGTGATCAATTTCAGTGTAAGAATTTCGCTGCGTAAGCACTAGATAAAAGCTTGTTTCTGGTAACAAAGCTTTTAAATTTTTTTCTTGCTAAGAAATAGAATTGCTGAGTTTATATTAATATTAATGTAAGTACCGTAGTTATACGGACGCATGAAAGCCAATAAGTAGAGTGGAGCCGAGGCGAAGCGTCTTTTTTGATAACAACTCAAACTCAACTTTAATAATTTTGGCGGCAGCGAGACAAAGCGGCGCGGCGCGGCACTAACGGCGCGCATGTTTGGTTTTCTTAAACCAATTTTACCCATATTATGGCAAAGTGAATAAAGCTTTGTTCCATCCTTTGAAATTAAAAAACAAACAAAGATTACAGTACCTTATAAAAAATCTGGACTAGCTTATGTATGCACTATGCAGAGATCCAATTAGATATACGAAAATGTCTGGAATATCTATGGAAGTAGAACAATAAAATTATCCTTTTTTCGACTTCATTTGTAACAAGTATAAATTAAAAATTTAAAAACCCCCGACATTCGCCATTTTGTGGCGGCGGCCATCTTGGATTTACATAGTGCTATTCTACTAGTCAAGCCCTTTCATTTGATACCCATATTAAGTGAGTTGTGAAAAAATATGTAATCCGCCATTTTGTAGCGGCTGCCATCTTGGACCGATTTTCATCAAACATAGCTAACAACACTCTCGACTAATTCACCTTTCAAACAAAAAAAAACCGCATTCAAATCGGTCCACCCGTTTGAGCGCCACAGGGGAACAGACAGACACACACACACACACACACACACAGACACGTCAAACTTATAACACCCCGTCGTTTTTGCGTCGGGGGTTAAAAAGGTACGGAATGGAAAATCGCTGTTCGACAGAACGACCATTAATTATTATTGTTGGAAGAAACCGATTGTTTATTGTTTGATAAAGGAGAAGTCAGAGCAAGCGGAATTGACTTCATTACGTTATAGCTGATCGAAACGTAAATAAATGGAAACAGTATAAATTATTACAGTAGTAAACTCAAATTCAACGCTAAAGTTTACCTGATATAAATTAAATATAACAAGGAATGAATAAATCATGTCAAATAAGCAGCAAATCTATAGGGTAGGTATATAATAAAATCCTCTACCGGAAAATGTCCGATTCCTACCTCTGGAACTGGTAATAAATAACGTGTTCATAAAATATAGCTTCACCTTTATAACCGAGTTCCAAGTAAAGTAGTGCGTGTGCGAAAACCCATAAGATAGAGTTCTGTGTAACTAGTAATAACACTTTTTATCATGAACTTAAAGCTCTCACTCTTGACACTCATTATTTCGTAAACGGTAGTTTTTCTGTTTAAACTGTTTAGAAATCTCATGGTCATAATGATTTTAAAATACTTACCTATTATACGATGCTCCATTCGCGCGTTAAGCGGTGACACGTTTCTATACTGTACCAAACTTTTTAGCTTTAATAGTTTCTGAACAAAATGACTGTGACAAACATACGGACTAGACGTTCTCTTATTACTATAGTTTCTTTACTAGCCTAAGGGCCTGTTTCACCACCTTCTGATAAGTATTGGATAACTATCTGCAACTTTTGTCTTTGTCACTTGACATAAAGTAAGATAGTGACGTTTAGGTTATCCGACACATCAAAAGGTGGTGAAACAGGTCTTAAGAGGAGTGTTTTTTGTTCAGAATAATTGTCTAGTGTTAGAGAATGTTAAAGTCAGAAAGATAATAATGAAAGCAAGTAACTCAGGCAAAACCGGAGACAAACTTGCTGAGTCGTAGTTCGCGATCTTTGAAATGCAGCGGCTCTTCAAAGGCTTTGGATGCAGGTTTTACCCTAAGCCGAAAGTCTTAAGCCTTAAATCCGCCGGCTTAGCAACGAATGAAAGTTTACTCTAGAGATGTAGTTTAGAGCCAACGTCTAGACTAGACGTATGAAAAATATTACTCGTATGTATGCTTATCTCGACTAACTTTATCATAACGTAACCTATTTCATATTCTATAAGTAGCTACTTGATTAAAATCCGCCGACTATCAATGAGAGAAAATTATTTAGTAGTACCTATGTACATACATCTAATTCTCTGGCATTAGTTATTGCAAAGGTCTTAGTGGCGCTGATTGCCAACATAATATGAAGTGATAGTGAAAGTCGACGGAACTAACTTGAATTGGTCCGATTTCATTCCCAGGATCTTTGCAGAGTTATTTAAATCAGCACAGAAATCAGCTATTATTTTATATGACACAACCAGTCTAGCGTAGGTACTAGTATCATAGAGTAGTAGTGCGTCAGATTGGTCGCCCGCATCCATTCTGTTTGGCGTCCTGTCGTGCTGCGCTACGCTTCCCTGCCTTCGAGCGCTGTGTTTGACTGGAGCTTAAGTAGGTCAGGGTTTATGCATTTGATTATACCCTCTTGTACCTTGTTCTTCTTTCACTTAGCATAATCTCGGAAATTATGCAGTCACTCAGTGCTTTGTTTCGCCGATTAGACAGGTACAAGCACTTTCACAAATTGCCTTCCGAGCTCTTGAGTAACTACGTCAATGTTTATTCGAATGAATTTAAAGATTTCTCTGACAAAATTAAGTAAGCACAAATATTTTTACATTATTTTTAGATTGTGGCTAAAAAGCCACATCCTACAAAATCGTAACCCGTGGCTCGTACATACTAAATGTTTGTTGTTACATTTAGGGGACGTGCGTCACGTAGACGTGTTTTATCGGAAGACCAGCTCTGCCCTTTTTGCAAAACAAATTGCAAACACATTACAAAGTAATCCAGTAAATAGATTTCTTTACTCCCAAGTGTAAATAAGGTTAAAAGCACAAAATCAAAACGTTGCAATACTAAAAATGTATATGGTAAATAGTAAATACATGCGAGTAGGCCGTCGACAAAACACTTACATTGCACGCTATCGTGCACATTTCGTATGAAAGCCGTTTCGCAAGCGCTTGCAGATAATCAATTGATATATCGTTAGTCGTTACCAATATACTCGCACGCCCCATATACATTCATTGAACCAGACTCGCGTATACGGAAACTAGGTAGTTTGCGATGCACGCCTACACCGCACCGACTTCCGTCCCGCGCTTACAAATAGGGGGCGCTGTTGTAGGCCTGACGGGCGTCGGGCGGGCGTTTCATTGCGCTCAGGGCGTTTGCACACGGGGACTTTTCACGTCGACCACCAAAAACCTGGCGACGATAACGCAGATATGCAGGTACCACTTTTGTCACATTATTGCATGCCTGATACGTCTATCAAGCTTGCAATTGCGCAACGTCTCATTGGGCATGCTAAGCGCCGTCTCATTGATCTTTTCACGAACGTTCATGATACCACAGTCGTAAGATGCAATAAACTTCATAAGTGCAAGAATGGGACGACTAACTCTGCATTATTTTTATGTAATTATTGTATGTATTTTATTGCAATTATAATGAAAAAAATCATCATTAAATGTTGTTATTTTTTAACCGACTTCCAAAAAGGAGGAGGTTTTCAATTCGGCGCGTATATATATTTTTATATATATTAATTTTAATTTCAAATATTTTTTGAATTTAATAACTTAACTTTTTACTGTTGTATTTTTGGCAGAGTCAGATTAATATAATTATTTTATTCTATGTATAATTGTTTGTTACCTAGAGCTTTTCATAGAATAAAGCCATTATAGCATTATAGTAGCACGGGAGGCTACTTAACAGAAACCGCGCTACATGTAAACGTCCTTATATGCAACGTTTATAAATTCAAATGAGTGTTCAGCAGGCGCTTCACGTATTAGAAACAGCTCGAATAGAGCCACTATGGGAGTGAAACGCTTAATGGAACGATAAAGGGAAATATAAATTGCCGTTCGCACGTACGTCGCTGTAAACACTGCACACATTGTTGGTTTCTCCGGCTAAGATTAATTCATTAAAGCATGTTCAATAACTGCATTCCTAGCTTTTACGTCACCAGAGTCTATTATTTGTTCTAATCTAAATTTCATATGCATATACTTCATCAGGATTAGCTAGTTATGTTGCTGTATTAATATAGCCTTAACCGCAGTTCACATTAGCCTTGTCATGCCTTGGTAGCTGCTGTCAAAATAAGTCCGAAATGGTGAATTACTATCAACTTTTACCATACAAATACACTCCTTAACAAAATTTTCTTCGAATGTAATTTCTAACAATAAGTAAATTTTTTGAAGAGGTTTAACTTTACTTTATAATATTTATAAATATTTGACTAGGTAGTAGGTACGGCTTAAACAATTATGTTCGATAATGCCAAAATTTCATTTAGAAAGTTTCCTTCCTACTAACCTAGCGGCAGAGCTACGTAGACAGTACATTCCATACATTTTACATGCACCAATATTGTCGTAATCTAGAAACACTCTTATTATTCTTTATCTGTTAGTATACAATATATAAAATGTCATAGTTATGAATATATGGATTACATAGATAATTTCGCAATAATTCACGAACGTAGAGCAATAAAAGATAAACGAGTCACGAACCACGATACACATCCATATGTGAAGCTAAAATTACCACTCGCTGTTTATAACGAGCTGGGAAGACTACTGAATCCATTGAAAATATAATCTATACGGCTGGTGATAAAGTTAATGCTGTTAAGGTATATATTGAAGGGATACGGAGATTCGGGATTTATATCTTTTTATTCAACACGATCGGATTCAGAGCATAACGAACTGCTGATTTGCATTTATTTGCCTCTAACTTCTTCGCGTTATAAGCATGATGGATACTTACGTGTCAAAAAACGACGTGTAAAGATAATTTGATTTCAATTCCTAAATTTTCTCCTACTCTATTCTCTTCTGATTGCCCTGCATTAATGTCTGATACCCTAAATTGTTTTCATTTACATTTTTTATGTGTTCAATTACGTCTACTAAACTAATTCTCATGGAACATGCACATGTATTTCGTTATACCATGGAAACATGTAACCAACGGGTTCCAACTCCTTAAACTCATTGTCACTGTAAGTATCATTTAAAGTAAAAGACCACCATGGGATGTTGCAGATTGTTGGGGTTTTTTTAATTTAATTCAATTTTATGTCTTCTTACAGAAATATATATTATTTCTGGATAACCGAATAATTCTCGAATATAAGCATCGAAAGATAAATCATTATAAATGATCGTGCTGTTATAGAGAATTATGATGGTACGAGTAGCACTGAGAACTATTTCTACACTTATTAATAAACTTTTCTCGCTAATATCATGAAGGGATGAGGAGACTTATCCCTCAAGTTATCCAATACTTTACACAATAACATGATAGCGGTGGGCGGGTTTCAGATAATGTGAGTTGGTAAAACAAAATAAATATTCTTATTAATTTTCAAATTGTATCTCTTCGTCTCGATATCGTCTTAGGATATGTTTGTGGGTTTTGACCGTTGGTTAGCTATTAGGTATATCAACAATGCTTAGAAAACAACAAGATACAAAAATCTTACCAGAGCCCTGATTCTCTGGATGAACGACCGATCCGTATCTTACTCGTAACTGCAATTTATGACGTCAACAATAATAATTATTACAATTTAGATGAACAATATGATATGATTGAGAAATATGAAATGCGTAAAGAAACAGTTTGTAAAATAATGGGTACCTAGTTTATGTTTATCCAAGCTCGAGGTATTCCGATCGGATAACAGCTGATTACTGATATGATTGCTGAGCTGTTAATCGAAACCCCCATAAACGAAAAAAATCTGGTTGTGAAGTAAAACATGCCTCTTAAATAAGAGTATATCTTACATAGATATACATATTACATAATTCTTCAGTGATAGATAAACCTCAGAAGCTTCGAAAGGTCAACATTTTTACAATAATCTAAAAGCAATTTCTTCTTTCACTATTAATCTTCCCAAGGTCTTACAAATCGGTTTTAATATAAGTCCAATTTATCTTTTAACCTCCCTTTTGCCCTCGTCAAATTAAGCTTTTAGTGAAAAATCCTGACACCTGCGAGTGCCTATAGCTTTTGACTTGTAGAGGTATGTATATACATATAGATACTTCTTAGGTAGGTACCTTATACCTCTTATGTTAAAATTCATAAGTTACTCTTGGGAGCAAATAAATCGAGATTTGTTTTTCCCATTGATTACATCGATGGTTTTTCCATCAAATTGATCTAGGCGCACGAAGTGCGCCAGGCCAAGTTCCTCCGGCCTTGTCGCATGAGTGTGTTATTTACACGATCCATTTCGAGCTGTTTTGACCCCCCTCATAACTCTGGTTCGCGGGATAGTAATCCTACGTTTGAAATATAAGTTAAACTCGTGGATGTGATGATAAATTGAAAGTTTCAAATTTTCAAGTTGAACCGTTTCTGAGATACAGAGGTTTGAAAATCACATAAAACAAGACCTACTCACTGACTGATCAAAATTATGACGCACTTCCCGTTTATGTGGAATGTTGAAATTTGGTAAGAAGATGAGTCTTAGTGTGTATATGAAGGAAAAAATCGAAAAATGTCCAAAAGTTGCATCAGACACTGACCAATTCAAAGATATATAAAAATCTGTCTGTTCCCACATCACACAAAAAATACTGAACAAATTTTCATTTTGTTTTAATAAATGTATTTTACTTTATTCGAAGCTATATATGGTTCTTGTTTCATCGAAATCGGTGCACTATTTAGGGAGATGTGACTTTTTAAGTTTTCTAGCAAGGGGTCAATCTTACTGGTCTTGAGTTCTAATAAAAAGTAAAGTGTAGGTAAATAATAAAACGCCAAGAGGTACATTTTTTTATCGAAGTCGCGGGCGCGACTTCGTCGGCGTGGACTACACAAATTTCAAACTCCTATATTACCCCCTAAGGGGTTGAATTTTCAAAAATCCTTTCTTTGCGGATGTCGTACGCCACATTAATAGCTATCTGTGTGCCTAAGCCCGTTCCTTCCAGTAGTTTGAGATTCGTCTTTGCCAATAAAACCAGAAGCGCGATTTTCTTAATAATTTTGATAAGCAACCTTGACCCAAGTCAGGAAATGGATGGGTGGCCGACTTTGGAGGTTTGGAGGAGACTTTGGTGTCCTGTTGATTCCGGCTACTAGGTATCACTAATATCTAATACTATTCATTAAACTTAATGAGAGTCAAATACTCAAAATCTTCTCTTAGTTAAGCCGTATGGTTCTAAGTTCTGAAACTGACCACTGAGTGGAAATACTCTGGAGTGGAGTTTCTGTTACCTGTGATTTTGACAGACAGACGAACAAAATAAAAATTCACCCAATTAGAACAGAGAAAGCGACTTTGTTTTATACTATGTATTGAAGATTAAACCACATCTAATCAGACCGTAAAATGTGATAGGGTTCTATTCCTAATTATACTGAAGCGTAAGAGAGAAAAAAGACTTCATTATACTTATTGCATTAACTTTGAAATACTTAGAAAAAAGGAGTGAGATCCAAACAAAAACATTTCATGTGAATAATAAGGCCAACTTCCTATCAAAAAGTTTCGGCCATTAAAAGTACTGATATCAAAAATTATGACCAAGTCCTTTGCTAGGCTCGATAAATGAAACCATACAGTTTTAGAAGGTATATCTTCTTCGATCACCCTCAAGCTGTCATACCATTCCTAATGATCCTGTTAAAATATTTTTAAATAATTTATGTCTTACTAATAACACTATAATATGAAGCTCATTTGGGACTGAGAATAGTTTTATTGTTTTCAACTTGGCAACATTTTTTAAATTAAACAAATTCAAAGGAGTGCAAAAATGTTGTCAAGTTGAAAACAATAAAACTATTCTCAGTCCCAAATGAGCTTCATATTATAGTGTTATTAGTAAGACATAAATTATTTAAAAATATTTTAACAGGATCATTAGGAATGGTATGACAGCTTGAGGGTGATCGAAGAAGATATACCTTCTAAAACTGTATGGTTTCATTTATCGAGCCTAGCAAAGGACTTGGTCATAATTTTTGATATCAGTACTTTTAATGGCCGAAACTTTTTGATAGGAAGTTGGCCTTATTATTCACATGAAATGTTTTTGTTTGGATAAAATTATCCTGAACTTCTTATCTAATCAAAAAGAGATATATCTCTTTTTGATAGGTATACCTTAGGTATACCTAATTGCATGTTTATAATCAGAAAAATCTGTCTTTCGATTTTAACGAGAAAGTTATTTGACGACAAATCTTTCTTTTATGAATGTGATAAAAAATCATGATAATAGCAATACGATTTAAAAAAATCTTATCAATCTTGTAAATTCCATTAAAAATATCATGCTTGAAATCAACATCATTTTATAGAAAAAAAACGCACTTTCTTCGATTTATTTGCTCCCAAGTGTATTATGTAATTGTGATAGATATTTGAGAAGAAATTAAAATATTTTATTTTAGCTAAATAATGCTTGGCAGCAGAAGGCGCGGCCGCGACGTCAGCCTGATTATGACAAATGGCCGGCGTTGCTTCTATTCCATCAGAATGTTTATTCGAAAACGCCCCTGGGACCGGCGAATCCACACAAATTGGATTTGCATTGTCTGCGTCATAATACACGAACGGAACCGCGGAAATTCTATTTGTCAGATGGGTTTTTATCATGCCTATTGTTCAGAGATTACGACGAGAAAAATTAAACATATATAAAGTCGGCTCTTTTTTGCTGGCGTATTGTTCATCAAATTCAACGCATTGTTTAGGTACCTATCTAATTATACTCTTTATATTACGTTACGTATCTTTCAACCTCTGTTTTAATATTTTTTGCCGATTTTTCTAAAAGTATCTCAACCAGAAGACCATACCATTAGATTGTATTTCCCAGGTACCTAATGGTATACCATTCATTATTTCCTGTTATCATTCCTTCCATTTATAGATTTCTCTCCTATCTTTATACTACGCTTCATTTTGTCCGTGTCACGTTTCTTTCTGGGAAAAGGTACTAGTCTTACAAAGTTCCTTGATCGCTACTCGTACCTCTATAACAGGCATGAAACACGAATATGCTCAAGGGTACGCCGATATTGGATATCGCTTACGAGGAGGGGCCCATATTTGTCGCGATGGCGATCTAAGGCTTACTCGCAAGTAACACGACGCAACCGCAAATCTGTGGTGGTGCTGTGGTTACGCTATTAGATTAAAAACTTGATTATTAATATCATAGTATTATCACTTGATCATAATATACACCTAAAGCTCGGTCAAGGCGTAGACTGAAAACCGTTGTCGGTTCAAATCCCACCCTTCGCACTATTGATTAAATAAAAAGTCCGCAATATAATTTGATTGAAACTCAGTTAATTACAAGTATTCAATATTCTACTTGATAATTAAGTAATTTACCACTGAATAAACATAGAGTTAAGGAATAGGATACGACCGCGTTCAGGCTCACGAATAGCAACTTAACAATGGGAAGGTTTAATATTTTTAGCAAGGTAGTTAGGTGTTTTTAGTGTTTACAAAGAAACTTAACTTTCAAAGAAAGTCAAGTAGTCGTCGTAAAAGGTTCAACAAAAAGTGTCTTCTCTTAAGTGAATAGCAGCGGTCCATTAGGAGGCCAGGCGGCGAGCCGGGAATAACGTTTTCCGAACAAATCGAATCAGGAGGGGAACGTCCCATTATGCAGATTTTCCATTACTGAAAAGCTCATTCAGTCCTCCGACCAGCGAACTCGTATACCGTGCTTATCGTAACAAAACGACACTATAGCTTGGTGCCTCGACGGATTCGACCTAAGCGGGTTTGCTCAGGATTTTTATCAACAAACTTTTCATGAACGCAATGGATATTCAAAATGGCTCTTAGTATTTCATAGGATTTCTGATATTCACCTGCTCGTACCTATTGAGCCGATTTTAATGATTCGTTCTGCTGGATAGAGAAGTGCCAATTAAATCGTTTTAGCTTCACGAAATATGTCTGGATATCCGAAGTACTTTTGAAGTAATAATTAAATAATATTGTACCTACGATATTAGATACCTATATTAAATTTAAGTTTTAATTAAGCTGGTAATAATTTCTTAAATCTATGAAAAAATTAAGATGCATGAGCAATATCTGAAACATTTTTCTGCTCCATAAGTCACCACTCATGACTAACTGCATGACTGATGATGCATAACCTGTTTTGGTACTTCTCATGGTAGATCACTCGGCGATTTGAAAGCACTTTCTAAAAGTTTATTTGAATAGAGAACTTTCTAAAAGTTTATTCTGTTATATTCTATCGTCGCCAGATGTCCCTAATGGACCCCAGAATTCACATCGCATAGAATGCAATGGCTCCAAACAAAATCGAATCAGGATGGGGACGTCCCATTATGTAGATTTTCCGTTAGTGAAAAACTTGGCCCGTCCTCCGGCCATCTTGCCTTATCGTGACAAAGCGTCGTGAACTTGTCATTTCGACCGATGCCACCCTAGTTCGTTTATTAAGCCCGCTATAATCTAAATAAAAGCCGAATACCATTGTACGTCGACTGCTCGTCTGGTCACGAAATCTTAAACATCAAAAAACCTAGAGATACGGTGGGATCATTCGTGACTTTATGACTCATTTACAGTACCTACCTACGTAAAAATTGATCAGCGGCTTGCTTCCTTTCCACTAAACAATCATCGGAGATACTTGAACCATAATAGAAAAGATCTATCCATAAATTGACACATCTAGGAATTTTTAATACTCAGACGTCTTGTGAGGTGAGATAACCTATTTGAAAATTGGATCAGGGATACATCTTAATCTGTATAGCTTTTACGTTTCCCCTACGACGTAAACGAGGCAAAGCGGACTAGCAATCCGTTAAATTAAAATTGAAACTGAAAAGAGAGTCGGCAGCGGACGTAGAGTGACGTCGATTAAGGGACAGGGACGGGAGACGCCTCGTTAACTTAATTCCGCAGGGCTGCTTACGTTGCCGAATGCCGTGTTCTTGTGATGTTGAAGGGCACAATGTTGTGACTTGAATTCCGTGAAAATTTCGAGTGGTTTTTCTTTTTACCCAGCTATGGGAAAGTGTGTTTGTCGATTCATTGGTTCCCTCATTCTTGCCAGGGTTGCAGTATTCACAATATTTTGAAGAATAATGTTTTGTTGGATTTGTCTCTGTATTCCGAGTTGCATGGGTTGTATGACGTAATGACAAATCCAACGTGGTGGACAGGACAAACAAAAATACAATTGTATAGAGTTTGATAGCAAATGGAAGGTCTCATCGTGTATATCCCGAAAATACATAATTTGCATAATAAAATGAACCGTTCGTATGTGGTTCCGTTTTACATATTATTATCAAACCGTTCTTCAGTACCTACTTAGAGCGAGGCCGCACTGCGAAATATATTCGCGCGAATTTTTTCGCAGAATTCTGTGACATATGGAAATGTATGAAGCTGCCCGCACTTGCGATTTTAAATTCGTGAAAAAAATATATTAATATGCGGAAAATAAACCGCGCGAATAAAATTCGCGCGAATATATTTCGCAATGCGGCCCCGGCCTTAGGTATTAGGTAAGTGTCATTTAAGTATGTCAGTTAATCTAAACTCTGATGTCAAGAGTTCGATTACTTAACTAGACAGAGTTGCACTGATTCAGGCGGGTCGATATAGAGAACAATCACATTGTCTCTCACTGTTTTACTCGCAGCGTAGGATGTATGAATTACGATTTTCTATGTAGGACTTCATTTTATGTTCCGTAACACGATAGTAATGTTCACGCACGACAGAAGCCATCTATCTAACAGGGATGACAAATTCTCTCGTGTTTTCATGCCATACGCTCGTGTAACTGTTGTTTAGGGAAATAGGTTTCAGATAGCGCAATTATTATTCAACACGCTCACAAACGCCGGCCGAACGTGTCAAAGCGTCGTCTCTAGTATTACTGATCGATTGATCCCTGAAACCATCAAGATATTATACCTATTGAGACACAGTATACACAGCCGCCCTTACCTTAATGACTCCAAACTCAAACATTTTTAGATACATAAATATTTTTATCTACTCGTATAAGTATAATATCATGTCTTTCTTTTACCCTTATCTATTTTTTCCTTGTAATATCATAAGAATTACGTCATAATATGATTATGATAATATGAATACATATCTATACTAATAAATAAAATTGAAGTGTCTGTCTGTAATATCGAAATAACTACCTCATATTAAGCTCATATGGTTATTTGAACGCTACCATAACCGAATCACACGTTTTTAAAATTTTTGTCTGTCTGTCTGTCTGTCTGTCTGTCTGTCTGTCTGTCTGTCTGTCTGTCTGTCTGTCTGTCTGTCTGTCTGTTTGAACGGGCTAATCTTCGGAACGGCTGAACCGATTTTGATGGGACCTTCACATACAAGTAGAGAATTAACCAGGGAGTAACATAGGCTACTTTTTTAACCGACTTTCAAAAAAGGAGGAGTTGTGTTTTTCTATCTATGTACACCGATATCTCCGAGATTTCTGAACCGATTTGCGTAATTTTTTTTTTAACCGATAGAGAAACATTGCGACCCTGTTTTATAAAAAATTTGGATTCCAACTCCTCAATCCTGATGCTGTAGGGGACCTAATCCACAAAACTAATGGGTTTTAGAAACTTTCGGTTATTTAAATTGATATTGGGGGTACCAATTAAAGACTTTATCGTTGAATAAACTCGAGTAGGTACATATCCAACTCCTCAACCCTGATGCTGTAAGGAATTCTATTCCGAAATCGTGGGGATCCCACGGGATTTTTCCGTTTTGGGGACGAGTTTCTACAGATAAGCTACTTTTTGTTCTGGAAAATCAAAAGTTCCCACGGGATTTTTAAAAACCTAAATCAAAAACACGGGCGAAGCCGTGGGCATCATCTAGTAATTAATATATTATTGATCAACAAGCGTCAGTTTGAAGTGAATGACAAAAAGCGTGTCTGGTTTTACAATATTTTAATGTCTGAGTGGTGTCGACTTTTAGGTATGGTAGATTTAAAACAATAAAATCTACTGAGCGCCAGTTGCACGTCAGGCGGCTAAATATAAGGTTAAAACATGACAATAAAAAAACCTAGATTGTACGTCTTAGCAATTTTACTTCCCTTATTAAGGTCACACTTTGGTGAAAAGCTAAAGACTTGTGCAACCCGAAGTGACTTGTTATATGTGCTCAAATTGAACTGAAACGTTACCCGCCTTATGTGCAATTGGCCCTAACTGTCCCGTATGTGCCTCTTGTTTATCGACATAATATGTCTCTGTGAGCACAGTGATCATTCAACACGCCCATAAGCGCCGTCCGGAGACGTCAAATTGTCGCAGACAGTGATCGATTGCGCCCTGCACGTACACTCAAGTTCATCATCACCGCAGCACGCCGAACTCGAAGCGGCTCCAGCTAGGAGATATCAATCTCCATCTCCAATCTCCACTACGAAATCTTCTGAAAAATCAGCGTGGAAAAATTGCAAGTCTACATAAAATATACGATGATGTTTAGTACGACGCGCGTCTTATACAAATGCATCATCATAATTCATATTATAGCGAAACTCTCCTGATACTTCCTTCGACACTAGAATACTGCAGTAAATATTGCAGTAAATAAATTTGCAGCAAAGGTGAAAGCTGCGAATAGTTTCGATTTTAAGGACAGTTTCCGAGTTGCTTTTTACTAAAGCCATCCTGTGTACCGGAATACATCCGCTAAACGGATCCTACGATCAGTTTATCTTACCATTATTGTAATATTGATAAAGCAATTATTGAGCACTCCGCCCGTTTAATCTAAGGATTAAAATCTTTTGAGTGTTTTACAAGCACTATTATTAAAAGTTTAATAACAAAAAAAATTGTTGTCTGTAAAGTCGGTTTACGGACGATAATTTTACATGATAGCGTCATAAGAAAACAAAGAGAGATAGATGCGTCACAAGCCGAACGCTTAGACCAAGCGTGCCTTCTCTATCGCTTGTTCTGCGCTCTCGCTTGCACGCGGTACGTGACAATGAGTCATTCTTTTTCGTGCGTGTAGCTAATGTCCATCGATTTATAAGACGTTATCACGTCAAAAACTAATGTCATAATTATTTAGTTTTATTTAAATTGGTACGGCTGAAGAAGTGCAGTAGGTAACTATATAAATCTAGGTGTGAAAACAAAATATGACCAGAGCTTACTAAAACTAGGTACTTTTCTAAATATTATGCGAGTGCATGCTCAACAATAAATAGAGCTAAACGGAGATACAAGGTGGAATCTACATGTAGTTTCAAAAATAACTAACACAAAATCCTATACAGTAGGTACTATATCTCTCGATTTTATGTTGACAAAGCTCAGCTCTGAACTGTCTAGTATCTACAGTCTGTACAACCAATACATTTTCCCAAGTCCCTCCGTGTCATCGCCTGGTGTCTAGCGAAATATGTCTCCGATAGTAGGATGATCGTTCAACACGCCCACAGCGCCTGCCGGAGGTATCAAGTTGTTGCTGCCAATGATCGATTGAGCCTTGTCTCAACCCCCGGAATATACTCGTACATCATCTTTTAGTTCAAACGACACCCTTTAAAAACTGTTTAAGGTTCTTAATATAATAGTTGAAGATGTTGGTCTTATCTGTTACCGCAAGGATTATAATGGAAACGCCTCCTACTTTTAGATGTCACTGCTTCATAGTCTAGAGTTCTGAAGTTCTGAGTTTTGTGTTTATGTTCTCTGTGATACTGTAAAATATATTACTCGGATCACTAGTTCTCTATATTTACAAAAGACGTTGGCCGCGAGGGAAACTCAAAACTCTACACCGTTGATTGGACAGTGGGATCGATTCTTAAAGAAATGAATAAAGTGCTTTAGGTTTTTACGTTTTTCCATTTTTCTGTGCCAGTTTTCGCATTTAGAGACATATCGTTTGATGTGCAATTATTTAAACAACTATCTAGACCATAAAATCTTATCTCTTGAGCACCTACGTATGAAAGCCGTTTTATTAAGACTTAAGTTTCGATGGAAACAATTTGTAGCTAGCTGGTCGGAACATAACAGTAAATCTGGCCACACAGATTTACGATTGCACTGCAATCAGGACTGTCTCTGATACCCACGTTTAATTACGTGCCAGATTACTTTTAGGCAGTTAATCGCAACTCTGCCCTACTCTGGATGTTTATCTTTTATCACTTACCTATACTGTCTATAGGGCAACATTATTAGTGGCTCTACATACTAGTTTAATCTGTATAATTTATTAAATTAAAAACTATAAACTACAATTATCATACTTAAAGGTTCAAGGAAGGAAGGAAGAGCGTCTTTTATTCGTTTGGTCGCAAACGTTCATCAGATTGAGCTGAAACTTGGCACAGATATATAACTTGCATCCTGGAGTCCTAGACATAGAATACTCTTCATCCCGGAAAAGTGTTTCAAGTTAACAATTAACCTTTTCACCTCAGTAGCTCAAAAAGAACCTTTACTAGATTACATACTCTTTTCTATAGTAGATACAGATTTTTACACATTTTATTACGGACAGTAGTGCAGCGATGGAGATGAAACTTTCACAGTTCAAATCTCTACTAACATACCTACTTTTCTAACTTTGATGAAAATTGACCCACAATACTAACTCATGTAATAATCTTGCCATTAATTTCACGCAACCGAAGCCGACTGCAAAAGCTAAGTATCATAATAAAAATATGTATAACCCATTATCTGTACTACTGTTAATGTAGGGATAAACGTGACATGAAATCATTTTAATAAGGCATCTATCAAGCTTCGCAGGACTATTTGTGGGTATCTGGTTGGGCCATAACAGTAAATCTGGTCTCTGATTTACGCCAGTCGCAGCGGACTCCGGTGTCGCGTTTCGCACTTAATTAACTACTTACCGGATTTCTCGCTTCTCCACTAATATTGCGAACATTGCATTGTTTTGGCATATTTATTATATCAAAGCCTAAGGGCTCTAATATCCGCCTGCTGTGGCTTTTTGGTCATGAAGACAATTATGCATCTGTGATGAATGATTTATGAGTGATGAATGACTGATATATAGTTCCGAACGAAAATGTTCCAAATATTGGTCATGCAAACATCGTAAAACGAAAGGTTATCCGTCAGTCAGGTTATCGTTTAATGGACGCCTATCGTCCAGTAGACATCATCGCGGCTGGTATGTGATGGCACCGATGTACTAGAAAACTAAAGCTTTGGACGCCAGGCACATGAACGCGACTGAGTGGCGTCGAGGCGTAGTTTCTTTCAATGAAAACAACTTCAAGCAGTTTTAACACAGTTGAAAAGTTACAGTTAGTTACAGTTGAAAACAAAACACGAACTTCGCTTAGGAGCACCGGAGCTCGGTCTGTGTTTAATATTAAAAAAAAATACCAAATATAATTAATTTGGCACATTTCAACATATAGTTTAAAAAACATCTGTTTTAACCAATATCGTGTTTAACCTAGGATTTGGATTTTGGTGTGGTCATCTTATAATATGCTTATTGATCGAGGATAAGGATCTTTGAAGGATATGCAGTCCTATACAAAATCTAATTAAAAAAGTATCCATAAAAGATATACACACTGCCCGTCTGTCGCCATTGCATTCTTATAAGATTTTTTTCTTATTAGAACTTGGCTTAAAACACGGCCGTGTGTCGTGATTTCAAAATTATAGTAGAATCATATTATAGTTTTTTATTATTATCTATTATTATCTATCTATATGATTTCGTTTATTTATTTATATTTCAAAGAAGAGAATTGATCGTCATAGTCATTCTTTCTTTGTTTTCATGTTTGCGAATGCCGAAGGAATTCCATACACTGTTCACGAGAAGAAAATATCTACAAACTGAGCTCAAGAAGAAAGAAATGACTTGAATGATAAAAGAACATCTTTTTCTGTATTTTATTTAAAAAAGATGTTCTATGAATGGAAACATTATAAATTATTTTTTCCCCATCGAAATATTTTTCCTTATCGAAGTTTTGTTAAGCTTTAATTGTTGTCTAAGTTCATATTCCAAAAGTTCTACGTTAGGAAATCGTACAAGGTTTACTGGCGAACTCGGAACTACCCAGCAATGAATGTCTATTGGTCGACATTCAAGATGACGATCATTTCAGGAATCTATTAGCCTGTCTCTATTCCCGTTAACCAATAAATAAATCTTAACATCTGATGAGACGTCTATATAATTATTGTAAACTAGCTGACCCCCGCAACTTCGTTCGCGTAGATATAGGTTTTTATATAGGATCGGATCGGATCCCATAATTCTTTTATGTACTACTAACTAAATGTAGCTTAAGTTACTCCTTATAACATTAAAAGTTCCATTAAAATCGATCCAGCCGTTTTGGAGATTAGCTGGAACAAATAGACAGACCGACAAACATAAAATATAAACGCACACCAGTTTAAAATAAGCCGTACGTTCAAAGATCCGGGTCCCAAGTTATTTGAACCCAATAAATGTGTGTCATTTCTGAACTAAAAAACCTATGACCTTGAAATATTTACGGGACAATATATAAAGTACTACCTTTCTAACAAAAAAAGAATGAGTGAAATCGAACAACGCGTTAATGAATTACAGCTAATTACGCGTTTTAACTTTCATCCCCTCTCCCAAGGGAACCGTGCTGAATTTCGGGATAAAAAGTATCCTATGTCCTACCTCGGAGTATAAACTCATATCGTACCAAGTTTCATTTGAATCCATTCAGTAGTTTCGGCGTGATGTGCGGCCAAGATACAGACAGACAGACAGACAGACAGACAGACAGACAGACAGACAGACAGACAGACAGACAGACAGAAAGACAGACAGACAGACAGACAAAAATGAAAAAAATTGCAGTTTTGGCTTCAGTATCGATTATAGAGTGCCCTCCAATAAAAATTTTCAAAATATCTTCAATGTACAGAATTGGATCTGTTACAGTTTTATTATATTATAGATTATAGATTGTTGTTAGCCATCACCATCACGGATTGCGGTCAAATGGATATCGTTAATCTGATTTAAATATTAACCTAATCTCTTTATCCGGTCGTTCCTCCATTACTAATTACCTCCATTGCTCTTGACGAGATCATACCCTCGAACGGATGTTTCCAACGGCTGCTGTTTGTGGCCATTTGGCGATGTTGTAAAATTTTAAAGTGTTGGACTCGTTATTTTGGTCAGACCCATGTAGTTAGTGATGGACTCGTTCTTTTGGTTAGACCAAGTAGTTGGTGAGTCTATCGCTCTTCTGTTTTGTCTTGCCAGTGACATAAATCTAGACTATCGTGCTCACCGCATGATAAGGCCGAAATACCATTTGTAACATACATATGAAAGATAAGTCGAGAGCTGTAGTATCACATTTCTTGGTAAGGAGTTTCTATTTAAAGAGTCAAGCGGTAATTCCATGCTCCGAAAGGATTGACACGTTTGTTTGCTTGTTAGTCTATAGCTTCGCTCATATTTTACTTTTTTTATTTAACCTAATATAATATAAAATATAATAGAAGACCGATACGACTTAAGATTTTTCGTATTTATACGTAACTATGAACCTAGATCCCGAACATGAACGTAAGGAAAAATCTGCCCTCCATTTCATCCACGTAGAGTGATACTCTAATTCCGCTGGAATCCTTTATTTTCTCTGGGTAAAAGTAGCATTTGTCACTGTCCAGGTCTTTAACTATAACCATGCAAAAAATCACGTCGACCCGTAGCTTAGCTCTGTTGCAGTGTGAGTTGACTAACCAACAAACAAACACACTTGAATTTAAAATATTGTAATAATTAGTAGGGATATTTTCCTTAAGTTCATGATACGATAGTGTTGATCGATTGTTGGTTAGCGATAACGTGCGAACATCAGTTGCGCATTCCTCATACAAGTTAGCAACGCGCGCGCGCTTAGTCGCGCATTGCCCGTCATCTTTCATTCAAGAATAGTATTACATTTTGAAACATATAACAGAGTCAATTGTTATTTGTGAGTTAAAATTAATTAGAGTTAGTTGATTTTTTTTTTGCAATAATTGCTATCTAGTACTTGTAGTGTAAAATTGTGTGGCACAAAAGTGTTATCAAAAAGACGTGTTAGTTACTTGACTGTGTAAAAGGAAAAATGCGGAAATTAATTCGTTATGCAACCGTCGGTATGATATTTGTTGTGACCATGTTGCTGCTTGTCCGGGTGTCCGAATTAGATAACCAAGGCGACAATAGATTGGGGAGGATGGCCCGTGCGGTTCATGGGATGGACGCATCAGAACCCTCAACCCCACGGGAGGTTTGGGATCGTAATACAACCGCCCAAAGACAACGTAAAGTCGCTGAGGTGTGTATAATGTGACCCGTATCAATTTAAATGAAATAATTTTTTTTTAACTGATATACAGTTAAAAATTTTTTTGTATGTAATATATTTTTATTTTACGTTGATTTATTTGTATGTAATATATTACTTACAAATATCAGGTTTAGATATTTCGACTGGCGAAAATGTGCGAAATTCTTATAGGTATATACCAACAAAGAAGTCAAACACGTTCTGAGTTGACTACTCGTAGGATTAAATAAATAAAAATACTTAATGGCGCATAAAAGTTTGTAAGAGAATATTTTTCACACAAATGGCAAAAACATTATAACTTATAACTCTAATATTCTTTTTTTTATTTATAGTGAACCTATGACTGAAGTCGTTTGCATTATCTCCATTATTTATGATATCTATTTTAGCACGAAATAACGAATATTATCACAATTTACATTATAATATTATCTGATATATAAATAACTATCAGTGTCTTATTAATATTATAATTCAGTTTATTTGGCTCACTTAATACCGGGAAAAGTATTAAACGTTTAGATTTATGTTAAAATTATAAGTAAAACATTTGTATAGTTAGTGGTCCTAATTGGTCTTCCTAAAGTTAGATAAGTATAAATGATTTCCTTCAAAGAGATAGATAATATTGAACAAGATAGATAGATACCTACTCGTGATCTATAAACCTTATAATTCATAGAAAAAGGTCCTTGTAAAGGTCTATTTTCCGGGCTCTCATAATAATTGGCAAAGTGTCGAGTTTTTCAAAGTCACTCGCCACAAAGTTGGCGGAACCTAATAATAATGAATGGCCCCGCCGTAAGTCCGATATCCTTTCATTAGCGTTCGGTCGGGTACGTCGCTGAGATTAAAACTTGCGCTTCGGGCCACGGGCTTTGCAGTTTGCAAGCTGTATAAAACGACCGTCTTCTTTTCCGTACCGCCTTTGAGAAAATGTGGACGTCGTTGCACAGTTTGTTTCTAAAAACAACTTTTACTATGGGAGTTCAAGCGCATACAGACATGCTTTGTTTTTGAGATGCATTTCTAGAGCAATGTTTTTCGAATTTTCTCTTGTGTATGTTGATAGTGATTGTTGGGACTTGGGGTGTAGTTATTTCCTTTTTACCGTGAACTCTGTTTGCGATAGGTATTACGTTTATTTTATTTTATCTTTGGAAACAATCCGAACAACTGGAATTACCGCTGAGTAACATGTGCAGGAGTTTTCTTATTGTTTGAAAAGTATATTACAGTTCATTCTTGTGTTATTTTTGTCTATGTTATTGTTTGAGATTCCTTTACTGGATGATGGTATACTGCGATCTTATTTGATAATATCGGTGAATAATGACGATGTGTCTACAATATAGGAATACGCTAACTTAGAAGGAGTAATTGCAATCAAATAGAGCCTTACCTCCTACCACCATATCGGAATGCTAAAATTTGAAAGAATTAAATAACTTGACGGTGCAGTTTTGCCGGTAGGAGCATTAGGGACCTTTCAGATAGACCGGCGCGGAGAGCAGAGCAAATTTTAATCGCATTTAAAATAGAATCTTAAGACATTGAAATAAGCTTTATTTTTACATTTTACCTCTTTTATGATAAGAGGATGCTCGAGGATGCTCCCAATACGCTCGGTGAGCAGCCGCTCGGCTGCTCGTCGGGCCGGTCGGCTGTTCCATGCTCGTGCTCTTTCGCGCTCGAGCATCCGACCGGCTCCGTTCGCGTGCTCTTTCATGCTCGCGCAGCCGACCGTAAGCCGAATTGCTTGCCGTCCGGCCCAAGAGCGTACGCTCGGCTCCGAAAGCATCCGCGTGTCCGTTCACACAGACCGGCGCGGAGAGCAGAGCAAATTTGAACGGCCGGTCTGTGTGAAAAAAAAAATGCTCTCCGACGCTCCCTTAGATACTAGCCGCGACGAAATCCTCCCAGACTAGACATCTTTGGATCAATTAAGGAAATTACTCTTTCCAATTTGCATACCTACTTCTGATTAGGTGTAAAGGTGCGTTTCGATTGAATTGGAATCGTCCAGGAAAAGACCATTGAGAGATGACAATGATGTGGATCAATTTCACATCTCGTCTCCTCTTCGCTGGTCTCTGCTTCAGTGGAATCTCACCTTAAGATCATAGCGCATACCGCTGAACGAGAAAGGTCGCCTATGTGAATTAACTGATTCGTCGTATTGTTGTTTATAGATGATGCGTCACGCGTGGGATAACTTTAACTGATTCGTCGTTTTCTTGTTTACAGATGATGCGTCACGCGTGGAACAACTACAAGTTGTATGCGTGGGGCAAGAACGAACTGAAGCCGATGTCGAAACGGGCGCACTTGACCAGCGTGTTCGGCGGCGGGGACCTGGGCGCGACCATCGTCGACGGCATGGACACCCTCTACATCATGGGCATGATAGACG
Source organism: Melanargia galathea (assembly GCA_920104075.1). NCBI lineage: Eukaryota > Metazoa > Arthropoda > Insecta > Lepidoptera > Nymphalidae > Melanargia > Melanargia galathea. The sequence goes on from OV049855.1 coordinate 7,528,402, forward strand.
AGTTCCGGGAAGGAAGGGACTGGATAGCCGATCATTTCCATATCAATGAAATTGTAAGAAACTTTTATTTTATGCTGCATGAAGTGTGAGCATATTTATAGTTTCATACTTAATATACATTAGACAAACATGCATGCTTTTAGCAAAATTGTCAGTAGGTACATAATTATGTATATTGCAGTCAGTACATATTGCAAATAGCTGTGCCTATAAAACTTTTCTTTAGGCGTCAACTCCAAAGCTTCACGAGCGTGAATGTTTTTCTGTTTGGCAAAGAACTGGGCTTTATTTGGCAAAAATGTGACGGCCAGCCTTCATTAGCGGATAAGTAAAAGAATCTCAACACGATATAAAATGACAGGCTCTCGACGAGTTTCCGTCCAGAGATTTATCTTTAAAGGGTAGGTGGAAGGCTTCAGCTGAGACCCTACCAGCAAAGCCTTGCATAAGATTTAATGTTACAGTATCTTAACGCCTCTAACTGCCTCCTTGGTTTAGTGGTTAGCATATTCGATCGCAAATCACGACATCCCGGGTTCGATTCCCGGGTCGGGCATATAATTGTTAGGTAAGTATTGGGTTTTTCTGTCAAGAAATTCTCAATCCAGCCCGGAGTTAGTAGTTGGCGGTGTTTCACCCCCGTGCCTCGGAGAGCACGTTGAGCAGTCGGTCCCGGTTAGTATCACTATCATGTGACAATAGTCGTTAAAAGCCCGCCAACCCGCATTAGAGCAGCGTGGCGGGTCTAAGTTCTAAATCCCTCTCTCCTATGAGAGAGAGAGGAGGCCTGTGCCCAGCAGTGGGACGTTAAAAGGCTATAGTGGTGGTACCTTAACGAAGCCGTGAAGAATTAGATTAGATATAGGTAGGTACATCGTACAGCAGTTAGTTAATTAATAATAAATATTTTTTATTAATTTCTTAGACTGCATCCTTACCAATTATTATAGAAGCAAATGGAGCTTAGCCAAGCGATGACTTGTCATTGAATGAAAGAATAGGTGGGACCGGCCAATACAATATCTTTTTTATGGCTTTATATCTACTCAATGAAGCCTTGCAGTGGTTTGTAGTGGCAAACCAGAAACCCAATAATTTAAAGTTTAGACGAGTCAATGGCCCTATTTATTATTGACGAATATTGACGAAATTATAGTCCAGTGCCACAGAATAAGTTAATCGTACCTAATAGTCCGTGAGTCAGTGACTGGTACCGATTGAATGTAGGTACATTCACCTTAGAAAGAATAATGATCTAAATAAATTTGCCATTTAATGTGAAATGTATCCGAATCTAATTGACATTGCTTTTGTCATTTGTCTTTGCCCAGACGTGGGGCATAATTATCGTAACGAACAAGCCTAAAATAAACTTTTGCAGCTAACAAGTATAAATTAAAAATTTAAAAAACCCCGACATTCGCCATTTTGTGGCAGCGGCCATCTTGGATTTGCAATAGTGCTATTCTACTAGTCAAGCCCTTTCATTTGATACCCATATTAAGGGAGTTGTGAAAAAATATGTAATCCGCCATTTTGCAGCGGCGGCCATCTTGGACCGATTTTTTTCAAACATAGCTAACAACACTCTCGACTAATTCTTTTTCAAACAAAAAAACCGCATTAAAATCGGTCCACCTGTTTGCGCGCCACAGGGGAACAGACAGACACACATACATACACACACACACAGAGACACGTCAAACTTATAACACCCCATCATTTTTGCGTCGGGGGTTAAAAACGAATGCAAACTATATAATGCAATAATAGTTTTGTTTATGTAAATTGTAAGTTATCGGTAATTCAATGTTTTTTTTTTTTTCATTTATAAAATTGTGTCAGTGAGCTGTTCTAGTTTTTAGCAGATTTGTGACCTGGTTAGAGCGAGATTTGATAACAATTTTAAACAAGAGTTTACCCGTGACATCGACTCTACTGACTGTATGAAAATGCCTGCAACATTATTTTTTTCAGGTTTAGGATAAATTATCACTTTCAAATATGCAGTAGATATTAAAATAATTGCGGTAATAAATGATATTAAGTTTTATCTTTTTCCTGTTTATGAAAATTGGTATTTCAAATAAACAGAGGAATCAAATAAATTGTCTTTACATTTCATAGTTTCAGACAAACGAGGACGTGGGAGCATACATAATATATACGTAGTTATCTATGTACACCAATTACCTACCTATACTATTTGAGTTGCCATTCCCGAATTTAAAAACGGTTTCGGTCTAAAACAGTAGTTAATTTTTATACGCAATGAAAACAGGCTAAAGTATGACATATCCTGGGAAACAGAATTGTTGGCAACTCTTACCAATATAGTAAATCTAGAAAAGATCATGATAGATGAGTAAGCTCTAATAATATCTATTTATTGTCATAAAAACCAGGTGGTAGGTATTCAAGCCATTCACAATAGTATAAAATGAAAACTAAACGTTAAACTACGAAAAACAATAATATGCGTTTGAAAATAGAGTTCAATATTGTAGTACCTAAAATTTAAACAGTTTAATATCGTCCGTCTGTAACCCGGTGCCTATTTCTGTGTTCGCTACAATTTTACGTGCTCTTTGTCTGCAAATCTCAACTAAGGAATTGTTAGGTAGGTAATCAGATTGACATATTTTAATGTTATGTGAGGTAGGTAACTTAGTATGCTGCTCAAAGATATTAATAAGGTAGGTAAGCTTAGTATGCTGCTCAAAGATATTGATGAGGTAGGTAAGTTTAGTATGCTGCTCAAAGATATTAATAAGGTAGGTAAGCTTAGTATGCTGCTCAAAGATATTAATAAGGTAGGTAAGCTTAGTATGCTGCTCAAAGATATTAATAAGGTAGGTAAGCTTAGTATGCTGCTCAAAGATATTAATAAGGTAGGTAAGCTTAGTATGCTGCTCAAAGATATTGATGAGGTAGGTAAGTTAAGTATGCTGCTCAAAGATATTAATAAGGTAGGTAAGCTTAGTATGCTGCTCAAAGATATTAATAAGGTAGGTAAGCTTAGTATGCTGCTCAAAGATATTAATAATGTAGGTAAGCTTAGTATGCTGCTCAAAGATACTGATGCTGTTGCTACAGTCCCGACTTAGTGAAGTGCCGCCACTCAAAGATAGTACGTGCAAAGTCTGCAGGGCATTCAGTGTCGTCACTGACCGAGCCGAGTCGACTTCCACTGCCTTTGGGCAGGGTTACCAAACGATAATTTATTTTAACATTACGTTTTCTATGAAAATAAACTTAAGAAAACTTGAACAATAAGTATTTATGTCAAATTGACGTCTAACATGCTTAATTACAACCCGCGGCACGTAAGTCGAGCGGTGACCTTCAATGCGCAGAAGTCGAAAATGAGGTATGAGGTATCGCGGTGGTAATGAGGTATATAGGGGTGTGAGGGGGGTCACGGTGAGGGCGTGGGGATCGTTCGTAAGCACTGATTAGCTCTCGCGGATCCCTCGTAAGCGTTGATTGGCTCTCCAATCGTTTTGTGTCCCGCTCACTCGTATGACACTGCGCGCACTTGAAGGTCGCCGCTCGACTTACGTGCCGCGGGTTATACTTACTTACTTACTCGTGACCACTTAACACGATTTTACCTGTTTGTTTTCAGGACACGGATCTGTCAGTGTTCGAAACGACGATTCGCTTCGTGGGCGGGTTCCTGTCGTGCTACGCGCTCACCGGCGACCCGGTGTTCCGGGACAAGGCGGCGGAGGTGGCCGACGCGTTGCTGCCCGCATTCGACACGCCCACGGGCATTCCGTATGCGCTCATAAACCCATCTAATAAGGTAAGTGTTGATATCACTACATATAATGGCTATAAAGTAGACCAAAGATCTGTCAGTTTTCCATACGATTCGATTTGCGCTCATGTGCCTACCCATTTAATAAGGTAAGTGGGAATACCTATTTAAAGTGACCTTATTACGCGACGAGCCACCAGCAACGCATTTTTCAATACTGAAAATACGTACAGATAACGTCAGGTAAAAAGAGCTTTGGATGAGGGGATGTGTCTTTTCCTATACCGTGGGAAGTGAAAAGTTGCCTGAAGGCCAATAACGTAGAAGCATAGAACAACATAGAACAGCTACCCTGTTGTCCCGCTGTTGACTGCGCTGCGCTGCGTTTCAATAGATGGAACCAATTAATAAATTAAGACGAGGCAGTAAGAATCGCATAAAAAAAGTCAATCTCTCTTTATCCAACTTGGAAGAACCAATACTTCTAATTATATCACTGTCGAATCGAAATCCGACGGCCATTGCCAACCGCCGGCAGTTCGTTATCACTTCAAAGCGACCGCCGCGAACCCGCTCGTTAGGGTTGCCACATTCTTTTTATTTCCCTTATTTTATTTGCGGAAAAATCATTACAGATTATAATAATAAATGTTCCGCCCTCGCTAACAATAAAGAAGGTTGTTTAGAAGAATGCTCTAATCTTATATTTGATTTCGTACCTCAATTTAAAGCTAGTGTTACACGTACATACTTAGTTCTATGGTTTTGAGAAACATCGCGAGTTGTTTTCGTTATTAAAATTTAAAGTTTTGATGTTTCAACCTTTTACTTATCGACGCAAGAAAACGTATTTGCTGTAAGTAGCCAGAATCCAACTTTTCAGCAGAGCCAAAAAACTATTTTTAAATTAGAAATAAAAATTAATAACTTCTTAATTTTATCAGTGACAGAAAAATGTTTTTTTGTACAAAGTTTTATTAAAGTAATATTCACTAACAGCAATCAAAATATTTTTCCCGAAGTTATAAGAAATAGAGGTTTTTCGCTACTTACAACAATAATTGACTTTTCCTTTAACAGGCCTGAAGAACGTCGTAAGTATTTTATTATTTCTATGGAAATAGGTCAATTCCATGTTTTACAGACGTAAAAAATAATTACGATTGCAATTTGCTGTAAGTAGAAAAACACCAAAGAAGTATCAAAAACCGTTTTTAGGAGACTTACGACAATTTGAACTTATAAATTTTTCAAAAATGTTACTTTATAATTATTTTTTTCACTGGAGCGGTATGAGACCCAGAACATTCGACGCAGAAAAAAAAACTGATTCTAATTGTGTTTTCAGTCTACTTACGCCATTTTTGCTACTTACAGCAAGTACGTTTTCTTGTTTCGATATTAAAGATTATATTGCATTGTTAAGAGTAGGTATTGTATTGTGATATTTTATTGAAAATTTGCCAACCTTACATCTCGTTATCATTCCCTTTGCGAATCACTCATTAGCCAGAGCCACAAACCTTTTTTCTTATCAATAAAGCATTGGATACGAAATTAATTCAAAAGCGTAAACCTCCGTATCGATATCGGCGGTTCAAATAATATTTTTTGATAATCATTAAAGGTTACAACCTTTTCATAGTACTTAAATATATGATGTTTGACGCAGTTCATATAGAAGTGACGACAATACAACGACTTAAAAATATTGATATCTGAATGTAAAAAAAAAAAAAACAAATATTTACCTACACATAATAACAAAATTCTGAGTATTTTATATAATTAATAAATTGTTCGCGAAGACGAAAACTGCTGCGGTAAATTTTGTAATATACAAACAGAGATAAGAGTTCAAGTAAAGGTCGAGAGGGCTCCGAGTGTCCTTATTACAAATTTGAAATAAGTACTTAAAATTCAATAGATCTCGTACGAGTCTCGAGATCTCTCGAACCGAGACGCTGTTTAATGATCTCTCCAATTATCCGAGACCCGCACTCGATAAATGGCGAGTAAATCAGTTTATCACTAATATTTATACTTGTACATTATCGTGGCTTTGTTCTGCAACTTCGCAAAAACTCAGGATAAACATCAATGAAAAAGTTTTTCCTATAAAATTCAAATATAAATGAAATAGTTCTCAAATATGGATTATTTTTTTATTATTTAACTAGAGAATGCCCGCGGCTTCGCCCGCGTGAATTTCGGTTTTTCAAAAATCCCGAGGGAATCATGGATTTCCGGTTCCCTTTCCCGCTCCCTTTTCTAACCTTTATACCTACTTTCAAGGAAGTTTGCTATAGTAATCTACCTATAGCTGTAGCTAGAGATTTCGGTTTTTTCAAAAACCCGTGGGAACTGTGAATTTTTCCAGGATAAAAAGTAGCATATGTTTTAAGTCAGGGCATAATCTATCTCCATTCAAAATTTCAGCCAAATCGGTTCAGTAGTTGCGGCGTGATTGAGTAACAAACATCCAAACATACAAACATCCACACTTTCACATCTATACTTTTTTTAATAAATAAATAAAATTGAAGTGTCTGTCTGTAATATCGAAATAACTACCTCATATTAAGCTCATATGGTTATTTGAACGCTTCCATAACCGAATCACACGTTTTTAAAATTTTTGTCTGTCTGTCTGTCTGTCTGTCTGTCTGTCTGTCTGTCTGTCTGTCTGTCTGTTTGAACGGGCTAATCTTCGGAACGGCTGAACCGATTTTCACGGGACCTTCACATACAAGTAGAGAATTAAACAGGGAGTAACATAGGCTACTTTTTTAACCGACTTTCAAAAAAGGAGGAGTTGTGTTTTTCTACCTATGTACACCGATATCTCCGAGATTTCTGAACCGATTTGCGTAATTTTTTTCTTTAATCGATAGAGAAACATTGCGACCCTGTTCTATAAAAAATTTGGATTCCAACTCCTCAATCCTGATGCTGTAGGGGACCTAATCCCCAAAACTAATGGGTTTTAGAAACTTTCGATTATTTAAATTGATATTGGGGGTACCAATGAAAGACTTTATCGTTGAATGAACTCGAGTAGGTACATATCCAACTCCTCAACCCTGATGCTGTAAGGAATTGTATTCCGAAATCGTGGGGATCCCACGGGATTTTTCCGTTTTGGGAACGGGTTTCTACAGATAAGCTACTTTTTGTTCTGGAAAATCAAAAGTTCCCACGGGATTTTTAAAAACCTAAATCCACACGGGCGAAGCCGTGGGCATCATCTAGTTTATAATATTACTAGATGATGCCCACGGCTTCGCCCGTGTGGTTTGTAAAAGTCTCGTGGGAACTTTGATTTTCCAGAACAAAAAGCAATAACCCGTCCACAAAACGGAAAAATTCCGTGGGATCCTTACGGTTTCGGAATGCAATTCCTTACAGCATCAGGGTTGAGGAGTTGGAAATGTACCTACTCGAGGTCATTCAACAATAAAGTCTTTAATTGGTATCCCCAATATCAATTTAAATAACCGACAGTGCCTAAATCCCATAAGTGTTGGGGATCAGATCCCCTACAGCATCAGGATTGAGGAGTTGGAATCCAAATTTTTTGTAGGACAGTGTCGCAATGTTTCTCTATCGATTAATATTGCGACACTGTCCAATTTTTAGATAACAAGCTTTACCCACACAGTTGGATTGTTCAAAATATTGAAAATAAGGACACTGCTAGATTAATTAAAGGTTATTTTTTGTGTAAATGTAAATTGTAATAATTTATTGTATCTATGTAAATAAGATGAGAGTATAATCACTACATAGTATAAAACAAAGTCGTTTTCTCTGTCCCTATGTCCCTATGTCCCTATATCCCTATGTCCCTATGTCCCTTTGTACGCTTAAATCTTTAAAACTACGCAACGGATTTTGATGCGGTTTTTTTTAATAGATAGAGTGATTCAAGAGGAAGGTTTATATGTATAATAACATCCATTAAATAGTGGAGAAATACTGTTATTTTTGAGGTTTCTAATGTGATGTCGTAAATAATTAAATTTTTTCCGCTTACATTGCAAACGCAGGCTGAACCCTACGAGATTTATCAATATAATGTACTAAGTATTGTACACATTGAAAAGGTCTATAGAAAACTCCGCGATGGTATATGTTTATCTCTTATGGATATCCCACAATAACATTTTTTGTCATTTACTTTTTTACGACAAATAATGGCTAATTTTAGAAGCGATTTTAACCAATACAGCATTAATCCTTATCTAATTAAATACCTTAAGTACATTGTTGATTTATTATAGATCTATATGGCCCTTTACAGCATATGATTTAAATGAATATTTTCGAAGATATTACAGATTTAAAAATTGCGGGATATAGCTTTTGCGCGCGGCGCGCGGTTCCAGCCGGCCGGGGCGCGCGGTGCGTAAAGTTCTCCCTATAGCATTTTGAATTTAGCAGCGATCGGACACGTATGCTATCGGAGCTCTCTAGCGAGGAAAATAACAATCACACTAATATTATAAAGGCGTTATTAAGTTATTAAGTTTGTGTGTATGTTTGTTCCTCTTCTCCGCCGCAACTACTGAACCGATTTGGCTGCAATTTTGAATGGAGATAGCTTATGCCCTGACTTAACACATAAAGTAACTTTTTATCCCGGAAAAGTATTCCTGTAGGACTAAAATAGATATAGACCTCCAATACGCCACAGAGGGCGCTGACTGTTCTTAGGTAAATCACGCTCACATAACCCATTATTGCAATACTTTGCTGTGTAGCATGCATTGGCAACACATAGGCTACTTTTTATCCTGGAAAAATGCACAGTTCCCACGGGATTTTGAAAAACCCGAAATCTATATCTACAGCTATAGGTAGATTACTATAGCGACCTTGCTTGATATTTTAAGTATAAAGGTAGGAAAAGGGAGCGGGAACGGGAACCGGAACTAAACGATTCCCTCGGGATTTGTTCAAAACCGAAATTCACGCGGGCGAAGCCGCGGGCAGAAGCTAGTTTGGTAATAAAATAAAATATGAAATGGATTTAAGTACAGTTCAAAGAGATGAAATATTTAAATAGAGCATACGTAAGCAGCAGTTATATTATTATCAACACAGGAAAATTCGTAATATTCTACCTCCCTCGAAAACACCGTTGACTCGGTAAACACTTGAATGGATAGAGAAATCAAATGCTTGTTATAGGAGAGTTGTTTGGAAATCTGGATGTGCCTAAAGCGAGAAACAAAATATTTATTTTCATGCTTTTTTATTTCCGCACCTCGTTTTTATATTAGGTACATGTAAAGGGAGGTATATAAAACTTAAAGAAATAAAATGTAGTTGTAATATTTTAATTAGTTCTCACGCTATAATTTGTGTTGTCATATTATATTTTGTGTACAGCAGTTGAACTTATCAGTTCAATTGGCGCTACAATCTGCATGAATTCTTAGTAGAAGGTCACGTGGAAATACATTTTAGGCGCTCGTTACTTCAAATCCATATCTTTTAGATAAGGAAACAAACAATGCTCACTTGTAATAGTCATACATAATTTTGTCAGTTACGAATTTAATTAATTTTCATTCTTAAAATATTTTTTATTTTACGTCTCGAGAGGCTGTAGCATTTTTAGGAGGCTCTTTATAAAAGTCGAGACCTTTGCTAATCACTTTTCAAATTTGGCGGAACCGCTTGTTTTGGCAGTTGGCACATAATATAATAAAGAATACAATGTATTTATTTCTATTTCTCTTTTCGTTGGGACTCACACAGAACAACTTGTCGAAAACCAGTTTTCAACGGCGATTCATCATTCAACCCGAAATGTACGTTACGACGCAATCAACTACACTACTGAACTGATTTTCCCGTGTGAGAACTATAACTTTTAAGAAGTTTTTCAGATTTTGTTAGTTTAAATTTAATACATGATGAATAATGTTCTCTCGACAGGTGAACCGGCAGTACCACTGGGCGGGCGCGAATAGTATACTATCAGAAGTTGGGACGCTGCATATGGAGTTCTCCTACCTGAGTGAAGTGACGGGAAATGACGGTGAGTTGACTCTTATCACACTGATAAACTCTATAAAAATTCTGATAACAAATTTTGTTAAGGGTCGGGACACTTATGAAAAGTCGAGGCGAATCGAAGCGAAAAAAATTCACGGAATATTGGCACCTACATTTATATCTACAAAACAAGGCATAAATTTCTATAAAAAAAAGGCGAACGAATTCGCACCCATTCGCGCGGCTAGCGCAGATCGGTGCGCATCGACGCGAACTCAAGCGAATCCACGACAATCGAAGCGTCAGTCGGGTCCTAGTATACGCACGAAGATGCGCGCGTATTCTTACAAATGCGTCCGTATATAATATATATCCACAAGAAACCCGCGCATTCGAGCAACTTGTGAAGAATTTGACGCTTTGATTCGTTTGGTTGCTCTTCGACTCTGTATTAGTCTACCCCGACCCTTAAAATCTACGAGTGAATGTGATGAAAGTATTTTTTTAAATGCCATGTAAACTTGTTGTTTTAAACGATATAATTGATGTTGTTTCGTGCAGTTTACAGACAGAAGGTGGATCGCATCCGCGACGTGCTGCACAACATTCAGAAGCCGGAGGGTCTCTACCCTAACTACATCAATCCGCGGACCGGACTGTGGGGACAAAGTAAGCACAACAAACAAACCTTGTCGTTGAAAATAAGGGGTTTAAGGGACCGAGGAAATTAATTCCATAAAATTTTTCAGAAACTTGCATTTAGTAGTTTGCAGCGAACTCGTTATTTTGAAAGTAATTAACAGAAATACAAAGGAGTTTCACTAAAAGCTGGATAAGAAATCCTTGAACCTCTTCCGTCGTTTCTTATTATGCCCAACCGATTTTAAAAAGTGTGAAATCAAAATCAAATTCTAAATTGTCATTGAATGAAAAAGGCTGTCTGTCGACCTGGGTCAGATGACCCTGATATGACAGAAGCAAAGCTACTAATCATTGTAGATGTATAAAATATTTTACTGTGCTAAGGTGCGTTTCATTGCCGGGTTCGTTCGTTTCATTTTTTTATCTACACCCATACTTTAAATCCTCTATAAAAGATTCTCAAACCGTTAGCTTATTGCCAACATGAAAACACCTAATGTCCTAATAACCATAATATCATCCAAAGGAGTGTTAAGAAATTCAGTACAACATTATATCATCCGTTTTCATAATTACACTCCGTTGGATGATATTATGGTTACTAGTACTAGCTGTTTTAATGTTAGCAGTAAGCTAACTGTTTCAGAATCTTTTATGGGTTCACATTATGGGTGTAGATAAAGTCTTGTATGCAACTGTTGATAATTAGGTATTAAAACACTCATGTTCATGTTTCATGCGGCTTCGCCTCGTGTGATAAAACCACATTCGTGTTTTAATCATCGTCATCATGATCGACCCATTACCGGCTCACTACAGAGCACGGGTCTCCTCTCAGAGTGAGAAGGGTTTTGGCCATAGTCTACCACGCTGGCCAAGTGGATTGGCAGACTTCACACACCTTTGAGAACGTCATGGAGAACTCTCAGGCATGCAGGTTTCCTCACGATGTTTTCCTTCACCGTTAAAGCAAGTGATATTTAAATACTTAAAACGCACATAACTCCGAAAAGTTAGAGGTGCGTGCCCGGGATCGAACCCACGACCTCCGATTAGAAGTCGGTCGTCCTAACCACTAGGCTATCACATACTCACACGTGTTTTAATACCCTTATAGAACAGTTGCATAAATAACTATTTAAGAGAGAGATCCCCATGCCGGCAGTCTGCTTTAAAAACGTGTAACAATGTTCCAGGGCACACGTCACTGGGCGCGCTGGGCGACTCGTTCTACGAGTACCTGCTGAAGGCGTGGCTCGTCACCAACAGCGAGGACGAGCAGGCGCGCATCATGTTCGACGAGGCCATGCAGCCCGCGCTCGACAAGATGCTGCGCACCTCGCCCACGGGCCTCTCCTACCTCGCCGAGGTCAAGTACGGACGCGTGTACGAGGAGAAGATGGACCACCTGTCTTGTTTCGCAGGTGACGCTTTATGATGTTAAATAAAAAAATGAAAAAAAAAAAAAAAAATTGGTTGTCTGTAAAGTCGGTTTACGGACGATAATTTTACACGATAAAGTCAAAAGAAAACAAAGAGAGATAGATGCGTCACAAGCCGAACGCTTAGGAAGATCGTGCATTCTGTGTCGCTTGTTCCGCGCTCTCGCTTGCACGCGGTACGTGACAGTGAGTCATGCTTTTGCGTGCGTGTAGCCGGCGTTCATCAAATTTTTTGGCGTCAAAAAACAACGAGGACTACAAGCGCGCATGATGTTCGACGAGGCGATGCAGCCCGCGCTCGACTAGATGATGTCCTACCTCGCCCACGGGCCTGTCCTACCTCGCCCACGGGCCTGTCCTACCTCGCAGAGGTCAAGTACGGACGCGTGTACGAGGAGAAGATGGACCACTTGTCCTGTTTCGCAGGTGACGCTTTACGATGTTCACTTCTCGATCCAGTTACGTTGTAGAGTCTACCATTGTGTGCACATTAATGGAAAGAAGTCATTCACACGCAATTCTTTTTTTTTTTTAATGTTATGAAATAAATTGCAGGAGGGATGTTCGCGCTGGCGTCCACCACGCTGCAGAACACGCTGAGCGACCGGTACATGGACGTGGCCAAGAAGCTGACGCACACCTGCCACGAGGCCTACGACCGCGCCGACACCAAGCTCAGCCCGGAAGCGTTCAGGTATTCACTAAATAATATAGAGTCTAGTTGACTATTATTGAAATTAAATAAATATACAGTGTGACTTAACAAAATACTAGCTGCAACCCCGCGGTTTTACCCACGTTATTGTTGCGCTCCTATATCTAGGTCAGAGCGTATGTTACGCGATGGGTACGAAATTAGTCGGGCATACTCAGACGTAAATCTACATGAGTCTAACTGTTTCGGAAGTCTGTAATATTTAGAATTGCCTTGAGAGAAATATTTCGACAATTTTTTTTATGCTTTTGACAAGTTTGGAATTTGGTTTTTCAGAGCTCTCGTGAACGTCATAAATTGTTTCCAAGTTCTTGCAGGTTTTGGTTGTGATCGCAGGTTTTGGTTGTGATCGCAGGTTTTGGTTGTGATCGCAGGTTTTGGTTGTGATCGCAGGTTTTGATTGTGATCGCAGGTTTTGGTTGTGATCGCAGGTTTTGATTGTGATCGCAGGTTTTGGTTGTGATCGCAGGTTTTGGTTGTGATCGCAGGTTTTGGTTGTGATCGCAGGTTCTCGGGCGCGGCGGAGGCGCGCGCGATGAAGAGCAACGAGAAGATGTACCTGCTGCGGCCCGAGACCTTCGAGAGCTACTTCATCCTGTGGCGCCTCACCAAGGACCAGAAGTACCGCGACTGGGGCTGGGAAGCTGTCCAGGTGGGTTATTGTTACCAACTGAAATTAGTTGCCAAGGAATTAGTTCGATATACATTGCTGTTTTAATGTGTGAAATGAAATCACTGTTTATATTTCACACAATAAAGCAGCAATGTATATCGAACTAATTCGTTGGCAACTATTTTCAGTTGGTAACTATGTTAGAGAATAGCCCCACAGGTCAATAACTTCATAACTTAACAAAATTAATAAATAACTCAATAAATGTTCGAATTCGCTTAACATTCATATTATGTTAAATTAACGAGCTGGTAAAGTGGCTCTTATTACCTACACCGCTGTCAAAACTGTACAGTAGACATTTATCCCACGTTGTAAGTGTATTGAGATTGCCATCTTTTATGAAGTATTTTATAGGGACATGTTCTAAATCTAGATAAATATATGTAAATTAAAACCTATCTTGAACTTAATATAATTATGTTGTTACTACCGCACTTTAAAACATTTATCTATTTAGATCGAATGATACTGGTGATTGAAATAATATTTTTAGTTTTTACCATTTTTTCTTACCGAGATATTGGTACGAGGAGTTCTTCAAGTAGCGGTAGTTTGACTACCACTTTCTGTCACGATTGTGGACCATCTCTGTACCAGCTCTGTATGTTGGCAGGCTCTGGAGAAACACTGCCGGGTGGAGGGCGGGTACACGGGGCTGGTGAACGTGTACCACCCCACGCCGCTGGGGGACGATGTGCAGCAGAGCTTCTTCTTGGCTGAAACGCTCAAGGTAACTGTAACATCAGTAGCACCCTCTTTGACCGACTTCCAGAAGGTGGGAGTTTTTAACCGACTTCAAAAAAAGGAGGTTCTGTATTCGACCCGTATGTATGTATGTAAGTATGTATGTATGTATGTATGTAAGTATGTTCGCGATTATCTCCGCAACTAATGAACCGATTTTGATGATTGTTTCACTATCGTAATCTACATACTTTCAGGAAAGTTTTAGTATATAACACATCGAGTTATCATTCTTACGTACGAAGTTATAACCATAAATGTATACATATGTCACTAATATGTTCTCTGATATTGCCAGACCGATTGCTGAAGTCTAATATACCTATACTGGCCAAAGACTTCACTCTGCTACGCCTACGTAACATTGACCTTTTGCAAAAGTTTTGGGCCGAAGTCTACTATACTATAGAGTGATTCCTTGGAGTTTGTGCACAGTTACGTGTATTTCCATTCTATACAAAGCCAAACCGCAAGGGTGTGAAACTGGTCGCGTATATATTGTAAATTACTTTTTAATCAAGGTCTTCCAAATTATACAAGAGTAGTACGCATACAAACTAATCTTGTATAGATCGGAAGTTAGGTTAGGTTGGGTTAGAACATTATAAAACCATTCACCTATACTTAGTATGACACATAAAATGTATGTAATATGTCACAGGATATTTAATAATAATTAATAATATATAGGTCATAATCTATTTTACATATTTAGTTCTCATTTATATTATTATTAATATAATTAATATAAAGAAAACAAATCACTAAAAAGTATAAAATAATTTTTTTCAAAGAAAAATGAACCGACTTCAAACCAGTCGAACTAAAAAGTTTAAAATAATTTTTTATTCATTTAGATTTACGATTAAACTACCTAACTCAAATAATATATAATTTTTTGGAGTCGGCGCCAAACCACATTCAATTCTTCTTAGTAAAATCAGAGTAACTATCCACTTTTGAATGCGAGCGCGGTGAACCATAATAGTCACGGAGGGTGAGGCTGTCCAGGACGCGTGGAGCATATTTTCGACTTGAAAAGTATGAGTCATTTGGCGCCGACTTCAAAAAACTATATATCATTTGAGTTAGGTAGTTTAATCGTAAATCTAAATGAATAAAAAATTATTTTAAACTTTTTAGTTCGACTGGTTTGAAGTCGGTTCATTTTTCTTTGAAAAAAATTATAAGATTTGAGGTTAGGTTTGGTTTTTAACCCCCGACGCAAAAACGACGGGGTGTTATAAGTTTGACGTGTGTGTGTGTGTGTGTGTGTGTGTGTGTGTGTGTGTGTGTGTGTGTGTCTGTCTGTTCCCCTGTGGCGCTCAAACGGGTGGACCGATTTGAATGCGGTTTTTTTTGTTTGAAAGGTGGATTAGTCGAGAGTGTTGTTAGCTATGTTTGATGAAAATCGATCCAAGATGGCCGCCGCTACAAAATGGCGGATTACATATTTTTTCACAACTCCCTTAATATGGGTATCAAATGAAAGGGCTTGACTAGTAGAATAGCACTATGTAAATACAAAATGGCCGCCGCCACAAAATGGCGAATGTCGGGGGTTTTTTAAATTTTCATTTCTAAGTATTTCGGGTATTTCTCGGGGATTTATGGACCGAATTGTGTATTTTGTTTAGCGTTAGAGAAAGTTTTGCGAGCTGGTGTCCAAAAAACTCGTAATCCTGGTGCTGCAGGATACTGCACTCCTAAGACGTGGTGATTTGGGAACTTCAATCGTGACAATATAAGATTAGAGATTGTGTACAATAATGCGTCTATTGTCTAAAAGCTGTCTCAATCATTGCTACAATCTTGATTGTGATGATTGGCTGAATTTATGGTATTGAGCAACTACAATACAACGCATTTTAGCCAATAGCGAGAGTGTTGGCCGATCAGCAATGAATCACTGTAGCTGTCATCGAAGCGAATCAAACAAGTGTAAATTGAAAATTTAAAAAACCCCCGATATTCACCATTTTGTGGCGGCGGCTATCTTGGATTTGCAATAGTGCTATTCTATTAGTCAAGCCCTTCCATTTGATACCCATATTAAGGGAGTTGTGAAAAAATATGTAATCCGCCATTTTGTAGCGGCGGCCATCTTGGACAGATTTTCATCAAACATAGCTAACAACACTCTCGACTAAATCACCTTTCAAACAAAAAAAACCGTATTCAAATCGGTCCACCCGTTTGAGCGCCACAGGGGAACAGACAGACACATATACACACAGACAGACACACATACGCGCGCGCATACACATGCGCGCATTCGCTCATTTTTGTTTGATATTATGCCTTATTTTATCGAGATATGTGCCAATATGTCATGAACATTTTTCGCTCGACGCTTCGACTCTGTACTAGTATGCACCGATGCTTAGACAAAATTGCCCAAAATGCTTGACAATTGAAACGTAGAACAAGCACTAGAGTGATTACAACTGTATTGTCCCCAGTACTTGTACCTGCTGTTCTCGGACGACGCCCTGCTGCCGCTGGACGAGTGGGTGTTCAACACGGAGGCGCACCCGTTCCCGATCAAGGACAGGAACCCGCTGTACCGCGCCGCCGCCAAGCCCGCGCTCGTCGCGCGCGACGACAACCGCCTCTAGGCGGCCGCTTGTCGGTTCTCACCCTAGGTGAGCGACACGCGACGCGACAAGATACGACGCAACGCGTCGCAATACGAACAGGTTACCGCTTGTTGGGACTTACCCGGTGTCCTAGGTGAATGACAAACGCGGTGCGATGCGATACGACACGACGCCACGCGACGCGATACAAAATGGCGGACACAAATGAAGTTAACAGTATGTATTCAAATACGACAATGATCTATAATGACATACATATATAGGTCGCATTGTTGTGGGCCATGTGAATCTCGAAAAAAATTAAAAAAGTTTCGGTATATGAAAATGCTTAGAAAAAATAGATGACGTATTAATACCTATGATCGCGTAGCTCACCCGTGCTGTCTGCTGTTATATATAATAACTTTTTTTTTCACATCGATTTCGAATGAAACATTTATGTATATTGAAAGGTTATAATATTGTCTTTCATTTAAAACTACTCATCACTGATTCACGTCCGCTACTTTTCGCAAAGCTGGTCGGATTGTGCCCGTTTACCTTTATTTAAGCGACAACAGGCCACGTGAAGGCTAGTGGTTGATATTTTCGCGTCGCGTCGTGTTATGTCGCGTTAACGATTTTGTCGCTGACATAGGACATCCCGTAACTTTCGTGACGAATAAGTATGTTTTGAGTGAATTAAATTATTGATTGTTTTCTTACCGTGAGATCGCATTGTGGACTTTGTCTCGAAAATTTCGGAAAGATATGCCCTGAGTAGCGGAAAAATACAGGTAACTTTGTGTAACAAATCCTTATCCGACAAGTTCGACAAATCGTCGTAGGATCACGCGCCGACGATCAGTGGTATGACCATTATTTTTGTTTCATGAATTACGTAATTCGTGGTCATACTTGTAACAAATGACTGGCAATTGTCCGTCCCCTATTTCCCTGTGTACATGTACATGCGGCTATAGCAGTGATATGACATGTGTCACAGAGAAATCTATTTTGACCAGCTATGTATGGTGGGAAAAAAATCGTGACAGATTATTATTAATTATTTTGTACATGCTATGTTGTTTTTTTACTGTCGTTGTAGGAATTTTAAGAGCCCTCTCCATGGCATCGACAAATCGTTGGTGAGTGGAGTCCAAAACAGTGATTTCTGCATTTAGAGAGCGAGACGTCTTCAGTAAAGAAGAGTACTAAAAATATATACATAAATAAATAATAAATTAATTAAATAAATAAATTTTGCTTGAGATATCATGATTTTTAGTGAAAAACGGCAAAGTAAAAAGATGCAAATCTAGGTTTGGTATTTCGCCTATTTTAGCAAATATTTGGCGATTTTTTACATGAACTAAAGACATTTGTAATTATTATGAAGTAACCTATGATAAGACTTCGGTCGTTTTTCAATTTTCTAGTTTCTTATATAGTTTATTTACGCACGAAGTTGCCCCAAAATTTGCCCAAAAATAGTGATTTTTCAAGCGTCATAACTTTCAAAATAAATATAATTGTACTAATATTTTTATTTTATGCCATAGATAATGGAGATATAAATTGATATCTGGCTTAACTTTAGACCTATTGCGACAAATATTAGAATAATAGGCGTAATACGTTTGTATGGAGAAGCGCGTGAAGAGAGCGGCCTTAAATCATAATTCTAACACGTGAATTATGTTTTGTGTAACTGAATTGTCACTTCTTTAATATACCTACGTCGTCCTTTTGGAACGAAGTTCCTTATCGCGCGTTGCGAAAGGGGGCTAGACGGAAAAAATTAAGAGAAAGTTGTAACGACACTTTTTGCTATAGTTGTAAGCCGTGCGGCGTGCGCGTGTTTCTCTGTCTGTCTCTCTCTCTCTCTTGTAGAAAGCAAGCCAGTTATTTTCGTATTTTATATTTCGCATTGAACAGTGTGGTGTCAGGTTTTTTGTACATAATAAATAATAAAAATAATAACTTTATACAATATAACCCGACACCGACGGTGTCCCTTGACACCTCTCAAGTTTTTTTTTAATAGGAACAAGTAATTTTAATGTATAACAAAACAGGGACAGGTAAGGTATTTTATGTATAGGTCTTTTATTTTTAATTAATGTTGACCTTTTGTCGAACGAATGCCGCAAATGTGATCTTACGGTAACCATCGCATTGGCGGATGCCTACTCCATACAATGGTGATGAATTATGAAAATCCACTAATAGAGTGGATGGCTGTTTTTTATTTTCCAATTATAATTTCTTTGTATATACTCACTGAATAATTTGTACACAAAACATGAACTAAAAGTTTAAGCTGTCTTTCTCTGCAGTGATCGTTGTGACTTATGAATTGATTGTGGGAATGATTCTTTTGTTTTACCCTCATCGAATAACATTTTTTTTATATTCAGTCTCTCGATGATCTATCGATAAGTCACCTAGCAACACTGGTATTGGTCAAAGATTTCTCGCAATAAGAACTTTGCTAACTACTTAACTAGATCTATAAATTAGACACAGACTCAATATAGAAAAATTTCGTTAGTATACAAAACTCCATTTTTGTCATATATTTCGTCATTTTAACGTCCTAATTATAATATAACAAATATGATTTTTCTTTGGGAGTTGTAAATCTTTATCTGTATAATTTATCAAAAAACATTTTAATTCCTATCAGAGCCAAGTTGTAACACGTTTTTAATTAGGTCATATGGTTTCCTGATTTTCGGTATTTAGGAAAAAGAGCTTGCAGGCGAAAGCATATCTCAATATAAAAATAATAAAATATTATAGTCAATAGTGAATTTAGATACAATTGTTGTTGTAGACCAAGTGTAGCTGTACGTTTAAAGTCGCGTCCACATCAGTAAAATTTTGCATAATCGACGTAATTCGCGCTCGGCGAAAAATAACTTTCGAGGTCTTTACGTAGAAAAGGATTCAGTGTAATTTTTTATTGATGTAGACGCGGCTTTAAACATTGCTTTAATGTAATATAAAATCGCATAATTTTGTAAAGGACTCGTTTTATATATATTAAGACATATTATGTCAGAGGAAATATTGTTAAATTATTTAATTTTATTTATGATGTTACAATAATAAAAGAAGAAGAAAAAAAGTAATTTATTCGTAAGCCGCGATAAATGAACAACATTCAAATAAAAAATAACGTTTAGTTATTGTATTAAACAATACAGTTCACCTACTAAAATTAAATTAATTTTCTTTCGTTTCATGTTCTCATAATAATACAGAGCATAATTATTAAATAACATACTTAACTAACATAACAGCGAAACAGCACTTTGCCTACAATTTACTTTCTCTTTCTCTTTTCTACTCATCGCGCCAAATACTACTTTTTAGTTTGGTTCCGAATTTTGGGCGTTTCGCCTTTATAATTCATATTTTTACGATGTACATTAAGTAGAGGAAATAAAGCTCTGTTTAAATTGTAACATTTTAGAAAAAAAAACGCTTCAGGTCACTTGTACTCTCGCGCAATGTGCCTCGGGTCGCAGTTCACGTCAAGTCCGCATTATATTTGCTGGAGTTATGTCTGTACTGACCAACATAGCTAACTTGAGGTACGCTTGCCATGGTCGTTTTTGTACAAATAGTAAACCGAATATATTAATTTCAAATATGGTGTGATATTTTAAAGCTTAAGTCAATTAAAAAAAAATAAGGTTGAGCTGGTAAAAACAACCTCTATTACTTTTTTTTATAAATAAATATTAGCCTCACATAGGTACATGAGGCTGCAGGATTAACCATTAGACATTAACCGCTTATAAACAAATATACATTAAATATTGATAAAATTTATAAAATATATGGTAGATAATAGAATTTATAGTATACTTAATTATATTAATTAATAATACTCGCAAGTAATAATTCAACAAATTTTCAATAGCACTGAAAACGATTTTATATAATGTTAATATTAACGTTAATAATATAATACCTATGAACATTAAACATTAAAACATACGTATATAAATATTTCATATTTAATTCATAAATAACAATATTTACTTACAATCCTTTGTTAAAATATTGATAGTTTCAATTCTCTTTTATTCTTATTAGATCTCATTTTATATTAAAAATTTATCATCATAATAAATATTGCATTTGTATTTGTATTTTTATATTTAAATAATATGTTCAACTTTAGAATTAATATAATTTAAAAAGTTATAATCTAGAAAACGTAAGTACTTTTTCATATTTCTATAACATATGAAATAATCTTATGTTAATAAGTAACGAAATACGAAACAAAAAATTAACTGACCTATTTATTTAGTTATGTTGAATATATATCATTCAGTTACATTATTTATATAATTTATAAAAATTATAAATACATAAATCACAAGTTACGTTTTTGCATGCAACATTTAAGACACCGCAGAAGCAAATGAAATGACAAAGCGAATTTCGCAGGCTGAGCAAAGTCGACAGTGGCCGAGTCTTCTCAAGCCAGGCAGACTCTTGTTTGCCTTGCTTTGTTTCGCATTTGACGAGAAATGTCACTAGCGGATGTCAACAATACTGAGCCAAAATAGCGACCAACATCAATGTGTTAAAATGTTAATAAGTATATGAATGTTACATTGAAATACCTATATGAGAGTTTAAATCACATACAGGTACATTCTTTATAATCGATGTTATGATTGCGACAATTTTTACGACTTTATGCCAATCATCGGGTCTCTGCCGCGCAGTGACGACTTTGTACACCCTGCAGACTTCCTCCGTAACACACGTTTTGCACCTGTTATTTGAAGCATATTGATTTTTCTGAACATAAGAATACCGTTTATCATATGTCCGTTCAGATGAACGCGCGCGTACGCGTGTACGATTAATGTAATACAAGGAACTGTGTGAAGCGTGCGCACAGCAGCGTGCACGCTTAGCATTATGAACGTCTACATACGGTAGGGTTATAAAGGGCTTGCACATCTATGGTCCGTTTCAATAGAGCTGAGCTAAAATGTAAACCAACACACATTTTTGTTAAAAAACTACAAAATGGATTGAAATGAAACTTGGCACGATTTAAGTTCTATTAAGTTTAATTCTGTAGTTTTTTTAGCAAGAAGGTGTGTTGGTTTACATTTTAGCTCAACTCTATTGAAACCATCGATCTACATCGATGATTGAAACGGACTATAGACATATGACAACGTTGTAGTAGCAAAGTTCCAAGCGGGCGAATGAGAATAAATATACTTATTCCCAGTAGTCCGGTCGATAGAACTGATCAATGATTTTTTTGACCTAGTAGCAAAAAATTCTCAGAATTGATCAACTTTTCTTATCTTGAATATAGTGAGAATAATCGAATAAATAGACGAAGTACCGAAAGTACAAGTTTAAATTTGGATCTGACGTTAAAACAAATCGGTACGGTTCCTTGTATTACAACTTGTCGGAGCTGCGTTAAATTCATACGTAGAAAACTTGTAAGTTGTAACCCTCTGATATTAGACGAAAGTAGTTCAATTTGTGTACATTATGTATATAATAGTCATAGATTAATAAATAAAATAGTTATAGATAAAATATTCTGTGTGTAGTCGTTGATTTTTAACCAAGGTATGTGTGCGCGGTTGTTGTATGTACTTTTGGGAATTTTCTTATTTCGTTTTGTATATTTAACTAAAAATAACTGCCATCTTAATTTCTGTTGTATAAAATATTTATGTGGTTTGAAGGTTTATGTGTAAAGGCGCAAACACATGAGTGTGTTGTGTGGTGTTGTAACACCATAAAAGGACTCATTCAATTTATAAATAAAGACGTGCGCACCTGTCGTACAGTCGACGCGCTAACGCTCAAGAGTCAAGCCGCTCACCGATTGGTTGATCGTCGCACCAGATTGTGTTGAGACACACCACAACAAACAAATCATGGGTCTGCAGCTTAATGATGATTGATGAGTCCAGTTTTTACGACTAAAATGTTGACGCGAGTTTCTGTTTATTTTAAAAGTTCAAAGGTGGTACCGTTTACATCCACTGTCGGTAACTGGTAAGGCCAAAATGTAGAAGAACCTGGACTTTTTTATTACGTATAAAATATGTAATAAATACCGAATTATCTCGCGTTAATGTTTCACTGTTATACTTAATCCTCTTATTTAAGGATGTATAATTAAGTAATTAATCAAATTAATTATTATTATGTTAAGGATATGAATGTTTTCTTTTCCTTGTTCTGATTGCGTTCAAAACAATCTCTTAACCGTTTATAGCAAAGTTTATTATTTTAAAGGTGACTAGCGTTGTAATTTCAGATTTTTAACACTAATATAATTCCAAATATTCCAAAATAGATTATGTCATACTTACGATTTATGTACATTACCTGTGTTTGCATTTAAATTGCTTTTAAATAAGGAACAAACAAACGACAGTGTTGTGGCGTGTCGTGGTGCGGCAGAAGAGGGTCTGTCTGTCGTGGCGCGGTGATAAGCCGCATTCCAATTGGTCCAACGTCACGCCAAAGTGCCTTGCGATAAAGCACGATACTGTAGTTCGTTTCCCCTTGATAATGAATTGGATTTCACACGCTCAATATTTTTTGTTGACTTCTGCAAAAAATTCAGAAATTTCACATAATATAAAAGGCTGGGGATAAGCGGAATCCCACTGTAATGTGTCGTAGGATTCCGTTGTAATGTGTGAAATGTAGGAGAGCGCCATATCTGAGCGGAAAAGACAACGTCCGCGTCCGTTTTCCGCACGTTGTCCAATCTCCATGTCTAGAACACGGAATTATGGCAATTTACTTAGTACAATTATCGCCACTTTAGCAAGGTCGCAGAACCCAAGCGGAATTTCTGCTCACATTTGTCGCGTTAGATCGCAGAATCCAAACGGAATTTCCGCTCAGATTTGACGCATCGTTGTTGTCGGTTGGAGCGGAATTCAGCTCGCAAAATTTTGTGCGCTGAATTTTCGCAATATTTGTAACTGGCCTAAACTGCTCAAGTTCTGAATGAAAACTTGTTATTCAATAAAGGTCGTGTTCTATTAAAAAGCTTTATCAATATTCAATACTAAACAACCGTTAAACGGACTTGGGCACTATAAGGTGTACCAGTACCTGCCCAAGAAAACTTTGTAATAGAACTCGATGCTCGTTAATAATAATATAATCAAACGAAATATGTATGTATCAAGTTGTAGTATTTAAACACCAATGTAAATTTCAGTTATTAATAAAACATGTTTATATAATTATATGTTTTATTTCATATATTTTCCTGATTAACGCCCATTTTCTGTAATAAGCAATCTATCTTTATTCTACAGATTTATTTCTTAGCAACGTTGTTTTTTTACTGTTCTGACGTTTCTAATGTTACCAGAGATAAAACAGTTCCCACAAAAATATAATAAGTTCAAAACTTAACAAATAAAATCAATTGCCTCATGTAGATATGACAAATGCCTGACAGAACTTCAGGTAGGTACTTTAGTTAGGGGTAAAATCGAACTTCAGGTGGTAACCCTGTTTTTCATACAAATAACTCATTCTATGTTTAAATGACAACTATCGGAATTCCACCGAATAAAAAATCAGACTATAACTAAGTATTAATTTATCGACGCATAGATTTAATATAGAAAACGGCCAATCCATAATGTGGTATAAAGTTGGTGAGTTTGATTGCTTTGGGCAATCTCTGGAATCATGTGGATGTACTCACCTACTATCGCTATACTTGTAATCTATAATTCTTTTAGCAAAATTAATGCATCATTTCGAACACTATGTGCCAGGGAGCTTTATATTATGTAAAACATTCATTTTCATGGAATGTTAAGGTCGAGTTATTTTGTGTTATAATGCTAGTCATGACAATACAAACAAACGACACAAAACAAGCCTCTTCTACCTGCCACGGTATTGTATACATAGGTAAACCACGATTATCCTGTGAATGAGCTTAGGTAAGCCTAGAACTGCCTCGTTGGTGTAGTGGTTACCATATTCGACTCCGGATCACGAGGTCCCGGGTTCGATTCCCGGGTCGGGAAAATTCTTGTTAAGTATTGGGTTTTTCTATCAAGAAATTCTCTGCAGTGGCAACTCGGAGTTGGTAGTTGGCGGTGTTCCACTCCCGTGCCTCGGAGAGCACGTTGAGCAGTTAGTCCCGGTTATTATCACTATTGTGCCAATAGTCCTTAGCCCGCCAACCCGCATTGAAGCAGCGTGGCGGGTCTAAACTCTAATCCCTCTCTCCTATGAGAGAAGAGGCCTGTGCCCAGCAGTGGGAGGTTAAAAGGCTGTAGTGGTGGTGGTAGTGGAGCTTAGGTATCTCTACTCGTAGGTAAGTATGTGTTGACATGATTACCGTATCGTTATACTATATCGAGTATCGTGTGCGTGCAATCTGCAGCGGTTGCCGGTTAGCCAAACTACTGGCTGGATATTTTTGTTCTGTGGTAGGTAGGTAAATTAAAATACATACTAGCGGATGCGAGAAGAGATTACGCCGCGATACTCTATACCTTAACATAGTACGAGTTGATTTGATACTCGTAGATTTCGAAATACTAAACGTCAAAGTAATCTCGTCATTAAGGCGTTTATTGAATGTTTCCAGCTATTTTTAATTTACAAAATTTCCACTTGGGCCACTGCAGGTGACTGACAGTAGGTGTTCACGAGCGGGAGATTAGATCCATTTCTATTTTCGATCTCGAAATCAATTAAGTAACGTTGTCGAAATGTTCAAACTCTTCATAAGCCTATCTACCGCTTATTAGTTATCTATGTATCTGCTTCCACCGCCGCGTGTGTACGAAATATGAATAGGTACAATTGTGACAAAATGAGCTGAGATAAGTAAACTCGAAACGCAATATTAATAAATATTGGGTAGATAGATGTACCTACACAAACTCTGGCGTATAAGCAATTTTCAATGTATCCTACAAAAAACGGACTAAGTTGGTAGAAAAATATTCAGCCACCTGAGAGATTTTTATTATGTTAAACCGTAATTTCATGAAAATAATGTGGGTTGGTATAATGGAACTGGTCCTCGAGGCTCGATCAATGTAAGTCTATCGTCGTCGGGTACCACCACCTTACTACCAGAAATCTGGATAGCTACTTTGGCTACCCCTGCGAAGTATTAGTAGCTTTACGGCTTGTAACCTACATAATATTATTGAACCTTACCTGGTGCAAACTTTCTGGTGAATGAGAAACCTTTTTTTAATTCACCTGCTAAAAAAAGATTTATTCACATTGAAGCTATAATTGGCATTGGTAAAGCGCTATTGCCCAAAGTGAGAAACAACTCAATAAGTCATTGTTCATGAATAATTATCGGAGCATCATCAGCATCATCCTATATTCAGTAGGTACCTACCTTCCTAAGAGCTTATGCACACCTAGGTACCTACCTATTTTTTTATTCGATGACAAGTTAGCCCTTGACTTGGTATGATCTCACCGTGGTAAGTAATGATGCAATCTAAGATGAAAGCGGGCTAACGGACGCACGGGAAGGGGTAGGTATACTAGTTCTTATTTAACCCATACATCCCTCTAATATTATAAATGCGAAAGTGTGTCTGTATGTCATTTCCTTTTCGGCCTATCAGTTTAACCGATTTTGATGAAATTTGGTTCAGAGGTAGCTTGTAAAAGTTGTAAGGGATGTAGCCCGGGGACGGACATAGACTTTTTATCCCGGAAAAGCAAATTAGGATTTTAGAAAAAAGGATTTTAAAAAAACTTATGCGGACGAAGTAGCGGACGTCATCTAGTAGGTACCTATTCCATTAAAAAAAATTAAGCAGGGATCGTAGCAGAACGCTAAATCGCTTGGCGGCATCACTAGGTATGTAGATACTGCCGGCACCTAACCCATTAGCTGGGAAGTTTCCGGGGCATCCTACCCGGGAAAAAAACACACAGACCTATCTAAAAGAAGGTATGTATAAGATATAGGTAGGTACACTACATAACATAACTTCGTGTTAGATTTAAGTAACGTGGTGTCGCCAGGTATGGACCAGGCACCAGTAGCTGACCACCTTCACCGTTTTTAACAAAAATAAGAGCTAGATTAGAGTTTTACCGCTGGCAACACTTAAACCATGTAGAATAGGGATCTGTTTGTCATATTGACAAATATCATATGTAACGGCCATTTTGTTTTAAAATGGCAAGGCGAACAAAATGTTGTGTGCAAATATCTTTCGATTTCAATAGTTTTCTTAAGCAAATCGCTAAGAAGGTAAATAAACGTTTTGATCGATGGATTCTCGTTTTTGATTAAAATATAAATTTTCAATGATTAAATCACTTAGTTACAAAATTTAAAACATGCTTATGAAGGATTAAATGCGACATAAAATTGTTTTCAAGTTTTAGAGGGGGTGTCCATTACTCGATCGGAAAATCATCAAATACCCAGTCATAGACACCTGTCGATTCTTATCATTTAAACACAATTACAAGTCAAAATTAAATTTTTAAAGATTAACTAGCTTCTGCCCGCGGCTTTTACCGCGTGAATTTCGGTTTTTCACAAATCCCGAGGGAATCGTGGATTTCCGGTTCCCGTTCCCGCTCCCTTATGCAACTTTTATAGCTACTTTCAAGGAGAAGGAGGTTTGCTATAGTAATCTACCTATAACTGTAGCTATAGATTTCGGTTTTTTCAAAATCCCGTGGGAAACTGTGGATTTTTTCAGGATAAAAAGTAGCCTATGTGTTAAGTCAGGGCATAATCTATCTTCATTCAAAATTTCAAATCGGTGCAGTAGTTGCGGCGTGATTGAGTAGCAAACATCCAAACATCCACACTTTCACATTTATAATATTATAATAATATAATAAATAATATTAATATAGTAGGAGTAGGATTGCATCTTAAAATTTTTCTGAAAATTGAATTGAAAAAAAAAATAAACAAATGACTTCTAATTATAGTTTCGACGACCTCCCTGGCGCAGTAGTGAGCGCTTTGGTCTTATAAGTGGCAGGTCCCAGGTTTGATATCCAAAAGGAAGCAATTTGGGATTTTATAATTTCTAAATTGTCTCTGGTCTAGTGGGAGGCTGCAGCCATGACTGGTCACCACCCATCTAGCAAAGTTACACTTGTGCACACTTGCGCATTATAATATCTCCTATAGTGCACACTTGTTCACTATACGGACTGACTGACTGACAGTGACTGACTGACTGACAGTGACTAACTGACAGTGACTGACTGACTGACTGACAGTGACTGACTGATTGAATGACAGTGACTGACTGACCGTGACTGACTGACAGTGAATGACTGACTGACAGTGACTGACTGACAATGACTGACTGATAGTGACTGACAGTGACTGACAGTGACTGACTGACAGTGACTGACTGACAGTGACTGACTGACAATGACGGACTGATAGTGACTGACAGTGACTGACTGACTGACTGACAGTGACTGACTGACAGTGACTGACTGACAATGACTGACTGATAGTGACTGACAGTGACTGACTGATGGTGACTGACAGTGACTGACTGACTGACGGATGGACTAACTGACTGACTGACTGACTGACTGACCTGACTGATAGTGACTGACTGACTGACTGACTGACAGTGACTGACTGACAGTGACTGACTGACTGACTGACAGACGTCCATACTTAGCGCCAATGGCACGCGCAAACTGCGGAGCGAAGCAGGAACCCGCGGCCGCTTGCATCGTCAATTCGCGCGATGATCGCGTATTCGCGTTCTATTAGGCCACCCAGTTTTAGTCATCGCGCGAATACGTGATGATCGCATCGCTTATTTGCGCGATGATCGCGCATTCGCGTTGTATTAGGACAACGCCTAAGGATTACCTCTTGTCTTGGACAGTGTCCAAGTAATTATTACGCAAGAAGAAAGGAAACCTTTTACAGGTAACAGGCCTGGAAAAAAAGCTAAGCTTCTTTTAATAAATATTCTTTTCAAAAAACAGGCGAAAATTCCGCGCTGCTTATGTGAGCAGTATGGTGCTGCATCAGGATTAAGAAGCTGGGACTCTAGAGATCCGTGATTCAATCTAAGCTTGGTACCAAAAGTATGAATTCATAGTGGACAGTTCCCAAATCCCTTTAGTTTAGGTGGGTAGTACCCAGCATCAGGATTAAGAAGTTGAAGCAAAAAAAATAATTATGGAACCATTTTGTAAACGTCCTCAAATAGACAAGTGTCAAATTGAAATGTGACGAACATTCGTTGTTTCTACGTAACTTTGATATTTGTACATATATATTATTCGAAATAATCAACGGGAGGATCAACAAACTCTTTAAAAGCCGGCAGTGTATTAGTGGTTCCTTTCGTGCTGCAAATGTTCACGGTAATTACTTAACATCGGGTGACCCGCTTGCTCGTTTGCCCACAATCCATATAAAATAAAAGAAGAGATAAAGTTCGTAAACTAAAACCCGACTACTCATAGTAGTATACAAGTATAAATTAAATATTTAAAAAGCCCCCGACATTCGCCATTTTGTGGCGGCGGCCATCTTGGATTTGCATAGTGCTATTTTACTAGTCAAGTCCTTTCATTTGATACCCATATTAAGGCAGTTGTGATAAAATATGTAATCCGCCATTTTGTAGCGGTGGCCATGTTGGTTCGATTTTCATCAAACATAGCTAACAATACTGTCGACTAATTCACCTTTCAAACGAAAAAAACTGCATTCAAATCGGTTCACCCGTTTGAGCGCTACAGGGGAACAGACAGACACACACACACACACACACACACACAGAGAGAGACACTCAAACTTATAACACCCCGTCGTTTTGCGTCGGTGGTTAAAAATAATAATTTAGAAAAACGTGTATTCAATTGTGTACTAATGGAAGAAAGGGCGGGGCAAGCGGCTAGTGGCGCCATCTGTTATGTCTATCTAAAACTAACTTAATATTCCAGTTTAGCTGCGCGAACATCACTTCTCAATTTTTTCGCATATAAAATGTAGCCTATGTGACCCCCGAACTATAACAACGAATCAATTAACACCTCATTCATCAGAATTAGCCCAGTAGTTTAGGAGCTTCGGTAGAACAAAAAATTGGATACAAACATACATACATAGACTACTAAAATCATAACCCTTCCTTTTGGCTTTGCCGTAGTCGGGTAAAAACGAACTGTCCATCACTGGGTGTCCATAACTGGATTTAGACTGTCCATCATAAGCATTTTTACATATTTCAGTTAATCGTTTTTGGGTTTCCATATTTCAAAACTCATTAGACTATTTCTAGATTTTAGTAATTAGTGAGAAGCTCTATAAATCTGAGTATATCATTGTAAAATTATAACACTCAAGATTCAATAATAAAAAAGTTATAGCTCCTCATGTTTGACTCGGCGCTTAACCCTGTCCATAACTGGCGCCATCACGTTAGGCACCTATCAAAGATATTAACCGTAGAAAGTAGATTCGTTACTAAACTATTAATATTTTTAATAAATAGTCTACCTTAGGTGCCTACTTGTATGGTCTCCATATTTTATCAACTGCACCTATCTTGACGGGACTTTCACATGTAGGTCTCCCAAGGAGTGATCTAGGCTACTTTTTACCCTGGAAAATGAAAGGAACCAGGGGTTTTTAATAAACCTAAATCCACGCGGATGAAGTATACCGGGCATCACAGAAGTAGTGTCCGAAATAAAACTTTGTACAGATTGCAGCGGAGCCTGAGAGCAAGATATCGACATCATGACACCTGAACTATAAACAGAACATAATAATTTAGAGATAGGTAGACCGTAACACTCAAGGACGGTAGGGTACCGCGCAGGGAGAGGTAGGGTAGATATACGTAAATGTCGCGACGTGATTGCCCGCCCTAACATTTGCCGGCATGCCCGAAACGTCCAATTAGGCAGATGGCTTTGTTTGTTAAATCGGCTAGTTAGTCTTTATAGCTTGGGGGTTTATTGGGACTGTAAAGTTCGTCTTTCGATGTGCTACGCCTGACGTAAGAGTAGCGTAAGAGCGAAAATAATTTAGATCAGAATTTTCTACTGACCTAACCAGAAATCGAATCCTCCGCTGGGAGTATGTTATGTATAATGTAGGTAGGTCATGTCTCGTTTCGGGAGCAAATTCATGGATGAGCGATGTACTACAGTTCATGTCAAAAATATTAAACTACTAGCTGACCCCCGCGACTTCGTTCGCGTGTTTATAGGTTTTATATAGAATCGGATCGGATCCCACAATTCTTTTATATACCTAAACTAAATGTAGCCTGTTACTCCTTATAACATTGAAAGTTACATTAAAATCGATCCAGCCATTTCGGAGATTAGCTGGAACAAATAGACAGAACGACAAACATAAATTTAAACGCACGCCAGTTTAAAATAAGCCGTACCCGTACCAAGTTATCGGAACCCAATAAATGCCTGTCATTTCTAAACTAAAAACCTATGACCTTGAAATATTTACGGGACAATACTTAAAGTACTACCTTTCTAACAAAAAAAGAATGAGTGAAATCGAATAACGCGTTAATGAATTACAGCTAAATACACGTTTTAACTTTCATCCCCTCTCCCAAGGGAACCGTGCTGAATTTCGGGATAAAAAGTATCCTATAACCTACCTCGGAGTATAAAATCAAATCGTACCAAGTTTCATTCGAATCTATTCAGTAGTTTCGGCGTGATGCGCGGCCAAGATACAGACAGACAGACAGACAGACAGACAGACAGACAGACAAAAATGAAAAAAATTGCAGCTTTGGCTTCAGTATCGATTATAGAGTGCCCTCCGATAAAAATTTTCAAAATATCTTCAATGTACAGAATTGGATCTGTTACAGTTTTATTATATTATAGATAGATAGATTCTAAGTAGGTACTATACTTACCTACTCTTATTCCTTTCTATTATTTGATTACTTACCTAAGTACCTATTTGAAATTTTTAAATCCAAATAATATCTATTGTAATAAGATTGTATAATGTATCAAAGTTGTATCTATATTGATATCTAGCTAGGTAATTAACTGCGACTACTAAGTACCCAACTAAGTAGGTACCTTAAGATCGATGTGGGTACAAACTTAATTTTTGACATTATAATTTTTGCTATGGCTCCGAGTTTGAATAAGAGTAAAAATCAACCTACGACAGAAATCACGAGAACGTAACCAGATCCAACACCTTAATTAACCGTCGGAAATCAAATATTGTTCCAGCGGGCGTCAAGACAATGTTCTTTATGGGTTCGGGACGCTCCCTGTCCCCATTCGCACCACGAAAGGGTGGTGGGGACTGGGGTTGAGTTGCGCTGAAAAGGTTTTACCTTCAGCACCGCTGAAATAGTTTCGTGTGCTACGAACTGACGAACGCGCCCGCGCGCTCGCAAAAATACGTAACTTAGGTATATAGGTACTCTGTGAAAAGCGGATTTTAGGTCGAAAAGTACTTATCTTAGGTGAAATGGAATCGCGAAATAAAACATTTCATCTTAAAATTTATTTTCAATAAGCTTTAAGTACGTACCTATCTGTATTTTTTTGTGTTACCATTATAAACAGGTAAATTAAAAAAATAAAGTTTCATAAAGTTAAAGTTACGGTAAAAGGCTCATTTTCAATAGACCCTAGACAGTGCACAAAATAATTCTACAACATGCATCTTACTTTGATCGTCGCATATTTAGCGAGCAGTCTCATATTTGAAGGTAAGACTAAAAATTATTATTTTCTATTTATACCCGTATTACTAATTCCCCGGAATTCTGACAGCTGTCATTGTCATTTACAGATGAGTTATTTGTATGGAGAACAGGGTTAACATCTACGAAGTACGATTTTACCCCAAACTACTTTAATTCCCTGTCATCATAAAAAGCCATATGCCGCGTAATAATATTACTCGTTTTGCCTTAAAATAGAAAACACCAAGAGTGGAAACTAGAAAGTGCACACTGACAGCAACAGAAAACAAAAGAAGCACATTTAAAAAAATTATTCAAAAATGGATGTCGAATGACATTATCTGCACCATGAAGTGTCTGTCAGGCATTTGTCATATCTACATGCGGCAGTTGATTTGTATTTGCATAAATTTTGAATTTTTTAACTTTTTTGTGGGAATTGTTTTATCTCTGGTAACATTACGAAACGTCAGAATTCCAGGGAATTAGTAATACGGGTATAGACTATTCTTGGTTTTAATGTACTTAATTTGTCACGCATTTCAAGATGCTTGAATGGAAGCCATCAGTCCATCACCACTCGGAAGCTTCAAAATATGTCTCTACCATATAATGAGTGCTTCTTTTTTGTTAGGGTTCCGTAGTAAACAAGGAACCCTTATAGTTTCACCATGTCCATCCGTCTGTCTGTCCGTCCGTCCGTCCGTCCGTCCTCGGTTAATCTCAGAGACTATTAGTGCTAGAAATCTGTAATTTGGCATGGGTATAAATATTAATCACGCCGACAAAGTGGTGAAATAAAATTTTGATAAATATTTTTTTAGGGTAGCTCCCCTACATGTAAAGTGGGGATGAATATTTTTTTTCTCGTCTACCCCATAGTGTGGAGTATCGTTGAATAGGTCTTTTAAAAATACTGTGGGTGTGGGAACATCATTTTTCGATTTCTAGATCCGTTTGTAAAATATGATGTTTTAAAGTGCTAATTTTTATTAGAGTCAAGTGTCCCCCCCCTCTATCAGACAAATGGCAGTATATAGGAACTTGAAAAAATTCACAGCAGTAGTATATATAATCAATTTTAAAGGAAAACTATCATGGCTAAGTAGGGTTCACAGGTTAAGGAGTTATATCTGTTTTTCGAGGATTGTGACTACGGAACTCTACACTGCGCGTGGCCCGCGGCCGCCACGCACTTGGGCGTTTTTTTTTAAAGAATATTCACCGTGTGACTAACATTTTCCTTTCCCTACCAATTTAATTGAATGTAAAGCTACAACAAGAGTAAAGATACAATGTAAAGTGTAATGAATAATGATACAACCTATAGCAACGGCTCGAGTTTGAACCTACGACCATTCGAGTGTCAGTCCGCCCTGTGCTCGATGCGATTATTCTAATCTATACAGGGTTAAATAAAAAATACCAGAAAGCTCTCGACACGTAATTGTTATCATCGAAACTAACAACTTTTGTTCTACGACTTTTCAAAATTCCGCACTAATTTTTTTCATACAAAATAATTAAAACAATATGTTATTTCTCTAAAGTGACATTACTCTGTGCGCACAGAGTCGAGACTCGAGACCAAGACACGTGACGTGCGTTCGTGCGGCGTTGCCGATGTTACAGAGTAGCTACAAGGAGAGAATCTATGTAAACTATTGAATATTAAATATTTCACAAAATATCGAGTTAAAAAAAAAGTCGTAGAACAAAAGTTGTTAGTTTTAATGATAAAAATTACATACCGAGAGCTTTCTGGTATTTTTTATTTAACCCTGTATAAGTACATTTTATCAGCTTTACGTACTTTACAGAAAAGTATCATTAGAGTGGGCTTAGTTGAATTGTTTTATTGAAATAACTTAATTGATTTTGATAAAATTCTTTTTAAAAAACCGATTTCTAACACCTACTTTTTAGGGTTCCGTAGGTACTCAAAGTGTGCCAACGGGACCCTATTACTACGCCTCTGCAGCTGTCCGTCTGTCAGCGCGGGCCGTAATCTCATAAACCATAATTGATAGACAGTTGAACTTTTTACAGAGTGTTATTGCCACTTTAACAACTAAATACAGTAAAATTAAATTAAGTAAATAAAAAATTAAGGGGGGTGCTCATAGAAGCAAATGGGGGCCAAAAATATTGTTTGCTACATACTTAGTTAGGTTTTTTAGTTCAGAAATTACAGACAGTACAACCCTCAGTATTGGGTTCAAATATCTTAATGGGACCCGGATTTTACAGGAACTTTTGAACATACCTCTCGCTGACGTGCGTTAAAATATTTGTTTGTCTGTCTGGTTTTTTAGGCTAATCTCCGAAACAGATGGATGATTTCGACGGGACTTTCACTGGCACATATCTGTATAAGGAGTACAGCTATATAAGTGCCAAAATCCATTAGCGCGACAAGTCACACGCAACCTGTCGCGAGGCGTCGTGCATGTCTTTATTTTCTACTAGTGGGCCCTACAGACGTTGTCTTGCAATGAACCTAGAAACCGATTACAGCGCCACTTATCGCATCCTATTATTGTGAATCTAAACCCCAATGGCTAATCTAAACACACTTATGAAATTTCACAAGACAGACAGACACACGCACACGCACGCACGCACACACACATACACACACACACACACACACACACACGCGCACACACACACACGCACACACACGCGTAAGTATCAAAACGTAAAAAAAGCAATTTTTGACATTTTCGTCTGTCTGTTCGTCTGTTTGTCTGTATCCCCAAAAACTACTGAATGGATTTAAAAAAATGGAACTTGGCATGATTTAAGTTCATACTAGGGTGGTTGGACCAATAATTGACCGGCAACCAGTAGATGAAAAAATCTCAGCTTTTATTTAATTAGGTATAAGAATTAGGCAAAAACTAAGGCTTTTGTTGGGTTTTTCTTCGAAGTGGCAACACCATACGCTCATGTTTAAATCAACATGCGATTGCTAAACTAATCAGTCGCCCCGTTGGACCTCAATAAGTGTACACGAAAGCCGGACTTTACGTTTTTGTATGGAGAACTAAGGTAAAGGCACCCAATTCGGAGGTATTTTCATCAAAACTCGAAAGAACGTCAAAAATTAAGCATTTACTACACCTTTCTGAAGAACTGGCTATTTTTATCAGAAGCGTTATTTATTTAACTCTTGAAATATCCTAAAAGAACAACAATTAAAACTTGATTTAAATGTAAAATTAAATTAAATATGAAAAAAGTCCGAATCCCCCAATTCGGAGGTAAAAATCCTAATTCGGAGGCAAATGGCCCCTAATTCGGAGGTACAAAATACAAAGGGAAACGAGTAGAATGAATTCAAAATGGTGTTCAAAAATGAACTGTATTTATTAATAGATTTCAAAATCAATTCGATACGTATATGTAATTGTTTATATGTTTATGTGTAATGATTCATTCACTCACTCACTGACTCATTGATCACCTCTCCTGTAAAATTTTGAATGAATTTTTTTTTACACTAATGGTTTCGTAAAGAGGACAAAAATTCATTCTGCTGAGCTCAAAGAGCTGATGATTGAGGATTTCGGAGACAGGTGAGAAGCACGCTTAAGGTATTAAAGATAGGTGGGGGGTGCTCGAGCAAATGTTACTCAAAACGTCATCTAATCGGCAGTGAGCTAAAAAAAATTCAAAATGGCGAAAAAAAGATGGCCGCCATACAAATTTCGTTGGTGTCCATCTCGGAGAGTATAAAAGATGGAAGAGTGGTTTCTTAGCAAAAGGTGATTAAAATTTGAAGGTCTACTCGATGAATAGAAAAAAAAATCAAAATGGCGGAATTTATTTTTCCGTAGAAAATTTATGGCGAATATTGAAGAGGCTACAAGTTGTGAATGCAAACAATGCAAGGCTTTGATGCGGTTCTTTGAAAAACGTCATCGGTTATGTAGTTCAGAAATTACAGACGCCTCAGTATTCCATATAACTTGGAATCCGGGTTGCACTGAAACCTTTGAACATCCTTTTTATCAGCTGGGGTGCATTAAAATTTGTGTTTGTCTGTCTCCGAAATGCTGGACCGATTTTGATGGGACTTTCATTGGGAAAACTTTAGTAATGGTAGTCCATTCTATTTTAATGAGTGACTTTTTAACCCTCGACGCAAAAACGACGGGGTGTTATAAGTTTGACGTGTCTGTGTGTGTGTGTGTGTGTGTGTATGTGTGTGTGTGTGTGTGTATGTGTGTGTATGTGTGTGTATGTCTGTCTGTTCCCCTGTGGCGCTCAAACGGGTGGGGCGATTTGAATGCGGTTTTTATTTATTTGAAAGGTGAATTAGTCGAGAGTGTTGTTAGCTATGTTTGAAAAAAATCTGGCCAATATGGCCGCCGCTACAAAATGGCAAATTACATATTTTTTCATCTCCCTAGCTCCCTTAATATGGGTATCAAATGAAAGGGCATGACTAGTAGAATAGCACTATTGCAAATCCAAGATGGCCGCTTCCACAAAATGGCGAATGTCGGTGGTTTTTTAAATTTTAAATTTATACTTGTTACACTACGAGCTCAAAAGAGCTTAGGAAAGACAAAGATTCCCGCAGGATTTTTAAAAACCTAAATCCACGTGAATGAAGTCGTGGGCATCCTCTAGTACTAACTATAAGTAAGCTATAAGTAAGAGATCAATATAACAATAAACATATTATATGATGCTAGGTCCTTTTTTAAGGACCTGTCATCCCGTCTCGTGGAGTCCACGGGTGACCGGAGGACTGGCAGTTACCTCGGTCAGCATATTAGTCTGGCCATTCAACGAGGTAACGCAGCCAGCGTTCTGGGCACTTTGCCTCGTTACAGTGGTTTGGATGTTTTATTTGATTTGTAATTTTTATTTTTAAGTATTTATAGTTTGAGAAATTAAACAATTATAATATCGTTTGTCATCATAGGTAAAAATAATGAATTAAGTTCGTTTATAATCGCACTAGCGGTCCGCCCCGGCTTCGCCCGTGGTACATCTGTACTAATATAATAAAGCAGAAGAGTTTGTTTGTTTGAACGCGCTAATCTCAGGAACTACTGGACCGATTTCAAAAATTGTTTCACCGTTGGATATATTCGTGGTTCTTGAGTGCTACAGGCTATATAATATGTACCACAGGCGAAGCCGGGGCGGACCGCTAGTATAATAATATACATAATAGCCTATAGCACTCAAAGATCACGAACATATCCAACGGTGACAGGATTTTTGAAATCGGTCCAGTAGTTTCCGAGATTAGCGCGTTCAAACAAACTCTTCCGCTTTATTATATTAGTATAGAAGTATAGTTAGATTGAGGCAGATAGCTCTGCTCCTGATCATCTTTTGCGAAGAAAGACCACTCTTCCATCTTTTATACCCTTCGAGATGGACACCTATGAAATTTGTATGGCGGCCATCTATTTTTCACAATT
This sequence comes from Melanargia galathea, assembly GCA_920104075.1. NCBI lineage: Eukaryota > Metazoa > Arthropoda > Insecta > Lepidoptera > Nymphalidae > Melanargia > Melanargia galathea. The sequence continues at coordinate 7,566,165 of OV049855.1, forward strand.
TTGAATTTTTTTCAGCTCACTGCCAATTGGATGACATTTCGAGTGACATTTGCTCAAGCAACTTTCACTTATCTTGAATACCTTAAGCGTGCTCTTCACCCGACTTTGAAATCCTCAATCATCAGCTCTCTCCATATTTCTCCTCCGAATGAATTTTTGTCTTCTATACGAAACCATTGGTGAAAAAAAAATTTTTCATACAAAATTTTACAGCAGAGGTGATCAATGAGTGAGTGAGTGAATCAGCACGAGCACCTTTATACATATTATAACTAGTATGGCGCGTGGATGCGCGGCCCGCTAAAGCGGACCGCGAGGTTTCGCATTCGGGTATTTTTTATTTGAGCAGCCTCCACCTATCTTCATCCATCTTCTAAACCCTCGATCATTACAACTCTCCATATTTTTCTCCGAATCATTTGTCAGAATAAGAGTTCTTCCACAAAAAAACAAATTTTGAAAAGGAACTGTATCGCCATAATATATGTATCGAAAAATAAATTACGCAATCTTATTTTTTTTCATAAATAGATCTTTAAGGTCTTGATAATCTTTTGCAAAAAACCACTCTTCCATCTTCTATACTCAGTGAGATAGTCGTTGACGAAATTTGTATGGTACCCGTCTTGAATCCGCCATTTTGTAGTTTTTTTTCAGCTTAGTGCCAATCGGATGAAGTTTCAAGTGATATTTGTTTGAGCGTCCCCCACCTATCTTCAATACCTTAAGCATGCTCCTCACCCATCTCCGAAATCCTCAATCATCAGCTCTCTCGATATTTTTACCACGCATGATTTTTTGTCTTCTATACGAAACAATCCGTGAAAAAACATTTTGTATAACGAAAAATAAATTCCGCCATATTGTTTTTTCTGTTCATTAAGTAGACCTTTAGGTATTGATCATCTTTTGTGAAGAAATCACTCTTCCATCTTTTATACTTGGTGAGATAGACACTGGCAAAATTTGTATAGCCGCCATCTTGAATCCGCCATTTTGAGGTTTTCTTCCGCTCAGTACCAATTGGATGGAGTTTCGAGTAATTTTTGTTTGAGCACCTCCCATCCTATCTGCAATACCCTGGCTGTGCTCCTAACCCATCTTCCAAACCTTCGATCATCACCACTTTCCGTATTTTTTCTCCGAATCATGTGCCAGAATGAGAGTTTTTCCATACAAGTATAAATTTAAAATTTAAAAACCCCCGACATTCGCCATTTTGTGGCGGCGGCCATCTTGGATTTGCAATAGTGCTATTCTACTAATCAAGCCCTTTCATTTGATACCCATATTAAGTGAGTTGTGAAAAAATATGCAATCCGCCATTTTGTAGCGGCGGCCATCTTGGACTGATTTTCATCAAACATAGCTAACAACACTCTCGACTAATTCATCTTTCAAACAAAAAAACCGCATTCAAATCGGTCCACCCGTTTGAACGCCACAGGGGAACAGACAGACACACACACACACAAATACACACACACACACACACACAGACACGTCAAACTTATAACACCCCGTCGTTTTTTCGTCGGGGGTTAAAAAACAAAATTTGAAAAGGAACCGTCTCAAAGTCTTGCATAGTTCCCAACTTCAATATTCGGCATACATTTTCTATGGAAAAGCAAATTCCGCCATTTTGAATTTTTTTCTATTCATCGAGTAGACCTTCCGATCCTGATCATCTTTTGCGAAGAAACCACTCTTCCATCTTTTATACCCTCCGAGATGGACACCGATGAGATTTGTATGGCGGCCATCTTTTTTTTCGCCATTTTGAATTTTTTTAGCTCACTGCCAATTGGATGACGTTTCGAGTTACATTTGCTTGCGCACCTCCTACCTATCTTCAATACTTTAAGCGTGCTCCTCACCCGTCTCCCAAATCCTCAATCATCAGCTCTTTCCATATTTTCCTCTGAATGAATTTTTGTCTTCTATACGAAACCATTTGTGAAAAAAAAATCATACAAAATTTTACAGGAGAGGTGATCAATGAGTGAGTGAGTGAGTGAGTGAGTCAGTTATCCAATCAGCACGAGCAGCTATATATATATATAATATAAAAATATATATTTCTATCCATACCACATAATTAGGGGCTCATAGAACCTTATTCGGAGGTAATACCTCGGAATTGCGTTTTGTAACAAAAAACACGTTCCCTAATTCTGAGTGTTAAAAAAGAAAAGATTTTTCCATAATAAATAAATAATTTAAAGCTTAATTAGTTTATCTTCATAAATATATACATTACTCTCTCAAAATTGCACCGAAATATGTATAAATTTAATTTTCTTTTTAATTAATTTTCTTTAGCTTTCCCATACATTCGATCAATAAATTACCTAAATAGGTAAACTTTGATACGGTATAATTAGTGATTTAGAGGCCAAAGTGTACCTCATAATTAGGGCTCTTTAACCTAATAGCCTATTTAAATATTTAAAACCAAAACAAGACGTATGTAACATAAAACGACCCTAAAAATTGAAAAACTTATCAAGTCTATGAAATCGCAATTCTGCGGTATACCTCCGCATTAGGAACCGGCTAAAATATTTGGCACCTAATGCGGAGGTATTTTCAAAACGTATTTTCACCTTAATTTCTTTACAAATATTCACAAAAGTTGACTGTTTTCTATTGAAAATATAGTCCTTCATATATTCAAATCTAAATAAAAACAAATAATGCTCAAAATTAATGGATAAACACTATTTAAAAAAGCGTAGGTATTTCGTGCACGAGGTCCAAAATGTATGAAACATGCGTTCGGGCCGGCTGCTAGTGTAAAACTTGCCGATTATTTTAAAACATATACATATAAAACCAAATATTTCGTCATTTACCTATGGAATGATAAACTATCAATTGATTAAGATATGTTGCAGTAAAAAAGAGCTTGGTGATCGGTTGAAAACGCTGTTTTTCTATATACCTCCGAATTGGGTGCCAATTTTAGAATACCTCCGAATTGGGTGACTTTACCTTAGCTACTTTCATAAGCTTGTAAGTGAATTGCCGATCCATTTAAATATACAATACTTAAGCCCCAAGTAATATTTTACGGTAAATTATATTATTATCTTAATTAGAAAATCAACCAAAACATGTTCTTTTCAATTAGGTATTTTTTTTAGAAATAGAGTGTTCATTTAATGGTCTGTAGAATACTCAAATCTTAATTATGAACGGCCGTTCAGAATTAGCAAGACAGTGGGTCTTGGTTGGAAATTGGTTTTAATATTGTAGTTTGTGTAGGGTAGTGAACAAATAAGCGGAATTCAACTTGTTATAATTTTTCCTAACTCCCATATGAACTGGATTCTTAATGTTTTACTTTATATCATTAAGTGGATAGGTAATTTATTAATTAGTAATTTTTAATTTTCTCTAAATTCACGCAAACTTGGCTAAAACCATGGACGCATAAAATAGCAAAAATATTGAAAAATCGCCTGTCGCCCTGATTGTGAGCGATATATTATTCCAAATTGCGAATGAAATCCGCCCTATCTATACATATAATAAAATCGTAGAATTGCCGTATCTGTACATTGAAGATTTTTGCAAAATAATAACTGGGGGATGTTAGGGATAAGTAATAGAACGTAAAAAAGCTATTTTTGAAATTTTTGTCTGTTTGTCTGTTTGTCTGTTTGTCTGTTTATCTGTTTGTCTGTTTGTCTGTTTATCTGTTTGTCTGTTTGTCTGTTTGTCTGTATGTTTGTGCGCGCATCACGTAAAACTACTGAATGGATTGAAATGAAACTCGGCATGATTTAAGTTAATACTATGGAGTAACATATAGGATACTTTTTATCCCGAAATTCAGCACGGTTCCCTTGGGAGAGGGGATGAAAGGCAAAATGTGTACTTAGCTGTAATTCGTTAACGGGTGCTCCGATTTCATTCATTCTTTTTTTGTTAGAAAGTAGATATTTTAAAGACTACTGGCTAATCTCCGAAAGGCTGGACCGATTTTGATGGGACTTTCACTGGCGGATGTTTACATTTTGATGTACCTAAACATCCGACAGTGAACTATTAACAGTTTTTAGCAAGGTTTAAGCTCAAAGGAGCATAGGAAAAACAAAACGATTCCCACGGGATTATTAAAATCAATATCCACGCGAACGAAGTCGCGGGTATCCGCTCGTTTATGAATAAAAGGCGAAATATCAAAATCAACTTTTTTATTATTTCGCCATGATTTTGCTTGTAAGTTGGTAAAATAATTAAAATTCACTTTAATCAATAGAAAAAACATGATTTAACGTTTAAAAAATAGTGGTTCCGTGTACTTATACTTAATAAAATATTTAGTCTTAACATTAGGTAAGTATTTAAAGAGAATATGGAGTGTAATTTTTTTTCCTGAGTTTTTGGTTTTTTGGTCTGGTTTATCAATTTTTAGCAATGCATTTTGGCACTTACTCGGGCCACTTTTAATTTAGAAAAAAAGAATGAGGGGTTCCGAAAAATTAAAATCCATGATGAAACCTTAAGGCCCGGTACACACCGAGCGCAGAGGATTTTCTGAGAAAATTGAATAATTAACTTTACAATTATTGATATGCGGTCAATAATTCTATTCCAAGAATAAATACCCGAACACGCGCGCGCGCGCGCTCGCGTTCCGTACCGCGAGACTGTATGTCAATAGTCGTAAAGTTAATTGTTCAGTCTCAGAAAATGCTCTGCTCTCTGTGTTGCACTCGGTGTGCGCCGGGTCCTAGGGGGAAAAAATTTAATCCATGATGAAATTACCTTAATGATGGAAAAGGGAATATATACTCATTATTGTATTTCTAACGTTTAACAGTTTTTAGCAATGTATGAGCTCAAATGAGCTGAGGAAGAACAAGAATTCAAGATATTTTCAAAACCCTAAATCTGCATCCCGTTGTAATGAAAAACGAAAATGAATCGGAAACCTATAGATACGTACCTATTTGGTAAAAAGAGATCACTCGTTCAGGTTCCCATCATAAAGCCTATAAGTAAGAGCGATGTCTCTCCGGATTAGAAAGAGACGATAGGTGGTTTATCCCGGAATCCAGAGGCTCATGGGTGCGAGCGTGAGAAATACGGGGTGCTGATATTCCCGTTTTACCAGGACAACACGAATTACTAGGAGCCTTGTGAGAATACAGGGCAGGGAATACTTGTATACATTTGTGGAGGCCTAGGGCGAATGACTTTTTACTTCAATGTCGCTTGTGTGTGTTGCATTTCTTCGCTTTTTTCTTTCTGTACTTTGTCATCACAATTTTGAGTTCTATGGTCGTACTTCACTCGTAGCAATTTTGTAGTCATGACTTTTACGTGAGTGTTAGTTATTTATTTAGTTCATTTTTTGCACAGTAATGAGGAATGACTACCAACTCTATGGAACCTATCGAAAATGTAACAGTGCTGAAATGTGCTGAAAATCCCGAACACTGAACTGAATATTGTACCTAATATACAAAAATAAATGACTGTGCTGAAATGCTCTAAAAATCTTGAACCCTGAACTGAATATTTTGTATGTATAATTATTGTTTTGATGCAGTCTGTCTATAAAAAATACAAGTGTGAGTAAAAATACAAAAATAAATGACACCCTCCCTGGCGCAGTGATGAGCGCTCTGGTCTTATAAGTAGGAGGTCCCCGGTTCGATTCCCGGCGGTGGCAATTTCTCTGGTCTGGTTTGGTGGTACACTTCAGCCGTGATTAGTTGCCACCCTACCGGCAAAGCCGTGCCGCCAAGCGATTTAGCGTTCCGGTACGATGCCGCGTAAAAACTTATCTAGAGGCATGAGTTTAATAAAAAGAGCCATACCACTTCCAAGTTAGCCTGCTTCCACCTTAGACTGCTACGTCACTTATACGGTTATACCATCAGGGGAAATAGCAGTCGAGGGCTAACTTGCAGATGTGAGTAGATAAATAAAAAAAATACAACAATATTAAATGTTAAACAACATGTTTTCAGAATCGGTAGCAAAAATATATAAAATAGGGGCTTTAAAAGTCAGAAAATCTTTTTTTGCGAAATCCGTATGCTTATTCTTGCTAAATAATAAGTGCTACGAGTAGGTAGGTACATATTATTATTATGTTCAGAATATTCGCATAATTTAAATAATATAAAATGGTAGGGGTAGATCGTCAAAGCTCTTTCAAGGTCACCGCCTAGCCTTTTAGTTAGGAACAGTCCAAACCTTTACATTTTATGGCTGTGTCAGGGCAGTAAAGCTGAAAGTCATATAAACGCCCCATAAGGCGCCGCCCGGCACTCCCCTGACATTTATCCGTAGCCCATAAAAATAAATATCTACCAGGGCAGCATAGCGGGCGAGGGTTTTGTAAAGGCCTCGCCGCACCCCTTCGTCCCGGTTTCTCCCATGTCCCACTAACCCGTTTGCACTATCTACTTCTCTGACATCTTTTTTTACGACGATCTATCTTTCTAGTACTTAAGCCTGATTTACACATACTAAGTTGTCAAGTAGTTAACTAAATTTTAACTTAATTTTAAGCGACTTAATTTTAAGTAAGCGTTTTACGAAACTAGACAAGTAATTTAGTAAAGCTCTCAAGTTCATACCGAGATGAACAGCGAAGTGCATGAAATAATAAATTCTGTAATTTTATAAGTGCTCAGTGAAGTCACAGAAGAAATTAACAATGAAATTTTCAATGAAAAAACACTTTCCGGCGCGAAATAGCATCTCTAGTCACCGGCGGGGGTTGCGCGGGGTGCGGAGGGCGCGGCTACTTAACCGAAAAATAGACAAAATTCTATTCTACTTGTTTACTTGCATACTAAATTTTAACTTGCAACTTATTACTAAATTCACTGTTTACATGCATTATTTCACTTAAAATTAAGTTAAAATTTAGTTTACTACTTGACAACTTAATGTGTGTAAACCAAGCATTAAACGAATTTAATAAGTACTAGAGTAAAGAGTGAACGATTCATTTTAAAAAATTACGTTGAATTAGTTACTTAAATTAATTTAAAAACTTTCTGGATCTATTAATGTTAAAATTATGACATTTGCAATGCCCAAGACCGGGCCTCATGTTGGTAAGATTTAAAAAATCAGCCAAGTGCGAGTCGGGCCTCGCTCTTTCTGGGTTCCGTACATAATTATGAACAATATAATATTTTGGGTCTAAGAAATATTTAATTTCCGAGTTAGACATCGCAAGAAACCGTGAAAGAAAAACGCAAAATAAGTTCGTTTGTTTTGGTCACAGCTTCTAAACTATTTTATGAATCGTTGTTTTCAGTATTTGTTGTACAAATAGAGCATATAGTACATAATATACCGAAATATCATATTCCTAACTAGTTTAGTTTTTTAGATAGCCCCCGTCACAAAAATGGTCTAAAATTGACAATTTTGATGACCCCCCATTTCCTTACTTTTTAAGCAAAAAATTAAAAAAATATATATTCGTACTCTACTCAATGAGCTCTAAACAATGATACCCCACAAGCTAGGGTAAGAAAAAAAAATTTTTTTCCGGCTCCTTTCTCATGTATGGGAGCCCCCCTGAAAAATAATTTAATTCAATTTTGAATTCAATATTTGATTTTGGGTCAACGTTTTACACCAAATACCAAAATTTCAGGTTTGTAACTCATTTCGTCTGCGAGCTAGAGACCTGTGACCGGCGGACAGACGGACAGACAGACAGACAGACAGACAGACAGACAGACAGACAGCCGAGTGACATTAATAGGGCTCCGTTTTTACCCTTTGGGTACGGAACCCTAAAAACTATGAAAGCAAATAAAATACATAAATAAAATTGAAATTCTATCTACGATTTAGTATGTTATATTATGCTCATAATAATTTATTTCAACGTTATCATAACCTCATCTATACCAATATAATATAACAAAGCGGAAGTGTTTGTTTGTATGAACGCGCTAATCTCAGCTCAGGAACTACTGGACCGATTTCAAAAATTCTTTCCCCGTTGGATATGTAAGTGATCCTTGAGTGCTATAAGCTATATATGTACCACGGGCGAAGCCGGGGCGGACCGCTAGTCGGACCATAAGCCGTATATTTACGTTATATTTAGTTACGTTTATTTATTTCCTATTTACATACGTTTTAAAATCTCCAGAGGTCCCAGAAATAATTATTTTTATTCCTGCGTAAAAAAATAAAAATCAGCCAAGTGCGAGTCGGGCCTCGCTCTTTCAGGGTTCCGTACATAATTATGAACAATATAATATTTTGGGTCTAAGAAATATTTAATTTCCGAGCTAGACATCGCAACAAACCGTGAAAGAAAAACCCAAAAAAATGTTCGTTTATTTTGGTCACAGCTTATAAACTATTTAATAAATCGTTGTTTTCAGTATTTGTGGTTTAAATAGAGCATATAGTACATAATATACTGAAATATCATATTCCCAAGTAGTTTAGTTTGTGAGATAGCCCCCGTCACAAAAATGGTCTAAAACTGACAACTTTGATGGCCTCCCATTCCCTTATTTTTTGAGATAAAAATTAAAAAAATATATATATGTACTCTACTTAATGAGCTCTAAACAATGATACCCCACAAGCTAGGGTAAAGAAAAAATTTTTTTTTCCGGCTCCTTTTTCATGTATCGGAGCCCCCCTGAAAAATAATTTAATTCAATTTCTAATTCAATATTTGATTTTGGGTTAACGTTTTACACTAAATACCAAAATTTCAGGTTTGTAACTCATTTCGTCTGCGAGCTAGAGACCTGTGACCGGCGGACAGACGGACAGACAGACAGACAGACAGACAGACAGACAGCCGAGTGACATTAATAGGGCTCCGTTTTTTACCCTTCGGGTACGGAACCCTAAAAACTGTTGATATTAAGTATACCTAGTAACAGTAGATACATAGATTAAAATACATTTTCATACAGGTTCAGCGGTAACTGAACCAATTTCGATGAAATTCGTCACAGAGATAGCTTGCATCCCGGAGGCGGGTATAGGCAACTTTTTAACCACGGAATCAAAGAGTTCCGAGGATTTGTAAAAACCTAAGCCCTTGCGGACAATTTGCGCGTATCAGCTAGTCTGTCAATATAAATATCCAGGCAATTAACCGATACGTCGAAAAGTCAGCGGGAACAGATTACGCGAGGAAAGGGGTCACAGGTCACGCCGGGCCGCGGCGCGCGGCGCGGGGTCGCGTGCGTCCGTGACGACGTGATGAATGACCGCTATTGTCTTTATTAGCCGCCCTCGCCGCCCTCGCCGCCCAAACTGCCCGCGGCGATAAAGGGTGGGCCTTTTAGCGCTAGGTTGACGTATTATTACCAAAAAAAAAAGAAAAGATTTGCCTATCTGGCATAACCTACAAGTTTTTTTAACTGAATTTAAAAAAAGGAGGTTCTGTATTCGACGCATATGTATGTATTATGTTCACGATTACTCTTATTTCAAAATACAATTAACCTATTTTGATGATTTTCTCACTATCGCAATCTACATTTCAGAAAGGTTTAAGTACCTATGTACTTAAATATCTAGTTATCATTCTTATGCACGAAAGTATACCTACCATAAATGTACCCACAATATTTAAATTATTTATTAAGGACCTGTATCACCTTCTGATGTCTCGCTCGTTCTTCTGATCTGTCGGATACCCAAACCTAAATTTTGTCACTTTCTTACTTTTTGTCAAGTGACAAAGACAATAGTTGTACTTGTAATTATGCTATTCGACAATTATCTGAAGGTGGCGAAACAGGCCCTTAGCGACATATGTATTTTTGATTGTTAAGAGCGCTCTCCATGCAAGCGAGAAGTCGTTGGTGGGCGGAGCCTAAAATATTGCTGTCTCGTCCTGCATTTAGAGAGCGAGACATCGTCAGTAAAGAAGAGTATGGAGCTACCATAGCTACACGTAAAACTAAAGCGAGAAAGAATGACATATGGACATTGGACAGTACAATGCACAATCATGCCTATTTTTTTCATTTACGGTTCGTTTTTCCTTTTGAGGAATGGAATCCTAAAAAATAAAGAAAATAATTGAAAATCCAGAGATACTACAAATGTAATTGATTACTTATCCCCCAAAATTATTTAAAACTAGCTTCTGCCCGCAGCTTCGCCCGCGTGAATTTCGGTTTCTCACAAATCCCGAGGGAATCGTGGATTTCCGGTTCCCGTTCCCGCTTCCTTTTCCAACCTTTATACCTACTTTCAAGGAAGTTTGCTATAGTAATCTACCTACAGCTGTTGCTATAGATTTGTTTTTTTTTTTCAAAATCCCGTGCGAACTGTGATTTTTTCCGGGATAAAAGTTAAAAAGCCTTTGTTTTAAGTCAGGGCATAAGCTATCTCCATTCAAAATTTCAGCCGAATCGGTTTTGTAGTTGCGGCGTGATTGAGTAACAAACATCCAAACATCCACACTTTCACATTTATAATATTAGATATAGTTAGTAGGATAATGTGATAATAATTATTTTACAAATCGATAAAAATAATTGACAAAAGGGTGGGTCCAGACTAAGTAACATAATATTTTTTCGCTGTCAAAACTTTGTTTATATATGTATATTCGAAAACCTACTTAGAATGTGCATATATAAAAGAAACTCATACAAGACAATATTATGAAATGTAAAATAACAGAACTATGTGTATTTAGGTATAATATTTCACACATTTTTAAATGTGAATATATTATATTCTATGTAAAATACGGCTGAATCTACATTATATTATGAATAACGTGAATCCACCTTATTACATTGATGTATTCATGATCTTCGTAGATACTTACCAACTTTTATGCTTACATAATATATGAAAAATTCAGTGGTGCCGGCGCCACACCGTGTCTCTTGCATGGTCGCTAAGGATACCAAATATTGGAAATAAAATAAGAAAGTTATTTAAAGTCATTTATTTAAACATCAAAAGTACTAAAATTAAAACTAACTTTTTAGTAATCGGTCTGAATGATGAGCAAAATGACACAAAAGAGAAAAAAGATATTAGGACACAACTAGATAGTTCGTACACAGTCGTATTATAAAATAAAAGTACTTATAATAATATGTATGCTATGCACGTAAGGGATCAAATATCAAGACATATTAGCGCAGAGTCAAAGCGAAATGACGTAACATGAATTTTGCTCAATGTTCTTTGAAACATGTAATGGATGGATGGATGGATGGATTTTTTTAATAATAATAATAATAATTTTCTTTATTCAGGTAAAAACCCAAGTAGGTATGAATATAGAAATACAAAAAACATATCAAAAATTAATTAAATAAATTAAAATCAAATACAATAGAATAGGTGATGTAGAATACTATATATATAAATTTACATATACCTATTAAATTAACGCTGCACACTGAAGGTGTGCAGAGTTATTTCCTATTTGGATCTCGATGCATCTTGATCCAATGAGCAATCATTGGACCGCGCAAGTCCTGGCTCACCACGTGGAGGATGCTGTTACTAGAGTTACGCAATCTTTCCCAGAAGGAAGCTATACGTGCTCTGATAACAGCAAAGAAATCAGGCACCCCCGACTCGGCAAACATACTCGATGCGCTGCAGTATCTGGGAAATTTCATAATGATGCGGTATGCGTTATTATACTGCACCCTTATGGTGCTGAAGGACACCCTCTTGTACCAGTACCACAACTGACAGGTATATAAACATTGACAGTAAGCCCTGAGGAGGGTGCCCCTCACTTCATTACTGCTTTTAGCAAATCTGCGCGCGAGCATGTTAGACCGAATCGACAATGCAATTTTTGCAAAACAAAATAATTTTTTCTGTACAAATTTGTCTATTACATTACGGTGGAGATAATGTTTCGTACACTTTGTAAGATAATAATATTATAAAATACATGTTAGTTCGCTTTGACTACCCTGTCCCAATATATTTTGATTATCATAATCATAAGCACACAATAATTATATAACAGTATTTTCATTGGTTTTTGAAATATTATTTACTCGTTATCATCATGGTTCTTCGCTCGTTTAGATATTTTCTGCCCTAAGCGCAATTCAAAAGGCTCCAAGAACATCTAAAAAGTAAACAATGTGTTTAGAGATTATAGGCGATAAAAAATTATCAATTAAAAAAGGGTGGTACTTAATCGTATATCTATTGATTCTCTTTCGCACACAAAATGTTCCGAAAGTAGCACCTAAAATACTGAATTGCACACTAAATGTGCCCACTATTAATATTCGAAAGTAGCGCCTAAAATACTGAATCGCACACTAATTTTTAACCGACTTGAAAAAAAGGAGGTTCTGTATTCGACCCGTATGTATGTAAGTATGTATGTATGTATATATGTAAGTATGTTCGCGATTATCTCCGCAACTAATGAACCGATTTTGATGATTGTTTCACTATCGTACTTTCAGGAAGGTTTTAATATATAACACATCGAGTTATCATTCTTACGTACGAAGTTATAACCATAAATGTATACATATGTCACTAATATGTTTTCTGATATTGCCAGACCTATTGCTGAAGTCTAATATACCTATTCTGTCCAAAGACTTCACTCTGCTACGCCTACGTAACATTGACCTTTTGCAAAAACTCTTGGGCCGAAGTCAGTACAGCTATACTGTAGAGTGATTCCTTGGAGTTTGTGCACGGTTACGTGTATTTCCATTCTATACAAAGCCAAACCGCAAGGGTGTGAAACTGGTCGCGTATAGATTGTAAATTACTTTTTAATCAAGATCGTCTAAATTATACAAGAGTAGTACGCATACAAACTAATCTTGTATAGATTGGAAGTTAGGTTGGAGAACATTATAAAACCATTCACCTATACTTAGTATGACACATAAAATGTATGTAATTCTGCGGACCCAAACCTAGCCTACTCTACTACACTACCTAGGTAGCAGGTACATATAACAACTGGACACTATCTGCTTAATAGATATCTTGCAATAATGAGACTCGTAGAAGACCCATCCTGTCCAGAGTGTGGAGAAAAAGAATCTAGCTTTCACTTCATAGCTGATTGCCCTATGTACTTATTGGTAAGAAGGGAACTGGCAAGGTAACGATATTATCAAAAAACTGGCCAAGTGCGAGTCGGGCCTCGCTCTTTTCGAGTTCCGTACATAATTATGAACAACATAATATTTTGGGCGTGAGAAATATTTCATTTCCGAGCTAGACATCGCAACAAACCGTGAAAGAAAAACCCAAAAAGTGTTCGTTTGTTTTGATCACAGCTTACAAATTACTTTATAAATCATTATTTTTAGTATTTGTTGTCTAAATACAGTATATGGTTCATAATATACCTAAGTTTCATATTCCTAACTGGTTTAGTTTTTGAGATAGCCCCCATCACAAAAATGGTCTAAACCTAACAACTTTGATGCCCCCTATTTCCTTATTTTTTAAGCAAAAAATTAAAAAAATATATGTTCGTGCTCTACTTAAAAAGTTCTAAATAATGATACCCCAACAAGCTAGGTTAAAAAAAAAATTTTTTTTCGACTCCTTTCTCATGTATGGGAAAGCCCCCCCTGAAAAATATTCCATGCCCCTCTGAAAAATAATTTACTTCAATTTCTAATTCAATATTTAGTTTTGGGTTAACGTTCTACACCAAATACCAAAATTTTAGGTTTTTCTACTCAACTCATTTAGTCTATGAGCTACAGACCTGTGACCGGCGGACGGACAGATAGCCGAGTGACATTAATAGGGTTCCGTTTTTACCCTTTGAGTATGGAACCCTAAAAAGAAGACACCTCTCTATAGGGTATACATTCTTAGGTTTACGAAAGTCGTGGGAAGGTTTGAGGGGCTGCCCCCCTTAAACCGGTGCACAACAAACTGCCAGGACACCAGTAACCTGTGTCCAAATACGGGCAATTGGGTGAAATGGTCCTTACATAGGACTGATCACCCGCCTGGCGGCGTCCCCTCTGTAAATACAATACAATACAATCTCACTTGATGTTAAGTGATGATGCAGTCTAAGATGGAAGCGGGCTAACTTGAAAGAGGTATACATACCCCTGATCGATTTCTACACAGCATCGTACCGGAACGTTTAATTGCTTGACGGCACGGCTTTTGCCGGTAAGGTGGTAGCCAACCACTGAAGCCTCCCATCAGACCAGACCAGAGACAATTTAGAAATTATAAAATTCCAAATTGCCCCTGCCGGAAATTGAACCCGGGACCACCCACTTTATGACCACAGCGCTCCGAATCTCGGCCAAAGCGGCCAATCTCAACAGAAGCAGGGTCAACTACGCAGGAGATATTCTAGTGCACAAGTGTGTGCGCATACGCAGGGCACTACGCAGGAGATAATATTATAGTGGACAGTTATACAATATAATATTAAATCGTTAAATAGATGTTACCAAATGCAGTTGACGAAGCCTCGCTTCGCAGGGTTCCTTTTTCTGGGCAGTATGAAAAGAAAACAAAAAAATAACAACGAAGGTGATGGCGGAGTCTTATAGACCCCGCCATCCCCCTGTTCGTTGTCCCTTCTAACCGAACCTATCTGAGTTGGGGTGCCGCAAGTCCCGAGCTCGCTTCGCTCGTTCTTGGACCATAACTAAGAAATAATTTAGTGTGCAAATCAGTATATTAGTTGTACAAATTAATAGTAATACGGTATCATTTAGTATGCAAGTCAGTATATTTATTGCACGTTTAGTATTTTAGATGTGCAATTAAAAATTACCTATAAAAAAACCAGTTTGTAAAATGGCAATAATTTTTTCCTATTATACTTTATGTTTATTATATTTTATCCCTTAGTATTGAAACCTAATCTATACTAATAAATAAAATTGAAGTGTCTGTCTGTAATATCGAAATAACTACCTCATATTAAGCTCATATGGTTATTTGAACGCTACCATAACCGAATCACACGTTTTTAAAATTTTTGTCTGTCTGTCTGTCTGTCTGTCTGTCTGTCTGTCTGTCTGTCTGTCTGTCTGTTTGAACGGGCTAATCTTCGGAACGGCTGAACCGATTTTGACGGGACTTTCACATACAAGTAGAGAATTAACCAGGGAGTAACATAGGCTACTTTTTTAACCGACTTTCAAAAAAAGAGGAGTTGTGTTTTTCTACCTATGTACACTGATATCTCCGAGATTTCTGAACCGATTTGCGTAATTTTTTTTTTTAATCGATAGAGAAACATTGCGACCCTGTTCTATAAAAAATTTGGATTCCAACTCCTCAATCCTGATGCTGTAGGGGACCTAATCCACAAAACTAATGGGTTTTAGAAACTTCTGGTTATTTAAATTGATATTGGGGGTACCAATTAAAGACTATCGTTGAATGAACTCAAGTAGGTACATATCCAACTCCTCAACCCTGATGCTGTAAGGAATTGTATTCTGAAATCGTGGGGATCCCACGGGATTTTTCCGTTTTGGGGACGGGTTTCTACAGATAAGCTACTTTTTGTTCTGGAAAATCAAAAGTTCCCACGGGATTTTTAAAAACCTAAATCCACACGGGCGAAGCCGTGGGCATCATCTAGTTTGCTATAAAAGTCTATTGTTATATTGCCTCGTTGATATAGTGGTTAGAGTATTCGACTGTGACGAGGTTACGGGTTCGATTCCCGGGTCGGGCAAATAGTTTTTAGGTATTGGGTTTTTCTGTCAAGAAATTCTCAGTGCCAGCCCGAAGTTGGTAGTGGGCGGTGTGAAACACCGCCAACTGCCCCCTTGCCTCGGAGAGCACGGCAGTTGTTCCCGGTTATTTTCACTATCATGTGACAAAAGCCCGCCAACCCGCATTGGAGCTGCGTGGTGGGTCTAAGCTCTAAATCCCTCTCTCCTATGAAAGAGGAGGCCTGTGCCCAGCAGTGGGACGTTAAAAAGGCTGTAGTGGCGGTAGTGGTTATATTGCATGTAATATAGTTTGAAAGGTGTTACTTAGTCTGGACTCGACCTTAGTTCGTTCGTTTCGGAACACAGACTGGGCGTAAAACTTATATTTAGTATTACTGTTTATAACATTTTTATTTCTAGCATTTTTATGAAGCAGGGGGAGTCAGCTTGTCGTCGTCGTCGTCGTTATCAACCGATTGACGTCCACTGCTGGGCATAGGTCTCTTGAAGGGACTTCCACATGCCACGGTCTTGTGCCGCTTGTATCCAGCGGCTCCCTGTGACTCGTTTGATGTCGGTCCACCTAGTGGGGGGTCTACCAACACTGCGCTTCCCGGTCGCCACTCCAGCACCTTGGGACCCCAACGTCCATCGGTTCTCCGAACTATGTGCCCCGCCCATTGCCACTTCAGTTTCGCAACCCGTTGAGCTATGTCGGTGACTTTGGTTCTTCTACGGATCTCCTCATTTCTGATTTGATCGCGTAGAGAAATTCCGAGCATAGCTCTCTCCATCGCTCTCTGAGCGACTCTGAGCTTTCTTATGAGGCCCATAGTTAACGACCATGTCTCGGATCCGTATGTCATCATTGGTAACACGCACTGTTCGAAGACTTTCGTCTTCAGGCATTGAGGAATTTTGGACGAGAAGACATCGCGGAGCTTCCCGAACGCTGCCCATCCGAGTTGGATTCGGCGGTTGACCTCTTTCTCGAAACTGGACCTACCTAGCTGGACTGTGTGTCCTAGGTATATATACCTACTCGTCTACAATTTCGAGCACCGAGTTCTCAACGATTATCGGGTGAAGCGGGACATGAGTGTTTGACATGATTTTCGTCTTACTCATGTTCATTTTTAGTCAGCTTGTACCAAGTAGATATGTAGATACTTACGCATCATTAGATGCTGTTTGTTCCTTTTTCTTCGTGTTTGTCGAGGATTTTTGGGGGCCCGGCTTGGAAAAAGTCTAGATTTGTATCCGTATCGATAATCTCTAGCTGACGAGTCTGCAATAGAATAAAAGAGCAGTAAATTACAATTAGCAAAATAAGAAGGCAAAATAAACAACAAAAATGCTAATTATTATACGTAACGTGTGACATATTTGTTGTTTACGTTTCGTAGTTGACTAATTATGTCATAGATGATAGATCGTGCGAAATCGGCCGCTACTCGCTTTTCTTCATGTCTAACTTGTAACCCCTTTCACCGCACTAACCGCACCTTTCCCCTGTAATAAATTTTACTTGAGATATCATGATTTTTTAGTGAAAAATGGCAAAGTAAAAATATGCAAATCTAGGTTTGGAATTACGCCTATTTTAGCAAATACTTGGCAATTTATTACATAAACTAAATACATTTGTAATTATTATGAAGTAACCTATGACAAGACTTTGGTCGTTTTTAAATTTTCTGCTTTCTTATATAGTTTATTTACGCACGAAGTTGCCTCAAAATTTGCCCAAAAATAGTGATTTTTCAATGGTCATAACTTTTAAAATAAATATAATTTTACTAATTTTTTTATTTTATGGCATAGATAATGGAGATATAAATTGATATCTGGCTTAACTTTAGACCTATTGCGACAAATATTAGAATAATAGGCGTAATACGTTTGTATGGATAAGCGCGTGAAGAGAGTGGCCTTAAGTACCTATACCGATTTCTCTAAAATTGCTAGACCGAAGTCGGTTTAATTTTTCCTAAAATATAGCTTGTTTAAAGATCTAATGTTGTAATGGACAAAGCCCGTTATCACCAGTGGTAGGTACCTAAGCGATTCTTTGAGGATCTCTTAACGTAAGACGTCACCTAGGTAGGTACTTGGGCTGTGGTGTTCTCTGGGAGGTATTGTCGGTGAAAACAGGCACAGGTGAATTGAAATACGTAGTACGTAGCTACTAAAAGTTGGGAAATGCAATGACAACTAGGTTCGGACTTCGGTGTCTAATATTGTGGCCAATGCTGTTGTACACAATCTCTAAACCTAAACTAAATTGACAGGTTTAAAAATAGTGCTATCCCCTTCAGCAGGGAGGATTGTGAAAGAGACAGGAATATATTTAGACCTGTCATTTTAGTTTAGATTTAGAGAGTGTGTACAACAGAATTAGCCAAATTGTGTCATCACATAATCCAACAACACAGCAATACAACAATAACTTGGTAGGTACATATATGTTATAATTAAATTATTATCAATGGTTGCACACTAATCCTAAAATTATTAACAAGTTTAAACTTAGGTTTGAAGCAAGTGACATCCTCTTCACAGCGTTCCCTGCGGAAATTAAACTTGTACATAATTTAAGTTCTTTGCTTGTAATTTTTACCTATAAAAAATTAAAACAAAAAAATTACACCAATGTTTGGATTATTTTTAAAGATAGATACGTCAACGCACTTCGCACGACTCGCTCAACCAACGTCACGCACCGTATTCCGTATTTGTGCCACGAAGTGCAACGACCTTGTTGCATTGAATGCAACCGCGGTGCAAGCCACCGCCGCGCCACGCTGCGCGCCTGGTGCCGTGGCCGCGTGCATTGGCCCGCCGCGCCGGTCACTTGGCAACCAGACAAACACACAGACACCCACACACACGCGCCTATATTGGTTGTTAATGATTTACTGTCAACTGACCACTCGTGGTCAAGTACGCCTCCCCCGTCCTCAGTTGCGTTGAGTGCATTGCTACATCGATGACTTGCGGGGATAATAACTTGCATCTCTACAAAAATTAAGTAGGTATTTAAATCCATTCAACTTAAAACTTTCATTTTTCCACAATACCTAATAATATTATTCCGTTTCGGCTAACGTTAGGCTTAGTGGGTAGGACAAGCGATAACCTAGGTTTATAAGTAACGGGTAAACTTTGTATTATTTTCAAAATTAAATTAGAATTCAGACTTTACCCGTTTATACCTAGATCTACCCAGGAGCCAGAAGACTTACTTCTGGCTTCGCACACAACACACAAATGGAGTACGATGGTCTGATTTCGTTCTGATTTAACATTCAATTAGGTATATGCATTCAAAAATTTTACAAACTCTAATGATGACTTATTCCAGTCAAGTATCTCTTCTCTCAACCCAACCAGTTTAAATGTGTAAATAGATAAATAGAATATCTTATTTAAAGGAATAGCCATTATCACATATTTTCGTTGACGAGAATTTTCCTCTTGACATTGCGACACTCACAGTACAAGGGAAAGCTCCTTGAAAGTTTTCGTTGGGATGGTTTTGGGCACCCTCTTTATTCACCTGATCTTCACCAGATTTTCTTTTTCCCACACCTAATTTTATTTTATGTGTGATTAACATAATATAATTAGTAGGTATATTTTAAAAATAATGAATTAATGTATTTTATGTATGGGTCGTTAACAATGTACTTATGAAAATTATCTAAAGGAAGATATTATGCAACCCTTGGAAGATATAATTAAAATCTATATTTTTAATAAGTACTTTCCTAAACAATTTGTTTTATATTATGTCCGATGCCGGGTCTGAACTGAACAAAGATACCTATCCCGCCTATTCGTGTCCTGACCCTGATCTCGCACCCATCCCCCTGTTTATTCATATCTTAAGTTATTTATGCTTCCCTGGTGATTTGAATTTAACAAAGTTTAACCCTTTCCTCTAAATCAAAATCCTGAACGATGCGACGATGGATGGCGGTGTTTTGCGACAACGATTCAATCTAAACCACCTTCTCACGTTTATTATGCACCAGTATGTAGGTGGAAATCATTTCTCCGTAGCACCCACGCGCTCATTTCCGCCGCCTACCCGGGGGTGTTAACAAACATCGCTCAACCACAGCCCACAAGCACAACCCAACATTCCTATACTGGATATCTTTTATGCAGCCCTGTTCGAAACAGATTGTAAGCTTTCAGGTTGGAACTATGCGTAAAACAACCGCTAAACCATCATTTAGCGCTAAGTGACTTTTGCGGTTGTTGGACCGAATGACCGAACGACCGAACCTTTCCCTTTTTCTGGCCCTTGCTGGTTTCAACTTTCATGTCGCTTGCTCTTAAACACTTCCCATGTATTATGCAGTCCTAATACATGATCGATCTAATTACGCATATCATTAAGACCCCTCTCCCAGTTTGACGCTATGGAAGTTTAGGTATCTAACGGCAGGTAGGCTGGCGGCCAGTTACACGGACGACTACTTGGATATAGCGCGACTATGACTATAGTTTTGGTACTTGTATTAAATATTAATTTATAAATTATTTATTTGATATTGTAGTATTATATATTATATATTTACTATAAAATATTTTTAAAATGACTTCGCGTGGGACTTTATCGAATAAGTATTTCATTAATCTACGTTCAACTTACAAAACAAAAGCGACCAGGATAATATGATGTTCTTCTCTATAATGACATGTAGGGTTCCGTATTTATATCATAGGTATCACGCATATTTAGCCTTCAACCATTTTTTTCTAAACTAACTAATAAAAGAAACAATCACCTTTTTAATTATTTAACAATTACCAATTATTATTATTATTATTATACATATTTCAAATCATCTGTCTGAAAATAACATTACAGAGCTGTTGCACTGCACCTGTTGAAGTTCTTGGATACATTTTCTGATAAGAGTACAATTATTTAAAGTTTACCAATAGAACAATAAAAAGTATGCAATCTTTGTTTACTGCTAAAATGTCGGTTTAGTCAGAAGTGCAAGTGCGACTTTTATTACAGTAATTAGTAATAAACAACAGGTGTTTGTAGTCATTAGGTAGGTACCTAGTATATTTTTTTGGGAGGAGGGGGCGAATTTTGCTATTTCGTATAATTTTTTTTTCTTCTTCTTTTGATTTCTTCCTTAAAAAAATACAACGGCCATTTTGGATTCCAAAATGAACATCATTTTTTATGTTCAGTCCCCCAAAAAACTTCGGAAATGAAATGACACCCATATTATAAACAAGTGGATAAACCCGCGACTTCGTTCGCATGGATATTGGTTTTTAAAAATCCCTCTCATTGAGAACTCTTTGTTTTTCCTAAGCTCCTTTGAGCTCATACCTTGCTAAAAACTGTCAAAAGTTCACTGGCGGATGTTTAGGTAGATCAAAATGTAAACATCTGCCAGTGAAAGTCCCATCAAAATCGATCCAGCCTTTGAGAGATTAGCCAGTAATCTTTAAAGTATTTCCTTTCTAACAAAAAAAGAATGAATGAAATCGGACCACGCGTTAATGAATTACAGCTAAGTAAACATTTTGACTTTCATCCCCTCTCCCAAGGGAACCGTGCTGAATTTCGGGATAAAAAGTATCCTATATGTTACTCCGTAGTATGAACGTAAATCATACCAAGTTTCATTTCAATCCATTCAGTAGTTTTTGCGTGATGCGCGCACAAACATACAGACAAACAGACAAAAATATTACTTATCTCTAACATACCCCAGTTATTATTTTGCAAAAATCTTCAATGTACAGATACGGCAAGTCTACGATTTTATTATATGTATAGATAGAATATAGATACATGAATCCTTATCCTGGACTGAAATTTGTTAGGCAACCCATATGCAATATATTGTTACGAATGAACCTTATTTCTAGAGCATTAAGGTTCATAATTGCTCGTCACCTAATAAATACCTAATCACCCATCGATGTAAACAAACCCATCGATGTAAACAAACAACACGGCTGTTCTGGAATAAACATCGATAGGGGTGGAACTTTCTAGAAAACGCTTAGTCACGCGGTAACAAAATATATAAAGGGACCGGCGAGCTGACGCAGGGCAGTTCAGTTCTGAGAGCCGAGCGATATACAAGTGAAGGAAGCGATCGGAAGCGAAGAGGATTGGAAGCGAACAAACGTGAAGAGGAAGTCTACAAGAAGATCAGGAGTACCAAGTGGAATACGGAAGTGCAGAATAAAGTCTGATCAAGGGTCACCAGGTGTTTTATTCCAAATCTTCGAACCCCAGCACGTAACAATTGGTGTCAGAAGTGGGATTTGGAAGCTATGCCATTGACTCCGAGAGACGACTTCGGCAGCGAGGGTGTCAAGACCAGGGCCCAGCGTGCAGCGGAATCCAGCCGAGCACCTGTGGAGGAGCACCTGGAGGAACCAGCACCTGGTGGGTCGCCCCAGCTGGCCCGCCCACTGGCCCCACCCACCAGGCCACGCCTCCTGAGACCACGCCCACCCAATCGGAGGCCCCGCCCACTGGCCACGCCCACCAGACCACGCCTCTTGAGGCCACGCCCACTCAGCCGGAGGCCCCGCCCACTGGCCACACCCACCTGGCCACGCCCACTGAGCAAGCCACGCCCACCGTTGACTTGTCGAGTTTGATGCGGATAATGCAACAACAGTTTGCAGCGATACAGGAAAATCAAGATTGCAAATTTGCAGCGATACAGGAAAATCAAGATTGCAAATTTGCAGCGATACAGGAAAATCAAGATTGCAAATTTGCAGCGATACAGAAAAATCAAGATTGCAAATTTGAAGGGGTGCAGCGGACTGTTTTGTCGGCCGTTCACGAAGTCGGCGGCATGGTGGCTAAATTGCGAAAAGAGTTGGACCTCATGGACGAGCGAGTCACCTGCCTAGGAACGGACATAGATGGTGTGAAGACTGGCCTCAACGAGCTACAGAAAAAGGTGATACGTCTTGAAACGACAAGACTAACGTCAAGTGGAGCGATGGGCGCAGTTCAGGGACCTAATGTTAAGGTACCCCCATACGACGGTAGCACCTCCTGGCCCGCGTACCGGCAACAGTTTCAGACTGTTGCTACTGCTAACGGATGGACGGACGAACAGTGCTTGACTGCCCTCACTGTCGCATTGAGAGGGCAGGCTCTAACTGTTCTGGAAGCCTTTCCCACTTCAGGATGTGGATACAAGGAACTGTTGGATGCACTCGAATCCAGGTATGGGGAGCGACATCTGGAGCATGTGTTCCGCGCCCAGCTGCGCGATAGAGTCCAGCGATCTGGAGAGGGTCTCCAGCAATGGGCGTTGGAAATAGATAAGCTTGTGCGGAAAGCTTATCCATCGGCCGACGATAAAATGGTAACTGCAAACACCGTGCAAGCTTTTGTCGACGGAATTAAAGACCTGGAGGTAAGAGCTGCCGTGAGGCTTCGTCACCATGCCTCATTAAAAGAAGCATTGGCGCATGCCTTAGAGGTCGAAGCAGTTCGACACGACATTCGGCAGACTAACAGACTACGTGAAGTTGTCGAGGAGGTGAAAGAGGTTAAGACCTCATTCAGGAAGAACTTTGGCGCTGTGTGCTATAGATGCGGTGTGAAAGGGCATCTGCAGCTGAATTGCCCACAGAAAGAGTCGCAGATGTCCCGACTAACGAAAATAGAGGAACGGTTGGAGGAGCTTGCGAAGAGAGGTGAGAATGCAAAGTTCCCTCAAAATCAGGGAAACTAGTAACAGCCAGGACTAAGGGGCGAGTACTGGCTGGCACGGAGGGAGCCCCAGCAACGGTTATCTCACAAGTATGCGATGGGAACAATTTAGCAATACCAGGCACCATAAACGGGATCGATTGCAGGATGACATTGGACACTGGGGCCTCCAGGACAATAGTCCGGCCGGACCTATTGAAATCTGTGTCGAGGTACAGCAAGCAAATCAACTGTCGACTTCTTTCAGCCTCCGGTCAGCCAATACCCGTCCTGGGGGAAATGACTGTTACAATGTACTTATGGGAGACATCTTATACGCACAACGTGATTGTGGCTGAAATTATGGATGACTGTATCCTTGGTCTAGATTTTATGAGGACACACGACTGCAGAATTGATGTTGCTGACGGAGTATTTAAGTGTGGTACGGAAGAAATCTTCATTCTCGGAGGTGCTAATGGGAAAGTGACATGTCTTAAGGAAATCGTCATCCCTGGACGTGCAGAGGCTCACGTGATGGTAAAGCTGCCATGTACTAATAACACCAAGGAAGGCAGATGTGTGCTGATTGAGGACATTTCCCAGAAGACAGCCTCTCAAAGATTCATGACAGCAAGAACTCTCGTCAATGGTAGTACTAAAGCTGTAGTAAAAGTTCTAAATTTGGATGATCGCGAGATTTACTTCAATAAGGGGGACATCGTCGGAAAGTGCGAGGAAGTTGTGTGGCTGAAGAAATGCACTTCAATGCCAAGCATGGAAAAATCAGGTTCTGGGAAGGATCCTACAGTCTATGAGCTTCTTAAAGACTGCAAAAGCAACCTGACTTATTCACAAAGCATCAAGGCAAAGAAGTTTCTATTACGCTACGCGGACATCTTTTCTAGTCAAGAAGGAAACCCAGGGAGAACATCGTTAGTGCAGCATAGAATTGATACCGGAAATGAGGGACCCATCCGTCAGCGGGCGAGACGGCTACCAATCGCGAAGGAAAAAGAAGTCGAGGATATGCTGGAAGAAATGGAAAGGAACAAAATAATAGAACCATCCGCAAGTCCCTGGTGCTCACCGGTTGTGCTTGTGAAGAAGAAAGATGGAAGCACACGGTTCTGCGTGGACTATAGGCGGCTCAATGACATCACAAAGAAGGATAGTTACCCGCTACCTAGAATCGATGACACTCTGGATACTTTGAGTGGCATGAAATGGTTTTCGACTCTAGACCTAAAATCAGGTTACTGGCAGGTAGAAATCCATCCAAAAGACAAGGAGAAGACAGCGTTTTCAACGGGAAAAGGATTATGGCAGTTTAATATTATGCCTTTTGGATTGTGCAACGCACCTGCCACCTTCGAACGACTCATGGAATGTGTGCTAGCAGGGTTAGTAGGAGATGCCTGCTTGGTGTATCTAGATGACGTCGTTATCATGGGTCGAGACTTCGAGGATCATTTGCAAAACATGGAGCGAGTCTTCGCCAAAATACATGGGGCAAACTTAAAACTTAACCCGAAGAAGTGTCAGCTATTCAGGAAAGAAGTGAATTATCTCGGCCATGTCATCACAAGTGAGGGCATCCAGACTGACCCGGCGAAAATTGAAGTGGTTAAAAAATGGCCTACCCCTAAAGACAAGACAGAGGTAAGGGCATTTTTGGGTTTGTGCTCTTACTACAGGCGTTTCGTCAAGGGGTTTTCTGAGATCGCAAAACCGTTACATAGACTGACGGAAGAGAAAAGACCATTTTGTTGGGATGAAGCCTGTGAGGATTCCTTTTCAAAACTGAAGAAATACCTGTGTGAAACACCAATTTTGGGATACCCACAACCGGAAGGCCAGTTTATCGTCGATACCGACGCGAGCAACACCGCGATTGGAGGAGTGCTATCCCAAAAGCAGGGAGATAGAGAAGTCGTTATGGGGTATTTCAGCAAATCACTGTCAAGACCGGAACGGAACTACTGCGTGACACGGAGGGAACTTTTTGCCGTGGTAAAAACATTGCAACACTTCAGCAAGTACCTAATCGGCCGAAAGTTTTTACTACGTACGGATCATGCAGCATTGAAATGGCTACTGCAATTTAAGAATCCCGAAGGTCAAGTTGCTCGGTGGATTGAACAACTCCAGGAATATGACTTCGAGACTCAACATCGCAGCGGGAAGTCACATGGAAATGCAGATGCACTTTCTCGGAGGCCATGCCCGGAAGAATGCAAACATTGCATCAAACAGGAGTCGACGGAGCTATCATTGAAACTTACCAGGACGAGTTCCTTAGGACCCTGGGAGGATGATGCAATGAAGATGGCTCAAGAGGATGATGAGGATCTACGGCACATCATCGTGTGGAAGAAAAGAGGAGAAGACGTCAGACCAACATGGAGTGAGGTTGCACCTATGAGCGTTATCACTAAAGCATACTGGGCACAGTGGAGCAGTCTTACTCTACAAAATGGAATACTCTACCGAAAATGGGAAAAGACTAACGGCAGGGAGTTCCATCTTCAGGTAGTCGTTCCGAGAGCCAAGGTACCCGATGTCCTACGTGAAGTGCATGACGGAGTTTCGGGAGGTCATCTTGGCGTCAAGAAGACACTAACGAAAGTACGGGAGAGGTTCTACTGGCTCCATTGTCGGGAGGATGTGCAGGATTGGTGCCGTAAATGTACCATTTGCGCTGCCGTGAAGGGACCGCAGACAAGGAGTAGAGGTAACCTGCAGCTGTACAATGTTGGTGCACCCTGGGAACGTATAGCTATTGATGTAGCCGGACCATTCCCTGTGACTGAATCAGGGAACAAATACTTTATGGTTGTTATGGACTACTTCACTAAGTGGCCGGAAGTATTCGCGATACCTAACCAGGAAGCTACAACTGTTGCAACTAAGCTCGTTGAGGAGGTTATATGTCGCTTTGGTGTACCATTAGAAATCCACTCAGACCAAGGAAGGAACTTTGAATCGCAAGTGTTTCAGGAAGTATGCAGAATTTTAGGTCTGCATAAGACACGCACAACTGCATACCACCCGCAGTCTGACGGAATGGTTGAAAGATTCAATCAGACGCTTGAAAGACATTTGGCAAAGTTGGTTGACGCCCACCAAAGAGACTGGGACAGGTACATTCCACTGTTTCTCCTCACCTACAGGACTGCAGAGCATGAGAGCACAAAGGCAACTCCGGCGTTAGTCAATTATGGCAGGGAACTACGGTTACCAGTAGACTTATTGATGGGAGGGACACCGGATGAACCTTGCACCGTACAAGACTACGTCGCCAATCTGAGAGAGAAAATGCGAGAAATACATGCTACAGTCAGGGAAAACGGATTGCAATCAAGTGAGAACATGAAAACCAGATACGACCGGAAATCGAACACAAGCGGATTCGAGGAAGGCGCCTTAGTCTGGCTGCATAATCCGACTCGTCGAAAAGGGAAATCTCCAAAATTGTAAACCAGATGGGAGGGTCCATACAAAGTGGTTACCCGTATTAACGACGTCACGTATAGGATTCAACGTCAACCAAGGGGAAAATTTAAGGTTGTGCACATCGACCGCTTGGCAAAACATTACGGAAGCAACAGTGATGCTCGGGACGAGCATCGCTAAGAGGGGGGCAGTGTTACGAATGAACCTTATTTCTAGAGCATTAAGGTTCATAATTGCTCGTCACCTAATAAATACCTAATCACCCATCGATGTAAACAAACCCATCGATGTAAACAAACAACACGGCTGTTCTGGAATAAACATCGATAGGGGTGGAACTTTCTAGAAAACGCTTAGTCACGCGGTAACGGGTATATAAAGGGACCGGCGAGCTGACGCAGGGCAGTTCAGTTCTGAGAGCCGAGCGATATACAAGTGAAGGAAGCGATCGGAAGCGAAGAGGATTGGAAGCGAACAAACGTGAAGAGGAAGTCTACAAGAAGATCAGGAGTACCAAGTGGAATACGGAAGTGCAGAATAAAGTCTGATCAAGGGTCACCAGGTGTTTTATTCCAAATCTTCGAACCCCAGCACGTAACAATATTTATTGACATACTAAATTAAATATAAAATACGTTTCATCAAATAAACATCTCGGTGAAGGTCATTGTATAGCGGGATCCTAGCTGGATATAAGTATAGTTTCATTTGATGACTCGAAAGTAGATAGGTACTTTGTAAAAAATTGATTGAATAAAAAACTTTTAATTTCTTGAAGAAAGCATTTTAGGGTTTCGTACCCAATAGACTGGTCAAATTAGACTAAAAAATAGGGGTGAGGTTACAATAATTGACACCTGGCTGAAAATTGGTAGGATTGTTCAAAACACTATTATAAATGAAATGTGAAAAGTCCTCATCGATCCGACACCTGGAAAAAAATTTACTCCTGGACACGCACAGTTGACTCACACTTGGCTGAAAATTGGTAAGATTGTTCGGAACACTATTATAAATGAAATTTGAAAAGTTCTCATCGATCCGATACCTGAAAAAAATTACTCGGGGTCAAAGGTCACAAAAACGGGTTTTTCACGGTTTTCAGCAAAATGGTAAGTTTTATCATAAAATAAGCTTTAACAAAATTGTAGATCGGATAATTATCTATAAAAAATGTCTGCATACTTTTTTCTTAAGAGCCACCATTTTTAGGGTTCCGTACCCAAAGGGTAAAAACGGAGCCCTATTAATGTCACTCGGCTGTCTGTCTGTCTGTCTGTCTGTCTGTCTGTCTGTCTGTCTGTCTGTCTGTCCGTCTGTCCGCCGGTCACAGGTCTCTAGCTCGCAGACGAAATGAGTTACAAACTTGAAATTTTGGTATTTGGTGTAAAACGTTGACCCAAAATCAAATATTGAATTAAAAATTGAATTAAATTATTTTTCAGGGGGGCTCCCATACATGAGAAAGGAGCCGGAAAAAAAATTTTTTTTCTTACCCTAGCTTGTGGGGTATCATTGTTTAGAGCTCATTGAGTAGAGTACGAATATATATTTTTTTAATTTTTTGCTTAAAAAGTAAGGAAATGGGGGGTCATCAAAATTGTCAATTTTAGACCATTTTTGTGACGGGGGCTATCTAAAAAACTAAACTAGTTAGGAATATGATATTTCGGTATATTATGTACTATATGCTCTATTTGTACAACAAATACTGAAAACAACGATTCATAAAATAGTTTATAAGCTGTGACCAAAACAAACGAACTTATTTTGCGTTTTTCTTTCACGGTTTCTTGCGATGTCTAACTCGGAAATTAAATATTTCTTAGACCTAAAATATTATATTGTTCATAATTATGTACGGAACCCTGAAAGAGCGAGGCCCGACTCGCACTTGGCTGATTTTTGAGATATAACGATTCAAAAAGATAAGTTTCGAAATAAAAATGAGGGACTGGGTTTCTTTTTACCCAAAATTCTGATATTTATAATATTTTATATTATGTGTAAGTGTGTAACTTACACATAAGTTACATACTTACACATATTCAGTTCAGAAAAAACTATTCAGTCATTTTTTATAGATAATTATCTGATCTATAATTTTGTCTACAATAATTTTAAGATAAGACTTACCGTTTTGCTGAAAACTTCCCGTGAAAACTTTGACTCCGAGTAATTTTTTTACAGGTGTCGGATCGATGAGGACTTTTTACATTTCATTTATAATAGTGTTTCGAACAATCCTACCAATTTTCAGCCAAGTGTGAATAAACTGTGCGTGTCCAGGAGTAAATTTTTTCCAGGTGTCGGATCGATGAGGACTTTTTACATTTCATTTATAATAGTGTTTTGAACAATCCTACCAATTTTCAGCCAGGTGTGAATTATTGTAATCTTGGAAGTCTAAATTGACTGGGCTACGAAGGTTACGGAGCACTATTAATGTCACTGCTATCTGTCTGTCGGTTCGTATGTCCCGGATCTTCAGCTAAAATTTGGATACTTGGTGTAGAAATATCCCAAAACGAAATTAATTTTAATTATTTTTCAGGGAAGATATAGTCAAATATATGAAAAAGGAGTCAAAATATTTTGCTTATCCTGGCCTGTGGAGTGTTGTCTTAAAGCTCATACCTACTTTATTTAAAAAACAAATACTGTTAATAATTTTAAAAACAACTGAACAATTTTAAGTGGATCGTATATAAATTATAATATCTACTGAGGCCCGATTAGCACTTGGCCGATTTTTATTTTAAATAAAAAATAAAAATCAATAACGTTCAGATACTTATTGTTATCGTTCAAAAATTTACTGATAAATTTTTTCGTTGGTTATCCTACAAAACTGCGCAGTCGCGAACTTTTCACTTACCGACTAGCGACTGGGTACCGCCCCAAAGCGCATCGTTGGTTCTCGTTCCGTTCACCTGTTTCGGAACCAATATACCATGCTCTATAGCTTTGAACTCCTATTATGAAGTATTGATTTCCGTTCACGTAACCTTCTCTATCCCCCTGTAGCCTTAGTATTTTCCGAACGGTTCGACATTATCGGCAATCGCCGATACCTTCCCAATACGAATCAGGGACGGACAAATATCGATAACCATGGCTAGAGAAACATTACGAGCTTACGAAACACGCTATTATTATCTTAAAACCACAAAGAAAAAATAAACTCGTTAGAACTGTTATATCATAACAATTTACTTAATAAGTTTTTCTAATTTCTTCTCGATTTAAATAAGAAATAATGGAAACCGTTCAAGTTGTAAATTAAACAAGAGAGAGATAAATTAATATTTTGTCTTTATTATCAAAATACTCTCCTGAGTAAACTAGAGACCTGTGACCGGCGGACAGACGGACAGACAGACAGACAGACAGACAGACAGCCGAGTGACATTAATAGGGCTCCGTTTTTTACCCTTCGGGTACGGAACCCTAAAAAGGCCGTTGTGTTTGTTGCTTTTTCCAATAAATGGGAGAGCATTGACATATAGTACTATATGTCAATGTGGGAGAGGAAAAGAAGCAGGAAACAAAGGCGGATCTGCAACAACACTGTCGACGATTAGACCAGGCAATCAGCAGTTAGAAAGAGAATAATATATAACACTCGACTGTCTTTGGCAATAATTATTGCGATCTATAGCTTATAACTGCCATCCAATACTCATAGGTACACCGTACATAGTCAATTATTATTGTTTTACAAAACATAGATTTTTCGGAGTGCTTTCATAACTTTTCCTAAGACGCCTACCTAAAACAAGCCTTCATTCAAATACTTAAGTAAGTAGTTAAATATGTAATGCTACGATTTAGGAATATAATATTAAGAATAGTTTATTGCTCAAAAAAATATTTTCAAAAACAGACTTCACAATTCACTACAAAAGTTTGTCAATCGAGCATCCTGTGTTCCCGTGTAGATTTGGTCGTTTCTTTTTATGCCTGCCCGACCTCAACAGGGCTACGTGTACAAACAAAATAAATTATTATTTTTATATGCTTTAATGTAACTACTTAGTTATCTTGGTTTTCAAAGATAATTGTTTCTTTAAGCATTTTGGTGTAAGTTTAGGTAGGTAGGTAGGTATATTATCAATTCATAATCGACAGTTCTTTAATGCCCACGGCTTAGGAGTACAATAAATAGTCTGCAACATCAGGATTGAGGAGTTGGGGCACGGAGTTCACTGGTGAAGTCTATAAGTACTTGGTACCTACTTACAATAAGAATTCACAATCGACAGTTTATTGAATCACCAGAGTTTAGTCCTAAACTCTGGGCAATGGGCATTGAAGAAGCGGAACCTCATGCTTCTGCTACGCCGTTATGGATCGCCATTATGATAAGTAGCTCTCAGCTATTTTTTTTACAACAAACGCATTTACTACTTTTTGCTCGATACTGATAATAAGGTAGACGCTTGAAATATTTACAGAATACTTAAGTATATGTTATACATTTTTAAAGTGAATATATAACATGTTATATATTCACTTTGAAAATAAATAATTAAGTAAATTAAAATAAAACAAATATTTAAGGGGGGCTCCCATAGGTACAATAGACATGATTTTTTTGCCGTTTTTATAGATAATGGTACGGAACCCTTCGTGCACGAGTCCGACTCGCACTTGGCCGGTTTTTTAAGCCAATAAGTACCAATAAGTACACTATGATATATTTACGTGTATGTGTTATAGATCGACCAGAATCTCATGAAAAATAGAGAAATTAAATTTTGTAGTAAGCAACACTAGGTTAAGTCGGCTGCCCTATTGATAAACAAAGTAATTACATTCAGAACACCTTACCTGGGATCGTTTCACGAAACGAAAAATCAAGCAAAGTTGCATTTTAAATACAAAAACAAAGTAATCAACATCCAATTACTTTGTTTTTGTGTTGTGTTTGTTGTTTACTTGGTTTTTGCATTTATATTCCGGGTTAGTGTGTGCAGTTACTTTGTTTGGGCAATTCAAATTTCAGTAAACGGTTCAAGTTATTTGAAATATTAAACTGTGGTAAAAAACTACTCTACATAAAACTTTTGTTAGTGCAAAAAAGTCAATTTCACAAACAATTATTGTTTATCGCTAGGGCAGCCGTAGTGTTGCTAACTTTGATATTTCATTTCCGTATTTTTCATGAGATTCTGGTCGACCTTTACCCACGTGTTACCTGAAATGTATGTAATCCGTCATTGTATACAACAAGTATACAATTCCTAGGAATTGTATGTAATTCCTAAAATCGCACGGAAAAGTGTAAAATAAATTATATTAGAGACATTTCCTAGGAAATCTATACATGTCCTAAATAGCAATCGGAAATGTAAAACATTTGAGATATCTATGGGTACGCGGGGATAGCGGGCCGAGGGGAGGGTATTGCATCGTCTGATCAGGCGATCGCGCTAGTGCCGCGTAAACTGTCAGTGCGCGGAAATCATATTTTTTTCAAAATTATTTCTTTTTTTCAGAAGTTAGGTTAGGTTAGAACATAAACATTCATGTGCCCGAGCCGCTGGCCGGGCACTTAGGTTCTATTGGGTCCTAGGTAGAATGTGGTTCAAATGCGGCCGGGCACTTAGGTTCTAGGTACCTATTGGGTCCTAGGTAGAAATTAGAATGTGGTCCAAAAGAAAGCATTATTTTTATACATTTCCTAATCATCATCATCATCATCATGATCAACCCATTACCGGCTCACTACAGAGCACGGGTCTCCTCTCAGAGTGAGAAGGGTTTTGGCTATAGTCTACCACGCTGGCCAAGCGGATTGGCAGACGTCTGCACACACCTTTGAGAACGTTATGGAGAACTCTCAGGCATGCCAGGTTGCCTCACGATGTTTTCCTTCACCGTTAAAGCAAATGATATTTAAATACTTAAAACGCACATAACTCCGAAAAGTTAGAGGTGCGTGCCCGGGATCGAACCCACGACCTCCGTATTAAATATTAAATATTTTTGCAAAATAATAACTGGCGAATGTTAGGGATAAGTAATGGAACATAAAAAGCTATTTTTGAAATTTTTGTCTGTTTGTCTATTTGTCTGTTTGTCTGTTTATCTGTTTGTCTGTTTGTCAGTATGTTTGTGCGCGCATCACACAAAAACTACTAAATGGATTGAAGTGAAACTTGGCACGATTTAAGTTCATACTATGGAGTAACATATAGGATACTTTTTATCCCGAAATTCAGCGTGGTTCCCTTGGGAGAGAGGATGAAAGTTAAAATGTGTACTTAGCTGTAATCCATTAACGCGTGGTCCGATTTCATTCATTCTTTTTTTGTTAGAAACGGAATACTTTAAAAATTACCGGCTTGTCTCTGAAAAGCTGGATCGATTTTGATGGGACTTCCTCTGGCGGATGTTTACATTTTGATTTACCTAAACATCCACCAGTGAAATTTTAACAGTTTTTAGCGAGGTATGAGCTGAAAGGAGCTTATAAAAAAACAAAATGATTCCCACGGGTTTTTTAAAAACCAATATCCACGCGAACGAAGTCGCGGGTATCCGCTTTTATTTCATAACTAGCTTTTGCCCGCGGCTTCGCCCGCGTGAATTTCGGTTTTTCACAAATCCTGAGGGATAAGTAGATTTCTGGTCCACCCGCCCCCCGCCGCGCGTCGGCGTACCGTGGTACCGCGTACAGTCTCCTCTACATGTCTGCAGACGCGTCCGCGGACGTCATCTGCGGATGCATCCGCGGACGTATAGAGGGGGTAATTTGTGCATCTGTTGTAGGTATTTAACGTCCGCAGACGTCCGCAGATGCGTCCGCCTCGAATCCGATAGTTGGCGGTTTTTGTGGCACAGATCAAAGGGTTTCGGCGCGGACGTCCGGCGACTGTCCACACGTCTGGTGACGCATCAGTTTCATCGGAGTTGCGATTGAGAGTGCACGCGTGCTTCTTGCGGTTTAATTCTTGTTTAAATGGCTAATAATATGAGCACCGAGGATGCACATTCACGTAGAAGTTAAAAGTACTAAATAAATAAATAGTTGCGGCAGCTACGGTCTCAATATCCATTTTTAAACGTGCGTGTTGCGTCTGTCGAGAATGAACCTAGACTGATCGATCTGCAGACGTGTGGACAGCTCGTGGTGATCCATCTGCGGATGCATCTGCGGGCGTCCGCGGACGCGTCTGCAGACATGTAGAGGAGGCATACGACGGGAGCAGGGCACAGGGGCGCGCGGCGCGCGGCGCGGGGAGTTCCATGCAGCGCGAGCGTGCGTCGGCCGTCGCGCGCAGCGAAAATACCTATCAGGGCGTTTTTTAC
The DNA here is from genome assembly GCA_920104075.1 of Melanargia galathea. Taxonomy (NCBI): domain Eukaryota; kingdom Metazoa; phylum Arthropoda; class Insecta; order Lepidoptera; family Nymphalidae; genus Melanargia; species Melanargia galathea. Next base: position 7,600,302 of record OV049855.1, read on the forward strand.
CGATTTCAACACAACTCCTTTTTTGAAAGTCGGTTAAAAAAGTAGCCTATGTTACTCCTTGGTTAATCCTCTACTTGTCTGTGAAAGTCCCGTCAAAATCGGTTCAGGCGTTTCGAAGATTAGCCCGTTCAAACAGACAGACAGACAGACAAAAATTTTAAAAACGTGTGATTCGGTTATGGTATCGTCCAAATAACCATATGAGCTTAATATGTGGTAGTTATTTCGAAATTACAGACAGACACTTCAATTTTATTTATTAGTATAGATTAGTATAGACTAGCTGATGCTCGCGACTTCGCCCGCGTGCTTTCATACAAATCTCATTCCCTATTTAACCCATTTGGGGATAGAATTCCCAAAAATCCTGAAACACGTAATTCTTTATTTTTAACCGACAGTACAAATACCGATTTTCATTGATATAACTTTAAAAATGACGGACTTTCATACAAACTTTCATCCCCCATTTAACCCACTTGGGGGTATTTTTTCTAAAGTTTTTTAATCTGGTAACTCTTTATTTTTAACCGAAAATCTAAATACCAATTTTCATGGATATAACTTGAAAAATGGCGGACTTTCATACAAATTTTCATCCCCTATTTAACCCGCTTAGGGGTAGAATTCGCAATAATCCTTTCTTAGTGTGCGCCTACGTTATAAAAGGAAGCCATTGTGAAAATTTCAAGTTTCTAGCTTCAGTGGTTTTGGCTGTGCGTTGATTGTCAGTCAGTCAGGACAAGCTACTTTATATTATTATAGATTATGTAGAACTCTGATCATTTTTAAACGGATATAAGCGCAGGTTTACTGAATAAGTATTGTAGAATGTAGGTACTTTTAATTATTGTTCAGTTCAGCTCTCCCTTACGACTTCGTCTGCATCAAATTCCGGTGGTTGATTCTCGACTGATATCTATTGATCAAAACTGAAGCAGTAAATTGAGCTTGTTTCAGGTTGTTTTTGGTTGAATTTACAAAAAATAATTTTAGAGTTTATTAATTTGTTACAATTAAGAAAGATATAGGTATGTACATGTACATATATATTTTAATAAATGGATGATTGAAAGCTAAATGCATGTGATGGAGCTTTCAAATCAATAAAAATTTAATTAGGTAGGTACATATATGTACTAGTTTTTGAATATTTCTCCATATTAACTACCTACAATATAATTTATTGAGTTATAGGTATAAATACCTACATATAGGTATATAATAATTATTATTATTCATTAAACAATTTAAATATTGAAAGTTGAAATACACCCACCGCAAACCAGTTAGTAAAGTGGACGAAGTGAACGCTGAATAATGAAGTCGCAGTCGAAGGGTCAACGCTGTGGTGCGTAACGTAACGTCTTGCGTGAGGCAGCCTCTCTCGCGATTGGCTGGAGAAACCACGCCCCATGCGTAATCAAACCTTGGAATTCGACAGGCCCTTGCTCGGCCCTTTCGGACTCTTCGAACTCTTTGCTTTCCTAGTCAACTGTGTTTTATTATAAATAATTTAAAAGGGCCCTTATTATATTATTATTATCTGAAGACCCTTTTTATTATAATTAGGAGGATTTAGGACCTTGTCCGATGAGGCCGCTGAACGCAGCAAAAATACTTAAATACCACGTTTTACTCCACTCGCTTCATCTTAAAACGCAGACATTCTGTGGCAAAGACAAAACTGCCTAATTAACAGTAGGTAATTAAAATAAATATGCAAAGGGCCTCTTCTTGGAGCGAAGGTGTAAAATGACGAAGGGCTTAAAACAAGAAGTAATGGGCATGTCACTCCCAATGACTTTGAGTACCAGGAGATCATATTTATGGAAGAAATCTCTGAAGAAAGGTCTTTTTTGAAAGATCTTCATGACTCCATGCTTTTTAAATGACTATGAGCCATTCATGTTGTCACATATTTTTTTAATAATACCTAAAGCACATACTTTCATAATATGTAGGTACGCAATTATTAAGTACCTGCAAAATTGAAACAAAATACATTAATATTAATTTCGTAATGTGAAGATTATAATATAGACCGGTCTAATTAGACTAAAAAATAGAGGTGAGGTTACAATAACTCCCACCTGGCTGAAAATTGGTAGGATTGTTCAAAACACTATTATAAATGAAATGTGAAAAGTCCTCATCGATCCGACACCTGGAAAAAAAATTACTCCTGGACACGCACAGTTGACTCACACTTGGCTGAAAATTGGTAGGATTATTTGAAACACTATTATAAATGAAATGTGAAAAGTCCTCATTCGATCCGACACCTGGAAAAAAAATTACTCGGGGTCAAAGTTTTCACGGGAAGTTTTCAGCAAAACGGTAAGTCTTATCATAAAATTATTTTAGACAAAATTGTAGACCAAGTAATTATATATAAAAAATGTCTAAATACTTTTTTTCTTAAGAGCCACCGTTTTTGAGATATAATGGTTCAAAAAGATAAGTTTCGAAATAAAAATGAGGGACTGGGTTTCTTTTTACCCGAAATTCTGATATTTATAATATTTTATATATTATGTGTAAGTTATGTGTAAGTTACACACTTACACATAAATTAAATATTTTAAATATTTTTTTACATTTGCAGATCGATTGTAGTACTGGTAAATGAAAGTAGGACTAATAAAGTTATTGAGTCTGAAAGGTTTTCCTGCCTTGCATTATTTGCCTTATAAAATTACATCAAGAAAGCACAGTGCCCGAAAAAGATAAAAAGGGCCAGATCCATATTATTTTTCAGAAGAGCTTTGGTACACCCGCCATAAAAGAGGATTTTTCTAATTCCACCCCTAAAGGTTAAAGCGATGAAGCGTGTCTGTCACAAACATTTTTTTATTGCGCGTGGTAAATAAAAAAATCAGCCAAGTGCGAGTCGGGCCTCGCTCTTTCAGGGTTCCGTACATAATTATGAACAATATAATATTTTGGGTCTAAGAAATATTTAATTTCCGAGCTAGACATCGCAACAAACCGTGAAAGAAAAACCCAAAAAAATGTTCGTTTATTTTGGTCACAGCTTATAAACTATTTAATAAATCGTTGTTTTCAGTATTTGTTGTTTAAATAGAGCATATAGTACATAATATACTGAAATATCATATTCCCAACTAGTTTAGTTTTTGAGATAGCCCCCGTCACAAAAATGGTCTAAAACTGACAACTTTGATGGCCTCCCATTCCCTTATTTTTTGAGATAAAAATTAAAAAAATATATACTTGTACTCTACTTAATGAGCTCTAAACAATGATACCCCACAAGCTAGGGTAAAGAAAAATTTTTTTTTTCCGGCTCCTTTTTCATGTATGGGAGCCCCCCTGAAAAATAATTTAATTCAATTTTTAATTCAATATTTGATTTTGGGTTAACGTTTTACACTAAATACCAAAATTTCAGGTTTGTAACTCATTTCGTCTGCGAGCTAGAGACCTGTGACCGGCGGACAGACGGACAGACAGCCGAGTGACATTAATAGGGCTCCGTTTTTTACCCTTCGGGTACGGAACCCTAAAAACGACTCTCAAGATGGCCTCAGCTGAATCTCGGAGACTAGGAATGTATAAACACAAAGTGACGGCATGGAATGCCGCAATCAAATTGCTTTCTTTGTGGAAAAACTGAGGAAAATGTAACGTAAACAACTCTAAGCATTTCTTAATTTGAATTATACTTATCAGTCAATGTAATATGGAGTTATAAATGCTTGGTACGCAACTACAAATCCACTAGAGTAGGACAATATATCTAGACACACAACAGTGTGTCCAACCAAGTTCCAGCCAAGAAAAAGGGATCCCATCAAAAACATAAATGTTAAAATGTAAGCCAAGTTCAATATTAAAAATATGTGTGGTTGTTGACTTCGTCGACAAAAGAATTGAGATCGAAATTGGTGCCAAGTTCTGTATATAGTAAGCCTGAAATCTATACATATAATAAAATCGTAGAATTGTCGTATCTGTACATTAAAGATTTTTGCAAAATAATAACTGGGGGGTGTTAGGGATAAGTAATGGAACATAAAAAAGCAATTTTTGAAATTTTTGTCTGTTTGTCTGTTTATCTGTTTATCTGTTTGTCTGTATGTTTGTGCGCGCATCACGCAAAAACTACTGAATGGATTGAAGTGAAACTTGGCACGATTTAAGTTCATACTATGGAGTAACATATAGGATACTTTTTATGCCGAAATTCAGCACGGTTCCCTTGGGAGAGGGGATGAAAGTTAAAATGTGTACTTAGCTGTAATTCATTAACGCGTGGTCAGATTTCATTCTTTCTTTTTTTGTTAGAAAGGGGATACTTTAAAGATTACCGGCTTATCTCTGAAATGCTGGATTAATAAAGTTAATACTATGGAGTAACATATAGGATACTTTTTATCCCGAAATTCAGTACGGTTCCCTTGGGAGAGGGGATGAAAGTCAAAATCTGTACTTAGCTGTAATTAATTATTGCGTGGTACGATTTCATTCATTATTTTTTTTGTTAGAAAGGAGATACTTTAGAGATTACCGGCTAATCACTTAAAGGCTGGATCGATTTTGATGGGACTTTCACTGGCGGATGTTTAAATTTTGATGTATCTAAAATCTGCCAGTGATTTTTTAACAGTTGTTAGCAAGGTATGAGCTCAAAGGAGCTTAGGAAAAACAAAAAGTTTTCACGGGAATTTTAAAAACCAATATTCACGCGAACGAATTCGCGGGCATCCGCTTGTAATAAATATAATCGTAACTACATTATACAAATCTTGAATTGAGAGGTCTGTCTGTGACTTTGAAATAACTGTCTCTTAGTTCATGTCATCACTGGAAACGCAAGATGGTAATGCGCCAAAAGGGCTTTTTATAAAAGTTAGTTAACGATTTTTCCTAATTCTCTGCATAAAAGCTTCTTTTCTTACTTTTCTTTTCTTAATTTTTCTAACTGATCAATTTAAAGAACCTCAAGGGAGGTCACCTTTTTTAATAAATAACTTTAACGGTAGATTTTTTAGGTTAGATGGAGTGAAGTCTATAGTAAGTATATACAGCTATAAATTTGATTAGCTGGTAAGTAGGTAGTACATATGTCTATTCACAATTTTATTGTACTCGTTGATAGTGTATATTTCTCGAAAATAGCTGAAAAAAAGGCTTACTATTTCTCGCACCGTTTTCCGAAAAAAGTTATTTTTCAATAATACAAGACAAAATATAGTCGTTGCTGTTATATATCAGGCAAGTAAATTAAATTTATTATAATAAATTTGAATAATAACATGTGCAATATATCTACAGATAAAAAGTACACGCACATGCGTAACGCGGTCACACCCCGACACGTGGAGCAGAGAGATTACATACGAGCGTGTCATATGTGGAAATGTTCTCCAGGGCGTTTATGCTACCTTGGTACATGTAGCCCACATGTTCAACCCTTTTCGAAACATCAACACGTGACTTGGTATCATCACAATTTTTCTTCATGTTCGGTTTAACTAACGGTTTAAAGGAAAGCTCTATCTATAAGTACCATTTTATTTTAGCGTGACAATTTTTTATTGTTATACACAAGAATACGTGATTTATTTAAACATAAATAATTCGCATAGTAACAATTAGTTTATAGTTTATAGATTATTAGTTTATAGTTTAACAATTATCACGCTTGCAATTTTTATCTTCAAGCAGCAAATTAACTATTGCATAACTACTTTATTGAAAAATTGTGATAATTTTATTTTTCCGGCGGATTATTGTTTATTTATCTATCCAGTAAGCCCCTGAATTTTTGCATTTCTTAAATTTTATATTTAATATGTTTAAACAAATTTTATTGACAAAGTGTCTCGGAAGTAGGATTGAACTATTAACGAGACATTTAGAATGGCGGTATCTTAGGAATGGTGAATCTTAGGAAAAAAAGTATGAACAATATTTTTGTAGGTAACTTTATGATCTACATTTTTTGCCTGGACTGTATTTTTATAAAACTTACCGTTTTCGAGAAAAATCCAAATAAAACGAAAATTTTGACTTTGACCTTGAGTAACTTTTTTAGCAGACATGGGATCAATCGGAACTTTTGACACTTTATTTCTACTGGTGTAGCCAAAATGTCTACCAAAATTCAGCTCTGTCGAAATTACTGTTAATTGAAATTCTATTTTGACTAAGCTATTAGTAGTTTCTGAGAATAGCGCTCACAGAGAAATAAACGCGGCTCCTTTTTATATTAAGCAATGGTAGTGAGCAAACATTCAACCAAATATTGTGTTTGTAAACTCTTGTTTTGTTTGTAGCTTTAACCATTTCGAGCAGGGTTTGACGATTTGCTTTCCGACGACGAAACGCCCATAACGCAGTGACATGCGTCAAAGCCGACTGCTGTACAGGGATCACATAAGTCTCAGAAGATGCACCTTGCGTTCGTCGCCTTGCACACAAAATAAACCTTCAGAACCAGTAATGAAAGAACTGTGATAGCAGCGTGATACGACAAGTTAGCTCGCTCTCACGAATGTGCATGCCATAGGGTTTTCTTACCGGTTATCGTCCATTTAGTGGAGTTACTGAGTTTGAGAGGGTGAAAATATATGTTCTATAAAAAAAATTAAACAAAAACTTGTTAAAATATACTTCTAGTATAGTCTATTTTCATTGCATGTTAGTATATTTTTAGTCAGATAACTAGTTTTTTTTTAATCCTAATAAAAAGCTGAAAATGCCGATTTCACCGGTTATCGTCCACTAAATCTAGTTATCGTCCACCCTTGTACCTGTTATCCGTCCACTGATTTCTATGAGAAATCTACTATGAAAAAGTATGCATGTAATGAGTAAGTAATTGAATATGTAATATTAACACCACTTTAATATGTATTTAATATCTATACCAATTAAAATTAACTTCCTGTCCGTCTTTTCGAAATATATGGTGAATATATTAGTGAACTTATGCAGGTTTCCTCACGATGTTTTCCTTCACCGTTAAAGCAAGTGATATTTAAATACTTAAAACGCACATAACTCCGAAAAGTTAGAGGTGCGTGCCCGGGATCGAACCCACGACCTCCGATTAGAAGTCGGTCGTCCTAACCACTAGGCTATCACAGCTATATGTACCTAAGTCTGTAAAATCAAATATGACGTAAAAATACGTTGAGTAGAGTAGAGTTCACGTCACCACCGAACCCTGCAGTCGTCATCAGTAGGGCTATTCTCTAAAATACCATCTCGATATCGAAGCTCACTCAAGTGAGATAACTCGCTTCAAAAGCAAACTCACTTCACCTTGGTTTGATATTCTGTAAACATCTGCTACGCACTTGCGAAGTGAAGTGAGTTTGAGTGAGAAGACCTGTACTATCGAGTTTTACAGAGTACAAATTAGCAAACTCATCTCGAATTCACTCTCTATAATTCGAAAATGGCATTACAGAATAGCTCTGCAGTATTTAATATAATAGGTAGGGTAGGAACACCGGTTTCCGGACACGCACCTGTTATCGTCCACCGAGCGGATCACTCTTAAGAAACGTTTAAAAATAGAAACATTATAAGACTTACATAAAAATAATGCATCTCTATGCCAACTTGAATGTCTTATCAAGACACAGAGAAAGAAAAAAGTCAATTTCACTTAAGTTTCTTTGCAAACAAAGCGATCGAATTTTGAGTATGCAATTAAGGAATGAAAATGAGCCGTGTGGAGCAAAAAAATTAGTGGCATGCTTCAACTATCGTGGCATGCCACTAATTTTTTTGCTCCACACGGCTCATTTTTATTCCTTAATTGCATACTCAAAATTCGATCGCTTTGTTTGCAAAGAAACTTAAGTGAAATTGACTTTTTTCTTTCTCTGTGTCTTGATAAGACATTCAAGTTGGCATAGAGATGCATTATTTTTATGTAAGTCTTATAATGTTTCTATTTTTAAACGTTTCTTAAGAGTGATCCGCTCGGTGGACGATAACAGGTGCGTGTCCGGAAACCGGTGTTCCTACCCTATTTACTGGTTTATCTTTCACGCTCGCTATCCGACACGTTTGGTAGTGTTGTGGTAGGTCAAGCTATAATGGTAACAGCTTTGTAAACGTTCAACCAACAATCGACGTTTTAACAGCTATTTACGATACACATAGTTTAAACATCTAAGTAGTATATGTGTTGTAATCACACATGCTTACGCTATCGAGTTATTGCATAGACTAACGAGTTTCACATATCGTTAAAACTTTACATATTTTTACCATGGACGTATAAAAAAGGGTTCATGATTTTTACAGAACAATAACTGATCAGAGACATAATATGACACAAATATCAGCAATTAAAGAATTTATTACATCTTCCTAAATTTAGTATCCTAATTAGTATTTAGCTAATACGTTAGCGACCATACCTTTTTTCTCATTAGGTTACTTTTTAGGATGTTAAACAATGATGTTTTACCTTAACTAGATCAGCATTCTAAAGCACCGACTCATCGCTACTTCGCATATGTCAATGGGCACCTACGACTTCAGTTGCCAGCCCGACGTCCGAGTGAACACGAACGTAACTGTTACTTGCCACACAATTTGTCAAGATGGTGAAATGTGTTGTTAAAATTTGTTTGTCACGGTCAGAAAAAGATAATAAAGCAACTGGTGTTACTTTTCACTAGTAAGTTTGTTTTATTTAATTCCGATTATCTAAAACAACACGTAATAAAAACATAAATTTACCGCGCATTATTTTTACTATAAGTGTTGCCAGTAAAATCTAATTTGATTTTCCCTACATTGTTGGGAAATAAGTGAATGAAAAAGCGAATGATGAACGTACGTATGTACCTATAAGGCAAACGTAAGTAAATCAGTAATTTATGTGATCATACTGATTCATTATAAAATAGTTAGAAGTAGGTATAATGATTTCTTACTAAGCGAGTTCAAAAAAGAAGGTTATATATTCGACCCGTATGTTCGCGATTATTTCAAAAACCAATGAACCGATTTTGATAATTTTTTCACTATCGTAATTTACAAACTTTCAGAAAGATATTAGTATACATATACATACCTAGTGATCATTCTTATGTATGAAGTTACTAACATAAACGTACCCATATGTAACTAATATTTTTGATTGGTTCAATAAATTTCAAAATATCTTCAAAATTTCAGAATTGGACCTGTTACAGTTTTATTATTAACTAGATAATGCCCATGGCTTCACCTGTGTGGATTTAGGTTTTTAAAAATCCCGTGGGAACTTTTGATTTTCCAGAACAAAAAAGTAGCCTATCTGCAGTAACCCGTCCCCAAAACGGAAAAATTCCGTGGGATCCCTACGATTTCGGAATGCAATTCCTTACAGCATCCGGGTTGAGGAGTTGTATATATACCTACTCGAGTTCATTCAACGATAAAGTCTTTAATTGGTATCACCAATATCAATTTAAATAACCGACAGTTCCTAAACCCCATTAGTTTTGGGGATCAGGTCCTCTACAGCATCGGGATTGAAGAGTTGGAATCCAAATTTTTTTTAGAACAGTGTCGCAATGGTTTTCTATCGATTAAAAAAAAAATACGCAAATCGGTTCAGAAATCTCGGAGATATCGGTGTACATAGGTAGAAAAACACAACTCCTCCTTTTCTGAAAGTCGGTTAAAAAAGTAGCCTATGTTACTCCCTGGTTAATTCTCTACTTGTATGTGAAAGTCCCGTCAAAATCGGTTCAGCCGTTCCGAAGATTAGCCCGTTCAAACAGACAGACAGACAGACAAAATTTTAAAAACGTATGATTCGGTTATGGTACCGTTCAAATAACCATATGAGCTTAATATGAGGTAGTTATTTCGAAATTACAGACAGACACTTCAATTTTATTTATTAGTAAATAATAATTAGTATAGTATAGATAGATAGATGAAAGATTTAAATAAAGTTATTTACGTTCACGCATTTAATATATTTTTCCTATTAATAATCCTTATTTAGTTCTATATGGTTTATATTGAAAATTTTATTAAATCTAATATAATTATTAAATCTCATAAACTCAAATATTTTTTTGGGGGAAATCGTTCTTTTGTGGGAAATTATTCCTGATACTGGTAACTCTAATCGTTTGTCTAATTGCAATGTCTTGTCCTTTTCTAACGTAATTAGTTTGAAGGCAGAAGAAACGAGACAAATATAGTTTACTCAAAGTTTACTTGGCGTATTTGTCAGTTTCAAAGCTACGTCTTTGAAACTCAAAAGTGGTTACGTTTTTCTGAAAACAGTTTCTAAGACGCTTCTACTCTTTATTTATTACACCTCACTGATGTTAAATAACAAAATGCGATATAGCAAAATTTTGCAAAATTACTAGCTTCATTTTAAATATAATATATATTATTCATATTTATACTTAGCTAACATTTAGCAAAATGCGATTACATTTTTCTGAATTTAGTAACTGAATCATTTAGATTTTAGACGACTAAAAGGTTCAAACTTCGTTTAAAATGGGGCGCGCACAGGTTTGTCATTTTTAGTATTTTACTTAAATGTAATAGTAGTTTATGAAACGGTTGCATAATAGAGGTTATTAAAACACGAGTGTTAGTTTAAAAAACGAGCCGCAGGTGAGTTTTTTAATAGTATTACACGAGTGTTTTAATAACTAATTATGTAGAGTTTCATACACTACTTTATCTAAACTCATATCTTAAAATCCAAACCATAAAATCTTGGTAATATTTGTCGTGAGTTTTCTTTGATTTTGCTGGCAAAAGATTGTTGGTCGGTGGTCAGGTGGAGTTAAATTCTCTTCAGTATCACTGCTAGACATTTTTCCGCACAATAAAAACCATGTCTTGTAAAGTTTTGAGTAACAAATAAAAAATTTAAATATTATAACTTATAAAATATAACTTATACTTATAATATTAAAATTTAATTATTTATGGGGGGTAAGGGAGTGCACCTCCACCTCAGCACTCCAATTGTCAACCTCACCTGCACGTGGTACCCCCTGCTAATCAACCGACGAGGCTCTGACGACCGACAAATGGCGGTATAACCATTCCACATTGGCTAGCAGAAGCCGGGAGGAATTAAATCCCCTTCAAAAGTCTGCGGGTAGCGCCTTGGGAAAGCGCTATTGCTAATTTTCCCAACCCCCCCCCCCCCTTTATGAAAGTATGGATAAAGAGAAATGCGATTTGCCATGCGATCCGGCTAGCGACCGGCGCACACGGGTACCCGGGCCTGTGTGTGAGAAATTGGTTACCGAAGACTGTGAGGTGGTGGGCAACCAGGCCGCCCCATCAGTGTATAATGCTACTGGCCAAAGCAATATAAAGGAGCACGAAAGCAAGAAACCAAAACAGCGAGTGCCCTCAACTCTTCCTCGTCAAGTGACGAAGATCTTTGACAGACCAAGATCTTCATCCCTTAGTGATGTAAGCAATGTTGTCCAGCAAAAGATCGACAGCTATCTAACATGTAACACTGATTATGATTCCGATACCATGATGGATACTCCAGAAATAATGACACAGCCTCCCAGCTGGCAAAAAGTGCCTTGCTCAAGGCAATGGAAACGTAGACGAGTCAGTGATTCCCCAACGCAACATACACAATTGGCAAATACCTTCAGCGCTCTGCCAGTAGACCAACCAGGTGACGATAATATTCTTCCTAAAAAACAACCCGTGAACAAGCCACCGCCCATTATCTTGTATGGCATCCAAGACGTGAATAAATTATCAAAACTATTAGAGTCACGAAGCAGCGCAGAGCACTTTAAGCTAAAAATAGTTAACAAAAATAACCTGCGAATCATCATCGACTCCACAGAAGAATACAAAAAAATTATTGATGTCATTAGAGAAAACGGTCTGATTGGACACACTTTCACAAGGAAGGACACGAAATGTTTCCGCATAGTTGTAAAAAAATTACACCATACGACCCCACATAGTGCAATAATCGAAGCTATAGAAGAGACAGGTAATAAGGTACGAGGCGAAATTATTAATGCTCGATACGGGCCCAATAAAATCCCAACGTCAACCTTCTTTATTAATATCGAGCCTGGTATCAATAATAAATCTGTGAAAGAAATAAAGTACATATTCCACCAACGAGTAAAAATTGAAAATCCTCGCAAATCTAAAACACTAGTACAATGTCACCGATGCCAACAATACGGGCATTCAAAAAATAATTGTATGAGGCCGTATCGTTGCGTCAAATGTGGAGAAGGACATAGAACTTCCGATTGCCCTAAAAAAGATAGAAATACACCTGCTAAGTGCGCACTGTGTTTCCTTGATCATCCCGCAAACTTCAAGGGTTGCCAGGTATACAAAGAGATACTTTCACGAAAAAAGCAAAATAATAGAGTACCACAACAGCCGAAACCAAATATTGCAGAAGTAACAACTACATCTTCAATAGCGAAACAGAATCAAACACAAACTCAAACGTACGCGGAAGCCGCTGCCACCCATGTTCCTCCAAAAGATACCAGTGAAAATACTGAATCCTCTCAACTCACAAATGCTTTAGAAAAATTACTCCTACAACAAAACAATAAATTAGAATATATACTACAACAAATAAGTACTCTTCTGGGTCTTATAACAACACTCGTCACCCAAATGCAAAAATGAATACTTTACGCATCGCGACGTGGAATATTAACGGACTATCAGGCAGAAAAGACGAATTAGTAGCATTTATGGTAGCCAATAAACTAGATGCAGTTCTTATTTCTGAATCTCATGTCACAGAAAGAAGTTTCTTCCAAATACCTAATTATTGTACTTACCTAACGCCTCATCCAGATGGTAGTGCGCATGCAGGAACTGCAATCATCATTAGACAGCATTTGAAACACTCTTTGATGGAGCCTTATGTAACGAATCACTTGCAGGCAACGACCATAAGAGTTAAAGATCGCGCTGATTATATTACTCTCTCAGCTACGTATTGCCCACCTCGGCACAACATTAGCGAGGCCATGTTTTCTGCATATTTCAAAACACTAGGCAGTCGTTTCATAAGTGGTGGAGACTGGAATGCCAAGCATACCTACTGGGGTTCACGTTATACACATTCACGCGGCCGTGAACTCAAGATGAGTATTGACAATAATCGTCTTCAGTCCGTCTCTTCAGGTGATCCTACTTATTGGCCCACGGATCCTAGAAAAAAGCCCGACCTGCTGGACTTCTTTATTACAAAAAATATTGGCCATTTATACACATCTATCGAATCTAGCCTTGACAGCTCGTCAGACCATTCACCGGTTATCCTCGAGGTTAGTGCGATAATTCCCACGTCGGACGAAAGTAATTTGGAACGACTGTACAACTCTAAAACAGACTGGGAATCCTTTCGAGATTACCTTGATGGGAAAATCAATCTAAATATGTCTTTGAAAACTGCTGACGATATCGAAGATGCAAGTGTTTACATTACAAATGCAATTCAGGTTGCTGCCTGGATTAATACACCTCATATAACCCCTAAGCATGCTGGCGTGTGGCTACCTTCAGATATAAGAAGTAAAATCGAGGAAAAGAGACGACTTCGGCGCATATGGCAGACTTCACGCAACCAAGGTGACAAAACACGTCTAAACCGCGCTATCAAAGAGCTTAAAGACATTTTGGAAATTACCTCAAACAACATTACAAAAATTAATCTGGAACAGATGTCTCCGACAGGCCGAGGAGAGCACTCACTGTGGAATGCCACCAAAAATATCCTAAAGCAACCCCAAAAACATTTGCCTCCGATCAGAAGAGGAACCACCTGGGCTCGTACTGATGAAGAGAAAGCGGCCGCTTTTGCCGACCATCTGACCTCAGTATTTAGACCCAACGAGCCTATTGATTCAAATGATACGGAAATCGATGCCATCCTTGCACAAGACTTACAACTTTGTTTGCCCCTGAAGCCAACTTCCCCTAAAGAAATTGCCAAAACTATTACTACTTTAGATGCCAAGAAAGCTCCTGGTTTTGACCTTATAACACCTAAACTTCTAAAAGAGCTACCTAGGAAATGTCTCATATTTTTGGCCAATCTCTTCAACGCTATATTCCGAACATGTCATTTTCCTGATATATGGAAAATATCCCAAGTCATTATGATTCTCAAACCAGGAAAACCTGTGGAAGAAACATCGTCTTATCGTCCCATCAGTCTTACGCCAGTGCTATCCAAACTCTGGGAACGAATATTCTTGACTAGATTAAAACTTAGTTTAGAGGAACTCGGTGTAATCCCTGAGCACCAGTTTGGCTTTCGTCAACGACACTCGACTACGGAACAGGTACATAGAGTATACCATACGATTCGGCAGTCCCTAGAAAAAAAGGAGTACTGCTCTGCAGTCTTCCTCGATGTTCAACAGGCTTTCGACAAAGTATGGCACAAAGGCCTTCTTTGTAAGATTAAGCAATTCTTACCGCACTCTATGTTTTTGATATTAGAATCATACTTAAAAGACAGACTATTCCAAGTGAAACAGCACGATGCGAGATCTAGCTTATACACCTGTACCGCCGGTGTACCCCAAGGGTCTGTCCTGGGTCCTGTCTTGTACAACATCTTCACATGTGATTTGCCTCTCTCACCAGACGTCACTGTTGCAACTTTTGCAGATGACGCTGCCTTTCTTTCTTGCAATAAAGACCCGATACAAGCAAGTACTCAGTTGCAAAAACAGTTGGATAAGACAAACTTATGGCTAAACAAGTGGCGCATTAAACCTAGCGCACTTAAATCTCAACACATGACCTTTGCCCTAAAAAACGGCGACTGTCCATCAGTAAAATTAGGAAAAGAAACATTACCCGAAACAACATGTGTGAAGTACTTGGGGTTTCACATGGACCGACGCCTCACTTGGAAGGATCACATCAAACGCAAACGTGATGAGCTCAACAATCGCTTTAGAAATTTACTTTGGCTCTTAGGAAGACAATCTACGTTGTCCCTCAACAATAAAACATTGGTGTATACTTCAATCCTGAAACCCATCTGGCTTTATGGTATACAGATCTGGGGCACGGCCAGCAAATCCAATATACAGGCCATACAACGAGCTCAGAACAGCATGCTCAGAACCATTACCAATGCTCCCTGGTTTGCACGCAACACTGAAATACACCAATATTTAGAAATGCCAACAGTAGTTGAGGAAATCAATAAATATAAAGATAAACACCGGGAACGTCTAGTAATACATCCTAATCCACTGGCAAACAGCTTGTTAACAGCGGAAACTCTAAAGAGATTGAAACGGGCGAATGTGCTTGATAATGTGCAGACTTGAGGACAGGAGCCTTTGTAGTCTGATAAAGCCATATTATTATTTCACCAGATCTGATTATAGTCTGTCGACTGATTGCAGATAAAAACGGAAAAAAAAAAAAAAAAAAAAAAATATTATAACTAGCGTATGGCGCCAAAATTCAGTTGTTACCATAGAGATTCTTCTTCTTTTTCGGTTTGTCCCTTTCGGGACAGGCCAAGATCGTTGACCATACAGCCTGGGTTACCATAGAGAAATTAATAGTAGTAGAGGAGTCCTAATGTCCTATAGAAATTAGTGGATCGGAAAATAGCTCAAGCTTATCAAAAATTTAATTTTTAATAGTTATTAATTTTTAGTAGTTATTTTTAGTAGTTACTTAATTTTAAGTAAACTTAATTTTTAGTAGTTACTCTTCTGCAATTTAACACAATTCACAATGTTTAACGCGTTTGTACAGTTACACACATCTACTGTAAGGAAGTCGCACGAATTTCCCGCCATGGCTCAAAAATACCAGAACCCAGTTCGCCTGTACTATAATGTAGAAAAAATTATTTTATAACATTACTTTGCAATAATTTCCTAACAAAGTAGTGTTATAATGAATTTTTTTAATTTTTTTTTTAAATATTATAGATGTATGTGAATAAAGTAGTCCAATATATGACACATTTTGATTTCATATTCGGGATTTTAAGATATGAGAGTAGATAAACTACATAATATATTATACTTAGGTGTCATGAAAATTTCAATACACATTTAAAAAAAAAGTTGGTGATAAAAAAACGAATGCTTCGATATTATAAATTCATATTAAAACTAGCAGATGGATACGACTACATCGATGATTGCGACTATAATAGTTCGCGTGGTTTCGGTTTATTTACCTATATAGTAGGAAAGTGCCATTTTTCTCCATTTAAGCGATGAAATTGTTGAAATGAAAATAGTACATTGTGATACAAGGGTGGAATGTTGGTTATTGCAAACGAGCTGTCATTAACAAGCCCGAACCGAAGGTGAGGGTTTTTAATGTCACGAGTTTGCAATAACCGATACACCCGTGTATCACACGACGTTTTTCAATACAGTTGTGGGAAATAGTAAAAAAACAAATCGAAGAATCAAATGTTTATTTCAACATACATACCTATTGTCGGAATCTTGGGGGCAAAATTCCATCTTGCGTAATTTTTGCCCCAGATAAAATATCAGGAGGAGTTAATTCCATAATATCACTTGTACTTGAACTCATATTTACAAAAAATAATCAATTTATCACACAAAAAATGAAAACTTTCAGAAAATGGCGCGTTTTAGCAACTGAACATTTTAAAACAAAACTAGGCAACGGTTTACGCGTATATAGCCTATTCGATTTTTGAGATATGTTAATGTGAAAATAATTAAATTAAAAATGGTAATTAAATATATAATTAATTATAATAAACAAACATTTAAAAGAATTTTGAGAATTCAATGCTAAGACGTACGCATTTATTAATTTTTTCTCGTATAAAATCTATCCGATTTTATTCTATGTATGAAAACTCCTTGCTACTAAACTTTTTAAATTGACTTATAAATTTAAAAATAAACTGCAAAACAAAATGATCGAACTCGTAAAACAAAAGTCACGACCGCGTAAAACAAAACATGCCTGTGCAAAAGATTTAATTTTCGAATCATAACTATAGCCTCTGAAAGTAGGCCATGTTAAACAACTGTATTGAAAAATAATTATTGTAGTTGGGCAGTGAAGTCACAGTTCCGGCACAGTACCACCACCGTGATAGAAGAAGAAGGGTACTTGAACCTACCAATAATCTGGATTCGGTACCACTAGGGTTGTATGAATGGATTATATTTTGATATATTCGAGTTTGGTAATAAACCTTCTGGTGTGCAATAGAAACCTATTACTTCACAGCATTTTCGTCTACCTTCTGCATGGTTACGTGCGCCTAGTCTCTCTCAACTAGACTGAAACACTGCTAAATAACAAATATTATACGTACATTTTATGTGGGTGTATGAAGCATTTTAATGTAGACCGAAAAAAATTTTTATACATTTTTACAATCATAAAAATTGGATTTTTTAGTTTATTTATCAATTGTTTATTTATTATTAACGTCCGACGCAAAAACGACGGAGTGTTATAAGTTTGACGTGTCTGTATCTGTGAGGTGTGTGTGTGTGTGTGTGTGTGTCTGTCTGTCTGTTCCCCCGTAGCGCTCAAACGGGTAAACCGATTTGAGTGCGGTTTTTTTCTGGGGTGTTCTTAACTATGTTTGATGAAAATCGGTTCAAGATGGCCGCCGCCATAAAATGGCGGATTACATATTTTTTTCGCAACTCCCTCAATATGGGTATCAAATGAAAGGGCTTGACTAGTAAAATAGCACTATGTAAATCCAAGATGGCCGCCATCACAAAATGGCGAATGTCGGGGTTTTTAAATTTTTAATTTATGTTTGTCTATACTAGACGTGTGCGCCGCGCCGATCCGCCGCCGCCGCCGTCATTTTTTTGACGCCGCCGCCGCCGATCTGCGTATCGGCGTAAAATCGGCGCGAGTTCTAAATGTTTTAGAACACCCTCCAACATCATTCACCCTCTTCTATACCAAATAACCTAACGATTACACCATTCATATTCCATACTAGATGATGCCCACGGCTTCGCCCGTGTGGATTTAGGTTTTTAAAAATCCCGTGGGAACTTTTGATTTTCCAGAACAAAAAGTAGCTTATTTGTAGAAACCCGTCCCCAAAACGGAAAAATCCCGTGGGATCCCCACGATTTCGGAATACAAATCCTTACAGCATCAGGGTTGAGGAGTTGGATATGTACCTACTCGAGTTCATTCAACGATAAAGTCTTTAATTGGTACCCCCAATATCAATTTAAATAACCGAAAGTTTCTAAAACCCATTAGTTTTGGGGATTAGGTCCCCTACAGCATCAGGATTGAGGAGTTGGAATCCAAATTTTTTATAGAACAGGGTCGCAATGTTTCTCTATTGATTAAAAAAAAATTACGCAAATCGGTTCAGAAATCTCGGAGATATCGGTGTACATAAGTAGAAAAACACAACTCCTCCTTTTTTGAAAGTCGGTTAAAAAAGTAGCCTATGTTACTCCCTGGTTAATTCTCTACTTGTATGTGAAGGTCCCGTCAAAATCGGTTCAGTCGTTCCGAAGATTAGCCCGTTCAAACAGACAGACAGACAGACAGACAGACAGACAGACAGACAGACAGACAGACAGACAGACAAAAATTTTAAAAACGTGTGATTCGGTTATGGTAGCGTTCAAATAACCATATGAGCTTAATATGAGGTAGTTATTTCGATATTACAGACAGACACTTCAATTTTATTTATTAGTATAGATTTCTATACAATAAATTACAAAACAAAATCGATAGATATGAAGTTACACCTTCCTATCACTACATAGTATAAAACAAAGTCGCTTTCTCTGTCCCTATGTCCCTATCTCCCTATGTCCCTATGTATGCTTAAATCTACGAGCTTAAAGACTACGCAACGGATTTTGATGCGGTTTTTTTAATAGATAGAGTGATTAAAGAGAAAGGTTTGTAAGTAGAAAAATTAGACCCGGTAGGTAGCGCTAATAGCGGGCAGGACGACGTCTGCCGGGTCCGCTAGTTGATAATAAAACTTAACTAACTTACCTGACTAAAAAATTTACCCCGACATCTGCTTCATCATCTTGTAAAAGCCAAAATAAATATACATTTACTTTGGCTTTTCGAGAATCTTCTCGCAAGGGACTTATGTTTATCGATTTGTAGATCACTCATGCCTTTCGATAGTGTATCTAACGAGGGGTTAGAAGACTTACTTTTTTTTTTGATCAATATAAGACAATGTTTGTTTTTTTAATACAATTTTGGTCAATGGTCATCCTCAAGAAAACTGTTTAAAATAAAAAATTTAAAATAAAAATAAACTTTTACAAGTACTTTTGAATCGTCAATTGAATCTACCACTGGTATCAATCTATTGACGAAATATGACGTCAATAATTATAGAAAAAAAGATAATACCGACTCGAATCTAGAGATAGTGGTTCGAGTCGGTATTATATAGGCCTCTCTAGAGGCCTTAAACTGATTTATTATACAACTCCATGTTAACACACACGAACCAAGATATTATATTGGCAAAAATTCAGACCTATGCAGTTCTCACAACAGACCTTTTAGTCCAGTAACTTTGAACATCCAACCTTGCGTGAAATCGTATAGTTCTGATTTTTTGCAGACTTGTTTTAACCCTAAAGGACTTGTTTTTGACAATACCTTTTCAGGACATTTTTAAAGTAGAATCGTCGTCGTCTCAACCAATGGACGTCCACTGCTGGACATAGGTCTCTTGCAAGGATCGCCACAGAACACGATCTTGTGCCGCCTGATTCCAGCGGCTGCCAGCCGGTCTACCTACGCTTCATTTACTGGTGCGAGGTCGTCATTCAAGCACCTTGGGACGCTGCCCACCCGAGTTGGATTCGGCAGTTGATCTCTTTCTCAAAATTGAACCTACTTAGCTGGACCGTGTGTCCCAGGTATATATACTAGTCTACAATTTCGAGTGCCGAGTTCTCAACGATTACCGGGTGGAGCGGAACATGAGCATTAGACATGACCTTCGTCTTACTCATGTTCATTTTTAAGCCCACCTGTTGAGAAACTGCTGAGATCATTGAGCATTGTACTGAGGTCTTCCAGAGTCTCTGCCATCACGACTATATCATCGGCAAACCGTAGGTGAGTGATGTACTCACCGTTTCTGTTGATGCCAAGTCCGTTCCAGTCTAGAAGCTTAAAGACCTCTTCCAACGCAGCGGTAAATAGTTTCGGGGAGATAACATCTCCCTGACGCACTCCTCGCTGCAACTGGATTGGCCTCGTAGTATGGTCCTCTATACGGACTGACATAGTGGCGTTTTCGTATAAACACTTCAACGCTTGGATGTACCGATAGTCGATTCGGCATCTCTGCAGTGATCTCAATACAGCCCAAGTTTCCACCAAATCAAAGGCTTTCTCATAGTCCACAAACGCTAAGTAAAGTGGCCGGTTATACTCTTCAGTTTTCTGTATAATCTGCCGCAGCGAATGGAGGTGGTCTATGGTACTGAAGCCTTTTCAGAACCCGGCCTGTTCGGGAGGCTGGAAGTCGTCGAACCTACGAGCGAGACGATTCGTAATGACTCTCTAGAACAACTTAGACATGGCTCAGCAGCGAGATGGGTCTATAATTCTTCAGCAGGGTATTATCGCCCTTTTTGAAGAAAAGAACCACCACGCCTCTGGTGTTATTCCCTCGTCGATGACGGAATTGAACAGTCACTGAGACTTTAAGAACTGGTTTTCCACCTGCTTCCAGGAGTTCCGCTGTGATTCCGTCATCACCTGGTGCCTTGTTGTCCTTAAATTGTTTGAGTACCTAGTAGAATAAAATTGCTATAATTTAAGACCAGAACCAGCTCTATAGATACATTACTTACTGAGATGCTCGTGACTTCGCCCGCGTAGATTCTTAATGTCATACAAACTTCCATCTCCTATTTAACCAACTTGGGGGTAGTTTTTTTCAAAATTTCTTAAACACATACTTAATTCTTTATTTTTAACCAAAAATCTAAATACCAATTTTCATGGATATAAATTGATAAATAACGTGAAAACGTGACGGGGTCTCATTTAAATTTTCATCCCCTATTTAACGTACTTGGGGATAGAATTTTCAAAAATCCTGAAAGATATATTTTTTTTATCGCAAGCCCAAATACCAATTTTCATGGATATAACTTAAAAAATGATAGACTTTCATACAAACTTTCATCCCCTATTTAACCCCCTTAGGGGTAGAATTTCCAATAATCCTTTTTTAGAGGGCCTACATCATAATCATAATCATTTACTTATTTATAATAAATGGAAGTTATTGTAAACGTCCTGAAAATTTACTTTCAAAAACTAGTCCTTTACGGTTCGCCAAAATCGCCAAAATCTGAACGCAAGGTACCCCATACTTGCAAACTTTAAAGTTTTTGGACGATTTGGCAAGTTTTTGTTATTGCAAAAATTTTATTTAATTGTACCTATCTGATTTTCAGTAAAAATAATTATACAAGTTAGACAGTTTTATTAAAATTATCCGCGCCGAAATTACGCCGAAAACACGCCGCCGCCGCCGATTTTTGACCGGCGTGCGCCGCCGGAGATTTTAGCATCGGCGCACACGTCTAGTCTATACTGATATAATAAACCGGAAGAGTTTGTTTGAACGCGCTAATCTCTAGAAGTGCCTGTCAGATTTGAAAAAATCTTTTTAAATTTAATAGCCCAATTTTCGGGAAAGGTTATAAGGCTACTTAATATCCCTATAATTCTCTCCTAAGACGGTCAAATGGGAAAGTTTGTATGAAAGGCCTATGTTTTTAAAGACACAGGCCTGAAAATCGGCATTGAGATTATTAGTTTTAAATAATAACAATTAACAACCTGTAGGTACATAAGTTAATCTGGAAAATCTGAAATCACCCCTGAGGTGCTGGTGAATTAAGGGATGAAAGTTTTTATGGGATGTTTTTATTATTGTATTATTAACTTGAAAGGAAGGTAGGTTCTTTCTAGGGCGTAGATATCAGCCTAGATTTTTTTTTACGCAAATCCTTCCATATGGGGGTAAAATGGGGGTTAAGAAGGTTACATGTAAGTTCTATGTTTTTCAAGTTACAGATACAAAAATCGGTATTTAAATTATCAGATTTAAATAAGTTATACTGAAAATATCTCCTTAAGGGTGATAAAATAGGGGATGAAAATTATATGATAAACAATGATAAATTAAATGAAAACATAAAATCAAAGTAAAACTAATAATAATTGCAGCTATAGTTTCCTTCTGCAGCTAGATACTTGTAAACGTTTCCTTTCAAAAATGTAATTTCTTGAATAGGGCACAGAATTACATAGGGACTCTTGTTCACATCTGCTGCCCTAGTGAAAACTCACGGCATGTGACGCAATCCCCATCGCATCCCCTCGTGACGTAGCAATGTTTACCCGCGACGGAAAGGAGACGGATAAACGGTAGGTAATTGCTGTGTTTATTTGTGTTTGTGCGTTTTTATGTTACTATTTTCCAGAAAAACTACAGGGCTGATTTTAATCCGTTTTTCTGCATAAAGAACAATCTGTTTTAAGCAGGTACTTAGAATATTATCATGAGGGCGCAATCATGTTTTTAGTTTTTTTTACTATGTTGCCGTTAAAAAAATACTTAGTCGATTATGATGAGGTTTTTTATATTACACACTTAACGCCTCGAAACCGTTATTTAGATGCGTTTTAAGGTTATTATAGGCCAAAAGGGCATATAAATAATATATTATAGAGAGAACTGCAGTATTTAGTGTTTTTCTCTTTTACTTTATTTTTTTACATGTCCAGTTATATAATAGTATTTAGGCAAAATAGGATAATTTTGTTAGTTTGAAAAATTTAAGAATCATACTTTAGTTAAAAAAAAATAGTGAAAACGGAGGCTAATATTCACTTCTGACATATTATGTAGGTATTTAATGTAAATGTTTAGAACTTTAGATTAATGAAAACCACTAGCACTTCGTACTCTCGTTTCCCCCTAGAAATAAGATTATTGGGATAAGTTGGGATTGTTGAGCTCGGGCTGCATACTCATTGGGTCTTCTTTATTAGCCTGTAGAAGTCTTAACAAAATCAATTCAGCCGTTTCGGAGACGAAAACGAAACGAAAAGACAAAAAATAAATAAATATAGGTATTAATGATAGAATTAAAAATGTAGGTATATAGGGTATTGCGGTTTTTAAATAAAATGCAATTCAGCTATAAGGTAGGTATGAGCTTAAGTTATTTTGCTTAAATTTTATTTATTTGTAGATTCCCAATTACTGTCTTTTCATAACGACAAGCTATGAGAAATTATACAGTTAATTCTTAATATCATTGAGTTATGAGAAATAACTACATTAAATACCAATGTGAATATTTACTAAACAGAACGATGGCGCACCATTCATGCCTTCGCCCTTAGAATAAATAGTTCGATGCCTTCGCCTTTGTTTAGGACTATTGTTAAGTCGCTGCTATCCGCCATCCACGTATTGTAACCACTTTATACCCTTCACGGATGCTTTTATATCTCTTACCGACCTATATTTCCCTAGTACAAAAAGGGGGTAAACCATTGTTTCACGCACACGCATTACGCACAAAAAGTATTAGTTTTTAAGCTGTTGAGCTTGACCAAAATTTAGGACAGATTGAAAGAGCTGTTTCATTAATTTATTATATGTAGGTGAGTAAAAATTTTATAATAGGTATCTACATACAATATGTAAAGTATCTACAAAAGTTTTGTGACCTATGTATTTTTAAAATGCACGTTAGGTATAATTTAAGTAGGTAAGTATGCATATTAATATTTGCAAAAAACCTATCTTTATGCAACTGTTTGAGTGTGAGTAACACGAAGGCGATAAGAACATTGCGCGATGATAATTTTAACTTAAGTGCACGCGGTGAATGGCCGCTGCAACATGCACCGGCTCGGTCATTGCTTGATATCCTTGAGCGTCTATCCTTGCGCAGGACGATGCGTCACAAACAACCTCTTATGATGATTTGCTACCCTGGTATATCGCAGGATATTTTGTCCCTTTGGGACTATGACGGTTATCCTAAGGGATGTTGCCACGCAACAAGGACGATATTACTTTAGTACTTAAGTATACGTAGGTAAATAATATATAACACAAGACCTTTTGGTTCAAGATGATTCACGTGAACATAATAAAGTGCTTTCGTATCTTTTTTTAAATTTTGTGATAAGTATGGGTAGGTATGTTATTTTTTATTTAAATATAATTTAGTAAATTAAACCACATAAATAAGTACACCTACTTACTTATGTAGCATAGGCTTTAGCTTCTGTCTATTTTGTCCCTCTAAACTGCAGGGCACATCAACAACAGAGTGATGTAGGGCCGAGGCGCAGCGTCTTTTAGTGATAACAACATTACTTTAGATAAACTCAGCTTTATTTACTTTCAAATTACGCTTTTTGAAAAGAAAACGAAACAAAACACTCTCGGACGCACTAGAGTGTGGTTCGTGATTTGTTTTCAATATAATTAGGTAGGTGCCAATTTCAACTGTATGTCAAAGTAAATAAAGCTGTTTAAGTTTCAGTAGAACTAGAGACCACTTAAAAATTATTAGATATCTCTATTGAGAAAATAATCGCCTGCGGTTACTTATCGCTTCCATCCTGTGTAACTCCTTGCACTCTCTATTCTCCTGTTAGTTGTTGACGTCATTCCAACAGGCCAGACATCCCTATGGGACCTCCCAACGCCCGATTCAAGCATACTCCTCAGAACCACTTAGAAAGAGAAAAGCAGATGAATAAGTTCAGATTTAACGTCATAAATTAAGTATTTATATTAGTTTACACAACTTATAGGTATGTCTTAATGTTTGACTTTGTATTATTATCATGGGTAATCCTAAGCCTCTTTTTGGATCCAAAATGAATTTACTTTATTCATTCAAAAAAGCCGCCAGATCCAGGTAACGCCCCTTAGCCGTTTCAATATCCACCATAGCTCGTAAATATTAAAACCTGTTTAAAGGGAGGGTGCTAGAGCGAGAACGAACGAACATTCCCCTTTATAAAGCTGATCGCAGTCTGCCGCAAGAACTGCAAGAGGCGCTCGTAATGCATTTTTCGATTTCAGTTTTCACTAAAAGTATGACTGAAATCCGCAGTATAATACGAGTCAACGGCATCAAATCTCTGACCAGAGGCGTAACTGGCGTGGACTAATATAGACGTGGGCAAATTCACATCACCGAGGCCCTTTTTCTTTCGTTCCCAAGATATACCCAATAGATCTATCATTTAGTCACCTGTGGCGTATAGATGACGCGAGGCCCTCGCGAGTGTGGGCGTGGGTGAGGGCCCACATTGCCCACGCCTAACTACGCCACTGTCTCTGACAAATCGTAAAATAACTCGATTGGATGAATACTTTAAAAAAAAAAACGAGTAGACAAATTCCATCTGACTTACTTGAACTCTATTTCAACGAGATCTGTTTATTTTATCTGTTACAAATGTTCCTCTAACCATTTAGCATCACGTGACTCGTCTGCTCGTTTCCTCGCAAAAAATATTGAACCGAAAAATGCATTGCATGCGGCTCTTGCCGCTCATACTGTATTGTTCGTGTTGTGATCACTGATCAGCTTTATTGTTCCCGTGAGCTTTCGACGAGCTTTCTGCCTCACGACCTCTATTTACCCGCTGCGATCCTGGTACGTTCCCGCGCCAGTGCCGGCGTTGTCGCTAGCCGCTTTCTCCTTCTGACGAACTTTTTCGGAACACTCCTCCACGAGCGAGATAAAATGTTTTTTCTCAGTCTATCGTTTGTAGGCAGTAGGAGGGTAGGGTGACTGACAGCTGCCTTTTTGTGGACCGAGAAAATCGATTGTTTGTTTTGTTACTGTTGGGGACCGTCGTGAGGCTGCTTATTACCTCCATACAATATAATAAAGTCAAAACTTTGGTAACAACATCATAATTGGTTGATGCTGGATTCACAGGATAAAGAGTGACACTCTAATGGCAATGCCAAATAGGTATTATGTCAGTTTGCCTGCACTTAGTGGTTGCGTTATCTGTTTATTTGTAAATTGATTGCAGTAGGTACCTACAGGCTACATAAGCCAAGAAAGTTCTATTTCTTAAAGAAAGAGAGCTTACACTGTATCTTTTTTGAATAAAGAATTTTTTTAAAGAATATTAGGTAGGTAGCCATGATGAACATGACTAATATTCCCCTTTCCCCCTTCCCCAAATATTCCCCTTTCCCCAAATAAGCGCAAGCTTGTGTTAGGAGTGAGTCCGACAATAGTGTAATGGGTGGGGTTTGAACGCGGCGATCTTTCGGTTAGCGATCCACGCCCGAGGACAATTGCACTATTTATTGATTTTATCGACAACATTAAGCCAATTTACATTAAATTATTATGAACTTCAAAACCTCGCATAATCCACTGGTGAAAACCGGATAAAAATCCCTTCAGTAACTTTTAAGATTAGTGCGCACAGACAGACTCCTCGGCGGAGGGATTTTCTTTATAGTATGTATGTAGTGATTAATAAATTGTTGTCCATTCTAGTATGTTCCGGCGTCCGGCTGACAACCACGTCCACTACCACCAAACCACCGGCAACGTCTGCACCAACGCCCATCACCATGGCGTTCAGCCCAGAGCTGCCGACGACGCCGCCGCAGGTCTGTGATCCGTTGTCCTAGGTGAACGACAAAAGCGAGAACGCGACACATTACGGCACGCGATGCGAAAATATCCAGTAACTGAACTTTCACGTGGCCTACGTTGTCGGGTAGGTAAAACAGTTCTTAAGGTAAAGTCTCCTTATTCCGTGGTATTCTAAAATTGGCACCCAATTCCGAGGTATATAGAAAAACAGCGTTTTCAACCGATCCCCAAGCTATTTTTTACTGCAACATATCTTAATCAATTGATAGTTTATCATTCCATAGATAAATGACGAAATTGTTAGTTTTATATGTATATGTTTTAAAATAACCGGCAAGTTTTACACTAGCAGCCGGCCCGAACGCATGTTTCATACATTTTGGACCTCGTGCACGAAATACCTACATTTTTTTAAATAGTGTTTATCCGTTAATTTTGAGCTTTATTTGTTTTTATTTAGATTTGAATATTTGAAGGACTATATTTTCAATCGAAAACAATCAACTTTTGTGAATATTTGTAAAGAAATTATGGTGAAAATAGGTTTTGAAAATACCTCGGCGTTAGGTGCCAAATATTTTAGCTGGTTCCTAACGCCGTGGTATACCGCGGAATTGCGATTTCATAGACTTCATAACTTTTTCAATTTTTAGAGTCGTTTTATGTTAAATACTTCTTGTTTCGGTTTTGAATATTTAAATAGGCAATAAGGTTACAGAGTCCTAATTACGAGGTACACTTTGGCGTCTCAATCACTAACTATACCGTGTCAAAGTTTACCTATTTAGGTAATTTATTGATAGATTGTATGGGAAAGCTAAAGAAAATTAATTTAAAAGAAAATTAAATTTATACATATTTCGATGCAATTTTGAGAGAGTATTGTACATATTTACGAAGATAATCTAATTAAGCTTTAAATTATTTGTTTATTATGGAAAAATCTTTTCTTTTTTAACACTCGGAATTAGGAAACGTGTTTTTTGTTACAAAACTCAATTCCGTGGTATTACCTCGGAATAAGGTTCTATGAGCCCCTAATTATGTGGTATGGATAGAAATACTACCTCGGAATAAGGTTCTATGAGCCTCTAATTACGTGGTATGTATAGAAATAAAATACAGGATGCTCACAATATTTCAGTATGGTTTCAGTTACACCAAGTATCATTCGCGTTCAGTCACACAAACATTCATATTCTAAAACGTTTATCTTATTATTGCTCGTGCTGATTCATTCACTGACTCACTCATTGATCACCCCTCCTGTAAAATTTTGTATAAAAAATTTTTTTTCACTAATGATTCCGTATAGAAGACAAAAATTCATTCGGAACAAAAATATGGAGAGAGCTGATGATTGAGGATTTCGGAGACGGGTGAAGAGCACGCTTAAGGTATTGGGTATTGAAGATAGGAGGGGGGTGCTTGAGCAAATGTCATTCAAAACGTCATCCAATTGGCAGTGAGCTGAAAAAAATTCAAAATGGCGAAAAAAAGATGGCCGCCATACAAATTTCGTCGGTGTCCACCTCGGAGGGTAAAAAAATGGAAGAGTGATTTCCTAGCAACAGATAATCAGGATCCAAAGGTCTATTCGATGAATAGAAAAAAAACCAAAATGGTGGAATTTATTTTTCCATAGAAAATGTATGGCGAATATTGAAGAGACTACAAGTTGTAAACTATGCAAGGCTTTGATGTGGTTTTTTGGACAAATCTCAAAAAAAATATGGGAAGATATGATGATTGAGGGTTCTGAAGATGGTTGAGGAGCCCGGGCAGGGTATTGTAGATAGGTGGGAGGTGCTCAAGCAAAAATTACTCGAAACCTCATCCAGTTGGCACTGAACTGAAAAAAACCCCAAAATGGCAGATTCAAAATGGCGGCTATACTAATTTCGTCGATGTCTCACTAAGTATAAAAGATGGAAGAGTATTTTCTGGGCAAAATATGATCAAGACCTAAAGATCTACTAAATGGATAGAAAATAAATCAAGATGTCAGAATTTATTTTTCCGTACAAATTGTTTTTTTCATTGATGGTTTCGTATAGAAGACAAAAAATCATGCGAAGGAAAAATATTGAGACAGCTGATGATTGAGGATTTAGGAAATGGATGAGGAGCACGGCCAGTGCACCTATTGAAGATTGGTGGGTGGTGCTCAAACAAATATCACTCGAAACATCATCCGATTGGCAGTGAGCTAAAAAAAACGATTGTACAAAATAATGTAAAATTAGTTTTTTTTTTAAGAAATCTCATCCTTACAAATTATTCGGAGCAAAAATACGGAGAGTGATGATGATCGAAGGTTTGAAAGATGGGTGAGGGGCACAGCCAGGGGCACATTCTAGATAGTATATATATATATATATATATACAGTAGTACAATATTATAGAGTAGTAATACAGAGTACAATATTATACTGCCTGCCCTCCGGTCACCCGTGGACTCCACGAGACGGGATGACAGGCCCTTAAAAAAGGACCTAGCATCCTCGCCCTACGAACCCATGGTCTCCTCCCCAAAAGGCACAAATATGAAATTATTTTCTATATTTTCATATTTGCGCCTCTTGGCCCTTTCCGCCTTAGTGGCTGCTGCTCCGGCCGCCACGGAGGTCACCTGTATGTGAGACAATGCCAGTGTATCCACACACGTGGCATCCCATCCAAGCTACCTCCTTTGCTTCCATGGAACAAGAGTCACACCGTCATACCTAAACCTGTTATGTTATCAAATCTAAGATTTTTGTCGAACAGCTGATTGCTAACCTAGTGAGTACAGAGGCCTTATGCCGACTTTGTACATTGGGGAAACGATGATAGAAATTCGAGTATCGAAACACATTGACTAACATGACTTGAGAGTGAAATGCAACTAAACTGGCTGGTTTTAAGGTTTGAGTCCGCCAATATATTCAGCCATTCGTCTACGCTCCAAGCAGAAATTTTTAAAATAAATATTCGAAGTACCCTACTACATTATGACTTTATAATCTTATTTGATTGTAAGAGCATTAGGGTTAATTTTGCTCTGATATTATAGTTTTTCGATATTCAAATCTAGTACCGTTTTCGAAGTGTGCAAGCTCGAACTAACCATACAGGTCGTTAACTTACATTCTTACGCACCGCCTTGAATTTATTGAGACTCGCGGTACTGTCAAAGGAAGTAAAGGCCACGCGACTTCAAGACCACTATTTGACTCCTATTAAGTTTTGATCATCTTTTGCTAAAAAAACTACTCTTCCATCTTTTATACTTAGTGAGATAATCACCGACGAAATTTGTATGGCCGCCATCTTGTATCCACCATTTTGGGTTTTTCTTCAGCTCAGTGCCAATGGGATGAGGTTTTGAGTAATTTTTGTTTGAGCACCTCCCACCTATCTACAATACCCTGCCCGGGCTGCTCAACCGTCTTCCAAACCCTCAATCATCATGTCTTCCCATATTTTTCTTTGAGAGTTCTCCAAAGAACCGCATCAAAGGCCTGCATTGTTCACAACTTCTCTCTCTCAATATTCGCCATACATTTTCTATGGAAAAATAAATTCCGCCACTTTGATTTTTTTTTTTCTATTTATCGAATAAACTATCGGATCCTGATCATCTTTTGCCAAGAAACCACTCTTCTATCTTTTATACCTTCCGAGATGGAGACCGACGTGTATGGCGGCCATCTTATTTTCGCCATTTTGACTTTTTTTTCAGCTCACTGCCAATTGGATGACGTTTCGAGTGACATTTGCTCGAGCTATCTTCAATACCTTAAGCGTGCCCATCGCTCGTCTCTGAAATCCTCAATCATCAGCTCTCTCCATATTTTTGTTCTGAATGAATTTTTATCATCTATACGAAACCATTTGTGAAAAAAATAATTTTCATACAAAATTTTACAGGAGAGGTGATCAATCAGTCAGTCAGTCAGTGAGCGAATGAATCAGCACGAGCAGCTATATATATATTAACTAGTAGGGCGCTTGGCTGCGCGGCCCGCTAAAGCGGACCGCGAGGATTTCAGTATTATTTTTGTTTTAGCAGCCTCCACCTTCTTATATCATTTTCAGCATCTTTAACCCTGGCCGTGCTCCTCATCCATCTTCCAATCCCTCGATCATCATCACTCTCCAAATTTTTTTCTCCGAATCATTTGCCAGAAGGAGAGTTCTTCCATAAAAACAAATTTTGAAAAGGAACCGTATTAAAGTCTTGTATAGTTTCCCAACTTATAGTCTCTTCAATATTCGCCATTAAATATTTTGTGTGAAAAAATAAATTCCGCCATCTTGATTTTTTTTCTGTTCGTCAAGTATACCTTCAGGTCTTGATAATCTTTTGTTAAGAAACCACTCTTCCGTCTTTTATACTTGATGAGATAGACACCGACGAAATTTGTATAGCCGCCATCTTGAATCCGTTATTTTGGGTTTTTTTTAGCTCAGTGCCAATTGGATGAGTTTTTGAGTAATTTTTGTTTGAGCACCTCCCACCTATCTACAATACCCTGCACGGGCTCCTCAACCATCTTCCAAACCCTCAATCATCATGTCTTCCCATATTTTTCTTTGATTGAAAGTTCTCCAAAGAACCGCATCAAAGCCGTGCATAGTTTAAAACTTGCAGTCTCTTCAATATTCGCCATACATTTTCTATGAAAAAATAAATTCCGCCATTTTGAATTTTTTTTTTCTATTCATCAAGTAGACCTTCCGATTTTGATCATCTTTCGCGAAGAAACCACTCTTCCATCTTTTATACCCTCCGAGATAGACACCGACGAAATTTGTATGGCGGCCATCTTTTTTGCGCCATTTTGAATTTTTTTTCAGCTCCCTGCCAATTGGATGACGTTTCGAGTGACATTTGCTCGAGCACCCCCCACCTATCTTCAATACCTTAAGCGTGCCATTCGCTCGTCTCTGAAATCCTCAATCATCAGCTCTCTCCGTATTTTTCCTCCGAATGAATTTTTGTCCTCTATACGAAACTGTTAGTGAAAAAAAAATTTTTCATACAAAATTTTACAGGAGGGGTGATCAATCAGTGAGTCAGTGACCCAATCAGCACGAGCAGCTATATATATATTAATAAAATACATATATTAATATTTTACACACAAACATAATTAAACAATTACATACGTATCGAATTGATTTTGTAATCTATTAATAAATACAGTTCATTTTTGAACACCATGTAGAATTCATTCTACTCGTTTCCCTTTGAATTTTGTACCCTCGGAATTAGGAGCCATTTGCCTCGGAATTAGGATTTTTACCTCGGAATTGGAGCATTCGGACTTTCTTCATATTTAATTTAATTTTACATTTAAATCAAGTTGTAATTGTTGTCCTTTTAGGATATTTTAAGAGTTAAATAAATAACGCTTCTGATAAAAATAGCCAGTTCTTCAGAAAGGTGTAGTAAATGCTTAATTTTTGACGTTCTTTCGAGTTTTTATGAAAATACCACGGAATAAGGGGACTTTACCTTATAAGAATTTTTCTTATTGGAACTTGGCTTGACACACGGCCGTGTGTTTTGATTGATATTTTCTATGGAGTCGTATCGCGTCGCATCGTGTCGTATCGCATCGCGTCGCGTTTGTCGTTCATCTAGGACAACGGGTTAGACGTGTTAGTTTGTCGCTAATCCTTACTTAATATTATAAATTCGAAAGTAACTCTGTCTGTCTGTCTGTCTGTCTGTTACGCTTTCACGCTAAAACATAAATGAAATTTGGTGCACAAATACTCTAGAGCCTGAGAAAGGACATAGGCTACTTTTTTAACCGACTTTCAAAAAAGGAGGAGTTGTGTTTTTCTACCTATGTACACCGATATCTCCGAGATTTCTGAACCGATTTGCGTAATTTTTTTTAATCCATAGAGAAACATTGCGACACTGTCCTATAAAAAATTTGGATTCCGACTCCTCAATCCTGATGCTGTAGGGGACCTGACCCCCAAAACTAATGGGATTTAGGAACTGTCGGTTATTTAAATTGATTGGGCCTGGGGGTACCAATTAAAGACTTTATCTTTGAATGAACTCCAGTAGGTACATATCCAACTCCTTAACCCTGATGCTGTAAGGAATTGCATTCCGAAATCGTGGGAATCCCACGGGATTTTTCAGTTTTGGGGACGGGTTACTACAGATAGGATACTTTGTGTTCTGGAAAATCAAAAGTTCCCAAGGGATTTTTAAAAACCTAAGTCCACACGGGCGAAGCCGTGGGCATCATCTAGTTAAGTATAATACCCACCTAAGCCAACGTACAACCACGTACAACTGTATAATGTACAGAGGTGCCCATTATGTTGCCTTTCGATCTCATTTTATAAAGCACGACATAGAGGGCCTGACGGAAACGCATTTGCCATTAATTTACGTTTACTTGAAATCTTTATTTATAAAGTTTTATTATATATATTTTATTATATAAGTATATGGGTGAATTTCCGAAGTGCATTTTTGACACGGCGAGGTTGAAAATTAATGTGTAAAGTTAAAATACAATAACGTGTAATTTTATATGGGTAGTTTAAATAGTGGTCTACATGATTATAAAGTATTTAAGGTATTTAATACATTAAATTCTTAGTAAAAAAAAATCTAAGGTCTAAAATCTAATTTCGGTGGACTGTCCGGATTCCATTTGTTTACATATTTTTTTAATTAATTTTTTTTGGTGAAGTAATTTCATTGAAAGGGAATGTGTTTTTAGAAATACTTTAAATAAGTCAGCTAATATATATTTAAGGACTAATTTAAGTAAGTACAATAAGCCTTAAAACGTCTTTTAAAAATGTCCTACAAAAAAAGGCAATTTCGGTGGCGCTTTTTGAATACTTCAGTGCTTCTTACAATACGACTTTGAAGATACCTTACTGTCCATCCCCGCACCGCTTGGTTGTGCTCTTGCAAACGGCGTGTGAGGACAACCGACATGCTGTATAATTTTCCCACAAAAATTTTTTTTACTTGCTGCGGTGGCGCAGGAATACAAAATTATCTAATTCCGGTGTCACGTGTATTAGTAAAAGTTTAAAGCAGATTAAAAAGAAATTTTATGGAAGCTTATATTAAAGGTATTCAGTCATAATTGTAAAATAAAAACTAACGTGGGATTAATAGTTTTTTTTTAAATTTTAGTTTTGACGCTGATTCTAAGTCCGGTGGCGCAATTTCGGTGGCTCCGGTGGCAAAACAAAGCGCCACCGTAATTGAACAGAGCCACCGGAATTGATATTAAGGAATCAGGGAGACCATTGGAGAGCAGAATATGGGCTCAAATGTATTCGCGAGAGGCCTGTCTATCGGTCAAAGGCAGCTGACGCGACTGAAGATCGATAACGCTAGGTTAATTTCATCAAAACCTGAGATTTTGAGAGAAGTCGAGAAGTTCTATGGACAGTTGTACACCTGAACACAGAAACCTATACATATACCTAAGATATCCTAATATATCCTGAACACAGAAACCTATTTATATACCTAAGATAGGTTTCAGTCTATACGGCATTAGTATGGCTCTCAAGCAGCTTACAAACAAGGTGATAATGGGATCACTGCAGAACTTCTGAAGATGGGTGGAAGAACAATACTTAAAGTTCTCCACCGATTGTTCAGTTCTATCACTGACGAGGGTGCAATGCCAGAACCGTGATACAGGAGCATGGTGGTTCTCTTCTTCAAGAAGGGAGATTATATCCTATTGAAGAACTACAGATCCATCTCACTGGTGAGCCATGTTTATAAGTTGTTTTCGAGTCTCATTACTAATCGTCTCGCCAATAGGTTTAAAGACTTCCAGCCTCCTGAGCAAGCTGGATTCCGAAAAGGCTTTAGTACCATAGACCATATACATAAGCTCTGGCAGATTATACAGAAGACCGAAGAGTATAATCAGCCAATTTGCTTAGCGTTTGCAGACTATGAAAAGCCTTCGATCCGATGGAAACTTGGGCTGTGTTAAGGTCGCTGCAAAGATGCCAAATTGATTACCAGTACCTGTACAAGCCAAAGTATAAGCCAAACCAAGCAAGAAGCCTTGGAATCAACATAAACGGCGAGGACATTACTCAGTTACCCAGTTTGCCGATGATATGGTCATTATGGCAAAGACTTTGGGAGACCTTAATATGACGCTCAATGATCTTAGCAGAGTTTCTCAACAGGTGGGCCTAAAAATGTCCATGAGTAAGATGAAAACAACAATGCTCATGTTCCGCTTCGCCCAGTAATATTTGAGACTCGGCACTCGAAATTGTAGACGGGTATATATACCTGGAATACACGGTCCAGCTAGGTTCAATCCAACTTGGCTGGGTATCGTTCGGGAAACGTCGACCTGTCTTCTGGTCCAATATTCCTCAGTGTCTGAAGACGAAAGTCTTCGAACAGTGCGTGTTGCCAGTGATGATTTACAGATCTGAGACATAGTAGCTGACTATGGCCTTATACAAAGGATCAGGGTCACTCAGCTGGCAATGGAGAGAACTATGCTCGGAGTATCCCTGCGGGATCAAATCAGTATTGAGGAGATCTACTGGAGAACCAGTTCACCGAAATAGGCCATCGACTCTCGTAGCGGAAGTGGCAATGGGCGGGCCACATTACTCGAAGAACAGATAGACGTTGGGGTCCCAAGGTGCTTGAGTGGCGATCTCGCACCAGCAAACAAAGCGTGGGAAGACCCCCCACTAGATGGACGGACGATATCAAGCAAGTCGTTGGCAGATGCTGGAAACAAGCGGCGCAAGTTCATGTTCTAGCGATCCTTGCAGAAGACCAGCAGTGGACGTATAATGGTTGAAACGATGACGATGATGTACCTATGTTCTAATAATCACCAAATTGAGGGTAATCTTGTGAGAATCAGATTACTGCCAGCTTAAAATATCTACCGTCTTTTTTATTGTTAAAAATACTACCAAAGTTTATCTTTATGAAGATAAAATATAAGAACTATAATTGCGATACTTAAATTGTTGGTATTCTACAATTTTTTAATATGAATCTTAAGTCTAAAGAAATAAGGTTTTGTCTTTATTATTTCTAATTCCGGTGGCGCTAATCAATTTCGGTGGATCGGATTTCAATTCCGGTGGCACTTAAATAATTTCGGTGGCATTTGATAAATTCAAATAGAAATATCTCATGAACTATTAATTATTTTTCTATCTCTACTATATGACTAATTATTAGAACTATTTAACTATTATTTAGGCTAAAAAAATATATTAGAAACAGCAAGTTTAAATTCGCCACCGTAATTAGGCAAAATTCGTGTTTGTTGAAATTGACCCATATATATTTTTTTACACCCATGCTTTAAATCCTCTATTAGAGATTCTGAAACAGTTAGCCTATTGCCAACATTAAAACGCCCATTATTATTATTATTATTAATGTCCTAACTCCTAATAACCATTCTAATATCATTCATCAACACTCATGTGATAAACACACATTCGACATTCGTGTTTTAATACCTACCCCTTATTATACAACAGTTGCATAAAGAACTATTAACGAGCATTTCAATATTTAGGTACTAACAACGTTAAACGCATCGAACTATTACGCTTAGAAGGTAAGTTTCTAACTTTCCGCTCGAAACGTAAGCTATAAACCAACCCATGTGTGCCCTGTAATTACATTTGCCGACACGCACACAAGCGCATGAGTACCTTGAGCACTGACGCGACGATAGACGTACCGAGTTGTTTAGGCTTGCTAAAAACGGCTTATCGCCGCGTCGACGACTGCCTTTCTTTACCTATTTATTCTAAGGTTAAACGTTAAAACAAATATTGTGGTAAATAACCATTAAGGTGGTAATTAATTCTCACCACAGCAGGTGTGCGCCGAGGCGAGCAGCACCAGCACGCCGCTGGGCCGCCTGCGCAGAGCCCTGCGGGACGTCAGCTACGTGCAGAACAACGTGCTGGACGCTTTCGTCATATTCTACACCGACGAGCATTTGGTACGATTCGTGAACACTACGACATGATACAGCGGACGTCGGTGTCGCAATGTCTACGGAGGCCTTATGCCGACTTTGCACATAGTGGTAACGATAATCGAAATTCGAATATCGACACACAATAACTTCAGAGCAAAATGAACCAAAATACTCTTATTTTACAGTCGTAATTCAATAGTTCGAATATTTATTTTACAACATTCCTGCTTGGGGCGCTGGCCGTTTTCGAATGCTGAATGTACTGGTGAACTCAAACCTACCTATTTAGGTAGGTTTGAGTTCACCAAGTCACAAGTCATTTTAGGTCCATTTTACTTTGAAGTCGATTGGTATTCGATCAGTAGTATTTAGTAAAGTTTTCGAGTTTTGCAACGTGAGAATAATCTCGTGTCGCTTTGAGGAATTATTATATAGAGTCGACGCCGAGACTTGGTTTTTTGTAACAAGAGTTATGGTAAACGTACCTTAGCTCACTTAGTCTGCGCGAAGCGTCTGTCGGAGCGTGACGTGTTTGAGATCTATTTAAAATCAATTAAATATGCCTGGGTGTGTACTGCAATACTGTGCCAACCACTCAAGAAATACAAGTAAAGGCCAAACTTTTCACTCGTAAGTTCACTGAATTATTGGTAAAACATGTAATTTAATTACGTGAAGTTGGAATTTGTCCCTATTCACCCCGTTTTACGGTACGTCACCGCACTTGCTGCCATGTTTCGCTGAAATTCATAGACTAAGAAACTACGCAGATGAGACACTTTATTTTTAACCTCCGATACAAAAACGATGGGTGTTATAAGTATGACGTGTTTGTGTGTGTGTGTGTGTGTGTGTGTGTGTGTGTGTGTGTGTGTGTGTGTGTGTGTGTGTGTGTGTGTGTGTGTGTGTGTGTCTGTCTGTTCCACCTTAGTGGTCAAATGGGTGAACCGATTTGAATGCGGGTTTTTTTTGTTTGAAAGGTGAATTAGTTGGGAATGAATTAGCTATGTTTTTAACAACTATTATCACAAATTAGTGATAAGTACAGGGACCGACAGCTTTAAACGTGCTCTCCGAGGTACGGGGGTAAAGCACCGCTAACTTCCAATGCCAGGCTTGACCTGACTTAGGTATTAAACCCATGACCTAAAAATTCGCAGTCAAGCATATCAATGGTAGACCAACGAGGCAGTTTTATTATTTTTTCGAGGTTTAATAGGTAATAGAATACCCAAGTCCCGGATAAACGTTGCTTAAGTGCGAGTTTGGGGCACATAGTGCTATAAAATAAACATTGTAAATCAAACTCTCAGATGCGATTTCTCAATAGGTAGAATATACTATATACTCAATGTGTCGCCTCTGTATTGTAGTAGTCCCATCTATGTCTCAAGGAGCGGGGCGCGCGGGAGGAGGGCTGCTGCTCGCGGTACACAGATTTTGTTAGCGTTGTCTGTTCTAGTACCTACATACAGTGGCGTAACTACAGGGTGGCATTTCGGCAAAATGCCACGGGCCCCGAGCCGAAAGGGGCCCCCGGCCCGAGAGGGCCGTGAGCACAGGAGTATCCTAACATTTAATATTATATCAATTTATCATCAATGATCTTTAATTAATTTAAGTTGCCAACGTGAAAAGTTTACAGTTTTGGCTTCAGTATTAATTATATATAGAGCCCTATAAAAAAATTCAATATGATCTTCAATGGACAAAATTGGACAGTTTTGTTATAATATAATAACTATGTAGATTGTAGATAGATAAAAAATAATTTTATTTCTTGAAGCTTTCCTGAAGTGTGCACATTCCGCACGTCCCGCAGTCGCCCAGGTTAATGTTGTTTAACAAATGTTATAATTTGTTATACTTGTTGCAAAATGTTTAATAAAAATTTGTTAAAAATGTTTCATGAACATGAAAACATTGAAAACTTTGCTAACATTTGTGACAAAATGTTAACTAACATTAATGTTTACTAACATTTGTAACTGCGGTGTGGCAGCACTATACCTAAAACGAAAATTGCATGACATTTTTTGTTTCAGAATAAAATGTTCATAAACTAACCAAAATGTTCGTCCATGCTCTTTAAATTAAAAGTTACTAGAAAAAGAATTTATTTTAATAGCGTTTTGTGTACCTTCTTTACGTACTTACATGATTTATTTTAAAATAAAATGAATACTTTATCGTGATCTTATTTGAGCATAGTTAACATAGTTGAGCTTATTTTCGGCCTACTCGTGCTCATATACAAAATCCCGAATGCTTTCAGCTCGAACTGCAGAACCGATTCGATTGCCTAGCAGATTGCGACTCTGTGGACGATCTAAACAACAGGCTGGTGGAAACTGTCCATACGGTTGGGTCCAAGTACTTTAAGACCTACCGTGCAATCAGAACCAAAAAATTCTCAGATCAGACTCAAGCTAATGGATAAGAGGCAAGAAATGAGACTGCAGTGAGCAGTCTGCAGCTGATGTGTTTGCTTACCGGCAGATTAATAGGCAGATCTCTAAGGCGCAAACGCGAGACTTGCGTAACTTAATACAGAATGTATTAAAGATACAATCGAGCGAAACAAAGGCTCAAAAGTCTTCGCGAGAGATCTGTCTATCGGACAGAGCCATCTGACGCGAAGACCGACAACGGTAGTCTCATTTCATCAAAGCCTCATTTCATCTTGAGAGAGATCGAGAACTTTTACGGATAGTTCTACATCTCAACTCAGAAGCCTGTTGAAGATTTGGCTAAAGATCCCAAAACCAAATTGGCCCGACACTATACCAACTCTCAAACAACTGAAGAACAACAAGGCGCCAGGCGATGACGGAATCACAGCGGAACTCCTGAAAGCAAGTGGAAAACCAGTTCTTAAGATCTTTCAGCGATTGTTCAATTCCGTCATCGACGAGGGTATAACGACAGAGGCATGGCACAGGAGCGTGGTGGTTCTTTTCTTCAAAAAGGGTGATAACACCTTGCTGAAGAATTATAGACCCATCTCGCTGCTGAGCCATGTCTATAAGTTGTTCTCGAAGATCATTACAAATCGTCTCGCTCGTAGGTTCGACGACTTCCAGCCTCCCGAATAGGCCGGGTTCCAAAAAGGCTTCAGTACCATAGACCACATCCATACGCTGCGGCAGGTTATACAGAAGACCGAAGAGTATACCCAGCCACTTTGCTTAGCATTTGTGGACTATGAGAAAGCCTTTGATTCAGTAAAAACTTGGGCTGTATTAAGACCACTACAGAGATGCCGGATCGACTATCGGTATATCCAAGCGTTGAAGTATTTGTACGAAAAGGCCACCCCGAAGCTCTCTACCGCAGCATTGGAGGACGTCTTTAAGCTTCTGAATTGGAACGAACTTGGCATCAACATTAATGGCGAGTACATCACTCACCTGCAGTTTGCCGACGATATAGTCGTTATGGCAGATAGCTCTGGAAGATCTTAATACAATGCTCAACGACCTCAGCAGGGTTTCTCAACAGGTGGGCCTAAAAATGAACATGAGTGACGAAAATGATGTCAAATACTCATGTCCCGCTTCACCCGATAATCGTTGAGAACTCGGCGCTCGAAATTGTAGACTCGAGTATATATACATACCTCGGACACACAGTCCAGCTAGGTAGGTCCAATTTCGAGAAAGAGGTCAACCGCCGAATCCAACTCGGATGGGCAGCGTTCGGGAAGCTTCGCGATGTCTTCTCGTCCAAAATTCCTCAATGTCTGAAGACGAAAGTCTTCGAACAGTGCGTGTTGCCAGTGATGATATTATACAGATCCGAGACATGGTCGCTAACTATGGGCCTCATAACAAACCTCAGAGTCACTCAGAGAGCGATGGATAGAGCTATGCTCGGAGTTTCTCTACGCGATCAAATCAGAAATGAGGAGATCCGTAGAAGAACCAAAGTCACCGACATAGCTCAACGGGTTGCGAAACTAAAGTGGCAATGGGCGGGGCACATAGTTCTGAGAACCGATGGTTGTTGGGGTCCCAAGGTGCTGGAGTGGCGACCTCGCACCGGGAAGCGCAGTGTTGGTAGACCCCCCACTAGGTGGACCGACGACATCAAGCGAGTCGCAGGAAGCCGCTGGATACAAGCGGCATAAGACCGTGGCATGTGGACGTCGATTGGTTGATAACGACGACGACGAGCTACTTTATATTGAGCAGAAGGGGCCCCATCTGATTAATTTGCCACGGGCCCCCATCGGTGTAGTTACGCCACTGCCTACATAATAATTCAGTGTCGTGTCGTTAGTTTGATTAATTATTCGAAATGCAGCACTGACCATACATACAAACGGACGCGGTTAAAATAGATTCATCCGAATGGACCCGCATCCAATTATTTAGCACACTGACCACAGAGTAGGTAAATGTCGTAAGTATATAATAAGACACTGACGATCGATCCATCGTGTGACATTCTTGGAGCCTATTAACGCTCTCCTTATTGGTGCAATGTTGTCTGCTGTGGTCTTATACTTAAGTGGCTGGTTCCGGGTTTGATTCCC
This sequence comes from Melanargia galathea, assembly GCA_920104075.1. Taxonomy (NCBI): domain Eukaryota; kingdom Metazoa; phylum Arthropoda; class Insecta; order Lepidoptera; family Nymphalidae; genus Melanargia; species Melanargia galathea. The sequence continues at coordinate 7,641,515 of OV049855.1, forward strand.
GGCAATGGCAATTTGGGATTTTAGATTTTCTAAATTTTCTCTGATCGGGGTCTGGTGGGAGGCTTCAGCCGTGGCTTGTTACCACCCTACCGGCACAGCCGTGCCGCCGAGCGATTTAGCGTACGGCTGTGCTATATTTACAAGTATAAATTAAAAATTAAAAAAACCCCCGACATTCGCCATTTTGTGGCGGCAGCCATCTTGGATTTGCATAGTGCTATTCTACGAGTCAAGCCCTTTCATTTGATACCCATATTAAGGGAGTTGTGAAAAAATATGTAATCCGCCATTTTGTAGAGGCGGCCATCTTGGACCGATTTTCATCAAACATAGCTAACAACACTCTCGACTAATTCATCTTTCAAACAAAAAAAACCGCATTCAAATCGGTCCACCCGTTTGAGCACCACAGGGGAACAGACACACACACACACACACACAGACACGTCAAACTTATAACACCCCATCGTTTTTGCGTCGGGGGTTAAAACATAGCAAGGATCACGCGATACGTGCTGGCTCACTTCCGTCTGCACTTGTACGCATGCATGTCACGCTGTCGTGAGTTCGTGACATGCATGCGTACAAGTAGCAAGTGACGAACATGATACTGACAGGCGCACAGCACACCGCGCAGCTCAACGTTGTTTGTAGAAAAAAAAACATAGCTCCAGAAACTTAGCTGAGGACACACAACGTAGCACAGCTCAATGTTGTAACTCTCCCTTAGTCGGATTTTATTTTTACTGCATCAAAATGTTCGTTGCAACAGAGCGAAGAGCCGTCAGCGGACGAGCGTCGGCTGGAGTACTTCAGCGGCTGGGACGGGCCCGGCACGGGCGTGGTGCTGGCGGACGGCGCCGCGGCGGTGTGGGTGCCGGCGGGCGACGTGCGCCGTGCGCGCGCCGTGCTCTCGTGCGCATGGCACGTCATCGACGCCGACAACCCGAGCCAGACCGGCGTCGCTGAATGGATCGCTGTACGCACATCTACTCAACTTAAGCGACATTAATTATAGCCTCAATAGAGCAACGGTCGTCGGGCGTGGATAGAAAACCGAAAGGTCGATTACACCCGTTACACTATTGTCTAACACAAGCTTTCGCTTATTTGGTGGTCAAAGGAAAATAATAGTCATGTTCATCATCATTACGGCTAACAGGTATACTTAAAAAAAAATATTAGCATACTCTGTGGAAGCCTTTGATGAATTACTCTCAATTCATCAAGTTCACCAAGAGTCGGCACTTGGTTCGCCAGGCTCTGAGACTACAACCTACAGATATAATTTCTAAGTCAGTGGACTTAAGTGTCACAACCTTCTCTCATTAGACAAAAATGTCCATATAAATAAAATAAATAAATCTTGTGGCAATCGTAACCAGCGACTCGTTTGAGATCTCACAGTGCACAGTGGTGCGTCTTCTAACGCTACGTTTCTACTATTGGTGTAACTATTATAGGAATATTCCAATCTACTTATTACGTATAATCTATATACTAATAAATAAAATTGAAGTGTCTGTCTGTAATATCGAAATAACTACCTCATATTAAGCTCATATGGTTATTTGAACGCTACCATAACCGAATCACACGTTTTTAAAATTTTTGTCTGTCTGTCTGTCTGTCTGTCTGTCTGTCTGTCTGTCTGTTTGAACGGGGTAATCTTCGGAACAGCTGAACCGATTTTGACGGGACTTTCACTTACAAATAGAGAATTAACCAGGGAGTAACATAGGCTACTTTTTTAACCGACTTTCAAAAAAGGAGGAGTTGTCTTTTTCTACCTATGTACACCGATATCTCCGAGATTTCTGAACCGATTTGCGTATTTTTTTTTGTAATCGATAGAGAAACATTGCGACCCTGTTCTGTAAAAAATTTGGATTCCAACTCCTCAATCCTGATGCTGTATGGGACCTAATCCCCAAAACTAATGGGTTTTAGAAACTTTCGGTTATTTAAATTGATATTGGGGGTACCAATTAAAGACTTTATCGTTGAATGAACTCGAGTAGGTACATATCCAACTCCTCAACCCTGATGCTGTAAGGAATTGTATTCCGAAATCGTAGGGATCCCACGGGATTTTTCCGTTTTGGGGACGGGTTTCTACAGATAAGCTACTTTTTGTTCTGGAAAATCAAAAGTACCCACGGGATTTTTAAAAACCTAAATCCACACGGGCGAAGCCGTGGGCATCATCTAGTTAATAAATAAAAATAGAAACATGTTTGATATAAACAGAAGTATGCGCCGCGCAGCGCACGCATCGGCGCCGACGCTCGCCACACCTCCAGCAACGAATGGCAGTCGTTGTTCGGCAACCTGCAGCGGGAGGGCATGCAGCTCATCGCCATCTCCACTCTCCTCGACCAGCTGTGGAACGAGGAGCTCGACCCGGAGAAACGGAGGCCGGAAGTCAATAGAGTCGTGGCCAAGTTGCACAATTCCTCGTACACAGGTACGAACCATATTATGTTAGGGAATAAACAACATTGAGCTGCGCGGGGTACCTACTATGCGACTGAGTCAGACGTCAGATATGCATGCGCACAAGTACAAGTGAGATAGACGGTACACTGAGCGGGTTGGGCAATGCGATGCCGAGCGAGCCAGTAGGAAGCGCAGAGCAGCAGTTTCTTCATTATTTGTTATAGGAGCGATAGAACGTAGCACAGCACAGCTCAATATCGTTTATTCACCCTCAAGTAACGTGGACGTGCAAGCACGTCTCGACGAGTCGTACGCCGTAATCTATAACGAATGTACCTATGTCACTGCATGTCAACAGGTATGACATGGCGTCAAAAAGTAGAGCTTGTTCGCAACGAGCTCAGACTGATCGGCGCTGAAGCCATGGTGGTGACGGCTCTAGACGAGGTGGCGTGGCTGCTCAACATACGCGGCAGGGACCTGCCCTATGCGCCGCTGCTAAAGGCATTCGTCATTGTCAGCATTCGAGAGGTGCGCGTCTATGCGCCTCCTGGAAAGCTGTCTATGCCAGTACGCGAAGCTCTCGCCGTGTACAATTGCTTTCCTAATTCTAACAACTGCACTAGGTGAGTGAAAGTAGTTACCTACTGAATTAAAAAAAGAAAATCGAGAAGAAAACATAGGTACTCCTTCTTTTAAAGACGATAATATATCTAATGCCATGCCTCTACAAACTTATGTTCAAGTTAAGAAGATCCGATATTTAACAGCTTGCCGATGGTTGACCGACATTTTAATTATAAGGAATCGGACAGCTCATCAAAACTTTACCATGAGACAAGCAGCAAGTACATTTATCTTTGAATTTGTGTAACTACTTCCGTTATCCGTATTTAGGTTTTCATGCCTATATGTACAATATAGTGCCACCGCCATATTTGTACTAGGAGACAACCGACTTAAAAGCCTGTGGCTTACTGGCTTGTTTGTTTGCTTTAACTAATTCCTGTTTATTTATCTTTTAAGGGTAAAAGACTACTCCGAGATATATTCAGACTTACGAAAGGCTACAGAGTCAAAGATTCTCATACCATCCGAGGGGACTTTCCAGAGGGGAGCATCGGCTGCGATCGCGCAGATAATCCCGCTGGCTAAACGAATGTTTCAACCTTCGCCTATACTGTACTTTAAAGCGCAGAAAAATCCAGCGGAGATAATGGGAATGCACAAAGCGCACCTACGTGATGCTGTGGCCATGTGTACCGTCCTGAGTTACATGGAAGTCATGGTGAGATATTATAAGTAGATACTTACAATCTTTATGTGAAATATGAACAGTTTGCTATTGCTAGCTTAGTCTTAGTGTAACAATAAAGAATTAAGTATCGGAATAACAAATGCGTCAATCGAAAATATACGAGTAATATTGATGATTATTAGGTATTGAGTACATATTGTACCTACTTACCACAACCATTGAATTAAAAAAAAATTGGTCAGTAGATTATACCAGCAGACTACACGTATAACTGGTGTCCAATATGGGTAAACACGATTTATTGTGTGATTAATATAGTCTAATTAATTATTATTAGACAAACATTACACTCTATCGTAACGTACTTAACATTTAGAGCTGTCAGGTACAACCCTGTTTTCTCATGGTAACAATGTTGCTTTAAGGGCAAATCTGGCCTAAACGAGAGGACTGCGGCGACGAAGGTAGACATGACGCGCGGCACGCAGGCGGGCTACGTGGGCCTGTCCATGGCGACCCGCGTCGCCTTCGGGCCCAACGGCGCGGACCCGGAGTACAAGCCCACTCCTGCCTCCAACAGAAAGATATTCCCCAACTCCACACTCGTTATACAATCTGGAGGACAATACTACGGTAAGTATTCCATACTTTTTATCATACTTGAATGTATCCTTGATCTTGTAGTAGGTAGGGGAGACCGGGTATAAAAGTAACACGGGGTGAACGTAACAAATGAGTTTTTGAACCAGTTATGCTAGCTAGCAGTTATGGCTGTTTGAACAAAATGTGCCATTTTGAACCCCCCTCCTAACCAAAATCACGGTTACGGCGCTGTGCCGACGGTTGATGAAATAACGAGCTGGTGCCACAAAAATACCTCCAAAGTAAGTTTTGGCCATTTTTTTCAACTGTGTTTATTTTTTATATGGTAGGTTTAAGCTTGCATGTCAAGTACCTATCTCTAAAATAGAATAAGTATTCTTCTTTCTAATATGGCAATCAAAACGGTATTTTTTTAACGAATTTTAAGGTTATAGACATGTGTTTGCCATATTCGGGATTTTTTTTATTAGGGATGAAAGTAACAAGTTGTTACTTTTTAACCCCCGACGAAAAAACGACGGGGTGTTATAAGTTTCACGTGTCTGTGTGTGTGTGTGTGTGTGTGTGTGTGTCTGTCTGTTCCCCTGTGGCGCTCAAACGCGTGGACCGATTTGAATGCGGTTTTTTTTGTTTGAAAGGTGAATTAGTCGAGAGTGCTATGTTTGATGAAAATCGATCCAAGATGGCCGCCGCTACAAAATGGCGGATTACATATTTTATCACAACACCCTCAATATGGGTATCAAATGAAAGGGCTTGACTAGCAGAATAGCACTATTGCAAATTCAAGATGGCCGCCGCCACAAAATGGCGAATGTCGGGGGTTTTTTAAATTTTCAATTTATACTTGTATCCCGATTAAGATCGTGACATCTCAAAACATGTTTTATTGTGCTTTTTATATTTCAAAGTAATACTTAAGTACTTATTTTCTTATTCCAGAATACCTAATATACATAAACTAAAGACTAGTAGATGTGTATCTTTATTATCATCTCTTTTAAAAGCAATTTTGACTGTGGAGTTGCTGCCCCCACAGAGTTAGTTGTAGTCACCAACACTATTAGTGACACTACTCGTATCTGGTAGCTTCACTATTACTGCCAAGAACCCCTCCAGAGTTAACTTTAGCAGCAATAGCCTTGCCATCAACAGATGTTGCTTTTCCATCGACATCGTTTGATAATTTACACGCTCAATCTACTTCTGCAGATATTGTTCAACAAGTTACGACATCGTTTAGTCCCTATGAAATTAAGCCCCTACCAAAGGCTACTTCAGAAAGAATTCATGTATATATGGGCACCAACAGGTAAGTATACAGTAAATATAATATTATTATGATTTTTACAGAAAAAAATATGCAGTTTGTACTGCAAACCCACTTATAGGCTACAACATGCAAATAGTAATAGAAAGGGAAGCAAAAGTCAGAAAAACTAAAATAATGATCGATACTACAATAAGCTTTCAAGACAAAGAAGAAAGAAGCTTACCTAAAAAAGTAAAGAAATCTATTGTGCACACTGCTAAAGATACAAAAAAAATCGAGGGCTCTAGTCTAGATGAAAAGAAAACAATTAAAAAAACCAAAGAAATAAAGCACAAAAGAAGAAAAAAGAAGCTAAAATAACTCTGGATTCTCTTCCTTCTTTCTGTTCTTCTTGGTTTAAGTCAGTCAAAGAAGATATTTTCTGTTTAGTTTGTATGGAACCCTTTTCAAACAGCAGGTCAAATGAAAAGTGGATGTAATGCCTAAAGTTTAAGTTATGGACTCATGTAGACTGCACTAATAACGAAATGATTTTTATGTTTATGTAGACTGCACTAATAATGAAATAAGTTATAATTTAAATTGATTATATAATTGATACATAATGTAACTTCGTTTTATTTGAATGTTACAACCATCCCCTTACACTGTTACAACCAACCCTAGGGGTAGGGATGGTTGTAACAAATTCCACTTTTTTTATTTGGTCGTTTTTCTCAAAATCTATAACATCTATTGCATTTATGCTGATGTTAACAAATAGCTGAAAGACCAATCTATTATATGTACTGAAAAGAATTTTAATATTCAAAAAACTTTGTGAGATATTACGAGAAAAGTAAAAATTGTTACGTTCATCCCCGGTCTCCCCTACATAGTTAACTTTTTCGAATGCAGATCATAGAGATCCCGGGTTAGGCCAAAAAGTCATTAAATTTTTCTTTCAAGAAAGCAATAGCAACCTGGATTTGGGAAATTAGCACCCCTGTGCCTCGGAATAAATGTAAAAATTGGTTCTGGCTCCTGCGCCTGATCTCTCCCCGGTCGTGTTGAATTGCCGTCCCGTGGGAATATGGAAAGCCCTCATTAGAGAGTGCATCAGTATTTTATCCATTATAATATCTCCTGTGTAGTTGACTTGTCTCCGTTGAGATTGATTGCCATCACATTGCCATGATCGAAATTCAGTCCGCAGGACATTATTGTTATTATTATCTTACACTTCAAAACTTCATATTTAAGGCTGACTAGTAGATGCACATAAATATTTTCATTGAGTAAATTTTGTATCTATGTAATTGTAGAAGGTACAACAGCAGTAACGCGAACTTTACACTACGGGATACCAACGAGAGAGGAGCGCAAAGCATACACGACGGTGCTGCGGTCGCTGGCGGCACTGGCCATGCTGCAGACGCCGGCGACGCTGCCGGCGGCGCACACCGACCCCGTCGCCAGAGCGCCACTGTGGGCCTTCAGGCAGGACTATGCCCCGCCCACTGGATACGGGATGGGAGCTGCTTTGAACAGGAAAGAAGGTAACTATACTAGCGGCACGCTATGATGGCCGGTTTGACACATTACAATAGTGATGTGGAATGTCAATTTATTCTCGAACAAAAAACAATTAAGTTTTGTTTTTGTACCTGATTAAATAGGTTTAATAAAACAAAAATGTATATGTTTATTTAATTTATTTGAACGAACTGAATATTTGAACGAAAATGAATATACATACTTTATATGCACACAAGAAACATATGAATACAAAAGATACCAAAAAAGGTGCCACAAAAGGCCATAATTAATCAGATTCGTCCATACTACTATTTTCACTGTCGTCACTGCTATCATCACATACATTAATAATTATATGTTCGTTTTCTATAATATTATCTATTTTCACATCTCTTTCATAATCTTCCCTTATTAATTTAACAGTTCTATTCACAACCTTTTCCCAGTCTCCTTTAGTCACATGTTCACAAGCTTCTTCTAATAATTTTAGCATTTTTTTTTGTGGTAAATGGGGGTTCTGTATTGTGTCTTGCAGCATATCCCTTAATTTGAGCCCACACCAACTCAATCGCATTATACTCACAATGGTAAGGCGGTAACCGTATAACTCTGTGCCCATGTTCTAATGCTATTTCGTCAATGACGTATCGGATCTTGGTTGGTTTGTTTTCTTTTAAAAGACGTACTAATTCCGCTTTTAACATATTCATGTTTGCATCTACGCCATTTTTACGAAGCCATGCGACGATATCAGCTTTCTTTTGGGATTGGGCAGGTGGCTTGTCAATTTGCATCGAGTGGTATGGGGCGTTGTCCATAATTATAATAGATGGTTCAGGGAGGCTACACAACATTGAGGTAAACCATTCAGTAAACTTTTCTCCATTCATGTCTTCATGATAGTCTCCAGTGGTTTTTGACGCAAAAGCCATGAGAGAACCTTCGACAAACCCGTTGATGGTTCCGGCGTGACAAATTATAAGTCGCGATCCTTTTCCTACAGGAACTTTGGAAGTAGATGCTGCTGTGTCATCGTTCCAAGAACGGCCTACAGTATGGTTAGCATTAAGCCATGTTTCATCCAAGAACACAACATTTTGCCAATTTTTGATTTCTTTCACTTGCCGTAAAAAAGTATACCTTGCCATCGCTATATCAAATCTTTCCATCAATATTTTGCGTTTGTTACATTTTTTGTATCGAAATCCAATGGTCTTCAAAATCTTCGTTAAAGAACTTTCCCCACCGAAGAATAATCCAGCTTCCTTCAGTGAATGCACCAACTTTTTTCTTGTTGGATACTCCTTCTGTAAATAGTAGCCGTAAACATGTCTTCGGATAGCATCGGCATCAAAGCTATCGATGCCTACGACTGGTTTTGCTCGTTTTCTCTTTTTTGGTGTGTGAAGTTTATTTTCTTCTGTGCCAGTCTCGCCATATTTTTTTTTAGTTATCCGTCTAACAGTTCGTTGTCCAATATTAAGCGCATCAGCTACGCGTTCAACCACTGACGTTATAGGTAAAATTGGCCCTCCATTTTGAGCTTCACGATCGAAATAGTTACGAAGGCGTATTACGAACTCACGTGTCTGACTATTTAGAACAGTTCTCTGCGTACGTTCGGTCATATCGACGAAATCCACAACAAAGGGCTTGAACAGAGTCCAAATTAACGAGCAAGGGTCAACAGTAATGCAGTATCAATATTTGAAATCCAAAGCCAGGTCAAAACTATATCACAATCGCATTGCACTGACAGTTTATACTTTTCGAAGCAACGTCAATTCGAAACTGCTTTGTTTTGCATTGAGCATTGACGCGAGTTTGCCGGAGGTAGTAGTTGTGCTAGCCAGCGATCCTATGTGACGATCGTATTAGATTCCATTTTTAAAAATTTATTGATATTTTTTTGCGATTTCAGAGGTTTGTCCACATAGTGAAAATTGTTCATATTCACAAGTACATTCACCCCTTAAATGGTGCAAACTGATTTTTCTACACTTGTATACATTTAAGAAATCAATTTAATAAATAAATTTTGAGTCCTAAACCTAAAACTACATTCGATAAAATTTATGAATCTCTGCACATCACTATCGTCAATAAAGTAATACAATTATTTCCTTCAAAGTCGTTATCAATTAATACGGAACTTCATGAGAAACTACATTCGATAAAATTTATGAATCTCTGCACATCACTATCGTCAATAAAGTAATACAATTATTTCCTTCAAAGTCGTTATCAATTAATACGGAACTTCATGAGCGGACAAACGTCAAACCGGCCATCATAGCGTGCCGCTAGAGTAACTGTCGTTTCACTACCGTACATTGGCGACCACGCTGCCAACGGCAAATTCTGTGACCATATCCTAACACTACAATGTCACTATGTAGGTACCTAACCATCAGGAGTAGTTACAACTCATTGTGAAAGATGAAAATTATCCAGTCGATTGAAGTCCACACAATAATATCTAGGTAGCTCTACATTCTGCCTGGGACGTATACAACGGGTTCCCCAGGCGTCCAGCATAGTCAGCGAGAGGGAACAGCCGTGGTGGTTTTAGTTAGGGTATACCCAATACGGGGAGTCCCACATAACCCCCGTTCTGCGCAAAGAACGGGGGTAGCCATAAAGCTTTCCACCACGTCAAAAAAAAAAAAAAGGTAGCTCTACATTCTATATGCGTGAAGAAACCTATTGGATTCAGGTTAAAGTTTTTACCACAGAGTATCTAAGTACTCGTGTGTTTTTACACAACACACAAACAATAATAAAAAAAATCTTTTTTCAGATCCTGTTGTAATTGACTACAGGCAAGACATCAATTTGCATACGTTTAGAGAAGGCTACTTCGTCACTAGTGGTAAGTTTTTTTAAATCTCTCTGACACAGAGTAAAAAGGGTGCTTAATTAAGCTAGTCCAGTTTATAGATATAAGATTTTGTATCTTTAAATATTTTTAGTGTACATGCTACGTAAGGACCATGGGGTTTGGGCAGAAGCTCTCAAGAAGATGAGTTGTAAGTTTCAAGAAGATCGGAGACGGAGGCTACATCTTCCTAAAGAGAATCTGCCTCCTGTGAGGCTTGGTCCTAATTCTAACATACCTATTGTATTCGAACCTAAGTAAGAACTGGGTCTCCGCACCAAAGAAAAATTACCAACTTTTGTCACCAACACGTGTTGACAACACAAATGCTGGCAATTTGTCTGATATAAACGCATCATGATGTTTCAGAGCCAGCTTGGTACGAGTCGGGTAAGTATGGAGCCAAGTTAGGGAATGTTCTGGAAGTGGTGCCGCGGCCAGGCGGATACCTCGGCTTCCGGGAAGCCACGCTCATACCTTACGAATACAAACTGATTGATAGAAACTTACTGACAGAGTATGAGGTGAGAAATAAGAATATACATTTATTTTTAATAGATATTTGGAATAATATTTTGCAGAAAATATATAGATATAAGCGTTTAAAATTGAGGAAGTCGATTGCAGAAAAACTGTAGGTACCTATCAGTTGTTGCTTAGATCTCAACTGTGGTGATTGCTAATTTCATGGCATTCGTGTTACGTCAATGCATTTTGGCCAATAGCGAGAGATTAAGAACCTGTTTCACCACCTTCTGATAAGTATCAGATAGCTATCTACAACTTTTGTCTTTGTCGCTTGACATATTAAAGTAAGAATGTGACAAAACTTACTTACGTTTAGGCTACCCGACACTTATAAGAAGGTGGTGAAACAGGCCGTCAGAGGAGAGAATCAGAGGTTAATACGGTGTCATTTTTATACGATCGATCAACTAAGTAGAAGCATTAGACTTTTTAAATAGGAAAATACAGTTCAAATGTTCTTGTTTTCAGATAACCTGGCTAAACGCTTACAATGAGCGAATAAGGAAAACAGTTGGACCAGAGCTGAAGGACCAGGGTCTCACGGACGTCTACTACTGGATGATGAACAAGACTATACCCGTCGAGTCGCCCCGAGCTAAGAAGAACAGCCCAAACTCCGCTTACTCTTATACTATTGGCTTAGAATTAACTTTGATGCTTGCTGCAGTAGGTGCCATAAGTTCCGATTGCTATGCCTATTAAATTAATTAATAGGAATTATGAATAAATGAATACATTATAAATCTAGTAACTATATTAGTGTTAAATAATTGGTAATATTTCTTATATCATATAATTTTTAATATTTATATTGTGCTAATCGTATGACAAGGAATGACCCGCAAGAGTCAAGACCCGTTACGATACCTATAATATATGCAACTTATGTGCCTAGCTGATGCTCAGGACTTTGCGAATAATCCTTTCTTAGTATGTGGCTACGTCATAAAGGAACCTACAGACAAAATTTTAAGTTTCTAACTTCTTCAGGATGTACGTCTTTTGGATAGATAGAATTTCCATTAGCAGATTAGTTAGATAGGCTATTAGTAACAGCTATAAAACATGTAGGTAGGTAGGAATACGACCAAAAAATATTTTTTGTGGCAGTTTCATGTTTTAAATAAATAAGAACCTAAGTAGTACCTATCGATATTGAGTAAGACTTATTAATGTTTTGAAAACTTAGAGGATTTTAGATAGGTACGATTACATTTATTATGCACCGATAACTGTACAAAAAAGTATTAAATAGAGGTTAATCCTATGTTCTGTAGGTATATTATTAAAACATGGCATGGCACTGAAAAACGTTTAGTAAAACTTAGATCCCAATTAGAAATTGTAAACATTAGAATAAAGTAGTACCTAATACCTAATATTTAGTAGAATTTTAATATTACCTATTACAGTTAATAATGGTTTAAATGCACCGAGTGCCTTATTAAATACTAGTGTGTAAATTGCTTATTATTTGATAGAATAAATTTTATTGTAAGTTGTAAGTACCTAGGTACCTATTTCATATTATTAAAAATGTTTAATTATTATTATTGGTATTATTCTCTTGTCTTAACACCAATAATAATCTTATCCAATAATCTTTCAGTTAAACTAATTTAGCAGGTCATAAAATTATACTATCCTTTTCAAAATGTTTCCAACCAAAAAGGATAGCGTTTCTTTTAGACCTATCAATTGAGTTTATTTTAGAGATTTTGTACTACTGAATTATACTACTGAATTGAACCTACTGCTGATTGTCTGTAATGGAGTATTTTACAAATATACTTAGATATTACCTATGTCCTATTGTATCGTTAGATAAGTATATTTAACTATTTTTCTTCTGTATGTAATACAAGATAAGAGTATAAAATATAATGATTACAATAATCAGTGTACGAGTTACATCAACTGTTACCTAAACTTTATATAAAATATAAATACGTAGGTCAATAGTGATAAAGATGTAATAAGTAGTTGTGTTTAATGTCTTAAGCAATACCTACCTATGTACTTTGTAAAAGTAGATGCTTCTTTAGTAATCTAATGCTTAAATGAATACGTTTAAGTATTGTAATGCAAACTACAATTTGTGAAATCGTCCGTCAATCTGCACTGGGGCAGGATGGTGGGTCTTTAGTTCCACACCACTCTTAACCGATGTTAGTGTTTCGATACTCGAAATCTATCAACGTTGTCGAGATGTATGAACTCGTACTAACCTTATTGTAAGGGTGAATAAACAACATTGAGCTGTGCTGTGCTCAGTCTCTGGTGCTGTTTTTAACCCCCGACGCAAAAACGACGGGGTGTTATAAGTTTGACGTGTCTGTGTGTGTGTGTCTGTCTGTTCCCCTGTGGCGCTCAAACGGGTGGACCGATTTGAATGCAGTTTTGTTTTTTGTTTCAAAAGTGAATTCGTCGAGAGTGTTGTTAGCTGTTTGATGAAAATCGGTCCAAGATGGCCGCCGATACAAAATGGCGGATGACATATTTTTTCACAAGTCACTTAATATGGGTATCAAATAAAAGGGCTTGACTAGTAGAATAGCACTATTGCAAATTCAAAATGGCCGCCGCCACAAAATAGCGAATGTCGGGGTTTTTTAAATTTTTAATTTATACTTGTTTTAACAAACAACATTGAACTGCGCGGTGCAGTGTGCTGTGCGACTGGGTCAGTATTGCGACAGCGCGATGCATGCGCACAAGTGCAAGCGAGATAGACGCAAGAATGAGCGGGTTGTGTGATGCGATGCCGAGCGAGCAAGCACGTATCACGTGATCCTTGCATGTTCTAAAATTAAATAAACCACAGCCGTATAAAGCGCAGGACTTGTTTGTTTCTTCACTATGTCAGAAGAGCAATAGAACAGCACAGCACAGCACAGCGCAGCTTACGTCACTGTTATTTTTTTACCCTAGGGCCCAGTTTTAATGCACGCACGTTTTTTGAAATCCGTTACGTACCTATGTTTGTCTTGTTGACGTTCCTACCGTGCGTAAAAAAGTTTCGCTGAAAAATGTGGTACCTTAATTTAAGTAATAGGTATATTAAGCAATATAGTAGATGCTTCGATTGTATAGTACCGTTCGCATCACTGCCAATGTTCACATATCACATAGTAACGGAGTGCAATAAATAAAATTAATGTTAAATCAATATGTCCTTTATTTACATACATTGGTCCGTACAGATCATACAAAATCACCTTTAAGTCTAGTTAACACATACTGATTTTTCCAACGAGTCGAGTTTCTGATACCAGTGTAAGGCCAGGCGCACACTGGCAGCACGGCACGGCAGGGGATCTTTCGGCATCCCTGCATGTAAGCTCACACTGACGGTAGGTATATCTCCCGGCACGTAAGTCGAGCGCTTATCTTCAAGTGCGCGCAGCGTCATACGAGTGAGCGGGACACAATACGATTGAAGAGCAAATCAGCGCTTACGAGGGATCCGCGAGAGCTAATCAGTGCTTACGAACGATCCCCACGCCCTCCCCGCGACCCCCTCACCACCCGATATACCTCATTTTCGACTTCTGCGCATTGAAGGCCAACGCTAGACTTATTTATTTGCCGTGACTTGTAACTATGCCGCGGTATCCGTACGCATGCTGAGCCGTCCATAGGTACGTTGAAAAATACATCGTGCTCGCGCCTAGCTTTTTATCCCGAAACCCGTAGATTGCCGAAGAATGCCGAAGAAAGCCGAAGAGTCCCGAGCGATACCGAGGCGTGACTAAGGCTGCCGACACGGCATGCATGCGGTAAGCTGCGGCATTATTTTTGTACCTACCACCATTATCAATGAAAATTCAACTTAAACATCATGTAAATATGGTTCATCAGTATTCATGATTTGAAAAATCCCTTGCCGAGTCGTGCCGCCAGTAGACGCCAGGCTAAGAGCTGGTTCACATTAGGTCGGACAGACACATTTTAAATTATAGGTGTCGGATATGATACAACACAAATACAACACAAATAATCGCAGCGATACGACCCAACGTGAGTTAACTCCTACTCGCTAGGTGTATACTAATAAGTAGTACTTAGAGTAGGCTATTTGTACAAATATCTCCCGCCCTATAAAGTGCATATTTTGGAATCGATACGTGTTCATTAAGTCTCATAAACTCCCGTAAAAAATATCTACATTGTTAGCAAAACGCATGGTGGCAAAGAAAAAATGGCAAATATATTCATACAACATTACATAACAACTTACAAACAATATAACCTACACTCGTGTGTGAATAAATAAAATTATATATCCTTTGTCGGATTCAAGCGAGCGTAAATATATTAAGAGAATCAACTAAACTTTACAGTTTCCAACAGAAATATAAAGATACCTAAGATATCTATTTACGAATATTATACAATACAAATAGTCTATAATACTCAGTCATTCAGTCTTTACAATATATTTTATATTGACTTGTATAACTTTTTTAAGTTACCAGAAACTATCTGTAATTAGAAACATTAATACCTATAATACGATATATAGAAGAAATATAAATGCAAGGTGATTTTGGAAATAAAAGCGTTACGGAAAGAATGCGTGAATCTACTTGCACTTTTGGTGATTCATTATAATAAAGGCACGTACTTATACATGGCTCATACACATGTAACATTCAAGCATATTGTATTGTGTAAGACATGTATAATGCCTCCTCTACATGTCTGCAGATGCGTCCGCGGACGCCCGCAGATGCATCCGCAGATGGATCACTACGAGCTGTCCACACGTCTGCAGATCGATCAGTCTAGGTTCATTCTCGACAGACGCAACACGCACGTTTAAAAATGGATATTGAGACCGTAGCTGCCGCAGCTATTTGTTTATGTAGTACTTTTAACTACTACGTGAGTATGCATCCTCGGTGCTCATATTATTAGCCATTTAAACAAGAATTAAACCGCAAGAAGCACGCGTGGACTCTCAATCGCAATTCCGATAAAACTGATGCGTCGCCAGACGTGTGGACAGACGCCGGACGTCCGTGCCGAAACCCTTTGATCTGTGCCACAAAAACCGCCAACAATCGAATCCGAGGCGGACGCGTCTGCGGACGTCTGCGGACGTTAAATACCTACAACAGATGCACAAATTACCCCCTCTATACGTCTGCGGACGCATCCGCAGATGACGTCCGCGGACGCATCTGCAGACGTGTAGAGGAGGCTTAAGCAGTGTGAGAATATCAGTACTTAAGGGTCAAACAAGTTCAATTTGTTTGACCTTTGTTTAATGCTTACAGAAAGAACAAGGCAATCTCAGAGAGGACCAATTACACTGGAAAGATACTAGGTATACCGTATACGTAGGCATATACGATTGTTGTTCCTTGAGTATTATGGATTTTCAAAAGCAAGCAATATTAAAAGGTATAGTACTGTTTTTAGACCTGTCAATTTAGTTTAGAGACTGGTACTAATTTTATTCTTTTGTAGATAAACTCCTAAATCAAACTTTTCATAGACCGTGACGTCACACGTCGCGTAGTTTTAAACAACATAGGCAAAACATTATATTAATAACGAAAACATAATATTAAATAACATATTTAATCAACATACTGTAAGCATATAAATCGTGCATAAATAACTAATAATATAATAATAATAATCCTGAACATTGTTCAAATAGATTATATATAAATATGCCGCTTAAAAAATAAAAAAGATTCATCTCATAATCACGATCCTTTTTGGACTCGTGTATGTACATATACGGGATTCCTATAAATAACTCGTTCTCGTACAAAAGTATGCAATTGACACGGAAAGCTCTCGAAGCGTTCGTAAGCTGTTCTAACAAGGCAGTGTGTTTGTGTGTTTGTGTGTTCATCTCCTCAGGTCCACCATCTCCACAGACGCAGTCTCGTCTAACCGTATGTGAGTTACAGACTGGAATTGAAAAATATCAATTTTTTAAACACTTACTAGAGATAAATAAATAACTGTCTTCTTAGAGATAAAGAACGCCTGTAAAGATACGGCAATTGTGATGCGGCAAGAAATTGTATATAAATAATTGTTGCAAGCTGCAAAACGGCACAAAAAGTTTCTCGTGAAAAATAAAACATACTTATTTTTGTGTCATAATCAGTACAAATCAAAAAGAAGTTAATCTTTAATAAAATATTTCCTATGCTACAGTTGTTTTAACAAGTATTTAAAATTAAAAATTAAAAAAACCCCCGACATTCGCCATTTGGGGTGGCGGCCATCTTGGATTTGCATAATGCTATTCTACTAGTCAAGCCCTTTCATTTGATACCCATATTAAGGGAAAAGTTGTGAAAAAATATGTAATCCGCCATTTTGTAGCGGCGGCCATCTTGGATTTGCATAGTGCTATTCTACTAAGCAAGCCCTTTCATTTGATACCCATATTAAGGGAGTTGTGATAAAATATGTAATCCGCTATATTGTAGCGGCGGCCATCTTGGATCAATTTTCATCAAACATAGCTAACAACACTCTCGACTAATTCACCTTTCAAAGAAAAAAAAACGGCATTCAAATCGGTCCACTCGTTTGAGCGCTACAGGGGAACAGACAGACACACACACGCACACACAGACACGTCAAACTTATAACACCCCGTCGTTTTTACGGCGGGGGTTAAAAAAAGAGACCTTATTACTGGTTAGTTAGAGATTACTGGTTACTAAGACAATTTCCCTGTACCTACCTCCATTCTGTCCCAATAAAAAAACACTATTATTATTTTAGGGTTATCCTAACCTACAGAAAAAATATATATTTTAAGATTAGTATATAATATTACGTTACACATGAAACAAGAAAAATTGTAACTCACGTAAAACAGGGGTGGGTCGTTGGGGTGCGGGTGGAATCCACTTTGTCTGCAGTTGGTGATGAATTGCATGCCGTAGTCCGGCGTCAGGGCGAAGTATCCAGTCCTACGGAAATAATAGTTCAATACGAAACCGTACATGACACGTCACACGCCTAACAGGAATATGGAGGAATCGGGGTATAACTAATGTTATATTGGAATGGCAAAATATTCACATAATTCACATAATATTTATAATATTATTAGGATCATATTATGATCCTAATAATATTATAAATATGAAAGTGTGGATGTTTGGATGTTTGTTACTCTATAGCGTTGCAACTACTTAACACATAGGCTTTTTATCCTGGAAAAATCCACAGTTCCCGCGGGATTTAAAAAAACCGAAATCTACAGCTATAGGTAGATTACTGTAGCAAACTTCCTTGAAAGTAGGTATATATGTTGGAAAAGGGAGCGGGAACGGGAACCAGAAATCCAAGATTCCCTCAGGATTTGTGAAAAACCGAAATTCACGCAGGCGAAACCGCGGGCAAAATCTAGTAATCTATAAAGGCTTTCCAAATATACATACAAAATTTCAAAGTAATGTATAAAAGTAAATGTATGTCATATTTGTATGTATGTACGTATGTACATATGTATGTATGTTTGTCCCCGGATTTCTCCAAAACTTCTTTATTGGCTTAAAACTTCAACTTAGGGCACCATGCAAGTATCATCAAATGTGTGGAATAGACTATAGCACAGCAGAGTTAGACATGCCTGCTCATATCGTGTAATGTGTCACTCGTACTCACTCGTTGTACTTGGGCGCACACACGATCGCGATGGCCTCGGGCATCATCAGCTGGTACGAGCACTGCGTGTGGAGGTCCACCGACGACAGCACAGCAGAGTTAGACATGCCTGCTCATATCGTGTAATGTGTCACTCGTACTCACTCGTTGTACTTGGGCGCACACACGATCGCGATGGCCTCGGGCATCATCAGCTGGTACGAGCACTGCGTGTGGAGGTCCACCGACGACAGCACAGCAGAGTTAGACATGCCTGCTCATATCGTGTAATGTGTCACTCGTACTCACTCGTTGTACTTGGGCGCACACACGATCGCGATGGCCTCGGGCATCATCAGCTGGTACGAGCACTGCGTGTGGAGGTCCACCGACGACAGCACAGCAGAGTTAGACATGCCTGCTCATATCGTGTAATGTGTCACTCGTACTCACTCGTTGTACTTGGGCGCACACACGATCGCGATGGCCTCGGGCATCATCAGCTGGTACGAGCACTGAGTGTGGAGGTCCACCGACGACAGCACAGCAAAGTTAGACATGCCTGCTCATATCGTGTAATGTGTCACTCGTACTCACTCGTTGTACTTGGGCGCACACACGATCGCGATGGCCTCGGGCATCATCAGCTGGTACGAGCACTGCGTGTGGAGGTCCACCGACGACAGCACAGCAGAGTTAGACATGCCTGCTCATATCGTGTAATGTGTCACTCGTACTCACTCGTTGTACTTGGGCGCACACACGATCGCGATGGCCTCGGGCATCATCAGCTGGTACGAGCACTGCGTGTGGAGGTCCACCGACGACAGCACAGCAGAGTTAGACATGCCTGCTCATATCGTGTAATGTGTCACTCGTACTCACTCGTTGTACTTGGGCGCACACACGATCGCGATGGCCTCGGGCATCATCAGCTGGTACGAGCACTGCGTGTGGAGGTCCACCGACGACAGCACAGCAGAGTTAGACATGCCTGCTCATATCGTGTAATGTGTCACTCGTACTCACTCGTTGTACTTGGGCGCACACACGATCGCGATGGCCTCGGGCATCATCAGCTGGTACGAGCACTGCGTGTGGAGGTCCACCGACGACAGCACAGCAGAGTTAGACATGCCTGCTCATATCGTGTAATGTGTCACTCGTACTCACTCGTTGTACTTGGGCGCACACACGATCGCGATGGCCTCGGGCATCATCAGCTGGTACGAGCACTGCGTGTGGAGGTCCACCGACGACAGCACAGCAGAGTTAGACATGCCTGCTCATATCGTGTAATGTGTCACTCGTACTCACTCGTTGTACTTGGGCGCACACACGATCGCGATGGCCTCGGGCATCATCAGCTGGTACGAGCACTGCGTGTGGAGGTCCACCGACGACAGCACAGCAGAGTTAGACATGCCTGCTCATATCGTGTAATGTGTCACTCGTACTCACTCGTTGTACTTGGGCGCACACACGATCGCGATGGCCTCGGGCATCATCAGCTGGTACGAGCACTGAGTGTGGAGGTCCACCGACGACAGCACAGCAAAGTTAGACATGCCTGCTCATATCGTGTAATGTGTCACTCGTACTCACTCGTTGTACTTGGGCGCACACACGATCGCGATGGCCTCGGGCATCATCAGCTGGTACGAGCACTGCGTGTGGAGGTCCACCGACGACAGCACAGCAGAGTTAGACATGCCTGCTCATATCGTGTAATGTGTCACTCGTACTCACTCGTTGTACTTGGGCGCACACACGATCGCGATGGCCTCGGGCATCATCAGCTGGTACGAGCACTGCGTGTGGAGGTCCACCGACGACAGCACAGCAGAGTTAGACATGCCTGCTCATATCGTGTAATGTGTCACTCGTACTCACTCGTTGTACTTGGGCGCACACACGATCGCGATGGCCTCGGGCATCATCAGCTGGTACGAGCACTGCGTGTGGAGGTCCACCGACGACAGCACAGCAGAGTTAGACATGCCTGCTCATATCGTGTAATGTGTCACTCGTACTCACTCGTTGTACTTGGGCGCACACACGATCGCGATGGCCTCGGGCATCATCAGCTGGTACGAGCACTGCGTGTGGAGGTCCACCGACGACAGCACAGCAGAGTTAGACATGCCTGCTCATATCGTGTAATGTGTCACTCGTACTCACTCGTTGTACTTGGGCGCACACACGATCGCGATGGCCTCGGGCATCATCAGCTGGTACGAGCACTGCGTGTGGAAGTCCACCGACGACAGCACTGCAGAGTTAGACATGCCTGCTCATATCGTGTAATGTGTCACTCGTACTCACTCGTTGTACTTGGGCGCACACACGATCGCGATGGCCTCGGGCATCATCAGCTGGTACGAGCACTGCGTGTGGAGGTCCACCGACGACAGCACAGCAGAGTTAGACATGCCTGCTCATATCGTGTAATGTGTCACTCGTACTCACTCGTTGTACTTGGGCGCACACACGATCGCGATGGCCTCGGGCATCATCAGCTGGTACGAGCACTGCGTGTGGAAGTCCACCGACGACAGCACAGCAGAGTTAGACATGCCTGCTCATATCGTGTAATGTGTCACTCGTACTCACTCGTTGTACTTGGGCGCACACACGATCGCGATGGCCTCGGGCATCATCAGCTGGTACGAGCACTGCGTGTGGAAGTCCACCGACGACAGCACTGCAGAGTTAGACATGCCTGCTCATACCGTGTAATGTGTCACTCGTACTCACTCGTTGTACTTGGGCGCACACACGATCGCGATGGCCTCGGGCATCATCAGCTGGTACGAGCACTGCGTGTGGAGGTCCACCGACGACAGCACAGCAGAGTTAGACATGCCTGCTCATACCGTGTAATGTGTCACTCGTACTCACTCGTTGTACTTGGGCGCACACACGATCGCGATGGCCTCGGGCATCATCAGCTGGTACGAGCACTGCGTGTGGAGGTCCACCGACGACAGGAACGCCGTCTGCGTCGGATGCGTCTGCAAACATGCCATATATAAAATATACGTTGGTACATTACAATTCTGCGGGACAAGTCATAAATCATTTGTATCGGACTTCTCGCTCGCACTTACAAGCCTTATGGAACTGGAACCTGTTTCTCTGGTGTTGTGTGTAACAGTAAAAAGGGATTTGTCGATAGTAGATAACAAGTTATAAAGAGCGAGGGAGAGCTCTCACAACCCTATGTTCGTACTGTTTTTTGGCTCTGTTGGCACGTTTGTAAAGGCCCAACTATAGTCATATTTCTCACATGTATCCAGCCGAGGGTGATGAGGTTGTGCTGGTCCTGGTAGTGGAAGATCTCCTCCTCGTAGTTGGTGCTGCACGAGTCGGGCGTGCCCGTCTGCTTGGGCACCACCACATGCGTTATCTTCAGCTGGTCGCGCTCCTGCGTTGCGTTTATTCATACAATATTTATTAAGTTATAGGGTGGATGCTCCTAAGCTCGGCCCGCTCTCCAAAAGTCGGCACTCCATCTATTTCTGTCGATATTAGCGTTTTGGTGCTTAACTGCTGTCTTATTTTAAAACTATTTTCCCATTATACTCTAATGGGCTATACTATAATGGACTAGCTATACTTAGTTAAAAAAATAACCATTATTCCTAAACGGCACCAAAACGTTAATATTGACAGAAATAGAACGGAAAGCCGACTTTTCGAGCGGGAGCCGGGCTTAGGAGCATCCACCCTTTTTCTTGTGTAGTCTCGTTATGAAAAATGATGAAAATGAATTTTTATGATTTTGTGACACGAAAAATGACATGATAAAGTTGGCAATAGTTGACAGGCTAGCAAGCAACTTGAAGTTGCTGTCAGACGCCTCGCATCGTCCTCTATCGTCTCGTCTGTCGTCTGTTGTCGTGATCGTCTGTCGCGCCATCTAGTGTCTGATTGTAATTAATTGATGATGATGATGATGATGATGATGATGATGATGCAAATGCATGCAAAGAAGTATAACTTCTTACCCGTGTGCATACATAATATGTAAGTACACACACCAAGTACAAGTAACTTGAACTTGGAAGAGGTATGGCAGTTTGTTTATTAAACCCCTGATCGGTTTATACGCGACATCGTGCCGGAACGCTAAATCGCTTGGCGGTGTCGGTTTTGCCGGTAGGGTGCTATATAGTCAGGGCTGAAGCCAAACCAGAGACAATTTAGTAATTATAAAATACCAAATTACGCCTATCGGAAATGGAACCCGGGACCTCACATTTAAGAGATAGCGTTCACCACTGCTCCAGAGAGGTCGGAGCGCAAAGGGTACTCACCAGGACACCTGCCAGGATGCCGCAGAGCTCCATATTGCGCGCAGTGTTGGTAGCGGCGATGGCAAGGAAGCGCGACAGCAGCGCCGCCGGCACCACCACCTGCCGCAGGCGGCGCTCCGACACCAGCGGCGGCATGAAATCGCTCATACCCGTGTCCCTGGCGATACAGACACTCTTTGAACAAGCTATAATTTATAAAAAATTTAACCGACTTTGGTCCAACAAACTCAGAGAAAGGACATGGCCGGAATTCGTATGGAGCTGTGCCCATGGACATGGCCGGAATTTGCTCGATTAATCGAAAAAAAAAACTTACTTAAATAAACATAAATGGAGGTTAATTATTCATATGTGAAAATTGCTTTTAAAATAAACTAAAATATATCGCGGCACGGCAGAATTAGCCACATTGTGGCTAATTCTGTTGTACATAATCTCTAAACCTAAACTAAAATGACAGGCCTAAATCTATTGCTATCCTTTTCTGCAGTGAGCACTATGAAAGAGATAGGAATAAATTTAGACCTGTCATTTTAATTTAGGTTTAGAGATTGTGTACAACAGAATTGGCCACAATAACATTTCTCCAACTAAAAATTACAATTAAAAATCAGAGTATAAATAATATTTTTAGATAAGGCATTTTGACTCGAGAGAGAACTGGTAAATAAAAGGACTAATTTGTCTTAACTACAATGTTTCAGGCGCAGTCTCCAGTGTCTACATAGAGTATAATATACTATATAACCTTCTTGGATATGACCTTAGAAAAGTTAGAAAAACATAACAGTTAACATTCTTATTTTTTGTGTTTTTTCCACGCCTGTGCTGGAGAAATGTTATTGCCGCGATATATTTTAGTTTATTTTAAAAGCAATTTTCACATATAAATAATTAACCTCCATTTATGTTTATTTAAGTGAGTTTTTTTTTTTCGATTAATCAGGCAAATTCCGGCCATGTCTTTTATGTACCAATTATTATTAGTCGTTAAAATATTAGTCACATATGGCTAAATTTATGCATGTAAATTCATGAATTATAACTAGGGGTGTTGTATACTAAAACCTATCTAAAAGTATGTAGATTACGATAGTGAAAAAAATCATCAAAATCCCTTATTTTGTAGAGATAGATACCAATACAATGAACATTTTGGCTTGACGCTTTGATGCGCTTCGGCTCAGTGCTAGTGAGCCCTGATCCTAAGTTGTCATAAAGAGCTGTTACATACTGTGGCCTCGAGGGCGGTATGAGGGGCGGCGCGGGGTGGGAGCCGGGCGGCGCGCGCGGCGGCTCGCTCGCGAAGTCGTCGGGGTATAGCACGCCGTCCACGGGCGGCGCGGACGGGGACACCGCCCACTCTTCCTGTAACACATTGTGTAATGTGCACAAAATCATTTCTTTATTTCTTCTTCTTTGTTACATTCTTTTACACTCTCGGCAGATTGGTTGTGGTCATTCAGTAGTGACGTCTATTGTTTTCTAATTGTTTCCTATAAAATGATATGAAGTTAACAATTTTTTATTTATCAAGTTCTAACAAACACTTTCCACTTTAGAATGTTTTTAACTGATTTTCTGCTGTTTTTAATGAAAAATAAAAAAACACTTAATTCCACTCTTATAAATGTTTAAAGGAATTAACTGTACTGACTAGCTATGAATTAAAACCTTTTAAGTCTCATAATCTGGGAATCTATTAAGGGTCTGTTTCACCACCTTCTGATAAGTGTTGGATAGCCTAAACATAAGTTTTGTCACTTTCTTACTTTATGTCAATTGACAAAGACAGAAGTTGTGAATAAGCTATTCAACACTTATCAGAAGGTGGTGAAACAGGCCCTTAGTCTTGTAAAATATTTTATGCGACACATAAAATAATGATTAACTAACTGCATTAAGTAAATGAGGTGTTGTGTGACCGTCCTGTCTGTTCTCATCAGCCTGAAGCCGCTGGGCAAGCTTAGCATCTTCTTGTTCCTGCTTTCTTTTCGCCGCTTCAGCTATTTTTCTTTGTTCCTACAAATTAGAAAGTGACAGAAGCAGTACAAGCCAAAGTACAAGTTTTACAAAACATTCAACACTTTTTCTGTAAAGATCAGGAGAAAAACACACAAATAAAATATTACCAATTAAATTAGGTATCAGTAGTTTGGTTAAATTGTTACAGAAATATTATATTTTCTGCAAAAGTGAAATAACACAAACCTCATATTCCTTATAATGGGTGTGTTCCTTAGCATATTGTTCTAACAGTTTCTGTTTCAATTTTTCAGCTTTGGGCATAACCTCTTTTAGCATTGCTTGATTTACAGCTTTCACATCAGCAGGGACTGTACTGTATTCTGGATGTTTTCTGATCTTTTCCAAAAATAATGTCATGAACTTCAAATACAACATGTAAGCATTTTCTAGACTACCCTCAGATAGATACACATTGGCCATCCTCACCATCTCTAAGCCTGAACGGTAGTACCTGTAATAATATAGATATTTAATTTGTAAGTAATTGTAGTTTATAATAAAAACTCAGAAGACAGCATTTTATAGATGCCTCTGAAAAGAGTTCATAGTTGTTAAAATGTTTTTTAAATTAATTTGTAGTTTTTTAAGTAAAACATCTTTCTTTAAAGCGAGCATGTTTTATCAGAGAATTCTTTTAAACATTACTAAATTTGTTTGCTGTGGGGTTTGAAAATTTCCTAACATCTGCAACAAACTAGATTTGTAAAATACAAGTTACAGCAGAATAGTGTGTTTAGTATCTTAATGTTACATAAATAGGTACCTAGGTGTAATGAATGACTGATCTTCGCTTAGCTAAATCTAATTAGTGATTAATGCAATATAATTTATATTAGGATTAAGTAAATCAATTCTATTCAATGCGTAATTAAGGTTTGTAAGTTTAAGGAAGCGTTTAAAATAAAAAATTGAATACAATTTACAACGCAACATTGTTATTCACCTAAAAGTGCTAAATGATAAAATTAAAGTTTGGAAAATACTGACTCACAACAAAAATCATATTATCAAACAAGGCAAGGTTTCAAGGTTTCAAGGTTTCTACGTTGGATACTACCTTCTTGGTGGTACGTTAGGATCAACTTCCACCATAGCTCCAAAGTTAGCGAGCTGTTTCACCCTGGCTGTCGGCTCCAATGATGCAAGATCCAGCGCTCTTGCTCGTTTCTCATTCATTGACTGCATTTTTAAACTAAATACTCTACACTAATGCTTCCACAGAATTCCTACTTAAGCGTGCAAAGTTACCGGACCTAATCTTCAAAGATTTGTATTTTTAATAATAAAACATTATCGAAATCAATCGGAAAAGGAAAAACCGTAAATAAATAAAAAATAGATTGAAGCAGACTGAAGTAATTTAAAATTTGACATTTGACAATTGACATTATTTGACATTAGTTTGACATATTGTATTTGTTAGTTTGACGATTGTTTTTTTTTATAACTGACTTTATAGCTCTGGGTTCTGGTATAATTAAAACATAATTAAAATTGTATTAAAAAAAAAACCCCGCTTGGTATTGCGCCTGGCCGCCATTTATTTATCACTAGCTTGTGCCCGCGGCTTCACCCGCGTGAATTTCGGTTTTTTTAAATGCAAGCTAAAAAAAAGAGTAAGTGCCTACCTATGTAGATAAGTATCTAGGTTTAAGTAAACCTTTAAGTTGAAATTAACGCCTGTAGCTACCTACTAAAAATAAAAATAAACTTGGGTAGGTAGGTAGTAGGTACTACCTACATACTACCAGCTGTGGCGCGAACGTTGGCCGCCCGTCGCGCGCAGTGAAACATACCTACTTATGTGCTATACCTACAGGGCGTTTTTTAACATAGGTACTTACCGATTTCAACAACTCCTTTTTTGAAAGTCGGGTAAAACAGTAGCCTATGTTACTCCTTGGTTAATCCTCTACTTGTCCGTGAAAGTCCCGTCAAAATTGGTTGAGCCGTTCCGAAGATTAGCCCGTTCAAACAGACAGACAGACAGACAAAAATTTTAAAAACGTGTGATTCGGTTATGGTAACGTTCAAATAACCATATGAGCTTCATATGTGGTAGTTATTTCGAAATTACAGACAGACACTTCAATTTTATTTATTAGTAAGTATAGAGTATAGATTAGTATAGATTAATGATATAAATATTAGGTATGTCCTATTGCATCGGTTATCAATCACAGCAACAAGCACAGAAGCAACATTTGCATAATTCTAAGCAAAGTAAACATGGTATCCAAAAGAGGAATCCTAAGAAAAACAATAGGAAGAATTTGCAGTTTTTCCACTGAGCTCTAGTGTCTAAATAATGAGGGTACAATTCAGGCCAGCGATTATAGATCCATAATTGAGGAGTCCTTCGAAGTGACATAAGATAGCAGTCTCCAGCAGCTGCACTCCAGTGTCCTCGCTGTGCGTTTCGGAATCCTTGGACGTCATTCCTTACGGAAGAATATCGACACGGCTGTAAAAGTATTCTCTTAAATGCAGCTGCGAAATCAACTCTATTTCTTTTCACCGGTTTATTTAAATTTTTATCCGTTTTGAAAAATCTATCAAAACAGTTACGCAGTATATCGTCTTTTGCACGTTTCATTTGATCTTTTCTTCTTTTGCGTGATTTAGATCGCTTTTTTTTCTTTTGTGATAATATTGTCTTGGATTTTCTACAAGCTTTTTCACATTTCCTTAATTTCTTACGAGCATCCTTAATTTTGGCTACGGCCACCAAATCTTTCTTTGTTGTTTTTGTACTTACTTTGTTAAATTCGTCAAGTTTCTTTTTCAGATATTTATCTATTTCTATAAATTCATTTTCTTTGGTTTTTATTTCAAAGTCCTTTCTTTTATGATCACGTATTACAGTACTTATATTTGACTGATTATTACATAAGCAACAACGCATTTTTGTGAGGCCTACAGGCGAAGAATTGCACGTAACATTATTATGATGTTAGTTAGTAGTTACCTTGGCAGCTAGTCTAGCATAATAGGTAGGTACCTCAGGACAGTTTATTATTGCTAGCTATTCAAGGAAGTTCAACTTGTTTTACATTTTTTATTTATTAATAATATTTTTGTTTAGGTAAATAATATTACTTATTGAACAACGAATTTGACAGCATGATTTTGTGTTTACCAATTACCTATAGTGCGACAAGTATAATTTATAAAATTACAAGTATAGTAGCTTTAGAGAATTGATGAAAGTGTCTAGTAGGTGCCAGTAGTGAGCCGCCCATAGATAATACACTATTACCTGGAGCCGCCCAAGACCGCTGGAATTAAAAATATGTGGCCAAGCAGTTAGCCCTCATACGCATTAGCGGTTGCGGTAGCGGTGCGGCTAGCCGCTTTTTATATTTTTATATGCAACCGCTCATTTTGTACGCACTAAAGCTTTGGTCTGGTGATCATGACGCACAACGCTGCGGTATGCGGTCTGCGTTGTCGGACACTCAATCATATGAAAAACGTCGAGAATGGTCTCATGTTCCGTAGCAGTATGCGTCAGCGGCGAGGGGCAAGCGCGGTGAAGTGGGGAGGTGTACTGCCGCACACCGCGGCGTCATTCTCGGTTCAACGCTGCGGTGTGCGGTGTGCGTCACGGGTGTGCGATATGGAATTTTTCAACAACAAACAAACAACCTTCACTCCTCCGTTGTAAAAACATGTTCCTCGGAGATTTTCTTTGTCTATTCAGAAGCAGTAAAAATTCTTCTTCTTCCTCCTCTTCAAGCAAAGCACAAATTACAGAAAAATTGTTCATGTTCACGTCTACCTTGGTAGCTGCGGCAAAATCAACTGACCACCTCTCCGCAGGGACGCTAAATGTTGCGTCGTGACGCTGCGTTGCGTCGCATACCGCAGCGTTGTGCGTCATGATCACCAGACCCCGGCTTAAGCGCTCGTACGCATTAGCGGTTGCGGTAGCGGTTGCATATAAAAATATAAAAGCGGCTAGCCGCACCGCTACCGCAACCGCTAATGCGTATGAGGGCTTATTGTTGTATTGAAAATCTGTTATAGATCGACCAGAATCTCATGAAAAATAGGGAAATTAAATTTTGTAGTAAGCAACACTAGGTTAACTCGGCTGCCCTAGTGATAAACAAAGTAATTACATTCAGAACACCTTACCTGGGATCGTTTCACGAAACGAAAAATCAAGCAACTGCATTTTAAATACAAAAACAAAGTAATCAACATCCAATTACTTTGTTTTTGTGTTGTGCGTGTTGTTTACTTGGTTTTTGCATTTATATTCCGGGTTAGTGAGTGCAGATACTTTGTTTGGGCAATTTAAATTTCAGTAAACGGTTCAAGTTATTTGAAATATTAAACTGTGGTAAAAAAACTAGTTACTCGACATAAAACTTTTGTTAATGCAAAAAGTCAATTTCACAAAAAATGTCAGTTACTTACTTTGTTTATCGCTAGGGCAGCCGTAGTGTTGCTAGCCTTGGAATTTCATTTCCCTATTTTTCATGAGATTCTGGTCGATCTATAACTAAGATATCTAGAAAGAGATAGAAATAAATACAACAAAGCATATGAAGATTTTTTACAATGGAAACCCAACGTCTTTTTTGATTGATTTCCGGTAGGTAATAATTTTAATATTTTTGATTATTTTATTATTTTCCTCGTAGGTGTAGTATAAAGCACTATGCAGTATCCCTTCGGTAGAAAGTGCGATTCCTCTCGGGCGTATTGCGGCCCTACGGCCTACGGCCTCAGGCCTCAAACTACACCCTCGTAGTAATCGGTCACTTTCTCCCGTCGAGGAACAATGTACTATTTCATTCCACATAGTAGTAGCCGTAATAACTAAGTACCAGCTACCCATGTATATATTCCGTAAAGTATTAAATACTTTACTATTTAATGGAAACTACCTAAAATATTAGGGATTTCGGTACCTAATAAAATAGTCGGTAGACGGTAGATTCTATAAAATGACGAAAAACGATAGAAAATAATATAAGCCACGTCAAAATTCATTTTATTGATTTAAAATACATAGGTACAGCCGTACAGGTACCTGTACTATAATAATATCAGCTAAAAATTAGATCAGAACGGGTACTCCGCTTTCGTGTCTCCTCGATATAAACCGGATCTGTAAAAAAATATTTAAGTATAAAGTTTTAACTACGTAAGTAAGTACCTACTTAGGAACATAAAAAACAATTAAAACATAGTAGGTATTAAAGTGGGTCACTTGATATTGTGATGATTTGATCAATCATTAACTACCACCGCCCATGAACATTTAGAGCACCAGAGGAACCACTATGCGTTGTCGGCCTTTGTTGATCTGCCCCTTGAATAAACCCATATCAAAGTTATGTGGAAATACCACCGGAGGGAGTTTTTAATTTGATAACGGAATCTTTTCGGAAACGGAAGGCTTTTCTGCCACATATCTAAAGCTGGTGGCATAGCTCGCGCCTCGCCCCCCGCATAATAATTCAAAGTCGGCGCGGCTTCATTACAATTTTGTAAAGTCTTCGACATAGGCTACCGCCTGCAGTTTAGTGTTAACACCAGCGGCTTTTGGCAAAGTTGTAAAGCCGGCGGTCTAAGGAAGGAAACACGGAACGTACCTAACATTGAACATTTCTGTCACACGTTGTGCATCCATAACAAGCTATAATTTAAAAATTAAAAAAACCCGACTGCCATGCTAAAAAACGAACTAAAAAATTAATAAACTATACCACCGTACCACTTACAGTGCAGTTGTTATTTATTTTGTTTTTCATGATTTGTCACTCCAAATTGATTTAAAACATATAGATTGTTTACATTTTCGTACTCGCCTTTTAAATCCCTTTATTTTGATACCCCACTCGAGGGTCTTGAAGAAAAAAAATTTTTTCAGCCCGCACATTAAAGTGCATAACATTCGCCATTTTGATTTTTTATGAATTTTATGTACCCAGTAACATTTGCGCCGTCAAGACAAATCTAATGACGTATAATTTATCAAAATAGGTTGAGCCGTTAAGTAGTTACGAACTGACATAGGAAACGGTCATTTTCTACGATTTATCACTCCAAATTGTTTCCAAATATATAAATTTATACATTTTCGTATTTGCCTTTTGAATACCTTTATTTTGATACCCCACTCGAGGGTCTTGAAGAGAAATTTTTTTTTCAGCTCGCACAGTAAAGCGCATAAAGTCCGCCATTTTGATTTTTTTTAAATTTAGGTACCCTATAACACTCGCGTCATTGAGACAAATCTAATGACGTATCATTTATCAAAATCCGTTGAGCCTTTGATTAGTTACAAGCGGACATAGGAATGGACATACATACACACAGGTGAAACACATATTATACCCAGTCGGGTAAAAAAAAAAAAAAATAGAACACCACCGAGTTCAGTAGATAAGTAGATTTAGACTTACCCCCTCTTATTCAAGTCATCGTTGCCCATATATAATTCATCTCCACGACAGCTGTTTTTAGCCACCTGTTTCATGTCAGCACACCGGTTGGCAACAATATTGTTATAAGTCACAGTTGCGGCAAATAATTCGTATGCTCTGTTGTGGTTACAAAACAAGTCGGAGCAACCGGGTTGGCTGCTTCCTCCGTTGGGGAAAAAGTCGGCATCGGCTACTGCCATTGCAATACCGAGACCTACGATACTGCTGCCAGTGTGGATGGCTTCTACATAAACTGCATCTGATGATTGCAGGCGATTCGGATTAATATACCACAGTGGTCCAGCAGGATCCAATCCTATAAAAAATATAAAGATTACTTAAACCATACACCATACACCATACACCTACCTACCACGACTACCTGAAAAAAGGAGTAGGTATGTTGTTTTCAGGGTTCATGTCTGTTTCTATGTGAGTTTGTACATTCCACCATGACTTTTATATGCCTGAACCGATTTTGAAAAATGAGGTATTATTAGGAATCCTTAACTTATTCTGGGTGACATAGGCTAGTAAAATTAAAAAAAGTTTGATGAGGTGACCATGGTTCCGCACTAAAGCCTAAAGTTGAAAAAAAATCGAAAATCAGATTAAGTTCATCATCATAGACTAGAAAATGCGAAACCGGCCGCCATTTTGAATTTTAGGATATTCCTCACTTACCAGTAATACGTGCTACTTTGCCACCTAACGCCCTACCAGCGTTGCCCACAACGTGAGCTCCAAGGCTGAACCCAATCAAATGCATATCGGCAAAGGAAGCCCTGGTGGTTGTAGTCAGGAAGCTGAGGAACTGTCCCAGGGCGCGCCCTGTTCCCGGTACTCTCCAAACCGATGTCGTGTACAGGCCATTAGCTACAGCATTCCAGTCCACCGTTATGAGGTTCACGTCACTTTTCTGAAGATACGCTGTAAGTAATTTTTTTTAATTCAACTACAAAGTTAGCCCTTGACTGCAATCTCACCTGATGGTAAGTGATGATGCAGTCTAAGATGGAAGCGGGCTAACTTAGAAGAGGTATGCATATCCCTGATCGGTTTCTACACGGCATCGTACCGGAACGCTAAATCGCTTGGCAGCACGGCTTTGCCGGTAGGGTGGTAACCAGCCACGGCAAAAGCCTCCCACCAGACCACACCAGAGACAATTTAGAAATTATAAAATCCCAAATTACCCCTACCGGGAATCGAACCCGGGACCTCCCAATTATAAGACCACAGCGCTCACCACTGGTAAAAGATTTTTCATTTCCAAAAAAAACGGTCTGATTCTTTCTATGTAGGTTACATAGAAAGAATCAGACCGTTTTTTTTGCCTTGACCTTGCTTACTTATACATAACTAGCTTTTGCCCGCGGCTTCGCCCGCGTGAACTTCGGTTTTTCGTAAATCCTGAGGGAATCGTGGATTTCTCGTTCTCGTTCCCGCTCCCTTTTCCAACCTTTACACTTACTTTCAAGGTAGTTTGCTATAGTGATCTACCTATAGCTGTAGATACAGATTTCGTGTTTTTCAAAATCCCGCGGGAACTGTGGATTTTTCCAGGATAAAAAGTTAAAAGGATAAAAAGTTAAAAGTTAAATCATGGCATATTCTATCTTCATTCAATATTTCAGCAAAATCGATTCAGTAGTTGCGACGTTATAGAGTAACAAACATCCAAACATCTAAACATTCAAACATCCAAACATCCACACTTTCACATTTATAATATTAGTAGGTTATCTTAATAAATAGATATCATTCTTACTTACCTTCCTTGATGACGTGATTGAAGATAGAAGTGATGTTATCTTTCCAGCCGTGAACGAGCACAACAGTAGGGTTGTTGGCATTGAAGTACGATTCAGTGATACTGTTGGCATTGTCAATCTCTAATCTCTGAGCTGATGTAGGGTTACGTCTGAAACGGTACTTACTAGTTACTTATACGTATTAAATACTAGCTTCTGCCCGCGGCTTCGCCCGCGTGAATTTCGGTTTTCCACAAATCCCGAGGGAATCGTGGATTTCCGGTTCCCATTCCCGCTCCCTTTTCCAACCTTATACCTACTTTCAACGAAGTTTGCTATAGTAATCTACCTATAGCTGTAGCTATAGATTTCGGTTTTATCAAAATCCCGTTAAAATTGTGGATTTTTCAAGGATAAAAAAGTTAAAAAACTTTTTTTTAACTTTTTATTTAAAAAAGTTAAATAAAAAGTTAAAAAAAGCCTATGTGCCTATCTTCATTCCTTTCAGCCAAATCTATTCAGTAGTTTTTGCGTGATTAAGTAACAAACATCCAAACATTTAAACATCCAAACATTCAAACATCCACACTTTCATATTTATAATATTAGCAGGATGAGCTTATACATATTATGTAGCGGTGATAGCCTAGTGGTTAAGAACTCGGTCTTCCTCTCGGTGGGGCAGAGTTCGATCTCCGGCACATATGTACGTCTAACTTTTCGGAGAATGATCACTTGCTCTATCGGTGAAGGAAACACGTGAGGAATCCTAACCGATTACCGATGGTAGAGCTACAAAGTCGTCTACATTATAAACTAGTGTTGCGCTCGGTGCGCGAGCTGCAAGCAGCTCGCGTGCCTTGTAGTCTCTTCAATATTCGTAAAATAAAGAAATGGGAGGCCGTACCAAATACCAGAATATTCTGGAGAGTCTCTTGAAAGATAGAAAGAAATATTGGTATCACGTTTCGTATCTTTTCTGAAAGGACACTAATCAGTTCTATGCATGCGTTTAGTGGAAAAAAAAGGATCTATACAAAAATGTTCTGGAGAGCCACTTGAAAATTAAAAAGAAATTTTGTATGGACACAAATTTTTTTTTGTTCCGTAGCTATCTTTTTTTTACTGGCTCACCAAAGGGCCTAAAGTCTTGAACATTTTTAGTTTCAGGACTATGCCTCTATGACTGATAGTTTTTGAGGGTCGTTAGGGTACTCTGGTATTTTTTCCACATTCACTGCGTTTTGTGATTTTTGTGAAAAAAAATTTTCAAGTTCTATTTATAAGTGTAGTAGGGAGAAAATTTTTCATACAAAAATGTCTAAGAGAGCCTCTTGAAAAGAACCCAAAAAATTTGTATGGAGAGAATTTTTTTTTTGTTCGGCGGCCATCTTTTTTTTACCGGTTCACCCAATGGCCCAAGGTTTTTAATAACATTTGTTTGGGACCATGTCTGTATGACTGGTAGTTTTGGAGGACCCATGAGGTACTCTGGTAAATTTTCCACATTCATGACGTTTCATAATTTTCCTGAAGGAAGACCCATAAGTTCTACACACATAAATAGTGAAGGGAAAAAGTTCCATACAAAATTGTTCTGGAGAGCCTCTTGAAAAGAACCCAAAAAATTTGTATGGAGAAAAATTTTTTTTGTTCGGCGGCCATCTTTTTTTTACCGGTTCACCCAATGGCCCAATATCTTTAATAACATTTGTTTGGGACCATGTCTGTATGATTGGTAGTTTTGGAGGACCCATGAGGTACCCTGGTAAATATTCCACCTTCATAACGTTTCGTATTTTTCCTGAAAGGACACTTATGAGTTCTATGCATGCGCTTAGTGAAGTAAAAAAAGTTCTTTACAAAAATGTTCTGGAGAGCCCTTTGAAAATTAAAAAAAAAATTGTATGGACGCGAAAATTTTTTTTGTTCGGTGCCTATCTTTTTTTTACTGGCTCACCAAAGGGCCCAAGGTTTTGAACATTTTCAGTTTCAGGACCATGTCTCTATGACTGATAGTTTTTGAGAGCCTTTGGGGTACTCTGGTAAATTTTCCACATTCATGACGTTTCATATTTTTCCTGAAGGAAGACACATAAGTTCTACTTATATAAATAGTGAGTCGAAAAAAGTTCCATACAAAATTGTTCTGGAGAGCCTCTTGAAAATTAGCAAAATTTTTGTATGGAGACGAAATTTTTTTTTGTTTGGTGGCCATATTTTTTTCACCGGTTCACCCAATGGCCCAAGGTTTTGAACATTTTTTGTTTCGGGACGGTACCTTTCCGACTGATAGTTTTCGAGATCCCTTAGGGCACCCTAGTCAGTTTTCCACGTTCAGCTCTCTCTATAATTTTGTAGACCTTATATTTTTGAATTTTACACACATGAAAATTATGGTGAAAAAGTCCCATACAAAATTGTTCAGGAGAGGTGATCAGTACCTGACTTCAAGTAGCTTTATATATATAATACCATAATAGGTATTATCAATTTGTTTAGTTGTAACTTGTAAATTGTATTGTAAATTCTAGTCAACGATAAACAAAATACCTATTATACACATCTTTTAGGTATCTACCTACCTACTTACATAGGTCTGGTGGGAGGCTTTAGCCGTGGCTGGTCACCTTACCTGCAAAAGCCGTGCCGCCATGCGATCTAACGTTCCGGTACGATGCCGTGTAGAAACCGATCAGGGGTATGCATAATTGCATACCTACCTCTTCCAAGTTAGCCCGCTTCCATCTTAGATTGCATCATCTCTTACCATCAGGTGAGATTGCAGTCAAGGGCTAATTTGTAGTTGAATAAAAAAAAACATAGGTAGTCCTCATACCTACTTTTTTTTTTTTTTTTATAAATACTCACACATACTTTTTACTTACTTTGTGTAAAGATAATACTTGATGATATCAGCTTGTCTGATAAACTCCAAACCGGAAACATTCTCACTCACTGCATCCTCGGCATTTGGAGCCAGAACGGAATGGAGATCATTTTCCTGAATACGATTTACTGGTGCGAACGCAGAACAAGCTAAAAAAATAGACAAATATCTATAGGTGCCTAATTCTTTAAAATAATATCACTATGATTGTCAAATTATTAGGTAGGTACATCGATGTGGTAGGTACAATAACTAACTTTTGAGAGGATGTTTTCAAAACTTTTAGGGACGTAGGTAGGTATGTAGGTAATACCTGCTCTACTACCGAGTTTGTTTCATTTTTAAAAATGTTTTATTTCAACTAGGGAGTTAATTGTAATAAAGTATTTAAATACCTTAGAATCAAGTAAAATCACCTACCGATATATCTAAAAATTAATAAAATTAATCAGTAAAATAATCTACCTGTTGCACCTACCTAATCTATTGCTATAATAAACAGGTATTACCTACTTAGGTACAGGTACAGGGCAGGTAGACTTGATGTTTCGAGGGGAAAAAAGAATATCAGTTATGTACCTACATAGGTACCTATAGTACCTAGGTACATATGAAACTGTAAGTAATACGCACCCACAGACATCAAAAATAATAATATTATACCCGTCATCCTTCGCACCTTGATGAGGACTTTCTAGTTTCTTAACTATATCATTACAAGAACAATTTTTATATGCCTACCTATTTTATTACACTGTTTAGTTCATTGTTAAGGATTAAAATTGTTCAATGTCTTATCCATACTATCCGTACGTCTATGTAAACTAGCTGACGTATCACTTATTTTTAGGTTCTTAAAAACTCCGTGGGAACTTTTCCAATTTTCCGATATAAATAAAAAGAAGTGGTGTGAAGTGCACGTCTCCAGGATGCATGTTATTTCTGCCCTACAAAATTGGTTTGCGGTAGGTAAGTAGGCTATGAAAATGTAAGTAGGTACCTACATATATTATATTTTACGGCCAGTGCCCAGTGGCGTAACTATAGGGGCATTTCGGCAAAATGCCACGGGCCCTCAGCGAGAAGGGGCCCCCTTATTTGTTTTAAAATAAAAACTTTATCATTGGTTGAGCTTTATATTGAGCAGGAGAGGCCTCATCCGATTAATTTGCCACGGGCCTCAAATGCTATACCTAGTTACGCTGTTTACGGCAACCAACGAAAGGTTGCCGGCCTATGGGTATTTTACAGGCTATTTCGGAGAGTGCGCTCAGGAGCTCTTCGATTTTGTTCCCCTTCACCTTTCTACTACCGTACTCGCAAGACACCAGATGGGTTCTCATTCTATGTCGTCTATGTTCCAGCTACGCGAACGAAGCGATTTAAATCTTCGCTTCTTGTACGCATGGCTAGGGTTTGGAATACCCTTCCGAGAGAAACCAACTCCCTTCAGTGGTGTTTCCACATAACCTTGATATGGGGTTATTCAATGGGAGGATCAACAAATTCCTCAAAAGTTCCCCTGGTGCTGCAAATGTTCCTGGGCGGCGCGGCGGTAATCGATCATCAGGTGACTCATCACCCGCTTGCTCGTTTGCCCGCATTTTTTTATAAAAAAGAGGCCTCAGAACGAAATCCGACAACCCTGACTCCACGTAGTGTTGTCTATTGCTATCCCTAGTGTTTTTGTAGCAAAGCGGGAAGAAGCTTGCGAAGGAGGAGTGAGAAAGCGAAGGGCGGAGATGGTGAGCGAAGTTAAGACTTCAATAAATAAATAGAGAAAGCTTTACTTACGTTTGTTTTGTTAAGTTTTACGAACTCGGCTATACCATTAATTATGATGAAGCAAACCCATAAATCAGTGAGTCACAGAATCCGGAACCGCAGTAGGTAGGTAGGTATGCTAAAGGCGAAGTGTTCATTGATGGATGAGAGTGCTATAGCTACAAGTTTCGTGGATTTCCAGTTTCCTGAACAAGGAAAGGTCAGCGGCATTTCGCGGTTCGTCGTCGTCGATGGTCGATCTCGAATCTCGATGGCCTGGGTGCGCGGACGCAGAATGCCCCTCGATATCGCTGCCTGCGCACGTATCGCGCGCCAGCCGTAGCGGGCAGTGACCAGTGCTTTCATAAACTCGGAATAAGTGACAGAGCGAGTGATAAAATAAGTTGCAAAGTGAACCCCAGGAGATCGGATCCCGGCGCGGCGGGTCCTGATATTTTTAGAACGGCGTTCTGTTCGGAAACTGGTTTCTCTTTGATTATTAAATAATCAAAGTGGTTTCTCTTTATCGCAAAAGTACGCGTCGACCGGTAAGAAATTATTAATAAACGTTTGATAATAAAAACTTCAAGTTCTGTTATGATTAAGGTGTGTGTACAGTAAGTAGGTATACCTATGTGCACTATTCTAATAAGGTTTTTTTGTGACGCTATGTACTTATTTTATTCTTTGTTTCCCTTTTTGATAATAATGTTTTTCTTGACCCTTTGATAACGAATTCTACATGTTCGCAAAAAACCATAAACTTTATCAAGGACAAGCCCGCGACTTCGTTCGCGTGGATTTAGGTTTTTAAAAATCCCGTGGGTTATGAAACTCATGTTTCCAGTATTAAAATCCCGATTCCTAGATGCAAACTATTATATCTGCAAAATTGCGTCAAAATCGGTTCGGCGATTAAGCCGTGAAAAGGAAACATTAAGGAAAAACAAACAGACATATTTTTGCATCCAGTTTTTCAACAAAAAAAATCCGCAGGATCTCTTTGTTTTTCCTAAGCTCCTTGAAGCTCATGTACCTACCTACTTTGTAAAAAACTGTTAAAAGTGACGATTTGAAATGCGACTACAATAATAAGTAGGTATTAATTTTTTAATAGCCCTTTCCCATTATTAAGGTTTTCATCATGGATTTTAATTTTTTTACGCGTAACCCCTACTTAATTCCTTTTTTCTAAAATAAAAATAGCCTATTAAATACTCCTATTTTAGCCTACTTTATAACATCAGCTATATGCCAGTGAAAGTTTCGTCAAAATCAGTCCAGTGTTTCGGAGATTAGCCGGAACAAACCGACGGACAAACACTTTTAACGCACGCCAGCTATGATAAAATCCATACGTTCAAAGGTTCCTTTACAATCCGGGTTGCAAGTTATTTGGAATATAGAGGGTTGTGTAGGGGGAATGTGGCATGAAAGAGCCAGTTTTAAAAAAGGGGACAAAAAAGATATAAGGAAATAAGAAAATAATAAAACTTGTATAATATCATATTGTCTATTTCTTTATGTACGTAATAGCATTGAGCATTATCCAAAATCAACAATATTCATGGATTTCTAGCTATTTATAAAAAATATGAAATTCGGCTCTTTCATA
Source organism: Melanargia galathea (assembly GCA_920104075.1). Taxonomy (NCBI): domain Eukaryota; kingdom Metazoa; phylum Arthropoda; class Insecta; order Lepidoptera; family Nymphalidae; genus Melanargia; species Melanargia galathea. The sequence continues at coordinate 7,680,457 of OV049855.1, forward strand.
ACTTATGGGCATTGAAAGAGCCAACCAAAGTTTTGAAAGAGCCAAGTTATTATTACAAGACTTAGAATGTAAATTAACGAATATATTATTGAGGATATTTATTATTATTATTATAAATGTATTTAGAATGCAATCTTTAGATAAACTGTTAAGAAAATCACAAAATTCTCTATTTGAGACCAATAACTGCCAACTATCTACATTCTCTTCAAGGACTAATGTCGTGTTCATTAAAAATATTAAGTATATTAATTAATAAAGATTTCAAAATCAAAAACAATTGAATACAGAATTCAAAACAAAAATCAAATTTAAATGAATAAAAAAAATAGCAAAAATAAAGCAATCTCCCTTTTACGTCACAGGATTCATGTGCTCAACCGCTACAAATTTTGCACTGATACCATTCATTCTTGTTTGCTTTTACTTAGTATAATTTTCACTTTCTATACTAAGTATCTATTCTTAGCTAAATAAGCTCGTAAAAGATTAAAGAAAAGGGCAATTTTATTTAAAGGTTGTCATATCTTGATCACTTCACTTACAGCTTCCTCAATCATAGATGCTGCAGGTCTTTTACGCTTCTTTTTAGCTCTTTCAAATTGTTAGGTGTACCTAAAGTAAAAAAACGTCTATTTTGATTAAATTTTATAATAAAAATTCTATTGATAACCTCTACTTCAAACGTCACTACAAAGTATAAAAAATAATTTTTGTTTGTATAAGCATGTTGAAGTAAGGGAACGTTGCTCAATAATTTCTTCATTTCCTTATAATTATTATACCCGTCAGTCTGTCTGATTGAGGAGTTGGAGTCAATTTTTTTTTAGATAAGACCATCTAGCAAATTTTTCTAATGATAAACAAAAAAATTACGTACCTAAATCAGTGCAGAAAACTCAGAGAAATCGGTGTGCATACATAGAAAAAACTACGCGCCGAATTGAGAATATCTTCTTTTTTGGTAGTCGGTTAAAAAAATAATGTAATTATTCATATCACTACATAGTATAAAACAAAGTCGTTTTCTCTGTCCCTATATCCCTTTGTACGCTTAAATCTTTAAAACTACGCAACGGATTTTGATGCGGTTTTTTTTAATAGATAGAGTGATTCAAGAGGAAGGTTTATATGTATAATAACATCCATTAAATTGTGGAGAAATACTGTTATTTTTGAGGTTTCTAATGTGATGTCGTAAATAATTACATTTTTTCCGCTTACATTGCAAACGCAGGCTGAACCCTACGAGATTTATCAAAATAATGTACTAAGTATTGTACACATTGAAAAGGTCTACAGAAAAGTCCGCGATGGTATATGTCTATCTCTTATGGATATCCCACAATAACATTTTTTTGTCATTTACTTTTTACGACAAATAATGGCTAATTTTCGAAGCGATTTCAACCAATACAGCATTAATCCTTATCTAATTAAATACCTTAAATGCATTGTTGATTTTATATAAATCCATATGGTCCTTTACAGCTTATGATTTAAATGAATACTTTCGAAGATATTACAGATTTAAAAATTGCGGCGGCGCGGGAGCGTGCCTATAAGCGCGTCGGCGGCCGCGGTTCTCCCTATAGCCCATTGTCGATAATTTTTGAAACCAAAAAAAAAATCACAGTACGTAGGATGAAACCCATTGGAAAAGGAGGAGAATATACTACTATAATATAATAAAGCGGAAGAGTTTGTTTGTTTGAACGCGCTTATCTCTGGAACTACTGGACCGATTTCAAAAATTCTTTCACCGTTGGATATGTACGTGATCCTTGAGTGTTATAGGCTATATATTATGTACCACGGGCGAAGCCGGGGCGGACCGCTAGTAATTAATAAATATAGGTTTTAACTTGTAATGAAATATAGGTTTTGAAAAAGCCAGTTATGAAAGAGCCAGCTTTTTCATAGCACAGTAGCCCAGCTCTTTCAAAACATATTCTCCTAAGAAATGTAATCTCAAAAAGTAGTACGAAATCAAAACTTTACACGAAAAAATAAATATGCTATTGTAAGGCCATAGTATCCATAAAGTTATAGTGTAATCATATTACTGCTAGATTGGTAGTTGTAGACGTCAAAAAACAAATAAAATGTACTCAAAAACTTACTTTATGACGACGAAATCTTCAGTACGTTGCAGCGACGCCATTTATTTTCGATGAAGTGTCAAATGTTTGTGGGTGACATATAGTCAGTATAGCTATCTTAAAATTATAATTCATGAATCATTCGTATGAAAACTACCGCGTAATTCATAGTGGCTCTTTCAAAACTTGGCTCTTTCATACCACATTCCCCCTACCTATCTGAAATTTCTGAACTACAAAACCGATGACTTTGAAATATTTACGGGACAATCTTTGAAGTACCTAAGCTCCTTTCTTACAAAAATAGCTATTTAGATAAGTCTATACTACGAGTAATATTATTATTAGCTGATGCCGGTGACTTTGTCCGCGCGGATTTTTATGAAACTCATAAAAAACTTCATCCCCTATTTAACCCACTTGGGGGTAGAATTTCCAAAAATCCAGAAACACGTAATTTTTATTTTTAACCGATAGTACAAATACCGATTTTCATTGATATACTTAACTCGAAAGATGACGGACTTTCTTAAGCGGAACTTCTTCCTACTTCATAAAAGGAAGCTAAGTAGGTTTCTGAATATTTCAAGTTTCTGGTTGCTAGTCTAGGCTATGCATTGACGATCAGTCAGTCAGCGTTATATAAGTATAGATTGCCAAATGATATTATTTTGTTGGATAAATATCTAAGTACATAGTTACCTAAGTACCTAACCCTAAAATAATAGAGCTATGTATTGTTCTCAGGCCCCGCGAGACGCCAGAATGGCGCAATACCAGTTCTTGTGCTTGGTGATCGTGGCTGCGTTAGGTAAGACTGATAAAACCTTACAAATATTTGACCCCATTGTTCTAATGTTGTTTTAATGACTAGTGTCTTTAAGACCAATAGACATTATTTCGTATAGCTCAGTCATGTTAGTGGCTCCGTACTTAATTCATCAAATAACGGTACCTAGGTACCTACTAGTACTACTTATAACTCCTAATTTATTCTTAGGTATTGACCAAAGTCGGTAATCATTCAAAATAATATCGCGAGCACTGAATCTCAGCGATACTAACACGTCGAAAGGGTCTCTGTGTTCATAACACGTCGGTAATGAACAGAGAGACGCTGACGGGGACGACTTGACGAGAAGGTATTATAGTTCCTAAGCACACTGTTGTAGTTTACGACTTAGGTACTATACGAAATACGGAATAGTCTACTGATAATGGCTGGACACCAGGCGCAACGACAGGACTTTACAGAACGTGTGATTTTTTAGGGTTCCGTACCCGAAGGGTAAAAAACGGAGCCCTATTAATGTCACTCGGCTGTCTGTCTGTCTGTCTGTCTGTCTGTCTGTCCGTCTGTCCGCCGGTCACAGGTCTCTAGCTCGCAGACGAAATGAGTTACAAACCTGAAATTTTGGTATTTAGTGTAAAACGTTAACCCAAAATCAAATATTGAATTAGAAATTGAATTAAATTATTTTTCAGGGGGGCTCCCATACATGAAAAAGGAGCCGGAAAAAAAAATTTTTTCTTTACCCTAGCTTGTTGGGTATCATTGTTTAGAGCTCATTAAGTAGAGTACAAATATATATTTTTTTAATTTTTATCTCAAAAAATAAGGGAATGGGAGGCCATCAAAGTTGTCAGTTTTAGACCATTTTTGTGACGGGGGCTATCTCAAAAACTAAACTAGTTGGGAATATGATATTTCAGTATATTATGTACTATATGCTCTATTTAAACAACAAATACTGAAAACAACGATTTATTAAATAGTTTATAAGCTGTGACCAAAATAAACGAACATTTTTTTGGGTTTTTCTTTCACGGTTTGTTGCGATGTCTAGCTCGGAAATTAAATATTTCTTAGACCCAAAATATTATATTGTTCATAATTATGTACGGAACCCTGAAAGAGCGAGGCCCGACTCGCACTTGGCTGATTTTTTAAAAATAGGAATAGCGGGCAACTGAGCATGCGGGTCACCTGATGTTAAGTGATTACCGCCGCCCATGAACATTAGCAGCACCTGAGGAACCACTAATGCGTTGCCGGCTTTTGAGGAAGGGGACTGGCTCTTCAGCTCGCTGCCGGAACACACGGATGCTTTGCACGGCAGATTACGGCTGAAGTGTGGTCGCTAGCCAGGCGGATTCGGGGTAGCATCCTACCACAAAGCGGTGATACCATCCAGATTACGTTGTGTGGTATCAGGCACAACGACCCGCAGAGGGGACTGAGAGCGTTAGGGCCTCGTTAGCATACTGGCAGGGTGCACCGCGCGCAGGTGAGGTTGACTTTGGCCACATAGGTGGAATTTGGGCCACTTACACCCCGAATAGAAACGTCGCCATCAACAGCTTCTAAAAGCTTGTAAGTTGTAAGTAATGAAGAAACCGATTAAGTACCTAGCTATCTATTAGTATCTACCACAGATAAGGGAATAAGAGGTATCTACATAGGTACCTACGTCACATGTTAACGCATTCATTGAGTTCCTTGTAAGTATACATATATTCAATTCTAGGAGCCGCTTTGAAGTCGCTACCTGTTCCGCGTTCCGTCCGTACCTACTTGTTTATTAACTTTTCAAACTTAAACTCTTTGCTCAGAGACTTTTTACACATAGCTTTCCAATGCCATCATTGTATGAATTATGACTATTAGCCAAGAAAGAACAATTTATCGCTTGCAGCATCAGATGAGTAGGGGTATAAAGTAAATATTCGCCTTGAAACTTATATAGGTACCTACCTACTTAGAGCATGTTTCACCACTGTTACTTAGGTGACGGATAGCCTAAACGTAAGTTTTGTCACTTCCTTTTATTTTTTTATTTATTTTTTACGTGGGGAAATCCGTCATGGATACCACCGTGCCCGGGGAAGCACGGTGGTTATGTTGGACTTGACCAACTAAAACCCCACGGTGTTCCGTCTCTCTTTTGGTTTGCTGGGTGCAGGAACACTTTCGTACACTACTGCACCCAGTAAAAGCACCACCAAAACAGGCCCAACTTCCGGATTATTACGAATCCTTTACACACTTTAAGGCGCGCCAGGAACACATGGCGCGCCTTCCAACTCGAGGACCTTTTCTCCTGCGGACGATAAACTCCCCGTGTCTATCGCCCGGAGGTCCTCATTAAGGAGGCAGGCGGCGGTCGTGCGCTTGCCTGCGCCCAGTTCTCCTACGGCGACTCGGGTGGACATTCACCGCTAACTCCCGCTCACGCTCCGCCGTCTCATTTGCGGACATCACCTCCTCGCAAAAGGAGACGGCGGTACTCCACGCTGTCTCGCTCCGAACCATCGCTCGAACTATGTTCTGGAGCGAGAGGCCACCGACTGCCGCATCGAGTGCACGGCGCTGCTCCGCCCAAGCTGGGCACTCCTCCAGCGTATGCTGCGCCGTATCCTCGAGGCAGCCCTCACAATGGTGGCAACCGGGTGATTGCTCCCGACCTATGCGATGCAGATACTTACCGAAACAGCCATGTCCGGTAGGTTAGGGTGCCATGTTTCCGCCCCAACCAATCCTCCATTACGGGCCTTACCGCGTCAATGGTAGCGTGCCCTAAGTTTTGTCACTTCCTTGCCTTAACTACGTCAAGTGACAAAGAAAAGTGGTGAATAAGCTATCCGACACTTATCAAGGTGGTGAAACAGGTATCTATTCATTTAAATTAATAAAATGAATTTCAGCCTATTATCGAAGATAGTAGGATACCTACCTACCATTAAGTATTACCTTGTTTAGAATTCTGTGAAGAACTAAAAATGCAGTAGGTAACGTAGAATAATTTTCCGATCCGCAAATTATTATAAGTACTTACTTACCTACCTACCTATCTATATTCTGAGCATCCGTAGATTTTCCTTTTAATATTCATTAGTCACATTACATCACATCCCGTTGAACAAAACAATTTTCCGACACCGCAGCGCTATCATCATTCACCGCGGGTCACCGCTACAATCTAATTGCATTTTAATTATAATCACAATACCACAGTGTTGCATTCCTAGAACAGGTAAGATCGTGCCTCACGAGAGTGACTCATACCACAGAATATAATAGTACTACGTACTCATACTGAGTTTCGACAATTCACGATAGAATATTATAATCATTGTAGTAGTAGCAGAGCAAAAAAAAAAAAATACATTTTCGGAAGTTACGTTATCTACTGAGCCTTATTTGCGATGATTAATATTAAAACGCAGAGAGATGTTATGTTACTAGAGCGTGCAATGTCCCGCGAAATAGCCTCAACCAGGCCAGTGTATAAGGACACCAATCATGATTTTCGTATTGTACCTACCTATACTTATTTTATAACTGTCTACACTTGTATTATTGGAACCCTCGTAGTTTTAGTTTTAAGTTTCCATAGTAATTATCACCATTACATCACTTTCATATAGGTACTTTATAATATACTAGATGATGCCCACGGCTTCGCCCGTGTGGATTTAGGTTTTTAAAAATCCCTTGGGAACTTTTGATTTTCCAGAACAAAAAGCAGCTTATCTGTAGGAACCCGTTCCCAAAACGGAAAAATCCCGTGGGATCCCCACGATTTCGGAATACAATTCCTTACATCATCAGGGTTGAGGAGTTGGATATGTACCTACTCGAGTTCATTCAACGATAAAGTCCTAATATCAATAGTTGGTACTCTCAATATCAATTTAAATAACCGAAAGTTTCTAAAACCCATTAGTTTTGGGGATTAGGTCCCCTACAGCATCAGGATTGAGGAGTTGGAATCCAATTTTTTTATAGAACAGGGTCGCAATGTTTCTCTATCGATAAAAAAAAAATTACGCAAATCGGTTCAGAAATCTCGGAGATATCGGTGTACATAGGTAGAAAAACACAACTCCTCCTTTTTTGAAAGTCGGTTAAAAAAGTAGCCTATGTTACTCCCTGGTTAATTCTCTACTTGTATGTGAAGGTCCCGTCAAAATCGGTTCAGCCGTTCCGAAGATTAGCCCGTTCAAACAGACAGACAGACAGACAGACAGACAGACAGACAGACAGACAGATAGACAGACAAAAATTTTAAAAACGTGTGATTCGGTTATGGTAGCGTTCAAATAACCGTATGAGCTTAATATGAGGTAGTTATTTCGATATTACAGACAGACACTTCAATTTTATTTATTAGTATAGATTGATGTTCAAAAAGTGTACAGTGTACCTACTTTGAATAAATGAAATTTGAATTTGAATTTGACACGTAGAAGACGTTTTGGAGATGTCTTTCAACTAGTAAATGTAAGTATAAAATGTAAACTTATTGAAAAATCCTATTGAAATAATAAAGGACTACTGAAATGACACAAAAGCTGATATGAGGTGCTTTAACGCTGCAGATTATTATGAGACGGTAACGATGAAAAGTATATCCGGCTGAGATTGTTGTGAGCTTCTTCTCTGACCAGGCGCATTCAGAACCCTTTCGGTAGCCTTAGTTATAAGTTTACGTAAATGATTATCACCATTACCTCATTTCCATAATAATTATAGATAGAAGATAGGTAACTAGGTACGTATATAATTGGTACACTAGGTGACTAGACAATCAGTAACTAAGTAGGTACTTTGAAATACTTAAATCTTTGACTCTATTTCAATTTGGCGCTAGCTGCTTTTACCGTGTCTGTCAGTAAAATTGTTAATATTATCATATTTATTATGACGCAACCTTTGCAATAATTGTTACACAAATAAAATATAGATATGTAGGTAATGTGTTTACTTAAAATTGCTAAGCTTACATTTTTGATATCTATAAGTTGCGGCGGTTTTGGGCGCCTGGATGTACTTACGTAGGTTTGCTCCTCTAATAATATGACATCTCTCTGGTTGTCACTATACATTGTGATTATTGTAGTAGGAAATTATGTAAAGCAAATACATTCGGTAAATAAGGCTTTTATTTGCGATGATAAAAATACTTACGCATAACTTGGTAAGTTGGTAATATTAGTCTGTAGTATGGTGTATTTTTTGCATTTACGAGTAAGTATGTGAGTCATATGGAGAGACCGCTAATGAATGAGATGTCGTTAGTCATTTACCTTAGGGTGACCTTTCCGATGCAATGGCTGCGTATATAACTTTACCTTCGAAAACGTGACCAGGCGTTCCAAAGACTGGTTTATACAGGCTGCAGATAAAAGGGCTGTTACCTCGACTACTATTTTATCCTACTAAATCCAACTTATGAAAAGTGACACATACATATTTTAATGACTCGGATTTTGGTCATTTTAGAAACTCACTTTAGGAACGGTTTTCTTGCCCGTAGATAATTTAATTTCTAGGTAGACAGCTACCTAGTTCCTACCTTATTATTAATCCTTTTTATTATTAGAACTACTTACCTAGTTAAGTATATTCTTTCGTTATTAATTAAATAAGACTTTGTGTCTAATCTCACGAGAGCATCTTCAAACAATCTTTCACCTTCAATATCTCGGTAAATTGGGTTTTTGTAGGTCAAACTGATTGACTGTTTAAATAGTGGCTTAGATACCTATATTCTGTTTATTGAAAGTGTATACCTAATAAGTCTTTGTAAGCCATTCGCAGTTGAGAAAACTTAAAAAAATAAAATCGAATCGACCCGCCTTAGATTCGCACGTGGTTAGTAATTATCGTCATATTTCAACCAACTTGAACAAAACCTTAACGAATTAAATACATGAAAACCTTCCTCATGAAACACTCTGGTTATTGGTGAAAACCGCATGAAAATCCGTTCAGTAGGTACTTTGTGAATGCTAACTGTGATAGGTTTTCGTTTTTAGCAGTGGCGTAGCGTACCTTGGCGGGGCCCCGTATAAAAATTTGTTTGGGGGCCCTTATGAAGGGTAAGGATTTCTCACAAAATAAAAAAAAATTTGCATAAAATTAAAAGCAATATTTATTCATCACTAGATTTTGCCCGCGGCTTCGCCCGCGTGAATTTCGGTTTTTCACAAATCGAATCGTGGATTTCCGGCTCCCGTTCCCGCTCCCTTTTCCAAACTTTATACCTACTTTCAAGGAAGTTTGCTATAGTAATCTACCTATAGCTGTAGATATATATTTCGTTTTTATCAAAATCCCGTGCGAACTGTAGATTTTTCCAGGATAAAAAGTGCATACGCATACAGATGCATGCAACTATTGTAATAATGTGCTATGTGAGCGTGATTTACCTAAGAACAGTCAACGCCATCTATCGCGTTTTTGGAAGTCTATATCTATTTAAGTCCCACAGGAATACTTTTCCGGGATAAAAAGTAGCCTATGTTTTATGTTTATGTTGTAAGTCAGGGCATAAGCTATCTCCATTCAAAATTTCAGCCAAATCGGTTCAGTAGTTGCGGCGTGATTGAGTAACAAACATCCAAACATCTAAACATCCAAACATCCACACTTTCACATTTATAATATTACAGTAGGATTAGTAGGATTGGTATTGTGATTATGTGTGATAGCTTCTGCCCGCAGCTTCGCTCGCGTGAATTTCGGTTTTGAACAAATCCCGAGGGAATCGTTGATTCCCGGTTCCCGTTCCCGCTCCCTTTTCCAACCTTTATACTTTCTATCAAGGAAGTTCGCTATAATAATCTACCTATAGCTGTAGATATAGACTTCGGGGTTTTCAAAATCCCATGGGAACTGTGCATTTTTTCCAGGATAAAAAGTAGCCTATGTGTTGCCAATGCATGCAACACAGCAAACTATTGCAATAATGTGTTATGTGAACGTGATTTACCTAAGAACAGTCAGCGCCCTCTATGGCGTTTTTGGAAGATTATATCTATTTTAGTCCCACAGGAATACTTTTCCGGGATAAAAAGTAGCCTATGTTTTAAGTCAGGGCATAAGCTATCTCCATTCAAAATTTCAGCCAAATCGGTTCAGTAGTTGCAGCGTGATTGAGTAACAAACATCCAAACATCTAAACATCCAAACATCCACACTTTCACATTTATAATATTAATTATAGTAGGATTAGTAGGATTGGTATTGTGATTATGTGTGATAGCTTCTGCCCGCAGCTTCGCTCGCGTGAATTTCGGTTTTGAACAAATCCCGAGGGAATCGTTGATTCCCGGTTCCCGTTCCCGCTCCGTTTTCCAACCTTTATACTTTCTATCAAGGAAGTTCGCTATAATAATCTACCTATAGCTGTAGATATAGACTTCGGGGTTTTCAAAATCCCATGGGAACTGTGCATTTTTTCCAGGATAAAAAGTAGCCTATGTGTTGCCAATGCATGCAACACAGCAAACTATTGCAATAATGTGTTATGTGAACGTGATTTACCTAAGAACAGTCAGCGCCCTCTATGGCGTTTTTGGAAGATTATATCTATTTTAGTCCCACAGGAATACTTTTCCGGGATAAAAAGTAGCCTATGTTTTAAGTCAGGGCATAAGCTATCTCCATTCAAAATTTCAGCCAAATCGGTTCAGTAGTTGCGGCGTGATTGAGTAACAAACATCCAAACATACAAACATCTAAACATCCAAACATCCACACTTTCACATTTATAATATTAGTAGGATAGTAGGATTAGTAGGATTGGTATTGTGATTATGTGTGATAGCTTCTGCCTGCAGCTTCGCTCGCGTGAATTTCGGTTTTGAACAAATCCCGAGGAAATCGTTGATTCCCGGTTCCCGTTCCCGCTCCCTTTTCCAACCTTTATACTTTCTATCAAGGAAGTTCGCTATAATAATCTACCTATAGCTGTAGATATAGACTTCGGGGTTTCCAAAATCCCATGGGAACTGTGCATTTTTTCCAGGATAAAAAGTAGCCTATGTGTTGCCAATGCATGCAACACAGCAAACTATTGCAATAATGTGTTATGTGAACGTGATTTACCTAAGAACAGTCAGCGCCCTCTATGGCGTTTTTGGAAGATTATATCTATTTTAGTCCCACAGGAATACTTTTCCGGGATAAAAAGTAGCCTATGTTTTAAGTCAGGGCATAAGATATCTCCATTCAAAATTTCAGCCAAATCGGTTCAGTAGTTGCGGCGTGATTGAGTAACAAACATCCAAACATACAAACATCTAAACATCCAAACATCCAAACATCCACACTTTCACATTTATAATATTAGTAGGATAGTAGGATTAGTAGGATTGGTATTGTGATTATGTGTGATAGCTTCTGCCCGCAGCTTCGCTCGCGTGAATTTCGGTTTTGAACAAATCCCGAGGGAATCGTTGATTCCCGGTTCCCGTTCCCGCTCCCTTTTCCAACCTTTATACTTTCTATCAAGGAAGTTCGCTATAATAATCTACCTATAGCTGTAGATGTAGACTTCGGGGTTTTCAAAATCCCATGGGAACTGTGCATTTTTTCCAGGATAAAAAGTAGCCTATGTGTTGCCAATGCATGCAACACAGCAAACTATTGCAATAATGTGTTATGTGAACGTGATTTACCTAAGAACAGTCAGCGCCCTCTATGGCGTTTTTGGAAGATTATATCTATTTTAGTCCCACAGGAATACTTTTCCGGGATAAAAAGTAGCCTATGTTTTAAGTCAGGGCATAAGCTATCTCCATTCAAAATTTCAGCCAAATCGGTTCAGTAGTTGCGGCGTGATTGAGTAACAAACATCCAAACATACAAACATCTAAACATCCAAACATCCAAACATCCACACTTTCACATTTATAATATTAGTAGGATAATTGTTTATCTGTCACTTTTTCTAAAATTTTTACAAACATTTCAAATTAAATATATACTCTCCTTGCCTTTTTTTCGACAAACTGATTTATTAAATCATTTATAGCTAATGATGACTTTAGTTTTTCTAAAGATTCTGCCTCTATGGACAACTTTTTGGACAACATTTTTTTACTTTTGTCATTTCTGAAAAAAACAAAAATTTGGGAAGTTTTTGTTAATTTTTGCTTACGCACGTCGGGGGCCCCCGTGGCTTGGGGGCCCCGTATAATTGATACGGCATATACGGCGGTAGCTACGCCCCTGGTTTTTAGGGTTTCGTAGTAAACAAGAAACCCTTATAGTTTCGCCATGTCCGTCCGTCTGTCTGTCTGTCCGTCCTCGGTTAATCTCAGAGACTATTAGTGCTAGGAATCTGTAATTTGGCATGGGTATAAATATTAATCACGCCGACAAAGTGGTGAAATAAAATTTTGATAAATATTTTTTTTTAGGGTAGCTCCCCTACATGTAAAGTGGGGATGAATATTTTTTTTCTCGTCTACCCCATAGTGTGGGGTATCGTTGAATAGGTCTTTTAAAAATACTGTGGGTGTGGGAACATCATTTTTCGATTTCTAGATCCGTTTGTAAAATATGATGTTTTAAAGTGCAAATTTTTATTAGAGTCAAGTGTCCCCCCCCTCTATCAGACAAATGGCAGTATATAGGAACTTGAAAAAATTCACAGCAGTAGTATATATAATCAATTTTAAAGGAAAACTATCATGGCTAAGTAGGATTTACAGGTTAAGGAGTTATATCTGTTTTTCGAGGATTGTGACTACGAAACCCTATACTGCGCGTGGCCCGCCACGCACTTGGCCGGTTATTTTTTTAATTAACCTACTTAAGGTTTTTTCACGTTCTATGCGCTAACGTTAATTTGTATAATTTAAATTTTATTTAAAACCAACTTTTTATTGATATTTTCCCACGAATTTCCACGATCTCAGCATGTAACAAACGCTAGGCTCCGGCGTTCTAAATAGGTATGTACTTATTCGTGACCAAGAACACGATGTTGTCAATAAGTTTCTATAGACCGACCAGAATCTCATGAAAAATAGGGAAATTAAATTTTGTAGTAAGCAACACTAGGTTAACTCGGCTGCCCTAGTGATAAACAAAGTAATTACATTCAGAACACCTTACTTGGGATCGTTTCACGAATCGAAAAATCAAGCAACTGCATTTTAAATACAAAAACAAAGTAATCAACATCCAATTACTTTGTTTTTGTGTTGTGCTTGTTGTTTACTTGGTTTTTGCATTTATATTCCGGGTTAGTGAGTGCAGTTACTTTGTTTGGGCAATTTAAATTTCAGTAAACGGTTCAAGTTATTTGAAATATTAAACTGTAGTAAAAAACTACTCGACATAAAACTTTTGTTAATGCAAAAAGTCAATTTCACAAAAAATGACAGTTACTTTGTTTATCGCTAGGGCAGCCGTAGTGTTGCTAACCTTGGAATTTCATTTCCCTATTTTTCATGAGATTCTGGTTGATCTATAATTAATTTATAGACATGCATTAACACTTCGTAGAAAGCTGAAAAACATTTGGTGCGGCAGCCCTGGAACAATTTTTTTAAATTTTAATATTCTACAGCGTCCTCCTACTCCACCTCCATCGTCCACGATTATTTCCAAACAAGCGGATACCCGCGACTTCGTTTGCGTGGACATTGGTTTTTAAAAATCCCGTGAGAATCATTTTGTTTTTCCTAAGCTCCTTTATGCTCATACGAAATATAGACGAAAATGTAAACATCCGCCAGTGAAAGTCCCATCAAAATCGGTCCAGCCTTTCAGAGATTAGCCAAGTAATCTTTAAAGTATTTCCTTTCTAACAAAAAAAGAATGAATGAAATCGGACCACCCGTTAGCTATAATTACAGCTAAGTACACATTTTGACTTTCATCCCCTCTCCCAAGGGAGCCGTGCTGAATTTCGGGATAAAAAGTATCCTATATGTTACTCCATAGTATGAACTTAAATCATGCCGAGTTTCATTTCAATCCATTCAGTAGTTTTTACGTGATGCGCGCACAAACATACAGACAAACAGATAAACAGACAAACGGACAAACAGACAAAAATTGCAAAAATAGCTGTTTTACGTTCTATTACTTATTCCTAACATCCCCCAGTTATTATTTTGCAAAAATCTTCAATGTACAGATACGGCAAGTCTACGATTTTATTATATGTATAGATAATGAGGTTATAAAAATGATTAATAACTAGCTGATTTCTTGTATGTAGCTTAGTAAATACTTGTATAATGAAATGGCTACATAGTCCTACGAAATGGAACGATTTCCCACCCGAGCGAATCGAAATGTTTAAAACCTGCGCATTCGAGTAACTACCTCCATCGAGAATTTTCATAGATAAAAAACTTGATCGTCTCGTCGAAACGAACCTACTCACGAAAATTCAGCTTGTTATTAATCACTAAAGAATTTGTTCCAGGGCTGCCGGACTAATTATATTTAAAACGAAAATAGGTAGACCTCGTTACCGTAACGAAATAGACCTGGATATATTAATTTCCAAATCACAACTGTCTTAAGAAAACTTCATCTAAATTACTGAAATGATTCTAAGAAACAAACTAATCCATTATGGGTTTCTGTTTTTTTATTTATTTACCCGACTGGTTTACCCGACTGGGTATAAGTATGTGTTTCACCTGTGTGTATGTATGTCCATTCCTATGTCCGCTTGTAACTAATCAACGGCTCAACGGATTTTGATAAATGATACGTCATTAGATTTGTCTCAATGACGCGAGTGTTATAGGGTACCTAAATTAAAAAAAATCAAAATGGCGGACTTAATGTGCGAGCTGAAAAAAAATTTTTTCTTCAAGACCCTCGAGTGGGGTATCAAAATAAAGGGCTTTAAAAGGCGAGTACGAAAATGTATACAATCTATATGTTTTCAATCAATTTGGAGTGACAAATCATGAAAAACAAAATAAATAACAACTACACTGTAAGTGGTACGGTGGTAGTTTATTAATTTTTTAGTTCGTTTTTTAGCATGGCAGTCGGGTTTTTTTAATTTTTAAATTATAGCTTGTTTTTAATTTTCAATGTAGGCCTGAGATCAATATCATCATTATTCACTACAATATTATTTCAAAACTACATTCATCCAAGATCGGAAGCTGTTATATTAACGTTTTAAAATGAAATGCAGTCATCTGACTCACAAGTCACAATCTAAAAGACCAATCAGTCATTATTGTTTGCAACATGGAATACCTTTCTCCTTAGCACGTGAGCTCTCATACATATAACATTAACTACAAAATGCAGTAACCTTAATTTTATGAAATAAATAAGGACACAAGCTCTGCTTTCTCAAAAGGTAGGTAATTTTCGTGATGATTTGGAGTTACAATCGAAAATAAATAAGAGTTAGTTTTCTATATGTTAATAACAACACATCTATACTAATATCTATCTATACTAATAATATAATAAAATCGTAGAATTGCCGTATTTGTACATTGAAGATTTTAGCAAGATAATAACTGGGGGATGTTAGGGATAATAATAAGTAATAGAACGTAAAAAAGCTATTTTTGAAATTTTTGTCTGTTTGTCTGTTTATCTGTTTGTCTGTATGCTTGTGCGCGCATCACGTAAAAACTACTGAATGGATTGAAATGAAACTCGGCACGGTTTAAGTTCATACTATGGAGTAACATGTAGGATACTTTTTATCCCGAAATTCAGTACGGTTCTCTTGGGAGAGGGGATGAAAGCCAAAATGTGTACTTTGCTGTAATTCGTTAACGGGTGGTCCGATTTTATTTATTCTTTTTTTGTTAGAAAGGAAATACTTTTAAGATTACTGGCTAATCTCTGAAAGGCTGGACCGATTTTAATGGGATTTTGACGTTTGTTTGTTTGTTTGAACGCGCTAATCTCTGGAAGTACCTGTGGGATTTGAAAAATTCTTTTTGCATTCGGTAGTACAATTTTTGAGGAAGGTTATAGGCTATTTAATATCCCTAAAATCCTCCCCTAAGGGGGTAAAATGGGGGTAGAAAGTTTGTATGAAAGTCCTATGTTTTTAAAGTTACAGACCTGAAAATCGGCATTTAGATTATTAGTTTTAAACAAGTATAAATTTAAAATTTAAAAACCCCCGACATTCGCCATTTTGTGGCGGCGGCCATCTTGGATTTGCATAGTGCAATTCTACTAGTCAAGCCCTTTCATTTGATACCCATATTAAGGGATTTGTGAAAAAAAATCTAGAATCGATTTTCATCAAACATAGCTAACAACACTCGACGACGAAAATCGGTTCAGCCGTTTGAGCGCTACAGGGGAACAGACACACACACACACACACACAGACACGTCAAACTATAACACCCCGTCGTTTTTGCGTCGGCGGTTAATAATAAAAACCTGTATATTTCATTTTGGAAAATCTTCCCTTAAGGGTGGTAAAATAGGGGATGAAAGTTTGAATGGGAAGTTTTAATTATATTATTGTTATCATCAACTTGAAATTTGGAAAGTAGGTTCACTTTAGGGCTTAGATATTATGGCCTCGAAAAGATTTCATGAAAATCCTCCCCTAAGGGGGTAAAGGGGGTAGGAAGGTAATGTTTTTGAAGTTACAGATATGAAAATAGGCATTTAGATTATAAATTTTAAATAATAAAAACCTGTATAAGTTATTCTGGAAAATCTCCCCTTAAGGGTGGTAAAACAGCGGATGAAAGTTTTATGTGAAGTTTTAATTACTGTTATTATTTACTTGAAATTTGGAAGGTAGGTTCTTTCTAGGGCGTATAGTGCAGTCAAATTTGACTCCAAAAGTGGCTAAAATCGCAAACGAACGGCTAGTTCTAATTTTTTAATATGTTGTTAGGACCACTACCAGTAGTCTAAATTCAATTTTGCAGCTTCGAAAGACCTGTGCTAATTTTGTAGCACTCGTAAAACCACGAAATTTTTGCACTTTTTTTGGGTTTTTCAATATAAGTCCTAAACTATGCGTTTCTAAAAAAATATTTTTCTTAGATACTTTTTTAAAGTAGACTAAAATTGCTACAATATAAGACCAAACCTAGCTCTTTAAATTCAATATTTATTGAGATACAGCTCTCCAAAAATTGACAATTAATTCCAAAAAAGTGAAATTTTAAGATTCGGTCAATTTTAAACCCCGATATCGGGGAAAATACTCATTTTACGAGTAAAGTTAATTGAAAAGATGTTGTAGTAAATATAATTAGCTTTAATTTAAATACTAAACGATGTCTGTAGCCCATATAGTTTACTTATAAATCCTAAAAGTTAAAAAATGGAAAAATTGCAGTTTTCTCTTCAGTTTGTTTTGAATGTAGTTTGAAAGAAAAAACCATGTACGCCCACAAGAAATATGTATTAAAACTATTACTAAGTTGATTTTTATGAAACATATTAACCTGTATTAAATGGACATTATGAGTTCCGAGCAATATAAGTCGTAAACTACGCATTTTTTTAAAATATTTTCTATACATTTTTAAAGTAAACTAAAATTGCTACAATTTGACACCAGAACCAGTTCTGTAACTTCAATACTTGCCGAGATACAGCTCTCCTAAAATAGAACTTTTTCCAAAAAAAGTGAAAATTTAAGATTTGGTCAATTTTCGACCGCCATCTTGAGGATAATACTCATTATAAGGGTAAAATTATAGTCAAAATGTTGTAGTAAATCTAATTAGCTTTAATTTAAGGGTGGAACGACGTCTCTAGGCCATATAGTTTACTCACAAACCTTAATGAACAATTATAACCAAAAATAATATCTTTGTAATGCAGGTTAATATGCTTCATAAATATCAATAAAATAAGATAAATAATTTTTTTTTTTTCATAAATAACATTATGAATACTATAATAATAGATTAAACTAGTGTTGCGCTCGGTGCGCGAGCTGCAAGCAGCTCGCGGGCCTCGTAGTCTCTTCAATATTCATAAAATAAAGAAATTCCAGAATATTCTGGAGTCTCTTGAAAGATAGAAAGAAATATTGGTATCACGTTTCGTATCTTTTCTGATAGGACACTAATGAGTTCTATGCATGCGTTTAGTGGAAAAAAAAGATCTATACAAAAATGTTCTGGAGAGCCACTTGAAAATTAAAAAGAAATTTTGTATGGACACGAATTTTTTTGTTCCGTAGCTATCTTTTTTTATTGGCTCACCAAAGGGCCTAAGGTCTTGAACATTTTTAGTTTCAGGACCATGCCTCTATGATTGATAGTTTTTGAGGGCCATTAGGGTACTCTGGTAATTTTTCCACATTCACTACGTTTTGTATTTTTTGTGAAAAAAATCTTTAAGTTCTATTTACTTATACGTGTATTGGGGGGGAAAGTTTCATACAAAAATGTCTAAGAGAGCCTCTTAAAAAGAACCCAAAAAATTTGTATGGAGAGAATTTTTTTTTGTTCGGCGGCCATCTTTTTTTTACCCGTTCACCCAATGGCCCAAGGTCTTTAACAATATTTGTTTGGGACCATGCCTGTATGACTGGTAGTTTTGGAGGACCCACGAGGTACTCTGGTAAATTTTCCACATTCATGACGTTTCATAATTTTTCTGAAGGAAGACCCATAAGTTCTACGCACATAAATAGTGAAGGGAAAAAAGTGCCATACAAAATTGTTCTAAAGAGCCTCTTGAAAAGAACCCAAAAAATTTGTATGGAGAGAATTTTTTTTTGTTTGGCGGCCATCTTTTTTTTACCGGGTCACCCAATGGCCCAAGGTCTTTAATAACATTTGTTTGGGACCATGTCTGTATGACTGGTAGTTTTGGAGGACCCATGAGGTACTCTGGTAAATTTTCCACATTCATGACGTTTCATAATTTTCTGAAGGAAGACCCATAATTTCTACGCACATAAGTAGTGAAGGGAAAAAAGTTCCATACAAAATTGTTCTGGAGAGCCTCTTGAAAATTAGGATTTTTTTTGTATGGAGTCGAAATTTTTTTTGTATGGTGGCCATATTTTTTTTACCGGTTCACCCAATGGCCCAAGGTTTTGAACATTTTTCGTTTCGAGACGATACCTCTCCGACTGATAGTTTTCGAGATCCCCTAGGGCACTCTAGTCAGTTTTCCACGTCCAGGTCTCTCTATAATTTTGTAGACCTTATATTTTTGAATTTTACACACACAAAAAGTATGGTGAAAATGTCCCATACAAAATTGTTCAGGAGAGGTGATCAGTACGTAACTTCAAGTAGCTTTTAATAGATTAAATGTACATTTCTTGTGGATGTTCAATGTTCATGGTTTTTCCTTTCAAGGTACTCACAAACCAAACTAAGCAGAGCAAATTTACGAAAATTGTTTTCCCATTTTTTGGACTTTTAAGATTTGTGAGTAAACTATATGTCCTAGAGATGTCGTATTACCCTTAAATTAAAGTTAATTAGATTTACTATAACATTTTTACCTATAATTTTACACATAAAATGAGTATTATCCCCAAGATCGCGGTCGAAAATTGACCAACTCTTAAATTTCACTTTTTTTGAAAAAAGTTCAATTTTAGGAGAGCTGTATCTCGGCAATTATTGAAGCTACAGAACTGGTTCTGATGTCAAACTGTAGCAATTTTAGTCTACTTTAAAAATGTATAGAAAATATTAAACAAAAATGCGTAGTTTACGACTTATATTGCTCGGAACTCATAATGTCATTTTAATACAGATTAATATGTTTCATAAAAATCAATAAATATCAATAATAATATAAATAATTTTTTTCTTGAATAAATAACATTATAAATACTTAATTTAAATACTTAGTAATAGTTTTAATACATATTTCTTGTGGATGTACATGGTTTTTTCTTTCAAATTACATTCAAAACAAACTAAAGAGAAAACTGCAATTTTCGCATTTTTTAAAAATTTTTAGGATTTGTAAGTAAACTATATGGGCTACAGACGTTGTTTAGTGTTTAAATTAAAGCTAATTATATTTACTACAACATCTTTTCAATTAACTTTACTCGTAAAATGAGTATTTTCCCCGATATCGGGGTTTAAAATTGACCGAATCTTAAAATTTCACTTTTTTGGAATTAATTGTCAATTTTTGGAGAGCTGTATCTCAATAAATATTGAATTTAAAGAGCTAGTTTTGGTCTTATATTGTAGCAATTTTAGTCTACTTTAAAAAGTATAAAAAAATATTTTTTTAGAAACGCATAGTTTAGGACTTATATTGAAAAACCCAAAAAAAGTGCAAAAATTTCGCGGTTTTTCGAGTGCTACAAAATTAGCACAGGTCTTTCGAAACTGCAAAATTGAATTTAGACTACTGGTAGTGGTCCTAACAACATATTAAAAAATCAGAACTAGCCGTTCGTTTGCGATTTTAATGTCAAATTTGACTGGCGTAGTATATATATCAGCCTAGAAAATATTTTACCAAATTTCTTCCCTATGGGGGTAAAATGGGGGAAGGATGGTTAAATATGAAAGTTCTATGTTTTTTAAGTTACAGATATGAAAATTAAATCGGCATGTACCCGTTAAGTTATTAGTCTTCTATCTATAATATAATAAAACTGTAACAGATCCAATTCTGTACATTGAAGATATTTTGAAAATTTTTATTGGAGGGCATTCTATAATCGATACTGAAGCTAAAACTGTAATTTTTTTCATTTTTGTCTGTCTGTCTGTCTGTCTGTCTGTCTGTCTGTCTGTCTGTCTGTATCTTGGCCGCGCATCACGCTGAAACTACTGAACGGATTCGAATGAAACTTGGTACGATTTGAGTTTATACTCCGAGGTAGGACATAGGATACTTTTTATCCCGAAATTCACCACGGTTCCCTAGGGAGAGGGGATGAAAGTTAAAACGTGTCTTTAGCTGTAATTCATTAACGCGTTGTTTGATTTCACTCATTCTTCTTTTGTTAGAAAGGTAGTACTTTATATATTGTCCCGTAAATATTTCAAGGTCATAGGTTTGTTAGTTCAGAAATGACAGACATTTATTGGGTTCGAATAACATGGGACCCGGATCTTTGTACGTACGGCTTATTTTAAACTGGCGTGCGTTTAAATTTATGTTTGTCGGTCTGTCTATTTGTTTCAACTAATCTCAGAAACGGCTGGATCGATTTTAACGGAACTTTCAATGGCAGATAGGTGTTGTTATAAGGAGTAACTTAGGCTACATTTAATTTAAGTACATAAAAGAATTGTGGGATCCGTTCCGATCCTATATAAAACCTATAAACACGCGAACGAAGTCGCGGGGGTCAGCTAGTTTTAAATAATAAAAATCTATTCAAATTATTTTGGTAAGTAAATCTCTTCTTAAGGGTGGTAAAATAGGGGATGGAATTTTGTACAGGGAAGTTTGAATTATTGTTATTATTAACTTAAAATTTGGAATTTAGGTTCTTTCTAGCGGGTAAGCATCAGCTAAGAAAAAATTGATGAAAATCCACCCCAAAGGGGGTAAAATGGTTTACTCATATTACGACATCAGTTTATGAACTTAAATATAGTAAAACAGGGATCCTGTACTAATTATTATCGGACATAACTAAGTACAGATTGATGTGATTTATTGCAGTTGCATTTTAATTGAAGACCTGGAGAATGACAGGCTACTAATTTATTCCGGGAAAACAAAGGGTTCCCGTGGGACTTTAAAAAATCTAATACCGCGGACGAAGTCGCGGGCAACAGCTAGTTTTTTTATTATATAAAGCTGAAGAGTTTGTTTGTTTGAACGCGTTAATCTCAGGAACTACTGGACCGATTTCAAAAATTCTTTCACCGTTGGATATGTACGTGATCCTTGAGTGCTATAGGCTATTTAATATGTACCACGGGCGAAACCGGGGCGGACCGCTAGTAAAAATATATGTATTGCATAATAATACAAAAAAATATACAAAAGCTAGCTTTGCGTCAAGCATTGTCACTGTCAGTCAACCTATAGATTATGCGTAAAAAAGACAAATAAAAAACAATTACTATAGTTTTATTTACTATAATTTTACTTACCCAGTCGGATGTAACATGTGTACACTAGGGTTCAGAACCGGGAAATCCCGGTCTCGAAAGTACCGGGAATTCCCGGTTCTTTTGTCAGTAAAAAAGAACCGGGAAATCCAATTTGATTCCCGGTTCTTTCGGTACTTTCGGGAATTTTATTTTAATTACACGATTCACGCTACTACTTACATACATAATCTTTACAATACTAACTTTACTTTTTTATACTTTCAACTGTTCAAAAGTTCAAAACTAACGTGAATTTAGCGTGAAAATAAATGGCGCGCGGTAACTTACAAGTCTACCTCTCTCGCTGTTGTGTGCGATCGCTCGCTTACTCAGTTTTCGGATTACAGTGCGCGCAATATTTAACCCTCTTGGGGATAGAATTTTCAAAAATGCTGAAACTTATATTTTTTATTTTTTATCGAAAGCTCAAATACCAATGTTCATGGATATAACTTGAAAAATGAAAAACTTTCATACAAACTTTCATCCCCTATTTAACCCCCTTACGGGTGGAATTTCCAATAATCCTTTCTTAGTGTGTGCGCCGCCTACATCATAAAAGGAAACACGGAAACTGAAAATTTCAAGTTTCTGACGATGTTGCGCCATCTGTTCTGGCTTTCAGCGACGTGAACCGCTTCGGCAACATTCAAGAGTGGTGCGGATCTGGTCAGTCCAGCGAATTGCACTCCTACCTCTCGATCTCCTGCTGTTCATTTTCCCGGTAACTATAAGTTTTTGTAGGTTATCGCCGGGTTTACGGGCGGTATGGCCGAAGAACTCAAAGATCCTCCTCAGGCATAAATTGGAGAGCCTCAGCTTTTTGTTAATTTTGAGTTCTTCGCGGATCGATTGGTTGGTCCTGAGTGCAGTCGAAGGGATTCTGAGCATTTTCTTCCAGCACCACATCTGACGATCGCCAGCTTTTACAGTCCATGTCTCCGCCCCGTATAGGAAAATGGAGAAGACTAAAGTATTGACGAGTGTAATTTTTGTCTTATTGCTGATGTTACGATCCTTCCATATCCTATCGAGCTGAGACATTGCAGGCTTGGCCATTCCGATTTTCCTGCGAACTTCAGCTTCACAAGACCCGTTATTGCTGATGCTAGAACCCAAGTAAATTAAGTGATCAACGGGTTTTAAATTGAGTGTTCCATTGAGTTCTAGCTTAGAAGCACGATCCACCACCATGATCTTGGTTTTAGACCGATTTATAGCCTGTGTTGCTTCATTTTGTTCAGAAGTTGGAACATTTCAACTTCATTAGCTGCAAAAAGGATGGTGTCATCTGCATAGCGAATGTTTTGAATTTTTGGGCCGTTGGTGGTAATTCCTGCACCATCCCAGTCTGCGCAAGTCCGGCATATGATGCTCTCTCCATAGATAATTAGATGTTAAACAGAATAGGGAATACGATGCATCCTTGACGAACTTCTTTGCTAAACGAGAAAGGTGTTGATGTCTTGTCTTGTCTTGTGTTGTCGATTCTTACTACCCCCTGACTATCTGAGTAAAGGGTTTGAAGCACTCTGACTAGATGTTTTGGGACTCCCATTTCCTGGAGAACTGTCCAGTTCACACAGTCAAAGGCCTTACTGTAGTCGACGAAACACATAATGAATGGTAAATTGGATTCGTAAGCTTTTTCAACGTAGGCGCACACAAAGAAAGGATTATTGGAACTTCCACCCCTAAGGGGGCTAAATGGAAGTTTGCATGGAAGTCGGTCATTTTTCAAGTGATATCCATGAAAATATGAATTTCAGGATTTTTGGAAATTCTATCCCCAATGGGTTAAATAGGGGATGAAAGTTTAAATAACAGTGCGTAATTTTTCACGTCATGTATCAAATTAAATCTATGAAAGTTGGTATTTAGATTTTTGGTACGATCAAAAACTAGTCTTTTATGGTTATAATCGCCAAAATCTGAAAAAAATCCGAAATTTTCGCGGTATTTTCGATTTTGGACAAAGTTGTATTCGGCGTTCGAATTCACAAACTTGGCCAACATCATAAACATCAGAACTACCGGATTTGAGGCGAGGCATTGCCCCATACATTCTTAAAGAAGAAGTTAAAGTTACTGGACTATAGAAAATAGAAGCAAAATATGAGAAGACTGAGTGATTAAGTTCTGTTTGATTCTAATTTATTAGTTCCAATAAAAATTACTTAAATATTTCATTGTGCTTTACTTTTAAAGTGTAAAACTTGTTTTATAAAGAAAAAACTACGAAGAACCGAAAATCCCGAAAGAACCGGGAATTCCCGGTTCCTTTGGGTAAAAGAACCGAAATTCCCGGTTCTCAGAAACAGGACCGGTTCCGTAAACCCTAGTGTACACCATAGTAATTTTTTTTATTTTTAAAACTTATCCTAAGAAAATGGAAGTGATGCCTTGCCACTCTTGTAATCCGACTCTGGTTAGTTTTATGTGGAAAAAAAAATGTTGGCGCGACGAGAAATCTTAACCACTTTCGATGTTAATATAATATAGCATACGTACCTATTAAATATACCATACCACAGTGCAAATCAGACTCGCGCCCCGAGCGTTCCGTATTTATGAAAACATTCAAAATGGTTTAAAAATTGTTCAACGCGTTTAGTAACGCATAATTAAAGTTTATAAAGAATTATTGCTAATTAGCTTCTTTGCGGCTTTGCCTGCGGGAATTTCGGTTTTTCACAAATCCCGAGGGAATTGTGGAATTTCGGTTCCCGTTCGCTCTCACTTTTCCAACTTTATACCATTTATACCTACTTTCTAGGAAGTTTGCTATTGCTGCTTTCGAAGCGATGTTTCGAAGTGACGTGAAGGACCATCAGAATAGTAGGTAGGTATAAGTATATACATTATACATATCTGTTTTAGTGTTTTAACCTTACTAGTGTTAAAATTATAGTTAAGTAAGTACTACTTACTAGTTTACTTTTGATTGAACATATAATTTTTTTTAGAATTTTTACATATCCTAACCTAACCTAACCTAATACTTATTAAGTACATTATTAAACTAAGTAAAAGATGTTACTAACACACAATGACGTGCAAGTTTAGTCTAACTAACTTAATTAACCACGGAGTATACCTACCGTTAGCACTGCTGTGTTATGACAGACTACATGCCGCTGGGTTTTTAGTGGGTAGTCCCGAGCGACTAGCGGGGAGTCCCCACATCCCCTTCCTTTCCGGAATTTTCCCAGCGGCAAAAAAAAAACCTAACTTAACCTAACCTGCGCTTTTTTAGCGACACCGTGTGTAACATTCCTTATTTCTAAGAAGATCCAAATCTAAAAGGGTAACTACCTACTAACTACTACCTTAGATGCGTTTTTTTTGCTGTGCGCCTATTTCACTGTGCTTTTTTCGCGACACCCAGACGGATAATCTGACGGCTTAAGTTATCTTTTTTATCATTTTGGTACGGAACCCTAAAACACATTCTTGTTTTTTTAATTTATTTTATATGTATTCTTATTTACCCGACTGGGTATATGTGTTTCACCTGTGTGTATGTATGTCCATTCCTATGTCCGCTTGTAACTAATCAACGGCTCAACGGATTTTGATAAATGATACGTCATTAGATTTGTCTCAATGACGCGAGTGTTATAGGGTACCTAAATTAAAAAAAAATCAAAATGGCGGACTTAATGTGCGAGCTGAAAAAAAATTTTTTCTTCAAGACCCTCGAGTGGGGTATCAAAATAAAGGGATTCAAAAGGCAAATACGAAAATGTATAAAGTTATATATTTGGAAACAATTTGGAGTGATAAATCGTAGAAAATGACCGTTTCCTATGTCAGTTCGTAACTACTTAACGGCTCAATCTATTTTGATAAATTATACGTCATTAGATTTGTCTTGACGGCGCAAATGTTACTGGGTACATAAAATTCATAAAAAATCAAAATGGCGAATGTTATGCACTTTAATGTGCGGGCTGAAAAAAATTTTTTTCTTCAAGACCCTCGAGTGGGGTATCAAAATAAAGGGCTTTAAAAGGCGAGTACGAAAATGTATACAATCTATATGTTTTCAATCAATTTGGAGTGACAAATCATGAAAAACAAAATAAATAACAACTACACTGTAAGTGGTACGGTGGTAGTTTATTAATTTTTTAGTTCGTTTTTTAGCATGGCAGTCGGGTTTTTTAATTTTTAAATTATAGCTTGTTTTATTACTAGTTTTTCTAAACGTGATTTTATAATAATATAGTAGGGTATATTCATTGGTATATTATATATAGTAGTATAGTATAGTAGGGTATATAGTAAGGTAGGTACCTACTACCTAGGCAAGTAGGTACTTTCGGGAGTGAGTTTCGGGAATCAGGATCTCATCCTTTCTGTAAATTCAGTGTGCCGAGAGAGAATTAGTACCTAAATATCTAGTATCTACCTACCTATCTATTTGATAATTTTTTTTAATAAAATCTTGCTGAATAGATATTTTCAACGCTAGGTACCTACTAATTACCTCCTTGAGCAACTGCAATTTTCCAATTAAAATACAGTCCATGTGTAAAGCCACTTACCAGTAACGTTACATGCCTAGACAAGTAACGCGATAAATCTAAAACAACGCAACAAAATAGCATCATAAGAATGGTCAATCTGATTGTGATCGCATTGTGCGGAAACTGCTGTGCAATCTGCAATGGCCGCTCTCCACTCTTCCGGCATCGCGGCGCGGCGGCGCGGCGGCAGCTGTGTCGTGCGAACTGCGAACAAACGGGATGCAATAGCCAATACAAGTTACATTACTTACAAGTTACAACATAACGCAAGATCGCCATTTACGTTCACCGCCTAGAGAACAAAGCTACGTGCATCTACCTACTAAGTATGTAGCTTGCTTTGTTCCAAGTTGTGTAGGTAAATACCTAAGATATAGTAATACCTCCTCTTCTTCCGTAAATACATATAGGTATATCTATCTAGACATGACCACAGAATATAATATAATAGTAGGTACTAACATGACAAGCCACACTCAGTAGGTAGGTCAACAAGGGTAATACCTACCTACCGATTATGTAATCTTGAACAGCATAACAAAAGTTTTAAAGAAACAAAAGTTTTAAATTAAATAAGTAAGTAGGTACCTACTTTCAAATAGTCAATCCTTTCACGTCTCTATCATAATTATACTGACTACTGAGATCCAGGTAGAGTCATTCGGGTCAAGAGCACGCACTTTACCTTTCTTGATCACACCAAAACAAAAATAATTTAATATTAGGAAATTGATTGTGAGAATAAGATAGAGTATTTAATACTTTACTAAATACCTAAGCTTATATCTTGGTTAAGTATATAGTTTCCTTAGAATCAGACAAAGATGTGGCTCGGCCAGAATGCGTTCTCTTGCCCCTTGTTGCGGGTAACGGTACGCAGCTTTGCGGGTATAAGCTCGCATACGGGGTAAGTAGACGCAAGCAAGTCAATTGTGGGAAATAACTGAAACAAAAACCTCTCAAGAATAAAAGAAGTCTTTTATTAAATAAACTCTGAATAAACTAACTCAAAAGTACGTTTTACGATGAATGGTAAAAAATAATCATCAATCCTAAGAATAAAGAGATCAGTTTTAAAGTATTTAGTAGACAAAACAGTTATTACCTAGAGAGATCAATTAAAACTTTAACGACTTTAAACTTAATTCTTACAATTGAATAACTATTCAAATCAAGATACTTATTTTAAAAAAACGCTATCATATTCAAAAACATTATAAAAATAGGCATATCTAGCATGTCATATTTAAATATTAACAAACTAAAGACCATCGCAGAAGTCACACGTAAAAGCATAAGCCGTGCATTCTTCATGAAACCATTTTCCACATACAAAGCATTGGATCCAATCCTCTGTAGGTGGATCTTCATATTCTTCTTTGCAGAGAGGACAATAAATAGGTTCTTTCTTCTTATATATTGTAGGCTTTTTCTTTAAACTTTGTTTTTGGATACTTAATATTTTTATTCGATTACTTATTTTTTTATTTTTTGTGTTCTTCTGGTTGGTCCCTGATGGTCCCGGCTGCGAATCTAAGTCGATTGGTTTCATGCGCTTTCGAGCTTTTTTTTCCTCTTCAATTTTGCGTTTCTCTTCTAATTGATTTTTATAAGGACTTGCAGTAACAATTTCAGATTTTAAGCTTGCTCTTGATATTTTTCTTTTCTCCGTCATTTTAGGCAAAGGGCTAAGATCTACTAGCTTAACTCTTTGATTTTCAGATACTGACTGATCTATCTTCTCAGTAACAGACTTGCGTCCCTGTTTACCTGGCTGAATATTTTCTTTGTACGAGAAAATATTAGGCTCTACTGCATCGGTTTTTACAGAGAATAATTTATCTATTTGCTTGTATGTCTCCATATTTTCTTTATTTAATAATACATCAGTGTTTGCTGCTGCACCTGTAGTCATACTAATAGGTTTATGTGCCTGAAATACATCTGGTTGTTCTTCGGTATTAGCATCCAAAATTGCAGGTAAACATGTATGCATAGTATCAGTGCTAGTATTGGGAGCTCTTTCATCGTTAGAAATGTTTTCCATTTGCATGTAACAATTATCAAGCAGAGATAGTGTCACACTACGTTCATCCATTTCGGCTACATGTTCTATCAAGGGTTGATCAAAATTCTCTTCTATGGGCTCACTTGGTGAGGAAAAGAGATCAGTCACTGAGGCAGGTGCAAAATCCGAATCATCAAATATATCATCTGCAAATGGAAATATTCCTGTGGCCCGGAAACCGGATTCTGCATTTGACATAGTTGCAACCTGCTTAAATGCAGCATTGAATAAACTGGCCACTTGAAACTGTGTTATACCTCTACCTGGGTGCTGTGTCATCCATTTTTCGCATTCTATAGCGTACTTGGTCTTTAATGGACTATGAACTGCAACGTCTAACGGTTGTAGCTTATGACTTCCATGAGGTGGAAGTGTAATCATTACGATATGATTCGCTCGAGCGTATCTGGTTGCTTCAAGACTAATGTGGGAAGAGTGGTTATCTAATATAAGTAATACAGGTTCCTCTTGAGTTGGGTGGCTGAAATGCTTAAAATGTTGCAGCCAGTTGACAAATAAGTCTGAATTTATGAACCCACTATCAGAAACCATTAGAATACTTTGCAGAGGACAACCGTCCAGTAATTCAGAACGTGGCCTCTTGCGCGGGTAAATGAAGGCCGGAGGGATAAAATGGCCTGTCACACTCATGCTCAGCACTGCTGTAACGGTAGTGCCTCTCTCAGCAGAGACCACTTTTCCAACTACTTTTTTACCTTTGACACTTACCACTTTCGGGGTTTTTTTAGGAACCGTGCTTATTCCTGTTTCATCCATATTATAAATTTTATTTGGAAGAAATTGGTATTTATCGTAGACTTCTTTGAGATTTTTATAAAATCTTTCTACTTGTACTCTATTAAAACCTATTGCCCTTGCTAAGCTAGTTGGAGCAGACTGTCGCAAACATAGATTCGGGTGTCTTCGCAGAAAACATTCCACCCAGTCACGACCAGCCATTTTAGTAGATTCATTAAAGCGATGCTGTATATTATTAGCCACAGCAAATTCGTAAGCCAATCGGCGCATAGTGTTAATTGTTAAGCCAAAAAACATTTCGTCCATTTTTTTACAGTGCACAGCAAATTCTAATTCTTGAGCCTCATTAAACGTCGGTCTGAAGCGACCTAAAGATATGGGCACATTATTATTTTTCAATCTTTTTCGAAGACCTCCTTCGCTAATACCCACTTTACGCCAGTCAAATTTGACATTAAAATCGCAAACGAACGGCTAGTTCTGATTTTTTAATATGTTGTTAGGACCACTACCAGTAGTCTAAATTCAATTTTGCAGCTTCGAAAGACCTGTGCTAATTTTGTAGCACTCGAAAAACCGCGAAATTTTTGCACTTTTTTTGGGTTTTTCAATATAAGTCCTAAACTATGCGTTTCTAAAAAAATATTTTTCTTTACTTTTTTAAAGTAGACTAAAATTGCTACAATTTAAGACCAAAACTAGCTCTTTAAATTCAATATTTATTGAGATACAGCTCTCCAAAAATTGACAATTAATTCCAAAAAAGTGAAATTTTAAGATTCGGTCAATTTTAAACCCCGATATCGGGGAAAATACTCATTTTACGAGTAAAGTTAATTGAAAAGATGTTGTAGTAAATATAATTAGCTTTAATTTAAACACTAAACAACGTCTGTAGCCCATATAGTTTACTTAAAAATCCTAAAAGTTTAAAAAATGCGAAAATTGCAGTTTTCTCTTTAGTTTGTTTTGAATGTAATTTGAAAGAAAAAACCATGTACAAGAAATATGTATTAAAACTATTACTAAGTATTTAAATTAAGTATTTATAATGTTATTTATTCAAGAAAAAAATGATTTATATTATTATTGATATTTATTGATTTTTATGAAACATATTAATCTGTATTAAAATGACATTATGAGTTCCGAGCAATATAAGTCGTAAACTACTCATTTTTGTTCAATATTTTCTATACATTTTTAAAGTAAACTAAAATTGCTACAGTTCGACATCAGAACCAGTTCTGTAGCTTCAATAATTGCCGAGATACAGCTCTCCTAAAATTGAACTTTTTTCAAAAAAAGTGAAAATTTAAGAGTTGGTCAATTTTCGACCGCGATCTTGGGGATAATACTCATTTTATGTGTAAAATTATAGGTAAAAATGTTATAGTAAATCTAATTAACTTTAATTTAAGGGTAATACGACATCTCTAGGACATATAGTTTACTCACAAATCTTAAAAGTCCAAAAAATGGGAAAACAATTTTCGTAAATTTGCTCTGCTTAGTTTGGTTTGTGAGTACCTTGAAAGGAAAAACCATGAACATCCACAAGAAATGTACATTTAATCTATTATTATAGTATTCATAATGTTATTTATGAAAAAAAAAATATTTATTTATCTTATTTTATTGATATTTATGAAGCATATTAACCTGCATTACAAAGATATTATTTTTGGTTATAATTATTGTTCATTAAGGTTTGTGAGTAAACTATATGGCCTAGAGACGTCGTTCCACCCTTAAATTAAAGCTAATTAGATTTACTACAACAATTTGACTATAATTTTACCCTTATAATGAGTATTATCCTCAAGATGGCGGTCGAAAATTGACCAAATCTTAAATTTTCACTTTTTTTGGAAAAAGTTCTATTTTAGGATTGTATCTCGGCAAGTATTGAAGTTACAGAACTGGTTCTGGTGTCAAATTGTAGCAATTTTAGTTTACTTTAAAAATGTATAGAAAATATTTAAAAAAAATGTGTAGTTTACGACTTATATTACTCGGAACTCATAATGTCCTTTTAATACAGGTTAATATGTTTCATAAAAATCAATAAATATCAATAATAATATAAATAATTTTTTTCTTGAATAAATAACATTATAAATACTAAATATAAATACTTAGTAATAGTTTTAATACATATTTCTTGTGGGTGTACATGGTTTTTTCTTTCAAACTACATTCAAAACAAACTGAAGAGAAAACTGCAATTTTCCCATTTTTTAAACTTTTAGGATTTATAAGTAAACTTTAAGGACTACAGACGTCGTTTAGTGTTTGAATTAAAGCTAATTATATTTACTACAACATCTTTTCAATTAACTTTATCCGTAATGAGTATTTTCCCCGATATCGGGGTTTAAAATTGACCAAATCTTAAAATTTCACTTTTTCGGAATTAATTGTCAATTTTTGGAGAGCTGTATCTCAGCAAATATTGAATTTAAAGAGCTAGTTTTGGTCTTAAATTGTAGCAATTTTAATCTTCTTTAAAAACGTATAGAAAATATTTTTTTTTAAACCCATAGTTTAGGACTTATATTGAAAAAACCAAAAGTAGTGCGAAAATTTCGCGGTTTTTCGAGTGCTGCCAAGTTAGCACAGGTCTTTCGAAGCTGCAAAATTGAATTTAGACTACTGGTAGTGGTCCTAACAACATATTAAAAAATCAGAACTAGCCGTTCGTTTGCGATTTTAGCCACTTTTGAAGTCAAATTTGACTGCACTACTTCTTCAGCAGCGCGCCTTTGACTCATGCCTCCAGCTATTAGTTTTTTCGCTCTTAAAATTTGGTCCTCCGTTACTATTTTTCTCTCTGGACGTTTTCTGACATAATTGCGTGGCATTTTTCTGAAATTGAAAAATAATTTTGTATATAAATATAAAGTACTATAATGGTATTATAACGATTTTAAATTTATAATTGGACCCTGTTATGTAATTGTTGAATTTTTTATTTTTATTTAAATAAATATATATATTTGTATAAATATATATAAACGCACATCTAGCAAGTTTCAAATTAATAAATAATTAATAATATTAACCCTAACTTTTTCAAACAAATTATATTACTTTTAAATAAAAACAAATCCAGCGATCAACGAAATCAGATTTTTATTTAAAATAATTCTTAAATTAATTTATAATATTTAAATATATTACTGCGGGCAAAAGAACGCATGTAGGGGTAAGTGTTCGAGTGCGTTCTCCTGCCCCCGCTCTCTTACCCCACGTGACTACTTTTGGAGTATATCGCCTATGAACACCTTCATTCTAGAGATAACCTTAAATTGACACTCGAAAATAATAGTGTATGAATAGTATTACAACATTAAAAAAATACTTACCACGCTGATTTTATGTTGCCGAAGTTACAAACTTTTCCGTACAACAAAAAACTAGCTATCGAACACCGAAATTCACTCTTTTTGTTTTTTTTTTTCCCAACGATGTCGAACAGCAGCGCACTGCCTGGCTTCAATATGGCCGCTCGCTTGCCACTGACTTCGTCATACACGCGCCCCCTATCCCTTCATTCCCCGCGGAGATCTTAGCACTGCGTTCTCTTACCCGACGCGTGCTCTTACCCCTAATGACTCTATGGAATTGTCAATTGACCTCCCTACTTAAACCACCGTACATGTACGTACTTATAAGTTCTTTGCTTATAAGTAAAATAAATAAATCTGTAGGCAAGATACATCTGTAGGTAAATAGGTTTAGGTAGTTTTTCTTAATATCTAGAAAACGAGCAGTAAATACAGAATTAGCTTATCTACATAAGGCTCTAACAAGTATAAATTAAAAATTTAAAAACCCCCGACATCCGCCATTTTGTGGCGGCGGCCATCTTGAATTTGCAATAGTGCTATTCTACTAGTCAAGCCCTTTCATTTGATACCCATATTAAGGGAGTTGTGAAAAATACATATATGTAATCCTCCATTTTGTAGCGGCGGCCATCTTGGATCGATTTTCATCAAACATAGCTAACAACACTCTCGACTAATTCACCTTTCAAACAAAAAAAACCGCATTCAAATTGGTTCACCCGTTTCAGCGCTACAGGGGAACAGACAGACACACACACACACACACACACACACGTCAAACTTATAAAACCCCCTCGTTTTTGCGTCGGGGGTTAAAAATAGATAGCTGGTAGAAACGTAGGAAGGTACTAGACACAGATAGATATTATAAGCCAGCCAATGAATAACGAGTAACGGAAACTGTCTCCTCCTTGGTAATCGGTAACGACGGCACAAATTACGGATAACACAGACTTACACACTTGCGTGACCAATTAACACTGATCGCGCATTAATACAACACGACCTAGTCGACGTGACGACAATGGTTAAGGCTGCTTTGCCACGATACATGTTTAGAGAAAGATGTGTGTGGAACTCATAAATAGGACTGCTTCTCTAGCTTTTTAAACTCATGATCGCGCGACAGAAACTGCATAGGTACAACTACGCGTAAGTGGGTATGTATAATATTATGTACTAACTACAGGACCTGAAAGACGCGTGTTCGATTCGTAAAGCCTGGAATACACATGCTACTAGAAAAGCACGCTTGTTTGCTACTAGGTAGTATGCTCATTTAAGCATGCTCTCTGAGTATGCCAGGATATAGTTCGTGCGCGGGCGTCAAACTGCAGCACTCTACGAGCGCGGCCCTTTTGGTGCTTTGATGGAAAAGAATTGAATGAGCTAAGTTAAGGAAATTAAGCGATCTCCTCGGTAGGTACGTTTGAAATACATCTCACGCATAGTAGGATATCTGGTTTTTGGTCTTCTCTAGTAAGATTATGCTATATGCGTTGCTGCTACCTACTTGTTATAAATTAAAAATTTAAAAAACCCTCGACATTCGCCATTTTGTGATAACGGCCATCTTGGATTTACATAGTGATATTCTACTAGTCGAGCACTCCCGACTACCTTTCAAACAAAAAAAACCGCATTCAAATCGGTTCACCCGTTTGAGCGGTAAGTACAGGGGAACAGACAGATACATACACAGACACGTCAAACTTATAACACCCCATCGTTTTTGCGTCAGGGGTTAAAAAAGAATCAAAAATTTTTTTAACGCTTTCCTATCCACACGTAGCTCCGTTCTATCGAATCTTAGCATACCTAAGTACCTACCTACTTATTGTTTGAAACCCAGCTTTCCGCTCTTCTTCCTCGCACGACTCTGGTGGATAGCCAGCCTAAACATACTGAGTAGGTATTTACATAAAAAAAGATACAAGTGCTGTGTGATGTGTCTAGCTTTACTTTGAATTATACAGTTTTGTGGATAGAAATTACAAAATGAATTCCTTTGAAGCTCAACTTTAGTGAGGACCACGAAAGTACTCAGTAAAATACGCCTACGATATCTCTTGCGATTTGGGTATAATTATGCCGTGATTAAGTACCTATTATAGATATAAGCAATAAGGTTTCACAAGATTCGAAAGAACCGGCTTTAAAGAACCGTTATAAAGCACACTAAGTTGCGCCTAGGTGTCTGGCCCACTGAAAGATTCGGTCAGCTTTGAATCAATAAATTTTGAAGGAACTTACATAAAATCTATATTGTGACAAAAATATATACAAAACTTGAGAGGTGTCAAGGGACACCTAGGTCCTGGACGCAGCCCAAGGGGCATGACCCCCCCCCCCTGGATCCGCCCTTGTAGGTATACCTACTTACATAATGTAAGTAGACTTTACGTATAGGAAGATCTTTGTTAAACAATCTCAGTCATCTACTGAGCATGATGGGTTTTCCGTAAGCTTTATGAAAACTGGGTTTTAAGAAGTTATGAACCGTTAAAAGCACTCACTACTACGTGTGACCCACTAATTGAAATATTTGGTTGGTTCATCAACAGTACATGTTTACTTTAGGATAAGTTAAGTGGCTCTCTACTGTCGTAAAGAGACGTCTGCATTCGTTATCTATTTCGAATAAATATTAACTTAGTTTAGGTGCTAGTAGTGATAAGAGCTTCCTGACAGTTTAGACCAGGGGTTCCCAAACTTTTTTTGCTCATAGACCACTTTCAAGATTTCGCTAGTTCCGATGGACCCCCTGTAGCTATATTTCTACCATATTCCCAAAACTCGAAAAAAAATGTGAATATTATATCTTACTATGGAAATTTGCATTGCGGCTGAGTTCCAACCACGAAATTAGTTTTCGAAAAAAGTGAGAATTGATTGGTTAATTGATTGTGCTGTGAGTGGATGTCAAAAAGTAAAGTTCTGTAAAGTTAAGTACTGAATATGGAATATGCAAGTTTTTACAAGTAACAGTCGCTGAGCTTCTTAAAATATTATCTGCCTACATTGTTAGGTGAAGTCAAGCCAACATTTTAGGTCTTCATTATCGAAAGCAGATAAATTTTCGTGGACCCCCACTTATAACTCGTGAACCCCCATTTTTTTGTCACGCCAACGTAGACCCACGTCGAGTCTCCCGTGGACCCTTGGGGGTCCACCTGGACCACTTTGGGAACTACTGGTTTAGACGGTAAATAGAGTCTCAAAATATATATATTTTGAGACTCTAGTGTAGTGGTTAACACTTCGGTAGTTCGGCCTCCCTTTTAGGGATGTGACATTGAGTGAAAAAAATCGATTATTTTAAAAATCGATTATTTTTTCACATCCCTACTCCCTTTCGGGGTGACCGAATGCGACCTCTAACTTTTCGGAGTTATTTGTTTGAAGTAATCAATTATGTATGACTTGCTGAAACGGTGCAGAAAAACATCACGAGGAAACCTGCATGCCTGAGAGGTCTTTCATAATGTTCTCAAAGGCGTGTGAAGTCTATCAATCCGCACTTGGTCAGCGCGGTGGACTGCGGTCTAAACCCATCTCATTCTGAAAGGAGACCCGTGTCCTGTAGTAGACCGATAAATTAATGGGTTGACAATATATTATTATGATGATGATAATTTTTTATTTGTTGTTTCAGGTATCGGATCTTGCCACAGTCAGAGTTTGGTCCAAGACACGGGGGCACAAGACAACACCCCGCCTAGCATGATAAAGGAGGTAGAAGACAACAGCCGGTACAAGACTTTAGAAGCCAATGCGACACTTCTGAAGCTCCTGGTTGACGATAAAGATGGAGTTAGCAGGTAACAATACCTGAAAATATAGAAGTCCCTACCTATACTTGGTTAGGTACCTACAGTTACCTACCTAATCTTTGTTAATAACTAATCGTCTATAGGTACAAAAGCTCAATAGTGTAACGTGAACTGAAAACCGAAAGGTCAATGGTTCAAATCTCACCCGTTGCACTATTGTCGTCCATGTTCAGCATGGTTAAATTTTTTTTTTACATAGGTGGGTGGTGGTGGTAAATCAAATTGAAAAGGTGGTAGATTTACTTAAATCTTAGCTTTTAAGCCTAAAGAATTGCACGATGCCTAAGTATACAGAAAGTATAGGTAAAGACTAAAGAGCTTAATGTCCCGGGACTGGCCGCACCGGGGCCATTGATTACCTATGTGTCGTCCCGCACACACCTTATAGATGACAACAAAAGCGCCTACTGTGCAGTTTCATGAGAGAACGACGTTAATATTATTCCAATAAGCTCTTTTAAAAAGCTCATGACTCAGCGCAGATGAAATCTTAAACATTTGACCTTGCTGACTTACAGGGCATTATTATTATAATTAGGCGCAGCATACCGTTAACTTTTTGTTAACTTTAGGTTGAACTGCCTACAGCATAGCTGTAAATAGAGCCACCATTTTAAAGTTCACACGAAGCGTTTACCTTACACCTACGCCATAGATAGGTACTCGTATCTACTTAACAGTATTCAGTTACAATAATTATTTACTTACAAATGGTTGACCAAAATTAACCTCAAGTTATACGACAAGTCACCCATATCTATTTTGTATTAAGTACGAGCTAACGAGATCTCTCGAGATCGGAAATACATAAAACGAATTTTTTTACATACTTAAGTGCTCTACCAATATTTAAAGGGTTCTACGTACCTACATATCTAAACGTAAAACAGAAAACTTTGGACCGGTCATAGGTATAGATAGAGAAATATTGAAAAGGTGGGTAAAAGCGTCCCTAAACCTTCCTTTTTATCCTTTCAGAGAATGGAGCTAGGTAGGTTTGAATGTAACAATAAACTGCATTGAAGCAGCGTGGTGACTCTAAACTCTAAATCCCTCTCTCTGAGAGACTCCTGTATCCAGCTGGAGGGAAGTTAAAGGGTTGTACTTGTAAGTAGTAGCGGTGGTGGTGTTTGCGCCTTTAAAGTATTTTTGTCATTGTTTTATCAGGTCCGAAGTATTCGACATGCTGAACTCGAAGGACGAGATCCCAGAACGCGTAGATCTACTCACGTTCCCGCAAGACGCGGAAGAAAGCAGAGCAGCTGTTCCCATTACTCCTGACTCGCAAGCGGAATTCCTTCAAGGTAAAGATTTGCAATGCAACTTACTGGGTACATTCCTTGTAGTACTGTACTTGAGCAGGATTTTAAGACGATGTGCCATATTTAGACCTTAGTAGGATTTGCTTTTGAATGTTTAACGTTTTTTTGGCCACATACAACAATTAAACCGGTTTAAAGTAAACTTAAAACTAAGGTACAAGGCTCACCAACGGAGTGGAGTGGTTTCGAGTTGCAGAGGACAACATAAACTCAGCTTTATTTCATTAAAACACAAACCGCGCTCCGCCGGCTCGTTTCAGAGCGAGATTCATATTGTTTTGTTTTCATTATAGTATACCATTTTTATAGTAGGTTCTTTTTTCCACAAATACAGCCGAGGAACCAGTCCGCAAGGATTCCCAGCGGCTGCAGTATGAAGCAGCAAGCGGCGAGCCCATCGGCTTGGCTGCGGGCATTATGATCGCGGTCACCTGCAGCATCGTGGCGCTCGCGTACACGGCCCTCATCGTCTGGAGACGGATATACTTGTAAGTGCAATGTAGAGCTCTCTGCCTCGTCGGTCTAATGGCTGGTATATTCGACTACAGATCATGAGATCTCGAGTTCGACTCCCGGGTCGGGCAAATTATTGTTAGGTGCCTATTGGGTTTTTGTCAAGAAATTCTCTGTGCCAGCCCGGAGTCAGTAGTTGGCGGTGTCACCCTCGTGTCTCGGAGAGCACGTTAAGCCTAGTTGGTCCCGGTTATTATCATGTGACAATAGTCGTTATAAAGCCCGCTAACCCGCATTGGAGCCTATGAGAGAGGAGGCCTGTGCCCAGCAGTGGGACGTTAAAAGGTTGTAGTGGTGGCGGTGGGTAATGCAGTGGAAGCAGTCCTCAATCTCCCAGCGGCTGCAGTATGAGGCAGCAAGCGGCGACCCCGTAGCTCGACTGCGCGCATAATGGTCATACTCACTTGCAGCAAATCGTGGCGCGTTCGCATGTATGTAGCTAAACGCCCGCATCGTCTTGGAGCCGCTAGGAAATAATCTAGTCGGTAAAAATAAAAAAGAAACACCGGATTAGGATTTGTGGTCGGTTTGGTTTAAATATCCTATTTCCCGGTGCGATCAGCTCTCCCAACCGCAGAATAACAGAAGAAGATGCTCTGTGTTCCTATGACTCGTCCATCAAAATAAGTTAGAACATAGGATGTTTAACGCCAATACACATTCAGCTTAGTAATACAATGTTAATTCGGTTGTATACAATCATAAATTGACAGGTTTAATAAACGTTTCGTAGCTAATAAGTAGGTATATAACCTGCGGAAAAAGACAGCTAAACCCTGTGTAGCGGCTCTACTAAAAGGTTCGACCGTTACATAACGAGTTATAACTTTCGCATTTGATCTAAATTCGATTAATTAAATTCTTTATTGATCAAATAAATTATGAATTCGTGATCGTGAGCGTGACGTACCAACCTACACCGATCCATACTGGCCTACGTGAAGGCAGGGCGATGTTGTAAATAACCGCAGGGGTCCCCATAAACGTTGCAGTCATATTATTTACGGTTTTTTTATTAAGTATGCTTTTGAGTAACGACGTTTATTTGGTGGCTTCGCGATGAACACGAAGCCGTAGCTGGTAAAGGCTTGGATACACACAGCGCGCGACGGAAACGTGTCCAACGCGGCTCCTAGAACCTGTAAACAATTATTGACACCTGACTGCGCAGATGCAGTCGCGTGCGGTTACAATCGCGCTCTGTAGTGGGACTTGCTTCATACATAGTTCTGAAACAGATAGGTAGGAAATCTTCAAGAGGCCTAAAATAAACCTAAAGGCTCTTCTTCTACGTCGTGCATTTAATTGTATCGATCTTATATTGACCCTATTGTTCGATGTTTCGCCTTGCTGCTGTCATCATGTTTTGAATGTCGGCCCTAATCAGACAAAACGTGAGACTATAGCGACAAGGCAGCACGTACCTATTCATACATTACCTACGGTTCAATGACTTGTAACACGATATGAAGCATGTCAAAAATGCAACGGCAGTTTTTACGCACGTACGTCGTCCGAGTGTTAGGGCCAGCGTTGGACACGTTGTGTTTGACCAAGGCTTTAACATTGTGAGCCTTGAGAGGTAACTTGATAGTCCGTGTTCCTGCGGGCGCGTAGGAAGCGGTCAAGTGAGACGGAAACGCATTGTGGCGCGCCCCACTGGGAACGTACTCGTACAACCTCTAGGTGTTTATTGTTGATTTTTTCCTTTACTCCCACCAATCCTTTTTTGACGTGATAATGTCTTATAAATCGATGAACGCCGGCCGCACGAAAAAGCCTAGCCCAGCGTGCAAGCAAGAGCGCGGAACAAGCGATGGAGCCAATGTTAGCCGAGCATGCAAGCGAGACCGCGGAACAAGCGATAGAGAGGCAATGTTTTCTTATGACGTTAGATCACGTAAAACTTACGTTAAAACTTTACAGACAACCAATATTTTTTTAATTTATTCAATCAAAAAAAAGATTAACAAAAACGTTGCTAAGTAAATTATCTCGCCAAACTGAGGGCCAGTTTGTTGGCGGGGTATCATGGTTTGATTAAAGCTATGATGGAGGATAACATTTCAGTGGTGTTGAATTTGGCTCCTATTACGTGCCAATTCGATCCGACTGAACATGGGATCCACAGATGGGATCAATTAAGCTGGAGTTCATCATCTAGCTTTTTATCAGACAATACTTAAATAATAAGTAACAAAATCATTTATTTATTTCCAGGAAGAGAAATGGCCTTAAACACGAACTCTTGCGGAATGAAGAGGCTATCGCAGAAACAAGAATCGAGGTAAAATAGATCAAAATTTTTTAATCCTCTTAATTTTTTAACCTCTTAGATGAGCCACGGATTTGAATTTTTAAGGAGTAGGTATGTACCTACATATTATTATGTAACGTATATACATTGGTATACGTTAAATATATTCTCGGATAGGCCTCGGATACAGCTCGTGGTTATCATGGTAGGTATAGTGTTTATCATAAACATGACTTTATATAAACCAGTCCGTAACCCGTCCGCGTGGCGGACGTGCTTCGTTCAAGGCACGGTTCGGCAACAATCATTCCTTATCTTGTGTCCTGTATACATACTTACATACATACAGATATTATATAAAACGTACTAAGTAATAAAAAATTTCACAACGTGAATCGAACCCGAGACACGTTCTGTTTGCAGTTTACTACGCAGTACTCGTACCGCCTAAACCCATAAAAATGAAGGTTTACCTGTACAGTGAAACAACAGGTAAATTCAGAGGCGGCGGAAGGCGTGGGCGACGCGACGTGGGCCCAGGCCCACGGCCTCGCGCTTCAGAGGGCCTCGCGCCCCGGAGATTTATGCTTAAACTTAAAAGCCATGAACGCGTTTTGCGGGCAGAGGGCCTCGCAAATTATATCTTGCCCACATAAAATTTAGGTCTTGCCCCGCCACTGGGTAAACTTGCACAGTAACGCGACATGCACATACCGTTTTACGTTGGCCCAGGTGAAGGTTTACCTGTACAGTGAAACAGCAGGTAAACTTGCACAGCAAAGCGACATACAAATTCCGTTACATTCACATTAGCCCCTAAAGCGCACCCCCGCATTATTATATGGCTTGCGATGCAACACTTTAATTAAGTTTTTTTTGTTTTTGCAGTTGTGAAGACGTTTGCCTGTATATGAAGCCAAGCACTTGAAAATTCTGCGATAAAATATCAAGACTGAATTTGATTATACTCGTAATATTACTTAGGCAGACACAGAGAGATACTTAATATCTCTTATCAGTACTCATGTACTTAAATCACACGAGTAGATAAGTACAGAGGGGAAGCTTCTACAAGCGGCCCGCTGCAGGTACACTCACACATATGCGCACGTTTGTCACCAACTGTACCGGTTGGTGGACCGAGCGAGCGTCCGTGAACCGTTGGTGAGTGTGTTTGTGTGAGTGCACCTACAGCGGGCCGTTTGTATGAAGCTTGCTCTCTGTACTTATCTACTCGTGTGCTTAAATCCAATCAAATATCTTGCATCGATTGTGTGATAAATGATAATAGATACTTATCAGAATATCCAGCCACAAATCTTGTTTCAACTGTGTGATTATGATAACTAAGTAATAAGAAATATTAAGTCGTAAATATTACGCCAGCCGTTACTTAAAAATTACTTAGCTAAACTGTGAAATTACGAGAAATTATTTTATTTCTAAGTATTTTATTTTATTTATTAAGTACTTACTGCACTATTTACAACTTCTATGACATTTTTTTTAGATGTTAATGATCTGACTTTTTAAAATAAATCCTGTTAGTGTAGTCTATTACGGACTATCTATACTAATAAATAAAATTGAAGTGTCTGTCTGTAATATCGAAATAACTACCTCATATTAAGCTCATATGGTTATTTGAACGCTACCATAACCGAATCACACGTTTTTAAAATTTTTGTCTGTCTGTCTGTCTGTCTGTTTGAACGGGCTAATCTTCGGAACGGCTGAACCGATTTTGACGGGACCTTCACATACAAGTAGAGAATTAAGCAGGGAGTAACATAGGCTACTTTTTTAACCGACTTTCAAAAAAGGAGGAGTTGTGTTTTTCTACCTATGTACACCGATATCTCCGAGATTTCTGAACCGATTTGCGTAATTTTTTTTTTAATCGATAGAGAAACATTGCGACCCTGTTCTATAAAAAATTTGGATTCCAACTCTTCAATCCTGATGCTGTAGGGGACCTGATCCCCAAAACTAATGGGTTCTAGAAACTTTCGGTTATTTAAATTAATATTGGGGGTACCAATTAAAGACTTTATCGTTGAATGAACTCGAGTAGGTACATATCCAACTCCTCAACCCTGATGCTGTAAGGAATTGTTTTCCGAAATCGTGGGGATCCCACGGGATTTTTCCGTTTTGGGGACGGGTTTCTACAGATAAGCTACTTTTTGTTCTGGAAAATCAAAAGTTCCCACGGGATTTTTAAAAACCTAAATCCACACGGGCGAAGCCGTGGGCATCATCTAGTATAAAATAAGATTACGGCAGTCTATTTTTAGGGTTCCGTAGTAAACAAGGAACCCTTATAGTTTCGCCATGTCCGTCCGTCTGTCCGTCTGTCCGTCTGTCCGTCTGTCCGTCTGTCCGTCTGTCCGTCCGTCCTCGGTTAATCTCAGAGACTATTAGTG
This sequence comes from Melanargia galathea, assembly GCA_920104075.1. Classification (NCBI taxonomy): domain Eukaryota; kingdom Metazoa; phylum Arthropoda; class Insecta; order Lepidoptera; family Nymphalidae; genus Melanargia; species Melanargia galathea. The sequence continues at coordinate 7,723,452 of OV049855.1, forward strand.
CTAGAAATCCGTAATTTGGCATGAGTATAAATATTAATCACGCCGACAAAGTGGTGAAATAAAATTTTGATAAATATTTTTTTTTAGGGTAGCTCCCCTACATGTAAAGTGGGGATGAATATTTTTTTTCTCGTCTACCCCATAGTGTGGGGTATCGTTGAATAGGTCTTTTAAAAATACTGTGGGTGTGGGAACATCATTTTTCGATTTCTAGATCCGTTTGTAAAATATGATGTTTTAAAGTGCAAATTTTTATTAGAGTCAAGTGTCCCCCCCCTCTATCAGCCAAATGGCAGTATATAGGAACTTGAAAAAATTCACAGCAGTAGGGTATATAATCAATTTTAAAGGAAAACTATCACGGCTAAGTAGGGTTCACAGGTTAAGGAGTTATATCTGTTTTTCGAGGATTGTGACTACGGAACCCTACACTGCGCGTGGCCCGCCACGCACTTGACCGGTTTTATTTGAATTGTCATTTATAATTACTTATGTAGATTATTAAAAAAGGCAACGAAAGCCTGTGCCATAGTTTTACAACCATCACATTTTAGTCACTCTAAAACAATGAAATATAAGGGATGGTTCATATCAGACATTGCCGTGTCCGGAGCATGAGCTTCATTAGGATAATAATTTATATTATACTAGCAGATGCCAGCGACTTTGTCCGCTTGGATTCTTATAAATATCACTTGGGGGTAGAATTTCCAAAAAACCTGAAACACGTAATTCTTTATTTTTAACCGACAATACAAATACCGATTTTCATTTATATAACATTAAAAATGACGGACTTTCATACAAACTTTCATCCCTCATTTAACCCACTTGGGGGTAGTTTTTCCAAAATTCCTTAAACACGAAACTCTTTATTTTTAACCCAAAACCTACCAAAAAATACCAATTTTCATGGATATAACTTGAAAAATGACGGACTTTCATAGAAACTTTTATCCCCTATTTAACCCCCTTAGAGGTGGAATTCGCAATAATCCTTTCTTAGTGTGCGCCTACGTCACAAAAGGAAACTACTGTGAAAATTTCAAGTTTCTAGCTCCAGTGGTTTTGGCTGTGCGTTGATTGTCAGTCAGTCAGGACAAGCTACTTTATATTATTATAGATAGATAGATAGATAGATGGAGTAACCCTGACGAGGCTCGGATACTCACGTCAGGCTTGCGTTTCGCGCGGTCTGATGTGAATTCGTATAACATTCATTGGACGAGGCACGGCTCGGCCTTGCGCTCGGTGTGGAGACTGGAGACCGTCACACGTGAACATCTCTTAAGCTGCAGGCACATAACTGTGTTGTGATGATTGCGGTGTGACAATCGACCGATCGTAGCACGAGATCATACAAAATGAAATGTTACTCCCCTACTCCGACAGCATCCTGCCACGACTCCTTTGACACACCATAAACACCCACAAGACAGTAATGTGTTTGCGCATTTATTGGCATGTGTATTATCATAATCTATATTTAATTTATAAAAAATGTGTCTGTGATGTATTAATAAATGCTAAGGGAATATTGTGTGTATGATTCTTTTTAATTTTATTAATGAATAATATTGAATAAAAGCGATAGAAATGCAAATTTTATTTACGATTGTTCATTTAAAACTGGTAACAACAATCCTTAACAAACAATAAAAATAAAACTACAGTACCAAAAAATTTCAAACATTGTAAAATAAAAACTACTTACTTAATAAAAGTGATAAAAGTTTACTACATAATATAAATCCACTTAAAGAATGGTACTTGAACATATATTTTTTAATACATTTACCGACTAAAGACACACTTGAATATTAACACAATTTAATTTATAATAAAAATACCCAATAAAGTTGTGACCATTGAGCTACAAAAACACATAAATTTGTCTGTATTGTATACACGTTTTTTTTAATGAAATACGCTTTATGAAGGAAATGAAAATAAAATTGCGGAAATGAAATGCGTTTGCGCGCGCATATTCCACGTGCAATCGTATTTCATACAAATAATAGATGATTCGATTTTTTAAATTGTATTTATCAAAAGGTTACCTTTACTCTATAAAACAGATCAATGAAAAAGTTCTTATAAAAGATCTTATAAATCTGGGAAAGGGCACGAGCATAACAGTGACGTCACTGCCATTTAGGTGTTGGCGTGCGAGGGAGATAACGAGATATTCCAACCTTGCTTCATTTAAACTAATAATCACTACTTCATTTTACAACCAATTTTGATTCCGTATTCACAGAAAAGTTTTTATTTTTAAATGTATTTATTATTGCATATTAAATGATGATTAAAAGTAAAACAAAACTCCATGTACTCCATTCAACAAATTATTGCATTTTGCAACATATAATATCGACTGGGTATTTCAAGTGTGTATATAGTCTATTCCAATCACAATTTATCACCTGTTAAGTAACTACACAGAGGTTAGTAGCCAGGAGTCAGGACTTCCAATGGATCATAATAAACAATACTTTATTTCTTTTACTTTATCTTAGTACTGCATTTATGCCAGAGATAGCTACTATAGTATTTCAATAGAAATATAATATCAAGGTAAATAAAACTTTTTAAATATAATATACAGAATGTTCAACCAGTCACCTGTGTTTCCAAATTACTATTATTCTTTTATTTTTATATATACATATTTATTTCCACAATTCATCAAAATCAAACAGGTTAGTGTGTAATTACAAAATCCTCCAGTTCACATTAAGCCAACCTTCAGTGAACGCCGTGCCAAGTTGCACAATTTACACGGCCTCATGACAAATTCTCTGATTTGTCGAGAGTGTGTTGGATTATTGTATACAAGGGACTTATCCTTAGTTCATAAAAAGTTTACCTACCAATAATTAGAATTATATTTATATAAATAGGGAGTAGCAAATCAAACTTCCTGCTTAAGCACAATATTAATACATAGATAGATAAATTAAAATCGTTCATAATTCTTAAATAATTAAATTCAAAATAGCCATCACCTATGTCAGTACTAAGGTTACAGTAAACATAATTTTTTGTAATTTATGGATCCACATCAAAATCCACTGGCTGTATCATGTCTATCAGTTATTGTGCTTTACTTGTTCTCCTTATGTCTAACAACCGCTGGACCGACGTTGTCTCCTGTTGCCTTGTTATGGGCACCATGGGCGCCATCGCAGTATGGCCACTGAAATCAAAATATTGGTGGGTAAGTAACATTGATACAAACATCCTATAAAAGTGAGTTTTGGCCTAGACACAATAATTAAAATAATTATAACTTTAAAGGCCTGTTTCACCACCTGTTTTATGTGTCAGATAGCTATTCAATTCACAACTTTTATCTTTGTCACTTGACATAAAGGAAGAAAGTGACAAAACTTCCGTTTAGGCTATCCGATACTTATCAGAAGGTGGTAAAACAAGCTGAGTTCTGTAATAATAACAGTGAAGTTTATTTGGAGGTTTGTTATGATTCTGTATTGTCTAATGTTGACTCAGAAAATTATGTACAGTATGCTTAGTAATTCACACTCGAACATCCTACCACCTACCTACTATAAATGACTATACTGATAAGAATGTATGTCACAGCATCAAGTTTATTTTGTAAGATTTTATACAGATTTGCCCACATGCAGCAAATCGTTTTTCAAGGCTTGTAACTTATGTTACCTTGCTGTCATTAATAGTATTATCTATTATTCTTTCTCAAACATCAGATATCTGCCTACTAAATAATCAATTTCGACATACCTATTGCATGTTTCTAACTTTGGCAAAAAAAAAAAGTGATTTTATTAAAATTGTATTTCTGCTGTGATTCATATGTAGCTTAGCATATCATTGGCATTATACTGCCTCGTTGGTCTAGTGGTTAGCATATTCGACTACAGATCACGAGGTCCCAGGTTCGATTGCCAGGTCGGGCAAATACTCCATACTTGTGAGGTATCGGGTTATTCAATTCATCAAGAAATTCTGAGTGCCAGCCCGAAGTTGGAAGCTGGCAGTGTTTCACCCCCGTGCCTCGGAGAGCACCTTAAGGAGTAGGCCCCAGTTATTATCACTATCATGTGACAATAGTTGTTAAAGCTCGCCACCCCGCATTGGAGCAGCGTGGCAGGTCTAAGCTCTAAATCCCTCTTTCCTATGAGACAGGAGGTCTGTGCCCAGCAGTGGGACATTAAAAGGCTGTTGTGGTAGTGGTGGAGACGTTATACTCACATTTTTGCTTCTCCAGCATCTACACAGAGATGCCTTCTCAGTGATGTCTTCAATGTCAATGAAGTCCACCACTTTGTTAATATCCTTCCTGATGCCAAGGTTCACCTGTCCGTTGCCAGCTTCATTGGCTTTCTTGATTGTAATGTATGAGTAGTAGGATATACCTCCAACAGCCAAGGTCGGAGGAACTAAGGCTAACCAGTCGCGAACTGTAAACAAGAGACAGAATACAAGTAAGCACAGTATGGGACTCCTTCTATGTTTATGCTGCCCTCCTCAAGCTATAACGTCGTTAACCAACATTTGGCCAAATTCGATATTTTAACGCTGTCTTACTTAGAATTTTTTTTTCTATCGATCAATCTAACCCTTATTTTCCTAGCTGCTATAGTTTTTGATATAGCAATAAGAAGAACGTCGTTACATAACTACCTACTTACATGATAACAATACTTAAACGTATTTAACTAACATTGCCAGTCTAAAATGTCTCAAAGCGGTGTTAATTTTCATTTCTATGAGGTTTTTTTCTTCAATTCCTTAACTAAAATGTCGTTTGTGGATTTTTCTTAGCTTTAATGTCTTTAAAGTCACTTTGTTAATTTTTAAATTTAGCTTTTCTCCAAAATTACGGTTCACTATTCCATAACTTAAATGTCTTTTAACGAAAATGCTATGCTAAACTGTCGTTAATGACACTTAAACGCGTTACAGTCTAGTAATATTTTGCAAAAAAATAATGTTTCCTAAACTGAAATGACTCTATCCCGCAATACATAACTTAAATGTCTCTAACTATTCCCACATCTCGCGAGGCTGTGGGCGCTGTGGCTAATAAATGCTCAATGATTACTGCGAAAAATATCCCGAAAAGAAAGTGTCGTACAAACTAAGTACAAGGGCAACACTTAAAAATCAGCCAAGTGCGAGTCGGGCCTCGCTCTTTCAGGGTTCCGTACATAATTATGAACAATATAATATTTTGGGTCTAAGAAATATTTAATTTCCGAGCTAGACATCGCAACAAACCGTGAAAGAAAAACCCAAAAAATGTTCGTTTATTTTGGTCACAGCTTATAAACTATTTAATAAATCGTTGTTTTCAGTATTTGTTGTTTAAATAGAGCATATAGTACATAATATACTGAAATATCATATTCCCAACTAGTTTAGTTTTTGAGATAGCCCCCGTCACAAAAATGGTCTAAAACTGACAACTTTGATGGCCTCCCATTCCCTTATTTTTTGAGATAAAAATTAAAAAAATATATATTTGTACTCTACTTAATGAGCTCTAAACAATGATACCCCACAAGCTAGGGTAAAGAAAAAATTTTTTTTTCCGGCTCCTTTTTCATGTATGGGAGCCCCCCTGAAAAATAATTTAATTCAATTTCTAATTCAATATTTGATTTTGGGTTAACGTTTTACACTAAATACCAAAATTTCAGGTTTGTAACTCATTTCGTCTGCGAGCTAGAGACCTGTGACCGGCGGACAGACGGACAGACAGACAGACAGACAGACAGACAGACAGACAGCCGAGTGACATTAATAGGGCTCCGTTTTTTACCCTTCGGGTACGGAACCCTAAAAACTATAAATTTCATAAGTTTTTTTATATTATTTTATATGTTTTACCCGTCTCGGTAATGGGGAATGCGAGATATGTGAGACATGAAACCTGCATAAAAAACTAAAATCACATGATGCCAAACAGCAGATTGTTGCTGTGTTGCGTACTGATTGTATAGAATGGGTCCAGCATCATGAAAAATTTAATCCCACGAGAAACATTTTCGTGTAAAATGTTGCCAAGACGAGACCATATGTCTCGCACTGTCCAAAAGTTATCAGATCTCATGTAGAGCCAAGCTTCTAACTCTAAACGCCCTAACTCCTAACTTCACAAACTCTACACCTTAGTCAAAATAATATGTGGCTTGGCATAGATACATTAATAGTGTTTTAGGTGTAGAGTTTGTGAAGTAGTTTAGTTTAGTTTTTGAGTTAGAGCGTGTAGAGATAGAAGCTTGTCTCTACATGAGGTCTAATAACTTTAAGAGGCATATGGTTTCGTCTTGGCTATATTTTACATGAAAATGTTTTGGTGGGATTTCACTTCTTTTTGTAAGTTGTTTAAAATATAACAATATTTTTTTATTTAGTTAATTTTTTCTTTCTTTTTTGGGGTGTACTTCTTGCGTATCGGAGGTTCCTTTTTTCATAGCCCATTCTTTATTTTTGGCCGTTTTTCTTTGTTGGTTTACTGTTTATAATAAGCGATAGATCAGGACGATACTTAGCTTTTAGACGATTATATTCGACTATAGCTGCAGACTTTTGTGCTTTAATACTACTAAAGTTAATATTTATAAGGTTGCAAATTAGTCAATCTAGAGAATGCTACATAAACCTGCCCACAAGAGAATGCGCTTAATTCCATCCCCTAATTTTAATATGGGATGGGGAGTGATTTACTAAAAATCCTCAAATATATATTTTATTATTTATAAAAGGAGTCCCTATATCAGTTTTTAGACCTCTAGCATTAAAAGTGGAAGTCTCATACAAACTTCCATCCCCTAGTTTAAGGGGTCGGAGTGTAAAAGTTCTAACTTTTAGAATTTTTTTGTTGTTACTATATACTAGCTTACATACGAAATTTTAGCTTTCTAGGACTTCAGGAAGTACCTTAAGAATTTGATGATCATCAGTGACAAAATCGGAGTTTTTTAGATATCAATAAAATCTTAAAAGCTATTTAATTGAAACTTTATAAATGTTTAATAAGTCCACTATTGATATCATATCCCGAGAATTTTGTTTATCTGGTATAATTAAAACCCAAGTTATGAGGATCCAAAAATCGATGACAGCTTTTTATCATTTCCTCCTGCGCCCTAGGGATGCTGTGCATATTCATCTATGGCTGGATAACTTCAGCTCTCACAATAAAAATTGGCTGCTCTATTCATTATTCATATGTAACATAATAAACAGCGATTTGATTTGTGCAGAAACATTGACGCTCTACTACTTTGAACCTGGTCATACATTCATGAGCTGTGATCAAGTTCTTGCTATGACGAAAAATGGAAAATTGCATGATTTTATAGATTTTGTAGATGCTGTAGAATCCATCAATCAAACCAAAGGCAATGTAAAAAAAATACTACTTTCAGACTGCAGTTGCTCTTACAATTGTTTTAGTTAGCGACACTTTCATTGGAAAACCTCAAATGTATAATAAACTATGCTAACCTAAAACGTCGGTATGGTTGAATCATCTGCAATAAGCCACATTATAGTTTAGCAATACTCCCCCAAAAACGCTACTGTAAACAAATCTTTTCTATATTTCTAGACTAAAATGTGTTTAAATGACAAGAGCCGCATTTAAGTGTAACGTTATTGAGAATTTTAAATATCATAACCTAACCTATAATGTCGTTAAAGTCTTTAGAGTCGTTTTAGTTTAGAAATTATATAATTTTTTATAGTTTCGTAAAAAGTTAAAAAAATTAAACGCAATCCAAGCCATAAACGTCTCAAAGGGTAACCTAACGACATTTAAGTTATGTAAATACAAGCCGTTATTAGAAAATATGCTAGACTATAAAGCCAAAACTCTTCTGCTTTAATTATTATTTACTCTAGGAACTTAAAAATACAATTATTCGAAAGTGCTTTATTAGATCTACATTTTCATAGTTTCATGTTTTGTGTACGTTTATTAATTATCAAATGGCATCATTTCTTAATAAATTCCCGCTTTTTCGATCATATCTCGAAACTTGGTTTTGGTAGTTAACGACACTTTAGCTTTAGGACGGCAGTATGGGAATGACAATATGAAGAGAACAGGGGGAAGCAGATGGATGAGGAATGCTGAGGGCCAGGTATGGCTCATTAGGGAAGGCCTACGTCCAACAGTGGACATCCACATGCTGATGTGATGATGAGGATCACATATACATATATGTGATCAGTGATGATAAGAATATAATATAGTATATTGTGTACCTAATCAAAAATTAGCTACAGTAGCTAGTATTGAAATTAAGGTCAGTTAGGGTAAGAGGAACACAGGGGAAAGAGGAACACGAGGTCGTAACTCATAAACTATAGAGTTTAACTCTACGGTGTATCAGTCGATAAAACAGCACAATAAAAAAATGACTTTGGTCGCTAACAGATGTCACTACGACGTTCCATAGCCGAAAAAAAAACAAAACAGTTTGGCAGTTGTAAAGTAATAAGAACACGAGTTGGCTGAGTAACTTTCATTCGCGCTAAAATATTAAAAAATATAGTGTTATGGTTATATTCAATGAAGAAATACTAAGACATAACGGTAAGTTTTATTTTTTCTTTGATATTATAGACAAAAACCTGCAAATAATATAAGTTTCGTTGAATTCAAAATCATAACGTCCAAAAACTCTGTTAGGGTAAGAGAAACGGTACTTACAGGGAAAGAGAAACAGTATGTTCCTCTTTACCGATATCAGGGGTGATAAACATTCTGATTAATTTATATTCTAATAACATGACAAAATTGTCCCTATTGGTTTTTAACCGACTTTCAAAAAGGAGGTAGTTCTCAATTCAGCCCGTTTTTTTTTTGAGGTTTCTCGACCGATTTGCAAAATTTTTGTTCCTGGTGCATACTTATATTGTAAATACGGAATTTGCGGAATTCCATGATATACAATGAATATGAAATTACTTTGCTATAATCCGCTAATAGTGACAAATTTGTAGGCACAACACCATACAAATTCACCACAAAATGAACTCGACGATCGTTTCGCTCCGACACCAGAGCATCTTCAGAAGATGTTGACTTCACAACGGACGATTGCAAAGTCCGTTGTGAAGTCAACATAACCGTTGTGAAGTGATTTTATATTCATTGTATTGAATTCCAAGTCCCAACTCTTCAATCCTGATGCTGCACGGTACCGAACTCCTCAGTCGTATGGATTTCGAAAGTTTTGCTGAATTGATATTGTAGGCACCGAGCAAATAATAGTTACACTAAAACTCTTAAAATAAAAAAATGTTTAAAAAACTGACTTCAAAAATATATACAGGTGTAGAAACAAAAATATTTTTTTTACTTTCTAATGGTTTTGGAAGTGCGTTTTTTTTAAAATTTTTTGTTTTGAGTTGACTAATAAGATAATTTGGAATGAGCGCATAGGTACTAGCAGTGGACATTTTAATACGATTATTTCTTAGATGTGCAAAAAGGCACTGATTTGAGTCTGACCTATTCAATCTGGTAGATTCAATTGACGATTCAAAGGTACTTGTAAAAGTTTATTTGAATAAAACACTTTTCTATTCTATTCTATTCTATTGAATACTAATTAACTATTATATTACTAAAAGAAGTGTTTCTGTTTTGTTTTCCAGGAAAACTGGGGATCAGGTCCACTACAGCATCTGGATTGAGGAGTTGGAATCCAATTGTTTTATAAGACAGTGTCGCAAATGTTTCTCTATCGATTTAAAAAAAATTACGCAAATCGGTTCAGAAATCTCGGAAATATCGGTGTACATAGGTAGAAAAACACAACTCCTCCTTTTTTGAAAGTCGGTTAAAAAAGTAACCTGTTACTCCCTGGTTAATTCTCTATTTGGATGTGAAAGTCCCGCCAAAATCGGTGCAGCCGTCCCGAAGATTAGCCCGTTCAAACAGACAGACAGACAAAAATTTTTAAAACGTGTGATTCGGTTATGGTACAGTTCAAATAACCATATGAGCTAAATATGAGGTAGTTATTTCGAAATTACAGACAGACACTTCAATTTTATTTATTAGTATAGATATAGATTAAACTAATTGTAATTAAGTAAGTCATTGGATGACATTTTTGAATATTGATTGTTAAAAGTTGTTGATTTGTCCGCAGTGAGAGAAAGAGTGGGTGGTTTTTGTTTTTGATTATTTATACTTTGGAGTAAAAGTAAAATTATAATTTGAAACACAAATGACTTTTTGTTTTTAGTTTGTCACCCCTGAATGCCTCTGATCTGAACCTATATGTTTCTCTTACCCCGAATTTGATATTTCCTTTTTTTCTTTGAAACTGTGCCTTATTACAATTATCTTATAACCAAATTCGATTGAATTAGTGTTACTTAAAAGGTAGCAACAGGTATATCTAAATAAACATGATATTCTTAGGAGATACGACGAGTGTTCCTCTTACCCCAAATGTGGGGGAAGAGAAACGTTATCACAACCTAAACGATTTTGGCCGATACTGCCGTAACTATTCAAATTAGCGTTATGATTCTTAAAACATGGACAGCTGATAAACAAAGGCAATTTTAGTGTATCTCAAAATTCTTATAAAACATTATCTGTTCTTCCTAGAGCTCGAAACATCTGGCTCAAAATAAAGTATGTTCCTCTTACCCTAACTGACCTTATTATATTTATTGTACTAAAACCTGGAAAAAATCCCTAATTCATTTATTAATGTCCATGTAATTGTGAATATTGCATGCTATTCAATAATTATAAATGCAGCATTGTCACTAACAGAGATAATGCAACACCATAATAAGTTGAAAGTATGTCAACAGCCTTGATACTTCAGAAGTTTTATTGTAGGTATAATATTATAATAAGGAACTTTGTGGGTGAATTGAACCAAATTACTCAAATACTTTTTTTTTTCAGAAACAGTTGCTAAGTAGAGAAAAATGCACAACTCAAAAGGTTAAAAATAACCTAATTAACAGCTGTATTTAAAATATACCACTAATTAAATAGGTATTTCATTCTGCTTATATTCATGTTGCAGGTGAAAAGTGAATTCTAAAAAAAGTTTAATAAAATGAATAGAGAGCAAAGAATAGATACTAACGCTCTAACCAATACTTCTAAAAGGCAAAGAATATATGTACTACTCTCTACCGAGAGCTAAAAGGATAATAGTTTTAGAAACTTACATCCAAGTCTGAACCACCCTCCGAAGGAATCAGGAATTGGCAAGCTGGCCAAATAATTAGGGATAGTGACTTTTACAATGTTTGACACAAAATACATTATTGCTACTAATCAACACGGGTTACACAACACAGGGTCAATTTGTAAAGTGACGATTAGAAAAATAAAGGAGAACGGAACACGGAAGAAGTGTGGTGTGCTCCTTGTTTTATTTTCTTGACAGTTGACATGTGACCAGTGTTGCCAGTACGGTCATGTCAAAAGCTACCTAAAATAATAAATAAATAAAAAAGTAACCTTTTAGTGTAAAATAACCTTTCATTTTTGACGTGATATTAATGTCTTATTAATAAATGAATGCCAATCGCACGCACGTAAAAGCATGACTAATTGTCACGTATCTACCGCGTGCAAGCGAGAGCGCGGAACAAGCGATAGAGAAAGCACGATCAGCCGGCATAGCCGAGCGCGCAAGCGAGAGCGCGGAATAAGCGATAGAGAGGCAATGTTTTCTTATGACGTTAACACGTAAAAATGTCGTCCGTAAACCAACTTCACAGAGAACTATTTTTTTTTCTAGTAGAAAATTGTATCACAAATTGATAGAATTGATGTTGCTTGTAAATAACTTGCACAAATATTCATTCAGACTGCATTCAGACATTGGTCGAGATCGGTCGAGAATTGAGATGAAACGAGTGTGAAAGAGAAACTGATGAGAAGAATTGCAATAAAAACTACAGATGACAAAGTATTTATGAAGATTCGAAAAATCACCTAAAAGTTACCTTTTGGGGAGCGCATTGTCTTACATAAAATTTCAACTCCTATCATCGGATGTCCGAAAATGTTTCTCATACAATTTAAAGTCATAATGATCATTCTTCATAAAACGTTGACAACCTACCAATTGAAAGACATAATCATAGAAATTCATAATATCATTATTCTTATACTTACATTGTACTAATATTTGTTTTCATATATTTATTTATACTAATGGTCGAAACTCATTATCGTGTTTTATTCTAATACTAGATGATGCCCACGGCTTCGCCCGTGTGTATTTAGGTTTGTAAAAATCTCGTGGGAACTTTGATTTTCCAGAACAAAAAGTAGCCTATCTGTAGTAAGTAGTAACCCGTCCACAAAACGGAAAAATTCCGTGGGATCCTTACGATTTCGGAATGCAATTCCTTACAGCATCAGGGTTGAGGAGTTGGACATGTACCTACTCGAGGTCATTCAACAATAAAGTCTTTAATTGGTATCCCCAATATCAATTTAAATAACCGACAGTGCCTAAATCCCATTAGTTTTGGGGATCAGATCCCCTACAGCATCAGGATTGAGGAATTGGAATCCAAATTTTTTTGTAGGACAGTGTCGCAATGTTTCTCTATCGATTAAAAAAAATTACGCAAATCGGTTCAGAAATCTCAGAGATATCGGTGTACATAGGTAGATAAACACAACTCCTCCTTTTTTGAAAGTCGGTTAAAAAAGTAGCCTATGTTACTCCCTGGTTAATTCTCTACTTGTATGTGAAAGTCCCGTAAAAATCGGTTCAGCCGTTCCAAAGATTAGCCCGTTCAAACAGACAGACAGACAGACAGACAGACAGACAGACAAAAATTTTAAAAACGTGTGATTCGGTTATAGTATCGTTCAAATAACCATATGAGCTTAATATGAGGTAGTTATTTCGATATTACAGACAGACACTTCAATTTTATTTATTAGTATAGATTCGTTTTCATACATTTCTTAATCATAAGTTTTTTTAACCCTCGACGCAAAAACGACGGGGTGTCCTAAGTTTGACGTGTCTGTATGTGTGTGTGTGTGTGTGTGTGTGTGTGTGTGTGTGTGTGTGTGTGTGTGTGTGTGTGTGTGTGTGTGTGTGTGTCTGTTCCCCCGTAGCTCTCCAACGGGTGAACCGGTTTTTTTTATTTGAAAGGTGAATTAGGTGAGAGTGTTAGCTATGTTTGATGAAAATCGATTCAAGATGGCCGCCGCTACTAAATGGCGGATTACATATTTTTTCACAACTCCCTCAATATGGGTATCAAATGAAAGGGCTTGACTAGTAGAATAGCACTATGTAAATCCAAGATGACGACCGCCATAAAATTGCGAATGTCAGGGGTTTTTACGGTGTCTTATTTTTGGTCAAAGGTTAAAAAAAACACCAGGATTCCAACTTCTGTAGGTTAGGTTAGGTTAGAACAGTTACCACAACGCACGAGCCGAGCGAGCGAAGCGAGCGTGCCGCGGCAGCGGCCGGCGAAGTGCCAGATCCAAATTCCATACAATATAAAATTATACAAAAATTCGATTACTATTAAATTAATAAATTTTATTTATTATATTTTTTTTTAAGTATTTATTTTATTTTATATATATATAAATTTTATTAATTTAATTTTATTTCTTTTTTATTAATTTTATTTTATTTATTAATTATTATTATTTTTATTTTATATAGATTTATTTTATTTATATTTATTTATTTTATTTTATTAATTTTAATTTTATTAATATTGCTTTACAAAAATTATGATAATTGTCTGTTATAACAATAAGCTATTCTGAAAAATGACGTTATGAGTTGAAGTATGTTTTTAGTAATAACATTATTTAATTAAAGCAATATGATCATTGAATGTTATGAAAAAAAAAATTATGATTTGAAACTGGTTCTTGGTACTAATAGTATTAATAAAAAAATATGATCACTAACGGTTATGAGATCCGTTGGTAGGAATAAAAAATGTATGAATAAAAAAGTATGAAAAACAAAATTATGAAGAACGATTATTATGAGCACAGAACGGTAGTAAGACAACGAATATGAGTTAAAATTGTATGTGAGCCAATATGGACCCTACCTTTTGAATAGTGTAACCTAGAAGTAACCTGACCGAGCTAAAAGTTACCTAAAAGGTTACAAAAGTAACCTTCTGGCAGCACTGCATGTGAGCACCATGTGACACCACAGATTAATGATTATTCTACATGAACCTATAGAAGAGGACTTGGCATAATGTCCTATAGAAAATAGTGGATCGGAAAATAGCTTAAGCTTATCAAAATTTTCATAAGTGTGTAAGAGACAACACTACATTTTTAAACATAACAATAAAACAGATCGTGGCAGATATTGCAACTTCCCTTAAGATGGCCTGCCTAAATGTATACATGAACACTCACACACGCACAACTTGAGACATCACAATGAACACGCGCCATTTTATGTTACAGGATTGTGCGTGTGTGAGTGTATTTTTGGCACGTTTTTAAGGTAGGTATGCCTACTCTACTTATTATTATTATCTCTATGTTATTCTACCATGAACCTATAGAAGTGGACTTGGCATAATGTCCTATAGAAAATAGTGGATCGGAAAATAGCTTAAGCTTATCAAAATTTTCATAAGTGTGTAAGAGACAACACTACATTTTTAAACATAACAATAAAACAGATCGTGGCAGAAATTTTATTGCACTTCCCTTAAGATGGCCTCCCTAAAATGTATACATGAACACTCACACACGCACAACTTGAGACATCACAATGAACACGCGCCATTTTAGTTGTAGGATTGTGCGTGTGTGAGTGTATTTTTGGCACGTTTTTAAGGTAGGTATGCCTACTCTACTTATTATTATTATCTCTATGTATTCTACGATCGTGACACTGACAGCCAGTCTGACAGATATATACCATACACCCGAATTACCAATAGGGTATTTGACAACATTGAAAATATACTATTGATTGTGGTCATCTTATCAGATAATAGCCTAAAAAAGACATATTTCACTCAATCAAACTAAACTATGTAATTTTACGCGATATTTTGCACGAAATAAAACATAATAATTTTTGAAATTTTATCAGGAACGTGAACGCTCTGGGATTGTTTGTGATGTCACTTGATAGCACGTAACTTGGTTGATATAATTGAAGTTTATCAAGTCAACCGAAACTAAACTTTATTCTTGAAAGAATAAGATTGATATTAAAATGAGTAGGTATAACAATTTAGAACATTACGATGTAAGCAGTCGCCTTGCGTAGCGTCTCTGTCGCACGCACCGAGTTCCGAAAAGGAGCGAGCGAGAGAAGTGACTTGCATAGCGATTTGTGACTTCACTCGATAGCACGTAACTTGGTTGATATAATTGAAGTTTATCAAGTCAACCGAAACTAAACTTTATACTTGAAAGAATAAGATTGATATTAAAATGAGTAGGTATAACAATTTAGAACATTACGATGTAAGCAGTCGCCTTGCGTAGCGTCTCTGTCGCACGCACCGAGTTCCGAAAAGGAGCGAGCGAGAGAAGTGACTTGCATAGCGATTTGTGACGTCACGCGTATCATGTGATCAGAAATGTCGTTTTTGGCGTGGTTTTCAAAACTTAAACTTTATCATTGATTTAATTCTTAATACTGTAGATATTGCGAAAAATATCAATGTAGTGTGTTTTATTAAGTAATAAAGAATAATTTAAAACAACTTCCAAAAATTAGTCAAATACCCTATTCCCCGGAATTCTGACAGCTGTCATTGTCATTTACAGATGAGTTATTTGTATGGAGAACAGGGTTAACATCTACGAAGTACGATTTTACCCCAAACTACTATAATTCCCTGTCATCATAAAAAGCCATATGCCGTGTAATAATATTACTCGTTTCACCTTAAAATAGAAAACACCAAGAGTGGAAACTAGAAAGTGCATACTAACAGCAATAGAAAACAAAAGAAGCACATTGAAAAAATATATTGAAAAATGGATGTTGAATGACATTATCACCATGAAGTGTCTGTCAGGCATTTGTCATATCTACATGCGGCAGTTGATTTGTATTTGCATAAGTTTTGAATATTTTATCTTTTTTGTGGGAATTGTTTTATCTCTGGTAACATTACGAAACGTCAGAATTCTGGGGAATTAGTAATACGGGTATAGATATGATACCATTGAGAAATTAATAATATGGAGGCGTGAGGCGTGAACCATGAGAACCCAATGTTTAAAATAGTTAACAGAATAATTTGTTGGTTTTAAATTAAAACCAACAAATTTAAAACCATGTATAGATGTTTACATGTGTAGATGTTTACATTTTGATCTACCTAAACAACCGCCAGAGAACTTTTAACAGTTTTTAGCTAGGTATGAGCTCAAAGGATGTTAGGAAAGACAAAATGATTCCCACGAGATGTTTAAAAACCAATATCCACGCGAACGAAGTCGCGAGTATCCGCTTGTACATAATAAAACATAATATTACCTAAACATTTTGCTGACTTTTTCTCATTCCTATCAAAAATAATTCGTGGAAGATTGATATTACGTAGTAGGTATGTAGGTATCTAGGAATAGGATGACTAGGTTTATCCCAGTTAGTACATAAATCATCTTTTATACTAATATGGTTACCCTACTTAGAAAGAGATGAAATTATCCAGTTTGACTTCTCGTTCGGCACGTTTTTTTTTTTTTTTTGGAAGGTGCTCAGTCCAGCTTGAGTGCATGAACCTATAGAAGTGGACTTGGCTTAATGTCCTATAGAAAATAGTGGATCGGAAAATAGCTTAAGCTTATCAAAATTTTCATAAGTGTGTAAGAGACAACACTACATTTTTAAACATAACAATAAAACAGATCGTGGCAGAAATTTTATTGCACTTCCCTTAAGATGGCCTCCCTAAAATGTATACATGAACACTCACACACGCACAACTTGAGACATCACAATGAACACGCGCCATTTTAGTTGTAGGATTGTGCGTGTGTGAGTGTATTTTTGGCACGTTTTTAAGGTAGGTATGCCTACTCTACTTATTATTATTATCTCTATGCTTGAGTGTAGATCCGTGGCTAAAGCTAATAAATATCACGGACTATAGGTAATAATTATAGTCGCAGAGAAAATAAACAGATTTTGTATCTGTAAACTGTGAAGTGTCTCCCAGTCTCCCTCTAATATTATCTGTAATCTGTATTCCTGACTTCGTTTTGCTGGGTGCGTTTGATATCGTACGTTGTAATTATGAATCTTTTTATCGGTTTAATTGAGTAATATCCATTACATTCGTTCCTTAATAAAAGTTAAAAAGTGGTAGAAGTGAAATCCTTCGAAGGATATTAACCAATGCTGCTGTATACTGAATATGGCTGACGAAAGACTAGTGGTCCTGAATCGTTGTGACAACTTAGGATTCGGATTTTCTTTGCTCGGTGAAGCCGGTTTGCCACATATTATTTACGAAATCGAAGAAAATTCTCCTGCAGCTCGCAGTGGTGAGGTAAGTCAGCTATTGTTATTGATGTTACGAATATGCTTAAGTAACATCAGAAATTCCTAAATATATTTTATACAAACTTACTGTACAATTGAGACTGATCTATAGTTCAGTCTTTTTTGCTTTTTGGGTTTCATGTTGTTGTCCATGATACATTTGCATCTTTATTTAGTAGGTGAGAGGGGTGTAAACAAAATAGATAATAAACTTACATTCACTTGGGTACATTGTTGTATATATCAGTTAAAATGGTCACTAACACAAACTTAAATTATACAAGTATAATTTTATTAATAAAAGGATCAGATTAGACTGATGTAGATACAATATTAAACTTGTGTGAATAAAGCATCTTTATGTATATCAAACAGTAAAATTGAAGTGTCTGTCTGTGATTTCAAAATAACTGCCTCGAATTAAGCTCATAAAATTGTATGAACAATAGCATAATGCATGTATTTTAAATATTTGTCTGTTTATTTATCCAGACTAACCTTAAGGATTAGAGGATTATACAAGAAATGTTGTTGGTTCTTTATCTTCAAAAATTATAGTTACCTGCTTACTGGATTTTATAAAGCCTAAATCAATGTAGATAAAGTCACGGCAAAAGCTAGTAATCAATAAAACTATACTTGTATGTTTCTATTTTTTTTCTTGTAAAACAAGTAGAGCTAGGAAAAAGGCTCATTACAAGTTTTTCTAGTTTTTCTAAGTAAGAATCTTTTCCACACACCCAGCTTCTATAAAACAATGTGATCAGTGGAACACACTTGTAGGACGATTGCATCTGCACATCTTTGAGAAGTTTTTTACTTCAGTCAACAATAAGGAACTTCGTAACTCATACCTTTTGAAATTATACCCCTAGTAAGAAATATTTTTTCCTGATTTATACCTTAAAAAAATCTTCAAAACTATGAAAAAAAATATTGTTAAACCCAACATTGCAAGTGTGGTGTCAGTCATGTTATTTTATATGCATTACATTATGGTGCTAACTCAGCGGGAAAAAGTTAGCATTAGGCCGGCCTCACACAGCCGGAATGCCTCTCTGAATTCAGAATCTCAATTCAGAATCTGAATTTCTGTACTGTCAGCCAATCAACCAGAATTCAGATTATGAATTTGTCGATTGATCAGTAGTAACATTTTTCTCAGCTCAGGCGAACATCTTTGAATATGGAAGAGCAATTGATACTCATTGCGCTTCTTTTTCATTTTTATAACGAAAAGAAATACAAACAAATACACTGGATTCATCCAATTAATGTAAACAGATTAAGGGAAAGCCAGTACGATATTATGGTGAGAAAATTCAAAAATGTCATCAACCAAAAATGTCATCAACTTATCACCATTGAAATCGAATATTACACTATGAGTACCTTATACTTGTAAATCCTTATTCCTCTTCATTTAATGTGTCCCAGTTTAAGAATACATGTTAACATACGTCCAACCATGCTAAGTCTTTTATTTCCTTGTTATGGTATTCCTTTATTGAAGTATCCCAAATACAGGGATGTCTTTAGACACACAAAATTAAATATTCCGTGTCACACATATCACGTTGGATCGCAAGTCGCAACATGTCTATATGATACCAGGTTGCAGGGACGTCTGAAGTAATTCAAAATCTGAATTCAGAGTGTGTGTGTTCACTCTATAAAAATGTATGGAAAGACGTGCGTTCTGAATTCAGAATCTGAAATTTTCAGATCCGGAATTAAGAACGCTTGTCAGACACATTTTGTCAGATCAATCTGAAAAATTAAGAATCTGAGAAATCAGAATGTGTGTGGGAAACAGTGAAATTGTATGCATTTCTGTGCTTTCTGAATTTAGATTCTGAATTAAGATTTCAGAATTCAGAAAGGCATTCCGACTGTGTGAGGCCGGCCTAAAATATTTTTACAGGGGGGCTATTCTTTAACTTAGTGATCATCCCTAAATGATAGCCACCAAATAAGTTAAATATACATTGCTGCTTTACTGTGTGAAATATAAACTGTGATTTCCATTTAAGCAGCAATGTATATCAAACTAATTTGGTAGCTTTCATTTACTGATGATAACTAAGTTAAAGAATAGCCCCGCAGGACAGGAAAAAGTAACTGATTAATTATTTATTTATAGACATGTTTTTGTGGTTGGTGGATAATATCTTTAGTCTAAATTAAAACAACAACACAGCTTGTTTGTTAATTGTACCATGATGTAATAGTTATCAGTATCTTGTTACAATTCTTGAATTCTGTGAATATGAAATCAAATACTTAATTTGTACAAATATGTTAGGCACAACAAGGCAGGCTAAAGCACAGTTCGTATTTTGTTTTGTTTTCATCCATATATCAAAGTAATTAAAGTTGAGTTGGAATTGTTATCATCAAAAGAGTGCGCCTCGGCGTCACTCCACTCTATGTGTCTTGTGTGTGTGTGTCTATGTGAAGAGTGCTTCTCAATGGATATGACGAAGAGCTTGAATTGGTTGAGAGGAATGAATGGGTTAGTAGGGGTCTAGCTCATTATTATAAATTAGACAAAATTACTCTGTAAGCAGTGCCAAAGGGTATGGGGACTTATATACAGGGTGTTACACCATATACAGGGTGTAACACCCTGTATATGGAAATAAGTCTTACTCTTCCATTTTAATTTATGGACTATGTTTCTGAACATTTATTACTTACTAGTCTACCAATAATTGAAGTGCAGATTCGTTGACTAAAGTTGGTTTTCTATATTTGGTAACTTATCTATATATTATATAAATGCCACTTTTCGTTGTAATTTTACAACTCAATAACGGGCTCACCTATCCAAACCAAATGTTTAGGCTTTGTTCAGACTATTTAGTAGATGGTTTATGTGAAGTTTGCACAAAATCGGTCGAGCAGTTCTTCATTTACCACATTTTTTGTAACAAATATGTATTGGTATGTGGCTGTGGCATACACGGTAGGTGGCGCTGATGTCGGTATGTCACCGGGCAGGATGACGACTTCCAGGTCCACTAGTTACTTATAAATGAATTTGGAAAATATATTTTGTAAATACATAACAAAGGTATTCAATAAATTAATTATTTACATAGTACATTCAGGGTTTATGTATGCAGGTATGAGGTGATATTGAGGTTTCCTTTTCGGTTAAGCTGTTGTGGTTTACCATGAAATGGAACCTTTAAATGTCGTACGTAGTTTATGTAATGTGATTAAAATAATGTACCTGCACTAGTCCACGGCGCCGACTTTGTGTAGTGCGTGCTTTTTGAATACAAGCTTGAACCCTTATTCAATACAATCCATTTTATTTCGTACAGTTCTCGTAAATGAAGTGAAAACTGGGCAGTAGTCGATTTTAAAGTAGGTAGGTAGCAGTGGCGCGCACAGGGTTTTTAGCCAGGGTATGCAATAAACATGTTTTGATTAGATACACAAAAATAAAAAATAAACAAGTGATAATCTAAAAGATTGAAAGTTAAGCCGACTTCACCACGCACTTAAAAGTCCATATCTTGAAAACTAATAAGCCGATTTTGATGAAAGTTTCACTGTTCTCTATGTTGAAGTAAATGTAAGGCTGTAAGCTAATAAAACTTACAACCGCACTAGTCGCCCTTACGATTTTCGGAAGTTCCCCTCGATTTCTCTGGTCTTCCATCATCAAACCATGATTTCCTTATCATGGGACCACTTTTGAAATATCTTCTTTCCAACAAAAAAAAAATCATCAAAATCGGTTCATAAACGACGAAGTTATCCGCGAACACTCATAAAAAAAACATATATACGGACGAATTGAGAAACCTCCTCCTTTTTTGAAGTTGGTTAAAAACTCACAGGGCAAACGTTAGTGTAGGTATGAAATAAAAATGAGTAATATTCCTTAACTCTGAATCTGGAAAATCACGATAGATTTTAACAAACTAGATAGGTACATAACACTACGTATTTTCTAATAAATTGTTTACCTACTTATCAAGCAACCGGTAAAACAACAATTTGCATTGCGAGATATTTTGAACTTTACAGATTATGGAATTTATTTAGTTTTTGCGAAAAAATATAGAACTGATGTTGAGACGAAAATGAGTAATAATAACCGTTCGAAAGTGATTAGGTATTTTGATTTTGATTTGAGACAAAGACCGACTTGAGAAACTTTTCATTTTTTGAAGTCGGTTAGAGATGAATTAAATTAAAGCACTTACCTGTAACACGTTCGTTGTTATCAGTATTTATCACTTAGCACCAAAGCAGCTAAGTACGTACTTACAGCTTAATAATAGTAGATATTTGTGTATTCGAAACAGCTCGCCGCGCCTATATCTACCTAATACTCGAGTATATCTACCTAATACTCGAGTAGGTACCATATTAAATCGAACCTTTTCGAATAATGTCTGATTTTACGTTAAATGGAAAGGAAATAAAATTTTGTCTAAGTAACTTACACAACAAACAAAGCGTAAACACAAATAATTATCCACAGTCCACACGAATATTCCATCTTCTACTAATACCTATGTAGGTATGTTCTATATAAACAAATCTCCGCAAACATTTACAGTCACAAAACTCACTGAATTTTAATTATTTCACAGAATTATTTGCACTCAAACTATTTTTACAACAAATAAATAATAGTTAAACACTTGTAGGTATTGGATACACATTGAACGAAAACAAAATGGAGTAAAAGCAAAATAAACGCAGTTAAACTTGTCAAAAATCGCTTTAAAATTTTGAATAGGTAAGTATTAACAAAAGATATTATTTATTTGCAAGAAATTCTAATATTTATTTATTAATTTCCAATGTATTACGTCTGGCTCTAATTCTTTTAATTTCCAAAATAAAAACAGTCTATAATCGTATGTCCTGCTCACGCGCCGTGCTCGTCACTCCTGGCATTCCGCTATATCGTTTGTGATTGGCCAGTTACGCTGGTTTTACTAAATAAGCTTTGATTATTCTGGTCGATACTCGTGCACACATAAACAAAATTTCTAGGAGAAATGGAGCACACATCTAGACTCCTTTTTGTGTAATATTACTGTATGTTTAACGCACACATAGAATTCTGGAAGCTCAGCTCGCGGCTGCTTATTTCGCTGTTATACCTATTAATTTATCGAGTCTTGTAGTTCCGCGCGATTTGTACCTACGCGATTCCTTCCGTCCGCGTCCGTGCGCTATAAAATATACCTATCGAGTTAATTGAAGAAGTATGCATATTGATGATAATAATATTACTTATTACTACTATTATTTATTACTTACTAAAAATATGAATTAGTAAGTAATAATTAGGTACATATCACATTATTATTTTTTAATATTTTTTTATGGAAATTTTCCTTTGTGGAGAAATTACTTTTTATTTACGAAATTCTCAGGGTAAGCACAGCTTTTCTGCTTCTATGGAGAAACCGCCACTGGTAGGTAGGTATCATCAGTACTGGTAATAAAATTCATACATATTTGTGAAATAACTCTGTAATTGAGTCACACGAAACCCATCTTTTCGAAATGTCACAGGGTCGAGTGATGTCGCCTTGCCCCGCTTAGTCTAAGGATGTTAAGGAAAGTAAGTAAGCATCGGTTGCGCCTTAAAAATGCGTGAGTTGGATATCACGTCCAGCGCTGTATGTTACAGCTATGTAAGCTTTGTACGAGTTTGTACATTTCGAAAACATTGATAGATTTCTAGTAATTATCGATAACGTAACGTCAAAGAAAACGACCTAAAACGGTCCCTTGATAGCCACAAGACTGGCACAAATTTTAAACTTAATAAAATCAATAAACACATGAATCTACCCTACTTTATTATCTGTATGGAATTGAACAGTAAATAATGATCTCTTATCTGATTTTACCTGTCGATTGTGGATTTATACTATTTTGAAAAGAAATCAAAGGTTGAATTCATTGCCCACTTGTTAGGAGTTGAATGTGATTGATAGCACCATTACAAGTCTAATACAGAGCTAGCTTTCACACAGCCTTGTTGAAATGAAGTTAGTAGGAATCACAGGGATGGTGAACTGGTGGAATACATAACGTATTACAAATGAGTTTTTTTTGTTCGAAGCAAAGAACCAGCCTGGCTGCTTTCAGTACTTTTGGCACCATTCCACGCGGGCATGTCTTGTAAAGAAGACATTTGTTCTTTGTTTTTCTATAGATCTTTAAAAAAGCAGATAAAAGTGGTTACTTATCAATTCGACGAAATACCTACCTACTTTAGCATTCATAAGTCCATCCAAAGACTTTGAGGTGAGCGTGATAAAATAAATGAGATATGATCGAGATCACTATTTAGTTAGTGAATAATTAAGATACATAATTTACCAACATACTTATTAATTTACTAACTCTAGATACCCAAAATCGGGCACAATGTTATTATATTAGGTATATGAAGTTTTGCATTGCAATATCGCGAACTGATATCGAATTCGCGACCCCTGACATAGACCTCTAGAATGCTTCCAGCGAGTGCATAAACACTGCATAACTGCATCAGAGGGATTATCCACATTAGACCACGCACGAGCCGTATCATTCAAGACTCACGAGCTATGGGATTAGAATGCTAAACAAGAAAAAGTTCAAAGAAAAAGTAAACTAAAACCCGACTACGCTTAATAATTTAATCACTACATAGTATAAAACAAAGTCGTTTTCTCTGTCCCTATGTCCCTATATCCCTTTGTACGCTTAAATCTTTAAAACTACGCAACGGATTTTGATGCGGTTTTTTTTAATAGATAGAGTGATTCAAGAGGAAGGTTTATATGTATGACTAGCTTTTGCCCGCGGCTTCGCCCGCGTGAATTTCGGTTTTTCACAAATCCTGAGGGATAAGTAGATTTCTGGTCCACCCGCCACCCGCCGCGCGGCGGCGTACCGCGGTACCGCGTACGGCGGGCGCAGGGCGCAGGGGCGCGCGGCACGGCGCGGGGAGTTCCGTGCAGCGCGAGCGTCGGCCCGCGCCCGCGTCGTGCGCAGCGAAAATACCTATCAAGGCGTTTTTTAACATAGGTACTTACCGATTTCAACACAACTCCTTTTTTGAAAGTCTGTTAAAAAAGTAGCCTATGTTACTCCTTGGTTAATCCTCTACTTGTCTGTGAAAGTCCCGTCAAAATCGGTTCAGCCGTTCCGAAGATTAGCCCGTTCAAACAGACAGACAGACAGACAAAATTTTTAAAAACGTGTGATTCGGTTATGGTATCGTTCAAATAACCATATGAGCTTAATATGTGGTAGTTATTTTGAAATTACAGACAGACACTTCAATTTTATTTATTAGTATAGAGTATAGATAACATCCATTAAATAGTGGAGAAATACTGTTATTTTTGAGGTTTCTAATGTGATGTCGTAAATAATTACATTTTTTCCGCTTACATTGCAAACGCAGGCTGAACCCTACGAGATTTATCAATATAATGTACTAAGTAATGTACACATTGAAAAGGTCTATAGAAAACTCCGCGATGGTAGGTATATGTCTATCTCTTATGGATATCCCACAATAACATTTTTTGACATTTACTTTTTTACGACAAATAATGGCTAATTTTAGAAGCGATTTTAACCAATACAGCATAAATCCTTATCTAATTAAATACCTTAAGTACATTGTTGATTTATTATAGATCTACATATATGGCCCTTTACAGCATATGATTTAAATGAATATTTTCGAAGATATTACAGATTTAAAAATTGCGGGACATAGACTTTGCGCGCGGCGCGCGGTTCCAGCCGGCCGGGGCGGCGATGCGTAAAGTTCTCCTATAGCATTTTGAATTTAGCAGCGATCGGACGCGTATGCTATCGAGTATCGGAGCTTTCTAGCGAGGAAAATAACAATCACACTAATATTATAAAGGCGTTATTAAGTTATTAAGTTTGTGTGTATGTTTGTTCCTCTTCTCCGCCGCAACTACTGAACCGATTTGGCTGAAATTTTAAATGGAGATAGCTTATGCCCTGACTTAACACATAAAGTAACTTTTTATCCCAGAAAAGTATTCCTGTAGGACTAAAATAGATATAGACCTCCAAAACGCCACAGAGGGCGCTGACTGTTCTTAGGTAAATCACGCTCACATAACCCATTATTGCAATACTTTGCTGTGTAGCATGCATTGGCAACACATAGGCTACTTTTTATCCTGGAAAAATGCACAGTTCCCACGGGATTTTGAAAAACCCGAAATCTATATCTACAGCTATAGGTAGATTACTATAGCGACCTTGCTTGATATTTTAAGTATAAAGGTAGGAAAAGGGAGCGGGAACGGGAACCGGAACTCCACGATTCCCTCGGGATTTGTTCAAAACCGAAATTCACGCGGGCGAAGCCGCGGGCAGAAGCTAGTTTAATATAAAATATTAATTTAATGCAAAAGCGCGAGGCTAGAAGCAGCTAGTGGCGCTATGTGTTATGTCTATCCGAAACTAATTTCATAATCTACAAAGCCGCGCGAAGGTCACTTCTCGATTTTTTTTCGTAAATAAAATGTAGCCTATGTCACCCGGACCATAACAACGAATCAATTGACACCTCATTCATCATAATCGGTCCAGTAGTTTAGGCGCTACGGTGGTACACACAGAATTTCATACAAAAATCTGACACAAACATACATACATACATACATACATATGTACATACTTATAGACTGCTAAAATCATAACCCTTTCTTTTGGCTTTGCCGTAGTCAGGTAATAAAGAAGGGGATGAATCACATTAGGCCGTACCAGACACGACCTCTGTCCTAGTCCTATAATATACGAGTCCCGTTTAGACCACTTTAGCGATGATTCAAAGTTACCAGAGCCGTGCTTCTTTCGAGCCACGGTTTGGAATTTTTATGCAGTAATGGTGTCGACTACCTCGTTAGTCTAGTGGTTAGCATATTCGACCGTAGA
Source organism: Melanargia galathea (assembly GCA_920104075.1). Lineage (NCBI taxonomy): Eukaryota > Metazoa > Arthropoda > Insecta > Lepidoptera > Nymphalidae > Melanargia > Melanargia galathea. The sequence continues at coordinate 7,749,944 of OV049855.1, forward strand.
TCACGAGGTCACGAGTTCGATTCCCGGGTAGACAAATATAATTGTTAGGTAGTATTGGGTTTGTCTGTCAAGAAAATTCTCAGTGCCAGCCCGGAGTTGGAAACTCGCGGTGTCTCACCCTCGTGACTCGGAGAGCACGTTAAGCAGTCGGCCCCGGTTATTATCACTATCATGTGACAATAGTCGTTAAAGCACGCCAAACCGCATGGGAGCAGCATGTGTGTTGATTTAAGCTCTAAATCCCTCTCCTATGAGAAAGGAGGCCTGTGCCCAGCAGCGGGACGTTAAAAGGCTGTAGTGGTGGTAGTGGGATAGGCAACGTCACTAGCCCGGGTCGAATACGATGTCTAGCACGATCCGATGTGACTTCATATAAAATGCTTCGAACACGGCACCATCTGACGTAAGGCCTAGGCCGCACTGCGAAATTTATTCGCGCGAATTTTTTCGCAAAATTCTGTGACATATGGGAATGTATGAAGCTGCACGCACATGCGAATTAAAATTCGCGAGAAAGATATATTAAAATGCGGAATAAAAACCGCTCGAATAATTTTCGCAGTGCGGCCCCGCTCTTAACCATCCCTTACTTCAAACAAAATTCCAATACGTCACTTGTCCGATCGTCGCGTGTCACGTCCGAAGCAAGTACCTTCAGACGTGACACGGCTTGTGCTCGCGACGGGCTAATGTGTTATGTGAATCTTCCCTTTTTGGTCATGAGGTCAGCGTTGTAAACAATTTTAATGATATGACAAAATACAAAGTATTGCGACTCGCGAGCGCGTCGACGTCGATGACGCACTGCCTAGTCCTAAAACATGCACTAGAGTTTATACTCATGAATTAACATTTAGATGATAAACTAAGCATTTGTAACTGGGCGTTGCGTTTTGTACGCGTAATTACAGTGACGTGATAGCTGATAACTCATTCTTCGTAACAACTATCAATAATATTACTAATAGTCCAGCTGCCGCCTCCTGTTTTTTTTTAGTGATTAATAACTGGCTAAATCTTCGTTAGTAGATTCGGTTCAACGAGACGTCCACGTTTTTCCCCTGTGAAAATTCTCGATAGAGGTAGCTACTGTAGTGCGCAGGTGTAAAACATTTCGATTCAGTAGGGTGGGAAAACTTACCACTAAAGTAGGACTATGTGCAGGTCATTTCATTATACAAATATTTACTAAGCTGTATTACAAAAAATCAGCTGGTTTGAATTTTGAATAACTTTTATGACCTCATTATTCGGACAAATTCGGAGTGGAGGACGCTGCAGTCAAACCATCCATTTTGTAGAACAATTGTTTTTCCGAGTTTATTATCCAATTATATCAATATTCCAATATAAACTTACCTACTGTACCTACTACAAAAAACAGGCTGCGACGCTCGGCTGCTGGACTATAAGCTTTGCCTGTGATTTCAAAGAATAAAAGGGAATACTAAAGTTAGAGTTGTCCGTATAGGTACTGTGTAGCTACCTTATCATTATACAGTTTCAAAAGTGCGTGTTCACGGCGAAACCGCGGACCTGACGCGGACGCCTCAATTTTTATAAAAGACGCGCGTTTTGTAACTTGATCACTCACATAATATATAACTTTGTACTTTTGATATTTCGCCTCTGCACTTATATGTGTAGTAACATTAGATGTAAGAGCCCTTGCACATTAGCGTTTCTCCAGCGTCGCGCGGCGTTCGTCGAACGTATGACGCCGCGGCTACGCGACGCTACTAGCGAGTAGCGCTGCGTACGATGATCGCCAAGTTACACTGGTTTTAGTGTTTGTCACGCTGATCGTCGGCCCTGACAGGCCAATATGGTTGCTATAGAAGCGTTTTAGAATAACGCCGACCGTTTAGCGCTGACGCTCGTCAGCGCGACACTAAACGCTCACTGAAGACAGAGGCGTGTGGCCGTGGGCGGCCGCGGCGGTCGGCGCTGACCAACCACGCGCCGAACTATCAGCGCTGACGATCAGCGTGACACTAAATCCAGCCTTAGCGTCGCGCAGACGCTGTGTGATCACGTTATAGTTTTGGTATCAAATGAGCTGCGCATTCATTCTTCATTCTTCATTCTGGGCAGGTGTCCGCACGTAAACCCTGCAGGTCTGTTGTGCGTGATGTGCCTCTTGCGTTGAAGTCTTCACTCCAGCCATCCGAGGTCGCTCCAGAAGCCTAGCAGGCCGCCCAGGTTGCCGAGGACTTCTTGGAGTGAGGCTGGGGATCCTAGATGAATCCTGCGTTGTTCGGTCACGCCCGTGCACTCTAGGAGCACGTGCGCTGGTGTTTCATCTGTCTCCATGCATGCTCTGCATAGAGGACTGTCTGTGACACCTATAATGAAAAGGTGTTTGTTTAGTGGGCTGTGCCCTGTTATGAGTCCCACCACCTTCCTGAGTTTACCTCTGTCTAGGTGCAGTAGTTTGTTAGTTAGTTGTTGGTTCAGAGTAGGAAAGGCTTCCTTTGTCTGACGGCAGTCTGTGGCATTGTTCCAGAGTGTGGAATGTTCCTTGCGTGTTAGTGCATGCAACCAGGTCTTGTACTCACTGAAAGGAATGGGTACCATAGGTTCCGGTCCTGCAACTTCCAGTGTCGTGGCCTTACGTGCTAGTTCGTCGGCTGCTTCGTTGCCCGGGTCTCCCGCGTGTCCTTTGATCCACCGTAAGGTGATATCATTGGAGACGGAGAGTTCTTCCAGGGCTTTATGGCAGTCTTGTATGAGTCGGGATGTTGACATGGTACTAGCCAAGGCTTTGAGAACAGCTTGGCTGTCCGAGTTAATGTTAATTTTAAAGTTTGTTACCTGTCTGTTGGTCATTGCTATGACTGCTGTTGTGATTCCAGCACACTCTGCTTGGAAAACGGAGTTGTCCTTACCGAGTGCGTGGCTTATCTGAATGTTGAGTTCTTGGCAGTAGGCTCCAGCTCCTGTGCCACTTCTGGTTTTGGACCCGTCGGTGTACACTTCAATCGTGTCTTGGGCTGGTTTCGGGTTTTTGTATTCCTCCGTGTTTATTTTGTAATTTCTTTCTAGTGTAAATTGTTTGATAGTTCTGTCGCATATCCACTCTAAGCGGGGCTCTTTATTGATCCCCTGAGTTAGAATTTTGGTATGTGCTGTGTCATAGCCCTTCCATAAACCCAGTGTCTTGAGTCTGAGGGCCGCAAGTGTTGCTTCTTCCCTAATGTGTAATTGTAGAGGTGTGATCCCCAGTATCACTTCTAGTGCTGTTGTTGGCGTTGTGCTCATGCAGCCAGTAATGGCGAGGCATGCTTGCCGTTGAAATTTCTGTAGTTCTAGCTGGGTAGTGATAAGAAGTGTTCTCGGCCACCACACTAGTGCGGCGTATGTTAGTGCACTTCTTATCACTGCTAGGTAAAGCCATTTCATTATTTTTGGTTTTAATCCCCAGGTTTTTCCCAGCATGCGTTTGCATTGATATAGTATTATGAGTGATTTGCTGATTTTGTCATCTATATGCCTTTTCCAGCTGAGCTTGGAGTCAAGGATAACTCCAAGATACTTTACCTCATTGGATAGTTGAAGGCTTGTGTTGAACAAGGTCGGTGGGTTGTTTAGTTCGATTTTTCTTTTATTTGTAAAAAGAACCATCTCTGTTTTCTTGGGATTAACCGTTAGTTCATTTTCTTTGCACCATCTCTCGATTAGTCTCAAAGCTCTTTGCATAATTTCATAAAGTGTTTGTTCAAGTTTGCCGCTAATTAAAATGGTAATATCATCGGCATAACCAATTGTGTAAAATCCGTCTTTGTTTAATTTCGTTATTAGGTCATCAACCACGAGGTTCCACAGGATTGGTGATAAGACGCCTCCTTGGGGACAGCCTCTCGCTACCACACCTTTCGTGGTGCCGTTGATGTCCAATTTTATAATTCTTTGTTCAAGCAGTGCTTTTATCCAGCTGCGTAGGGTTCCTGGTGCGTTATATCTGCCCAGGGCTTTGTCTATGCTGTCAAAAGTGGTTTTGTCAAAGGCACCTTCAATATCGATGAAAATGCCTAGAGTTGACAGTTTGTTTTCAAGTCCGTGTTCTATCTTGGCTATAACTGAGTGCAGTGCGTTTTCTGTTGATTTACCCGTACTGTAAGCGTGTTGGTGTGGGTGTAAGGGTTTGTATTTTAAGGCTCCATCTCTAAGGAATCTGTCAGCCAGTCTTTCTAGCGTTTTCAGTAGGAATGATGTAAGGCTTATTGGTCTGAAGGATTTCGGCAGGGTGTAGTCACTCCTGCCTGGTTTAGGTAGGAAGACAACCTTCACTTCTCTCCAGGCCAGTGGTATATATTTGTATGCTATACAGGCTTTGTATATTGTATTTAGCCAGGGTGTTATTATGGTTACGCCCCACTGTAGTAGTGCCGGGAAGATACCATCAGTCCCTCCTGATTTGAAGGGGTGAAAGGTATCAACTGCCCATTTTATTCTGTTTGGAGTGACTATTCTGTTTGCAAGATCCCAGTCATCTTCCGTTGGATGGGTATTTGTAGTATTTGCCCAGTCTGGTGAATTTACAATTCTGCAACCTGGGAAGTGTGTTTCAATTAATGTTTCGCTTAACTCTTTATCATCTTTGGTAAAGGTTCCATCAGCTTTCTTCAATGAGCCGAGGGTGCGGTGGTTCTTGTGGTTCTGTTGTGCCGATCATGTTGTTCAACAAATTTTTGTATTTTAGTCTGTTGGTCTTCCTCGGATTTCTCTTTGGTATATGTTGAGTTTTAGTTAGATCTAATTCATAGCATATTCGCCTATGGTCTGAGAGCGATGGTTCATCACATACATGCCAGTTTTTAACCTGGTCTGCCAACGTGGATGTTGCTAGAGTTAGATCAATTATGGTTTGGTACCTACTTGATACGAACGTTGGTTCGGTGCCTTTGTTTAAGGTGGTAAGGTTAGTTGTTAGTAGGAAGGAGACAAGTTGCTCACCTCTATTGTTGTTGGTTGTACATCCCCACAGATTGTGGTGTGCGTTGCTGTCGACAGAGAGGATTATGTCTATGTCGTTGTTCTCGCAGTGTATGATGAGGTCCATCAAAACTTTTGTTGGTATTTGGTCTTCGATGGGCATGTAGACTGATGCTAACACCAAGGGTCTTGGTGACATACCCGTGCTTTGTTGTATTCCGTTTTTTATTTTGACTGCTGTCAGATCTCTGGAACAGTATTGTGTTAGTAGTAACGCTGAAATACAGCGTGGAATGTAGATGCATGTTCTCGGTGGCTCGTCATTACTGTATGAGAGGATCTTACCGTTGCAGCTTCCGAGCCCGCATATGTTTTTGCCCCTGACCCACGGCTCCTGGATCAGTGCAATGGTCTCGGCTTCAACCTCCAGCTGCCTGCGTAGTGTGGCCGTGGCTAGTTGTTTGTGCTGGAGGTTGGTCTGAATTATTTTGATTATTCTTGAATCGCCCTCTGCGCCGGCATGAGCTGCGGCGGTATGAGCTGCGCATAATATGATCGACGAACGCCTACGCTGGAAAAACTTTATTGTGAAGGAGCTCTAAAATTTTAAACGCTATTATGATCTATTACTATCAAAACACTCAACTAAAAAAACTGAGAAAGTTTCGAACAAGTCATTTGTTTTATTTTATTTTCTTCATAAAACTCAACGGCGCTTGGCTGAACTTACTACGTAAGTTTGTAACTATGTATTACAAAATAAAAACCACGACTTTGAACGCATGGATTTAGCTTTTTAAAAATACCGTGAGAACTCTGGTTTTCCAAGATGAAAAGTAACCTAGATAACTTCTTGTATAATCCTAACCTGGCCTTTGAAAATCCCGTCAAAAACCGTGCTGCCCATAGAGGTAATAATAATAAGTAGAGTTGGCATACCTACCTTAAAAACGTGCCAAAAATACACTCACACACGCACAATCCTGTAACATAAAATGGCGCGTGTTCATTGTGATGTCTCAAGTTGTGCGTGTGTGAGTGTTCATGTATACATTTTAGGGAGGCCATCTTAAGTCACGAGTCTGCCACGATCTGTTTTATTGTTATGTTTAAAAATGTAGTGTTGTCTCTTACACACTTATGAAAATTTTGATAAGCTTGAGCTATTTTCCGATCCACTATTTTCTATAGGACATTATGCCAAGTCCTCTTCCTATAGAGTCAATGGTGCTGCCCCGTTCCAAGATCTTTTCCTTGCCATCCTCGGCTGTTTCATTGCACAAATTAAGTAGTTACCATTATTTACGAAAGCGAATGCACATTAAGTAAGATTTCAACAAAGTGTAAGATAACAATTATTTGATTTATATTAATCACTTGTAGACCAAATAAAAAACTGTGTAGTGACATTTATAAATTATACAAAGTAGCCTTTCATAGCTACTGCCATTGGCGTCATCGAAAGATCGATCTCCACTCGAAGCTTGTGAAATTGGAACAAACCACTTCACAGAACGACATATTGGTCTGAATGTCCAGAAAAGCCTTTTTAATTCGTTCCCATCGTGATAATACTATTCTCCATTTCAGTGTTCATATATTCTACTGATATTTTCGAAAGAACTTTTAAATTAAGTTGTTTGTTTTAAATTCAGCTAACATTTGCTGTTAGACGAGCTGTAAAATAAAACTAATTCAAATTTTTCCTCGCTCCTACATAGATTTGTGTATTTTTCTCCGTGGTATATAAAACTACATTACTTCAGCCTGTATATCCAGATCTAGTCTCATAAAGTGCAAGTTCGATAGTTAGAAAGGCAGAGCCGGTTTCTTTGAATGTAAAAAATAAACTTACTAGTGCGGTGCCGTACAACTTTCACGTGCAAGTTTTATAAAAATATTAATATCGTAACTACCCGCCTAGAAATACAGAAAATTCGTTCACATACAGTACACGTGCTCTGTCTGAGGTTTCTGTAGGTACGAGGCAGGTCAGGTAGGTATAATACCAAACCGCAGGTTTAAATTAACATTATTTCGAAGATTAAAAAGTGTTAATCACCCTCGACAATTGACATCAACTATTAGTTAAAGAGCTGTAATCCAAACGACTGAACACATTTTCATTAAATATAGCTAAGAATCACGCCGTCGAATATAAAAAAGCCGCATTCAAATAGGTCGATTACTTTGAGGGCTACGATGCAGCCACAAACAAAGCGTTCAAACTCATAAATCATAAACACTACTCTTTTTGCGTCGGTGGTTAATTATTGTCAAGTAGATTACCAAGAATGATCGCAGTAGTTACCTATATCCAGAATGAATCGCTCATCCTAACATTTTTAAAACGATTTCAGCACTTATGAGTACATAGAAAGTTCTGAAATCATCTACACACGTAGGTATGAGCGGTCGAAAGTAATCTCGATGTTTATTGAACACCCATATCACCTTATCGCGAGACAAATGTAAGCGCGCTTTCGATTTTCCAATAATTCATTAGCGATGTCAATCATGCGCAACAGTGTCAAGCGGTGGACGGATTACCATAACTCGTGAGAATGATCGTAATCGGTATCATAAATGTGTAGTAAGTAGTGAGCCGTTCATATTTAATGCAGGTGTCTTGAGTGCTACTTGAACAAATATTATGACACTAATATCAAAGAATATTAATTAACTATTACTGTTCTCTCTAATCGCACATTACAGCGAGTCCGCTGACTTGCTTGCGGAAATTTTTTCATACGGAATTTTTAGTTGGGATTTGCCTAAGATTTTATTTTTGAATTATATTGGACCAATGAAGTACTCGTAAGTAATTACGATCTAAACAACAGCTGTTAAACTATTTGGCTAGTAATTTACATTTAAATTATAGATGAGCGCTTGACCACCAAAAACTAGCAAAGTGGTTTGCGTAAGTCCGTACCGTACGTCTCTTCAACGTAACGCATGGTTGCTTTTTTTGGTGGTCTTTAACTTTAACAGTTTTAGCTTTGATCGCCTGATGTGCAACTGGTCCCGAGAAATGCGGATAACGTCTCACGACATCGGTAGCGCGTCGTCGTTACTTGCGGCTCGTGTGTAATGTGTGGTCACTCTAAAAAATACCCGCAACTTCGTTAATAAAGTTAATGTATAACAAAAACAGAGTAACCGTCCGATTAAGAATTCGTGAATAATAAATATTCATGGTAGGAGGGTGCAGCTGCGGCCCGTTAGGTACTGGACAAGTTAGTCGTTCCGGTACGATAGGCACAACCTATTATAGTCCGATTGGTCTGTGCAACTTATTGTAGTGGGCAACATTTCTTAGATTACCTATGGTACTAATTCTGATGTACACAATCTCTAAACAAATGACAAATCTAAATATAGTGCTATCCGTTTCACAATGTTCCCCGCAGAAAAGGATAGCATTACAGTTAGAGCTGTCCATATAGTTTAGAGATTGTGTACCTGAATATAATTTTTATTTTAAGGTTTTTAGTAGGTATATTTAAGCTTAAATCAGTTCACAATAATTAATACTTGTTGAATCAGCTGGTTGATTGAACCAAAACTTTTTATGAGAGGGACTATCGTGGGAGATTCCTCTGACGATTAAAAAAATCACGCAATCGGTCCCGAAATATCGAAGAAAACGGTGTAGGTACATACGTATACTACACATTAAAAGAATAAGCGCCGAAAAGAAAACCTTCTGCTTTTTTGGTAGTCGGTTGAAAAAGACCGCGGTGAATTTATAATAAGATACCGAGTATAACCGTATAATTAAGAATTTACGACATACTTGCACGCCCTAAAGAAAATTTGATGAGAAAACCCGTATTTCGTTATGAAAAGTGCCTGCTCTGTTCGCCACTAAAGAGTATTTTTCGGCCTTGGATTTAGAATTTACTGATTTTCATAAAGTTCGCTGATTATATATTATGTAATATTGTATAATATATATTTTTACCAGCTGACGCAAAGGCTTGCTTCTTGTTATTTCTTAGATGCGGCTATGCAAGTCCCTCACGTTGACCGATATTCAGCAGCACTTTCCCTCCTGTAAATATTGTCGATGTAACTTATTTTAGTGGTTTTACTACTCTACCCATTTGTATTATAATACAAAGTGTATGTACACTGTGTAATAAACAGTTAATCAGACCGACAGTTCATGGTCGATCATGCATGGAGTATTGCATGCCACCTTAGTGACCGCTGTGCCTATCCTTATACTTATACTATATACCTAGTATATATACTAAGACCAGACTAGATAATATTGTTCTCTGTTCAGTTGATCTTTATGCCTAGACTTAATTGAGTACAATCTTATAGTCGTCGAGATAGGTATAGCTTGATCCGAATTTCACGCAGACGAAGCTAATGGCTAAAAGTAGCCCACACAAATAGGGGATATGATTACTACAAAATATAGGGCGTTCTGAAAATGGGACACCTGCGTTTCGCTATACCTACGTATTACAGATTACTGTTCCTGTGACGCTGCTTTTGTTAGGGTTTTGCTCTTTTCAAGTTTTTACCTGGCTATGTGGATGTGGATACGGATTGTGTTTTAGCATTCTGTTTGCATAGTATATTGTGTTTGTACGGCGAAATGGGAGGAAAACGCGTGCCAAATTGATGCACAGTTGTGCACAAATTTCCAAAATCACACTCAGTGCGCACCGAGAGTTCGACGTAATTTATTTGTTTTAGTGCACAAAAATAACTCTAAAAGTGCATTTTACACTATTTCTACGTTTACTTTTTAAATTGCAAACCATACAATATAATATTATCTCCTAAATATCAATTTTTAACAATTTTTCTTACAAAACTACTAAATAAACGAATAAATCTTCCATTGTATGCTTGTCTCAGTTAGGTATGAAATCTGCATTATTATACCTATGTACTTTTAACCTTATTATTAAATATTATACCGATTTAAGTTAAATACTTAATTGTACTATATCAATATTTTGAAGATCAATAAAAATATATTATAATTAGGTATATTTTTGTTGAAGTTGAAGATTTTTATTGTTCTTCTAGTAAAAGTATACGATTTATATCCTTAAACGCTTTCATTCCATCCTTATTAAAGTCAACATTTCTTTCATCCTATATTTTTTGATTATCCCGTTTCCTAATTCCAGAAAATGATATGATGTCTCGGACCGTACTTAAATCTCCATTTTATTGTCATGAAAAAGTACGATGGATTTTGCGTTCGTAGATAGACTGTATATAACAATTTCAGTAGGTAGGTAACAAAATCCCCTCGCGCCTCTTTCGAGCCCAATCTATACTAATAAATAAAATTGAAGTGTCTGTCTGTAATATCGAAATAACTACCTCATATTAAGCTCATATGGTTATTTGAACGATACTATAACCGAATCACACGTTTTTAAAATTTTTGTCTGTCTGTCTGTCTGTCTGTCTGTCTGTCTGTCTGTCTGTCTGTCTGTCTGTTTGAACGGGCTAATCTTTGGAACGGCTGAACCGATTTTGACGGGACTTTCACATACAAGTAGAGAATTAACCAGGGAGTAACATAGGCTACTTTTTTAACCGACTTTCAAAAAAGGAGGAGTTGTGTTTTTCTACCTATGTACACCGATATCTCCGAGATTTCTGAACCGATTTGCGTAATTTTTTTTTTAATCGATAGAGAAACATTGCGACACTGTCCTACAAAAAATTTGGATTCCAACTCCTCAATCCTGATGCTGTAGGGGATCTGATCCCCAAAACTAATGGGATTTAGGCACTGTCGGTTATTTAAATTGATATTGGGGATACCAATTAAAGACTTTATTGTTGAATGACCTCGAGTAGGTACATGTCCAACTCCTCAACCCTGATGCTGTAAGGAATTCCATTCCGAAATCGTAAGGATCCCAGGGAATTTTTCCGTTTTGTGGACGGGTTACTACTTAATACAGATAGGCTACTTTTTGTTCTGGAAAATCAAAGTTCCCACGAGATTTTTACAAACATAAATACACACGGGCGAAGCCGTGGGCATCATCTAGTTCTAAAATAAAATAATACTAAAAATTAATACCCAAAACAAGGCTCTAACAATCAGCTAAAGGTTTTCAAAATTTTTTAACTACTTTTATTGTAGTTAAATTATTTATTTGAGGCAGACGGTGGTATTTATTAAAACTCACTTTATTACCTATTCAAATGTTAATAGACGCGATTTTGCGTCTCCTGCTAACTTCACTCACAAACCCTATCAATTAAAATCTAGTTCTTACTCCATCGTAATAAGCAACACAGAAGGAAGAGGTCGAGGCAGTCGTCGAGGCTCTTCCTATTAGCGAGGAGGTGTCAACTAATACTGTTGACGCTTTTGTGTGTCTTCCAAAGTCGCATCGCCCTCAACTATAGGAACTATACTATGTTTATTATTATCAACATCCAAAAAATATAAATTGTTAATCTATGAGCGTGCCATTCCGACTACATTTTATTTTATTTATTTTCTTTTTCTTAGTTATTTTAATAGGATTTATAGGATTCAAAGTATCGGTTTGTACAAAACGTTCCCATTGCACTCGTTGCGTTAATTTCAATTAAGGCCAGCTGAATACCATTAGTCATAGATGAAACAGGATATTGGGAGCATATTAGAACAGTATCCTTTGACCCAAGTAATAAAGGTGTGGATTTGAGGACAGAGAAAGAGCAAAGCCCACTATAACAGGACACGGTGCGTAGGTTCGCACGATATAAGGTACACACTACACGTGGGTGTAAATACATTAGGGATGTAACAGCATTTAGCATTCGACTCTGAAAGGTCGAATTTTCAGTAGAAGACTAAAGTTACTTTACCCTTCAATAAATTAAATTTTGTCAGAGTTTTAAATAAAAATAAATAATGCATCCCACCAAGCCTCTATAAATATGGCACGTCTTTTATAATAGGCGTATACTTACATTAGCCCAGTCTAATTAGACTAAAAAATAGGGGTGAGGTTGAATGAAAAATCCGTTTTTGTGACCTTTGACCCCGAGAATTTTTTTTTTACAGGTGTCGGATCGATGAGGACTTTGTACATTTCATTTATAATAGTGTCCCGAACAATCCTACAAATTTTCAGCTAAGTGTGAATAAACTGTGCGTGTCCAGGAGTAAATTTTTTTCCAGGTGTCGGATCGATGAGGACTTTTCACATTTCATTTATAATAGTGTTTTAAACAATCCTACCAATTTTCAGCCAGGTGGGAATTATTGTAGCTTTGAAAGTCTAAATTGACTGGGCTACATATAAGTACAGATTTACGTGTGATTGGTGATTCTACCTATTTCCATTAGTTATAATATATACTCGTATATCTATCTATACATATAACAAAATCGTAGACTTGCCGTATCTGTACATTAAAGATTTTTGCAAAATAATAACTGGGGGATGTTAGGGATAAGCAATAGAAAGTAAAAAAGCTATTTTTGAAATTTTTGTCTGTTTGTCTGTATGTTTGTGCGCGCATCACGCAAAAACTACTGAATGGATTGAAATGAAACTTGATATGATTTAAGTTCATACTACGGAGTAACATATAGGATACTTTTTATCCCGAAATTCACCACGGTTCCCTTGGTAGAGCGGATGAAAGTTAAAATGTGTACTTAGCTGTAATTCCTTAACGCGTAGTCCGATTTCATTCATTCTTTTTTGTTAGAACGGAGATACTTTGAAGATTACCAGCTAATCTCAAAAAGGCTGGATCGATTTTGATGGGACTTTTACTGGCGGATGTTTACATTTTGATCTACCTAAACATCCGCCAGTGAACTTTTAACAGTTTTTAGCAAGCTATGAGCTCAAAACATGAGCAAAACATGAGCTTAGGAAAACAAAATAATTCACACGGGATTTTCAAAAACCAATATCCACGCGAACGAAGACGCGGGTGTCCGCTTGTCTTGAATAAAAATTACATTCGTTGAGCATCTTATTAAAATCGGGTAAAATAACAATGCACTGTAATTACGAAATTGTTTTGGATCTTTACATAGACACAGGTCTGTCAGTAATTTCGGAGCAGTGCAGTGTTTTTGCAAATTATCTAAGTGACGCCAAATACCTTCAGTTCGATTTTGACTCCAAATATTCGACAATTTCTCCGACTAGGTCTACGATATATATTATCCTTACTTCCCTTAGCGTATAGATATGTATACTAGTGGATAACTATTGTTTATGTACTGTGACTAAGTATTTCGAATATTTGCATTATGCGTACCGTTATAACAATCCGTCCGTCTGGACTAAAATTTACCAATAACTATAGCCTATATACCTACTATTAATGTAGAGGGTTTTGACTGACATCATGACTGACAAAATCATGAAATAGAAAACTGTTCTTTGCGGTTTACTGCGTAGAAATTAATTTTATTTACTAAGCAATGTCAGCAAGCAAATTCAACAATGGATCGTTTTAAATGGATCGTCAGTAATTAATTCACGTTGTTAATCTACTAGAGTAGATTACGTTATGAAGTGGAGACCAAAAATATTGAATTTTATATTATTGCAATATTGACGAAAAGGGCCTAGCGAGGAATCAAATTCAAATTAAATAAGTAATTTTGAGTTAATCAAATGAATCTCTCTACTGAAAACCTCTAGAACCCTTCTAACAGTTTCCATTCACACGACATGGAAAAAAGTCAACAATGCATTGTAACTTGTCATACTCATAATATTTCAATTATTTTATAATTACATAATTATCATTCCTTCACTCAACTTTATTATTTTTCTAAGTTAAGAAACGTTGCCAATTTTGTTATGATGTTAGATATATAATATTAGGTATACCTACGAGGTGATGCCCACGACTTCGGCCGGGTGGATTAAGGTTTAAAAAAATTCTTCATACAAATTTTACTGCCCCTGCATTTTTCACCCCTGGAATTTCAAAAAAAAAAACCTCTTTGCCCCTCTAGAGTACCTACTCAAGAAATTTTTCCTTCTTTCAAATTTCTAGGTCGACCGGCTTAGGCTGAGCATTGTCTGCCACTCAATTAGTCAGTCACGGTACTGCTTTAAATATAGAGGATTATACACGACCTATTTTAGATATCATGTTTTAATCTCTATAAAACTCGGCCAAAGTTCTCGCTCCTCCAAGAACCGGCCAAGTACGAGTCGGACTCGCGCACCGAGGGTTCCGTACAAACTTGTAGGCATGAAGTTCATAAACTATGAAAGCACCGAACATTGTTCTAACCTTGCTCTAACGAAAAGATAAACTGGATCGAGGGACAAATATAACTTTGCCGTTTTAAGCATGTTGTCCTCAAACGTTGACATAGTCCGGGTCAGTTAACCAACTGAAGATAAGTTTATGTATTTTTTTTTTGTGATATAACATTACGGTTACGGTTTTCGGATATTTCCCTTTACTTCTGCTATGAGACATTGCTTCTAGCCTTCCAGGATTCTAGGTCAACGGGAAGTAAGTACCCTATATGTTTTGATTCTCTTGTGAGTGTCAAAATATGCGGCATAAACGGCCCTATGTTTTGATTACGTTGACTTATAAAGATTTTTTCATAGCTCCAAGCGATCACAGACCTGAGTGTTTGGTATTAATTACAACTTGATACCTCCACGTGTTCTTGGGCCTTGACAGACAGACGGACAACGAAGTGATCCTATCACAGGCCTCCTCTCTCATAGGAGAGAGGGATTTAGAGCTTAGACCCGCCACGCTGCGGGTCCAATGCGGGTTGGCGAGCTAGTGATCCTATAATGATTTATATATAGATAATTTTCTTTTGAGGTATGGAACCCTAAAAAAACCCCCGCTATCCCGGAGGGAAATGTAATATCTGCGAAATGACTACTACTAAATTATATCGTAACCTCTGTGGTAATAACATAAATGCGAAAGTTTGCCTCTCTGCCTGTTACCGTTTCACGGCACAACTTCTGACCCGATTTTGACGAAATCCTGGAACGAGAGTAGAATATTGCTCTCACGCGACGTCATACGCGCGGACATAGGTTTCTTTTTTAAATCCTGTAGGAATCCTTTATTTTCCCAAGATAAAAAGTAAAGTATCCTAAGTACTTCTCCAGGTGTTTGATTTTTTCGCCTAATTGAGCGCAAATTAAATCGATTGAGTAGTTTTGGCGTCAAGAATTAATAAAATTAAACAAACAGACACACTTTTGTATTTATGAAGTTAACATGCATTTTTTAAAACTTGGCCAAAGTTTGGGTTGTTTACCTGTGGGTTGTTTACGTTTGATACCGTAAGTGGCTTCTTTTGGTGTCCTTAGATTTTTAACTGTTTTTGGGTATACAGGTAACTGATATACCTACCTACCAACATGATGAGTAACTGTAGAATAATAAGAAAAAGTTGTAAGGTCCTAGAAAATTTTAAATAGTAAAGGTCTGTTCGGTGAATTTATAGCTAGATAAATCTCTTTCTGCTATTTAGTTTGAAGAAGCTCATATATTGTAGGTCCGAAATCCGGTAATATATAATGTACATCATTATTATTATTATGTACAGTAATCAATGTTGTTTATTTTCGAACTACACGTTATCGCGTGCACTACAACGACCTTTCGGAAATTCATGGTCTCGGTCAATATCAAGAAATAAATGCATTTAGCGTCCCCTTCTCTGAGTTTCCCCTTAACGAGGCCAGGTGGAGCCAGCAAAGTAATTCCTATTTCCTGCGCCCTTATATAGGAGTCTGATTTAATTTATCTTCTCAACTTGGCCCATTAGCGCTCCCCCGCTTGATAACAGTTGACAGCGCGGAGCGCATCGTGCGCCCGTATGTTCGGCTCTCCATTGCGTTTTTCGAACTCGTCTATTACTACGCTGCTAGGTTTTTACTCCGCTCGTATTCGGAGCTCCGTCCGATCTCGGAATTGTACGTTGAACTAAAATAAAAACTATAGTATTTATTCTGTATCTAGTTTTTGTATCGCCAGCCAGTTGTAAAGTGCATCGGTGAATCATTGAAACGAAAAGGAAGTGGCGAAACTGCTTGTTTATCCTTTGTGATGTTGTGTGGAATGATTGATAAGTTTTGTTTAGTGTAACTACGTGTTGTGTAGGCCGTGTGTCTTGTGGCCTTACTTGGATATGAATATACGACTTACGAGTATGTAAAACATATGACTAGCGTGTTGTGACCGCTAAAAGTGATATAAAATATTACTGACGTGCTGCACATAACGTATCCTAGCCTGCTACAATATAGGGTAAGTTGCCTTTCGCTCGGAAAACTTGAGTTCTGTTTATTTCGGTCGGTAGTTATTATAGTTAATTTCGTTTGGTTTCTTGATGATTCTTCTTATTGTGTCACTCGTGCACATTGGTACATGTTACCAGTTTTTGTACGGAGCGATAACGATAATACCCACCTCCACAACCTGTTAGGGAAGAGCCATCAATCACCGCCGCAAGTCAGGAATTCCTCATTAAGATAAAAAAAATATTATTATGCTTAATGTAGTTGTCGTATATGTAATTTTGCAGTATGGAATTGTTAAGATAGGTAATTAGTTAATAATTATTTAGTTTCAACTTCTATTCACATTTATAAGCCACTGTTTGCTCCATCTGTTGTTTATAAGCCTGCTACTTTGTTATCCGCACAATGGCTGTAAAGTTATTGTACAATAATTATTTGTATTAATTAACTGTGAATATTGTTATGAATTATAATAATGATTTACTAGCTCATTGGTTATATGTAGTGAATATTATAACGCCTGAAAGCATATTATACGACTATTAACCTTAATAATGCTATTGGAATTGCGTTATAGTGATAACGGTATTCATAAGGGATTTAGTTGAAAATTTATAATGAGTCAGAATAGCGGAATTTAAAATTGAAATTGACAAACGGGCTGAACTAACATGGTAGAACGAATCAAACTAACATTACAAAAGTTTATATAATATTGTAGCCCTCTAGTTTTCTAGTTTTATCTATCTATCCATACTAATATTATGAATGAGAAAGTAACTCTATCTGCCTGATTTTGACATCTTCGTACCTAATCGCTGAGCCGATTTTGGCATTTGCGAAGGAGATAGACCAGCTTTTTAGTCCCGGAAAAGAGTTTTCCTGTGAACGGTAACTTTTATGCATTCCCATATCTTCCACCCGATAGAGATGAAACTTAGCAATGAGATAGCTTGAGTCTTGGAGTTGGACATGGTATACTTTTCAACCTGGAAAAGAATTTCCCAGGGACGGTGTTCTTTATTATGCATACGAGTATGATCTGATCAACTGAAAATTAGCACATAAATAGCTTGCATCCTGCCGACGGATACAGGATACTTTTCAATCCGGAACGAATTCCCCCGGGAAAGAAGTCGCGGACATTAGTTAGTTTCATTGTAATAATAAACAAGTATAAATTAAAAAATTAAAATACGTCAAACCAAAGAGTTCCACGTCAAACTTATAACACCCCGTCGTTTTTGCGTCGGGGATTAAAAATAGTAAAAGACTATTAATAAATTATTATAAATTATTCAAATAGGAAATAGGTCATTTATGATTTATGAGTTTTATTAGTTAGTGCAGCACTAATACTGGTAGCATTAGCTTAGAATAGAATAGAATAGAAAAGTTTTTTATTCAAATAAACTTTTACAAGTACTTTTGATTCGTCAATTGAATCTACCACTGGTTCGGAATGCCGTTCCAACCGAGAAGAACCAGTAAGAAACTCGGCAATCCTCCCAATAGAACTTGCGCTCTTGAACCGTATGAGTGTTCGGAAAAGACGAAGGAAGTAGGAAAATCTGTTATCCTTTTTCAAATACCATCGAACCACACAAGGCTTTGCAATTTTACGTGTTCGACATCTTGGCTTTGCCATCACGCATTTCCGTTTTGCGTAATGCGTGTGCAAAGATTTGGAATGTTCTTCCATTGCATGTTTCCTGTCTCGTATAATTTAGGAGCCTTCGCGACAAAATGAAGAGACATTTTCTAGATGGCCATTATTGTAAGATGATTTTATGAATTTTTGCTTAATAATTGTCTTAATTATTAAGCAAAAATTTAAGTTTCAGTAGCTCAATAGTTCAGAAGCAGACTGAAGCTGAGATCTATAGAGCGTACTCTGATACTACTCAGACTTGAGACAGAGCTAAAACGAGACAGATTTATGTCAGGGACATTTATGTCCCGTTTTAACTCTGTCTCAAGTCTGAGTAGTATCAGAGAACGGTCTATAGATCTAAGGGTGATTCGAAAGGTCAACGGTTGAAAGTTAGAATTAGTTAGTTGGATCACAGGTTGGATTGACAAAAGTAATATTAGTCATGTACCTACCTATTCTTTAATAGTAGTTTATGAAACGGTTGCATAATAGAGGTTATTAAAACACGAGTGTTAGTTTAAAAAACGAGCCGCAGGCGAGTTTTTTAATAGTATTACACGAGTGTTTTAATAACTAATTATGTAGAGTTTCATACACTACTTTATCTAAACTCATATCTTAAAATCCAAACCATAAAATCTTGGTAATATTTGTCGTAAGTTTTCCTTGATTTTGCTGGCAAAAGATTGTTGGTCGGTGGTCAGGTGGAGTTAAATTCTCTTCAGTATCACTGCTAGACATTTTTCCGCACAATAAAAACCATGTCTTGTAAAGTTTTGAGTAACAAATAAAAAATTTAAATAATATAACTAGCGTATGGCGCCAAAATTCAGTTGTTACCATAGAGATTCTTCTTCTTTTTCGGTTCGTCCCTTTCGGGACAGGCCAAGATCGTTGACTATACAGCCTGGGTTACCATTGAGAAATTAATAGTAGTAGAGGAGTCCTAATGTCCTATAGAAATTAGTGGATCGGAAAATAGCTCAAGCTTATCAAAAATTTAATTTTTAATAGTTATTAATTTTTAGTAGTTATTTTTAGTAGTTACTTAATTTTAAGTAAACTTAATTTTTAGTAGTTACTCTTCTGCAATTTAACACAATTCACAATGTTTAACGCGTTTGTACAGTTACACACATCTACTGCAAGGAGGTCGCACGAATTTCCCGCCATGGCTCAAAAATACCAGAACCCAGTGCGCCTGTACTATAATGTAGAAAAAATTATTTTATAACATTACTTTGCAATAATTTCCTAACAAAGTAGTGTTATAATGAACTTTTTTAATTTTTTTTTTAAATATTATAGATGTATGTGAATAAAGTAGTCCAATATAAGACACATTTTGATTTCATATTCGGGATTTTAAGATATGAGAGTAGATAAAATAAATTCACTAATTGAACTATGTAAATCAGACTTCATTAATTTTGTTAAATTTGATTAAGTAGATACTGCATTTTATAACTTCATCTCCGATTAAAGCGTGCGTTTGTGTGTGTGTGCGTGTGTGTATGTGTGTGTGTGTGTGTGTGTATCTATCTTCAAAACGAAAGTATTTTATTTGCTCGAGGTACAAATTAAAAATTCCCATGAATGCCACTGTTTAGAAAGCTTTATTGTTAGGCATATTTATATAATGCTGTGGTTTTAATGATATTATATCATTTGTGTATAGAATAAACTACGTTATGAAATATAAATTTTAGATGGCTAATAGTAGTAACTAGCTGACCCCCGCGACTTCGTTCGCGTGTTTATAGGTTTTATATAGGATCGGATCGGATCCCATAATTCTTTTATGTACCTAAATAAAATGTAGTCTAAGTTACTCCCTATAACATCACCTATCTGCCATTGAAATTTCCATTGAAATCGATCCAGCCGTTTCGAAGATTAGTTGGAACAAATAGACAGACCGATAAACATAAATTTAAACGCACACCAGTTTAAAATAAGCCGTACTTTCAAAGATCCGGGACCCAAGTTATTTGAACCCCATACTGAGGGTTGTAATGTCTGTCATTTCTGAAATAAAAAACCTATGACCTTGAAATATTTACAGTATAATATATAAAGTACTACCTTTATAACAAAAAAAGAATGAGTGAAATCGAACAACGCGTTAATGAATTACAGCTAAATACACGTTTTAACTTTCTACCCCTCTCCCAAGGGAACCGTGCTGAATTTCGGGATAAAAAGTATCCTATGTCCTACCTCAAAGTATACTCTCAAATCGTACCAAGTTTCATTCGAATCCATTCAGTAGTTTCGGCGTGATGCGCGGCCAAGATACAGACAGACAGACAGTCAGACAGACAGACAGACAGACAAAAATGAAAAAAATTAGTTTTGGCTTCAGTATCGATTATAGAGTGCCCTCCAAAAGAAATTTTCAAAATATCTTCAATGTACAGAATTGGATCTGTTACAGTTTTATTATATTATAGATAGATTATTATTAAGATGACGAAAGTTGTTTCTTATATTACTTAGTTATTAGACAATTTAAAAAATTAGCCTGAAATAAAAATACTTAAGCTTGATAAAAGTTAAATTCACACAGTTTAACTTTTATAATATAAATTCAAAGTTTTTACACGCTAAACTTGTGCACTAGTTCCCCTTTTAGCTATGTGTAACATAAAGTAGTGTTTAACCTATATTTAATGAACATTTTTTTCATCGATTTTATGTGATTCAGTTTAATCTTTTGTAACTTTTATCAACATCGTTAAAGATTTCGAACGAGTTGTATTTTTGTTGTTGGAGTGTATAAATGAATCGGCGCGTTCATTGCAGGTTGAGGCGGGAGACGTATTGCTCAAGGTTAATGGGACTGATGTGGACCGGTTCACTACCCGAGAAGGTAAGGAATTCGCCATTTATTATCTCCGTACGTGAACGTCGCTGATAACTGCTCCCCTCGAGTTGTACTCACCAGCGAGCTTCGTACTCCTACAGCAGACGTCATAGAATATATATTTTTTTTATTATTTATTTATTTATTTCAAATCACAATAGAATCACAAAAGAACAGAATAGAATAGAATAGAAAAGTTTTTCATTCAAATAAACTTTTAGTACTTTTGAATCGTCAAATTGAATCTACCACCGGTTCGGAATGCCGTTCCAACCGAGAAGAACCAGCAAGAAACTCGGCGGTTGCTCTTTTTTTTAATAACAATATTATCAATATAACAATTTTATGTTAAGTACATGATTGAATTGCCGTCTCGCGCATTGCTGGAGCGAGTCAAATCCACGCTTTTTTATCATTTATATAATGCATAACATTATAACTACATAATTCAATGGCTTGACTCACGGGGATATAAGAAGAAGTATGCCCGATTAGTTTCGAACCCATCCGGTTCATGATTAAGGGCCCCGGATGGGTTCGAAACTAGTCGGGCATACTCCGGCGTAGGTACGCCACGTTAGACCAGCGGGCGACTTATGTGGTTATCATAATACCTATTGATTATCCTGGCAGGGTTCAAAACCCTGTGTGAGCCATTCCATATAACTAGGTATGTGTTTCTTTGACTTTTTTACGTTGCGTCATATAGTAAAGATAGGTGGTATTTTGACAAACAGAATATATGAAGGTCCAGCGCCAACTCATTGAATGTCAAAAAGCACGACTGACTTTTGTTCGCCAATCAGGTTGAGGCCGTTTTCTGGGACATCGCCGCCTCTAGTATAATGTAATGAACAACTCTCTGACTGTTCCCAATAAATTGACAGCGCGCGTAATCGTCCCCGCCTTTAGGATGTTAGATTAGAATGTTATTGTCGGAAACACACTTGTAGTAAGCAGCACCACCTTTGCCACGCCACGCGTAAGGGTGACAAATCAACATCGAGCTATGCTGCGCTGTACTGCGCTGTGCTATGTTTGGTCAACTCGCTCGTCTAATATTTTAATGAGGATACAAACAAACTATGCTGTGCTGCGCTGTGTGAGGCTACGCAGTACGCTCTGTTTAAAAACGCAGCAGTCTCGAGCGAGGCGCGCTACTCGCTGTGCTGAGCCGCGCTGTGTCGAGTGATAAAATATTCATATCCGCTTCTTCTTCACTTTCATCTTCACCGGATTCAACTATGTCGTAATGTTTACGTTTTTTTGAAATTAAAGTCATTTTTGACGAGATAAACGACTACACGAGCTGCTGATTACTTTTATACTGAGCTAAGCAAGGCGCAGCACAGCTTGATGTTGATTGTTGAAAAAACGAAGCTTAAGAAACATAGAACAGCACAGCGCAGTACAGCGCAGCATAGCTTGATGTTGATTTGTCACCATATATCTGTAAAAACAACTTGACCTATACGCCACGCCACGCGTTCTGAGTCAAAACTGCAAATCAGTGTACCTATTTCCTATGAACTTGAAACCTATGAAAAAAAAGTACTACCTAAAGTGTGTAAGTGTGCTGGTACTGCTGGTAATGTTTGGTCATACTCCACGCGTAGAGTGGCGTGTTTAAACTGTATATTCAACCCATTAAATGATAATGTTATAAATTACAACGCAATGTACACATTAGAGTAGACTAGAAGATAATATCATTAACATAAAATTTCCATAACAATCGGTTCAGTATAGAAACAATTGAAAAATCCGTCGCAGAATCAAATATGTAGGTAGGCATATGAAAGTGAAACTGATTTGATAAAGTACCGATATCAAAATTTCTCTGTTACGTCACGTAGTAGAATGTAGATAAATTAGGTATAAAACACATTCACATCAATCAATCTTCAAGCATTAAGTTCAGCCGCATTCGTGAAGCTATTAACGTTAATTCAATGATAGAGCTATCGCTGGTCCCGTGCGGGCCCCCGCCCCTTCACGCAATCACGTAAGGATCAAGGCACATTGCGTGATATTCGAAGCAACATGACGCGATTTCAGGCGTCTTTTCTTAAGAGAAAAGTCAATTAAATTTTAAAGACACGCTCTACAAACTAATAGGTCGCCTGGCGCAGTGGTGAGCGCTGTGGTCTTATAAGTGGGAGGTCCCGGGTTCGATTCCCGGCAGGGGCAATTTGGGATTTTATAATTTCCAAATAATTGTCTCTGGTCTGGTCTGGTGCGAGGCTGGTTACCACCCTACCGGCAAAGCCGCTACGCCAAGCGATTTAGCGTTCCGGTACGATGCCGTGTAGAAACCGATCAGGGGTATGCATACCTCTTCCAAGTTAGCCCGCTTCTATCTTAGACTGCATCATCACTTACCATTAGGTGAGATTGCAGTCAAGGGCTAACTTGTACCTACTTGAATAAAAAAAAGGTATAGTAATACCTTGTCTACAAAATTTCATTTAACTTTGTAACTTTTAAAAGACATTGTGGCTAATTCTGTTGTACACAAATCTCTAATCTAAACTAAAATGACAGGTCTAAATCTATTGCTATCCTTTTCCGCAGTGAGCACTGTGAAAGAGATAGGAATAAATTTAGGCCTGTCATTTTAGTTTAGGTTTAGAGATTGTGTACAACAGAATTGGCCACAATGTTTATTTTTTATTATTATTAAAAAATTTCTCGCTTTGCTTCATCTCTGCTGTAATGTGGCTTGTGCCTTATTCACATTTTAATTATTCCCATGAGGTAATCTAAGTTTTGACACGATTTTTTAAATAAAAAACACTAAACACAATTAAAACATAATTAATAATCTTTTTTGACAGAATTAATAAAGAATAATCAAGGTATTTCGGCAGAGAAATAAAGCTATTATAGGGTGGCCATGCTTTTAGTATTTTCAATATAGTATCTAATTAAATGTTTCATTGCATTACTACAAAAAGTTAGAATCGACTTTTTGTAATCCTACTAATATTATAAATGTGAAAGTGTGGATGTTTGGATGTTTGGATGTTTGTATGTTTGTATGTTTGGATGTTTGGATGTTTGTTACTCAATCACGCCGCAACTACTGAACCGATTTGGCTGAAATTTTGAATGGAGATAGCTTATGCCCTGACTTAAAACATAGGCTACTTTTTATCCCGGAAAAGTATTCCTGTGGGACTAAAATAGATATAATCTTCCAAAAACGCCATAGAGGGCGCTGACTGTTCTTAGGTAAATCACGTTCACATAACACATTATTGCAATAGTTTGCTGTGTTGCATGCATTGGCAACACATAGGCTACTTTTTATCCTGGAAAAAATGCACAGTTCCCATGGGATTTTGAAAAACCCGAAGTCTATATCTACAGCTATAGGTAGATTATTATAGCGAACTTCCTTGATAGTAAGTAATAAGTATAAAGCGAGCGGGAACGGGAGCCGGAAATCCACGATTCCCTCGGGATTTGTGAAAAACCAAAATTCACGCGGGCGAAGTCGCGGGCAGAATCTAGTTATAAAATATTTAAGACTGTAGCTGATGCACTTAATTTCGTCTGCGTGGTTTTTTGTTTTTTATAAATACCGTGCAGGGAACTCTTTAATATTTAAGGATTAAAAGTAGCTTGTGTCCGTTTCCAGAATGCAAGCTATCTCTGTACCTTTGGGCAAGATCTGTCTGATCAGAACAAATGAGAAAGTCATGTCTGTCTGACAGACAGACATGACTTTCTCATTTGTTCATTTACTAATGTAAAGATTATACACGTCAAATGAAGCTACCGGTATTATTGCTACATAGTCGTCGCATTATTTCAGTCCTTCGTAGACGTTGTGCGATACCAGTTTTAAGTGATCTATTTTGATGGACAAAAAATTATGCCGAGTTTTCCTTTGTCCTTGCCCTTACATATGTAGATTTGGAGAGCGTTAAGACGGCTAAGACAACCTCCTGCATTATATGTATTTTGCATTCATCGCGTTGGCGAACAACTTCGACATTTTTTAAACTAAACAAAAAAAAAACAATAAAAAACAATGTAAAAGTAGGCACGTAGGTAGGTAACGGTTTATTAAATTTATTCATTTCCAATTTCAGTGTTAAAATGCTTGCGACTTTCGTCAGATCCCGTCACTCTACGCTTAAAAAAGGGTGAGTTGAATTGAATTTACTATCATTGTTGTTAACATCGCCAGTTAAGAAAATTAATAATCTAATCAAAATAAAAACAACCAACTGTACTTTATTACATTATGTTAGAGTACTACTATTTACTAAACTATTACACGGGTGGTTTACTGCAATCCGTTGAAGACTTCCTCTACCTATCCCAAGTTCTTTTTCACCAAAAAATGGAATCAACCTTTACGTAATATGAAGAACGCTAACAATAAAAATAGTATGTGACGACAAGTAGGTAATATTGGATTTTGTGATGAAGCTAAATCATGTTAGAAGGGGATTTTGATACTAACTCACTGCTGCCTGTTAATATCCAATAGAACGTTTATTAACTTACTCGTATGTTGAACTATGACATTTGATATGGGCTTTGCGGTTGCCAGTAATAAAATTGCTATATCCCGAGTGGTTTGGTTGAGTTTACGAAATAAGCCACGGCAAATAAGAGTGGCGATACAGCGAGCAAATTTATAGGTGGCTCCCGGGATCCGACCTGGAATAACCCTGCCCACTAATAAATAATAATAACGCCTGGCGTCGGCTGTGAAACTACTTTTATGTTCGTTGCAATTTCTCAACTCGTCTTCTGTTGTTTTCATGTTTTGTTGAATAACCTGTACAAGTAGACAGGAACTGCGTTTTCTTCTTCATTAACTTCGTAATTAGTTTCGAGTTAATCTTAAACTGATAAAATAGGGTCTTAGGAATCGATTTTTAGTTTCTTTCTGCGCTTCATGTTTACCTACATTTTTACTAAAAATAATACTATTTTCGTAAACTTTGGTGAAACACAACCTATAAGACAATACCTATATTAGAGTATTCAATGTATCAATGACGATCCAGTAGCAAAATCTTTTGCGTTAAAGTTATTTCATCTCGATCTTAAGACCCTTAAGTATTTATTAGCGCGTCTAAATCCTAATGGGACGACCTTGAAAGCTCCTGTTAACTTCACTCACAAATGCAAACAATTTTAACAAATTACGAAGTCTTGATTTAAGTTGGTAAGACCTATCAAGGTAATCTATTAGTTTTTGAAGGTGGTTATAGGTTAACAGCAACCAGCAATGACGCACTTAGCACGCCGTCCGAGATACTAAAGGGAGGTTAAGGGGCGCTTTTCCCTGTTTTAGGCGATTTTGGCCCTTTTCCAACGAGTTTTAAATCAAGAGGAAGATTTTTTTACGCGCCCAAAAAAATATATATTGTAGATCAATTCTTTATCAACTAATTTTAATGTTTGAAAACACAAAAGGTATGATTTTGCTCGATCATAAAAAATTCCGAAGAAATGCTGATTTTTTACATTTTTCTAGTTTTATGTATAAAGTTTTGCACCAAATTTTATAAAAATTATATCTAAATAAAGTTTATTGCATTTACTATAAGTTACAACGACTTTTTTTTTTTAAATAAAAATCCAAGAAAAATTCTAGCCATTTCTAGCATAAAACGGTCACGCGCAACGCTCTTGCCATGTACTCAGTGGCTCACAGGCCTTCATCGAGGTAGGACGTGCGTCAGTTTTTGCCAGCCGCGCTCCCCGCGATTCATTTTCGTAATTTCTCTAATTTAGTTATAATTTTTTTTAAAATTAGTAATAATAAATATTATTTTGTAAATTTGTGTCTTTTTAGATAGTTTAATTTTTAAGATTTTAGATTAGTTACGTATGTAATAAAAAGTTAGTAGAGGAAAATGTGAGATTTTGAAATAATGATATTTACTAAAGTAACCACAGTATACCTACTTAGGTATAAGTAACCAGTATGACCATTATATTATATTTTGAACCTCCGACGCAAAATCGACGGGGGGGACGGGGGTGTTATAAGTCTGACGTGTCTGTGTGTGTGCGTGTGTGCGCGCGCGTGTGTGTGTGTGTCTGTCTGTCTGTCTGTTCCCCTGTAGCGCTCAAACGGGTGGACCAATTTGGGTTTTTTTTGATTTGACCGTGAGCTCGAGGCCCGGCGCACACTGAATAATGAACTTTACACTATTGACATACGGTCGCGCGGTACGGTACGCGCGCGGTGTTAGCAAGCAGCAGAGATACGTGCAAGGCTCGCCACAGTTCATGGACGATGACGGATTTGTCGACGGCTCGGGTGCGGCTCGTACAATGAATGGGGAACAAGGAATGAAAAACTTTATACTTGTAGTATTAGTGATCAGGTGAAGTAAATAGATTCAAATCAGAAATCAAATCACATATAGACATTACTAAAATATTCAAACATCTTATTTTAGTAATGTCTATATGATCTGATTTTTGCTCACGTGGTCAGATTTTAACAGCTTATATCTCCGAAACTATAGGGTGCAGCACCATGTTGTTGGTACTCAAACTTCTTATTTTCGCGATGTCTATGTGCTCACGTGGTCAGATTTTTAAAAGCTTATATCTCCGAAACTATAAGGTGCAGCCCCATGTTGTTGGTACTCAAACTTCTTATTTTTGCGATGTCTATATGCTCACGTGGTCAGATTTTTAAAAGCTTATATCTCCGAAACTATAAGGTGCAGCCCCATGTTGTTGGTACTCAAACTTCTTATTTTTGCGATGTGTATATGCTCACGTGATCAGATTTTTAAAAGCTTATATCTCCGAAACTATAAGGTGCAGCCCCATGTTGTTGGTACTCAAACTTCTTATTTTTGCGATGTCTATATGCTCACGTGGTCAGATTTTTAAAAGCTTATATCTCCGAAACTATAGGGTGCAGCACCATGTTGTTGGTACTCAAACTTCTTATTTTCGCGATGTCTATGTGCTCACGTGGTCAGATTTTTAAAAGCTTATATCTCCGAAACTATAAGGTGCAGCCCCATGTTGTTGGTACTCAAACTTCTTATTTTTGCGATGTCTATATGCTCACGTGGTCAGATTTTTAAAAGCTTATATCTCCGAAACTATAAGGTGCAGCCCCATGTTGTTGGTACTCAAACTTCTTATTTTTGCGATGTCTATATGCTCACGTGATCAGATTTTTAAAAGCTTATATCTCCGAAACTATAAGGTGCAGCCCCATGTTGTTGGTACTCAAACTTCTTATTTTTGCGATGTCTATATGCTCACGTGGTCAGATTTTTAAAAGCTTATATCTCCGAAACTATAGGGTGCAGCACCATGTTGTTGGTACTCAAACTTCTTATTTTCGCGATGTCTATGTGCTCACGTGGTCAGATTTTTAAAAGCTTATATCTCCGAAATTATAAGGTGCAGCCCCATGTTGTTGGTACTCAAACTTCTTATTTTTGCGATGTCTATATGCTCACGTGGTCAGATTTTTAAAAGCTTATATCTCCGAAACTATAAGGTGCAGCCCCATGTTGTTGGTACTCAAACTTCTTATTTTTGCGATGTCTATGTGCTCACGTGGTCAGATTTTTAAAACCTTATATCTCCGAAACTATAGGGTGCAGTCCCATGTTGTTGGTACTCAAACTTCTTATTTTTACCACTATGTGCTCACGTGGTCAGATTTTTAAACGCTTATATCAAATCCACAGCCAAATCCACAGCCCCTAAATGTTGGTACTCAAAGTTATTTTTTTATATTCTATAAATACAGAACTTATTATGCATGTATGTACCTATTTACCCCATTTTTATTTATCCCTATTATTTTACCTGCAACAGGTATAAAAATAAAAAGGAAATACTTTAAATATCATCCCGTAAACATTTTAAAGTCATCGGTTTTGTAGTTCAGAAATTACAGCCATCACAACCCTCCATATTTTATACAACTGGGAAACCGGATTGTACAGGAATCTTTGAACGTATAGATTCGATGGATCGATTTTGATGGGACTTTCTCTAGAAGATATGCACCTTTTGATTGCGCCACTTTTAACAGTTTTTAGCAAGGCATGAGCTCAAAGGAGCAAAACAAAAAGAATAGAATTCCCGCGGGATTTTTAAAAACCAATATCCACGCGAACGAAGTCGCCGGTATCCGCTTGTACCCTATAAGAATAGGCGCATATATTTTTTCTCGTTGTTAGAGCGTCTTCTGTAGAATATTTAGTGCTGTGGGCAGGCTATACCGCTGTTTTATAGATATATAAATAGATAAATGAAACATATTCCTACACCTAACTCACGTGACAAAGTGGCAGTTCTTTTTTAAAAACTGGCGTAGAAACGTCGTAATGAAAAAGGTATATAGTTTTCAAAACTATGCTGTTCAATATTTTCGGATGAAAATATTCTTCTATTCTTATATTATGATCTAAAGACATGACATAGATCTGGTAACAAAACAGATCTAAAATAATGGTTGAGTTAATTTTAGAAGAAAACAAAACAGAAAATATAAACATCATTGGTCTCTTATTTCATTAATAAATATGTTGTAAAACTGTACAGTTATCTATACTGTGGCAAGAATTGCTCGAACGAGGTCGCTACTCGATGTCCGTCGGCGCGTCTTTAACTACGATAAGTAGGCACATAGCGGGGGCTGAGGTAGCGCGCAAATACCTAAAGTTGCAAGACAACCGGGCCTTAATAGCTAGAATAAGCACTATCAAAGAGTCTAATCACTTATCCGGTTAATGACTTGGTGCAACGCAATATACTACTAGACACTAGTAGTTATATTGTTTATATACAATGTCGCAACATTTTTCATTTGAGCAGAGCAGATTTTTCACTGCCCTTTAACGTCCCACTGCTGAGTACAGGCTCCCTCAGATAGAGGAGAGACACAGATTTAGAGTTTAGGTGATAGGTCCACCACGCTTGCAGGCTTTAACGTAGGTATATTAATTAAAACCCAAAAAGTATGCAGTTATGGTTTTAACCATTATAAATACGTCACGCAACGGTTGTATCAGCTGGCGCGAGCGTTCCGAACGCGTTATGGCTTTTCTAAATAACCACAACGCGTTGCGGTCTACACGACACGAAATTCGTGTCGTTGCTCTTTATGAATTGGCCACAAAGCTTTTTGGCCGTCCTTTTAAATGCCAAAATACCAATAACGCGTTGTAGATATTTTAAAGATGCCACAACAGATGAGCTGTTTTTTTGCTCAGTGAGCAAATTCGGTGTTTGAGTTTCTTCAAGTTTGATTGATAACTTAAAATATTTCTCTCTCAATGTATTATCTTAATCATAACACCTATTACAGTGTGACGTTGTTGCAGACCCACAGATCAAAGCGAACGTGAGGCGTTACATGTCCGCCGCCGCAGAGCGTCGCACTAGCGCGCCGCAACGCACCAAACAAGATAAGTGAGTAAAACTGTCTGTATCCTTAATTTGCACATGCGTTTACGATATTTTACCACCAACTCCGGGATCTTCTTAGTCCTAGTCACTCCTAGTTACCTCCGCAAGGATGAAAAATGTTGCTAATTGACTGAAATGCGCTGTTGCGACTAGATGCTGAACTAGACTTCATCCATAACTATCTTTGGAATAAAGAGATATTTAACACCTATACGATACAAAATGGAATACATATCCACTGTGTTAACTGAACTGCAGCATTTAATTCGAAATAAATCATTTTATGAATGAAAACAAGATTTGCAATAAATATTTTTTATCTTTGTCAGGTGTGCGTCTGACTACGCAACTATCACATAATATACGAGTTCAGCTGGACATTTGGCTATCATTCACGTTGGCAGGATTGCTCGGATAAATTTTATTTATTTTGTGACGACTGATATTAAAATAACAAAATAATATTGTGACGCAAAATATTACATTGGAATGCTAAATTAATAATTTACCTACTTGCTCTCATTCTAGTATTCGTACTTATAATTATGATCAAATTAACTTCCTGAATGCTTTGCGAAAATAAATATGTTTGTTATTCCAAAAAATTAAGACTAACAAAATTATTTACACATTTGCTTATTTTTTTATATATTAAAACAAATTTAAATATTCTTCTCAAAAAAAAAAGAGACTTATGACCTGTTTCACCACCTTCTGTGAGTGTCGGATAGCTTAAACGTAAGTTTGGTCACTTTCTTACGAGTGTCTTTTGTCTTTGTCGAGTGACAAAGGATGTGAATAAGCTATCCAACACTTATCAGAAGGTGGGGAAACAGGCCCTAAGTCTTACTAACGTAAAACTAACTAATAACTAAAATAGCATCTCTTAAAACAAATATAAATAACAAATTTTTAGGTGCTTTTGGACGTGAATAATTATTTATTGGTGATTCGTCGTAATCACAACGAATATACGTGTAGGTACGTCACCATGCGGTGAGCATCCGTTACCAATTTTATCATTTATGTATTTGACGAAAACTCGAACGCTTAGCGGGTTTATTTACCAGCCGTTCAATTATCTCGCTGGCATTCAGAAATACTCAGACTCAATAAAGATAGCGTCGGTCAGTGGGATGTAATGAATGAAGTACACTTTTATTTTCAACTTCAGTATTATTAACATTATTTATATTTTTTGTATGCTTCTACTTTATGGCCCATAACTTTTACGTACGTTAGACTTTTTAGGCAGAACTTTTTGTGAGTAAAATCTGATTGTTGGCCTTGTTTTTTTAAACTGCGGAAAACCAAATGTAACGTTTAATTCAGTAGTTTTTCTAAGAAGCAATGAATTTTTTAATTTTGTTCTGTGTGAAGTGAACTGTGAAAAGATGAAAGATAAAAAAATACGTACCTACTCCCGCGAATGGGATATCGTTGAAAGATAATTATATAATGCACTTTTAATTTTTTTGGTTTACGTTAAGGCCTAGGCCGCATTGCGAAATTTTTTCGCAAAATTCTGTGACATATGGGAATGTATGAAGCTGCACGCACATGCGATTTAAAATTCGCGAGAAAAATATAGTACCTAAAATGCGGAATATAAACCGCGCGAAATAAAATCGCGCGAATAAATTTCGCAGTGCGGCCCCGCTCTAAGACATTTATAGCATAATCTAATACGAAACTCTACCCGTGTTCTGAATTTCTGATAACCAGTTATTTTGAAAATAGTAGTGATGGACAGGAACAAGTAAGTATTTGTCCTTACCTCGAATACTGAAAAGTTCCTCACCTTTTAATTAACGTGTTTTTTGTATTTTGTCCGTACACCAAATTGTCGAAAAATGGGTAGCTAACATACATTTGAGATATATGCTCAATTAAGTACACTCAATTGAGCTTTTCATGAGCTGTTTATTTTAAAAGGTACTATAAATACATTCAGTGTTCTTAATTGGGAAAACGGGAGGTATAAAGGTAGAGTTCACTTTTATTTTTAAACTTATTATTTATATTTACGCGTCCCTTCAGAAGACCTATATTTAGACGCGCCTTATTTTGGGTGTAATCGTAAACCAAACCCCTAAAGTTTGACAGCTGATATCCGAATGCGATAAGCGATGCCGTTGCCCCACATGTGTCGCAGACCCTCACCCTCACCCTCTTCCGCGTACCGAGGGTCTAGGGTTGATACATTAAAGGTAAGTAAAATATTGATATACTGTGGCTCGCAAATACTAGGAGGATCACGTTAAATAGAATACGTTTAAGTACTTATCGTATGTGACAGACAATTTATAGATAGGAAGGAAAATTATGAAAATAATAAAATTAAATCACAGAATATTAAATTAACAAGTGTAAATTGAAAATTTAAAAAACCCCCGACATTCGCCATTTAGTGGCGGCGGCCATCTTGAATTTGCAATAGTGCTATTCTACTAGTCAACACTCTCGACTAATTCACCTTTCAAACAAAAAAAACCGCATTCAAATCGGTCCACCCGTTTGAGCGCCACAGGGGAACAGACAGACAGACACACACACACACACACACACACACACACACACACACACACACACACACACACACACACACACACACACACACACACACACACACACACACACACACACACACACACACACACACACACACACACACACACACACACACACACACACACACACACACACACACAGACACGTCAAACTTATAACACCCCGTCGTTTTTGCGTCGGGGGTTAAAAACGTTCATGGCAAAAAGACAACATCATTTTAATCCATCTTACAAAAAAAATAAAAATTGGTTGTCTGTAGAGTCGGTTTACGGACGATAATTTTACGTGATAACGTCGAATTTAAGAAAATATTGCCTCTTTATCGCTTTTCCGCGTTCTCGCTTGCACGCTTGGTTCGTGCGTGCGGCCGGCGTTCTCGACTTATAATTAAGAGGCCGGTACCCGGATTCGTAATTTTTTACGAACTTTTGAACACCATAGTGCTTTAGATATAATGATTACTTTAAAAAAAATTATCAAATATTAAAGATCAATCCTTTTTTAATGGAATGTTGGGAATAAAATATTAATTTTATTAAAAAATATTGTTCAAATCTTAATTCTTGCGGAAGACGTTTACTGATTTTACGCTTTTGAGTGAAACTTTCGTCACACATATAAGTACTAAAAATTGTAGAAAGCGACTGAAAAAAAATACTA
Organism: Melanargia galathea; assembly: GCA_920104075.1. NCBI lineage: Eukaryota > Metazoa > Arthropoda > Insecta > Lepidoptera > Nymphalidae > Melanargia > Melanargia galathea. The sequence goes on from OV049855.1 coordinate 7,783,314, forward strand.
ATATTATGAACACACCCTCAAAATTGGAATGTTGGAATTAGTTTTTCTATGTTTTATACAAAATTAGTAAATAAAAAATAAAAACCGCACGTACGATTTATGAAAATTTAAGCATTAGATTAACCCCAATTTCTTTGATTTATCGCAATTTCACTAATAAAAAAAATATATAGCACGAAAGTTTAGGATTCATTTAGCTATAATTGTAAAAAAAAAAATCCAGAAACTATTTATATGACCACAAAAAATTGTCAAAGTATCCTAAAATTTACAAATAAAATGGCACAGCAGACAGTACGAACAGCGTTGCCAGAAGGTTACTTTTGTAACCTTTTAGGTGATTTTTAGCTCGGTCAGGTTACTTTTAGGTTACACTATTCAAAAGGTTACTTTTAGGTGATTTTTTGAATCTTCATAAATACTCTGTCATCTGTGGTTCTTAATGCAACTCTTCTCGACCGATCTCGACCAATGTCTGAATGCAGTCTGAATGAATATTTGTGCAAGTTATTGCAAGCAACATCAATTCTATCAACTTGTAATACAATTTTCTACTAGAAAAAAAAATAGTTGTCTGTGAAGTCGGTTTACGGACATTTTTACGTGTTAACGTCATAAGAAAACATTGCCTCTCTATCGCTTGTTCCGCGCTCTCGCTTGCACGCTCGGCTATGCATGCCGGCTGATGGTGCTTTCTCTATCGCTTGTTCCGCGCTCTCGCTTGCACGCGGTAGCTATGTGACAATGAGTCATGCTTTAACGTGCGTGCGACTGGCGTTCATTTATTTATAAGACGTTAATATCACGTCAAAAAATGAAAGGTTATTTTTTACACTAAAAGGTTACTTTTTTATTTATTTTAGGTAACTTTTGACATGACCGTGCTGGCAACACTGAGTACGAATGCCATACCGAGCTTAGCGCTCTTCGAGGGAGGACGTGTTGTTGCCCGACGCAGCTCACGCACACATGCAAAGCTGTGTAATGACTTGTCGTAAAAGTTACGTAAAAGTTATAGCGCAACCGACTCAGTTTGATGATTTGTGCATAGGTTTTATTTCATTAGTGGTCCGATCTGATCAATGCTGAGCTAATACATAGCTAATGCTATGTTTTGGTATAAGTATGTGTTGATATATGTATATATTGAAATGAAATATTTTTTGTATGACAATGTTAAAATCTCATACTCGAAGTTCTTTTGGGACGAAAGAGGGGTTAATAGGGATGAGAATGAGGTGAATAGGAACGACTTATGGGTGAATAGGAACAGTTTTTTTTAGAACAAACTGTTACCAAAACTTAAAAAAGTCAACGCCATTTTGAAATTCTTTGTTAATTGACCGATTTCATTCAAAATTGATATTTAGAGCTCCCTGGGATCACAAAACAGGAAACTGTTACCAAAACTTAAAAAAGTCGATGCCATTTTGAAATTCTTTGTTAATTGACCGATTTAATTCAAAATCGATATTTAGAGCTCCCTGGGATCACAAAACAGGAAACTGTTACAAAAACTTAAAAAAGTCCACGCCATTTTGAAATTCTTTGTTAATTGACCAATTTCATTCAAAATCGATATTTAGAGCTTCCTGGGATCACAAAACAGGAAACTGTTACCAAAACTTAAAAAAGTCGGCGCCATTTTGAAATTCTTTGTGATTGTACCGATTTCGTTCAAAATCAATATCTGAGGATCCCTAGGATCACAAAACAGGAAACTCTTACCAAAACTTAAAAAATTCAGCGCCATTTTGAAATTCTTTATTAGTTGACCGATTTCGTTCAAAATCGATATTTATTTTAATACGAGCGGATACCCGCGACTTCGTTCGCGTGGATATTGATTTTAATAATCCCGTGGGAATCATTTTGTTTTTCCTATGCTCCTTTGAGCTTAAACCTTGCTAAAAACTGTTAAAAGTTCACTGGCGGATGTTTAGGTACATCAAAATGTAAACATTCGCCAGTGAAAGTCCCATCAAAATTGGTCCAGCCTTTCGGAGATTAGCCAGTAGTCTTTAAAGTATCTACTTTCTAACAAAAAACGAATGAATGAAATCGGACCACCCGTTAACGAATTACAGCTAAGTACACATTTTGCCTTTCATCCCCTCTCCCAAGGGAACCGTGCTGAATTTCGGGATAAAAAGTATCCTATATTATGTTACTCCGTAGTATGAACTTAAATCGTATCAAGTTTCGTTCCAATCCATTCAGTAGTTTTTGCGTGATGCGCGCACAAACATACAGACAAACAGACAAACAGATAAACAGACAAACAGACAAAAATTTCAAAAATAGCTTTTTTACGTTCTATTACTTATCCCTAACATCCCCCAGTTATTATTTTGCAAAAATCTTCAATGTACAGATACGGCAATTCTACGATTTTATTATATGTACTAGATGATGCCCACGGCTTCGCCCGTGTGGATTTAGGTTTTTAAAAATCCCGTGGGAACTTTTGATTTTCCAGAACAAAAAGTAGCTTATCTGTAGAAACCCGTCCCGAAAACGGAAAAATCCCGTGGGATCCCCACGATTTCGGAATACAATTCCTTACAGCATCAGGGTTGAGGAGTTGGATATGTACCTACTCGAGTTCATTCAACGATAAAGTCTTTAATTGGTACCCCCAATATCAATTTAAATAACCGAAAGTTTCTAAAACCCATTAGTTTTGAGGATTAGGTCCCCTACAGCATCAGGATTGAGGAGTTGGAATCCAAATTTTTTATAGAACAGGGTCGCAATGTTTCTCTATAGATTAAAAAAAAATTACGCAAATCGGTTCAGAAATCTCGGAGATATCGGTGTACATAGGTAGAAAAACACAACTCCTTCTTTTTTGAAAGTCGGTTAAAAAAGTAGCCTATGTTACTCCCTGGTTAATTCTCTACTTGTATGTGAAAGTCCCGTCAAAATCGGTTCAGCCGTTCCGAAGATTAGCCCGTTCAAACAGACAGACAGACAGACAGACAGACAGACAGACAGACAGACAGACAGACAAAAATTTTAAAAACGTGTGATTCGGTTATGGTAGCGTGCAAATAACTATATGAGCTTAATATGAGGTAGTTATTTCGATATTACAGACAGACACTTCAATTTTATTTATTAGTATAGATATAGATTTTTTTAATCTTGAATGTCTATTTTAATCGGACTAAATAGAGGGAGATAAGTTATCTCACAACTAAATTTAATTAAGTGAAAACAGTTAGGGCCTGTTTCACCACCTTCGGATAAGTGTCAGATAGCTTATTCACAAGTTTTGTCTTAGTCACTTGACATAAAGTAACAAAGTGACAAAACTTACGTTTAGTCTATTCGACACTTATCAGAAGGTGATGAAACAGGCCCTTACATACCTAAATTTTAGATAGTAATGTCTAATAATAAACACATAAAATAGTGTTCTATGAAAAATAAATTATTTTCCAGGATAAAAAATAGCCTTTGTCCACCTTCGGGATGTAAGCCATATGTGTACTAAATTGCATCAAAATTGGCTAAACGAAAATGTGTAAATCCTGGGCGAGTCAACTAGTACAAGAAAAAAGAATATAATAAAAACATCACGGTTTGAACACGAACAAATATTAGTTTAGCACCTACTCATCATCAAGTCTTTGGTAATAAAATATTATGGGTACTCGGGCCATTCTTGACAATAAATAAAAATTCGGTTACAAGAAGCAAATACGAATACAACAAGTGTTCCTGCAAGAATTGAGCACGTGCAAATTTTATTTATGACCTAAGATTAGCAACTGCATAGTAGATAATTGCACACCTGAGAGAACTTCTTTATCAAAACAACCTGTATACTTGAAATAACCAGATTAATCTATTGACCAATATAATAAGCATTGATCGTATAGTCTTTTGTTTCGTTGCAGCGTGATTGAAGGAGAAACCAGCAAACCAATAAACTAATAAACAAACACACTTTCGCATTATAATATGGGTAGTGATATAGCTGTATTTAATTCTTACAGATGTTATGTGTAAGTATAAACGATTACACAACATCTTGATAATAATTATATACTTACCTAAATCGAACATTAAAAAAAAGCAAATATAAAATATACTAAGATCTAAAATTTTATTTTATTAGCGCGTTGAATTTGGAACGCAAAGTATCAATATAGGTTAGTCCGACCGCTTTTAAGTATACCATGTCTTTGTGTGAGTGCAGCTTACGGTGCCATTGTGAGGTACACGCACACATTTAAAACTCGGGCCGAAACTCGTTAGCTCGGCTCGGAATACGGCCTCTTAAGGTGCGTCCAAACTTGAACATTTCACTGAACCGAACTGCGTAACATTACCGCGAACTTGTTACGCTCAATGTGGACGGCGCGCTTGGAGCGCTTGAGATGGGCTACTGCGTAACAGTTCGGCGAACAGTTGTTCGCCGAACAATTGCCGTCCACACTACCGTAACTGTTACGCGGTGTTGACACAGTTCGGAGTTCGGTTCGGCGAAATGTTACAAGTTTGGACGCGCCTTAAGACGTTATCACTTCAAAAAGTACTTCTTCTCTTTACCTATAGCACAGTAGGTACCGTGTTTGGCTGATTGAATGATAGACAACGCACAGCCTAAACCAGTGGACCTAGTGATTTTTAACCCCCGACGCAAAAACGACGGGGTGTTATAAGTTTGACGTGTGTGTGTGTGTGTGTGTGTGTGTGTGTGTGTGTGTCTGTCTGTTCCCCTGTGGCGCTCAAACGGGTGGACCGATTTGAATGCGGTTTTTTTCGTTTGAAAGGTGAATTAGTCGAGAGTGTTCTTAGCTATGTTTGATGAAAATCGGTCCAAGATGGCCGCCGCTACAAAATGGCGGATGATATATTTTTTCACAACTCCCTTGATATGGGTATCAAATGAAAGGGCTTGACTAGTAGAATAGCACTATTGCAAATTCAAGATGGCCGCCGCCACTAAATGGCGAATGTCGGGGGTTTTTTAAATTTTCAATTTACACTTGTAAGAGAAATTTTTAGAAATTAAGAGGTGCACTAAGTACGGATTTATTGAAACGAGTTCAAAATATCCGGAGTGTTGACAACCCTACATATAGAGCGCATTAGGGAATCCCTCGTATGCCACGACCGAAACTTCGAGCGTGTATAACACTAACAACGTAAATAGGTATCAGTTATCAGGAAACAAAGTAATTGCAAGAAGACTATTAAATTTAATAGCCTTTTATTGCTATTATATGAACGTGACTTAAATGTGCAACTTATATGCGATAAACTTTTATGTGGCATCCTTATTCCAATTGCATTAAGTTTCGTGTGTATGACACACGAAACTTAATGCTCAATTTTAATGTTAGGTGAATATTTTTTAACGTTGCAGAACTTCTCGTACTTATATCTCACTTTCACACCAGAGAGAGTCATAATTATGTGCCGCCAACATTGTGTCTGATCATCTGTCCATCTGTCGCTTATGATAATGTTTAGATTATGTTTGCGTTGTGTTGTTTGTCATGCTCGCTATGTTCGATTTGTCATTTTGTCATATATCCTATGTCATGCAGAACGCGCAGTCTCGCGCGCTCTTGTCTCGCTATTCGCTAAAATTTGTAAATGTCTGTTCATTAATTAATTGTTTTATATTTATTATTTGTACTTTCGCCCTAGCGTCTGGTTTTAACGTACCATTCGCCGTAAGCATTACGACGACGCTCGTCTTGTCTCGCTAGTCGCGCGAATATGAATGAATGAATGAATAAATGAAACTACACTTTTTTATTTACACGACCAACTACCTACATACTTAAATAAAACAAACAGAAATATAAGAAACGGCACAAATGGCGGTCTTATCGCTTAAAAGCGATCTCTTCCAAGCAACCACGTTGCAGAGAATATGCACTTTAAGATGAAACCGATCTAATTAGTATTTGGGAGTTATAGAGAAACAGATGAACGTACATACTTAAAGAACACATATAATAAACATGGACTGCTAAATCATTATCCTTTCACAGACGGGTAAACAGCTTTCATTCTTTCCCGAACGTCGGGACACTCGCAACGATTAAGAAAACGCTGACCTCGTTTTACTATAATGATCCTGTGAAATGGAAGAGTTACGTGCACAATACTGAATTGTTAAACTTTTGAAGCACCTCAGAGAGTTATAACTATGTACTGTAACTGTAACGAGCAGCCTGCAGCCAGCTTCCTTTGCCCTGCTTTAATAATTTCCAACTTTACCGAAAAAGGAGCTGAAACTCTGGCGAAAAGACTATTGAAATTTTTCAAAGAAGATTCAAAGGAGCACGCATCGAAAATAAATTATAAATCTCATTTAAAAAGGCTATAGCCTTTTTAAATGAGATTTATAATTTATTTTCGAACCAAAATGAGGACTTCAAATACTTGGATTTTATTATATACCTACTTTGTAACTTTTAAGGCCACAAAAGCAGTTAATAGAACAATAAGATAAAATAATTTATTTTAATCTATACTCTATACTAATAAATAAAATTGAAGTGTCTGTCTGTAATATCGAAATAACTACCTCATATTAAGCTCATATGGTTATTTGAACGATACTATAACCGAATCACATGTTTTTAAAATTTTTGTCTGTCTGTCTGTCTGTCTGTCTGTCTGTCTGTCTGTCTGTCTGTCTGTTTGAACGGGCTAATCTTTGGAACGGCTGAACCGATTTTGACGGGACTTTCACATACAAGTAGAGAATTAACCAGGGAGTAACATAGGCTACTTTTTTAACCGACTTTCAAAAAAGGAGGAGTTGTGTTTTTCTACCTATGTACACCGATATCTCCGAGATTTCTGAACCGATTTGCGTAATTTTTTAATTTTAATCGATAGAGAAACATTGCGACACTGTCCTACAAAAAATTTGGATTCCAACTCCTCAATCCTGATGCTGTAGGGGATCTGATCCCCAACACTAATGGGATTTAGGCACTGTCCGTTATTTAAATTGATATTGGGGATCAGGGGCGTAGCTACCGCCGTATATGCCGTATCAATTATACGGGGCCCCCAAGCCACGGGGGCCCCCGACGTGCGTAAGCAAAAATTAACATAAACTTCCCAAATTTTTGTTTATTTCAGAAATGACAAAAGTAAAAAATGTTGTCCAAAAAGTTGTCCATAGAGGCAGAATCTTTAGAAAAACTAAAGTCATCATTAGCTATAAATGATTTAATAAATCAGTTTGCCGAAAAAAAGGCAAGGAGAGTATACTTATATTTAATTTGAAATGTTTGTAAAAATTTTAGAAAAAGTGACAGATAAACAATTATGATGAATAAATATTGCTTTTAATTTTATGCAATTTTTTTTTCTTTTGTGAGAAATCCTTACCCTTCATAAGGGCCCCCCAAACAATTTTTTATACGGGGCCCCGCCAAGGTACGCTACGCCACTGTTGGGGATACCAATTAAAGACTTTATTGTTGAATGACCTCGAGTAGGTACATGTCCAACTCCTCAACCCTGATGCTGTAAGGAATTGCATTCCGAAATCGTAAGGATCCCACGGAATTTTTCCGTTTTGTGGACGGGTTATACTACTTACTACAGATAGGCTACTTTTAGTTCTGGAAAATCAAAGTTCCCACGAGATTTTTACAAACCACACGGGCGAAGCCGTGGGCATCATCTAGTTTCAAATAATTCTCTCTTTATAACTGTGTTTGGGCACCTCACCATAAATAACGACGTGTATTATTATTTATTCACATTTTTCATTTGCTTGTAATTAGATCGGCATCACCGCCATCGAGTAATTCGAACAGCAACTCATCGAGCAACTCGTCCAGCAACGGGTCGGGCGGCCAGTCGGGCGACAGCTGCGAGGGCCTGCTGACGGAGGAGCGCGTCGAGAGGCGGTTGCGCGTGTCGCAGCCCAAGTTCGAGGCCTACATGATGACCGGCGACCTGATGCTCAACCTGTCCAGGGTCGAGCATCCGCATCACAATCACCACGCGCCCACACACCGAACACATTATCACAGGTAATCATTTTCTTCCCTAAGCGCTCGTACGCATTAGCGGTTGCGGTAGCGGCGCGGCTAGCCGCTTTTGTATTTTTATATGCAACCGCTCATTTTGTACGCACTAAACCGCGACGAAATTCCAACCGCGGCGGTTGAATGGGAGGCAGCGGCCCGCTTCGCGGCTGGCCGCCATGTTGCCTATACGCACTAGGCGGTTCAGTTCGCGGCGTGCCGCAGGTGTGTTGTCAAAAAAGAAAATAAGCAATATGGAATTGTGAAGCAGCAGATTATAAAAACAGAGACCTAAAATGAAAACAATGGAAAGAATTAGAAGATATTTTTGGAAAATATCTACTAATTCTTCGTTTATGATAGACTGAACGCTGTTGTCAGACTTCAAGCGGTCCAACCGCCTGACGCGGTTCAACAGCGGCTCGCCGCCGGTGGCGGTGAACCGCTGTTTCAACCGCGTCAGGCGGCAAGAACCGCCTGGGCGGCTGACCGCTAATGCGTATGAGGGCTAACTGTAGCTATTGAGAGAAAGAAACAAATAGGTATGAAACTCTGATAACAATTTGACAAGGTAGATTCTCGGATTCGATTCGGACCTCAGGATCTTTTCTTCACTTCCTGCTCGCTTGAAAAAAATTAGACTTAAATTCTGAATTATTATGTTTTTTTTATTATTAAGTACTGGGTTTCCTCAAGGTCTGTCAAGTAATTCTCAGTGCCAGCCTGTAGTTGGCGGTGTTTCACCCGCATGCCTCGGGGAGCACGTTAAGCAGTCGGTCCCGCTTATTATCACTATCATGTGACAATAGAGCTCGCAAATCCGCATGGGAGCAGTGTGGCGGGTCTAAGCTCTAAATCCCTCTCTGCTATGAGAGAGGAGGCCTGTCCCTAGTAGTGGGACGTTAAAAATGCTATAGCGGTGGTGGTGGATATTTTTTTTTTTAATTATTCGAATTGTTTTTTTTTTACAGATATAATTCAACGCCTGCTTCGCCCAGTGAAAATCGGTTGGCGGCTCGCGTAGAGTTGTCCCAGCGGCACAACTCCTCACCCGACACGGGCTTAGTCGGAGACCATGCCAGTAAATTGTAAGTTTAATTAATTACTAGATGATGCCCACGGCTTCGCCCGTGTGGATTTAGGTTTTTTAAAAATCCCGTGGGAACTTTTGATTTTCCAGAACAAAAAGTAGCTTATCTGTAGAAACCCGTCCCCAAAACGGAAAAATCCCGTGGGATCCCCACGATTTCGGAAAACAATTCCCTACAGCATCAGGGTTGAGGAGTTGGATATGTACCTACTCGAGTTCATTCAACGATAAAGTCTTTAATTGGTACCCCCAATATCAATTTAAATAACCGAAAGTTTCTAAAACCCATTAGTTTTGGGGATCAGGTCCCCTACAGCATCAGGATTGAGGAGTTGGAATCCAAATTTTTTATAGAACAGGGTCGCAATGTTTCTCTATCGATTAAAAAAAAAATTACGCAAATCGGTTGAGAAATCTCTGAGATATCGGTGTACATAGGTAGAAAAACACAACTCCTCCTTTTTTGAAAGTCGGTTAAAAAAGTAGCCTATGTTACTCCCTGGTTAATTCTCTACTTGTATGTGAAAGTCCCGTCAAAATCGGTTCAGCCGTTCCGAAGATTAGCTCGTTCAAACAGACAGACAGACAGACAGACAGACAGACTGACAGACAGACAGACAGACAGACAAAAATTTTAAAAATGTGTGATTCGGTTATGGTAGCGTTCAAATAACGATATGAGCTTAATATGAGGTAGTTATTTCGATATTACAGACAGACACTTCAATTTTATTTATTAGTATAGATTTAGGCCGTTTCCTGATTGGATGGTGCGGTAGCGATATACGCACTCACACATGTACACTTTAATATTTTCTGCGTAGATTGCTTTGGATGATTTCGAAAAGGAGAATATTATATCGATGACACCACACCAAAAAATAATTACGTTACATACGTTACATTATATACGCAGTTATACTTACGGCATTAGGTTACCCCGATCAAAAGAAGAAGACATTTTCTTCCCCCCTCAATTATTAACGGTGCAAGTTTTAGCAGGTTCAATTCACAACCGGCGTCCCCCGCGGCGGGCAACGCGGCGTCGGGCGAAGCCGCGACTCGCACACAGCAACATATCGTCCGAACTTCCAGGTCTGAAGATCATTTGCAGGTAATTAAAAACAATTTCACGATAAGGAGCCCCCATCCCTCCGACCAGTGCTGACCGCATATTGTTGGAAATAGTGCAATCAGCATTAGACTAAGAACTTTAGAAGAATTCCGCTGGAATTTACAACATTGAAATATTAATGACTCGCCATATCGAATTGACAAAACTCGGGCAAGTTTCTGCTAGAAGCCGATTCTGGCCTATTGATTAGATCAAACTAGGCCAGATTTGTTCCTGGCCTAGCTTCACTAGGTCAGGAACAAATCTGGCAGAAAACACGCGGTATCGGCTCGAATGGGTGTGTAAAGATTAGGAAACGACACATCCGTGTGGACAAAACGTCGAAGAGGATTTCCGTGGGACTACCACTAGATTTGTCCCAAATGTAATGCTGAGTGTACTAACGTGCGAGCCGCACGGATACGAATGGCACGCGTCACACGGGCCGATGGCGTCGTCCGCATTCGCGAGCCGATGTTGGAGAGCGCGTCGTAAGTTCCAGAAGGAGTCGTCGCTGAGCGCGGTGGCGGTGGACATGGAGGAGGACGTGACGTCGTCGCTCAACACGCTGCTGGACGCGCGCCCCGACTCCGCCACGCCCGGCACGCCCGCCACCTCCGCGCCGCGCTCCGACTCCGACGAGCGGGACAGGTGACGTGCACACTGGTTTCTATTTTTCTCCCGACTGCGCCACATCGGGGATAGGTTTTTCACTAGTATGTGTACAGGTGTGTGAGTGGTGACGTGCACACTGGTTTCTATTTTTCTCCCGACTGCGCCACATCGGGGATAGGTTTTTCACTAGTATGTGTACAGTGACGTGCACACTGGTTTCTTTTTTCCCTCGACTGCGCCACACCGGGGATAGGTTTTTCACGAGTATGTGTGTATATGGCATTCTTTATATCCTCGAAACATACCAACGGCCGGATGTATTTTGATCGTGGGGAGAACCCCACGGCTGGATGGATTGAAGTCGGTGAGATGTTTATTGGTTGGGTTTCGTTTTTATTTTTTATAAGACCAAAATGGAGGCTGTAAAGTAAAAAATGGTAGTAGAGATGAGCAACACTGAATAAGTCTTTCAAACAGTTGGAACGGCATTCCGAACCAGTGGTAGATTCAATTTGACGATTCAAAGTACTTGTAAAAGTTTATTTGAATAAAAAACTTTTCTATTCTATTACAACTCAAGATGTTTCGTAGACTATTTTAGAGGGAAGCTCCGTTTAAATATTACAAAAAGTTGAAAGTTGTGCATGTAGGATTTCTAAAAATTTCTTTTTTAATTACTTTATTTGTCTTTTATCCAGTCGGATTTATTTTTAATTACTCTGTTTGAATGAATAACATAAATTAATTATTATTATTCACAAATAGTTGTGGTGGCAGGATCGTGTGGACGTACAACGCGCCCGTGTCTCAGTGCAACGGCTCGGCTGCCACCTCCAACTCCACCTCCATCTCCGACGGCATATCGCAGCGGTGAGTTTCCTGTTTCCAACACCTACCTACCATTTGAGCCTCAATAGCGCAACGGTCGTCGGGCGTGGATCGAAAATCGAAAGGTCGACGGTTCAAACTACACCCTATTGTCGTACTCGTACAACGTAACTGACAAGAGAAATATCAAGAAGAGCTATAACTGACGAGAGCTACTATACGACTGCGCCTCACTAGGAGAATTGCAGAGAGGCTGGATCGTTCTTAGCCCTCATACGCATTAGCGGTCAAACGCGTACGCGGCTGACCGCGCGGCTGGCCGCTTTTATATTTTTATATATGCAACCGCTCATTTTGTACGCACTAAACCGCGACGAAATTCTATGAAGAGGCTAGCCGCGCGGTCAGCCGCGTACGCGGTTGACCGCTAATGCGTATGAGGGCTTATGCCGGTTGTATCCAGCGACTCTATTCAACTCAGGGGCATTTCACGTGAAGCACACAACGAAATCGAATATCATATGAGTGCAGATTACCTTCAGTCTCTGCCAAATATATTCGGAATACCCGTCGAGATAATACCCGATAATGGTCCACCCTTATGTGTTTTACCGCAAGCTTACAGAGCTGGCTATAAACGGTATGGTTGTATCCAGCGACTAAAAAGCTGTGATAGCCTAGTGGTTAGGACGACCGACTTCTAATCGGAGGTCGTGGGTTCGATCCCGGGGCACGCACCTCTAACTTTTCGGAGTTATGTGCGTTTTAAGTATTTAAATATCACTTGCTTTAACGGTGAAGGAAAACATCGTGAGGAAACCTGCATGCCTGAGAGTTCTCCATAACGTTCTCAAAGGCGTGTGAAGTCTGCCAATCCGCTTGGCCAGCGTGGTAGACTATGGCCAAAACCCTTCTCACTCTGAGAGGAGACCCGTGTTCTGTAGTGAGCCGGTAATGAGTTGATCATGATGATGATGATGATCCAGCGACTATTCACTTCAGGGGCATTTCACGTGAAGCGCACAACGAAATCGAATATCATATGAATGCAGAATACCTTCAGTCTCTGCCAAATATATTCGGAATACCCGTCGAGATAACACCCGATAATGGTCCACCCTTATGTGTTTTACCGCAAGCTTACAGAGCTGGCTATAAACGGCATGGAGAAATGAAATTGTATGTGTGTCGTGTTGCGCAGGTCGTCGTCCCCGTTGTCGCCGACGTCGGCGTCGTGGTCGGCGCTGTCGCCGCACCGGCCGGCGCTGGCGCCCCACCACCACCGTACACTAAACGGTAATCGACCACGTTATACTGTCCTTCTACCAATTTCTTACTGGTTCTTGAATCTTGCTTTGATTTCTTTCGCTTTTAATTTGTTTGTTTTATTCCGTTTAAGCTGAATTAATGTTTATTTATCTTAATATATGTATATAATTCTTCTGTACGTGTGTTTGCCTCCTAACTCCTAAACGGCTGGATCGATTTAGATGAAATTTCGTGTATATAATTCAATGGGTTCTTGGATGGTTTGTAAACAATTGGACCCGGTAGGTGGCGCTGATGTCTGAATGTCACCGGGTAGGATGACGTCAGCCGGGTCCGCTAGTTTCATTTAAATATTTACTTTTAAGGTGACATGAGCTTATCGGAAGCCGTATCGAATATATCTAGTCCGGACTACCAAGACCAAGACGACATGTTCGACACGGGCCGAGAGTGTCCGAGGATGGAGCTCTCCGACCCTTCGGACTCCGACTCGACCATACTGGTCTCGGAGCCGTGCCACAAGCGTGCCAAGTCCAACTCGTCGTACTCGGAGCACGGCAGCGACGTCACGCTCAACGGCGACACCAAAGACTACAGGATAGTCATACAAGTGAAGGGACCGGAGAAGAACGCCAACGCTAACGCTAACGATACCGTCAATAATAACAACAACAGTACCAATTACGCACAAAACGGAAATCAGAACGGGCACAATTCACCCGAGAACCAGGGTTATCAGGTATGATATATTCTTTTTAAAATAACATTATTTATAACCTTAAACAGAATACCAATATAATAAATAATAATAAAATTATTACTGTTAATGTTATTTTTTACCGTTAATAACTGCTGCATGGTAATTTTCGATGCACAACAAAAATTATTTTCAATGCTTAATCAATATTTGTGATGCTCACTAATTGAAGCTTTTATGCTCGTCCCTCACACCTTTTAAGATTACTTTTATTAAAATAACGGTAAAATTAACAGTATATTTTTTATTTAACATAGTAAAAGTATTCTTAAATCGTTTAACGTTATTTTAATATATTATGTATTAACGTTAATGCTGTCGAGTGAAAATAACGTTACCAATTAATTAAAAATTAATAATGGTATTTCAAAGCTCTGTTTAATGAAAAAGAAATTGTTTATAGGAGTTATGCAGCGGATCCGACGCCGGATCGGACGAGGGCTCGGACGTGGAGTCGCTGCATTCGTTCCACTACAGCCCCAAGGCGGTGGACATCCCGTCCGCCGAGCGGCTCGCCAAGCGCCTCTACCACCTTGACGGCTTCAAGAAATCCGACGTGTCACGGCATTTGAGCAAAAAGTGAGGACATTTATCATATAACAGCTATAATCCATTCCACGAGTCAAACTCCTAGGGTACAAAATACTATAATTATAATTCTTTATAATTGTTTACTCACACCTCATTGGTCGATGCACGAGGCTAGAGATAAGTGAAGACCCTCTGCTTTAAAGAGAAGGTTTACATGCTGGCAGGCAACTACTATGCATTATAATATTTTTTTATTCAAACAAGTTTTTCGTAGAACATAATTTTTTAATGATTGAGTGTTTTATAATAATATATCTGTGTGTTATATAAATATGTATATTCACTTCTAAGTTAGGAATATTAGACATTTTAATTATGTTTCACTAACTCGCATGTCCAAACGCCTCAAGAACTATGAACGTACTGAAAAAAATCCGGCATGTAAGACTATTCTAAAAACGATTTGGTTAATGAACGTTACGCGTATTAATCAATGAACGCAAAAGGGCAATTTCCTTTGAGAGCTTGTTTCGTGGAATAGTTGATTTCCGTGGTAAAAAGTAGCGTATATCAAACCTCCTGAAAGTCCTCTACCTGCCTGTGAAAGTCTCGTCTATTGATATATTCCAGCAACGAGTTCTCCCGCGCCGTGGCCGAAGAATACGTGAAGCACTTCGAATTCAGCGGGACGACGCTGGACGAGGCGCTGCGCTCTTTCCTGGCGCGGTTCGCGCTCAGCGGCGAGACGCAGGAGCGCGAGCGCGTGCTCGTGCACTTCTCGCGCCGCTACCTCGAATGCAACCCCGGCGCGTTCAACTCGCAAGGTTGGTGCACCTCTACCACTCGTTGAAACCGCTACAACGCGCCGGAGTAGACGCTAGGGACGACCGAAAACTACGCGCCGGCCAGAATAAGAAATAGGCTATGGTCTATTCCACGAGTCAAACTCCTAGACAATAAAATACTTGCACCTCATTGGTCGATACGATTGATGTTTCGTGGAATGGACTATAGACTCGCGGTGATGTACGCCGGAGTACGCCAGTCTAGTCTCCGATTGCGTTCGAAACTCCTCCGGCGTTCATCACGTGAGGCCAGCCGTTGTTATCACGGATATCAGTCACGATGGTGTAAACGCTGTGTTGTTATCAGACGCCGTGCACACGCTGACGTGCGCCATAATGCTGCTGAACACGGACCTGCACGGGTGCGGCAGCGGCACGTTCCGGCGCATGTCGTGCGCGGAGTTCATCGAGAACCTCGCCGAGCTCAACGACGGCGAGAACTTCCCGCGCGACACGCTCAAGCACCTCTACCACGCGATACGCAACCAGCCGCTGCAGTGGGCCCTGTGAGTCTACCTATTTTATTATGTTTCACTCGTAGCCACGTTGCGTAGATCCGCCGGAAATTTTACGAAACAAAAATCGTAATTACGACTTTAAAACAAGCGCGATTAGGTCCATTTTACTCTGACATACATTGTACAATTCTACTGTTGGACAGGGATGCGGAGGCAGCGCCCCCCGGCGGTGGCGGCGGCGGCGAGAGCAAGGCCGCGCCGGCCGTGGGCAGCAACCCGTTCCTGGACCTGCCCGACCAGAGCCGCGCCGTCGAGTACAAGAAGGGCTACGTCATGCGCAAGTGCTGCTACGATGCCAACGGGAAAAAGAGTGAGCGAACATTTTTAACACTTCAAAAAAAAAAGGTTACCAATTCTCCGACACGTGTATATTGTAAAATTATTTGATCTGCAATTAGGACTTCCAAATAAATATACAAAATTTTACAGGTGTATATTTGTCTACGCATTTCCCCGAAACTATTGTTGGGATTGTGACCATACTTTTAAAAAAAAAGAATGTTAGCTATGACGAATATGACTAATTTACCTAGGTTACTTTTCTGAAGTTTCACTTCTGCCGTGTGTGATGTGAACACACTTTTTTTGTTAAGAATGTTTACATGTGTTGTTTTCCAGCTCCGTTCGGGCGCCGCGGCTGGAAGATGTTCTACTGCACGCTGCGCGACCTGGTGCTGTACCTGCACAAGGACGAGCACGGCTTCCGACGGAGCCAAATGTCCGACAACTTGCACAATGCCATCAGGTAATCATTATACATTGTTTTTAACACCCGACGCAAAAATGACAAGGTGTTATAAGTTTGACGTGTGTGTGTGTGTCTGTTGCACCGTAGCGCTCAAGCGGGTGAACCGATTTGAATGCAGTTTATTGTTTGAAAGGTGAATAAGTTGGGAGTGTTCTTAGCTATGTTTGATATGAAGATCGGTCCAAGATGGCCGCCGCCACAAAATGGTGGATTACATATTTTCCTCTCTCAATATGGGTATCAAATGAAAGGACTTGACTAGTAGAATAGCACTATACAAATCCAAGATGGCCACCACACAATGGTGAATGTCGGGGTTTTTTTTTTAATTTTTAGTTTATACTTGTATTATCTGGAGTTCAGTTCCGACTTGTGTTTTAAAAAAATTGTTTATGTAGTATCCGAATAAATTTTTAAATACAATATGCATTAAAGTTGGTTCGAGCTCATCTACAATCTGTTTTTACTTAGTTGTCTTCAAAGGTAAACAAATCGCAAAAACTTCTCAGAGAAACGCGTAGGTAAGTGACGCTCTTTCACCGGCGCTTCAGACGTTCTTGTATTTGAATTTTCACTGAAATCATGGCTTCATTGTTAGTTCGCGGCAAGAACAGCGCGTCGCTTACGCCTATCTGTGAGATGAAACTTGATTACCTTTTGAGACAGCTAAGGAAAAACAGATTTTATATATTTACACCGGTGCTAATTACTTTGCTTAGTCTGAAAAGAGATACAATATCAAAAGATTCAGTATTCAGTAGCAAGTAATCCGTACCACGTGATGTAACAAGTCAATTATTATTTTGATTTATAGCTTCAAGTAAATACACTTATGAAAATCTTTATATATAAAACAAAGTCGGGTTTGTTCGAACACTCATAACTCGAGAACGGCTGGACCGAATTTCATAGTTTTTGATTTGTACTCTCACCTGTACCTATGTTATAATTCTTCTGTATGTGTGTCACCTAACTTCTCCTAAACGGCTGGACCGATTTGGATGAAATTTTGTGCGTATGGGCTTCTGGATGGTTTGAAAACACAATTACCGGATAAGGTACAGGTAACCTACCGGGTCTCGGTATGTGTTGATGTTTGTATGTCACCGGGCAGGACGACGTCTGCCGGGTCCGCTAGTTATAATTATATGTGTAATTAATTTCAGGATACACCACGCGCTGGCAACGAAAGCCACAGATTACACGAAAAAGCAGTATGTGTTCAGGTTGCAAACCGCAGACCAGGCAGAATATCTGTTTCAGACGAGGTGAGCGTTCCTTTAAACTTATATTCTTTTTCTTCTGACTTTTTTCTCTTTGGTTTTTTTGGATCTCTTAAAGAAACGCAACTACCCAGGTAAATAAGAATCATGCTAATGATTCAATGAATGCAATTCTCATTTACCTGTGCAATGTGTTTGCGGGATAAGAATGCTTTTCGAGAGCCACACTTGTATGCATTTTAAATACTATAATGCGAAAGATAACTGAATGCTGAAAGATTTGATGCAGCTTAATACAGAATAGCCAATTTTAATAGATAAAATGAGAATTGATGCTGACAAATTTGATTTCAGTTTCTCTCTCATTTTTCTCCTTCTAAACTTTTGATTTTGATGAATTTTTTAACACTTAGAGCGGCAATACACGTCAGATTTTTTCCATCCGATCCGATCCGATCCGGCTACCGGAGGGCGTATTTTGTATGACGCCCGCTTCCGACTCGGATGACCGATCCTACTATCGGATCGGACGTGTATTGGGGAGGTATAACTTTCATGCAAAATACGCCTTCCGGTAGCCGGATCGGATCGGATCGGATGGAAAAAATCGGACGTGTATTGCCGCTCTTACTGAGTCACCTGGTTCTTAGCTACCCAGACCATAATGTTGTTGAGTACAGTTTTTATTTTTTATTTTTTCGTTCAAATATTTTTACAGAACCTAGATCCAGGCGGAAGAGGCTTTCAGCTCGATTGTACTCATAAGTTCCGTATGCAATGTTGTAGCGACTCAAAAGAGTTATGTTCGTGGGTGGAGACGATCAACTTCGTGTGCGCGGCGTACTCGGCGCCGCCGCTGGCCGGCGCGGTGGGCTCGCAACGCAAGTTCCAGCGCCCGCTGCTGCCCTGCTCGCACACCAAACTGACCATGGTAAGTGGTAACACACTCAACTGCTTACCAAATAGTGGCGGTCTATGCTCTCGCAAACAAACAAAAATATAATGTAATTAAGTAAAATATGAACACAGGACAACAAGGAAATCTCGGTATTTTTTTAAGTAAGAAATTTCACTAATTGTATGTCTAATGTATACGTAGTACAAGGACCTACAGGTGTTTTTATTACATACTTTATAACTTTATAATGAAATATTAAGGGCCTGTTTCACCGCCTTCTGATAAGTGTGGATAGCCTAAACGTAAGTTTTGTCACTTTCTTACTTTATGTCAAGTGACAAAGACAATAGCTATCCGATACTTAACAGAAGGTGGTAAAACAGGCCCTAAGTGATTTTTTTTCTTCAGCGAGAGCAACTAGCGGATCACGAAGAGAGGGCGGCGCGGTTAGAAGAGGAGCTGGCGGCGCTGAGGCATGCGCGCGACCACCCGCACGCCACGCGCGACAAGGATCACTACCTCGTGCACGAGGTATGATAATTACCATAATAATAATTAATTAACAGCATATTAAGATTGAATTATGAAACATAAAAATCTCAACAGAAATGACACTACGTCCACACGCTTGTAACAAACTTCAAATACTAAACACTCGCAAATGCAGGTGGCCAATCGTTCCAGTGGACGGGCAGCCTTTTTCTTACATATTATAGTGTGCCATGAAACATTGGGCTGCCTGTCGCATCTTACACGCACCAATGTTATTCTATGATATGGATTTGATTTAATTGATGAAATACTGTTGCAGATAAAGAGGTATCGCACGTACGCGTACGTGATGCGCATGCGCGGCGGCGGCGTGGGCGCCGACGACAACGCGCCCGCGCTGCCCGAGCGCGCGGCGGCGCACGCGCACGCGCAGAACCCGCCGCCCTGACGCGCCATGGCGCTGTTCGCCGCCTGCGTGCTCTGATGCCCCGCCTGCTGCGCGGCCCCGACCCGCGCGCCCCACGCGACCCACTCGACACACTCGACCCACTCTCCCCGCGCGGCCCGCACGACCCAAGTGACCCATTCGCCTTCACGACCCAGTGACAACAGCCCAGTGCGGCAGGTGGCTGAGTGCGGACGCTTTAAACAGTAGAACGATAAATTTAAAATACGATGGCTGTGTACGACTGCGCAAGCAAGCTTAGCGATTACGCTGCTGGCGAAAAAAAAACAGAGTGTTACTAAGTACGAACTTAATAAAGTAGAACCACTAATATAAGTTACGATGACAATTTATACTTTAGAGAAAGACCGATTTATGGGTGATTCATCTACGCCCTGCACGTTAACTGTCAATGCACAAATAAATTAATTTATACAATATTTTATGAAGAAAGAAAGAAATAATTCTATGAAGAAAAATTCTCCCTGAAGTAATGTTTGTTTGCGGTGAGAATGTCTTACGTGCTTAGTGCGTCGTTTAAACTTCCATTGTTTCTGTTTCTCTGTTTAGCCTTCCAGTAATAGGCTGCCTAGATTCCGATTAGGAGTCTATTAAATTTTCTTCCTTCAAAATAGTGTGCATATTCATGAAAATAGCTGTCACTGTTACTGGATAAGACAAAGAAAATCAGTTGTAACAAAACAAAAATTGCCCATGCAAAAAGTATTGCAAAATTAATGCAAATGTCATCATAACTTATAGATGAGGCAATACTTTATGTGAGTAACGTACGTTTTATATTAGTGTCGCGCAAAATACAAACAGCATCTCGCCCCAAATTCTGTAAGTAAAAGTGGCATACAAAATGTGTGTAAACTGTAAAGTGTTCAACCATTCTCCATGCTTACAAAGAATTGATTGTTGCCAAATACTGAAGAAGATAATATAACTGTTGTGCAGTCATTTATGAGTTTTATGATCAATATCTGTGCTTGCAAAGACAGTGCCTCATGTGAATCCTACAATGCAGGATAAGGCCTGGATGCAAGATAAGGCAGGCCTCACACGTTGACCCCAGCAATTCCCCGACATGTTTATGCATTGTATTGGCGCGTATTGTCGAAGATACCGACGAAAATTGACCATCTTCCTTCAAGTTGGTGGTGAGTGTTTGGGCCAAAGCTATTTTATCAATCCTTATGTTAAGCTGATTGTATTGGGCCCAACGTTGCAGTCAACGTGTGGAGCCGGAGTTATTCAATAATAAATATGAATTTTACATGAGTGACAACATAAAAATATTACTCGATAAGTTAAGTTCAGTTCAGTGGAAAAGCATAAACCAATCTCTTTAAACTAAAGGATCATTACACAGTCCCATTTGCTGCTAAGGCCTCTTTAAGGACGCGCCACCTAAGGCCTACCATTCACGGGCGCACCAATCCGCGAGATTTGTCGCTGGCGACAAGTCCGCGGACCAAACTTCGTGTGAATGGTAGGGTTCGCGGTTCGTCATGAGTCTTGTGGATTTGTCCAATAGCGGCGAGTCACACCCCCGCCGAGCCCGACCCATCTATGCGTGTATGGGTGCGCGGTAGATTTGTCCGCGAGCTCGAGGCCCGGCGCACACTGAATAATTAACTTTACGACTATTGGCATACGGTCGCGCAGTACGGTACGCGCGCGCTTTTAGCAAGCAGTAGAGATACGTGCGAGGCTCACCAGTTCACAAGCGACTGGCGCGCTCGCGTAGTGTGGGCGATGACGGATTTGTCGACGGCTCGGGTGCGACTCGCGGCGCGTCCAATGAATGGGTCACTTTAAGGCTTCTCCCAAGACTTACTAATACTTTAGCTCCTTTGTTGCATTCATCGCATCTTTTATATTGTGTATACAGAACAATTATGTCAAAACTATTTGCTTTTTGACGAGTATGTTTATAGACTGCCTCTCTGACAAACTTAAGGACATTTCCCGTCCGACAGAGTTAAGGACATTACACAGTATTGAAGATATTATGAAGAATCATAATAAGGGAAAAAAGGTATTATAAATGAGATTTTACATAATGTTATGTAACGAACAAAGAACAAAATGGTTCACTTTTCCTGATTGAGCTGTATACTGTTACTGTTATCTGATAATATGATGGCAAAATACTACTTTGTATTTATTAAAATACTACTTTGTAACGATGCGATTAAGTTATACCAAAGTGGCACTCAAACCCCACCTAATTATACTTTTGGTTACTTGATTTAAATTTAAAAAAAAATTACTCAACAACCACTTATAATCTTATCTTATATCTTTATGTTATGTAAAATGAAAATATGTTTTAAAAGATTTTATTGGTGTTAATAAAAAAACTGCTCATTACTTTCGTAGAATCTAACCTCTATAGCTAACATAAATCGCCACTTAAACTAAAAAAGGGTAGTTAAGAATAAGAAAGTACATAATTGTTTGTTACTAATAAAAATTGTACATAAGTTAAAACGCTTCCAACTTCCAAAAAGGAGGAGGTTCTCAATTCGGCGCGTATTTTTTTTTACATACAAAGTACATTTAGACACTATAATATATTATACTTTAAATTATTAATAGTATCAAAAATACAAGTAAAACTATAAACATAAAAACATAATAGCTATTTCTGTGTGCTATAAAATATGAAAGTGGGTTTTATATTCCTGTTGGTACATACAGATGTTCACAGCTGTTACTTTATTTAGTTATGAAAAATAATTATGTACTTACTGATTACAGTAACTGTGTTCAGATAACCACTTTAGTGACTTAGCTGAACATGTTTTTATAGTATGAACCAACTTATGACCATTCACTTATGAATTATTTTGGAATAGTTCGGAATAATGTAACATAAATTATTAAAATATTATGAGTATATCGTAATTTAATGAGATATTAGGGACACTAAACTAGATGGTGACTAAGTAAAGTAGTATGGTTTAGATAAAAACAATGTTTTTGATCCAACTTTGCCATAAGACTGAATGAACATCTAGACCACATTCCATTGCTGTTAAAGTTTGCATAAAATGAGTTTTACTGATACATTAAAAAGGAAAAGCAATTGTGATAATTACAACTAAAATTATTATCATCAAACTTTTTAAATATGAATATCAAAATTACCAGTTAAACATTTCAATTAACATGATTATCATGTATATGTATGCATACATTTGAACTCATATTTATCTAAACTTTGCTTAAAGGACATGTCATGTGAAGCAAATAATGAACAAAGTGAGGTTTTAAATTCGTTCATATTTGGTCTATTTTTACAATTAATGTATGTACAAATAGACAGAATATGATGATGTATGATATTGTGTTGTTTTTTAGTAGCCCATAACTTAACAAATAAACACACAACACTAAAAAAACAGTAAAATTGTTCCACTTCATGTGACATGCCCCTTATGTGGAAAAGTAAAGGTACTTCTAAATTAACATAAACCTGGAAATAAACGAGTAATAGGTTTAATGGTTTTCCGTTTTAGCAGGTTTATCAATCAATTATTCTGAAAGTGTATCATGTATGTATTATGATTGGAATGAATAATTCAGATACAAGTATATTATGATGAAACACTACAGTTCTGACTTTATAGAAGGAGTAAATGTAATATATTATGTAGTGTCAATTGATTATTGTAATTTAGTATTCATTTTCCATAGCATAACATTAAAACAATGCAATTTAAATATTGAAAAAAAAGTGAACATTTAAAGCGTCATAATAGCAAGAGTACATGTAATTTATTCATTTATTCAATATCAGTAGATACAAATAAATACCCTTCATCTAGTCCTGTCTTCCTTGAATAATTTGCTTTAACAGCATTTTAATAATAATTTATAAATTGTAATACAGAATAGTAAACATAACACATATATTTGTGGTTAAAAGCAAGTATTATTATTATGTTTAACATGTTCATTAGTATATAACAAAATATATATACCCATTCTAGTGATATTCTAAATGGAAATCTCTCATAAATGATAAATCTAAGTAAATAATAGTAATCCATAGAGATATTGGTTTGAACATTGATATTTTATAAAATAAATGCTATGGAGCATGATAATAATAATTATTGAGTAACTATGTAAATGAATATCAAAACATTATGTATAATTTGCATCTTTTTATGAAGTTCATTCTTGGGAATCAAGCTAAATCTTTAATGCTTTAATTAATAGATAATTATTGTTCTCTCTTTACTAATTTTTGATTCATTTCAATTATTTATCATTCCATGTTTAATAAAGTTGGGAACGAAATTCTGTGGTGATAACAATGTTTAGCTTGTTTAGGTTTTACTTTAAGGCTTCATGTTGATGTACTCAGTATGTCATTTGACTTTGGCTGAATTGATAACAATATTGTAAATAGTTTTTAAAGTGTTGAGACTGATATGTGAAGTTATTTATTTCTTATACACGGTGTCTTTAGCTTCGTCGATCAAGAGCGGCCCCAGTAAGGTATCCGATGTAAGAAATCTTTAGGTAATATTCAAAATTAGTTCCGGACAATACACATATTAGTGATAAAAAATTATTAAAATTTAAAGCATTTATGAAACAGCCTGTTTAATGTTTTAGAAACTAGGTCAAGCCATTGAACTTGGATACAAGTTCAAGGAAAGATTTATCATACAAGTGAAATTATAGCCAACCAATAGCGAAGCGTATTTTGTAAAAGTCCACGTGGACCGCCAACCAATGTCGACGCTCGCGCTTTTCTTTGATGGAAACCGATAGCCAACGATGCGCACGCGGTGTTCTTTGTGATGTAATATGCCCCGCCCCCTGTATAAAATGTTCGCTAGACGTCCCGACCAAATCTACTGATTTATGGCATGCAGGTTTCCTTACGATGTTTTCCTTCACCATTAAAGCAAAAGATATTTAATTACTTAAAACGCACATAACTCCGAAAAGTTAGTGGTGTGTGCCTGAGATCGAACCCACGCTGCCATCCTACCCACCAAGGGATAAGATAACCGCGAGAGATTTAAAATCACCGTACCTAAGTAAAGTGGTTACAATAAAGCAATGTTAGCCACTACAGGATTAAAAACCAATTTATAGCGTTTTAAAAATAAAACAAAGACGTAAAATTTTTGGCAAACTTAATGAAAAAAAACTCAAAAAAATAATTAAATACTACTAGTAGTAGATTGTTATTTAGAAATATCAGCAGAAATTCTAAAAGCTTTAGGAGATGCTGGCATTGATATTATTCACAAGTTATGTAACCAAATCAGGCAAACATGTGTTACTGTTTTGTCGGAAAAGTTGGTCGGGACATCTGACGGCCGCTTAATAACATGAAATTGAAAAATAAATTATAAATTGTTTCTGAGGGTCCTAAGCCCGTAAAGGTGAACGCACACTTGTCTGAGCCGAACGCGTCAAACGAGTCGAACGAAACGAATTTTAGAATTCTGTGTATGAAATCTCAAGAAACCTCGCACACTTCTCCGCGTGGGATCGTCCGAATCTGAAAGAACAGAAATCCTAGACGAAATCGGATGACGTCATCAGATTCGGCGCGGCTTATGCGGTCGACTCGACCGATGCGCTCGCATTCTATCAGTTGCGTACGACAGAGCAACGCGCGAGTACTATTTCTTCATTGTTTAAAACAATGAGTGATTCTTTTCGGTCGATTCTTTCGACGCGGTCGATTCTTCTGGTGCGGATGTATGCGAGGCCTCCTTGACTTCGATTCGTTCGGCGCGTTCGGCTCGGATAAGTGTGCGTTCACCTTAAAAAGTAGGTAGGTTCTAATTGAAGGTTTTTATTATAAGTAGGTATGAATGTCCCTGTGAATGACCTCAAAGATCAGGAGTCGCCGCGCCGCGGTCTGTAGTATTATGTTAGCCATAGGGTGTTTTTAAATAATGCGTTTTTGTTTATTTTTTTTTAATATTAGTCATTCAAATGTTCTTTATTTTATATTATTATTACACTAATAGATAATAGGCACTGGATACATTAACTGGTTTGCTTGTGGAAGACGATAAAATTTTCACCGTGTATAAATCAACCAATGTCAAATCTTGGGACTCAAACGCCTAAGATCTCAAAATATGCATCATGCTATTTTATAGTATAGTAACATAAAATTGCAAATGATACTTGAAGGAAATTAAGAAGTTCATTACTAGTATTACCCTTCAAATATTCCTATAAACAAGCTCTATTTATATGTTGTATACTTTGCATAGTTATTTCATACATTAGAAACATTCATGAATGTTTATTCATGAATGTTTTTAAGTGATGGCAGGAATGACATTTTATACAAGTCTTCAATGTCTCACCATGAATCAAATAAGCCAATTCACATATAATTGTGTTTGGTATTTTTACTACAATTTTTTATTTCAATTTACATCAATTACTAATAATACTGTCTATAATAATTATGAAAGTACCTATGTAAATAAAATATACATCATGTCCAATGTTTTAAGCATACCAAAAAGTAATATTTTTTTTCTAATGGCTATAATGTGACATACATAAGTAACATTACAGGCATTAGAAAAAAAACTATATTATAGATGTGGTTGACACAATGAAGGTTTGTATAACACAGAAAGGACTGCTTAAAATGATTTACACATTTTACTTGATCAAATTTACATTTAGGTAATAAAAAATAAATGTAGATAGTGATGTTTGATTATAATTATTAGTATGTATCTATGTATTATATAACTTGCAAATATTTATCACAAAATGTTTTAACAGAAAACTAACAAAAATCAAAATATTTATTAGTCCTAATTTTTTTACAACATACTTTTATTTTTTATTATTTCCTAAAAATGTATAGTTTGATTAGTTTTATTTTGTTTTAAATAAAAAATGTTTGCCTTGAGCTTGTAAAAATTGTGTGCTTATTTATATATTTTACCCACTTGACCACACAGAAATACATATATCTGGGTCGCTGAGGCCTGAGACCAATTAATGAACTTAGTTTTTTAATTCAGGCTGTGAATTAATAGACTACTTTAACACATACATAATATGTAAATGACATTCATATCCTGATGTACTATTATTATTCAGCATGGAATTGCTATGATAAATTTTTGTTTTGAATATACATTGATTGACATTGATACCTAGAAATTCTTTTAAATAACTAGATAAACATCAACACAAGATGGAAGTTTCCTAATTTTAAATTAAATACAATGAAAGCATCTGTTACTATCCTCCTACTTCCACATTAACACTTCAAGTGATAATAATTTCACATAATATATTATATTATATTGAATGCTGTGTATGAAATTAAATAAGTTAATACTTAGAACCAAAAGAATAGTCGGTATTTTTCTGTAGGGGCCTCTGAAAAGGATGCGCAAGTAATTTAACTATACTGTCATGGATTTTACTAGCATTCCTAGACACTTCAAAAACATATGAATAACCATTATCTAAGTCTTGAAGGGCATCATAAACTTCTTCACATTTATACAGTGCACATTCTTTCTCGTGCACTAATAAAATGTCTATATAAAAATACAAGTGTTTCTTGAGAAAATCAAAATAAGGATCATCTTGGGGAATCACTGGAATACAGCTTGAACGAGCATACAGTACTAGCATACGTACAACATATGGAGGTGGTATCATACATTCTGATTGTTTATATTCTGGTATTTCAACCTCCTGTTTTAATATATGGAAAATTTTCTGGAAATCAAAGCTTTCAGAAGTACTATCTTCACTGCTGACATAATCAATAGCATTCAAAATGTCTTTCACATTGTTCGTAAAGTTTTGCACAAAGCTTGGTTCTGAATCTTTTAATGTGATCAAAGCAAATTCTGTCTTCTTATTTATAGCATGTTTGGAGTATATAAAAAAATCCAAAACTCTCTTCAACATGTTGATTCGTGTGTATGTGGTCCCATCATTGAGTCTGAAGACAGAAGTTTTATCCTCATGACAAACGTCCAGACATATAATTATCCTCTCTGGCACGTTAATATTCGGTAAGTTGGGTTTCTGGAAATTAGCTATAACTTGTTCTTGCAGATTTGCATATTCGTCGCTCAGTGTATTCTTGGGTTTACTGGGGGAACTGCAAATGTTTTATTTACCACTAAACGTTTATTTATATCATAAAGATACTCAATTGTGTAATCATACAAGTTCATTTTAAGAAACTAACCTTGGGTCCGTCGTTTCTTGGCTTGTAAAAATGTCTGGAGAATCCATTATTTAAAGAATTTCTCTCTGAAAGTTAGGTACTAATTATTACTATTTCAATGAACTACTCATTCATTTATGTAAATTGCAAAAATTAATAGGTACCTTTACAAAATAAAAACAACCTATACCCATATTACTAATTCCCCGGAATTCTGACAGCTCTCATTAGTCATTGTCATTTCCAGATGAGTTATTTGCATAGAGATAATAATAATAAATATTATCTCTATGGTTATTTGTATGGAGAACATAGAGATAATAATAATATGTAGAGTTGGCCTACCTACCTTAAAAACGTGCCAAAAAATACACTCACACACGCACGCACAATCCTGTAACATAAAATGGCGCGTGTTCATTGTGATGTCTCAAGTTGTGCGTGTGTGAGTGTTCATGTATACATTTTAGGGAGGCCATCTTAAATCACGAGTCTGCCGCAAACTGTTTTATTATTATGTCAAAAATGTAATGTTGTCTCTTTCACACTTATGAAAATTTTGATAAGCTTGAGCTATTTTCCGATCCACTATTTTTTATAGGACATTAGGGCGCTTCTATATTGTTAACATTCCTCTATGGTTGTCAACAGCCAAAGAATATTGTCAGCATAGTGGTCATAGATAATATACCTACTAATCCGTTCATCATACAAACAAAAATAGATTAAAACGTATAATTTACATAATCGATTTATTAAAAATCGATTTTTACTATTAAAAATCGATTATAAGAAAATAATAATTGATTAATATAAAAATCAGCCAAGTGCGAGTCGGGCCTCGCTCTTTCAG
The DNA here is from genome assembly GCA_920104075.1 of Melanargia galathea. Classification (NCBI taxonomy): domain Eukaryota; kingdom Metazoa; phylum Arthropoda; class Insecta; order Lepidoptera; family Nymphalidae; genus Melanargia; species Melanargia galathea. The sequence continues at coordinate 7,811,776 of OV049855.1, forward strand.
GGTTCCGTACATAATTATGAACAATATAATATTTTGGGTCTAAGAAATATTTAATTTCCGAGCTAGACATCGCAAAAAACCGTGAAAGAAAAACCCAAAAAAATGTTCGTTTATTTTGGTCACAGCTTATAAACTATTTAATAAATCGTTGTTTTCAGTATTTGTTGTTTAAATAGAGCATATAGTACATAATATACTGAAATATCATATTCCCAACTAGTTTAGTTTTTGAGATAGCCCCCGTCACAAAAATGGTCTAAAACTGACAACTTTGATGGCCTCCCATTCCCTTATCTTTTGAGATAAAAATTAAAAATAAATATATTTGTACACTTAAGATAAGTGTTCCTATACTTAAGATAAGTGTTAATCCAATACCCACTTTGAGTAACCATGCTTTTCTTGAGTGTGTACTTAACCTCAAGAAAAAAAAGTTCCACCGAAGTTATTAACTTATAGGTCACTACAAAATATATCTCCGGATTTATTTAAAATACATCTAGGTATGATCCCTTGGGCCTTAATTTCATCTATGGATGACGTTAACCGAATGGTTTCCTCACTGAATAGTTTCCTCAAAGCACTTTTCGACGTTCATGCTCCCAAGCGGACTAGACTGACCAAGGATCGACATGAACCTTGGATTACCTATACTGTGAAGCATATGATGAAACTTAGAGATGAAGCGCATCTGAAGTGGCGAGCTATGAAAACGGATGCGAATAAAAATAATTATTTACAATATAAAACATTAGTTGTAAAGGCTTTGGACAGTGAAAAAAGTGCATATTTTACACATAACATTAATAACAAAATTAAAGACCCTAAAGCTCTCTGGTGTAATCTCAAAAGCTCCGTGCTTCCTAGTAAAGCTACAAGTCTGCCTACCCATCTTTGTTACCCTGATGAAATTAATAAGCATTTCTTAGACATTCCAGGCAAAAATGAAATGACTATTTGTCAGCTTACTTTATACGAATTTGATAGGTTTTCATCCACTACGTTCATACTGGGTAAATCTAGTGAGGCAGAAATTTTTAAAATTATTAAGAGTCTGCATTCTAACGCAGAGGGGACCGACGAGATGACACTTGATATGTTGCTCATGACCCTCCCACAAAGTCTTGGCGTAATCACAGCAATTGTCAATACATCAATAGTAACGTCAACCTTCCCTGATACTTGGAAAGTAGCAGTGATTCGTCCTATCCCAAAAACCGATAATCCTGTTAATATAAAAGACCTACGTCCAATCAGTATATTGCCTTGTGCATCGAAAATTTTGGAAAAAGTGGTTTACTTACAAGTTTCTAAATATCTTGAGCGTAATAATTTGTTGCCAGAAATGCAGTCGGGTTTTAGAGCTGGAAGAGGTACAGTTACTGCGCTTCTGGATGTAACAGATAATATACTGACATCTACGGACAAAAAAATGTGTACAATTTTGGTTTTGTTGGATTTCTCGCGTGCATTTGACAGTATAAATATAGCGCTGCTCCTGTCCAAATTATCTTATTATGGCTTTGATGTCAATACTGTTAACTGGTTCAATAGCTATTTGAGCAACAGAACCCAGTATGTAGAAGTGATACAGGAAGATGGGAAAAAATGTCATTCCTCTGTTGCAGATGTGACTAGAGGCGTTCCCCAAGGGTCAATATTAGGTCCACTTTTATTTATATTATATAGTGCTGATATTGTTAAAATTATTAAAAATTGTAAATTTCACATATATGCTGATGATTTGCAGGTGTATTTCTCATTCGAGCCAAATGAGTACCAAACAGCGATTCAGAGGGTTAATGAAGACCTTCAGCGAATAGCAGATTGGTCAGATAGCAACTCGTTGGTTCTCAATCCCTGTAAATCAAAGCTTATAATTTTTGGATCTAAAGCTCAACTGAATAAGGTTAACTTTGAATCGGCTAGCGTATATTTGAAGGGTAATCGTCTAGAGCGCGTGTATGAAGCCCGCAATTTAGGATTATTAATGGACTCCGATTTAAGGTTTGAAAAACACATAGCTACGGTGGTGCGCAACTGCTTTTACCGATTAAAAATATTGTATAAGATTCGAAAGTATATTACTCAAGCAGTGCGTATCCGTTTGGTAGAAACTCTGGTTTTATCAAAACTCAACTATGCTGATGTAGTTTACGGACCTCGACTGTTAGTCAGAACGAGCAAGCTGGTCCAGCGGGTCCAGAATGCATGCGCCCGTTTCTGTTTCAGCATTCTCCCACGAACTCATGTAACGCCATTTTTAAACAGACATGGTCTACTTAAAATGAGGTCGAGGAGAAAAGTACATCTTGCGAGTTTACTTTTCGGGGTTTTCAAGAATGGTACACCTTCTTACATTTACGATAAACTAGACAGGATATACGCAGGTAGGGATCATTTTAGAGGCGTACGAAAAATTTTAAGTGTTCCACGTCACTGCTCTGCTGCGTTCAGGGGTAGCTTCAAATATGCCGCAACCCGATGTTGGAATAACATTCCTCCGCCGATTCGCGATTCCCGTAGTAAATACACATTTATAAAAAAATTAAAACAGTTTATTTTATTAAAACAAAAAGAGTACGAAAACATTGCGGTTGATATATCAATCATTTAGTTTAATTTATATATATAATTTAATTACCCATAATACTTATGACTTAGTTAATGTACATAATATATCTTATATATCTTCACATTTACACATACATTTATACACATAAAACATACTTACGTATTTATTTGATTCTTCTTCATAACTTCTTTATTATTATTGTGAATGAATAGTGCTTGCTGCTAAATTAGTATATTTTTGCTCTCTAATTTAACTTACCATTTTTTGCTCTCTAATTTTAAAAGGTTTATGATGTCATTTTGTTAGGTTAAGTAATTATTTTTTTTAGGTTATTTAAATTTTATTTAGTTTATTTATACATAGCCGTGACGCCACCCACCGGGTCACAGCTGAAAATCAGCGCTCTGATTTGTATTGTGTGTCTGCACATACAACGCAGGGCATTAGAGCTGAGCTGTACACCCATTCTGGGTGGTGTCACAGACGAATAATGTTTACCTAACGTTTGTAAGTATATTGTTTGTTTGTGACACCATCGATGAATAAATATGTTTTCTTTCTTTCTTTCTTTCTTACTCTACTTAATGAGCTCTAAACAATGATACCCCACAAGCTAGGGTAAAGAAAATTTTTTTTTTCCGGCTCCTTTTTCATGTATGGGAGCCCCCCTGAAAAATAATTTAATTCAATTTCTAATTCAATATTTGATTTTGGGTTAACGTTTTACACTAAATACCAAAATTTCAGGTTTGTAACTCATTTCGTCTGCGAGCTAGAGACCTGTGACCGGCGGACAGACGGACAGACAGCCGAGTGACATTAATAGGGCTCCGTTTTTTACCCTTCGGGTACGGAACCCTAAAAATCGATAATTTTTTTTACATCCCTAATCATAGATACAAGCCCTATATTCAATGTACCTACTCTGTGGCAAACTCTGTGGTAGATACTAATCATTAATCTGTGCCCTGTGCAGAGTCACGTATTTCGGTATTTATGTGGTATTTATGTTCTGTAGCCCTGTGTAGTATATTAGTGATCTGTGGCCCTGTGGTAGTAACTAATACCTAATCTGTGCCCACTGCCCTGTGGATAGGCAGGCCCCTGACACTCGCCTACGATTGGTTGTCATTGACTCTATAGGAAGAGGACTTGGCATAATGTCCTATAGAAAATAGTGGATCGGAAAATAGCTCAAGCTTATCAAAATTTTCATAAGTGTGTAAGAGACAACACTACATTTTTAAACATAACAATAAAACAGATCGTGGCAGACTCGTGACTTAAGATGGTCTCCCTAAAATGTATACATGAACACTCACACACGCACAACTTGAGACATCACAATGAACACGCACCATTTTATGTTACAGGATTGTGCGTGTGTGAGTGTATTTTTGGCACGTTTTTAAGGTAGGTATGCCAACTCTACTTATTATTATTATTATCTCTATGTTGGTTGTACCCATTAAATATTCAAAATGGCGGATTAACCCAACAAGAAATTTTCCATCGACAACGGAAAACAACAGATCAAGCATTGAAAAACAACATTATTGATCTTAAATCTTTATTAATTGTCATTTGTCATTGTTTATGACCGCCTTTCGTTTTCCATCGTTTCGTTGGATAGACGCAATTCTTTAATAACTTCTAAATTTCTGCTAATTATCAGCGAAATTAAGATAATAATCATTTTTGTGAGCGTTTGTTATCATGTCTTGCAAAACTTGTTTGATTCCGACTTGCTGAACTACTTCGAGGCAAGGCGAACGATTATTCCGGGTGCCACGGAATGAAAAATTTCGTGAGATGTGGAAGATCTTTTTGTTGCCCCATGCTCCTCAACTATCAAACATAAAGCCAGGTTATTTTCGTTGCCTGTATGTCTGTGAGAAGCACTTCGAGAAGAAATATTTAAGTGGGCCAGTCTCGTTACAACGAAAACGCTGTCCGACTTTATTCACTTCTGATGAGATTTCGACTGGGATTCCCACTCAAGCATTATTAGAACAGTTTAAAGGTATGTACCATTTCTATTTTAATCCACTTTTTAGAAAAGAAGGAGGTTATGAATTCGACATGTACCTACTTATGTATAGGTACAATAATATGTCGAATTCATAATAACCTCAATATATTTACGTAGGATAGGTATATTCACTAATACTTACTTAATTGGAAGTAGGTACGATATTCACTTATGATAATTTATTAGGGCTTCCAAACAAATATATAAAATTTCATAGGTGTACATTATGTTTGTTCACAAAATTATTCGAAACTATTAATCGGATTTTGCATTTACTTGCTCTGTTTAACAGAGCAAGTTTCATCAAAATGGTTCAGTAGTTTTCAAGATAGACACATCAGTTGTTCTTTATTTTTGGTAAGTATTTTGTAGCTGGTTAATTTTTCTAAATATTGCTATTAGCAAATTATACTTAATTTTTTAGCATATTTATTTTTATTAACATGAAACATGTTTTTTTAAAACAATGTTTATTTTTGTAATTGAGCACTTTTGTAATTAAATGCCGGATTTCCACCAAATGGGCAAAACAAAAAACAAACAAAACTTTTTCTCAGCATAAACCAATGTTTTGTTAAAATTTAACAGTAATTGACTGAGTAATTGTTATAAAATTTTATCTGCAGTGAAATTATAAACAGTTGTTATAAAATAGTCGGTAAACAAAAAACTTTCCCATCCCAAGTTGGTAGATCATAAAAGGGATTTTTTTCTCGTTTTAGTCTGCTAAATTAAACATGTACTTTTTCCTCTGCAACATTATAAGTATTTATTTGGTTGTATTGTTTTGGGTATCAATAAAACCAAACACCACTCAGTATGAAATGTTGTTGGAAGACACATGTCTGTTTATAAGAAAAAGAACAGTACTTATTTAAAATTGTCCATTTTGGTGGAAATCTGGCACACGATAAGTTTCTTTTATCCCTTGGAGGTTAAAAGTTGTCTAAAAAATACTACTTCTTTTACAGATGACAATTTACTTTCTGATCATACTTATGTTCATATTTTGAATGACCACACCTATGCCAAAAATTGGTGCTTTGATATCAATCAATCTGAAAAAATGACATCACATGAAGAGTCTTCAAATTATTCTACAGCTCAAGGTTCTGTTTCTTTTTTGTTTGGGTTTTTGTCATTTTTGTAGCAGTGAATTGGTAAATGTAATAGAATAGAATAGAATAGAAATTGGTTTTGGAAATAATCATTTATTACCATTACATTTCTAAGTCCTATTTATTAATGACTAGGTACATAGTGAAAAAGTTAAAAAATATTTTTAAACATAAAACAAAAATTAAATTAGCTTCTCAAAAATAATATAATAGCTTATGTTAGTTAATCTAATAAGTAGTCACAGTATTTTATCTAATCACTAGCGGTCCGCCCCGGCTTCGCCCGTGGTACATAATATATAGCCTATAGCACTCAAGGATCATGTACATATCCAACGTGAAAGAATTTTTGAAATCGGTCCAGTAGTTCTTGAGATGTGCGCGTTAAAACAAACAAACTCTTCGGCTTTATAATATTAGTATAGATTTGGTATTTATTGTCATTTAATAAATGTATAAAAATGGTTTTTCAATACACTGCTTGAAAACTGTAGTTACAATGGTAATGTTAAATGTGTTAGTTAAATGGTAATCATGGCTTGAATGTTGTAAAATGAGCATGAGATGATTGCAGAATATTTCAGTCTTTTACCATACAATGTTGATAAATCTTAAGTTTAATTGGAAGATCTCAGGATTGGATATCAAGTAACATATGCATTAATTTTGTTACAATATTGTAAAAATTTTGTGTGTATATTTCAATGGATTTCTGGGTGGTTCGAAAACACAATTAGAGATGTAGGTGGCGCTGATGTCGGTATGTCACCAATCAGGACGACGTCTGCTGGGTCCGTCAGTCTCATATAAATTTTGTACATATATTTAATATATGATTTTTTCAACTTTTCAGTATCCACAAAAGTATCAGACACAGTTACCCACAAACCTGACAATACTGTTGAAAGTATGCCCAGTACAAGCAATGATCATAAGACACCTAAGAAAACAAAGATTGTTTCTTCAACTTCAAAAATAAGTCCATGTTGCAAAGCAATTTACAAGAAATGTAAAGATGTAATCATAAAAGGAAATAGACAAAAAAGAAAATTGATTACTCGTATAAAATCCATAAAACAAAGTAGCCAGCTTAATGATGTCTTGAAAAACATGAATTTTGCCACAAAAATCTTCATTAAAATGCGATTGAGACTACAAGGATCTAAGAAGCCATCTAGACGTTATACAATGGAAGAAAAAATGTTATCACTTGCTGTGCTAAAACAAAGTCCTAAAGGCTACAGACTATTAAAGAAATTGTTTACTTATTTACCCTCTGTTCGAACATTGAACAGAGAAACACAAAAAGTAAAATTCGATTGTGGGTTAAATGATGCTTTGATGGAAGTATTAAAGCAAAAAACTGCTCAATTTAGTGACATTAATAAAATCTGCTCTATAGTCTTCGATGAAATGAGCCTAACACCACATATTGAATATGATGCAGCAAATGATAAAATTGTTGGTTTTGTGGATGAAACTGTTAATGAGAGGAAATGCAAATATGCAGACCATGCACTTGTATTTATGGTGAGAGGCATTGTGGGATCATGGCGACAGCCACTTGCATATTATTTTGTGGAAGGCACAGTGAATGCAATGACACTAGCAGCCATAATTAAAAAAACTGTAGCCGCTGTTGTTGAGTGTGGTCTAGATCCGTTGGCACTAATTTGTGACCAAGGATCTACGAATAGGACAACATTAAAACATTTGCAAACAGATACAAAGCGGCAACAAATACTTAATGATGAAGCTGTTGGTAAGATTTTACTTCTAAGTCTTTTTACATTAAGTTATTAAGCTAAATTAACAGTTGTTTTCTCATTTTTCACAGATGGTACCATCAGTTTATCAGGCAAAACAATGCATGTTGTGTATGATCCTCCTCATTTGCTCAAAGGGATTAGAAACAACTTTCTAACAAAGGACATTTCAAATGATGGCAAAGTGGCTACATGGAAAGATATTATTGAATTATATAATCTCGATAATGAAATTGGTGAGGTGCGAATGCTCCCCAAATTGACAGAAGACTGTATCAATGAGCAGAAAATGAAAAAGATGAAAGTCTCCAATTGTTGCAGGGTGCTCAGCGAAAGTGTTTATAAAGCTTTAATTTGGCAATGGAAATGTGGTAAATATTATTTTATACTATACCTCTTCAGAAAGTACCTTCTGATTTGTCTCTTAACGAAAAAGAAAGTACATCATTACTGTCAAATCGTGTCTGTCTGTATGTTCGTGATAAACTCAAAAACTACTCAACGCATTTTCATGTGGTTTATTAGACAACATATTATAATACAATGTCCCCTGCCTCACCGCGTCTGTCTGTATATTCGTGATGAACTCAAAAACTACTCAACATTTTTTCATGCGATTTTCACCAATATACAGAGTGATTTATGAGAAAGGTTTAGGTGTATAATTTGTTAAGGTTTTGTGTAAATTGGTTGAAATATGACTATAATTGTTGAAAATGTTGGAAAACGTTTGGGAGCTTTCATCAAAAACACTGCATAATCACTGAGATATACTCGTAAAACAATGTATGATGCAAAGTTGGGGGGAAAGGTCTTTACAGAAAACTCTGCGATGCCATATATCTATCTTTTAAGGATAGCTTACTATACTCATTCTAACTTCTAAGAAACTGGTCACATACAATGCGGTAATTGGACATCTATTTAGACGGATACAGTATTAATCCTTATCAACTTAAATACATTAGTTACCTTGAGCACCAGCAGCCTCACCTGTGGAAAACCCGGGGCGGGTCGCTTGTCTTAGATATTTCTGTATTCATCTTGACTAGAGCAATGAAGATTCTAAACCTGCCCTGGTAATATATTTGCCATTTTCTTTTTTCAGAAAAAAGAAGATTTGGAGAAGTAGATGATTCTAAGAAAAACACAGCTGAAGTTATTTTGTTTTTTGATCAATTATTTGATAGTGTCAATTGTTCTAAAGGTACTTCCACAGCTGGAAAAATGAGAGTGCCCGTTACTAATAAATCAAATCATGTACAATTTTGGAAAACTGCTATTCAACAGCTTGAAAAAATGTCATTTAATGATAATTGTAGTGCTAAAGCTAAAAATTCAAATCGTACATTATCTGTTAAAGTACCTAGTTTAACAAACTGGATTGTTACATTAAAAAGCTTTTGTGCGATTTGGGAAAAATTACAAGAAAGAGGTGTGAAAATCTTTTATACGCGCCATTTAAATCAAGACCCTCTTGAAAATCTTTTTGGAAAAATTAGATCTATGAATTATCGCAATGTAAATCCAGATTGTTATACTTTTGGTATTGCTTTTAAGAATTCAGTCATAAATAATTTAACTGGACTTCATTCCACCTCTGCAAACTGTGAGGAAGATCTGGGGAAAACTATTGTCAGTCTCGAAGAGCTATTTGGCCACTCAAATACTAGTAAAAATGTTGCAGAAGAGGATAACTACAGTGAACATGAATCTGAAACTCGTGAAAATGTGAATTATCCAGTACCAGATTCTAGTGATATAGTTTCAAGTGCAATAAAGGAAAGATTAGCCGTGCAATCGACAGCATATGTGGCAGGATTTGTATGCAAAAAAATAATAAAAAACAACAACTGTAAACAATGTAAGAGAACTTATATGGCCAATGAAAAAGAACAGATTCATGATTGGATTATGTCCAAGGAGTATGTTTTATTGAAAGAAAAGTGCTTAACGTACCCGTCACCGAAAATTGTACTGTTGTTTAAGAAGTTTGTTGAATTTATACGACTGCAACTGGGATCTTGTCCACACAGAAAAGCTCTGAAAAAACATACTATAACACTATTCCTGAAGAATGAGGATGTCAGTTGGCTCGGATGTGAGGAACACAAAGAGAAAACCATAAATATTTTTATGAATTTAACATTCAGATTAGAAGTGTATAACTGGTGCTCATATATAAACAAAGTTTTAAAAGGAACTTGCCTGAGAAAAAAGGATGAAGCGTTGTATGCGGCTGAAAAAATGGCTTCAGTAAAATTTATTCAGCAGAGAAGAAAACGAACGAGCAGTTACGATGAAAATATTATACCAACAAAAAAACAAAAACATGGAGATATTGAGAATTTAGGATATTATAATATCACCAAAGGCAATGTAGAAGGACTTAACTCAAGAGGGATCCTCAAAGACAAAAATATGATATGAGGAATGAGGATGTCAATGATTTTATGAAAATCCTAGGGATATGTGGCGGTCTCCACATAAAGCAGCTAGATGGCGTCTTAAGCGCAGACTCCATTTGGAGCGAAGTGAAGTTCGTTACACTTGCTCACGCCACTACCGCGTCTTCATACAACGGTTCAAACTACGAACGTCAGAACGAAGTGAAGTTCTCATTGTCTAGTGACATGAGCGTTGCAAAACCGCTTCGCTTCGCTCCCAATGGGGCTTGCGCTTTACGCATCAAATACGAAGGATCTACAAATAGTTATGTACATGCTGCAACGAAGCAATTAACAACAATCAAATCAAATATCGCCTCGCACTCTCTGAAATCATAATTTCTTATATGAGGCAAGATTAATAGATACAAACATAACAGACAGTGAAGTTTTAAAACATAACAGACCTGATAAAAAAGAAGATGGAATAAAAAAGACAAAAGAATATGAATAAAAATTAAGCTTGTTGTTATAGCTACTTATTATACGACTAGATTTACGTGATGAACACCGGAATATGCTCAACTATTCTACCTAGGGCTCTTAACCTGCGCCGCGTCGCGTGCTCACAGTATATACATATTTTATACATACCTACATGTGATATGTAGTTATAATGGATAAACGCAACAGTTTAATAGTTATTTATGCAACTGTTGTGTAATAAGGTGTATTAAAACAAGAATGTGGGTTTATAGTATCACATGAGTGTTTTAATACCTAATTATCAACAGTTGCATACAAGACTTTATCTACACCCATAATATGAATCCTCTATAAGATTCTGAAACAGTTAGCTTACTGCATTAACATTAACAAGTATAAATTAAAAATTTAAAAAACCCCCGACATTCGCCATTTTATGTTGGAGCCATCTTGAATTTGCATGGTGCTATTCTACTAGTCAAGCCCTTTCATTTGATACCCATATTGAGGGAGTTGTGAAAAAATATGTAATCCGCCATTTTTTGGCGGTCCATTTTTCATTAATCATAGCTAAAAACACTCCCGACTAATTCACGTTTCAAACAAAAAATAAACCGGTCAAGTGCGAGTCAAACTCGTGCATCAAGGGTTCCGTACTCCAGAAGTATAAGTACAATCTGTTTCATTATTTTGTCTTAAAAGGTAAGGTGCTAATTAAGCTAAGCCTTTAAATTGTATGAGCGCTCATACAACTCAGAGGTCTATCTTAATTGGCTCAACTATATTATATGGGGACACCCTTGAATTTCCAACTTTTTGGAACTTTTCCTTTATTTGTGATGTAAGACCTGGCTTTTTGCCAAATTTCGTAATTCTAGGTCAACTGGAACTACCATTTAGGTTTTCGACCCAAAACCTATAGGGTACTTCCAATTGACTTAGATTTGACATTTTTTGTCAAAAGCAAGGTCTTACAGATCAAGTAAAGTAAAAAAAAAAACTAAAAAATAAAGAAAGTTTAAAATTAAGGTATATTTTGGTATAAATTTCAACTTGCTAGGTCCACCCGTTCCTGAGAAAATTGGTGGTGACACACGGACAGACAAACGGACAAGAAAGTAATCTTATAAAGGTTCCTTTTTTTACCGTTTGAGATACGGAACCCTAAAAAACGCATTCAAATCGGTTCATCCGTTTGAGCGCTACGGGAGAACAGACAGACACACACACACAGACATGTCAAACTTAAGCACCCCGTCGTATTTGTGTCCGATGAATGATTAAAAACAGATGATGTAATGTTGTACTGAATTTCATTACAACACTCTTTTGGATGATATAATGGTTGTTACGACATTGGGTGTTCTAATGTTGGCAATAATCTAACTGTTTCAGACTCTTTAATAGAGGATTTAAAACATGGGTGTAGATAAACGCTATAATAAGCTTGCTATATTAGTAGTAAGACTTAATAATAACATATTTTTATAAACTACTGTAACAACAATTTATGTATTGGTGATCAAATTCTATGTACTTGTGATCACTTAATAATAATTGTACTATTAATTCAAGGCATTCATTGATTTTACCGCTGTCTCCGCTCTACCCACAGCGTAGCGCAGCGACTGCGTCTTGTCGCCTCGCTTGGTAGTTGACTAGTGTATTTAGAAGGTGTTCACTGACCGACTGTTGACTGCGTTCTACCCACAGCGTAGCGCAGCGACCGCGTCTTGTCGCCTCGCTTGGTAGTTGACTAGTGTATTTAGAAGGTGTTCACTGACCGACTGCTGACTGCGTTCTACCCACAGCGTAGCGCAGCGACCGCGTCTTGTCGCCTCGCTTAGTAGTTGACTAGTGTATTTAGAAGGTGTTCACTGACCGACTGCTGACTGCGTTCTACCCACAGCGTAGCGCAGCGACCGCGTCTTGTCGCCTCGCTTAGTAGTTGACTAGTGTATTTAGAAGGTGTTCACTGACCGACTGCTGACTGCGTTCTACCCACAGCGTAGCGCAGCGACCGCGTCTTGTCGCCTCGCTTAGTAGTTGACTAGTGTATTTAGAAGGTGTTCACTGACCGACTGCTGACTGCGTTCTACCCACAGCGTAGCGCAGCGACCGCGTCTTGTCGCCTCGCTTAGTAGTTGACTAGTGTATTTAGAAGGTGTTCACTGACCGACTGCTGACTGCGTTCTACCCACAGCGTAGCGCAGCGACCGCGTCTTGTCGCCTCGCTTAGTAGTTGACTAGTGTATTTAGAAGGTGTTCACTGACCGACTGCTGACTGCGTTCTACCCACAGCGTAGCGCAGCGACCGCGTCTTGTCGCCTCGCTTGGTAGTTGACTAGTAGTAGTTAGAAGGTGTTCCACCACTCATGACCAAACTAATGAGTTTATACTTAGGGTGTCGGTCCACTAATGATGATCTGAGTATTCAGTAGAATAATCAGATTTTCGATAGATGACAGTGATACTAATAGGTATTATCACTATTATAGTCCGTTTCAATAGAGTTGAGCTAAAATGTAAACCAACACACCTTTTTGCTAAAAAACTACAGAATGGATTGAAATGAAACTTGGCACGATTTATGTTTGTTGGTTTACATTTTAGCTGAATTCTATTGAAACGGACCATACGTCAATTCTCTGTTCTAATGGACAGGAACCTTTACATCCGAAACCAATGAACAAAGTTAATATTAAATCTAAAAAAATATATCAAACTGATTATTGTGTTCAAGCGTTAATACCTAGTCTTATTATTATTTTAATAATTATTAATTATTTGTAAAGTAATAGGCACCTCAGTACTTTTAGGATAAGAAAGTTTGTAAGATTTTTTATTTGTGGGAATCTCATTATGACGTAATCGAAATTTAAAAAGATTTCTACTAGAGACAGACACACTATTATAATATACTAAATTTTGCCCGCGACTTCGTCCGCGGTGTTAGGTCTTCAAAAGTCCCAAGGGAACCCTTTGTTTTCCCAGATTAAAACAGTAGCATATGTAACTCTCCAGGTCCTCAACTAAAAAAAATGCGACTGCAAAAAATCAAATCAATCCGTAGTAATATTCGATAATTAGTAGGGATCCTGTATTATTCAACCATGTTATGTTCCCTCGAATATGGTTGAGCGAAGCAATGGCTGGATCATGCGTCATGCTCGTGATCGGGTGCCACCGTCGGAAATGGGGCTACTTTTGTCTGCCTTTCTTCACATGTGTAGAATTGTAAGCACCATTCCGAACCAGTGGTAGATTCATTTGTCGATTCAAAATTACTTGTAAAAGTTTATTTGAATAAAAAACTTTTCTATTCTATTCTATTATATCTAAGTTCATAAACTGATGCCGTAGTAAATATATGTAAATCATTTTATCCTCTTTGGGAAGGATTTTCATAAATTTTTTCCTTAGCTGGTGTCTACCCTTAGAAAGAACAGCCTACCTTTCTTTCAAGTTAATAAAATATAAATAAGTCTTTATTTCATTTCATCACAGATTTTCATCATTTTACCACCCTTAAAACTAATAACCTAAGTACCGATTTTCTGTCTCTAACTTCAAAAACTAGTACTTTTATGTAATCTTCCTACTCCCATTTTACCCTCATGAGGGATAATTTTCGTGAAATCTTTTCTTAACTGATGCGCCCTAGAAAGAACCTACCTTCCAAATTTCAAATTAATAATAGCAATAATTAAAACTTTCCCATACAAACTTTCAACCCCTATTTTACCTGTAAGGGGAGATTTTTTTAAATAACTAATACATATTTTCATCATATAAAACTAATAATCTAAATGCCGATTTTCATGTCTGTAACTTCAGAAACAGGACTTTCATATAACCTTCCTACCCCCATTTCACCCCCTTAGGGGTAGATTTTATCGTAACTTTCAATTTTTAAGTTTGTAGGCTTTATAGTTCCTGAGATTTCATGATTAGCGAGTGGTATTTCATTTCACTTTTATGTAGAAGATTAAAATCCATATCATTGGGAAATATAATTACGTCATTTGAGAAGTCCACTTTTATTTCATACCTAATTGTTAGTTGTAAAAATGTATTCAATAAACAATAAATTATAATTAAACAGCTAATTTTGTTTTTATTCATTATTTTTAACTAAAATAATTAAAATTAATATTAATATCGATAGTAATGCAATAAATAGAACATCACTAGTCATCGATATATCTAGAAATATACTAGCACAACACTAGCTATCAAACGTGAGCTGCTAAATACTATTCATTAATCTGTGGCAAGTTGTCAACTTGCACGGGTGTATGGAGCTTTATACGGGTACAGACTCTTGTTCCTGTGTGTCCTATCTGTATCGTAGATACTAATCATTAATCTGTGTGGATAGGAAGATAGGAATATGCGGGGGTGTAAACTCTCTTAGAAGAAAATTTATACCTACGGGGGCTGAAATTGCCATTGTTAAAACATTCTGATAATAATTGTACATTTTTTAAGCATTGCAACACTAACTTTTCTAAAGTCATATCCAAGAAGGTTATATTCTTTATGTAGATACTGGAGTCTGCGCCTGAAACATTGTAGGAAAGACAAAGTCCATAATTCAGCTGGGCTATTTTTTCTCTCTAGTCTTTCTGTACCTCACACACTTTATTTAAGTAGTTAAGAACGAGATAAAGCCTGTTCAAGGCCACATTTCTTTGTTTCAACATTTTGTTTGAAGCTCGGCAGGGTGATTCAGAACACTTCGATAACATAATCATCAATCGATTCGGTAAGTTATCGTACGATAAGATGTATTTTCAATTCAGAATAACCGTATCAACCGGGAAGTTGTCGAAACCGATACCGAATCGAACCGACGTAGATATCGTTCGAATGTCATAATCGCTATTCACAACAACTTTATCAAACGCTATCAAAAGCTATTCACAACAACTTTATCGAATAATATTTTCCGAACATCTGATATTTTTTTACGATTATTTATCGAAAGCTACAGGGCATTCGATATCCTAATCTTTTTGTTCATCTACTCGTCAGATAGGTACTTTTACTGTTATTTCGTGAAAAATATGTTCGGAGCCGCAATTAAAATAGATAGCAATAGCCGCAATAAATCACCGAGGCGAAGAAGACGTGGTGAAGAGGATTCTTAAGAGACGTAGGTATCTACGGACATTGCGTGATACCTTTAACCCATTTGAGGCAAATGCGTCAACTTTTATGGGAAAATATAATAAAACTTTCGCCAGAATTTGCGTTATTTTTACTAACTAATAAGAGGGGGCATTACAGGAGGCAACACGTAATCATGTAGATTCAGATTTTTGGTATGTACATGATTACCAACCAATGCCATAATATATCTCTCGGTAGAGAGTAGTATATTGCTTGCCGTCTGTCCGGACGGACAGACAGGCAGATGGATAGCGGAGTCTTAGTAATAGGGTCCCGTTTTACCCTTTGGGTACGGACATCTGAGTGGTATTTACGAGGATAGCTGTAATAATACTTTTGTAGTACACTTCGACATTTTTCTCTCTAAATCAATAATTTAATGTTATCATTTTAAATAATGACTTTAATTACCTTCAAGATGATTAAAAGTTATTTTTTAATGCTTAATATGAATGTATAATAAGTAAAATTTTTGTAAAATAACATACTTCATAAATGCACATGTCTTAATCGCAATGTATCTTATCGATACCGGTATCGTAATTGATATCCAATTGTATGCTTTTATCGTTCTGAATTGCACGAAAAAAAATTTAGATACAAAATTGATACCAAATCGTATCGACACGGTAAGTTATCGAAGTGTTCTGAATCGCTCTGCAAATTCCATAGGTTCTAATATTCTTGGTCAATAAAGTGTTTTTAAGTTGGTAGTCACTGACGTAATAGTACGTAATGTTGGTAATAATTGTTTTTTTCAAAATGGCGTCTTTGTTATTGTGTGGATAAGTTTCGTAACAATTAAAAATATTTATAGGTTTCTTGCGATCATATAAACTTTAAATACGTCGAGTCGAGCTTCTGTTACTCTGTTTGTGTTTTATAGTGTAGTGCTATTTATATTTGAGACGTTGATTCTGTTTAATTGAAACAAGACTCGTATGTGGAATTCTTTGCTCGTATGTTTTATTTCACAAATAAAACAAGGAGAAATGTTTTAAATGTGACTGCTCGCCGGTAAAAACAACATCAAGTTGATTCGATTACCTAAAACCTGCTTAAGGAATCTTTCGTGGTACGTATAACCTAACCTAACTTAGTAGATTTATAATTACTAAAATTCATTCTCTATAAATTATCCTTAAACAGACACAAGCACACATTTTGATATTAATTATAGTGGTATCAACAGGCGTGCTTACTGCTTATGTCTATAGTTTCCCATTTTCCAGACATTGCAGGAAAGGCACTAGTTAGGAAAAAAAAATATTGGTAGCCCACCCTTAGTGTTTACTATTTATTACCTATAGGGTAGTAAAAATACTTTCTTATATGATAAGGTATATATTATTTGTAATAATTAGTACCAATTAATCAACAAAATCTAGTCTGCCAATCCGCTTGGCCAGCGTGGTACACTATGGCCAAAACCCTTCTCACTCTGTGAGGAGACCCGTGCTCTGTAGTGAGCCGGTAATGGGTTGATCATGATGAATCAACAAAATTGTTTCTTTTCAGATGTGAACTAAGTATGTGATTGAACAGAGGTTTTACTGATTGTACTAAACGGAAGTTACAAAGAACTGCTGTTCCATGTGATGTATTTGAATATGAAAATATTAACAGCATTGTAAATAGCGTCTCATACATATTATGTTTAAAATGATTTTGTATGTATTTGGAAAATAGATCGTTTTCAGAAGAAGTGTCAGCCACCGCACTCAAAAAAAAATCCTTACACATAAATAAATGTGAATTGTTAGAAAGAAAACCTGTTGTTTTATTTTGAATCCTAACTAAAACTTTATTGATAAGGCATTTTGACTCGAAAGAGAACTTGGTGTATTTTATTTCACCAGTTCTCTCTCGAGTCAAAATGCCTTATCTAAAAATATTATTAAGGTTAAGTAGGTAGGTAGGTAGGTACGTCAAAGAGTTGTTGGTGGGCTGAATCTAGATGGCGCTGAACTGTTCTCATTTTTTTTCTATGGAGTTTTCATTCTTCTCTCGTTAGAGAGTATTTTTGTTCTGTGGGAATATGAAATAACCTATAAATTGAGTGATAATAAACTAAATGTTTTATATAAAATTAATTTAACTTAATTAAGTTAATTAGACACTGTTTACTATGGATTACCATTACGAACAGACAAGTGAAGTGGAGGCATTAGATTCGATTTATTATGGAGATATGCAAAGTAAATTAGTTAACAATGTACCTATTCAATTTGTTGTTTTCATTTACTTATTTATTTCTTATAGTTTTACAGACAACACCGACGCACAAATTCAGTATACCAATCAAGTCTGAAGGATATGACGATGGTGAGGGATTGGCATGTGAGTTAGTGTTCACATACACAGCAAAATATCCCGATGAGTTGCCTGTACTTGAAATAAACACAGATGAAAGTTTTGACGAAATTGTGGACAAGGATGAACTTTACAAGCACTTAATAGAACAAGTAATACATTTTTTTATTAGCTGATAGTTA
This sequence comes from Melanargia galathea, assembly GCA_920104075.1. Classification (NCBI taxonomy): domain Eukaryota; kingdom Metazoa; phylum Arthropoda; class Insecta; order Lepidoptera; family Nymphalidae; genus Melanargia; species Melanargia galathea. The sequence goes on from OV049855.1 coordinate 7,829,810, forward strand.
TGTTTACCTATAAGATATTTTTCTGCAGTAAAATGTAGTCTGTCTGTCTACAGATTTGTGTGTGCATTAAGATCGGCTCAGGCTTAGCCATGAAATGTACAAACACTGTTAAGACTTACCAAAAATAAATTAACATGTAGTTTTCAGATCTTTGTGTCTACTAGGGCGAATTTACGAGTCTTGTCTGTTTATCTGTCAGACCCCTATAATTTGATGATATACTAAACATAATTACTTGAAATTTACAAATTGTGAACAATGTAGATTTAGGTCCTAATGCTGAAAAAGATGTTAAAAAATTTAAAAAAAAATTAAAAAGGTCACTTGAACGCAAATAGTGGGCTATTTGTATTATCTCGGTCCAGACTTTTATTAAGTATAGGCACAAAATTATTTTTGAAAAAAGTATTAGGATTAGCACTTCAATCCACATTGGAGCAGTGTGCTGTGATAAGCTCTAATACTTAATTAATTAATTAATTATGTCCCAATGACTATTGAGGAAAAGTCTTTATCTAAAAAGCTAAAACTTTTGTATAATTATTTATTTTGAATGGAGATAGATTATGCTCTGACGTAACACATAGGCTACTTTTTTATCCTAGAAAAGTATTCCTGTGGGACTAAAATAGATATAGACTTCCAAATACGCCATTGAGGGTGCTGACTGTTCTTAGGTAAATCACGCTCACATAACACATTATTGCAATAGTTTGCTGTGTTGAATGCATTGGCAACACATAGGCTACTTTTTATCCTGGAAAAATGCACAGTTCCCACGGGATTTTGAAAAACCCGAAATCTATAGCTACAGCTATAAGTAGATTACTACAACGAACTTCCTTGATAGTAGGTATAAATGTTGGAAAAGGGAGCAGGAACGGGAACCGGAAATATACGATTCTCTCAGGATTTGTTTCAAACAGAAATTCACGCGGGCGAAGCCACGGGCAGATGCTAGTATGAAATAAAGACGTAGATGGGAGAGAAGGAGGTCTAAGAGGCTGTAGCATTATAAAATACATAATTACAGGGTAACGAAAATCTAGGCATGGTAATGATATTCACACTAGTATCAGCGGGACAGGAATGGCTCAATGAGAGGTGGGACAGCATTCAAAGAGTGCGGGACGAAAAGGTTCTTGCTAAGAAGAAAGCTGATGAAGAAGCTGAACAGGTACGAGTCAGGAATTATACATACATGAGTACAGAAAAGTTATGAGTTAAACAATCTGCATTATATCCCCCAATGAGGATTGTGACCTTTTCTGTAAAGGTATTTTACTTTCTGGGAATAATAATGGTTGATTCTTCTGCACACATCTCTGCTAAAGGCCAGCGCATATGAGTGGTGCCGAGGTTCAAAGTATTTGGAAGATAACTACTTAAACAGCACATGGTTGAAAATTGATATGTTAAAAAAACAAAACATCAACTGCACTCCCACACACCCTAATGAGTTAGGGATATAAAGAGAGCTCATTTTTTTCTACAATTTAAGTTGCTATCATTACGTCACTACTTAATCTCCACAACTATAACAAACTGATTGACAAAATTCATAGTTGGCATTTAATTGGAATTCCATGTTAAATATCTACTGACACTATTAATCATTCATCATCCATCATCATCATTTCAGTTGTTTACATAACTCAGCTGCACATAACTCAGCCTTCCTCACCAAGCCACTTCCTGCCTTGTTTATATCATTGGTCGATATTACCAGAGTGCACCTCAAATTACACTATTTGTATACAGACTGTAGTCTCTACATTTACTTGATTGTTGAGATCTTAGTTTTCCTGCACATCTCTTCATTATGAATCTTATCAATGCTAAATAAACATGTTTATAAAGTTGTTTATTAACTGTAATAGTGATATTTGTAATTTGTACTTTGCAGAAAAGGTTTGAGGGCACGCGCGTGACTGTTGAATCGTTCCTAGCATGGAGAAAGCAGTTTGAGATTGAAATGGGTATACCCGCCAAAAGAGAGAAGGAGGGAAAAGACAAGAATAAACTAACAGGCAAAGAGTTGTTTATGAGAGACACAACTCTTAATGAATCTGATCTTAAATTCCTTGAAGATGGTGAGATTAACAATATTCTTATCTTCTCTACTATAAAATTATATAAATTATTATTAAAAGCTTGTTTATATGTAATGATAAAATACTAAACCAATTTATATGAGGTTTGACCTTGATCCACTGCTCTAACTGTTAATCCACCGGTTCATCTGAATTTCATGCAGATAAAGCGAAACAGCAAAAGCCAAACAAAAAGCAAAATAACTTAAACTTTATGTCTTCAACAACTAGTTCTACTCAAGTTGACACAGTTTTTGCATACAACAATTATAAATAAGGAATCTTTATGTATGGTGTGACTTCATCCGTTTATTCCGCCCTTCAGTCATTATTGACTTGAAATTTGGAATAGTTATTTATATAAATAATGCTTATCCAACTTTAATAACCTGATATAACAATCAAAAGTCACAACAAAAATTTGATAAGGTAGGAAATCCTTGATAGGCGAATCAGACTCAACTTGACAGGTTTAATTTTTAAAATATTATATTGCACTGCCATAAAGCCACTATCCTTACTAATATATAAATGGGAGTTTGTATGTTTGTTCCGCTTTCACGCCGTAACTACTGAACCGATTTGGCTGAAATTTTGAATGGAGATAGCTTATGCCCTGACTTAAAACATAGGCTACCTTTTATCCCGGAAAAGTATTCCTGTGGGACTAAAATAGATATAGACTTCCAAAAACGCGATAGATGGCGTTGACTGTTCTTAGGTAAATCACGCTCACATAGCACATTATTACAATAGTTGCATGCATCTGTATACGTATGTATTTTTTATCCTGGAAAAATCCACAGTTCCCACGGGATTTTGATAAAACCGAAATATATATCTACATCTATAGGTAGATTACTATAGCAAACTTCTTTGAAAGTGGGTATAAAGCTTGGAAAAGGGAGCGAGAACGGGAGTCGGAAATCCACGATTCCCTCGGGATTTGTGAAAAACCGAAATTCACGCGGGCGAAGCCGCGGGCAGAATCTAGTAAATTATAAATAAACCAGTTTGATTTTTAACTATTTAAAACTTTCTTTTGAAGGAGATGCAGTCAAAGTGGATGAATCACTGTTTCAAGACTTGGATGATTTGGAGCTCTCTGACGACGCCGACGATGACGACTACGTGCCGGGACAGAGCAGCGACAGCGATTAACAAACACTATCGCGCTTACAATAGCGCCAACATCGATGCAAACATGGCCTTAATCTCTATATTAAAGTAATACAGTTCATTTTTGTTTGATACAACTACATATTGAGGTATTTAAAAAGCTTTATGAAAATTTTACTTGTCTAAGTACATAACGTAGCATTTAATTAAGTAATGTAAAAAAATTATAGAATAAAGCAGTGGACATATTATAAAAAGCCACAAGTTGATACTGCGCAATAGTTGATTTTTTAGAGGGCTCCAAACGAAAACACCCGAAAAATTTCGGCGCGAGTTAGACAACAATTAACACTTAGATGGTTATGGTTATGGCCTTTGAATTGACACTCTTCTCTTATCCAGAGTATAATAACTAATATTAATTGAGGGTCAGTTTTACCATAGGCGGTTAAAGTCACTTTAAGGTTACCATTAAAGTTTGACCACCAACTTAAAAAATTGCACAAGTTGATAATCGTAATACAATTATTGTTAATGTTAAGGATAAGGTTTAGGTCTAAAGTTCATCATCATCAACATCATGATCAACCCATTACCGGCTCACTACAGAGCACGGGTCTCCTCTCAGAGTGAGAAGGGTTTTGGCCATAGTCTACCACGCTGGCCAAGCGGATTGGCAGACTTCACACACCTTTGAGAAAGTTATGGAGAACTCTCAGGCGTGCAGGTTTCCTCACGATGTTTTCCTTCACCGTTAAAGCAAGTGATATTTAAATACTTAAAACGCATATAACTCCGAAAAGAGGTGCGTGCCCCGGGATCGAACCCACGACCTCCAATTAGAAGTCGGTTGTCCTAACCACTAGGCTATCACAGCTAGCTAGGTCTAAAGTTAACGAAACAATTTTTTTTTTTGCTGGTCAACTTTAGCTGTAATCACCACCTGCGCTGGTTCAAAGACAAAGAGCTTATGACCTGACGCCATCAAGAGAGCTGCACGTTGTTTGTTCGTCGAGCTTGTATCCGTGTAAGGACCCAGCTCTAATGTCGAGATTATGCATGCAATAAAATTGCATATCCATTTTGTCATCACAGTCATATCGCATATCCATCTCGTGGTCTCAGTGATATCGTATATCCAAGATGGATATGATGAGTGATATCTTTTGATGAGTGACATCGCATCTCCATCTTGTGATGAGTGATATTGTATATATATCTTGTGGTGAGTCAAACTGCATATCCATCACTTGTGATCTATGATATGTTTCACTGTTCTACAAAAATAACTGTATGTTTGTATTGTGAACTCGAAAGACAAATAGTAGGTATATTCGAAAATCGTAGCATAAAATAATCATACTTTTTGATGGAATGTGGCTATACTTAGTGAATGAACGAGAAAATATCCAAGTCAGCCATTTTAAAACTTTAAAAAAATAGTATGTTTGGGTTAACACAAAGTTAATATAATTTACCTATCCACTTTTTCAAGTATGCTAACATGGTTGAAAAATAAAGTTTTACATACATGCATATTGTATAAATATTAATATTAATATTATATTAATATTAAATATTAATCACAATAATAAATTATAAAGGCGAAAGTTTGTGTGTGTGTATGTTTGTTCCTCTTCTCCACTGCAACTATTGAACTGATTTGGCTGGAATTTTGAATGGAGATAGCTTATGCCCTGACTTAACACATAGATAGTGTACTTTTTATCCCGGAAAAGTATTCCTGTGGGACTAAAATAGATATAGACCTCCAAAAACGCCATAGAGGGCGCTGATTGTTCTTAGGTAAATCACGTTCACATAACACATTGCAATAGTTTGCTGTGTTGCATGCATTGGCATACACATAGGCTACTTTTTATCCTGGAAAAATGCACAGTTCCCACGAGATTTTGAAAATCCCGAAATCTAGGTATATCTACAGTAGGGTGTCCCAAGACATAAGGGGAAAAATTTTTTTCGCGAAATCAAGGACGCATACCCTCTATTTTTATTCGAATTGACCTCATTGACTCAAATAATAAATATTATTGCGATTGGACAACGATAACCCGTGCCGACTTGATGCCAAAGTTTTGACATGAAAATTTGTACTGACTTAGTGTAGGAAGAATTAAGAACTTAATTTTTATTACTTAATTAAAACTGCAATACGCCCAAATAGTATATTATTTCCTCATTTACATTATAAAATATTATTATTGTACAAATTTTCTTTTTAACGTTTGTTTTTAGAGTCAGGATAGTTGTTCCTGTAAGTACGCAACGTAATAAAAATTGTTTTTGTTCCTTCTCAAAAGTGATTAATCCATGAAAGTCTTGCATTAAGTTAATCGCTCTTCCGGCTACATCGTTTTAGTCCCTCAGTGCCGAAACTTTTTTCTGGCTTCTTGAAACGAAGCATTATTTGACCACAAAGACATTAATCTAGAAAACTGTCTTCAATTTTAAGGCGGTTGAACAAGGACTTTCAGTTCAGTAAAACTCTAGCAACGGAGTCTATAGCTTCGGAGTCCGTCAGGTGCAGTGTGTAAGTTTTTATATATAGTTCTGTATTTTATCAGCATTAATTACTTTTCCAGTTTTCTCGGAACTTTTTAAAGAGCGGAATATCAAGGCTTGTAGTTACTTGACTGATTTTTGCTTCAAATACCAATTAAGACGAATTAATACACGTGCGATGTCGAGCGCTGCTACCAATTTTGGGGTAATAAAACTTCTACGCAGAGGTGTTTTGCTTTATTGCGTGTTCTCGACAAGCTTCGGTACTTCCTCCTTGTAAATCTAAGTTTTCATTAGAAGATGATGAAGACGACTCGTCTTGTAACGGTACATAAGATGATGTTGAAGGAGTCGGCTCAGACAAATATTTAGCACGTTGTTTTTCTTCTTCGATAGTTCTGAGGCGTGCTCTGTCCTCTCTATCAGTCAATTTTTTATCCACTCCTGCTAAAGCCCAAACTGGATGGTGCCCCGTCCATCGTTCATTTTTGCGATGAACGATGCACGATATAATATTCGCTATGGCACAGTGCCTGTGAACGATGAACGGTCGGTGGTTAGACGGTTCATTATCGATGAAGCTTCGAAAAATGAAAGCAAAAATCCCGAAAAATTAACCGTTTCATTTGGGTTTAAGTGACCAGGTCGGCCTGGTTCTCTTTGACGTTGTAAAAAGATCCTCATTTATTTTTATTAATTGAAGCGCATCGGCGGCGTATGCAATGGCAGTTCGTCATTTTTAAAGTTATGTCAATGAAAATCGGTATTTGTAGTGTCGGTTAAAAATAAAGAATTACGTGTTTCAGGAATTTTGAAAATTCCACCCTCAAGTCGGTTTGTATGACGTCCACGCGAGCGAAGTCACGAGCATTAGCTAGTTAAAAATATACCCCTTTTAGAACTGCGTCATTGCACTAACATGTTGACTGATTGAAATGATGCGAGTTCTTAACTAAATAACGAGTAATCACAAGCACATCGACACGGTAGGTCGCGTAAGCCTTAGAGAGTAAGTACTGGCATCTATTGATGTAAGTCGGCACGGGTTACCGAGGTCCTACCTTCTTAAAATTTTATTTATAATTATTTTGACCTAAAAGTAAAAAATTAAGAGGGTATGCGTTAAAAAAAAACAACTTTGATTTTTTTGGGACACCCTAATCTACAGCTATAGGTAGATTACTATAGCGAACTTACTTGATAGTAAGTATAAAGGTTGAAAAAGGGAGCGGGAACCGGAACCGGAAATCCACGATTCCCTCGGGATTTGTTGAAAACCGAAATTCACGCGGGCGAAGCCGCGGGCAAAAGCTAGTTGTATATATATTTGAAGTCATGAAGACAAAATCATAGGTAAGTTTATTCAACCAACATTTGATTTTTAAAATTAAATAACTAGTGAAAATGATTGTTTGTGTGATCTTTTATGAATAAGTTGTTATTTGTAATAAAACATTGTTTTTATTCAGAGAAATAGTTTTATTTACATTTTCTCTATCGATATTTACAACCAACAGATAATTAATTAATGTAAAAAGCGTTTTGATATAATACAACACATAGGTAGTTACCTCAACATTCAAGTAGAAAAAAGCAACTATCTGAGCAAACGAAACAAATCACTAGCACTTACATCACATAGTATTAACAGCTAACATAGATCAAACAAATATTCCTAATGTAATATATTATTATACGTAAATAAACGCGAATAACCTAATAAACTTAATTAATTAGTAATTAAGTATTTACCTACTTATCAAATTATGAAACAAAGCGCAGTCTCAAACCAATCACTGTAAATAATTAAAAATACTTTTTGATGTTTAATTTTAAATAGAAATAACAAATAGAGAATTAATTAACCATAGATATGTATAGGTAATTTAGTTAAGGTAGGTACTTACTTACCAAATGGATCTTGATTTTAGACAAAATAAATCTTTTGTTGACAGTATTTAACAATTCAGCCGTTTATTCAAAGCCCCAGAAACCGCGTAGACCGTTGGTTCCACAAATTATAACAAATCATTTTAATGATAATTTCAGATAGTTAAGACCGCTGTTCCATTAGGCAAGTCTTGCATACAGGTATGACGTCATATTTGCATACAAGTTGCTTGTATTGGAAACATATTTTCAAGTGTGAAAATTGCATGTAGGTTTTAGTTTCATACAAGTGGAGATGTTCATTAATTGAGGAGGATATCATGGGACAACATGCAACTAACGTTTGCGCGTTCAATTTCAAACTACCTGCATGCAACTTGTAGCTTGTATGATGCTTGTATGCAAGTTGCATGCAATATACACCTAACTTGCCTAATGGAATTGCGGCTTAAAGAGAGTGAACAATATTAAGGTCGGAACACATGATAAGATTTGACTTGACGTTGTTCGCCGTTGGCTTGTTGTATATTTGCGGTCCAATATCAAATAGAAAAAATGCCAAATATTATTATTAAGATATTCAAATACTTATTTAACCCACACAAGACAATAATTATTATAATTAACAACTGGTTCAATGTATAACACAACATGCAGATTGGTAACAAGTTTAGTTAAATGTAGTACACAAAATTGCGGAGTCACAAAATACTTTAAACATTAAAAATGCTTTTATAATTAGGCTTAGAATTGAAATTGGACATTCATTTTAATACCTACGCAATATATTTTTACGATTATGTACCTAAATACCTATCCATGAACTATTATTTCTGTTTTTCAACTTATTGAAAATAGTTACTAAGGTACTTAGTTTAAACCAAAATCAAATTGTAATGAAAAACAAATGACCGAATACGTAGTAGGTATTAATAGGGTTCATATATATCTAAACAATAAACAATAATGTGTATAATATAACTTTGATAATGGTTTTTGATGCAACATCACTAATAAAATTAATATTAATAAAATAATATTAATTTACGATTATTACATAATAGATTAAATATGTTACAACAATTTGTGGCCACCAAGTATTGATATTTATACATACCATACCTACATCTTCCTATCAAAGGAAGAAAAGGCCACATTTAAAAAAATAAGTAATGCCCGCCACACACGATCAAGTACCTAGGTATATCGTACAATTTACATGAAAACGCGCACACACATTCAAGTACGAATGAGTGTTGATGGGCTTGAAACGAAATTCCTTTTCGTCTTCAAACAATGCTTGTCATACAAATCGGATGATATCGGTACGTGATCGGGTGTGACTAGGCATAACATTAATACATTACAAAAACTATCCACAAAAATAAATACCTAATACAAAGGAGAGAGATAGAGCGATTTATAACTTTCTTAACATATTACAGCTCCGTCTCATCACCTTTGCAGGAAGTATTTTTCCAGCTAGCAATATTCACTAACTAGGTTAATTTAGAAACTTTTAAATTTTTTGTAAGGACAGTCAGTAATAGTTATGTTTTAGACAGCAATTTATAATAGCAATTTGTGTATGTTATATTAATAGCTATTGCATACCCTGGCCTTGGACCATGTGCACGCCACTGCACAAGAGGATCAGAGCCATACATTTTATTTGAAGACGTGCACACTTATACCCTGTCCCCCGAGACAAGTTAGTATAGCGCTCTCCCTGTTCCGTAATTCCATACAAATGACAGGGACAAAAAGTCAGTGGACGTTAACCATTTTGCGCGTGCATACTGCGCTACTATTCTTTGCATGCATTTTTGGCTCTACTATGCACCAACGGATAAATTGCAGCACAGGTAACATTGTGTTACCTGTGCTACTAAAATATACACTTCCTCTGTAAACTGCGGTAACGCTTGTCACTGATCAATCACAAACGAGCCTCTGATAACCTTAGTAACTTGTTTCGGTGGATAGGGTATAGCAAGGGCGTCGCCAGGTAGGGGCAGGGGGGGGCAGCTGCCCCCCCCCTAGAGATTTGAAAAACTATAAATATTTTATAGTTTGAAAAGAAAATTCTGATTTTTTAATCTGTTTTTAGGACCACTACCAGTAGTCACCAATTTTGCAGTTTCGAAAGATATATGTGCTAACTTTGCAGCACTTGAAAAACCACGAAAATATTTTCACTTTTTTGTTTTTTTTTTTCTATGTAAGTAGGTAGTACTTTAACTATGTGTTTTCAAGAAAAATATTTTGGTACATTTTTAAAGTAGACTAAAATTGCTACTATTTAAAACCAGAACTAACTCTGTAAATTCAATATTTACTGAGATACAGCTCTCCAAAAAATGACAATTATTTTCAAAAAAGTGAAATTTTAAGATTTGTTCAATTCTAAACCCTGATATCGGGGAAAATACTCATTTGACGGGTAAAGTTAAATGAAAAAATGTTGTAGTAAATATAATTAGCTTTAATTTAAATATAAAACGACATCTGTAGGCCATATAGTTTACTTACAAATCCTAAATATTAAAAAAAATGGGATGGTTGCATTTTTGCTTTATTTCGTTTTAAAGGTAGTTTGAAAGAAAAAACCGTATACATCCATAAGAAATATATATTTAAACTATTATTAAGTATTGATATTAAGTATTTATAATCTTATTTATTACAAAAAAGTATTTATATTATTATTTATATTTATCGATTTTATTATGAAACATTGCATTACTATTATAAGGACATTATGAGTGCCGAGCAATATAAGTCCTAAACTAGGCATTATTTAATACTTTCTATATATTTTTAACACTACGGTACACGCGCCTCTAAACCGTTCATGAGTGCTCGCGTGGGCTTCACTTGTAGCCCATTTTAAATTGAAATATACAGAAAGATAATCGTTCAATTTTTAAATAAAATACATTTATTATTATAAATTACATTTATTAAGTCAACTGAAATAAAAAAAAATATCTTCTCTTTCTTAAACTTAAAAATATTAACAAAACTTTAGACTTCTCAAAAAATCACATAATTTTTACATATTTGATATCAATCAACTTTTGGTTAGTTCTTACATTTTTTTTAATTACTTTTTTTAATTTTCATTACACGAAGGACAAATTAAAATTTGGTGATTATTCCATATACGCCTGTAGCATTTCGAGCAAGTTTTCCTTGTGCTGCGATCACGCATTCTACTACAAAATGCACAGCGAGCAATCCCCCCACGAATTGGTATATTTCCTTGTTGAGGATCTTCTGACACATTCAATAATAATTTGGCTTTTGTTTTTATGCTTCTTGGAATATTATCCTGATTAATATGTTCTACAATTAATGGTTTCACAAGCTCAAACCCCAAAGACTGAAAAAATGCGTCTTCATTCGTCTTAACACGTTTTCTTCCATTCTGCGATCCATATTTAGCAATCTGAAACAAAATATCAACGAACAGTAAGTTTACAGTACATAAATATAATATATAATACAAAAATTAATAGAAAATATAATAAACTTACGTCAATTTAAAAAATATTTTGCTTCTAAGAAGTTCCACCATTGCACGCGTGGGCTACATACGTAGCCCAACAACTTTAAATCCTTATATTTCGCACGTGCACCAGCGTCGATCGCTCACGCCACACTAAATTCGTCGAGCAACAACCAATCGAAGCTTAGCTAGAGACTCAAAGTTAAATCACGCGATTTCACGAAGTTATGGACAAAAACAATACCCTGGGCTACATATGTAGCCCACGCGTGTACTCTAGTGTTAAAGTAGACTAAAATTGCTACAATTTGAGACCAGAACCAGCTCTGTAAGTTCAATACTCACCGAGATGCAGCTCTGCTAAAATTGATTTTTTTCTACGGTTTTTTCTTTCAAACTACCTTCAAAACGAAATAAAGCAAAAATGCAACCATCCCATTTTTTTAATATTTAGGATTTGTAAGTAAACTATATGGCCTACAGATGTCGTTTTATATTTAAATTAAAGTTAATTATATTTACTACAACATTTTTTCATTTAACTTTACCCGTCAAATGAGTATTTTCCCCGATTTAGGGGTTTAAAATTGACCAAATCTTAAAATTTCACTTTTTTGGAACTAATTGTCAATTTTTGGAGAGCCGTATCTCAGTAAATATTGAATTTACAGAGCTTATTCAGGTTTTAAATATTAGCAATTTTAGTCTAAACGTACAAAAAATAATTTTCCTAAAAACGCATATTTTAGGACTTATATAAATAGAAAAAAACAAAAAAGTGAAAAAATCACGTGGTTTTTTGAGTGCTGCAAAGTTAGCACGGCAAAATTGGATTTAGACTACCTACTGGTAGTGGTCCTAACAACATACTAAAAAATCAGAACTAGGTTTTTGATTGCGATTTTAGCGATTTTTTGTGTCAAATATGACTGGCCTATTTTACACTTTTAGCATACTATAATATCATCAACTTGCCCCCCCCTTGGCCAGCGGCTGGCGACGCCCTTGGGGTATAGTCTACCATGGCGCTGACGCTGGAGGTGCACTCCAGCTATAGTCACGCCAAAGGGCTTTGTAAGTTAAGCCCAGTAGTGTGTTTATATTATCAATCACCAAGCAATCTGTGAAAATCTAGTTGAGTATACTATTTATGGTAGCGAAATAAGACTGCAATCAGTACAAGTGTTATTAAACCTACATACACCTAGAACCTACATCCTTCAGCGGAATTCACAATCCTGATACGCACGCATCTTAATTTCTTAAAATACCTACCTATCTACCAACTAATAGATATTTTACAGTCGATGCCGTTGCTTGCAAAAGCAACATTACAACTTTACAGATCAGCACAAGTAGGTATTCAGACAGAGTGATATCCATTATATCTGCTAAGTTTTTTTTTTTTTTTCGCAGAGGGGGAGGTCGTTTAGTCCGTGCGAATCGGACACACCCTGTCGATAGACAGAAGTCCGTTAGGGATTTTTCCTCCTCCTAGAGAAAAAAAATATATCTGCTAAGTATGTATGTATCGAAAAAACACATCGGCAATTGCTAAATCGAAATAAGTCGGTAAATTTTTCCAGAGCAAATCCACTAATAAAATAAAATAGAACCCACAAAAACTGGAGCAATTATGGATATACCTCGAAGAGAACGATAGAAGTTAGAACATACGAGTAAATACGCATTTGACGTCGCTACTCGCTAATAGGGGTAGGTAGGTAGTTGCATGTGTTTAATTTTGATTATTTTCACACAACAATAAAATAGAAACCTATAGCTATGAAAACAATCAAAACTGAATGTAAAAAAGTCGGTTAATGAGGCAGTAATTAATATCAATATTAATGGAGGGCATGTAGTGGAAGAATGGAGCGTAGTGGAGACATCTCGCTATATCCCTCGCACGCCCTCACCTAAATAGCTGTGACGTCAGTGTTTTATCTGTCTCTAAAATCTCTTTTCTGTCATTTAACAAGTATCTCCACCACCAGATTTTAAAAACACTTACCTAACTTATTTATTTTAAAGCGGATTTACAAATTTCTTTGTGTTTTAATTATTGGGATTGATTCTGTTTTGTACACAAAAACATTTTAGTCACAGGTCTTATTCTATTCCTATTCTATATTATTGTGAAAGACAATGCTTCCTGCGGAAAAGGATGACACTTTTTTAAACCTGTCAATTTAGTTTAGAGATTGTTTTCAACAGAATTAGCCACATCGAGTAACGTAACCTTTTGATAAAAACAATAGAAAATCGAGTCAACTTCCCTATTTAACTGTGTCTGGACATGAGTCGGTCGCCTGCTTTACACCTAAACTAATCGTTTCGCAAAAGGAGTCCATCGAACGACTGCATAGAGGCCACAACAGCCGCGCGTCGTCGGTATCACGCGCCGCAGCGGTTGTAGAAACCGTAGTAGCGCAGCCGCTTGCTGTGAGAGACGGCGAGCGCTCATTTGAGTCTCTGCGTCACGTTGGCTAACGCGACCGCGAACGCCTGCAGAGCCGAGAACGGGTACTGGAAGTCTAACGTGTACGCGTTGCCGTCGATACGACCGAACTGCATCACCTGAAATATCATAACATATCATATTTAGATAACCTGTCATCATACTTAAGTATAAAAATTAAATTACTTTGTCCGTCGTTCGTTCTTTATACGTTCGCGTGTCGTTCATCCGATTGAGTTGAAACTTAGCACAGAGATAGCTCGCTGGATCCTGGAGACGGACACAGGATACTTTCTGAAGTATGTTAATTTTTGGGCTACGGTCTGTTGGTCCCACTGGTTGACCAACAGACCGTAGCCAATTTTTATGGTGCGTTATGAAAAAAATATGAGAGTAAATTTTTATGATGCACAGGGTAACGGCACAGGGTAACAAGCTATAATTTAAAAATTAAAAAAACCCGACTGCCATGCTAAAAAACGAACTAAAAAATTAATAAACTACCACCGTGCCACTTACAGTGTAGTTGTTATTTATTTTGTTTTTCATGATTTGTCACTCCAAATTGATTTAAAATATATAGATTGTATACATTTTCGTACTCGCCTTTTAAAGCCCTTTATTTTGATACCCCACTCGAGGGTCTTGAAGAAAAAATTTTTTTTCAGCCCGCACATTAAAGTACATAACATTCGCCATTTTGATTTTTTATGAATTTTATGTACCCAGTAACATTTGCGCCGTCAAGACAAATCTAATGACGTATAATTTATCAAAATAGGTTGAGCCGTTAAGTAGTTACGAACTGACATAGGAAACGGTCATTTTCTACGATTTATCACTCCAAATTGTTTCCAAATATATAAATTTATTCATTTTCGTATTTGCCTTTTGAATCCCTTTATTTTGATACCCCACTCGAGGGTCTTGAAGAAAAAAAAATTTTTCAGCTCGCACATTAAAGCGCATAAAGTCCGCCATTTTGATTTTTTTTTAAATTTAGGTACCCTATAACACTCGCGTCATTGAGACAAATCTAATGACGTATCATTTATCAAAATCCGTTGAGCCGTTGATTAGTTACAAGCGGACATAGGAATGGACATACATACACACAGGTGAAACACATATACCCAGTCGGGTAAATAAATAAAAAAAACGACATGTTGAAGTTGGCAATGTCTGACAGTCCACTGTCAGACGCTTCGCTAACCAATCGCAAACAAACATGACTGTCTGTCGTGCCATCTAGTGTCTGATTATAATTATCTGATGATAATTAATTTATTGCATGCAAAGAAGTACCTATAATATCTTACGGGCGTACCTACATTATACATAAGTACACACACATTTTTTGTTTCGCGTTTTTTTATGGTTACTTGTCAGTAATAATCACTACTCTTATTACACGTCTTCGTTATTTTAGCATTTAGTTAGGTAGTACGGTAGGTACCTGTTTCCCGTGGTACTCGATCTGGAAGTTCTTGGCGGACTCCTGCGTGACGCGGCCGCCGAAGTCGAGCTGGTACACCTGGCTGTTCTCGTTCCACATGGGCGCCTTGTTGTGCATCACCAGCTGGCGCCGCGTCTCCGCGCCCGCACCCGCGCCCGCGCCCGCACCCGCGCCCGCGCCGCTCATGTTGCCGCCCGCACGCTTCAGCTGAACATAATACTTTTTGACGTGAACGTACATCTTATAAATCGATGAACGCCGGCTACACGCACGAAAAAGCATGACCCATTGTCACGCACCGCGTGCATGCGAGAGCATGGAACAAGCGATAGAGGCAGTGTTTTCTTATAACGTTATTAGGTACGTCAAATTATCGTTCGTAAACCGACTTTACAGACAACCAATTTTTTTAAAGAATATTAGCCTAACTCCTAAACGGCTGGACCGATTTGAATGAAAATTTGTGTGTATATTCCAATGGGTCCCTGGATGGTTTGAAAACATAATCAGACCAAGTAGATGGCGCTGATGTTGGTTTGTCATCAGGCAGAACGACGTCTGCCGGGACCGTTAGTGATTAAATATATTCCAGTAATATAAAGGAACCTTGTTTCTGAGTTGTGCCTTCTGGAAGCTTTCAAGATCTCTGTAGTTCTTGCTGTTGACTTCGTTGTAGCCGTTCGAGTATTCGTCGTCGGAGCTTTCAGAAAGCTTCTTGTTCCTTCTTCGATTCAGTAGAGGCGAGTTGAGCAGTTGTCTGAAAATACAAGATACAAATACCTATCTTATTTTTTTCAGTTTTTAGCTAGTAGGTATCCGAATTAGTTGTAGGTAGTGGGTAGAATGGCAAGGAGATGTTTAGTTTCTAAATCCTTTAGGTCTACGTATCGTATGGTTGTATGATATCTCATTAAGTGCCTGTTTCACCACCTATGATATGTATTAGATAGCTTGTCTTTGTCACTTGACATAAAGTAAGAAAGTGACAAAACTTACGTTTAGGCTATCCAACACTTATCAGAAGGTGGTGAAACAGGCCGTAAGTGTTCCGAATTACCATTGATAGGTACGAGCTTATACCTTATTCCTAGAATATGTAGGTAGATATTTACAATGTTAGTGTATAAAAGAATCTGTGTCGCTTTTAAAATTGGTACCTATGCTAAAAGAAGTGGATGGGTTTACTTTGAATCGTTGACCTATCTATCGGTTACAGTTCTCTTGCTTAGTATTGAGCTATTGTAATTATTCAATAAGTATTCAATGGGCAGTTGTTTATTGGCCTAAACCCATTTCAATATGAGATGAGATCAGTGCCATATAGTGGGCCGGTAATGAGCTGATATTGATAATAATCATGATACTGATGAAAACTTTTTTTTTAATAATAATTGCGGGCAAACGGGTCACCTGATGTTAAGTGATTACCGCCGCCCATGAACATTAGCAGCACCTGAGGAACCACTAATGCGTTGCCGGTTTTTGGGGAAAGGGACTGACTATCCCTCGATGACTATATGACTCGCTGTCGTAACGCATCGGATCCTTTGCGGAAGATTAGATACGGCTGAAGTGTGGTCGCTATAGCCAAGTGGATTCGGGGTAGAATTCTACCACAAAAGCGGTGATACCATCTAAATTGTGTGGTATCAGGCACTACGACCCGTAGAGGGGACTGAGAGCGTCAGGGCCTCGTTAGCATTTTGGCAGGGTGCACCGCGCGCAAGTGAGGTTGACTTTGGCCACATAGGTGGAATTTGGGCCACTTACACCCCAAAATGATGGTGGTATGAAAGATGCTAGTAGGTACCTGATAGGCGACGCGGAGGAGTACCGGTGTCGGCGCGAGGCGCGCGGCGCGGGCGAGGCGGGCGCGGGCGAGGCGGCCGAGCGCGCCGGGCGCGGCGACGCGGGCGCCGAGCTGCTCTCGCGCGCCGCGCCGCCGCGCCCGGACGAGCGCGACGCCAGCAGCCGCAGTGCCAGTTGCTCCAGGGAACCTGCCCAGTGCACCATTCACTGTTTTAAGCGCAGCCCACATTGGGAGCGAAGCGAAACGATACGAGGTTCGTTCATGTCGCTATGAGACTATGAGAGCTCGCAAGTTCGCATCGCTGGCTTCGTGGTGTGAACTGAAGTATGAAAAGAGGCGGTAGCGACATGAGCGAAGCGAAACGAACCTCGTTTCGTTTCCCATCGCTCTCGATGTGGTCTGCGCTTTATTTACCATCGCAGAACTCCGCGCACAACTCGGCTTGATTATACGTTACGCGAAAGTCACGATTCACGAATTTTGATGGAATTCACCAAGCGATGCGTTAATAGCTAGTCTTTACTCATATCAATGTGTGCATGTACCTATAATAGGTCCTAGATAATAACAATAGTAAATATCATCACTTGTCCTAGATAATAACAATAGTAAATATGTTGGCGAATGGTGATCATCACTTCGTGAGTCGTGATAGTCGAGCGACGGTGATCAGCCACTGACTGCAGCTGCACTTCTCGTCGTATGTACGAGTACGAGCGGGAGCGTGACTGTTTATATATTCTTAGTAGGTTCCTAGTATATACAATATACATATATCTTTATTCCAGCCAAATATCTAATTAGTATACCTCGTGCCACGAATTGTGACAATAACGGACATTGACCCTACCAGCAAATTTAGAAAATAAAACGGCCTAACTTGAAAATAATCAATTTTGAAAATGAAACATCAATGGATTCGCAACTTCTACATAAAAATAAAAACACACTGGATTTATTAATTTGTTTTTCTTTGTTATTTTGCATATAGTATTGACTAATTTACTTATAAAAAATGATGTCTATCACGACAAAAATAATTTATTTTTCATTTTATTTCATGAAAAACAACAAATTATTTCTTCACATAATTGTTTAACTTTAAATAAGTAAATATATAAGCAATATTACAAACTAAATGAATACTTGCAAATTCGTCTTTTAAAATAAACAAAACGTGAGTTGTGACGCTTTGTTTTGGTAATCTAAGGGTTGCAGGTAGGCCAGTGGTGCAAAACATTTGAGCCGCTCGGCTCGCTATTTTCAGTCACTCGGTGGTCACTCGTGTTCGGACCGTTCGACTGTGAGTACGTTCTCTTCTGATTCTCGTCAGATTCGTAGCGTTGTTTTGTTGAGTTTGTTTGCTGTTGTGTT
This sequence comes from Melanargia galathea, assembly GCA_920104075.1. Classification (NCBI taxonomy): domain Eukaryota; kingdom Metazoa; phylum Arthropoda; class Insecta; order Lepidoptera; family Nymphalidae; genus Melanargia; species Melanargia galathea. The sequence goes on from OV049855.1 coordinate 7,848,047, forward strand.
ATATTTTTAGAATCGTGAATTTCCGGTTCCCGTTCCCGCTCCCTTTTCCAACCTTTATACCTACTATCAAGGAAGTTCACTATAGTAATCTACCTATAGCTGTAGCTATAGATTTCGGGTTTTTAAAAATCCTGTGGGAACTGTGCATTTTTTCAGGATAAAAAGTAGCCTATGTGTTGCCAATGCATGCAACACAGCAAACTATTGCAATAATGTGTTATGTGAGCGTGATTTACCTAAGAACAGTCAGCGCCCTCTATGGCGTTTTTGGAAGTTTATATCCATTTATTTTTGTCCCACAGGAATAGTTTTCCTGGGATAAAAAGTAGCATATGTTTTAAGTCAGGGCATAATCTATCTCCATTCAAAATTTCAGCCAAATCGGTTCAGTCCATCGGTTCATCCAAACATTCGCATTTATAATATTAGTAGGATAGCAGCATTTATTTATTTATAGCAGAGCGTTTTAGTATAGTATATTTTAAGATTTTAAACAATTTTACTTTCCACTGAGAAAGAAATATTACAATTAACAAGTGTAAATTGAAAATTTAAAAAACCCCCGACATTCGCCATTTTGTGGCGCGGCCATCTTGGATTTGTAATAGTGCTACTCTACTAGTCAAGCCCTTTCATTTGATACCTATATTAAGGGAGTTGTGAAAAAATATGTAATCCGCCATTTTGTAGCGGCGGCCATCTTGGACCGATTTTCATGAAACATAGCTAACAACACTCTCGACTAAATCACCTTTCAAACAAAAAAACCGCATTCAAATCGGTCCACCCGTTTGAGCGCCACAGGGGAACAGACAGACACACACACACACACACACACACACACACACACACACACACACACACACACACACACACACACAGACACGTCAAACTTATAACACCCCGTCGTTTTTGCGTCGGGGGTTAATAAAGTGCTAAATAAATTGTAACTTCTAAAATAAATGTTTGCAGCCCCTGGCCGTACGACGGAAAGGTCAATGTCCGTTATTGCCACAATTCGTGGCACAAGGTATAGGTAATAATTTTTCAAATATCTATGCTCAAAATGTTCATCTAATAGCTTCTAACTTGCTTCGAATTACATATTCAATTTCAGCCATTACTTGATAAAATAAGGAATTTTAATAGGTAGGTAAATAGGTAATTAAGCTTTAATCATTGCGTAGAATAGAAATCACTATGCTGTGCTGTTTTAGCTTATTAGCTCGAGTTAAGAAAATTGGTTAGACCTACGCCGTGATCGAGTGAAGCCGGCTAATCCGCAAAAAACTATGTGCTCGTCTGCGAAGCGAAGTGCTCGAGTGTGTCGGCCAGCCGCGAAGCAGTCTCACCGGTGAAGTATCGGGCGCGCGGGTGAGAGAAAGCATCCACTACTAACTATAATACTTGCTGTAGTCGGAGTCGCTGTCGGTGAGCGCGGCGGGCGCGGCGGGCGCGGCGGCGCGGGGCGCGGGCGTGGCGGGCGCGCGGCTCGGCGCCGGGTCGCGCCGCGAGCGCCGCGCGCGCCCCTCGTCCGCGCTCGTCCCGCCGTTGTCCTCCCCCGTGCTGTTGCACCGGCTGCTGGAGTTCGCCGACGCGTTGTCGTCCTTCGCGCCGGATTCCACTTTCGCCTGGCGCTTTCCCTTCTCCGCGGTCATCGACAACTCCCCCGAATCCAGACTCTTCGACTTCCCGCACTTCTTCAGGCTGGGAGTTTTGAAACATTCGATCTGCTTGCTTTCGTTCGATTTTAAATATCGTCGCGGGCGTCGCTGGCGTTTGTTGTTGACCAGCACGAGGCGCCGAGGAGGCTCGCCGCGCAGGGCGGTCAGGCTGACTTGGGCGTGCAGCACCTGCGGGTCGACCAGGTCCAGGTAGCCCACGCTGCAGCTGCGCGTCATGGTGTCGTACACGGGGACGCTCGCGCACACCGGGCTGATGGGCACGACGGTCGTCGTCCTCTGCACGCGGCTCTCTCGCACTCTGTCCGTCACGTTGTTCACGCTCGCGTCCACGGGAGTCTCCTCGTCGATGTACTTGAGGTCCTCGCTCTTTGGCGCGTTCTTCGAGCTGTCCGTACGTTTGTTCATGGCGTCGGGATGCACCTCGTGCTCGTAATTCTTACTGCATAGAGATTTAAGGATTCGGGCGTTCACTTCGAACGAAGCCTCGCCCCTGCTGCAGATGTTCTTCCGCAATTTAGATAAGCAGTTATCTGTGACGTGATTGTCGCACTTTTTTATGGTGACTTGCCTGCTGGGTTCTAGGCTAAGGTTCAGACTGAACGATTGTTGTTCTATATTGGACAAGTTCCCTTTGAGCGAGCCGTTATCCCGCACGCTGTAGTCGGCGCGGCCTCCGCAGAAATCTCCTCTGCCCCCGCACGTGACCGTCTGCGGCGACGGTCTCTCGAATATGATATCTGTCGGTGCCACTGCATTTTTTGGAGACTGTAGAGTAGGAACGGAACTTTCGCATCTTAGCGGAGATATTGCGTGTCGGTTCGGCACCGCGGCCGCGTTGTTTACGCGTCTCTCCGTCGACTGAGCGGGATGCCGGACGGGATTCGAGTTGTAAACGTTCTCGCCGACATTGTTCACAGTGTCGTTCGTATCTATGAACGGAAATTCGTCGTAGGACTCCGCTCTGGCCAAGGACGGGTTCGAGTTATTATTGGGCGAATATATTTCGGACTGATTGATTATGTTATTCGTATTGGTCATTCTGTCGGTCGCTATGAGCGGATTGAATTTTTTCCTAATATTATTGTTCATGTGCGATGGAGAGTTGGTTTCGCTATTCGAGAAGACCTCTTCCTCGTCCTCCGAAAATATGTTGGGATTAAAAGTGGGATCGGGCCCGACGGGGTAATCGTCTCTCAGTTCAGTTATCGTCAGCGTCATCTGTCGCGGCTGCAAGTGCAGCAAGGACGTCTTGTACGTGACCTGGCCGAGGTTAGCGGGCACGGTTTTGGCCAATCCGTGCATTTTGAACTTCGTCCCCCAAATGTTCGACGTCACTTCAACTAACCGAACGTCCTGCAATTGAACCACATTTAAATAATTTTGCCCATAAAATAGGCAGGCTATATTAGTAAAAAAAAAATTATATTTTAGAGTAAACCTGAATAATATATACCTCAGGCAAGGAATCTATATAAGCTAATTCATCGGGAGTCTCGTCCTTTTCGCTTGAATTACGCGTTTTGCGTCTCTCGCGTCGCCTGCGTCTTTGCATTCGTGGAGATCCCGTACAACCTACAAGTAAGGATTTAATTATCTTCAACTAGATATACTTAAGTAGGTATACGAATTATTGTCTATTTTGATCTCATAAGTTGGTACCCAGTGACATAAAGTTGAAAAGACAGAGAAACCTAGAAAAATATCATGTTTCTGCAGAAAACAGGAATGTTACAAACGGAACAAAGTTAGATAGGTAGGTACACATATGAAGCATTTTTGGACGATTTTTTGTTTATTCGTATGAATCTTGAAATAAATTTAAAAAATATTGATATCACACTGGCCGCTGGTGGGTTATAAAGAAAAAAAAAGTAAAGCCTTGTGAAGAAGAAAGAGTGGTCCATACCTTCCTCTCGCTCGGTGTCCGAGGAGCAGGAGTCCTCGTTGGAGGGCGCGCGGGGCGGGCGCGGCGCGCGGCGCTGAGCGCGGGGCGTGCGCGGCGGCCGCGGGGACGAGATGCCGCCCGCGCTGCCGGCGCTGCTTGCGCTGCCTGCGCTGCCTGCGCTGGCGCTGCTCGTCGCGCTGTTGGCGCCGCTGCTGCTGCTGCTCGACTCGCGCACCGACCCCGACACGCCTTCTGGACAAACACGACCCAGTACTAAATTACTGTTCTGGAATACTCCGACTGGAAACAATAAAGGGTTCCGTACCATCGTACAAGATTTAACGGTTGATGTGACGATGATGGATAGATTGAGTTGGTTACAAACCTTCCGCCTGCGGGTCGAAGATGACGAACTCGGGGCGGATCTTGCTGGTCCGGCGGCCCTTGAGCAAGGGCACGAGGCCGCCGAGGTGCTCGAGGTACAGCGTGTAGGCGCCCGCCTCCTCGTCGTCGTGGCGCAGCATGGTGCAGTGCAGGCGCGCGCCGGCGCCCGGCGGCCGCGACACGAAGCGCCGCAGCTCGCTGCTCTCCGGCACGTTGCACTGCCGGGCCGCGGAGGAAACAACACAACTTCAACATTATCTTCTTCGTTATTAATCGAGGAATTGTGCTTCTAAATATATTGTCAGTGTTAGCGAGTTAGTGTTGGTGACAATTTGAGCTATATCCACGGTGAGCGTGGCGCGGCGGAGAGTTTGGAAGTTCAAATACGGTCTGTTTTTTTTTATTGTTGCTGACAATAGAATGTCGGAATATCTACTCTCCTGAAAAAAATCTGATAGGCAACTATTTATTCAGATTATTTATAGACAAGTGTTGAATGGACATCATGAGTGTTACTTAAAAATATTCTGAGTCTGAATAAAGACGGTTCACATCCAATTGGTCGGAGTTTGCCCGTTTACTTTGGAACTAGTCCTCTCCTCGCGCGACGAGGCCTGGGGCAACGGGGGTCTGTATAGTTTTCCGGGTGTTGCATCGGCGTACTCACGCGTATGGTGTGCGAGAAGAGGCTGGCGAGCGCGGGCTGCAGGCGCGGCGGCAGCGGCAGCGCGGCGGCGAGGCGCGGGTGGCGCAGCGCGGCGGCGGCGCCACCACGCGCCACACGCGCGCCTGCACGCACGCACATAGTGCACGGTGTGTCGGCGTACTCACGCGTATGGTGTGCGAGAAGAGGCTGGCGAGCGCGGGCTGCAGGCGCGGCGGCAGCGGCAGCGCGGCGGCGAGGCGCGGGTGGCGCAGCGCGGCGGCGGCGCCACCACGCGCCACACGCGCGCCTGCACGCACGCACATAGTGCACGGTGTGTCGGCGTACTCACGCGTATGGTGTGCGAGAAGAGGCTGGCGAGCGCGGGCTGCAGGCGCGGCGGCAGCGGCAGCGCGGCGGCGAGGCGCGGGTGGCGCAGCGCGGCGGCGGCGCCACCACGCGCCACACGCGCGCCTGCACGCACGCACATAGTGCACGGTGTGTCGGCGTACTCACGCGTATGGTGTGCGAGAAGAGGCTGGCGAGCGCGGGCTGCAGGCGCGGCGGCAGCGGCAGCGCGGCGGCGAGGCGCGGGTGGCGCAGCGCGGCGGCGGCGCCACCACGCGCCACACGCGCGCCTGCACGCACGCACATAGTGCACGGTGTGTCGGCGTACTCACGCGTATGGTGTGCGAGAAGAGGCTGGCGAGCGCGGGCTGCAGGCGCGGCGGCAGCGGCAGCGCGGCGGCGAGGCGCGGGTGGCGCAGCGCGGCGGCGGCGCCACCACGCGCCACACGCGCGCCTGCACGCACGCACATAGTGCACGGTGTGTCGGCGTACTCACGCGTATGGTGTGCGAGAAGAGGCTGGCGAGCGCGGGCTGCAGGCGCGGCGGCAGCGGCAGCGCGGCGGCGAGGCGCGGGTGGCGCAGCGCGGCGGCGGCGCCACCACGCGCCACACGCGCGCCTGCACGCACGCACATAGTGCACGGTGTGTCGGCGTACTCACGCGTATGGTGTGCGAGAAGAGGCTGGCGAGCGCGGGCTGCAGGCGCGGCGGCAGCGGCAGCGCGGCGGCGAGGCGCGGGTGGCGCAGCGCGGCGGCGGCGCCACCACGCGCCACACGCGCGCCTGCACGCACGCACATAGTGCACGGTGTGTCGGCGTACTCACGCGTATGGTGTGCGAGAAGAGGCTGGCGAGCGCGGGCTGCAGGCGCGGCGGCAGCGGCAGCGCGGCGGCGAGGCGCGGGTGGCGCAGCGCGGCGGCGGCGCCACCACGCGCCACACGCGCGCCTGCACGCACGCACATAGTGCACGGTGTGTCGGCGTACTCACGCGTATGGTGTGCGAGAAGAGGCTGGCGAGCGCGGGCTGCAGGCGCGGCGGCAGCGGCAGCGCGGCGGCGAGGCGCGGGTGGCGCAGCGCGGCGGCGGCGCCACCACGCGCCACACGCGCGCCTGCACGCACGCACATAGTGCACGGTGTGTCGGCGTACTCACGCGTATGGTGTGCGAGAAGAGGCTGGCGAGCGCGGGCTGCAGGCGCGGCGGCAGCGGCAGCGCGGCGGCGAGGCGCGGGTGGCGCAGCGCGGCGGCGGCGCCACCACGCGCCACACGCGCGCCTGCACGCACGCACATAGTGCACGGTGCGTCGGCGTACTCACGCGTATGGTGTGCGAGAAGAGGCTGGCGAGCGCGGGCTGCAGGCGCGGCGGCAGCGGCAGCGCGGCGGCGAGGCGCGGGTGGCGCAGCGCGGCGGCAGCGCGCACGCGCGCCAGCAGCTGCAGCGGCGCCACCACGCGCCACACGCGCGCCGTGCACACTGCGCCGCCCAGCCCCACGAACAGCCGCCGCGCCGCGTGCCCCCACGTCAGCGCCGACACGCGCGCCTGCACGCACACACACACACATGCAGTGTACAACGGTACACCTACACACTCGATGCAGACAAACTGGTTCATAGAGAACTAATCTCATGGATTGACCCTTGACTGTGATCTCACCTAGTGGCAAGCGCAGATGCCGTCGAAGATGGAAGTGGGCTGACCTGGATGGGGTATGGCAGTTTTTTAGGGTTCCGTAGCCAAATGGCAAAAAACGGAACCCTTATGGATTCGTCATGTCTGTCTGTCTGTCTATCCGTCCGTATGTCACAGCCACTTTTTTCCGAAACTATAAGAACCTGCTGTTGAAACTTGGTAAGTAAGTAGATGTATTCTGTGTACCGCATTAAGATTTTCACACAAACGTAGAAAAAAAAAAACAATAAATTTTGGGGGTTCCCCATACTTAGAACTGTCCTGAAACTGAAAAATCTGAAACTATACCTAACTGAAACTGAAACTATAAAATCAATTGGCGACAGACTTTTTTTCCGTGGTAGGATAATATAACTAGCCAAGGCCGAAGCCTTCCACAAACCAGAGACAATTAAGAAATTATGAATTCCCAAATTGCCCCTGCCGGGAATCAAACCTCTTACCACAGCGCTCACTACACTATAGAAGAGTCGTCGACAACATTATAAAATCATACCTGTTATAAAATTGGCTCTATCAATTTTGCGATCTCTCATTTCTTTTCTTTATTACATTCACCATTAATTTTTATATTACAAAAATTAGACAATATGCGTATTTTAAGTACCTACTTAGGTAAATGATATATAGTAGAAGGTATAGCAAATTCAAATACCCCGAAATAACTTTTAAAATATCGTAGTACTATTACTATTATATATTACGTAGTACTATTATATATTCTGTGATATCGTGTCCACTATTTTCCAAAGAGCTCATTGGGCTTGGACTATTGTTACTCTTGTAGCGCTACCTAAATGTCTTAACTAATATAAAATTTATAAGAATTGCTACGTCTTATTAAAGCTGTGTGCTTAGTCTAAGATCGGAGCACTCGAAAACGAACTCGAAAACTATTGATCGAATCACAAGTGAATTCAGAGCAAAATGAACTCAAATGCTCGTATTTTAAAGTCGTAATTCCATAGTTCGAATATATTGTATTTTACAACATTTCTGCTTGGGGCGCTCGTTGTGTTCGAATGCTGAATGTATTGGCGAACTCAAACCTTAATACAAGCCATTTTAGGTCTATTTTACTCTGAAATCGATCAATAGTTTTCGAGTTCGTTTTCGAGTGCTCCGATCTTAGACTAAGCACTCAGGTAGTGGTAGGTAAAAGCTAGTAGGTAGGCACCTATTATAAGTAAGTACTTTACCTGAGTGTACGGAATAGGGACGGTGTAAATAAGGGCGCCGTTGTCGGAGTAAAACTTCACAACGTTTTTATAGGGCGGTGAGTCCTCCGGTTCATTTGGCTCTGAAAATAATAGAGATTTTATTAAATTACACTGCTCGATAAATAATATATGCGTTGAGACTACCAACCTTGTAGAGGCAAGCACGTAGGTTTGTTAAACAGGTAATTGAGTGCATTGGACTTTATGTACCTACGTACTGTTGAAGATTTTTCGAAAATCAACTCCGAAATTAAATGGAAAATATTGCATGAACAATTATTATAGAAAATTGAAACATTGTTTAAATTATGTCTATTCTTCAAAACAAACAATAATTAATTAAAAAAAATATGTATACGCGAACATTTTATTTTACTTTTTTACGTAGGTATACTGCAAAAGTGTAGACTGTAGATAATACTCGTAGCTATCCGTGCGACGCGACGTTGAGCTACGTCATATCGTAGCGAACCACGATGATATTATGACGTAAGCGGAGTGTTTTCTCACCCTCTGCCCTTACTGTATTTGTGTTAAAGTCTAACTTGGTGAAACGCTTTTTCTTAATTTTTAACCCCCGACGCAAAAACGGGGTGTTAGAAGTTCGACGTGTCTGTGTGTGTGTGTCTGTCTGTTCCCCTGTAGCGCTCAAATGGGTGAACCGATTTGAATGCGGTTTTTTTTTGTTTGAAAGGTGAATTAGTCGAGAGTGTTGTTAGCTATTTTTGATGAAAATCGATCCAAGATGGCCGCCGCTACAAAATGGCGGATTACATATTTTTTTACAACTCCCTTAATATGGGTATCAAATGAAAGGGCTTGACTAGTAGAATAGCACTATGCAAATCCAAGATGGCCGCCGCCACAAAATGGCGAATGTCGGGGGTTTTTTAATTTTTAATTTATACTTGTGATCTTCCACATTCACCTACAAATGGTAAATTCTTTTGTACACAATCCCTAAATTAAACTGAATAGACAGACCCAAAAATAATACTCTCATTTTCACATGATCTTCCCTGCGGAAAAGTATAGCATGTGCATTTAGAGATACTTAAAACCTGCTCGCTTATTTGACTTATTTATTTAATTTAAATTTAATTTGACTTTTGAAATTAATCCATTGAAATGTTACAATTTAAGGACCGAATATTGCATTTATTAGAGGACGCAATTTTATTTTTGGGACATGTGTGGGGGGTCAATAGAAGCTTAACCTCAAGTTTGTGGGGTCGCCACCCTTGTCCCCCGGCCGTCATCTTGGAAAACACTTTTTTCGCGATATCTCGGAAACTATGCGTCTTACAAAAAATTCGTAAAGACATAATTTGTAGCAAATTGTTTTGCCTACAAATATGTTTATATAACTTTTTCCCCTAAATTAAAAATTAAAGAAGTTATAAGCAAAAAAGTGAGAAATTTTTTATAAAATCTTTTTTGCTCCAAAACTTTTTTTTATACATTTTACAAAAAAAACTTCAGACCAATCTTGTACTGTTTTGTAGGCCTACTCCACGGACATCTTGCTTATAAGGTAATCTTCAACATCATAATATTTTCAATCACTTATTAGCTAGCTACTCTAATCTACTTTTCTTCGATGGCCCAGGCTATGGCTGTGGCTGAAACATTTCGTTTTGACTGGATTCTCCTGAGTATTGACGAACCCGGTCAACTTTGAAGCGCTGTAACAGCGTTTCAAATGAATGAAATAAAAAAAAATTGATTGGTCCGAGGTATTTTTTTTGTAAAATGTATAAAAAAAAGTTATAGAGCAAAAAAGATTTTATAAAAATTTTCTCACTTTTTTGCTTATAACTTCTTTAGTTTTTAATTTAGGGCAAAAAGTTATATTAAACATATTTGTAGGCAAAAGAATTTGCTACAAATTATGTCTTTACGAATTTTTTGTAAGACGCATAGTTTCCGAGATATCGCGAAAAAAGTGTTTTCCAAGATGGCGGCCGGGGGACAAGGGTGGCGACCCCACAATTTTGAGGTTAAGCTTCTATTGACCCCCCACACATGTCCCAAAAATAAAATTGCGTCTTCTAATAAATGCAAAGCTCATGTAACATTTCAATGGACTAAATTCTTATTTCTGTTATTGATTTTTTTCTGATTTTTTTCTGATTGTAAATATGAAATAGATGGATAACTTGCCTGAAATAAAATTATTTTATTTTATGTATTTAACAACTCACCAGCAATCAAAGTGCCAGCCACGGCGAGTAATTCTCTTGAATTAGCCCACTCCATGACCAACGTGCTGCCTCTCAGGCCGGTGTGGATCCGCGCCGGGCTCACGTCGTCGTGGCCGCGCAGCATCACGATCTCGCCGCTGCCCAAGGCCACCGCTAGCACGTGCCCGCCGGTAGTCTCCCCGGCCTCTTCACCCTCCTCCATTTTGAACTTCTCGCACGACCACGCCATCGATGTTATACCGCCCTCCGCTACCAGCTGGACCTGTGCAGCATTGCAAAAATGTGGAGACATAAACACTCAAGGTACCTACATCATACTTGACCAAAGGAGACGTCTTTGTGAGGGCGAGATTACTCGTAGTAACGATTCGCGTTTACGGGCAAGACGCGTTAGGTACGTCGTACCTACGTGCCCGAATGACATGACTAATAAAAATGGTCAGTCTTAAAAAATTTAACTAACTGTACAAGAAGAGATATACTTAATCTTAGAACTGTACTTAGGTATACTACTATATACCTATAAGTTTGAAATATTGGAAATCTGTCAAATTGTAGTACAGTGTAAAATCAACACTTGTTTAAATTGTTTGTACGAGTAGTAAGGCTGCTAGTAAGGCTGTTAAAGTTCAAAGTTGCAACCTGTCATTCGGGCAGTCCCTCCCACGTCTCGCCCCTCACAGCTCGCACAATTATTATTGTTCTGTCTGTGGTCTAGACATCTCTGTTACGACTGTACCTTTGTCTCTTTAGACTGTAGTAATAAGGTGCACTCAAATTAGCCGCGCGACGGCAGCTCCGCCGCAGTGCTATTTAAAACAAGCTTGTACCAATAAATAATTACTTTTGTGCAGTTTTCTTAACATAAGTCTATACTCTATAGGAAGGATAGAGATTTTGGGAGGTCTACGCCGTAGCCCGTAGAGGTGACTTTTACGTAATCTATACTAATAATCTATATCTATACTCTATACTAATAAATAAAATTGAAGTGTCTGTCTGTAATTTCGAAATAACTATCTCATATTAAGCTCATATAGTTATTTGAATTGTACCATAACCGAATCAAACGTTTTTAAAATTTTTGTCTGTCTGTCTGTCTGTTTGAACGGGCTAATCTTCGGAACGGCTGAACCGATTTTGACGGGACTTTCGCATACAAGTAGAGAATTAACCAGGGAGTAACATAGGCTACTTTTTTAACCGAATTTAAAAAAAGGAGGACTTGTGTTTTTCTACCTATGTATGTACCGATATCTCCGAGATTTCTAAACCGATTTGCGTAATTTTTTTTAATCCATAGAGAAACATTGCGACATTGTCTTATAAAAATTTGGATTCCAACTCCTCAATCCTGATGCTGTAGGGGACCTGATCCCCAAAACTAATGGGATTTAGGAACTGTCATGTGGTTATTTAAATTGATATTAGGGGTACCAATTAAAGACTTTATCGTTGAATGAACTCGAGTAGTTATATATCCAACTCCTCAACCCTGATGCTGTGAGGAATTGCATTCCGAAATCGTGGGGATCCCACGGGATTTTTCCGTTTTCCGGGACGGGTTATTACAGATAGGCTACCTTTTGTTCTGGAAAATCAAAAGTTCCCACGGGATTTTTAAAAACCTAAATCCACACGGGCGAAGCCGTGGGCATCATCTAGTTTAAAATATGAAACTAAGATTAATGTTTTAATATAGCTAATATGTATGTAGGTACCTATACACTAACCCAATTTTGGCAGAGCGTTTACAATTCAGCAAGCGTTGAGCGCGTAAGAGGATGTTGAGCTTTGGCAATGATTCAAAACCAATACGCCAAGTGCTTAAATTATTTTCTAACTGGGAAAATAAAAATAAAATGTTGCTCCACTGCAATGAAAACGTGGAACGTGAAACAAAAAAATAAAGAGTAATTTACTTTTAAACTTTGAATCTGTTCAAATTAGTGGACACCTGAAAACAAAAACGGTTGAAAAAGAAAATATTTAATTTTAAAAAATCAAGTAACTAATTTATTTCAATTAATGTGATAATAAACAGTGTACGCTTTTGTTAATTTCACTACTATTCATTGAAGTATATTTAATTTTTATCCTTACCTATTTATTTATTTTTATATTTAGTGAGCTGATAAAATTATTTAGGAAAACTCAAAATTACAAGGGTTCACATTCGCCCTGCCATTGGCGCTTTTATATATATATCTAACTACTTAGTTAGGTATCTACACTAAAAATAAAACTGATGCATCTGTCTATGATTTCGAATGATTATTTAAAAGATAGCACAACAAAAACATGACAAAAACACACCTTTATAAAATTTGTCTGTCTCCTTTGTCCAGCTAATTTTTGGAACGGTTAAACCGATTTTCATAGGACCTTTCATAAGCAGGTAGAGGATTATACAAGAAATAATGTAGGACAGAATACCTTATAAGTATATCGTAAATATTTAGAGTAGGTAGTTACTTGCGTAATAAATAAAATTTATCCCGTGAAATCATAGAGTTCTCACAGAAATTTTATAAAACTTAACGTCGCGGGCATAATTTGTAATTTTATTAAAATATAAACGTCCGTGGTAGTATTTAAAGAGTACAAGCCGGATATAGTTTTTTAAACTTTGTCTCTTGTTACTAATATTCCACTACAGATGAACTACCTTCTTTAACTTCCTCATGCCTCTCGAATTATTTGCAAGGAGTAGATACCTACTCAAACACGTTCACGCACCCCTGCGTTCGCGTACCCGTGTATGCAATTACCTACTCTTAGGGCCTATCACGTGAAGTGGTGACATTTGCACTGGAAAACGATATTGTGGAGCATTGATAGACGCGTAGTTTGCAGGTCGTGTTAAAAATAGTTAGGTACCTAGCTAAGCAATGCAAATTGCAAACTACAGTTTTTGTTTACGTCTTCGTTTGCGTCAGTGTATCATGGGTTCATTGAGGTTCAGGGTTACCTGCGACACCATCGCGCCATGCACGTCCATGACGACCAGCTGCGCGGACGCAGTGCCGAGGTACACCTGGCTGTCGTCCGGCGTCCAGCAGCCGCACGTGATGCGGGCGTCCAGCGACAGCATCGACGACCAGTAGCGCTGCCCCGCCACCGACCCCACCAGCACGAAGCCGTCCTGGCACGGGGAACATCGTTATCTATGCATATAATTCTAACATAACAAAGCAAGACTTAGAGGTACATTAAATTATTGAAAATATAAAAAATTTATCAGTGTCCTAGCGACGATACCATGATACTGACGCAATAAGCAAAATAAAACAGTATTTTTTAGAATTTCATCTCCATGAAGTTTGAATCTTCTGCAGGCCTAATTTTTTTTTGAAGGAGGAGATATACTTTAGAATTCTGGTCAGACTAGCGTAAATCTTCATGCACCTGCTTTAAGCTGTAGGAGGTAAGCAAAACAAAAATTTTACGCGGGCAAGTTCGCGGATAACCACTAGTATTAATAATATTAGGTATGGTGAAAGAGGTTGGTGTGGTCCGGTTTAGTAGCGATAGCCCATATGTTATACGTTGACATTTTTTCGTTATACACGCTTACCAGTGAATTGTGGTTAAAAAACATTGACAAAAGTCGTAACTTAACGATCGACTTTTGTGGTCTTTAGCCTTTACCTTTCTTCCAGGCCTCGAACAGCACATTGTGCCGTCCACGAACTATGCATACTAATAGAATATTATACCTAATATTCCTATAACTAGTTAAGTAAGTATATCTACGTTGTACGGTATAGGTCGGTATATCTACAGCCTTTGAACAAGGGGCAAACTTTACCCTCGCCATAATTTACGCGTGTTTACTTTCAAAGTGTCAAATTCCACTGCTCGGCCTAGTTCATAGTGAAACCTTTTAAGCAAATTGAAACGACGGCTCAAGAGGCGTATCACATTAGCGAGTGTGCTCAGCAGATGACATAGAAAATCATGTATGTTAAGCGAAAAAAATGATGCAAACAAATTAAAAAATCATTTTCTCACGTGTGATACTGAAATATTGAGACTTTTGATTCATATTAAAATCATTAGTAGATCCGCTGCATATATGTTTGTGAAAAAGCTGAAATCTTTGATTCTTCCGATTTGATTTTAAAATGACCTAAATCGACACGCATCAATTAGTTACTAATAAATCCTTACTAATATTATTATAAATGCGAAAGTAACTCTGTCTGTCTGTCTGTCACGCTTTCACGCCTAAACTACTAAACCGATTTAAATGAAATTTGGTACACAGATACACTAGAGGCTAAGAAAGGACATAGGCTACTTTTTAATGCAAAAAAGGGTTGTAAGGGGTTGAAAAGTGGGTTGAAATGTTGTATGAAAGTATCGTCATTTTAAAGCTAAAAGCTTGGAATTTATTTTTAAGCTGTTGATTAGTAGGTATAAAGGTTGGAAAAGGAAGCGGGAACGGGAACCAGAAATCCACGATTTCCTCGGGATTTGTATAATGTAAACTAGCTGACCCCCGCGACTTCGTTCGCGTGTTTTTCTTTGCTATAAACCTCACGGAGCCCGAGACCTTTCCAACGAATGCAAAACCGTGGAAATCGGTTCGTGCGTTCTGGAGTTATAGCGTCAGGAAGGAAAACCCGACTTATTTTTATATAGTAGATTGATAACGAAGAAATGCTAGATATTAGATATCTATTGATGTATCAATTTCTCTGCATGCACGAATACGAGCCTATCTTTTCTGAAATTGAAATAATAAATTATTGTTTGCGCAGCCAATATCAAGCTCAAACCCGACTCGCGTGCCACGAGGGACCTTACCTAATATCTGTGCTAATATCTGGCTGGCATAAAACGGAGGTTAGTGGTTACATTACGTAGACACACCTGGGTCTCAAATTCTGGTAAAGGTAACGAATATGTAAATGATGAATTTTGCACAAAATCCTTGCAGAGTTCTTTACAAACAGCAGTCCTTTTGGTTTTTGTTATGTAGGTAGGTAGGTACATAACGGGTTGGTACAAATTATTGTTATGCTATTAAACCTGAATCTATATTTAATAAATGAATCTATATCTATACTAATAAATAAAATTGAAGTGTCTGTCTGTAATATCGAAATAACTACCTCATATTAAGCTCATATGGTTATTTGAACGCTACCATAACCGAATCACACGTTTTTAAAATTTTTGTCTGTCTGTCTGTCTGTCTGTCTGTCTGTTTGAACGGGCTAATCTTCGGAACGGCTGAACCGATTTTGACGGGACCTTCACATGTAAGTAGAGAATCAACCAGGGAGTAACATAGGCTACTTTTTTAACCGACTTTCAAAAAAGGAGGAGTTGTGTTTTTCTACCTATGTACACCGATATCTCCGAGATTTCTGAACCGATTTGCGTATTTTTTTTTTAATCGATAGAGAAACATTGCGACCCTGTTCTATAAAAAATTTGGATTCCAACTCCTCAATCCTGATGCTGCAGGGGACCTAATCCTCAAAACTAATGGGTTTAACTTTCGGTTATTTAAATTGATATTGGGGGTACCAATTAAAGACTTTATCGTTGAATGAACTCGAGTAGGTACATATCCAACTCTTCAAACCTGATGCTGTAAGGAATTGTATTCCGAAATCGTGGGGATCCCACGGGATTTTTCCGTTTTGGGGACGGGTTTCTACAGATAAGCTACTTTTTGTTCTGGAAAATCAAAAGTTCCCACGGGACTTTTAAAACCTAAATCCACACGGGCGAAGCCGTGGGCATTATCTAGTTTAATAAATAAAATTGAAGTGTCTGTCTGTAATATCGAAATAACTACCTCATATTAAGCTCATATGGTTATTTGAACGGTACTATAACCGAATCACACGTTTTTAAAATTTTTGTCTGTCTGTCTGTCTGTCTGTCTGTCTGTCTGTCTGTCTGTTTGAACGGGCTAATCTTCGGAACGGCTGAACCGATTTTGACGGGACTTCTTCAACTGGTATTCACTAGAAATCATAAATGTAGCTTTACTCTACCGTTTTCCTTACTCTACCGTTTCAAATTACCTCTGGTACCTGTGTACGTATAATGGAAAATATACAATGGAACCGGCGGCCGGCTTGGCTCGCTGCATGGATCAGCTTTCAATTGTTCGCGTACAAATTAAATACCGGCGAGACTTTTCTTCGAAATAAACTAGGTATACATCAAAGCCGGCGGCGCGCGGCTTATGGGCTTTCGATGCATCGTTTAAAAAAGCTTTAAACTCCTATGTGAAAGATTGAAAGCCACCGCCTGGGTAAGTGTGAAGCCGGTAATTTCTATTTTCTACAGGTATTTTTTACTCACCTGATAACATATCAAGGCCATCCTGCCATCATGAGACCACGAGAAGTGCGTCACGGGCGTGCTGCGGTCGTTGATGAGCTCGATGCTCCACCGCCCCTCGTACTTGATCCACACGAAGATCACGCCGGAGCTGTCACACGACGCCAACTTCTGGTAAGGCTCGTTCCATTTTACCAGGATCACCTGTAAGGATACTTGCAGTCAGTACGATAGTAGACTGTACTATAATAATTGCCGCAGACTCTACTACCCTACCTACCTGAGGCTACCCTAGGTGGCACCACTAGTGGCCAAATTTAAAATGTATAAAGCGATTAGGAGGATTAAGAATTTTTATGTAACAGGCTACGCTGTATGATGTAGCGCGTAACAACTAACAACACGGTACCGGCTACATCAACTTATCACTGAAAATAAAGCGGATTTCTAGGTAATAACTAATAATAGGTATAGGTACTATTAGTTCACCAGTACGGAATATTCCCTATGTAGAATACAGTGATGAGTGAAGACAACTGGATTTTTCTTAATTTGTGTACCTAGTGTAAATACCTATAGCCTAATCTGTAATATCTATAACTAGCTTTTGCCCGCGGCTTCGCCCGCGTGAATTTCGGTTTTTCACAAATCCTAAGGGATAAGTAGATTTCTGGTCCACCCGCCCCCCACCGCGCGGCGGCGTACCGCGGTACCGCGTACGGCGGGCGCAGGGCGCAGGGGCGCGCGGCGCGGCGCGGGGAGTTCCGTGCAGCGCGAGCGTCGGCCGTCGCGCGCAGCGAAAATACCTATCAGGGCGTTTTTTAACATAGGTACTTACCGATTTCAACACAACTCCTTTTTGAAAGGCGGTTAAAAAAGTAGCCTATGTTACTCCTTGGTTAATCCTCTACTTGTCTGTGAAAGTCCCGTCAAAATCGGTTCAGCCGTTCCGAAGATTAGCCCGTTCAAACAGACAGACAGACAGACAAAAATTTTAAAAACGTGTGATTCGGTTATGGTATCGTTCAAATAACCATATGAGCTTAATATGTGGTAGTTATTTCGAAATTACAGACAGACACTTCAATTTTATTTATTAGTAAGTATAGATAGCTGCTCGTGCTGATTCATTCACTGACTGACTGACTGACTGACTGATTGATCACCTCTCCTGAACAATTTTGTATGAAATTTTTTTTTCAATAATGGTGTCGTAGAGAGGACAAAAATTCATTAAGAGGAAAAATATGGAGAGAGCTGATGATTGAGGATTTCAGAGACGAGCGACGGGCACGCTTAAGGTATTGAAGATAGGTGGGGGGTGCTCGAGCAAATGTCACTCGAAACGTCATCCAATTGGCAGTGAGCTGAAAAAAAATTCAAAATGGCGAAAAAAAGATGGCCGCCATACAAATTTCGTCGGTCTCCATCTCGGAGGGTATAAAAGATGGAAGAGTGGTTTCTTCGCAAAAGATAATGAGAATCCAAAGGTCTACTTGATGAATTGAAAAAAAATTCAAAATGGCAAAATTTATTTTTCCATAGAAAATGTATGGCGAATGTTGAAGAGACTACAAGCTGTGAACTATGCAAGGCTTCAATGCGGTTTTCTGGAGAACTCTCAAAGAAAAATATGGGAAGACATGATGATTGAGGGTTTGGAAGTTGGTTGAGGAGCCCGGGCAGGGTATTGAAGATACGAGGGAGGTGCTCAAACAAAAATTACTCGAAACATCATCCAATTGGCAGTGAGCTGAAAAAAAGTCCAAAATGGCGGATTCAAGATGGCGGCCATACAAACATCGGTGTCTATCTCACCAAGTATAAAAGATGGAAGAGTGGTTTCTTAGCAAAAGATTATCAAGACCTGAAGGTCTACTTGATGAGCAGAATGATTCGAAGAAAAAATATGGAGAGTGATAATGATCGAGGATTAGGAATATGGGAGAGATAAGTGGAGGCTGCTCAAACCAAAATACCCGAAAGCGAAACCTCGCGGTCCGCGCACCCACGCGCCCTACTAGTTTATTAGTATAGATTATGGTTTATAATATCTCAAAAAGTACAGCTGTTAATTTCTCGTACTTATCTAAATTATTTACGTGGCTGAAAAGGCCAAGGTTTTTACTATTCTTTCGATCAGTATTCTATTAATGCGAGATGGTGTGATATGTGGTGTGATATGGTGTGATATGTGCTGTGATATTCGTAGGTACGAGTATCTTCTTAATTTATTTTTAGTTTTCAGTTTTTTATCACGTACAAATGTGAAAATACTCATAGAACTACAATTTTCAATGTTATTGTTACAGATTTTGAACACATGTTGAATACGTATGCTGTGATACCTAGATAATCGAGAATATACATACGTGCAGCACTGCAACTTGCACGTGTGAGAGCAACCAAGCAAAAGTAATATGTAGACGAGGTTAATAAACACCTTACACCGTCACAAACTGATAGCACCAAGGTGGACTCATTACGAAGAACATTTCATCAGCGCGTATTCAAACGCCGTATTCGTTTTAATTATGCAGAAAGAAAAAATTATACCTCGCATTTCACCATTCCAGCCTTTCAGCACATAAAAGAACGTTAATTACTTACTTCACTTTAGAAGACGAACTACTTTAAAAATTAAAATGGCCCGCATTTTTAAATAATAATTAATTAATAGTCTGATGTTTTTAACCGACTTCAAAAAAGAAGGTTCTGTATTCGACTCGTAAGTATGTAGGTATGTATGTATGTATGTATGTAGGGGAAAGGGGCCCAAAGCGGTTATGGTGCCCAAAGCGGATTTGTCTTTTTAAATGAACGCGCCAATAGTTAGGTGTATAAAAAGCGCGCGGGTACGATGCGCTCCCCCCGCTCCCCTTGGGGCATTCGTCCGACTCAGCAAGAACGTTTACACGAGTAGGTACAGTAAAAAATCAAAATTGGGTGCATTTCGAAAAAAAACCGCGGTAAGTGTAGAGCGTTTTTTTTAATTTACAGTTAAAATAAGCCCTGATCAATAAATTGATCTTGACTTTTGTGTATTTGACTATGATATGAAAGTGCCGACTTGTATGTACTCGTCTGATTTTGAAGTTATTTTTGATTGTGAAAATGAACAGTCTAAAAAGGCAAAGCGGTTCGGGCAAAGAGGTTACCTAACCGCTTTGCCCACGACTAGGGTGAAATGAGATCTGTTATATCAATTGTATGTATCCTTTTAGATGGTGAATAAATACTAACGAAAAACTGCTCAAGCTGCGTGGGACGAAAAGTCCATGGCCAGTGCTTTAAAGGAAGGCCATATTTTCATCATCATTATTAATTTTGAAGATTTCTTTTATTTTGCTGAAAGGAGAGATTGAATTTGCTCTTTTTTAAATTAAAATATTTAAATTGTGCGTTTTTTATTAAAACAATAAAGATTATATGACTTATTTTGCATTTCTTTGGTATGTCCGCTTTGCCCGATACCAAAAACCGCTTT
The DNA here is from genome assembly GCA_920104075.1 of Melanargia galathea. Lineage (NCBI taxonomy): Eukaryota > Metazoa > Arthropoda > Insecta > Lepidoptera > Nymphalidae > Melanargia > Melanargia galathea. Next base: position 7,867,903 of record OV049855.1, read on the forward strand.
AGGCCCCCCCTGAGGGCAAAGTGGTTTTTCTTTAAGTTTTATAAATTTCCTTGTAACTTTATTATTTATCAACCGATCTTTATCTGTTTTAACGACTTTATGCGCCATGAGACACACTATTCGTCTGTGTAAAAGTTAATATTAACATCGATTAACAAACTACTGATTTTCAAACTCAATCTTAACGTATCCGCTTTGGGCCCCTTTCCCCTATGTATCTATGTATGTATGTATGTATGTATGTATTGTCGTGATTTATTATATTTACCGTTTTATTTTGGGTCGTGAGTTCATATATCGTTCCGATATCGATACTGATATCGTATCCATTAACGTTAAATAGCTATCTATCTGTGGTGGCATGGCGTATCGCGTGGTGTTTGTTTTTGACAAGTCTTTGGTTTGTGGTGAAATGAGTCATTTTGAAATTCACTTTTGGAAGGGAGCTTTGGGTAGAATCAGAATTTGTTCGACCGTTGGCTATATGGGGTTGGTGGAGGCCATGGGTAGGGCTCCATTCGAGATAATTCCATGTTCTTAATGTGCCACGTGTTGGCTAGGTTAGCAACTGTTCTTCTTACAAACGTTAGTGAATTTTTCACATAAAATATATAGCTCGTTAATGTATAGGTACTTAAATGGAACAAATGCTTACGACTTCATCTGCAACAGTCCGTTATATCCGTTACAGGCCTATCTGCGCGGTGCGGGAGTACATAGATAAAGAAAAACGTGTATTATACCCATATATTATATTCTTTGCTCAAGAACCATTGCAGGTAAACGGTAAGTCTATATGAGGGAATGGTAGGTACTGCATGAGCGCAATAAAGTTTGAAAATAAAAGCTACGTGCTCATGCAATAGGTACATATAACAATAATATATAAGCACAAGCGAAATTAATTGGTATTGCGCGATCTTGTTCAACTAATTGAACGATTCAGCAAATTATGCTATTAGGTACTAGCATTCAAGGTTTAATCAAGGTTCCAGACAAGCATTTATATAGGAAATATATAAATGCTTATTATATTATGTACAGCATATTGTGTAGGAGTTTGTCGTAAATAAATATACCTACTTAAGTTTCATAAAATTTTGGTTTTGACAAACATAACTATTTTGTCAATCGAACTTTTTATTACCTATTATTATTATATTTTTATATTATTTTTATTAACTATGATTTTAAAAATTGTATCTAATTAGTACTTAATAGTTCGTTTTCGAAATAATATTTATGTTTTTATTAAGAAAACATAACGTGTTGTAGGTATATTCCAATATATTTACCGTCCCATCTCGAGATATCGCATCGCGTAACACGCTTCATAGGATCCAAACAGACTGAATAATTTAGTGTCCGAACCTATAAATAAGACGTTGTTTACGCAGTCAACTCAATAATACATATTATTATGTCTATACCGTATTTATGTATGAATTAACAAAAATATCTAGGTATGTGGTATATACTTCGATGGATTTACTTTGAGAGATAGCTTGTATCCTGGAAATGGTCGTAGTATAGGATCCCATACGATTTTAAAACCTAAAACCTATGCGGATGAAGTTGCGTAATAAGGTAATAGATAAAATAAATAAATAAGTGTTTTTCTTTATTTTTGATATACTATTATAGTATATTTATTGCCATGTATATTATAACAATACAACAATATATGTATATGCTATATAAATTGCTATACTATATAATATAATATTATAGGTTTTGTTTTATTTAACTATGTTAAATAAAAATAAATATAATTCGAGTAGTTACCTACTTACAAAAATATTCAAATGAGGTTGTGCATACCTACTATAACTCAAAAGTAGCTTTCTTACTAAACTAGTTGAATAAGTTTTTAATTCATTTCTTAAGTCGTTAACTGTGAAAGTGTTGTTAAAAGATAATTGAAGTTGGCTGTGAGATGAAAAGCTTCTGAGACTGAGGTTTTATTTAAGTTTGACGCGACTTTGCGCTTGTCTGGCATTAAGACGAGGCGAATTCACGAAGTAGAAAAATAAGAAATATTTTCTTCTTTATAATATGGAACAACTATTGTATTCATTAAAAGAATTCTTGTTATTTTTATAGCGAAACAAAAGTAGGCAAGATGACTAATTTTAATATAATATATACTTAGGTAAACTTTTTGTGCTGAAGATTCGTTTCGTTTGCCCTTTACTGTAATCTCACCTGTTGGTAGATCACATCACAAGACGATGGAAATGTTAACTGGAAGGAGTATAGGAATTTATTAGACATAAAAGTTATAATTCATAACACTAAAATAAACAACATGACATCGTACCTGAATTCTAATAGCTGTGCCATAGGTAAATATCAATAAATGGATCCATTATTTAAAGGTATTTTAATGTATATCGCAGCCGGCCCACGAGTTTAATAAAGCCTCGTATATAAGTTATATTTTTGTATGTAGAGTGTAGACGCCTACGGGCTACGTCCTCTACGATCGTAGGACACGTTGTTGACCTACGAAAGCGTACTGCGCCGGTTGATCTACGCGTTCTACGAAGTTGTCTACATTTGCTATGATGTATATTGTTAACCGACTTCAAAAAAGGAGGAGGTTCTCAATTCGTCGGAATCTTTTCAGGTATGTTCCCCGATTATTCAAAGACGCCTGGATCGATTTGGAAAATTCTTTTTTTGTTGTATATACCTCCCAGGTCATTAGGCGAGGATTTGATGCTGGGATCCTGTAGAAATCGAGGGAACTCTTCAAATTTTATGATTCAATTATTATTTTTTTAATTTAATTTTTCCAAAAATATAGAGGCCGGCGCGCGTGCGACGATGTAAATGTGACGCCCACCACGCCGCGCACATTACGCGTCTCCAGTCATCCTTGTTGGTAGTATTTGTTCAACTCACATCAGAGCGGTGTCCGCGCAAGTTGTAGTTGGTGCGCAGGGGCAGCTCGTGCGGCCGGCGCGCGTGCGACGATGTAAACGTGACGCCCACCACGCCGCGCACGTTGCCCGTCGCCAGCTATCCTTGTTGGTAGTAGTTGTTCAACTCACATCAGAGCGGTGTCCGCGCAAGTTGTAGTTGGTACGCAGGGGCAGCTCGTGCGGCCGGCGCGCGTGCGACGATGTAAACGTGACGCCCACCACGCCGCGCACGTTGCCCGTCGCCAGCTATCCTTGTTGGTAGTATTTGTTCAACTCACATCAGAGCGGTGTCCGCGCAAGTTGTAGTTGGTGCGCAGGGGCAGCTCGTGCGGCCGGCGCGCGTGCGACGATGTAAACGTGACGCCCACCACGCCGCGCACGTTGCCCGTCGCCAGCTATCCTTGTTGGTAGTAGTTGTTCAACTCACATCAGAGCGGTGTCCGCGCAAGTTGTAGTTGGTGCGCAGGGGCAGCTCGTGCGGCCGGCGCGCGTGCGACGATGTAAACGTGACGCCCACCACGCCGCGCACGTTGCCCGTCGCCAGCTATCCTTGTTGGTAGTAGTTGTTCAACTCACATCAGAGCGGTGTCCGCGCAAGTTGTAGTTGGTACGCAGGGGCAGCTCGTGCGGCCGGCGCGCGTGCGACGATGTAAACGTGACGCCCACCACGCCGCGCACGTTGCCCGTCGCCAGCTATCCTTGTTGGTAGTAGTTGTTCAACTCACATCAGAGCGGTGTCCGCGCAAGTTGTAGTTGGTACGCAGGGGCAGCTCGTGCGGCCGGCGCGCGTGCGACGATGTAAATGTGACGCCCACCACGCCGCGCACGTTGCCCTTCGCCAGCTATCCTTGTTGGTAGTAGTTGTTCAACTCACATCAGAGCGGTGTCCGCGCAAGTTGTAGTTAGTGCGCAGGGGCAGCTCGTGCGGCCGGCGCGCGTGCGACGATGTAAATGTGACGCCCACCACGCCGCGCACGTTGCCCATCGCCAGCTATCCTTGTTGGTAGTAGTTGTTCAACTCACATCAGAGCGGTGTCCGCGCAAGTTGTAGTTGGTGCGCAGGGGCAGCTCGTGCGGCCGGCGCGCGTGCGACGATGTAAATGTGACGCCCACCACGCCGCGCACGTTGCCCGTCGCCAGCCATCCTTCTTGGTAGTAGTTGTTGCGGTTCAGCTTCCAGCCTTCCTCCTAATAACAATACATACAATAAAAATCATCGACAGCATGCAACAAGAGATTAAGACAGTTACGAATTAAGTGATCATTGTAAGTTCCATTTTTTAAACAGTATTAGCCATGTTTAATGTTAAGACTAGGTAATATTGTATACGTACCTATTATATATTTATTATGGTCCTACGAACCCGCAATCAAATATACTCGGCATTAATATATCAAATATACCTACTATAAAATATACTCGGCTATAACGGCATTCCAAACCAGTGGTAGATTCAATTTGACGATTCAAAAGTACTTGTAAAAGTTTATTTGAATAAAAAAACTTTTCTATTCTATTCTACTTAAGTCGAACTCAAACTCATAAAATCGTTGAAAATAGGCTAACCTTGCTACAGGCAAGATAACAAAAATAAAGTAAGGTTGACAGTTATTTAGTCATCACATTGACAATATATGTTTCGCCATTAAAGAACAAAGGGTTAGGGGCTAAGGGACGGCACATTCCGGAGTTCGGACACGCTATTCAACAGATTGTGTCCCTGAGCTATCTCTGTTTATTAAATAAAACATATACATAGTATTTGTACCTTTTCCCTTTGAGAACTCGAAATGAAAAGTATATTTTTGTTTTATATTTATTCCACATACTCGTATACAGGTACGTAGTTAGTTTGAACAGGCTCATTAAATATGTATGTGTGTTATAATGTACCCACTCGTATGTGTACACTCTTTAAATAGAACGCTATAGCTCTACGGGTATACAATAGGTATACATATATCTCCCGTTCGTTATGTTTACATTATTTTTGTTTTCCCAAGGTATAAGATATTTTCCCGGGAAAATATAGTGAAAAAACATCAAAGAACAAATTATAAAATTATAAAAGGTAATAAAACACAGGGACATATTTTGTCATTTATAAAATACCATAATAGTTTGAATTCATTACAGTTTTGCCTTGATCATTATAAAATGAAAGAAATAAAAGAAATGTTTTGTTCGCATAATATTTAAGTTTTAAAAGACAAGTAGCAGTCGTTACTCGTAGCTCTACCCACCAGCTACGACGTAGTAGCCTACGGCAAAATAATGTACGAGTATGTCATAATATTACAAGCATCTGTTACAAGATTTTTAACTCTGTTTACCCGACTACGGCAAAGCCAAAAGGAAGGGTTATAATTTTAGCAGTCTATGTATGTATGTATGAATGTTTGTGGCCGATTTTTGTATGAAATTCTGTGTGTACCACCGTAGCGCCTAAACTACTGGACTGATTTTGATGAATGAGGTGTCTATTGATTCGTTGTAATGGTCCGGGTGACATAGGCTACATTTTATTTACGAGAAAAATCGAGAAGTGACCTTCTCGAGGCTTTTCTTTTTATTAAATTAATTTTGGTACTCTTTAGTCAGTACTAACGAACACAAGTCGTGTACAAGCTAATTTCTACTAAACGAACTTACTGCCTATTTCATGTTTTTTTAATGCTTTAGTTGATACTTTTCATAGCAGTAGCGTCGCAAAACTAATAGATATAGTATGCAGTTCAAGAAAATCTTCTATTTTATGTGATCATTTTTGGTCTACTTGGACTGCTAATGTTGAAAAGACTTGGAAGCCCTCGGATGCTGGCAGCTAATAGTGGCAGTATATGGTCACTTTGGGTTAAGATTGTGTAAACCGTATTACCGGCTAATATCTTCCCCTGAAATTGAGTATGGATAGATGGAACGGAACAGTTCAATAAAAGTCCCCAAATAGATTTTTAATTGCAATCAATATTGGGTGATACCGTGTCCTGGCACATGCAGTACACCGGAGATGGAAGACAGATTGGCAATTAGCCATATTACGGGTAGGTACGTCTACGCAGACTGGACTGTCATGTATGGTACACCTATAGGAGTTTGAAATTAACCGGAAATAATGCATTTCATAACAAATTGATTGCCTATTAACCATACTTTGTAAATGTGAAAGTGAGTCTGTCCGTTACCTTTTCAGTAAATGTGAAAGTGAGTCTGTCCGTTACCTTTTCACGGCTCAACTGCTGAACGGATCTTGATGAAAGGCACCGAGATAGTAGCATCGTGGTCATAACATAATATTATTAAGATACATATCTATTAAATAATCACACTAATATTATAAAGGCGAAAGTTTGTGTGTATGTGTGTGTATGTTTATAACTAACGCCGCAACTACTTAACCAATTTGGCTGAAATTTTGAATGGAGATAGATTATGTCCTATTAATATATAGGCTATACTTTTTACTCTGGAAAAATCCACAGTTCCCACGGGTTTGAAAAAACCGAAATCTATAGCTACAGCTATAGGTAGATTACGATAGCAAACTTCCTTGAAAGTAGGTATAAAGGTTGGAAAAGGGAGGGGGAACGCGGGCGAAGTCGCGGGCAGAACCTGGTAACGAATAAAAGTAACTTTCAATCTGATTTTATATACCATAGATACTTATATATACCTAACCAGTAACATACCTATGTATACCTAGATATACCTAATACCATCATGGCATCCTACATGCCTTATGTAACAATTTTTTCCACGACTACGGAAGGGTTATTTACGTCAGTTTAATTTAAGCCACACTGGTGGCCAGCTGATTGTTTGTTTATCTGTATATCCATTCGTTCCACGCATGTTTAAAGGTACCGATGACATTTAGTCAAATGAGGTGTTGTAATGTAATGTCGTTGGCTCCATCTTAAATTATTTGACATCGTGGCACATCTAATATGGAAATATGATAAAGAAAAATATGCAAAAAATATATTAGGTAGAGTAGGAAGAAATCAAAAGCAGAGAAACCGGCATAGGCTGCCGAAATCGTCGGGTTTTAGTTTTCAATTTCACATAAGCACTGAACACAAACTTAAATGTAATAAAACGGTATATAAATGTAGATGTCGGTAAACTTCGTGTTAATTAACATAATGAGAAAATAACATGATAACGTGAATTCCACTCCTGCCAAATTCTGAATTATTAAAACATCGAACGTTTTGATTGCACAAACAATACACAGAATTGGTTCAATTTTAACAAAAAAATATGTTAAACGGACTGTCATTTATTAAACTGATTGAGTTTATGAAACTACGTTCAAATATTTTCATCTATCTATATATGTATATAAAACAAAGTCGTGTTAGTTCGAACATTTATAACTCGAGAACGGCTGGAGCGATTTTCATTGTTATTGATTTGTTGTATTTGTCCCCGTCCCGAATAGCATAATCTACTATATAAAAATAAGTCGGGTTTTCCTTCCTGACGCTATAACTCCAGAACGCACGAATTTGCATTCGTTGGAAAGGTCTCGGGCTCCGTGAGGTTTATAGCAAAGAAAAACACGCGAACGAAGTCGCGGGGGTCAGCTAGTAACTATTAAAAACATTGGAAAATTGACGAAAAAATAAAATAAAAGAGAAACATTTTCCTGTACAAAATGTTCACGGGTTTCGTAACTGTCAAACATCCCGTCGCGTGGATACGGTAAACTCTCTCACCTGTACCTATATAATTTTGTGTTTTTTTTTTCTATTAATTGCGGGCAAACGAGCAAGCGGGTCACAGGTGTGCTTAGTCTAAAGCGGAGCACTCGAAAACGAACTCGAAAACTATTGATCGATTTCAAAGTAAAATAGACCTAAAATGTCTTGTATTAAGGTTTGAGTTCGCCAATACATTCCAATGCTGAATGTATTGGCGAACTCAAACCTTAATACAAGACATTTTAGGTCTATTTTACTCTGAAATCGATCAATAGTTTTCGAGTTCGTTTTCGAGTGCTCCGCTTTAGACTAAGCACACTGATGTTAAGTGATTACCGCCGCCAATGAACATTTGCAGTACCAGAGGAACCACTAATGCGTTGCCGGCTTTTAAGGAGTTTGTTGATCTGCCCCTTGAACAACCCTATGTCGAAGCTATATGGAAACACCTCCGAAGGGAGTTGGTTCCATAATTTTTGAGTGCGCGGAAGGAATGACCTCGCGCAACGCTTGGTTGTTGATCCAGTGGTGAGGATGGTAGCATTTACGGTGGATGGCGTGCGGTGCGGTGCTGGAAATTGGTAGGTGGAATTAGGTCAAACAACTCCTCAGAACATTCCCCGTTGTAGAGTCGGTAGAATACGCAAAGGGAGCTAACGTCCCTGCGAACCTCTAAGACCTCCAATGATCTGGTTAGTTTGGGATTGTCCACAAGTTGAACTGCCCGCTTTTGAATCCGGTCAAGTGGAAGGAGTTGGTATTGGGGTGCCCCGGCCCACAGGTGTGAACAGTACTCCATATGCGGCCGGACTTGGGATTTATAGAGCAAGAGCCTGTGTTCGGGAGCAAAGTAGCGCTTTGCTCTGTAGAGTACCCCAAGCTTTTTGGAAGCTAATTTGGCTTTACCTTCCAAGTGATCCCGGAATTGGACTTCGTTCGAAATGTTGTATGTTTCAATGGGTTCCTGGAATTGTTTGAAAACACAATTACCGTGTAGGTACAGGTAACCTACCGGGTCTCAGTAGGTGGCGCCGATGTCGGTATGTCACCGGGCAGGACGAAGTCTGCCGGATCCACTAGTATGGAATATATAGAAACTGGTGGAAGCATCGATTCTAGGCCGAATGTATATCAAAAAAATAAGATTTTTTGTTTGTTTTTGGCATATGTACCTATGTATCTATACTAATAAATAAAATTGAAGTGTCTGTCTGTAATTTCGAAATAACTACCTCATATTAAGCTCATACGGTTATTTGAACTGTACCATAACCGAATCACACGTTTTTAAAATTTTTGTCTGTCTGTCTGTCTGTCTGTCTGTCTGTCTGTCTGTCTGTTTGAACGGGCTAATCTTCGGAACGGCTGAACCGATTTTGACGGGACTTTCACATACAAGTAGAGAATTAACCAGGGAGTAACATAGGCTACTTTTTTAACCGACTTTCAAAAAGGAGGAGTTGTGTTTTTCTACCTATGTACACCGATATCTCCGAGATTTCTGAACCGATTTAAGTAATTCTTTTTTTAATCGATAGAAAAACTTGGCGACCCTGTTTTATAAAAAAATTGGATTCCAACTCCTCAATCCTGATGCTGTAGGGGACCTGATCCTCAAAACTAATGGGATTCAGAAACTGTCGGTTATTTAAATTGATATTGGGGTACCAATTAAAGACTTTATCGTTGAATGAACTCGAGTAGGTACATATCCAACTCCTCAACCCTGATGCTGTAAGGAATTGCATTCCGAAATCGTGGGGATCCCACGGGATTTTTCCGTTTTGGAGACGGGTTACTTAACAAATAAGCTACTTTTTGTTCTGTAAAATCAAAAGTTCCCACGGGATTTTTAAAAACCTAAATCCACACGGGCGAAGCCGTGGGCATCATCTAGTTAATAATAATATAGTCTGGGAACTGAAAGTCGTTGCGTATATACATCTAGTTAAAATACAAACTGTGTAGGTAAGTACCTAACTACCTATCTATATCTATACATATAATAAAATCGTAGACTTGCCGTATCTGTACATTAAAGATTTTTGCAAAATAACATCTGGGGGATGTTAGGGATAAGTAATAGAAAGTAAAAAAGCTATTTTTGAAATTTTTGTCTGTTTGTCTGTGTTTGTGCGCGCATCACGCAAAAACTACTGAATGGATTGAAATGAAACTTGGCATGATTTAAGTTCATACTACGGAGTAACATATAGGATACTTTTTATCCCGAAATTCAGCACGGTTCTCTTGGGAGAGGGGATGAAAGTCAAAATGTGTACTTAGCTGTAATTCATTAACGCGTGGTCCGATTTTATTCATTCTTTTTTTGTTAGAAAGGAAATACTTTAAAGATTACTGGCTAATCTCTCAAAAGGCTGGATCGATTTTGATGGGACTTTCACTGGCGGATGTTTACATTTTGATCTACCTAAACATCCGCCAGTGAACTTTTAACAGTTTTTAGCAAGGTATGAGCTCAAAGGAGCTTAGGAAAGACAAAATGATTCCCACGGGATGTTTAAAACCAATATCCACGCGAACGAAGTCGCGGGTTTCGGCTTGTATAATAATATGAAAGACAATTTTTATTTAAAATTAACAAATTAAAGAAATGCTAAACTGTCCCTATCATATTCGTACCAGTAGAAGGCAGGCGTACGGATTTCGGAACAGAAACGATTCTATCCAATAGAGCGTGAACAAATTTCACCAAGGCCAGGACTTTTCTCGAATATTTCATCAAATATCAAGTGGGTTTCTATACTTCAACTTGTATAAAAGCTTGTACTTACTGAACAAATTCAAACATCATATGAAACTTGAACATATTTAAATTCAAGTATTGTAACGTTAGACGTTACGAAATACAAACAGTCACGAAATATTTATGAGCAAAAATCATTATTTACCCAGACCTACCAATGAGGGCCCCACGGCCCACATCCTTTGAGTCGCCTCCTTGGTCTACGGTAGATAAATATTAATCAGTAGGTACTTATCAACTGAATACCTATAATTTTATACCCAAGTTAGCCTAGATTGAGGCTTCAAGATGTTAGAAACAATAAAGAAGGCAGAGAGTACGTAAAAACATAGTGGTAAAACGGGTCGGGAGGGGTATTTCTCATTTTCCTCGTAAAATTATAAGTACCTACCTAGTGTGTAGATAGATTGCAAGATTAACGTATCTACTTAAATAAGCTAAGTATATCTACTATCGCTTCTACTATCTTTTGTACCTAATAAGAAATTTTACTCAACCCCGGTGTCAAATTTTAATCTTCAAAGGAACGTCGCTCGCAATTTTAACTAGAAACGAGAACAAGCTTTTTTCAGGTTACGTAACATCAATGTGCCACGGTTTCATTAGAGTAGAAAAAGTCACATCTTTGATCTAAATCTGGCGTGTGGATTAAAATAAGGAATTTCTTCTGGCGTAGCTCGTAGGCATCTTCATATTATATTTTACTAGCTTCTGCCCGCGGCTTCGCCCGCGTGAATTTCGGTTTTGAACAAATCCCGAGGGAATCGTGGAGTTCCGGTTCCCGTTCCCGCTCCCTTTTCCTACCTTTATACTTAAAATATCAAGCAAGGTCGCTATAGTAATCTACCTATAGCTGTAGATATAGATTTCGGGTTTTTCAAAATCCCGTGGGAACTGTGCATTTTTCCAGGATAAAAAGTAGCCTATGTGTTGCCAATGCATGCTACACAGCAAAGTATTGCAATAATGGGTTATGTGAGCGTGATTTACCTAAGAACAGTCAGCGCCCTCTGTGGCGTTTTGGAGGTATATATCTATTTTAGTCCTACAGGAATACTTTTCTGGGATAAAAAGTTACTTTATGTGTTAAGTCAGGGCATAAGCTATCTCCATTTAAAATTTCAGCCAAATCGGTTCAGTAGTTGCGGCGGAGAAGAGGAACAAACATACACACAAACTTAATAACTTAATAACGCCTTTATAATATTAGTGTGATTGTTATTTTCCTCGCTAGAAAGCTCCGATACTCGATAGCATACGCGTCCGATCGCTGCTAAATTCAAAATGCTATAGGAGAACTTTACGCATCGCCGCCCCGGCCGGCTGGAACCGCGCGCCGCGCGCAAAGCCTATTTCCCGCAATTTTTAAATCTGTAATATCTTCGAAAATATTCATTTAAATCATATGCTGTAAAAGGCCATATAGATCTATAATAAATCAACAATGTACTTAAGGTATTTAATTAGATAAGGATTTATGCTGTATTGGTTAAAATCGCTTCTAAAATTAGCCATTATTTGTCGTAAAAAAGTAAATGACAAAAAATGTTATTGTGGGATATCCATAAGAGATAGACATATACCATCGCGGAGTTTTCTATAGACCTTTTCAATGTGTACAATACTTAGTACATTATATTGATAAATCTCGTAGGGTTCAGCCTGCGTTTGCAATGTAAGCGGAAAAAATGTAATTATTTACGACATCACATTAGAAACCTCAAAAATAACAGTATTTCTCCACTATTTAATGGATGTTATCATACATATAAACCTTCCTCTTGAATCACTCTATCTATTAAAAAAAACCGCATCAAAATCCGTTGCGTAGTTTTAAAGATTTAAGCGTACAAAGGGATATAGGGACAGAGAAAACGACTTTGTTTTATACTATGTAGTGATAACGAGTTAACATATTTGTATACTAGATGATGCCCACGGCTTCGCCCGTGTGTATTTAGGTTTGTAAAAATCTCGTGGGAACTTTGATTTTCCAGAACAAAAAGTAGCCTATCTGTAGTAAGTAGTAACCCGTCCACAAAACGGAAAAATTCCGTGGGATCCTTACGATTTCGGAATGCAATTCCTTACAGCATCAGGGTTGAGGAGTTGGACATGTACCTACTTGAGGTCATTCAACAATAAAGTCTTTAATTGGTATCCCCAATATCAATTTAAATAGCCGACAGTGCCTAAATCCCATTAGTTTTGGGGATCAGAGCCTCTACAGCATCAGGATTGAGGAGTTGGAATCCAAATTTTTCGTAGGACAGTGTCGCAATGTTTCTCTATCGATTAAAAAAAAATTACGCAAATCGGTTCAGAAATCTCGGAGATATCGGTGTACATAGGTAGAAAAACACAACTCCTCCTTTTTTGAAAGTCGGTTAAAAAAGTAGCCTATGTCACTCCCTGGTTAATTCTTTACTTGTATGTGAAAGTCCCGTCAAAATCGGTTCAGCCGTTCCAAAGATTAGCCCGTTCAAACAGACAGACAGACAGACAGACAGACAGACAAAAATTTTAAAAACGTGTGATTCGGTTATAGTATCGTTCAAATAACCATATGAGCTTAATATGAGGTAGTTATTTCGATATTACAGACAGACACTTCAATTTTATTTATTAGTATAGATTAAAGTAGGTCAACCTTGCTACAAATTAATTAGTTATTTGAAAATGGATAGTAAGTACCTACTTAGATTATCTTTATAAATAGGTTCTAAGTACGTAATTAGATGACCCAGGTATTCTGTGAAATAATTTGCCTGCTTGAACCCAAAAAAAAACTAAGTAGAGATCGATTCGTGACTTTAACAAACGCGTCATCGAATCAATCGTAGGTAGGTTCGAAGGAACACCAGCTGCTGCCTAACTCCGAATTTAATAAAAAATCCATTTATTTTGTAATCCTAAACACTAGTATATACCCTTATTACTCGTTCGTGCCTAGATAAAATATATTTACGTAATACAATTTAGTTCACAAGTATATTTTACGATAATTAAAATCACATTTAACTTTTTACAGTCGTTCTATTTTTATTCTTTGAATATGATTAACGATGTAGGGGACTCGGTGTACAATGGAGTATAAAAGGCGTATTAAAACCTTACGAAGGATGTAATATTGCAATTCACAAGGAATGTAAATAGAAAAGGGCTACGCTTTCTAAATGACGGTCTTCGGTCTAAGCGAGTTCAAAGCCTTCTTAAGCCGGCTTCACACGACTTATTATGCCATTTTACTTGACTATGTTTCACGTACCTACGTACCTTCCTAATACGAATAAGTATTACAACGTAACAAAATGTTCTTGGGTTACGAACTCCGAAGACAGTTAATCTATTTATTTTAACGCTATTTAAATTACAATTGCTATGACAAAATAAATGACTATGCTTTAAATGACACCTATAGTACAGTTTAGGGTATAGTACCTAATTAATACTGTAGAAATCTCTATAAAGGAATTCTCGAAATATTTATCTATATATAATAATACGAGAATTTTATATCTATCTATCTATCGATAATCTATAATCTATCTATCTATCTATCTATAATATAATAAAACTGTAACAGATCCAATTCTGTACATTGAATATATTTTGAAAATTTTTTTTGGAGGGCATTCTATAATCGATACTGAAGCCAAAACTGCAATTTGTTTCATTTTTGTCTGTCTGTCTGTCTGTCTGTCTGTCTGTATCTTGGCCGCGCATCACGCCGAAACTACTGAATGGATTCGAATGAAACTTGGTACGATTTGAGTTTATACTCCGAGGTAGGACATAGGATACTTTTTATCCCGAAATTCAGCATGGTTCCCTTGGGAGAGGGGAAGAAAGTTAAAACGTGTATTTAGCTGTATTTCATTAACGCGTTGTTCGATTTCACTCATTCTTTTTTTGTTTGAAAGGTAGTACTTTATATATTGTCACGTAAATATTTCAAGGTCATAAGTTTTTTAGTTCAGAAATGACAGACATTACAACCCTCAGTATTGGGTTCAAATAACTTGGGACCCGGATCTTTGAACGTACGACTTATTTTGTGTTATATTTTAACTGGTGTGCGTTTAAATTTATGTTTGTCGGTCTGTCTATTTGTTCCAGCTAATCTCCGAAACGGCTGGATCGATTTTAATGGAACTTTCAATGTTATAAGGACTAACTTAGGCTACATTTAGTTTAGGTACATAAAAGAATTATGGAATCCGATCCGATCCTATATAAAACCTATAAACACGCGAACGAAGTCGTGGGGGTCAGCTAGTAATAATATAAAGTAGCTTGTCCTGACTGACTGACAATCAACGCACAGGCTAAACTACTGAAGCTAGAAACTTGAAATTTTCACAGTAGCTTCCTTTTGTGACGTAGGCGCACACTAAGAAAGGAATATTGCGAATTCCACCCCTAAGGGGGTTAAATAGGGGATGAAAGTTTGTATGAAAGTCCGTCATTTTTCAAGTTATATCCATGAAAATTGATAATTAGGTTTTCGGTTAAAAATAAAGAGTTACGAGTTTAAGAAATTTTTGAAAAAATAGCCCTAAGTGGGTTAAATGGTGGATGAAAATTTGTATGAAAGTCGGTCATTTTTAAAGTTATATCAATGAAAATCGGTATTTGTACTGTCGGTTAAAAATAAAGAATTACGTGTTTCAGGAATTTTCGAAATTTCACCCCCAAGTGAGATTTATAAGAATCCAAGCGGGCGAAGTCGCTGGCAGCAGCTTGTTTATTATAAACAAGCTAGTAAATTAATTACAAAAAATTATGTAACAGTAAAATGGTAGCAGCGGGATGCGCGATGGCGCCGTTTGTTTGGTACCGACTCAAAATTAGTTACTTACTTAGTAATTTAGAAGCTTGGTTATTAAGATTAAAGAAGTTTATTTTATTTTTTACTAGCGGACCCGGCAGACGTCGTCCTGCTATTAGTGCCACCTACCGGGTCCAATTTTTCTACTTATAAACCTTCCTCTTGAATCACTCTATCTATTAAAAAAAACCGCATCAAAATCCGTTGCGTAGTTTTAAAGATTTAAGCATACATAGGGACATAGGGACAGAAAAAGCGACTTTGTTTTATACTATGTAGTGATTTTTTGTGGCTAAAATCTACTAATTTTCATATAAATTCAGTGTGTAAATTACCAATCATCTCCCGAAAACAAAGAGAGATAGATGCGTCACAAGCGGAACGCTTGTTCCGCGCTCTCGCTTGCACGCGGAACGGTACAATGAGTCATGTTTTTTCGTGTGTGTGGCCGGTGTTCATCGATTTATAACACGTTATCACGTCAAAAGTAATGCGTGATCATATACAACAAAATATAAAGGCATCGACATTCGACCTTCCTTTTTCACATCGGTTAATATGTAGATACCCATCATTCATTCTAAAAGGATTCTCTTGCAATTAAAAACGTAATGGAAACTTAATGTGGGCATTGTAGCTATCTGCTACTGTGTGGGTAGGTACCCGGTACAATAATGCGAACTGACTACACAGTAGACTGTCGTCACTTGTTGTGCCCTCTTTTCCAAATCCAGACTGCTAATCTGTTTGGCAATTTGGTAGCCATTAGTTTGAACTGACCTTGAACTGCCTCGTTGGTCTAGTGGTTAGCGTATTCGACTGCAGATCACGAGGTCCCAGTTCGATTCCCGGGTTGGGCAAATAATTGTTAGGTATTGGGTTTTTCTGTCAAGAAATTCTTAGTGCCAGCCCGGAGTTGGTAGTTGGCGGTGTTTCACCCCCGTGCCTCGGAGAGCACGTTCAGCAGTCGCTCCCGGTATAACACTATCATGTGACAATAATCGCTAAAACCCGCCATCCCGCATTGGAGCAGCGTGGTGGGGTGTAAGCTCTAAAATGCCTCTCTCCTATGAGAGAGGAGGCCTGTGCCCAGCAGTGCGTCGATAAAAGGCTGTAGTAACTATTTATAACTTACCTACTTAATAATACTGAGAAAATATTTATTCAGCTACGTATAGTTAATTATGTACCGCCTCTACAGGGAGTCCGGAGTAGACGGAAACAGAATATCGGGATTGAAATCCCGCCCGTTTTAATTTTTTCCAAGAACAAGGCGGCATTGTCGGATACGAAAGAGGACTGAGGCAAGTTTATCATAGGTACCTAGTATTCTTTAAAATTACGTGTAAGGGCAACTAATTTTTAATCGACTTTAAAAAAGGAGGAGGTTCTCAATTCATCGGAATCTTTTTTTTTTAATATGTTCCCTTCCCCGATTACTCATACCTGAGATCATAGCTCTGCTACATATTCGTAGCTACTGTCTACGAATTATTAAGTTGCCTACGAGACGCCGCCAAATATTGTAGTTTTCAAAAGTTAACGTAATAAGATATTTAAATTATTATTTTCAGAAATCTTTGTAAATAGGTACGTATAAAATACTAAGTAAAAGGTCGATTACAGTTAAAACATTGGCTTAAAATAATGAGAAAAGCAAAAAATGTGCAATATTTTTAATCAGATAGGTAGGTAATATATAAATATTTTTGTTTCTTCCAATTACTGAACTCACCTCTGGCAGCTCATCGGGAACCTTGCCCATCCACGACAGCGATAAGATCGTGCAGTCGCATTTTGCGTTTACGTTCCTTTCAAAATGTAAATGCATTCTTATGAAACACTGAAACCTTATCACTCGAGAAATGAACCGCGCGCGTACTCCACGTCAGTCACCAAACACCGCGAATTTATCATTTTATCGAGTGCTTCATTCTGAAAGCGAAATTAAATGCTAAGGGATGGGTCGTGTGGGTCGCGCGGCCGCGTGACAGGGGGTGACAAGCTGCCTGGCTTTTCCGAGGGCTGTAGCGCGCAGATATCGATTGCGCGTTAGGAACCGCGCACCGCGGCCTCTGTGTCTTAGTTAGCGCTAACTGGTAAAAGTGGGAAAACTCGGAAACGCGCGGTCTTGGCGCCAAGGTTAAATATGTCCGAAAGTGGCCTTTGTCGTGCCTTTTAGACCGGAACGTTAATTGCGGTTAAATTGTATAAGTGCGAGATGCAAATTGCCATTGTATGGAAAAGTGGCTGTTCATTTTTTTTTTAACGCATGGATTTTGAATTGTAAAATTATCTAGCTAGTAATATAGAATTAAGCATGACGTAGGTAGTGGTAGGTACTAAATAAATATCTACTGTATTCATCTAATATTAGGTAAATAATAAATATCTATCTATCTAGATTTTAAATATAATATAATTGAAATTCTTTGTTATACTTCTACAAGATGAAATCATTATTTCTTGCACGTGTTTCCCTAACTACCTAGAATGACATAGATGGTTAGATGCAGGCAACTTCCATTAATTCACTAGGAGGTACCTACTACCTACGTGAAGGATCGTTATAGTGGGTCAAGGACCGAATCTTATTATAGACTAGATGATGCCCACGGCTTCGCCCGTGTGGATTTAGGTTTTTAAAAATCCCGTGGGAACTTTTGATTTTACAGAACATAAAGTAGCTTATTTGTTAAGTAACCCGTCTCCAAAACGGAAAAATCCCGTGGGATCCCCACGATTTAGGAATGCAATTCCTTACAGCATCAGGGTTGAGGAGTTGGATATGTACCTACTCAAGTTCATTCAACGATAAAGTCTTTAATTGGTACCCCAATATCAATTTAAATAACCGACAGTTTCTGAATCCCATTAGTTTTGAGGATCAGGTCCCCTACAGCATCATGATTGAGGAGTTGGAATCCAATTTTTTTATAAAACAGGGTCGCCAAGTTTTTCTATCAATTAAAAAAAGAATTACTTAAATCGGTTCAGAAATCTCGGAGATATCGGTGTAAATAGGTAGAAAAACACAACTCCTCCTTTTTTGAAAGTCGGTTAAAAAAGTAGCCTATGTTACTCCCTAGTTAATTCTCTACTTGTATGTGAAAGTCCCGTCAAAATCGGTTCAGCCGTTCCAAAGATTAGCCCGTTCAAACAGACAGACAGACAGACAGACAGACAGACAGACAGACAGACAGACAGACAGACAGACAGACAAAAATTTTAAAAACGTGTGATTCGGTTATAGTATCGTTCAAATAACCATATGAGCTTAATATGAGGTAGTTATTTCGATATTACAGACAGACACTTCAATTTTATTTATTAGTATAGATAAGAGTTAAAGTAAAATCTATGTACCTAACTAGTGACCTGCCCCGTCTTCGCACGGGTAGTACCTAATTACCCGCTACTATCTCACCATACATTCTTTTGTCAATGGGATTAGGCAGCGTTTTCGATGAAAATTTCCAGATAATCGGTCTGACTTTCTCCGACATTTTAAACAATTATAGTCATATCAACCAGTTTACAACTTTACACAAAACCTTAAGTTATACTCGTATGTACACCTAAATGAACCACTCTGTCCATTGGTGAAAACCGCATGAAAATCTGTTCAGTAGTTTTTGAGTTTATTGTGAACAAACCGACAGACACACACACAGGTGACTTTGTGCTCTTTGAGGATATCATGGAGGAGGTTCTAAGGAGGATATGTAGGTCATCAAAAAAAATAATAATTTGTGGAGATTTTAATATTGATATTTTGCTCCACACTCCTTTTACGGGTAGACTGCTAAATCTTTTTAGAAGCTTTAATTTAGAGAATATTTTTGTTGAACCTACAAGAATAACTGCGAACACAGCTACTTGTATTGACAACATTTTCTGTGATTGTAAAATCATCGAAAAATCAATTATCAGTAATCTAAGATCTGATCACTGCGGACAAATGATATCTGTTCCTAGTAGTGAACAGAATAAAGCAAAAGTAATAAAATATAGGCCAGTTACCACTAAAAAAGTAAGGCAATTCAAACATACTATCTCAACTATATTACCGACACTTGACCTTACGCAGGATGATCCGGATGAACTTTATAGCACGTTTTTTGATGTAATAAACACTCAATTTACCTCCATCTTTAAAATCATAGAAAAACGATTGTTTAAAAATCTTAAATTTAGTGACTGGGCAACTGTTGGCATTTATAAAAGTCGAAACAAGTTGTTTGACCTGTATGCAGAAAAACAATATAATTATACCCCCGCGTTTATTGAATACGTAAGAAATTATTCCAAATTGTTTCGAAATGTTTGCATACAGGCAAAATCTCTTTATATAAAACAGAAAATCATGAATTCTGATAATAAAATAAAAGCAACTTGGGATATCATCAGTGATGAAATGGGGAAACATAAAGTACATACTAATAAACTGGAGTTAAAAATTAATAATCATATTATTGACTCTGATATAGAGATAGCAAATACTTTTGAGAACTTCTTCCAAAATATTCCAGTTACCACGACTAATTCCCTGAATTCCTCGCCAACAGAAGCCTATAATATCCTGAGGGGCAATGTTTCTGAGTGCAATGTATTATTTCGATTTAAATACGTAACCCCATATGATATTATCAAAACATTTAAATCTTTGCAACACAAAAAAACAGGAGATTTATGGGGAATATCAGTAAAAATAATTCACAATATTATTGATGTTATTGCGCCATATCTTGCTGTAATTTTTAACAAGTCCATAGATTCGGGATCATTTCCCGACCTCATGAAATGTAGTAAATTGATACCTCTGTTTAAGTCGGGAAGTAAAACTGATCCAAATAACTATAGGCCGATTTCAATTCTACCAACTCTCAGCAAGATATTTGAAAAAATAATGCTCAACCAACTGCTCCTGCACTTTAATTTAAATAAATTACTTCACTCTGAGCAGTATGGTTTTACTAAGGGTCGTTCAACAACCGATGCGGCCGCAAGGCTGTTACGGCACATTTTCGATGCTTGGGAAAAGTCACAGAATGCCATTGGTATCTTCTGTGATTTGTCAAAAGCATTTGATTGCGTTGAGCACGAGACTCTTTTACGAAAATTAGGCCACTATGGTATTAAAGAATCTGCACTCAGTCTCATTGCGTCTTATCTCGGTGATCGTATACAAAGGGTATGCATCAATGATGTTAAGTCATCCGGATCAGCCTCAGTGATGGGTGTCCCCCAAGGCTCTATTCTAGGTCCATTCATGTTTCTGGTTTATATTAATGACTTACCACATTTCGTCAAAAATGCTTGCGATATTGTACTATTTGCTGATGATACGTCTTTAATTTTTAAAGTCGATAGAACTAAAGACAATTTTGACGATGTAAATAATACTTTATCTCAAGTTTCACACTGGTTTACTATAAATAATCTACTTTTAAATGCTAAAAAAACCAAGTGTGTCGAGTTTTTATTGCCCAATACAAGGATTACTAGCAACAATTTAAAGATAAGTGGTCAGCCATTGAAAACTGAGAACACAACTGTGTTCTTGGGAATAACCCTAGATGCAAAGCTTCAATGGGGCACCCATATAGCAACACTTGCTGGCAAGCTTAGCTCTGCTGCTTACGCTGTTAGGAAGATTCGACAGTTAACAGACGTAGAAACTGCAAAAGTAGTTTATTTTGCATATTTCCATAGTATTATGTCGTATGGAATCTTACTATGGGGTAAAGCAGCTGATATTGGAAAAATTTTCGTTTTACAAAAAAGGGCAATTCGCGCAATTTATAATTTAAAACCGCGGGATTCCCTTCGAGAGAAATTTAAAGAAATAGGTATTCTTACAGTAGCTTCTCAATATATTTATAACAACATAATTTTTGTTAAGCAAAACATTCACAGTTACAATAAAAAGTGTGAATTACACGATAGGCGGTTAAGAAATAGAGATGGACTAGTGATTCCTCGATTACGCCTCAAAAAGGTCCAAAGGTCGTTTGTGGGAATGGGCGTAATGTTCTATAACAAAATTCCACAACAAATCTTAGATTTGCCTTTACACAAGTTTAAGAATTCTATTAAAAGTGTGCTCATGAAAAAAGCATATTATACAATTGAAGATTATATAAATGATAAAAAAGCATGGATTTAATTTATTCGCTTTATACGCTATTATAACTTGAGGAGTATTCGATTATTGGTGTTCAATTCGATGCTTTAATCATGGGTAGCCTAAGTATGTCACGCTCTCTTTAAACATTTCTGTGGTGGTGTCGTGTGGTGCGGGTTGTTACGTTCCCTCAAATATGGTTGAGCGAAGCAATGGCTGGATCATGCGTCATGCTCGTGAACGGGTGCCGCCGTCGGAAATGGGGCTACTTTTGTCTGCCCTTCTTAACGTGTGGAATTGTAAGCACCATTCTGAACCAGTGGTAGATTCATTTGTCGATTCAAAAGCACTTGTAAAAGTTTATCCGAATAAAAAATATGTCTTAGACTTGCCTTTACACAAGTTTAAGAACTTTCTTAAAAGTATGCTCATAAAAAAAGCTTATTATACAACTGAAGATTATATAAACGATAAAAAAGCTTGGATTTAACTCGTTCCAGCAATGCGCGAGACGGCATTTCAATCATGTACATTAATAATAATAATTGTTATAATGTTATTTTTAAAAAGAGCAACCGCCGAGTTTCTTACAGGTTCTTCTCGGCTGGAACTGCATTCCGAACCTGTGGTAGACTCAATCGACGATTCAAAAGCACTTGTAAAAGTTTATTTGAATAAAAAACTTTTCTATTCTATTCTATTCTAGACGCGGCGGGACTTTGTTTTATAATAATATGTAGTGATTTCCTAAGCAATCTATATACCTACTTTTAGTTTGGAAAAAGTTTTTTTTAAGGCCAGCGCAGACCGAGCGTAGGTATATAGCTAAAACTGATAAGTAAAATTGAACAACATTCTTATCCTATTAGATTTCTAAATAGTATACAATAAGCAAACAAGTCGGCTATACTAGACTCAAACACTTTTAGGGACCTTTCAGACAGACCGGCGCGGAGAGCAGAGCAAATTTTAATCGCATTTAAAATAGAATCTTAAGACATTGAAATAGGCTTTATTTTTACATGTTAACTCTTTTATGATAAGAGGATGCTCGAGCATGCTCCCAATACGCTCTGTGTGAAATATATGAGAGCAGCCGGTCGGCTACTCGTCGAGCCGGTCGGCTGCTCCATGCCCGTGCCCTTTCGCGCTCGAGCATCCGACCGGCTCCGTTCGCGTGCTCTTTCATGCTCGCACAGCCGACCGTAGGCCGAATATGCTCTGCCGTCCGGCCCAAGAGCGTACGCTCGGCTCCGAGCGCATCCGCGTGTCCGTTCACACAGACCGGCGCGGAGAGCAGAGCAAATTTGAACGGCCGGTCTGTGTGAAAAAAAAAATGCTCTCCGACGCTCTCCGCGCCGGTCTGTCTGAAAGGTCCCTTACGTTCGGTATGCTCTGACTGTCAGATTTTATCAATAGATAATATCATCAAGAAGAAAAAATGCTTTTATGCAAAAAATACATTATTATATTCAGAAAATTTCACAAAATATCACAGACAATACAAATTCGACCGAAATACATTACAATTTCATGATTAAATAAATTAAAGTTTCGTTTCTTCCATAGAGCCCCAAGTGTAACCAGTTTTAACTTTAACCGGGAGAGGCACGCTCAAATGCACCGTGTCCTCCATTAACTTTTTTATAGTATAAATAAACGTATTTTTCTCTGATTCTTGAACTTCATATATGAGTTCATCGTGCATTTGCAGGATCAAGCGCGGTGTGTCGACATCGGAGCTGGTGCTTGTGTCTATGGCACACATTGCAGCCTTTGCGATGTCGGCTGCTGAGCCTTGAACTGTCGTGTTCACTGCTTGCCTTTCAGCTGCACCTATCAACAATTTAATTTTAAATTACTCTCTACTGAGTGCTTAGTCTAAGATCGGAGCACTCGAAAACGAACTCGAAAACTATTGATCGATTTCAGAGTAAAATAGACCTAAAATGGCTTGTATTAAGGTTTGAGTTCGCCAATACATTCAGCATTCGAACACAACGAGCGCCCCAAGCAGAAATGTTGTAAAATACATATTCGAACTATGGAATTACGACTTTAAAATACGAGTATTTGAGTTCATTTTGCTCTGAATTCACTTGTGATTCGATCAATAGTTTTCGAGTTCGTTTTCGAGTGCTCCGATCTTAGACTAAGCACACTGTTATTAGTCTCTCTTGTGTCACTTCGTATCTCTTGTGTATTATTAATGCGAAAATGTGTTTGTTTGTAATAAATTGAGTTTTTTTTGAATGGGTGTAGTTGAGGTCCTGGAGAGTAACATAGACTACTTTTATAACAAAAAAATTGGCACGAAGATAGAATCCTGGACACGAACAAAAGCTACTTTTTTTTTCGAAAATCGAGAGTCCTTACGGGATTTTTAAAAAACCTAAATCCGCGCAGACATCAGTTAGTTAAATAACAAACAAGATAAACTTAAAAATAGCTAATTCCATTGCGTCCCGCAGTCAAGTAATTACCTGTATTATGAGACACTTGAAATTCAACCATCCTATAGCATGTCAAAATTTTACACGTGAGTCGATAAAATCCTCGATATAACATCAGGAAACTTAAATATCAACTTAATATTTGACAAAAGCTCTTGACTGACTGTGACTGTGACTGATTAAAACTTAAATTACAAAACAAAATAGATCGGCCATATTGAATTATACGTGACGTCAGCAGTCTTTACAGTATCGAGTATATGGTTAACTTACTTCTTTTGGACGCAACATTGCTGTTTATGTCCGGCAAGTATCGCCTACGTTTCATCAATGTCTCCACGTATCCGTTCCTCCTGCATTCGTCGACGACGCTCTGAGTGAACGTCCTGATCGCCGGATACGTTTTGTAGAAGGTGTCCATGAACACGGCAGCTTCTATCTCGTCCACATCGAGATGCTGAGCCAACGTCCTGTTTCCCATTCCGTAAAGAATACCGTAGCATAGTTGCTTTGCCTTTTGGCGCAGATCGTCGTCAACCTAAAGAATTGCGAATATTGTTACTAATTATGTTGTTAAACAGGTGATAATTTAGTTTTACACTATCTCTAAACTAAATTATAAATTGTGATATTCGTCTCAAAATGTTCATTGTGGAAAAGGATTACGTTTAGACCCATCATTTTAGGTTAATTTAGAGATTGTATACAACCGAATTAGCGGCATTAGCTAATCAATGTGGCCAATTCTGTTGTACACAATCTCTAAACCTAAACTAAAATGACAGGTCTAAATTTATTCCTATCTCTTTCACAGTGCTCACTGCAGAAAAGGATAGCAATAGATTTAGGCCTGTCATTTTATTTTAGTTTAGGTTTAGAGATTGTGTACAACAGAATTAGCCACATTAAGGTATTATTATTAGATAGTATTATTTTTAAACATTTAGTTTACGAGTTTGTGTACAAGAAAATTATTATGATATTATATGTGCACCACAGTTCAGTACCTATCAGTTTTGTATTATTGTCACATTGAACGTAAAAAAACATAAATTTTAATGTAGGTACATACACTTATAGTTTCAAGTTTTAGTTAAATACTTGTAAAATGTAGTAAAGATTCGAATTCTCTATCGATCTATCGGGAATGGTAACCCATCATACATATTTTCTGTACGTAGGAGTACTCAAATACTTTGTTTAACTGTGTACTTTGAAAAGCTTTTACTTGCTACATGAAATCGATGGCTACTTGCTATTCAAACTTCAAAGTAGTGATCTCAGACTAAGCAGCAATAAATCATAAAGAGGTAGATATATTATACTAAATAGTAAATATACGTTCCAATTCGATGGTTCAAAAATTAAGTCAAATTAATTTAGATGCAGTTGTAATATGCAACTTTGTAAGTACCTGCTCTTCCGGAACGCCACTCCACGAGGCCGCGATAGACTTGAAAACGTCAACGTGCGACCTCATAATCCCAGTCAAAACCGCATCCTTGCTATAGTGAGTCAAAATCCTCATCTCGAGCTGGCAATAATCAGCTGACACGAAAACGTAGCCCGGCGACGCTTTGAAAATGTTCCTACAATTGAACTCTATCACGTCCTCGCAAGGTACATTGTCGTCTGTCAACATGAGATACTTAAGAGGAATGGTAAACGTTCGTGGGACGTTTTGGAGGTTCGGCTCGTGCATACTAATTCGTCCGGTGCAAGTGAACATAGTGTAGGAGGGGCTTATCCTGTAAATCAAATAATTTATTCATAGCTGCATCCCCAAGCTGCGGCGTTTCCACGAGGCCTGCATTTGCTAGATATACCTAGTACCTACGCATGTATTTTCATGAATAATTCAGAATTTATCTAGCGCCAGCACTTTATTTGGTCAAATAATATGAAGACGAATGTGATTCACTCATCAACTACCAGTCCAAACCGCAAAGTTCTAAGAATCTAACCCGAGGCCTCCCACTTATAAGTCCATAACCCTCACACAGATATTCGGCAAATATAGATATATTATATGATTACATAAATACATTTTAAACAGTTTCATTTATCATCGAACGAATTTATCATCGACCATCATGGAAAATGGCTACTGTCTCGTGGTCCCACTGGTTGACCCACGAGGAATTTCAATTCCTGATGGTCCCACTCTGTTGTCAAACGCCTAAAAATAATATTTGTTCGTACACGTATAGGTACGTTGAAGTCGGGCGAGCATAAAGGTGCGTCCAGACTTGAACATTTCACCGAACCGAACAGCGAACATTTCGGCGAACTTGTTACGCTCAATGTGGACGGCGCGCTTGGAGCGCTTGAGATGGGACAGTTCGGCGAAAGTTTCGCCGAACTGTTACGCAGTAACCCATCTCAAGCGCTCCAAGCGCGCCGTCCACATTGAGCGTAACAAGTTCGCCGAAATGTTCGCTGTTCGGTTCGGTGAAATGTTCAAGTCTGGACGCACCTTTAGAAACGACGAAACCGATGCGCGACGCTCGCCCAACCACCTTTTTTTGAAAAGATTTCTTATTTACGTTTGGAATAGGAGCAGAACATAATAATCAAACTATTTAACATTTATACCAACTTGTCTTAAATTTAATTACTTATAGATTTTACTTAAAACTTATCGGTGGGACCACAACCCCAAAAATGTAATCGCTAAAACATGTCCTGTTGGTCCCACCATTAAAGTGGGACCAACAGGAATTGAAATTCCTCGTAGTCCCACTGAGTGGGTCAACCAGTGGGACCACGAGACAGTAGCCTGGAATGCAATTAAATCACGAAATAAGTGTGAAATTACAAACAAACCTGTCGTCCGCACTGTAGTTGAACGCTCGCTCGGTGAGCGGGTACAGAGTCCTGGTGAGGATGGAGTTGAGCTTCCTCCAGTGTATCACGACACTGGCCATGGCGCTGTTGTGAGCGCACAGAACGCTCTTCCTAGTGCTTACTTTACGGCCTTTGTATATTCCTAGGGCCTGCAATAAGACCGTTATGCGTATTTCGTCACGCAATATTTTTAACCGACGAAAAAACGGCGGGGTGTTTGACTAAGTTTGACGTGTGTGTGCGTGCGTGCGTGCGTGCGTGCGTGTGTGTGTGTCCTGTGGCGCTCAAACGGGTGGACCAATTTGAATGCGGTATTTTTTGTTTGAAAGGTGAATTAGTCGAGATTGATGTTAGCTATGTTTAATGAAAATCGGACCAAGATGGCCGCCGCTACAAAATGGCGGACTATTTATTTTATCACAACGCCCTCAATATGGGTATCAAATGAAAGGGCTTGACTAGTAGAATAGCACTATGCAAATCCAAGATGGCCGCCACCACAAAATGGCGAATGTCGGGGGTTTTTTAAATTTTTAATTTATACTTGTTACTAGATTAGCCCTGTAAGCGTTGCTCGATCGCTCGTTCAATCCCTAGTAGCAATTTGCGTTGGCTGTTGGTTGGGCCTCTGTCCCTAGTTTGGTTGGCCAACAGTTAGGCTTGTCATCCCTAAAAAACGTGGTTCCAACCGTTGAAAAGCGGTTGGCCCACTTGACCCGTGCCAACGACTTTCAACCAACGACTAGCCAACAACGTAGGCTAGTCGTTGCTTTTCTCATGATGGCCCAACAAAAGAATTCATACTATATACCTACGTTGGCTAGTCGTTGCTTTTCTTATAATGGCCCAACAAAAGCATTCATACTGTATACCCACGTTGGCTGGTTGTTGATTTTTTTATAATGGCCCAATGAAAAAATTCATACTGTATAACTACGTTGGCTAGTAGTTAATTTGCTTACAATGGCCCAACAAAAGAATTCCTACTGTATGCCCACGTTGGCTGGTAGTTTATTTTCTTACAATGGCCCAATGAAAAAATTCATACTGTATACCTACGTTGGATAGTAGTTGATTTGCTTACAATGGCCCAACAAAGGAATTCATACTGTATACCTATGTACGTTGGCTGGTAGTTTATTTTCTTACAATGGCCCAATGAAAAAATTCATACTGTATACCTACGTTGGATAGTAGTTGATTTGCTTACAATGGCCCAACAAAGGAATTCATACTGTATGCTTACGTTGGCTAGTAGTTGATTTGCTTACAATGGCCAGAACACCCTGTCCCAGCAGATGTGGATGCAAGGGTTCATGCCACCTACATAGTTTGGTACTAAAACTAGCGTTAAACTGTCCCAGCAGGTGTGGATGCAGAGTTCGTTACCCGTTTAAGTACCGAGTAAGGATTAGAATGATTTACCAACATAAGCCGGCCGATATATATACGCGGACCCGCGGTCAATTGTAGCGCGACTTAACGTATTACTAGCGCCATCTAGTTTCACAGGTCAAGTACTAAAATCGGTGTTACAATGGATATTTATTTCGGCTTTATGATGAAGCAGATGTTGTAGTAGTAGTGTAGTGATAGCCTAGTGGTTAGGACGACTGACATCTAATCGGAGGTCGTGGGTTTGATCCCGGGCATGCACCTCTTAACTTTTCGGAGTTATGTGCGTTTTAAGTATTTAAATATCACTTGCTTTAACGGTGAAGGAAAACATCGTGAGGAAACCTGCACGCCTGAGTGTTCTCCATAACGTTCTCAGAAGTGTGTGAAGTCTGCCAATCTGCTTGGCCAGCGTGGTAGACTATGGCCAAAACCCTTCTCACTCTGAGAGGAGACCCGTGCTCTGTAGTGAGCCGGTAATGGGTTGATCATGATGATGATGATGATGAGATGTTGTAGGAGTAAGTTTTTTACTTAGGCAAGTTAGTTAGTTAAGCTTTATTATGAATAGGAAGGTGTAACTTCATATCGATCAATTTTTTTTTGTAATTTATTGTATAGAAATCTATACTAATATAATAAAGCGGAAGAGTTTGTTTGTTTGAACGCGCTAATCTCGGAAACTACTGGACCAATTTCAAAAATTCTTTCCTTGAGTGCTATAGGCTATATAATATTATGTACCACGGGCGAAGCCGGGGCGGACCGGGTGGTTGAGATGCCAACTAAGTCCCTCTCTAAGGCCAACTGCATGAAATGTTACGTTACGTCATGCAATATTGCCAACAATGTTGTAACGTTGGGCCAACCTTCGCCATAGTTGGTTTAACAACAAGGTATAATCATACTGTTGGTCCAACGTTGGCCTAACTACAGACTACAGCGTTGTAATATATGCAAAATATGTAACGTTGGGCCAACGTTCGCTATAGTTGGTTGAACAACAAGGTATAATCATACTCTTGGTGCAACGTTGGCCTAACTACAGACTACAGCGTTTTAATATATTCAAAATATGTAACGTTGGGCCAACGTTCGCTATAGTTGGTTGAACAACAAGGTATAATCATACTGTTGGTCCAACGTTGGCCTAACTACAGACTACAGCGTTGTAATATATGCAAATTATGTAACGTTGGGCCAACCTTCGCTATAGTTGGTTGAACAACAAGGCATAATCATACTGTTGGTCCAACGTTGGCCTAACTACAGACTACAGCGTTGTAATATATGCAAAATATGTTACGTTGGGCCAACGTTCGCTATAGTTGGTTGAACAACAAGGTATAATCATACTGTTGGTGCAACGTTGGCCTAACTACAGACTTCGGCGTTGTAATATATGCAATATATGTAACGTTGGGCCAACGTTCGCTATAGTTGGTTGAACAACAAGGTATAATCATACTGTTGGTCCAACGTTAACCTAACTACAGACTACAGCGTTGTAATATATGCAAATTATGTAACGTTGGGCCAACATTCGCTATAGTTGGTTGAACAACAAGGTATAATCATACTGTTGGCCCATCTTTGGCCTAACTACAGACTACAGCGTTGTAATATATGCAAATATGTAACGTGGGGTCAACCTTCGCTATAGTTGGTTGAACAACAAGGTATAATCATACTGTTGGTCCAACGTTGGTCTAACTACAGACTACAGCATTGTAATATATGCAAAATATGTAACATTGGGCCAACGTTCGCTATAGTTGATTGAACAACAAGGTATAATCATACTGTTGGTGCAACGTTGGCCTAACTACAGACTTCGGCGTTGTAATATATGCAAAATATGTAACGCTGGGCCAACGTTCGCCATAGTTGGTTGAACAACAAGGTATAATCATACTGTTGGTGCAACGTTAGCCTAACTACAGACTACAGCGTTGTAATATATGCAAGATATGTAACGTTGGGCCAACGTTCGCTATAGTTGGTTGAACAACAAGGTATAATCATACTATTGGTCCAACGTTGGCCTAACTACAGACTACAGCGTTGTAATATATGCAAATTATGTAACGTTGGGCCAACCTTTGCTATAGTTGGTTGAACCTACCTTGTTGTTCCTTATACCTT
Organism: Melanargia galathea; assembly: GCA_920104075.1. Lineage (NCBI taxonomy): Eukaryota > Metazoa > Arthropoda > Insecta > Lepidoptera > Nymphalidae > Melanargia > Melanargia galathea. The sequence goes on from OV049855.1 coordinate 7,898,102, forward strand.
GTTGTTCAACCAACTATAGCGAAGGTTGGCCCAACGTTACATAATTTGCATATATTACAACGCTGTAGTCTGTAGTTAGGCCAACGTTGCACCACCAGTATGATTATACCTTGTTGTTAAACCAACTATAGCGAACGTTGGCCCAACGTTACATATTTTGAATATGTTAAAACGCTGTAGTCTGTAGTTAGGCCAACGTTCGACCAACAGTATGATTATACCTTGTTGTTAAACCAACTATAGCGAACGTTGGCCCAACGTTACATATTTTGCATATATTACAACGCCAAAATCTGTAGTTAGGCCAACGTTGCACCAGCAGTATGATTATACCTTGTTGTTCAACCAACTATAGCGAACGTTGGCCCAACGTTACATATTTTGCATATATTACAACTCCGAAGTCTGTAGTTAGGCCAACGTTGCACCACCAGTATGATTATACCTTGTTGTTAAACCAACTATAGCGAACGTTGGCCCAACGTTACATATTTTGAATATATTAAAACGCTGTAGTCTGTAGTTAGGCCAACGTTCGACCAACAGTATGATTATACCTTGTTGTTAAACCAACTATAGCGAACGTTGGCCCAACGTTACATATTTTGCATATATTACAACGCCAAAATCTGTAGTTAGGCCAACGTTGCACCAGCAGTATGATTATACCTTGTTGTTCAACCAACTATAGCGAACGTTGGCCCATCGTTACATATTTTGCATATATTACAACTCCAAAGTCTGTAGTTAGGCCAACGTTGCACCAACAGTATGATTATACCTTGTTGTTCAACCAACTATAGCGAACGTTGGCCCAACGTTACATATTTTGCATATATTACAACGCTGTAGTCTGTAGTTAGGCCAACGTTGCACCAACAGTATGATTATACCTTGTTGTTCAACCAACTATAGCGAACGTTGGCCCAACGTTACATATTTTGCATATATTACAACGCTGTAGTCTGTAGTTAGGCCAACGTTGGACCAACAGTATGATTACACCTTGTTGTTCAACCAACTATAGCGAAGGTTGGCCCAACGTTACATAATTTGCATATATTACAACGCTGTAGTCTGTAGTTAGGCCAACGTTGGACCAACAGTATGATTATACCTTGTTGTTAAACCAACTATGGCGAAGGTTGGCCCAACGTTACAAGATTGTTGGCAATATTGCATGACGTAACGTAACATTTCATGCAGTTGGCCTTACAGAGGGACTTAGTTGGCATCTCAACCACCATCTCCCAACATGTTACCAACCGTTGGCTACCGTTGGCAACAAACCCCCAACGAAAATTGCTACTAGGGATATCATGCCATAAGATAGATGCTAGTGTTACATGCTAGTGCATCACTAGTGCATAGTGATACATGCTAGTGCATCACTAGTGCATAGTGATACATGCTAGTATTGACATGATAGTGTTTTTTTGTCAGAATGCTGCGGCCGGCACGTGCGAATGAAGTCAACGCCGTGATGACAACCGATCCTATCTTGACGCACATAATTCTGTACTTTCTATATTCATATCGTTTTGAACAATCTAATATGCAGGCGGCCAGTTTATACGCATGCACGTTCCAATCCTCCAAGCGTTCAATATCGATATCAGATCGCTTTCATAAATATATTTATTATGCACTTAGTATGATTAAAAAGATTATAACTTTAATTTCATACCTTAGCAACATCTTTGGAGGAGTTGAAGTTGAAATGATATCCACATAGTTTAAAAGCTTTCTTTTGCAGGACTTCTTGTGAATTTTTCACATCAATCAGAAGTTGAGACGCGAGATTTTTATCTACATTGACACCGTAGTACTCGCAGTTTCCTAGTATCTTTGCTATCCGAGTTTCCGTATCTATAATAATATATTATTTTATTTTTTATGGTACTTGTATCGAAAGAAGGAACTCTCATAGTTTGTTTCCCTGTCTGTCCATCCATAATATGTCACAGCAATCTAAATGACTACAAAGCCTCATATAGGCAAGTATTATTTGGTTTTACTTGTTCTGGATAATTTATAACAAAAATGTTTATTAATATGTTGAATATACATATTTTTTTAAAGAATATTAGCATTGATGAAAATGACTAATATTGCCCTTTCCCCTCCAATTAAGTGAAAACTTATGCTAGGAGTGGGTACGATAATAGTGTGACGGGTGGGGTTTGAACCGTCGACCTTGTGGTTTTGATTCGCGCCCGACGACCGTTGCGCTATTGAGGTTTAACATAAAGGTATAAGTAACTCCCGGCATGTAAGTCGAGCGGTGACCTTCAAGTGCGCGCAGCGTCGTGCGAGTGAGCGGGACACAATACGATTGGAGAACCAATCAGCGCTTACGAGGGACCCGCGAGAGCTACTCAGTGCTTACGAACGATCCCCACGCCCTCCCCGCGACCCCCTCACACTCCGAGATACCTCATTTTTGACTTCTGCGCATCGAAGGTCAACGTTAGACTTATTTGCCGTGACTTGTATGTCACGTATTTCACTTACGTAGAGCTTCTTTCAAAAACGGATACTTAGTCACCAACTTGGTACTCTGTTTTTCTGCAACGGCCCACACGCACCAGGCCTTTAAACAAGCTAATTCGTGCGCTTCTAAATTATTGTACCTTTTATTTTTGTCGTCAACACTTATTTGACTGTTAGTTAAATCAATATCGCAGTACTTTTTCGTCTTAAAAGAAATAAAACAGTTAATACTAAATTCTTCTTAACAATTACTTTAATTTAGTAGGTACCTTTGTACTTACCAGGTCAGCAATTTTGTAAGTCCTCTCATCACTATCTAGTAACCATTCTGCTAATGATACATCGGTACAATGTAATAATAAATCTGTTCCAAGCCACTTTTTAATGTGTACATAATTTGATTTTGTACACAACATCTTCATTTTAAATGACGCATTAGAAAATAGTCGAGTTATTTTAAACTTTATCGCTGACAAAAACTTGTCCACTGATTTTAAATCCAAATATATACATAAATTTTGTTTTAGACATAATGCTATGCCTTTTATGGGTAATTCTTCTGTTTTATCAACTTTTTGCTCAGAAGAAACAATAGATTTTTTGAATATGTTACTTCCAATAATGTCACTAGTTTTCGGTGTAAAACTAGTATCCAAAATAATAGAGCCACCTGTTGCATTTGTAATATTCATAAAGTTTGTAATTACATCATTTTCTCGCAAAACATAACAGTTTACACAATTATTTGAAAATTTGAGAGTAAAATTTTTTGACTTTGAAGATTTTACCTTAAATTCAACTTCTGTATCAATCTCCATTTTAGGACATGATGATTTAGATTTTTTTGCCAAAGACTGTGAATTATTGTCTTTAGTTAAGTACGAGCGTCGTTTAAGTGGACTGATAAAACTTTTTTTTAACTGCGGTTCTTTAAAGTCTTGTGTGTTTACTATTTCATATTCCTGTGATTTTTTAAAATTAATTTCTTTATCATTTCCTATGTCATCGTCGTAGACTAATTTAATATCTTCATCCTGATCAACTTTTATAATAGGCGATTTGAAAGCATCATATATTGATTTTGAATTAATATCAATGTAGTCTGTATTTGATTGAACATTTTTAATCGAAGTATTTTGTATTAAATTGAAAGATTCTTCAAATATACTTGAGCTATCACCTTCGGAAGAAAATAAACTAATATCTTTAGTAGAAGTAGATTTCGAAGTAAAACTATTATTTATTTCAGCTTTTAGAACTTTGGGGCTTTCCACATTATCGTCTTCAAAACTAATATTCGGTGTAAAAATGTTATCCGATGTACGAAGTTTAGTAATGTTATCCAAAACAGTTCCAGTTAAATTTAGTGATTCCCACATAAGGTCTTCTATGATTGGGATGGATGCAGATTTGGCAATATGATCATTTTCACTTACTTTTTGGCAGTCATTGTTTTTTATAGTCAAATTATTATTAATTATCCGAACACTTTCATTTTTAGCAGTATTCACTCCATGCATGTTATTTTTACTTATTTGTAAAGCAACAATGTTTTCACCAACACTGTTTTCTACATCACTATAATCAAAAGTATCATTTTTACAGTTAAATTCATTATTTTCATCTTTTTGATCTGATTTCTGAATCACATTATTTTGGGATTCAATATTTTTGTTTTCCAAATTATTTTTGAGCACAATTTCTTGTTTTTTTATATCATTTTGGGACTCAACATTTTTGCTATCATCATAATTCATAACACAGATATTTTCACATATATTTTCATCTGGATAAGTAGTAGCTGAGGAGTTTTCCGATGAACGTAAATCCGTCCATTTTATTTCAGATACACCAATTTCATTTGTTAAATACTTTCTTGCCTCCAAAATAAGATTTTCTGCTGCCTCCTTAGCGGTCATGCCACAGCAGCCGGTAATCCAAATATTTTTGATTTTATTTCGCTTCCTGACATCTATGTCGTCATCTCCTTCCCTTTCCTTTTCACTTTGGAATGGCATTGATTTATGGAGTGTATTTTCAATTACATTCAAATCAGCTGATGCTATACTAGAAATAGTTTCAAAACCAGCATCGAATAAAGTTCTTGCCCTGATGCCATTTAAAGAGGTCAGTTTCATTAACTCCAATAATTCAGAATGAATTCCAAACTGAAGTCGATCTTGAAATTGTGATACGAGAGTTTCCATATTCTTCCAACCGAGTTGATGACAAAAAGCTGTGACCATTCCTACATTAAATGAAAATATTAAATAATATAATCCATAATAAATTATCACACAAATTTAAACAACTAAATTACATTACACTTACCTGCAAAGGTTGCTGATGATTGTTGAAGGCCTTGTAAAAAACCTCGTGCACATTGGAATTGAGATGCAACTTCTGATAAAGGAACTTCATTTACTAAGTCTTGCAAGGCTAAGGCTGTGTAAAATCTAGAAATAAAAACCAACAGTAAGACAATATTTTTGCATGAAACATTGTTATATTAGTATTATATAACCTTTTATGGATACTCAGTTTCTTTTGACTGATATTTGATTTATTGGCATTCCTTAAAGATCGAATAATAAAGCTTTCTTGAACTCCTACCAGCTCTCCAACCCTTTTCATTGCAGCTGTTAAAGATTCCCATAGTGTGAGAAGATGTAACCAGTCAATATTGTTCCACTGATTGCTAACACTGTATGGTGTTACTAGGTATATTAAATGGAGATCTGTTTCAAGCACTAAGCATTGACGAGCTTTTTGTATTTCACAAAACAATGATAACCCATCATTTGGTGCCATGGATGATGAAAGACATGCTTTTCCCAATGATGTTGCAACATATCTATTTTCACCAGCTTCCATTTGAACTCTTACTAGTTCAAAATTAATAAGTTCCTTCAGGGTGTCTTCTAGTAAATCATTTTGAGATGAAAAAATGGACCGTTGAGCGCTAAGTAGAGTACATTTAGTATACATGTCTAGTTCAGACTTTTTACAAACATCTTGGCTTGCAATTATTTCTAAAATTGCCCTCATAAATTTATCTTTGCTTTCAATGCAACTTTGGACAGGATCTAAAGTACCCATCATTAACTCAAATCCAATTTTCTGCTCAGCTTCAGTACAGATTAGAACACTTTCTCCTTGTGTATCTTTACCCATACGCCCTGCTCTTCCAATCATTTGCTTGTATGTTAAAATATTAATTGGTTGCTTTTGGAATACAGGAGATCTAATAATTACTTTCCGAGCAGGTAAATTTACCCCAGAACTCAGTGTGGATGTAGCAACCAATACTCGTATGGCACCAGATTTAAATGCTCCTTCAATAATATCTCTCTCATCAAACGTAAGCCCTGCATGGTGATAAGCAACACCAAATGAAATAATATTTTTCAATAGTTGATCCAAGCCTACAGGACAATTTTTCAATTGTTCTAGAACTTCCAAAATATTCTCTGATTTTAATTGCTCTCTTAAAATCGTTCCTTGTTCATTACCGGTACACCCTAACTTGTAAAATGAGGATGCAATATTCTGTGCCAAATTTTCACACCTATTCTTAGTCATACAAAATATTAAGATTGAACACCCTTCTTTCAGTGTTTCTAAGCAAAGTGATAGAACATAATCACATTCAATAGAAATATTTGGTTTACTAAACAAATCTATATACATCCCATTTTTGTCATAGTATTTGTTGCCAACTAAACAATATTCATTTAATGGTATCGGTCGGAATTCCGTTATGTAAAGTTCAGCTTCGAGCCAGTTCGCTAAGACTTCCAAATTGGGCAATGTAGCTGACATACCGATTATTTGTATTTTCATATTATCCAATGTTGTTGAAATATATTTCACTTTTGTTAAAAGAAGCTCCAAAATATACCCACGGTGGGGATCTCCAAGCAAATGCAATTCATCCACAATCACTGCTCCTAATTCTGTTATATTACCGTCGTCTAGAAGTTTGTTTATTAAACTATTTGCTTTTTCAATTGTACAAATGGCTATGTGAACGGCTTGTAGGCCTCCCGGTGGGGACTGGGACCCCATAAATCCCTCGACCCTGACACCAGAGCTGGATAAGATATCTTGCAAATAAAACATTTTCTCTCTTACAATAGATACAAATGGTAAAATAATAATAACCTTTTTCTGTCGCTCCAAAACTGTCTTAATTGCCAATATCTCCGCAACTAGAGTTTTACCTGCCGAGGTAGGTGCTGAATAAACAAGATTCTGACATTCCAGAAGAACTTTTGAGTTACCCAGGCAAGCCACTTGCCAATCAAACATTTCTATTATTCCTTTTTTTTCATATTTCTTTGCTATTTCATATGGTAGACCCCAGTTTTTTAATTGCTTATTAAAAGTCTTATTTTCACCTTTTATCTGTGATAATAATTCGACATTAAATGAACTATTTTGATTTTCAATAGTTGTTTGAGAAAGGCTGTTTTCTCTTTTCGACAATAGGAACTTTTGCTTTTGGGATAACCGCTTAGGCTCTAATTGAACATAATCTTTAACATCTTTCAAGGAATTCTGAATAGCAAAGGAATTATCAAAACATTCAGCAAGAAAAGAAACATTTTCCGTAAGTTGCTGCAAATCAATTTCATCTCTTTCCTCCTTAACCATTTTCACAAACCTTGACTAGAAATACTTATTATTCATACTTTCAGCAATTCATGAAAACTAAATTAATTAAATCTCATTGAGATAATAAAAATTAAGTTTAAAAATAACGAACTCAAAGGTAAATAAATCATTTATTATTATAAGAAGTTTGACTTTGAAGTTTAAATGACAATTGACATTTTTAATTTTTTTTCACTTTTTTTATAATTGGATAATGACAAAATTAAAGCACAGATATAAAATACCTAGGTATCTACAAGAAATATCGTTATATTAAAAATTAATTAATGTTATCTCTGCTCAATAGGAATAACGATAATATGAAAATAACGGTAATCGAATTGAACGGTATTTTGTGGCTAGTATAGAAGCTACGGAAATCTATTTTGTCACTATTGCCAAATACATATCTTTTTTACTGTTATTTTAATAACGTTAATTTTTTGTGTAAGGGACGGACTTATATTATACTAGCATCTGCCCGCGTGAATAACGGTTTTAAACAAATCCCGAGGGAATCGTGGATTTCCGGTTCCCGTCCCCGCTCCCTTTTCCAACCTTTATACCATTAACGTACTATTACGTCAATGCTATCCACCTACTATCAAGGAAGTTCGCTATATAGTAATCTACCTAAAGCTGTAGCTATAGATTTCGGGTTTTTCAAAATCCCGTGGGAACTGTGCATTTTTCCAGGATAAAAAGTAGCCTATGTTGTGAATGCATGCAACACAGCAAACTATTGCAATAATGTGTTAGGTATGTGAGCGTGATTTACCTAAGAACAGTCAGCGCCCTCTATGGCGTTTTTGGAAGTTTATAAATATTTTAATCCCACAGGAATACTTTTCCGGGATAAAAAATAGCTTGTGTGTTAAGTCAGGGCATAATCTATCTCCATAGTCCATTCAGAATTTCAGCCAAATCGGTTCAGTAGTTACGACGGAGAAGAGTAACAAACATACACACACACACACACACACAAACTTTCGCCTTTATAATATTATTGTGATAAATTCATAAACCTTTAAATTTTTTTATAGTTTTGTTATTTAATAACAATAAAATTACTTGCGATTAATACGCAAATACCAGCTGGACTTCCCAAGGCACAGAATACTTTAAATACAATACTCTTAGCGGTCCTAAGGATAATATTGTAGTGACTGACTGACTAAGATTGTAGTAATTTACTGTGACTAAGATTTAAAATCAGGTTTCCTCCGGAAGTGCCGGAAGCACCACAGGAGTTTTTTAAACAAATTAAATGTTTTTATTTTGTTACTACTCTAGCGGCACGCTATGATGGCCGGTTTGACGTTTGTCCGCTCATGAAGTTCCGTATTAATTGATAACGACTTTGAAGGAAATAATTGTATTACTTTATTGACGATAGTGATGTGCAGAGATTCATAAATTTTATCGAATGTAGTTTTAGGTTTAGGACTCAAAATTTATTTATTAAATTGATTTCTTAAATGTATACAAGTGTAGAAAAATCAGTTTGCACCATTTAAGGGGTGAATGTACTTGTGAATATGAACAATTTTCACTATGTGGACAAACCTCTGAAATCGCAAAAAAATATCAATAAATTTTTAAAAATGGAATCTAATACGATCGTCACATAGGATCGCTGGCTAGCACAACTACTACCTCCGGCAAACTCGCGTCAATGCTCAATGCAAAACAAAGCAGTTTCGAATTGACGTTGCTTCGAAAAGTATAAACTGTCAGTGCAATGCGATTGTGATATAGTTTTGACCTGGCTTTGGATTTCAAATATTGATACTGCATTACTGTTGACCCTTGCTCGTTAATTTGGACTCTGTTCAAGCCCTTTGTTGTGGATTTCGTCGATATGACCGAACGTACGCAGAGAACTGTTCTAAATAGTCAGACACGTGAGTTCGTAATACGCCTTCGTAACTATTTCGATCGTGAAGCTCAAAATGGAGGGCCAATTTTACCTATAACGTCAGTGGTTGAACGCGTAGCTGATGCGCTTAATATTGGACAACGAACTGTTAGACGGATAACTAAAAAAAAATATGGCGAGACTGGCACAGAAGAAAATAAACTTCACACACCAAAAAAGAGAAAACGAGCAAAACCAGTCGTAGGCATCGATAGCTTTGATGCCGATGCTATCCGAAGACATGTTTACGGCTACTATTTACAGAAGGAGTATCCAACAAGAAAAAAGTTGGTGCATTCACTGAAGGAAGCTGGATTATTCTTCGGTGGGGAAAGTTCTTTAACGAAGATTTTGAAGACCATTGGATTTCGATACAAAAAATGTAACAAACGCAAAATATTGATGGAAAGATTTGATATAGCGATGGCAAGGTATACTTTTTTACGGCAAGTGAAAGAAATCAAAAATTGGCAAAATGTTGTTCTTGGATGAAACATGGCTTAATGCTAACCATACTGTAGGCCGTTCTTGGAACGATGACACAGCAGCATCTACTTCCAAAGTTCCTGTAGGAAAAGGATCGCGACTTATAATTTGTCACGCCGGAACCATCAACGGGTTTGTCGAAGGTTCTCTCATGGCTTTTGCGTCAAAAACCACTGGAGACTATCATGAAGACATGAATGGAGAAAAGTTTACTGAATGGTTTACCTCAATGTTGTGTAGCCTCCCTGAACCATCTATTATAATTATGGACAACGCCCCATACCACTCGATGCAAATTGACAAGCCACCTGCCCAATCCCAAAAGAAAGCTGATATCGTCGCATGGCTTCGTAAAAATGGCGTAGATGCAAACATGAATATGTTAAAAGCGGAATTAGTACGTCTTTTAAAAGAAAACAAACCAACCAAGATCCGATACGTCATTGACGAAATAGCATTAGAACATGGGCACAGAGTTATACGGTTACCGCCTTACCATTGTGAGTATAATGCGATTGAGTTGGTGTGGGCTCAAATTAAGGGATATGCTGCAAGACACAATACAGAACCCCCATTTACCACAAAAAAAATGCTAAAATTATTAGAAGAAGCTTGTGAACATGTGACTAAAGGAGACTGGGAAAAGGTTGTGAATAGAACTGTTAAATTAATAAGGGAAGATTATGAAAGAGATGTGAAAATAGATAATATTATAGAAAACGAACATATAATTATTAATGTATGTGATGATAGCAGTGACGACAGTGAAAATAGTAGTATGGACGAATCTGATTAATTATGGCCTTTTGTGGCACCTTTTTTGGTATCTTTTGTATTCATATGTTTCTTGTGTGCATATAAAGTATGTATATTCATTTTCGTTCAAATATTCAGTTCGTTCAAATAAATTAAATAAACATATACATTTTTGTTTTATTAAACCTATTTAATCAGGTACAAAAACAAAACTTAATTGTTTTTTGTTCGAGAATAAATTGACATTCCACATCACTATTGTAATGTGTCAAACCGGCCATCATAGTGTGCCGCTAGTGTATTTAAGTATTCAGAACCATAATGTTGAATAATGCTGATTGCACATTATAGCAGACCAGAGTCGCACACGGTCAAAAAGTTTCATACTGAGTTTGAAATTCAAATTCGCCAAGGCATTGTGAATGCTTTTATCTACACCCATGCTTTAAATCCTCTATAAAAGATTCTGAAACAGTTAGCTTATTGCCAACTTTAGAACACCCAATGTTGTAACAACCATTACATCATCCAAACGAGTGATGTAATGAAATTCGGTACAATATTACATCATCCGTTTTTAACCACGACGCAAACACGACGGGGTGTTAAGTTTGACGTGTCTGTGTGTGTCTATTCCCCCGTAGCGCTTAAACAGGTGAACCGGTTTGAATGCGGAGGTGGGAATGGTGGTGTGGGCGTGGGCGTGGGTTGGGCGTGGGCTCGGCGTGAGTTGGGTGTGGATGCGGTTGTGGGTGTGTGTGTGTACGTGTGTGTGTGTTGTGTGTGTGTGTGTGTTGTGTGTGTGTCTGTCTGTTCCCCCGTAGCGCTCAAACGGGTGAACCGGTTTGAATGCGGGGGTGAGGATGGAGTGTGGGTGTGAGGGGTGGGTGTGGGCGTGTGTGTGTGTGTGTGTGTCTGTTCCCCCGTAGCGCTCAAACCGGTTTGAATGCGGGGGTGGGGATGGGGGTGTGGGTGTGGGTGTAGGTGTGTGTGTGTGTGTGTGTGTCTGTTTGTCCGTTCCACCGTAGTGCTCAAACGGGTAAACCGATTTGAAAGCGTTTTTTTTTTGTTTGAAAGGTGAATTAGTCGGGAGTGTTCTTAGCTATGTTTCATGAAAATTTGACCGCCACAAAATGGCGGATTACATATTTTTTCACAACTCCCTCAATATGGGTATCAAATGAAAGGGCTTGACTAGTAGAATAGCACAATGCAAATTCAAGATGGCTTCAACACAAAATGGCGAATGTCGGGGGTTTAGCAGTAAGCTAACTGTTTTAGAATCTTATAGAGGATTCATATTATGGGTGTAGATAAAGTCTTGTATGCAACTGTTGATAATTAGGTATTAAAACACTCATGTGATACTATTATCACATTCGGCTTCGCCTCATGTGATAAACCCACATTCGTGTTTTAATACCCCTTATTACACAACAGTTGCATAAATAACTATTAACATCATGGAAATCCATGTTTTCTGTTCTGAAAAATAGGTTACGTGCGCCGTGTCTTCTAATTTATGGTCAGCATTTTCAGCCTCCAAGTTGTACCTATACCCTGATTTCTAATTCCGTGGAATTCTGACGTATCGTAATGTTACCAGAGATAAAACAATTCCCACAAAAAAGATAAAAAATTCAAAACTTATGTAAATAAAATCAACTGCCGCATGTAGATATGACAAATGCCTAACAGACACTTCATGGTGAGAATGCCATTTGACTTCCATTTTTTAATGAATTTTTTGTGCTTCTTTTGTTTTCTATTGCTGTTAGTGTGCACATTCTAGTTTCCACTCTTGGTGTTTTCTATTTTAGGGCGTAACGACTAATATTATTATTCGGCATATGGCTTTTTATGATGACAGGGAATTAAAGTAGTTTGGGGTAAAATCGTACTTCGTAGATGTTAACCCTGTTCTCCATACAAATAACTCATCTGTAAATGACAATGACAGCTGTCAGAATTCCACGGAATTAGAAATCAGGGTATAATAGGTATCACATTGCTAGTTGTAGGTATAGATCGACCACAATCTCATGAAAAATGGGGAAGTTAAATTTTGTAGTAAGCAACACTAGGTTAACTCGGCTGCCCTAGTGATAAACAAAGTAATTACATTCAGAACACCTTACCTAGGATCGTTTCACGAAACGAAAAATCCAGCAACTGGATTTTAAATACAAAAACAAAGTAATCAACATCCAATTACTTTGTTTTTGTGTTGTGCTTGTTGTTTACTTGGTTTTTGCATTTATATTCCGGGTTAGTGAGTGCAGTTAGACTTGCCTTTACACAAGTTTAAGAACTCTATTAAAAATATGCTCATAAAAAAAGCATATTATACAATTGAAGATTATATAAAATATAAATGATAAAAAAGCATGGAGCAATTTCTCAATGACAGGTTGCTTGGAAACAATCTAAGAAAATTTAACTCATGTCTTAAAATGAGTATTTGATTATTGGTGTTCAATTCGATGCTTTGATCATGGGTAGCCTAAGTATGTCACGCTCTCTTTAAACATTTCTGTGGTGGTGTCGTGTGGTGCGGGTTGTTACGTTCCCTCGAATATGGTTGAGCGATGCAATGGCTGGATCATGCGTCATGATCGTGAACGGGTGCCACCGTCGGAAATGGGGCTACTTTTGTCTGCCCTTCTTCACATGTGTAGAATTGTAAGCACCATTCCGAACCTGTGGTAGATTCATTTGTCGATTCGTAAGCGCTTGTGAAAGTTTATCTGAATAAAATTGAAGATTACTTATATAAATGATAAAAAGGCGTGGATTTGACTCGTTCCAGCAATGCGCGAGACGGCAATTCAATCATGTACTTAACATAAAATTGTTATATTGATATTGTAAATTTGGAAAAGAGCAACCGCCGAGTTTCTTGCTGGTTCTTCTCGGTTGGAATGGCATTCCGAACCAGTGGTAGATTCATTTGACTATTCAAAAGTACTTGTAAAAGTTTATTTGAATAAAAAACTTTTCTGCAATTTAAATTTCAGTAAACGGTTCAAGTTATTTGAAATATTAAACTGTGGTAGTTAAAAAACTACTCGACATAAAACTTTTGTTAATGCAAGAAGTCAATTTCACAAAAAATGTCAGTTGCTTTGTTTATCGCTAGGGCGGCCGTAGTGTTGCTAACCTTGGAATTTCATTTCCCTATTTTTCATGAGATTCTGGACGATCTATAATAGGTATCACATTGCTACAATCTCAATGGTGTACTTATTTTCCTAAGCGGCCAGTTTGAAAACTACAGAGTGACAATTGCAATCACATATATATGATCCTCCTTGACGTGTCCGTCAACGGCGAACCTTGCTAGTGCCGGTCATGTGAGCGAAGGTGACTGGCGAAACCGAATTTAGTTATGAATGATCTGCTGCATGGCGCACAATACAGCTGACCCAATGGATTGTAAGTATATTGGTAGGAGGTCCTTGGTTTGGTCTTTTTATGAAGGCGCTTAGCGTCGAGGTCGATGAGTCGACGCTCCTCGAAAGCTGTGACTGCCTTATCAACAGAATTGCGCCACTCCTGCCTATGTCGCGCAAGTTCCTCCCACCTCTCAGTAGATATGTTGCATGCGATGAGATGACGCTTCAATACGTCTTTGTACCGTAGGAATTGACCACCAGATTTGCGCTTTCCCTCCTTAAGTTCTGAGTAAAAGACGGCTTTCGGAAATCTGGAGTCATTCATGCGTACAATATGTCCGCACCATCTCAGCTGAAAATTTATGAGCATGGGCCTCTATTCCGCTTATCTTTGTTCTCCGCAGTATTTCTGTGCAATCACATACAACAACACTCTCCAGTCCCATTATTGGCTAAAATGCACAGTTGCAGCAAGATTATCATAAATTCAGCTAATCACAACAAATAAGATTGTAGCCACGCAATAACCACAACTTTTGTGTAGGAGGACGAATATTCAATATGACAATAATATAATACACATCATCATGACTTGGACGTAAATGTTACTATCACAGCATTCTAAGATCAAAATTCAAGCGTATTCTATAGTCTTTCAACTACACGTTAACAAATACAATATCATAAAACAATCTCTGTAGCACTGGCTTCTTTACCCTCAGTCAGTGCGCGCGACTCGTGAATGAATGTTGCATACGTGACTCCCTGTAAACCACAATCATATTATCTACACACAGAACAAAAATAATTAAATAGGAATGTTAATATTTTACAATTAATTAGGATTCATACTATTAGAATAAAATTTAACCAAATATTTGTACGTTTTGCTCTAATCTAACCGCCAAACACAGACATACATTTGAACACAGTTTTGCTTATTGGCCACACAGAATTTGCAAATATGTTCGCTTCATTAGAATTTGAACTTTAAACGCTTTGATGTGCGGTCGAAAAACCGATACCGAATGACAAACTGCAAACGTGTGTTGAAACTTTGAAGACCCCGATCACACATGTGTTCAAACAAGTCTTTGAAGTCTTTGTCAAATGTTGATTATGTGCGGCGCCGGGTTACGGTGCAGATTGTGCTAGTCTGACTCGCATTTGGCCGGTTTTTAACCGACTTCCAAAAAGGAGGTTCTCTTCAGCACATTTTTTTTAATTACAGAATCCATTCTCACTCTCTTGTACATAATTAACGCCATACATAGCGCCGCGTGATCTACAATCTGTTGTTCTTTAGCTGTCGCAGAAACGCGTAAGCGACGCACTATGCTCGGCGCAAAGAACATTCTTACCGCGAACTAACAATGAAGCCATGATTTAAGTGAAAATTCAAATACAAGAACGTCTAAAGCGACGCGATGGGGAGAGCTTCACTTACTAGTTTCTCCAAGAAGTTTTTTTTGCGATTTGTTTACCTTTTACAACAGCTAAGTTGAAACGACGACTTCCCTGGCGCAGTGGTGAGCTCTGTGGTCTTAAAGGCGGGAGGTCCTGGATTCCATTCCCAGCAGAGGCAATTTGGGATTTTATACTTAATATCTAAATTGTCTCTGGTCTGGTCTGGTGGGAGGCTTAAGCCGTGGCTGGTTACCACCCTACCGGCAAAGCCGCGCCACCAAGCGATTTACCGTTCCGGTACGATGCCGTGTAGACTTCTAGCAACTGCCACTGCGTGCCACTTTTATTCCAACTTCCATAACAATTAGCACTTGGGCCACCCGCTTGATGGCTATGAATAGCTAGTAGGTTATAAGGAAAACGTACTTGTTGTGCTGCAGCTCTCACAAAGCCGTCATTGGCAGAGACGGTAAGGGCCTTCATTCTGTGTCCGAAATTAAAAATTATCTTCGATCTTAACCGAACATGGCCTCTGACTTTTAAACTTTGCCTTGGATAATCGTCCTGACCTAGAAAAAAATATTCCATCAAATTAGATTTACGAAAAACCAAAAAAGTCATATATACGCGAAAAATTGTAATTATATACTAATGGATGTATTTTACATATATTTTATACTCAACGGCAGGGTGGGTTTGGCGCGCACGTAATTCTATCGTATGAGAAATATTTGAAATAAACGTTACCAACCTCCATAATCATCATCATACACAGTAACACGCTCCTTCAAGTCCGCTGCACGTTTTTTCTCCATTGGGCCCCCTAACGTGTCAATTATCTTCTCGAAATTATCCCATGCTGTTTTACAGCATATTAAAGTTTTACCTAAAATTGATTTCAACGTTTTCGTTAGGTATTCTTAATTTTTTTAAGTATAATTTATAAAGTTCATAATGCTGTAATGTGATGTAAACAGGTTAAGGTATGGTCTAAGATCCCGCTATACAACGACCTGCACCGAGATGTTTATTTGATGAAACGTATTTTATATTTAATTTAACATGTCAATAAATATATTGCATATGGGTTGCCTAACAAATTTCAGTCCAGGATATGATTAATTAATAAATAAAAAATATTTTTTTTAACATTTCACCGGTTTGATTATTATTAGACAAATTCTATACCAATCGAAAGTATGATGCCCATAGAATATGCAAACGTTAGGTTGCTTATTCTTTTCCGGTCACAACTCTCGGGTAGCCAGGTGTAAACAGGTAAATCGATACTAGCATTTTGCACCGGTCTGATTATTGAATTAAAATTAAATGACAATAAAGATGATTTCATTATGAATTTGTCTAATAATCAAACCAGTGAAATATTAAATAAATTTTTTTTTTTCAATTATTAATTAATCATATCCTGGACTGGAATTTGTTAGACAACCCATATGCAATATATTTATTGACGTATTAAATTAAATATAAAATACGTTTCATCAAATAAGCATCTCGGTGAAGGTCGTTGTATGGCGGGATCCTATACTAGTAGGTACACTACCTATAATCCAAAACCGAAACGATTGGGCTTGGCTAATCTCAGGAATGCCAAGAAGGCTCAGTCAAAAGACTTCTGAATCAGTTTCTGCCTAAAGAATTTTGTTCCATCCAAGGAATGCCTTTTCAGTGTGAGCAGTAATTCAATGTTGTCAATTCGGCTATGAACTTTACAAGGCAGCTCTGAATTATGTTATACTATGAATGACTTTTAATAAAACAATTTTTTTTTAATCTTTATGTTTATGCCAAAAATTAAAGTTCGGCCGTTCAGAGAATGCGTTCCTGACACGTCGCGATTGAACTGACGACGTAGCTTTGTAATGGCGTTGCAGTTACGATAAAAATATTTTTGCTGGTTGTTTACCGTTTTAACAATTGATGAGCATTAAAACAACATTATTATATCAATAATCAATGAATGTTATAATTTTGTGCCAAACTGAGTGTCAAATAACTTGGTAAACAATATTTTTCTAAATCTATACTGCGCTATTACAAGGTTATGTCAGCGCTTTATATTTGTATAATAGTGATGTGCTAAAAATAACAGGCAAGTATCGTAATCTGTTCTTATACAGTTATACTTATAATATAAAATAATACGCTTTGTTTTTCTTTTTAAGAATTTGAAAATAATGGACTATAAGATAACTTTTATGAAATTTTATTTCTGTACGCACATTCAATTCAATGTACTTACTTTATTGCATAGAAATACAGATTGTAACTTTGTAACAAAGAATAAATAAAACAATTTTATTATATGAATATTACATACCTTTTTTTGGTTTCTACTTAAATAACTAAAATATAAATTTTAAATGATTCCGCCAATTTAAAACGAAAATAATCTTAAAATAATGCGCCGGTTCATTTTGGAGGAACGGTAACGAACTCAGTGTTATGTTGTGCCCATCACTAGTCGTGACTAACTGATAGGTGTCAGGAACGCATTCTCTGAACAGCCGAACTATAATCACAATTTAGTGCTAAATGACAAATTATGTTGTAAATAATTAAGTTGCGATTGGTTTTATAAATAATATTGTTAACGCTGATTTATTATCTGTGACTATTGATGCTACAGATCTATTGCATAAGTTTTATCTGTGGTGTCGAAACTAGAATTGTACTTTATCTTCTCTCGCTCTCTGCCTCGGCGTCCCGTCGGCCATTGGTGTAACAGTGCTAATTAAAATTAAATATAATGATCCACGGAGTATCCTCTTTTATTTCCAAGAAATTATATCATCAGCAAGCCCCAAACAAATCTAAATAAATGTTGCTGCAGAGGTCATTTGTATGTATATCTTTGGCGCGAAAAAAGCTTCACGATAATAATAGGAACCAAAGGCTTAACATACTCATCCAATGCACAGAGGAAAGGAGAAAGCCTAAAATTCGGTCTTTCAAAGTCTCCAAAATCTGGCTGACTTTAGAGTTCTGTTCCAGTTGGATCATCCTGGCTAACTTGGATCAGCATTGGTTAACCAGCATTATCAATTGATATGCACTGTCGGAATTAGGTCACAGGCCCCTCCACTTTTTCACTCACCTTCAAATAATTCTTCCAGTATGGGCTTTACAGGTCTCTCGGCCTCCCACGCAGCTTGCTCCGTGAGAACTTTCTGTTTAAACACATAATTGCAATGGCCATTGGTCATATTGCTCACGTAAGCCATCATGGCTGTCACATCCAAATTCAAAGTGTTTATATCTGAATGCTCCTCCATACATTGGGACAAACAGTGCAATGTTATTTGGTCACTGAAATAGATAAAGGTATGTTGCAAGAAAATGGGATAGAAAAATATTATATCCTTCATCTCACATGTACACCAACTACTTGTTGGAACTAACCTAACGGTAAAGCTTCCTAATTAATAAATGTAAAATTAAAAAATTTGCCCTATAACTTTAAAACATAATGTGGCTAACACTGTTGTACACAATCTCTAAATCTAAACTAAAATGACAAGGCTAAATATATTCCTATCTCTTTCACAATGCTCCCTGAAGAAAAGGATAGCACTATTTTTAAACTTGTCAATTTAGTTTAAGAGATTGTGTACAACAGAATTAGCCACATTATCTAACAACCCTCTTTGAGGTGGTTCCTGTGTAAACTGTAAAATTAGCATCAAACTTGGCCCAAGTTAGTCAGGAAAATGATAAACGAAAAAAATTAAAAGCATGATACCCCCTTGTGGCCTACATATATCCATAAATATATATGAGAACCTGCTTAGAAGTGATACGTAATTTATTAAAAAACCACATCATAATCGGCTTATTCATGCTTCAGGGCAATAGTACCATAAAAACGCACAAACAATCTCTTACATAGTACCATCTCGCTAGTTTGGCGCAATACGTCATGAGCATGTCGAAGTCATCGGTGATGCAAACCCATACATTTTCCCCTACCAAAAATAGCTCAACGCGGCTAAAGATGTTTCCAATTCAATAATTTTCAAATTTTAATTTACATACTTACTTATTTTCAAAAAACTCCTCATCACTACTAGATTCAAATGAATCATCAAACTCTGCAAGTTGTTTAGAATCAGATAAAACTTCTCCCTTTACAAAAACTCCTTTTGCTTTTAGTTTATTTGCCAGAGTCTCTTCAATTCCACTAACAAATTCAAACACAACCTGATGAAAATATACAAATGTATGAGTATTTGAAAGCTAACAACAATTTACATCTATTGGGAAAAACTGATCTAAGCCAAGGATAATGATGATCAAAGCTTGGAGACTAATCTAAAGATATAAACGTTGATCAAAGGTTGGGACAACTGACCCCATGCCAAAAATATAAATGTTTAATGATAAGTTTAATGATAAGAATTCATCATGTGATGAATTCTTATCTTCTGTTGCTTCTATTGATACCCATTACATTACCTATTTAACTACCAAATTAGTGGTCTCATCTAAATTCCAATGTGGTTAATGTGGGTCTGCATATTAGCTCAATTACTATGTTATTGCTAAATAACCTCATGTACACAGGTGTTTGGTTATGTAAATTACTAACCTTTGGTGATAAATACATACATGGATAAAGTTTGGCACACTCCAAGTAATCATCAGCCTGGTCTAGTATGGAGCGTGCACCGTATGAGGCTTTGCCTGAGCATAAAGCTGACAGTGATTTGGGATTCCGAGCAATTACTGTAAAATGCATAAAAATGGGTAAAAATATTATTTCATAAGCTTAAATAATCCTAATCCTAATAATATTATAAATGTGAAAGTGTGGATGTTTGGATGTTTAGATGTTTGTATGTTTGGATGTTTGTTACTCAATCACGCCGCAACTACTGAACCGATTTGGCTGAAATTTTGAATGGAGATAGCTTATGCCCTGACTTAAAACATAGGCTACTTTTTATCCCGGAAAAGTATTCCTGTGGGACTAAAATAGATATAGACTTCAAAAAACGCGATAGATGGCGTTGACTGTTCTTAGGTAAATCACGTTCACATAGCACATTATTACAATAGTTGCATGCATCTGTATGCGTATGCACTTTTTATCCTGGAAAAATCCACAGTTCCCACGGGATTTTGATAAAACCGAAATATATATCTACAGCTATAGGTAGATTACTATAGCAAACTTCCTTGAAAGTAGGTATAAAGTGTGGAAAAGGGAGCGGGAGCGGGAACGGGAGCCGGAAATCCACGATTCCCTTGGGATTTGTGAAAAACCGAAATTCACGCGGGCGAAGCCGCGGGCAGAATCTAGTATATCATATTTCTTTGGTTAAAGTGTATTTTAAGGTTTGAACATACAGCCATATTTCTTTATTAATTATTCATTCTATGTATTTTCTTATGTTATAGAAAGTTTCTCTTACTGATGTTTTGAAATTAATACTAATAAATCCAAAAAACTCATGTAATGACATTTACATTTTAGCCTATTTTCACACAGAAAGATCAATTTCCAGTTTTTGTCTGGAATGTGTCTCCAAATGTCTATACAAGTAATTGTGTTTATTTCCGGTTGCATGTTGAAAACTGGAAACTGTACTCTATCTACAATATAGGATAATAGTTTTCCCTTTTAAACCAATTTATCAAGATTTACATAACAATAAAAAAAAATACCTTTTATCCATGTTCTGCCATCATCACTTACAATGTCAACCAAGAGCTTGCTATCGTCATTAATATGAAACACTTTACACACAGATACCACTCCAGGTCTGACCGCACAGTCAACTATTGCTCCCAAGTGTCGCAAGTTTGAACACGACAACTGTTCTATTTTTACTTTTCCTGATTTTCGGATCTTAAACAAAATATTATTAATAGTATAATTAATTACTTAAATAAATACATTTCATAGGTTTTGGAGTCTAGACAGCTGGATATGTCTATCAAAATTGCAGTTTAAATGCAGTTCTGATTTAACAGGTCAACATTCAGAATTTTGTCTCTAGTATATAATTATTATATGTAGCTGATAGCTCCAAATAATTGAGCAACGGACATAATTGGAACTAGGGAGAATACCACATCTCCAGAAACTGACTGTTACAATATAACATACCTACTTAGTACATAGTAACTTGCTTATACCTATTTACCCAAAACAGTATATAGCTATATACCTGTCTTGGGTCAATTAGACCCAATTTTGGTTGAATAGTAGATTTTACACTATTAAAAAAAATTATATATCAGACAACAGAAAAAATGCTACTTAATAGTAGCATTTTTTCTGTTGTCTGTTATATTGTGGGATTTGCATTAGCAAATCCCACAATATATAGTGGGATTTGCATTAGCAAATTAGCAAATTAGTATAAATGTTGGTAACATAATAAAGTTGTAACCAAAGTTAGCAGAAGATGGCAATGGGAAGGATATTTTAACATACCCTTTTAAGAAACTCAGTTTCTTGGCTAATTTTCCTTTTAAGTTTCAGTACACCTTCCAATTCCTGTTTGTCCAGCAGCCGCTCTATGAGCGATTCACCATTTTCTATTTTATCATCTAGCATTTTTAAAATCTCTTCAGAGGTATAGCTCATTTTAATGCAATTGTTTTAAATCTGTAAATGTAATACAATATGTATATCAAGTATGAAGTTAGATAAAATCTATCAAGGTCAGATAAACTAAATGAAATGAAAAGCTTTTTCAATAAGTATATTTTATCACCCTAACTATTAGCTTTTGCTACTTTTCCTCAGAGATAAAATGTTAATCAACTTTATCACAAGTCATTAATATATATATAGCTGCTCGTGCTGATTCATTGACTGACTCACTGATTGATCACCCCTCCTGTAAAATTTTGTATGAAAAATTTTTTTTTCACTAATGGTTTCGTATAGAGGACAAAAATTCATTCGGAACAAAAATATGGAGAGAGCTGATGATTGAGGATTTCAAAGACGAGCGATGGGCACGCTTAAGGTATTGAAGATAGGTGGGGGGTGCTCGAGCAAATGTCACTCGAAACGTCATCCAATTGGCTGTCAGTTGAAAAAAAATTCAAAATGGCGAAAAAAAGATGGCCGCCATACAAATTTCGTCGGTGTCCATCTCGGAGGGTATAAAAGATGGAAGAGTGGTTTCTTCACAAAAGATGATCAGGGTCCGAAGGTTTAATTGATGAATAGAAAAAAAATTCAAAATGGCGGAGTTTATTTTTCCATAGAAAATGTATGGCGAATATTGAAGAGACTACAAGTTCTGCATTATGCAAGGCTTTGATGCGGTTCTTTGGAGAACTCTCAAAGAAAAATATGGGAAGACATGATGATTGAAGGTTTGGAAGATGGTTGAGGAGCCCGGGCAGGGTATTGTAGATAGGTGGGAGGTGCTCAAACAAAAATTACTCAAAACCTCATCCAATTGGCACTGAGCTGAAAAAAAAAACAAAATGGCGGATTCAAGATGGCGGCTATACAAATTTCGTCGGTGTCTATCTCACCAAGTATAAAAGATGGAAGAGTAGGTTTTTGGCAAAAGATCATCAAGACGTGGTTTACTTGATAAAAAGAAAAAAAAAACAAGCTGACGGAATTTATTTATCCATACAACATATATGACGAATATTGAAGATAATTCAAGTTGGGAACTATGCAAGACTTTGATACAGTTTCTTTTCAAAATTTGTTTTTATGGAAGAACTCTCATTCTGACAATTGATTCGGAGAAAAAATATGCAGAGTGATAATGATCGAAGGTTTAGAAGATGGGTGAAGACAAGTGGAGGCTGCTCAAACAAAACATACCCGAAAACGAAACCTCGCGGTCCGCTTTAGCGGGCCGCGCACCCACGCGCCATACTAGTATCTATATAAATACAACTAAAAAACAAAAACAAAAACCTAATAAGAAATACAAGATTGAGTTAAAAATTAAAAATTGATAACTTACAAATTATAAATTTAAAGGATTTAAATCACAGATCACTATTATTTTAGTCTAAATTCTAAAGAGATCTTTAAACTTTTAATCCACTTTGTGAATAATGAATAAATTGTGTGATTTTAGATTCGGTGTAATTTGGTGTAATTGTGTAATTCTGACAACCGAAGAACCACAGAAGATGGGTGCACCACGGATCTACCTTAACTCAACAGAATTAACGTTTATATAAAGTTAAAATAACGGTAACCGATTTAACTGTATTTTGTTATTTTTACTGGTACTTTTTTATGTTTCAATTGCTAACTGTATCGTTCTTGTAAGGTGTAAGAATTAAAAAAAAACCTTTAATTGCACCTTATTAATGGTGAGCTACGTAAATAGAGTGAGCATCACAAACAATGACATTGTTTGGTATAATAATTATTACTGGTAATCGAAAATTTTTATGCAGCAATTTTTAGCGATAGAAAATAACGTTTTTCAATATTATATTAACGTTATTATACCGTTAATGTTACTTCTTACCGTTACTCATTAAAGTTAAAATTAGTTTAACCCCAATTAACGTTTATAAAATATTTTAACATTAATACAAATTCACGTTATTTATTTTGTTACTTGTTAAAGTTCACAAGCCCTGCTGCAAATGCATTATTTGGTTAAAAAATTATATAAAAAAAAATTATACCTACTATATAAAATCATAATAGAGACCGACAGAGAGAAGAATTTCATTTTTCGTTGTCTGTGAGAAGAATTACCATAAATGCTTCACAGATGATCACCGAAAAGATCACAGACAGTAGAGTTTGCGCGCCATTTTTATTTGGGTACGTCATGGTCACGTGATTGACAACCAACTAGCCAACCCACAGCCAGTATCCACATAACCAAACTAAGTTTGTAGAAATGGCTGACGTTGTAGAAGCGGATAAAACGATCGCTGAGGACTTGGTTGTAACCAAGTATAAGTTAGCAGGTCAAATTGTTAACCGTAAGTATTGACACACGTTTATTTTCTAATCTCGTAACACCAAAGTTTATTTAAATATAAGATCCCTCATTTTGTGATGGTTGGACGCGTGTCTGGTATCATCGCCATGCGGGCGTTGTGAAACCTCTCGCCACCTATTTTGCTATCATAAAACATCGTTCCACTTTTAAAATGGTATATTTACTTTTACAGGTGTTTTAGAACAAGTTCTAGCGAAATGCGTACCAGACGCTTCAGCTCGTGAAATATGCGAGTATGGGGACAAATTGCTACTGGAAGAAACATCGAAAGTCTTCAAAAAAGAAAAGGACTCCAAGAAGGGCATAGCGTTTTCAACATGCGTCTCCGTAAACAACTGTATATGCCACTTTTCTCCCATTCCTAGTGAAACAGACTACATCTTGAAACAAGGGGATCTTGCTAAGATGTGAGCATTGTAAAATTATAATCTTATGCCTAGTGCTTTTTATAACAATCTACAAGTAGATTTGCTTTATTACTCCCCTTATTATTTTACATACACACTACACTTTCGTATTAAACTTGCAGCAATTTGTAGGGTGATAGCATAGATAACTTGTGCAGTGAATGAGCATGTTGATGTAAATGTTGACTTGACAGTCATAGCAATCAATTAGTGTAAACTTTATAATAATTAACTTAGTACTTTATAGTAAATAAAGAAAAACTCCCTTTAATATTTACATTACTTGATATTTGTTGGGTTACCTTTAAACCTTCAAATAACTATGGTATATCTTGGTAAAAATATTGTTGATGTACAATAATTGTGCATAATTATTTTCATTAAATTGTATTTCTCCTAGTGACCTAGGTGCCCACATTGATGGCTTTATCGCAGTGGTTGCACACACGGTGCTTGTGGGCGGCGGAGAGGTGACGGGGCGCGCGGCTGATGTCCTCCTCGCCGCACATCTGGCGAGTGAAGCCGCCTTAAGGTTACTCCGACCTGGGAATGAGGTGAATACCATTGTACAGCTTATTATTAGACCTTGCCGCATCGTCTTTTCCCCTATCTTGCTTACAACAATGTGTTGTTCCAAATTACTAGGAATAAGTCAGCAGATGAACAAAATGTTTTGGTTGCAAATAGTGGGGAGTGGTGTCAATATGAAGCTGCTCCAGCATTGGTTGGTTCTCTTAGTGATCCATGCTATGCAAAGCATCCTTCCCCAGCACCACGTTTTATAACCAAATACATAAGTAAAATATATAATAGATAAAATATATAAAGTTATTAAAAATAGTTCCATCTCTTATAGAACTATGCAGTAACAGATGTTGTACAAAAAATCAGTGCAGAATATGGATGCAAGCCTGTAGAAGGCATGTTGTCACATCAATTGAAACAGTTCCGCATTGATGGAGAGAAGAGCATCATACAAAACCCCTCAGAGGCGCAAAGGAAAGAGCACGAAAAGGCCACTTTTGAAACTTACGAAGTTTATGCTATGGATGTTCTTATTTCTACTGGAGAAGGTGTTGTAAGTATAATATGTACATTAAAACTGAACTTTTCCTTTAGACTGATACCATTTTGTTTTATCTGTCACTTCATTGATTTCATTTTAAGTACTTTGAAATCACAACAACATAGTTGAAGCTCAATCAATTGCATATTTAATTTGCTTTTTTTCATAGACAGCAAATATTACTGATATTCATAATTAATTATAAAAGTGGGTAGTCATAAAATATCATGTTATTATTGTTTTACATAATTGTATACATTTTAAAAATAATAATATATCAAGATGTAGGTTCAAACTGAAGTGTCTGGTGCAGAGTGGCCTCAATAAAACAAAGGCCCTGTATTCTTTCCAGGCTTGGTAACAATAGCTAGTCTGGCAGTACACAGGGAAAAGTAAATAGTATTAACTATGATTGATATGATTTAACACAGTCAATTCAATCCAGTTATATATATATACTGACAAAAATACTTTAAAGTTATTGTAAAAGATCTTATGATCATTTCTTAATCTTGTATGTTATACTTTCACATGATCTAACCCTATAAAGAGTGACAATGTTTTTGATATGATTTTTTTAATTAAAAAGTTTTCATTTGATTTAGGGTCGTGAGATGGATACAAGATGTACAATATACAAAAAAACTGATGAAGTCTACCAACTAAAGTTGAAGGCATCAAGAATGTTCTACAGTGAGGTGAGAGGTTTATCCAGATGGTTAAAGGTTTCCATACACATTGCCAGTTCTGCACAGCTAGGCACTAGAATCATATAATAGGGTATTCTACTGTGTTTGAAAAAGCACTTCAAAATGTTGTTTTTGTTAATAAAAAGCCACAAAAAATATATTTCGGCAAAATAAACACGCGTTCATGCCATAAAATTAAATTAAATTTTAAACATTTTTTAATGCCGCGAAAACGCTGTCAGCCAATAAGTCAGCCATTTCATGACGTAACAATGATATACAAGAAGGTTATAAATGTATTCTATATAACACTGGAGTTTGCGCCTTAAATATTGTAGTGAAGATAAAGTCATTCACCTGGGCTACTTTTTCTTTATTACTAATATTTTTTGGACGATATATCGATAGTTTGATATCGAAATGTAGATACAAAAAGCTGTGATAAAGCTGTGATAGCCTAATGGCTAGGACGACCGACTTCTAATCGGAGGTCGTGGGTTCGATCCCGGGCACGCACTTCTAACTTTTCGGAGTTATGTGCGTTTTAAGAATTTAAATATCACTTGCTTTAACGGTGAAGGAAAACATTGTGAGGAAACCTGCATGCCTGAGAGTTCTCCATAACGTTCTCAAAGGTGTGTGAAGTCTACCAATCCGCTTGGCCAGCGTGGTGGACTATGGCCAAGGCCCTCTCACTCTGAGAGGAGATCCGTGCTCTGTAGTGAGCCGGTAATGGGTTGATCATGATGATGATGATGATACCTCTGTGGTAATAAATAGGTACATTCGCTAGTGAAAAATAAATTAAGAAATTTGATAAAAATAAAAATTTATATTGAAATATACTTAAATATTCTGATTTTGAGTCATAAAAGCACATTATTTTTTTATTAAATTAAAATTAAAAGTCGTAATCGTTAATCTGTATATCACGTAACCTTGAACACGAGCCGCCTTGTTTTGACGTCATAATGATAGTTAATACTAATCATTAATCTATGGTCATATAGACAAAAACCATAAAGTTCATTGTACTCTGAAGCAACAACTTTTGCATGTAACCCAGACTTCTGTTCTGCCGAATTCCAGAATGTTAAAACATCTTTGTAAACATCATTAGTTGTCTGTCAAGTCGGCTTACGGCCCGTTCACACATGGGAGTCCGTTTTACTTATACGTTTTTAACGGATACGTCATAAATTTATGCTCTGTTCACACATAGGCACCGTATAATGTTCAACGGATCCGTCATTACAGGATGCGATGTGTGAACAGAAAACTCGCAGTATACCGCCGCTACTCTACAAGGATGGACGCTGTCGTGTTGTATTGGTACTATCGTCGGAGAAGGAAGATTCGACGTTATTGACAGCATCCACGAGGCCCAAAGGCCTAGAGAGGGTGCTTACAGTTTACAGTTTACACACAGTATCTATCCGTTAAAATTCTACGTATCCGTATATTTTTACTGTTCCGTCGTCCAGTATTCGATGACAAAACGGAAGGTAATTTTTTTACAGAACGATATTTTTTACTGTATACAGAATACTGTGCCATGCGTGAAGTCGCTCATACAACTACATACGCCATCGACGAAAAAAAAACGTACATGATAAAACGGAACAGTAAAACGGAGACATGTGTGAACCGGCCGTAACGGATGAATATTTTACGTGATAACGTCATTTAAAAATATTGGTATAAGGCCCTGTTTCACCACCATCTGATAAGTGTCGGATAGCTTATTCACAACTATAGTCCTTGTCACTTGACATAAGTAAGGAAGTGACAAAACTTACGTTTAGGCTATCCCGACACTTATCAGAAGCACTACCTTCTGATAAGTGTCGGGAACAGGCCATATTGTACCTTATTTTAATAAAATAATTACTAAGAACTATAACCTAACACATATATATATATTTATAATTTAATTTGTTTGATAAAGATACTGGACTATAATATAACTGTGTAATCATTTTTGAAGTGACTTACGATTTTTTAAATAAAGCTGATATATCGAAATATCGATATTTTTTTCGGTATATCGAACTCCGATATCGATATATTTAAAAATATAGATATATCGAAAATATTTATTTATATAATACTATATTAAAAAATATCAACATTCCTTTTTTGTTTGGAGTTTAGATTCCATAGGTTCTATCTTTCTTGTATGACCACAGATTAATATTAGTTTTTGCTTATATGACCACAGATTAATATTAGTATTTTCTATCATTATGACGTCACAACGAGGCGGCTCGTGTTTTAGGTCACGTGATATACAGATGGGAAATTACGACTTTTAATTTTAATTTAATAAAATAATCATGTGCTTTTATGACTCAAAATCAGAATATTTAAGTATATTTCTACATAAATTTTTATTTTTATCAAATTTCATAATTTATTTTTCACTAACGAAAGTACCCTATTGTAAATTAATGTCTGACAAGGTTTCTTGCCCTGCACACACACATACTTGGAACTACGAATCAAATGTTGATTATTTGAGTCTACACCCAATGATTTTACCAAATGAGCAACCCAAATGAATGTCCAACATATGCAGAAGGGTTCGTTTTGTTGTTCAATAAAAATTGCAGAATCAAATGAACCAACCTGATCATGTGTAATAATAACAACCTTATTGTGATCAGGGACTCACAATATCGATGCAGACACCTTTTATGTGCCATACTTTACTTATATGAGAATGTTTTCATATTTTTATATCCCTTTAATTAATTTGTATCAATATCAAAAATTTGATGTTGCTGAAATTAAAGGGTATAGTAATGTAACAAGTTTGAGCCAATATATTTAGCTTCACGCTATAATATATGGGTATAGATCATTACGACAGATAAATTTCTTAACTATATCAGTCATGAATGTTGAAATATGGTATTATATTATGGTTGGTTACTGCTCAGAGGGAAGTGTGTTAAGACTGCTTGCTTCGCCTCATGCATTGCAACTCAGATGATTGTATAATATTATGAGACCACTCACAAAGCATTTTTCAATGGCAATAATGTAAATATTGTCAGCAGAAGTTAAGGGGAATTCTACATCTGACATATGCTACCAGGTCTAAAGTATAAAATGTTTGACTCCTACGGCTGCTCTTGTGTGTGGTCAGGTCATCTATAACTCTTTTGGTGGTAACACTTATGTTGTGTGGCCCTTTTATATTACAAGGTGATTTTATTTTGAAAATGTTGTCAGGTCCGCAATAAGCATGGTTCAATGCCTTTTAACCTTCGAAGCTTCGACAAAGAGACTAGTGCAAGACTTGGCGTCGTCGAATGTGTCAACCACAAACTTATTGAGCCTTTTCAGGTATGTATTAAAAAATTATTTTAGTTATTTCAGATTCATTTTGAATATGATATTTAAGTATATTTTAAATTCTAGTATTGATAGAGTACAATATGTTTTATTCAGTATTTGTATGACTATTATTATGGCCACACACTCGCGACATATCCCGCTACCTCATCGATATTCAATTAATTTAATTCATTTTGTATGACCAAAAACACTACTCCAGAATGTTCTACTGACTGAATTTCGGCCACAACAATCTCATTGGTGACAAGCTGCAGCTTGGTGTGCAGGAGGAGATTTTATATTGTACAAGTGTGTGTATTCTCTCTCTCTCAACTCTCATTTTAATCTCATAGGCCAGCTATTCAACAACTGGAGAGAAATCAAGCGCAAGACCTAACCCAACTTCCCCTGCAGAAGATTTCTTGGCAGAAAAACAAAATAACTTGAATCAACTCGGGACTTCATTATCCCCAGGCCTGAATAACCTAGCTACTAGTCCAATGGAACAGCAACATGCTTGAAACATGTTATATGACTCTGTTCAAAACTTCCAGGTGCTATATGAAAGGCCGGGTGAATTAGTGGCACAGTTCAAATTCACGGCGTTACTGCTCCCCAGCGGCACGCACCGCATCACCGGCCTGCCGTTCGACAAGAGTCAGTGCAAGACTGAACGCACACTGAAGGACCCTGAGCTTAATGTAATTAACAATCCATACTGTTTATAAATACGAAAGTGTGTCTGTCAACTTGTCACCTTTTCACACTTAAGCTTAATCAATTTTGACAACATTTATGGTAAGGTGCCAATATACTAGTTTTAAAATAAAAAATATGTATATGGCACAGATTTCTTGAAATGGTTTTCATTTCAAGATTAGGAGGAAAATAAAAGCAATTGCACACTACAGCAAGAACTGCATTTTACAGTCCCGCAAATGTAATGATGACAGCAGCACGAGTCACCCACATTGGACAATGGACGCGCAAAAAAAATATGAACCAGACTGGAATTACTTGTGTATTATCGTGATTACTAAAAGTGCATAATATATACATCTACATAATATATTATTATATTAAAATATTATTATCTTTTACAGTACTATGTAGAGCTTGCACCAATCTTAAATTCTCTGAAAACAACCACTATATTATAACGTTACATTGTGCTCATATTATAGGGTATAATTATTATAGGTTATATTATAGGGTAAGAAAATAATATTAAATACCGAGTTATATCCCTGTAATCTTTCAAAGCATTCTTTTTAATAGGTTGTTTTGAACAAGCACAGGGTATAAAAATGTATTTTTTTTGAGCTGATTTGTTACTATTTGACATCTCAGTTTGAACAATTACTACATTCCTTAAATAATTCACAATATTGGTTAGATTTATAACTTCGTATCTTTAATCTACAGGCTCTACTGAACTCGTCTGCCAAGTCAAATAAGAAGAAGAAAAAGAAAACTGGTGCCGAGGAAGCCATGGAAGTTGAAACTGCTGCCTAGCAATTGAATTTATATTTAATGAAGGACCTGGAATGTAATGAATTCAGCAGCTTTCTAACAAATCTCAAATGGACAATATTCATGACCATCCTGTACAGTGTTAAAATGAGCAATAATATATAACTTGTCCCTTTGTAAGGCTTTCAATTTAATAAGTACCTAGTTCAGTGTTCATTGAGCTATAATTGGTGTCTAGACAGATAGATTGCAAGCTGAGTGCAAAATTGCAGTTGGCACAACTGCATTGCAACAAGGGACTGTGTGCAGTCAGTTGGCAGTTCATCATCATCATCCCATTACCGGCCAACTGCAGGGGCAAAAAAAACTAATAGAACTGCATCCAAACTGCCACTATACAGTCGGCCGGCGTGCAGTTCTAATGGAGTCCATCTGTCTAGATACGTAAAACAAAAATCAACTCACGATTGGCAAATTAGCTATGAAATTATTGTTAATGTTTAAGTTTTTACGTACAAAATAACCCACTTTTGCAAGTGTATAATTAATTATCAACAAAATGCATCCATTCATGTTTTAGTTCAAATTCTAAATTCATTTATTTCTTAAATTAAAAAAAAAAAATGTTAGATTAGAGTCCTTTAATATGCAACATCTGTACATACTACCTACCATATACATACCATGTACCATCCACAAGTTTAAATACATTTCAAGTGGTAAAAGTGTACTGATATACATGACCATTCCTAATGACTCCAATTGGTTTTTTAAATAATATTACTGTGCACAAAATTTATTCAATTAATAACAATCTGTTAAAATGTCAGTGCAATGTAGTATAATTGATAACTGTTGTATTTACTATTATTTTGAAGTATTCAATTGTTTTTTTAATTAACAAACAAAATAGGTAATCAAGGGATTTCTACAAAATATGTCTAAATTAGGGTAAATTTTTAATAAAAATAAATTTTGAATTAAATATTAGATGTAATGTGGGTACTTCAAAATGATAGTTCTTGGTTGTTAGTTCCATAAATATAATTTAAATTTAACCCGGCGTGAATGAGGTGAGAAATTGTTACACCAGCTATGAGGTGGGTATGAGATACCCAAAATTTTGGTGTTCAATTTTTAATACTATGATTGTGTAATTAGCATTTATGCTTGAACTATATAAATAATAGTGTCCATTCAACAAGATTAGTAAATAAAATACCAGCATTAAGTACAAAAAGCGTTATTTTTTATTGAAATAACAAAGTATCTAAATTTTCTTTGAAAAAATACAAGTTTAGGTAATTAACTTCTTTTCCCATAAAATCTAACAAAATTTCAATTTCTTTGGTAAATTAATATAACAATAGTGTCTTCTAATTATTATAAATCAAAAAGGAACTGAAAAGTCTTATGAGATCATGTTACAGAGCACGATGTGACGTACCCCAGCCACATGTATGCACGTGTATCTACCGTCACCGCCGGCGCAACACTAAACTCGATACTGTACCTCGACCCTCGCACCCTTACCTCCAGCTACTGAAACGACAGGATTCGCATGGCAACAGTAACATTAAATAATCTGCGTTTAAAAACTTCTCGGGTATGACATACCCGACCTCACTCACGCCGGGTTAACTCTTATGTAAATTATAGTAGGATCCATGATGTACATTTGACGTAAATGTGAATGCCTATACATTGTTGTATGAGTGCTTGTATGTTTTAATTATTTATGGAACTACATTCACATCTAAAGTTGAAAAATGTGTGACATAAGGAAGGAATAAATCAAACTTGACCTGAATGGTCTGTTTTTCATAATTTATATTTTTTTAATTTGGACAATCCCTCCTTTCACTTAAATATGAAGTCAATAATTTTATGCTAAGTTGTATATTTATGCATGATGCATGGGTTACATGCAGTCTGCAGTTCTTATTAGATTGGTTGAATTTGCATGAAAACTTATACCTACATTTTTAATGTATTGTATGGGGAAACATATAATTTGATGTAATTCCAAGTCAAGTTTAAATCTAGCTGATGAATAAATAGGGTTATGATTTGTATGATTTATAATATTTACACTAATAAATAACAGTATTATTATAACCTTTCTGTAATAGATTGGTAACCTGGGAAATTAAATAAAACATTCTGTTTTTATACATCACATTTTAATAATAATTTAACAGCTGTCTTATTATTTCTATTTTTTACAATTTATTTTGCATTATCTTGACTTGTTTCTGGATTTGATGGTGTCGGTTCTAGTGACTCAGATATAAAATCATATGTCTTGATGGCGGCATTAGATGCATGTGCAGGGAGGTCAACTAGAAATCTGAATGTAGCCTTAACACCACTGTTCCAATAGTATTTAAACAAATATGTCAACCTATCATTTGAAGGTAGAGGTGGAAACTGAAAAGTTTATTAAAGTATTTTAAAAAACAGAACTATAACTTCGTTAAAATAGGATATAGGTACAACGCTGAGCTATTTTATTGATAGTACAAAATATGCTGAAATTACCTCATAGGGAATCTGTTTCTTTAATTCGCCAACATAAGGTGACACACCCTTTTCTAGTTCATCATATAGTTCGGTAGTCGTTGAACTGTCTTTCCATACTCCTTTATCAACTGTATAATAAACTGCTGAACCAAGTAAAGCAGATTTTACAGCAAACCTGAAATTAGGCAATTTGTGGTTCAGAATGATGCAAATTTTAAGGTTAGCTCAAGCGGAAAAATGAAAATCAAATACTTTATCATATTGGCTGAAAAGTTTATAAGCGTTTGCTGGTTTGATTTTTGCTGAAAAAAAGAATTATGTAATTTTTTGGATCAAAAACATCGCAAATTACAACGATTCACGATTATTCTCCAATCCGTTCCCACTTGACGTTGACAGAACTGCCAATGTCAACTTTGACACTGGTTCTGAAGTGCGATTGTGTAAGGTTTGAACCATGATGGTTATTTTAGACGATCGGTCATTGATGGTCAAGAAAAATTCGAATTGCGTAAAACTGTCCATCAAATGAAGAGCGAAAAGTGACCGGTGACTTAAAAACGTATCATGGAATTGAGTTTTATTATACAAATAGCATCAGTGAAACTCAATTTTTTATGTTTTTAACAATTATGTCGGACACAAAAACAATGGAACTTATTACGATAGCATATTAATTTCATAATGAAAATTAACTTTCATAACTTCAAACATAGAATTCCAACGTTAATATCTATATGCAAATTATGTAACAAAACGCAGACCAGTGAATTATGATCGAGCTTACTAATTCTGAACAATAGTTGGCGTTAGTGGACTTGTTTTGTTATCTGTATAATGGTTAATTATGACATCAAGTGTCAATGTAAGTGTCAATGTCAATGTATTTATGACAGTTTAGTGTTTATTTACTCAATGTTATTTACGAATTAATAAATTTTCGTAAATTTTTCAACAAAAAATAAAGAAGGACAGCCACAAATCAAATATAGCTCTATATGTGAATGTGGTTTGGATGAAGGGTCTTCTTCTCTTATCCTCTTCTGCCCAAACTTCTCCATAGGCTCTAACGGGTGTTAGTGTATTATTAGTGTTTAGTCCTGTAAAACTTTTGTGTATTTTATTCTAATTAATATTATAAACGGCAAAGTTTGTATGTATGGATGTTTGTTACTCTTTCACGCAAAAACTGCTGAACGGATTTGGCTGTTTGGAACGGCGATAGATTATACTCTGAATTAACACAAGCAAGTAACTTTTTATCGCGGAAAATAAAGGAGTTCCCGCGGGAACCTCAGTGAGGTGGAAGAAACCTCAATCCACGCAGACGAAGTCAGGCCCGCGGTCATCATCTAGTTACCTATATCTAACAAAATGAAATTGTAAAAATATTATGTAGTAGGTATATTTTATAGATTTACGTAAGATTATTATTTATGTTTACGTAAATGTATGTTTAATGTTTAATGTTTCTTATTGTGATGTTTTAGGTTATCAACTCTCAAGTACTTACAATAACTTCACTATTTTATCCTGAATATGGAAAATTCAGTGTCAGCAGTAGATTGTGTTCTTGTGTTTTCTCCAAGCTACTCAATACTGGTGAAGTGAATTATGCTGTGTTACTACACAACTAAAAGCCATACTACAAATAAAGAATAACAACAACCAAGTAAGCTTTAGGACCATAATTCATAATTTTCCTACAAAAAATAAATATTATTCATATTTTATTATCTTCATAACAACCATCTCTTGTTTCAGGCAAGCGTGGTGACTCCTAACAGCAAAAACGCCACAATCCGCAGTCGAACGAGCTCACCACTAGAGTAGTTTCTTGACCTTTTTCTAGTCATGGACCTCTCTCAAAATATGAAAGAGCCGACTGATCCTTTCCGAAAAGATAAAAAATGAGGTTTAGCGTTTACCAGCTTCTATTATTTGCTGTTGCTTATGCTGGATTGGAACATCAAATTGTACACAGTATTTACTCAGTGGCGGAGCAAGACCTAAATTTTATGTGGGCAAGATATATTTTGCGAGGCCCTCTGAAATTTTTATTCATACAAAATCATAGTAAGCACCTACTATACTACGTGAGTAACCTCCGGGGCGCGAGACCCTCCGGAGTGCGAGGCCGTGGGCCTGGTCCCACGACGCCCACGCCTTCCGCCGCCTCTGTATTTACTCACAACATAATTATTGTATACCAATTTTCATACTAATGCATTATGTTAGGTAGGCTTGCCGTAGACTCAGTGTTAGTTCCATGGCCTTACTTGTAACTACTTGTAACTTAAGAAACACTGCACTAGACCAATGAGGCAGTTAAACACTGCAATAGAGAGATGCAACACATGATATGACTATGCATAGAATTCATGTTAAACTTATTACTTATTTATGTGTAAAATTTAAATAAATAAAGTGATTAGAAACACTGACTCGTTATCATCTCAAGAAAACAAGACTGCTTTTGGTCATAATATGGTTGTCTACACTAATTGTACATGTTTTTTTAATAAACTAAGACATTTTGTCGAAGTTAAAAGTTTTTTTTATAAAAGTACCTATTTAAGCTTATTGAAAAATCTTATTACATGTACAAAACTACTTTGATGACAAAAACCTTGGGAATGTTTTTCTATTATAGCTAATTTCTCATACTTAATTAAAGTGATAAGTAGGATATACTTGGTTGAGTTTGTATCTCACTTTAATATAATATCTAGTTGTATTTGATTGCCATTCAATGACTGTACTGTGGTAAATAATTAAACTGTTTCTGTAGATAATAACAAACCCTATTTTGTACAGTGGCTAGTTAGGGTTGCTGCCACATTCGCCCAAAAGTCGTCCACATGCTGGTTGGCCAAGGCATCCCCCAGCATATTACGTTCTCCTGCCCATACCCACATTGACTTCCAGGAGGCCTAATAGAGCCTTCACTTGTGTACCTAAGTGACACCGCCTTGCCTTGGGCATGGTAGTGATAAAGATAATAAAAGTGGCTGTTCTTATGTAATTTTTGGTTAAAATGTAACAACCATGCTAATAGTACTAAGTTGGCTGTGATTGACATTTTAAATTATTTAGCATGTAAGTAGGTTAATTACCTACCAATGTAGGAGGAACTTGTAAATTATATTAAGTTAAAAGTTCCTATATAATATACATATACATAGGTAAATTATTTACCTACTTACATAGGAACTTTTAACTTAAGTATATAAATATTCCTATGTAGTAGGTAAGATTAGATTAAAATGTAAATTTATTTATTGTTTTTCTTTTGTTTGGGCAGAGCACTCTAGAACACTACAGTTCCAGTGTAACCTGCCATGAATAATCAGAAATAAAAAAGATATATGTATATTCATACAGGTTTTATTTAATCATTACACATTAAGTATTTAACCTCATTATATCAATTTACATAATATCGGCGGCGGCGGCGATAAGGAGTTAAGGAGCTAAGTAAGTCACGCTCTCTTTAAACATTTCTGTGGTGGTGTCGTGTGGTGCGGGTTGTTACGTTCCCTCAAATATGGTTGAGCAAAGCAATGGCTGGATCATGGGTCATGCTCGTGAACGGGTGCCACCGTCGGAAATGGATTACTTTAGTCTGCCCTTCTTAACATGTGTAGAATTGTAAGCACCATTCCGAACCAGTGATAGATTCATTTGTCGATTCAAAAGCACTTGTAAAAGTTTATCTGAATAAAAAATATGTCTTAGACTTGCCTTTACACAAGTTTAAGAACTCTATTAAAAGTATGCTCATAAAAAAAAGCATATTATACAATTGAAGATTATATAAATGATAAAAAAGCATGGATTTAATCTTGTTCCAGCAATGCACGAGACAGCATTTCAATCATGTACATAAATTGTTGTATTGTTATTTTTTAAAAGAGCACCCGCCGAGTTTCTTACTGGTTCTTCTCGGTTGGAACGGCATTCCGAACCAGTGGTAGATTCAATTGATGATTCAAAAGTACTTGTAAAAGTTTATTTGAATAAAAAACTTTTCTATTCTATTCTATTCATAATCTGTGGGGATAATATTAGGACTTTCAAAATAAGATTGAATAGGTAGGTGGTAGAATACCTTATAGACAAGCGCATTCCACCTTAGGCTGCTATTAAAGATAGTCTCAGGAACTACTGGACCGAATTCAAAAATTCTTTCACAGTTGGATATGTACGTGATCCCTGAGTGCTATAGGCTATATATATTATATACCATGGGCGAAGCTGGGGCGGACCGCTAGTTTTCTCATAAAGGTGGGGCCATATGATAGCAATGTGGGTACGATCCACACATTCCACGCTACTGGGAAGCCAAATTATGTCCAAGAATCTAAGAAATATTTATTATTATACTATCCTAGTAGGTATTTGATGATTTGTACTATAGGATAAAAAAGTATAACATGCTGCTTTTACCCCTTCATAACAGCCCTTCTCTCTTGAATGTTACTGGGGAATTTTATGGGCTGCTGCAACATTTGTGGCTGGTTGAGGGCATCAGTCACTTAGGCCACACACTTGTTGTACTAAGAGTACCTAGCTGGGGTGCCTAGCAAAACGGGTAAGGGTGGTGAAAACTGCAGATACTTAGTGTTCGTAGCCTACCTATCTAGTACCTAATAGATACCCAGTAGGTCATATCATAAATATTAAAATATACCTACCTATAGAGAAGACCATATAGGTACAATAAATTAAATAAAACTTTCCATATTATATGATATGAATAGATTTAATAGCAAAAAGATTGTCACCAAATATTTACTTACAAGGTTTAAACTATGATGAAACAGAAAACTTAAAACATAGCAATTAATTAAATAAAACTGTAACAAGGTAGGTACCTAACTGATTAAACTGGCATGGCCAATCAAACAAAATTACTTAGGTAAGTACCTACTTAATATTGTACTAATGAATCTATTGACACTATT
The DNA here is from genome assembly GCA_920104075.1 of Melanargia galathea. Classification (NCBI taxonomy): domain Eukaryota; kingdom Metazoa; phylum Arthropoda; class Insecta; order Lepidoptera; family Nymphalidae; genus Melanargia; species Melanargia galathea. Next base: position 7,936,661 of record OV049855.1, read on the forward strand.
TATCAACATCGACTCCGTAGGGTAGGCACTACGGTGGAACATACCTATTTAAACACAAACACTTAGGTACTTATTCTTCTTTGTTCGTTCGCTCTTGGTAGAGCGGTCGTGGTCATCCAGAAGTGACATCTTTAAGGGCAGATGTTATACGCCTCACGAGCATTCGCCACTTTTCGCTGCTGGCCGACAGCCTGGTGCCTTCATACAAGGGAGCGCCCACATGATTTAATTTAGTCGGTCCATCGCATGGGCGACCTTCCTCGCCGTCTGGTGTCCTCAACTTTGCCCTGCACGGCAAGGCGCTCGATGGAGTCGTGTCCTAAGAACTTCACGAAATACGACTCTGTACTAACGTCGAAACATGCTGTTTGATGCCGAGTTCTTGGAGTATAGAGATGTTGGTGCGAAATTCGGTCCATGAGATTCCCAACATTCGCCTTCAGCACCACATCTCCAGAGCATCGATTTTTTTCTTCTTGACTTGTCGCAAAGTCCGTCTCTTTGCCGTAGTCGAATTAAAAGTTATATTTACTGCGGTGTTTATTAAGGAATTTGTTTTAAAAAGTTAGAAAATTAGATTTTAATCAATTCAATACACTTATGCCATCAAATGATTAACGATAATCATGGCCCGAGACTCACCGCTATTATTTGACGTAGGCGATGATCTCAAAAAAGTTAGACAATTCGAATTAGCTGTCAAATCGTATGAAATCATTCACTCATCGTCTAAAATAACGATCCATGACATTCATGATAGCCATGCAATCGTCAACCATCTATGAACTCCGTACACAATTCGAATTGGCCGTTTGACAGCTGAAAACGTACGTTTAAGCTGTCAAATGAATACAATTTTCATGGTCTAAAGTTAGACAATCGCACTTCTGGTGGTCTGTGCATAGAGATAATAATATAGATAATAAAATAGAGGCGCCCTAATGTCCTATAGAAAATAGTGGATTGGAAAATAGCTCAAGCTTATCAAAATTTTCAAAGTGTGTAGGAGACAATTACACTAGGTACATTTTTTAAATAACAACAAAGCAGGTTGTGGCAGAAATTTTATTGCAGCTAGTCACAATGTGGCGGATATTACAATAAAAAACAAACAAAGTTATAACCTACAAATCACAATTCTCACTTATTATTCAATAGATCTTCTTCTAAGCACTTGATAACATAAATTTCAACTAACAATATGAGTTCCTGCGACATCAGAGGCTGCCAATGGATAAATAGGGAAAAACATCCAAAATTGTCAACTCATCGGTAAGTAACTACTATGAAATTCCTTTGAAACGTGTATATTGCACGGATAATTATCATAAAAAGTGATAAATAACCTTTTGATAATTCATAAATAAAAGTTGTTCAACTATATTTTATACCATTTTCTTTGTATTTATTCGAAATAATGTACAGAAACCGTAAAGCAGTTCGTATGAAGTGCGAAAGGCCTATAGTAATCCAAACCTAAAGGCCTCTCCACATTCCCGCGCGATTCACGGTGCAATTGACGCCGTGCATCGCAACGCAGATCGCAGCAAGAATAACGTCTTGGTTCCATTCTCGCAAACGTTCGCGTCAGGTTAATAGTATAGTTCGCGAACCCTTTGTCGCGGAACAAAAACCGACATTAATCGGGGAACAAGCCGAGAACGCAGCGTGGAGCCGTGAAGAATACGCGAAGCGGACACTCATGTTTCGCGACTTCGCGCGCGATTCACGCGGGAATGTAGAGAGGCCTTTAGAAAATATTATTATTGACGGGGATGGAGATGAACTCTAAAAAATTTTCTTACTTTAACAGAATAAAAATGAAATAAAGTGATAATTATATAAAAATAACCAAAACAATTTTTTGAACCTAAAAAATAAAACAATAAAAAAAAACTAAAAATCATGTTTATTATTTTATTAGATCATTTAATATTTTATTAGAATCAAAATAAAATGAAACTATAAGTTTAGTAGAAGGAATAAAATGACAACCTTTTGATCTCAAAATTAAAGTACATACAAAACAAATCTTTTTGAAATTTTAAGTTAAAACAAAAAAAAACTGGTTGTTTTTACGGTCGGTTTATGAACGATAATTTTATATGAAAACGTCATAAAAATCATTGATGAAGCCTAACGCTTACACCGATCATGCCTTACTGCCGCTTGTTCCGCGCTCTCGCTTGCACCCTTGGCTCAGGCGGAAGGTGACAATGAGTCATACTTTTTCGTGCGTGTAGCCGGCGTTCATCAATTTATAAGACATTATCTCGTTCTAAAAATTGTTATTGCCACTAATGTTGAGTAACATTTAGGTACATTGGACTAGAATGAAAATTAAATAAATGAGTATAATAATATTATTATTAATAATCAAACGACAACCTTTTGGTCCTAAAATAATTTGCAAAACAAATCCTTTTTTTAACTTTTTTTAACTAAAAAAAAACTTAAAATAATAATGATTGCCAATAATGTTCAATTTGTATTATGTACCTAACCATTTTGTGCATTTTTTCATACATCGCACAGATGACGCTGCACAGTGTTTCTTTTGACCAAAAAAAATTCCCTCTTCTGTTTTCAGTATTAATCGATTAAGGGATGCATTTTAAATGCACGAGTAGAACACCTACGTGTCAATTTCAAATACTTTTTTTTTATAAAAAATGTTAAAATTTGAGTGACCTTTACATGAAAAAAAAAAATAAAAATATTCGTGAAACTTAACTATCGAAGATATTTATTTCCGATAATTTTAAGCTGATGAAACATCTTTGGGCACATGTTTTCCAATTTTTAATTTTGAAAAATCACCTCTGGATACCGAGTAATTAATTTTTTTCAGATTTTCTTTTTAATTTTTTTTTCTCCTTAAAAACTCAAAAGTGAACTTAATCGATTATTTTAAAAATCGATTATTTTTTCACACCCCTATTGTTTGCTGATAATGCCATGGTGAGATTTGTGGAGGAGCCATGCCTATTTTAAAAACGTGTCAAAAATACACTCACACACGCTTAGATTAGGTATCATACACGCACAATCCGAAAACATAAAATGGCGGGTGTTCATTGTGATGTCTCAAGTTGTGCGTGTGTGAGTGTTCATGTATACATTTTAGGGAGGCCATTTTTGTTTTAAGTCTGCCGCAAATTGTTTTATTATTATGTCAAAAATGTAATGTTGTCTCTTAAACACTTATGATAATTTTGATAAGCTTGAGCTATTTTCCGATCCACTATTTTCTATAGGACATTAGGGCACCTCTATATTATTGTTATTATAGATCGACCAGAATCTCATGAAAAATAGGGAAATGAAATTCCAAGGTTAACAACACTACGGCTGCCCTAGCGATAAACAAAGTAACTGACATTTTTTGTGAAATTGACTTTTTGCATTAACAAAAGTTTTATTTCGAGTAGTTTTTTACCACAGTTTAATATTTCAAATAACTTGAACCGTTTACTGAAATTTAAATTGCCCAAACAAAGTAACTGCACTCACTAACCCGGAATATAAATGCAAAAACCAAGTAAACAACAAGCACAACACAAAAACAAATAATTGGATGTTGATTACTTTGTTTTTGTATTTAAAATGCAGTTGCTTGATTTTTCGTTTCGTGAAACGATCCCAGGTAAGGTGTTCTGAATATAAATACTTTGTTTATCACTAGGGCAGCCGAGTTAACCTAGTGTTGCTTACTACAAAAAAAATTCCCTAATCCCTATTTTTCATGAGATTCTGGTCGATCTATAATGGATTTATGAATGTCGGAATTCTTTAGACTAGTATAATAGTGATCTGTGGTCGGAATGACTGTTAAGATAATTTGATAACGTCTGTCAGTTGAAATTAACTTAAAGTCGTATAGGTATCGTTCGAAAGAATCAAATACCTAATGCTTAAGCCGGATTGAAGGCTAAAGTGTAAAGTTACCGATATATTCGCAGTAAAGTTCCACACCGAGTGAGTGGAGTGCGTGTGTTGTGTAGGTCCGCGGTAAACATTTTGGTTACAATCGAATACAAGCCGTTTCTTCATATTAATTTAGCTCGGTCCAACCATAAATAATGGCTGAGAAACAAATAAAAAATCGTGTTTGTATCGTCGGTTCAGGAAACTGGTAAGGTTTCAGTCATGTAATCTTCACATTTCATTTTCCATGACCTTAGAACGATGACATAACAAGACGTAAGAATACAGTCTTATGAATAAAGTTTATTCATTTATTCATTAAGTTTATTCATATATATTATATTGATGAAGAATATTTATTATATGCTCAGGTTATAATTATTACATGAGCATATAATTATTATACATGAATAATTATTATGAATGATGATATAATTTTAATAATGATAAGTATACTGTTTACTATGGCATATTCTTTGTTGTTAAAAGAAATCCACATAATATACTTAAGTTTTGCTTTGCTAGGGGTTCAGCCATCGCTAAGATAGTTGGACGCAATGCTGCCCGTCTTCCAAATTTCGAGGACCGAGTTACTATGTGGGTGTATGAAGAGATGATTGATGGAAAGAAATTGACAGAAATTATAAATGAAACCCATGAAAATGTCAAATATTTACCGGGACACAAACTGCCACCAAATGTTGTAAGTAGCACATTGCAAATATCAAGTCTTAGTACCAGCCTGTTGTCTGTAGACTGCATGAAAAAAAAAATTAAGCATCCTTGCTTCATGACCTCAGAGTTTCAACACAAATATAAAATTATTCTGTAGTAGGTAGTAACTGTCACCCTTACTAGGAGCTCACTTGCAATGTGTCCATACGAGTGTGACATGTTCCACAGATAGCAGGACAATACCTTCATATTAAAATCTCTTGGAGGATTATTATTTATTAGATAAATTGAACATTGAACATCAGTCCTCTTATTGATGCTGAATTTTGATTAATTCATTATAATATTTAAATTCCATAATATAATATTATGTACATTGAATATTAATTTCTTGCTAATCAAATTATTAAGATCATATTGTTTGAAACTAGATAATTCAAGCACTAACATAATGCACATAACATAAATTCAAACAATTAGAAGCACATGCTGAGCACATGTTATCTATTTTTACATTACTTCCCTACTTTATGCTTTATTGCCATCATTTCACATTATCTTTTGTATATCTAACCAAACTTGCATGTGTACAAAGTTCCTGTAGTACTGTATCTATCTGTGTTTATAAACAATGAAATGATTACTTTGTAAAGTATAAATTATGCTTAATGCAAAATCTGGATTGGGGTAAATTGATAAGGTGTTCAATAACTATAAATTATAAAGCTATCCACACTAGAGGCTGTCACGCTAGCTTTAAGAGCGGCAAGCACACAAATATAGTTTAAAGAAATATGAGTGGAGTCAGCAGTATCTGTATTAGTCAGGCACATGCCAGTTATTCTACATTTTTTCTAATGAAAAATGTATTATTTTGGCTCATTCGCCTCTTGTGCCACTGACAGTGTAAGTTAAAATCTCTTTTAGAGTGATCTCTTCATTAGCTTCAAGCTTTCGTGTGTAAGAGCATGATATTTGATTTGGTATTTACGGGGCAATGCAAATCAACTTTTTTAATTTATAAAAAACAGTCTAATATTTTAGTTAAATAAAAAACATTTGAAATGAATATTTAGTAATTTTTCTGCTCTATATGTTGTTATTTGTGCAATATATCTATACTTCGACTTTTAATTGTATGCACTAATGTGAAGTTTCGTGGGTTGTCACTTTTTAACGAAAATAAAATAGGGATGGGGTACAGGTGATTGATTTGAATCATTCAATTATTTTATTCAACCCATCTCAAGAAACTAGTACACTAACGCTGAGTTGTACAAAAGAAACTTCCATCCCCTCTTCCAAGGAAATCGTGCTGAACAAGATACAGACAAACAAGAATCAAAACAAGTAGTTTAGGCTTAAGTATCGATTATATATCAATTGGAAGTCATCTTTTAGTTATTTATGTAATAACTAAAAGATGACTTCGATGATAATAAACGTAACAACATGATAAAATTATGCAGATTGGCCGGAAGCATAAACAAGTGTGTCTAAAATTACCATTTGTACGTTTATTTTTACGACACATAGGCTGTTATACTGCAATAGAAAATAGTACTTCTTACTTTTTTTTCAATTAAAGCTCATATTATTATTAATTGTACCAATAGGATGCGTTTGCCACAAAAAAGTCAAGACGACAAAATTGTTAATTTGGCTTTTATACGTAGGAGCCATCGATTTACTTAGTAGATAAATAAAATTATGATGATAATGAAAGAGTAACTTTGAACGAAACTTTTGTGAATGAAATTGAATGAATTGAACGTATCACATCACTATAGAAATGGGGTTGGCAACATTATTTTACGGAATGACATTAGGAAACGTCAGATTACTGCAGATAATTAAAAGTCGAACTATAGTTCATTTACGCACAATGTTGTGCGCTCTAAAATAGTGATATTTCAAGGGTCGCACTGATAAAATTCATGACAAATATAATTTTACTTATCTTGCTGTTGGTCAGGCATAGTAATGAAGAGATAAACCAACATAGTTCTAGATCTAGAACAATAAAAATCAAATAATCAATGTAAATATGTTTGCAGAGAGAGACGTGACCTTAAATGATTCTTATTTTTAACCAACTTCGTTCTCAATTCGGTGCGTTTTTTTTTTAAATCTTCTATCTAGTGTCTGTTCTTTATCATTGGTTTCTATTTAACAGGTAGCCGTTCCTGACATTGTGGATGCGGCGAAGGATGCAGATCTATTGATCTTTGTTGTGCCTCATCAGTTTGTACGCACCTTATGTTCTACTTTATTGGGAAAAATAAAGCCCACAGCATCTGCACTTTCACTTATAAAGGCAAGCAAATATATTTTTCTTATATTAATTTAATGCTGTTGCTAATTCTATTGTACATAATATCTAAACCTAAACTATAATAACAGGGCTAAATGTATTTCTATCTCTTTCACAATGCTCCCTGCGGAAAAGGATAGCTGTAGACTGTTTTTAAACTCGTCAATTTAGTTTAAGTTTAGAGTTTGTGTACAACAGAATTAGTCACAGTGTCAACCATAAAAGGTTTCATATAATATTAATCAACTAATGACTAACATTGGTACAATGAAAATATGAAAATAAACATGTTGACACTAGCTGGCGATGGACCATAGACTGGGGCCTAAAGCACTTCTGGCTTAGTGCTTTGTCACTAATATTACAAAAATGGATGACTTAAAAGACTGTTAGACAAATTCAAGGAGAAAATATGTTGAAACAAAAAAAAACACCTACCAAAATATCGAGAACATCTTTGAAAGATGCTTAAAAGTATATAACCGTCTCGGCTGGTGGCTATAGATGACGTCATTTCCGTCACAATCTCTTCCGTTTCCGTGTTCAAAATCACCATGCAGTCGAGTGCAGGAGCAGGTGCAATGTGGTTTTGCTAAAGCGGGTAAAGTAGTGTTCACTTCAAAAATCTATGTGACAAATTCATTATTATGCAGATTATAAAATAGGTATGTCGTTACATACTTCGACATACATAATACGACATTCGACATACTTCTACATTATAGCGAAAAAAATCTACATAGACTTTAGTTTCTAATGGAATAACTAAAATTCATACCTACATCGCAAACAGGGTCAACCTTTCGCTATTCACGTGCGAAACGAAAACCTTGAGAACGACCTGTCGCTTAAAAGTATTCACGCTACTAGTACTACGATTCACTCGTCTGTCTACGATAAATAATAAAAAACGAGGCTTGACCTTAATGGGGATAACTATTTTCTGTTGTTAGGTACTTAGTTGCCAATTTTATTTTTAGTGTCACTCAACAGCAGCGTGCCGTGATTATTCTATCCCTGGTCCTGAAGCGTACCTATTTCAGGCATGGCACTAGTGACTAGGCTATAAATGCCGCGCAACATGTTGCTCAAAATGTAGCCCAACATGTAAGGCGACATGTTGAGCGACGGTTTTTTTTAAGAACGATACCGCAACACGCTGTGCGTTGCTGCGTTGCTTCTAAGCCACCCCTGTGGTCTACGTAGAAGTATGCCAGACTGCGCTGCGACATCGCATCATAGTGCTGCATCGTTGCATTGCTTCTGCGGCGCCGCAGTTGCTTGCTGCATAGGAATGGTATGCCAGACGGTGCGCTGCGGAATCGCAATATATTAAGGCATCGCTGCGTTACTTGTGCGGCACCGCAGTTGCTTGCTGCATAGGAATGGTATGCCAGACGGTGCGCTGCGGAATCGCAATATATTGAGGCGTTGTTGCGTTACTACTGCGGCGCCGCAGTTGCTTACTGCATAATATAAATGGTATGCCAGACGGTGCGCTGCGGAATCGCATAATATTGCTGCATCGTTGCATTGCTTCTGCGGCGCCGCAGTTGCTTGCTGCATAGGAATGGTATGCCAGACGGTGCGCTGCGGAATCGCAATATATTGAAGCATCGCTGCGTTACTTGTGCGGCGCCGCAGTTGCTTGCTGCATATAAATGCTATGCCAGACGGTGCGCTGCCAAATGTCACTGGTAACAACACAATACGTAATCAAATCAAATTAACGGTTTGAACAAATTAACCAATACAGTTACGAAATAAACGGTTATTATATCTTAGAAATAAAGACAAACTTGTCTTGCCCACTACTAGGCTGCGAAAAATTAGGAAATCTTTTGTTGGTAACTCTATACTTTTTTATAATCGGCTACCGGAGGACATTTTGGATTTGTCTCTCAATAAGTTCAAGGTTTTTATAAAACGCAAATTAATTGAAAAATCTTATTATAGCGTAAAATACTTTTTTAATGACAAAAACCCATGGACATAGATTGCTTTAAAAGCCAACAGTTCAAATTATTTAGAAACTAGATGATGCCCGCGACTTAGTCCGCGTGGATTTAGGTTTCTTAAAATCCTATGGGAACTATTTGTTTTCCCGGGATAAAAGTAGCCTATGTCCTTCCTCGGGATGTAAGCTGCATCTGTACCGAATTTCATCATCTGACGAATTACGCATTAGATATAGATTTTCCGTCTTCCCGTGGGAACATGTTATTTTTCCGGGATAAAAAGTAGCCTATGTCCTTTCTCAGGCTCTAGAGTATATGTGTACCAAATTTCATTTAAATTGGTTCAGTAGTTTTGGCGTGAAAGCGTAACAGACAGACAGACAGAGTTACTTTCGCATTTATAATATTACTAAGGAAGTAAGGATAAGGATTATACATTTTGTGAGATGGTGATAATAAAAAAAAACCCCGGCTGAGTATGTTGTGGGCTCTTCTCAGACCAGGGCGCGTTTGGAACCATCGTAGTTTTAGTTTTAAGTATTTTCGTAGTAATTATCACCATTACCTCACTTTCATGTACTTCTTATATTGACGTTCAAAAAGTGTCCAGTGTACCTACTTTGAATAAATGAATTTTGATTTGATTTGATATTTAACTAACTTAGCTGTTAAACTTGAGCAGCGATCTATATATACCTACTTAGGATATTTCCCTATTTTTTATTTAATTCTTAATCTTATTTCAGTAAGTAAGCTTGTTTACATACATATACAACAAAAGTAACATTGGGTATAAAATAATGAATACACGATATGCACTTGGCAGGGCTTCGATATCGCGGAAGGCGGCGGCATTGACTTGATCTCGCACATCATTACGAGATGCCTGAAAATTCCTTGTGCTGTACTAATGGGTGCCAACATCGCTTCAGAGGTGAGTTTTCATATCAAATCAAAAGCTCTAATGCCAAGACGTGTCCACTAACAATTTTGCAAGAAATTAGCTCTGGCAAATCACTTGCACAGAATGAACACTTGCAGCAAGTCAATTGCAGGAAGTCAATGTCAGTCAATTGACAAGACTAACTGCAATGCTATTTTTATTTTTTTCTTTTAGATTTTTTTTAATATCACAGGGTAAATCATAAAATGTTTTTACTAATCTACTGATGAGAATATACTAACAGCTAAGTATTAAGGTCAACTAGTCAACATTTTCTTTGTTTGTTGAATGTAATTAAAACGGAAGGACTTTGACCTTAGGTAATTAAAGGAATGTTCTTGCCCAGTAACTAACAGCTAATAGCTAATAATATAATATAAAATGATTGCATTGCAATTTAAACGTTCGTCGGTGCAAAGATAAATAATTAATTTATGTTTGTTTGCTAGTCATACACCAAATTCCAGAGTGCTATTGACGGAGCTCTAGATTTTTGTATACATACACTCGTAATCTATACAAATAAATACAAGTATAAATTAAAATTTTAAAAAACCCCCGACTTCTGCCATTTTGTGATGGCGGCCATCTTGGATTTCATCATCATCATGATCAACCCATTACCGGCTCACTACAGAGCACGGGTCTCCTCTCAGAGTGAGAAGGGTTTTTGCCATAGTCTACCACGCTGGCCGACTTCACACACCTTTGAGAACGTTATCGTAAACTCTCAGGCGTGTAGGTTTCCTCACGATGTTTTCCTTCACCGTTAAAGCAAGTGATATTTAAATACTTAAAACGCACATAACTCCGAAAAGTTAGAGGTCGTAGAAGTTAGAGGCCCGGGATCGAATCCACGACCTCCGATTAGAAGTCGGTCGTCCTAACCACTAGGCTATCGCAGCTTATCTTGGATTTGCATAGTGCTATTCTATTAGTCTAGCTCTTTCATTTGATACCCATATTGAGGCAGTTGTGAAAAATATGTACCTAATCCGTCATTTTGTAGCGGCGGCCATCTTGGACCGATTTTCATCAAACATAGCACAACACACACACACACACCCACACAGACAGACACACAGACACACATAGACACATTTCATCATGCGCATGCAGTAGTAGCACACGAGTGTGGTAGTAGTAGCACATCAGCTATGAATTCCACATACCTTGAGTGAATTTGAAGCAGTTTTAAAATAGCATTTATTTTAATGAGATAAAAATACGAAAATCGTCCAAACATCAATTAATCCAGGCCTAGCAGTCAATTGAAACCTTTTTGTCGTAAAAGGGTTCTTGTTTACGCTTTTCCTTATGTTCGTAACAAATTATAGGTGGCCGAAGAAAAGTTCTGCGAAACGACGATAGGATGCCGGGACGTGATGCTGGCGCCCATGATGCGCGACATCATACAAACCGAGTACTTCCGAGTCGTGGTCGTAGACGATGAAGACGCCGTGGAGATTTGTGGCGCTTTGAAGGTAAGAAGCAACCCTTTCATTGTACCTACTATGCTTAAAGAGACAGAGACAGGTAATAATAGTACTGATGATTACTTGACAACATACCTACCACAAAAAAAATCCTGTATTTTTTTTAAGTTCGCAACGTAATGGAATCAGCTGATGCGGATTTTATGAGAGGTTTAAGGAACGTTGGGTAAATACCTAAAGTTGTCGCCGCGTTTTGCACGCTTTACATTGCCGGTTTGAAAAATACTAAACCCCTAATACTACAAGTATTAAGACAAAAGGTTATTGGTATTGGATTGTGTTTAGGTAGTACCTGTAATAATAGCGCTAAGTTTTCGATAGCGCTCCCCTTATACCCTGTATACCGATAACGCCGGTATTAAGAGGAAATATGGTTGAAGAGACTTTTGAAAATTAGGTATTTGAAGATTCTATTGCTGTCGCGCTGCGACGCTCGCGCGGCCGGCGGCCGGCCTATTCATGTGTGTGTGAGTTGACAGAGTGTGCGTGTCCGCAGCGCGCGTTGCCGCATCGCGCGCTCCGTTCATTTCTCAATTTTTTGGTGTTCGCATCATTGCCTAATAGACCTAGTAGATCCTTTTAAAAATAATAAAAAGTAAAAGAAAATCACAGTAGGAAGAAACCCATTGGAAAAGGAGGAGAATATTATAAAAATAACCAGAAATTCACGATTCCCTCGGGATTTGCGAAAAACCGAAACTCACGCGGGCGAAGCCGCGGGCATTCTCTAGTAACATTATATAGGTCAAAATATATTTTGAAAATTAAATAACTAACTAATCTAGTAAATGGTTAAATAACGTTCTAATGTTATTTAACCATTTACTAGTCTGACAAAAAAAAGGTATATGTCACAAGATAATTAATAATAATAATTATATTATATAGGTCGCAATCTAATTTACACAGTACTTATTTATATTATTATTGATATATTATAAAAGAAAAATGGCAAAGTTGTAGGTAATAAAAAGATCTACAACTTTTGTATTTACACTTTTTTCACATAACCTCAAAATTTACGTGAAAAGTTTAAAAAACCAAGTTTTTGGTTTTTTATTTTTAACTTTTACAATAAATATTTTTTTTTCACGGAATTTGGTGAAAACTTACCTTTTTATGTCCCAAATAGGTACACTGTAATTTATTTGATTTGAAATATTTAGTTTTTCTCCTTATTTTAGTTATTTTATTTAGTTAGTTTACTTATTTTAGTTTATTTTAGTTAGTTATTTAATTTTCAAAATAGACTTTGACCTATATAATAGTAGTTATTAATTATCCTGTGACATTTTTTGTGTCACACTATAGGTGAATGGTTTTATAATTTTCTAACTCAACCTAACCTAACATCCGATCAATACAAGATTAGTTTGTATGCGTACAATCACTGTATATTATGGAACAAGTAGATACTTAGGTCACTACAAAGTATAAAGAGTATAGTAGGTAAGAGTAAAGCAAGACGTATACGAGTATTTGCGTACTATGTACTCTTGTATAGTTTATATAACTTACTAGAGAATGCCCGCGGCTTCGCCCGCGTGAATTTCGGTTTTGCACAAATCCCGAAGGAATCGTGGATTTCCGGTTCCCGTTTCCCTTTCCCTTGAAAGTAGGTATAAAGGTTAGAAAAGAGAGCATGGGCGTCGCCAGGTAGGGGCAGGGGGGGCAGCTGCCCCCCCCCCTAGAGATTTGAAAAATATAGTTATGCTACATTTTGCATTAAGTATCTAAATTAAACCTGGCGCAAATGGAAACGAGGTCAATGAAAAATTCTAATTCGAAAATAAATTAAGAGCTTCAAAAGCTCTGGAGTGTACCAACAATACTTTGTATTTTTTTCATACTATAATATCATCAACTTGCCCCCCCCTTGGCCATCGGCTGGCGACGCCCTTGAAAGAGAGCGCCCTTTTCTACCTACCTTTTATACCTACTTTCAAGGAAGTTTGCTATAGTAATCTACCTATAGCTGTAGCAATAGATTTCGGTTTTTTCAAAATCCCGTGGGAACTCTTTGATTTTTCGGGATAAAAAGTAGTCTGTTTTAAGTCAGGGCATAATCTATCTCCGTTCAAAATTTCAGCCCAATCGGTTCAGTAGTTGCGGCGTGATTGAGTACCTAACAAACATCCAAACATCTAAACATCCAAACATCCAAACATCCACACTTTCAGATTTATAATATTATAACTTATAACTTCGAATGGCAACTCTGAAAATGTAATTTGTACGGTACAGTTTTTTTTTATTAAAATCTTTTGATAGTAATTTATTATTATTGTTATTAATAAACATTTATAGATTTAAAATTAATTTTATTTTATATTCATTACCTACCTATTAAACAAGTATAAATTAAAAATTTAATAAACCCCCGACATTCGCCATTTTGTGACGGCGGCCATCTTGGATTTGCAATAGTGCTATTCTACTAGTCAAGCCCTTTCATTTGATACCCATATTAAGGGAGTCGTAAAAAAATATGTAATCCGCCATTTTGTAGCGGCGTCCATCTTGGACCGATTTTCATCAAACATAGCTAACAACACTCTCGACTTATTCACCTTTCAAACAAAAAAAACCGCATTCAAATTGATCCACCCGTTTGAGCGCCACAGAGGAACAGACAGACACACACACACACCCCATCGTTTTTTCGTCGGGGGTTAAAAAAGTAATTGAATTTCCCACTAAAGGTCATATTTATGCAAAAAAAATAAACCGGTCAAGTGCGAGTCAGACTCGCGTACCTAGGGTTCCGTACTCCAGAAGTATAAGTAGGTACAATCTGTTTTTCATAAGGTGCTAATTTTATTAAGCTAGGCCTAGTAATAGTAGTCATACAATTCAGAAATTGTATGACTACTACTACCTGGCTTTCATGATTCTACCTAGGTCAACGAGAAGTACCCTATAGGTTTCGATTCCCTTTTCTTGACAGACATGACCATACAGACAGACAACAAAGTGATCTTATAAGGGTTCCTTTTTCCTTTTAAGTTACGGAACCCTAAAAACATTTATCGATAATTGTTTACAACACTAATTTATCGATATTATTTTCAACTACTACGCATCACTTCGATCTGTATATGTGTAATCCCCCCGTCCCGCGTCCCCGCTCTCAAATTCGTGCAATAAGGACAACTGCAGGCCCGACTCAATAGCCGCAAGTAAAAAGTCATAATTCGAGGTTTGGCTCTCTAGTGTTTCCTCCTCCAATATTGGACCAATTTAAAAGATATTTTGTAAACTGAATATAAAGGATATATACTGTGACTCTATGTTTTGCTTTTTTCATTATTAATTGTCAAATTTGTACATTAGGTCTCTGTTGAAAGCGATCTAAAATAGGCAATTTTGAGCATTTTGTAACGGTTCTAGTGCTTATAAAAACAATGTATCTTCAAAAAGGAAAACATAGGGGCATAGAAGAGGTTGATATTTATTTTATTGTAAAAAATCATTGCTTTAGGATCATAAACCAGGGAGAAAACACCCGAGAGCGTTTGTATGGAGAAATGACCACTCGTGTTTCCTCTTAATAACTTCTCTTATCCAAGATCTACATTCTACAGATATTTGAACAGTTTGATGCAATGTTTTATTTTGTTGGGTCTCTGTAAATAAAGATAATATTACAAAAGTTATTTATTACATCACTTTCGTGCTTCGTTGAGCATGCCAAGGTCAACGTTGATATCGTTAGCATCTGATATATTATATACAAGAGTTATTGATAACTGTTAAACTGTTAAATAGAGTTCTTTATCAGAATGGATAGCCTTTAAATTGAGTCAACTTAAAATAGGCCAATACCTTAAAAATTTATGATAGTCGATAGTAAAATTAGTTTCGCCCAAGACTGTAGGGCTATTCTCTAAAATACCATCGATATCGAATCTCGATATCGAAGCTCACTCAAGTGAGATAACTCGCTTCGGAAGCAAACTCACTTCACCTTGGTTTGATATTCTGTAAACATCTGCTACGCACTTGCGAAGTGAAGTGAGTTTGAGTGAGAAGACCTGTACTATCGAGTTTTACAGAGTACAAATTAGCAAACTCATCTCGAATTCACTCTCTATAATTCGAAAATGGCTTTACAGAATAGCCCTGCTGATGTTTTTATTTTTTATCAGCGACGATGTGATATGTACGCGTGTTATGATAATGTATTTGCCAATTGTTTCGTTTCACCTGACAACAAGTGTTATTTTTAAAGAATTAATTACGATAAATACCTAATGAATGAAAACCAATTGGTGGCTCGATTTATTTTCATACACAGACGGGAGCTCCGCAAAACATTTTATTCGTAGGTAGGTATATTCTATTCAAATATTTTTATAATTAGACGTGTTGCGACTTGCGAGTAGGTCAAGTGTTGGAGCTACACGGAGACTCGCGGTTTATAATACTGCCGTCCTAACGAAGAGTGCAATAACTAGGTTTTGACTACTTTCGAGATATTTGCAGTTAAAGATTTAATTTTTGTTTTGTGTGTATCTTCGTAACTATAAAAGCTATTGGTTTGAAACTTTTACTGAACGACAGATAAAATAATGCTTAATTTTATGTAGTATATTATATTTGTACATAAGTTTATATACACACTAAAAACGCAATAATGTATTTATCATTAGGACTTATGAATTGTTTTGATATAGCATTCCTAATCATAATTGCAATAACTACACTACTTATTGCAGTTTTTGTTAGTAAACCTACATACTACTTATTTGTGTAGCACAAACTATATGATGCCCTATAGTTTCTTCCAACCATATGTACGGTTTTCCTTAGTGAATTATTTTAATTAGATATATATTAAGGTGATTGCAAGAACATAATAAGAATAAAAGAGATTTACCAAAATAATTTAAATAGGTTTTTATTATTTAAAACTAATAACTTACATGACGATTTTCGTATCTGTAACTGAATTCAAAAACATAGAACTTTCATATAACCGTCCTACCCCCATTTTACCCCCTTATATATTTTACATAGGGGAGAAATTTCCTATAATATTTTCTAGGCTGATATCTACGCCCTAGAAAGAACCTACCGTCCAAATTTCAAGATAATAATAACAATAATTAAAACTTCACAAAAACTTTCATCCCCTTTTTTACCACCCTTAATAGGAGATTTTCCAGAACAACTTATACAAGTTTTTATTATTTAAAATTCATAATCTAAATGCCTATTTTCATATCTGTAACTTCAAAAACATAGAACTTTCATATAACCTTCCTACCCCCATTTTACCCCCTTAGGGGAGGATTTTCGTGAAATCTTTTCTAGGCTGATATCTAAGCCTTAGAATAAACCTACCTTCCAAATTACAAGTTGAGAATAACAATAATTAAAACTTAACATAAAAACTTTCAACCCCTATTTTACCACCCTTAAGGGAAGATTTTTCAGAATAAAATATACAAGTTTATATTATTTAAAACTAATAATCTAAATGCCGATTTCAGGTCTGTAACTTTAAAAACATAGGACTTTCATACAAACTTTCTACCCCCATTTTACCCCCTTAGGGGAAGATTTTAGGAATGTTAAATAGCCTATAACCTTTCCGGAAAACTGTACTACCAAATGCAAAAATAATTTTTCAAATCCGACTGGTACTTCCAGAGATTAGCGCGTTCAAACAGACAAACTCTTCCGCTTTATTATATTAGTATAGATATCTAGTTTTTTTTTATTTTTGATAATTTTCATTTGTCTAATTCTAATTCTCTCCAATCAGCTGCATGTTTTTCTTTGACTTTCAATGAAAATTGTCCCCTTTCAGCCAATGACTTTTGACTTCCAAAATTTTCTTTAAGTGGTTGTGTTTCTAATTTTGTGCTTGTAAAAGTAAAAATCTACGAATTTGACAATTTTACAACATTCACAAAATCGTCAAAATCAAAAACTTTTTGTTTATTTTAACTTTACTTTAGTATAATACATTTAGTAAGCTAGACATTTTTAAGTAATAAGTTTCCTTATGATAACTGCAATAACTCTTACTTCTTGCGCTTATGACTAGTAAATGTGCCAAAAATTTGTAAAACGTACTATAGTCATAAGTGCAATAACTGGACTTATTGCGATTATTTTATGTAATATTACAAAATATCAAAGCTATCCAAGTCATAACTCAAGATATTTCGGTTATGATTAGCTCCTTACACATCGTTATATTAGATATTGCAGTTATGGTAACCAACAGAACCGAAACTATTGAAGATACAAAAAAGACGTCTAAGACGAAAATATAGAGCTCATTTTCCTGATTACGGATATGGTCTTAAGTCAATTTGACCAAAAACTCGACTTATTGCACTCTTCGTTAGGACGGCAGAATAGGTCAGACGATGATTAGTGTCCGATACAAAAAATTGTTCAGGATTTTCATGGGTGGAAATCTATAATAATATAAAGTAGCTTGTCCTGACTGATTATTATCAATGCACAGCCTAAACCACTAAAACTTGAAATTTTCACCGTAGCTTTCTTTTATGACGTAAGCGCACACTAAAAAAGGATTATTGCGAATTCCTCCCCTAAGGGGGTAAAATAGGGGATGAAAGTTTGTATGAAAGTCCGTCATTTTTCAAGTTATATCCATGAAAATTGGTATTAAGGTTTTCAGTTAAAAATAAAGAGTTTTGTTTAAGAAATTTTAGAAAAACTACCTCCAAATGGGTTAAATGGGAGTTGAAACTTTATATGTAAGTCCGTCATTTTTAAAGTTATATCAATGAAAATCGGTATTTGTATTGTCGGTTAAAAATAAAGAATTACGTGTTTCAGGAATTTTGGAAATTTCACCCCCAGTAGTAGGATTTATAAGAATCCAAGCGGACGAAGTCGCTGGCATCAGCCAGATTTTTTGGAAACATCAAAAATTTTGTAGAACTATAGAAAAATATGCGTTTGCGTTACGCAAAGCGTAAGTTTCCTCTAGCGTTACGATAGTAATAGAATAGAATAGAATAGAATAGAATAGAAAAGTTTTTTATTCAAATAAACTTTTACAAGTATTTTTGAATCGTCAATTGAATCTACCACAGGTTCGGAATGCAGTTCCAGCCGAGAAGAACCTGCAAGAAACTCGGCTGTTGCTCTTTTTTTAAAAATAACATACTACATACATAAAAATAACAACTCTTTTTTTATAAAAGTAACGTACCTATTATATCATTGCCTATAGCACTATCTTACCAGATTACTAATAAAATTAAGTTTTTTTAGCAATTAATGTCCGTTGCGTATAAGTAGATACTTATAAAAAAAAAATAACCTAACTAGATAAGGTAAGGTTATTTAAGTGCACAAGAGCGCGTATCTATCACAGCTCTACTCGATATAGTGATTTTTTTACTAAATTAGTACTTTAGAATACCTAGCTAAAGAAGTATGGGACAATCTATACTAATATAATAAAGCGGAAGAGTTTGTTTGTTTGTTTGTTTGTTTGTTTGTTTGTTTGTTTGTTTGAACGCGCTAATCTCTGGAAGTACCGATCGGATTTGAAAAATTCTTTTTGCATTTAGTTGTCCAACTTTTGGGGCAGGTTATAGGCTATTTCATATCCCTTAAATCCTCCCCTAAGGGGGTAAAATGGGGGTAGAAAGTTTGTATGAAAGTCCTATGTTTTTAAAGTTACAGACCTGAAAATCGGCAATTAGATTATGAGTTTTAAATAATAAAACTCTAAATTTTATTTTGAAAAATCTGCTTTTAAGGGTGGTAAAATAGGGGATGAAGTTTTAATGGGAACTAAAAACGATTGCAGCGCCCTCTGGCGGTCTAAGCCGGAAACTTGAAGCAATAGCAGCACCCCCTAGCAGGCAAAACTGGAAACTAAAAAACGATTGCAGCGCCCTCTAGCGGCCAAAACTGGAAGCTAAAAACGATCGCAGCGCCCTCTGGCGGCCAAAACTGGAAACTAAAAACGATCACAGCGCCCTCTGGCGGCCTAAGCCGGAAACTTGAAGCAATAGCAGCGCCCTCTAGCAGCCAAAACTGGAAACTAAAAACGATCGCAGCGCCCTCTGGCGGCCAAAACTAGAAACTAAAAAACGATCTCAGCGCCCTCTGGCGGTCTAAGCCAGAAACTTGGAGCAATAGCAGCGCCCTCTAGCAGCCAAAACTGGAAACTACAAAACGATTGCAGCGCCCTCTTGCGGCCAAAACTGGAAATTAAAACGATCACAGTGCCCTCTTGCGGCAAAAACTGGAAACTAAAAAACTATCGCAGCGCCCTCTGGCGGCCTAGGTCAGAAACTTGAAGCAATAGCAGCACCCCCTAGCAGCCAAAACTGGAAACTAAAAAACGATTGCAGCGCCCTCTAGCGGCCGAAACTGGAAGCTAAAAACGATCGCAGCGCCCTCTGGCGGCCAAAACTGGAAACTAAAAACGATCACAGCGCCCTCTGGCGGCCAAAACTGGAAACTAAAAACGATCACAGCGCCCTCTGGCGGCCTAAGCCGGAAACTTGAAGCAATAGCAGCGCCCTCTAGCAGCCAAAACTGGAAACTAAAAACGATCGCAGTGCCCTCTGGCGGCCAAAACTAGAAACTAAAACACGATCTCAGCGCCCTCTGGCGGTCTAAGCCAGAAACTTGGAGCAATAGCAGCGCCCTCTAGCAGCCAAAACTGGAAACTACAAAACGATTGCAGCGCCCTCTTGCGGCCAAAACTGGAAATTAAAACGATCATAGCGCCCTTTGGCGGCCAAAACTAGAAACTAAAAAACGATCACAGCGCCCTCTGGTGGCCTAAGTCGGAAACTTGAAGCAATAGCAGCACCCCCTAGCAGCCAAAACTGGAAACTAAAAAACGATTGCAGCGCCCTCTAGCGGCCAAAACTGGAAGCTAAAAACGATCGCAGCGCCCTCTGGCGGCCAAAACTGGAAACTAAAAACGATCACAGCGCCCTCTGGCGGCCTAAGCCGGAAACTTGAAGCAATAGCAGCGCCCTCTAGCAGCCAAAACTGGAAACTACAAAACGATTGCAGCGCCCTCTTGCGGCCAAAACTGGAAATTAAAACGATCACAGTGCCCTCTTGCGGCAAAAACTGGAAACTAAAAAACTATCGCAGCGCCCTCTAGCGGCCTAAGCCGGAAACTCGAAGCGATTACAGTGCCCTCTTATAGTCAAAACTCTTGCGGCCGGAGCTGGAAACTCGAAGCAATTGCAATGACCTCTGAAGGCCACAGGCGGAATCTCGATACGACAGCTGCGCCCTCTGGTGCCCGAAGGCAATTAAATAAATACTAAATTAATAACTAAATCAATAAATAAATAAATAAATAATGTAAAGCTATTTAGTTATTAAATAATTATCTAAATGTGAAAGTGCGGATATTTGGATGTTTAGATGTTTGGATGTTTGTTACTCTATAACGTCGCAATTACTGAACAGATTTGGCTGAAATTTTGAATGGAGATAATGCCCTGACTTAAAACATAGGCAACTTTTTATCCTGAAAAAATCCACAGTTCCCACGGGATTTTGAAAAAACCCAAATCTACAGTTATAGGTAGATCAATATAGCAAACTAGCTTGAAAGTAAGTATAAAGATTGGAAAAGGGAGCGGGAACAGGAACCAGAAATCCACGATTCCCTCAGGATTTGTGAAAAACCGAAATTCACGCGGGCGAAGCCGCGGGCAACAGCTAGTAGTATAATAAAGTCTTTATTGGAACGTGTCCTATAGGAGAGGCCTGTGCGGTGTGCCCAATAGATGAAGTTAGAGGAGTGTAGTGCTGGTGGACGGTTGTTCAGTTTGTTCCTCTGTGCCATTGTCAGAACATAGTGGCGGTGGGCGCGGGGTTCGTGGACGGGCTCGGGTTCGGCGACAACACCAAGGCGGCCGTCATCCGGCTGGGGCTCATGGAGATGATCAAGTTCGTGGACGTGTTCTACCCGGGCAG
Source organism: Melanargia galathea (assembly GCA_920104075.1). Classification (NCBI taxonomy): domain Eukaryota; kingdom Metazoa; phylum Arthropoda; class Insecta; order Lepidoptera; family Nymphalidae; genus Melanargia; species Melanargia galathea. The sequence goes on from OV049855.1 coordinate 7,957,928, forward strand.
CAAGCTCAGCACCTTCTTCGAGTCGTGCGGGGTCGCCGACCTCATCACCACGTGCTACGGTGAGTGCACCAACACCATCAACACCTCCGATCATCCCAATAGGTTGCCACTTGCCAACTACAAGTTGGCCCTTGACTGCAATCTCACCTGATGATAAGTGACGATGCAGTCTAAGATGGAAGCGGGCTGACTTGGAAGAGGTATGTAAATGAGGTATGATCGGTTTCTACACGGCATCGTATCGGAACGCTAACGGCCTGTTTCCCCACCTTCTGATAAGTGTTGGATAGCCTAAACGTAAGTTTTGTCACTTTCTTACTTTATGTCAAGTGACAAAGACAAAAGTTGTAGATAGCTATCTAATACATATTAGAAGGTGGTGAAACAGGCACTAAATCTTTTTTTTTTTTACGATCACTAAATCGCGACACGGCTTTGCTAGTAGAGTACCAGCCAAGGCTGAAGCCAGACCAGATCAGAGACAATTTAGAAATTATAAAATCTCCCATTTATAACACCACAGCGCTCACCACTGCGCCGAGGAGGTCGTCGACGTCGTAGTTACAGGTAAATTTTTCAACTGTAGGTATATCACAATTTGCTGAATCGGATTCCTAGGGCACGATTTTCAGAGTCGTGAGACTCCCATAAGGGTTGTCCCACGGACTGAGACGGACTCATTTATTAGCAAATTTTATTTAGTACGTCAAAGCCATTTTCGTGCTCAGAATTCAGGGTTTGAAAATTATTCTGAACGGAAATCTAATTGGAAATCCTGGGTTTTTTTTTTACCTACTCTTATTTAAGTAATCGCAAAGATTTTATCGCGTTGTCTAATGTTATTATGATAAATAAGAACCTTATATTAAATCTAGAGTTGTATTAGGTACAATGTACACAAATATACAGATAAATATTTTCTATTATAATAATTTCAGTAATTCTCATAAATACAGTCGTGACAAATTGTATGTCGCCAGACAACTAGGTATCTTTATCTACTGTTTGTAGTGCATAAGTTAGAAATAGCTACGGATTTAAGTAATGAACGAGTACAAAGTTTATCATGCCTCATTAGTGTCACTAGTCTGTAGGTAGGTACTTTAAACAATTGCTATCCAACAAATTCATTACGTGTCTATTTTTCTAGTTTATAAATAAAACCGGTCAAGTGCGAGTCAGACTCGCGCACCGAGGGTTCCGTACTCCAGAAGTATAAGTACAATCTGTTTTTAACCCCCGACGCAAAAACGACGGGGTGTTATAAGTTTGACGTGTCTGTGTGTGTGTGTGTGTGTGTGTGTGTGTGTGTGTGTGTGTGTGTGTGTGTGTGTCTGTCTGTTCCCCTGTGGCGCTCAAACGGGTGGACCGATTTGAATGCGGTTTTTTTTGTTTGAAAGGTGAATTAGTCGAGAGTGTTCTTAGCTATGTTTGATGAAAATCGGTCCAAGATGGCCGCCGCTACAAAATGGCGGATGATATATTTTTTCACAACTCCCTTGATATGGGTATCAAATGAAAGGGCTTGACTAGTAGAATAGCACTATTGCAAATTCAAGATGGCCGCCGCCACTAAATGGCGAATGTCGGGGGTTTTTTAAATTTTCAATTTACACTTGTTCATTAGTTTGTCTTAAAAGGTAAGGTGCTAATTAAGCTAGGCTAAATTAGCACCTTACCTTGTAAGCTAGCTACTAAATTGTATGAGCACTCATACAACTCAGAGGTCTATCTTAATTGGCTCAACTATGTTTGTATGGGGACACCCTTTAATTTCCAACTTTTTTTAGTTTTTGGAATTTTTCCTTTATTTATGCTGTAAGACCTGGCTTTTTGCCAAATTTCTTAATTCTAGGTCAACTGGAACTACCATTTAGGTTTTCGACCCAAAAAATATAGAGTACTTCGGTTGACCTAGATTTGTCAATTTTGGTCAAAAGCAAGGTCTTACAGATCAATTAAAGGAATAATTCCGAAAAATAAAAAAAGTTGAAAATTAAGGTAAATTTTGGTACAGTTTACAAGTTTTCGTGAAAATATAAATTTGCCCATATCTTTTTATTGTGTGGACTCAGGACCTTAATTTTTATACACCTAATAGGGACCATAGACCTTAGTATCTGGTATAAATTTCAACTTGCTAAGTCTATCCGTTCCTGAGAAAATCGGTGGTGATACACGGACAGACGGACAAGAAAGTGATCTTATAAGGGTTCTATACGGTTCCGAACGCATAATCTTGGTACAGACAATAACGCGTTTAACTTTAACAGCGACTCCGTTTAATTTTCCGTCATTAAAAAGATAGCTGTGAGTGTAATAAAAACAACTGTAACAACACAGATCGATTTCCGATATACGGGATATTAAATTTACTTGGCACTTACAAGCCTTATTGCGAAGCTTATCGAAGCCCATGCGATAGTGATTATTATTTATTGCGTAAATAAAGTTACCATAGCCACCAAATTGCTTATTTTAAATAGCTAATAGTTATATAAAATTGTATTTATATTTTTATAACTCGATAAAAATGCAAATAAATTTTCAAGACACCATAATATCTAGATCCATAATTTTTTTAACGATTACATGAATGTTAACAACATTATCTTCCACAGAATAGCTAAAGCTGTTATGTTTTGCTTTTCCTTATTTATGGCTATTAATAAGCTAGCTAAGAATATCTCAGCTGGCTTAAATAAATTCCTATCAATGTAATATAAATATTATATTCTTTATGTTATATAATACATATATTAAATAGTTAACTTATTATTACTACTGATCCGTAGAGTTAATTATTTAATATTTATTAAATATCTTTAAAGTGACCCTGCTGCATACATGAAGAAAACATTTCCTCATTACCTTGAATCTAAATTATTTAACATTTTTAATTACTTACTTCATGTGCTATGTTACTATTTCGTTTGTATGAAAGCTAATATTATTAAATTCGAGTAAAAAATTAAAAAAAAATGGACTTGAATGGTGGTAAATGACGATGCAGTCTGAGACGGAGACTAGTTTCCATGTTAGACTAGACGAAATAGATAGAGCTCGGTAGGTTTATGGCAAATTATTTATGCCGTTTAATTTACCAAGTTATAGTATGAAAACCAGCGTATTGTATTGAGTAAATAATAATCCAAACAAAAACATTTCATGTGAATAATGAGGCCAACTTCCTATCAAAAAGTTTCGGCCATTAAAAGTACTGATATCAAAAATTATGACCAAGTCCTTTGCTAGGCTCGATAAATGAAACCATACAGTTTTAGAAGGTATATCTTCTTTGATCACCCTCAAGCTGTCATACCATTCCTAATGATCCTGTTAAAATATTTTTAAATATGTTAATATAATTTAATTAATTTATTATAATTTAATTAATTTATTAATTTAAGTTAATATAATATTTTAAATTTTAATAATTTATGTCTTACTAATAACACTATAATATGAAGCTCATTTGGGACTGAGAATAGTTTTATTGTTTTCAACTTGACAACATTTTTGCACTCCTTTGAATTTGTTTAATTTAAAAAATGTTGCCAAGTTGAAAACAATAAAACTATTCTCAGTCCCAAATGAGCTTCATATTATACAGTTATTAGTAAGACATAAATTATTTAAAAATATTTTAACAGGATCATTAGGAATGGTATGACAGCTTGAGGGTGATCGAAGAAGATATACCTTCTAAAACTGTATGGTTTCATTTATCGAGCCTAGCAAAGGACTTGGTCATAATTTTTGATATCAGTACTTTTAATGGCCGAAACTTTTTGATAGGAAGTTGGCCTCATTATTCACATGAAATGTTTTTGTTTGGATCTCACTCCTTTTTTCTAAGTATTTCAAAGTTAATGCAATAAGTATAATGAACTCTTTTTTCTCTCTTACGCTTCAGTATAATTAGGAATAGAACCCTATCACATTTTACGGTCTGATTAGATGTGGTTTAATCTTCAATACATAGTATAAAACAAAGTCGCTTTCTCTGTTCTAATTGGGTGAATTTTTATTTTGTTCGTCTGTCTGTCAAAATCACAGATAACAGAAACTCCACTCCAGAGTATTTCCACTCAGTGGTCAGTTTCAGAACTTAGAACCATACGGCTTAACTAAGAGAAGATTTTGAGTATTTGACTCTCATTAAGTTTAATGAATAGTATTAGATATTAGTGATACCTAGTAGCCGGAATCAACAGGACACCAAAGTCTCCTCCAAACCTCCAAAGTCGGCCACCCATCCATTTCCTGACTTGGGTCAAGGTTGCTTATCAAAATTATTAAGAAAATCGCGCTTCTGGTTTTATTGGCAAAGACGAATCTCAAACTACTGGAAGGAACGGGCTTAGGCACACAGATAGCTATTAATGTGGCGTACGACATCCGCAAAGAAAGGATTTTTGAAAATTCAACCCCTTAAGGGGTAATATAGGGGTTTAAAATTTGTGTAGTCCACGCCGACGAAGTCGCGCCCGCGACTTCGATAAAAAAATATACCTCTTGGCGTTTTATTATTTACCTACACTTTACTTTTTATTAGAACTCAAGACCAGTAAGATTGACCCCTTGCTAGAAAACTTAAAAAGTCACATCTCCCTAAATAGTGCACCGATTTCGATGAAACAAGAACCATATATAGCTTCGAATAAAGTAAAATCCAAACAAAAACATTTCATGTGAATAATAAGGCCAACTTCCTATCAAAAAGTTTCGGCCATTAAAAGTACTGATATCAAAAATTATGACCAAGTCCTTTGCTAGGCTCGATAAATGAAACCATACAGTTTTAGAAGGTATATCTTCTTCGATCACCCTCAAGCTGTCATACCATTCCTAATGATCTTGTTAAAATATTTTTAAATAATTTATGTCTCACTAATAACACTATAATATGAAGCTCATTTGGGACTGAGAATAGTTTTATTGTTTTCAACTTGACAACATTTTTGTACTCCTTTGAATTTGTTTAATTTAAAAAATGTTGCCAAGTTGAAAACAATATAATATAATATATATATATAATAATATAGATAATCTGTGGAATTTTGCCACCGTGTGAGTGCGTAACATTCACCATCATTAATCTATTACCGGCCCACAACAGGGCACGGGTCTCCTCTCAGAACGAGAAGGGCTTAGGCCGGGTCTCCTCTCAGAACGAGAAGGGTTTAGGAAGAACTCTCAGGCAGGTTTTCTCACTATATTTTCCTCACCGTTAAACATGTTGCATATTATTTTAGGTGGCAGGAATAGAAGGGTAGCGGAGGCGTTCGTCAAAACGGGGCGATCGATCAAAGAGCTGGAGGACGAAATGCTCAACGGACAGAAGCTGCAGGGACCCATCACGGCGGAGGAAGTCAACCATATGCTTGCGAACAAAAATATGGAGAACAAGTTAGTATGCTTATTTACATGTTAACTTATAACTTTTACATTACCTATAGGCACTGCCTATGTAAAAGTTATAAGTTACCTACTGCCTATTAGGCAGTAACTTTTATCAGCAGTTTCGCTCACGTTAAGTTCGATTTTACCCCCAGGAGTTAATTATCAAAAATTCTTTTTTAGCGGATGCCATACTACCTATATTATGCCTTTCAACCCGATCCATCCAGTGAATTGAGCTGTGCGTTGATAGATCAGTCAGTTAGTCAGTCATCTTTGCCTTTTATATAATATTTAGAAGACTTAGCGGCTGCCAGCGACTTCATTCTCTGGAGGACTTTTCTCTCGTAAAAAGTATCCTATTTTTTACGCCCTTATGTTGCCGACATAAAAAGTAGTCTTAGTTGCATCTTGTATAATTCTCTATCTGCCGTTAAAGATCGCGTCAAAATCGGTTCAGCCGTCTCGAAGATTAGTCCGTTAAAACAAACAGACAAACAAAATTTTTAAAACGTTTGTTTGAGTTATGCTTTCACGACATAAGTATCTAAATAATTGCCTCTTATTAAAGAAGCAATTATTTAGATACTTCAATTATTTGTATACATGTGACCGTGCACATAATCACTGAATGTGATGTAATGAGATGAACCGAAATAGCTGTTCTTGGCTTTGATCCACGTCGACAGAAAGGTCAATGAGAAACATTGTCATTGTCATTACCTTTAGCGTCATATCGACCTTTTGTGCTACTTCGGTGCTGATAACTGTGTCGCGTGTTTTATTTAATTATAAATTTATACAGTGAGAGGTACCACTTGGTATCTGCAATATTTGCACAGTTTAGATGGGCAGTATCCCCTGCAGCATGGTGCAGTAGTGTACGAAAGTGTTCCTGCACCCAGCAAACCAAAAGAGAGACGGAACACCGTGGGGTTTTAGTTGGTCAAGTCCAACATAACCACCGTGCTTCCCCGGGCACGGTGGTATCCATGACGGATTTCCCCACGTAAAAAAATAAAAAAAAAAAAGGTTTAAGAAGTTGGAATCGGATTTTTTTATGAGACCAACTTGTAAATTTCGTCAATCGATAAATATGGTAATACGCAAATCGGTACAGAAATCTCGGAGGAATCGATGTAATAAGTATGCGCCGAATGAATCTCCTTTATTGGAAGTTGATGATTTTAAGATAAAAAATCAAGTTTTCGGAGTTAAATTGAAACGTCTAAATGCAGAAAGTAGTTCTATCTTTATCTGGAAAGGAGTAAAGGATAACTATCCACAAAGGCCAAAATCCATTTAATGCACATATTGATTCAGCTATTTAAACATTAGTACGAGTTTGTAACACTCGACAACGTAGTTACGAAACACTAAATGTTAGAGCAAAATAGATCTAAGCTAACTTATTTCAAGGTATTAACCTTGAAATAAGTTAGCTTAATCTACTGCCAATCCCCCAAGCAGAAGATTTTTGAAATAAAAAACGGTAGTAGTTATAATCAACACGGACATTTAAAAATATTTTTCTCTGACGTTGTGTAGTGTTTTGAGAATCGATATCTGTCAACGTTGTTGAGATTTATACCTAAACTCGTACTAAGACAGCTTAGGACCTAAGTTGGTGACCGATATTTACCTACCCCCTTACCCCTATGTAGGTAAATCCTTTCATCGTTTGGGGGTTTGTTTTGCTCAGGCAATGATCATCATCATCATCAGCCTGTGGACGTCCACTGTTGGACATAGGCCTTCCCCAAAGAACCTCCACTCAAGGACTTTCCGGCTCCAAAGGCCATCGCCTCTACGACAGGCATGACCTGCCTACTGCCACTTCAGCTTGCTAATAGTTTGGGCTATGTCAGTGACCATGGTTCTCCTGCGGTTCTCCTCATTTCGGATCTTATCCCTCAGGGAAACTCCTAACATAGCCCTCTCCATAGCTCGCTGAGCGACTTTGAATTTGTTAACAAGGCCGTTTGTCAGCGACCACGTTTCAGCACCATAGGTGAGGACGGGAAGAACAGGCAATGAACTGATAGGAAATTAAACACACAAATCTTAGATTTGCCTTTACACAAGTTTAAGAATTCTATTAAAAGTGTGCTCATGAAAAAAGCATATTATACAATTGAAGATTATATAAATGATAAAAAAGCATGGATTTAATTTATTCGCTTTATACGCTATTATAACTTGAGGAGTATTCGATTATTGGTGTTCAATTCGATGCTTTAATCATGGGTAGCCTAAGTATGTCACGCTCTCTTTAAACATTTCTGTGGTGGTGTCGTGTGGTGCGGGTTGTTACGTTCCCTCAAATATGGTTGAGCGAAGCAATGGCTGGATCATGCGTCATGCTCGTGAACGGGTGCCGCCGTCGGAAATGGGGCTACTTTTGTCTGCCCTTCTTAACGTGTAGAATTGTAAGCACCATTCCGAACCAGTGGTAGATTCATTTGTCGATTCAAAAGCACTTGTAAAAGTTTATCTGAATAAAAAATATGTCTTAGACTTGCCTTTACACAAGTTTAAGAACTTTATTAAAAGTATGCTCATAAAAAAAGCTTATTATACAATTGAAGATTATATAAACGATAAAAAAGCTTGGATTTAACTCGTTCCAGCAATGCGCGAGACGGCATTTCAATCATGTACATTAATAATAATAATTGTTATAATGTTATTTTTAAAAAAGAGCAACCGCCGAGTTTCTTACAGGTTCTTCTCGGCTGGAACTGCATTCCGAACCTGTGGTAGACTCAATCGACGATTCAAAAGCACTTGTAAAAGTTTATTTGAATAAAAAACTTTTCTATTCTATTCTATTCTATTCTATTCTAAACAAAATTTTACCTTAACAGGAATTTTCAGTGTTATTAATTTTAGTCGTCATTCCGTTTATTAGATACGATAACCATGGAATCTTTCGATTATATTCGCATGGGGGCTCATGAAAAAAATGTTAATTTCAGATTTCCCCTGTTCACCGCCGTGTACCGCATCTGTCGAGGCGAGCTGAAACCCGGCGACTTCATCGACTGCATCCGAAGCCATCCGGAGCACATGTAAGCGACACTACACCATACGCCTAGCTTTCTAGCCTGTAGCGTTCGTAAATAACGTAGACTACACTTTTACGTACTTATTTCATTCCTTGTATGATAATACTTATATGTAATTAATTACTAGTAATTAATAATAGATACTTTGTCATCGTAAGGTGCGGTTTATATGAAAGTCGCGAGTTTACAGTGTAAGATACAATCGTATGTGTTCCTAAGAAAGTACGACGTTAGTTATAAGTATATCGAAGAAAAATATTGTGTCCACTCCATCTTTATGGCTTTCGTCACTTATCTATAAACCGGACCTTATGGCATTGCATATTAATACAGCCTTTCCTTTGCAACTATATATATTTCCATTTAATTTATAATCGCTCACTTTTCACTAACGTTCTTGGTATTTTTTATGTGAGTGTCTACCCCACAAACTTATTAAAAAAAATTAGACTAATATTTTTCTGTAAATCTACTATTTACCTAATGGAATATTTAATGGCTAATTAGTACATTTTTCTGTAATTTATGCGAGTGATTATTGTGCCAAAATAGCTTGTTGTTTATTATTATTAATATCAGCATATTAGTTTTATTTTTATCCTTCTTCAATTAATACTAAAATTATAATCCATTTATAGGACTCGAAAACACAATATTATTTTTATTTTATTTCATTCGGTTACGATGCTTATTATAACTATTAATTAACCTCTTCAGAAATACAAATATACCTAATTATTTGATATAAAAATTATGATTTAGTAGAAAAGGTAAGTTGACAAAAAAAAATCTAACGAAAATGTGACATGTAAATAGCAAACACATAACATATCACCGGGTGCTAATATATGAAAATATGGATAGATTATTGGTGCTGTATAAAGTATCTTCATGTTGATATGAGTTATTTATAACACTTGCATTAAAAGAGATTAGGTGTCGGTTATTGATTTTGTGCTACGATGTATACTAATTATTGTACCTACCTAATAGCTGTTTGCACAGAGACGACATGCTGTTTAATAACTTTTATGGCATTTAAAACAACCATTTTAATTTCCATTAAAATGACTATTCTGAAAGAGTAATCTAAAATTTGATACATCTACCTACCTTTAATTTAATGGAACTATTGAATATTATAAATTAACGAGAGGCGAACCTCGAAATGGTTTCGATGTTGGAATCATAAAAATACCATGAGCTTATAAACTATTTTAGCACTTTACGTAGTCACTAGGCACTTTGATTGAGCTTTTTTATGTGGTTTGATATAAAAAAGCATATTAAGTATATGCAAGTTGTTGAGTATAATCTGTATATTATGTACCTACGTTATTACTAATACCTCTGTTATCGTTTTGATGGAGTGCTAGCCTATCGAATATTTTATTATTGTTTTTATATCTTCCAGAGCCTTTTATCTATCAAAATATGATTTTCATGGAGTGTTTGTTGACAACAAATGATAGAATGTTGATTGTAGAAAAAATATAAGTAGTAAATACTATGTATGCAATACATAGGGCATCATACGTAATGTAGTTATCATGTATATTAATTATTTTATACAAATGTTACAAGCTTTCCATAGTGAGTAATGAATTTAACTGATAATGTAGTTATGTTTGAATAAAGTTTAGATTTTATTGCATCTTGTTTTCTATTTCTTGTTTTTCCCTTGGGCATGTTTTGGGAATATTAATAAAGTTTCATAATTTATAGGAAACTTTGCTTAGTTATCCATCAATACGCTTTCACTAACGATGCTTATTCTGTTTTACAGATTTGCTCCTAAGAATATAAGCATTTTCTAACAAATTCAAAATCAATAAACCTGACATTCAAGAATGACTAACCTGTTTTTATATATTATTTATTTTTTAGTGCTGTTTATTTGCATTTTGCATGTTTCTGTTTTGCATCATCATGATGTGTTTTAGCAATTTTAATAAATTATAATTATTTGAATTAACGTCTGTTTCTATCATTAGTAAATATTTTAATATACCCACCTAAAAAAAATCAATTGCCTATCAGCCTGCCTGCCATCAGCTTTACATTTGGGGGAGAAATAGGAATTGTTTTTCTTAAGTCTCGGAATATTATAAACTTCGTAACAAATAAGGGTTATAATTTGATACCCTTTTTAAATTTTTTTTATGGCTATGAAAATATCAAAATCCGACAATGAGCATTTTAACTTTCATTTGCTGATACATCTATGTAACGTTATACCAGTAAAGACCGATACAATATATTCAACGAAGGGTTGTGTTAAGAGTAATTTGGTACAAAGTCGGTTGGAAGCAATCTCTTAACTAACTTGATAGGCCTAAAAACGAGTGATCCTTTTCACAATGTTCCTTTCGGAAAAGTATAATTAATTACTTTGAGACAGATAGTGCATATTAACTGAATAAACACTTTGCAAACATACGCAGAATATGTATCGGGCCTTCACCCTATAGATATACAAATTTTCGTTTCGCGGGAAAGATACAGAATTTGCCTCCTCCCAACAGCCCCCGCTCACTGCGCTATTAGTGGCGACGACTAGTGGCCGGCCACAAGTCCTGGAAGATATTTTTCATACATTTTATATGGTACCACCGCACACTGAGCGCTCGAGTTGCCGCGTTCGAGCCACAAGAAAAGTATGAAAAATCTCTTCCGCGACTTGTGGCGACCACTAGTCGTCACTAGTGGCCCAGTGTGCGGGGACTGTAATATTTTAAGCGTGTCGGTAACTTTTGAATTCCTACCTACTTCATTTCTTTTTATGTTAATTTATATCGAGAATGGCGATAAACGTTTTAACTGCAGTAAGTAGGTACCCCAGTCAACTGAGCTTCACTAATGTTCATCTAGTAACGACATTTCACTAATATTCTAGGACGCAAGTAACGCCAAAGTGTTCTTTGTGACCCGAGTGAAGCCTGAACGCATCGCGCCTGCACAGTTTGCATTCATCAAGAGACGTTTTCTACTTATAAATTGAGATATACCTACATAAATTAGTTTGTGCGATAAATGACACAAACGAACATTCACTTTTATCAACAAATCTAGCATTCCTACTAGCTTTAAGGCTGGCCGCACAACACTGACAACTAGTTGCTTCACTCTTATTTTGTATTCGCTCCGTAGTTACAATTATATCCTAGTTGAGTTCGCATCAGAAATGCATGTTTTCGTCTATACATAAGCGTTTGCAGTCGATCGTGACGCCTTAATATTATGTTTAGCAGAAATGAAATAAGTAAATGAGATAAATCAAACAGAACCCGCACGGTCGCTTGAGCAACATCATGGTGTTATATCTATGCAACTAAAAATCAGCTATGTGGCCAGCCTTACTGTGCAATATAGTAAAATGTTAAAAGCAATGATATTATATGAAAAAGAAGTAGATATGTTACATACGCGTCCATTGTAGTCTCAATATACCCAATTAAGTCACCTCGCAGTTAATTCGCCTACAATAAGGCTACGAGCTGACGTCTTAGTCAGTTTTATAAATATAACAACCTTTTGATGCGAGACCTAATTTTGTGCGTTAATTAATTTAATAATTATTATGGACGTAACATATCTATGGTATTTAATATCATTGGATAACAGTAACAGTTATATTATAGGTCTATCTTTAACTGAGATGGTTTCTGAGGTAAGTACCTAGCACAGTGCGTAATACTTAGTTGAAATGAGTTAAATTAACTCCGTCACTTGAAATAAATTGAGTTCATTACTCCTTCCGTCAGTAGTTGTCTCAGTTAAGCGGTAAGCCTTCTACGCAGTTTTTAGCAGCTTCTTTGTATATCCAAAACATATTTTTTTATATTTGGAAAACGTCTTTCTACATAATATTATCATAAGCACGGCAATCATTGTTACATCACCATTGTTCGTCGTTTACGTAAGTACATAGGTACTTAATTTTATTACTTACCAGACTTCAAAAAAGGACGTTATCCTTAATGTTATAAATAATAATTACTTCCGGAAAATACGAAAGTATTTAGAACAAGATATTAGTTAGGTAGGTAGTATGTTATAATTGTTAGAGAATAAAATATAAATGGTTCAAGTCATAAATACCCATTAGAGCAGCTTAGTAAGTAAAATACTTTTGAGACAGATGTTACCTTTATATCAGTTTGTTAATGAATTACGCAAAATATCGATAAAATGCGGGATTTGAAAGTATCTGATCAGTCGATGGTATATCGATGCCAGTACCTAAGGTACTTAAGGCATGCATACGTATATGTGGAAAAAAGTCCATATTATGCATGTACCTAATTATGTTTTATGCAAAATACTTATCACTAACATAATAATAGTTTCAAGTTAGATGACATGTATTTGCAAGTATTGCATTTTTTTTATTATGTACTTATTTTAATTTTGTTTCATTTACATTATTGAACTGTGTCGTACGTAACTAGGTAGGTAGTTAAGTACATGGTTTAGCTTATTTTTGAGTCATTTTGGCCAAATAAGTACATTGTAAAAATACCTCTTCCTTTGCATTCATAATTTGACCATTCTCATTAAATATCCGTAATAATTATTATCAATGAAAAGCAGAAGCCTTTCATTGTTATTTGTATCTACCCTACCGTTACTTTTTTCAGGATTCGGATAGTAAAAAAATCACATTGCTGTATTTGCTAAATTAAGCGAAAAAGGTAAGACCCTATTCTATTGGCTAAATGTAACTTCTTTTAGCGGATAAGAGCTTCTTATATTTAAGAAGCTCTTAAGGTTTACTTGATTTTTTTGAAAATGTCAAAGTTCCTTAAAAGTTAAGAGAGATAGTTTAATTTGATGAGTATCTCATGAAACGTTAACGCCCTCTTAACTTTTAAGAAACGTTGAGGTTTAAACGGGCTTCTGTTTTTACATACATTCATTTAATTTACATTTCATGTGTGAAATTCACTTAAAACATCAGCATAAGTAGAGATGTAGCAGCTACTTCATACGAAACTTATTGAATAAGTGTTAAAAGAATATACTTAATATTTTTCATAAATTTGTCTATTATTTTTGTTTCCTTACCACATTTCAAAAATTAATACCAGTCCACTTAAAATTGTTTGATTAAAAACATTAGGAAATGTTAAAAGTGGAAAAACTTACCAAAAAAAAAATTTTTTTTTCATAAACTAATATAATGTGTAATTGTAATATTTTAAATAAAGTTATATACAATTCGGTATTTCCTAGTAGGTATAACGTACTGATACAATATATTGATCACGTCTTTATTTATTACCTATACAATTAAATATCTATCTATCTTCTCTTGCAGGAATAGAGTCGCCTAGGTGTTAACGTGGTCGCACGCTGGATATCTCCTTCACATTATTAACATGACATGTAATATGTGTATTATTTTTATTTATTGTTCATATTATTCGTGCATGTGTTAGCTATTAGGTACCTATTTATAAAATTATCACAAATCATTTTATTTTATGTAGTTTATGATGGTAACAACCTTAAGGGAGCAATGTTTCATTTCTATTATGTAATCTATTATTATGTATATCTAAATAATCTATAGTATATTATATTACATGTACTTTTTATTATTAGTGTAAATATCCTCCAATTATAGATTTAAGAGATTAGTAAGTTGTATCCCAGCGGTCCTAGCGTTAGAAACCTTATTCATAGGTACATATGTTTAGGTATTTATTATTAAAAAAGTCAAACATTCGGCAATTGCATAACAGCTACTCTCACTGTTGTAAGCATGGCGACTATAGCGTCCGTTAATGTGATGCTGTTTAAGAATACAAAAGGCAACTCTAATTTATATTCTCATCATCAGACTATCTGTCTTTGCGTTAGATAAATTAAGTTTTAATATATAGTTGACATCTTGTTGAAGTATGTAATAAAAAAAAGATATATTTTTTGTAACGCCTTTAATTGTATAAACCTAAATTACAAGAAATTTTCTTTTATCTAGAATGTCATTCTTAATATATCCATTATAAAAATCTAAAGCAGATATTTTTCTCTTGCCGACTATTCTAAGAGATTTGAAATAAATAAACCTTTTGTCCGTACATAATACTCTAATTGCTTGTGTCTTTTCACAATATTCAAGAGTACCAACAGGTTTCTCGTTGAACTCGGGATCTGTTTCGACTAAAAATGCATCAAACAATTTCATCTGCTTGTCTCTAAAGTTTGTTGTTAAAGGATATAGTCCATATATGGCACGATATAAATTATAAACTTCTTTTGCGCTTTTTTCAGTCCAGCACACTTCACTTATACTTTTTTGTATCTTCTTAGCTGAAACAAAAATAGGTGTGTATGTTAAAAAGTTTGCATTATCTCTTCATGTTGACCTAACGCAAGTGGTCAACAGTGTGGAACAATCAGCCAAGATTTTTGATGGAGAGGTCTCCGTGAAAATTACGGCCAATCTGCAAGCAGGCCAGTGCTGAGCGCACGCGCCAAATTACCCTTTACAGATTCGCCGACCATGTTGGACCAACTTATACAAGGGGATTAACACAGAATTATCCTAATTTTTAAATATCCATTAAGTTTTATATCCAAATTTTGCAGTCTGTGTGCCATTCAAATGCACTCAGTCTGTCACGACAATAGGGTAAATAGAAATACAGAACACAGAATTTCTTAACCTTAATTTTTTGTGACACAATTTGAATGTGGAATAAAATTATCAGTTACCATATGTGACTCCTTCATTGCTTTGGGGCTGACTATTTTCCAGGCTGGTGGGCAAACATCTCAAACAGTCAATGAGCATCTCTGCACCAATGTCTGAAAGTTGCTTGGTTAACTCTGGTAACTTTATATCTTTGGGGATAGGTACTCTTTTTTGACTTATTATTTCACCTGTATAAAATTTTTTTAGATTTTTAATCAATTTTTAAGATATTTATCAAATTCTTCTAAATATCCTACTAATATTATAAATGTGATAATGTGGATGTTTGGATGTTTGTCAATGTCAATCATGCAAAAACTACTGGATGGATTTGGCTGAACTTTGGAACGGAGATAGATTATTATACCCTGGATTAACACATAGGTTACTTTTTATCTCGGAAAATCAAAGAGTTCCCATGGGATTTTTAAAAAACCTATATCCACGCAGACAAAGTTGCGGGCATCAGCTAGTTATAAATATGAAAGAGTGTCTGTCTGTCCTTCAATCACGCCACAACAGAGCCATGGATCAACAATATTTTTTGCATAGGTATAGACTATAAGTTGATGATCTGGAGAGTGTCATAGGCTACATTTAATCCTGGGAAAACGAAAGAGTTCCTCCAGGAAATAACAATTAAAAGTGATACATTAAACAATGAACATTCGATATGGTAGGACAAAATTACAAATGTGTACCAATTGACTGTTGAAGTTATGTTACAACATTGTAGCAGCGTAGTAACAGATAGTTATTGTACTAAATGGGATCAACATTAATTAGTAGAACCAACAACTCAATATCTTTGCAGTTCAAAAGCATAATCTGACTTAGGCAACTTTATAAAATGGATCAAAATCATTAGATTAGATTTATAGTTGACCCCATGTTGTAACAGTGGGCAAAAGTAGTTTCTCATAGACTTACCTACATCAAAAACATCAGGTTTTATTTTCATCAGAGAAACGCCGCCTACTTCATCACCATGCAACAGTGTGTATATGATAGGTGCTGCACCACGCCAGCGCGGTAGCAGACTGGGATGCACATTCACCATTCCTCTGGAAATAATATATTTTGATGCCCAATCCAGACTCTCGCGAGGCGCTTCCTAGAGACTCTCGGTACGAGTTTTGGCGAGAGGAGGCTGCAGGAGTGCTAGCTATCCAGACTCTTGATCCTTGCGTCTTTTGACTCGCGTCCGAAAAACCTCACCTCGCCTCACTCGCTCCGTACAAAGTGGAGAGACAAGGTAAGACAGGAAGTGGAGAGGCAAGGGAAGACGGGGATCCTCACTCTCACATTCATGTTGCCTCGTGGAGTCTGGATCGGGCATGAATAGCATACTATGCTATTCATGCCTGATCCAGACTCCACGATATACAAGATATGACGTGGCCTAAGAAAGGAGAGGCTAATCTCGATATAATTCACCTAAACAAAAAAGGAAGAATGCAACATACATTGCATCAATGAAAACTGGCCTTTGTGTACAGTGTACACTGTATCATAGAACAACAGTAGTATAATAGTGTGACTTGTGAGAGATAAACAGTAGTTCCTCAGTTACAACTCACACGCTGAATAAGTATATCATACTTTTTTAAAGCTTTTTAATTTTCATCAGTACAATACAGTTATTTTTTAGCCTCTGTATTGCCGGTGGCTGAACACAAAGGCTCATTGGATTGGGTTTTGTAGGAGCAGACAGTTATTGGGCCATATCTTTCTGTTTTTGTTTATATCAAATGTGAGATCATTTTTGCAAGTAACAAATTATTTTGTAACTTGTTTAAGAGCAATAGTGTAAGGAGCAATTGAGGATATGCAGAATTATTCTTCAATACATATTGATAAATTTCTTAACAATATGTTTAATGTTTTGCTTTCCAGTAGTAGGTACTTAGTTAAAACTTTCCAACATCACCAACATCATAAGCCAAAATAAATTGCAAAGGACTTACAAACGAAACTTCTTGAGTACATCTGCTTTGATTAAATGGCCAAAAGCTACGATCAATCCAATATCATATTCACCATCTATGATGTCTAAATGTGGCCACTGCAATATCCTTATATTTTCTGCATATGCATACTTCTCTATCATAGTCTTGTTTTTACTACTATTAGACGTGACCAGATCCAGTCTTTGAATGATTTTTTCATTTTTTCTGTTGAAAAATAAATATTACATAGTGATTTAATTTATTAGTACAATTTGTAAGCAGAGTTCCTTCACGTACCTGAATAGGTTTACCTTTCGTAAATTGTTAAGCGCGATAGCCTCAGATCCAAAGAAAAGGACGTTATAATATCTTCTATGGTAAATGTTTTGTGAATAGGAACCTTTTTCTTTCAAAAATATTTTATTTAAGAGCGCTGCTAGGTTATAAACTTTATTTGTCATCATATTTATATTTATTGATTTTTTGTGACACTGACAGAAGCAATTAAACATAGATAAAATAAATAAACCAAGAAGGTTATAAATATATGTACCTATATTCTAAGTAGACGCTCGAGCCTCGAGCACCACTGGAGACTGCGCCTTAAACATTGTAGTGAAGGTCATTCACCTGGGCTATTTTTCTCTGTAGTTTTTCTCTAAAATAATGTAATATATAGTTTTTCTATACCTCACACACTCTATTTAAGTAGGTGAGAAGGAGACAAAGCAACTCCAGACCTGTTCAAGGCCAAACTTTGCTTCAACGTTTTGTTTGGAGCGACAATGTAAATTTTGCAGCTCAGAAATCGCGTCCAATAAATGGGGCACTTTAAACTTACTTATATATATTATAATAATAAACTGGAGTTAAAAATTAATAATCATATTATTGATTCTGGTACAGAGATTGCAAATACTTTCGAGAACTTTTTCCAAAATATTCCAGTTACCACGACTAATTCCCTAAATTCCTCGCCAACAGAAGCCTATAGTATTATAAGGGGCAATGTTTCTGAGTGTAATGTATTATTTCGATTTAAATACGTAACCCCTTATGATGTTATTAAAACATTTAAGTCTTTACAACACAAAAAACAGGAGACTTATGGGGAATATCAGTAAAAATAATCCATAATAATAGTGACATTATTGCACCATATCTTGCTGTTATTTTTAACAAGTCCATAGATTCGGGATCTTTTCCAGACCTAATGAAATGTAGTAAATTGATAGGTACCTCTATTTAAATCGGGAAGCAAAAGTGACCCATATAACTACAGGCCGATCTCGATTTTACCAACTCTCAGCAAGATATTTGAGAAAATTATGCTCAACCAACTGCTTTTGCACTTTAATTTAAATAAATTACTTCATTCTGAGCAGTATATGGTTTTACTAAGGGTCGTTTGACAACCGATGCGGCCGCAAGGCTGTTACGGCATATTTTCGATGCATGGGAGAAGTCACAGAATGCCATTGGTATTTTCTGTGATTTGTCAAAACCATTCGATTGCGTCGATCACGAGACTCTCTTACGAAAATTAAGCCACTATGGTATTAAGGAAACTGCACTCAGTCTTATTGCCTCTTATCTCAGTGATCACATACAAAGTATGTATCAATGATGTCAAGTCGTCCGGATCAGCCTCAGTAATGGGTGTTCCCCAAGGCTTTATTCTGGGTCCATTCATGTTTCTGGTTTATATTAATGACTTACCACATTTTGTCAAAAATGCTTGCGATATTGTACCTACAATTTGCTGACGATACGTCTTTGATTTTTAAAGTCGATAGGACTAATGATAATTTTGCCGATGTAAATAATACTTTATCTCAAGTCTCACACTGGTTTTCTACAAACAATCTATTTTTAAATGCAAAAAAAAAAAACCAAGTGTGTCGAGTTTTTATTGCCCAATACAAGGGTTACTAGCAAACATTTAAAGATAAGTGGTGAGCCATTGAAAACTGAGGACACAACTGTGTTCTTTGGAATAACCCTAGATGCAAAGCTTCAATGGGGCATCCATATAGCAACACTTGCTGGCAAGCTCAGCTCTGCTGCTTACGCTGTTAGGAAGATTCGACAGTTAACAGATATAGAAACTGCAAAAATTGTTTATTTTGCATATTTCCATAGTATTATGTCGTATGGACTCATACTACCCTAGTAGCAATTTTCGTTGGGGGTTTGTTGCCAACGGTAGCCAACGGTTGGTAACATGTTGGGAGATGGTGGTTGAGATGCCAACTAAGTCCCTCTGTAAGGCCAACTGCATGAAATGTTACGTTACGTCATGCAGTATTGCCAACAATCTAGTAACGTTGGGCCAACGTTCGCTATAGTTGGTTAAACAACAAGGTATAATCATACTGTTGGTCCAACGTTGGCCTAACTACAGACTACAGCGTTGTAATATATGCAAAATATGTAACGTTGGGCCAACATTCGCTTTAGTTGGTTGGACAACAAGGTATAATCATACTGTTGGTCCAACGTTGGCCTAACTACAGACTACAGCGTTGTAATATATGCAAATTATGTAACGTTGGGCCAACGTTCGCTATAGTTGGTTGGACAACAAGGTATAATCATACTGTTGGTCCAACGTTGGCCTAACTACAGACTACAGCGTTGTAATATATGCAAAATATGTATCGTTGGGCCAATGTTCGCTATAGTTGGTTGAACAACAAGGTATAATCATACTGTTGGTCCAACGTTGGCCTAACTACAGACTACAGCGTTGTAATATATGCAAAATATGTAACGTTGGGGCAACCTTCGCTATAGTTGGTTGAACAACAAGATATAATCATACTGTTGGTCCAACGTTGGCCTAACTACAGACTACAGCGTTGTAATATATGCAAAATATGTAACGTTGGGCCAATGTTCGCTATAGTTGGTTGAACAACAAGGTATAATAATATTGTTTGTCCAACGTTGGCCTAACTACAGACTACAGCGTTGTAATATATGTAAAATATGTAACGTTGGGGCAACCTTCGCTATAGTTGGTTGAACAACAAGGTATAATCATACTGTTGGTGCAACGTTGGCCTAACTACAGACTACAGCGTTGTAATAATAGCAAAATATTTAACGTTGGGCCAATGTTCGCTATAGTTGGTTGAACAACAAGGTATAATAATATTGTTGGTCCAACGTTGGCCTAACTACAGACTACAGCGTTGTAATATATGCAAAATATGTAACGTTGGGGCAACCTTCGCTATAGTTGGTTGAACAACAAGATATAATCATACTGTTGGTCCAACGTTGGCCTAACTACAGACTACAGCGTTGTAATATATGCAAAATATGTAACATTGGGCCAACGTTCGCTATAGTTGGTTGAACAACAGGGTATAATCATACTGTTGGTCCAACGTTGGCCTAACTACAGACTACAGCGTTGTAATATATGCAAAATATGTAACGTTGGGCCAACGTTCGCTATAGTTGGTTGAACAACAAGGTATAATCATACTGTTGGTGCAACGTTGGCCTAACTACAGACTACAGCGTTGTAATATATGCAAAATATGTATCGTTGGGCCAATGTTCGCTATAGTTGGTTGAACAACAAGGTATAATCATACTGTTGGTCCAACGTTGGCCTAACTACAGACTACAGCGTTGTAATATATGCAAAATATGTAAAGTTGGGCCAACGTTCGCTATAGTTGGTTGAACAACAAGGTATAATCATACTGTTGGTGCAACGTTGGCCTAACTACAGACTACAGCGTTGTAATATATGCAAAATATGTAACGTTGGGCCAATGTTCGCTATAGTTGGTTGAACAACAAGGTATAATAATATTGTTTGTCCAACGTTGGCCTAACTACAGACTACAGCGTTGTAATATATGTAAAATATGTAACGTTGGGGCAACCTTCGCTATAGTTGGTTGAACAACAAGGTATAATCATACTGTTGGTGCAACGTTGGCCTAACTACAGACTACAGCGTTGTAATAATAGCAAAATATTTAACGTTGGGCCAATGTTCGCTATAGTTGGTTGAACAACAAGGTATAATAATATTGTTGGTCCAACGTTGGCCTAACTACAGACTACAGCGTTGTAATATATGCAAAATATGTAACGTTGGGCCAACGTTCGATATAGTTGGTTGAACAACAAGGTATAATCATACTGTTGGTGCAACGTTGGCCTAACTACAGACTACAGCGTTGTAATAATAGCAAAATATTTAACGTTGGGCCAATGTTCGCTATAGTTGGTTGAACAACAAGGTATAATAATATTGTTGGTCCAACGTTGGCCTAACTACAGACTACAGCGTTGTAATATATGCAAAATATGTAACGTTGGGGCAACCTTCGCTATAGTTGGTTGAACAACAAGGTATAATCATACTGTTGGTCCAACGTTGGCCTAACTACAGACTACAGCGTTGTAATATATGCAAAATATGTAACGTTGGGCCAACGTTCGATATAGTTGGCTGAACAACAAGGTATAATCATACTGTTGGTGCAACGTTGGCCTAACTACAGACTACAGCGTTGTAATATATGCAAAATATGTAACGTTGGGCCAACGTTCGCTATAGTTGGTTGAACAACAAGGTATAATCATACTGTTGGTCCAACGTTGGCCTAACTACAGACTACAGCGTTGTAATATATGCAAAATATGTAACGTTGGGCCAACGTTCGCTATAGTTGGTTGATCAACAAGGTATAATCATACTGTTGGTGCAACGTTGGCCTAACTACAGACTACAGCGTTGTAATAATAGCAAAATATGTAACGTTGGGCCAACGTTCGCTATAGTTGGTTGAACAACAAGGTATAATTATACTGTTGGTGCAACGTTGGCCTAACTACAGACTACAGCGTTGTAATATATGCAAAATATGCATCGTTGGGCCAATGTTCGCTATAGTTGGTTGAACAACAAGGTATAATCATACTGTTGGTCCAACGTTGGCCTAACTACAGACTACAGCGTTGTAATATATGCAAAATATGTAATGTTGGGCCAACGTTCGCTATAGTTGGTTGAACAACAAGGTATAATCATACTGTTGGTGCAACGTTGGCCTAACTACAGACTACAGCGTTGTAATATATGCAAAATATGTAACGTTCGGCCAACCTTCGCTATAGTTGGTTGAACAACAAGGTATAATCCTTCTTTTGGTGCAACGTTGGCCTAACTACAGACTACAGCGTTGTAATATATGCAAAATGTGTAACGTTTGGTCAACCTTCGCTATAGTTGGTTGAACAACAAGGTATAATCCTTTTTTTGGTGCTACGTTGGCCTAACTACAGACTACAGCTTTGTAATATATGCAACATGTGTAAACGTTGGGCCAACCTTCGCTATAGTTGGTTGAATAGCAAGGTATAATAATACTGTGGGTGCTATGTTGGCCTAACTACAGACTACAGCATTGTAATATATGCAAAATGTGTAACGTGAGCACTTAGACATCGCGAAAATAAGAAGTTTGAGTACCAACAACATGGGGCTGCACCTTATAGTTTCGGAGATATAAGCTTTTAAAAATCTGACAACGGGAGCACATTGACATCGCAAAAATAAGCAGTTTGAGTACCAACAACATGGGGCTGCACCTTATAGTTTCGGAGATATAAGCTTTTAAAATCTGACCACGTTAGCATATAGACATCGCGAAAATAAGAAGTTTGAGTACCAACAACATGGGGCTGCACCTTATGGTTTCGGAGATATAAGCTTTTAACAATATGACCACGGAAGCATATAGACATCGCGAAAATAAGAAGTTTGAGTACCAGCAACATGGGGCTGTACCCTATAGTTTCGGAAATATAAGCTTTTAAAAATCTGACCACGTGAGCACTTAGACATCGCGAAAATAAGAAGTTTGAGTACCAACAACATGGGGCTGTACCCTATAGTTTCGGAAATATAAGCTTTTAAAAATCTGACCACGGGAGCACATAGACATCGCAAAAATAAGAAGTTTGAGTACCAACAACATGGGGCTGCACCTTATAGCTTCGGAGATATAAGCTTTTAACAATATGACCACGGAAGCATATAGACATCGCGTAAATAAGAAGTTTGAGTACCAGCAGCATGGGGCTGTACCCTATAGTTTCGGAAATATAAGCTTTTAAAAATCTGACCACGTGAGCACTTAGACATCGCGAAAATAAGAAGTTTGAGTACCAACAACATGGGGCTGTACCCTATAGTTTCGGAAATATAAGCTTTTAAAAATCTGACCACGGGAGCACATAGACATCGCAAAAATAAGAAGTTTGAGTACCAACAACATGGGGCTGCACCTTATAGTTTCGGAGATATAAGCTTTTAAAAATCTGACCACGTTAGCATATAGACATCGCGAAAATAAGAAGTTTGAGTACCAACAACATGGGGCTGCACCTTATGGTTTCGGAGATATAAGCTTTTAAAAATTTGACCACGGGAGCATATAGACATCGCGAAAATAAGAAGTTTGAGTACCAACAACATGGGGCTGTACCCTATAGTTTCGGAGATATAAGCTTTTAAAAAATTTACCACGGGAGCATATAGACATCGCGAAAATAATAAGTTTGAGTACCAACAACATGGGGCTGTACCCTATAGTTTCGGAAATATATGCTTTTAAAAATCTGACCACGGAAGCATATAGACATCGCGAAAATAAGAAGTTTGAGTACCAACAACATGGGGCTGTACCCTATAGTTTCGGAAATATAAGCTTTTAAAAATCTGACCACGGGAGCACATAGACATCGCAAAAATAAGAAGTTTGAGTACCAACAACATGGGGCTGCACCTTATAGTTTCGAAGATAAAAGCTTTTAAAAATCTGACCACGTTACCATTTATAGACATCGCGAAAATAAGAAGTTTGAGTACCAACAACATGGGGCTGTACCCTATAGTTTCGGAGATATAAGCTTTTAAAAATTTTACCACGGGAGCATATAGACATCGCGAAAATAATAAGTT
The DNA here is from genome assembly GCA_920104075.1 of Melanargia galathea. Lineage (NCBI taxonomy): Eukaryota > Metazoa > Arthropoda > Insecta > Lepidoptera > Nymphalidae > Melanargia > Melanargia galathea. Next base: position 7,982,048 of record OV049855.1, read on the forward strand.
TGAGTACCAACAACATGGGGCTGTACCCTATAGTTTCGGAAATATATGCTTTTAAAAATCTGACCACGGAAGCATATAGAAATCGCGAAAATAAGAAGTTTGAGTACCAACAACATGGGGCTGTACCCTATAGTTTCGGAAATATAAGCTTTTAAAAATTTGACCACGGGAGCACATAGACATCGCAAAAATAAGAAGTTTGAGTCCACACTATCGTAACTACTACGCGGTGTTGACACGGTTACGCAGTTCGGTTCGATGAAATGTTACAAGTTTGGACGGACCTTTAAATGTGAATATCTTGCAGTTCCAATAATATTACATACCTACATAAACAGTCGAATTGATACTTAACCTCTTTTGAAGTCGGTTAAAAACGTATCTGAGTTAATTCCGATCACAATAATGCTGCAGATGTCAGAATCTCTACGGCTTAGGAGCTCAGTATTTTGCAGCATCAACATCATCATCGTTGGCCCAATGTTAAAAGATTGTAAGCAAGACTGCATGACGTAACATAACATTTCATGTAATTGGCCTTACAGAGGGACTTAGTTGGCATCTCAACCACCATCTTCCTAAATGCTACCAACCGATGACTACCGTTGGCATAAAACCCCGACAGAAATTGCTAATAAGGGGTGCTACAGTACCCTGCATTACCTGGGATAAGACTTGGAGTCTAATCATAAAGTTGTTGCTTGGTACCTACAATATTAATTCACTATGAACACTTCCTGAATCTTCATAACTTAGGTGGGCATTAAGTAATTATTCTACAGTGTCAGGACTCAGGATTAAGGATTCGCAATAGGAGCCTACTATAACCTGCCCCCTGATTGTGTAACTTTTGACGATGAAATGGTATTCATTTGATGGCCTAAGGCATCAAAGTAAAATAAACCATAACACCATTGAAATAGAGCTCAATTTCGTCTATCCATTCTTATACGTTTAGGTATGTACGATACGATCCATAACGCTCCATGTTGAAATCAGTTATACTGAATTTGTGACTTTAAATTAATACATTCAAGGTATATTTTACTTTAATGGTCTTAGGCCATCAAATGAATACCATTTCATCGTCAAAAGTTACACAATCAGGGGGCAGAACCACTATTAGTTTTTTATCTAAAAAATATGTGATGACTTGTCCGTGACTTTCTTTAGGTCTTAATATTGATCTCCAATAAACAAAAATCGATAAATATGGGAAAAAGTGCTTGATTTCGTTTAATAATTTAATCATGAAGGAATAAAACAAACCTAAAACATATTTTTTGAAATGAATAATATGTGATATGATATGATAAAAATTTGCGTGAAATGAAACGTTGTTTGACACGACAAGCGCAGGGTGGCCATTTTGTGGGGAGTTTCCCAACCTGCGGGGAGATTTGAAATAGATTGGGAATTTATTGGATTTATTTATAAATGTCTATAAAAAGGTTTTGTTTTTTTAACCACACTTTTGGTAAATTTAGTACTTTGTTTATCACTAGGGCAGCCGAGTTAACCTAGTGTTTAATTTAATTTTCCTATTTTTCATGAGATTCGGGTCTACATATACCTACTAATAAAATTACACTCCGAATAAAATACTAAATCCATTTAAAAAAAAAAGTGTTTCAAATGCAATTAAAAAATAGGTAGGTAAGTATTTTGCATTTGCATTTAAAATAATAAATGTATTTCAAAATAATTCACATCTTTGGTTGGGAAACAAAAAAGCTGAACTGGCAACACTTCCGGCGGGATGAACGCCACCCGACGCCATTTTGCTAAATGCTAATCTGTGATGCTAATTGCTAATTCATTAATCATTTCTTTCAAGTGATTTATTGAATTTTAAGTACCTGAAAGTGTGATTTTCTCTAAATCACATAGTTTATTAAGTTGGGACCCACCAGATCAGGTAAGTACACAATATTTGTCAAGATTTATGATTTAATATGTTTAATCGTAGTTTTTGTTTTTTGACTGATTCGTGATTTACTGGTGTTTGAGCTGGTAAGATAACACTAATAGCTGACGTTGCCTCCATTATTCTGGAGCAATTTAGGCATTTAGGTAGGTACTACTTACATGCTACCTCAGCTTTTATTTTACACGTTTTGGCAGATCCGCATGGTCGCCTGACCACTCAAGTAGGCGACTAAAAGGTCAAGTTACTTTTTATTCAGAAAATAGTCACGTATAATACCTACATGTTTTAAACTGGGAAAAGTTGTTTGCAGCCTGTGTAAAAGTGAACATATTTGAAGTAGCAAACTTAATTAAGCAAATAAGCAAATTAATAACCTATATAGCTCTACCAATGGAACACATATGTGGATAATATTCAATATTCCCTGATAAGTACATTGTTTTACATATTAATAAAAGAAAAATGATTGGGAATGTAATTTTACTGACATTATATAAATATAGGTAATTATATATTATCTAAGAAAATTTTAGTGCACCATGAAAATATTCAGTGTTTAAGTAGTTTAACATAAATAAGCTGTGATGATAACTTGAATAAACAATTTTTAGTGCTTTGAAAGAATTATAAGATTAAAAGTTATTAGATATGAGGAAGTAAAAACTAATGCAACACATTCCTAATTCATACACAAAACATCATAAAAGTTGAAAAATTAATCAGTACATTTATAGATTATACAATAAATGGTGGATTCCTGTTAAACAGGGACATGAATAGTTAAAACTCTTAAATTCTGCAAAAAAACTGTCTAATAGTTCACTGGTGTACTGTAATTCAGCAAAAACTGAATAAAATTACACATGTGAACTGTATGCAGCTATAAGCTGTTTTCTTTTCTTTTTAGATACTTATGTGAACCACTATAAAGTAGAAACTATTAATTCGATACGCTAGTGAGTCTCTTAAGCAACTGCGAGGCATCTAGTGAATGTTATTTTGTATGTTATACAGCATTTGGAGTAATATTATCCACTAAACAGCCCTTACTACAGTTAATTGTCCTTGATTAAAATACAGTGCAATTTGGATTAAACGACATTTATCTCCGTTAAAAATACTGCTAATATAATGTAATATACATAGCAAGGTTTGAAGGATATATATCAATGGATATATATCCGATATTTATAATAAATATCGGATATTTTCAAACCCTGATACATAAAAAGGTTGATGATATAAAAAGGTTATGTCTTTTATGTACTTTCATTGAATGGTGGTTCTGTTAACATTAAAACAATACTTAAGCCATATTGATATTTTTTTACAAAAAAATTATCTTTAAATCGTTCTCAAGTTAAAGTTTCCAAAATGTCGCTTGAATCAAGTCGTCTTTTAACCGCCGATATAATACCTTTAGTTTGTACAAAAGCATGCCATACACTGGCAAGTGTAAGCCACTATCATGTGTATCTAATGCCTTTTTGCTAGTAGCTAGTAACATTAACATATGCGTATGTTAATGTAACTAGCTAGTACAAGGCACTGAAATCTATACTATAATGTAATAAAGCGGAAGAGTTTGTTTGTTTGAACGCGCTAATCTCAGGAACTACTGGACCGATTTCAAAAATTCTTTCACCGTTGGATATGTAAGTGATCCTTGAGTGCTATAGGCTATATTGTATGTACCACGGGCGAAGCCGGGGCGGACCACTAGTAAATTAATATTTGTGTACATCATTTTATTACAAAATGCTGTGGGTGCCTAGCATTTCAGTTTCTTGTGACATAATATCAGTTTTGATGTGTGTGTGTGTGAGTGGGTGTATGTGTGAGCGTGTGTGTAAGTGTGTGTGTGAGTGGAAGTATGTGTGAGCGTGTAAGTGTGCGTGCGTGTGTGTGTGTGTGTGTGTGTGTGTGTGTGTGTGTGTGTGTGTGTGTGTGTGTGTGTGTGTGTGTGTGTGTGTGAGAGAGAGAGAGAGAGTGTGTGTTTATGTGGGTGTGTGTGTGTGTTTGTGTGACTGTGTGTGTGAGTGTTAGTGTTTGAGTGTGTGTGTGTGTGTGAGAGAGAGTGAGTGTGTGAATGTTTGTGTGATTATGTGTGAGTGTGTGTGTGTGTATGAGTGGGTGTATGTGTGAGTGGAACAATGTGTGTGTGTGTGTGTTTGTGTGTGTGTGAGTGTGTGGATGTCAGTGTGTATGTGTGTTACTGTGTGTGTGTGTGTGTGTGTGTGTGACTGTGTGTGTGAGTGCTGTGTGTCAGTGAGTGTTTGAGTGTGTGTGTGTGTAAGGTATGTGTGTGTGTGAGTGTGTTTGAGTGTGTGTGTGTGATTGTGTGTGTGTGTGTATGTGTGAGTGTGTGTGTGATTGTGTGTGTGTGTGTGTGTGACTGTGTGTGTAATTGTGTGTGTGTGTGTGAGTGCGTGTGTGTGTGAGTGTGTGTGAGTGTTTGTGTGTGTGTGTGTGTGTGTGATTGTGTGTGTGAGTGTGTGTGTGTGTGTGAGAGTGTTTGTGTGTGTGTGTGTGTGAGTGTGTTTGTGTGTGTGTGTGTGTGAGTGTGTGTATGTCAGTGTGTGTGTGTGTGAGAAGGAGAGAGTGTGAGTGTTTGTGATTATGTGTGAGTGTGTGTGTGTGTTAGTGTGAGTGTGTGTGTAAGGTGTTTGTGTGTTTGTTTGAGTGTGTGTGTGTGATTGTGTGTGTGTGTGTGTGTGTCTGTATGTGTGAGTGTGTGGGTGTGTGAGTGGGTGTATGTGTGTAAGTGTGTGTAAGTGTGTGTGTGAGAGTGGAAGTATGTGTGAGAGTGGAAGTATGTGTGTGTGTGTTTGTGTTGCTGTGACTGTGTGTGAATATGCGAGTGTGACTGTGTGTGTGCGTGCGTGTGTGTGTGTGTGTGTGTGTGTGTGTGTGTGTGAGAGTGTGTGTGAGTGATTGTGTGTTTGTGTGACTGTGTAAGTGTTTGTGTGTGTGTGAGTGAGTGAGTATGTTTGTGTGTGTCTGTGTGTGTTTGAGTGTGTGTTTGTAATTGTGTGTGTGTGTGTGTGTGTGTGTGTGTGTGTATGTGTGCGAGTGTGTGTGTGTGAGTATGTGTGTCTGTTCCCTCGTAGCGCTCAAATGGCTGAACCGATTTGAGTGCGGTTTCTTTTGTTTGAAAGGTGAATTAGTCAGGGGTGTTCTTAGCTATGTTTGATGAAAATCGGTCCAAGATGGCCGCCGCCACATAATGGCAGATTACATATTTTTCACAACTCCCACAATATGGGTATCAAGTGAAAGGGCTTGACTAGTACAATAGCACTATGCAAATCCATGATTACCGCCACAACTAAATCGCGAATGTCGGTGTTTTTTTAAATTTTTAATTTATACTTGTTAATTTATACTTGTAGGTACACTGGATGTAATATTAACACTGTCATTAAAAGATTGGAGCCTATTAATCCTATTAACTTGCGATGTTCATGATAAATTTGAAAATTTGAAAACTTAATACTTTTATTTTATTTCAGATGTTTTTGCGAAACACTTGGCTTATATTGAAAATGCCATTAAAGAGTTGCAGGCATTACCACAAGAAATATTGCTAAAAATCAGATGTTCTTCTACGCCTATGGAAATTTGAATTACCGATGAGATAACACAAAACAATAAAATACCACTAAAGGATTTAAAACTTATTAAAATAATACACGGTAAGTTATTGCCATTATTATTTACAATTTCATGTTTTCGTTTACCTACATTTTCATTTTGTTTTTATTTACTTACATATTATGTTTTTTTAATCAGTTTAGTAAAGTGATTATTAAAATAAAATAAAAATGTACTCCTTAAAGGTACTTACACTGGATTTAAAATTAGCACCGTCATTAAAGGATTGGAGCTTAATGGTATGCTCAAGCTTTAGGTCTGAAAATTATACTTGTTGTTAATACATATTAAAATTGAGTTTTTAAACATTACCACATAAATGATAATTATAGGCTGATAGATAGAAGCTAACAAATTTTGTAGGCCCTTATTTTGTTTTAGATGTTTTTGCGAAACAATAGGGTATTTGACTAATTTTTGGAAATTGTTTTAAATTATTCTTTATTACTTATTAAAACACACTACATTGATATTTTTCGGAATATCTACAGTATTAAGAATTATATCAATGATAAAGTTTAAGTTTTGAAAACCACGCCAAAAACGATATTTCTGATCACATGATACGCGTGACGTCACGAATCAGTATGAAAATCACTTCTCTCGCTCGCTCCTTATCGGAACTCGGTGCGTGCGACAGAGACGCTACGCAAGGTGAATGCTATATCGTAATGTTGTAAATTGTTATGCCTACTCATTTTAATATCAATCTTATTCTTTCTAGTATAAAGTTTAGTTTCGGTTGACTTGATAAACTTCAATTATAACAAACCAAGTTACGTGCTGACGCATGACGTCACAAACAATCCCAGAGCGTTCACGTTCCTGATAAAATTTCAAAAATTATTATGTTTTATTTCGTGCAAAATATCGCGTAAAATTACATAATTTAGTTTGATTGAGTGAAATATGTCTTTTTTAGGCTATTATCTGATAAGATGACCACAATCAATAGTATATTTTCAATGTTGTCAAATACCCTATTGGCTTACATTGAAAATGATATTTAAGAGCTACAGGCATCACCACAAGAAATATTGCTAAAAACCAGATTTTCTCCTACGCCTATGGAAATTTTAATTTCCGATAAGATAACACAAAACAATAAAATATCACAAGGTAATGTTATTGCCATCATAATTTTATTTACAATTTCATGTTTTTGTTTACCTACATTTTCATTTTGTTTTTATTTACTTACATAATATTAAGTTTTTTAATCAGTTTAGTAAAGTGATTATTTAAAAAAAATAATGATGTACTCCTTCTAGGTACCTACACTGAATATAAAATTAGCACCGTCATTAAAGGATTGGAGTCTTAACTCGCATGCTCAAGCTTTAGGTATGAAAATTATTCTTAATACATATTTGTTGATTCATTAAATATTAGCATATAGATGTTAATTATAGGCTGAAAGATAGTCTAACAAACTAAATAAACTTTTTATGAACTCGCGATGTTCATAATATTATGTACTTAAGACTTTTATTTTATTATAGATGTTTTTGCGAAACACTTGGCTTACATTGAAAATTCCATTAAAGAGCTGCAAGCATCACCACAAGAAATATTGCTAAAAACAGATGTTCTATGCCTATGGAAATTTTAATTCCGGATGAGATAACACAAAACAATAAAATACCGCAAGGTAAGTTATTGCCATCATAATATTATTTACAATTTCATGTTTTTGTTTACCTACATTTTCATTTTGTTTTTATTTACTTACATATTAAGTTTTTTTAATCAGTTTAGTAAAGTGATTATTTAAAAAATAATGATGTACTCTTTCTAGGTACGAGTACCTACACTGGATTTAAAATACGTTATTAAAGGATTGGAGCCTCAACTCGCATGCTCAAGCTTTAGGTATGCAAATTATTCTTAATACGTATTTGTTGATTCATTAAACATTAGCATATAATGTAGATGTTAATTATAGGCTGAAAGATAGATTCTAACAAATTTTTTAAATAAACTTTTTATTAACTTGCGATGTTCATAATATTATGTACTTAAAACTTTTATTTTAACTTTAACTTGTTTTTTTAGTCAGTTTAGTAAAGTGATTATTTAAAAATTAATGATGTACTTCCTTCTAGGTACCTACACTGGATTTAAAATTAGCACCGTCATTGAAGGATTGGAGCCTTAACTCGAATGCTCAAGCTTTAGGTATGAAAATTATTCTTAATACATATTTGTTGATTCATTAAACATTAGCATATAATGTAGATGTTAATTATAGGCTGAAAGATAGATTCTAACAAATTTTTTAAATAAACTTTTTATTAACTTGCGATGTTCATAATATTATGTACTTAAGACTTTTTTTTATTATAGATGTTTTTGCGAAACACTTGGCTTACATTGAAAATGCCATTAAAGAGCTGCAAGTATCACCACAATAAATATTGCTAAAAACCAGATGTTCTTCTACGCCTATGGGTATTCATGATGAGATAACACAAAACATTTAAATACCACTAAAGGACTTAAAACATATTAAAATAATACAAGGTGAGTTATCGCCATCATAATATTATTTACAATTTTATGGTTGTGACGTTTACCTCCATTTTCGTTTTGTTTTTATTTACTTACATATTAAGTTTCTTTAAATCAGTCTAGTACATTCACGTCTATTTCGGTGGTTATGTTTTTTTTATAAAACTTGTTTTTTTACATAGATTTATCTTAATTAACTTCCACTTTGATAGGTATCTACTATATACATATTTTCGTGGAAATAAACCTCCTCCTTTTTTTTAGAAGCAGTGCATCCCCCTACTTTGCCAAAACGCACGAACATTATTGGGAACGCCGCAGTATGTTAGCAAAGAAAACAGTGCTGGAGGATCCTATGTTTATTTTGGTCTTGATACCTCGCCTTGAGATGGTGATATAGTTGTGGTCAAATCTGTAGAAAGATGTTCAAAACCTAATACTTAGTTATAATTTGAAATATAATTTTTTTAAATAAAACGAATTTTTATAAACAATCAATCAAAAGTAGTAGGTAAGTTAGGTATATTGAAAGAAAAGGTAGGTACAAAGAGAATAAAATAGTATATTACATTATCTCATTTACACAAAAAATGTTTGCTTTTACCCAACTTTTATAAAGATAATTCTATTGTCTATGTAACGTTTGTCAGTTTAACATTATTACATCATTAATTAACATGTTAGAAAGATAGCTCAGTTATTCGTACTGAACATCTTATATATTTAAATGAACAATTTACGTATTATATACAGGGTGTCCCATAAATCAATGTCAAGCTGGAAACACGTGATAGGCCAAGTCGTGTCAGTTCTCAGAATATTAAAAAAATCAAAATATTAAAAAAATTATTGGCCTCGTACTTTCGAATTAGTATCAAAACATAAATCGGAAATACTGACAACCGAAGATCTTTCGACTCTTGTGACTACAAATATTAACTTTTTTCGATTATTTATTTTTCTGTAATGTAACAATGAATAACCCTTCTGTAAATTACAGTTTAAAGTTAAAACATAAACTGCCTCAGTTTTGAATAAAATATTAATTAATGTATGCCCTACTTTGAATTCAAAATAATTAAATTATTTTATTTGTATACCGTTTCTCAGTTTACATTTTTTTTACATGTTAAATTTATGTTTGTAACGTCAGATTCGCTAATTAGATAACATTGTAATAATTTAATGCTATTGCTGACTCGCTTTTGGGCGCAAAGAGTCAGCATGGCTGTTCAACGTGGAAGTGCATTTAGGTATACGTACTAAATAATAATCAAATAAAAAGTATTAGAGTTAAACTTAGGTAATATGATATTTTTGAAATTAAAAGTACTAGTAGTTTTAATACTAATTTTACTACACTTCCGCGATGAACGCAGCCACGCCAATTCGTTGCACATAAAATACGTCAGCCCTAGTCAGTTATTAGAATAAGTATAGTATAAAAATCTTCATTACAAAATTGTATTTTTAATTTTTTATCATTAATAAATTGTTTTATTGAACAATGTTACTTTGTTTTCTTTTTATTAAGTGGAATAATATATTAGAAAATATATCTAAATACAACGGAACTGTTGAAAACTGCCACGTTGGCTCTTAGGTGTCTCTTACTTGTTTATAATAATTGGATTTTATCAGGCAATAGATTTTTAACTTGGTTGGTATCATATTTATTTCAGCTGATTTTTGTTTCAGATGTGGCGATGACTTAATTTTCCTGGACGGAAATTTCAGTGCAAGTACAAATGTTTTTGCTCAGGAAAATAATTATCATCGTCTTTATATCATCGTAAATACTGCACCACCGTTGTTTAAACGCTAGTTTTCTTTGAGAAGGCAGTTTACTGCGAATATATTATGTTGGCGTACCATACTTACAGTGGTTCCACTAAAGATTCAATACTTTTATCTACACTTAGCTGATTAATTTACGTGTTTCCGAGATTGTGGTGAATAATAAATTATGACTGATTGGCCATACTTTATAATTCAACCACGATTTCAGCAAGTCAACTCAATTTATTAATAAAAACCAATCAGCCAACGGTAGATAAAATATTTTATCTGTTAATAGGGCCTCTGTGAGGAAAGCCAACATTAATTCGTAGTATATATTCTTTTCTAGGGCCTTCATAAGGAAACTAACGTTTACCCAACGTAGGTATACAGTATGAATTTTTTCATTGGGCCATTGTAAGAAAATAAACTACCAGCCAACGTAGGCATACAGTATGAATTCCTTTGTTGGGCCATTGTAAGCAAATCAACTACTATCCAACGTAGGTGTACAGTATGAATTTTTTCATTGGGCCATTGTAAGCAAAACAACTACTAGCCAACGTAGGCATACAGTATGAACTCCTTTGTTGGGCCATTGTGAGCAAATCAACTACTATCCAACGTAGGTATACAGTATGAATTTTTTCATTGGGCCATTGTAAGAAAATAAACTACCAGCCAACGTAGGTATACAGTATGAATTCCTTTGTTGGGCCATTGTACGCAAATCAACTACTATCCAACGTAGGTACACAGTATGAATTTTTTCATTGGGCCATTGTAAGAAAATAAACTACCAGCCAACGTGGGCATACAGTATGAATTCTTTTGTTGGGCCATTGTAAGCAAATCAACTACTAGCCAATGTAGTTATACAGTATGATTTTTTTCATTGGGCCATTATAAAAAAATCAACAACCAGCCAACGTGGGTATACAGTATGAATGCTTTTGTTGGGCCATTATAAGAAAAGCAACGACTAGCCAACGTAGGTATATAGTATGAATTCTTTTGTTGGGCCATCATGAGAAAAGCAACGACTAGCCTACGTTGTTGGCTAGTCGTTGGTTGAAAGTCGTTGGCTCGGGTCAAGTGGGCCAACCGCTTTTCAACGGTTGGGACCACGTTTTTTAGGGATGACAAGCCTAACTGTTGGCCAACCAAACTAGGGACAGAGGCCCAACCAACAGCCAACGCAAATTGCTACTAGGGTATGGGGTAAAGCGGCTGATATTGAAAAAAATTTCGTTTTACAAAAAAGGGCAATTTGCGCAATTTATAATTTAAAACCGCGGGATTCCCTTCGAGAGAAATTTAAAGAAATAGGTATTCTTACAGTAGCTTCTCAATATATCTATAACAATATAATTTTTGTTAGGCAAAACATTCACAGTTACAATAAAAAGTGTGAGTTACACGACAGGAAATAGAAATAGGCTCGTGATTCCTCAGTTACGCCGCAAAAAGGTCCGAAGCTCGTTTGTGGGAATGGGCGTAATGTTCTATAATAAAATTCCACAAGCAATCTTAGACTTGCCTTTACACAAGTTTAAGAACTCTATTAAAAGTATGTTCATGAAAAAAGCATATTATACAATTGAAGATTATATAAATGATAAACAAGTATAAATTTAAAATTTAAAAAACCCCCGTCATTCGCCATTTTGTGGTGGCGGCCATCTTGGATTTACATAGTGCTATTCTACTAGTCAAGCCCTTTCATTAGATACCCATATTGAGGAAGTTGTGATAAAATATGTAATCCGCCATTTTGTAGCGGCGGCCATCTTGGACCGATTTTCTTCAAACATAGCTAACAGCACTCTCGACTAATTCACCTTTCAAACCAAAAAAACCGCATTCAAATCGGTCCTCCCGTTCGAGCGCCACAGGGGAACAGACAGACACATACACACACACACACACACACACACACACACACACACACACACACACACACAGACACGTCAAACTTATAACACCCCGTCGTTTTTGCGTCGGGGGTTAAAAAGCGTGGATTTGACTCATTCCAGCAATGCGCGAGACGGCAATTCAATCATGTACTTAACATAAAATTGTTATACTTATTGATATTGTTAATTTAGAAAAGAGCAACCGCCGAGTTTCTTGCTGGTTCTTCTCGGTTGGAATGGCATTCCGAATCAGTGATAGATTCAATTGACTATTCAAAAGTACTTGTAAAAGTTTACTTGAATAAAAACTTTTCTATTCTAAAAAAACACTGAAATTTGTTTTACCTAGCTTTCAAATCAACAGAGATTTAGGTATCACATTGAAAAAAAGTCGTCTCCAGACACATTTTTTTAAATAGCTCCTCAATTAATTAAGATAGAGAGGTAATTATCTCCTCAATGAACTACTATTAGTACTCTCTACAATATAACATAGGTTACGATAGAGGTTCCTATCAGGGGCAGTTTGCCTATGGAAGTACGGCTATACCTACCCTTTGTTTTGTTGTTAATTTTCGCAATGCTCCTTGCGGAAAAGGCTAGCACTATTTTGAAAGTCAATTTAGCTTAGTCAAGTCAGCACTCCGTATTATCATTTTTATCTACCATGCGCTACAAGTATTTAGCGCACTCTGGTTGGTCGGGCCCATTCAATAACTTAGTCGGAACTCGGAAGGGATAAGAGCTACGCGATACAAAGAGAGGCAAAGTTTAGGTTAATATACTTAGATAATAAATAATATAACGGTAGGTAGTTAGCGCTACTGTGACCTGAATAATTGCACTTTATTGTGGCGTAATAAGAGTCGCTATTTATTTAAATGATTTTGCGGAGTGAATCTCCTGGTACCTTGTAGGTAGGTACTAATATGTATTCTGTGGTTTAGTTTAGAGATTGTGTAAACTGTACTGTCTGTAAGAACAGAGCCATACTAGAGGTCAGGGCGCATGTCCAATGACTTGAAATGCTCGCCTTGGCTCGTGCCAAGTGGTTGACGTTTGCCAACTATGTAACTTCGTGGGATTACTTACTGTTACTGAGATTTTCTTGACAAAAAATCCAATGACTTTTTGTCCGGGATTCGAACCCGGGACCTCCGCAGCAAAATAGCTAGATCCGAGGGCTAGCCACTAGAATAGAATAATTTATTATACCGAATAGCGCGAGCGGTGCGACAACGAGGTCCACATGACTCATGACTCCATGATCATGTTTCAAAAATTCTTGGCTGGTCTTCGCGCGCCGACTTGCTTTATCGACTTGTTGTATAGCTGAAGACATAAGTATGTACGTTGTACGTACATATATATGTACGTTGTATGTATATATGTACGTTGTACCAACTTGCTGTATTAATTTCAGTTATTTAGTGATTAGTGATTATTACAGCCCCCGCACACTGGGTCACTACAGTGGCGTATTTGAAGATTCTGCGCCCCGGGCCTGTTATTTGCCGCCCCATAAATTAACGGAAATTAAAATATCTATTTATCTATCTATCTATACTAATATAAAGAGGCTTGTCCTGACTGACTGACTGACTGACTGATCATCAACGCACAGCCTAAACCACTGAAGCTAGAAACTTGAAATTTTCACAGTAGCTTTCTTTTACGACGTAGGCGCACACTAAGAAAGGATTATTACGAATTCTACACCTAAGGGGCTTAAATAGGGGATGAATATTTGTATGAAAGTCCGTCATTTTCAAGTTATATCAATGAAAATCTATATTTGTACTGTCGGTTAAAAATAAAGAATTACGTGTTTCAGAATTTTTGGAAATTCCACCCCCAAGTGAGTAAAATAGGGGATGGGATTGGTATGAATCCACGCGTGCGAAGTCGCGAGCATCAGCTAGTTTAATCGTAAAATAAAATCCAGCAGTTTGTTGATGTGAGTTGCGAATGATGATAATTGATGAAAAAATTTAACAAAAAATTGTTAATTAAAAAAAGTATGATTTTTTAACCCAAAAAAAATGTACGTTTATTTTGGTCAGAGCTTACAAACTACTTTATGAATCGTTATTCTGAGTATTTGTTGTTTAAATACAGTACCTATATGGTACATAATATACCGAAATTTCATATTCCTAACTGGTTTAGTTTTTGAGATAGCCCCCGTCACAAAAATGGTCTAAAACTGACAATTTTGATGAAAATGTTTTAAGAAAAAAATATGTATATTCGTAGTTTACTTGATGAGCTCTAAACAATGATACCAGCTAGGGTATGAAATTTTTTTTTCCGGCTCTTTTTTCATGTATTGGAGCCCCCCTGAAAAATAATATACCAAAATTTCAGAAGTGTAACTCATTTCATCTACGAGCTAGAGACCTGTGACCGGTGGTTGTTGTTATTGTTGTTCGATATGAAAAGTAGTATTTTAACTCAGGGAAAGTTCTCCCCTTCTTTTTAAACAATCTACTATTTGCATTTGATTGCTCAATTCTTGGGGAATGTTATAGGCTATTCAGCATCATGGTGTCACGAGATTTTTAATAAACTTAAATTCACGCGAACGAAGTCACGAACATCTGCTAGTATTATATAAAATTATCGTTACTTAAAATGGAACTACAGTAATGGGTATTAATTTTTTAATAGCTCTTCCCATCACTAAAGTTTCCCCAATGAAAGTCCCATCAAAATCAGTCCAGCATTTCGGAGTCAGACAAACACAAAGTTTAATGTACCCCAGATGATAATCCGGACGTTCAAAGGTTCCTGTACCATCCGGGTTCTAAGTTATATGGAATACTGAGGGTTGTGATGGCTATAATTTCAAAAGTACAAAACCGATGACCTTGAAATATTTACGAAACAATGTTTAAAGTATTTTCTTTCTAAAAAAAAGAATGAATGAAATCGAATCACACGTTAACGATTTACAGCTAAGTACACATTTTGACTTTCATCTCCTCTCCCAATGGAACCGTGCTGAATTTCGGGATAAAAAGTATCCTATTTATTACTCCGTAGTATGAACTTAAGTGAATCATGTCAAGTTTCATTTCAATCCATTCAGTAGTTTTTGCGTGATGCGCGCACAAACATACAGACAAACAGACAAAGAGACAAAAATTTCAAAAACAGCTTTTTACGTTCCATTACTTATCCCTAACACCTCCCAGTTATTATTTTGCAAAAATCTTTAATGTACCTACAGATACGGCAAGTGTACGATATGTATAGATTTTTTGGACCTAATTTTTTATTTTTTTTAATGATTTGACATTAAAAAATACATACAACCCTTTTTCACCCTTCTACTACCAACCCCTTTTTATCAAATTGACTTACTTACTCCTCCACCGTAATCTCTGCTAGGTCATTGAACCTAGTCGAACTTATCGGTTCGCCCGTATTTTTATTGAAAAAGCTGTCAATTTTAGCTGTTTGGTCGACAAGCTTTTCTTCCTTGTTTTTTTTCTAAAGCTTTTCTTCTGTAAGCGTAGCTGCTTAGTTTTCCTTTCGTAGAATCCATGTCTGAATTTAGTAACACTAACAGTAAATTTAGTCGGCTCCAAGTTAATAACTGCTAGCTACAAACTGCTTGATATGTTAAGATAATTTATATGTAAACACTAGCGGTCCGCCCCGGCTTCGCCCGTGGTACATATATAACCTATAGCACTCAAGGATCATGTACATATCCAATGGTGAAAGAATTTTTGAAATCGGTCCAGTAGTTCCTGAGATTAGCGCTTTCAAACAAACAAACTCTTCCGCTTTATTATATTAGTATAGATTAACTCATAGGTACCTAAGTATTCAAAGTCTAAAACAAAACTTTATAATTTGATGCGTTGATTAAAGACAAGTCATCAACTGAAGCACGATCTGCATTATGCTTTCTTTATGCATCACTCTCGCCGCCGCCTGCGCCGCCCCGCGCCCCTTCATTTATCTCCTGAGATGGATTATGAACCGAACGGTTTTCGACACGTGCAAATCCCGAATAGCCCCGGAGCCCCGAACTCCAGAGTCGCGCTCGGGATGTACGTCGTAGTGCGACATGTGGTCCGACCTGGCGACGGACATACTGCCGCCGCCCGCCCCCCGCCGCGCCGGTCAGTTATACAATAGCCCCGGTCTTGCAGATGTCCAACTTACAACAAACAATGAGTTGTCCTTTTTGTTAATTAGGTAGGTTTTTACTTTCAATTTCTTGAGGCTTATTTTATAGTTAAAGCTGAGCTTGCGCCGCCCCTCGCACCCTGCCGCCCCGGGCCATGGCCCTTTTGGCCCTAGGGTAAATACGCCACTGGCCGTCACTAGTGGCGACGACTAGTGGCCGGCCACAAGTCGCGTTTTTTATGCTCTCAAAAGTGTGTGAAGTCTTCTAATCCACACTCGGCTAGCGTGGTCGATTACGGCCTAAACCCTTCTCATTCTGAGAGGAGACTCCTGTCCCGTAGTGGGTCGGTAGACGGTAATGGGTTGATAATGATGTTAATGAAATTAAATTTATGAACATAGAAATTAGAATTATAAGTCTCCACTGAGCTGCGCTCCGTTTATGAAATCTGAATTGAGTTGAGGCTTAGCGGAATGTGCCTGCCTTTAGGTTTCTAGTTTCGTTTTCCTGCTAGTGTTATTTTTATTAAAGTTTCAATTCACAAAGAAAATGCCCATAACTATAAGATAGGTTACTAGGTAGGTACCTACCAATTTTTTGTCGTTCTCTTTAAATCGTTAAATAGAAACACATAAGTAGGTACTTAGTATTTTAAAATTTGTTTATTCCCTTGCATATTAATACCTAATCATTATTATCTACATACCAATAATAAAGTGTAGGTTTATTTTGTTTATTATATATTGATTAAAGAGCCAGTAAAATTGGATAATGATGATGCTCTGAGCTCTGACTATAGGTCGAATGAAGAGATTTAAAAAATATTTTAATGTCATAATAAGTATCTGTAATAATATATTTTTCTTATATATATACAAGATAGAAGTAAGTAGGTACTAACGTATTTTACTTAAACACAACTTCGTTAGATACATACTTATAAAGCTATATTATCTAGGCAAATATTAAAATAGATTTTATTCATATTATTTTTAATTTTAGATTGAACAAAATATGTACCTACATTAAGTATACTATATTTTATAACAAGTGGACACCCGCGACTTCGTTCGCGTGGATATTGATTTTAAAAATCCCGTGGGAATAATGTTGTTTTTCCTAAGCTCCATTGAGCTCATACCTTGCTAAAAACTGTTAAAAGTTCACTGGCGGATGTTTAGGTAGATCAAAATGTAAACATCGGCCAGTGAAAGTCCCATCAAAATCGAGCCAGCCTTTCATAGATTAGGCGGTAATCTTTAAAGTATCTACCTTCTAACAAAAAAAGAATGAATGAAATCGGACCACGCGTTAATGAATTACAGCTAAGTACACATTTCACTTTCATCCCCTCTCCCAAGGGAACCGTGCTGAATTTAGGGATAAAAAGTATCCTATATGTTACTCCATAGTATGAACTTAAATCATGCCGAGTTTCATTTCAATCCATTCAGTAGTTTTTACGTGATGCGCGCACAAACATACAGACAAACAGACAAACAGATAAACAGACAAACAGACAAACGGACAAACAGACAAAAATTGCAAAAATAGCTTTTTTACGTTCTATTACTTATCCCTAACATCCCCCAGTTATTATTTTGCAAAAATCTTCAATGTACAGATACTTACGGCAATTCTACGATTTTATTATATGTATAGAATAGATGTATAGATAAATTGGGATTACTTTAAGTAATTGGACTTTAAGGATTACATTAAGTACCTATACACTACATTTTATAATAATTTTATAATAATAATATTACAAGTATAAATTGAAAATTTAAAAAACCCCCGACACTCGCCATTTTGTGCTGGCGGCCATCTTGGATTTGCATAGTGCTATTCTACTAGTCAAGCCCTTTCATTTGATACCCATATCGAGGGAGTTGTGATAAAATATGTAATCTGTCACTTTGTAGCGGCGACCATCTTGGATCGATTTTCATCAAACATAGCTAACAACACTCTCGACTAATTCACCTTTCAAACAAAAAAAACCGCATTCAAATCGGTTCACCCGTTTGAGCGCTACAGGGGAACAGACAGACACACACACACACACACACACACACACACACACACACACACACACACACACACACACACACACAGACACGTCAAACTTATAACACCCCGTCGTTTTTGCGTCGGGGGTTAAAAAGGAGCTTTATTGTACAGTATATTAGAGCAAAAAATTAAAGTAGACATAGAAGAATCTGGTCTCAGGAACCATGGAGACGAGTTTAAAGAAAATAAAAATACATGACACCCTGTTTATCAATGATAATAAATAATTACTAAATAGGTAGGTAGTACTGCCATGCAGAAAGAGGATTTACCTATCTACTGAACTACGTGTTCCTATAGTTCCTATTACCTGCTAGGCTACTACACAGTAGGTACACAAGTGAGTAGTATACCTACGTACCTACCCTACCATGCATTTGACCGCTATTTTTCTACTTATTTAAGTTAACCTAAGCCAAATGCAGGAAGCTAACTCGTTCCTTGTGGGGTGATTATAGTGTTCAAAATGAACTTTTGGTTAACCGACGATGGAAACTTCTTTTTTTTGAAAACTCTGGCTTGGAATACCAAGATGGCGGTGGAACAACATTTTCTTCTAAACTTTTCAAGCTTACGCTTCCTTGGGACTTTTGTGACCCTTGTCTTGCTGTTATTCTGGATGATATGGTTTCTATATTAGTATTCATTCTTGAATTCGGCATACAATAAGGAATGTCTTTCATTTCTATGACTTCTACATCACTCTCGCTATAGTCATTGCTTTGCCTGTGAGATTTGAACGCTTCCGTGGTCATCGTAGTCTTGAATGTTCCCGTCATACGTCGAGACTTGTCTCTGAACAATAGCTTCTGGAGCTCTTTTTTGAATTTCGGATGAGTGATTATGTAAATAAAAGGATTGATACAGGCAGCGGTCTTGCAAAAAAGAGCTGGTATCATGGAGGCCAATGGCGTTATTAGATCTTTCCTCCCGAATATGCCTAGCAACGCGACCACAGCATACGGCGTCCACGAAACAAAGAATAATGCGATAACAACTATGACAAGAAATGCTAATTTCAATTCTGCTTTGCGTTTCGTTTTCTCTTTAACGTGTCTCGTTGAAAGTGTCTGTTCTTGATTTTTCGACGAAATATTTCTTTTACCGGCGACTATGCACAGAATCCTCGTGTAGCAAAAGGTTATTATGCATAGAGGTGCAAGCCAACCGGCGCAAAAAAATGCAAAAATAAAGTAGCGTGGCGGAATTTCTTCCGTGAGGTAATCGAAGCTGCAGCTCGTGAGAAAGCCTTCAGGCACATAGTGGCCGTATCCGATGTCTAATGCTGGAATGGTCGCAAAGATTCCAGCGTAGAGCCAAGCGCCAACGGCTAGCAGTCGAGCTCGGATGGCTGTGAGCGCCCTCAGGGGCTCGAGCGGATGCACGATGGCCCAGTAGCGGTCCAAAGCGATGGCGGTGAGGGTGGCTATGGATGTCGTTCCGCTCAGCCCACCGAAGAACCCGTACGCCACGCAAGCTGAAATAATAAACAAGCAGTTAAATTACCAGCGCTCTGAACAGTTGCGTCGCATCGGTCGCAATAATAGGGGAAACATAGGTAGGTAGGGGATAAGCCTCATAATATAGAGAATTTAATATTTAAAATAATCTATATATGTAGATGCTAATCGTCAAGTATCTAAATATAATTAAAGTCTTCTCTTTAAATAATCAGTTATTTTATTTAAAATACTCGAAACACTTACAAATGCATAACAGGTGTATAATAGGCGTTTTAGGGCGGTCGGAGGTCACAGAATACGTAGTTGGTAGTAGGTATAGTTACTATGTTACGTATTCTATTATACCTACTAATATCGCAGTGCTCTCGCAACAGACCTAGTTTTTAGGTACTTAAGTAATATATTAACTTACCATATTTTCCCAAAGCTGGGCCAAGATTGAATGAATTGAAAATGAAAATTGGAGTCTTAGCCAGCATGAGGAAGTCGCTGAGCGCCAGATTGGCTACCAAGATGTTTCCGGGAGTTCGAAGTGTGCGGCATCTGTAAACACCAACCATTTTAGTAGATACCTAACTTATATCTATTATTATTTACTAGAGGATGCCCACGACTTCGTCCGCGTGGATTAGGTTTTTAAAAATCCCGCGGGAACTCTTTGTTTTTCATAAACCCCTTTGAACTTATACTGTTAAATTAAAAGGCGCATTAAAATGGAATTACAGTCATGACTATTAATTTTTTAGTAGCTCTTTCCCATCACTAAAGTTTTCTCAATGAAAGTCCCATCAAAATCGGTCCAGCATTTCGGAGACAGACAAACACAAAGTTTAGTACACCACAGATGATAATCCAGACGTTCAAAGGTTCCTGTGCAATCCGGGTTCCAAGTTATGTATATAGAATACCTACCGAGGGTTGTAATGGCTGTAATTTCTGAACTACAAAACCATTGACCTTGAAAGTACGGATAATTACTTACGGGATAATCTTGAAAGTATCTCCTTTCTAACAATAAAAGAATGAATGAAATCGGACTACGCATTAGTGAATTACAGCTAAGTACACATTTTGACTTTCATCCCCTCTCCCAAGGGAACCGTGCTGAATTTCGGGATAAAAAGTATCCTATAATTATATTATGTTACTCCGTAGTGTAAAAAGCTGTGATAGCCTAGTGGTTAGGACGCCCGACTTCTAATTGGAGGTCGTGGGTTCGATCCCGGGGCACGCACCACTAACTTTTCGGAGTTATGTGCGTTTTAAAGTATTTAAATATCACTTGCTTTAACGGTGAAGGAAAACATCGTGAGGAAACCTGCATGCCTGAGAGTTCTCCATAACGTTCTCAAAGGTGTGTGAAGTCTGCCAATCCGCTTGGCCAGCGTGGTAGACTATGGCCAAAACCCTTCTCACTCTGAGAGGAGACCTGTGCTCTGTAGTGAGCCGGTAATGGGTTGATCATGATGACTCCGTAGTGTGAACAGATTAATGATTAGTATTTACGTGTGAACTTAAATCATGCCAAGTTTCCAAGTGTGGCATGTTTTCTCTAAAATACTAAGGATGTAACTGATGTAACAAGACTGCGTGGAGTCTCAGATTTCAGAGTATCAGAGTCAAATCAGAGTAGGTATGTTGTGGGCTGCATTCACAGGCTATATTGGACCTAAAAAATTTATACCTCATTTACAAGCTTGCCGTGGCTTGGCAAGCGTACACAAGCCCCAAGTTTTTACAAACGTTTGGACTTTGGATGCCATTTACACGCTTGTGAGTGCGTTAGTATGTCCGGACACGCAAGCTGTGCGGACGTGGTGCAGACAATCAAGGACGACGTTGAAGTTGTGTCGGCTCTTGCGTTTGGCTTGAAATATTTTTATTGAAAGTACAAACCAAAACAAAGGAAGCGAAAAGTTCGGCAGAGAAGTTGGTGGATGTTAAAAATCCATAAAAATCGTAACAGGTGACCACTCGAACACACCAAACACGCGCCAACGTGTAAACGCGTCGCAAGCGCTTGCCGCAAGATCCTTTGATTTGTGTTCAAAAACCTGTGTCAAAAACCGGCTTTAGCCCGATCGGCGACAAACTCACGCAAGCCAAGCCAAACACTCTGTTTACACGCTTGTGCCTGTGAACGCTTGCCGAAGCCTGCCAAGCGTGTAAACGTACAGTTATAAGTATATTCTATTATTTAGTTAAAAATGTACCGCAGAAAAAATCAACACCGTACCGCAGAACAAGATCGCTCCTACTTTTGACTACAACATCCACCTATCAATTACTTAAAGCCACCTGCGCAAAGCCGGGTCAAGTCAGCCAGAAGGCAGTAAAAGTAAGTACTTAATTTCGTACAGGTAATTTGCTTCGAGCAAGTTTAAGGGTTCATAATATCGGCAATATATAGGTAAAAATGCCGCTTTGAATGTCTTGAACAAACAGAAACAAAATGAGAACTCGACGTGAATAATTTAATATTGTCGTTCGCGTTGTCAGGAGGAATCGATGTTCGAAGTGTGGCTAATGAAATTCTATCTGGACGTCTACGCTTTCTGAAGCTACGTTTGCGAAATGGAGAACCAAATTGCTTCTTCATCAAGTATCGTATTAGTCAAAGTGATTAATTTGCTATTATACATAATGACTGGCTATTATATATAATACCTAAATTGTACAGATATTATTCATAATATCATGTAAAACCAGATATTATTCATAACTAGAGGATGCCCGCGGCTTCGCCCGCGTGAATTTCGGTTTTAAACAAATCCCGAGGGAATCGTGGATTTCCGGTTCCCGTTTCCGCTCCCTTTTCCAACCTTTATACCTACTATCTAGGAAGTTCGCTATAATAATCTACCAATTGCTGTAGCTATAGATTTCGGGTTTTTCAAAATCCCGTGGGAACTGTGCATTTTTTCAGGATAAAAAGTTATGTTTTATGTCAGGCCATAGTCTATCTCCATTCAAAATTTCAGCCAAATCGGTTCTGTAGTTGCGGCGTGATTGAGTAACAAACCTCCAAACATCTACACATCTAAACATCCAAACATCCAAACATCCAAACATCCACACTTTCACATCTATCTATCTATCTTCTAATATCTAATCTAATAATCTAATCTAATAATTTATAATCTATATCTATACTAATAAATAAAATTGAAGTGTCTGTCTGTAATATCGAAATAACTACCTCATATTAAGCTCATATGGTTATTTGAACGCTACCATAACCGAATCACACGTTTTTAAAATTTTTGTCTGTCTGTCTGTCTGTCTGTCTGTCTGTCTGTCTGTCTGTCTGTCTGTCTGTTTGAACGGGCTAATCTTCGGAACGGCTGAACCGATTTTGACGGGACTTTCACATACAAGTAGAGAATTAACCAGGGAGTAACATAGGCTACTTTTTTAACCGACTTTCAAAAAAGGAGGAGTTGTGTTTTTCTACCTATGTACACCGATATCTCCGAGATTTCTGAACCGATTTGCGTAATTTTTTTTTAATCGATAGAGAAACATTGCGACACTGTCTTGCAAAAAACTTGGATTCCAACTCCTCAATCCTGATGCTGTAGGGGAACTGATCCCCAAAACTAATGGGATTTAGGAACTGTCGGTTATTTAAATTGATATTGGGGGTACCAATTAAAGACTTTATCGTTGAATGAACTCGAGTAGGTACATATTCAACTCCTCAACCCTGATGCTGTAAGGAATCGCATTCCGAAATCGTGGGGATCCCACGGAATTTTTCCGATTTGGTGACGGGTTACTACAGATAGGCTACTTTTTGTTCTGGAAAATCAAAAGTTCCCACGGGATTTTAAAAACCTAAATCCACACGGGCGAAGCCGTGGGCATCATCTATCTATACTATCTATACTAATAAATAAAATTGAAGTGTCTGTCTGTAATATCGAAATAACTACCTCATATTAAGCTCATATGGTTATTTGAACGCTACCATAACCGAATCACACGTTTTTAAAATTTTTGTCTGTCTGTCTGTCTGTTTGAACGGGCTAATCTTCGAAACGGCTGAACCGATTTTGACGGGACTTTCACAGACAAGTAGAGGATTAACCAAGGAGTAACATAGGCTACTTTTTTGACCGACTTTCAAAAAAGGAGTTGTGTTGAAATCGGTAAAAAACGCCCTGATAGGTATTTTCGCTGCGCGCGACGGCGCGGCCGACCGCGACGCTCGCGCTGCACGGAACTCCCTGCGCCCTGCGCCCGTCGTACGCGGTACCGCGGTACGCCGCCGCGCGGCGGGGGGCGGGTGGACCAGAAATCTACTTGTCCCTCAGGATTTGTGAAAAACCGAGATCCAATTCTGTACATTAAAGATATTTAGAAATTTTTTTTTGGAGGGCACTCTATAATCGATACTGAAGCCAAAACTGCAATTTGTTTCATTTTTGTCTGTCTGTCTGTCTGTCTGTATCTTGGCCGCGCATCACGCCGAAACTACTGAATGGATTCGAATGAAACTTGGTACCATTTGAGTTTATGCTCCGAGGTAGGACATAGGATACTTTTAATCCCGAAATTCAACACGGTTCCCTTGGGAGAGGGGAAGAAAGTCAAAACGTGTATTTAGCTGTAATTCATTAACGCGTAGTTCGATTTAACTAATTCTTTTTTTGTTAGAAAGGTAGTACTTTAAGTATTGTTCCGTAAATATTTCAAGGTCATAGGTTTTTTAGTTCAGAAATGACAGACATTTATTGGGTTCAAATAACTTGGGACCCAGATCTTTGTACGTACGGCTTATTTTAAAATGGCGTACGTTTAAATTTATGTTTGTCAGCCTGTCTATTTGTTCCAGCTAATCTACGAAATGGCTGGATCGATTTTGACGGAACTTTCAATGGCAGATTGGTGATGTTATAAGGAGTAACTTAGGCTACATTTAGTTAAGGTACATAAAATAAATATGGGATCCGATCCGACCTATATAAAACCTATAAACACGCGAACGAAGTCGCGGGGGTCAGCTAGTTTATAATATTAGTGGGATTAGTAGGATATCAGGTCAAAGTTGGTCAAAGTAATAAATACGTTCCAACTTCCTTCCCCTCCTGCATCTCATTCCTTTGTGGTGTGGTGCAGTGATCACCACGATCTTGCAACCTAACCTACCCTTCCTACTCTATTCTACTCTAACCTAACCTAAAATTCCTGATGTAGACTGCGCCAAAGCCGTTGATATTAACATTATAGCTGTTTTAATTTCTCAGAAGACACCTCAGGAGATAAGTACCTCACCTAAATAATTATTATTTATTAATTGAGAGATTTGAAAGCTACGCAAGGACGAAGGGGCTGCACTTCCCGCAGCACCGAAGCCGTTGCAGAAGTAAAACTATGTTTTTTGTGCTATAAACTATTTATTTGACGTTACATTTTGCAATATCTGGAGATCAGTTAAACATGAGCCCTTGTTTTATTACTTTATCCAAGTCTTCCAAGATATTATACAAAATAGCTGGATAATTTAAAATAGCTGAATAGTATATTATATAATATCCCGATTAATTACTTTGGCTGCAACATATATATAATATTAAGTAGACTGCTTTAGGTAAGTGGTGTTTTTTTTTTGGAAGAGGTCCCTTACTTTCCCCCATGCCTCGGCGAGTACGATGAGCCCTCGCCACCGGTTATTGTCACTAACTTAATATTATAATTTATAGTTAATAATTAATAATTAGCGTTAAACCGCTAAAGTAACGCGTCCAGTTGTTTGCGGTAGAATTCGGAAGCCGATGGCATTATTATGGGACAAGCAGATACCCGCAACTTCGTTCGCGTGGATATTGATTTTTAAAAATCCCGTGGGAATCAAATTTGTTTTTCCTAAGCTTCTTTGAGCTCATACCTTACTAAAACTGTAAAAAAGTTCACTGGCGGATGTTTAGGTAGATCAAAATGTAAACATCCGCCAGTGAAAGTCCCATCAAAACCGATCCAGCCTTTCAGAGATTAGCCGGTAATCTTTAAAGTATCACCTTTCTAACAAAAAAAAAAAGAATGAATGAAATCGGACCATGCGTTAATGAATTACATTTTGACTTTCCTCCCCTCTCTCAGGGGAACCATGCTGAATTTCGGGATAAAAAGTATCCTATATGTTACTCCGTAGTATGAACTTAAATCATGCCAAGTTTCATACCAATCCATTCAGCAGTTTTTGCGTGATGCGCGCACAAACATACAGACAAACAGATAAACAGACAAACAGATAAAAATTTCAAAAATAGCTTTTTTACGTTCTATTATTAATCCCTAACATCCCCCAGTTATTATTTTGCGAAAATCTTTAATGTACAGATACGGCAAGTCTACGATTTTATTATATGTATCTAAGATTTTTCATCCCCTATTTAGCCATTTTGGAACACAATTTCCAAAATTCTAAAACATGTTTGAACCGAAAGCTCAAATACCGATTTTTGTGGATATTTAACTCGATAAATAACGTGAAAATTCCTACCATTATGAGATTAACGGAACGGGTTACGATCTTCAGCTACCAAGAATACGACGCAGACGAAAGGTAGGTAACCTATGTACGTTCAACTTCGTAATTGGTGTGATGGTTGACCTGAATTAACCGAGTCCAAAGCTTCTCACTCAATTCGAGCTTTTTATATACCTGTGAGACTTGGAAAGCACGTGAATATAGCTTTATTAAATAACGGGACGAAATAATCCAATAAACTTTAGTATCATCACACGAGTAGTAAATCTACAGAGGGGAAGCTTCCACAAGCGGCCCGCTGTCGGTATACTCACACAAACACACTCACCAACGGTTCACGGACGCGCGCTCGTTCCACTAACCGGTACAGTTGGTGACAAACATGCGCATATGTGTGAGTGTACCTACAGCGGGCCGTTTACTAGAAGCTTCCCCTCTGTAGGTACTCTGTGGTATCATTCAGAAATCGTAAACAACATCTTTGTTTTTATGTTAGAGAAAATCTACCAATAACTAGGCAGGTATATTACAAAAATAATGATCAAAGTAAGTTTTATAAAAATAAATGGAAATGATATAAAAATAAAAGAACATAAAAATAATAAAGAGAATAATTTGGATGGGATTAAAATCCCCAAGTGGTTTAGGTACATATAGGTACACAGTATGCTCTTTTTCAAAAATCTGTAACTGCAGTTGTATGGTTTCGTAGGCCAAATAAAGAGTTAATATTATTATCTAGTATTTATATAAAGAGAATTATTTATATCATGAGAATTATTGTTATTACATAAAACTATAAAAAGCCTTAGGGGATTGATTCTAGTAGTATACTAGGCAATACCTAATTGAGGCAGAATCACCTAATTATTGAGCAATTTCCGAACTACGGTTAACTAAGCTTTATCTACTAAGTACCTCGGTACTAGACATCGGGTGGCGAGTGGGTACCTTTGATAAATTAAGGTGGGTACATATTATTGCTTGCTTCTGCGGAGAAATGATTAAACTAGGAGTAGGTATATTTGCCTCCCACCGGCCGCGTTTTATCGCTGATCTTATATAACTTTTGCAGAAATTGACTTTGCTACTCAAAGTAAAGAACTTCAATTTAATTCAAAAGCTTAATTAACTATAGAACTTTTAAATGCTTATCAAGGGTCAAGGGTCAAGAGTCTGTCTGTTGATAAGATTAATGTAACCTTCAATAGCACCACGGTCAAGGAGCGGAAATCCAAAAGGTCGGCGGTTCGGACCCATCGATGTAGAAGGATAGGCCCTTCGAGCAAAAAAAACGCCACTCACAAACATACTCGAATTTGAAAAAGTCGAGTATCTTGGTTTACAGTCGGCCGCCGTCGCTTCGACGTATCGCACGTGTTTCTTGCTCGGAAAAAATGCCGTCCTGTGTGGTTAAATCTTGCAAATAACGTTCCGAAATACATCAAAAAGAGACGAAATTACATTTCACGTGTAAGTATATCGTTTCCTCATTTAATTCAGCGCATAAGCTGTGTATTTTTAAAAATTTTTAAAATTAAAAATGTTCTTCAAAAATTACGTAGAATTTCAGTTTTAGAAAGAATGGAGTCGATAATGTATATTTTTTGAAGTAAAACTTTTTTACCCCCGACGCAATAACAACGGAAGGTTATAAGTTTGACGTGTCTGTGTGTGTGTGTGTGTGTGTGTGTGTGTGTGTGTGTGTGTCTGTCTGTCTGTCTGTTCCACCGTAGCGCTCAAGCGGGTGAACCGATTTGAATGCGGTTTTTTTTCTTTGAAAGGTGAATTAGTCGGAAGTATTCTTAGCTATGTTCGATGAAAATCAGTCCTAGATGGCCGCTGCCACAAAATGGCGGATTACATATTTTTCACAACTCCCTCAATATGGGTATCAAATGAAAGGGGTTGACTAGTAGAATAGCACTATGTAAATCCAAGATGGCCGCCACCACAAAATGGCCAATGTCAGGGGTTTTCTTAATTTTTAATTTATACTTGTTATCCGCATATAAAAGACTATTTTTTTTTAAATAATAAGTATTAAGTATACCAATGTCGAAATCTTCAAAAGAAGTAGGTACTGGAGCTCACTAACTGTAATTGAATTAAAATAAAATTTTTACAATAAATGTACTAATGCCAGTCCATTCATACTTTGTTCTGGTTAAAGGGGAGTGGCTTACGAAACATAAAATTTTAATTTATTTGCTTATCCTTGAACGTGATTGGTCCGACCTCACAGGTTATCGGCGTCAAAGCGTGTCGCGAAGGAACTATTCGGGCGCATTTTCGTAGACGCAATTATATGAGAAAGGCTTATCCTTTTACATCGATGTTCGGACCCCATCATTACATACATTAAGTACCTACCTATACTGACCCCCATAGATAAAATCTGACCCCATACATCTATACTAATATAATAAAGCGGAAGACTTTGTTTGTTTGAACGCGCTAATCTCATGAACTACTGGACCGATTTCAAAAATTCTTTCACCGTTGGATATGTAAGTGATCCTTGAGTGCTATAGGCTATATATGTACCACGGGCGAAGCCGGGGCGGACCGCTAGTTAAGTATAATTGTTTTTTTTTCCAATGAATTTGTTATGTTTTCGCTATACTTTTTATATTAACTTTAATACAGTACAATCTTTCTGAACTTGGTGTACCACGATCTTGTTTTAGTAGCGCAGTAGTAGTGACGAATTCATTTCGCTACTGATCTCGCAACAGTGACATAAAAGTATCGCAATAGTAAACAGCCATTACTCCACAAGTACCTATCCTCTATTTTCTATCAAAACAAACACTATAAGACTTGCCATGTTTTCAAGAATCGTGCGCAGTACCTAAACATCTTTGCAAAAATATCAAGTTTACCTTTAAAATAGGTACTCGAAAAATTAGGTCTCGAAAAAAGTGACCACGTAATTTTACCACAACATACCTAGACATAATAATTGCTTCATTAAGGCATCTATTATAATAGCTTCCAATAGACTAGACGCATGCGATGTTAATATATATGAATAATAACTTACAAAACGTTATAATAAATTGTACTTAAATGAATATTGGTTGCGCAAAAAAAGTTGAGCAAAAGTATGACATCGCATAAAATTATAAAATTAGATAAAATTAATTTATGTAGGTATAACATGATGTAATGTGCGATATGCTTATGCCGTAGGAATCAAAAATTGACCTATAACTATAGTTACTTAGTTTTTTTTAAACGACGACGATTTTAGCCAAATTTTCTCTATTTTATGATCAAATTATTCAATTTACCTACTTGGCTGTGTGCTACTGTTTTGATTTGACTATTGTCCCTGCTGCTTAATATCTAACAGTATAGTTTGACAAAGAACGCTGGAAAAGCTCTGTGTTTGAAACTTTTCATGAAAACACATGTTCATTTGAAGATCATGCAAATGTGGCAAAATTAGCTGCCTCACCCACTTGACTATTAATAATGAACCTAACGATTTTCAAGAGCTTTGTACAGGCTTTGTAGCAATCTGACGGTATTAGACCCTCTCGCCCTTGCGTCTTGTTATTATGTAGGTAGACGACTTCAATAGGAAATATAAAAATCATTTCTAGAAAATTTTTAGAAAATTTTAGAAAATTTTCTAGAAAAACTTTCTATGGTGACAATTATATCGATAGTAGGTACCTAATATGCAATATTTTCATTTGAAATGTAATTTTAAAAATACATTATTATTTTTTATTATTTAAACGAACTAACGAGCGCGACTTCGAACGCCAGGATTTAGGTTTAAAAAAGTGTTTCTTCATCCTTTACCGCACATTTTTAGGCTTCCGTACGCAAAGGGTAAAAACAGAGTCCTATAATTAATGTCAATCTACTGTCTGTCTGTCTGTCCGTCTATCTGCGTGTCACAGGCAGTGCTTAATTAAGCAAACGCGGGGCTCGTAGCAAATTCTTTCAAGGAAAAAATAGTCGGTTACCGATTGTCTGACGTGGATTGTCTTCGTAGCAAAAGTTGTAACGTTTCACGTTTTTGTTTCAGCAAGTAAATTCAACATACCACATCTTAATAATTTTCACTCAAAAAGTTATGCTCAGGCAAAGATGAGAGGAGGAAAGAAAATTCGTATTTATTTATTTTAAAATGATTCTTTAATTTGGATAAATTCTATAGTGCTGTCCGCGGATAGCCCAAAAGCGGGCAATCCCCTTTAAGTTGCTTCAAACATATTGTGTCCTTAATTTGGGACACACATAAATATAGAAATATATCAAAAGAAAACGTAGATTTGCTGACAAAATAAAATATCGGCATACAAAGGCGGTCGGACATCCCTGATAATATACTGTTTCCGGGAAAAAGTCTTAGATACTAAAGAGGCTTATTTACACAGTAGGTACATTAATGTGTTCGTATGTTTCTGACAGAAGACATGGCTATCAACAAAAATAAGCGATCAATTTTAAGCGGGTCACAGAAGCACCCTTCGTAATCCATATTATTCAAATGTTCCATATTTATCTACTTACGACAAAAGCGAAATGCGACAGCTTCGAATAACCACGTACGGGCTTGACGAAATTTGGCACAGCGATATCATTGCATTTTGAAGACGGAAATAGTTTACTTTACTAAAGGATTCCTATGGGAATTTAGAAGCTAATTCCACGCGGATGAACTCGCGGGCAAAAAATCCGTAGGCATCACAAAATAAAGTTCGGCTAAAAACCATTAAGTTAACTAATTACTTGATGGTAAATCTTTTAAGTAATTTTATCAGTGTTTTAGAAATCGGGCATTTAATCTTGATAACATCTTTTCTATCCTGTTTACGTTAGGTACTATCCGTAAAGGCATTCCCTTCTTCGGAAATAGTAGTGAATAAAAATCGGGAGGTATGTTAATGCGGTTGTAACTGAAAGCAAAGTCACGTACTGTAACGATGGGGCTAACAGCGGAATAATGATTTTATTTGTTCAAGTAAAATCGCTATTCTGTGATGTAAACCACTCTTGCTTCACTCAGGCACGCTTGGTTACTACTTTTTGCTTTTGGGCTATAATGTTAGCAGTTTTGTTGTTTAAAGAAGAAGAGTGGTGGGTCTAACTCGGAACCCCTCTCTCCTATAAAAGAGGGCCTGTGCCCACCTGAGGGTTGATAAAGGGGTGTAATCATACAAGTCGTTGTTTGTACGTTTGTCTATTTCGTCGGCCGGACTTCGAAACTTAAATTAGTCATTCTACGAATTCATATTGATTTATATTGTTATTTCCCATCTACATATTATCTATGTGTTCTTTAAAAAGTAAATCTCGCTTTTTGTACCTACCAGCTACCTGTTAAGAGAAGTCATTAACGACGACGCGACGACGATGAAACAAAACAAAAGTAAATAATAATTAATAGCAAGTTGAGAATTGTCATTGTTATTTTATGTTGAAAACCATTTTCAAAGGAAGGATCTACTATCGCAATGAAGTCGCGGACTAGATCTAGAAGTTTCTAAACTTCTTAGTGTAATTTAATGCGGGTTTCGAAAATATTACCACGAACTTTTAAGTATTTCAAATTCTACTATAGACTAACTATGGATTGGTGGGACAGCTATAACATTTAAATAAATTATTATTATACTTAGGTAAAAGATATATAGAGAAGAAAAGAATATAAGAAGAAGAAAGGAATACTTCTGTGAGTTACCTTAAATAAATTGGAAAGAAATCCAACTTTCATTGGATAATCGTGGTCGGTGGAGTACCTACTTCAATACTTGGTTTATAAACGAGCTCTTAGGGTCAATTCATACCAGCGCAGAGTGGATCCGTAAATCTGATTTGAATGGCATAGATATCTCCCTATCTCCACCAAAGTAAACCACTTTCTGTAGAGATAAAAACGACGAATGCGCGCAAATGCGAACACCCAGCGCTAATTGGTATGGTGCGCGTGCAACTTCGCTTTTATTTTGAAGAATTTGACGCTTCGCTTCAACTCGACTCTGCGCTAGTATGAATCGACCCTTATCGCTGTTGAGTGTGATGCAAACGTTGAGTAGACGCTTGTAAATTGTATTCACTGTACCATACCAAATACCTATACAAAATGTATCTATAAATGACAGGGACTGAGGGACGGGGTTGTTATGAGTTAAGATCCCTGGAACTTAAAGCAAGCATGTTCATAATTACTTCCGGCCATGACTTCAGGAGTTTTACATGAAATTTAAAAGAATTTCTGAAAGGTTTTTTTGTAATTGACTCCACGGATTAAGGGTCGGTTACAAATATGTCAAGAGGTTAGGGGATGGTTAGATACGGTTCAGGTTAATTTTTTTCACCATTAAAATGCTACTCGTATTTTGGGTTGATGGCAAATTAATGGCAAATTAAATCCGTATTGTTAACGCCTGACGAGCAACTGACATTAAGTGATAAGATTGAACCCTAGGAACAAGATTGAACCAAACATGATTAAATGTCCAAGATATGCAGTCCCATACGAAATCGAATTTAAAAATAAGTTCTCGTCGATGGGAAGTAAGGAAAAATATGTCCTCAAACTATTTAAAGACTAAGTAATAGGTACACTTCTTTTTGTATGTTTACAATTTTTAAAAGTACACTATAGATACATTTGTTTTCTTTCTGAAAATAGGTTCGCGGATTACGAGAACAATTCGCGTTACGTAGTTCGCGGATTATGACGTCATGGCAAATCTAATATGGATACATACGTCAAAAAATGAGCGATTGCACAAAATGTCGTTTTATTTGATAGAAAATTAAAGATTTCATTGTGCAAATCCCGATAGTAAACGCAGGAAGGTATCGTATAATAACTAATAAAATTAATGTGTACTTAAATTATGAAAGAAAAGTGGTCGGGTTTTAATTTGTGAACTTATTTTACTAGAATAAGTATTACTAAGTAGGTACCTACTACTAAGTAGAGCGATACAATGACCTTATCGTTAGCAGACGCGCTCTCCCAAGTACTAGACTAGCCTCGAATAAAGCACATAAGCCAATAGAAACAAATTACTCAAAACTTTCATATCAATAAAATAAAATTTACTATACGTTTGAGTTTGGGCTTATGTCTGAGGATACCTATCTTTTTAGTTGTCTGTACCTATAATATTAAATTTATAAAATGTAGCAGTGCTTCAATATAATGTCCTTATATGAGTCTCACGAGACAGAATTGTTTTGATAGAACCTCGATCAACATACTACTAGTTGTTATTAAATAGATATTTTATCCTCTACACTTATTACTTATATTAAAACTGTTTAACAGATTGACTTTTGTACAAATATTTTTTGAATACTTAGTCTAAAAGTTTATTATCGATATAATAGCCCAAAACAGTATTTCTTTTTCAATTTATGTCTGTCTGTTTGTAAGCGCATCACGCTGAAACTACTGAACGGATCTGAATGCAATTTGGTATAGGTATCAATGGCTTTTTTAACCCGAAAAACAACAAGGTTACGGATGCAAATTCTTGTCGATGTTACTCCATAACACCGTCAAATCTGAAGCGATTTCGACAATTCTTTTTTCATTGGAAAGATTGCACCGTCAAGTTTGGTGAAGATCTCGGTGATAGAGGACAGAACTTTTCAATGTATAAGAACAATTAATCATTCACATAAGGCTCAACGATAAATCCATACCACATAGTATATGAGGGTCTTGACCGCTGAATCAGGAGTTTTCATAAAACCCTTTGCAAATGAACTTCATAATATTAATTTATTATTAAATGTGGGTTTCTTCATCGCCACTACCACCACCACCACTACAGCCTTTTTAACTGCTGGGCACAGACCTCCTCTCTCATAGGAGAGAGGGATTTAGGGCATAGACCCGCCACGCTGCTCCAATGCGGGTTGGCAGGCTCTTCATCGCTATAAACATAAATTACGAAACGACACATTCGATTTAGGCCTAGGCCACACTGCGAAAGGACATGTCCCAGTTCATTATGGAAGGTGGTTTTTTATTCTGAGTGTCAATTAACCAGAACCAAACTGCCATCACGTGAAAGAGAAAAAAATATATAATTATACGCCATTTAAATAATAATTTTTGAAAACCCCATTTTTTTTAAATTAATAAAGAAAATATCAATTGAAGAAAATATTTTTAGATGAATGGCAACACTAGTTTCTAACCATTTAATTAATCATATCTGGCACCTGTCAATGTCACTTTAATGCAAAAAAATCTAAGAGAAATTATACCCTCTTCTTCCTAGAGAACGCTTATTTAAAATGAATAAATACTTATTATATCTTTCGTTTTTGCTTATGTCAATATGCACTGTCAAAAAAAAGATCGCAATATAATTTCAGTGTCATCTTGAAAGACAGATTGTTGTGAATTTTGTTTGTTTTGTTCACCACCGTAGTAACAGTTCAGCTTGCGATAATTTGTGATCTTTTAACTTCTAAGTGCTTTGTTGTGTGAAATATTTTGACTATTTAATATTTTAGTAATCATGATTTGTGTAGCCATTGGCTACAAAAGTCCACTCAGTGTATTACGTGAGAAAAATATGCGTATATCTTTGCATAGGTAAGTATTATATTGAATTCTGATAAGTTATCACGTTTAGTTTATTATTATTTTGCTGTAGTCATAACGAATGCAATATTAAACCATTTTGATAAATTTATAATGACCGTATTAGAATTATATTTCTTTATTTTGATAAAATTTAATTTTTCATACGAGATTTCATGCCACTAGTGAAGCGCATTGTCATCTCATATCGATATCGATAGTCGTGTAGTATCCGACATATGGCAATAATTGCATGGTCTCAAACCACTTTAGTAAAATATTAACTACCCATACTATACTTCCGTGAGTTCCTTCCGTACTTAGAATTTTATTTCCGTGGAATTCTGACGTAATGTTACCAGAGATAAAACAATTCCCACAAAAAAGATAAAAAATTCAAAACTTACGTAAATAAAAATCAACTGCCGCATGTAGATATGATAAATGCCTGACAAACACTTCATGGTGATAATGTCATTCAACTTCCATTTTTCAATAATTTTTTTCAATGTGCTTCTTTTTTTTCTATTGCTGTTAGTGTGCACTTTCTAGTTTCCACTCTTGGTGTTTTCTATTTTAGGGCGAAACGACTAATATTACGCGGCATATAGCTTTTAAAGATGACAGGGAATTAAAGTAGTTTGAGGTAAAATCGTACTTCGTAGACGTCTACCCTGTTCTCCATACAAATAACTCATCTGCAAATGACAATGACAGCTGTCAGAATTCCACGGAATTAAAAATCACAGTGTATAAATGCGTGTATAAATGCGAAAGTGTGTCTGCCTATCTGTCTGTCTGCTAGCCTTTCACGGCCCAACAGTGTAACCGATATTGATGAAGTTTTGTGCAGAGGTAGCTTACATCCCGGGCAAGGACATAAGCTACTTTTTATCCCGGAAAATTAAAGAGTTCCCACGAGATTCTTAATGGTCCATCCGCTTATACGAAATATGGTACAGAGGTAGCTTGCGTCCCGGAAATTTACATAAGCAACTTTTATCCCGGAAAAGCAAATAGTTCTTAATTATATATCTTATTTCACAAAATTAAAAAAAAACCTAAATCCACGCGGACGAAGTCGCGGGTGTGAGCAACGTGTAGTATTTATGTATCTATATAATTGTATATAAATAGTGGAACTAATGCGTTTTGACGAGATAACTTGCATAGTAATTTAAACTTAATTCAAATGAAGTAAAATAAAAGAAGAAAACACTCTTTTAAAGTATTATATTTCAATCTCTTATTACTTTGTTATTGAATCTACCACCATTTCCAAGGGGCTTTTGTCTTAGAGAAGAAATGGCGAAACAAACTCTAGAGCACCATCTTTTGAAATAATTCACATTTACAATCACATCACAATAACAATAAATCATCATCATCATCAACAAGTCATCAGGAAAAATCAACAGTTCCCGCGCGACTTTGAAAAACCCGATATCTATATCTACAGCTATAGGTAGATTACTATAGCAAACTTTCTTGAAAGTAGGTTCCCATAGGTTGAAAGTAGTTCCCCGGTAGTTAGTTAGAAGGAATGGGAACCGGAAATCCACGATTCCCTCTGGATTTGTTCAAAACCGAAATTCACCCGGGCGAAGCCGCGGGCAAAAGCTAGTTAGATAATAAAACAAGCTTGGAGAAGTCAAGCTAATCTTTTTATCTGTTAGCATTCTTATATGAAGTCATCTTAATCTGGCCTAGGTATGTACTCCTATTCAAGTAGGTACTCATGGCTTCACCTGGCTTGGCATGGCTTTTTTGATGAATCTTGACTAAACCAATCCTTCAACAATTTGTATCTAAATTAAATCATAAAGTTACCTGTAATATACAACGATAGTTTTACTTTACGCAAAACCTGAAAGTAGTTTGTTCAGAATCAGTAACAAAATCTAATCCAACCATTTATATACCGTGTTATATTTTTGTCCAAAAATATTTTGAAATCCTACAAGCTTAGACACAATGATTTACCGCGCATCAGCTGACGGTCGGCACACAGCGGCGGTCATGCAACTCGCGTCGATCGCAAGTCGCTGCGGCGACGGCTTGCGGTGACCATTTTTTTCGAGGACAACGACGCAACATAACAAGCTTATAACTTCGTTACTTTTCATTATATTTTTTTGAAATTTTGTATAAATATTTTTAATGTAAAAATATTTGACACGTGTTTCGGTTTTTGCGCAAAGTAAAACTAACGTTGTATGTATGATATGTAAATAATAATTATTTAAAGAGTTATGAAAAAGTAAAATCATAGTCAATATTGTTCATATACTTATTGTACGCCATAATGTAATTTTTACTATTTACCCGACTGTTACCATATTCATAATACTCTCTTGTACCTACAAAATTACAATAAAAGTGATTTCTATTTCTATAATAATAATAATAATAAATACTCACACATACACACACGGTCGTCTGTTCCTAAAGTAGGCAACTTAATGCCTGTGTTATAGGTAACAGCCGACTGATAGACATATTTACATATACATAAATACATATATATTTTTAATAAAGGTATACATAAATACACCCAGACTCGGAGCGGGAATCGAACCCGCGACCCCGGAGCGGAAGGCAGGGTCACTGCCAACCGCGCCAACGGGCCAGTCAATTTCCATAATTATTATCGATACCTACTTAAATTGTCATCCCTAGTTTATACTTGCTTAGGTCAAAACCGCACTGGTAAGACAACACGCGCTGATGCGACAGCGATTCCGTTAAAACAAACTCCTATGAACTTATGGGACTGGCCACATAACTTAAGCGACGTGCGCCATATTTTATTTGTTTAAATCATTCGTTATCTATATTCTATACATATAAAATTATAATAAAATCGTAGAATTGCCGTATTTATACATTAAAGATTTTTGCAAAATAATAACTGGGGGATGTTAGGGATAAGTAATGGAACATAAAAAAGCTATTTTTCAAATTTTTGTCTGTTTGTCTGTCTGTTTATCTGTTTGTCTGTATGTTTGTGCGCGCATCACGCAAAAACTACTAAATGGATTGAAGTGAAACTTGGCACGATTTAAGTTCATACTAAGGAGTAACATATAGGATACTTTTTATCTCGAAATTCAGCATGGTTTCCTTGAGAGAGGGGATGAAAGTTAAAATGTTTACTTAGCTGTAATTCATTAACGCATGGTCCGATATCATTCATTCTTTTTTTGTTAGAAAGATTACCGGCTTATCTCTGAAAAGGCTGGATCGATTTTGATGGGACTTTCTCTGGCGGATGTTTACATTTTGATCTACCTAAACATCCGCCAGTGAAATTTTAACAGTTTTTAGCAAGGTATGAGCTCAAAGGAGCTTAGGAAAAACAAAATGATTCCCACTGGATTTTCAAAAACCATCCGAACCACGCGAACGAAGTCGCGGGTTTCCGCTTGTCTATACATATAATAAAATCGTAGACTTGCCGTGTCTGTACGTTAAAGAAATTTGCAAAATAATAACTGGGGGGTACCTAAGTAATGGGACGTAAAAAAGCTATTTTTGAAATTTTTGTCTGTTTATCTGTTTGTCTGTATGTTTGTGTGCGCATCACGCAAAAACTGCTGAATAGATTGGAAAATGTATACTTAGCTGTAATTCATTAACGCGTGGTGCAATTACATTCATTATTTTTTTGTTAAAAGGAAATACTTTAAAAATTGTTCCGTAAATTTTTCAAGGTCATCGGTTTTGTAGTTCAGAAATTACAGCCATCACAACCCTCAGTATTCCATATTACTTGGAACCTGGCTTGCACTTGTACCTTTGAACATCCGGATGCATGTGTTGCATTAAAATTTGTGTTTGTCTGTCTCCGAAATGCTGGACCGAATTTGATAGAACTTTCATTGGGAAAACCATAGTGATGGAAAAGAGATATTAAAAAATTAATACTCATTAATATTACTGTATGTACATAGTTCCATTTTAATGCCCAAGTTCCTTTTTAGTGTCTATTGAAAATGTGAAGGTATTTACCTATGTACCTTGTTCAAGCTAGATAGTCTGTTTAGATATCCAACTTTAAATCTAACATCTTGATGTATTTCATAAACCTACTTTCTTTTAAATAATATAAGAAACGAAATCTCAAAGAGAAATATGTTATAGGGGTTGAACAAATCCTTAAGTACACGTAGCCCACGTAGGGTACATTTTCTACTATTCGCAACACAAACTGACACAAGTTAAGTGAATGTTCCCGATCCCATTGTTCATCGCCGCCGTCTTTGAGGCGCGAGTCGCGATGTTGCGCCTTACCATGCGGCCTCGGCCTAAGTATATATAAGTATAACAGTTGAACTACATCAAACTGGTTATTTTTTGTTTAAAGTAGGACAACTGATAGTAGTAGACTTCTCTTTCTTTCTTATGCTTAAAATCGGTACAAGTGAGTGAGTCAAAGAGATGTTTGATTTCGTCTAAAATATCTCGTTTCCATAGCTACTTGTTCCTAGCATAAAGTAAACAGACAATAGAGTTGGCATAACTACCTTGAAAACGTGCCAAAAATACACTCACACACGCACAATCCTGTAACATAAAATGGCGCGTGTTCATTGTGATGTCTCAAGTTGTGCGTGTGTGAGTGTTCATGTATACATTTTAGGGAGGCCATCTTAAGTCACGAGTGTGCCGCAAACTGTTTTATTATTATGTCAAAAATGTAATGTTGTCTCTTTCACACTTATGAAAATTTTGATAAGCTTGAGCTATTTTCCGATCCACTAATTTCTATAGGACATTATGCCAGCTCTATTTATTATTATTATCTCTATGCTTTAATGTCATTTAACTGTCAAAAGTTCAAAATGCGCCATTAAATGTAACTTTTGAGTCTGTGGGCCTTGAGCACAGACCACGAAAAATAAGAAATAAGATTAAAATGACAGTTCTGACAATCACCTGACATTGACACTTACCTAGACAAATTATATTTTTGAAGTTTTTTTTTCAAACCAGTGTTTAATCACAAGCAAAGGTCAATAATGGCTTCAAAATAAAAAAATGATTTTCTCAATATGGGGGTCTTTAAAAAATCTGAAAATTATTTAAATGGAAACCTTTTTAGATCTCTACCCAAATACATTAAAATCATCCGGGTTAATTACATTCAAATTTAAAAAACCACTTTTGGACAACTCCTTTATTCGCGCGAATTTTTTCGCAAAATTCTGTGATACATGATTGGGAGATTTGTTGCCCGTGGTCCCTTCGCGTAGTCCCTCGAAGGGACCACGGGCAATTTTTTTTACCCGTGGTCCCTGCGGGAAATATAACGCGACCGAATTTAAAATGTATCAGTCATAACTGCGTCGTCAGTCAATATATTATTCTTTTTTTGATCGTTTCGCAATTAAAAACTCTAACAAAATATATCTATACTAATAAATAAAATTGAAGTGTCTGTCTGTAATTTCGAAATAACTACCTCATATTAAGCTCATATGGTTATTTGAACGGTACCATAACCGAATCACACGTTTTTAAAATTTTTGTCTGTCTGTCTGTTTGTTTGAACGGGCTAATCTTCGAAACGGCTGAACCGATTTTGACGGGACTTTCACATGCAAGTAGAGAATTAACCAGGGAGTAACATAGGCTACTATTTTAACCGACTTTCAAAAAAGGAGGAGTTGTGTTTTTCTACCTATGTACACCGATATCTCCGAGATTTCTGAACCGATTTGCGTAATTTTTTTTTATTGAGAACCTCCTCCATTTTGGAAGTCGGTTAAAAATAAGAATATTTGCTGGACGTTCTTGCAAATAAAAAAATAATTATGAAATCGGTTCAGATTTGATGGAGTTATGGAGAAACATCGCCAAAAACAAAATACGCGTCGAATTGAGAACTTCCTCCTTTTTATGAAGTCGGTTAAAAATTTGTTAGAAACTACGAACACGAATTTTCGACTAACTATGTCAGTATGTTCATATGTACTTCACTTTGTTCGTATGTAGTGATAGAATATAATTATACTTATAACCTTCTTGGTAGTGATGTAAAGTATCAGACTATTACATTTTAAATTCGGTCGCATTATATTTCCCGCAGGGACCACGGGTAAAAAAAAATTGCCCGTGGTCCCTTCGAGGGACTACGCGAAGGGACCACGGGCAACAAATCGATTGGGAATGTATGAAGCTGCACGCACATGCGATTTAAAATTCGCGAGAAAAATATTAAAATGCGGAATATAAACCGCGCGAATTTTTAAAAATATTGTAAAGTACTGCCTCTATACCTACATAATGATGTTACCGATGATGTTTTTATATCTGTGAGCATAGTCGGAATTTGTATTCATCTGTAGTTATTTAAATCTCGTTTTCTAAATTGCGTTATAAATTTTTCTTTCTTCAGCGGACTGTTGAAAGTAACTTTATTATTACATTAATAAAGTGAAAAGGACTTTAATTGAGTTTGGTTGTAAAATATATAAACAGTAATTTTCCATTGCTTGGATCGAAAATGGTCAGCTGTTACTTACAATATTATTCAAGCTCATTTATAATAGGTTCTCAAATCGGCCTTCTCAGTTCCGTAGCGTCACCTAAACTTACTGTTGTGGACATCTAGATTTTTTCAAGATTGATCCAGATTTCCTGCCAAATAAAAGATTTTACTAGCTGTGCATGTCTGTCTGTAGCAGGACATGCAACGTCTGCATATCGTGTCCGCTAGTTTTGATATAAAATCAACAGTAAACAAGCTATAATTTAAAAATTAAAAAAAACCCCACTGGTGCCATGCTATAAAACGAACTAAAAAATTAATAAACTACCACCGTACCACAATGTAGTTGTTATTTATTTTGTTTTTCATGATTTGTCACTCCAAACTGATTTAAAACATATAGATTGTATACATTTTCGTACTGGCCTTTTAAAGCTATTTTGATACCCCACTCGAGGGTCTTGAAGAAAAAAAAATTTTTCAGCCCGCACATTAAAGTGCATAAAATCCCCCATTTTGATTTTTTATGATTTTTATGTACCCAGTAACATTTGCGCCATCAAGACAAATCTAATGACGTATAATTTATCAAAATATTGGTTGAGCCGTTAAGTAGTTACGAACTGACATAGGAAACGGTCATTTTATACGATTTATCACTCCAAATTGTTTCCGAATATATAAATTGTATACATTTTCGTATTCGCCTTTTGAATCCCTTTATTTTGATACCCCACTCGAGGGTCTTGAAGAAAAAAAAATTTTTCAGCTCGCACAATAAAGCGCATAAAGTCCGCCATTTTGATTTTTTTTTTAATTTAGGTACCCATTGAAACTCGCGTCATCGAGACAAATCTAATGACGTATCATTTATCAAAATCCGTTGAGCCGTTGATTAGTTACAAGCGGACATAGGAATGGACATACATACACACAGGTGAAACACATAGTCGGGTAAAAAAATAATAATATGGCAGTATCTACTTTCATCGCATAGAAATCTTTAAACCGAAACCGAAACCTAAATTCGTTACCATACGAACAAAATCATAATCATAATTTTAATAAAATAAAAATCTACTTGATGGCGTATAATGTATTGCAGCATTTAGTCGTAGGTACACCGGTGCAAGGTTTTTCCGCGAGAATAAATTTTGCGACCAGCGAAATGAAAGTGTCACTTTGTGTGATTGCAGAGAAATAAGAGTTTGCAAATGTTTCTGTGGCAAGAATGTGTAACAAATTTCGACTATGCTAATATCAACGTTTTAGACCGGGAGATAGTGACAGAAAATTTCAAGTCATTTGTTTAAACTATGGCTACACTTCAGGGGATGAATTAATAAATGAAATAAAAAAAACTTGAGAGGTGTCAAGGGACAATAATAATAACAAGGGTTATCTATATATATAAAACAAATTCGTGTTAGTTCGAACACTTATAACTCGAGAACGGCTGGAGCGATTTTCATGGTTATTAATTTGTTGTATTTGTCTCCATCTCGAATAGCAGAATAACTATTAAAAACATTGGAAAATTGACGAAAAAATAAAATAAAAGAAAAAACATTTTCCCATACAATTTTGTATGGGAAAGCTACAAAACCCGTGAACAATAATTTTTTGTTCACGGGT
Source organism: Melanargia galathea (assembly GCA_920104075.1). Classification (NCBI taxonomy): domain Eukaryota; kingdom Metazoa; phylum Arthropoda; class Insecta; order Lepidoptera; family Nymphalidae; genus Melanargia; species Melanargia galathea. Next base: position 8,024,714 of record OV049855.1, read on the forward strand.
TTTGTAGCTGGCAAACATCCCGTCAATACAGTAAACTCTCTCACCCGTACCTATATAATACTTCCGTAGATACGTGTGTTTGTCACCTAACTCCTCCTAAACGGCTGGACCGATTTGGATGAAATACAGGTAACATACCGGGTCTCGGTAGGTGGCACTGATGTCGGTATGTCACCGAGCAGGACGAAGTCTGCCGGATCCACTAGTAAGTATTGTATAAAGTTATTATTTTTTATTATTTATTATAATGTGTTAGTTCGCCCGCTGCGCCATTTACATACACTGGCGATGTACCAAAATGTTGACCTAATCCTATCTCACGGCTTACAACTATAGCAAAAAGTGTCGTTATAACTTTTTCTCTTAATTCTTTCTGTCTAGCCCCCTTTCGCAACGCGCGATAAGGAACTTCGTTCCAATAATGGTCATCATATCTATGTGCTGATCGTCAAGGTGTTATCGGCTATCGCAGAACGATAAATAAATTATATGGATAAACTACGGGTTTCATTGATTTGCTACACAAAGATTCTTTGTATTTTCTGGTATAATTAGTAAAATAAACTCGCGCGACATGCCATATTTATCTAGTGGCGCTAATATCCCGCGTGAATGAGTACCTGCATGTTATTTTTTTTATATTTGTTACAGGCAATTTTAACTAATCATACTTACTACAAGAAACTATAATAATCATTCATGTCAAACAAATCATTCATCAAATCATAATTTATCCAAATACAAGCGGATACCCGCGACTTCGTTCGCGTGGATATTGATTTTTGAAAATCCCGTGGGAATCATTTTGTTTTTCCTAAGCTCCTTTGAGCTCATACCTTGCTAAAACCTGTTAAAATTTCACTGGCGGATGTTTAGGTAGATCAAAATGTAAACATCCGCCAGAGAAAGTCCCATCAAAATCGATCCAGCTTTTCAGAGATAAGCCGGTAATTTTTAAAGTATCTCCTTTCTAACAAAAAAAGAATGGATGAAATCCTACCACGCGTTAATGAATTACAGCTAAGTACACATTTTAACTTTCATCCTCTCTCTCAAGGGAACCGTGCTGAATTTCGGGATAAAAAGTATCCTATATGTTACTCCATAGTATGAACTTAAATCGTGCCAAGTTTCACTTCAATCCATTCAGTAGTTTTTGCGTGATGCGCGCACAAACATACAGACAAACAGATAAACAGACAAACCGACAAACAGAAAAACAGACAAAAATTTCAAAAATAGCTTTTTTATGTTCCATTACTCAGTATTTTCCATATATCAGTTATTATTTTGCAAAAATCTTTAATGTACAGATACGGCAATTCTACGATTTTACTATATGTATAGATTATTATATGTATAGATAGAAGATGTATAGAAGATTGTCTGTTAAAAACTTATCCGTCCTGCGATCATGCCCCGACGAGCAGCGTGATGACCATTGTTTGCATTTTATTAATTACGTAATTCGACTCCTGAAGGTTCGCTATACTTACAAATTACTGGGAATTTCCTGTCACTGTCTCCCGGTCTATTCCATTTAGAAACGATTACTTTAACCATTGATCTATTAACTAAGAGATCTGAAGCTAAAAATTAACTTGAGGTACAGTTATTGTACTCACCTAACCTAAATGACTCCTGTCTAGGTGTAAATGAAACACCGAATCGCACTTGCTTTTTATTATTTCTAACCGTGTCACTAAATTGATTGTCAAATGGACTTATTTGTTATATTTTAATAAATTTAATCCTACCAAATTAGATAGGTATGTCTCATAAATCATCATTACTATATTGTTTTTGGATGTGTCATAATTGAATTTAGTCCTTATTTAGTCGCATCATAATTTTCCAAAAACATCAATCACGAGGCTGATAAATGTTTATTATTTTGGTGTTCTTCTTCCAAGAATTTATAAATGTTTGATCTTAAGTTATTTTTGATAAATTTTCCGTAGTTTTATTATAATGTCCTGTGCTGTGAAAGAATGTAATTCCTATAGGGGCCGAAAAGAAAATTTTAAAGAAATATTATCATTTCATCGGTGAGTTTTGATAGTTTTGTATGTAAATATAATCTAAAATTATGTAACGTTATTTGTAGTTTTTGGAAACCATCATCGTGTTCAATTCTACACCCATTTTTGCCTATTTTTTAAATATTTTCTGTTGACTAATAAAGGTTATGTTTTTTAGCATAGTGATGTACTAAAATTGCATATCGATTACGTGCGATAAAATTTTTAACCTCCGACGCAAAAACGACGGGGTGTTATAAGTTTGATGTGTCTGTGTGTGTGTGTTGTGTGTGTGTGTGTATGTGTGTGTGTCTGTCTGTCTGTCTGTCTGTCTGTCTGTCTGTCTGTTCCTCTAGCGCTAAAACGGGTGAACCGATTTGAACGCGGTTTTTTTGTTTGAAAGGTGAATTAGTCGAAAGTGTTGTCAGCTATTTTGATGAAAATCGCTGCAAGATGGCCGCCGCTACAAAATGGTAGATTATTTATTATTTACAACTCCGTTAATATGGGTATCAAATGAAAGGGCTTGGCTAGTAGAATAACACCATGCAAATCCAAGATGGCCGCGATAAAAAAATGGTGAATGTCGGGTTTTTTTTTAAATTTTTGAACATTAGATTCCGTAGCCACTACACACAATGAATACTTACGTGTATTTCCGCGTGCTAGATTGTTGTATCATGATCGCTAAATTTTTATTTGTTACAGATTTCCAAAGAACCCAAAAATAAGAAATGAATGGGCACAAAGAATAAGACCGCAATATTGGACATCGCAGAAACATAGTCATATTTGTTCAAAACACTTCACACTTAATTGATTTGTGCCCAAAAACAATTTAAAATGGAGGCGCTTAAAAGCAAACGCTATTATTTTTGCCGCATATAGACACATTGGTAATTATAATAATATCAAATATTTGTAATAATACCATAATTTCATGCTAGTGTTGTGTGAAGGTGCAAAATACATGCAAATACTTGGGTTGGACTTAATAGTCTTTGGCACGAATTCAGAGATAAAATAGTCATTAGTGATAGATGTTTGGTCCACGAGTATAATGCTAACACTCTTATAATAAGGTAGTTCATCGTTTTCAAGAAAACAACGAAAATCAATTCTAACCTCAACACTGGATGATTTACCCTCTCCCTCCCCCCATCCCATAACCCATATCAAGGCGGCACGTTTTAAAAGTTTTACCCTAAAAGCTGTTATTGGTGTATGAAAAACGCTGAAGCGAAACGTGAAAAATGTTCTACCACGTCTGATTTTTTTTAATTTAAGGCAAGAGAACCGTTACCAATAGATGTCTGTAATGCAGAAGAAAATTCCGCCAATGAAGTTTCCATTCGCACATTAACGGAGTGACGTATAAACATTAATGTTCAAAGAAATTTAGTAAGTGTTTATTATTCGTTCGTTCGTTCGTTCGTTTCAAACAATGGACGTCCACTGCTGGACATAGGTCTCTTGCAAGAATCGCCACAACACACGATCTTGTGCCGCCTGATTCCAGCGGCTACCAGCGACTCGCTTGAGATCGTCTGTCCATCGAGTGGGGGGGCCTACCTACGCTTCGTTTGCTGGTGCGAGGTCGCCATTCAAGCACCTTGGGACCCCAACGTCCATCGGTTCTTCGTGCAATGTGCAACGTGTGCAATGTGCAAATTGCACGAAGTATAATATTACTACCTATTAATATAAATAGGTTTAATATTTTGTATTTCGAGACAAAACAATTCACTATTGTAATCTACATAGTTACTTTCAGGAAGGTTTTAGTATATGTATAACACACCTAGTTACCATTCTTATGTGCGATGTTACACGCATAAATGTACCCACATGTCACTAATATTTTGACTAGTGCACCGCGGTTCCTCTGAGATTGCTGGACCGAAGTCGGTTTAATTTTTCTTAAAAATAGCTTGTATGATCGTATTTTCGAAACACCGTTTATAAAGTTTCATCGACTCCAAAAAGACTCGATTTTATTTCAGTTCTAGAAGGCACAACAAAGGTTCTAGAAGGATATGTATATTTTGTGTTTTTTATATATATATATATATATATATGTATATTTTTCGATGTGTACACTAAAACCTTTCTGAAAGTATGTAGATTATGATAGTGAAAAAATCATCAAAATCGGTTCATTAGTTGCGGAGATAATCGCGAACATACTTATATACATACATATATACATACATACAACCTCCTTTTTTGAAGTCGGTTAAAAATATACTATAATATGAAACATATTATTCTTGTATTTCCTAACAAGATGATGCCCGAGACTTCATTCACGTGAGCTTAGGTTTTTATTTTATTAATCTTGTAGGAACGCTTTGATACTGCAAGACAAAAGTAGCCTTAGATATCGGTTCCCGGGATGCAAGCTGTCTGTGTACAAAATTTCGTCCAAATCGGATGGGCCCTGAAAAGGTAAAAGACAGAAAGACACACTTTCGCATAATGTAATATTAGAGTATGGTCCACATATTTAAACACGCATATTGTGTCCCTATAGATCCTCACAGTCAAAATATCGATAGTTACATCACTAGCACGTCACGTGTCATCGTCACGTGTCATTAAAAAACTTGTGACCACAGACAGCTGTAAACTTGACATCTATTTAGAGTATATATTACAATATCTTAGACTTTAACGGCCTTACTAATAAACTTTGCAGTATAGCGGGTGAATAGTTACGCACCGATTTCTCTCTCACTCTTTCATCAATAATTTGACATTCAGAAGAGGAAGACAAGTCATTGTGCTAGACAACGTTCTGTTTGCTAGCACTGTGCTAGCTACTATTTTTCCCTGTAGCTAAGAATACGTTTTCTGGGCGAAAAATATTATCAGACCTGAAAAAGTATCGAAGTACCTATTATCAAATTCGCAATTCTCAATCTTATCTTCCAATAAGACTATATAGGTATATACTATATAGGAATAGGTAGGTACATACAATATTTTAGAGAATGTAAATGCAAGTATATAACTACTTAGTGTAATATATTATAATATAGGTAAGTGAAATGTTTTGCAAATAATATTACATAATCCTTATATTAATAAAAGTTACCAGAATAATATACCTTACTTAGGTAATATCCAAAGCTAACTCGTTTATAACTTGTAACTAAGTTTCTTCAGAGATGTAGCGATACTTACTCGGAATACACAGGTAAAATAAAATTCGAACGTGAAATATTTATGAATTGCCTTAGGATTCAGGTATCTATCTATAATATAATAAAACTGTAACAGATCCAATTCTGTACATTGAAGATATTTTGAAAATTTCTATTGGAGGGCACTCTATAATCGATACTGAAGCCAAAACTGTAATTTTTTTAATTTTTGTCTGTCTGTCTGTCTGTCTGTCTGTATCTTGGCCGCGCATCACGCCGAAACTACGGAATGGATTCGAATGAAACTTGGTACGATTTGAGTTTATACTCCGAGGTAGGACATAGGATACTTTTTATCCCGAAATTCAGCACTGTTACCTTGGGAGAGAGGATGAAAGTTAAAACATGTATTTAGCTGTAATTCATTAACGCGTTGTTCGATTTCCCTCATTCTTTTTTTGTTAGAAAGGTAGTACTTTATATATAGTCCCGTAAACATTTCAAGGTCGTAGGTTTTTTAGTTCAGAAATGACAGCTATTACAACCCTCAGTATTGGGTTCAAATAACTTTAACCCGGATCTTTGAACGTACGGCTTATTTTAAACTGGTGTGCATGTAAATTTATGTTTGTCGTTCTGTCTATTTGTTCCAGCTAATCTCCGAAACGGCTGCATCGATTTTAATGGAACTTTCAATGTTATAAGGAGTAACAGGCTACATTTAGTTTAGGTACATAAAATAATTATGGGATCCGATCCGATCCTATATAAAACCTATAAACACGCGAACGAAGTCGCGGGGGTCAGCTAGTTACTTACCTATAATTATTTTATCATTAAATCAACTTACATAAGTATTTACAGGTTAAATTAAATACAACGTTATATTCTAATTTACTTATAATTTAACGTTAAAAATGGTTTAATAATGTGTATTTGATCGAAAATAATGAATTCTCAAAGACGTTATCCACAGACGTATAAAGAGAACCTTCTCTTTATACGTCTGTGACGTTATCGCTTCACATGACGTACCTACTTAAACCTACCTCAATCGAATTTGTCTATAATTAGCATAAAACTATCCACTAGCTACTTGTTTATATATAAATGTCTAATAAAGGTATGTGCTTTGTTACTAATTAACTAGGTAGCTCGTCTTTTATTCAGTAGGAAGGTATCTAAATTGTAATCAACTAAATTCCTTATCTCTTTTTGTGATGTGCAATACAGAAATGTTTCTTATACGTACATAAGTAGGTACATGTACAATAAAAACTCATCACAATAAACATAATAATATGCAATATGCATAGTATTATTATGGTCCGCCAGCCGGCGAACAAATTATTTAGTGATTAAAATGATATATTTAGAATGTTGATTACTTATACCAAATAACCAAACTAGCGGACCCGGCAGACGTCGTCCTGCCCGCTATTAGCGCCACTTACCGGGTCCAATTTTTCTACTTACAAACCTTCCTCTGGTATCACTCTATCTATTAAAAAAACCGCATCAAAATCGGTTGCGTAAGTAGTTTTAAAGATTTAAGCATACATAGGGACATAGGGACAGAGAAAGCGACTTTGTTATATACTATGTAGTGATAACGAGGTTTAAAAATTTTTAAGCGACAATACAAATACCGATTTTCATTGATATAACTTTAAAAATGACGGACTTTCATATAAACTTTCATCCCCCATTTAACCCACTTGGGGTTACAACCCATTTTTCCAAAATTCCTTAAACACGTAATTCTTTATTTAAAATGCAGTTGCTTGATTTTTCGTTTCGTGAAACGATCCTAGGTAAGGTGTTCTGAATGTAATTACTTTGTTTATCACTAGGGCAGCCGAGTTAACCTGGTGTTGCTTACTACAAAATTTAATTTCCCTATTTTTCATGAGATTCTGGTCGATCTATAACTTATATATTTTTGGCTAAGATATAGTAATACCTCTTTTTTGGTGTTACTGTGGTTACTTTACAATAAGTACAATATACATAAACAATTTTCTCTCTCTACATTTTCAAGATGGGTGACAAGATGGGTGGGGATGGATCAGATTAACAAGGGTGGGGTATAATTTCTCTTAGACATTTTCACAGTTTGTAATGAATATATAGTGCGACCATTCTATCTGTGAACTGAGGGAGGCCGCTAGTATCGCCTTAGTATTGCCATACAATCGTTTATTCGACAAATTTACGGAAATCCCATAACAGTACGTACTATGAGGTACGAGAAGTCGCCCGCGACTAGTAATCCTAATCTGGGATTCACTACGACTCATCGCATCACATGCACTCCCGCCAAGACGCATTAATATATTATCGTTACTTTAATGTGTTACATATTTTACATATTACGTAAGTATACTGATGATAAATTTAGTCTGTTTTTAAATGGGTTTTAACAGCTCTCAAACCGGTTGCACTTGATAATACTGTACCAGCAGATACTCGCTTGTATTTATTCGATTTTATTATGAAACTAGCTGACCCCTGCGACTTCGTTCGCGTGTTTATAGGATCGGATCGGATCCCATAATTCTTTTATGTACCTAAACTAAATTTAGCCTGTTACTCCTTATAACATTGAAAGTTCCATTAAAATCGATCCAGCCGTTTCGGAGATTAGCTGGAACAAATAGACAGACCGACAAACATAAATTTAAACGCACACCAGTTTAAAATAAGCCGTACGTTCAAAGATCCGGGTCCCAAGTTATTTGAACCCAATACTGAGGGTTGTAATAGCTGTCATTTCTGAACTAAAAAACCTACGACCTTGAAATGTTTACGGGACTATATATAAAGTACTACCTTTCTAACAAAAAAAGAATGAGGGAAATCGAACAACGCGTTAATGAATTACAGCTAAATACATGTTTTAACTTTCATCCCCTCTCCCAAGGGAACCGTGCTGAATTTCGGGATAAAAAGTATCCTATGTCCTACCTCGGAGTATAAACTCAAATCGTACCAAGTTTCATTCGAATCCATTCAGTAGTTTCGGCGTGATGCGTGGCCAAGATACAGACAGACAGACAGACAGACAGACAGACAGACAGACAGACAGAAAGACAGACAGACAGACAAAAATGAAACAAATTGCAGTTTTGGCTTCAGTATCGATTATAGAGTGCCCTCCAATAAAAATTTTCAAAATATCTTCAATGTACAGAATTGGATCTGTTACAGTTTTATTATATTACTAGCTGACCTCCGCGACTTCGTTCGCGTGTTTATAGGTTTTATATACCTAGGATCGGAACGGATCCCATAATTCTTTTATGTACTTAAACTAAATGTAGCCTAAGTTACTCCTTATAACAACACCTATCTGCCATTGAAAGTTCCGTTAAAATCGATCCAGCCGTTTCTGAGATTAGTTGAAACAAATAGACAGACCGACAAACATAAATGTAAACGTACGCCAGTTTAAAATAAGCCGTACGTACAAAGATCCGGGTCCCATGTTATTTGAACCCAATAAATGTCTGTCATTTCTGAACTAACAAACCTATGACCTTGAAATATTTACGGGATAATATATAAAGTACTACCTTTCTAACAAAAAAAGAATGAGTGAAATCGAACAACGCGTTAATGAATTACAGCTAAATACACGTTTTAACTTTCTTCCCCTCTCCCTAGGGAACCCTGCTGAATTTCGGGATAAAAAGTATCCTATAACCTACCTCGGAGTATAAACTCAAATCGTACCAAGTTTCATTCGAATCCATTCAGTAGTTTCGGCGTGATGCGCGGCCAAGATACAGACAGACAGACAGACAGACAGACAGACAGACAGACAGACAGACAGACAGACAAAAATGAAAAAAATTACAGTTTTGGTTTCAGTATCAATTATAGAGTGCCCTCCAATAAAAATTTTCAAAATATCTTCAATGTACAGAATTGGATCTGTTACAGTTTTATTATATTATAGATAGATAGATAATCGGAGCCTGATTCTGCAAAAAATGTCTTTATTTTCAGAATTCTATTCCAGACATCACTTTTAATAGCTTTTGGCATCATTAATGCTAAGAAATAATTACGGATTCTATATTAAGTAATTTCCGAAAAGATTTTTCTTATTATAATTAACTAGTAGGGCGCGTGGGTGCGCGGCCCGCAAGCGGACCGCGAGGTTTCGCTTTCGGGTATTTTGGTTTCGCAGCCTCCACCTATCTCTCCCCTATTCCTAATCCTCGATCATTATCACTCTCCATATTTTTTCTTTGAATTGATGAGCAGAATTGCTCATCAAGTAGAACTTAAGGTCTTAATCATCTTTTGGCAAAAACCACTCTTCCATCTTTTATACTTGGTGAGATAGACACCGATGTTTATATGGCCGCCATCTTGAATCCGCCATTTTGGACTTTTTTTCAGCTCACTGCCAATTGGATGACGTTTCGAGTAATTTTTGTTTGAGCACCTCCTACCTATCTTCAATACCCTGCCCGGGCTCCTCAACCAACTTCCAAACCCTCAATCATCATGTCTTCCCATATTTTTCTTTGAGAGTTCTCCAAAAAACCGCATTAAAGCCTTGCATAGTTCACAACTTGTAGTCTCTTCAATATTCGCCATACATTTTCTATGGAAAAATAAATTCCACCATTTTGAATTTTTTTTCTATTCATCGGGTAGACCTTTGGATCCTGATCATCTTTTGCGAAGAAACCACTCTTCCATCTTTTATACCCTCCGAGATGGACACCGACGAAATTTGTATGGCGGCCATCTTTTTTTCGCCATTTTGAATTTTTTTTCAGCTCACTGCCAATTGGATGACGTTTCGAGTAACATTTGTTCGAGTACCCTCCACCTATCTTCAATACCTTAAGCGTGCTCTTCACCAGTCTTCGAAATCCTCAATCATCAGCTCTCTCCATATTTTTGTTCCGAATGAATTTTTGTCCTCTATATGAAAACATTAGTGAAAAAAAAAATTTTCATACAAAATTTTACAGGAGGGGTGATCAATCAGTGAGTCAGTCAATGAATCAGCACGAGCAGCTATATATATATTAATTAGGTAGGTATTTTATGTTTAAGGAACGGACAACACTAACCTGTAGTCAAATTGTATGAAATTCTAAGATGACAGCCGTAGTTTCATTTTTTGCCATTTCACAGAAAATGTGGTCTATCATCACATTGACAGTTATACTCAGTACTGCGATATCTGAAATCAGAGCGTCTGAAATTCTGAATAAGTAGTTACAAAAAATATCGCCGGTCAATAACTTAAGTAGGTAGCTATAATAATATTATCAAACATACTTTGATAAATTACTCTCAATTTATCAAAGCAAACATATTTTTGACGTGATAATGTCTTATAAATCGCTTAACGTCGGCTACACACACGAAAAAGTATGACTCATTGTCTTGTTCCCCTGAGCCGAGCGTGCAAGCGAGAGCGCGGGACAAGCGATAGAGAGCGTAAGCGTTCGGCTTGTGACGCATCTATCTTTTTGTTTTATGACAATATTATTATATTACGTAAAATTATCGTCCGTAAACCAACTTTACAGCCAACCAATTTTTTTTTTACTTAAGCGACTTTATCCGTGTTAAATAAATTTATGTTTAGGTACATGTACATACTACATCTATACTAATAAATAAAATTGAAGTGTCTGTCTGTAATATCGAAATAACTACCTCATATTAAGCTCATATGGTTATTTGAACGCTACCATAACCGAATCACACGGTTTTAAAATTTTTGTCTGTCTGTCTGTCTGTCTGTCTGTCTGTCTGTCTGTTTGAACGGGCTAATCTTCGGAACGGCTGAACCGATTTTGACGGGACCTTCACATACAAGTAGAGAATTAACCAGGGAGTAACATAGGCTACTTTTTTAACCGACTTTCAAAAAAGGAGGAGTTGTGTTTTTCTACCTATGTACACCGATATCTCCGAGATTTCTGAACCGATTTGCGTAATTTTTTTTTTAATCGATAGAGAAACATTGCGACCCTGTTCTATAAAAAATTTGGATTCCAACTCCTCAATCCTGATGCTGTAGGGGTCCTAATACCCAAAACTAATGGGTTGGGAAACTTTCGGTTATTTAAATTGATATTGGGGGTACCAATTAAAGACTTTATCGTTGAATGAACACGAGTAGGTACATATCCAACTCCTCAACCTTGATGCTGTAAGGAATTGTATTCCGAAATCGTGGGGATCCCACGGGATTTTTCCGTTTTGGGGACGGGTTTCTACAGATAAGCTACTTTTTGTTCTGGAAAATCAAAAGTTCCCACGGGATTTTTAAAAACCTAAATCCACACGGGCGAAGCCGTGGGCATCATCTAGTATTATATAAGAAACCTTCCCCGTGAAATTCTTTCACTGATTTTGAGGTTTAAAAGCGAATGAATACACAAACAACACGGTTTGCACTTAGGGTTTCTTATATAGATATTTAAAATCTGATAAACAGTCTGGTTAAGTGCGGGAAATGTACCTAATAGGAAGAATATTAAGTACATCTAACTCAGACATACAGACTTGAGTTGATCTTGAGTTTATAATTTTCATACTAAGTAACTCTTAACTTTAGGAAACTGGAGATCGTCAAATGAGTCCACATGCCGCAGCCGCTAGCCGGTGAGATTACCTGTTATAGTTATTGTACTATAGATATACCAAACAAAAAACTTTGCTTCAGGATACTTGCCAACGGTCCAACCCATGTATCCTGGCCAGAGGCAATTGATTTTTATTTATATGTAAGTTTTGAATTTATTATCTTTGTTGAGGAAACTGTTTTATCTCTAACATTAAGAAACGTCAGAATTCCACGGAATTAAAAATCAGAGTATTATAGTTTGGGATAAAATCGAACTTCAAGGGGTAACCCTGTTTTTCATACAAATAACTCATTCTATTTATAAAATGACAACTGTCAGAATTCTACCGAATTAAAAAACAGACTATGTGTATGTACGTTCAGGTAGCAGCGGAACAAAAAAGTCAGATGCTTAATAAGTGTCTTAGTCTTAGTTGCGTTAGAAGAGGCAGTTTTGCTATGGTTTCCCTGCGGACAGGAGCCTAAGCCAGACGTAGACATAAAGGAAACAGTAAGGGCGTTTGTGCACTTACTCGTTTTCGATTCATGTTCGTTTTTTTTGAACATCATAAAAATAGATACGAAATTCACGAATGACCATTTGTGCACTGAATCGTGATTTCACTATACTTACGTTTTAAGTATTCGTAGATAAAACCGTGTTCATAATGTGTGCTGCATTTAATCGTCGTCAGCTTTTCGCACTTTTCTTATAGGTACATTCATAGGCGCCGGAGAATGAAAAAATTCTGGATACATCCTCTAGGTATTGATAAACAGAAGTATTCTAGGAGCATTTATCGATCATCACTTATAATTGAGATATCATGAAAAAACTTTTTTTAATTACTATCGAATGAATGTTGCTACTTTCGATTTCATATTGTGCATATGGTGCACCGTCATAGGTACCTACTTATGTAATACTCGCAACATTGGTAAGCCAGAATGGGTCACTGCGTCACTAGTTTTATGTAGGTATGTTACTTGGGCAACTATTTAAAAATGTTTCCCAAGCAGCCTTCTTTAAATATTAATAAATAAATAAATTATTATTAAATTCGTATTTATCACGAAAGTTCTCACTGATATCGATACTTCGTCTTCTGTTGATCAAAAAAATAATAACATTATTAGTCATTGGATAGCTATAGTTATTGGATAGATAGCTATCCATTATCTAATAATTTTATTTATTTTACTGACAAATAGATTAATTTTTCGCCTGCGGACACTATTCAAAACACAGTAAGTAGGTATAGAATTTATATTTCGAGATTGTGAACGTTTGGCATAGGTACATTAGAGATAACGGGGGAAGGTGCCATTTGTCAGATATGCACAATGCACATCAACACCGTCTAGGGATATTTTGTATAAAGTTCTTAAACTCAAAAAATAGTAGCCGGTTTAAAATTATTTTAATGAAAGCTTATTTTGTAGACCATACTGAATGATTCTGAATTTGAAAAAATAAATTAAAAATTACGTAATTAAAAAAACTAAAAACCCGACTGCGTAAAACAAACTAGTTCTGGTAACTGAAAAGCAAAAAACAAGCTTTGTACTTTATAAACTAGAATTTGATAAGATCATAAACATAATTAATGTTAGAAAATGTATGGCATGCGGGGGCGAACTAATAGTCCTGAGTAGGTAGTTGGCTAAGTAATGCCCCCGCCTGCCATACATTTTCTAACATTAATTATGTTTATGATCTTATCAAATTCTAGTTTATAAAGTACAAAGCTTGTTTTTTGCTTTTCAGTTACCAGAACTAGTTTGTTTTACGCAGTCGGGTTTTTAGTTTTTTTAATTACGTAATTTATTTCTTGGTTTTTAGTGCAAAACTATGAAAAATTTTTAGATGCATATTTTTACAAGAGACACGCCTGTGTCACTCCGCGTGTAGGTAATAGCGCGTTTAAGACCACTATTAGCGCCATCTGTTGAACACTAGAAACTTTAATAAGGTCCTTCATAATATTATTGTATTATTTTAGTGTTTGGCGATTTAAGGTTAAATTATTAGTGTTACAATAATTGATGGGAAGGGGGGAGGTGTAGGGGGGATTATGTGGAATGTAGTAGAGTGGAGTGGGAAGGGATCTTAAATAAATTACCACCAATTTACTCACAGTGTAGTTGTTATTTATTTTGTTTTCTATGATTTGTCACTCCAAACTGATTACAAACACATAGATTGTATATATTTTCGTATTTGCCTTTTAAAGCCCTTTATTTTGATACCCCACTCGAGGGTCTTGAGGAAAAAAATTTTTTTCAGCTCGCACATTAAAGTGCATAAAATCCGCCATTTTGAATTTTTATTAATTTTATGTACACAGTAACATTTGCGCTGTTAAGACAAATCTAATGACGTATCATTTATCAAAATAAGTTGAGTCGTTGAGTAGTTACGAACTGACATAGGAAACGGTCATTTTCTGTGATTTATCACTCCAACTTATTTTCAAATATATAATTGTATACATATTTGTATTTGCCTTTTAAATCCCTTCATTTTGATACCCCACTCGAGGGTCTTGAGGAAAAAATTTTTTTGCAGCTCGCACATTAAAGCGCATAAAGTCCGCCATTTTAATTTTTTTTTTAATTTAGGTACCCTATAACACTCGCGTCATGAAGACAAATCTAATGACGTATCATTTATCAAAATCCGTTGAGCCGTTTATTAGTTACACGCGGACATAGGAATGGACATACATACACACAGGTGAAACACATAACCCAGTCGGGTAAAAACAAAAGATTTGCGCGGCATAATTGTAGCGAAGTTCGAAGGTTTCAATTGACCTAAACCAGTTTTTGGTATGTGTTTGTATCAAATGAAAGTTTTAATGAAAATTATTGGTCAATTTAGAATTTATGCAACTGTATGCATCATGCAGAGGCGCCATTTAAAGGGAGACGAAATGTTAAAGGCAGTATGTATGTTCCAAGCTGGGGCTACTCAACGAAGTAGATATTGCCGAGGCGATTGGAACAAGATAAAACGTGATATCAAGGTTGTGGTCACGTCATCGCACCACTGGTGAAGTGGCTGAAACGCACCCAGGCGGGAAGTGCTTAAACACCCAAAGACAGGGCCGATTTTTGCAAATGACCGGGAAAAGACAACCAAATGCTATACAGCCATGCAATTGGTTCAAAGGCTCCAGTCAGAACACTATTTGCTTGTCAGTAACCAAACTGTGAGGAGAAGACTGCATGAGGCTAACCTTCATGCTCGCAGGCCGTTTCGTACTCCAGCACTACGCAGAGGAAATCGTGGACGAAGATTACAGTGGGTTCGCGAACATTTGCTCTGGGAAGATAACCAGTGGTCTGTAGTGCTGTTTACCGATGAGTCCCGATTCGGATTTCATCCTGATTCACGAAGAGTACGTGTATGGTGAACTCCTGGTCGTGAGAACCGTCTGCGATACCCTCAGGAAGTCCAGCCATACCACGGTGGAACAATTATGGTTTGGGCGCGAATTCGTGTCGGTGGAAGAACAGATCTAGTTTAGTTCAGAAACACCATGACTTCTGAAAAATACCGTAATCAGGTGCTAGCACCAATAATCTATCCCCATCGACTGCAAATGGGCCAAGTTTTTACACTCATGCACGACAACGCACGTCCGCCCACTGCGCGAGTGGTGACCGGCTGGATACAGGAGCACGATGTGTCGGTCTTAGACTGG
This sequence comes from Melanargia galathea, assembly GCA_920104075.1. Taxonomy (NCBI): domain Eukaryota; kingdom Metazoa; phylum Arthropoda; class Insecta; order Lepidoptera; family Nymphalidae; genus Melanargia; species Melanargia galathea. The sequence goes on from OV049855.1 coordinate 8,040,198, forward strand.
CCCGCGCAATCACCAGACCTAAACCCTATGGAGCACGCGTGGGACTTGCTCCAAAGAAGGGCTTTGAGGAATTTTCCTCCAAACATTGCGACTGAACAGCAACTTTTTTACATCTTAGTAGGACCTGGAACAATATCCCACCGCAAGATTTTGATAACTTGATTCAAAGCATGAAAAACCGTGGTAGGACCGTGGTTAACATCATGGGTGGTTTTACTGACTACTAATTTTAAATAACTTTTCATATAACCGCAGAAAACCTGATCATTTCGCTAAAATTTTATTTTTTTCTAAAAAAGACATTCATCTTTCAGTTTGCACATCATTTCACTTTTTGTCTTTATTTCAATAAAAATTTATTTATGCAAAAAAACTAATTTTGTTTGATTCTTAACACTGCATTCTTAAGGATAGTCTGATAAATAGGCTTTACAAAAATATATACATGTTGTATGTTACTTATAACAAATCTATCTATATACATATAATAAAATCGTAGAATTGCCGTATCTGTACATTGAAGATGTTTGCAAAATAATAACTGGGGGATGTTAGGGATAAGTAATAGAACGTAAAAAAGCTATTTTTGAAATTTTTGTCTGTTTGTCTGTTTGTCTGTTTATCTGTTTGTCTGTTTGTCTGTATGTTTGTGCGCGCATCACGTAAAAACTACTGAATGGATTGAAATGAAACTCGGCATAATTTAAGTTCATACAACGGAGTAACATATAGGATACTTTTTATCCCGAAATTTAGCACGGTTCCCTTGGGAGAGGGGATGAAAGTCAAAATGTGTACTTAGCTGTAATTCGTTAACGGGTGGTCCGATTTCATTCATTCTTTTTTTGTTAGAAAGGAAATACTTCAAAGATTACTGGCTAATCTCTGAAAGGCTGGACCGATTTTGATGAGACTTTCACTGGCGGATGTTTACATTTTGATTTACCTAAACATCCGCCAGTTAACTTTTAACAGTTTTTAGCAAGTTATGAGCTCAAAGGAGCTTAGGAAAAACAAAATGAATCTCACGGGAGTTGTAAAAACCAATATCCACGCGAACGAAGTCGCGGGTTTCCACTTGTTTCGAATAAATTGAGAAAATCAGAATATCCCTAGACGGTGTTGATGTGTGTATATTTCAGTAGGTACCTACTTATGCTTAAATATCAAAAGCTAAACCTTAAAAATTTCGATTCGGCCTCTTTTGCAATGAAAATAAAAATATGTTTTTGATTATAGTTAACTGGCAATTACCTACCCTATAAGTTTTGATGACGATGATCGAGTGCTACTCTGATAATGAAAATACGCTTTGAAAAACTGTTTGAAATATACCAATACAATTCAGTATTTTCCACTTGATACCTCAAACCGGACGGTTTCAGATGGAGTTCCGTTTTTTTATTATGAGATTCGGAATCCTAAAAATAACAATTAGGTATAAAAATAGTGTGCGCGAATGAAAAAACTTTTAATTATTCTTAAAAAATGTAAATCCACGCAGATGAAATCGCAAGCATCAGGTAGTTCTCGAGAAATAAACAAAAAAATAATTGAACTATTTCCTACGTAAGTATTTAGCTCAAATTAGCTAGTTGATATTTTTATGAGTGTAAAACTTTAGACATTTTGTACAACGTTAGGTATAGACTAGCAGCCAATAATTCTTCTTCCTACGTAATTTCAAAACATAAATGTTTTGTTGTAGCAAGAAAAAAAAAATTAGTCGCCAAGACTAGAATATTTTCTGGTCTCTTTCATGTCTCCTACGCACTATACAAATCATCAACTCGTCGTGAAATTAAAACCAAATGTTTGAAATATAGCTTCGAAAATAACGAAGCTTCCGCCTCGATGATCTTTTTAAACAGAGTTGAAAACTTCTTTCAATTGTAATTAGTAAGGTATTTGTCTGTAAATTATCGCGAAGTAAATGTTCCAGATGTTTAATGAGACAACAACAAAAATACAAAGCCTGAAAAGTTATTATTCAAACTTGCTCGATAATAAGCATTACGATTCGGTAATCGGCTTACAGCTTTCACTTGTTAACTAAATTAAGATGATAATAATTAAGCATTTTTGTCAGCGACAAAAGAAATAATTACACAGTTTAATATTTGTTGTTTATTATTTTCGCAAAGTTGGAGATTTTCCATAGCACTGCTTGTGAATGATTTAATCAAAACATACCTAACATATAAATAAAATTTTAGTTATTTTACCTAATAACCTAAATCACACGAGTAGATAGGTACAGAGAGGACTCTACTATACACTTCCTCTCTGTACGTATACATATTATATCTACTCATGTGCCTAGACTACATCTATGACATTACCTTAATTACATTCAAGGGCCAATATTGTATGTAGCTACTAGTATTTTGGGTAAGCTTGTTTTTGTACTGACCTATGGTACATAAAGACGACTGTGAAGTTCCCCAGGCAGCCGGCTAATGCCATGGCAATATACAGCCAGCCCAGAGCGTAGTACACCGCAGGCTCTGGCGGTGGGAAGCGCAACCAGTGGGGGTTTATGTACTGAATGTAGTCGTCTGTAAACAGTCCATACTGACGCCACAGGTGTAAAGGCCACCGCTGCTTAAATCTCCGAATTAATAGAGACTCCGTGGGTTTAACGACGAACTCTTCATCGTCCACATTCGTGCCGCGGATCACGTAACCGACTTCGAATTCCGCTGCATCTCTCTTCGATCTTTTCACAGAACTAGCCACCAAATCACGGACTCTTTTACGCTTTTTCCACATTTTCAAATTGAAACAACGCCACAATATCTCACTGCTACATTTGAAAGAGTCCAAACAAATGAAATAGTTTACGACACTTTCTTTCGAGTTGACTTTCACTGATGTCGCGAGTTCACTTTTCACTACCGGGAATGTATCAACGGTTTTACACTTTATCTCCATCAAAAATATTATGACTATTATTTTTGTAGTGTTTGACATATTATTTTCGTGCGGCGGGAAATCACGAGACCGAGAAGTTACGAGCACATTCAACGGGAGCACAGCCGTCCGGATTGCTTCCCGTGACGAAATGTTATTCTCGAGCGAATCTGTCATCCCGAACTGTTTTGGTACATGCGCTCAACTTTTTTTCTGTTGTTTTATCACTAATGTGTCTCATACAGGTGATCGTTTATTCAAGAGTTGCAAAGTAGTTAGAATACTTACTACCTATGATAATACGTCCTTATAATGGATTTATTTTATTTAGTTTTATTGCGTTCGCAGTGCTGACCGTTAGTATCTGGTGCTACCAATGATATAGCCCGTCTGGCCACTGCATCTATCCCTGCACAATTGGAACCCTCCGGTTTGTGCAGGGATGATGGCAAGAGGTCGGACTCAGTCATTTGTAAGGACTATGTTTTTGCGGCGCTTGAGTTTGAGATCCTGGGCCCATGGTCATCGGACACGAAATATTTCATCAATGTTGTGTCTCAAAAATTGGTCCACGCGTCAGGTGACTCAAGAGCTGGCTCGTATTTTGCCCAAAGGCAATACAAAGAGGTAAGAGCGACAGTGTCTTGGGCACCATGCCCATAAATGATCATTTGGACGGTGTATATTTTTTGTAAATATTATTTTAATTATTTTTAGTTACAGGCAATATTTTAATGTGTAACTATATTAGAATGATATAATTATAATATGTACTAAGGACCAAGTACGAAATGGAAGGGGCATTGTCAGCATTGTAAAGAACCTTTGAGTCGAGTACCTACGCAAATTTTTTTAGCGAGCTGTGCGATTTACATCTGCCATTACCAGTGTTGAACAAGTGTTCGATCAAGCCGAGATTTTTGTATAATGATCCTGGCTATTGGCTATATCTATCCTTTAACTTATAGTAAAGGCAATAATTCTATTAATTATGTTTATGCTTTTGGCTTTATAGCACATATCCAAGACAGATTTAGTGCATTTAATTTTTCTTTATTTTTCTCAGTAATTAATAGTTAATTAAGTTACATACACGTAACTGAAGACACAAACTCATCAGCCCTTTATACCAATAGTATACATCGGTATACTATTGGTATAAACTTTTTTCTTACCCATCGGGGTAAGAAAAAAGTCCCACATTTTAATCCCCCCTTTTGAAGAAAATTGTGCCTTCTTACGGTCTAGCTACACTGGTAGGTACCTACATATAAAAATTATGATAATAAACAGAGCACAAAAATTTAAAAAAAAAATCTTCAAAAATCACTGTTTATAGTGGACTTTCAAAGTCGCTGTTCTGAGAACTATTTTCTACTGGGTTCTAGTGTCAAAATCACATGTTATGTTACAAAATAAATATTTTCGGTAGTTTGGTAATAAAAAAAGAACTTTAGACAAAGACACTTCATTTGGGAATTGAACAGACATTTAAAAATATTCTTCTATACTAATAAATAAAATTGAAGTGTCTGTCTGTAATTTCGAAATAACTACCACATATTAAGCTCTGGTTATTTGAACGATACCATAACTGAATCACACGTTTTTAAAATTTTTGTCTGTCGGTCTGTCTGTCTGTCTGTCTGTCTGTCTGTCTGTCTGTCTGTCTGTCTGTTTGAACGGGCTAATCTTCGGAACGGCTGAACCGATTTTGACGGGACTTTCACATACAAGTAGAGAATTAACCAGGGAGTAACATAGGCTACTTTTTTAACCGACTTTCAATAAAGGAGGAGTTGTGTTTTTCTACCTATGTACACCGATATCTCCGAGATTTCTGAACCGATTTTAGTAATTCTTTTTTAATCGATAGAAAAACTTTGCTACCCTGTTCTATAAAAAATTTGGATTCGAACTCCTCAATCCTGATGCTGTAGAGGACCTGATCCCCAAAACTAATGGGATTTAGAAACTTTCGGTTATTTAAATTGATATTGCGCTACCAATTAAAGACTTTATCGTTGAATGAAGTCGAGTAGGTACATATCCAACTCCTCAACCCTGATGCTGTAAGGAATTGCATTCCGAAATCGTGGGGATCCCACGGGATTTTTCCGTTTTGGGGACGGGTTACTTAACAAATAAGCTACTTTTTGTTCTGGAAAATCAAAAGTTCCCACGGCATTTCTAAAAACCTAAATCCACACGGGCGAAGCCGTGGGCATCATCTAGTATTTAAATAAATGTAAATAACTTTTAGGATTTAAGGCTCCTGCTTATAAGTTAAATTGAAGAAACTGAGAGAAGTACCCATTTCAATTTGTAAAGATACGTTGTCTTGGTACTAGTCCTTTGATATATAATTTAGATTTCATAATCAATTCTGGAACAATTGTTGGGTACCTACCTAAATATGCAGGATTCGTAACTTGCACGTCAACATTTTCAAAGTTACGTGCTTTGCTAATTTGTTACACATTAGGTAGGTAGGTAAATATCCAGAATGATACAATATGTTGTTGAGAATACTTAGATCATGGGAATAGATATCTATCTATATTATAATAAAACTGTAACAGATCCAATTCTGTACATTGAAGATATTTTGAAAATTTTTATTGGAGGGCACTCTATAATCGATACTAAAGCCAAAACTGCAATTTTTTTCATTTTTGTCTGTCTGTCTGTCTGTCTGTCTGTATCTTGGCCGCGCATCACGCCGAAACTACTGAATGGATTCGAATGAAACTTGATACGATTTGAGTTTATACTCCGAGGTAGGACATAGGATACTTTTTATCCCGAAATTCAGGACGGTTCCCTTGGGAGAGGGGAAGAAAGTTAAAACGTGTATTTAGCTGTAATTCATTAACGCGTAGTTCGATTTCACTCATTCTTTTTTTATTAGAAAGGTAGTACTTTAAGTATTGTCCCGTAAACATTTCAAGGCCATAGGTCTTTTAGTTCAGAAATGACAGACATCGATTGGGTTCCAATGACTTGGGACCCGGATCTTTGTACGTACGGCTTATTTTAAACTGGCGTGCGTTTAAATTTATGTTTGTCGTTCTGTCTATTTGTTCCAGCTAATCTCCGAAACGGCTGGATCGATTTTAATGGAACTTTCAATGTTATAAGGAGTAACAGGCTACATTTAGTTTAGGTACATAAAAGAATTATGGAATCCGATCCGATCCTATATAAAACCTATAAACACGCGAACGAAGTCGCGGGGGTCAGCTAGTTTACCTAATAAAACCTTCAAAATTAATAAACCGAGTATGAAGGTAATCGTATTTGCGTTAAGAACTTCGTTATTATTATGCATCATCAGAAAAAAAACTTACCTGAAATACATGAAGAGTACCATTATATTGCCCCAGCAGCCAGCTGTAGAAAATACGAGATAAATGCAGCCTAAAATCTTCTGCACCGTGGCGTCCGGCGGAGGGAATTGTAGCCAATGTTCGTTTATCAAATATAAATAGTCATCCGTGAAATATCCAAAGTTTCGCCAATTCGCCACAGGCCATAATCTTTTGAATTTCTGAATAAGAAGAACATGCTTTGAATCCAAAGTATCATTTGAATTCGAAATGTTTTTCGATTCATCCAAGTTAATTGGTCGGATGCCGATTTCATCAAAACTTTTGTTAGCTTGCGATATCTCCCTTCTCATTCGTAAATTGCGTTGATTATCTTCAAAGTTTTGTATTAAAACAGACTGATAACTCGTCGGTTTTACTATAAAGTTATCGATGCATAAAATGCACATTAAAATAAGAAAATAAAGAATGTAACAGATAGGTTTCTTCATTGTTCAAGAGTCCGTACAACGCGTTGACGAACAGGGTCTTGCTGAGTTTTAGTAAGACTAATGCAAGGTATTCAGCTGACCGCAAGGTTTTATAAGTACGAGTGGCGATTTGAGTGCTCTGTGCCCTAGGGAGCGTTTTGGGGCTGTACTTAAATTGGATTAAAGTGGCTTGCTTTCAGCTAAATTCTCTACATGAATCGCTAATAAAGATTCAGAGACCTTGTAAATCACTCATCTAATTGAATGTCTACTACAAACGTGATATAAGTTTGCCAATAAATATGTACGAGGTTTGCTGTTTTCTGCTACATACGTTCAATGTAATGAGGTGTAATGAGTACCTAGCGTATGACGTAGTTAAGATTAGTATACCTATAAGATGTAACACTTAGGTTAAGAAGAGAGTAATAAAATGTATCCCACTACGAACGGTCGTTTTGTATCATAATAACTTCCCCTCATGGCGACCCTGCCAGGATCCGAACCTGGAATCTTCTGATTTGTGAAGTCGACATCTCCTGAAGATGCTCCGGTGTCGGAGCGAAACGATCGTCGAGTTAAATTTGTGGTGAATTTGTGTGGTGTTGTGCATTAACATTTTACGATGTGAAATTTAGCATAAATTATAGCACTTATTGCAAAAAAAAATAACTTTATTCACTAACTGCAGCCTATGAACGTTTGAAAAATATCTAATCAAAACCTACTGTCCGCGTTTGTTGACATAACGAATATTCGCGATTTTGTGTACAAATAACTAAATAATTGTGTGTAAAACACGTTAGTCCAGTAACTTTAGGATTTGCTAGTATCGGGTACCTTGCGTTAAATCGGGTAGTTCTGATTTTTTGCAGACTTGTTTATGATGCTTGCCTAATGAATAATCCAAGTTTGTGACCTCGAGCGACGAACGCAACTTTGTTAAAAATCGAAAAAACCGCGAAAATTTCAGATTGTTTTCCGATTTTGTCAATTATAACCCAAAAGGACTAGTTCTTGACACTACCTTTTCAGGGTGTTTTTAAAGTAGAATAAAATTGCTACAATTTAAGATCAGAACCAGCTCTGTAGGTACATTACTTACTGAGATGCACGCAACTTCACTCGCGTGAATTCTTAATCTCATACAAACTTCCATCTCCCATTGTACCAATTTGGGAGTAGTTTTCCAAAATTCCTTCAACACGTAATTCTTAATTTTTAACCGAAAATCTAAATACCAATTTTCATGGATGTAACTTGATAAATGACGAAAACGTGAAGGGGTCTCATTTAAACTTTCATCCCCTACTTAACCCACTTGCAGATAGAATTTTCAAAAATCCTGAAATTCATATTTTTTATTTTTTATCGAAAGCCCAAATACCAATTTTCATGGATGTAACTTGAATAATGACTGACTTTCATATAAACTTTCATCCCCTATTTAACCCCTTTAGTGGTGGAATTTCCAATAATCCTTTCCTACTGTACGCCTATATCATAAAAGGAAGCTACTGTGAAAATTTCAAGTTTCTAGCTTCAAGAAGCTTGTCCTGACTGACTGATCATCAACGCACAACCTAAACAACTGAAAGCTAGGAACTTGAAATTTTCACAGTAGGTTCCTTTTATGATTTAGGCGCACATTAAGAAAGGATATTTGGAAATTGTACCCCTAAAGGGGTTAAATAGGGGACGAAAGTTTGTATGAAAGTCTGTCATTTATCAAGTTACATCCATGAAAATTGGTATTTGGGCTTTCGATAAAAAATAAAAAATATGAATTTCAGGATTTTTGAAAATTCTATCCGCAAGTGGGTTAAGTAGGGGATGAAAGTTTAAATGAGACCCCTTCACGTTTTCGTCATTTATCGAGTTATATCCATGAAAATTGGTATTTAGATTTTCGGTTAAAATTTAAAATTACATGTTGAAGGAATTTTGGAAAAACCACCCCTAAGTTGGTACAATGGGAGATGGAAGTTTGTATGAGATTAAGAATTCACGCAAGTGAAGTCGCGAGCATCTCAGTAAGTAATGTACCTACAGAGCTGGTTCTGGTCTTAAATTGTAGCAATTTTATTCTTCTTTAAAAACGCCCTGAAAAGGTAGTGTCAAGAACTAGTCCTTTTGGGTTATAATCGCTAAAATCTGAAAATAATCCGAAATTTTCGCGGTTTTTTCGATTTTTGACAAAGTTGCGTTCGTCGCTCGAGGTCACAAACTTGGATTAATCATTGGGCCAACATCATAAATAAGTCTGCAAAAAATCAGAACTACCCGATTTAACGCAAGGTCGGATTACTAAATTTACTGGACTACGTTGTTCTCTGCCTATATAGCATAACTTATCAATATATATTTTTTTCAAGACATATCTAATAGAAACACTTGAAATTTCTAAAGTATCTAATAGAAACACTTGAAATTTCTAAAGTAAATAAATCACTTACCTATCACACTGCAAAGTTTCACCGGTTACTGATCAAAATTGGCTCACTAGTGCATACACGTACTAATAGATAGCGTAAGCGGTGTATTATTTAGTAATTTACGAGCGGTTACCCGCGACTTCGTTCGCGTGGATATTGATTTTAATAATCCCGTGGGAATCATTATGTTTTTCATATGCTCCTTTGAGCTTAAACCTTGCTAAAAACTGTTAAAAGTTCACTGGTGGATGTTTAGGTTCATCAAAATGTAAACATCCGCCAGTGAAAGTCCCATCAAAATCGGTCCAGCCTTTCGGAGATTAGCCAGTAGTCTTTAAAGTATCTATTTTCTAACAAAAAAAGAATGAATGAAATCGGACCACCCGTTAACGAATTACAGATAAGTACACATTTTGCCTTTCATCCCCTCTCCCAAGGGAACCGTGCTGAGTTTCGGGATAAAAAGTATCCTATATGTTACTCCATAGTATTAACTTAAATCATGCCGAGTTTCATTTCAATCCATTCAGTAGTTTTTACGTGATGCGCGCACAAACATACAGACAAACAGACAAACAGATAAACAGACAAAAATTTCAAAAATAGCTTTTTTACGTTCTATTACTTATCCCTAACATCCCCCAGTTATTATTTTGCAAAAATCTTCAATGTACAGATACGGCAATTCTACGATTTTATTATATGTATGTATAGATAGAAGATAATGCTCGCAAGCGATAACAACAGTTTCTAGTTACATAAAAGGGTATAGCCGTACTTCCATAGGCAAACTGCCCCCAATAGGAACCTATATCGTAACCTATGTTATATTGTAGAGGGTACTAATAGTAGTTCATAGAGGAGATATTAGCTCTCTATCTTAGTTAATTGAGGAGCTATTTAAAAAAATGTGTCCGGAGACGACTTTTTTTCAAAGTGATATATCTCTGTTGATTTGAGAGCTAGGTAAATAAAATAAATTCCAGTGTTCATGGTAGACTCTACAGTTTATTTTATAGTAATTTTCTATGAGCCAAGCCTAAATAATAATATGAAAAAATTGCAAAAAAAATTTTTTTTTATTAATTTTTATCAGATTGAATAAAGTTACCACTTTGAAAAAAATATATAATAATTGCCTATATTTTGCCTAACAGCATGCTAAGTTTCATTAAAATCCTAAGGGTGCAACATGTGGAAAAAAATTATTAAAGTAAGTGGATCACCTTATGACCACTTTATTAGCGCTTTTAAATTGTATTAGATTTTAATAATCTTTGACCAAGTAGCGTTTTGACAGCTTATAAAAAGTATATTAGCAGTTGGGAGTGTCACTAGTCTATTACAGTGTGTATTCGATCTACTTTTATAGTGACTAGATTATCAAAGTACCCGCCACATGCATGTTCCTACATGATCACAGTGCAAAGTCATGGAACGTTATCGCTGTTATTATTAGCGCCGTTTTACAAATTCCTAATTCAGGGACGTATTATTTGTTTATATTTAAAAACTAGAGAATGCCTGCGGCTTCGCCCGCGTGAATTTCGGTTTTGTACAAATCTCGAGGGAATCGTGGATTTCCGGTTTCCGTTCTCGCTCCCTTTTCTAACCTTTATAACTAATTTCAAGGAAGTTTGCTATAGTAATCTACCTATAGCTGTAGCTATAGATTTCGGTTTCTTCAAAATCCCGTGGGAACTCTTTGATTTTTCGGGATAAAAAGTTTGTTTGTTTGTTTTAAGTCAGGGCATAATCTATCTCTGTTCAAAATTTCAGCTAAATCGGTTCAGTAGTTGCGGCGTGATTGAGTAACAAACATCCAAACATCTAAACATCCAAACATCCACACTTTCACGTTTATAATTACACACACACATTTTCACATTAGTATTATTAAAAATATATGTAATATATTTAAAAGAAAGAAGAAGAGTAAAACGGCGCTAATAATAACAGCGAGAGCGTTTCACGACTTTGCACTGTGATCGTGTAGGAAAATGCATGCGCGGGTACTTTGATAATCTAGTCACTATAAAAGTAGATCGACAACACACCGTAATAGGCTAGTAACACCACCAACCGCTAATATACTTTTTATAAGCTATGAAAACGCTACTTTGTCAAAGATAATTAAATTCTAATACAATTTAAAAGCGCTAACAAAGTGGTCATAAGGTGGTCCACTTACTTTAATAATTTTTTTTCCACATGTTGCACCCTTAGAATTTTAATGAAACTTAGCATGCTGTTAGGCAAGATATAGGCAATTATTATATATTTTTTTCAAAGTGGTAACTGTGTTTAATCTGATAAAAAATAATAAAAAAAATTTTTTTTTGCAATTTTTTCATATTTTTATTTAGGCTTGACTCATAGAAAAATACTATAAAATAAACTGTAGAGTGTACTATAAACACTGGAATTCGTTTTATTTACCTAGCTTTAAAATCAACAGAAATATATCACTTTGAAAAAAAGTCGTCTCCGGACACATTTTTTTAAATAGCTCCTCAATTAACTAAGATAGAGAGCTAATATCTCCTCTATGAACTACTATTAGTACCCTCTACAATATAACATAGGTTACGATATAGGTTCCTATTGGGGGCAGTTTGCCTATGGAAGTACGGCTATACCCTTTAATTTTAGTAGGATAATTTCACAAAAATGTGAAATTATCCTACTAAAATTCCTAAAATTCCTAAAATTAGGTAGGTCTGAAAGGGTTAACATGTAAACAAGCTTTACTAAAATTGGCCTAACAGCTACTTATAGTAAAGCTCGTTTTCCTCAAGGAAACGACGCACTTCGTCAAGGTTATTATAGTCTCAACGAAACTTTTACGTGATGTTTAGTTTTGTTTAGTGATTTTATATTATACCTAATCTAGTAGGTAGTCAAATAGGATTAGTGTTTTCAAATTGCAAGAATTGCTGACTGGTATGTTAATGACTTCCCTAAAGATTGGAGAAAAAAAATCCTGTCGGTAATTTTTACAATTTAAAAACTTTTATCACAACCGATGACATACTACATGTAATCTATACTTACTAATAAATAAAAATCAGCCAAGTGCGAGTCGGGCCTCGCTCTTTCAGGGTTCCGTACATAATTATGAACAATATAATATTTTGGGTCTAAGAAATATTTAATTTCCGAGCTAGACATCGCAACAAACCGTGAAAGAAAAACCCAAAAAAATGTTCGTTTATTTTGGTCACAGCTTATAAACTATTTAATAAATCGTTGTTTTCAGTATTTGTTGTTTAAATAGAGCATAAATAGTACATAATATACTGAAATATCATATTCCCAACTAGTTTAGTTTTTGAGATAGCCCCCGTCACAAAAATGGTCTAAAACTGACAACTTTGATGGCCTCCCATTCCCTTATTTTTTGAGATAAAAATTAAAAAAATATATATTTGTACTCTACTTAATGAGCTCTAAACAATGATACCCCACAAGCTAGGGTAAAGAAAAATTTTTTTTTCCGGCTCCTTTTTCATGTATGGGAGCCCCCCTGAAAAATAATTTAATTCAATTTCTAATTCAATATTTGATTTTGGGTTAACGTTTTACACTAAATACCAAAATTTCAGGTTTGTAACTCATTTCGTCTGCGAGCTAGAGACCTGTGACCGGCGGACAGACGGACAGACAGACAGACAGACAGACAGACAGACAGACAGACAGCCGAGTGACATTAATAGGGCTCCGTTTTTTACCCTTCGGGTACGGAACCCTAAAAATTGAAGTGTCTGTCTGTAATATCGAAATAACTACCTCATATTAAGCTCATACGGTTATTTGAACGCTACCATAACCGAATCACACATTTTTAAAATTTTTGTCTGTCTTTCTGTCTGTCTGTCTGTCTGTCTGTTTGAACGGGCTAATCTTCGGAACGGCTGAACCGATTTTGACGGGACCTTCACATACAAGTAGAGAATTAACCAGGGAGTAACATAGGCTACTTTTTTAACCGACTTTCAAAAAAGGAGGAGTTGTGTTTTTCTACCTATGTACACCGATATCTCCGAAATTTCTGAACCGATTTGCGTATTTTTTTTTTTAATCGATAGAGAAACATTGCGACCCTGTTCTATAAAAAATTTGGATTCCAACTCCTCAATCCTGATGCTGTAGGGGACCTAATCCCCAAAACTAATGGGTTTTAGAAACTTTCGGTTATTTAAATTGATATTGGGGGTACCAATTAAAGACTTTATCGTTGAATGAACTCGAGTAGGTACATATCCAACTCCTCAACCCTGATGCTGTAAGGAATTGTATTCCGAAATAGTGGGGATCCCACGGGATTTTTCCGTTTTGGGGACGGGTTTCTACAGATAAGCTACATTTTGTTCTGGAAAATCAAAAGTTCCCACGGGATTTTTAAAAACCTAAATCCACACAGGCGAAGCCGTGGGCATCATCTAGTACAAACTATATCTAATGGCATGATATATTAGTTAATACATAAATTATTATATACTTATGTAAATTATCTTGAACCGGACTAAACATTTTTCTTATTGTATCTAATGGTCCAAGGGCTCGTATAAATGAGGAATTGCTAAAAGTTGGTAATGTGACTCTTTTGCGTGACCTTAATAATATGGAAGTAGACCTTATGTCTGGATTCTGGAACAAGGTTCGTTCACAGATCAAAAATTTCGGTGGTAGACCACGTTAGGTACTCATCTGCCACACGTTATTTACAACGCCTCGTAAATTACATAAATAAATACCTACCTGCGGTCAAGTTAAAAAAATTATAAGGTAACTTTTAGCATTTTCTCGAAAACAGTTAACTATAAGTGAACAGCAGGCGACTATGCCGAGACCAAATCTGAAAACGAGTTTTCAGATTTCATCTCGGCATAGTCGATTGCCATTTTGTTTTATACCTATATTTGTATTTTAATTATATAGGTATACAGCTTTTGTCGTTTTAATACTTATGATTGAATTTTAGCAGACTTAAGTTTTTGAGTTACCACGCACAAGTAACGCGTAAATCCATACAAACGCCAACACAGCTCTCCAATATCAAGCATCTGTCGGACAAAGAAAAAATATGGGAAGAAATTATTTACTTATAAAAAGACGTTTCAATAAAATAGGAAATACGAAATTTCATTCGAACATATTAATAAACCATTATATTAATTGTAGATATAAAATAATAAAAGGTAACTAAGTAGGTACTTAAATCTCAAGAAAAAAATTCCAAGACTATCGAAAACAGTTCTCACAATACGCTATTGTCATACGCCACAATACCACTCAGAATATTATGAAAAAAATCATAGAAATAATTATGTACCTATGTACTTATAATCTATATCTATCTATCTATCTATACATCTATATCTATCTATCTATCTATCTATTCTATACATATAATAAAATCGTAGACTTGCCGTATCTGTACATTGAAGATTTTTGCAAAATAATAACTGGGGGATGTTAGGGATAAGTAATAGAACGTAAAAAAGCTAGTTTTGAAATTTTTGTCCGTTTGTCTGTTTATGTTTGTCTGTTTGTCTGTTTATCTGTTTGTCTGTATGTTTGTGCGCGCATCACGCAAAAACTACTGAATGGATTGAAACGAAACTTGGTACGATTTAAGTTCATACTACGGAGTAACATATAGGATACTTTTTATCCCGAAATTCAGCACGGTTCCCTAGGGAGAGGGGATGAAAGTCAAAACGTGTATTTAGCTGTAATTCAATAACGCGTAGTCCGATTTCATTCATTCTTTTTTTGTTAGAAAGTAGATACTTTACAGATTACCGACTAATCTCTAAAAGGCTGGATCGCTGGATTTTGATGGGACTTTCACTGGCGGATGTTTACATTTTGATCTACCTAAACATCCGCCAGTGAACTTTTAACAGTTTTTAGATATACCTATGAGCTCAAAGGAGCTTAAGAAAAACAAAATGATTCCTACGGGATTTTTAAAAACCAATATAATATCCACGCGAACGAAGTCGCGGGTGTCCGCTTGTAAATAATAAAAGGTAGCGTTCAATGACCTTCTATATTGGTAGCGTTTAATATTTAGTTCTTTCAAAAATTCTTTTCAAAAAACCGACTTCAAACGCCACTACAAAGTATAAAAATAATTTTTGTTTGTACACAATGACCTTCTAAAGGTCAGTGTTTGTACACGTATGTTGAAGTTGGGCGAGCGTTGCACGTCGGTTTCGTCGTTTTTTCTTATGCCCGCCCGACTTCAACATACGTGTACAAACACTGACCTTTAGAAGGTCATTGTGTACAAACAAAAATTATTTTTATACTTTGTAGTGGCGTTTGAAGTCGGTTTTTTGAAAAGAATTTTTATTTTAAGCTTTTTAGTGTTTCACATCCATTCATAATCGACAGTTCCTTAATCCCCACGGCTTAGGAGTACAGTATCCTGCAGCAGTAGGATTTACTTCCTACCTACAATATGAATTATTCATAGTGGACTGCTCCCTAATCTCCATAGTTATGTGGGCAGTACTCTCCAGCATCAGGACTGAGGAGATGAGACCCGGAATTCTATGATACAGTCTATGCTTGGTACCAAATATATGAATTCATAATGGACAGTTCCCCAATTCCCATAGATTAAGTGTGCAGCATCAGAGCGGAAGAGCTGGGACCTAGAATTTGATGAAACAGTCTATGCTTGATACCCTTAATATGAATTCATAATGAACATTGCCTCAATTCCCATAGTTTATGTGGGCAGTACCTTGCAGCATCAGAACTGAAGAGCTTAGACCTGGAGTTTAATGATGTAGTCTATGCTTGATACTCTTAATATGAATTCATAATGAACATTGCCTCAATTCCCATAGTTTATGTGGGCAGTACCTTGCAGCATCAGAACTGAAGAGCTTGGACCTGGAATTTAATGATGTAGTCTATGATTGATACCCTTAATATGAATTCATAACGAATATTGCCACAATTCCCATAGTTTAGGTGGGCAGTACCTTGCAGCATCAGAACTGAAGAGCTGGGACCTGAAGTTTAATGATACAGTCTCTGCTTGATACCCTTAGTATGAATTCATAATGAACGTTGCCCCAATATTCATAATTTAGGTGGGCAGTACCCCTGCAGCATCAGGATTGAAGAGTTGAAGAAAAAAAATTTTATGGGACCATTTCACGAACTTCCTCTGTCGATTAAAAAAAAATTACGCAAATCGGTTCAGAAATCTCGGAGTAATCGGTGTACATACATACAAAAAAAAAAAAATACGCGCCGAATTGAGAACCTCCTCCTTTTTGGAAGTCGGTTAAAAACCGTGAACAAAAGTTTACCGCCTCCACCAACCCAACCAGACCTCAAACACTTAAGAAATTATAAATTGCCCCTGAAGGGAATCGATTCACGACCTCCCACTTATAAGAGCATAGCCCCCACCAGGGAGGTCACCAAAAGCAATATTAGCGCCCCTTTGAAGCTAACAATCGACGGTCACCCCACGAAAAACTAGATTCGAGTTCTTCACTATTGTTTCATCAACTTTATATTAATCATACACATATGTACTCAATTTTGCTCTATTTTAGATTATAATAAAATGTATGGAAATAATTTAGAAAAATAAAAATAAATAGATAACTAAACAATTTAAAGAATATGAAAAAAAAAAAAACAATGCAACCCGAAGGCTACTTTTGTAGCCTTCGAGTTGCATTGTTTTTTTTAAATCTGAAGTTCAATGTTAAAAGCATTCCCATGCCACGCCAAACATGGCGTATTTTCAAAAAGCACTTTAAAATTTATGTACCTACTACGAGTATGTTAGATACTCGTATCTTGGAAGACATAATACCTACACGAACTTAGGTAGTGTTGAACGTAGAAGTTGAAACGTGAAATGCGGAATTTTCTTCAATTTTGCACTTGGTATATATTTCACGGCTTCTTTGAAGAAGCTAAGTAACTAGTTTGTTGTAACTCTGTTTAAAAAGAAAATAACAGCTTAATTTTTGTAATGTTCTTAACATTTTCAACATGTTTAGAAGCGACATACAGCTCAAATAAAATTCAAAAATATACCTACTTACTTAACAAGTGATAATCTAATCACCATACACTTAACAATAAAGTCTTGAAATTTACTGAACCGATTCTGATGAAACTTGCAGAGTCCCTAAGTTGAAGTAAATGTAAGCCAATAAAAAAGAAATGGTCACAAAGTGATAAATAGTTTCGGAGAAATCCGCGGACAAACATATATACAAACATACATAACGTGGTGTCGCCAGGTATGGACCAGGCACCAGTAGCTGACCACCTTCACCGTTTTTAACAAAAATAAGAGTTAGATTAGAGTTTTACCGCTGGCAACATTTAAACCATGTAGAATAGGGATCTGTTTGTCATATTGACAAATATCATATGAAACGGCCATTTTGTTTTAAAATGGCAAGGCGAACAAAATGTTGTGTGCAAATATCTTTCGATTTCAATAGTTTTCATAAGCAAATCGCTAAGAAGGTAAATAAACGTTTTGATCGATGGATTCTCGTTTCTGATTAAAATGTAAATTTACAATGATTAAATCACTTAGATATAAACTTTAAAACATGCTTGTGAAGGAATAAATGCGACATAGAGTTATTTTCAAGTTTTAGAGGGGATGTCCATTACTGGATCGGAAACACATCAAAAATCCAATCATGGACCTATCTATTCTTATCATTTAAACACAATTACAAGTCAAAATTAAACTTGTATAGTTTAACTAGCTTCTGCCTGCGTGAATTTCGGTTTTTTAACCCCCGACGCAAAAACGACGGGGTGTTATAAGTTTGACGTGTCTCTCTCTCTCTCTGTGTGTGTGTGTGTGTCTGTCTGTTCCCCTGTAGCGCTCAAACGGATGAACCGATTTAAATGCGGTTTTTTTTGTTTGCAAGGTAGTCGAGAGTGTTGTTAGCTATGCTTGATGAAAATCAAGATGGCCGCCACCACAAAATGGCGAATGTCGGGGGTTTTTTAAATTTTTAATTTATACTTGTCACAAATCCCAAGGGAATCGTGGATTTCCGGTTCCGTTCCCGCTCCCTTATGCAACTTTTATAGCTACTTTCAAGGAAGTTTGCTATAGTAATCTACCTGTAGCTATAGATTTTGGTTTTTTCAAAATCCCGTGGGAACTGTGGATTTTTTCAGGATAAAAAGTAGCCTATGTGTTAAGTCATGGCATAATCTATCTCCATCAAAATTTCAGCCAAATCGGTTCAGTTCGGTATAGTAGAAGGATTGCATCTTAACATTTTTTTCCTTCAAATCTAATCAAGTGGGGTGTCAAATTAAAGGGGTTGAAAAGGTGATTCCGAAAATATAATTTTTTTGACTAAAACATATTGTGATCAAAAGTGAAAGAGAAAAATTTATCACGCAGATATTTTTTATTTTTTAACAATATTATACTTGTTTTAAAAAAAATAATTATGGTTTCCATGCAAAAAAATTTTTTTCCATGCTTTTAACATTTTTTAGAAATGTTGGTATGAGCTCAAAGGAGCTTAGAAAAAACAAAGAGTTCCCGCGGGATTATAATAAACCTAAATCCACGTGGACGAAGTCACAGGTATCCGCTTGTACATGCAATATGGGGCCTAGCTCTATATTAACACAAAATAAAGAAGTGTTAATAAAACGTGTCATACGAGTAGCTATGAATGAGGAACCTTCTTTCACCTAGAAAGAAGATTCTCCATAGCCAAGGATCACCTTTTGCCCTCTTGGACAGTGTCCAAGTAATTATTACGCAAGAAGAAAGGAAACCTTTTACAGGTAACAGGCCTAGAAAAACACTTATTCATCTTTTCAAAAAACAGGCGAAAATTCCTCGCTGCTTATGTGAGCAGTATCGTGCTGCATCAGGATTAAGGAGCTGGGACTCAGAGGTCCGTGATTCAATCTAAGCTTGGTACCAAAAATATGAAGTCATAGTGGACAGTTCCCGAATCCCTTTAGTTTAGGTGGGTAGTACCCTACAGCATCAGGATTAAGAAGTTGAAGCAAATAAAAAATTATGGAACCATTTTGTAAACGTCCTCAAATAGACAAGTGTCAAATTGAAATGTGACGAACCTTGGTTGTTTCTACGTAACTTTGATATTTATATAAGTATTATTCGAAATTATCAAGGAGCGCATCAACAAATTCTTTAAAAGCCGGCAACGTATTAGTGGTTCCTTTGGTGATGCAAATGTTCATGGGCAGCGGTAATCACTCAACATCAGGTGACCCGCTTGCTCGTTTGCCCACAATCCATATAAAATAAAACAAGAGATAAAGTTCGTAAACTAAAACCCATCATCATCATCATCATGATCAACCCATTACCGGCTCACTACAGAGCACGGGTCTCCTCTCAGAGTGAGAAGGGTTTTGGCCATAGTCTACCACGCTGGCCAAGCGGATTGGCAGATTTCACACACCTTTGAGAACGTTATGGAGAACTCTCAGACATGCAGGTTTCCTCAAGATGTTTTCCTTCACCGTTAAAGCAAGTGATATTTAAATACTTAAACTAAAACCCGTCTACTCATAATAGTAAACAAGCATAAATTTAAAATTGAAAAAACCCCTGACATTCGCCATTTTGTGGGGGCGGCCATCTTGGATTTGCATAGTGCTATTCTACTAGTCAATTCCTTTCATTTGATACCCATATTAAGGCAGTTGTGATAAAATAAGTAATCCGCCATTTTGTAGCGACGGCCATGTTGGTTCGATTTTCATCAAACATAGCTAACAACACTGTCGAATAATTCACCTTTCAAACGAAATAAAACTGCATTCAAATCGGTTCACCCGTTTGAGCACTACAGGGGAACAGACAGACACACACACACACATACACACACAGACACGTCAAACTTAATATAACACCCTTTCGTTTTGCGTCGGGGGTTAAAAATAATAATTTAGAAAAACGTGTATTCAATTGTGTACTAATGGAAGAAAAGGCGGGGCAAGCGGCTAGTGGCGCCATCTGTTATGTCTAAAACTAACTTAATATTCCAATTTAGCTGTGCGAACGTCACTTCTCGATTTTTCCGCATATAAAATGTAGCCTATGTCACCCCCAAACTATAACAACGAATCAATTAACACCTCATTCATCAACATTGGCCCAGTAGTTTAGGTGCTTCCCTAGAACAAAAAATTGGATACAAACATACATACATAGACTACAAAAATCATAACCCTTCCTTTTGGCTTTGCAGTAATCGGATAAATACGAACTGTCCATCACTGGGTGTCCATAACTGGATTTAGACTGTCCATCATAAAGATTTTTACATATTTCAGTTGATCGTTTTTAGGTTTCCATATTTCAAAACTCGTTCGACTATTTCTAAATTTTAACAGTTAGTGAGAAGCTCTGTATATCTGAGTATATCATTGTAAAATTATAACACTCTAGATTAAATAATAAAAAAGTTATAGCTCCTCATGTTTGACTCGGCGCTTAACCCTGTCCATAACTGGTGCCACCACGTTACCAACGTAAAACATACATACCTATGAAATATATTTGTTTGGAAGATTTTGCAGTTCCTATAATGTATACTTACCTAGATAGTGTGTCGAATTGATAACCTCCTTTTTTAAGTCAGTCAAAAAGGATTTTTCGACTAATAAAGGTTTGTCGAACCTTATTGGTCGAAGAAATGAGGTTTATTTCTTTATGATATTTCTATTTATTTTTTGAACCCTTATAATCCACTAGCCGATGCCCGCGGCTTCGCTCGCGTGGATTTAGGATTTTAAAAATCCCGTGGTACCATTCTATTGCTATCGTAACATCATATAGGTACACCCGTGGGTACACCCGTGGGTACACCACATTACGTGTATTGTATATCTACAGCCTACACGTACGAAGCATGCTGGTCTCGGCAATGGCTCTGGACGTGCGCCAATGCTTAAATCTCCGGCGACGGACGCCGGTCGAAAATCGGCGGCAGCGGCGTGTTTTCGGCGTAATTTCGGCGCAGATAATTTTAATAAAACTGTCTTAGTTGTAGAATAATTTTTACTAAAAATCAGATGCAATTAAAAAAAAAACAATTTAAAATCATAAACATAAATCTACAATCAACAAAAAACAGCAAAATAAAAGTATTTTTAACCGACTTCAAGAAAGGAGGTTCTGTATTCAACCCGTATGTATGTTATGTAGGTATGTTCACAATTATTTCAAAAATCAATGAACCGATTTTGATGATTCTTTTATCGTAATTTACTTATATCTACACTTTCAGGGAGGTATACAACATAGGTATACAACATACCTAGTTATCATTTTTATGTACGGAGTTACATGCATACCTAAATGTAAAGTTCTAAAATACTTAGACTCGCGCCGATTTTACGCCGAAACGCAGATCGGTGGCAGCGGCGTCGAAAAAATGACGGCGGCGGCGGCGGGTCGGCGCGGCGCACACGTCTACTCGGCAGAGCCAGTAGCGGCGGCGTGCACCTCCGTCATAACTCCATAAGTATCGGGCTGGGCGCTGGCACTTGCAAAGGCTCATTTCACTCAAGATTTCATTTCATTTCATTTCTCTTCATAGGATCAAAACTTATATTTTTATGATTTGATGAGACTTCATTGTTCCAATTATTAGCCCTCATACGCATTAGCGGTCAACCGCGTGTGCGGCTAACCGCGCGGCTAGCTGCTTTTATAGAATTTCGTCGCGGTTTAGTGCGTACAAAATGAGCGGTTGCATATAAAAATATAAAAGCGGCTAGCCGCGCGGTTAGCCGCACACGCGGTTGACCGCTAATGCGTATGAGGGCAAGACTGTTGATATATTATTGCATTTATTTTATCCATATCTATATCCAAGAATTTAAGAATAGGTGATGTAAATGCTTTTGCCTGCGGCTTCGCCCGCGTGAATTTCCGTTTTTCACAAATCCCGAGGGAATCGTGGATTGCCAGTTCCCAGTCCTGCTTCCTTTTCCAACCTTTATACCTATTTTCAAGGAAGTTTGCTGTAATTTCGATTCGAAAATTTCGATTTTTTCAAAATCCCCGATAAAAGTAGCCTATGTGTGTTAAGTCACGGCATACCGCATAATGTATCTTCATTCTAAACAGCCAAATCGGTTTAGTAGTTGCGGAGGTGTTAAAGAGTAACATACACACAAACTTTCGCCTTTATAATGTTAGTGTGATAAATTCTTGAGTTTCTACAAGAAAAGATCTATTCTACAAAAGATGTAGATGATACAGTCGTTTATCAAAAATTCAGTCTATAGTACCATTCGCCACTTTGTTGGTTTGAACGCGCTAATCTCAGGAACTACTGGACCGATTTCAAAAATTCTTTCACCGTTGGATATGTACGTGATCCCTGAGTGCTATAGGCTATATATTATGTACCACGGGCGAAGCCGGGGCGGACCGCTAGTAATATATAGACCTACCATCAACCTGGTTCTCACGATGCAGCGAACTCTGTGTAAAGACGGTGGGAAGTTGTTCGAAAGGTTACAGTAAAGTGTTAGTATGTAGATATCACGTTAGAGGTCGTTTCTTCGAAAGTAAGAGCTCAAGCACACAATGGATATAAATGGCGGACAAAAACTTTGCGTAATAGTATGAGGGATTGACGATAGAGTGTGCTAAAGTTACCTATGATAAATCTGGGACTCGCAGCGTTTATTATACTATAGTTTTTGGTGTACCAATCTCACAAACCCCAAATAGATTTATGGGTTCAATATTGTACTCTCTCTCTAGATTTTTAAAATAACTTAAAATTATAAAAAGTAGGTAGGTACATTAGCTATGATCAGTGCCATGCCCGATTGCCCCGCCAGTGACGCGATGATTGGCATATGCCAACATCTTTACCGCTGATTATAATATTTTCGGAATAAGCTTTTTTTTTCTTGAAGGAGGAGGAAAAAATCCCTACGGATTTCTGTCTGCGGCAGGGCGTGTCCGACTTGTACGGACTAAAACGACCCCCTCGCAACTCCAAGATCAACACGGAACAGATACATTTTCTCCTGCCGACCCTCTAGGTGTCATCTCTCTTCTTCTTTTCTTTTTCTCTTGTTTCTCCCCTCACCATTATACCTCTCAGCATCTACTACCCATATTTTCTCCATTCCGTCTCACTGCACAGCATGCATTCAGAATAAGCTATAAACATATTAAAATACATTTCGAAAATTGGTTGTCTGTAAATTTCGGTTTGCGGTCGATAATTTTACGTGATGACTTCAGAAAACATTGCCTCTATATTGCTTGTTCCGCGCTCTTGCTTGCACGCTTGGCTATGCCTCTTTATCGCTTGTTTCGCGCTCTCGCTTGCACGCTCGGCTCATAATACTAATTATACTACTCATAATAATAAATTAATAATAATTTAAGTATAAAATAATAATTAAGTGTGCAGAAAAACGTGTAGGTATAGGTAGACCAGAATCTCATGAAAAATAAGAAAATAAAATTTTGTAGTTAGCAACACTAGGTTAACTCGGCTGCCCTAGTGATAAACAAAGTAATTACATTCAGAACACCTTACCTGGGATCGATTCACGAAACGAAAAATCAAGCAACTGCATTTTAAATACAAAAACAAAGTAATCAACATCCAATTACTTTGTTTTTGTGTTGTGCATGTTGTTTACTTGATTTTTGCATTTATATTCCGGGTTAGTGTATGCAGTTACTTTGTTTGGGCAATTCAAATTTCAGTAAACGGTTCAAGTTATTTGAAATAATAACTGTGGTAAAAAACTACTCGACATAAAACTTTTGTTAATGCAAAAAAGTCAATTTCACAAAAAATGTCAGTTACTTTGTTTACCGCTAGGGCAGCCGTAGTGTTGCTAACTTTGGAATTTCATTTCCGTATTTTCATGAGATTCTGGTCGACCTTTACCTATTCAACTGCGTACTAGTGGAAGAAAGCGCGGGGCAAGCGGCTAGTGGCGCCATCTGTTATGTCTATCTGAAACTAACTTAATATTCCAGTTTAGACGCGCGAACGTCACTTCTCGATTTTTTCGCATATAAAAATAATGTAACCTATGTCACCCGAACCATAACAACGAATCAATTGACATCTCATTCATCAAAATCGGCCCAGTAGTTTAGGCGCTACGGTGGAACAAAAAAATTGGATACAAACATACACACACATTTACACTACATTGGACACACACATACATACATACATACATACATACATACATACATACATACATACATAGACTGCTAAAATCATAACCCTTCCTTTTGGTTTTGCCGTAGTCGGGTAAAAAAGGAAAAAAGACCAAGCTTGTTATGTAAGTCTAGGTTTTTATTTGAAAAAAATTACAAACAATTTCACATAAGTAGGTATATGTATCTACTCGATAATATACATAGAAGTGAAGTGTAAATTTTGGATAAAAAAACTATGTAAACATCCGATTCAAATTATGAGACTATTAATTTTAGCAAGTATCTAGTTACTTATTGCTCTAAGATTCACGCTAGGTAATAATAGATATTATTATTTACGTTATACCTAGGTACTTTTTAAAATTAAATACTCACCATCAGAAATCAGCGTAGAGAGCAAGTTAAAAAGTCATCAATCAACACACCTACTCGTACTCTACACACATTATCTGCATGAGTAATTTAGTTTACGGGAAACCTTGTTCTTGCATGACTTGCATAAGTTTTTGTTGGCAGTCCGCAGTCCCTTTGTACGTTATGTACTTATGTGTGTAGATATTACGTAGTCACGTAGGTTGTACTTACTGGTCCGGATTTGACGAAAGGTAGTGAAGTGCCCTCGAGATTTTCCTACGAGATTGCTTTTAGCCTATTAAGGGTACATGGACGAGCTCTTTTTCCCCATTCACTTTTTGCTCACTTCGAACTTAAACTAGGTACCTACTTAAGTTTCGTAGCAGCTTTAGGAATTTGATTTTTCCCTTTCATGGAAGCTTCCAGTACCGTGCAACGTGCTTACTTTTTATTTCTGATGTTCTGATGGCAGGGTTTTGTTTATGACCATTTTTGAGTACGAAATCGCATGCATGGTAACGTTATTTGGAGGCACAAATTTACCAGTTTTCCTGTGGCTGATACCTTAGAAGTTCCAGTCATAGGGAACTTGAGCCAAGCAAATAATAATAATAAATTGCTGATAAATGAAAAATAATCCAGATACCAGAAATCTTATCATACAAAGACATGTCACATGCAGTGGCATGAGACGGATGGGCTTTTCATCCAGTCGATGCTATTTCGCTCGTCATTAGTGTGCAATGAAATATCCGGAAATTGCAGTGCTTGCCGAATTGCAAGGGGAAACAAGTTTGAATTGCGAGACTATTTTTACGTTTTGGGGATAATACCTATTATGTAAGTGTGAAAGAGTCAAGGAAATAAATCAAATAAACAATAACGAATTTAACATTTCAATCAATGAAAATTCACTGAGTAAATTTGGATGGAACAATCGCTGTATTATAGCTATAGTAAAACATAGTCGATATAAACAATGTTTGGCTGAATGTAAGGAAAATATATTTATAAATTGAACTGGTTAGCAATAGTTTTAAAGAATCTCGGAGACTATCTATACAGATAAATATACTTGAATATTATGAATTATTATTAAGAATTGAATATAATGCTTATCATATGATACTAGCTGATGCCAGCGACTTCGTCCGCTTGGATTCTTATAAGTCTAATTCCCTATTTAACCCACTTGGGGGTGGAGAATTTTCAAAATTCCTGAAACACGATACAAATACCGATTTTCATTGACATAACTTTAAAAATTAAGGACTTTCATACAAACTTTCATCCCCTATACATACATACATCCCCACACTTGGGGGTAGTTTTTCCAAAATTCCTTAAACACGTAATTCTTTATTTTTAACCGAAAACTTAAATACCAATTTTCATGGATATAACTTGAAAAATGACGGACTTTCATACATTTAACCCCTATTTAACCCCCTTAGGGATGGAATTCGCAATAATCCTTTCTTAGTGTGCGTCTGCGTCATAAAGGGAAGCTACTGTGAAAATTTCAAGTTTCTAGCTTCAGTGGTTTAGGCTGTGTGTTGATAATCAGTCAGGACAAGCTACTTTATATTATTACAGATAGATAGATAGATAGATAGATAGATAGAAGATAAGTTTTTAATATTATATTCTATATATTTCTTGCATACTTACAAGCTTTTAACTAAAATCCATTGGCAAAGAAAGATACTTACTGAGAAAAAACTTTTTAAATAATATAGGTATGTTACATAGCGGCAGTGGTTTCATGCTGAAAGTTTTGGACTCAGAGAACTTTTTCATCGGGAAAAAATTTCTCAAAGAAAAGTTTGTTATCTTGAAGTTTCACAGATCAAACGACTTGTAAGTAAATAACCAAGATCTATAATATAATAAGACTGTAACAGATCCAATTCTGTACATTGAAGATATTTTGAAATTTTTTATTGGAGGGCACTATATAATCGATACTGAAGCCAAAACTGCAATTTTTTTCATTTTTGTCTGTCTGTCTGTCTGTCTGTCTGTATCTTGGCCGCGCATCACGCCGAAACTACTGGATGGATTCGAATGAAACTTGGTACGATTTGAGTTTATACTCCGAGGTAGGACATAGGATACTTTTTATCCCGAAATTCAGCACGGTTCCCTTGGGAGAGGGGATGAAAGTTAAAACGTGTATTTAGCTGTAATTCATTAACGCGTTGTTCGATTTCATTCATTCTTTTTTTGTTAGAAAGGTAGTACTTTATATATTGTCCCGTAAATATTTCAAGGTCATAGATTTTTTAGTTCAGAAATGACAGACATTTATTGGGTTCAAATAACTTGGGACCCGGATCTTTGTACTACGTACGGCTTATTTTGAACTGGCGTGCGTTTAAATTTATGTTTATCGGTCTGTCTATTTGTTTCAACTAATCTCAGAAACGGCTGGACCGATTTTAATGGAACTTTCAATGGCAGATAGGTGATGTTATAAGGAGTAACTTAGGCTACATTTAGTTTTGGGATCGGGATTTGGGAAAGAATTATGGGATCCGTTCCGATCCTATATAAAACCTATAAACACGCGAACGAAGTTGCGGGGGTCAGCTAGTTAAGTTATAAAATCAAAACTCGGGACACAGGATACCTTACACTTCTATTCGTATTCAATTTTTTTCTAGCGTATTTTAAATTGTTTGTTATTTCTGCTGTCGACTAGTCATAAGCACTGATCTTGCTAACATAAGATAAAATCAATGACACTTTTTTTTTCAACATAGTAAAGTAGGTAGTTTCGGAATAGGTAATTATGAGCAATTTGATGAATCGGCAAACACACAGAAGTACCTACATACATCGAGTGCTAATCACATAATCCTCTCAATAATAGTTAGTTTCAAATAGTTTTATCACAAGTAGATACAGTTTAGTGATAGTAAGTATAACCCGCGGCACGTACATCGAACACTGAACGAAACGTGGAGGGGATAGCTGCGTATGGGAACTGTCACGCACGTAATACAATAGCTTACCCCATGCTTACCCCCTCCATTTTCCTTCAGTGTTCGATGTACGTGCCGCGGGTTATAGTAACTAGTAGTTAGTAAGTACCTTGTAGTAATCTTTAGTTTAAAAATTTCAACAATATATCGTTGTCCGATAAAATATTAGGTACGAGAAATCAAATCAGTATTTTTTCACCTATAATTACTCCACGTTATATTTTTTTACATTTTACACACTATACATATTAATTAAATTCAACTCAATGTAGATACAGTGCAAGGGCGGTAAGTATGATGCGGACCACAGATATCGATAGTGGTGCGGACAAATGTCGGAAGGTAATAATTAGTTACACTATCAGTTATCACACTAATATCACAGCTAATATTATAAAGGCGAAAGTTTGTTTGTGAGTGTGTCTGTGTGTATGTCTGTTACTCTTTTAACGCCGCAACTACTGAACCGATTGGGCTGAAATTTTCAATAGAGATAGATTATGCCCTGACATAACACATAGGCTTTTTACCCTGGAAAAAATCACAGTGCCCACGGGACTTTGAATAGAATAGAATAGAAAAGTTTTTTATTCAAATAAATACAAGTAGGTACTTTTGAATCGTCAATAATTGAATCTACCAAAATCTGAAAAAAACGAAATATATAGGTACAGCTATAGGTAGATTACTATAGCAAATTTCCTTGAAAGTAGGTATAAAGGTTGGAAAACGCAGCGGGAACGGGAACCGGAAGTCCACGATTCCCTCGGGATTTGTGAAAAGAAATTCACGCAGGCGAAGCCGCGGGCAGAAGCTAGTAAAATATAACTTTTGTCCAATTTTTTTTCAACCTTTCACAGCGTACTTGTCCTTTTTATTGTTGGGTAAAGATAGGTGATTAAGGTTAGACAGATAAGTGTATTTTCCATTAATTTATACCTTATTTGTACTTTACACCTACTCGAGGTTGCCAAAATTGAAAAATCCTTATTTTTCTTTGTATTCGAATTTTTCAATTCGATATTACCTACTAATTAGTCTGTTTTATGCGATGATAACTGTGGATAATAATAATAATAATTTAATGTCAAGTTTATTCAGATAGTGTGCACGGGGAAGATAAATAATGTTTACGCAAGTTTTCAAAAGCTTTCTCGTGTAAATTTGATATATGCATTGTCGTTAGACAAAAGGGCCTCCCAGGACCGAACCGGTCCATTTTAGTTCGCGTAACTCGAGATTGAAGCAGACCGTTCCAACTAAAGCACTTTGGATCATGGAGCGGATTTGATAGCTTTTACATAATAATCTAAATGTTTGTGCTATAAGTAACTTAAATATAATAAGTACATTAGTATTTAAGTTATTTAAGCAGGTACAGATATGTAGTTCAATTCATTTTTATGCGCACATTATGCGTGCGTGAAGTTTGGTACAGTGGTACAGACATAGTGACTGTATTTGCATATCAATAGTTACACTCATAGGTACAGTCAAAGCATAGAGCGCTCTATGCTTTTGACTGCAATGAGTCAAATTAGACTTACAAGTATAAATTAAAAATTTAAAAACCCCCGACATTCGCCATTTTGTGGTGGCGGCCATTTTGGATTTGCAATAGTGCTATTCTACTAGTCAAGCCATTTCATTTGATACCCATATTAAGGGAGTTGTGAAAAAATATGTAATACGCCATTTTGTAGCGGCGGCTTCTAACCTCTCTCCCGCAGCCGCGGCGGGCGCGATTCCAAACCGCTCCGTGAGCGCTCTCCGTATCTTGGATCGATTTTCATCAAACATAGCTAACAACACTCTCGACTAATTCACCTTTCAAACAAAATAAATCGCATTCAAATTGGTCCACCCGTTTGAGCACTACAGGGGAACAGACAGACACACACACACACAGACACGTGAAACTTATAACACCCCGTCGTTTTTAAATCAAGAAGCTTTATATACCTACATATATAGTAATGTACCTATATATAATATAGTTTACTCTTTATGATTCATTGTGGACAGTTCCCTAATCTCCATAGTTTAGGTAGACAGTACCCTAAAGCAACAGGACTGAGGAGCTTGGACCTGGAGTTCAATGATGCAGTCTATGCTTGATACCCTTAATATAAATTTATAATGGAAATTGCTCCAATCCCCATAGTTTAGGTGAGCATGTACCCCTCGGTAACATGGTTAATAATTTTCCTACAGGGATATTGCTAGCCATGGCCATGACCTGGCGGAGGGAGGTTTTTCCGCGTGTCCTTTTGATTAGCAGAGGGCACTGCGAATGAAACAGAGGGTGACACTCCGGGGTAGGGGGCAGCAATGCCCATCGCGGGAGGAAGAAAACCTCGTTAAAAAATTACGGGAAGGCGCGAGCCTCTGGACGGACAGCCCAGAGGCGAGCGGGAGCGCCGGCTAGGGCGGCTGCCGGACGCCTGGGATGCATACAATGGGTTCCCCAGGCGTCCAGCACAGATAGCATGCGGGTCATGCCGTGGTGGTTTTTAGTGCTGTATATCCCCATTCTCCTCTTGGGGGGGAGTCCCACATAACCTTTGTTCTACCGCAAAATGGGGGTAGCTATAAAAGCTGTTCCCACCACGGTCAAAAAAAAATGTGAGCATGTGTGAGAGATTGAGGAGTTGAAGCAAAAAAAATCTATGAGACCATTTCGCAAACATCTTCTGTCGACTAAAAAAAATCACGCACCATTTCTCAAACTTCTTCTGTCGACTAAAAAAAAATCACGCAAATCGGTGCAGAAATCTCGGAGTAATTGGTGTACATACATGGAAAAAAAATACGTACGAAATGTGAACCTCCTCCTTTTTGCAAGTCAGTTAATAAAATAAGCTACCATCCATATTTCACTCACATAAGCTGACGCACACAGCACGTACATATGATTTTACTGATATTTTATAGGACTTTATTTCATATTGCCATACAAAACGTACGCACCGAATTGACACATCCTCCTTTTTTTAAAGGTTTAAAAACAAAATTGTTTTATCAAGAAAACTAGTGATCCGCCGCGGCTTCGCACGGATGCAATGTAGATAAACACTACGCGCCGCTGCCAGAGGACGTACGGCCCGCCAGCCGCTCTGCCCCCGCTTTTTAAATCTCTGATATCTTCTAAGATATTCATTTTAATGATATGCATTAAAAGGCAGTTTTGATCTACATGAAATGTACAATATATAGCTAATGTATTTAATTGGATAAGGAATAATACTGTATTGTTTAAAACAGTTTGGTAAATAACCCATGATTTTTAGGGTTCCGTACCCGAAGGGTAAAAAACGGAGCCCTATTAATGTCACTCGGCTGTCTGGCTGTCTGTCTGTCTGTCTGTCTGTCTGTCTGTCTGTCCGTCTGTCCGCCGGTCACAGGTCTCTAGCTCGCAGACGAAATGAGTTACAAACCTGAAATTTTGGTATTTAGTGTAAAACGTTAACCCAAAATCAAATATTGAATTAGAAATTGAATTAAATTATTTTTCAGGGGGTTTAGTTTTATTAAACAACAAATACTGAAAACAACGATTTATTAAATAGTTTATAAGCTGTGACCAAAATAAACGAACATTTTTTTGGGTTTTTCTTTCACGGTTTGTTGCGATGTCTAGCTCGGAAATTAAATATTTCTTAGACCCAAAATATTATATTGTTCATAATTATGTACGGAACCCTGAAAGAGCGAGGCCCGACTCGCACTTGGCTGATTTTTTTGTAATATGTAAAAGATTCAAATGGTTACTGTGGATTATCCTTATGAGACAAACATATTATAACAAGGCGAACTTTTTAATCGATCTTTTGAATATATACAATTCTGTAGTACATTATATTTTGATCTATCGGGTAAGGTTTAGCCAGCGCGGCGTTTGCAATATAAGCGCCAAAAATATGTTTGTTACGACATCACATTACAAATCTTTTAATTTCTCGGCTTTTCTCTACTAACTATAAAATGTACGCATACTAGGTACATATAAACGTTCCTCTTGAATCAATATATCTATTGCTGAAAACTGAATTAAAATCTGTTGCAGTTTAAAAAGATCGACAACAAACAGCGGGAGCGACTTTATTTTATACTATGTAAAGAAGAAGGACTGTAAGTATACCTATATAAAAAGTAACAAATAATGATAAATGAAATAAATGAAATGCCCGTTCTATCTTATAACAGTTTTATTAACAATATAAATAGTTAAATTACAAATTTACTTCTCTACAATTGAGCTGCGCTACTCTACTGCGAGCAGTCCAATGTGCTTATCATAATAATTATTATAAACACTAGATACATAGCATCGGTTTATTTTTAATCTTTGGGTACTATTCTATGCACTGACACAGAACAAAGGCTCGATTCTAAAATTATTTTCTCAATACACAATAGTTGCTGATAGGAACTTAGTTTTACGGATCACTCACAGAATCAAGAGTTTACAGGCATACCTAGTGACATAATCACAGTAGATATTTGTTGTCTTTCCCCTACGAGAAATGAATCTGCGCAACGCGAAAAATAATTTTTATCGGCCTTCAATTGACAAGGCTTTATCGAGACATGCCTCTTTTTAGTATTTTCACTAGCTGGGCTCACGGCGTCATGGCGACATCGACAAGGAAAGGTTGCTCCGTGTCCGTCTGAACCGCGGGCGCTACCTCATAAAATCAAATGAAACCTTATCTATAATTTAGTAGTTTTTTAGTAGTATTTGGTAGTTAAGATAAAATATTTAGTAGTTCAATATAACCAAAATTAAATGAAAAATAAAGTGCGCCGCCAACCTGACGTCAGGTTGGCGGGTGGAATTTTAACGGCGTACAATACTTTGAAAATATATATGTCAAATTTTAGTAGTCTTTTGGTAGTTTAATAAAATTACGTTAAATCTTATTCACGCCTTTGTTTATAGACTAAAAAATATATTTTCTTTTTCTT
Source organism: Melanargia galathea (assembly GCA_920104075.1). Lineage (NCBI taxonomy): Eukaryota > Metazoa > Arthropoda > Insecta > Lepidoptera > Nymphalidae > Melanargia > Melanargia galathea. The sequence goes on from OV049855.1 coordinate 8,072,889, forward strand.
CATCGGAAACGCCTGTGGAAATTATCATAGCAATCTTTCAGTAGAACTAATTATCAATAATTGTACTTGTTACATAATAGATGCTAATAAAATTATATTAAAATAGAATTAATCACACTAATATTACAAAGGCGAAAGTATGTGTATGTGTATGTTTGTTACACTTTAACGCCGCAACTTCTGTACCGATTTGGCTGAAATAATTTTGATTGCCCATATAACGTAATACCAAAATAATTTGTAATTTGAGAATATTTCCACCATAATATTATGCGATTATTGGATTCAAATTGTATTTATCTAGGTTCCTGGTTCTGATAATATGTTTCCAAAACATCTTCCTAAAATGAAATGTAAGCGAACTGCGTTTTGCACATTTTTACGACATAAACGGCATATCTTCTCTTTATTTGTTTCATATTCAAATCAACGATATCTTACCTAATAATTGATCAGGAACATAGCTTCTAATGTCAAGTTACAAAATACCTAAAACCCCAACACGGGGTTATGGTACAACTCGACCGCAATAAAATTGACCGAATGGTCGAGTTGTCCACATTCAATTTTATTAATATTTTTTGATGGTCAACTCGACCGCACGTACAAAGTACAGTCATTTACAGTTAGAGAGGTTGGGTTGAGGTATAAAAAGTACAGTACAGATATAAAAAGAAATAGATAGCAAATCTCATTCTCGTTTAGAGACGTTAATCTCTTGTCTTCAGGAGAAGAATATTCAGGAACGCCGTATTACCCAACGTGTTTTTAACCCCCGACGCAAAAACGACGGGGTGTTATAAGTTTGACTTATCTGTGTGTGTGTGTGTGTGTGTGTGTGTGTGTGTGTATATGTGTGTGTCTGTCTGTGTTTAATGCGGTTTTTTTTGTTTGAAAGGTGAATTTGTCGAGAGTGTTGTTAGCTATGTTTGATGAAAATCGGTCCAAGATGGCCGCCACCACAAAATGGCGGATAACATATTTTTTCACAACCCCCTCAATATGGGTATCAAATGAAAGGGCTTGACCAGCAGAATAGCACTATACAAATTCAAGATGGCCGCTACCACAAAATCGCGAATGTCGGGGGGTTTTTTAATTTATACTTGTTTCATACATAAAATGTAGCCTATGTCACCCGGACCATAACAAAGAATAAATTGACACCTCATTCATCAAAATTGGCCAAGTAGTTTAGGCGCTACGGGGGTACACACAGAATCTCATACAAAAATCGTCCACAAACATACATACATACATACATAGACTGCTAAATTCATAACCCTTCCTTTTGGCTTTGAAGCAGTCGGGTAAAAAAATAATAAAGGCGGGAAACCTAATGGGATACTTAATTTAATTACAAAGTTAATATTTTAGATGTGCAATTTGATATTGCACATCTAAAATACTAAACGTATAATCTATACTAATCTATATCTATACTAATAAATAAAATTGAAGTGTCTGTCTGTAATTTCGAAATAACTACCACATATTAAGCTCATATGGTTATTTGAACGATACCATAACCGAATCACACGTTTTTAAAATTTCTGTCTGTCTGTCTGTTTGAACGGGCTAATCTTCGGAACGGCTGAACCGATTTTGACGGGACGTTCACAGACAAGTAGAGGATTAACCAAGGAGTAACATAGGCTACTTTTTTAACCGACTTTCAAAAAAGGAGTTGCGTTGAAATCGGTAAGTACCTATGTAAATGTTAAAAAACGCCCTGATAGGTATTTTCGCTGCGCGCGACGGCCGACGCTCGCGCTGCACGGAACTCCCCGCGCCGCGCCGCGCGCCCCTGCACCCTGCGCTGCCGTATGCGGTACCGTGGTACGCCGCCGCGCGGCGGGGAGCGGGTGGACCAGAAATCTACTTATCCCTCAGGAATTGTGAAAAACCGAAATTCACGCGGGCGAAGCCGCGGGCAAAAGCTAGTACTTAAATAAGTATACTGACTTGCACAATAAAATAGGCCTCACTTAGGGTCCGAGCGAGCGAAGCGAGCTTGGGACTTGCGGCACTCAGACTCGGATAGGTAATAGATAGAGAAAAGGGGATGGCGATTGTAAACATCATCATTACAGAAGCAGGATAAGGTTTAATATTAAAACTAAATCAAACTATTATTAATATATCTTTATTTATCACCCGCACAAACTTAATTTAATATCGAATCACAGATTAGTTTAACTGAGATCTCTTTTCAAAATCTATTTTATACTAATTAATTTAATTACACTCAGCCAAGTCCAAAATGGCAGCACTTTATTCGATTAGGGTGTGATTGCTATCGCAACCCTCAATCAAATATCACGACCTAGATGCTGAAGCATCTAATAGTCGGTTGAGTCTCTGGAGGAGACTGAATTCATGGCTTCGAAGTGCCCGTATTTATACCAATAATTCAAGATGGCGGTTCGCGCCAATAAATGAATCAAATGTCAGTTTATTCTAACATATTTCAATTATGAAATTAATATTATAATCTGTAAACCATTTCTAAAAATTCTAATTGAATTTCAACAATAATCTGACACGATGGATCCCTTTCGTTGTTATTTATTTTTATACCACCCAGAAAAAGGGCTCCGTCACCTGCATTTGGTAACATCTATTTAGCGATTTACTATTATTACGACCACTCTGGTGCAGTGGTGAGCGCTGTGGTCTTTTAAGTGGGAGGTCCCAGGTCCCTAAATTCTCAGAAGCCAGCCCGGAAATTGGCAGTAATTTTTTTTTGGTACAGGAATGGCAATTTTTATACACAAGTATGCACTATAGGAGATATTATAGCGCACAAGTGCACAATATGTGTATATGTACATAGGTCACACCGCAAGAGATTATATTGCTCAAGTGTGCACTAAGGGAGATTTTATAGTGCACACGTGTGCACTGTAGGATATATTACAGTGCACAAATGTGCACTATGGGAGGTATTATATTGCACAACTGTCCACTATACTATCTTTTGCGTAGTGCTCTGCGTATGCGCACACACTTGTGCACTATAATATCTTCTGCGTAGTTGGCCCTGCCACTATTGAGATTGGCCGCCGTGGCCGACATTCGGAGCGCTGTGGTCGTAAAGTGGGAGGTCCCGGGTTTGATTCCTGGCAGAGGCAATTTGGGATTTTATAATTTCTAAATTGTCTCTGGTCTGGTGGAAGGAAGCCTTCCACCAGACCAGAGACAATTTATTAGCCGTGACTGGTTACCACCATACCGGCAAAAGCCGTGCCATCAAGCGATTTAGCATTCCGGTACGATGCCGTGTAGAAACCAATCAGGGGTAGATATGCATACCTCTTCCAAGTTAGCCCGCTTCCATCTTAGACTGCATCATCACTTACCATCAGGTGAGATTTACAGACTACAGTCAAGGGCTAATTTGTAGTTGAACAAAAAATTTGAGTGTAGGTAAGTATTTTAGGTGCTACTTTCGGAATATTTTGTTACAGTAATAGGTGTACGATTAAATACTACCCAAACCTAATAACGTCATTATTTGTAAGTTCTATGTTTTTTTGCTTTAAATATGTCTAAAAATATAATATTAATTCTATTTTAATATAATTTTATTAGCATCTATTATGTAACAAGTACAATTATTGATAACGAGCGGATACCCGCGACTTCGTTCGCGTGGATATTGATTTTAATAATCCCGTGGGAATCATTTTGTTTTTCCTATGCTCCTTTGAGCTTAAACCTTGGTAAAAACTGTTAAAAGTTCACTGGCGGATGTTTAGGTACATCAAAATGTAAACATCCGCCAGTGAAAGTCCCATCAAAATCGGTCCAGCCTTTCGGAGGTTAGCCAGTAATCTTTGAAGTATCTTCTTTCTAACAAAAAAAGAATGAATGAAATCGGACCACCCATTAACGAATTACAGCTAAGTACACATTTTGACTTTCATCCCCTCTCCCAAGGGAACCGTGCTGAATTTCGGGATAAAAAGTATCCTATATGTTACTCCGTAATATGAACTTAAATCATACCAAGTTTCATTTCAATCCATTCAGTAGTTTTTACGTGATGCGCGCACAAACATACAGACAAACAGACAAACAGATAAACAGACAAACAGACAAACCGACAAACAGACAAACAGACAAAAATTTCAAAAATAGCTTTTTTACGTTCTATTACTTATCCCTAACATCCCCCAGTTATTATTTTGCAAAAATCTTCAATGTACAGATACGGTAATTCTACGATTTTATTATATGTATAGATTAGTTCTGCTGAAAGATTGCTATGATAATTTCCACAGGCGTTTCCGATGAAGAAAAAGAAAATATATTTTTTAGTCTATAAACAAAGGCGTGAATAAGATTTAACGTAATTTTATTAAACTACCAAAAGACTACTAAAATTTGACATATATATTTTCAAAGTATTGTACGCCGTTAAAATTCCACCCGCCAACCTGACGTCAGGTTGGCGGCGCACTTTATTTTTCATTTAATTTTGGTTATATTGAACTACTAAATATTTTATCTTAACTACCAAATACTACTAAAAAACTACTAAATTATAGATAAGGTTTCATTTGATTTTATGAGGTAGCGCCCGCGGTTCAGACGGACACGGTTGCTCCTGCCTCGACTTCACAGATGTTTTAATTCGGACTAAAACATGTGGACTTTGAAGATTAGTTTTCTATAACAAAGAATAGTATCTCGATTCTTTATTAGGGTAATTCCGTTCTACGTATACGCATCGTCACTGCATTTCAACACTTCAACACCGCTTGGATTTTGCAGTGAGATATGCGGATGTATGTATGTATATCAATATGTAAAAAGGCATTCTATCTTTCATTATAGATTAGTGTAGTGAACAGAAAGTGTCAAACTCAGTCTAATACCTACTAACCTGATAAGAAATGAGCTCTTTGATGAGCTCTTTGTGGACTTTGATGCAATCTAAAGTTTGTAAATGCTTCAGAAACCAATCTGAAATACAGTTTATAAACTGGTTAAAATTCTGTGTAAGGATACACTGTATCACAGGCCCATACGGCACCCCTTAAAGTGTTAGATCCTTGTTCGCAATTTTGAATTATGTTATAACTAGAATCGAGCCTCGTGTCTTATTAACACCCACTAATTTACTGAAAAAGTTGTCCTTAGTTTACCTATATACTAACTTAGGACAACTTTTATACGATACTTTCAGCACTATTCGAGTGCATAATACCTATGTAGGGACTTAAAATTTAAATGTCAACAACTTATTTTAAATATCGAACACAAAAAGCGTTTTATTTACCATGATTAATTTTTATTCGTTTTTATTTTTGTACACAAACTTTGTTTTAAAATTCTCATTATTAGTTTTGTTTTTTTTTTTCAATTCCATTCCGAATTTGTTAAGGCTTTTGTAAAACAAAAACGTATCGTCTAATATCTAAAACATTTATTTCTTTCTATTCTAAATCATTATTGTTTATAATATTTATAATATATGCAATATGCATACTTTGACTAACATTCAAAAATGTATGCGATTGCTAGTTTTACATCGTAGATTTGCGTGCAGCTGAATTGGCACCATGCCAAGTTGTTATTGGTAGTGTGCTTTCCTATTTTCTGTACTGACTGTGTCATGTGTATAATAAATAAAATAAATAAATAATAAAATTACCCATTGCACTTAAATTCACAATTTTCGTCATGTCATGTCATGTCATTAACACTATTAGTACGGCAGCCCTGGAACAAATTTTTTAGTGATTAATAACAAGCTGAATTTTCGTGAGCAGGTTCGTTTCGACGAGACGAACAACTTTTTTATCTATGAAAATTCTCGATGGAGGTAGCTAATCGAGTGGGGAGGTTTTAAAAAATTTCGATTCGCTCGGGTGGGAAATCGTTCCACTAAATTTGTAGGACTATGTAGCCATTTCATTATACAAGTATTTAGTTACTAAGCTGCATCAAAAAATCAGCTAGTTATTAATAATGTTTAATCATTTTTATAACCTCATTATTTGGAAATATTCGGAGTGGAGGACGCTGTAGAATATTATTAATGACCAGCCGATTTTTTGTATGCAGCCTAATAAATACTTGTATAATGAAATGGTCATATAGTCCTACAAAAGTGGAACTTTTTCCCACCCAAGCGAATCAAAATTTTTAAAACCTCCCCACTCGATTAGCTACCTCCATCGAGAATTTTCATAGATAAAAAAGTTGTTCGTCTCGTCAAAACGAACCTGCAGGGCTATTCTGTAAAGCCATTTTCGAATTATAGAGAATGAATTCGAGATGAGTTTGCTAATTTGTATTCTGTAAAACTCAATAGTACAGGTCTTCTCACTCAAACTCACTTCACTTCGCAAGTGCGTAGCAGATGTTTACAGAATATCAAACCAAGGTGAAGTGAGTTTGCTTTCGAAGCGAGTTATCTCACTTGAGTGAGCTTCGATATCGAGATGGTATTTTAGAGAATAGCCCTACTGCTCACGAAAATTCAGCTTGTTATTAATCACTAAAAATTTTGTTCCAGGGCTGCCGTACCATATTATCTCTTGCTCTTTACAAGTTACACAGACAATAGATGAATAAAAACACGATTTTACGTTATTAGTTCAGTACTATAATTCTGGTTATGTATATTGACTCTATGTGATATACATATGTATACAGTGTGTTTTATTTAACTGGGATAGTATGGGGAAATTGTATACCTACAGGAAATAAAATGAAGAGAAAAATTTCGTCATACTTCAATTCAAAGTGAAATTGTGAAACTTTCCATTTGTGAATTAAATAAAAATAACCAAAGTTTTAAATAATTAACTCAGTTTCATATATATGGATTAAACTATTGCATGTAGGTCTATATATAGAAGGCTCAGGGTCACTCAGCGGGCGATGGAGAGAGCTATGCTCGGAGTATCCCTGCGGGATCAAATCAGAAATGAGGAGATCCGCAGGAGAACCAGAGTCACCGACATAGCTCATCGAGTCGCGAAGCTGAAGTGGCAATGGGCGGGGCACATTGCACGAAGAACCGATGGACGTTGGGGTCCCAAGGTGCTTGAATGGCGACCTCGCACCAGCAAACGAAGCGTAGGTAGACCCCCCACTCGATGGACAGACGATCTCAAGCGAGTCGCTGGTAGCCGCTGGAATCAGGCGGCACAAGATCGTGTGCTGTGGCGATCCTTGCAAGAGACCTATGTCCAGCAGTGGACGTCCATTGGTTGAAACGAACGATGTCATTGTACACCACAAAAACATATAAAAATTACATAAGGATTTTAGGAGGTAGCCACAATAAGGCGATCATAGCGCCAAAGAGCGATCTCTTATCTCTCTTCTACTCAGAAGAATCATACCTACTACCTATCTGAAAAGAAAATCTGGATCTGTACGTCAAATCTAGTGATATAATTTTCTCATGCAGTTTGTGAGAATTCCTTTAACCAATACCAGTTCTTTACACTACATAATTGATAATTAAACTAAAATTTAATAACAGTTTCTTGCTTTCGACATCCCAGACATCAGTTTTTCCCAGATTAAATAAAATACATTGTATACCGGCTTAATGAAAGCAGCAAACAGGCCGCTAAACAGTGAAAGTTGTTTAGTTAGTAATCTGCTAGATACTCGTTCACAAAATTGAGCAATCATTACTTAATTTGAATGTTTACTTCGTACTTACTTATATATAGTATCGTATTCATAAGGGATTATTTAATTTTAATTTTAACGTAAATTCATTTTGTTTCACGGAATTATCGATGTGCGTCCAGGCACGCAAAGTGTAAATTACTCGTAGAAGTGATTGTTTCCGATTTTGTTATAACGAAAAAAATATAATATGTTCTTATTTTTAATGCATAAAAATGACCCTTTTCTATAAAGTCTTGAATGTCTAAAAGTTCCTTACAAGTAATAAAATCGATATAATAATATTTAATGTACATGTTCTATTCTACGACTTAGTTGGTACCGTTGAAAATATCTTACCTACTAGAATGTAAGATAAGATTGTAATGAAAGCTACCTACTTACTTAAAGATAGATTGGTAAAACTAAAATGCAAAGATATTAGATAATGTATAGTGTTGTAGAATGCTACATTCATTGTATTGTAAAGTCAATTAGTTGCTTAATCTTAATCATTTACTTTACAGTTTTGAACACAGAAAATGATTTTCTTTGAAAATGAATAAGATGATATTTCCATATTCACATTATGTTGGTATTGATGTATATGACGTCCCACTGGGCATCGGCCTCCTTTCTTAAAAGAGAGATGGGTTTAGAGCTTAGACCCACCACGCTGCTTTAATGCGGGTTGGTGGTCTTTAATAACCATCGTAACCGGGACCGAAGATTAAGGGCGTGTTTCACCACCTTCTGATAAGTATCGGATAGCTATCTACAACTTTTGTCTTTGTCACTTGATATAAAGAAAAAAAGGGACAAAACTTACGTTTAGGCTATCAGAAGGTGGTGAAACAGGCCATTAACGTGCTTTCTGAGGCTTATGGGTGAAACGCCGCCAACTACCAACTCTAGGCTGACACTGAGAATTTTTTGAAAGAAAAACTCAATACCTAACAATTTTTCTGCCCGACCCGGGCAACGAACCCAGGACCTCGTGAACCACAGTCGAATATACTTACAGACAGATGCAGTGGAGATGTATTAAGCACAATAAACCTAAATAACGCAAATATGAAAATAGGTTGAATTCTAAAAACTATCTATAATATGTATACATACTTACTTTAAAATACTATCTAAAAAAATCCACAACACAAATTGATGCTAATTAACAGGTAAAAACAGGAAACGAAAATAGGTACATATCTGTTATCATCTTTTTCACGCTACGCAGCAGAAATACTTTATTACAGTTGTATGATACGAGTCCCGGTCTATGGAAACTGCTATAACAGTCACTACATACAAAATAACATCTTAGCATAACAAGAGCAAGAAGTTACGACAGATGACTTACAAGTATAAGAAATACAAAACGGCTACATTACTATTAAACACGCTGAAATACTATATAGTACAGAAGTAAGATAAGAAGATAGGAGAGAATATGAACTACTATTTATTTTATAACTCCTAGAGAAAAATATGTACGCGTCGTGGAATAGAACACGTGACGGCAGGACGGGTGTGCGTTTGAAGTCTGACGGCACTGCGGCGACCGTTTTTAATAATTTATGACTGTAATTTGTTTGCTGCAATATATCCCACCCCTCTGAATTAATCCGTTATTTTTATCCCTAAGTAGGTACATGTCATAAACACAGCGGTGTACGAGACTAACGTATTCAACGCGATCGTCGACGATTTTTATGGTGTCAATTCTGTTGTACACAAATGTCTAAACTAAACTAAATTTGATACATTTTTCCGCAGGAAACATTGTGAAATGGATAGAACTAGATTTAGAACTTAAAAAGTTTGATACAATTTGAGACTGTGTGCAACAGAATTAGTACCAATATCTTTACAAATAAAATTGATCCTGTCAGCAAGTTAACTCAGATTAAATTTTAAATTAATATTTATTTCCAACTGTCTCAAAGTTTGCCTTACTTGAAACCGCAACGAGTACGGACTTAGAAAACAAAATACGTAGCAATTATTAAATCTTGAAAAAATTTATGTTGTAAAGTCGCACTATAAACAAATCTGTGAGGCACATTTTATTTATTAAAATTCTTTAAAACATGGAGTACTTACTACTACTTACAAACAAATTACAGTATAAAAGTGTCGTTTAGCCACAGCAGGCGGGTCACATCGTCCAAATTCTATAGTCCGTAGTCGTGTGTGCGTTTGTTTGTGTTCTGCAATTAACTTAATTCGTCTAATAAGTTCATATTTATAGTACTTATCATGATTGTTTGCCCGTGTAGGGTCTTGCAAAACTCATGCAGGATAGCAATCTTAAAACAATCCTACTTAAGATAAGTACATTTGCACAATAAAAAGAGATATTAATCGAAGATGCACCCTGTTTTGATAATAATTAATAACCGATAAAAATAATTCTATGATACGTGAATATAAAATACGGTTACAAAAACGATTCGGGGCGAACCTTTAACTTGTGATGCGACCCGCCTTTCGCCTAGCGTTGTACCCCATTATGAAGGCGGTGGACACCGAACCAGGGTTGAGGTGGCGATTTGATTGAAGTGCTTATCTATGGGCACCCTGTCGTCGTAGAGCGTGGGCGCCTGTAGGATGATGCCGGCCGTCCCCACCAGCACGGCTAGCGTGAATATCCATAAGAATAAACGATCCAGCACCATTGCGACATATTTCCAATCTTCTTTTACCTGAAAATAGACACACACTCGAAATTCGAACAAGATTTTTCGCATCAGCAGACTGATCGTTTATTAAGTAACTACCTAATAAGTTATAATACACACACAGTAAGTACACTTGTTACTTTATTTATTATTCAAGCATCAGTATTGTTAAAAACTATGAGCCTCGATTTTATTGCAGGTATTATCTGACTGTCTTGAATCAATTATATCTTATCATTCATTTATCTGAGACCTTTGCGTAACTTTTAAACTTAAAAAACGTGCCACCGAAGTTACCTTTACTTTTGTATGATGACTTTAATTAGAAATATATAATATAGTCTCTATACAAAGAATTAATGTATGAAAATTACAACTTATTTGATTAGGTAAATTATTTTGTGTTTTCTTTATTTGTTATGTTAGTACATACGTGTTATGTTAGTAAACTTGAAAAGGCAATACTAGAGGCTCTGAATTAGACATAATGCAATAAAAGATACCTTAGTAGAGTCTTCGAGCATCCTGGTGTGCTCGGCAATGAAACGCACACAAAAACATGTCCTGTGCACCTCGGGCGGGCAGGAGGAATGGCTGAAGCCTGGCGGAGGCTCCGGGACAGGACTCAAGGCCTCTTCCTCGGGCACCGGGAGCGCGCCGCCATCGCTCGACCCGTGCACCACGCAGCTGCCTCCGAAGCGGTTACTGTCGCCCAAACTAACAACACATATTGCTAAATTAAATTGTAAACAAATCTCTAAAGCAAATTTTTGTATCAAACATGTTTAAAATCTGTACCAGCCTTCTGAACAACATTAGGAAATATTTTGAAGAGTAGCACTAGGTATTTTAGATCTTTGAATTTAACTTTGTTAAGAGATTTGTCTACAACCCAATAACATTCATATGGATTAAGTATTGGTTGATTTTTGGTACGATGTGTTTACGATAAACAAAATGTTGTAGATACACAAAACTTTATAAAATATACAAAACAAGTTCAGTGTATTACACGAGCAAACTACTTATACCTACGAAATTAGTCTCCAGAATTTATAATGTCTTGAATGATTCAATTAGTCCACACAATTTTATACTTCATTTTCACTTTTTTGTATAACCCACCAATAAATCGTTGGCAGCATTTTATAAACATCGTGCGTACACTAGGTAAAAACTATTAAGATGAATATATCAATAATGCTATTGGCTAACTTAAGTTGCTATTGAAGTTTATCGGTCAGGAAGTTGGTATGATTAGACGATCAAACGTGTGCTAATCTCATTTACAATCCTTTGAACTCAATATCCGATCGATACTATCTCGATGTGGGAGCAACAAAGTGTCAGTAAAAGGCTTTTAAGTTAAGAATATTAGGGGCGATAAGCACCTCGAGCTTTGTTCAAACCGCTGATGGAACACAACGTGCCCTCGGATAAACGATAACGGAGAAATAAGGTGATAACGAAAAAGGTAATTACATTTTTTATTAGAAATTTACCGTAGTCTACCCAATATGAATTTATACCACCATCGATTCTCTTATTAAGGCCAGGACTTAGGTACCTTACATATAATACATTCTCACCTTGTTTTTATTGGTTCCTTCGTTGATTAAACAATGTAAGAACAGGGAGGAAACATAATAAAGGCGTGTAGTGACCCGATAAAGTAATTAATCAACTCGGTTAGACATTTCCCGATGGACGATTTCGCCTACAGCTCTCTATTATTGTCGGATTATCACAAAAAAGAATTGACTAAAATGTATGTGCATATTTCTAGATTGATTCTCATATAAGATAATATAGGCGAGATGGTAAATTCAAATAACCTTACTGATCTGCGATTTTGATAAGCTAACTTGTATCCTTTTCTTTACATTCTTACGCCACAGGACACATCACAACATTTGATAAATGAAGTGAAATCCTATTGCTTTAAATATTCCGAAACACACCAACTATAGTTCGTGACAAGGCAAAAGTATGGACGGCGTACGAGGCACCGCCGGAGAAAAGTATTCCCCATACGTATTGATTCCAGTCTGGGACTCAAAAAGCACGAGGTGAACGCAGCTGGCTCCCTGCGCCTCATATCTGTATATCGCTCGTACACTTGCCTTTATGCGAATTACACAGTCAACGAGCCTTGTTGACTACATTACTTATGTATTAGGTACTTATATGGCAGACAGAAGGATATCAAAAGGAAACGCCATTTTTCTATTTTCAAAACGTAACAGGTGTTGGTAGTGTGTTTGTAGGTGTGAAGTGGTGTAGTGTGCAATCTAAGACTATGTAATATATTGCAAGTGTAGCCGGGCTGCTATCCTAAGACTATTAGCTGCTATCTTATGAGCCTTGTTGTCAACATTTAATACTTATGTTTATAGCAGACAGAAGGACATCAAAAGATAACTTCATTGTTTTGTTTTCAATACGTAACAGGTGTTGGTAGTGTGATAGTATGTTTGTAGGTAGGAGGTAGATGGGGTGTTGTAAGTGTAGCCGGGCCGCTAGCTCACCCCGACTGCACGTAGGTGGTGTGCGTCAAGTCCTCCTTGCTGGGCGTGCGCGCGGGCGCGGCGGGCGGCGGCCAGGCGCCGGGCGCGCAGCAGTCGTCGTCGGCGGCCGCCAGCCGGTACGGGTACAGCGGCCGCGCGGCGGCGCCGCACCGCACCACCACGCCGCACGTAGTGAAGCGGGATCTGCGACACATTACATTAGCTTATTAAAGATACCTACTAAGTTCTACTTCAAATGTTTAGTACTTGTACAGACGAGAGATAGTCCTCTGTGTACTTTTATCCTTCAAAATATATTACTTAAAACTCGCGTATTATGCGAGTAGTAACGCTACGACGGTCTCATAGTACGATGACTATGTAGTAGTGCCTAATGTAATGATTGAGTTGTCGTCCGCGGACAATAGTCCCTCGTCTGCGCAGGCCGTTATTGTTACTATAATGGCAATGTTCACAAGTGATTTGCTGTTATTCATTTGGAGAATTCCATCCTCCGAAGTTCATTATCAGATCTTAACAATATATAATCGGAACAGCACCATTTAAAAATCATGCGTACCTTAAAAATACATATAATATGCGCGTCGACATAAGTAACCACTCGTCCTCTATTTTTGTTCTTATTTTAATTTTAATAATAATAGTGGTTGTTTGCATAAAACATGCTAAATTTTATTTATTAAAAGCAAAAACCGCTGAGCCACACCACGCTGTCTCGCCACTCGGCAGTTCAACCACAGTAAAGTAACATTTGCCGTGCCGTAGCAAATGTGTAGCGGAGTTCTACGAGCTACGTAGTTCCGTTGCGCTCGAGATCACAAGCTACGACGTTGACGGACTTTTTAAGTTTTTACCCGACTGGGTTATGTGTTTCACCTGTGTGTATGTATGTCCATTCCTATGTCCGCGTGTAACTAATCAACGGCTCAACGGATTTTGATAAATGATACGTCATTAGATTTGTCTTCATGACGCGACTGTCATAGGGTACCTAAATTAAAAAAAATTAAAATGGCGGACTTTATGCGCTTTAATGTGCGAGCTGAAAAAAAAATTTTTCTTCAAGACCCTCGAGTGGGGTATCAAAATAAAGGGCTTTAAAAGGCAAATACGAAAATATATACAAGCTATATGTTTGTAATCAGTTTGGAGTGACAAATCATAGAAAACAAAATAAATAACAACTACACTGTGAGTGGTGCGGTGGTAGTGTATTAATTTTTTAGTTCGTTTTATAGCATGGCAGTCGGGTTTTTTTAATTTTTAAATAATAGCTTGTTGTTTTTGTTGCCTCAGTGAGTGTTTTTTTATATTACGGATAATGCATACTTTTTAACTCTATTTAAATAGGCTTTCCATATTCATAATGAGCACTAATCGAATAAAAGCATGAATAATTTTTTAATTAAAACGTAAATATAAAACGCAAATATATAACGTAACAAAACCATGAAACTTAGACCATTGTTTAATAAATCTGAGAGTCCTTATATGAGAGGATTTAGTCCCTAGAGACAAACTAGTAGGTATTTGGGAAGAAATGTGCTTTAATTTCTTATACTTGACAAGTAACACTTTAGAAAGTTACCACAGAGCGGAGTTAATTTTCAAACTTGCATTTCACGATAAATTCACTACATTATTCTAATAATATATTGTTAAATAGTTTGTTTATGTATTCTAGGTTTTAGTTGAATGTTTAAAGAGGTCGGCTTGCCGGAGAGCCGTTCACGTAACGATCTGTGGCCGCAGCGGACACGGCTCGTCTATTGAATCTCCTTGTTAGGTACAAAACGTCCACAAATTGAATCATAGTTCACCTTTATGCGACCGCTCGATTGTTACATTAAAAATCTATATAACACTTTTGCGCGAGAATATACCGCCATATACCACCATATGCCGCCGAGTAGGTATACAGCCATTTTTAACCGACTTCCAAAAAGGAGGAGGAGGAGGAGTTCTCAATTCGGCGCGTATTTTTTTTCTATACCTCTCTTCCATACTGTAAGAAAAACGTGAGCAAAACTCCGAATAAGTTGGCATTTCAATAAAGTAATTTTAGTAGGTAATACGACTAGACGAACCGATGGACGTTGGGGTCCCAAGGTGCTAGAGTGGCGACCTCGCACCGGGAAGCGCAGTGTTGGTAGACCCCCCACTAGGTGGACCGACGACATCAAACGAGTCGCAGGGAGCCGCTGGATACAAGCGGCACAAGACCGTGGCAAGTGGAAGTCCCTTCAAGAGACCTATGTCCAGCAGTGGACGTCAATCGGTTGACAACGACGACGAACGACGATACGACTAGTCAATATACTATCAGCTATAGCTAATTTTCCTAATTTTAGACTCAAGTTTCACCTAACATAAGTAGGTATATTGAATACACATTATACGGAATTCATAATGTACATATATTAAGTGTAGGTATGTGTACTTACAAACTACAAAGTCAAATTTGCCCTTACTCAGCTGTTATATGTAATAAATCCAGTCAACCAAAACAATCAGAACAGAGGCGATTAAGAAAAGGTTCAATCTTAAAACCTAAGCTTAAATTGAACCCCGAATGCCAAATATTGGTAAACAAATTTAAATTTTACACCACTTTGAGTTACAAATATTACTTAAGTACTTACATATGAGTAGAATTTTATTCACGCGACTTTGTTTGTATTGGTATCCACTTAAATGTATTCATCCAATAATATGTGAGTTCTTAAAACTACTCGAAAATAATACTTACCACGTGCCTATTTTGATTTCGTTCTGGATTTTTAATCAGGGTCTGTTTATTATTTTTTAAACCATAATAATATCCAGATTACAATATTATAACAGCTGTTTAGAATTATAAGCAAAAAGTGATTTCAAAAAATGAGAACATGCTACTACAAAAATCAGTATATCCGAAGTCGATGTTTTTGAGTGAATAGCCCCATACCTCGTCGTGTCGAATTTATACTGCGGCCGCTTCATGAACAGTAGTCTTGGCAGGATGTGAATGAAGACTCGCTTAACCCAAGGCGCCATTCGATGAGTTTGCGGAGAGCGGAAATGTACGTTGAGCACGACTACCGTAACGCATATACTGCAACAAAAAACCTTGTTAGCTTAGAGCTCAAAGGAGTTAGCTTAAAGTACATAAATCAACGATGCTGGGAACATACTTATAATATGCAATCAGACTCGACGCCACGTGTCTTATTGGGTCAAATTAAATCGTAGTATTATCTATGACCAGTAACAAATTACAAACACCCAACGCAAACGGGTGCCTTGCTCTCTCCTCGACTCTAATTAACGATTCTGGACATAACGCTTAACTATCGAATTGATATCTGCGCTATCGCAACATTACGCAATCTAATTTGGCAAATTGTTTATCTAACTAGATATGGATAAATTAGATTGGTAAGTTTCATAGGGAGCTGGGGCCAACCGTAAATAAAGCAATAAAATCATTAACAAAACATGACTTATGTACTATTAAACTTTTAATACTTATATACTTAAGTATTTGTTTTATTATTTGTAACAGTGGTTAGACTGACTAGATTGTTGAATATTTTTAATATGAATTAATTAATTTTACAAAATTTAGGTTTTATAGAGAGGTTATAGAACAAAAAAAGATTTTTTTAAAGTGAGCTGACATATCTAGTTGTTCGCTCTAATCAAAATTTTGGACCCAAGCTTGCTAATCTCCTTTCCCGCTTAATGAACCTTTCCTGAGCCGGTCACAATTTATCTCTATCACCTATTAACGCGGTTTGGTGCGAGCGCCTATCAAGATGATAGCAGTTAATCAAGATATTATATGGGCTTAATTCTGCAAACGCCGAGGATAAAATTATGTACGGTAACGCCCAACCCTTATGTAAGCAGTTTACTTATTTGCCCTTTCAGTATCTTGTTACGACTGAACGTGACAAATTTTACAAACAAGTTCATCCTTCATATTATATCATACTCGCAAGGGTGCGTCCTGATTCAAAACCAAAGATATCTGTAACTGAAATGTAATACATAAATTGTAGGTGTAGGCAATTATTTACAATAGTGTAGAAGTTAAATTTACTTATTACCTATAGATTCTGTGTAGAAAGAGGAGAAGGAATTAGGGAAGTAACTTTTATTAGCAACTAGCTGATCCCCGCGACTTCGTCCGCGTGGATATAGGTTTTTATATAGGATCGGATTGGATCCCATAATCCTTTTTTGTACCTAAACTAAATGTAGCCTTACTCCATATAACATCCACCTATCTGCCATTGAAAGTTCCGTCAAAATCGATCAAGCCGTTTCGGAAATTAGCTGGAACAAATAGACAGATCGACAAACAGAAATTTAAATGCACACCAGTTTAAAATAAGCCGTACGTTCAAAGATCCGGGTCCCAAGTTATTTGAACCCAATAAATGTGTATCATTACTGAACTAAAAAACCTATGACCTTGAAATATTTACGGGACAATACTTAAAGTACACTACCTTTCTAATAAAAAAAGAATGAGTTAAATCGAACTACGCGTTAATGAATTACAGCTAAATAACGTTTAAACTTTCTTTCCCTCTCCCGAGGGAACCGTGCTGAATTTCGGGATAAAAAGTATCCTATGTCCTACCTCGGAGTATAAGCTCATATCGTACCAAGTTTCATTTCAATCCATTTAGTAGTTTCGGCGTGATGCGCGGCCAAGATACAGACAGACAGACAGACAAAAATGAAAAAAATTAGAGTTTTGGCTTCAGTATCGATTATAGAATGCCCTCCAAAAGAAATTTTCAAAATATCTTCAATGTACAGAATTGGATCTGTTACAGTTTTATTCTATTATAGATAGAAGAAGAAGATAGATAGAAGAAGAAGATAGCTAAATAACAGACCTCCGAGTCCCGTTGTGATAAGATAACTAGACGGTAAAAGTAGGAAAAGCAAGGCGACGGCTATAATTTTCTTTGAACACAAAGTTATGCAATCAAATTTATCTGGTTTAAATGCCAAATTCAAATTTATATGGAAATTCTGTGGCTTGCGCCTGGCTCGACTCATCCTTGGGTATTTAGGTGACTGTGGTCTGAGGTGAATTTCGTACATGAAGGTCAATGATTTCGTACGAACAACGTGAACTTTGTGCTTTTCAGATAATGTACAATTTAATGTGTAAATTAGAACTTACAGACTCATGACGTGTCTTACATAGACCAAGTGTAGTTTTAGGTTTATACGCCAAATTGCGTAATATTTAGGTAATATTAATTTTTTTTTCTTTGGAGACGTAGGGCGAGTAGGTACCGCTACATTGAATATGAGGAATATGTGGCCGCGCCTTTACAAAATGCTTACTTCATTTTCCTATATTTTCAGAGCGCTATTCATTTTGTAGCTGGCTACTTAATTGTTGCCAAATTATGGACATAGTTAGTATACTTAGTTTTCTAAGATTCTTTCAGTTAGAGTTTCCATCTAAGAACAGTCCTAATGTAGAGATCGCAGCAAACTCTGCCACCAGATGAAATATCCCTCACTTTTTATCTAATGAAAAATACGGCAGATATTAACAAACTTGTCTTATGTTCGTCCCTGGATACGATTGGATACTTACCCATAGTAGTAGTAGAGTTTATATATAGTTTTGTGGGTAGAAGTATAAGTAAGTATGAACGCGTTTTATTATAGTAAAATGTAGTACAAACATCAGCCTCTTCTTGACCTACTTTATAGTTATTTTCAGATTAATGTATTCAAAAGTTCTTGTTCATTTTTATATTCCACAATCTCATTTACCTTGTTATGAGAGAACATGTCGCGATGTCAACTTCACGCTCGGGTCAAGAATCACAATTCATGAGAACCAGCAAAAGCCTCAAACATAATATAGTTACAATATGATATTCGGTTGGGAAAAAGAACGTGTTACGATTTTGTAATATTGTCATTTTCTTTGTTCTGATGTAACGTGTAATCTGCCAACTGAATGATATCACGAAATCTTCCACAGGAAATAACCCTTATCGCTATCATTACATAGTCCAGAGCGAGATCGCCGCATCAGCCTGTTTAAAAGCACTAATTTTAAGTTCTTAACATAACACTCAATTTCTCATTTATCTTAGTGGTGGAATTTCCAATAATCCTGTCCTAGTGTACGCCTATATCATAAAAGGAAGCTACTGTGAAAATTTCAAGTTTCTAGCTTCAAGAAGCTTGTCCTGACTGACTGATCATCAACGCACAACCTAAACAACTGAAAGCTACGAACTTGAAATTTTCACAGTAGCTTCCTTTTATGATTTAAGCGCACATTAAGAAAGGATATTTGTAAATTCTACCCCTAAAGGGGTTAAATAGGGGACGAAAGTTTGTATGAAAGTCTGTCATTTATCAAGTTACATCCATGAAAATTGGTATTTGGGCTTTCGATAAAAAATAAAAAATATGAATTTCAGGATTATTGAAATTTCTATCCGCAAGTGGGTTAAGTAGGGGGTGAAAGTTTAAATGAGACCTCGTATCGTTTTCGTCATTTATCAACTTATATCTATGAAAATTGAGATTTAGATTTTCGGTTAAAAATTAAGAATTACGTGTTGAAGGAATTTTGGAAAAACTACCCCTAAGTTGGAACAATGGGAGATGGAAGTTTGTATGAGATTAAGAATTCACGCAAGTGAAGTCGCGAGCATCTCAGTAAGTAATGTACCTACAGAGCTGGTTCTGGTCTTAAATTGTAGCAATTTTATTCTACTTTAAAAACGCCTTGAAAAGGTAGTGTCAAGAACTAGTCCTTTTGGGTTATAATCGCCAAAATCTGAAAAAAACCCCAAATTTTCGCGGTTTTTTCGATTTTTGACAAAGTTGCGTTCGTCGCTCGAGGTCACAAACTTGGATTAATCATTGGGCCAACATCATAAACAAGTCTGCAAAAAATCAGAACTACCCGATTTAACGCAAGGTACCCCATACTAGCAAATCCTAAAGTTACTGGACTATATAGTTGAACATAAAATTTTCTTTTATCGTTAGCATTTATTTTATCCTACTATTTCCTACTAATATTATAAATGTGAAAGTGTGGATGTTTGGATGTTAGGATGTTAGGATGTTTAGATGTTTGGATGTTTGGATGTTTGTTACTCAATCACGCCACAACTACTGAACCGATTTGGCTGAAATTTGGAATGGAGATAGATTATGCCCTGACTTAAAACATAGGCTTTTTCTCCTGGAAAAATGCACAGTTCCCACGGGATTTTAAAAAACCCGAAATCTATAGCTACAGCTATAGGTAGATTACTATAGCGAACTTCCTTGATAGTAGGTATAAAGGTTGGAAAAGGGAGCGGGAACGGGAACCGGAAATCCACGATTCCCTCGGGATTTGCTTAAAACCGAAATTCACGCGGGCGAAGCCGCGGGCATTCTCTAGTACCTACATAATTAATTTTTATACTTTTGTACTTAGTATAATTTTTAGTTTTTATTTATATTCTACCTAGGTAGTTAGTATTTTTTTAGAGAATTTTGCAAATCTTTTGAGAAACTTTCTCTTTGATAATTATTATCTACTTTTCCAATCGGAAGTGAAATACAATAGACACTACTCACTACAACCTTTATATTGTAGTCAAAGCTCTCTCGCATATTATGTTCCAATATTCATTCTCTTATTTATAATACCTACTAGCTGATGCCCACGACTTAGTTTTTACGCACCTATTATTTAGTTGCTTACCTTATTGAAACCAATATCATTGCAAAAATGAGGTATTTTCCCAGTAGAGGCACAACGAGCGACGTCGGAGGAATGATCTCCACCACCAGCAGGAAGAACACGTGAAGGCTGATCAAGATCGAGATCGAAAGAGTTACCTGCGTACAAATACACATTAATTAAATGGTAACTTTTCATATTTTGGCACAATATTCAACAAAGTAAACACGGGACGGCGAACAGAGGACGTATTCAAGTAAGTAGGTACTCACTGAACTACAATAACTATAGATGCCCGTTTCTTTGAAATTTTCAAAAAGACGGGAAAAATTGAGCCAATTTTTCACGGACTTCGCGTAATGATGTCCTTATCGTTTTTTTTGCTCCTAATGCTTTCACTTATAGCCAGGTAAAATATCTTTTTGTTTTTCGTAGTCAAATACAAAAACCACAAAACGGAGTCTGATTACTTAATAGTTAATATGTATTTTATTTACAGATGTTTCAGTTTCATGTCTGTATGCTACATTCATCGTTTCTGTAGTAGGTATTAGCAAGTCGATATACAAATCAAATAATAAACTTTAAAAACTTTACTAACTAAACGCTTTAAAACAAACTCTTTCTTTAGTAGGTAAATCTTTCACAATTTTTCAACAAAACCTATTTTACGATTGTGCGTCTGCAAACACTGCTATCTGAATTCAAGATACGGTAAAACTTGAGACTAAAATATGTGGCATAATTCATAAAGCATTTTGAGGTAATCTACAGAAGCTCACCAAATCACAGAAACTCATTACAGTGAAACCTTTTTATATAAGGGAAGGGCGCTTTCGTCCCCTACATGTCGTACTGGAAGTACGTATGCGTACTATATAGTCTTCAACCAAATAATACCTATTCTTATATTAACTTACGCCTTTTTTCAAATTTTTTGTTTTTTGTACAGTTTCCTTAGTGGTTTATGCGGATATCTTATTAAGAAAGCATAATATTACGTCGTGGTACAGGCACGTCTCTATCAATTCGTATAGTTCGCTCGATAAAGAAAATAATCACCAGTAGACGTTTCGATAATATTATGGATTGTTTAGGATGTCTAGCTTAAGCGATTAATTTATAAGTACTTATAGAATGTAATCGCTTATGCTAGACATCCTATATACCGTTATTAAAAAATAAAATATACATCGCCATAAAAAAATATATATATTATATACATTATACATAGGAAAACTACATACATAGGAAAATGACCACGCTTATCGTTTCCACCCTGTACAATATGTAGCTTGCAGTTTGTTGTCTAAGCTATAACCATATCTCCAATTAGACGGAGCTTTACCAAGCTTTACGACATAATGATTCAACAAGTTGTTTTACTGCTTTAAACAGTTTTTATTACGTCTGCCGTTATAA
This sequence comes from Melanargia galathea, assembly GCA_920104075.1. Lineage (NCBI taxonomy): Eukaryota > Metazoa > Arthropoda > Insecta > Lepidoptera > Nymphalidae > Melanargia > Melanargia galathea. The sequence goes on from OV049855.1 coordinate 8,094,881, forward strand.
AGACGTCACAACATCGTTACTTTGCTGGTACTATGTGATTGTTTTGGAGATTAATATTTGTTTTGATTTATTATTTTTGATCGATTATATTCAAAATTCCTCAATGCTTGAAGACGAAAGTTTTCGAACAGTGCGTGTTGCCAGTGATGACATACGGATCCGAGACATGGTCGCTAACTATGGGCCTCATAAGAAAGCTCAGAGTCGCTCAGAGAGCGATGGAGAGAGCTATCCTCGGAGTTTATCTACGCGATCAAATCAGAAATGAAGAGATCCGTAGAAGAACCAAAGTCACCGACATAGCACAACGGGTTGCAAAACTGAAGTGGCAATGGGCGGGGCACATAGTTCGGAGAACCGATGGACGTTGGGGTCCCAAGGTGCTGGAGTGGCGACCTCGCACCGGGAAGCGCAGTGTTGGTAGACCCCCCACTAGGTGGACCGACGACATCAAACGAGTCGCAGGGAGCCGCTGGATACAAGCGGCACAAGACCGTAGCATGTGGAAGTCCCTTCAAGAGACCTATGTCCAGCAGTGGACGTCAATCGGTTGACAACGACGACGAACGACGACGATCGATTATATTCCAGGGAAAGCTTTTTGCGATTATAAAAAGCCTTAATGACGAAGATGGGTCCGCTGGGGTACTCAGCATGAGGTCTGGACACATGTCTTCTGTTTCCAAGTACCAGGTATGGCATTAGCACTTAAAACGTGGCGCGTCACGTCTCAGTCATTCAGAGCTTCTATAAAGGTAGGTAAGGTTGAGTGAGTGTTTTCTTACCTTTTCGCCACTATCTGAGGGCAAGTAGAACGTGAGGACCGTGAGGAAGGAGATGCCCATGCAGGGGATGATGATGTTGACGGTGTAGAAGAGCGTTTTCCGCCGCATCGTGATGTTGAACGTGATGTCCAGGTACGGCTCATCGCAGCACGTGTAAAACTTCTCGTTTCTGGTTCACATCAAAATATGGACACAATTTATTCTCACAATCACAAACTAAGCCTAATAAATACCTAATAATAGGATAATGTGGTTTGAAACTTTTGTAAAGCTCAGATGATTCCAATTTAAATATATTTTCAAAATACTCGTAAGTCTACCACTTTTCTAGATGTTTCAATATCGATCGATATGTTAAGTACTCTCAGTACCGCTCAGTGCGTCAGACCTTTATATACCTACCTATGCCAGGAGACGAGTAAGTAAAGTGTAGAGGCATGCATGAGCAATTTCGTAGAGTGGCTCGTAAAAACATTACGTAGTATGAAGCCTCATAAATACTTCAATAACACTTTATTATGATATCATTCCAACAATTTTAACTTGTTCAATGTCACATACTTCGATGTGCCACATTAGGTGTTTCAAATCAAAAAATGTACTCTGAAAACGAAGCCAGACAGGTGAAAAACAAATTTCTAATCAGTTCAGAACTTAAGGTAAAGTCACCCAATTCGGAGGTATTCTAAAATTGGCACCCAATTCGGAGGTATTCTAAAATTGGCACCCAATTCGGAGGTATATAGAAAAACAGCGTTTTCAACCGATCACCAAGCTCTTTTTTACTGCAACATATCTTAATCAATTGATAGTTTATCATTCCATAGATAAATGACGAAATAATTGGTTTTAAATGTATATGTTTTAAAATAACCGGCAAGTTTTACACTAGCAGCCGGCCCGAACGCATGTTTCATACATTTTGGACCTTGTGCACGAAATACCTACGTTTTTTTAAATAGTGTTTATCCGTTAATTTTGAGCTTTATTTGTTTTTATTTAGATATGAATATTTGAAGGACTATATTTGCAATCGAAAACAATCAACTTTTGTGAATATTTGTAAAGAAATTAAGGTGAAAATACGTTTTGAAAATACCTCCGCATTAGGTGCCAAATATTTTAGCCGGTTCCTAACGCGGAGGTATACCGCAGAATTGCGATTTCATAGACTTAATAAGTTTTTCAATTTTTAGGGTCGTTTTATGTTAAATACGTCTTGTCTCAGTTTTGATTATTTAAATAGGCTATTAGGTTAAAGAGCCCTAATTATGAGGTACACTTTGGCCTCTAAATCACTAGTTATACCGTTTCAAAGTTTACCTATTTAGGTAATTTATTGATAGATTGTATGGGGAAGCTAAAGAAAATTAATTAAAAAGAAAATTAAATTTATGCGTATTTTGATGCAATTTTGAGAGAGTATTGTACATATTTACGAAGGTAATCTAATTAAGCTTTAAATTATTTGTTTATTATGGAAAAATCTTTTCTTTTTTAACACTCAGAATTAGGAAACGTGTTTTTTGTTACAAAACCCAATTCCGAGGTATTACCTCCGAATTAGGTTCTATGAGCCCCTAATTATGTGGTATGGATAGAAATATATATTTTAATATATATATATATATATATATATATATAGCTGCTCGTGCTGATTGGATGACTGACTCACTCACTCACTCACTCACTCATTGATCACCTCTCCTGTTAAATTTTGTATAATTTTTTTTTCACAAATGGTTTCGAATGGAAGACAAAAATTCATTCAGAGGAAAAATATGGAAAGAGCTGATGATTGAGGATTTCGGAGACGGGTGAGGAGCACGCTTAAAGTATTGAAGATAGGTAGGGGGTGCTCAAGCAACTGTAACTCAAAACGTCATCCGATTGGCAGTGAGCTAAAAAAAATTCAAAATGGCGAAAAAAAGATGGCCGCCATACAAATTTCGTCGGTGTCCATCTCGGAGGGTATAAAAGATGGAAGAGTGGTTTCTTCGCAAAAGATGATCAGGATCGGAAGGTCTACTCGATGAATAGAAAAAAAATCAAAATGGCGGAATTTGTTTTTCCATAGAAAATGTATGCCGAATATTGAAGAAACTTTGATGCGATTCTTTGGAGAACTCTCAAAAAAAATATGGGAATACAATATGATGACTAAGGGTTTGGAAGATAACTGAGGAGCCCAGGCAGGGTATTGTAGATATATGGGGGCTGCTCAAATAAAAAATATTCAGAACCTAATCCAATTCATCCTCTCATCAACTCATCCTCAGGGAGAGCTGGATTTTTTCATTGGAGTGGAACTTCTTTTAGTCAATATCAAAGTCAAATGTCAAAATGTCAAAACGTTAAAATATAAAAATGTCAAACTTCAAAATGTCAAATGTCAAATGTTAAAATGTCAAATGTCATAATGTCAAAATGCCAAAATGAAAAATATTTTGTGTAGGAAAAAATGAATTCCGCCATCTTGATTTTTTTTCCGTTCATCAATTAGGTAGACCTTTTAGGTCTTGATCATCATTTTCCAAACAACACTTTTCTATCTTTAATACTTAGTGCAATAGACACCGATGAAATTTGTATGGCCGCCATCTGGAATCCGCCATTTTGGAGTTTTTTTTTTTTCAACCAGTGCTAATTGGATGAGGTTCTGAGTATTTTTTGTTTGAGCAGCCCACATCTATCTACAATATCCTGCCCGGGCTCATCAAACATCTTCCAAACCCTCAATCATTATGTCTTCCCATATTTTTCTTTGAGAGTTCTCCAAAGAACCGCGTCAAAGCCTTGCATAGTTTACAACTTGTAGTCTCTTCAATATTCGCCATACATTTTCTATGGAAAAATAAATTCAGCCATTTTGATTTTTATTCAATTCATCGAAAAGACCTTCTGATTCTGATCATCTTTTGCTAAGAAACTACTCTTCCATCTTTTATACCCTCCGTGATGGAGACCGAAGAAATTTGTATGGCGGCCATCTTTTTTTCACCATTTTGAATTTTTTTCAGCTCACTGCCAATTGGATGACGTTTCGAATGACATTTGCTCGAGCACCCTCCACCTATCTTCAATAGCTTCAGCGTGCTCTTCAACCGTCTCCGAAATCCTCAATCATCAGCTCTCTCCATATTTTTGTTCCGAATGAATTTTTGTCTTCTATACGAAACTATTAGTGAAAAAAAAATCATACAAAATTTTACAGGAGAGGTGATGAATCAGTCAGTGAATCAGCACGAGCAGCTATATATAAATTAATATATAATATTAATATTTTACACACAAACATATAAACAATTACATACGTATCGAATTGATTTTGAAATATATTAATAAATACAGTTCATTTTTGAACACCATGTAGAATTCATTCTACTCGTTTCCCTTTGTATTTTGTACCTCCGAATTAGGGGCCATTTGCCTCCGAATTAGGATTTTTACCTCCGAATTGGGGGATTCGGACTTTTTTCATATTTTATTTAATTTTACATTTAAATCAAGTTTTAATTGTTGTCATTTTAGGATATTTCAAGAGTTAAATAAATAACGCTTCTGATAAAAATAGCCAGTTCTTCAGAAAGGTGTAGTAAATGCTTATTTTTTGACGTTCTTTCGAGTTTTGATGAAAATACCTCCGAATTGGGTGCCTTTACCTTAGTATCAATAGTCACAATAATATTAATATTTAAGTACATTATAACCATATTTTGATGGGTCAGCAAGAGCCAAAGACGAAAGAATAACAAAGAAAAGATTGAACCACGGACAGTCGGACACCCCGTCCGTGAATGTGCGGAGATTATTATTGAAGAACTTTTGTAACGTAATACGGAACCGTCCTCGGTGAAAGCCGTTTACGGCCCCATTCACACTAAATCGAATGTGTATGCCGAACATTGAATGTGATAATTTGTGAATGCACGGTATTGTAGAGGCATGCCACAGAATAATTGGACGATGCATGTAAGATATTAAGTATACCTACAGAAATGTGACTATATCTACTTTTGTACATAGTGATATGGATACGTAATATAGTACGGCAGCCCTGGAACAAATTTTTTAGTGATTAGGCTGCATACAAAAAATCAGCCTCATTATTTGGAAATATTCTGAGTGGAGGACGCTGTAGAATATTATTAATAACCAGCAGATTTTTTGTATGCAGCTTAGTAAATACTTGTATAATAAAATGGCCATGTAGTCCTACAAATATAGTGGAACGATTTCCCACCCGAGCGAATCGAAATTTTAACACCTCCCCACTCGAGTAGTTACCTCCATCGAGAATTTTCATACTTAGATAAAAAACTTGTTCGTCTCGTCGAAACGAAAATTCACGAAATACTCACGAAAATTCGGCTTGTTATTATTCACAAAAAAATTTGTTCCAGGGCTACCGTACTATAAAGGTTGGTTACCCTTCCCTTACGACTCCCATATAATTAAATAAATGTACGGTTTAATGTTTTTTTTTGTACTGTGTTAGGAAACATAAACTCAAGGTGTGACCGTAAAGTATGACTAAAGGTTATTTTGCCATGGCTATCTAGATTACAGATATATATTATTGTGTCAATAACAGAGTTTGCTTATGTTGTGTTTATGTTTACAATGTGAGATGATGTAAGGAGTCGTATAAATTGGCCCACAGTGTATTTTATCGATCCATTAACAAGACAAGACTCGACGACAAAGTATTTAACGAGAGCTGATGGCTTTTCGGTATTGTTATCCGTTATATTACAAATGTTATGGTCCAGCTGATATAATCGTGTATCTATACGAGATTATAACGAGCTTTTATGAATCATGAATGCTGTAATATTTTCTTAGTTAGCGTTAGTAATATTTCTTTCACACTTACTAAGTAGGTATTTTTGGCAACATACTATTATTATTGGTAGGTGATTATTACAACATAATTATTTCAAACTTGCCGAGTCCGGGAACTCTATTCTAGGAGGAAAAGCATCCACGTGCTCTCTCCAGGAAGCTATCTTTGTGCTAAGTTTCATCACATTCGGATGAATGCTATAGGAACGCATAGGTACAAGACAAACAAAGAAACATCCATTTTTACATATACAAAGAGATTAAATAAATATATGATAATCGATAGCATCCTGGGCTTTGAAAATCCATTTTAATATCTCATTATCCAAATAATAAAAAGCAATTTCAAGTAGTCTCAAAATATTCTTATTAGAAAATTGCTTCAACTGAATGAAAGTTTCGTGCTAAAAATAAGCTTGAAATTCTTAAAGTTATAAAATACCTACGTACCTATAAAAATAAAGTGTACAATTTAATAAGAAGAATAATCTAGAAAGTTTTATGAAATCGTGAAGTTAGATAGGTATGTATTGTCAGTTTTTTGCCTCTTTCGCGTTTTGCAGGGTTCGCGAGATAAAATCATATTTCGTTCATGCCGTGATATTATCTCGCCTCCCGTTACGTAAAATACAAAAAATAATCCTCTTTCACCAAAATATTTTTTCAAATTAGTTTGAAGTATATATTTATTTTCTTCATATCTTAATGAGATTCAGAAAATATCCATTTTATCACAATATAGACTAACCATTTTAACATGTTATTGAAACTGCAAACAATTTTCATGATTATTATTATAATTATTTTTTTACAGATCATTCAAACTTATACTTAAACCTGCCACGATCCGCACGCTCCGACACACCGCGGCACCGCAGACATCCGACGCGATATAACGAGTATGTTGTCGGCTGTTCGTGGTTTGTTTCTTATGTGTTTCTGGTAGGTAGGTAAGTATATAGAAAATACTGGATACGATTTGACAACATGCGTGGCTAGTTAAAAGTGGATACTATTATGACCGGCGCCCATTGACGTCATAGCACGGCAAGCGATTTTCCAAATAATGAATACTAATGAACCAAATAAATAGATATGTATGTTCCTTTCGTTTGAGATGAAATTTCAATGATAATAATAATTTGTCGGCCAGGTTACCTCGGTATTATTTTCCCGACCATATTAAGTAGGTCATTTAATTCATTTCCAAGAAAAATTACGAGCATGAACTTTGACGAACCTCACAGCGGGCACTTCCAAGATGTCCCACTCGACGGACATGTAGAACTCGGACAGGTCCACGCCAACGGACACCACGTTGCTGCCCGCCTGCTCGTCCATGTGCCTGAGGTCCACCTGTGCATACATCCTTATTCCGATATTTAAGCGCACTGCCTAAATCTTTAATTTCAAGGCCCACTCATACCTATAGATGCACTGGTATTAAAAGGAATCACTTCAACTTTAATATATAGAATTGAAGTATCTAGAATAAATTCCGATAAAAAATAACACACTAGCCGACTTAAAAGGTAACAAATCATAGACAACTTGTGGGAGCAACGCGTTAGCAACGCACTCGCACGTTTGGTCTTTCGTCTACATATTCTTGTACTTGTAACATCATTGCCATGATGCCTTTTTTAGTTGGCGGTTAAATCGTCCTACGTACCAATCATAACATATCGCTTACGCGTTTCTGGTAAAATCGACTTGTTTATCTTTAAAGTCACCTACGGAAAAATAGATTGTTTTTTGTGAGCTTTATTTTCTTCACAATGAAAATGATAATTCAAATCTAGAAAGACGACAATCATTATTTGCATTGGTTTCCTGTTATGAAAATAGAATATAATATGGTACGTACTTATGAAAAAGTGAGTTAGATATTTTATACAATTACTTACTCATTTTTATGTTTATAAAATTAAATTTAATAAAGTTATATAATATTTTGTTTCGGAGATTGAATAAGTAGTAGGGCCTTGAATGTTAAAAAATAAGAAACAGAATAAATTCAAAACACACAATATAAAAAAAATATTATAATGACACAACACAGACATACCTACCTACTATTTGGCGACAATATATAATATGCTTTTACTTTAAAAAATATAAAAACAGCATGGTTATTTACTTTTACGTAAAGCAAAAATTGAATTTATTTCATTATGTATTTTTAATATTTCTACAAAAAGCAATACTTTGCTGTATGCTCAGTTTTTGCTCTAACGTAAATTAGTTTTCTTAGTTAATGTTTAAAATTAATAAATATTATTTTATCAGGTATGGTTTAATTCAGTCGTCTTATTGCATTGATTTATCAGTTTAGTTTTATCATACATGCCCCCTGTCACACAATGTGAACCTGTACGAAAAAGGAAAAACAATCTGAAATCGGCAAAAAGTTAGACCACAACATGGAGAATTATGACGCCTTGCAGTAAAATTACTTACAACTGATTGATCTTACCACAGAGTGTGTCAAGTATCTGTATTGACTCGGTTTAGTTTTATTTTTAAGACCACACGTAACAACAATATATGTCAGAGTCATGCGAATTAACAACAACGCGAAACACAACACCTAGAACAATGTTACGAGCTTTTAGTTTTCGACGAGTGATGACAGAGGCCGCCTTGAGAACCGTTTCGGTAACTTTGGTTTATATGTATATAGGTATACCGTGTAGGTAACATTCGCAATCGTGACGTTCTCCACTGTCTCATGCTAGGAACAAGTATGTCTCATGTCTGTGACTCGTCAAAATACAAGGAGAACGGAAGCACCGGCTCCGCCGCGAATGTGTGTGTCGCGCAATGCGGCTAAAGTATGATTTTATGTCGCCGTGTGTTTGTCGCGGAGAGGCGAAGCCGCGTGTCTGTCGTTCTGCTCAGCGCCCTACTACAACAACGTTATGCTAAATTCTAACACGATTCTAGCACAAGTCAAGAGACACTCTTTCAACTGCTATTGAAACTATAAACATCGACGTTGTTGCAATATGACGCAAGCGTTTTTTTGTGTAGCGAGTGCATGCAAGATCATCTTCGCCCAATGAAACCTTCTGATCAGACTGGTTTCGTTGAAAGAAGTGATCGCTCTAATGTTGGCGGCTAACTTTAACTGTGTATGGTTTTCTTTTGTTATTATAGTTTTGTAATGACAAGACGCTCATCATGCAATGGGCAGCGACACCGAATTCTCACAGCCACTAATGTCGCTAATAGGGAAAGGTATAAAATAATATGCTACTCATATATAGGTATACGATGACCGTTAATGCTCCAATACATAACGAACCAAGATGTGAAGGTATTCAAGACGCTGTGTTGTGCTTCAACTGTCCGCGTGTAGAGATATTGTGTAAAGCTGTGTATGTATACGAGTCGTGGCCGTTAGCCGTCGTGATCGGGAATGCAATTGGTTCGGAGCCAAGCCGTAGTCATGCAGTGAGTACAGTGAGTACAGTGTTCAACACAGAGGAGGCATGCAACAAGCATTCGTGTCAACGGTTAGTGTAATCGGTAGTGTGTGAGGCGCGAGCGGAGCCAGCTAAAGGAGAGCACGGGAAAAAAACCATTCCACAAATTTTTTAAATTAGTAAAATTTTGCTCGCGTGACTCGTAGAATGGTTTCGCTTCAAGGGATGTAAGGAGAAGGATTAAATTGAATGGCGTTGCATCCCATATCACCTGACATTTAAAATTTTATACCTTTCCGTGTCGAGCGAGGTAGGCCGTTCAAACTAAGTGGAACCGACTGTGGATATTCTGGAGCGATCGTGGACACGCACGTCGACATACTGCTACTCCACATACTTAAAACATCACCACGCGTTTAACTTGCAACATGTCACAGCTAAGGAGCGAGCCGGGGGCGGCGAGCGCGCGGCGTGCGCACGCGCGCTCTTCGCCTAGCACCGTCATGAACGGTCGATACGCATAACTGTATCAACATACCACACGATTATAAAAACAATATTAATTACACGACGAAAACGTTCGAGCCAACAAGCTACTGCATGGACACGGCCCGGGCGGCGGGCCCTACGCTACGGCCCGCGCGCGCCTCCGAGCGGCGGTCAGCGGGGCGTCACCTTGAAACCGTCATATGTCCAGCTGCCTAACTTAAGCACACAGGTTTGCACGTCGTAAGGAAAGAACTCGACGTCGATAGAGCAGGACGACTTATAGACCGCGGGCGGCTGCCACACCACCATGCCGTTGTAGTACACCGTGGCTTTGGTCATCAGCGTCACCTCGTAGTTGCCGTCGGCGCTGCGGACAAACAATGTGGTCAGCCGGGGGGGCGAGGGGGGCCCATTCAATTACCTTAAATCCATCGTAAGTCCAGCTACCGAACTTAAGAACGCACGTTTGCTCGTCGAAAGGAAAATATTCCACGTCTATTTCACAGGAAGACTTGTAAATGGCGGGCGGTTTCCATTCGACCAGCCCTTGATGATAGATGGTCGCCTTGGTCGCCAACGTTACCTCGAAGTTGCCGTCGGCACTGCAATATTAACGCACATTTACACCGAACGCCGAAACACGGCCTACGTGTACCTACATATGTAGCCGTTGTTTCAACAATGTGTGTCTGACTTCTGTGATCGTCTGTGGAGGCGTCGATTGTGGAGATGCTCGTCCCTGATGGTTTTAGTTGATTGCGTGGGTGAGGCGTCCAAACGCATACAAGTAGTGAAATTACCTACTTCAGTTGGAGAGATACCTATCCTATTGAATACATAATTAATACCAAAGCAGTTTAAGTAATTTCATGCCCCAATGTTGCATTCCGTGATATATATGTATTGTAGCCTATACCTATTGTAACCTATAGGTGGTAAAATGGTGGAAAATTTCAAGTTTCTAGCTTCAAGAAGCTTGTCCTGACTGACTGATCATCAACGCACAACCTAAACAGCTGAAAGCTAGGAACTTGAAATTTTCACAGTAGCTTCCTTTTATAATTTAGGCGCACATTAAGAAAGGATATTTGGAAATTTTACCCCTAAAGGGGTTAAATAGGGGACGAAAGTTTGTATGAAAGTCTGTCATTTATCAAGTTACATCCATGAAAATTGGTATTTGGGCTTTCGATAAAAAATAAAAAATATGAATTTCAGGATTTTTGAAAATTCTATCCGCAAGTGAGTTAAGTAGGGGATGAAAGTTTAAATGAGACCCCGTCACGTTTTCGTCATTTATCAAGTTATAGCCATGAAAATTTGTATTTAGATTTTTGGTTAAAAATTAAGAGTTACGTGTTGAAGGAATTTTGGAAAACTACTCCCAATTTGGTACAATGGGAGAGGGAAGTTTGTATGAGATTAAGAATACACGCGAGTACAGTCGCGAGCATCTCAGTATGTAATATACCTACAGAGCTGGTTCTGGTCTTAAATTGTAGCAATTTTATTCTACTTTAAAAACACCCTGAAAAGGTAGTGTCAAGAACTAGTCCTTTTGGGTTATAATCGCCAAAATCTGAAAAAAATCCGAAATTTTCGCGGTTTTTTCGATTTTTGACAAAGTTGCGTTCGTCGCTCGAGGTCACAAACTTGGATTAATCATTGGGCCAACATCATAAATAAGTATGCAAAAAATCAGAACTACCCGATTTAACGCAAGGTCGGATTACTAAAGTTACTGGACTATAATACGTATTACAATTTTCAGTGTCCATGTCAATAATAGTAATTATGAGATGAATAAAATATTTTACAATTATTAAGTAATACTTGTCATTGAAAATTGTTATAAGTAAAATTGTGTTTTTAATCATAGCTACGTAATAGATATTTATTGATAGCTGCACCGATTTGAAACATCGCAATCTTTTTATTTTTTCATTTTCAACATAAAAAAGACCGAATATGTCAAGGAAAATGAAATTGTGACGAAAGATAAAATCCGTGAATAAGTAGGGTTTATGGAGTGTGCTTTTCTATACTTACATGTGAAAAACGAAGGCAGATTTAAGAGATTCGAGGAAAACGTTAATATTATCTCAGAGCGTGTAAATTAAGAAGAGAGGAAAAAGTGGCACGGTGTAGAGGTCATTTATCAAAATCCAAATCGACGGCGTCAAGTAGAACTGTTATACAAAAATCAAGAAAAACGTTCAAAGATGATATCGATGAAAAACAACCTTTACTTTTTACACCTACTCGAATAAAAAAAGCTTTTTTAACATTGCATAGATACCGGCTACTCATTGTATGATTTTTTTAATACGTATAAAAAGGTATCAAAGTACTGATTTGGGTCTGGTAAGTACCTACTATTTATAAATAGGTACATATATGTATACCAGTTTTATTTCTAAATACTATTATAATGATGTCTTTTTCCTAATAATAGTAATTTTACAAAGCTTGAATAATTCGATGTTGCTCAAGAAACTACAAAAAAACTTTCTTGAAATTGGTTTAATCTGAATATTAAGTATACTGCAATTTTTGGCTCTGCTAAGGCTTAATTACATGAAGACTTTCTTGTATGCTTTTTGGCAATTTAATGCATGCGTTTATCGTACTAGGCGATAATTTTCAGTCGATTCTAAAATAGCTCAAAAATCGTTTGAGTAACCTACGGATAACATTGAAATTTTTAAAGTTATGAGTGTTTTGGAATAGTGAAAATGTAAATTACAGAAATTATGTACCTACCTCGAATACTACACTCGCATTGAAATATTGTTTTCATGAAGACTTGCAGTATTCATAACAGGGACGATAATCGCCTTCCACGTGTAGTTTACACGAGGCAAGACGAAAAGCTTTCAGAAATAAAAGCTATAAAAGGGCCTCATTACTCGGCAGATATCAAAAACAGTTGATAGTGACCGATTTTGAAAGTGGGATATCCGTAATCGGGTTCCTGACGAAGGTAAAGTTAAGTATATTTCGCATGTGATTAGCAAAAATCCTATTAAAAGTCTTAATTAACACGCACTAACTAATCTTAGAATTCTATGATTATCACAATAAGTCGCAATATCAGATCGTTCAAAAGTTGTTATATCTACTACTATTGTAATACATTATTGTATCGATAACGCATTCAAGCGCAAATATGGGCTATACATTCTCTATTGTAACTACTTAGTATAGCAATTGATTTCATGCGAGTTTCAGTCATTTTTAGCGATAACTTTTACCTTATATGTTTAAGTGTTTATTAAAAGTTTGTTTATTTTAAAAGAAAGAAAGGAATGTGAACTTTTTAGAACAAAATTATAAAAATAATCCAGTCATTTTAATTATACATTGTTACAGTGTGTTGGTACCTCCGTATCTGAATTACAGGCTAAAAAGGTGTACCTATGTGTACCTATAAATACTTAATAGCTTTCAGTAATTGCAACTAAAGCTGAATTAAAAATATGCTAGAATATACAATTTAAATACGAAAGCATCATGTAAAATGTACTACCTACTTATGTAAAAAAATAATTTGAAGAAAAATAAAAGTTTAGAAAAGCTGTTCGATGTAGTGTTGGTACCAGTATTAAATAAATAAATAAATAAAAACTTTATTGTGTCACTGTTGTTTAACATTTAAATTACACATAAGAAAAACAGATAGAAGAAATTAAAAAATTAGAAAGAACAACAAACACAATAGGTAACAAACTCAGCTTTGTGCTGGGCATTGGCAACAATACCCAGCGCTGATTTTCAGTTTGCTCCTGACAATAAATTATTATTACAGTTATAATATAATGGCTTGTAGAGAAGCTATGCGAGGACGTGTTGATGAATAAATCGTTTTCTCTTTGGCTTCCACGGCAGTTACTTTGATGTTGCTTTTATTTTCCCAAAAGCATTTGATAGCTTATTTTAAATTATAATTTTACGAGATACATAAACATGGTTTTTTAAAACGTGGCAAAAGGCGTTAAAACCTTTGATTATCCTTAAAACGTTGTTTACGTATAAACGGTTTACGTGTTACGGTAAAAGTAGTAGGCGTACAGTAAAGAATATCAGGAAAATTATTCAATGCAAAATCTAGTTAGAATATACTCAATAAGTTATATGTATAGAGTATGAAGGTACCGGGTGTTTCTACATGCATGTTTTAATTTTTTATAGCGTTGTAAAACTTATTACACTTTCTAAGGCGTTGACCTGATACAACGCGAATGCGCGATCATCGCGCGAATAAGCGATGCGATCATCGCGCGAATAAGCGATGCGATCATCGCGTATTCGCGCGATGACAAAAACTGGGTGGCCTAATAGAACGCGAATACGCGATCATCGCGCGAATTGACGATGCGAGCGGCCGCGGGTTCCCGCTTCGCTCCGCAGTTTGCGCGTGCCATTGGCGCTAAGCATGGACGTCAGTCAGTCACTGTCAGTCAGTCAGTCAGTCAGTCAGTATGTCAGTCACTGTCAGTCAGTCTGTCAGTCACTTTTAGTCAGTCTGTCAGTCAGTCAGTCACATGTCAGTCTGTCAGTCTGTCACTGTCAGTCATTCAGTCAGTCAGTCATTGTCAGTCAGTCAGTTAGTCACTGTCAGTCAGTCAGTCTGTCAGTCACTTTTAGTCAGTCAGTCAGTCTGTCAGTCACTTTTAGTCAGTCAGTCAGTCATTGTCAGTCATTCAGTCAGTCAGTCACTGTCAGTCAGTCAGTCAGTCATTGTCAATCACTGACAGTCATTCAGTCACTGTCAGTCAGTCAGTCAGTCACTGTCAGTCAGTCACTCAGTCACTGTCAGTCAGTCAGTCAGTCACTGTCAGTCAGTCAGTTAGTCAGTCACTGTCAATCAGTCTGTCAGTCAGTCAGTCAGTCACTGCCCGATGACGTGACGCGATTGTCGCGCGAATGTCAGTTAGGACACCTATTCGACAGCAATATGTTTGATCGCGAGTTCGTACGAACTAAGTTCGCGCGAATAGATTTTCAAACATTTCATTCGCGCGAATGCCTATTAGGACACCTATTCGAGTCCAGTATGTTTGATCGCGAGTTCGTACGAGTGAAATTCGCGCGAACTTGCGATGATCGCCCATTCGCGTTGTATTAGATCAACGTCTAAGAGTTGTAATGACTCCCACGCCGGTCGCGGTATAACACACCACTTTTGAATATCAAATTGGAATAATATATCGTTGTTATATAACAAGGCAATATTTTAACTGTGATATTCCCCATATGAAATGTTTGAAACATAACATGTTATCAAGTAGGTATGTTAAAACTTATTTATAAACATCTTTAATATCTAGTGAAATTTCTGCGTGGAGCTTTATACGAGTTAGTAGGTAGGTACTTGACAGCATCTGTTTCACGAATTATGAACTGACCAAGTGTGCTTATGTTCTTTTGTAGATATAAGTATTCCAAAAACGTTTCCAAATGACGTCCCTTCCTACGATTTGGTAAAGGTAAAAATAACCCCCTAGGTCGCCAGAAATACAAATGTAATATATTAAACAGCTGAAACCGTAGCACCGTCTCATATTATTGTGAATAGTTTAAACATAATTACTTATTATATTTGGCTATAAAAATAATAAGTAGTAAATTATATATTTTTTAAATAAAGCTGGAGCGTTAATCACTACATAGTATAAAACAAAGTCGTTTTCTCTGTCCCTATATCCCTTTGTACGCTTAAATCTTTAAAACTACGCAACGGATTTTGATGCGGTTTTTTTTAATAGATAGAGTGATTCAAGAGGAAGGTTTATATGTATGATAACATCCATTAAATAGTGGAGAAATACTGTTATTTTTGAGGTTTCTAATGTGATGTCGTAAATAATTACATTTTTTCCGCTTACATTGCAAACGCAGGCTGAACCCTACGAGATTTATCAATATAATGTACTAAGTATTGTACACATTGAAAAGGTCTATAGAAAACTCCGCGATGGTATATGTCTATCTCTTATGGATATCCCACAATAACATTTTTTGTCATTTACTTTTTTACGACAAATAATGGCTAATTTTAGAAGCGATTTTAACCAATACAGCATAAATCCTTATCTAATTAAATACCTTAAGTACATTGTTGATTTATTATAGATCTATATGGCCTTTTACAGCATATGATTTAAATGAATATTTTCGAAGATATTACAGATTTAAAAATTGACTTTGCGCGCGGCGCGCGGTTCCAGCCGGCCGGGGCGGCGATGCGTAAAGTTCTCCTATAGCATTTTGAATTTAGCAGCGATCGGACGCGTATGCTATCGAGTATCGGAGCTTTCTAGCGAGGAAAATAACAATCACACTAATATTATAAAGGCGTTATTAAGTTATTAAGTTTGTGTGTATGTTTGTTCCTCTTCTCCGCCGCAACTACTGAACCGATTTGGCTGAAATTTTAAATGGAGAGAGGTTATGCCCTGACTTAACACATAAAGTAACTTTTTATCCCAGAAAAGTATTCCTGTAGGACTAAAATAGATATATACCTCCAAAACGCCACAGAGGGCGCTGACTGTTCTTAGGTAAATCACGCTCACATAACCCATTATTGCAATACTTTGCTGTGTAGCATGCATTGGCAACACATAGGCTACTTTTTATCCTGGAAAAATGCACAGTTCCCACGGGATTTTGAAAAACCCGAAATCTATATCTACAGCTATAGGTAGATTACTATAGCGACCTTGCTTGATATCACTACATAGTATAAAACAAAGTCGTTTTCTCTGTCCCTATATCCCTTTGTACGCTTAAATCTTTAAAACTACGCAACGGATTTTGATGCGGTTTTTTTTAATAGATAGAGTGATTCAAGAGGAAGGTTTATATGTATGATAACATCCATTAAATAGTGGAGAAATACTGTTATTTTTGAGGTTTCTAATGTGATGTCGTAAATAATTACATTTTTTCCGCTTACATTGCAAACGCAGGCTGAACCCTACGAGATTTATCAATATAATGTACTAAGTATTGTACACATTGAAAAGGTCTATAGAAAACTCCGCGATGGTATATGTCTATCTCTTATGGATATCCCACAATAACATTTTTTGTCATTTACTTTTTTACGACAAATAATGGCTAATTTTAGAAGCGATTTTAACCAATACAGCATAAATCCTTATCTAATTAAATACCTTAAGTACATTGTTGATTTATTATAGATCTATATGGCCTTTTACAGCATATGATTTAAATGAATATTTTCGAAGATATTACAGATTTAAAAATTGACTTTGCGCGCGGCGCGCGGTTCCAGCCGGCCGGGGCGGCGATGCGTAAAGTTCTCCTATAGCATTTTGAATTTAGCAGCGATCGGACGCGTATGCTATCGAGTATCGGAGCTTTCTAGCGAGGAAAATAACAATCACACTAATATTATAAAGGCGTTATTAAGTTATTAAGTTTGTGTGTATGTTTGTTCCTCTTCTCCGCCGCAACTACTGAACCGATTTGGCTGAAATTTTAAATGGAGAGAGGTTATGCCCTGACTTAACACATAAAGTAACTTTTTATCCCAGAAAAGTATTCCTGTAGGACTAAAATAGATATATACCTCCAAAACGCCACAGAGGGCGCTGACTGTTCTTAGGTAAATCACGCTCACATAACCCATTATTGCAATACTTTGCTGTGTAGCATGCATTGGCAACACATAGGCTACTTTTTATCCTGGAAAAATGCACAGTTCCCACGGGATTTTGAAAAACCCGAAATCTATATCTACAGCTATAGGTAGATTACTATAGCGACCTTGCTTGATATTTTAAGTATAAAGGTAGGAAAAGGGAGCGGGAACGGGAACCGGAACTCCACGATTCCCTCGGGATTTGTTCAAAACCGAAATTCACGCGGGCGAAGCCGCGGGCAGAAGCTAGTTTTAAGTATAAAGGTAGGAAAAGGGAGCGGGAACGGGAACCGGAACTCCACGATTCCCTCGGGATTTGTTCAAAACCGAAATTCACGCGGGCGAAGCCGCGGGCAGAAGCTAGTTGATGATAATTTATAACGGCTCTTGCACAAAGAGCTGTCCATCCATTACGTTTTTCACCGTCCGTTTGTCACCGTCACTATACTACTTACCTACTAACGTATTCTGATTTACGTATTTTGATTTTAAATTGCTAAATGCAATATCTATGATAAATTGTCACACATTAGTTTTATACACAGCGGACTGAGTTTTATTATTTTTAAAATATTCGCTAGTCGAAAAATTGTGTTGGGAGTAACTATGTTTTTGAAATATTATTTCCATAAAATATCCTATTTAATTTAATAAATGCGCATTTCATATTGATTGTGCTTGAAACCAACGATGTAACAGGATGTTGAACTTAATAACAGGATGAGTGGGTGGATGATGGATTTGGAACTTATTTGGTCTTTAATTACCTACCCTCTGTGCCTCGGAAAAGTATGAGAAATAAGTCAAAGAAGTCAGCCCCACTGATTAATAAAGTCTAAACCTAGGATTTTAAATACTTACTTAAAAAGTATTTTAATCCACAGTTCTGTTATTAAAATGCCGGAAAAAAGGAGGATACTTAGGCTACTTAATTATGTACATTAAAGTAGTTATCATTTGCAAATAAATGGTACAATTTTACAAAAATAAGATAGAATGTAGGTCACTACTCACTACTCCAAATGGATACAAAATAGGTACAGACTGCAATTTTTTGCTATTTATAGGCTTTTTTGCCTCGCATTGCTTCTCCGTTGCTTTATTTAAAATTCTGTAAAAAAAATGGTATATTTAACTAGCAATAGTGCACTCGTATTTAAAGGCGTAGTTCCATCTCACTTGTTATATAAGACGATATCAGGCCTCCAGATGTGGTCCGAAGGCACGTGTAACATGTGCACGCCGCCGTACTCGCGCGGCTCCCAGCGAAGCTTGTAGTCGTACCAGGACTGTTCCACCCACAGGTTTGTTGTCATTATTTGATTCTTCAAGTTCTGAAAACAATATTTACCTAAGTATAACATTACTGCATCTATCAATGAGAATAAATAATTGAGATTTTGGAGCAGTGTTTGGGAAACATTCTTCGGAGAAAACTGTTTCTAATAATTGTTTTTTCTAGGTCTTTATAGTTTTCAAGTTACGGCTTCCCAGAAATGCTTAATTTCTTACGTAAGTCCTATACCATGCTTCCTTAAAATATGATTTAAAAAAATTACCCTTATGATTTCGAAATCTTAAAACAAAATTATATCTAGGTACAGAACCAAGATATTACTAATTATAAGTTCATGTGGTACCGATCATATTGTTATTTCTCATGTGATGTGAACATCGTCCCAAAAATGTATGCTTCTATATATACTTAGTTGTAAGAATTACGTTTATCCGCAATCCTCTTTACAACTTTAGCCAGAACCGACATTAGACTACAGGGGTGGTAAGATTTTATATCTAGAGGTACCTTACGAAAATATATACCGCTCGCAATGTTAGTGTATTTGTCCCCAGTCCAAAACACGCAATGGTCGCCCAGAATAAGGTTAATTAAATAATGTGTGCAAACGCAAACTTGGACTTTGGTTTAGCTTTAGGTATTTATGTAAATACATTTACCTAACAACCAGGCCACGTCGAGTTGTCGAGTTAGCCCGAATAGTTTCGAAGCAGTAACACGTAGGTTCTTATATAAGAGGATTTTAAAATGCGTTACATGTCCGGCTAGTCTAAGACTAGCACTACAAAGTTAAGTTACTTCTGAAAGTTTCACAAGCTTCTAAAGCTGTCTGTAATGGCTGACTTTGCGAAGTTTACTGCAGGTAGTTTTATCATTAATATATATATAGCTGCTCGTGCTGATTCATTGACTGACTCACTGATTGATCACCCCTCCTGTAAAATTTTGTATGAAAAATTTTTTTTTCACTAATGGT